>CM060917.1:10560000-15360000 GCA_030737875.1 Allium sativum
TTATTGTACATTTTCATTTTTATTTGAGATATATCGATTGCCGCTACCGCAAATAATCGTCAAAAACTGATACAAACGAAGTGACTAAAATTTAACGTTTTCAATATAAAATTATTTAAATCACTTCTAAATGAAAATAACAAAATATTAAAGGTAAACGTTTCATTATAAATCAATTTCATATTTTAGTTTCCTAAATAAATTCAAATTCAACTAAATAACCTCGATTTAATTTATATGCTACATAAGATCGAAATGGAAAATATTATTAAAATATATTTATATCAAATCAAATTCATTTGTTATATAAAATCCAAAATAAATTTAGTTTTAAAATTTAAAACCAAAATAGTTATAAAAATACAAACAAACTGAGCTTTAAACGAATAAAATAAAATAAAAATCAAAATTTAAATTAATAATCAAATAAAAATACACTTAAAATTCTGCGTTGTTACATTCTCCCCCACTTAAACCTTTTCGTCCCCGAAAAGGAAAAAGGCAGGAAAATAGTACTTAGAAAATTAATATTTAAAATAATAGTTCAAATTTATCTTCATATCTATATATACTTTGAAAATTATATATATCTAAATCAATGTTAAAATATTTTCTACCATTTCAAAATGATTTAAGTATTCACTTGACGTCTCGATTGGCGATATATGTCTATCCCACTTTCGAAACCCGAAAATAGATATCGATGATGCTGCGCAGTCATCACCAGAATCATTTTCAAGCGACTAGAGTGTGATCCTATATCTATCAAATACATATATGATTTAACATATACATTGATCAAACGTATACCCAAATCATTAGGCATTCGATAGGCCAATTTTAACGTCAGGTAAATACTCAAAATATTTTCCTATATAGATAGATAGATACATTTATAAAGAATATCATTATAGATTTTAACTAAGATAAAATCATCTTTGTGCAATCTACTTCTTACCTTGTTGTAAATAAGGATAATTAGTAGAATTCTAATAAAAGCTGAATGAACGAAAGAACCTAATCAAAGAGGATATACGAAGGAAGATGGACTCAAATGAAAAGGAAAATTTCCGAAAGAAGATTTAAATATTAAACAAAATTTATATACGGAAATATTTATTTTAAAAATATTTAAAATCTATTTCTTAGTTTATTATGTTGAGGTTATATATAAATTTACTTGCAGGTTATTGGTTTGTTATTTAACATTTGAAATATTTGATAACTCGAAGTTTCACAAGTTTACTGTCGTTCTAACAGACGCTAGCGTACGCTGGCCAGGCGCACGACCAAAATCTTTAAGTACTAAATATACTTATTTAAACTCCTAGTGAAAATACTTAAAACTTATAAAATAGATATGGAAAATACTTCCCCCATGGATCGCGGTTACTCGGCGGTTGCGCTACTATCCCAGTAGAATCGCTTGTAACCGTAGGTATCACACCCCTCGAATTACGCCATGGTTGTTGCCATAGATCGCAGTTACGCGGCGGTTACGTCACTATCCCAGTGAAATCACTTGTAACTGTAGGCATCACACCCCTCGAATTATGCTATGGCGTCTAGATCGCAGTTACGCGACAGTTACGCCACTATCCCAGTGGAATTGCTTGTAAATGTAGGCATCTCGCCCCCCGAATTATGCTAGAAAAGATGAGTAGTAATGATAATCAACGTGATCTCACCGAGTGAGATTCTAATATCGATGGATACTCCAATCGACGGAGCACCAACATAGCTACGATTTCCGATTTCCGATGAACACATTCGACGAGCGCCAACACAATCCCTCTCTTAGGAATTGCAATTTCGATGGAAGGTACTT
This sequence comes from Allium sativum, assembly GCA_030737875.1. Classification (NCBI taxonomy): domain Eukaryota; kingdom Viridiplantae; phylum Streptophyta; class Magnoliopsida; order Asparagales; family Amaryllidaceae; genus Allium; species Allium sativum. The sequence continues at coordinate 10,561,829 of CM060917.1, forward strand.
CCCATACCTTTATTTCGAAAACATATATACTATATATATAGTACTTCATTTCACGCTTCACACATATCGCACTTACATAAATATCAATTTACATATGATTTCATTTTCCACATCATGTTTTCAAATATATCATTCTTATATAAATTCATTACGTAAGGTTTCATTTAAATCAATTAACTTCCAAATCAATAGCTTTCGAATTAATCGACATTTCTTATATAAATATTCCATATATATAAGGTTCGAAAACTTCATATCAAATATTCAATATCAAAGATTCTCGAAATTTCATTTCAATACCAATTCCGTTTTGATTTGATAATAAATTTGAATATTCAATGTCGTTCCAAATCTAGTTCACAAAAGGCTGGATCATTCAAATAGTTGAAAATACATATTTTCAGTTCAATAATTGGAAATTATGAGTTCAATCATTTCTTATTAAAACATTTCAAAATGTACAATTATGCTATCCTAATATATAGGATTATCTTTTGGCCAACTCGAGAATGAATTTTGGATTTTCTTTAAATCATTCAAAATATACATATATATATGTATATCAAATCATGCTTCATAAATCAAACTTAGTTGGATAAATGTGTAGCAAAGCTACCAAAGTGGTCTCCATTCATATATTTTCCTTTTTGAAAACATTTCACAAAATCATTTCAAACTTTTTATTCGAAAATACTTGTATATACCTACTATCGTACCTTTTTTCAAAACTTTAGAAATCAATCTCAAAGTTTTCCAAAACAAAATTCTCAAGGTTTAGTCAAACGATCTTAGTTATAACCAAATCATTTTATTCCACAACTTATCATTATTTGGAATACACTTCTATTTAATTTTAATGGTTCAACATTCTTCAATTTACTCATCCATTCATATATAAATTATAAATTAACATTTCCTGAATTTCAACAACATTTGTTCTTACAAGTATTTTCCAAATACTTGATTCAAATTCAATTAGTGAATAACTAATTTTTTTATTGCTTCACTTAACTTACATTATTCTTACATTGCTCGATAAATCACGACAACTTGAAGATGGATTTCGAATGGGTTCAAAATTCAAGTCTTGGAAGGCCTTAACAAAGAAAGCTATCGAAGAGAACAGATTCGAAGAATGAGATTTCGAACAGATTTTAAATTTCAATATACTTCATGTTTCAAAATAATTTATAGTTTCAAAATGCTTTAGTTTTCAAAATACGCTCTCTCTAGAGTAATCCCGGTGATAATTCCACTCATTCTAGGGTATTGCTACCCTATCTCTAATGAGTTTTTAAACCCAATAAGCTAAGTTTTGTATAAACTTGGCTCTGATACCAACTGTAACGACCTGCCTTTTTGACCGCTTTAAGTCAGTATTTAAACCAACTCAGAGCGTTCAAAACGATAGTTCGTTATTAGCTTACAGGGTTTAAATGGAATAACACAGAATCATAGTACACGATATTTGCAGCGGAATAAAATTTTATACTATATCAGAGTTTATACAATACTTTTTGTACAGCGGAAGAATTTATAAATATAGATGAATTTTTAAAATAAAAACTTTACGGTTTTGTCGGGCCTTGCGCGCGACGTAAGCATCTTCATGTTCCTCTCCAGATATACAAGACGAAATCCTTAAATCTGGAACACTTAGGACCTGATCCGAGCGTTCCTTGCAAAATACACAAAACACCCGAGTCAGGATTAAACTTATTTCAAGTCAGTGAACTTCGATAAACACGAAATAGAATTAGTTTAATCCTAATATTATATTAAATAACTCAAGTGCCCCAATATAGTGAACTGCAGAAAATAAGTTTTAGGGAGGTAACCACAATGCAACATACGGAAATGGTTTATAGGTGAGATAACGTGTACCGCAACTACATGTCACATAATAAAATATGCAAGATTATTTGCTGAAATCAAACGCACGCATGCATGGAAGGAATTCATTCAGCACTCAAGTGTAAGGTTCAGGTGCATGGCCCTAAAAATTAAATTGGTGCTAGTAGAATCATATATATATATATATATATATATATATATATATATATATATTCAGCTTCAATGTATACATGCCCAACAAGCTATAAGTATAAATTTTCTAAACTTCAATATATGTTCAGTAATGTATATGTCATAACATAAGAGGGACTGTATTTGCCACATGCAAGGAACCGAAGTCCAAAAGGAATAATCAGTAAGAATGAAACATGTAGGAAATATTCACATGGCAACAAGATCCGATCTGGCATACGAGTAATAAGGTCATGGAAGAATGCATTTTAAAGGTGTAGCATGTGTGTGTGGCGACTGGGTTTCGGACTGTACGAATCCAGTTTTGGATAATCAACCTAAGGATTCAGGCGATACCCAAAGTGACCGAACATGGGTTCATGGTTTCCGAAATATAATAAAGGCAGCAAATGGGTATATTTCTAGTTTTAAAAAATGGTTGTATAATCGTACTTTCAGCAAATTCGTGTATTTTATACCTTTTTTAGCATCAAAACTTAGTATAGACAGTGCATGCATAAACAAACCCCTTTTTCAAGGATGATGTTTTTTTCTTTCCGGGAAGAAATAAAATAAACAGGAAGAAAAGGAAGGGGGCGGTACAAATAAAAAATGAAGAGAGAGCTTCAGATCCCACATAATCGGTGAACGGTGGAAAGGTGTAGCAACTGATGCAAACGGTGGTTTTTTTTTTCTATAAAAGAAGAACGGGTAAAATGGACATATGGCTTTGGGATTATGAAACGTGGGATGAAAGGTTGCAAGATAAAAGGAACCAATCATTTGAACCGGTAAAACAACGCATAGAACCAATAGAAACAAAACAAAAAAAAGAAAAAGAAGAGAAAGGACAATCTGTTGCATGCATTTGAGATTAAATATGCGTTGGAAAATGATGGCACAGAACCATCTGAGATTAAATATGCATGCATTTGACACTTTGTTGCGTACATGTACTTTTGACTTTTTTTTTCTAGAAAGAAGATTAAAGAATAAAGAACATGAACAAAGTGATAGAGTGGGAATGAGATACGCGCAAACGAACACGAAGAGAAAAAGGTTTTGAGGTGCAATGGAAATATATGTAACCATTCGCATTATTTTCTTTTCCAGAGAACCATGCTAACGTTATATGCATTGTTTAGGAAGTAACGTGCATGTATGATTTCATTGCATTTGAAATGAAAGGAATATTATAAAAGTGTCCACTTTTGAAAACAAAAATAAAAATTGATGGTTTATCAAAATAAAAAGACGAGTTTTGCAAATTCAAAATGTCTAAAAAAAATATGTAAAATCCGAATAAGGACACTTTGAACTCAAATGACTTTGTTTCAAAAATGAACTGCGCAAGCCATTTCACAATTTCAGCACGAACCAAGCACCGAAATTGACAAATGGATATATATCGGTAATCAGCTCGATGAGACGGTCGCAACGGTATAAAATTTGCAGTGTCAGGACGCTCCGTTCAAAAAGGCATAACGGACCACTTTAAAAGGAAAAACGGCATGAGAAAACAATTAAACGAAGATCAAAACGTCCGAATTTTGCGAAATAAATTTCGCCATCGTATTCGTGACAATGAATATAATATTTTTCATGTTTGTCCTAACTAATTTCGGAGATATTTTACGGTTGCTAAAATTTGAACTGTTAGGCGCGGCTTTCATTGAAAGAATGCGCGATCGGCAAACATTCAAATTTCCCGACGAAATTTATTTTTACGCTATGACTGGTTAGACGCGTCTCAAATATAAATTTTTTCAAATTTTTATTTTTATTGTACATTTTCATTTTTATTTGAGATATATCGATTGCCGCTACCGCAAATAATCGTCAAAAACTAATTCAAACGAAGTGACTAAAATTTAACGTTTTCAATATAAAATTATTTAAATCACTTCTAAATGAAAATAACAAAATATTAAAGATAAACATTTCATTATAAATCAATTTCATATTTTAATTTCCTAAATAAATTAAAATTCAACTAAATAAACTCGATTTAATTTATATGCTACATAAGATCGAAATTGAAAATATTATTAAAATATATTTATATCAAATCAAATTCATTCGTTATATAAAATCCAAAATAAATTTAGTTTTAAAATTTAAAACCAAAATAGTTATAAAAATACAAACAAATTGAGCTTTAAACGAATAAAATAAAATAAAAATAAAAATTTAAATTAAATAATCAAATAAAAATACACTTAAAATTCTGGGTTGTTACAGGTGTATAAGGCGCCTCTTTTGGAAGCGGCTCGAGAACATGAGTGGTGGCCATCAAATTGTCCAATCGTTCCCAATTTGGACTACTCAACGTTTTGACGTGGATTTTATACTCCACTACATACGGTTCCTATCGTATGTGCTGCAACAGTCGATTTGATGGGCCCTTCGGCTATCAGACATGGTATTGTTCCTCTATCTCTGCTAGACTTCATTCTCAACACTCAATTATACCCACCTTAACCTCCTTCGTCGGAAGCGTACTATGGTTATACAGTTGTTATTCCTACAGTTACAGCTGGGGATACATATGTTGATATTCCTCGATACCACTCATGTCCCTGATCCAGCTACATTTCCATATGAGGATTTATTTTAGGTGCAGCTAGGACTAAGGCATGTTATGTACGACGCGCATCGGCGTAGCATTGATGATTTGACAACTCGTATTAACGAGCTTAGCACTGCTGATGAAGAGCGTTACCATTGTTGGGATCGTACCGGTGTTGATGAGGGCATAGCTGGTCTCGATAATATTGACTTCGATGATTAGTGGTTTTACATTGGTGAAGAAGTTACGTGGTTGTTGATGTTGATGTTTTATCTTTGTACACTACTGTTTTATTAACGTCGTCTATATCATCTTTATGCTAGTGTTGTTTTTTCATTATATGTTGTTCTGCTGATATTATGTTGTTGACAGTGATCATATTTATGCTATATTAGTAGTAAATGTATTAGTCTTGCCTTGTACTTGATGATGGTTATTAATACATCTGGATCTCTTTTTATTGTAGCTATTTGTACATCACTACTTATCCTTATTATTCCAAACATTAAACTTAAACTAACAAGAGAAGATGTTCGCTGTTAACTGGACTTCTTCCAGGTTACTTATACTCGTGGAGGCATATATTGACGTTGATCAAAGACATGATATTATGCTGCAAAACGGAGGGAGTTTAAGCCATGAAATATTTTGGAACACGATTAAAGAAGTTTATAACTATCGTCCCGACTTCCCGACAGCTAGGTCTCATTTGGAAGTTCACAAAACACATAGTGCTTTTGCAGATGCTTTATATCGGTACTATGAGATTATCGAGCTTGTAGAAGATGAAGATGTTTTTAAAGCAAATCGTGCAACTTTTGATTTACGGTATCTATCAGAATACGGAACGAAATTCATCCATCATGAAGCTTATGAACATCATTACACTTGGCTTACGCATTATGGATTAGGTTAAGCTATATGGTGTGCTTTTGTATTTCTGTACTACTTTACTAGTACAGTGTGTTATAGTTCTTATATACCATATTAGTGATATCAGTTAGTTATGTTACTTGCATTTCATTTTCATGTTGTTACGAGCACTGTTTGTTGTACTACTAAGTTGATGTATTTATCTATTCTGAATATTTCGTACGTGGTGGTACATGTTTGATGAATTTTCTCGTTCTTAATATTCCATTAATATATAACACTAGGGTTTGGTTAACGACCTGCCATACCGTGATTTAAAAAAAATCATTTTGACCTAACTCACAATCAAACGATGAAATATAATTTTTTCTCTTTTATACTGCTACCATTTCATAATAGATTATATTCGATAGATTCTTGTAACATAGAATTGCGATATATATTGGATTCAATATATTTTTCTGAAGTTTGCACTGGTAATTTACGAAATGCCGCTATGCAATGAGCTCGAAAAACCTAAATATAAATATTTTTTGTAATCTTCGTTAAGCAAGATAATCATTAATGCACTTGCAAACAATTTAAATTTAAATTGATTCCAGAACATCGTTACTATTAATGTATTACCATTTCAATGTACTATCGTGCAGTGTTCTAACATTTCAACGCACTGTCAACACCGAATCTTCCAACTACAAACATTGAGTAGATCAACATTTCACTTTAAAATGGCAGCAAGCTGTAAACTCGTAGGAAATTCAATATTTCAACAAATATTCAAATTTACAAGGTGGATAAACAAGGATAATTAGGAAATAGCCAATGATCTATTGGTGGAGCATACTGAATAATGGGAATCTGAATCTGAAATTGTTCTTGAAACTCAGTTTGATACGATTCATACAAGCGATCCCCTATTGGTTAATATAATTAGGAAGGCAATGGGTGGGTAGAAGCGTCTTACCAATGGGCAGGAAGACGGGTAAGTAAGGACTATGGATTCGACCATCCTTCGTGGCCTAAATGCCCTTGTGGGTATATGTGTATGAAACTTGTAGCTACAAATATAAGAAATGTTGCTCGCCGCTATTACGAATGTTCGGAGTACCAAAGTTCATTGTTGGATTCCAAATGGTGTACCTTGCTTTGAATTTGTAGAGTGGGTTGATAATGAGATTTTCTTGAGTGCAGTTCAGTATGCCCGTGAGATGCAAGGTAAATTTAGTATGTTGGAAGCCGAAGTGAGATGATTAGTAGAAAAAATCAACCGTTTAGAACTCGAAAATAGCACCTTGCTTGGTATCAGAACAGATTAATTCAATGCATCACTAGAATGATGTATTACACTTACTGTACTTTGTATTCCCTGTTGTAACTTTTTTTGTTTTTTTGTCATGTTCGTACTTCATGTTTTTCGAGTAACTTGTTTGATGTATTTTCTTATTTTTTATATTCTCTTCATATATAATATTAGGGCTGTTATGGTAATGGTAACCGCTACCGATACATGAAAATCATTATCGTACCAGTACTACTGGTAAGTTAAAAATAGCTAACGATAATTTACCGTTACCAATGGTAAAATATTCATTAGTATACCGATAAACTGGTATACCGTTGGCTGGTAATGGAAAATTTACCAGTACAACAAGCATTCAAATTTTGTTGCAATAAAATTTGAAAAAAAGCAATTATCTTGTTTTTTATTATTACTCTATGATATTTATATTAGTATTACGACATGTTTAGTTGACATCTAAGTATTTATTAATCCATCATAGCTTATTAACAATAATATGAGATAATAACATTTATAATCTCAAACTTTGAGCCTTACAAAACTTAAAAAGAATCATCATCATAAATAATACTACAAAATCTTCTTGAAAACCACAACGTATCGTTAAAAGTGTCTATGGTTAAGATTTGATCTAATAGTGAAAAATAAATTTAATATGATTGGTAAATTTACTGTTACCACTGGTTTTGACTTTTCTTTACCGCTATATTTACTGTTAACAATGGTAAATTTACCGTTACCATATCGATAACATTGGTAAACCAAAGTGGCTCATTTTTTTTTACTAATTACTTTGTATTGGTAAATTTACCATTACCATAACATCCCTATATAATATTAGGTTTAGTTTAACGACCGAACATACCATGAAATTTTTTATAATCCATTCTGACGTAACTCATGATCAAAACGATGAAATATAGAATTTTCTCTTTATTGATTCCTTTTTATAACAGATTCGATAGATTCTTGCGACATAGAATTACGATATATATTGGATTTAATATATTCATTTGAAGTACGAACTGGTAATTTACGAACTGCCACACATAATGAGATCAAATAAACTAAATATAAATATTTCTTGTAATCTTCGTTAACCCGAATAATCACTAATGTACTCACAAATAATTTAAATTAAAATTGGATTCAAAACATCATGGCTACAGTATTGTAAGAGTTAGACAACTACGGTTGTCCTTTAGTCAATAGCAAATATTTGCTACTATGGTCGTCCTCTAGAACATGTTGTTCTGCAGATATTATGTTGTTGACACTTGACAGTGATCATGTTTTTGCTCTATTAGTAGTAAATGTATTAGTCCTGCTTATGTACTTGATGATGTTTATTAATACATCTAGATCTCTGCTTATTGTAGTTATTTGTACATCACTTTTGAACATTAGTTTCCAAATTATTCCAAACATTGAACTTAAACTGACAGGGGAAGATGTTTTCCATTAACTGGACTTCTTCTGAGTTACTTATACTCATGGAAGCTTATATTGACGTTGATCAAAGACATGATATTATGCTGCTAAATGGATGTAGCAGATTTGAAAGAAACTAACATGCGTTCCATCTATTGACTGAAAGATCACAATCATGTTGGTTGACGGTGGCATAACACTGCACAAGTACTAATATCGAGTGTTAGCCCGCTTTGTGATCTGCCTATACAAAGCTAAGGAATTGATTAACATACATATTCAAGGATATAAAGTGCAGCTGGCTCCCCGGTTCGGTTCGGAGCCTTCGATCTGATCCCCTTCCTCTTAGACACGCACAAGCTAGTAGATAGATTCCAGGCAACATGCGAGGTTCGGTGTGGCAACCTCCGATCCGAGCCCCTGTTCTCCTATCGATCTGAACCGAAGACCCGAACTGTTGTAGCTATATCCCATGATCCTATAAAACCAGAGCAGTTTCACTCCATTAACCCACGATTTTGTTGCGTTGTCACCATCCTGAAGAAAGCTGATCCGAATGTCACGAGATGGGGACCACCTGGCACCCAAACCGGATGGGTCTATAGCCTATAAATACCCCAAACCGCCTCAGTTGAAGGATCTTTTGGAAAATTATTGGCTCCAACTCCTTAACAACCGAATTTCTTTGCATTATTCAGATTATATCCGACTTTTGGATTACATTTCATCAAAATCAAAAGAGATTATCAATTGTGTAAGTGAGATTGAGTGATAGTTAGCATGGTGTTTATATTTGAATCATCAATCAAGGAAGTATAAAGTGGACGTAGGCTCTCTAAAGACGAACCACTATAAATCTGGTGTTCTTGTTGTTCTTCTTTCTATTTCATTTAGAATTATTGCTTGTTTGGGTGATAGAACCACTTTTTGGTCTAACATTTTGGTGCTTTCACTGAGAAACGTTGAATTCTCCGCATTTTGGACTATTGTTCTACTATTTGGATTTTCAAATCCGTAGAAGCTAGTCCACCTTTTCAGTATCTTTGAAGCTTTCCTTAGTGAACTCTCAAAAGAATTGGATTTCATGACTAAAGGAAAAGGAAAAGAGTCGCAAGTTGCTTGGGAAAATGAAATGAATGAAGATCAGCAAGAATGGTTGTAACCAGGTCGCGGAGGCAAGGTTCAGGTCCGAACCAATCCGGAGGAGGTTCACCGATCCGATCCGAACGAAGTGATCCGAACCGAACCGAGCACAATGAAACGAACCGCTCAGATGGTACCAACCCTAATCGGACCGAGGATGTGAATGCATCTGGGCATCCCCCCCCCGATCCGAACCGGAAGTGCAGTTGTGACTCGATCTGAACCGAATGTGGTAGAGGCTAGAACTTCTACTCGAGCTCCTGTAGATGCTCCAATGCTTGCCGCAACAACTAGTAATCAGCCTGCTCCCTCCTCGCCCATCACACACATGGAACTCTCGCGCTTACTTGATATGCTAGATAGCACCAGGGATGCTTTAGAGGCCCATAAACGAGACAACGTTCTTATGCGAGAAAACATGAAAGCTATGAGCGGGATATAAGTGAACTTCGAAGATGAAGAACGTCCTCCCCAACTTTTCGACTCACTGCATGCCATTCATCCTCTTCATACGAGTAACTATATCGTTGTCAAAAATCTAACCAGGCTGAGACTTCTGGACACGTCTTCCTTATGCTTTTCTCGGTTTCCTAAGTACAGTCATTCTCATTATCACCCCAATGTACCTTAACCAGTTTCACCGTCTTCCTTCGAAGTTGCTTTGTTTCATGTCCGACAATACGAATCGTTCTGTGGCTCTCAACAGCCTAAGATTCCACCTCGATATCATCCATCTGATCTGGTGAAATAGTCATATCATAATCGTGCACAAACTTCCTTAACTGGGAAACATGAAGTTCGTTGTGCACTTCTGCCATCTTGTCTGGTAATCCAACTTTATACGTTGAATTCCCAAGTTGTTCGAGAACTGGGAATGGACCAACAAATCGTGGAGCCAATTTGCCTCTCCTACCAAATCGAATTACACTCTTCAATAGAGAAATTTTGATGAATACCAAATTCACCAATGGAGAATTTCAAATCTCTTCTCCTTTTATCAGCATAACTTTTCTGCCTATCTTGGGCAGCCTTCGTTCTCTGTTGAATAACCTTGATCTTATCTGAATTTTCCCTTATTACATCTGGTCCAAGCACAAATTTCTCATTAGTTTCCAACCAACATGATGGTGAGTTACACGGTCTTCCGTACAAAGCTTCAAATGGAGCCATACCAATACTAGACTGATAACTATTATTATACACGAACCCAACCAGATGTAAATGGTCATCCCGTGAACCTCCAAAATCCAATATACAAGCTCTCAGGAGATCCTCTAATACAGATTCACCCTCTATATTTAACCGTTGGTTTGGGGATGGTACGTGATACAGAGATGTAATTCTGACCCTAAAATCTCTTGTAAGCTCTTCCAAAGCACACTAGTAAATAATGGATCTCGGTCACTCACGAAACCTTTGGGTACTCCATGAAATCTCACTACCCACTTCATATACATTTCTGCTAACTTAGCTGCCGTTCTATTCGAGTTGACCGGTATAACCTTGCACTCTTGGTCAATCGATCCACTATCACCCAAATACTATCGTGACCCGATCTAGTCCTTAGCAATCCGTCAATGAAATCCATTAAGATTTGTTCCTATTTCCATTCAGGGATTTCTAATAGTTATGATCGTCCCATAGGAACAACCAACACTGGTGCACACGTTAACTTCTCTTTTAGGTTCTTAAATGCATTCTCACACCTTTCGTCCCAAACAAAAGCTTGATTCTTCTTAGTTAACTGAGTTAGCGGCATCGCTATCTTGGAGAAGTCTTGGATAAACTTATGATAATATCCAGCTAACCCTAAGAAACTTCTCACACCCGTTGCATTCTTGGGCGTAGACCAATTTTGTACCATAGCCACCATCGCAGGATCCACGGCAATACCATTCTCTGAGACAACATGGCCCAAGAATCTCACTTCCCTCCTCCATAAGTGATACTTAGAAAAATTTTCTTTCAATTGGTGTTTCCTCAACACCTCCATCACTAACCTCAAATGTTTCTTGTGTTCTTTCTCTGTCCTTGTGTAAACCAAGATATCGTCTACAAACATAAGAACAAACTTATTCAATTGATCTTTGAAAACCCTATTCATAAGATCCACAAAGTATGCTGGTGCATTGGTCAACCCGAATGGCATGACTAACAACTCGTAGAATCCAGACGGCGTCCGAAAGTCCGTTTTAGTTATACTCTCAACTGCTACTCGGAGCTGATGAAAACCTGTCGTGAGATCCAATTGGGAAAATACTCTTGCTCCATTCAGTTGATCAAACAAATCATCAATCCGCAAAAGAGGAACTTATTCTTCCTAGTCACCTTGTTCAACTAACGGTAATCCACACATAAGCGAAGGGAACCATCGGCCTTGGTAACAAACACAACTGGTGCTCCCCACTCGGAAGCACTTCTTTGGATAAATCCCTTCTTCAAAAGGTCACCCACTTGCATCTCGAGCTCTCGCTGCAACCTTGGCGCCATACGATGAAGTGGCATCACTATAGGTCTGCCATCTTTCACTAAATCAATTCGAAATTCGATATCTCGGTGTGGTGGAAGTCCGGTCATTTCCCCGAAGATGTCCGGATACTCTCCAGTAATAGGCACATCTGACAACTCATAGTATGGGATGTCGAGGCAATTTAGAAAACTAGCAATCGCCCCATCACTAGGTAGGCAACCCAATACCACCCTCCGCCCATCATCCGCTCTAATGGTCACCGAAGACCCCTCACAGTCTACCACCACCCTATACCTTTGGAGCTAATCGACTCCCAAAATAATGCCAAACCCAGTAAAGCCCAAAACAAAGCAATCACAAGTAAACATATATCCATGACTCGATAGGACCAAATTACGGAAAATCATACTAAGGCTAGACGAACCACCAATCGGGTTCGTCGCAACTAAAGGTTTATCGACAAGCTCGGGTTCCAGTTCCAACTTATCTACCAGGTCACTAGATATGAAGGAATGGGAAGCCCCGGTATCAAACAAAACTCGAACAGGAACATCATAAATGGAAAGCATACCTGAAATAACGACACCTTTTTCCTTCAGCGCCATAGTTGGGGTATTCGACGAAGAAGGAACAACATTGATAGCATATCACTACACCAAAAATGCCAATTTGGCAGGGTTCATGACCGTATCAAAATGGATTTGATACGGTTTTCAGCCGTATCAAAAAATGGCGTCTCTGTTGCTTTGATACGGCTTAAAACCGTATCAAATTGGTATTTTGATACGGTTTTAAGCCGTATAAATTTATGAATTTGATACGGTTTTAAGCCGTATCAAATTAATAATTTGATACGGCTTAAAGCCGTATCAAATTAATATGTTGGCACTGTTAATTTCATAGATCGATACGGTTTTAAGCCGTATCAATTTAATAGATTGATACGGCTTAAAACCGTATCAAATTGCTATACTGATACGACTTAAAACCGTGTTTAATGCCTCATTTCTACAATGCTATCAACGAATTAGATACGGCTTTTAACCGTATCAAAATCGGTATATCATATATGCAATATACAAAAACACTGTACCCATTGATATATATATATATATATATATGCACAATAAAGAAGATACGCTGCACCCATATAACAGTATATAAAGAAGATACACAAAGCATAATTCGATTAATACATAAACCATAACTTCAGTTAATACAAACCACATAACACAATATATACAAAGTATAATGTTCACAGTTCTTGCTTAAAAAAAAAGACAACAAAACTGCAGTTGTCGAGCCCATGCAACTCATGTTTGTTCCAAAGCCTGAAAAGAAACTAAAATAACAAGCATCAGGTTAGTTCTGTCTCCACAACAACAAGAAGAAGACACCACTGATCCAGTTTGCAACTCAGTTGCAAAATGGAATCAGTTTGCGACTCGCAAACTGGATTCAGTTTGCGACTTCAATCGCAGACTGAGTCCAGTTTGCGACTGAAGTCGCAAACTGGACACTATGTCCACCTACATTTTTCAACGGCTTGCAAACATTACCGTAATTCAAAAAACCTGGCTGTCAAGCGTCAATACTAAAACAAACAATACCGAACATGGGAAGGCAAAGAGGCAAAGCGATAAAACATTCAATATTAAAGATGTACAGTAGAAAAACGGTTCACAAATAAACTGCTATGAAATGGTAAACGTTCTAGGTACATATGCATGAAAACTCAATCAAGAAATGGCTTTCTGTTAAACTGTTATAGTCAGACACTTTTTGGTGCCATTGTTAGGTTTCATTAGCATTGCACTTGTTATTTTTTGCAAATAACAGGTGTAATAGTAATACCTTTCCAAACAGGTGTAATAGTAATACCTTGGTGCCTTCATCCATCTACTCTGCAACAATAATTCGTCCCTGGTTATTCACAACCTATTAAAATGAAAGTCAATTAACAGCTTTTAAATGGATCTAAATTGATCCTGCATATCCAATCAACTTATGAACTTAATATTATAACCAGCTTAGGTGTACATGTCAAATGTTACATGTTAGCATGGTGCCACATTATTTTCAATCTAATTGTATTTTGATTATTGAAATTATTATTTAACAAATTAGGTGCACTGAAAGGATGCTGGTAACTTAGTATAACCGAGCATGATATTACAATCACTGGCACTTATAGTAATAACTACGTAAAATATTCTACCAAGAATATTGCAAAAATAGCAAGATGGTGACAGCATTTAAAAATGAGTTGGGACTTAATTTCACTTTCCAGTGACAATCTTCACTTCCCTGGTATGTTTATCATGAGAAATATATAGTATGCAATCAATTCAAATCTATTGTTATCGCCTTATAGATAGTTTGGGTACCCTGAAGGTGCGTTTCAGATACCAGTTTGCAGCAAATACAAACTTTTCCTTTGCATCCAAGCAAAATATATAATTGCCCCTTCAATTCTTTATCAACCCGCAAAACAAAAAGAAGGATGAATGTCAAGTACTTCAACAGATACCAGTCTGCAACAAATGCATATTTCCCTTTATTAGAAAGTATTAGGTTGATATATTAATTTTGCATTACAATCTTCTGATATTTTTATTTTACATTGCATTTTTAACATTTATTTTGTATGATTTTTATCATGTTTAACTTACAAAAATCAATAATTTGGAATGTAAACTAATTTATCTAAAAAACTTTGACAAGATTTTGGCCATTAAATTCGATCAACTGTTGCTATAGTATCAATTCAACTTGAATGGAGATAAAAGGTCCTCAAAACTTGCATATAATCATGCTCAGTTCTAATAAATGATATACGAAAGGAATAATATCTCTCCACTTCTGTCCCTCATCACCGAGTTTGCTGCAAACTCCGTTCGAACTGAGTTTGCTGCAAACTCCGTTCGAACCGAGTTTGCTGCAAACTCGGTTCCGGAACCGAGCTTGCCGCAAACTCGGTTCCGGAACCGAGCTTGCAGCAAACTCGGTTCCGGAACCGAGCTTGCAGCAAACTCGGTTCCGGAACCGATCTTGCAGCAAACTCGGTTCCGGACCGAGCTTGCAGCAAACTCGGTTCCGGACCGTGCTTGCAGCAAACTCAGTTCCGGACTGAGCTTGCGAACTCAGTTCCGGACTGAGTTTGCGAACTCAGTTCCGGACTGAGTTTGCAGCAAACTCGTTCCGGAACTGAGTTTGCAAACTCAGTTCACAAGCAAGAGATGTGTGCACTATATAAAAAAATTATGGCACAAAAGATTTATTATTAGTAATACATATGATAGAATCACCAACCCCTGCTCTTGCAAGAAGGTCCGATGATGGAGGATCAATTCCTATTTGGTTGATGACAACAAAGTTCTTATCAGTTCCAACGCAAACCTGAATGACAAAAAGAAATGAATAAACATGTGAAAAATGCTGGATAGAAGCGGTAGTAACAGTGCATCTTTTCCAACCTTGTTCTTTAGGTCAATAATCTTCTTAACTCTCTCATCAACTTGGCGCCTTTCGGCAGCAACCATCTTCTCTCGCTGCTCGGCATTTGAGTAAAAAACCAGCATTCACTTCACTGAATCATGTATATATATATTTTAAAGAGTAAACTGATAAAAGAGTAAACCATCTTCTCTCGCTGTTCGCGAACTTTTGTTTTGCTATGAGCCTATGAGAAAAAGAGTAAACTGATAAAAACTAATCAAATTAAACATGCTCACCAAATTGATTTCATCAGAACGTTGCTGTATGAATCATGTATATATATATTTTAAGCATTTTCTTGGTATGGTTTACTTCATACTGATCACAGGAGTTAACTTTTGTCACTTTTGTCTAACAAATTGAACAAACAGAGTTTTTTCTTTCCACCTATGTACTTTGACTTTTTTTTTTAAATCAAAAAGCAGTTTGGTTTTGTATTAATTCTTGAAATGAGTTCATGCATGTTCTAAGTTTGGTTAATTAATAACCCAACATGAATGCGTAACTTTTTACTGTTTAGTGAGATGAACATAACATCTGCCAATGTTTGCTTCAAGCTAACATAAATAATAATATATCTCTTTTTTTGGCAAAGCTAAATAATAATATATCTTAGAAAAAGGTAAATGTTAAAGAGAAGAAATTTGCTCGCCTTGTTAAAAGACCAGTTCCTCTATCAATTTCTGAAACAAGAGCACTCAAGTAAGCTTTTCAAACATAAACTAGTAACATGTTATATAAGTGAAACTAAAAGCATATTTGAATTTATTTAAACGTTTCGTGGCCGAAATAGTGAAGCGCTAAAAGTTAATGGCAAAATAAAACCTTTTAGCATGCCAGTCAAGAAGATAAAATTACTTTAATTAGGCTCATAGAATAGATATGCATAAATATTAAAATGGTCATAGAATAGATGTATTATTATCTTTAACATGAGAATGTTTGTCCTAGTGCTTAAATATAAAACTGAACATAGTGTTATCACACTGAAACCTAGCATGAGTTAAAAACAGAGAGAAAAACATTTTCGTATGGACATATTTATATAATGTGTGATTCATCTAAAACTCGGATATTCGGGTATCCATTTGTAAATTGTTTTAAGCATTCTGGTATAGCCCAAACTCAAGCATTACAAAAATTTAGAAGATCTAAATTAAGAATATTATACCCCTATGCAAGACATTCAGTCACAATTTAAATGTCCTTTTAAAAGAACTGGATGATATCGAAGTTGGGTTTAGATGAACTCATATAGTTTTACTAAAGATTAACAAAACCCCGCAACATCATTGTGATCAAGTAGACTTGTAAGCAGAAAACATGTCAATTTTATGTTACTTGCAAAACAAAATGTGTAGAAATTAATTTGAGTGTTTTAATACGTTTACATATATTGCCTAAATCCTTTATCTAATTTGAGTAGCCAAAACAAATTCAGATACCTAAGAATTAGTGATTTACAGAAAAGCAATAAGTCCAGTTAATTTGCATTATCAGAATTATTAGATTAGTATATAATTATTCATCATGGTAGATATGATCCAGCTTCGTAGTTTCCACCATGATTAGTTGTTCTAGAAGACGCCAGTTTGCCAAAGAATTATATTAAATGCATAAATCATGTAGTTTTTGAGTGCAAGACGGGTTTTACGAATCTTTTTGTGAAAATAGGCTATTAAAGCCATGGTCAAAGATAAGTGCCATAGCTAGCAAGAAATGGTAAAAGCAATTAATTATGTATCAAAACCACTGAGTTGCAACATATAAGGTAGCCAAATTCTGAATAAGCAAAACAACAAATTTCTTGTATACTACCAATGAAAAATATATGTGATAAAGAAGTCTAAAAGTTAACAATATGTAAAAAGGGTTCCTACCATTCTCGGTTTAAGTTTTGTGATCACCGAGCAACACGGCACCCCATTGCTAAATTCAACATCTATTCGTTCAGTTTTACGCAGTATGACATTGAACGATATTTATCAATAACAATCAAAGGTATGCCATCATTACTTTGCTTGTTGAATATATCTATAGCTGTATAGTATACAGGAACCTAAAACCGGCTATAAACTTTTCTTATAAACACTTCTACAAATCTATAACCCAGTGATTCCAAAAAAAATTAACATGCTGATATCTAAAGGCTATGCATATTCTATAACATTAGTACAATTGAAACTGCCAAGATGAACATTGAAATTTAGTGGAAATCCCAAAAAACAATGCATGTAATTAAAAAATGTAATAAAATGGTAGTTTTATCAATCTGAGTTGCAAACCTGCATCATATATCTTAGGAGGATTATTTGAATGTAAATTTTGATCTTAAAATAACCAAATTTTCGTATTGATACTGCACGTTACTTCAACCTTTTAAATTAATTGAATAAGAATATAATTAGAGGAAAACACGATTGAGTAGAAATTGCCAGTAGAAAGCTTTTGACTATGTATTATAATAATAGAAAGTTCAAAATATGACAAAAGATTTCCTCAAGCTACAGAAGAACGATTATACAAAGCATGAAATTCTAACCATAACTGAAAAACAAATATCCGAATAATTTAATAGTACAGATATTAAGCAACAAAGAAGGCAATCTTTACAGTGGAATACTCTACAAATTAAAATGCTCAAATAGATCAGTGTTCTTATTTCTGCAATTTTTTATACTTTTTCCGTAGGGAAAATCCTTTTGACTTAGAATTGTTAGAAATAAACCTATATGTCATGTTACCATTAGGCTAAGTTTATGCAAAATAGTGAAGTATCAAATAGTAGGTGAATGATAAAACAACTAATTTTCTATAATATGTGTAGCATCGTTAGTTTGTCAAAATAGAAAACGGACACAGAAGAACCAACGGTAAGGAATAATAATACATCACACAAAATAAGTAAAAAACAGAAAAATAGGAGTCTAACCTCGGTTGGAGAACACACTTCAGAATTGCAGCAAAACAAAGAAGCCAAGTTCAACTCACAAGCAGCTCCTGCTGATATGTGGGAAAGAAAGAAAAGTCAGTATACACTTAAAATGCACAGTAACAGTACAAAGTCAGGCATACTTGCAGTCTTTCTTTATAATATGCCAAATAGGCTATACTTAAAATACACTTGAAATGTTTGCACTGTAATTTTTTACCATAGTTGTAACATTACATTTTATAGCAATATAGTAACATTGGTTTGATGCAATCTGGCTATGATGTTACCTGCTACACATGTTCCGAAGGGTACGATATATAAGAGAACCACTTTTTTCGCCTCTATTTGTCCAGTTATTTAAATTTCGAACCATTATTGTTACAATAATAAAATAGCAACATGGTTTTCATCCTTAACCGGTTTTACTATTATGTCTATAGTTGCAGTCACTTGAATGTCAACATATTTCTCGATTGTGATGCTTATTGGTTACATTGAAGTTAATATACCCAACACTACCAGAACACTATTCTGTTTTCATTAAACTGGGAAATCGAACATTAATATAATTGAAGCATAAATGATTGGAACTCACAATTATACCACAGTAAACTTACTTTAAACCAATACTATTTTTATAACTTAATTTGTACCTTTCAAAACATCATTGCTTTTGTATGCCTTATAACATTCGAAAGGATGAAGCTTCTCAAGCACCTGAAATGGAGACCCAAACGAAGTCAGGTATTTAATTATGTCTGCAGCTTCTCAAACACCCAAAATACAATAAATTAACTTCAATTCAAAATCAAATCAAACAATAGATGTTCAGAAAGATTATTACCTGCAAATTCACTTTAAATCGATTTAGAAGTCGTCAATTAGAGCTATAAAATCAGAGAGAATTGCGAGCAACCGAGGTTGAAAAAGGAAACTATCAACTGATATAGAAAAGGCGTTGATCAAGTTGAGATAGAGTGAATCTTGTTGAGCGAGAGTGTAGACTTTACTTCCGTAGGGTTTTCATTGACAAGAGCGAATTGGGAAAGCAAATTAAGAGGAATCGAGATAATTAGAAAAGAAGGGGCCAGGGTTTGTGAGAAATAAAAATCACAGCGAAAAAAATACGATGGTGATTTAATACGGGCTAAAGCTGTATCAAAGGGAGCAATCCGAAGCTTCTACGATCTACGGCTGGATTTTAAGCATTAGGGAAGGTGTGGATCGGTTGAGTGTAGAAATTCAAATTTAATACGGTTATGAGCCCTATCAAATTTAATACAGCTTAAAACCGTATCAAATCTTTGAATCCTGGTGTGTCAAATTGACTGTTTTGGTGTAGTGTATGCTTTCACAATCTCCTTCTCTTTAGGGGGTTGTGGACATTCATTTTTGGAGTGTTCCGCTTGGTCACAGTTGAATCACTTCATCTCCCCCTTCTTTGCTCGATAATCTTTGATATAGTGGCCCTTCTTGCCGCAGCCAAAGCACTAGGTCCCATTCTTATACTTCTTTTTCTGACCATCCTTAGTCTGCTCCTATTTTCTCTTATTCTGGGAATTATTCTTGCCTCCACCGC
Organism: Allium sativum; assembly: GCA_030737875.1. Lineage (NCBI taxonomy): Eukaryota > Viridiplantae > Streptophyta > Magnoliopsida > Asparagales > Amaryllidaceae > Allium > Allium sativum. The sequence goes on from CM060917.1 coordinate 10,581,652, forward strand.
TTGCCTGCGACTTTGTCTCCTCTGCAGATGTAACAGAAACCTTGGTCTTCGACTTAGTATATAGGCTCTCAGATCTCAATGCTTTTCCCACAATAGATTCAAAAGTCTCATAAATGGTTTATAAGTCTTTCCTCCAACTACTCATCTAGGCCAGTTAGGAATCTTTCGTTCTTCTTTTCGGCAGTATCGATAAGGGATAATCCATATTTCGATAAAGTATCGAATTCTGCAATATATTCCGAGAATGCCCTACCGTTCTGCTTAAACTCCAAAAATTTCCTGAACAATTCTGATTTCTAAGCAACTGGAATAAACTTATCACTGAAGCGAGTTTTAAGCTGATTCCAAGTAACTTGATCCTCGGGAGTAGCCTCTTTAGTGGAATTCCACCAATTCATAGCCTGTCCTTGAAGCTGACGTGATGCTAACTTTCTCTTCATTGCATCCTCGATCCCTAAATTCTCGAAGATGTGCTCACAACTATTAAGCCAATCTTGAACTTCCGTTGTCGATTCCGTTCCATGGAACGGCTTTCCACTGAGATTAATATAATTCTTGCTGAGCTTTGCGAAATCAGCTCTAGGCGCCTGCACAGCTACACCACAACTGTTAGCAACATTAGGGACTGGTCTTTGAGCATCCCTAAGCATCTCTCGCATGAAGGCAGTAAACATCGTCCTCATATCAGGGACATTCCCATTGTTGGACCCTGAACCCGTACTTCTTGTATATCGGCTCATCGTTCAATTTGTAAAGAGAAAAACGATTAACCATCTCTTTAGTGGTGCCAGTGCATTGCGACTTCATCCTTAGCTATACTAGTAATATATATATATATAGCTTTTGAAAACCAAAATGTCACAAAAGCGCCCTCTCATATATGTATACTATATCTCCCTGATATCTTCCCCTAGGTTAAACTATGCAGCCTAGGCCTTGATACCTAGTGTGACGGCCCGTCCCGCACCACCCGACATTTCCTTAGAAATGCATTGTATCAATGCCCGACTAGCACGGGACAATCGTCAAGGAAAAAGGCACTACGCCATAGATAGGCTACGACAACGAAAATCCAAGGTATTGCCAGCTAAAATGTTGCCACAGATATGCTGATTTTTATATATTGCGACGTACGCTTCAATGTGTTAGGATAGATATCAAATTGCGTTGCACTAGCTATAGATATATTCAAATTAAAATAAAAAATAAATAAATGACACCTCAGCGATCCACGCCTTTAGTTAAAACGAAATCTCAATTGTTCGATTGACACTATTGATCCTTAGCTCACTTAATTCTATTTCCCGCCGTTACTTTTGTTTACCCACTAATTTTCATCAATTTCATTTCCGTTTGGGAATTTCTCTTATCTCCGCCACCTCTTTCTTCTTCTACTTCAATTCGCCTCCACTCTATTTTCCTCCACCAATCCACCTAGCTTTCGCCTATATTGTCATGAAGGAGTACTTTTTATCACCAGTTACCCCTCGCTCTCAAATTTGTATCTGTCTTTCACAATCGCTTGCAACCTTCTCCTCTTCCAATTGACCCTTCTCTTGCCACTCGCGAGTTTCTCTCTGAGAAGTCCAGTGCTTTCTTATTGTTCATCTTCTAGGCTAGGTTCGCGACTTCACCAATTTTACTAATTCTCTGGTGTTTGCTGCAGTTGCAGTACTAGGTTTCCAATGGGAAACCATACCGAGTAGTTTTTCTCCCCTTCTTGGTGAGCTGCCAATTCAGTTCTGTGCTACATTCACAGTTTGACAATCACGGTTTGAGATATGATTTATTTCAAATCATATTCAAATTTATTCATTTTTTTTGGTTGTCCTTCACCCCTTGTTTTTTTGCACAGGCGGGTAATCAATTACTGTTCTTCATCATCACTGCGCTGCTGAAGATTGACAAGGTTACTGATTTCGCAGGTGATATTTACTTTGGGCAATTTTGTTATTGGTTGTTTTTCAAATTTTGTTGTTGTTGTGTGTGTGGTTATAAATCAGAACGGATATATTTAAGTGTGATATATTACTGAACGCTACCTGTTTGAAACAATTACCAACCTAGCATGATTCTTTGAGCAACATGTAGTTTATCTAATTTCAAAAGTTGGTTTAATCATTGTTATCCTTTTTCCAGTATATCATAGTTCCGGTTGTTGAGTTAAGGTTAAGTTATTGTTACATTGTTCTATAACATGGACATGTACGTGAAAAAGAATTTGGTGATATCCATGATTTTGTATTGACTATAGGAAGTAGACTTGAACTTGAATGTATATAGCATAATTTGTTTGGTCTTATCCATGTTTTCCAACATTGCATTTGATATTCTTTGTGTTCACTTGCATATTTTTTGGACTATGTCTGTCTTATTATTTTACCTTGATTTAAAACACAGAATTTGATCACTTCAATTTTATTGAAAACCCCTTCAAATTGTAATTGTTATCACTTTTTCTCAGTTTGGCCCTCTAACCTATTATTAGTAACTACTATAACACAATATTGCAGAAGTCATTCAATATGGACTCATTGGTCTTAATATTTGGGTAACTTAGTATAACCGATTTTGTAATGTTTTGTAATTTTAAGTAGTAAAAAACATGCTTCAACATTAAATGACAGTCATCCATCCCTAAATGTGGCCATTTTCAATAAGCATGAGCATATTCCCCTAAATATGATTGGAAGAAATATTTTTTTCTTTGACTAGGAAAGTGAAAAAGCTTATGTTCTTCTCTGAATGCACATTGTATTGACTCTGCAAGCAGTACAAATTTTGTGATTCTTGGAATTTTGACTCTCGTCTTAAAAGGGACATGGCATTTCAAACATTACATCCGTGAATAGATGAAATAAGTTTGGTAGTTTACATCGAAAATTCATATCTTGGTAATATTATGAATTAGATCTGTATTGTACCTCACCGTTTACATTGAAAATGCAGGCACTTGATACACTCAATACTGTCGTGATATCTCCTGTTTACTATGTGATGTTCACCACCTTCACAATTCTAGAAAGTATGATCATGTTCAAGGTAATGCCAAAGCATTTATGTGTGTGCGCGCGCGTAAGCATGATCATTGTGCATGTGCGCGTAATTCCCAAATTGTTGTTTCTAAAGAAATGGACATTCCATACAAGCCATTTTTTATAGCTGAACTCATGTTATTTGAGAGTCCAACAAGCTCCATGTGAACTAACCAACTGTGAAATTTTTCCATCCATTTTTTATAGCTGAACTCATGTTATTTAAAAGTCCAACAAGCTTTATTTGAGAAGAAAAAGAGTTTGGCATGCAGTAATGGATGAGCTAATGGTAAAAGGAATGAAAAATGCTAAAAGTCTATGTTCATGCCTAACTGGATAATTAATGAACATCTTTTAATTGTTTCTCAAATTTACCCTAGTATAAAAGTCTGATTTATTTGTAGGTTATGCTTTCAGGCTATTCAGCTGGAGGACTGGCATCCATACTACATTGTGATACATTTCGTGATATGTTACCGGCTGGAGCAAACATAAAGTGTGTTTCAGATGCTGGTTACTTCATTCATGCGTAAGGTAGTAGTTTATATAATCATTTTCGTGTATTTTTTCTTGCTTATGGTTGTATATGTGACTCTGTATATGAGTGAATTGAGTGACAATGTAGTGAGGAATGTATGTAAATATGAAATATATCGGTGGATGTACAATAGTGGAGTTCAAAAAATTTGTACCATTTGAAATGTTGAAATAAAATATTTATTTAAATAAAATATTGTGCTACAATAGTATTTATTATCATATTATGAAATCTTTGATTACTAGCAGTTGAGGTGTAATTACTTTTAGCAGTTGTAAAACAAATTTTAACAACTGCTAGAAACAGTTGTAAAAAAGGTTGACTTTATTACGTTTGCCAGCAGTACTAGACATATTAAAACTGTTTTTGGCAGATGTGAAAGGGTATTTTTTTGTTCTAGTGGCACCTGTGGCAACACCTGTACTGATGTTACCATAGAGTCGCAAAGGTGTTGCCTTTGACTCTAAGGCAACGCGGCAAAATGCAACCCAGAAAAAGTGTTGCTGCACCCAGAAAAAGTGTTGCCATAGTTGGCCCGCAGCAACACTTTTTGGCACCTAATGCGTCACTTCTCTGGGGTTGCCATAGGCCATTTATGGCGTAATGAGGGTTTTGAAACTATGAATCACCAAAGAACCTGTAGTATATCTCACAACGCATCGAATAAAATATAATAATAACATACTTGACATAAAACAGGCGACGTAGTGCATAAGCTGAAAACTAAACCATCATAACAGCGAAATCCAAAATACAGCTTATGATCCAAATCATTATTACAACTTCAAAATACTGTCTCTAAAGCAAAATATAAAGGTACACTACTACTGCCCAAAGCAGTGACCATCAACAACACATGGAGAATATATGCAAATAGTACGTGGAAGCCTCCTGCTCGACTCCGGACAGCTACTCGTGCATAATCACTTGACCTATCTCTAGTACGCTCATTTAAGAGCACCCAGAGTAATAAGAAGAGACATAAAACTTTGGGTCAGACAAAAGTCTGGTATGAGCGATAACACTAAAATAAAACAATAACAGGTATAAATGAATTGTGACACCCCGTATTTTTACATTTTAAAAGTAAGAAATTTACATACGTATACGATGATACGCAAAGCATATAAACCAGTGAAGCATGAAGATAAAAGATATTCTGTTTACACTTCTAGAATTAAGGTAAACGGGATATGCCATTGCGTTCGTCTCGGAAAAATACGCGAAATAGATCCGAGTTTTCGAGAATCGGAATCCGTATGACCAAGTTATGATCCGTCGAAATTTTCAGGGTTTTCGAGTTTGAAAATCACCTAGGAAGTTCAAGTTTTGGGGTAGGCGGGAATTTTCCCGCCAAAGCCCATGTCGACAGGGCTGTCGACACCCCTGGACCCCAAGTCGACAGGGCTGTCGACTTGGGTGTCGACTGGGCCCAAAAACACAACTCCGTGTTTTGTGGCCTGGTGCACCTAGATGCAGTCTTGGTCTGGTCTGATGGGCCTGTGACGATTTCTATGGCCTAGATTAATCCTAGATCTAATCCTAGGGCCTAAAACTATCCTAATCTCTATAAAAAGACCCTAAACCTAACCTAAATCCCTAAAAATCAAACCTAGCAACTAAGTGCTGCCAAAATCAATCTTGATCATGGCCTCCATCTCCAATCCCTAGAGCCTATGCATTCAAATCGGGTTCAAACCAAGAGGAGGAAGCTTGCTACACCAAATAGAGGCCAAATCAACGTTGCTATGCGAGTTTCATGACGGATCTTCATCAAAGGAGCCACCTTTCTTCGCCAAAACGATTCATGCTCCTAGTCCTCTTGCCATATTATGTAAGTTCTAGCTACTTTTAGATGGAAATGGTAGTTTTGATAATGACATGGGATAAAATGTGGCTAAACATGATTATGCGAACCTATATGAGCCTTACCTTGCCTCTTGTGTTCATGTTTATGGTTTTAGGCCATGTGAGTGACTTAATCATGCCTCTCATGCTATGCATAACCTAGTTTAACTTGCAAGTTTGGATCTTTATGCATGAAATGCTAGCATGAACCTTTAGGAACCATTTTTACTTGTGAAACATTGGCTAAGATTATATTTTGGGGCTTATGCATGTTTATGAACCTAAACCCCTAGTGTTAACATGCAAGTTTGTGGCCAAATCCTTTATGACATTATGCATACTTACATGTCAACTTCCATATTATAATTCAAGTCATGTTTCCAAGTATAAACACATGTCATATTTAACGTTACACGTTGTCATGTTTATACCCCTTTACCCAAACCATGGTTCATGCCAAGTTTAGCCCGCCTAACATATTTTCATATAACTTCAAGTTAAGTTTTTCATGCTACAATCACGCTTGTTTATCCTCAACCCAAATCGTGTTCCAACGCAAGAATGGACGAGTCACATCGTAAAGATACTATGCTACACAATGACCCCAAACATGCATAGCATCATGAGGGTTTGGCTTAAGACATATATAGGTTCATAAAGGTTTGGCCACAAGCATGCATAACATGAAAACAAAGGGAACACCCAACAGACCATAATTGCTATCTAATTATGGGTGAGGTAGGCCGTAGGATGTGGGCTGGCCGGAGTGTAGTTCTCATACAAGATTTTCTCTTGTGTTGCCTTTCGCTAGTTGAGGGAGGGGTCTCGTGGGACCATAGCCACGTGTAGAAAAGCAGACCTTAGCATCTGCATCGGCAGATAGATTGAAAGCTCCCGACCGAGTCCTGTACTTCTTGATTAGCCTGTAACAGGACTCGGGTGGCACATAGTGACACATGTGCATACAGTCATAGAAAAACGATTGACGATGAATGCGTGGGAAAAAGGGCGTGGTTGAGGGTTAGCGTAATCCCTAGTATCCCTAGGTGGTTGAACCCAAACCGAAATACGAAAACATGAGATAGGTAAGCATAATCCCTAGCGGTCCTAGGTGGCGTAAGTCCTAGTTGTACAAACAATGATTCATGTTGAAAGACCTTAGTTAAAGATAGGGTGACAGTCCAAAACGACCTTAAGGGTCATAGAACTACGTTAAAGTGGGACCTCATGGGAAAGCCCGTGCGGTGTACGGCAAGGGACTGGACATATACATGGAAGGAAACATACGAGTTGAGAGACTTACATTAGGTTAACATGGACCGTTATACGAACTGTTGAGTAAGGGTTATTCATGGTTAACACATGTTCGGGGAAAGACACTAGTATGGTAGACATAGAGTATATACAGTTAGAGCTCGGGGATGTTAGATTTGGGGGACACCTTGGGATGTTATACTTGATGAAATCTGACGATGTAATACCTTGTTTTACTTTGATATCGTAGTTTATCATGACACCTAGGTTTATCTGGGTACGGTAATTTATCCTATTATCCTGGCTTAGTATCTATCTTGTCATCATCACCATGTTTACTTTCAGTTTATGCATGTCATGTCACCTTTATCTGTTTTTATGCTGGAAGTAGATAGGACTTACCAGTCTTTTGACTGACCCGTTTTGTTTCGCCTCTTTTCTTCCGTTTCCCCCCTAGGTTACAGGGAGGAAACAGTGCAGTTTAGTTCGGACTTCTTCTGCTTGGAGGTCATCATGAATGGCTTGGACTTCTCTTGGCTATGGCTACTTTATTGTTTTTACTTGGGGAATAATTTATTAAAAAGTCTTTATGCTTCTTTACTATTGCAAGACAGGTTTTGTTGTACTCTGATGAAAAAGGCTTTAGACCTTATTTATTAATGTTATAAAAGATTGATTTTACTTCCGCCATTTTATATGTTCTGTCTTGTGATATTTCTGTGCATGTTTACCAATAATGCCCCTCTAAAGCTAGTGCATTCCTTTGCGAGTGACCCTAGCGGAGGCGGGGTGTTACATGTGGTATCAGAGCAGAAGGTTATCAGACTGGGCAGAAGATTAGAAACAACCTTCTGAATTTTTTTTTAAAAACCATTTACGAAGAAGCATTTTTCAAGAAAAACTTTGTTTTAAAATTTATTCCCCAAAAGCCATTAGCAATGTCCTTGTTTTATTGATTGAATCCTCTTTGCCCTTCTCTCTTCCATCGATAGTCATGTTGGCTTTGGTTACAAGTAGTTTTTGAGTTAGAAAAGGTTTTCTTTAGGATGGGGGAATAGTTCTTGAGAAAATGAAGTTAAGTTAGGAGGAAGTAAGAAAATGGAATGATGGCAGGGCAAGAAGAAAAAAAAAAAAAAGAAAAAAAGAAAGGGGGCCAGTCGACAGGGCTGTCGACTTACCCCCCTGTCGACAGGGCTGTCGACACGACGTGCCTGCAGGTCAAAAAAATATATAAGCCCGAAGGCCGAGAGCTTCAGCTCATAACCCCAATCCTTTTCTCCTTCCTCCCAGCCACCAAAACCGAAAATTCCCCAACTCCACCACCTCCCATCACCTCGTTTCTCCACCGTTCTTCGTAAAATTAAGCTCAAATCGAAGCTAGAGACCCTCTCCATCCGGATCTATAGTTCCCCTCTTCCAATTCGTGTTTAAATCACCATGGCCAATCAACCCAATCCCTACGAGCTTTACCCGCAACTAACCGCGCAAGAGGTCGAGTGGTGTGACGAGCAACCAGGGATAATTGAGCACTACATGCAGCTCGCCACTAGGAATTTGCTTCTAGGCCGACCGGTGAGGTTTGCGGATTTTGCGGGAACCGCCGTGGAAAGTTTGTTTGTTAATGCGGGTCTATTTCATATTCTGGATACGCACACAGCCGAGAGGAGAGGCTACAAGCGTATGGTAAGACTTTTTGATGCTCATTTGCAAATTGATGTGGATGATAACGGGTTGATAACCTATAGTTCATGGGTTAAGGGTACCCATATATTTATGAATGAGGTCCAATTTGGGGAAATTTTGAATATCCGGGGTACGGGACTCGATATAAATGATCTGGAGATGGATGATTTAAATGTGTGGGGTAGGATTTTTTTTAATGGACTTGATAGGCAATGGGATAGTACACATTTGCGCCCCCTTGCTAGGTTTGTGATCAGAATATTGCAATATAATATTGCGGGGCAGAATCATGGGTTTGACAGAGTCCCGGTAGTTGTTAAAGCCGCTACTTATGCTATTTTTGGGGGCATACAAATAAACTGGGCAAGAACCATCTTACAGCAGTACCAGATCTTTAGGGGAGCAAGGCACTCCAATGTTTGTTTTGGGAACTTATGGACCATAGTTTTCCGCTGGTTCGGGGTGGATTTGCATGATGAGGATTATGTGACACTCTCTAATCATCCCTCTGTTATCATCACTGAAGCCGCACTAGGGAGGATGAGTATAGATATGCAGGAGCTGCAAGGGGAGCCTCAGCCTATGGAGCATGAGGGATTAGATGAGGAAGAGGATGAGGGTGACGAGGAGGAGGAGCAAGAGGAGGAACCACATGATGATCAGTTTGGACACTTTGAGGACCCCCATCAGGCACCACAGCATGATGGTGAGCAGGCTGGGGATGGAGCCTGGGCTCATCAGGGCCCGGCACAGGGGGCTCCGGATACAGGTGCCTGGGATCCATGGGCTACTAGGGATCCAGACTGGAGGACTGAGCTGAGATATGTTTCACAGCAGCAGGCTCGCTTGATGAGGAGCCACCAGGATATTATGAGGTCACAACAGCAGACGCTGGAGTCACAGGTAGCCATGGCCCAGACACAGCAGCAGATGCTTCAGGATATGAGTTCCTCTTATGATCAGTTGGGGGCTGGAATACAGGACCTACAGTTAGAGCTTAGGCAAGGGAACCGACGGCAGGAAGAGAGGCTTGATAGCTTAGAGGAGCTCATCCGTAGCTATTTCCATCAGGATTGACTTCTATCAGTTATCCGTAGGATAGTATTTTATTTCAGTATTGTTTAGCTGTTTCTTTTGTTGCCTAGTTGTAGCGATGTACTGAAACTATCTTAATGAAGTTTGTACGTTATTTGTTTATGCAATTTGTTGTGTCTAATGTAATTATGAAATATTGCACGATAATGTCTAATAACGAAGAACAATGAAAACAACAAAACGGGATATCCCTCCGTTACATAAAAATTTAGAAAGTTAGATTTTTCTAAATTAATAATGGATGGTAGGATCTTGGATGCTCAAATTGGATGAACTTCACTCTTATTTATAAGGGTGTGGGAAAATTTGGATGAAATTACTTTTTCAAATTTTTGCATTCATATAGAACTGCAAGTATATTTAGGATGAGAGCATCATGGTTTGAAAAGAATTTTTTTTTAAAAAAAAAATTGCATTCATGTAGGTGGTACCACAAGTTAGGCATACATATTTTTCTACAATGTGATTCACTTTTGCACATGTGCACATGTTTGCAACAATTGGCTGAACACTTCTGGATGCTAATATGGGGACATAAATCCTACTACTATTGAATTTCGGGGACGAAATTCCTTAAGGGTGGGAGAATGTGACACCCCGTATTTTTACATTTTAAAAGTAAGAAATTTACATACGTATACGATGATACGCAAAGCATATAAACCAGTGAAGCATGAAGATAAAAGATATTCTGTTTACACTTCTAGAATTAAGGTAAACGGGATATGCCATTGCGTTCGTCTCGGAAAAATACGCGAAATAGAGTCCGAGTTTTCGAGAATCGGAATCCGTATGACCAAGTTATGATCCGTCGAAGTTTTCAGGGTTTTCGAGTTTGAAAATCACCTAGGAAGTTCAAGTTTTGGGGTAGGCGGGAATTTTCCCGCCAAAGCCCATGTCGACAGGGGAGTCGACAGGGCTGTCGACACCCCTGGACCCCAAGTCGACAGGGCTGTCGACTTGGGTGTCGACTGGGCCCAAAAACACAACTCCGTGTTTTGTGGCCTGGTGCACCTAGATGCAGTCTTGGTCTGGTCTGATGGGCCTGTGACGATTTCTGTGGCCTAGATTAATCCTAGGGCCTAAAACTATCCTAATCTCTATAAAAAGACCCTAAACCTAACCTAAATCCCTAAAAATCAAACCTAGCAACTAAGTGCTGCCAAAATCAATCTTGATCATGGCCTCCATCTCCAATCCCTAGAGCCTATGCATTCAAATCGGGTTCAAACCAAGAGGAGGAAGCTTGCTACACCAAATAGAGGCCAAATCAACGTTGCTATGCGAGTTTCATGACGGATCTTCATCAAAGGAGCCACCTTTCTTCGCCAAAACGATTCATGCTCCTAGTCCTCTTGCCATATTATGTAAGTTCTAGCTACTTTTAGATGGAAACGGTAGTTTTGATAATGACATGGGATAAAATGTGGCTAAACATGATTATGCGAACCTATATGAGCCTTACCTTGCCTCTTGTGTTCATGTTTATGGTTTTAGGCCATGTGAGTGACTTAATCATGCCTCTCATGCTATGCATAACCTAGTTTAACTTGCAAGTTTGGATCTTTATGCATGAAATGCTAGCATGAACCTTTAGGAACCATTTTTACTTGTGAAACATTGGCTAAGATTATATTTTGGGGCTTATGCATGTTTATGAACCTAAACCCCTAGTGTTAACATGCAAGTTTGTGGCCAAATCCTTTATGACATTATGCATACTTATGGCCAATTCCCTTTGTTTTCATGTTATGCATGCTTGTGGCCAAACCTTTATGAACCTATATATGTCTTAAGCCAAACCCTCATGATGCTATGCATGTTTGGGGTCATTGTGTAGCATAGTATCTTTACGATGTGACTCGTCCATTCTTGCGTTGGAACACGATTTGGGTTGAGGATAAACAAGCGTGATTGTAGCATGAAAAACTTAACTTGAAGTTATATGAAAATATGTTAGGCGGGCTAAACTTGGCATGAACCATGGTTTGGGTAAAGGGGTATAAACATGACAACGTGTAACGTTAAATATGACATGTGTTTATACTTGGAAACATGACTTGAATTATAATATGGAAGTTGACATGTAAGTATGCATAAAAACATAAGCTTGGGAATTTACCTATTAAGTTAGGTCTACCCATTGGGAATTTACCTATTAAGTTAGGTCTACCTAATTGCTTGAAACTTGAATATGAACGTGACACTAGACTAAACATGAAAGTGGCCAACTCGAGGTTGGGTTGAGTTTGCAATATAAAGCTACCCGGAACCGACCGGCCTAACTAGTAGTTGCAAACAATAGGACCCAATGTGAGAAGTTGGTCATGTTGTGCTTGAACCCGAGGTTAGACCAAGTTGTGGTGTAAAGCTACCCGGACCCGCCCGGCTTAACTAGTAACCACAACAAAGTCTAATGTGAGAGGTTGGGGTGCATTAAATAATTAATGCCACATAATAGGGTTAAGTTAATTTAATTAATGAGGCTTAACCAATTATGACATGGGCAAATGGGTTAAGTAATTTGATTGGGCTAATGATACTCAACAAAACATGACGGGGTTGGGTAGGCTAAGTAACTTGATTTTCCTAACGACACTTGACCATTTTTATACGACGAATGGACGGGATTAAGTTAACTAACACTTAATCAATCCAACATGATAACTTGATACGGTCAAATAAATCTTCTTAAGTAACACCTAACCCATTAGACGAATCCCAATTCGGAGGATTGGGTAAATGACCATAGTTAACAAGGATAAGGGAAACAAGGCTAAGTGGTAAACCTTAGTTAAGGGAAACTAAGTAATAATCCTTAGTCAAGGAAATTTGGGCCACTTCTTAGATTGATTAGTAGCCCGATACGTTAGGTCAACGTATAAATATGCGTGTAGGAGCAGGCTATCTGATTTAGATAAAGGCTCCAGCGAACCGGGTAACGAAGCAGCGGCTTCGGGGAACGTGAGGATATTCTTGGTATCCCTCTGTGAGCTGCCAGGTCAATATACTAGGCTCACGAGAGGTTGAGGTCTGCGTTAGGAGAACCAAGAGTATGCCTTGGTTGCTATGCGAGCGACCTAAAGACTGGAATGGATAGCAGTGAGTCGACGGATACATACTGGTGCCCGAGATAGCAAGTTCGTCGATCATCTACCATTTTGAGTCAAGCGTGTACGTACGGAAAGGCAGGGAACACCCAACAGACCATAATTGCTATCTAATTATGGGTGAGGTAGGCCGTAGGATGTGGGCTGGCCGGAGTGTAGTTCTCATACAAGATTTTCTCTTGTGTTGCCTTTCGCTAGTTGAGGGAGGGGTCTCGTGGGACCATAGCCACGTGTAGAAAAGCAGACCTTAGCATCTGCATCGGCAGATAGATTGAAAGCTCCCGACCGAGTCCTGTACTTCTTGATTAGCCTGTAACAGGACTCGGGTGGCACATAGTGACACATGTGCATACAGTCATAGAAAAACGATTGACGATGAATGCGTGGGAAAAAGGGCGTGGTTGAGGGTTAGCGTAATCCCTAGTATCCCTAGGTGGTTGAACCCAAACCGAAATACGAAAACGTGAGATAGGTAAGCATAATCCCTAGCGGTCCTAGGTGGCGTAAGTCCTAGTTGTACAAACAATGATTCATGTTGAAAGACCTTAGTTAAAGATAGGGTGACAGTCCAAAACGACCTTAAGGGTCATAGAACTACGTTAAAGTGGGACCTCATGGGAAAGCCCGTGCGGTGTACGGCAAGGGACTGGACATATACATGGAAGGAAACATACGAGTTGAGAGACTTACATTAGGTTAACATGGACCGTTATACGAACTGTTGAGTAAGGGTTATTCATGGTTAACACATGTTCGGGGAAAGACACTAGTATGGTAGACATAGAGTATATACAGTTAGAGCTCGGGGATGTTAGATTTGGGGGACACCTTGGGATGTTATACTTGATGAAATCTGACGATGTAATACCTTGTTTTACTTTGATATCGTAGTTTATCATGACACCTAGGTTTATCTGGGTACGGTAATTTATCCTATTATCCTGGCTTAGTATCTATCTTGTCATCATCACCATGTTTACTTTCAGTTTATGCATGTCATGTCACCTTTATCTGTTTTTATGCTGGAAGTAGATAGGACTTACCAGTCTTTTGACTGACCCGTTTTGTTTCGCCTCTTTTCTTCCGTTTCCCCCCCAGGTTACAGGGAGGAAACAGTGCAGTTTAGTTCGGACTTCTTCTGCTTGGAGGTCATCATGAATGGCTTGGACTTCTCTTGGCTATGGCTACTTTATTGTTTTTACTTTGGGAATAATTTATTAAAAAGTCTTTATGCTTCTTTACTATTGCAAGACAGGTTTTGTTGTACTCTGATGAAAAAGGCTTTAGACCTTATTTATTAATGTTATAAAAGATTGATTTTACTTCCGCCATTTTATATGTTCTGTCTTGTGATATTTCTGTGCATGTTTACCAATAATGCCCCTCTAAAGCTAGTGCATTCCTTTGCGAGTGACCCTAGCGGAGGCGGGGTGTTACATGAATCATACTTGAACCTGCGCCTGCAACCAAAGAGTTAGCACAACATAATGTACAGTACTCTAAGGAGACACTAACATGGAGTGAAAAATGGCAGCGTGCGTGTCATGGTGACAACAAACATCAAACATAGCAATCAACCTCACATCTCTCACTCAGTGCGTAAAGCATACGATATCCACCACTTTGATCACCAAATCCATTGGGGCCATGATGGGTCCATGCCCTTCTGGACTCCGTACAATTAATTGTCATGACCATGCCCTTCTGGTCTATAGCCAATAACCCTTCCCAGTCCATACATCCGCTGGCTCTGGTTCGTCTACATGTCCCCTCTCTCAACAGTGAAACAAAGTTATAGGTATCGATAACTCCTATGCACACGTCCCGCAACAAAGCTGTTTAGGCTATGAAAGCTGGCAAAAATGTCAAAAACAACCTTTTACAACGTTACTGAAATGCTGTTATATCCCCTGGTTCAATTCTGCATTCATCTGGTGTGAAGAACTAAGCAAAACTGGCTTTCACAGCGTTCCTTCCATTTTTACAGCGTTTCAGAAGTGCTGTCATAGCTCAGGTGCGACCAAAAGCCATGCTTGACCGACCACAGCATTTCACAAGTGTTGTCGTAGGTGCAACCGACCACAGCATTTTATAAATGTTGTCGTAGCATTTCACAAATGCTGTCGTAGGTGCGACCGAAACCCATGCGCGACCGACCACAACATTTTACAAATGCCGTCGTAGGTGCGACCGAAACTCATGCGCGACCGACCACAGCATTTCAAAATGTTGGCGTAGGTGCGATCGACCACAGCATTTCAAAAATGTTGTCGTAGGTGCGACCGACCATAGTATCTCACGAATGCTGTCATAGGTGCGACCGAAACCCATGCGAGACTGACCACAGCATTTCACAAATGCTATCGTAGGTGCGACCGACCACAGCATTTCACAAATGCTATCGTAGGTACGACCGATCCCATTTCCTGCATACATTCCAGCAAGCAATCTTCGCCACACGACGGCGTTTTCGACCATTCTAATCTTCTTATGCAATAACAAAACATCCCAAATAGCAATAGCAACATATAGAATCAACCATAAACATCCAAACAAAGATTTAACATGTAATTATAGAACAAACATTCCCAAAACTACGATTTTCCCCTTAATCCCCTTAACCATGTTTCAACTATAGAATTAGCTAACTTAATCCAAATTAACCCAAAGTTTCACTAGGGCATAAAATAATATTTTAGAATTTTTTACATATTTTTCCACATTTTTATGATGCACAATTTCGCTAATTATCACCAATCAACCCTAATTAGCCATAATTAGTGAATAAAAGTGCAAATCACTCACCTTAGCCATAAATAAATTTCAGATCTGAAACTCTAACTAATTTGGCACGAATCCCATTGTATTCCAGCAACTCTATCTCGATTTCTATGCTAATCAGCCTTAATTTGGTGTAGATTTGGCTACTATGTGATTAGAAAGTGGTTAAAGGTGAATTTAGAAGGTGGAAGCCATTGCTAGGGTTGAAGAAATGAAAATGGCGGCTGAGAAAAATGAAATGGGACGGTTTCCTAACTCATTGCAGCCTCCCCATAACCATAATCCCGAAATGGGTTATGGGTCATCCACTAATTACCCTATTAAGCAGTTTTTCACCTTCTAAACATTATTTTAGCCATATCTCCCAAACGGTAAGTCCGTTTGATTAATGTGACCACTCTATGAAAAGGTAAACCATCATCTAAATCCAATGGAAGTGGTTTTAGGGCAAAACTCCTTCCAATCAAAAGTTATAGGCGAAACAAGATTCGTCAGGGGTAAAACGGTCATTTAAAAGTCGGCAAAAATCGTGAACATGGGAAATGACCCCAATAGTCGTTCCCCAAAGTTACACGACTATATGACTTCGTATGAGGGTAAAATAATTATGTTACGATCCTCCGATGCGTAGAATCTGGTCATTACAACTTGCTTAGTAATCGACCCTTTAACACTGCTAATTGTGAAAACCAACAGTGAACACCACCTGCTCGACAAAATTCACTATCCAATATATCTTCAATGTCACCTGCTCCAACACATATTGCTAAGCCGTGGGACATCCTTGTTCAGCGCATTGCCAAAAATTGTTGGAGACTACACACCAATCGACTTCGTCATACCCCATGATGAACTTGGCTCGATTCCTCCCTCGAAACTATTCCAGGAAGCCTCTTCTTTTTAGAAAGGACATCTTATGGGCTTTTTCTTGGACTCTAAATCACCAGGAGTGGACGGTGACACAAGGCCTGGAGATTACGGGGTGGAATGCGAATTACATTTGTAGATGGCCACTATTACTTGAAGTTTTCACTACTTGAGGAACAACAACGTGCCTTGGAGTGGCCACCGACAATAATTGATGGAAAACCATTTATTGCAACATCCTGGACCACTTTAGTTGATAGGGTAAAGGAGCAAGTACTATCAATTCGTATCTGGACCCAATTCACACATGCACCCTTTGTTCTACAACCTCTCATTGGCCTGAACTGGCTAGCCTGCCATATCAGTAAACCGAAGTGCTTTGATGCCAACACTCAAGCAAGAAGGAACTTAGTGTATGCCCGTGACTTGATTGAAATCACCCCGGACAAGCCCTTACCTTCTTAGATCAATGTTAGAATTATAGAATGAGAATATATAGTTGATGTTAAACATAAATGGAAACCTAACATCTACATGACACGCAAGGCTATTGGTCACATGGTGGATAAGTGTAAAGTTGTTGGTGGTTCCTTTCCTCTGCCAAAGAACCCACTACCTCGTCCTCCTGCTAGGGTTTGGATAGCCAAGGCCAGAATGAAAGTCCCTGTTTCTGACCCTTCGGTAGTAGGGCCGAAGGATGTACCTACGGAGGATGATCATCCTGGCCCTTTTTTACCTAATGTACCTCCTGGTCCTAATATCTCTTGCACTACAAGAAAACAGGCTATTTGCGACGGCTTCTGACGGGCCGTCGGCGGCCGTCGGAAGCCATCGGAAATTATTGTGATAAACTCTGAGTCGCACTCTTTCTTCCACATTTCTTTCTTCCTCTTTTTTCTTACAGCATACGGGTTTTAAACCCTATCACCCCAAATCCGATTTTTTTTACCTTCAAACACCAATTTCTTCGAGTAGGAACCTCCCCGGCTTCAATTCAGACATCTAGAGCAAGTAATTTGAGGTATAATCTCTTTTTCTACATAAAAATTAAGTTTTTACCTAAACCTTTATTTGCTTAAATTAGAAATTTTGGGTCATCTGTCGATTCCAATTGGTCTCAATAGCGTTGTAGTGGAAACGCATAGTTGCATTCCCTTGTGTTTACATCGACCCCAAAAAGTATGAGTAACTCTAAGAAAATTCTTTCCTGTTGGAAAGGGGCCAATCACTGACATAGATCCTATTGGAAATTCTCACGTTATAATCGAAAAGGTATTAGATATGCTTTTTATTTAGTATCATTAGCTTTTTTGATATTTCATTAACATTAACTTTGTTTCCACATTAGGCTTCTCTTCAAATGATAGCGCCCACATGGTTGAATGTTTCACTGGCAATGAAGAAAGATCTCGAAGCTGATAAGGCATTTGGTTGGGTACTTGAAATGTAAGTTTTATACTTGATCAGCGCATGTTGTCAAATGTTAATGTGTTATGGCTCAAAATATTACCCATAACATATACCTTAGTCCGTCCGAATTGGATATGTAAGAGCGTGTGCATGTTATACTTGTTTAATTTATTGAACAAAATGTACATTTTATAGCATTACAAAAAAATGTTATACAATTTATATATTTTGTGATTTTCTACATTTCTTATGTTAATACACATGATCTTTTTTCTTCATACCTTGTTTAATATACATGATCTTTTTGCTCTAAACTGTTTTGTAAGTTCAACATATATTGATATGTAGGTATGCCTATGGTGTCTCGTTTGCACTGCATGGCGTGAGCAACATATTACAGAAAGATCTTATGATTCAGGTATGACATCAAGTCATTTCTAAGCATATATAACTATTATCATTTAACTAGTTATTTAATTATTATTTTTTACTATTTTCAATTGTAGCCTCCATTGGACTTGGAAATTGGTAAGAGTTACATTATTCACTACACTTATGGTTGTGACAATGATATGAGTGTACGATATTCCCTACAACAATAGTCACTGAAATAAACTAAAGCTAATTTACCAAAATTGTGACAGTACTTCGAATAATTTGCAGGGTAAGCTGACTTACGGTAAAACTGAAGAAAGGAGGTTTGATAAAAGATCACAAAGTAATAAATCGGTTCCACGAATCTGATACTTTGCCACCGCCTGAAGGCCCCGAGAGTGTGGTTTGAATTCGATCTTTTTGCTACTGTTATTTTTTTTTATTGATGTTAGCTTACACAGGTATCGTGCCAACTTTGTAATTCCCCCAATAGCTTATATAGTGTACTTTGTCTTAACTTGAAGGATAATTTGTTATACATAATAAGCTAGCTTGTATTGGTAAGCAACATACTGTAATTTTAAGTCTGTTCTTCAGCTTTTCCCTGATCCTATTGAATATTTTGATATTTCTAACATATATTAAAAGATTTAATTATTATTTTTGTCGAAATTCGATGGACTCATCCTTGGATGTTCTAGTTGTATGAATTTCTAGACAATCATCTTGCACTTTTTTCCCACAATTGTTGGCGAGTGGTTATTTCTTCCAAGGAGTTACCGTAGAATGATCTATTATCATTGTATCAGGTCATTTTCAAAAGTATAAAATGTAGTTGGAAGGCTTAATAGCAGCTGAATTTCCAAAAAAAAAAAAAAAAAAAAATTATGTAGGTTTTCTGACGGCTGCGTCGACAGCTGTCGGAAAAACAAATGACGGGCTGCGTCGATAACCGTCGCAAAATTTGTTTTTCGATGCCTGTAAAAGCGACGGTTATTTCCGACGGCTCCCGACGGCCGCCGACAATTTTCAACCGTCGGAAATAACCTGTTTTCTTGTAGTGTTGGGAGGAGGTGAAGTGTGCATGGGTGCACGCCCCCTCTGGAATGCATTATGATACAAAACATTATTACTTCAATTGTGTTAACGAAGGAGGGCGGCGACGTCTTTTCTATAGGTCTATTGGTGAAGATTTGGTATTGTGGAACGCGAGTGAGAGTGCTATCAACTTTGATACAATGCAGGACTTGTCACGGGACAAGAACCTTATTTATAGCTGTCATCTTCATCCTATGTGGATGATTTGGCATATCGCTCCTGGGTCTTTGAGCGGAATATGACACCCTACATAGGGATATTTGTAGAAGACAACTCTGGCTGTGATGTGGTGTAGCTTACTCTGAATTTTTATTACGTTCTTAGACTATGCTCTAATCTTAGCAAATTTGTTGCCTTGATAGTGACTGGACACTTTAAAGCATAAATGTTACTCCGTGCATGTGCATAGTAGCAGTACCTTTCTCTTTTATAAAATATAGTTACGGATCACTTTAAAAACTGGTCGGTCTTACCATAAAAAAACAAAATGGCTTCTTTATTTAATAACACGTTTCAATACAGTACACGTCTACGTACATACACGCCTATATACAACAAAGTACACAACACTACCGAACATCAGGCCTTTAGACGTGTACAAACCACCTAAACCAACCCTGTAACTAAAAATAAAATAATTAAGATAGTGCTCGAACAGTATACCACAAGTATTGCCAAGTTTTAGATGAGTTCATTTTAGTACGAGTTTATATTTTTTAGGCAGGTATCTGGTTCCAGGGTGTGTGGCGTATGTTGTTAAATAGGGGAAAAAGGGTTTCTTTGCTACAAAATGTCCATTAATATTTCTATAAAAAACTCTACTGTTTTACTATTAATAAAGATATTAAATCAACACCATTTGCATGATATCTTTTTTGAAATTTCAAAAGTATCTCAACTCATCAATAAAATTTTAGGTTTAATCCATAACATTCTCTATTTATTAATTTTACTACTAATTTTTCATGGGCAAAATAACTTGAAATACAAGTATTGTAACTAACTAGTTCTTTCCATTTACAACACGTATTTATTCATTCTTTTTTTATTAAATAAAAAGTAAATATCTGGATCATGCGTTTTATATCAATCTTGCATAACAATCGTGATCCCCGTTTAGTTAGCTTTTGGTAAATAGTTAATTGGTTATCTTGCCAAATCAACTTTCAGTCATAAGTCCCATGCATCTATCCAACTGTAAAAGTGAAGAAAAATGTTGGTACTTCAGCAAAAAAATGATATTATTAAATATCATAAAACAAATTATTTTGCAAAAACCTTATTTGGTACTGCACACAAATTTTTAAATTAAATTGTCAATCTGTTTTCGGTTTTCTGTTGAACTGATCAATTATAATTAGCAACAAGTTGTTTTTGTATAATATGAACTGCTCTATCAATTGGAAATAATGACCATGTAAAATGTGCAACAAATTTAGAAGATTATTTTGTGTCAGTTCCCTGATAGATATGATCATTTTGTATCAGAGTCACTGACAAGCAATTGATAACCATAATTCAGTACACATTGGCTGATGCATCAATTTTATGCCTTATATCTTTATTGCATGAACACAGATGAACTGCTACAGTTCTATCTATTTTCCATGTAACAATGTGCAATCTCACAACAGAACAACATAACTTTCACATATATAAATAACCAAGAGTTACTCGATTTGATCATGTACTAGTAAGTGTAAACTGCTATATATATAAGGAAACTAAAAACAAGTATATAACCTTAGCTAGATACACTCATACACGTACGGTGACTAATATTTCATTGATCAAAAAAATTACATCAATCGAACAACAACATGGATTGAATTTGCTCATTTGTTACTGTATCTTCACCTTCTTTGCTGGACTTCATAACTTTTCCATCTCCTGTCTTCCGGGAATCGCCTGTCATCACAGCCATCCTTGAATCTTTTCCTGTACAGCTTTGAACTACAGACTTGAATTGTGCAGCATCTGTTTTTATGAATTGAGTCTCAATAATCTTCACCTTCACTCCTTGTTTCTTCGCTTCTTTGGACATTATAATCAATTTGTATTTACTGTATTTGATTGTGTTGTGAACTGGGATGTTGTGGGACTATTTCTCTCTCTATATATACACACACAAATGTGGCTTAAGGTCAAGTCCATATATTTCTAATTATTGGTCTTCATATGCGACCATCAACTATAATTTACCTGCCTAGGTTGTCTCTGATGATGACAGTCAAAACACTTAGAACAACATGTATAAAGTTATGTAAACACTTTGCGTTGTAAACTGTAACATTAGTTATTCTTATTCGTAGATAAACTTTGAATATCAAATATGGCGCACATCAGCATCCGTACTAATACAATCTGTGGCACGTTGTTGTAATCTTAGAAACTAATCTGTTACCATAGAAATGATACATACATACATACGTGTGTATATATTATATATATATATATATATATATATATATATATATATATATATATATATATATATATATATATATATATATATATATATGTGGCAGAGAGCTAGCCAAGATAGCGTATATATGTAGTCTATTGACTTGCATGAAGACCAGACCACCTCGTTAAGCCTAATGGTCTGCTACGGTGTTCCATAATATATGTGTGCATACGTCTACGCATAACGTATTGCTTTTATCTGCCGCTGATCCCAACTGACGTACGTCATGAAATAAAACGAAAATGAAAATTTCATTCGTATGCGTGAGCTACTTACGGGGGCAAGTAGATGAACGGATGCAGCATAATCCAAAGGAACTAACATGGGTTCCACCTATTGAATGAAAGTCACAATAATGTTGGCTTCCAATGAAGACGAGCATGTACTAATATCGAGACCATTCCCAACCGAGGGTTGGGTAAGTGTTATAATCCGCCGGTTGGGTTGATCCCCCTCCCCCCCTCTTTCCCCCCTTCCTTCCAACCTTCAATGAGAGAAAATACAGCAACCTCAATGAAAAAATCTTGTATTACTTAGCCCGACTTTTATAAAACCAGCTAAAAGAACCAGGTGGATTATGATCCACATCAGTTGGATCATAACTCACGCTATGATCTGAACTACAATCCAGACGATTCGAAATAGTAGACTTTTAAGTAATCGGCTATTTTGGTCTGGATCACGCATCATAATCATTGGATCGTGATCCAGGCCACGCTTTGTAATCGATCTAAAACGTTGAAATTAGCCCGCTTTCATAGTCTGTTATGGTCATTTATTCTCCACACCAATTTTCTACTTCTCCTTCCTCCTTCCTTCTCCCGTCTACCGCTATTGAATTCTCAAAAAAAAAAAAAAAAAAAAAAAAAAAAAAGAAGTGGAAATTAGAAGAGTTTTTAGAGCATTCATAGGAAACGCTAGTCGAAGTGTATCGCCACAAGAAGATAACGTTCTGATAGAAGAAGACGTCGCAACTCCGTCTCGACGAGACGCTAGCAAATGACGATGTGCTGCTCCGCGAAAAACCCGGATTTTAATATTTAGCAGAATTTAGGACCCGACAGAGCACTTTGCAATTTTCGTGTACTACCCAACGATGAAAAGCATACGTGCCGAAGATTCTGTAATTTATTTACTTTCTATTTACAAATTATATTAGGCTTATGTAGATTAGAAACTTATATATCGACCCAATTTTAAATAGGCATGGAGAGATAGAACGCGTGGCTCACGGCCAAATGTTATTCGTTTATATGCCTTGATTTGCAATTATGATACAGTAGGCACTATACATATTTTTCTCAGTAAATCAGGTCATGGTGATTTCATAAGTACGTTTTCGTTTAACTATCATCAGCTTTATATTTAAAATAGCTTCATTTAACTGTTAACTAATTTATTAGATATAACGAACCTATTAAAATCTGATGATCAACTAGTTGGTGCGTTAGCCTCTTGTTGGCGGAAAACCACTCATACATTTGATTTTGGGTTTGGAGAGTTAGGCATTACTCCTTTAGATCTCGCTATGCTTAGTGGACTTTCGGTTGGAATGGGTCACATTACCTTACGATAAGGATTTTCAACGCATTGACATATTATATTATCTACTTCCTCATTTTGGATTTCAAAATGGGTTGATTAATGCATTACAACTGACGGTTAGTTATATTAAACAAACAATCCTCTATTTAATTAATGTTCTCGGGGGGGGGGGGGGGGGGGGGGGACCGCCATTTTGAAATGACCTGAAATTTTGTAACCAATTTTTTTTGGTTGAAAAGGCGAGTTTTTAACAATTAAAATAACCGCACACTGTTTTGGATACATACACTTATTGTTAAATACGATTAAAAAAAGTATAACGGTCAAATAAGTTATTTAAATTAGTTTTATCAACTTATTAGTTTAAACAATTTTGATCAAAAACACTATTCATTGAAACTATAAATTTTGAATTAAGTATCTGTATATGACTTATTTAATAGTTAAGATAAGGTTAGTAAACTTTTAAAATTAATTCAAAGGTGAAATTTTTTAAAATCAATATTTTATTATTATATTGATAACCTGAAAAGGACCATTTTCGAAATAGCCTCGAAATCCGAAAAACCAATATTATTGGATCCGTAATGTCAAAATATGATAGCATTCAAAATTTCAAGTCGATTGGAGTTAATATGTAAGCGTACGGTATATAAACGTATGTTGAAAACTAGTAAAAATTCAGTAAAAATTGGAAATAAGGCTATTTTTCAAATGGTTACCGAATTCGACGAGACAAGACTCTTGGAACCATAATTGTGAAACGTAGTGAGATTTCAAATTTCATAATTTTTGGAGTTAGTATGTAATTGTGCGACAAGAAACGAGTTAGTATAGTAAACTTAATTAATTAAGAAGTAAATCAAATCACTTATACACTAAGTTCCATAAGCAATACACCATTAGACAACTAGTTGTACCCTACGACACATAGGTATTAGGATGATAATTAACTTACACATCTCCCAATTGTTTTATTTAGGTAGTAATCCGTTGATTGATGCAGTCCCAAAGAGGCTAGTTATAGTTATACCGATCAACCCGTACAAAGGAAGTTATGGTGAAATTTTTCGAAAATTTAAGACATTAGCCAAGTAGTTAATAAACTATCATAGAAGCGACTGGACTTGATATTTGATTATAATCGAAGTTTGGTTTGAATAGAACTAGTCGCATAGCAACTGTTCGCGAACATCGACTGTTAACTCCAAGCTGATGTACTGGGTGATCGGACCATCAGATTCTCCCGAAACTAAAAGCATTGGTTCCGAAATTAAAAGAGTTTTCTAATAAGTATAATAATGTTAAGATCCAATGGTTAGATTGTGAGATATGTAAAAATAAGATTTCTAGAAAAATATGGATTTTGCTACTTAAGACCCAGAACTAGATTTTTATGAAGTGGGCTATTTTTATATTAATAAAAATAAGGAAAAACTAATGTTAAATCATAATAAATGATTTGAAAGGATTATGAACCAAATATACTTGGTTTTTGTTATTTATTTTTGTTGATTGATTGTTTGGATTGTGCTCGACTAGTTTATGAGAAAATATGTTTTTATATTTAGCACTGGGTTAGGGAGAAATTATTGTATGCTAACACCATGGGAATTATTAATGATTTGACTATAAGTTGTTTAGCGATGTTGTTGGGTTCATTTCAATTTAATGAATGGTTTTGGAATAAGATTTTCATTAGATAAAGGAAAGGTTATTCCCGATTTTGGATAGGGAATGTTTTATTAAAAAAATTAACAAAACAGAAAGGATTTCGAGGACTAAAGTCGATGATTTTGAAGCGATTTGGAAATTATCACAGATTTGATTTATTTGTGATTATTGGTGTTAATGATTTTTTGCACCACGGGATAGAAATGATTTGATGCGTTACCAATGATCGGGTAACCTGGTGACTAAAAATCAGGCATGTGCGAGTTGCGTTCCACAGAAGGTATGGTTCGCCCTCGGAGATAGAGAGGGGACACACCTGGATAAATATATGGATGAGGGTAGACTTAGAGCCTAGTCATAGGGAAGAACCTCCCGATCAAGCGACATATATTTTGATATGCATTGATCATAGTATTTTGGAATTTCGAAATAAATTTCCAAGTGATTTGGTTTGACATCCCGAAGTGAATGCTAATTTGATATGAAAGCTAGTTATGCATTTCGAATTATTTGAAAAATGAAATCGGGAATAAATTCCAAAGAAATAACTTCTGCAAAGTTAATTTGATTTTGAAAATCTAAATTTGGAAATTAACCTAAATTGGTAGTTTGAGGAATTTCATATTGTTTGATGCATCGTAGGCTCCATAAGTATATTTTTGGTAGTTGTCTATGTAATGACATTCGTGTGGAGTAAATCCGTTCCGTATTATATGGCGTGGTCCCATAATATGCCTTAATTTTGAATAAGTTAAGTATAACTGTAGAGGTTTCTCATACCAGTCCCATGACTGACTCGTAGTTTGTCTTTCCCTTGCAAACTTGGGTGCCCATTATTCCTACACGGGCGGTTAGGTAGTTTGTTTTGCAGATATATTGAGCAGGATCCTAGGTTGAAGCTTAAAGCTGTGTCCAGAGCATCGATAAGTCTTCCGCTGATTGTAATTTTGTGTTTCGTATGTGCATTATAACCATTTTACTCTGTGTTTAATTTTGTACTATGATATCTTGTACTCTAATATAACTGTGTAACATGTTAATGAAATGTTTTTTTGTTTCTATTTGATGCATTGTATGCCCAAAGTTAATAGTTCGAGAATTTTTGCCTTTTGGATCGAAACTGTGTGGCTTATGGTCGATTCCATAGGCAGGGATTTTCAGGTCGTTACAGATGATATCAGGGCTTTGGTTAATTCAAAAGTCTGGTATCCAACTCGTTAGAACAGATTGAAAGAACTCATCAGAGATAGGATTAGTAACATCCTATTAGAATAACTCATCAAAGATGGGGTTAGTTGTACCCTAGAATGCGTCAAGAGTATTACATATACGAGAGTGCGTATTCATAATAAGAAATAGATTTTCATAAGCGGTTTTGAGAGGTTATATTTTAAATAATAAACTTGCTTACGTCTTCCTTCCTTTTTGAGGATGAAAAGTTTTTAAGTGGGGGAGATTGTAACGACCTGAAATTTTGGAACTAATTTAAAATTTTGAAAATACGAGTTTTTAAGAAATTAAAATAACCACGCACGGTTATGAAAACAAACATTTATTTTTAAATACAATTTCAAAAGGCATAATGGTCAGATAAGTTATTTAAATTAGTTTATCAACTTATCAGTTTAAACAATTTTGTTCAGAAACACTATTCGCTGAAATTATAAATTTTGAGATATTGAGTTAAGAAATTGTATACGACTTATTCAATAGTTAAGACAAGTTTAGTAAACTTTTAATTTATTTAAAAGGGAAAATTTTGAAAATCAATATTGTAGTATTATATTGATAACCTGAAATAGGACCATTCTTGAAACAGTATCGAAATCCAAAGAAACCAATATTATTGGATCTTTACACTACTACAAAAGTGGGCATATTCGACACTAATTTGTGTGCGTTGCATGAAAAGTGTGGCGAAAGCTATGCTTTCTTTGATCTTCTGCAACAATATTCATATGTTGTTGCATTATATGTGAATGCACTGTTGCGGTGGGAATTCTAGTGTTTTGACGTGCAACACCAGTTAAAAGCGTAGCATTACATATATATAATCCAGCTCAGCGATCCGCCTTATCAATATATTAAAACGCCAACCGTAGATGCAAGATTAATCCAACGGTTCAAACCATCTGTTGGTCTGATGATCTTAACGATAGCCATCATCCAATCATTGACAGCCACGTCATTGCATTATTTTGACGAAATTTTGGCGCGATCTTCTCCCTTCACGAAATTGTTTTCTTCTCTATCATCTAATCGTTTTCCCCCTTTTTACTATTGACAAAAATTTAAACCTAAATTCACGTCAGTATCACTCCTCTCCTCGACAGCAAATTCTATTCTGAAAAGGTTGAAGCTTTGAAATGCTTTCTAGCTTTGATTGCTCAGGGCATTGACATCGCCAGTTTTTTCACTCAGGTTCAGTTTGTATAGCACTGTGAATTAGTTACGCTTATTATAGATTGGATTATGAGTAATTAGTAAGTAGTTCATTTGTTACACTTTGGAAAACCCATTCGCTTATGAGTAATTAGTTGCTTGGACATCCCAAACTTAGGGAAACCCGTTCGCTTATGAGTGATTAGTCGATGAAATATTAGATTATGAGTAATTAGTTGCGCTTTGACCATTGATTTGGGATTTGGGATTATGCTGAGGTTTATTCAAAAATTGTACCCAGCAATAAACCATGAGAACCGGGCTATTGGCATGAAAAAGACATTGGTTTATTATAGAGATCGAGCTAGTTAAGGAATGGGGACTGTACAGTCGAAAGTGATTTGCACTTTGCGTTCATTTACACTGACATATAATTGTATGCTTGAGGTTTTGTGATACATATACATGTGTAGTAATGCGGTGTGTTTGCACTGCGGTGTGCTTGAGGCTAACAATTTCCCGATCCGGACGAGTCGTTCACCCGTATCTTATAACACGCACAGGTATTTTCCATTTGATTTTGGAAACTACCAATTTCAATGTTTCGATTTTGGAAACATATGCTCAGTTTTGCATCAGTTCATACCATACACATCCAAAAAATGACATACAACTGTATGCTTGAGGTTTTGTGATACAAATACATGTGTCGCACTACGGTTTTGTGATACAAATACCCGTATCTAACACGCACGCACAAGTATTATAAGGCAACATCAGTCTATACAATACACATTAGTTCATACCATACACGCACAAGTATACACACACGCACAAGTATCATAAGGCAGCATCGATCAGTTCATACCATACACGCACAAGTATATACACACGCACAAGTATAATAAGGCAGCATTGATCAGTTCATACCATACACATCCAAAAAATAACATACATATCCACATCCAAAAGTATCATAAAGTTAACTTAATATATACACATCCAAAAAATAAAATTATAGTAGCATCAATTCATACCAGATCAGGGTTGCGGGGCAGTGGAACTTCCAACTGATTCGTTAGGGCTTTGCGGCTGTGGGAGAGCCGGTCCGAAGTGAGCAGCCGCATGTGATGGACCCGCAGCATCAGGACAAGGGGTGAGGTAGTTTGGCCAGTCAAATTCCTGATCAACTTCTATATCTACCCACTGATCATTCCTCTGGTTCATTGGGGCTTGGTTATCAACATGTATGTCATGGGCGACTTCCGGAAATAAGCTTGGCAAGGGGGGTAGCTCAGCAGCTTCTTGTATCATTGCATTAAATCTTTCATCTGAATCCATTTCCCATTCCCATCCGTAATGATGCAAACATGGAACCACCTCTTCCTCCCTATTGCTCACAAAAAGAAGTTCAGGCCTTGTCCCAGGATGAGCATGGGTACAGCGCTGAACCTTAATGAAGTAAACCTTGTTATTGATTTGAGCAGCAAAAGTATTTATATTGCCAATGCCTTCATAAAATTGCATTTTCAGGTAGAAAGATGTATGGTCATACTGAGACCAGTAATAGTCGTCAATTGCAAGCACACGTCCCATTAGCTTCGTTACTTCTTCAACAGCAGGAACATTACTCTTTAGGAACTCGGGAAAGCCATCAACTTTAGCCCATGATTCCACTTCTAACGCTGGTGAGGGCTCAAATTCTTCATCAGACCATGATTGCAGGTAAATAGAACCACCAGGTTTTGTAAAAACTTTCAACATTAGGGCATGATCACGAATTCTGTACGATGGGCATGATACTAGAAAAGAGTTGTTGGGTATTACCCGTATAGGCCACGAATTATGATTGAGAGCCACCTTAAGAACGTCTTGCACAGCTTCGAAATTCCAATGTCCCTTAATAACAGTGGCTGTGATGTATAGAGACGAGTCCATTGTTTTTGTTTCTTTTTAAAATTTCGAAGATTGGGGTTTAGGGGATATGGAGGAGATGATGTTCTGACGCTGGAAAGGATGTGCGAGGGACCCAATGGATGGTGTCAGGCAGATATGTGAACTGGAAATGCTTGCACAGAAGACGAAGCATACTCAATTCTATTTCTGATGAGGTGGCACGTAGTGACCAATGCTGATTGGTCAACTGTTATAATTGTATGCGTAACTCACTAAGATTTATAAGTTAATTAGATGGCCAAATGCACAGATGCATTAACACAGCACATATGCACTTATCAAATTAATAACTTGTAAATTCAAATTGCAGGATCTGAAATGACGTGGGGAGATACAGCCGGCAAGTGGAGGACCTGAAATGACATAGAGATACAGTTTCTGGTTCATGGCATTGCTACTTTGTAGAATGCACACTAATCGTATTTATTGGCACTTGTATTGAAGGTGGTATGTGTTGGCACTTTTACTACTTTTAAATTATGTATTTGATCGTATGTGTTATATATTTGATCGGATGTATTGAAGGCGGTATGTATTGAAGGTTTGAATGTGATGATGAATGTAACGGATGTGTTTCTTCTATGTAAAAACCTGATATTGCAAAATTTATAATTAAAGCGTTGTATTTGCCTTCTTTTACTATTGCATTTGCTTTTTTTCTGATGTCGTGTTTCAAGATAATGGTGTCGCATTCCATAATACAGTGATGTTGCATTACGTAAAATAGTAGTAAGTCCACGTGGCACGTAAACGCCACAGCTGACATGGCATGTGACACGTGTGCAGCTGACGTGGAGATCCGACGTGTCGTGTGACACGGTGGCAGCTGACATGGAAAGCTGACGTGGCCGCCGCTATCGTGACCTGGTACCCAGGATCTAACTAATTTTCAAGCAACGCTGAATAATGTTGCATTATGTACAATTAGTGTTGCATTACATCTATAACGCAACACTTTCTTTCTGTGGAAGTAGATGTGCTAAAGCGTTGCCTTAGATGGCTAATGCAACGGCCGCGGATGTCACGCCCCCCTGGTGTTGCCTATTTGAAAAAAGGGGCTATTGCAACGCTTTTTTGATCTACGGCCACAGTAAAATAGTGTCGAATATGCCCACTTTTGTAGTAGTGTTAATGTCAAAATATGATAAATTTTAAAATTTCAAATCGATTGGAGTTAATGTGTAAGCGTACAGTATATAAACGTACGTTGAAAACTAGTAAAAATTCAGTAAAACTAGAAATAAGGTCATTTTTAAACGGTCACCGAATTCAAAGAGACCAGGGTCGTTGGAACCGTAATTATGAAACGTAGAGTGATTTCAAATTTCGTAATTTTGGATTAGTATGTAATTGTGCGACTAGAAACGTGTTAGTGTAGTAAAATTAATTAAAGAGTAAATCAAATCACTTATACACTAAGTTCCATAAGTCGTACACCATTAGACAACTAATTATACCCTAGGATACATGTCAACTTCTTCCTAAAGGGTCACTTCTCCATTTTATTAAGGCATGTTCCATTTTTATTTTAATCCATTTCTCTTTTCCTTTAATCTACTTCCTTAAGCCTTAAGCTTTCATTAATCCTTCTTCCTCCTTCTTGTCAAATCCACGGTCGCCTCTCCCTATTCCTCCTCCACCTAACTTCCGCACCTCCCCCACCCTCTCACCTGCATGCGTAGCCTCCACCATCTCCCTCCTCCTTGCCGCAAGCTTCCTTCCTCCTTAAATCCCTAAAAATCCAAATTTTAACCCTATTTTGCAATTACACCCCTAAATAACCCGAAAGCAACCACCTTTCCACCTCCTCCTTGTTCCTACACCCCACCTCTATCCTCCACAACGCCCTACAGTCCCACACCAGCAAAAATCCGTCGATTCCACACCTTCCCGAACCTCTACAAGCCCCATCGCTCCATCCATTTTCCCCTTACTCGCAAATCTGTGAGCGTTTGTGTGTCTGGTGAATTCTGAAACCCTGCAACCTCAAAGATCAGTCCCATAAGCTACCGAAATTATTCGTAGGCACCAGACATGTGTTGTAGTTGTGTGAGAGTGTTTGCATTCCATTCACGTAAAGAAGTGGCATACTGGAACTCACGGTGAGAAATCAAAACTCACTAAATAAGACTAGTTAGCGATTAACTGTTTATTAGTTAATTGGTTTTAGTCTATAACGATTATTAATTGATAATGGAAGTTTATAATGATGTTAAGTAATGGGTAGTATGATAAAAATATCATCTTTACTTGATATATGGGCATTTGATTGGGTACATGACATTAAAAACACGAACAATGTTGATTTGAAACGTTTGAACGTTAATCAATTTTGGGAAAGTAATTCATAAATTATTGTTTATTGAATGTGTAGAAAGCCCCACACGGGTATTGGGGTGATAATTAACCTACATATCTCCCAAGTGTTTATTGAATGTGTAGAAAACCCAGCACACGTATTGAGATGATAATTAACCAACACGTCTCCCAAGTGTTTTTGTATGCGCTAGTAAACCCCACACAGGTATTGGGATGGAAATCAACTTACACATCTCCTAATTTTTTTTATATGTGTATTAATCTATATATTGATGAGGGCCCAATGAGGCAAGTTATTTTTATATGGATCAACCTGTACAAAGGATATTACGGAAAAAAAATCGAAAATTTAAGGCATTACCCAAATAGTTAATATACTATCACAGAAGCGATTAGACTCGATATTTGATTATAATTGAAGTTTTCTTTGAATAGAACTAGTCGCATAGCGAAAATTCGCGAATTTCGACCGTTAACTTCAAGCAGATGTACCTAGAGATCCGGCCATTGGATTTCCCTAAAATAGAAAGCGTTTGGTCCGAAATCAAAAGTGTTTTCTAATGAATTTAAGAATATTAAGATTCAAGTGTTAGATTGTGAGATAAGTCAAAATCAGATTTCCAGAAAAATATGTAATTTTGTAATTTAAGACCAAAAACCGGATTTTTATGAATTGGACTATTTATATATTAACAAAAATAGGGTAAAACTTATGTTAAATCACAATAAATGATTCGAAAGAATTATGAACCAAATATACTTGGTATTTATTATTTATTGTTGCCGATTGTTTATCTAAATTGTGTTCGACTAGTTTATGAGCAAATATGCTTTTATATTTAGCATTGGGTTGGGGAGAAACATTTGTATGCTAGCACCTTGTTATTTATTTCATGATTTGATTATGAGTTGTTTAGCGATGTTGTTGGGTTCATTTCAATTAATGAATGGTTTTGTAATGAGATTTTCATAAGAGAAAGGAAAGGTTATTCTCGATTTTGGACAGGGAATGTTTTATATTTTTTTTTATAAAATAGAATTGATTTCGAGGACTAAAGCCAGTGATTTTGAAATGATTTGAAAGTGGAAATTATCATAGATTTGATTTATTAGTGATTATTTGTGACTTATTTGTGACACTCTACTTCCGTTAGTGTTAGTCATAAGAGAATGCAATAAGTTTCGTGAAGCGCAATAGGTAGACAGTACAGAAATTCACAAGACAGATATAAAATAAGCAGTGGAAATCTTAACTTCATTATTAAAAATAAAACGTAGTCTCAACATATTACAACAATAATAGTTACATTAAAACTAAGTATCTCAAATCTGTCTCACAAAACATCTCATAAATGTAGTAACCTAAAATCATATCCCTTGCCACAAGCCATAATAGAATAAAGTGCAAGTCAAAATGGTACATCTTAGAAAATCCAGATCCAAGCTGAAAAGTCCTAATCACTGAGGAGTTCTACCACTCTGAGGATGTAGGGGGAAAGGGAGAAAGAAGTGAAAACAAAAAGGGTCAGACATAAAATCTGGCGAGTTCCATTGATTTTCAAATATGCATAAAATAGGAATACCAAGACAAATAAACAAGACTGGATGAGAAATACCGTATTATATATGGTAGCGGTAAACTAGATGAGCAGAACAACAAGATAAACAAGAATAAACGATGATCGATAAATGCTTCACATTTATATCCTAAAATGGGTTATGTTGGCTCCAATACTAGTATAATAAGATTAACAGGATTAGATATTTAACCTAATTACATAACAGCAGAATTAACAGCCGGATTAGGCATACGCTAACTACATAAAGGATTAAGTGTTACCATAATTACTACCCATGCGATCGGCTCCCTACTACGTAAATACCTTGTGTCATCCCTAATAGTAGGGTGTATCACTCCCTAACCCTACAACTATATAACACAGACTTATTTACTGTTGTTACAGAGCTTAGCTTCCCTAATTGATGCATGTTCAAGACTTCACCGGAACGCGCCGTACCCCCTTCCCTACGTGAACCTCTCACTATCCAGTTCAGTAAAGCGTGCCATGTTCCCTACCTAGTGCGAGGCCCTCTAACAAAATACCAACAGGGAAACTGACTAATATGGGTCTTAATCAGCAGATTGACACAAGCCAAACCCCCTAAGCTTGTGCTCCCAAGTAACTAGGGTTTAAGAGTCCCTAAAACCCGATACAACAGCAGAACAAGGGATCTCTTAGCTTATTAATAATCATGTTTAACCTAATAGGTTTAGGTTTACTAATAAGCATGGTTTATGTGTGTACAACCCTTCCCCAAAACACCTGCCCATATGTATACAATTTGTACAACAGTTCAGTTTATTAACCTACATCTGGTAATTACAATATTCTAACATGTCATTTACTTTTAAGTCAAATCTAACATGTATACATATGCATATTATTCATCATACTATGTTCCCAAATTATAACATGTATAGGTTTATGCATATTACCCATTTACAACAAGTACATGCATGAACATTACTCCTTTTTATTAATTTACCGTAAGTATAAATATGTGCATATTATCCCTTTCCCAAGTCATAGTTAAACATTCCACAATTTACTAACATGCCTAAATTCCTCTTTTTATGTCATTCATTATTACCCTAATTATATGCAAACTCTAATAGATATAACATATGCTTCCAAAGGCCTAGGCTTAGCATAAACAAAAAGGGAAAACAGAGGAAGGAGAATAGAATCAAGCCACGTAGGCATATAGGTAAGACTAGAAATAAGCTAAAACATAGTAACAGGGAAAAGGAAGATAAATACATATAACTTTTTAATTATCTAACAACAAAGGCATATGATATTTTTAATCACAATGACATTGGTGATTAACAGTGAAAACATGTACAGCAATTATCTTATAAATAGTGTATATTCTAACCCAATTTTATTAACATTCATGTTATAGTCTAAGAAATCAGATCTGAAAATGACAGGAAACTCACAGTGGGTCTTGGTAAGGAAGAGATTAAATCTCTTACACACACACACACACACACACATATATATATATATAACTATATACCATAGAAAAGCCTAATACAATCTCTTTTGTGGTTATATGTAAATCCTAAATGTTGTCTTGGTAGATCTAGGCTTCAGTAGCATTTCCCCATTATATATTTTTATTTCAGAATAGATTAATAGAGGTATAAGGTATGGAGAAATTGTGTGTATCGGAATGGAAGAAGCCACCTATTTATAAATTCACAGTGCCAACCTCAGCCTTTAGATTCTAGGGTTTTAATCCAACCCGTAAAGGTAGCGCTGAGTCAGCAACGAACCGGTTCAGAAAAACAGTCCAGATTCACAGAAACTTATCTGTCCAGATCATCGCTGGGTCGACCCCAACGATCGTGAGTCGACCCATAGGTCGACCCAGGGTGAATGTGGATCGTCCCACAATGGTCTGGTTTCTCGCTCGCTTTCCCGCTTATCTCGTTTGAAAATTCTGAACATTTTTGAATTACAAATATATATATATAAGCCCCTTATATGTATACAAACTTCTAATTATCATAACTTCTTCATACATTACCCGTTTTACACAAACTTGGGGATTATCTGAACCAAAACTCTGAGATGAACGCAAAGGTAAAGCCAGTTTTACTTAATTATGAATATTTAATTAAGTAATTCTCATTTTATTATCTTTAAAGTATGGTTATAGTATATTAAATTTTGGGGTATTACATTCTCCCTTAAAGGATTTTGTCCCCGAAATCTTCGAGTTAAGAAGAATGCTACTATCCCAACAACGACCTACAACCATCTACTCATCCATCACCATAGGCATCCATTGTCCTTAAGAATTTCTAATGCTTGTATGAACATATGCAAAGGTGTTGTGTGTATATGTCCTTACACTGATGCAAAAATCAGGTGGTCGACAGATTCAGTTGACATCCTTAATGCAATATATGTTTTGTACCATGAATGCAAAATGTATGCAGATAATCCTAGTATAACATATAAAACTATATTTATATGCACAATCATTCATCAAAATCCAACATCCATATAATGATTCACCCATTTCCATCCATAGAATAGTAAAATGCACACACATCCATATGCAATATGTAAGTGATTGAGATGATCTAGTTCCTAGTGTGTGTATATGCATCTACGAGCAACTACTAGAAAAGACTTGCATCCACTTATAACCATCAATCATATTATGTTTCAAACACATGTTTCCAACCATTGGATTCTACTTAAGGATCGATGTTTCAAACGATAGGATAAATATACTTAAATGATAAAAACAAATGCAAAGTAAAAGCTTTGAAAAAGAAGTCAAGAACGTACTTTCAAAAATAAAAGGATAAGAACCGAGAATCCTATCTTTGCGTTCCATCATTGCATCTTCGTGGTCTTCTCCCCATTGTACCTTCACCAATCTGACTTTCTTGTTACATAGCTTCTTGATTTCTGATCCAAGGATATGAGTAGGAACTCTCCTCACCAGTGCTTCCTTCTCAACTTACACGCCTTCAAGTGTGCTAGGATCAACTATCTCTGCCATATCATGTAGACATTTCCTTAAACGAGAAACGTGAAACACACCGTGTACGCCCGCTAGTCTATCCGGTAGCTTGATCCTATAGGCCATCTGACCTATCCTCTCTACTATAAAGAATGGCCCTACAAATATCAACGCCAACTTCTCTACTGAGCCAAAGAGAACTACATTCCTTAGCGGTGATAGTTTGATGACGACCATATCCCTTTCTATAAATTCCGAATCGGTCCTCCTTTTATCGGCATATGGTTCTGTCTATCCTGAGCTAATTTCATTCTTTGGTGAACAAGGTTGATCTTCTTAGAAGTGTCTCGAATTATCTCAGGTCCAAGCAGAAGTCTGTCTGTAGACTCCCACCAATAAGTCAGCAGTTTACAGGGTCGTCCACATAGTGCTTCAAAGGGTGACATTCCTATGCTCGACTGATTGTAAGCGAACTCCACTAATGGAAGATGCTCCCAAGTCCCTCCAAAGTCTAGGATACATAGTCTTAGAAGATCCTCAAGAACTCTATTCACCCTCTCAGTTTGTCCATCTATCTGATGGTGGTATGTCGTGCTCAAACGTAGTTGTGTACCTAATGCTTCTTGTAAGCTCTTTCAATACTCACCAATAAAGATGGGGTCGTGGTTGCTTACTATGCTGGAAGGTACCCTATGCAATCAAACTATATCTTAAAGATATACTGATGCTAGACAAGTTGTCGTCCTTTTGTTGTTAGTAGGAATAAAGTGAGCGCTCATCGCAAATCAATCCACTATCACCCAAATTCTCGTATTGCCCTTCCTTGATCGGGACAATCCATTAATGAAATCCATAGAGATGCTCTCCTACTTCCATTATGGGACATCTAAGGGCTGAAGTAATTCGCTATGTTTCTTTTGTTCAGCCTTTATTCGCTGGCTAGTCAAGCATCGAGCTACAAATTCCATCACATCCTTTTTTATGCTAGTCCAAAAGAAACCCTCTTCATGTCTCAATACATTTTGTCGCCGCCCGGATGGATAGTCATCTGAGAATGATGGGCTTCCTCAAGTACTGTTTTCAGTAATTCCTCAATCTTAGGGACACATAACCTTCCATCTCATCTTAGCCACCCGTTTTCGTCCACAATATATCTAGCAAGGTGACTATAAATCTGTCCTCTGCCAAGTCTGCCCAAGATGTCTGATATATGCGGGTCCTCCCGCTACATAGATTCAATACGCTCCAATAGAGTAGGTCGCATACACTCCAATAGAGTAGCTCGCACCTCCAACGATGCTAATAATCCCAATGTGAAATCCATAGATGGTTTAAAATCGAAGGTAGAGATGTACTCCAAGCTCCGTCTTTTTACGAATAGAGGACTCAAAGTCATCCTCTTCCTACTCAAGCGTCCGCCACTACATTACTCTTCCCAAGGGCATATGCTATCTCAAAGTCATAGGATGTAAGGAACTTCATCCACTATTGCTTCCTTAGGTTGAGATCCTTTTGTGAGGTTAAGTATTTGAGCAACATATGACCCGTGTATAGCTCAAATCTCTCTATGAGTAGACAGCGTCACCAAGACTTCAGTACGAACACTATTGCCGCCAACCCTTGATCATGGATGGGGCAGTTATTCTCATGAACCCTCGACTGTCTGCTTTTGTGACGGCCCGCCCCACACCAGCCGAATTTCCAATGAAAGTGCACTGTGCCGATGCCCAACTAGCACGGGACGGTAGCCAAAGAAAGGAAAAGAAGGGAATTCGAAGTAACATGGAACTTGTAAAATGTCTCACAACGCATGGGATAAAATATAATAACAACATAACTTTGACATAAAATAGGTGAGACAGTGCATAAGCTGAAAACTAAACCATCATAGGAGCGGAAATCCAAATACAGCTTATGTTTCACATCATCATTATTACAACTTTTCAAACTGTCTCTTAAGCAAAGTAAAGGAAAGGTTCACTACTAATGCCCAAAGTAGTGACCAACAGCGACACAGGGAGAATATATATATATATATATATATATATATATATATATATATATGATAATACGTGTAAGCCTCCTGCTCGTCTCTGGACAGCTACTCATGCACAACCACCTAACCTGTCTCTAGTCTGCCCGTTTAAGAGCACCTAGATTAAGAAGAAGAGATATAAAACTCTGGGTTAGACAAAAGTCTGGTATGAGCGATAAGCAGCAAAACAAAACAATAACATGTATACTAAACCATACCTGAACCTGCAACTAAACAGTTAGCACAACAAGATGTACAATACTCTAAGGTGACACTAACATATGGTGTAAAGATACGGGGAAGGGGTGTACATGTCATAGTGATGTCAAACAATCAAGCATTGCAACCATACTCACATCTCTCACTCAGTGCGTAAAGCATACGATATCCACTGCTTTTACCACCCAAATCCGTTGCTATGACCACTCTGCTCCATGGAGTCATGATGGCTCCACTGCACTGATCCTTAACCACTAACCCCTTGCTATGTCCACTCTGCCCCCATGAAGTCATGACGACTCCAATGCACTGGCTCTTAACCATGCTATGATGACTCTGCCCCATGGAGTAATAACTACCCCACTGCACAGATCCGTAGCCTAACATCCGTCTTGGTGGTGAATCAAAGTTGTGGACTTCGATAACCCATTAGCACACGTTCTGCAGCAAATCCCAACTCATGAAGTTAACTGGTTGGTTCCCAACTAGATCCTGAGTTACAACTTCCCATTTGGACCACCTTCGCATCTCGGGTTTTAGTCTCCTCCTGCTTCGATCACCATTTGGTTCGTGATCATCACTTGGGTTCAGTTCAGGTGTCTCTTCCGTTCGGCTCATGGCACACTCTGCCTCTGGCTCATGGCAACATCCAGTCTGGTTCGTGAGACACCAGTTCGGCTCATGCAAGGTCATCCGGGTCGGGTCGTGGTTTCCTTCCTCTGGCAGTTCGGATCGTGAGCTAAATTAGGTTCAGGGATTCTGGTTCGTGGTGCTCCGGTTCGGCTTCCTTCATCTAGGGTGGCTCGTGCTACATGGTTCGAGTATTTTTCCAAAGCAATGGCTCACGGCTCGGGTCGGTCTTGAGGTCACGAATGGGTCGGTTCGTAAGAGCGGGGCTATCCGATCCGGTTTGGTCAAGATCCTGCACTGTTTCCTGCAACTTTTCCAGTAACTATTTACGCCACACGACGGCGTTTTTCGACCATTCTAGCTATTCTAAGAAATCATAAATCATACCAAACATTTATAGAAACATGTATAATCAACCATAAACACCAAAACAACAATTCAACATGTAAAAATGGATCAAACATACCCAAAACTCAAGCTTTCCCCTTAATTATGTTTAACAATACCTAATGATAGGATTATTAAAACTTATCCAAATTAACCCATATTTCTAACAGAAGCCTAAAATAATATTTTATAATTTCTAAATATTTTCCCAGAATTTAATAATGTATAATTTCGTTAACTAACACTAATCACCCCTAATTAACCGTAATTAGTGTAGAAACAATGTTAATCACTCACCTTAGTCGCAAATAAAACTTAGATCTGAAATGATTCTGTAAATAGCACGAATTCCGATGCACACAACAGCCTTTGCCTCTAATTTGATGTTGATTTGGTTTGATTTGATGCTAATTAGCTGAATCCATGATTAGAGAGCAATTTGGGATGAAATTAGAAGGTGGAGGCCATTGTTAGGGTTTCTAAGAGGTAAATGGCGGCTAGAAAATTGAAATAGAATGAAAACCTAACTCATTTTAGCCTTCCCACAACCCTAATCCTGAAATGGGTTATGGGCCCCATTTGCTAATTACCCTAATCAGCCCACTTTAGCAGTTTTTCACCTTCTAAACCTTGTTTCAGCTATATCTCCCAAACGGTGAGTCCGTTTGGCTTATTTGACCACTGTAGTAAACCATCATCCGAATTTAATGAAAGTGGTTTCAGGTCAAAACTCCTTACCAATCAAAAGTTATGGCCGAAATAAGATCAGCTAAAACGATCATTTAAAAATCGACAAAAATTGTGAACATGGGAAATGACCCCAATAGTCGTTCCCCAAAGTTACACGACCATACAACTTCATACGATAATGAAATAAATATTATACGATCCTCCAATGCGTAGAATGCGGGTCGTTACAGCTTCCATAGCATACTACCCTTTCCTCTTGCATTAGAACATCACCAAGCCTTGTGCCACAAGCATTTGTGCAAACCGTGAACATTTTTCTTCCATATGGGGGAGTTATAACTGGTGCTGTTGTCAGGGCCCATTTCAATCTCTGAAAGGCATCCTCACAGTCAATGCTCCACGTAAAACCAAGTTCTTCTTCGTTTATCGGGTGAACTGGGTCGATACTCTTGTAAAGTTTTTGATAAACTTCCTATAATAGCCCGCTAATCCTAGAAAACTTCTCACCACCATCGCATTCTTTGGAGACCTCTACTCTCGAACAGCAACGACTTTAGCGGGGTCCACTGCTATCCTGTCCTCGGAGACCATGCCCTAAGAACCTTATTTTTTATCCAAAAGTGACACTTAGAAAATTTTGCCTTGAGCTGATGTGATCTGAGAGTGTGTAGTACCTCTCCTATGTGTTGGGCATGCTTCTCCTCATTCTTGGAGAAGATCAGAATGTGATCCACAAAGACTACCACAAACGTGTTTAGAAACTCCCTAAACATACTACACATCAAGTCTAAGAAATAGTCAGGTGCATTGGTTATCCCAAAAGGCATAAACAACCACTCAAAAAACCATCTGAAGTTCTGAATGCAGTCTTATCAATGTTGTCCTCTGCCACCCTTAAATGAAAAAATACCATGGCCAAATCCATCTGCGAGAAAATTTATATGCCTACTAGTTGGTCAAATAGGTCATCAATTCTCGTAGCAGGTGCCTATTCTTCTTGGTGAGCTTATTCAGCTCCCTATAATCCATACATATACGAAGTAAGTTGTCCGCCTTAGTTGCAAAGACGACTGGAGCTCCCCACTCTGATAAGCTTCGCCTGGTAAACCTTTCTCGAATAGCTCCCTCACTTGCTTGATAAGCTCTCTTCTCTCTCTAGGAGACATGTGGCGCACTGGTATAGCAACTGGCTTCGCATTCTTTGCCAAGTAAATCCGGAAGTCTATCTCACGCCTTGGAGGTAGTCCCAGAACTTCATCAAACATATCTGGATAATTCCTAACTATTGTTACAGATCACAAATCATCAACAGAATTATCAAGTTTCATAGGAAAATTTAAGAGTTCTACCATGAGAAGTAAGAAGTTTAACTACTCTCTTTTCACAATCAAGGATGACACCATGCATGGCTAGCCAATCCATTCCTAGAATCAAACAATAGCCAATAGAGCCCAGCACGTATGCATCGCATTCAAACTCGACTCCCAAGATAAAAATTCTCATACCCCTACACATCATGGATAAATGAGTCGATTGTCCTATGAGGTTCGACACTACTACAAGATCAAAAATTATACTAGTATTGAGGTGCAGACTATCTACTACATAATTGGATATAAACGAATGTGAAACGCCAGAATCAAACAAGGTTCTAACAGGATAGTCAAAAAGGAAAATCAAACCTTCAACTGTGACTTTCCTACCTCGATCATGCCCACTAGCCTCTAAAGCATGTACTTATCCAGAAGTTCTTGCCCCTTGTCCTTGCTTGCTAGGGCATTTCTTACTGAAGTGCCCCACTTGTCCATAATTAAAGCAGGTCCTCATTGGCTTCATGTGGTCCTTCACAAAATGACCCATAGCTCCGCAACCATGACACTTGATATATTTATTGATCTAAGCCTTTTCAGGCTTCCCTCCTTTCTTTTTCTATCCTTTCTTGGGACACCATTTGTGCTTATCGCCCTTAGCCTGTGTCTCTTATGTCTTACTGTCTTTCTTCTCATCCTTGCAATCATCGGGCATAAGAGCCATGTCAACTAGCCTTTCAAACGTTGCCCACATCGGTATATGAGATAATGCAAGTCCTTTGAGAGGTTTATTCAACCCTCTTGCAAATTTAAGCGCCTTCTTATGGGGCATATTCACCACGTCTAGTCCAAATCTCGCCAGTTGGTTGAGCTTATTCACATAATCTTTAACAGACATGTCCCTTTGTTTCAAAGCGAAGAATCTATCCATCTGTAATCCATCTTCCGCTTGAGATAAAAACATTATCTCGGATCTCTATCGGAAATCATCCCAAGTAGCTATCGGTTGTGCTGCCTGCGTTACTTCCCACCAGTAAGATGCTCCATCCTTCATCTTCCATGCGGCCAATTGTACCTTCCTTCTATCATCAATCTCAAAAAGACCAAACGTGTTCTCCACTTCTTGTAGCCAATTATGTGCTTCAACAAAGCTCTCGGTACCACAGAATTGTTTTCCTTCCATAGTGCAGAAGTCTTTACCTAACTTTGAAAAGTTGTCTACTCGTGGAGGTGGAGCTACAACGGCTACAGTTGGGGTGGGTATCTCCTCGACCTCTGGTAGATGTCGTAGCCTCAAGATACCTAAGAAACCATGTTGGTAGCGAAATTCCCTCAGGAAGATTGGATACCCCAGAAATGCTGAAAAAAACAAAAAAAACAATGAGAGATCAAGAGAATATTGAATATGGCTTGAGGGGATATGTTTTTAAAAAAATAGATTTTTATTTGAAAATACTTCGCTTTTGAAAACAATTTTAAAATCATTTTCTTTGTAACCTTCGGCTCTGATACCAAATGTGGCACCCCACATCTGTTAATTTCACTCATAAGAAAATTTATTAAGTTCCATGAAGCGCAATAGGTAAACAGTACAGAAATTCATAAGACAAATATAAAATAAACAGTAGAAAATCTTAACTTCATTATTTAAAAATAAAACGTAGTCTCAACAGGTTACAACAAAAATGGATACATCAAAACCAAGTATCTCAAATCTATCTCACAAAATATCTCATAAAAGCAGTAACATAAAATCATATCCCTCACCACAAGCCATAATAGAATAGAGAGCAAGTCAAAACGGTACATCTCAGAAAATCTAGAGCAAAGCTGAAAAGTCCTAATCACTAAGGAGTGCTACCACTATGAGGGCCTGGGGGGAAAGGAAGAAAGAAGCGAAAACAAAAAGGGTCAGACGTAAAGTCTGGAGAGTTCCAGTGATTTTCAAATATGCATAAAATAGAAACACCAAGACAGATAAACAAGATGAGAAATACACTGTCATATAAGGTAACGGTAAACTGAATGAGCAGAACATCAAGGTAAACAAGATTAAACGATGATCGAGTAATGCTTCACATTTATATCCTAAAATAGGTTATGACCGCACCAATACTAGTATAACAGGATTAGATATTTAACCTAATTTCATAACAGCAGAATTAACAACAGGATCAGGCGCACCCTAACTACATAAAGGATTAGGTGTTACAGTAATTAATACCCATGCAATCGGCTCGCTACTAAGTAAATACCCCATGTCATCCCCAACAGAGGGTTTATCACTCCCTAACCCAGCAACTATACAACACAGACCTATTTACTGGTGTTACAGCGGCTTTGTTTCCCTAATCGGATTCATGCACGCTCATGACTCTACCGGAACGCATCTGTACCCAGCTTCCCCATAAGAACCTCTTACTATCTAGTTCAGTAAAGCATTCCCTGTCACCTACCTAGTGCAAGGCCCTTAAAAAAAATACCAATAGGGATACTGACTGATATAGGTCCCAAACAGCAGATTGACACAAGCCAAACCCCCTTAACTTGTGCCCTAAAGTAACTAGGATTTAAGAGTCCCAAAAACCCAATACACCAGCAGAACGAATGACCTCTTAGCTTATTAATCACAACACCATATTATTAGTTTTTCCGCACCCAAATGTGGCAGAATTGCCATGGTCTATAGGCGTGGTAATCTTGGAACAGTTCGAAGCCGTGGCAAAGATTTTTGACACGACTTTGGACTGTGGTAGTTTTATGCCATGTCCTAATTGTTTACGACTTCCAAATCTTCAAAGCAATCAATCACCAAACTTAACAGGTTCAGTTTCTACCGTGATCCAAATTTTTATATCGTGGTTTATATTTTAAATCGAAATCAGTTTGCCAATCGATCCAACTTTGGGTCTTCCTCTTGGTCCAAGATTCTGATTCAGGTGATTTTTCAGGTATGAAATTGAAACCCTGGTTATATTTTTAACTGTTTATGTCTTGAAAATTTAATTAGATCAGTTTGGATCTGTGACGAGGTCTTAGTTTTATTTCTTTCAATCCGTAAATGAGTTGTAGTTCTCGATATTTAATCGTTTATGGGTCTC
This sequence comes from Allium sativum, assembly GCA_030737875.1. Lineage (NCBI taxonomy): Eukaryota > Viridiplantae > Streptophyta > Magnoliopsida > Asparagales > Amaryllidaceae > Allium > Allium sativum. The sequence continues at coordinate 10,626,009 of CM060917.1, forward strand.
AGTTTTATTTCAGTTCGGATCATCTTTTTCTAATTTTCAGCCTCCCAATTTTCGATAGAAGAACCGTAATTAGCAAATGCGTCAGGAGAAGAAGCTTGATGAATAACACGGTTGTCTAAATAAAACTTTGTATAATTTTAATTAGCAAAAGCGTCGGACGCGTCGGACGCCAGCGGATAGATTTTCAATGCCCCCATTCGTGCGCAATAAAACTGTGCACCCCCTTCCTCTTCTCCTCCACTAACCTGAACACAACCCCTTTCAGCCTAAAAAAAAATTTATTTCACGCCAAATTTTCAAGAAAAAGAAGGTATTTTCTTATACCGTTATGTTTATTTTTTTAATTCTCTATTAAATTTTTTTTTTTGTAGTTTTTCTGATTTTTTTTGGTACTGCAGATGTTTGCCACTTCCACCACCACTACTTCGCACCTAGTTGCATATTGGACGAAGGAACGTGACTCAACATTTTTAGATATTTGTTTGGAGTATCTAGCCGAGCGGGATTCCAGCATTAGCAACTATTATGCAATAGTCGCGGCAACAATGAACACTCATTTTAATCCGGAGTTTACAAAAAACCAGATAAAAAATAAATGGGATAACATGAAGAGGACATTTCGAGACAGGGACAGACTACTCAGGACACCTGGTGGGGAATGGGATGCAGTGTTCAATTATTTGGATGGTCCTGATGATTTCTGGGCTACCGGCGCTGGCAGAGCATATAGAAAGTTCAAGAAGAACCCCCCAATGAAGTTTAGAGAGCAGGACCTTCTATCTGATGGTTGTTTGCGTAAGCCTGCTTGTGCGTACCAGATTCCTGATGATGCGCCTCCTACTGCACCTGCACCAGCACCCATGCCAGCTGCTTCGTTTCCCGCTACCGACGCGGATTATTATAGGGATTGGATGGTGTAATGTCCCGTGTTTTATCGATATAATAATTAATTTATTAAATTATATAAATAGTGCTATATAGATTTAAATAGTTGTTTAATAAAATAATAATGAATATTTAATTAAAATAATAATTAAATAATATATTTAATTCTGAAATAATCAAAATTAACTGAAATGGCGATATGGTGTGAATTGGGGAATTCAAAATATATAATTCAGTTTAAATTTGAATTACGATAACGAATATATTATATAAACGACAATCTGAACGTAGAATTATAATATAATTATAATCAGCTCGAAATGGCGTGGCAGTTCGCAATTTGGCGATTCGAACTTCAACCAAATATACAAAAGCCATTTTAAATCGTATTTCTATGAAACAAGAAACGTTAGGAGCTGGTAAAGTATATTTTTCTAGTGGAAGAGAAAAATAGGGATTTCGTCATGTAGATTTTGATTTATGTCCAAATCAAATTTTCGAATAGCCGCTATGGAATCGTTATCAACCATAACGATATATTTGATTATAATTAAGTATTGGCCTCAAATTTAGACATGCCCTTTGAGACGTAGTGATAATTTAATTTTTAGAATTTTACTGTAATTTTTAATTAATTAAATACCCAAATTTTTATTTGGAGCATTTTGCACCCTATATCGATATTTTGGGTTTTCACAAAATGAGTTAACCTACCGATATTATTATACTTTTGGGATCGTGGAACCGAGCTTGATACAACGGTATCTTGATTTCTGTCCATAGGTGAATGGAATTTAGGTAACATGGTACTTTGAAAAACCAAACTTTAAGTACACTACTTATAACTTAAACCTAAATATTTTCCCTTCTTTCTCTGATCAAACTAAAGGCCACGCCCTTTCTTGTGTCAACCGCACAAAGTTCTTGTGTACTCAAACCTGAAAACATAGATGCAAAGCCTCCACAAATTCTTTCTAAACCTCAATAAAAGCCCATGGCACCTCATTCTTTGAGCCGCCAGCTTATTTTCCTCTTAAGCAAAACATGAGGCAAACCAATGAAAAAAAATTCAAAAGAAATCCACAACAAATTCAAAGAAATCAAAAGAAAATACAATAAATTCTCAAATAAGTATTTCTGGATTCGGTTAGGGCTTAGCTTCGTTTCTATATAAGTATGGTGGTGTTCGAGCATCATTTGATGTCGCTAGAAAATACACAGCGTGTGTATATGAAGTTAAGGTTCATGATTTCAATCACTTTAAGTATTGATTTGAGTTTTCATCGGTATATTTGAACTCATGAGGTAGTTTGGAGCTTGGCGTGGATTTTTGGTTCGATTTGGGGTCAGAAGGGATCGGTGAGTTCCCTGTAGCAGCGTCGAGCACCTAGAAGTCGCGGCAGGGAAATGACACTCGAGCTCGACGTCGAGGGTATGGAGAGATGTGATTTTCGAAGGAGATGAATTTGGTGTTTATAGTTTAATTTTTGATGAAGTAAAAACCATGGATTTATGGTTTGAAGATTCGTTAATGGCAGAGCGTTTTCCTGGAGGTCGCAATGAACATGTTGCTCGAGTTTGGTATTAGGATGATGGAATGGAAGACAAGGTGGAGAGGAGTTAAACGATATTTCTCATTTGAAATTTCATTAAGTAAAGAGAGGGGGAAAGTGGAGCAAGATATTGGTCACGGCTGTGTACTAAAAGGAGGAGCAGGATTTTAAGAATCGGGGAAGAAGGATGAGTGGGTCGGTGGGCTTGTAAGTTGGGTGATGGGCCGGAGTATCGTAATTGGGTGAGGCCCAATTCAAAAATAATCAAGTTTATTTTTGATTTAAAATTGTATACAACTTCTAAATTGAATATCTTATTCATATGTTATCAAAATTTCACGAAACAAGATCCGTTAGGATCATATGGACGGACACTACCCAATGGAACTGACTAGGAGTGGATTGGGGCTGGTTACAATTTTTAACGAAATAAATTGTCCGTCAGAATTAAGCGATGGTTATCGTTATTAACAATGATCGTCCAACGTGAGTAAAACTCACTAACTCTGAACAGTTATATTTCTATAACATATTCTTAGAACTGATAATTATCTGTTGATTGCTGTGTGTTAACTATTTGGTTGAATTGCTTATGTATTGTTTGAAATTATAGATAATGATATATATATCGTTAATCAAATATTGATTCTGTTTAACATAATATTTCATAGTGAAATGAAATCGACGTTAATTATATTGTTTAACATCTGTGGATGTAGCGAAACAGATCGGAGGAATCCAACTGGACTCCTCAACATTTATTTTACTGTTTTTCATATATAGTGATATATGATGTGATATATAATCTGTTGTTGATTATGTGTGCTTGAATGATATTGATCGTTGTGAATTGGTATTTTTAAATACCATAAGAAATACTGGGATGTAAAAAGGAGATTTTCAAAGTGTACTTTAAAAATAAATTATTTATATAAAATCAATGGATTTTATATATATAAAAAAGAAAAAGGGTTTTATAAAAGAAAATAGTTATAAAATCAAAAGAGTTTTGAAAAGGAAATATTTGTACACATTTACAAATAGAATAGGAAAGGAAATATTTGTAAAACATTTACAAACAGAATGGGGAAGGAAATATTTGTAAACATTTACAAATAGAATAGGAAAGGAAATATTGTAAAACATTAACAATAGTAGTGAAAAGGAATTATTTATTTGTTAAATAAACAAATAGAAAAGGGAAATATTTGTAAAACAAATAGAAAGAAACATATTTCTAAAACATTTACAAATAAAACAGAAAGAGAAATATTGGTAAAACATTTATGAATAGAGTTATAAAAAAGAAATATTTATTTAGAAAATAAAAAGAGTTATAAAAAGGAAATATTTATTTAGGGAATAAATAAAGTTATAAAAGGATTTATTGGGAAATGAAAAAAAGAATGTCATATAAGGAAATATTTGGCAAATTAATAGAATTTTACATCAGGAAAGCTTAGACCCGTGCTCCGCACACGGGTATAACATGATGTGGATTTAAAGCAAAGATTTTAAATAGAATCTGTTGTAACCAATAGATTGAGAAGATTAATTTATAAATAATATTTTGTAAATTTAATAAAATGTTTATCATTGGATAAATGGAATATATAAGTCGGGACTTATATAGAGAAGTAAGGATCGATTTCAACATCGATATTTGAAACTGAATATGGGCGTAGAGTTAATCAAAGGAGTTAATTGATAAGAGTAAATCAATTAGAGTTAATCGATTAGAGTTAAATCGAAATAGATTTATTCGAATAGAGTTAATCGAACAAGAGTTAGTCGAATATTTGTTATATCGAATAGAGTTAATTGAATTAGAGTTAGTCAGATTAGAGTTATTCGAATATAGTTTATTCGAAGAAAGAGTTATCCAATAAGGTTATTCGAAGAAGAAAATTAATCGAATATAGTTTATTCGAATAGAGGAAGAAATAATCGAATATTGTTTATTCGAAAGGAGTTATCGAATGTTAGTTATTCGAAAGGAGTTATTGAATGTTAGTTATTCGAAAAGATTTAATCGAATGTTAGCTATTCGAAAGGAGTTATCGAGTATTGGTTATTCGAAAGGAGTTAATCGAATATTAGTTATTCGAAAGGAGTTATCGAGTATTAGTTATTCGAAAGGAGTCAATCGAATATTAGTTATTCGAAAGGAGTTAATCGAATATAGTTTATTTGAAAGTAGTTAATTGATAAGAGTAAATTAATTAGAGTTAATTGAATAAAGTTAATCCAGTAGGGTAAACCAAATAGAGTTAATAGAATTGAGTTAATCAAATAGTGCTAACTGATAAGAGTAAATCAATTAGAGTTAATCGAATAGTGTTAATTGAATAGAGTTATTCGAATATAGGTTATTCGAAGAAGAGAGAATATCGAATATAGTTTATTCGAAGGAAATAGTCGTCGAATAGAGATTTTTCGAAAGAGAGTTACGTAAGGAAGTTTGTTGACGAATTAAAAGATAAACTTTGACTATTTCGAAGTTAAACATTGTTCAGTTAAGGTCTGAGAGGTAATTATACCCCGACTTGATTGACTTCCTTCTTAACTAAGGAATAATAAGGTTTGATAGTGAAGGTTGGTTAAGTGAATATAGTTAATGAAGTAATGGTTTGAATTGGCATAGCGATGTTTTATTTAAACATATGTTTAAAATCCAAGGAATGAGTTTTGGAAACGTTTTCCAAATATAATCAGAGACATTTTCTAATCATAGAAAATGAAATGTTGGATGGTAAAGAATACTGGAATAACAGTGATATGTGGAAAGGAGATGGAAATGTTTTCCAATGATTAATAACGTATATTTTCTAAATTTAGAAAATAAGGATTTCTGTATATATACGGAAATAGGAAATGGAGAATGAATAAATTAATGGTAAATTAATTTAAGAGATAAATGATGAATGATGATTGATCGATATAATTTCCATCTGAAAGTAATATCGTTGTTTGCACACGTGTTTTTCTTTGATAGTTAAATCATAGACTATCAAAGTTTTGACCATTTTTCTGTCGTCAATACGGAGAGACCGGTTGGATTCTTATCCAAAGAACCACTCCATATCGGCGTTAGCGTTTCGAATCAAATAGATCGAAGACAAATTGAAGACGGAGTAAAGTGCAAGGGCTATTGTATAAGTCCTAGGTAGAGATTGCCTAGGATGGATGTACGGAATAGTGCCTTCTGTTTGTCCAGTCCCAGGACAACTTATTGACGAATGTCTGACAGAGTATATCTGGTAGATCGCGTAAGTTGATCGTTTCAAACGTATTTACATTGATGGCAGAGGAATTCGTTTCTCTTAGCTTATACCTGCTGTATTTTTGGGGAAATCAGTTTGTGATTTGACGATTATGATGATGTGGCATTCAAAGAGAATGAATGAGTAATCTATTAACAGATACATTATGACCTCCAGCCTCATCAACTGGGAAATGACAGAAATCGGGCAGGCAGCATGGCTAAGTGGTTCGTAACCAAGTAGGGTATATTGTCAACATCTAAAGAATATTCATATTTGTTACTTCTTTCGATTCTGTATCTCCTGGAAATGATTATGTTGGTTTACCAAAAGTAAGGTGACAATATATTCGATACACTCAAGCAAAATGAGTGGTTGGTCATGTGTGGCCGAGTTGCAAGATGTTCTTGTTGAACTCTAGTGTATTGCTTCTAGAGTACACTGAGCGGAAGGTGGATCCATACCTTGTCATAGTTGGAATCCATTCCTCAAATAAGAGCCCGCGATTTTGATTGTATATTATATATGTAGAACGTTAGATGCAAGCGATTCTACTAGATGATTATTATATTGTTGCTGATAGACATTATTATAATATCAAAAGAGTTTTGACATAAAGTTTAGCATTTCTTTTAAAAAGAATTTGAAAGTTAAATCAAATGTTTTGGATTCTCGTAAGGGAAAAACCCGTTCCATTATACGGCGTAGTCTTATGAGATATCATTTACTTGTTCAAACTGTTTTAAATTGTTTTACTCACACCAGTCCCATGACTGACACGGAGTTTATTTTGTTTTGTTTTCCCTAAACTCTTGGGTGCACAATTTTGTACGGGCAGTCAAGTAGTCAGGATTTTACGGATATACCAGGAGAGCTTGGAGCAGGAGGCTTCAGGATTACATAGCTATAGTTATTTCTGCTGTGTTGTAAGTATTGTACTCTAATAATGTTACTGTATACATATACTGATTTTATTTCAAAGATATGTTATCTATTATATGTTGTTCGTTCCGCTGTGAGATTCGTGTTACTCTGATGTTGTATGTTCTTTTTCTTCTTCTATTCTATGTTTCTATCTTATCTATTCTCACCCTCTATTTTCTTTCATTAACTACCGGTATTTTCGGTCCTTGGAAGTTTGATATGTGTTGTATATCAGATAACCAAGATCGACTTTTTCCGGGACGTTACAGTTGGTATCAGAGCTTAAGGTTAAGTAATTACCTTGGCTCTGTAGCGTGACTCAGTAGAGATGAGGTTAGTAATACCCTAGATTGAGTTGAGTATATATATATGGGAGAGCGTATTTGTTATTTTATTTAAAAATGGTTTTATATTGAGTAGATTTCTTGGTTGAGTTGTTTATGGGTTCTGATCGATCAGTTTGATCCACTGTATCGGTAGGGGTTTATAAACACTCGAATACGATGGGTCGACACGATACGTTTTGAAAAAGAGGGTAAATGAAAATAAATTTACCCAAAGTATATTTTGATATAGGGAAGACATATATATATATTGGATATATTGGTTGTTATTATAATCGAGTAAGATTATAAAGTGAAATGGTTATGTAAATAGCCAATTAGAATTCGTATAAGTGAAATACGTGAAATCAGATGAATTAAAGATGAAATTTAATCAGAATTGGATTTAAAATTTCTAGGAATTTGAAAATTGTTGGTAAATGAATTTGGATTGAATATATGAGAATTTTAAAATCCTGGGAGATTATAAATTGTTTTGAGAATGATATTTCGAATGGGTTTCAAAATGGAAGTGTTTAAAGAATGAGTTTTGAAAAGTGGTATGGTATTGAACTCACTTCGATAGCTGGAAATAGATTCCGATTATGATCGTGACAGCTCGGTGTTCATTTTCGAGTGTATAAGTGACGGATTACTACCAAAGATTTTGTTTTGAATTGTTTTGACAAAAACAAGTTGTTTTGAATCCTGAAAAGGAAAGTTTGACTTTTGAGAAAAGCAAAGTTGTTTAAAACTCCCAAGAAGAGACTGTTTGAATTAAAAGCAAATTAAATAGAAATTTGTGGAAACAAATTAAAATTGAGTTAAAGCCAATAAAGTGGAAACCGTATTGAAATGGAGTAATATCTAGTCGAACTAGAATTTGGTATATAATTAGACTCGGTTGAGTAAATGGTTTGATTTTTGAAATAAAAATTCGATTTGAGTTATAAGGTAAAGATAACTGATTAATGCAATTAACCAGTTAATGAAATATGTGGATAGAACTTAACGAGGTTAACTATATTGGATTGGTGAGTTAAGAATTAGAAAATCAAGAATGGTACTTGAGATTGAGAATGGAATTTGGCTTGGATAAGGGAATGGTTGTGTTGGAGATAAAAGTGTTTGGAGTTTGATTGGGATGACATTGGTATATGCTGAATGGGTGGCAGATGTAAAGGATATATTGATATGCCCGACAAAAAGGTACCAGTTTATATTACATATGGGTTTTGAGATTTTGATGAGTCGAATTGGCAAGCCGCTTGGCTGTTTGATTTTCTTTTGGGTTGAAGAAGGCCTAGAGAGGCGAGTTTGTGTTTGAGCTATTGACCAGTACAAAGGAAGTGCTAGAGAAATTATTCGAAAAGTTAAGGTGTTAGAAAATTTTCAGGATTTTTGAAAATTTCCGTAGATAAGAATTTATTAATATTTAATTGAAATTAAATTGGTTCAGTTGAAATTGAAGTTAAGAAGTGAACAAATAAGTTCTAATCAGTCAATAGGGTTTGTTTTCTACCTTAGCAATTTCAAGGACGAAATTATTTTAAGGGGGGAAGAATGTAATGTCCCGTGTTTTATTGATATAATAATTAATTAATTTAATTATATAAATAGTGATATATAGATTTAAATAGTTGTTTAATAAAATAATAATGAATATTTAATTAAAATAATAATTAAATAATATATTTAATTCTAAAATAATCAGAATTAACTGAAGTGGTGATATGGTGTGAATTGGGGAATTCAAAATATATAATTCAGTTTAAATTTGAATTACGATAACGAATAAATTATATAAACGACAGTTTGAACGTAGAATTATAATATAATTATAATCGAGCTCGAAATGGCGCGGCAGTTCGCAATTTGGCGATTCGAACTTCAACCGAATATACAGAATCCGTTTTAAATCGTATTTCTATGAAACAAGAAACGTTAGGAGCTGGTGAAATATATTTTTCTAGTAGAAGAGAAAAATCGGGATTTCGTCGTATAGATTTTGATTTATGTCCAAATCAAATTTTCGAATAGTCGCTATGGAATCGTTATCAACCATAACGATATATTTGATTATAATTAAGTATTGGCCTCGAATTTAGACAAGCCCTTTGAGTCGTAGTGATAATTTAATTTTTAGAATTTTACGGTAATTTTTAATTAATTAAATACGCAACTTTTTATTTGGAGTATTTTGCACCCTATATCGATATTTTGGGTTTTCACAAAATGAGTTAACCTACCGATATTATTTTATTTTTGGGATCGTGGAACCGAGCTCGATACAACGGTATCTTGATTTCTATCCATACGTGAATGGAATTTAGGTAACATGGTTCTTTGAAAAACCAAACTTTAAGTACACTACTTATAACTTAAACCTAAATATTTTCCCTTCTTTCTCTAATCAAACTAAAGGCCACGCCCTTTCTTGTGTCAACCGCACAAAGTTCTTATATCCTCAAACCTGAAAACGTGGATGCAAATTCTCCACAAATTCTTTCTAAACCTCAATAAAAGCCCACGGCACCTCATTCTTTGAGCCGCCAGCTTATTTTCCTCTCAAGCAAAACATGAGGCAAACCTATGAAAAAAAATTCAAAAGAAATCCAAAACAAATTCAAATAAATCAAAAGAAAATACAATAAATTCTCAAATAAGTATTTCTGGGTTTGGGGAGGGCTTAGCTTCATTTCTATATAAGTATGGTGGTGTTCGAGCATCATTTGATGTCGCTGGAAAATACACAGCATGTGTATTTGAAGTTAGGGTTCATGATTTCGACCACTTTAAGTATCTATTCGAGTTTTCATTGGTATATAACTCGTGCGGTAGTTTGGAGCTTGGCGTGGATTTTTGGTTCCATTTAGGGTCAGAAGGGATTGGTGAGTTCCCTGTAGCAGCGTCGAGCACCTGGAAGTCGCGGTAGGGAAACGACACACGAGCTCGACGTTGAGGGTATGAAGAGATGTGATTTTCGGAGGAGATGAATTTGGTGTTTGTGGTTTAATTTTCGCTGGAGTAAAAACCATGGATTTATGGTTTGAAGATTCGTTAATGGCGGAGTGGTTTCCTAGAGGTCGCGATGAACAGGTTGCGTCCGAGTTTGGTATTAGGATGATGGAATGGAAGACATAGTGGAGAGGAGTTAAACGATATTTCTCGTTTGAAATTTCACTAAGTAAAGAGAGGGGGAGAGTGGAGCAAAATATTGGTCATGGATGTATACTGAAAGAAGGAGCGGGATTTTAGGAATCGGGGAAGAAGGATGAGCGGGTCGGTGGGCTTGTAAGTTGGGTGATGGGCCGGAGTATCGTAATTGGGTGAGGCGCAATTCGAAAATAATCAAGTTTATTTTTGATTTAAAATTGTATACAACTTCTAAATCGAATATCTTATTCATATGTTATCAGAATTTCACAAAACAAGATCCGTTAGGATCGTATGGACAGACACTACCCAATGGAACTGACTGGGAGTGGATTGGGGCTAGTTACAATTTATAGTGAAATAAATTGTCCGCCAGAATCAAGCGATGGTTATTGTTATTAACGATGATCGTCCAATGTGAGTAAAACTCCCCAACTCTGAACAGTTATATTTCTATAACATATTCTTAGAACTGATAATTATCTGTTGATTGCTTTGTGTTAACTGATTGGTTGAATTGCTTATGTATTGGTTGAAATTAGAGATAATGATATATATATATATATATATATCATTAATCAAATATTGATTCTGTTTAGCAGAATATTTCATAGTGAAATGAAATCGATGTTAATTATATTGTTAACATCTGTGGATGCAGGGAAACAGGTCGGAGGAATCCAGCTGGATTCCTCAACATTTATTTTTCTTTTTTCATATATATTGATATATAATCTATTGTTGATTATGTGTGTTTTAATGATATCGATCATCGTTAATTGATATTTTTAAATACCGTAAGAAATACTGGGATGTAGAAAAGGAGATTTTCAAAGTGTATTTTGAAAATAAATTATTTATACAAAATCAATGGATTTTATATATATAAAAGAAAAAGAGTTTTATAAAAGAAAACAGTTATAAAATCAAAAGAGTTTTGAAAAGGAAATATTTGTAAACTTTTACAAATAGAATAGGAAAGGAAATATTTGTAAAACATTTACAAATAGAATAGGAAAGGAAATATTTGTAAACATTTACAAATAGAATAGGAAAGGAAATATTGTAAAACATTTACAAAAGTAGTGAAAAGGAATTATTTATTTGTTAAATAAACAAATAGAAAAGGGAAATATTTGTAAAACAAATAGAAAGAAAAATATTTGTAAAACATTTACAAATAAAACAGAAAGAGAAATATTGGTAAAACATTTATGAATAGTGTTATAAAAAAGAAATATTTATTTAGAAAATAAATAGAGTTATAAAAAGGAAATATTTATTTAGGAAATAAATAAAGTTATAAAAGGGATTTATTGGGAAATGAAAAAGAATGTCATATAAGGAAATATTTGGCAAATGAATAGAATTTTACATCAGGAAAGCTAAGACCCGTGCTTCGCACATGGGTATAACATGATATGGATTAAAATCAAAGATTTTAAATAGAATCTGTTGTAACCAATAGATTGAGAAGATTAATTTATAAATAATATTTTATAAATTTAATAAAATGTTTATCATTGGATAAATAGAATATATAAGTCAGGACTTATATGGTGAAGTAAGAATCGATTTCAACATCGATATTTGAAATTGAATATGGACATAGAGTTAATTGATAAGAGTAAATCAACTAGAGTTAATCAGTTAGAGTTAATCGATTAGGGTTAAATCGAACTGGAGTTATTCGAATAGAGTTAATCGAACAACAGTTAGTCGAATATTTGTTATATCGAATAGAGTTAACTGAATTAGAGTTAGTCAGATTAGAGTTATTCGAATATAGTTTATTCGAAGAAAGAGTTATCGAATAAGGTTATTCGAAGAAGAAAATTAATCGAATATAGTTTATTCGAATAGAGGAAGAAATAATCGAATATAGTTTATTCGGAAGGAGTTATCAAATGTTAGTTATTCGAAAGGAGTTATCGAATGTTAGTTATTCGAAAAGAGTTAATCGAATGTTAGTTATTCGAAAGGAGTTATCGAGTATTAGTTATTCGAAAGGAGTTAATCGAATATTAGTCATTCGAAAGGAGTTAATCGAATATTAGTTATTCGAAAGGAGTTATCGAGTATTAGTTATTCGAAAGGAGTTAATCGAATATTAGTTATTCGAAAGGAGTTAATCAAATATAATTTATTTGAAAGGAGTTAATTGATAAGAGTAAATTAGTTAGAGTTAATTGAATAATGTTAATCCAGTAGGGTAAACTAAATAGAGTTAATAGAATTGAGTTAATCAAATAGAGCTAACTGATAAGAGTAAATTGATTAGAGTTAATCGAATAGTGTTAATTGAATAGAGTTATTCGAATATAGGTTATTCGAAGAAGGGAGATTATCGAATATAGTTTATTCGAAGGAAAGAGTTGTCGAATAGAGATTTATTCGAAAGAGAGTTACATAAGGAAGTTTGTTAAAGATTTAAAAGATAAAATTTGACTATCTCGAAGTTAAAACATTGTTCAGTTAAGGTCTAAGAGGTAATTATACCCCAACTTGATTGACTTCCTTCTTAACTAAGGAATGGTAAGGTTTGATAGTGAAGGTTGGTTAATTGAATATATAGTTAATGAAGGTAATGGTTTGAATTGGCATAGCGATCTTTTATTTAAACATCTGTTTAAAATCCAAGGAATGAGTTTTGGAAACGTTTTCCAAATATAATCAGAGATATTTATAGAAAATGAAATGTTGGATGGTAAAGAATACTGGAATAACAGTGATACATGGAAGGGAGATGGAAATGTTTTCCAATGATTAATAACGTATATTTTCTAAATTTAGAAAATAAGGATTTCTGTATATATACGGAAATAGGAAATGGTGAATGTATAAATTAATGGTAAATTAATTTAAGAGATAAATGATGAATGATGATTGATCGATATAATTTTCATCTGGAAATAATATCGTTGTTTGAACACGTGTTTTTCTTTGAAAGTTAAATCACAGACTATCAAAGTTTTGACCATTTTTCCATCGTCAATACGGAGAGACCGGTTGGATTCTTATCTAAAGAACCACTCCGTATGGGCGTTAGCGTTTCAAATCAAATAGATCGAAGACAAATTGAAGATGGAGTAAAGTGCAAGGGCTATTGTATAAGTCCTAGTTAGAGATTGCCTAGGATGGATGTACAGAATAGTGCCTTCGGTTTGTCCAGTCCCAGGACAACTTGAATGGATGAAAGCCTGACAGAGTATATCTGGTAGATCGCGTTAGTTGATCGTTTCAAACATATTTATGTTGGTGGCGGAGGAATTCGTTTCTCTTAGCATATACCCGTGGTATTTTTGGGGAAATCAATTTGTGATTTGTTGGGTATGACGATGTGGCTTTCAAAGTGAATGAATGAGTAATCTGTTGAAAGATACGTTATGACCTCCAACCTCATCAACTAGGAAATGACAGAAATCGGGCAGGCAACATAGCTAAGTGGTTCGCAACCAAGTATGGTATATTGTCACCATTTAGAGAATATTCATATTTGTTACTTCTTTCGATTCTGTATCTCCCGGGAATGGTTATGTTGGTTTACCAACAGTAAGGTGACAATATATTCGACACACTCAAGCGAAATGAGTGGTCGTTCATGTGTGGCCGAGTTGCAAGATGTTCTTGTTGAACTCCAGTGTGTCGCTTCTAGAGTACACTGAGCGGAAGGTGGATCCATACCTTGTCATAGTCCATTCCCCGAATAAGAGCCCGCAGTTTTGATTGTATATTATATATGTAGAACATTAGATGCAAGCGTTTCTACTAGATGATTATTATATTGTGGCTGATAGACATTATTATAATATCAAAAGAGTTTTGATATAAAGTTTATCGTTTCTTTCAAAAAGATTTTGAAAGTTAAATCAAATGTTTTGGATTCTTATAAGAGAAAAACCCGTTCCGTTATACGGCGTGGTCTTATGAGATATCGTTTACTTGTTCAAACTATTTTAAATTATTTTACTCACACCAGTCCCATGACTGACCTAGAGTTTATTTTGTTTTGTTTTCCCTAAACTCTTGGGTACCCAATTTTGTACGGGCAGTCAAGTAGTTAGGATTTTACAGATATACCAGGAGAGCTTGGAGCAGGAGGCTTCAGGATTACATAGCTACAGTCATTTCCGCTGTGTTGTAAGTGTTGTACTCTGATAATGTTACTGTATACATATACTTATTTTATTTCAAAGATATGTTATATTTTATATGTTGTTTGTTCCGCTGTGAGATTCGTGTTACTCTGATGTTGTATGTTCTTCTTCTTCTTCTATTCTAAGTTTCTATCTTATCTATTCTCACCCTCTATTTTCTTTCATTAACTACCGGTATTTTCGATCCTTGGATGTTCGATATGTGTTGTATATCGGATAACCAAGATCGACTTTTTCCGGGACGTTACAGATGGCTACCGGCGATCCTCCTTCTAGTCAGCCCTCTAGGGGCAGACAGGTAGAGCATGGTAGCTCGAGCCGTCAGTTTTTGACCGACCATATTCAGCAGCTTGCTACACGTTGCTACGAGCTTGTTCGGGGACATGTAAATTTGGTGTTGTGGGAGATTTTGATTATTTTCCGCAATGACCACAAGAATGTCGAGATACTTCCTGATAAGGGTACACGTGGATTCATTACAGCGGAGTTGAGCACATTACCACATCGTCGTCTATTTTAGATTTTCATGTACTTATTTTAATTTCAACTCTAGTTGTGTTATTTATGTTTGCATTTCAGTTCTTGTAATGAAAATGTTAGTCGCTTTATGTTGTTTAATCGTGTTTAATTAATTCATAACTATTTATTTGACAATTCAATACCCCTCTCAAATTCCCCGCTCAAATGCCCTCTCAAACACCCCGTTCGTAGCTAAAAACACATTCCCCGTTTGCTACAGTACCCCGCTCAAATACATTGCTCAAATGCCCCGCTCAAATGCCCTGTTTCCGTTCGCCAAGAACGCACCCTGGGTGTTATATCAGGATGTGATCAAGCAAAAATTACATTAGTTATAAATATTTTATTTATATTCATATTGTATATTAACCCTATCACCGGTTGGCTTTTCCAAAAATGGTGAAGGTTATTTAGTGAAATGAAAAGAGAATTTTGATAATTTAAAAACATTCGGTTTATAGGTACATCGTATAAATTCATTTAAAGCTGGCAATGCAAGAAATACATAATTATGAGATATTACTAAGTCTACTCCTAGCCTACCAGCATTTGTTGACATGAGGAAAAGAAAACTTCACGTTGGGGTGTTGAAATCCTACATTTGTCGCTTCTTTAAAGAAGTTGATGTACCTCCATCAATCATATACATCCAAATACCTTACAATTGCAACAGTGCAAAATAATACTGGTAACAATAATAATAACATGTTTAACTTCATTTTATTTAACTATAAATTTCATGAGGTATATTCTGTTATGAGATTAAGGAGTTCAACTACCAATTTTAAAATGAAGATAACAGAGGCAAGAAGAGGATTTCAACATAGAAAAAATTACAACACCTTCTCTCTAAAATAAGAAGAACACCATCTTCGTACACTCTCTGTAACAACCCGTATTTTAATAACATGTTATAACCATAAATCAAGGCAGAATTAAATTTTAAAATAAGAATCAAGGGAAACAGGTTGTGCCATTGCGTTCGTCTTGAAATTCTGCATGGAAATGAGTCCGAGTTTTCAAAAAACGGATTCCGTATGAGGGAGATATGACCCTCCAAAGTTTCAGGAATTTTCAGAAACCAAAACAGCTCGAAATTCGATTTCGAATTCAAACCCAGAAGCGGGCTGGGCGGGAAATTTCCTGCCCAGGACCCAGGTCGACTGGGTGGTCGACTGGGTAGTCGACCTCCCCCTGACCAGGTCGACTGGGTAGTCGACCTGGGGGTCGACCTGCCCCGAATTTCGTGTTCTAAGGCTGTGTTCTTTTCTGCGTATCTAGACCGATTTCAAGACCAAATTCGTGACTCTACTCCTATTTAAACTCACCCCTAGCCTCATTCTCTCCACACCATTTCATTCTGTCCTTATGCTGCTTCTGAAATAATTAAATTAAACAGAGAATGGCTACTTCTTCGTCAAGACAACATCTAGGAATTGCAAATTGGGGGTTTTCAACTAGAACAAGACTAAACAAGTAGAGATTCAACAACTGCAATAACCGTTTCCAGAATCAAATCTCTACACTCTAATTATCGATCCACGCTCTGTAAGTTCTAGTTACTTTGAGATTGAAACTTGTTAAATTTAATATGGACATGGAATAAAATGAAATTGGACCTAAGCTTGATTATCTATTTGGATCTGTTCTTGTCTCTTCTTGAATCTATGATTTTGGGTTATTTCTTATCGATGGAATCATGTCCATTCATGATGTTGGACCTAGTTTATTATTCAAACGCCAGATTGTAAAATGAACTCTTGGATCTTGACTTGATGATAAGACTTGTTAATTCAGTTTTCACCCTATCCTCTCTTGAATCTTGAACTTGGGAACATTGCTATGAAAACAGTTTGGACTTATTCATGTTATCAATTGGAATTGGACCCATGTATGATAACTGATTTATACCTATTCTTGGACCTTGACTTTTGGAATACTGCTATGAAAATTAACTTGGGCCTATTCATGTTGTAAATCAAATATTATCACGCCTATAGCATTGAAACTATTGTTAATGGCCAAAGACTATGCCTATGCCTATAACTGAGAACATAAGGCTATTGCCTATAACTATGACAAAGACAATTGTGGCTAATTACCTATGACCCGTGACTATGAATTACTGCCTATGATTATGAACAGAAGACTATTGTCTATGACCATGACCTTGAAACTATTATAGTTAATTGCCTATGACTATTTAGGGTAGATGCCCAGAACTATTTTGGATAATTCATGACTATTGTGA
Source organism: Allium sativum (assembly GCA_030737875.1). Taxonomy (NCBI): domain Eukaryota; kingdom Viridiplantae; phylum Streptophyta; class Magnoliopsida; order Asparagales; family Amaryllidaceae; genus Allium; species Allium sativum. The sequence goes on from CM060917.1 coordinate 10,643,040, forward strand.
TTAATCGCTTATGATTCACTATGACTATGAATGTTGTGGCCAATTGACTATTACAGTTGAGTTGAAAACCATGTTGTACACCAAGACCATTGATCCATTATCCTTGTGTTTGGCTTGCTTTAGCATGCCTATTCTTTTATGTCAATTTTTATCATGACTATCATCTTATTATGCCAGATTTGAAAGCCTGTTATTCTCTATATGCCAGTGATGTTGTAACCAATTATCCCAAGCTATATCATGCCAGATTTATCACCTTGTGCTCGTTCTTTTGCCTATCATAGTTGGGATGTTATTCCCTTTTATTTTGGACCTGGATCTACTTGTAATTTAGATCGATTTACGTTTACATGCGATGGGGATACAAATTGGGTTGGTTAGGCAAACATGAATTGGTTATGAATATGAATCATGAACTTGATAATAGGCATAAGTGGAAACCTGTAAACTTTATATGAGAACTTGACATGAAACTCGTTTAGAAACTGAACACGAACTTGACATGAAAATTGAATGTAACACCCCGTATTTCTGTTAACACTAAAGTTGCTAATTCAAAAATAATAATAAATGTGTAAAGGGGAGATGTATCTAATGTGCATACAAATTTAATAATAAATGTGTAAAGGGGAGATGTATCTAATGTGCATACAAATTTAATAATAAATGTGTAAAGGGGGGATGTATCTAATGTGCATACAAATTTAATAATAAATGTTGATAATGTACATTAAGAAAGTAATTATGACATAATTTGAAATAGGAGTAATTTACAGCCCTTAAATCGTGAACATAATTGGCTTCTCTTTAGAACGGACGGCTTGTATTAACCTTGGCTTCATCGGCGGCTCAAATTAACTTGCAACTCTATATAAACAACATAGCTCTCACAACCTAATTCACACAAAAAAAGAAAAAAAGAAAAAAGAAGAAGGAGCCGTCATGCTGCTGAAGAGAGACTAGGAGTAGCCGTCAAATTAAGAGACGATAAAGAGTTGATTCAAAGCTTAAAACTACAACAAAGAAATCAAAACAACGACAACCTCAAAGGATAGCATCTCCAAATTCAAAATTCAGAATCCTGAATACAAGATTCGTCATACGTTGTAAGTAGAGTACTATTCCGATATGAATAAAAATTAAGACTTGATTTGTGTAGAATGAAAATGGAATCGTACTTTAATTGTAACGATGCTAGTTCATAATTGTATGTTGTTCTGATTTTATTATAAATGGATTTGGGATGTTGTAGTATAATTAACATGATATTGGATTAATTGTACATTTGCAATGAAAAGTAACACCCCTTGCAAGTATACGATTCATGTTGGAAATTGACATTTATATGTTGTGGTTAATAAGAAGTTGTATATATTTTGTTACATCCAAGTTGAGACTTATGTAAACATAATTCACTGTTATGCCTACATGATTTAGATCTTTGTATATATATGCCTATGATCATTTCAAGTGTAGTTGGATCCATTTGGGTAACATGATTCATATAAGTTTATGTTGGAATAGGCCTCATAATTCAAGTTAAACTATACTTTTGTATTAGTGACAAAAGTAAGCATCTTTGTGAACATATAGTGACTTTATGGAAATGACTAGTTTATGTTTAGTGTTATGCCAAAATAAAAATATGTTTTAGGCTTATGTTGTTATAAAAATCATATGCTAATACAATTGACACCTAATTTAGTTAGGTTCATATTTTGAATGCAAGTTTACATGAATAGATTGAAACCCATGACTCATGTTTAGGTTTATGATTTATGTCAAAATTATATGCTATTACAATGCAAGTACACAAGCCCCTAATTTATGTTAGTTAAATCGCCATATTGCAAGTTCATGCCCCACATAATTTATGTTAATTAAATCTCTATATTGCAAGTTCATGCACCACTAATTTATGTTAATTAAATCGCTATATTGCAAGTTCATGCACCACATAATTTATGTTAATTAAATCGCTATATTGCAAGTTCATGCACCACTAATTTATGTTAATTAAATCGCTATATTGCAAGTTCATGCACCACATAATTTATGTTAGTTAAATCGCTATGTTGCAAGTTCATGCGTTCACACACCCCTTTTATGTTACTTAGAATATATCATGTTCTAAGCCTCTTTTTTTAAGTTTCTAAGCTGGGCTGAAATGTTGAAGCCCAACATATGTTATAATATTGCGAACGTACAAACGGGGAAAATAACGCTGGGTTTAATTAAAATATATGTGTTGGCATGTTTGGCACATGCCAACGACTTGTGAAATTTAAGTGGTATAAATTATTATACCCAAGAATAACGAATTTGGATAATGGGCCACAAAACATTTACATATAAAATTGAAAAGAGACAAATATGTAAACTTAGAAAATACGATATGCTTAACCCGAGGTTGGATTGAGTTGTGATGTAAACCTGCCCGGAACCGACCGGCTGTCCAGTAATCACAACAATACCTATCTAATGTGGGTGGTTAAGCATTGAGCCCAATAAAGACCCGAGGTTAGACATGAGTTGTGGTGTAAACCTGCCCGGAACCGACCGGCTGTCCAGTTACCACAGCAATATCTGTCTAATGTGAGTGGTTGGTGAGGATTGATGGGGTTAAGTCAATTGAATTAATACTTAACCAAATTCAACATGTTAACTAAATTGGTGGGTAGGTAGGGTTAGGTTAATCTGGACACATAACCAATTTAATATGTTGACTAGGGGAGTGGTAAGGTTAAGCAAATGTTTAACCATTCTAACATGATTAAACTGGACTAGAGAGTGAGGTTAAGTTAATTAGAACACTTAATCATAGAAACATGTTAGTGTGACAAGTGATTGAGGTTAAGTTAATTAGAACACTTAACCATAGAAACATGTTAGTGAGACAAGTGATTGAGGTTAAGTTAATTAGAACACTTAACCATAGAAACATGTTAGTGAGATAAGTGATTGAGGTTAAGTTAATTAGAACACTTAACCATAGAAACATGTTAGTGAGACAAGTGATTGAGGTTAAGTTAATTAGAACACTTAACCATAGAAACATGTTAGCGAGATAAGTGATTGGGGTTAAGTTAATTAGAACACTTAACCGTAGAAACATGTTAGTGAGACAAGTGGTTGAGGTTAAGTAAAATTAGAACTCTTAACCATGATAACAAGTTGATTTGACAAGTGGGTTAGGATTAAGTAAGTTAGAAATACTTAACCAATATAACATGAATGATTAGAGTTAAGTAACAAGAACACTTAACCAGTGTAATTTGACTTGTAGTAAAGTTAGACGTGAATGGACAACACTTAACCATTATAACCTGTTAATTAAACAAGTAGTAGGGTTAAGTTATATAAGGAGACACTTAACCGTTGTAACAGGTTAGTTAAATAGATGGTGAGGTTAAGTTAACACAAGGAGGCAACACTTAACCAGTATAATATGACAAAAGGGATGGGTTAAGTTAACTTGAATTGACTAATGACACTTAACCAACTTGATGAAGGAAAGAAACTAAGTAGTAAATCTTAGTAGAACACGAGAAGGAGCGTACGTCCGTCTGATTCTAGAAGGCTCCAACGAATTGGGTTACGAAGCCCGAGGCTTCGAGGGGACGTGAGGGTACTCTTGGTATCCCTCTGTGAGGCTGCAGATGATCCTCCTGGGCTCACAGAGGTTAAGTTTTGCATTAGAAGAATCAAGGGTATGCCTTGGTTGCAAAATATGGCAACCTAAAGACTAAGATGGACCAGCGTGATTCGGCGAGAAGACGGTAGCCCTGTGATAGCAACTCGTCGTCTACCTACCATCTTGTGTCAATCGAGATACGTGAAGCGGAAAGGCGGAGAACTCCAAAAGACCATATACTTGGTATCTAGTTATGGTTGCAGATGGCCATAGGACAGTGGGGCATAGGGGGGCCTGCGCATAGTTCTCATTTTTCAAGGATGGCCTTTCATTAATTAAGGGAGGGGTCAAGTGGGACCATAGCCACTAGAAAAAAAAACAGACCTTAGCATCTGCATCGGCGGATATCTGAAAGCTCCCGACCGAGTTCCGTATTTCTAGAGTATCCCTGACACGGAACTCGGGCCGCACATTACAGGACATGTGCATCTAGACAAGCGATAACGATTTGTGACACATATGTGGAAAAAGTCTAGGAACATATACCACTCTAGGTAGTGTGTCCTAGACTAGAGGGCATCGTTCGGAAGATAGCGTAAATCCTAGATTAGATCTAGGCCAGAAACAATAAATGTACGCCTGAAGGCAACAAAAATTACAGGGATTGAGATCACGTTATCATTACTAGTTGGGACACTAGTTAGGTGGTGCAGAGATTAGTATGGGGTACGATAGTATATTCGGTTCGAGATAACTTAACTTAGTTTAGGGTGCTTTCCCATTTCCAGCATATACTTATCATGCTCTTTTTCTTATCCATAGACTGAATAGTCACAAGACTTACTCAGGCTTTATGTCTGACTCTACTTTTCTTTCGTCTTCTTTTCTTCCGTTTCCCTCCCCCCCAGGTAGTTGAGGAGGGAATAGTTCAGCTCAGGTTAGATTGGACCGCTGCTCTTCCCAAGCTTGAAGATTCTTGGACAAAGTGCTTTGGACTCTCCTTTTCGCTGCTATGGCTGGCTTATGCTACATTGGGGAATATAAATGTATTTTTATGCTTCTTTATTTTGTAAGACAGATGATACTCTGATATTGGAAAATAATTGTTGTACAAACTATCTTATCAATAAAGTAAAGTTTTATTTTCCGCTGTTTAATTTCTGTCTATCTTGTAATTTATCTGCCTCTTTTACCCTAAATGCTCCACAGAACTTAATGCATTCCCTTTGTGAGTGACACTAACGGATGTGGGGTGTTACACGTGGTATCAGAGCTGAAGGTTACCGGATCAGATAAAAGATTTGAAAAAATTATTATTTTCAAACAGTTTTAAAAGAAGCATTTTCAAAAGAAAAGTTTTGTTTTAAAGGCATATTCCCCAAAAGCTATACGCACTATCTTCTGATTCTCTGTTTGAATTCTTGTCCCATTCTTTCTTGAGTCTCTGGGGCTCCTGGCTTTCAGGGAGGTAACCTCATCGAAGGGCGAAGTAGTGCCCAACTTCCATCTATATCCATAGTAGTTTCACCTGCGGCTAGTTTTCTTTCAAGCTTAGTAGGGTTTTCTGTACGATGGAGGCAGCTTTCGAGAGATTTGTCAACATGATTACACACGAAAGAGGATGAGGAGTTTGGCTAAGGAGCACAACCCGAGGATGAGGAATTCATGGATGTAGACTTGGCTCACGAAGGAGGAAGTGATTATAAAACCTAAGACAAAAGGAAGTATCTTTACTATGGCAGAATATGGCATATAATTAAGAACAAAGGACAAGATTTTCAGAAGGGCAAGTACATGCTTTCACCACTAAGCGTACCTAGGAAAAAGGTAGTAAAGTTCTGTTGGAAGAGTCTAGCTTTTCTGTTTGTTCTCTTTCTTTTGGTTTTAGCACTTCGCATTTGTTCATATTTGCTTCCATAGTTGAGTCTCTGCACCTTAGTACTTGTATAGTAAAAGATCCCAACTAGTGCTCAAGTGTTTGGTTGTTTTTGCTTAGATCATCTCACGTAGATCGTCCAAATTCGGAGGAGACATTCCTCGGGTGCTTGTCTGATATTGGTTTAGGCCTTTGGGGCTTGTACTTGAGGGATGTCGAGTTCGACTAGGATGGTTTGCTTGAGAGATGAATAGTTGTGGCAGGCGCTCTATATAGAGAAAGACTAACCTTAAGAGAGGTAAAAAGTACGTAGTGACCTTTTGACCCTCATAGTTATGGCATGATGGATAAGATAAGAGGTGAGACCTCTGATCATCCTAGTATATACACTCAGTATCATGGTTTACATTTGTTTATTTTGGAAATGGAGGTCAAGAAACTTCGCAATCGTGAAGTTGAATCTGTTAAGGTACAGTTGAGTAAAGCTCAAGAAGACGTGATACGAGAGATTGAAGATAAGGCATACGCGCCTCATACCCTTTTTCTTAAGGGTACATCCTTGATTCCTTTTTTTTAGGAATTCTATGCATACTAATTTCTAGCTTTTTAGGTATATCCTCTAGGACGTATCATCGATCCTTAGATAGAAACCCTTTTGAATGTAAACATGTATTTGAAACATGTTATGGTTGATGGTTGCGAATGGTTGCTAGTGGTTGCTCGTGAATGCATATACACACGTATTAGGCACTAGATCAGCTCAGATGCCTTCATATTTCATTTACATATATGTATTTGTTTATGAATTGAACTTAATGTGCTATCATATGGATGTTGCATTTGAGTGAATGGTTGTGCACTCATATAGAAATAATATGTATCATTAGGATTTGCATACATATTGGACGCATGGCACTGACATGATTTGCATTAAGGAGGTCAACTGAATCAGTAGACCGCCTAATTTTGCATTAGATAAGGACATATACACACACTATGCATATGAACATAAAAGCATTAGAAGCCTTTAAGGACAATGGATGCCTGTGTTTGATGGCTGAGTAGATGGACAATTGGATGGTAGGATATGCATTCTCCTAGACTTGAAGATTTCGGGGATGAAATCCTTTAAGGAGGGGAGAATGTAACACCCCGTATTTCTGTTAACACTAAAGTTTCTAATTCAAAAATAATAATAAATGTGTAAAGGGGAGATGTATCTAATGTGCATACAAATTTAATAATAAATGTGTAAAGGGGAGATGTATCTAATGTGCATACAAATTTAATAATAAATGTGTAAAGGGGGGATGTATCTAATGTGCATACAAATTTAATAATAAATGTTGATAATGTACATTAAGAAAGTAATTATGACATAATTTGAAATAGGAGTAATTTACAGCCCTTAAATCGTGAACATAATTGGCTTCTCTTTAGAACGGACGTCTTGTATTAACCTTGGCTTCATCGACGGCTCAAATTAACTTGCAACTCTATATAAACAACATAGCTCTCACAACCTAATTCACACAAAAAAAGAAAAAAAAGAAAAAAGAAGAAGGAGCCGTCATGCTGTTGAAGAGAGACTAGGAGTAGCCGTCAAATTAAGAGACGATAAAGAGTTGATTCAAAGCTTAAAACTACAACAAATAAATCAAAACAACGACAACCTCAAAGGATAGCATCTCCAAATTCAAAATTCAAAATCCTGAATACAAGATTCGTCATACGTTGTAAGTAGAGTACTATTCCGATATGAATAAAAATTAAGACTTGATTTGTGTAGAATGAAAATGGAATCGTACTTTAATTGTAACGATGCTAGTTCATAATTGTATGTTGTTCTGATTTTATTATAAATGGATTTGGGATGTTGTAGTATAATTAACATGATATTGGATTAATTGTACATTTGCAATGAAAAGTAACACCCCTTGCAAGTATACGATTCATGTTGGAAATTGACATTTATATGTTGTGGTTAATAAGAAGTTGTATATATTTTGTTACAACCAAGTTGAGACTTATGTAAACATAATTCACTGTTATGCCTACATGATTTAGATCTTTGTATATATATACCTATGATCATTTCAAGTGTAGTTGGATCCATTTGGGTAACATGATTCATATAAGTTTATGTTGGAATAGGCCTCATAATTCAAGTTAAACTATACTTTTGTATTAGTGACAAAAGTAAGCATCTTTGTGAACATATAGTGACTTTATGGAAATGACTAGTTTATGTTTAGTGTTATGCCTAAATAAAAATATGTTTTATGCTTATGTTGTTATAAAAATCATATGCTAATACAAGTGACACCTAATTTAGTTAGGTTCATATTTTGAATGCAAGTTTACATGAATAGATTGAAACCCATGACTCATGTTTAGGTTTATGATTTATGTCAAAATTATATGCTATTACAATGCAAGTACACAAGCTCCTAATTTATGTTAGTTAAATCGCCATATTGCAAGTTCATGCACCACATAATTTATGTTAATTAAATCTCTATATTGCAAGTTCATGCACCACATAATTTATGTTAATTAAATCGCTATATTGAATGTTCATGCACCACTAATTTATGTTAATTAAATCGCTATATTGCAAGTTCATGCACCACATAATTTATGTTAGTTAAATCGATATGTTGCAAGTTCATGCGTTCACACACCCCTTTTATGTTACTTAGAATATATCATGTTCTAAGCCTCTTTTTTTATGTTTCTAAGCTGGGATGAAATGTTGAAGCCCAACATATGTTATAATATTGCGAACGTACAAACGGGGAAAATAACGCTGGGTTTAATTAAAATATATGTGTTGGCATGTTTGGCACATGCCAACGACTTGTTAAATTTAAGTGGTATAAATTATTATACCCAAGAATAACGAATTTGGATAATGGGCCACAAAACATTTACATATAAAATTGAAAAGAGACAAATATGTAAACTTAGAAAATACGATATGCTTAACCCGAGGTTGGATTGAGTTGTGATGTAAACCTGCCCGGAACCGACCGGCTGTCCAGTAATCACAACAATACCTATCCAAGGTGGGTGGTTAAGCATTGAGCCCAATAAAGACCCGAGGTTAGACATGAGTTGTGGTGTAAACCTGCCCGGAACCGACCGGTTGTCCAGTTACCACAACAATATCTGTCTAATGTGAGTGGTTGGTGAGGATTGATAGGGTTAAGTCAATTGAATTAATACTTAACCAAATTCAACATGTTAACTAAATTGGTGGGTAGGGTTAGGTTAATCTGGACACTTAACCAATTTAATCTGTTGACTAGGGGAGTGGGTAAGGTTAAGCAAATGTTTAACCATTCTAACATGATTAAACTGGACTAGAGAGTGAGGTTAAGTTAATTAGAACACTTAATCATAGAAACATGTTAGTGTGACAAGTGATTGAGGTTAAGTTAATTAGAACACTTAACCATAGAAACATGTTAGTGAGACAAGTGATTGAGGTTAAGTTAATTAGAACACTTAACCATAGAAACATGTTAGTGAGATAAGTGATTGAGGTTAAGTTAATTAGAACACTTAACCATAGAAACATGTTAGTGAGACAAGTGATTGAGGTTAAGTTAATTAGAACACTTAACCATAGAAACATGTTAGCGAGATAAGTGATTGGGGTTAAGTTAATTAGAACACTTAACCGTAGAAACATGTTAGTGAGACAAGTGATTGAGGTTAAGTAAAATTAGAACTCTTAACCATGATAACAAGTTGATTTGACAAGTGGGTTAGGATTAAGTAAGTTAGAAATACTTAACCAATATAACATGAATGATTAGAGTTAAGTAACAAGAACACTTAACCAGTGTAATTTGACTTGTAGTAAAGTTAGACGTGAATGGACAACACTTAACCATTATAACCTGTTAATTAAACAAGTAGTAGGGTTTAGTTATATAAGGAGACACTTAACCGTTGTAACAGGTTAGTTAAACAGATGGTGAGGTTAAGTTAACACAAGGAGGCAACACTTAACCAGTATAATATGACAAAAGGGATGGGTTAAGTTAACTTGAATTGACTAATGACACTTAACCAACTTGATGAAGGAAAGAAACTAAGTAGTAAATCTTAGTAGAACACGAGAAGGAGCGTACGTCCGTCTGATTCTAGAAGGCTCCAACGAATTAGGTTACGAAGCCCGAGGCTTCGAGGGGACGTGAGGGTACTCTTGGTATCCCTCTGTGAGGCTGCAGATGATCCTCCTGGGCTCACAGAGGTTAAGTTCTGCATTAGAAGAACCAAGGGTATGCCTTGGTTGCAAAATATGGCAACCTAAAGACTAAGATGGACCAGCATGATTCGGCGAGAAGACGGTAGCCCTGTGATAGCAACTCGTCGTCTACCTACCATCTTGTGTCAATCGAGATACGTGAAGCGGAAAGGCGGAGAACTCCAAAAGACCATATACTTGCTATCTAGTTATGGTTGCGGATGGCCATAGGACAGTGGGGCATAGGGGGGCCTGCGCATAGTTCTCATTTTTCAAGGATGGCCTTTCATTAGTTAAGGGAGGGGTCGAGTGGGACCATAGCCACTAGAAAAAAAACAGACCTTAGCATCTGCATCGGCGGATATCTGAAAGCTCCCGACCGAGTTCCTTATTTCTAGAGTAGCCCTGACACGGAACTCGGGCCGCACATTACAGGACATGTGCATCTAGACAAACGATAACGATTTGCGACACATACGTGGAAAAAGTCTAGGAACATATACCACTCTAGGTAGTGTGTCCTAGACTAGAGGGCATCGTTCGGAAGATAGCGTAAATCCTAGATTAGATCTAGGTCAGAAACAATAAATGTACGCCTGAAGGCAACAAAAATTACAGGGATTGAGATCACGTTATCATTACTAGTTGGGACACTAGTTAGGTGGTGCAGAGATTAGTATGGGGTACGATAGTATATTCGGTTCGAGATAACTTAACTTAGTTTAGGGTGCTTTCCCATTTCCAGCATATAATTATCATGCTCTTTTTCTTATCCATAGACTGAATAGTCACTAGACTTACTCAGGCTTTATGTCTGACTCTACTTTTCTTTCGTCTTCTTTTCTTCCGTTTCCCTCCCCCCCAGGTAGTTGAGGAGGGAATAGTTCAGCTCAGGTTAGATTGGACCGCTGCTCTTCCCAAGCTTGAAGATTCTTGGACAAAGTGCTTTGGACTCTCCTTTTCGCTGCTATGGCTGGCTTATGCTACATTGGGGAATATAAATGTATTTTTATGCTTCTTTATTTTGTAAGACAGATGATACTCTGATATTGGAAAACAATTGTTGTACAAACTATCTTATCAATAAAGTAAAGTTTTATTTTCCGCTGTTTAATTTCTGTCTATCTTGTAATTTATCTGCATCTTTTACCCTAAATGCTCCACAGAACTTAGTGCATTCCCTTTGTGAGTGACACTAACAGATGTGGGGTGTTACATTGAACATGGACATGACACTTAGAATGAACTTGAAAATGGCCAACTCGAGGTTGGGTTGAGTTTGCAGTGTAATTCTGCCCGGAACCGCCCGGCAAATCCAGTTACTGCAAATAATAGGATCCAATGTGGGTAGTTGGTCATATCGCACTTGAAAACCCGAGGTCAGACTGAGTTGTGGTGTAATTCTGCCCGGAACCGCCCGGCATATCCAGTGACCACAACAACAGGTCTGATGTGAGAGATTGGGTGCATTAATGAATTAATTCCACATGATAGGGTTAAGTCATGAACCGCTTGAATATACTTAACCAATTTGACATAATGATTTGGTAGGGTTAAGTCATGAACCGCTTGAATATACTTAACCAATTTAACACAATGATTTGATAGGGTTAAGTCATGAACCGCCTGAATATACTTAACCAATTTGAAACGATGATTTGATAGGGTTAAGTCATGAACCGCTTGAATATACTTAACCAATTTGACACGATGATTTGATAGGGTTAAGTCATGAACCGCTTGAATACACTTAGCCAATTTGACATGACACGTAGACGGGTTAAGTCACGAACTTGAATGACCACACTTAACCAACTTGACATGCTAGATTGATGGGGTTAAGTCTCGAATTTAAATTACAACACTTAATCTGCTGGACGGAAACCCTAGTTACGCGGTCCTTTTCAGCAGTAACCCACTAGATGTATCATGGTACCCTGGAACTAGGCAGGGTGGGGAACGATTACTGGGCTGATTGTAAGCGACCAGAACGACGGCTGAGTTGGTGCGCCATTGTAGGTTCAGGCTGACTATGGTCGTGCACGTAGTCCGGAGTTGAAAAAGCGGGCATTGGGTACCAGTAGGATTACACTGTGCGTGCTTGATTCGTGTCGGTGGTTGGCACTCTAGGGCTTGATACACCCTATGGTGGACCTAGCACAGGTGACTACATTTCGTGATTGGGCTGTATGACACAGACACATGAATGAGCTAGGACTTGTAGGGAGCCGATCGATTAATAGATCGTTACGTGAAAAAAAGGTGTTGTTCATTAGGTAGCATAATCCCTAGTGGTCCTAGGTGGTATAAACCCTAATCGAATCTAGAAAACGTTCAATAGATAGCATAATCCCTATTGGTCCTAGGTGGCATAAATCCTAGTTGAACACGCGATAGTTCATGATAAGGAAACCTAGATGGAACAAGGGTGGCAGTCCAAACGATTTCAAGAATGGTGGCACTACGTTGATGTAGTATAGAAATACGTGATGAAACCCATACGATATACGGCAAGGGACTGTACATATACATGGAAAGGATGATACGGGTTGGGTACGGTTGGTGCAGAGAATATTAAACATGCGATGCTATACATAGTTTATCTGGTTTGCATAGTTTATCTTGTTACCGTAGTTTATCTGGTTAGTATAGTTTATCTTGTCATCTAAGTTTAACTTGCCTATCTTGTCATCATCCTTATGTTTACTTTCAGTTTATACATGTCATGTTATCTTTACTTGTTTCTATGCTGAAAGTCACTAGGACGTACTCAGTCTTTATGACTGACCCGTTTTGTTTTGCCTCTTTTTCTTCCGTTCTCCCCTCCCCCCCCCCAGGTTCGCAGGGTGGGAATACAGCTTAGTTCAGATCTTACCAAGCTCCAAGGCTCTTTCACGAACGGCTCGGATTTCTCTTGGCTATGGCTTGCTTCACTGTTTTACTTGGGGAATGATTTATGACTATAGTTTTATGCTTCTTTACTATTGCAAGACAGAATTCGATGTAATGGATTTAATGGCATTTTGATGTAGAAGGCTTTAGACCTTTCTAGATTTTAAAGAAATGAAATTTGGTTTTTCTTCCGCTGTTTTATATGTTATGTCTTGTAATATTTCTGTGTATGTTTACCTAGATAATGCTCCACCAAAGCTAGTGCATTCCCTTTGTGAGTGACCCTAGCGGAGGTGGGGTGTTACATTTGGCATCAGAGCAGAAGGTTACCAGACTAGGCAAAAGCTTTTAAAAACTATCTGAAATTATTTTCGAAATGTTTACAAAGAAGCATTTTTCTAAGAAAAGTTTTGTTTATTTTAAAGGCATATTCCCCAAAGCCATATGCACTATCTTTTGATTCTCTCCTTGAGTCTCTTCTCTCTTTCTATTTCATCATAGTTTGTAGGCATACGACACTTGTCGGAGGGCAAAGGAGTGCCCAACCTCCATCAGTAGCCGCGGTAGTTCCATCTGCGACTAATCTTATTTCAAGCTTTGTAGGGTTGCCATGCGATGGAAGTAGATTTCGAGAAACTTGTCAACAAGCTATACAAGGATAGTAATAACGAGGATAAAAGAACACAAGCCTAAGGATAAGAAACTTGTTGATATGGCTTAATCCACGAAGGAGGAAAAGGTGAAAAGGAAGAGGCCAAAGTGAAAGAATAATAAAACCCATGACAAGAAAGAGTATCGTTAGTATGGTAAAAAGGGACATGTAGTTATGTGTTATAGGACAAGGACAAGGGCAAAGAACAAGATCGTCGAGAGGGAAATTGTATGCTCTCATTACTAGCATACCTAAGAGAGGTGGTAATGTTTCTGTTGAAGGTTTAGTTTCATCCCATTAGAACTTTGTTTTTATTCATCGCACTCTTTTAATTCCGCTTCGATAGTTGAGTTCTGCACCTTAGTACTAGCATAGTAAAGGATCCCCTTTTTTTGTGTCTCAAATCCTATTGGGGAATCGGCTCATTTATTCATGACTTGTTTGGATTTGAGAATGTCTATGCTAAGTGTATATTCATGACTTGTTTGTACTAGTTCCATGGTAGTTAGACTCTTGACATGCCTTGGTAATGCCCTCGAAGTCTAGTGTAACCCTTAGGGTTTTGTCATGCTTAGTTACCTAGAATCTCTTGATACATTTGTTGATCCGCTCGAGTAGTGTTCGCCACTAAGGAGGATGGTTCATTTCACTTGTGCATGACTTATAGAAAATTACCTTAGTAAGTACATTTGGCAACATGGTTGGCATTTGTTTATTTTCAAGAGATAATTCATTTTGGAATACCTTCTAGTAAGTGAATGAGATCCAAGATTCAGTAGTGAAATTTGGAGAGCTTGCACGAAACCATGAGTACGCAGTTATGTTTAAGCTGAGTGTACTAGAAAAAGAATAAGTGAAAGTGGAACGAGAGGCGACAGTGAAATGAGTTCCAACTCATATTGAATTAAGAAGCTATGTAATGTGAAGTTAAATACGATCAAGGCACAATGGAGTTAAGCTCAAGAAAATGTGACTTAGAAGATTGAAGACTGGACACGTGCATCATATCTCTTTTTAAGAGTATATCCTTGATCCCTCTTTTCCTGTAGAGCTTATTTACATGCTATCTTTTAAGTATAACCTCTTGGTCCTATTCTACCTCCTATTTCTTTTGCAAAACCCCATAGGGATCATCTGTTAGTAATGCATGTTGGGTCTTAAGGGTGTCCGCTGGGTTGAGTAATTCTTTGGGTGTCAGCCTGATGTTGATTTCGGTCTTCGGGCTGGTACCTAGGGAGTTCTTCTCCTAATCAGTATATATGGGACATATATTTCCAGTTTTGACATTGCCTAATGGGCACAAAATTTTTACTTGCTTCTATCGTTCGGCTATACCTTAGATAGAACTCTGTGGATGTAAACATGTATTTGAAACATGTTATGGTTGATGTTTGCAAATGGTTGCAAGTGGTTGCTCATGGTTGCATAACACACATTAGGCACTAGATCGGCTCAGTCACATTTTCATATTGCATATGCACGAATGTTTATACTTGTACATGGATGGAAACTTGATATGCTATCATTTGGATGTTGTATATGAACGAATGTTTGAGCATTCATGTAGAAATTGTGAAATGTAATAGGAATTTGCATACATGTTGGACTCATCGCACTAGCATACTTTGCATTAAGGAGGTTTACTGAATCAGTAACCGCCTGATCTTTTGCATGAGATAAGTACATATACACACACCTTCCGCATATATAAATACAGCATCTGGAATCTTTTAAGGACAATGATTGCTTGTGGAAGATGTTTTGAGTAGATGGATGATGGATGGTAGGATACATTCTTCCTAACTTAGAGATTTCGGGGACGAAATCCTTTAAGGAGGGAAGAATGTAACAACCCGTATTTTAATAACATGTTATAACTATAAATCAAGCCAGAATTAAATTTTAAAATAAGAATCAAGGGAAACGGGTTGTGCCATTGCGTTCATCTCGAAATTCTGCGTGGAAACGAGTCCGAGTTTTCGAAAAACGGATTCAGTATGAGGGAGATATGACCCTCCAAAGTTTCAGGAATTTTCAGAAACCAAAACAGCTCGAAATTCGAATTCGAAATTCGAAATCAAACCCAGAAGCGGGCTGGGCGGGAAATTTCCCGCCCAGGACCCAGGTCGACTGGGTGGTCGACTGGGTAGTTGACCTCCCCTGACCAGGTCGACTGGGTAGTCGACCTGGGGGTCGACCTGCCCCGAATTTCCAGATCCAAGGCTGAGTTCATTTCTGCGTATCTAGACCAATTTCTGGACCAAATTCGTGACTCTAATCCTATATAAACTCACCCCTAGCCTCATTCTCTCCACACCATTTCATTCTGTCCTTATGCCGCTTCTGAAATAATTAAATTAAAGAGAGAATGGCTACTTCTTCTTCGTCAAGACAACATCTATGAATTGCAAATTGGGTGTTTTCAACTAGAACAAGACTAAACAAATAGAGATTCAACAACTGCAATAACCGTTTACAGAATCAAATCTCTACACTCTAATTATCGATCCACGCTCTGTAAGTTCTAGTTGCTTTGAGATTGAAATTTGTTAAATTTAATATGGACATGGAATAAAATGAAATTGGACCTAAGCTTGATTATCTATTTGGATCTATTCTTGTCTCTTCTTGAATCTATGATTTTGGGTTATTTCTTATCGATGGAATCATGCCCATTCATGATGTTGGACCTAGTTTATTATTCAAACGCCATATTGTAAAATGAATTCTTGGATCTTGACTTGATGATAAGACTTGTTAATTCAGTTTTCACCCTATCCTCTCTTGAATCTTGAACTTGGGAACATTGCTATGAAAACAGTTTGGACTTATTCATGTTATCAATTGGAATTGGACCCATGTATGATAATTGATTTATACCTATTCTTGGACCTTGACTTTTGGAATACTGCTATGAAAATTAACTTGGGCCTATTCATGTTGTAAATCAAATATTATCACGCCTATGGCATTGAAACTATTGTTAATGGCCAAAGACTATGCCTATGTATATAACTGAGAACATAAGACTATTGCCTATGACTATGACAAAGACAATTGTGGCTAATTACCTATGACTCGTGACTATGAATTACTGCCTATGATTATGAACAGAAGACTATTGTCTATGACCATGACCTTGAAACTATTATAGTTAATTTCCTATGACTATTTAGTGTAGTCGTTGAGACGACCCGAAATCCCGTTCTCACGGAAACAAGGGTTATCTTTGGAATATAACACAAAAACAGATAATAGCAGAACAAAATTAAATAAATACACCAGATAATGAACAACAAAAATATACTGGATAAAAGTAATCATCAGAGTTACACAGTATACAGGATCTTACTTAGCACAAATACAGTTCAGCTATACATAAATGTCTACAGCGGAAATAAACAAAATATGTACAATAGGAGCTGAACAGCATAAAAAGAAATAAATGATAGAATCCATCTTCAGCTCCAGCTATCCAGGAAAGAGAACCAGCTAAACCTGAATACAAGGCTGCCAGTGTAGAAAAAGGGGCACCCGAGTTTGAGAGTGAAACAAACTACGAGTCAGTCATGGGACTGGTATGAGAAATCTACTCAACACATATACAATATGGCAAATCACAGGACCACGCCACTTTCGTGGAACGGGTTTACTCCATTGGATTGCCAGTGCTTTAAAAACAAATCTTTCTTTTAAACATCGCTATGCTTTTTGTAAAAATGAGACCGTTATAAGACTCAGTTCCTATCACACAATGCAACGCAAACCGGAGGATAGAGTTTTTACCTTATAATGGCCAAAATATGCTTGATACGAATAAAACAAAGGCATTTGGTATTATTTCTAGTGTTTATATGTTTTGAAAACAATTTCAAATCATAACTATCAATCATAGACGACATTAATGCCCCATACCACTATGTCGCCATATATAGGTATATAATCAAAACCGCACGATGTCGTATTTGGAAATTGGATTTCCGTCATGAACCAAGGCAAAAGATAGTCCTTACCGAATTCGAGACGCTCTAGCCCGCCCCTCAGGCAAGCGCGCAGGCAAGCCTTGGATCGTCAGGGCCGGTCCACCGATGTGGATTATTATGCCTGAACAATACGTTTCCCCGCCCTTTGGGGCGTCAACGAGCCAACGAATGACTCCATCGGACCCGGATCGTCCGATCAAACCGAGGCGCCTCGCAACAGCAACAACCACATAGGTGAAAAGTATATAAATGTCAGGGCTGGTAGGTCACTGACACCACCCTAGCTAGAAAGAAACGCATGCCCTCCCCGAGGTCCTTCTCCCGTTTTAGGTTCATACCGGGGTGTGAGGCTCGCGAATTCACGTTATACACAAAGCTACGCCACACAGGCGGTGCTTTGATCATCACCACAAGACTTTGCTTTTCAACAGAAGCCCTGATCACTGCATCTTAGCATGCCACACAGGCAATTCACGCCATGCGACTGATGTCCATCGATATACAACCTCTGAGCTCGTGCGTCTCAGAGAAGGGCGTTAAGCAAAAGAATAAATTCTCCGCCGCCAAACAGATGTATATTTAACAGAAATCAATCAACACAGAATAAACTCCAATGTCAGACACACAGTCCATTTACAAGTCCGTTCTGGGTCTGAACGAAACCGGAGGCACTAAATACCTCGCAAACCCATCGATCACCACGTACGTCTGAACGATCACCACTCATTATCCATATTTCGGGATGCCTCCCAATCAGGACCTCGGTTACCATCCAAACGAGGTGAAGATCTCCGGTCTTCGACCGTCGTCTTCATCTTTGAATTTCAATCGTCGGTCAATTATTTGAAATGAGAATTAACTCGGCCTTTTCAAATGATTCGCGTATATTTAGAATTTCAAATGAATTTATTTCAATGGTTAAATTATTCGACAACACCAATTGTGTTCTTTAATGTAATTTTCACACCAAACACATTCAACCATCAAAAGCCACATAAATCAAGCAAATTCAGTTTATTTCCATTCCATATCGCTTATGATATTTTATAACTATTTATCGCTATTTTTATTTAATTTAAAATAGCTAATTTATTCAAAACGACGCTTCGGGCCATAAAGCGGCCGTGGCGCTGTTTTTCTTCAGATCTGATTTACACATCTCTGAAAATCTAACCGTTGGATCTTCACAAAATTTACATTATTAGAAAGGTCTTTTCAAAACGAATCCAACGGTTCCAGTTTCGGGAAAATCCGACGGTCGGATCTCCCGGTACAATCGTTTGAAGTTTCGATTTCAAAATACGAACTACAGCATCGTTATTCGATTAAATATATAATTATATTTATATATATATAAATATAATAGCTTCTGGCGCTGTTTTTCTTCAGATTTGAATTAAACATTCCAGACAATCCAACCGTTGGATTTTTACAAGGTTGGTGCCGTTGGAAAGATAATTCCAAGGCGAACCCGACGGTTGAGGTTTCGGGAAAATCCAATGGTCGGATTTCCCGCACTAGTTGTTTGAAATCACGGTTTCAAAATACGAACTGCACGGCCTCGTTTCGTTTTAATTTTATTTATATTTATATATTTATATAAATATAGTTCATTCAATGATTTCCATATCGTTTTCACTTCAAATATTTTTCTAACACCTTAAAATTTTGGAAAATTTCGCCATAACCTCCCCTGCACCGGGAGCATCGGGAAATCGCAAATAGCTTTCCCGGTCCTTCTAATCTCAAAAAGAAAAAGCCAAGCGGCTAGCCAACAGGCTCATAAAATCATCACCCAAACAAAACGGTAAATGTGTACCTATTTGTCGGGCACAAAATTTTATTCCTCTCCTCTAGCCCCTTTGCTATAACCTGTTCAATGAATATGCATGTACATATATATACAGTTCTTATCATTTATCATTTTCTATTCAATTTCATATTTGATTTCTATTTGGTTTAAAAACACCATTCATTCTAATGTTACATAAATAGGTGCAAATCATTTCATTAGCTAATTAATGAATATTTCAACTCATATATGTTTATTTTGAACAAGTGGATATTTTTAACACTTCACATTTCAACGATTTATGCATACAATAAAAATGTGATTTTTATTGTAAAACAATTTATTTCAAAACACTATTTTTCTATATAGTTCAAGTTGGTGATAAAAATGCGATTTTTATCATAAAACAATTTCTTTTAAAACGAGGTTATTTTACACAGTTCATATAGTCGATAAAAGGTGATTTTTATTATCAAACGATTTATTTCAAAATATGAATACCATTCAACACATGAATTTCTAATCAACGAATGAATATCAATTCAACACATGAATATTTTCTATAGTTTCTATATATAGATAAAATTGTGATTTTTATTATCGAACGATTTATTTCAAAATATGAATACCATTCAACACATGAATTTCTAATCAACGAATGAATATCAATTCAACACATGAATGTTTTCTATAGTTTCTATATATAGATAAAAATGTGATTTTTATTATCGAACGATTTATTTCAAAATATGAATACCATTCAACACATGAATTTCTAATCAACGAATGAATATCAATTCAACACATGAATGTTTTCTATACAATGAATAAATATAGTTTAAGCATATGAAAATAATTCAAACACACGAATATTATTCAAAATTTCGGCAGCATAACGGCAGGGTAGTTAAACCGGGACCGTCCCTAGTACGGCTCCTCGCTCTACCTTAAAACCTCGCGGTTTTTGACAATGGGGATCATGCATCTAGTTCGCACGCAGGCGGCATGTATATATTTATTTCATTTCCACAAACTAATCCTATGTGGTTTCAACCAAATATTTTTCAACCACAAACGGGTATTTTTCAACCGCAATCAACCAATATCATTCACAAACAACCATTCGCTATCAATCAATTTTCACAACAATTTCAACCAATAAATATCGTCCATGGTTTGTGGACGAGGGGCGTATATATATATAGATATATATTTATATATAGCAATTCACTTTCATTTCACACATATATAATATTTTTAAATCAGAAATCTCACCAATAGCTATCCAATACTACGACTCTTCCTTTAGAAATCTTCGCCAATCTCGCCTTTTTGTCGCTTTCGCCCGTATTCTCTACATATGTAAAAATCGAATTTTTACTATGTTATTCAATATATAAAAATCGAATTTTGACTTCGCTATTCAATATATAAAGATTATATTTTTAATATTCCTATGATGTAAAAATTATATTTTTATTGCTTTAAAAATATAAATTTTCATATCTTACTTCTTTTACTTAATAAAAATTCCGTCTTTTCTATTTTAAAAATATGATCTTTTCTTTTCTACAAATCTGATCTTTTTAAAGTTTAAACCTTTTCCTTTTAACTTAAAATTAAAATCAGTTTAAAGTTCAAATCTTTTTCTTTTTACTTAAAATTAAAATCATTTCAAAATCAGTTTTAAACTTTTCTAAAAATCAGAATTTAAACGCTTTTGAAAATCAGTTTTAAATCATTTTTAAAATCAGTTTTTAATGCTTTAAAAAAAATCAGTTTTAAATCATTTTAAAAAATCAGTTTTTCCTTTTCAAGAAAATCAGTTTTAAATCATTTTTAAAAATCAGTTTTTCCTTTTTAAGAAAATCTAAAATCAGTTTTAAATTCTTTTTCAAATTCAGTTTTAAATTTTAGAAAAAAAAGAAAACAATATTTAAACCTAAAAAAAGAAAACAGTATTTAAACCTAAAAAAAAAAAAACAGTATTTTCAGAATTTAAAAATAAAGATAAAATACTTACTGTACGCGAGAGGGGGGGGGAGCGATGGCCAGGCTCGGCGCTGGGTTCGAGGTGAGGGCGGCGGCTTCAGCGTCTCGAACGGGGGGGCTCTCGAATCGCTCGCGTTGGCTTCGAGGGGGACGGGGTCTTCGGGGGTTGCGCACTGGGAGGAGGAGGCTGGACGGAGGGGGCGGCGATGTCTTCGTCGGCGCGTTCGCTTGAGGGGGGGGGGCGGCTGTCGATAGGTTTAGGTTTTTTTTTTCTCTCGTTTTCTGATTAATGAATCGGGGGGCGGGGGGGGCAAGAAGAAGAAAAGGGAGGGAATTAAAATAATATTTTTTTCCTTTTTATTATTTAATTATTTAATTTTGCAAAAAGGTTGACTTTTACATACGACCTCGAAACGAGGCCTACCGCCTGTCGTCCATAGCGTTTTACCCCCATTCCGAACACAATGGGATATGTATCGTAAGCTGATTTGATCGTTACAATCAGTTTCCGTTGAATTTACATTTAAATCATTATATCGAATTCTAAACGTACATTTCAAATTACCGGGGTCACATACCAACTAGAAAAATTCCAGAAAAATATTTTCTAGCTTCGTATTGACGATACGGTCCTAACAAAACTAGTTTCGTCGAATTCTGAGACCGTTTGAAAAATGGCCAATTTCCAGTCGATTAAATTCAACAGAAACTGGTCAAACGCGTTTTCTTTTGCCACGCTCACATATTGATTCGAAAAATTATGAAATTTGAAACCTAGCAATAACTTGACACTGCGGATCTAACAAAAGTGGTTTCATCGAAATCCGAGGTCGTTTGCAAAATGTCCATTTTTAAGGGCCTGAATTCCATAGCGATTATTCAGAATTTTCAACTGGACATATCTTTTGATTCCCGCTATGAAATTTCGATTGGTCGGATTCGTTGGAAAGATATCATCAATTAGATCCTAATGTTTTTCGTTTCACTAAAATCCGGATTGTTTTGCACCCGGTATATTCAATTGAAGTTTGAAATCGAATTATCGAACTACCACGCTATTTTCAATTCTATATATAATTATAATTAATTATATTCGTTTTCAATTGTCGATTCAAACTCAGTTTTAATCGCCATTATTTAAAATATTTATTTTAAATATTTAAAATCCATTATTTTAGCCAATTTAAAAAATTTAAATTGGTTCAGATTTTCTGGGTCGTTACAATCTCCCCCACTTAAAACTTTTCGTCCCCGAAAAGGAACAAAGTCGAAAGTGGTTTGATAAATCTACAATCACACAACACAACAACCAATCCAATTGTTTTTAATCTTTTTAACTTTTCAAATATATATCTTTTATATATTAAAAAAAATTATATTTCTAAAACCAGACTATATATATATAATCACAAATACGTTATTTAAAGACATATTACCCTCGACTCGTTCTGGGGCACTTCTGACCCCATCTCTAACGAGTTGTTCTGATTCTGCTATACTCATACTAGGATATTACTGATCCTATCTGTATTGAGTTACCCGTCCTAGAACACTACTGGTTCTATTTCTGACGAGTTCGTTCAAATGTTATATTCCAGAATTAAGCTTAACCAAAGCTCTGATACCACGTTGAGACGACCCGAAATCCCGTTCTCACGGAAACAAGGGTTATCTTTGGAATATAACACAAAAACAGATAATAGCAGAACAAAATTAAATAAATACACCAGATAATGAACAACAAAAATATACTGGATAAAAGTAATCATCAGAGTTACACAGTATACAGGATCTTACTTAGCACAAATACAGTTCAGCTATACATAAATGTCTACAGCGGAAATAAACAAAATATGTACAATAGGAGCTGAACAGCATAAAAAGAAATAAATGATAGAATCCATCTTCAGCTCCAGCTATCCAGGAAAGAGAACCAGCTAAACCTGAATACAAGGCTGCCCGTGTAGAAAAAGGGGCACCCGAGTTTGAGAGTGAAACAAACTACGAGTCAGTCATGGGACTGGTATGAGAAATCTACTCAACACATATACAATATGGCAAATCACAGGACCACGCCACTTTCGTGGAACGGGTTTACTCCATTGGATTGCCAGTGCTTTAAAAACAAATCTTTCTTTTAAACATCGCTATGCTTTTTGTAAAAATGAGACCGTTATAAGACTCAGTTCCTATCACACAATGCAACGCAAACCGGAGGATAGAGTTTTTACCTTATAATGGCCAAAATATGCTTGATACGAATAAAACAAAGGCATTTGGTATTATTGCTAGTGTTTATATGTTTTGAAAACAATTTCAAATCATAACTATCAATCATAGACGACATTAATGCCCCATACCACTTTGTCGCCATATATAGGTATATAATCAAAACCGCACGATGTCGTATTTGGAAATTGGATTTCCGTCATGAACCAAGGCAAAAGATAGTCCTTACCGAATTCGAGACGCTCTAGCCCGCCCCTCAGGCAAGCGCGCAGGCAAGCCTTGGATCGTCAGGGCCGGTCCACCGATGTGGATTATTATGCCTGAACAATACGTTTCCCCGCCCTTTGGGGCGTCAACGAGCCAACGAATGACTCCATCGGACCCGGATCGTCCGATCAAACCGAGGCGCCTCGCAACAGCAACAACCACATAGGTGAAAAGTATATAAATGTCAGGGCTGGTAGGTCACTGACACCACCCTAGCTAGAAAGAAACGCATGCCCTCCCTGAGGTCCTTCTCCCGTTTTAGGTTCATACCGGGGTGTGAGGCTCACGAATTCACGTTATACACAAAGCTACGCCACACAGGCGGTGCTTTGATCATCACCACAAGACTTTGCTTTTCAACAGAAGCCCTGATCACTGCATCTTAGCATGCCACACAGGCAATTCACGCCATGCGACTGATGTCCATCGATATACAACCTCTGAGCTCGTGCGTCTCAGAGAAGGGCGTTAAGCAAAAGAATAAATTCTCCGCCGCCAAACAGATGTATATTTAACAGAAATCAATCAACACGGAATAAACTCCAATGTCAGACACACAGTCCATTTACAAGTCTGTTCTGGGTCTGAACGAAACCGGAGGCACTAAATACCTCGCAAACCCATCGATCACCACGTACGTCTGAACGATCACCACTGATTATCCATATTTCGGGATGCCTCCCAATCAGGACCTCGGTTACCATCCAAACGAGGTGAAGATCTCCGGTCTTCGACCGTCGTCTTCATCTTCGAATTTCAATCGTCGGTCAATTATTTGAAATGAGAATTAACTCGGCCTTTTCAAATGATTCGCGTATATTTAGAATTTCAAATGAATTTATTTCAATGGTTAAATTATTCGATAACACCAATTGTGTTCTTTAATGTAATTTTCACACCAAACACATTCAACCATCAAAAGCCACATAAATCAAGCAAATTCAGTTTATTTCCATTCCATATCGCTTATGATATTTTATAACTATTTATCGCTATTTTTATTTAATTTAAAATAGCTAATTTATTCAAAACGACGCTTCGGGCCATAAAGCGGCCGTGGCGCTGTTTTTCTTCAGATCTGATTTACACATCTCTGAAAATCTAACCGTTGGATCTTCACAAAATTTACATTATTAGAAAGGTCTTTTCAAAACGAATCCAACGGTTCCAGTTTCGGGAAAATCCGACGGTCGGATCTCCCGGTACAATCGTTTGAAGTTTCGATTTCAAAATACGAACTGCAGCGTCGTTATTCGATTAAATATATAATTATATTTATATATATATAAATATAATCGCTTCTGGCGCTGTTTTTCTTCATATTTGAATTAAACATTCCAGACAATCCAACCGTTGGATTTTTACAAGGTTGGTGCCGTTGGAAAGATAATTCCAAGGCGAACCCGACGGTTGAGGTTTCGGGAAAATCCAATGGTCGGATTTCCCGCACTAGTTGTTTGAAATCACGGTTTCAAAATACGAACTGCACGGCCTCGTTTCGTTTTAATTTTATTTATATTTATATATTTATATAAATATAGTTCATTCAATGATTTCCATATCGTTTTCACTTCAAATATTTTTCTAACACCTTAAAATTTTGGAAAATTTCGCCATAACCTCCCCTGCACCGGGAGCATCGGGAAATCGCAAATAGCTTTCCCGGTCCTTCTAATCTCAAAAAGAAAAAGAAAAAGCCAAGCGGCTAGCCAACAGGCTCATAAAATCATCACCCAAACAAAACGGTAAATGTGTACCTATTTGTCGGGCACAAAATTTTATTCCTCTCCTCTAGCCCCTTTGCTATAACCTGTTCAATGAATATGCATGTACATATATATACAGTTCTTATCATTTATCATTTTCTATTCAATTTCATATTTGATTTCTATTTGGTTTAAAAACACCATTCATTCTAATGTTACATAAATAGGTGCAAATCATTTCATTAGCTAATTAATGAATATTTCAACTCATATATGTTTATTTTGAACAAGTGGCTATTTTTAACACTTCACATTTCAACGATTTATGCATACAATAAAAATGTGATTTTTATTGTAAAACAATTTATTTCAAAACACTATTTTTCTATATAGTTCAAGTTGGTGATAAAAAATGGGATTTTTATCATAAAACAATTTCTTTTAAAACGAGGTTATTTTACACAGTTCATATAGTCGATAAAAGGTGATTTTTATTATCAAACGATTTATTTCAAAATATGAATACCATTCAACACATGAATTTCTAATCAACGAATGAATATCAATTCAACACATGAATGTTTTCTATAGTTTCTATATATAGATAAAAATGTGATTTTTATTATCGAACGATTTATTTCAAAATATGAATACCATTCAACACATGAATTTCTAATCAACGAATGAATATCAATTCAACACATGAATGTTTTCTATAGTTTCTATATATAGATAAAAATGTGATTTTTATTATCGAACGATTTATTTCAAAATATGAATACCATTCAACACATGAATTTCTAATCAACGAATGAATATCAATTCAACACATGAATGTTTTCTATACAATGAATAAATATAGTTTAAGCATATGAAAATAATTCAAACACACGAATATTATTCAAAATTTCGGCAGCATAACGGCAGGGTAGTTAAACCGGGACCGTCCCTAGTACGGCTCCTCGCTCTACCTTAAAACCTCGCGGTTTTTGACAATGGGGATCATGCATCTAGTTCGCACGCAGGCGGCATGTATATATTTATTTCATTTCCACAAACTAATCCTATGTGGTTTCAACCAAATATTTTTCAACCACAAACGGGTATTTTTCAACCGCAATCAACCAATATCATTCACAAACAATCCCAAACAACCATTCGCTATCAATCAATTTTCACAACAATTTCAACCAATAAATATCGTCCATGGTTTGTGGACGAGGGGCGTATATATATATAGATATATATTTATATATAGCAATTCACTTTCATTTCACACATATATAATATTTTTAAATCAGAAATCTCACCAATAGCTATCCAATACTACGACTCTTCCTTTAGAAATCTTCGCCAATCTCGCCTTTTTGTCGCTTTCGCCCGTATTCTCTACATATGTAAAAATCGAATTTTTACTATGTTATTCAATATATAAAAATCGAATTTTGACTTCGCTATTCAATATATAAAGATTATATTTTTAATATTCCTATGATGTAAAAATTATATTTTTATTGCTTTAAAAATATAAATTTTCATATCTTACTTCTATTACTTAATAAAAATTCCGTCTTTTCTATTTTAAAAATATGATCTTTTCTTTTCTACAAATCTGATCTTTTTAAAGTTTAAACCTTTTCCTTTTAACTTAAAATTAAAATCAGTTTAAAGTTCAAATCTTTTTCTTTTTACTTAAAATTAAAATCATTTCAAAATCAGTTTTAAACTTTTCTAAAAATCAGAATTTAAACGCTTTTGAAAATCAGTTTTAAATCATTTTTAAAATCAGTTTTTAATGCTTTAAAAAAAATCAGTTATAAATCATTTTTAAAAATCAGTTTTTCCTTTTCAAGAAAATCAGTTTTAAATCATTTTTAAAAATCAGTTTTTCCTTTTTAAGAAAATCTAAAATCAGTTTTAAATTCTTTTTCAAATTCAGTTTTAAATTCTAGAAAAAAAGAAAACAGTATTTAAACCTAAAAAAAGAAAACAGTATTTAAACCTAAAAAAAAAACAGTATTTTCAGAATTTAAAAATAAAGATAAAATACTTACTGTACGCGAGAGGGGGGGGGAGCGATGGCCAGGCTCGGCGCTGGCTTCGAGGTGAGGGCGGCGGCTTCAGCGTCTCGAACGGGGGGGCTCTCGAATCGCTCGCGTTGGCTTCGAGGGGGACGGGGTCTTCGGGGGTTGCGCACTGGGAGGAGGAGGCTGGACGGAGGGGGCGGCGATGTCTTCGTCGGCGCGTTCGCTTGAGGGGGGGCGGCTGTCGATAGGTTTAGGTTTTTTTTTTCTCGTTTTCTGATTAATGAATCGGGGGGGGGGGGGGCAAGAAGAAGAAAAGGGAGGGAATTAAAATAATATTTTTTCCTTTTTATTATTTAATTATTTAATTTTGCAAAAAGGTTGACTTTTACATACGACCTCGAAACGAGGCCTACCGCCTGTCGTCCATAGCGTTTTACCCTCATTCCAAACACAATGTGATATGTATCGTAAGCTGATTTGATCGTTACAATCAGTTTCCGTTGAATTTACATTTAAATCATTATATCGAATTCTAAACGTACATTTCAAATTACCGGGGTCACATACCAACTAGAAAAATTCCAGAAAAATATTTTCTAGCTTCGTATTGACGATACGGTCCTAACAAAACTAGTTTCGTCGAATTCTGAGACCGTTTGAAAAATGGCCAATTTCCAGTCGATTAAATTCAACAGAAACTGGTCAAACGCGTTTTCTTTTGCCACGCTCACATATTGATTCGAAAAATTATGAAATTTGAAACCTAGCAATAACTTGACACTGCGGATCTAACAAAAGTGGTTTCATCGAAATCCGAGGTCGTTTGCAAAATGTCCATTTTTAAGGGCCTGAATTCCATAGCGACTATTCAGAATTTTCAACTGGACATATCTTTTGATTCCCGCTATGAAATTTCGATTGGTCGGATTCGTTGGAAAGATATCATCAATTAGATCCTAATGTTTTTGGTTTCACTAAAATCCGGATTGTTTTGCACCCGGTATATTCAATTGAAGTTTGAAATCGAATTATCGAACTACCGCGCTATTTTCAATTCTATATATAATTATAATTAATTATATTCGTTTTCAATTGTCGATTCAAACTCAGTTTTAATCGCCATTATTTAAAATATTTATTTTAAATATTTAAAATCCATTATTTTAGCCAATTTAAAAATTTTAAATTGGTTCAGATTTTCTGGGTCGTTACAGTTGCCCAGAACTATTTTGGATAATTCATGACTATTGTGATTAATCGCTTATGATTCACTACGACTATAACTATTGTGGCCAATTGACTATTACAGTTGAGTTGAAAACCATGTTGTACACCAAGACCATTGATCCATTATCCTTGTGTTTGGCTTGCTTTTGCATGCCTATTCTTTCATGTCAATTTTTATCATGACTATCATCTTATTATGCCAGATTTGAAAGCCTGTTATTCTCTATATGCCAGTGATATTGTAACCAATTATCCCAAGCTATATCGTGCCAGATTTATCACTTTGTGCTCGTTCTTTTG
The DNA here is from genome assembly GCA_030737875.1 of Allium sativum. NCBI lineage: Eukaryota > Viridiplantae > Streptophyta > Magnoliopsida > Asparagales > Amaryllidaceae > Allium > Allium sativum. The sequence goes on from CM060917.1 coordinate 10,671,875, forward strand.
CCTATCATAGTTGGGATGTTATTCCCTTTTATTTTAGACCTGAATCTACTTGTAATTTAGATCGATTTACATTTACATGCGATGGGGATACAAATAGGGTTGGTTAGGCAAAAATGAATTGGTTATGAATATGAATCATGAACTTGATAATAGGCATAAGTGGAAACCTGAAAACTTGTTATGAGAACTTGACATGAAACCCGCTTAGAAACTTGACACGAACTTGACATGAAAATTGAACATGGACATGACACTTAGAATGAACTTGAAAATGGCCAACTCGAGGTTGGGTTGAGTTTGCAGTGTAATTCTGCCCGGAACCGCCCGGCAAATCCAGTTACTGCAAACAATAGGATCCAATGTGGGTAGTTGGTCATATCGCACTTGAAAACCCGAGGTCAGACTGAGTTGTGGTGTAATTCTGCCCGGAACCGTCTGACATATCCAGTGACCACAACAACAGGTCTGATGTGAGAGGTAGGGTGCATTAATGAATTAATGATACATGATATGGTTAAGTCATGAACCTCTTGAATATACTTAACCAATTTGACACGATGATTTGGTAGGGTTAAGTCATGAACCGCTTGAATATACTTAACCAATTTAACACGATGATTTGATAGGGTTAAGTCATGAACCGCTTCAATATACTTAACCAATTTGGCACGATGATTTGATAGGGTTAAGTAATGAACCGCTTGAATATACTTAACCAATTTGATACGATGATTTGATATCATGAATCGCTTGAATACACTTAGCCAATTTGACATGACACATATACGGGTTAAGTCACGAATTTGAATGACCACACTTAACCAACTTGACATGCTAGATTGATGGGGTTAAGCCTCGAATTTAAATGACAACACTTAACCTGTTGGACGGAAACCCTAGTTACGCGGTCCTTTTCAGCAGTAACCCACTAGATGTATCATGGTACCCTGGAACTAGGCAGGATGGGGCACGATTACTGGGCTGATTGTAAGCGACCAGAACGACGGCTGAGTTGGTGCGCCATTGTAGGTTCAAGCGGACTATGGTCGTGCACGTAGTCCGGAGTTGAAAAAACAGGCATTGGGCACCAGTAGGTTTACACTGTGCGTGCTTGATTCGTGTCGGTGGTTGGCACTCTAGGGCTTGATACACCCTATGGTGGACCTAGCACAGATGATTACATTTCGTGATTGGGCCGTATGACACAAACACATGAATGAGCTAGGACTTGTAGGGAGCCAATCGATTAATAGATCGTTACGTGAAAAAAGGTGTTGTTCGTTAGGTAGCATAATCCCTAGTGGTCCTAGGTGGCATAAACCCTAATCGAATCTAGAAAACGTTCAATAGGTAGCAAAATCCCTAGTGGTCCTAGGTGGCATAAATCCTAGTTGAACACGCGATAGTTCATGATAAGGAAACCTAGCCGGAACAAGGGTGGTAGTCCAAACGATTTCAAGAATGGTGGCACTACGTTGAAGTAGTATAGAAATACATGATGAAACCCGTACGATATACGGCAAGGGACTGTACATGTGCATGAAAGGATGATACGTGTTGGGGTACTAGTACAGTTGGTGCAGAGAATGTTAAACATGTGATGCTATACGTAGTATATCTGGTTTGCATAGTTTATCTTGTTACCGTAGTTTATCTGGTTAGTATAGTTTATCTTGTCATCTTAGTTTAACTTGCCTATCTTACCATCATCCTTATGTTTACTTTCAGTTTATACACGTCATGTTATCTTTACTTGTTTCTATGCTGAAAGTCACTAGGAAGTACTCAGTCTTTATGACTGACCCGTTTTGTTTCGCCTCTTTTTCTTCCGTTCTCCCGCCTAGGTTCACAGGGTGGGAATACAACTTAGTTCGGATCTTACCAAGCTCCAAGGCTCTTTCATGAATGGCTTGGATTTCTCTTGGCTATGGCTTGCTTCACTGTTTTACTTAGGGAATGATTTATGACTATGGTTTTATGCTTCTTTACTATTGCAAGACAGATTTCGATGTAATGGATTTAATGGCATTTTGATGTAAAAGGCTTTAGACCTTTCTAGATTTTAAAGAACTGAAATTTGGTTTTTCTTTTGCTGTTTTAAATGTTTTGTCTTGTAATATTTATGTGCATGTTTACCTAGATAATGCTCCACCAAAGCTAGTGCATTCCCTTTGTGAGTGACCCTAGCGGGGGTGGGGTGTTACACTCTCTTATAATAGGAGAAAACAAGTGTTCTTGATAAAGAGAAGACACTACTTAATTTGATAAAATTTTTGATGCATACAATTGAGAAGAGAAGCTTGCTATTTATAAACTGTGAAAAGACAATTACTGCATGAATTATCATGTGCTGTTTCATTCAAAGGTTTCCACAAAACGTATGCATTGAAAAAGAAGTTTTGTAAGGATAGTCAAAAGTTGGCTTTATCTTTCACATTTCTCCCACTTAAAGTCACTTTTGCAGTAATTCTTCAACTCTTTATCGCTTGCTAATTCCATACTGCTTACATTTGATAGATTATTATTAGTATGGATCTTCTACATATCCACAATTCCTTCCTCCACTACTTCTCGTACAAAGTGGTATTAAACCCTTATATGTTACGTCCATAAATGAAAGGCTTGATTCCTTGCGATGTGCAAGGCACTCTGACTGTCACAAAAAAGAACAATCTTTTCTTGTTTATGTCCGAGCTCCTCCAATAATCTTTGTATCTAAACTGCTTCTGCGACGACCCAGACCTCCCCGATCCCGGAAGAGACAGAGGAGTTTGAATTGTTTTGAGAACATGACGCATCAGAACAAAAACATGCGAACATTTCATTGCAATTACAACAATTTACATCAAAGTACAAGATACCAGAGTACAAATAAATAGTTTACAGCGGAAAATATCAAAATTTAAATTATATTTAAACACATCAACATAATGTGTAGTGGAAAACATTAACTACCACAGCTGAAAGAGATGCACAGATACAAAGCTTTTCGAATATAGCTCCACCTGTAATCTAAGTTCCTGGGAAAAGAAATAGCTGCGAAAAACCAAAACTACTAGCTGCCCGTGTGGAAAATATGGGCACCCAGAGTTTACGTAGAAATAATAAACTCTAAGTCAGTCATGGGACTGGTATGAGAACTAAAACAATTATTAAATCTTTACTTTAAAAGTTGGGAATCATGGGACCACGCCGTATAATACGGATTGGGTTTACTCCACATGAATCTCAGTTTAAAAAAAAACAACGCTATTCTTTTTAGAAAATGAAGCTATTATAAGACTCACATCCCATCACACAATGCAACGTAAGCCGGAGGATAGAGTTTTACCTTATAATATCCAAACTTGGTATGTTTAAAAACAAATCATTTTGATATTACTATAAGTGCATAGTACCAGAAACAACTTCAAACATAAATGTATCAATCATAGACGGCACAGGTACCATATATTATGTCACCATACATAGGTTTACAACTAAAACCGAAAAGTGTCGTATTGGAAATTGGAATTCCATATATGAGTCGAGGCAAGGGATCTTCCTCACCGATTCGAGACACTCTAGCAAATGACTCAGGATCACACCTACGGGTAACCCTTGGATCTTCAGGGTTGGTCAACACTTACATTAGTCAATTAGTTATTCGTAAACACACGTTTCCGATCCTATTGGACATATCTCTGAGCCATTAGAGACTCAATATTCGAGGCACCTCATTCCATCATCCACATAAGAAAAATGGTCTGGGCTCCATACCATGATACCACATCTAGCTAGAAGGAAACGCTATGCACTCCCTGCAGTCACTATCCCGTTTTTGACTCATACCAGTTGTGAGGCTCGCGAACTAATGCTATACACAAAGCTATGATACTTAAAGCTATGATTTGATCGTCATCCATAATACTCTCCTTTTCAACAAAAGCCTAGATCATTTGCATCTTAGCTTGCCACAATGACGATTCATGCCATACATCTGATGCCTATCAATATATAACCGCTAAGCTCGTACGTCTTAGAGAAGGGTGTTAAGCAAGGGAATAAATTCTCCGCCATCAAACAGATATATATTTAGTAGAAATCAATCAACACAAAATGAAATCCAATGTCAGACACACATCCATTTACAAGTCCGTTATGGGTCTGAACGAAACCGGAGGCACCTTATTCCTCATCCAATATGTCAAATATAGGAGGAAGGACCTCACAAATCCTGTCGATCTCCAAGTATGTCCAGACGATCACCACTTGTTACCTTGTCTTGGGTGTACAACCCAATCAAGGCATCAATAATCATCCATTCGATGTGAAGATCACTGACCTTCAACCACCGACTTCGTTGTTGACTTTTAATCATCGTAATAGTTATTCAGAATGGGTAAACCCGGTCTTTCCGAATAACTCGCATATTTTATAACCAAGTGCTATAAAAACACATCATACGCCTCATTCCAATTCAGAATATTCTTTTATTCAAATATTCACATCTTAGGAGAAAGGTTCCCATTAATTTTATCAATGATAAGTTATTAACAACTTATACTTAAATATTCCTTTGAATATCATTTTCAAAAGATTTTATTATATTTTTCACAATCTAAACCAAAACAAGGCTTATTAACTAGTCGAGATTATTGAGCCTTGCCGAAGTAATCATCTATTATTTTATTATCCTAATCCCAACCTATTCATCCCATTGAGAAAAACTGGTAGTACTCCATACCTAACACCCACTATGTTATCGGTAAATTTAATTACCATTTCACGTTCAAATTTAATTAAAGATTTAACTATCACTTGGAGTTAAACTGGTGGTACTCAATTCTCGATGATTTCATGAATTCGGTAAATTCAGTTAACTCATTCACATTCCAATCCAATTAAAGATTCGTTAAAACTCCATTTAGTTTTAATCCTAAAAATCGTTACTTAATGATTATTCAAATTTTAGGAAATAAATTATGTCTTTACTTGGGTTAAAGAACAAATGTTGTTGAAAACATAGTTCACGATAAACCAAAAATCCCCTTCCATTTACTCCAATTATCTGTATTAATTGGAAAACTTCATTTATCTTAATTAAAAGATTAATTTTTTCTCAACAGGGTTTAAGAACAGTGTTAATAAAGGCATCATTCATGACAAACCCAAAATCCAAATTTGATATTAAATACAAGGCTCTGAATAGAAATTATATCGACTTATATTCAATATCAAATTTTAAAACTAACGGATATCGTATTGGGAATAACGATATCTATATCTTCCAAATTCCTCAACAATATCCATGTAATCAAGGAATCCAATATCGAAATATTTCGAAGATTATTTCCAGTTAAATCCTTTCGTTGGGAAATTGTATTAAAACCATTTCAATTCTTTTTCAGTTCTTTATTCTAGTTGATAAACAACTCATTGAGATAAAAATATATTTTATCTTTACAGAAGTTGAATATTTCATCCAAATGTTTTCCAAATCATTTATTATGATTTTGCATAATTTTTCCATAATTTAAATAATTTTATAAAGGGCTTTACAGTGGGTTTCCAATATCGGCCACCGAACTGCATCCATAACGACCTTTTTCAAAACTGATTTGGATATATCTTTTAAATTAGCCATTCAAATTTAAATCTCATATATTCGTTTGAAATATCTTTTCGATATGAACCCAACGGTTCTAGTTTTAGGAGAATCTGATGGTCGGATCTCCCGTTATGTCAATTCGAAGTTAATGGTCGAAATTCAGGAATGGTCGCTGCACGATACATTCTATTTAAACCATATATATATATATATAATATTTCGTCGTTTTCCTTTTTAAAACGTATTTTATAAATCTTTTAAAAATTCATTTTAAAACGATTTCAACTTCCTTTTCAATTTTAAGTCAAAATTGAATATTCCATATAATTGTTATATTAAAATGATAATATTTTCAAAATATCAGTTTTTGAAATCACATCTTTTCGATATTCATTATAAAATGAATAAAATCGATAGAATTTTCCGTTCGGGTTAAATATGGCATATTTCTACTTAACTCGGCTTCATATATTTCAATATTTTTGTGTCCATCCAAGGTCAGACGCCAAAATAAAATATTGATTCTTCACTGAATATTGACTTTAAAATATTTGTTATTTCTAATTTGGAATCAGCCTCAATCAATTACCAAATAATTTTATTTATATGGATTCCGTACAATGCATGTATTCAAAAATAGTGATAAACAACTATTAAACATTCAATTCACATCCAGAGTGCAATTTACAACTGTATAAGCATCAAAAATTTAAATAATGCTCTTTGTAGACCATCAATCAATTGGTTGACATACAGTCAAATCCAAGGGGGATGCGAATTAATTATCATATCCAGACCTGTGTGGGGTTTTCAAACAACAATAATAAATTTAAATTCCTTACTGAATAATGAATTTAATCATAAATAGTTCAATTCAAGTTATTTTTCAAATTAACTAATTTTCACTATTCAAATCTATAAATGAATATTTATATCCAATTTCGACTACCACAAAATAATAATAAATTATTTTTAATATGTTCAAAATCACAGTCACAACACAATACAGTCAATCAGATCATCCTTGGGATTTCAAACAACAGTGAAGTGAGCTAACATGCACCATACAACATTTTTATGATAATTAAAACTGATAAAAAATCAACACTCACAATCTATATATTCGGTTATAAAATAAATAACTGTACAAATATGTTAGTGAGAGAGTTATCACTTTGGTTTCCACTCCGCTAGTCTTTAATGGAGAATTTATTTTTAAACTAAATTAAACAGGCATTTAACTTGGCTCAAAAATTCAACTTGCTCCATTTCATTCTGGTCAACTCCATGTTGTAGAGTTTGTTGTCACGATCGCAATGCAACTGAAATCATCGGATTTCGATCTCGTATGAAAAATATATGATCATTTGTACATTAATTACACTAGTAACCAAATAAAACACATAATTAATTACTTAAATTTCCTTAACCATTTTCTTAATCCTCTTCCTCTCATATTCCTTTACTGTCACGAGAACCCATTGTTCACCAAAAAGAATCTGCCACCGCACGAACACCCAAGCACCGAAGGACGATTGGAACCTCTCACCATGAAGCCCCACGCCTCGCCTTCCCCTGGCCTGAACGATGGCCATCTCAAATACCCATGGTAGCGGGAAAATGCATTCGAACGACGCATATTTGAGTGAGAAAATCGCGCAAGATACAACGTTAAACATGATCATATTGGTATGAATGGAAAGATCAAGGAAAGCACTTCGATTTTGTTTTTGGAAGATTTATAAATTGATTTGTGCATTTAGAGAAATTTGGGCATGAAATATCAAGCAATTTCAGCCCGTGAAATGTGATGCTGGCGGCAGAAATGAAGTGAATTAGGGTTTGTTTAGATTTTAGGGTATTTATACTGTATTGTAATATTATTTTAATTCTAAAAAGTGAGATTTTACGTTCGAACTCCAAATCAAACACAATGACCATCGTCCCCAACCAAATACCCCATTCCGAACATAATGAGATATGTTTCGTTAGCTAATTCGACTGTTTCGATCAGTTTTTATCAAAATTAAAATATAAATTAATATAACAGTCAATATTGAATTTGAACATACATTTTAATTTACCACGGCCACATATTGACCCCAAAAATTATAAAATTTGAAATATAGCTACGTTTTGACGATAAGGTCCTAACAAAATCAATTTCGTCGAATTTGGAGATCGTTTGAAAAATGACCTTTTTATTAGCTTATTAAACTCAAACTGAAATTGAAAACATGTTTAAATTCACTACGCTCATATGCTAATTCCAAATAACTTGAAATCTCAGTTTCTTACATTCGCTAGAAAATTACAGTTCAAAATATTCCAATGTTCCTTGTTTTAATGAAATCAGACTTCTTTTGAATTTTGTATATTCGTTAAAAGTTCAAAACCAAATTTTCAAACTACCACGCCATTTCAAATTTGTTTTAAATAAATTTTAAATTTATACATTCAAACTTCGATTTAAATAAATTTTAAATTGTTAATTCTCAAAATAATTCATTTCAAATTCTTAAAATCCATTAAATCAATTATAAATAAAATTTTAAATTGGTTCCAAAATCTGGGTTGTTACAATCTCTTCTACTTAAAGTCTTTTTGCCCTCGAAAAGGAAGATAGACTCGAATGTTGTTTACTTAATCAACTCAACCATTTCTTGACTCAAGTTCTTCAACTTTTCAGTTTCTAAGAACTTTCTAATTTCTCAAAAATTTGGCTAACGCCTTAAATTTCTGAAAAATTTCGCCATAACCTCCTTTGTACTGCCTGATCGGTAAAACCACAACTTGCCTCATAGGACCCTCATCAATCAAAAAGAAAAAGCTAAGATGCTTGCCAAGGGGCTTGCCAATCAACTCATAGAATCATCAAACTCAATTAATACAGTAAATATGTACATATTTTTTGGGCATACAATTTTATTCCTCTTCTTAGCTTCCATGCTATGACCTGTTCAATGTATATACATGTACTTATACGTAATTCAAATCAATTTTCAATTCAATTCAATATTTGGCTGGGCTTAGTTTACCTTTCATTCGCATATTGGTTTTATCGTTCCAATATTTTTATTAGTTAAACTGATAATCACATATCACAACCAGCAATCAATTAGTTGGTTAACTTTTCAAATATATAACTTTTGTATAATCAAAAATCATATTTCCATGCCAAATCACAAACATATACTCTAAGTTTTGGTTCTCACACCAGTCAATTGGAAATATATAGATATCCCACTTTCGAAATTCAAACATAAATACTGATGATGCCATGGTCATCACCAAAATTATCCCGGGCGCCTAAAGTGTGATTCTATATATATCCAGTATATTTGAGACTTCGAATGTACATTCATGATACGTATATGCAAAATCTTCTTATATTTGATAGTCCAAAATCAATATCAAATATATATTAAAATCTTTATTATAAGATATAATTTTCAAAACAAAACTCATTTTTAGAAATAACTCTCTCCAGACTCATTCTAGGGTATTATTAACCCTAACTCTAACGAGTTATTCTTGTAGGATTTCCCCAATCCCATCTCTGATGAATTATTTCATTAGGTTCTAACTTGCCTTGTTCTCCGAGCTTTGAAAACCAAAGCTCTGATACCAACTGTGATGACCCGGACGTCCCTGATCCCTAAAGAGACGGAGAAGCCTACATTGTTTTGATAACACGACGCATCAGAACACAAACATGAGAACATTTCATTGCTATTACAATAATTTACATTAGAGTACTAGATATCAGAGTACAAATAAATAGTTTACAGCGGAAAATATCGGAGATTCAAATTACATTTAAATACATCAACGTAATGTGGATCGGAAAACATTAACTACCACAACTGAAAGAGATACGCGGATATAAAAATTTCCGAATATAGCTCCAGCTGAATTCCAAGATCCTAGGAAAAGAAATATATATGAAAAACCAAAACTACTAGCTGCCCATGTGAAAAATATGGGCACCCAGAGTTTAGGTAGAAACAATAAACTCCAAGTCAGTCATGGGACCGGTGAGAGAACTAAAACAGTTATTAAATCTTTATTTTAAAAGTTGGGAATCATGGGACCACGTCGTATAACACGGAATGGGTTTACTCTACATGAATCTCAGTTTAAAATAAAACAACGCAATGCTTTTTGGAAAATGAAGCTATTATAAGACTCAGGTCCCATCACATAATGCAACGCAAGCCGAAGGATATAGTTTTCCCTTATAATAGCCAAACATTCTTAGTACGTTTAAAACAAATCATTTTGATATTACTATAAGTGCATAGTGTCAAAAACAACTTCAAACATAAATGCACCAATCATTGACGACGTCGGTACCATATATTATGTCTCATACATAGGTTTACAACTAAAACCGAAAAGTGTCCTATTGGAAATTAGTTTTCCATCTATGAGTCGAGGCAAGGAATATTCATCACCGATTCGGGACCCTCTAGCAAATGCCTCAGGATCACACCTACGGGCAACCCTTCAATCTTCAGGGCCGGTCCACACTTACATTAGTGGATTAGTTATTCTTGAACACACATTTCCCGGTCCTATCGGACCTATCACTTAGCCATTAGAGACTCAATATTCAAGGCGCCTGATTCCGTCATCCACATAAGTAAAAATGTCTGGGCTCCATACCATGACACCACTTCTAGCTAGAAAGAAACATCGTGCACTCCCTGCAGTCACTATTCCGTTTTTGACTCATACCGAGTGTGAGGCTCACGAATTAACGCTATATACAAAGCTATGCTACTTAAAGCTATGCTTTAGTCATCGTCCACAAGACACTGCTTTTTAACAAAAGCCTTGATCATTTGCGTCTTAGCATGCCACATTGACAATTCATGCCATACAAATGATGTCTACCAATATATAACCTCTAAGCTTGTACGTCTCAGAGAAGAGTGTTAAGCAAGGGAATAAATTCTCCGCCATCAAATAGATATATATTTAATAGAAATTAATCAACACATAATGAAATCCAATGTCAGACACACATCTACTTACAAGTCCGTTCTGGGTCTGAACGAAACTGGGGGCACCTTATTCCTCGTCCCATATGTTCAATATAGGAGAGAGGTCCTGCATATCCGGTCGATCTCCAAGTACGTCCGGAAGATCATCACTTATTACCTTGTCTTGGGTGTATAGCCCAATCAAGACATCAGTAATCATCCATTCGACGTGAAGTTCTCCGGCCTTCAACCACCGACTTCATCGTTGACTTTTAATCATCGTAACAATTATTCAGAATGAGTTAAACTCGGTCTTTCCGAATAACTCACATATTTTTTATTTAGGTGTTATAAAAATACATCATATGCCTCATTCTATTTCAGAATATTCTTTTATTCAAATATTCACATCTTAGGGGAAAGGTTCCCATTAATTTTATCAAAGATAAGTTCTTTTCAACTTATACTTAAATCTTGCTTTGGATATAATTTTCAAAAGATTTTATTATAGATTTTCACAATCTAAACCAAAAAAAGGTTTATTAACTAGTCAGGATTATCGAGCCTTACCGAAGTAATCATCTATTAATTTATTATCCCAATCCCAACCTATTCATCTCATGGAGCAAAACTGGTAGTACTCCATATCTAACACCCACGTGTTATCGATAAATTTAATTACCATTTCACATTCAAATCTAATTAAATATCTAACTATCACCTGAAGTAAAACTAGTGGTACTCCATTCTCGATCATTTCATCAATTCGGTAAATTCAATTAACTCAGTCACTTTCCAATCTAATTAAAGATTCTTTAAAACTCCATTTCGATAGTCCCAAAATTATTACTTAATGATTATTCATATTTTAGGAAATAAATTCTATCTTTACTTTGGTTAAAGAACAAATGTCGTTCAAAACACAGTTCACGATAAACCCAAAATTCTCTTCCATTTAATTCTAATTATGTGTATTAATTGGAAAACTTCATTTATCTTAATTAAAAGATTTATTATTTTCTCAACTAGGTTTAAGAATAGTGTTATTAAAGACACCATTCACGACAAACCCAAAATCCAATTTGATATTAAATACAAGGCTCTAAAGAGAAATTATATCGGCTTATATTCGATTTCAAATTCTAAAACTAACGGATATCATATTGGGAATAACGATATCTATATCTTCTAAATTCCTCAACAAAATCCATATAATCACGGAATCCAATATCGAACTATTCCGAAGATTATTTCCATTTAAATCCTTTCCAATTCATATGTTGGAAAATTCTTGTTATATTAAAATCATTTCAATTCTTTTTCAATTTTTTATTCTAGTTGATAAACAACTTATTCAGATAAAAATATATTTTATCTTTATAGATGTGGAATATTTCATCCAAATTCTTTCCTAATCATTTATTATGATTTCACATAATTTTTCCACCTTTTTAATAATTTTATTAAGGCCCTTACAGTCGGTGTCCAATATCGACCATCGAACCATATGCATGGCGACCTTTTCTAAAATTGATTTGGATATATCTTAAAATATGACCATTCAAATTTAAATATCATATATTGATTTGAAAGTTCTTTTGGATATGAACCCAATCGTTCTGGTTTTAGAAGAATCCAATGGTCGGATCTCCCGTTACGTCAATTCGAAGTTAGTGGTCGAAATTCACAAACGGTCACTACGTGATACGTTTTATTCAAATTATATATATATATATATATATATATACAATATTCCATTGATTTCCTTTTTAAAACGTATTGTATAAATCGTTTATAAATTCATTTTAAAACGATTTCAACTTCCTTTTCAATTTTAAATCAAAATTGAATATTCTATATCATTTAATATTAAAATGATAATATTTTCAAAATATTAGATTTTGAAATTAGATCTTTTCGATATTCATTATAAAATGAATAAAATCGATAGAAATTTTTGTTCGAGTTAAAAATGGCGTATTTCTACTTAACTCGGCTTCATATATTTCAATATTTTTGTGTCCATCCAAAATCGGACATCAAAATAATATTTTAATTCTTCACTGAATATTATTTTTAAAATATTCATTATTTCTGATTTGGAATCAAACTCAATAAATTAGCATATAATTTTATTTATATGGATTCCATACATTGCATGTATTCAAAAATAGCGGTAAACGACTAGTAAACATTCAATTCACATCCAGAGTGCAATTTACAACTGTATAAGAATTAAATATTTAAATAACGCTCATAACAGTCTGTCAATCAATCCGGCTGACATACAGTCAAATCCAAGGGAGATATGAATTAATTATCACCTACAGACCCGTGTGGGGTTTTCAAACAACAGCAATAAATGTAAATTCATTACTGAATAATGAATTTAATCATAAAAAGTTCAATTCGAGTTATTTTTCAAATTAACTAATTTTCACTATTCAAATCTATAAATGGATATTTATATCCAATTTCAACTAGCACAAAATAATATTAAATTATTATTAATATCTTCAAAATCACAGTCACAACACAATACAGTCAATCAGATCATCCATTGGTTTTCAAACAATAGTGAAGTAAGCTAACAGGCACCGTACAACATTTTTATGATAATTTAAAACTGATAAAAATCAACACTGACAATCTATATATTCAGTTATAAAATAAATAACTGTACAAATATTTTAGTGAGAGAGTTCTCACTTTAGTTTCCACTCCGCCAGTCTTTAATGGAGGATTTATTTTAAAACTAAATTAAACAGGCATTTAATGTAGCTCAAAAATTCAACTTGCTCCGTTTTCCTTCTGGTCAGTTCCATGTTGTAGAGTTTGTTGTCATGATCGCAATGCAACTGAAATCGTCGAATTTCGAACTCGTATGAAAAAGATATGACCATTTGTACATTAATTACACTAATAACTAAATAAAACAATAATTAATTAATTAAATTTCCATAACCATTTTCTTAATCCTCTTCCTCTCGTATTTCTTTTCTGTTATGAGAAACCATCGTTCGCCAAAAAGAATCTGCCACCGCATGAACCCCCAAGCGCTGGAGGATGATCGGAACCCCTCACGGTGAAGTCCTACTGTAACGACCCGCATTCTACGCATCATAGGATCGTGGAATATTTATTTCTTTCACATACGAAGTCGTATGGTCATGTAACTTTGGGAAACAAACATTAGTGTCATTTCCCATGTTCATGATTTTTGTCGATTTTTAAATGACCGTTTTACCCCTAGTTGGTACTGTTTTGGCCATAACTTTTGACTAGAAAGGAATTTTGACCTGAAACCACTTCCATTGGATTCGAATGATGGTTTCTCTTTCCGTAGAGTGGTTACATTAGCCAAACGGACTTACCGTTTGGGAGATATGGCTGGAACAAGGTTTAGAAGGTGAAAAACAGCTAATTGGGCTTAACCGGGTGATTAGCAACTAGGCCCAATGGGGGATTTCGGGATTTGGGGTATTTAAGGGCTGCAAGGGTTAGGATTTCGGTTTTAGACTCATTTTTCCAGCTGCCACTTACCTACTTCAAGCTCTAGCAATGGCCTCCACCTTCTAATTTCATCCCAAATCGTCTCTAATCACTTTCTAATCGAAGATTAAGCAAAACTACGTCAAATCAAGGGAGGGTAGCACCAAATCAGAGAGAGAGCTGCTGGAACACATAGGGATTGGATCCAAATCAGAGATTATTTCAGATCTAAAGTTTGTTTGTGGCTAAGGTGAGTGATTTGCATAGTTCCTCACTAATTATGGCTAATTATGGTAATTAGCGAAGATTAGCGAAATTATGGCTCAGAAAAATCTAGAAAAATTCCTAAAATTCTAAAACATCATTTTATGCCTCTGATATGAATTTGGGTTAATTTCGACTAATTTTGCAAATCCCGGAATTTGGGGGATTAAGGGGTGATTAGTGATAATTAGCGAATTTATGCATGTTAAAAATCTGGAAAAATATTCAGAAATTCTGAAATATTGTTTTAGGCCTCTGTTAGAAAATTTGGCTAATTTGGATAAGTTTTGCTAATCCTATCGTTAGATTTGCTTAAACATGCTTAAGAGGGAAATATGGATTTTTGGGTATGTTTGATCCGTTTTGACATATCATATTGTTGTTTTGCTGTTTGTGGATGTTTATACATGTTGCTATGATTGTATGATGTGCTTTGTGACTGATTAGAAAAGTTAGATTGGTCGAAAACGCCATCGTATGGCGTAAAACAGTCGCTGGAAGTAGTTGAAGGGAATATGCAGGACCCGGATCGGATCGCCCCCTATCTCCCATGACCCGATCGCGAGTCATCACCTTTCGCGAGTCATCACCACGATCCGCCTGGGAGAGCAAGCCACGAACTGCTTCAGAAGCTAAGGGACCGATGGCCAAGGAATCACGAACCACGATCCGAACCGTATGCAGATGACCACGATCCGAGCTGAAGGAGCTTGTCACGAATCGATCTGGAGGGGAGCGCACGATCCAAAACAGAGGGTGACCACGAGCTAGTGACTGCGAACCGAACCAGAGTGGTGCGACCCGAACCGTTGGAGGGCGGAGCACGATCCGAACCTGAAGGAAGACCACGACCTGAAGCAAAGTGAAGTGAAGAAAGGAAGACCGATCCGGATGGAGATGACGACCAAAACCCGAGATGCAAAGGTAGTCCGAATGGAAGCACTACAAGAAAATTAGGTCTTTACCTACCAATTGTAAGCGTAGGTAAAGCTAACATAATGGTGGGTAATATATTTTAGCTACCAATATTGAATTGGTAGAAATTGGGTAAGTAAAGCTTAGTAGAGAAAGATATTTACCTACACTTATTGATATTGGTAGGTAAAAGAATCAATGGACCCCACTATCTTATGACTCATATAACGAGTCACCAACTGATTCGTTTGATGATGTGTCATCCCAGATGGTTGTTGACATGGCTGGTGATGTGTCATCCTACATGGATGCTGACATGGTTGTCGTAATAGTATACACATGGCATATATTAATGCAGCCACTTAGCACTTAATGGTTGGTTCATGTGTCGAACAATAATTTGTCCATGTGTCATCATTTGATTAATGCATATGACATCATTTTTTAGGCCATATGGCATTATTTGTTATAAATAAATATTTACAAGAATTGATTTTTCGCAAGAATTGAATATTTACAAATAATTTATTTTTAAGAAAATAACAAATATATATTCAATTAAATATTTATTACACTTTCGAATTGTACACATACTGTTTCCTCACTATTATACAATCACTTATACATACACTTCCTCGCTACATTTCACTCGTATACATTGGCTCTTTACTACATATTAATTCACTCATATACATGTACACAGTTAGTCACTTGTACTCTCACTCTAGTTTTACTCATCGGCTTCTTGATCCAGAATTTGTCCAGTCGTCTATCGTACCTGTCATAATAAAATAGCATAGTAAGTTGAAAAGAAACAATTTAATTTGCAAATATAATCTTGACATAAATTTATTTACCTTAGTAAGTTGGGTTGTTTCTCACAATTTTTCTAGATAGGGTGAAACGAGTGTGTGTGCATCTATCATAACAGATTTATTAGCTTTTTTCCTTCCAATATAAGGCAAAACATAAATATAAGCTTTAAAATCAAATCAATTAGTTTCATACCAAATCAAATCAGAGAATTGTAGAAAGTTATCAAATGAGATCAACATCAAATCAAATTAAATTAGCATTGAAATGAACAAATATATGAGAATTAATTAACATTGATATGAATCAGATATTAAATGGTAACATGTTAACGTTAATATATACAAGTATGAAATAAAGTAACACAAATTTTAATATGTTACCATTTATTCCATACTTGTTTTAACGTTAACTAACATTAAATGGTAACATGTTAATTTACGTTAATTTATAAAAGTATGAAGTTGGGTAACGTTAATTTATACAAGTGCAAGCAGTTATTAATGTTAATAAATGCTACCATGTAACCATTTATACAAATAATATGTTACCATGTAAGAAATGATGCCATATTAATTTATGTTAATTTATATGCATATTAACATGGTACCATTTAATATGTAAATTAACGTAAATTAAAATGGTACCATGTAATGTATACCATTTATTTAAGAAATTAATTTATACAATTGTTACCATTTATAAATGCTACCTTGTATAAACTAACGTTAATTAACGTTAATCAACTGCAATTAATTTATACAAGTATGAAATAAATTAATACAAATGTTAATATATCTTCATTTATCACTAACCAGTTTTTTATGGATGCCAAGCTGAGCCCATGTTATAACTTCAAGTAGCTCTTCTAATGTTCCATAACCACCTGGGAATGTAGTAGAATAATATCAGAAAATATAAAACGAAGGAAAGATAAAATAAAATTTGTAACATAATGGATAAAAATTAACCAGATAATGTAATGAATGCATCAGAATGCTTAGCCATTTCTGCCTTTCTTTGATGCATGTCACTCACTTATTTCACTACCCCATACGTTTTCCAATTAACTACATAATAAACCAAATATGAGAACAAAACCTTTGACTTTTATCAGATATGAATTTTAAGCCAAGATCACCTCTTTAGCCATTAGATTCCTTGGTATGATCCTAATGTTTCCACACATAAAATAAAGAAAATTGATTGAGGTAAGAAATTTGTAAAACAGGAAAAGAAAAAAGGGATGTAAACGATATAAGTTAATTACCTAGTAGCATGACCATTAGCATTGTGAATAGCTTCAAAAATTGAACCCATGAACCCAACGCTACCATCCTCATAAACCAGATCCATTTTTCTAGCCATCTGTAAATAAATAAATAACGTAAGACAGGAAGGAAGGAAGAAAAAGGAAAAAATAAATTACCTCTAGGGATGTAAATAAAAGGTTTTCTATGCATTAAAATTGTGGTGAATACTAGCGTCAGTAAGCAGTTATTAACGTTAATAAATGCTACCATGTAATCATTTATACAAATAATATTTTACCATGTAAAAAATAGTACCATATTAATTTACGTTAATTTATATGTAAATTACCATGGTACCATTTAATATGTAAATTAACATAAATTAACTTGGTACCATGTAATGTTAACCATTTATTTAATAAATTAATTTATACAAAATTTACCATTTATAAATGCTACCATGTATAAATTAACGTTAATTAACGTTAATAAATTGCAATTAATTTATACAAGTATGAAATAAATTAACACAAACATTAATATGTTGCCATTTATATCAAGTGTTGAGTCTATCATGTATAAATTAATCAACGTTAATATGTTACCATTTATTTCATACAAACGTTAAATGGTAACTCTTGATAAATTAACACAAACGTTAAGTAAGGCTAATGTCAACCATGTTTTAACAAAACAAATATGAAATAAATGTAAAAGGAATTAAAGAAAAAAGATGTACATTAATTAACACAAACTCTTGATATATATATATATATATATATATATATATATATACAAACAAAATTGAATTGTTTCATTTGTTTGTAAATATAGATCTAATATTAAAATGGAATTGAATGTATAATATATTACTCAAACATCATGTGTAAGAATAGCAGAGAATAAAACAAAAGACGAATAAGAGGATATACATGAATGTAATTAATTCCCTTATATGCATGAATCTCTTCCTTATATCATTGAATCTATTTGTTATATGCATGAATGTGATTGATTCAGATAGTTATTTTAGAGCTGGAGCTAGAAAATATACTAATTTGGCCTGCAGAATACATAGATGCAAATTTATTAGATGCCCACATCATTATTATTTTGTTATTTTGTTGTTATTGTGCAGATTCATGTGTGAATAAAAAGGTTGAAAAAATATAGTCATTAAGGTATTTCATAAAACATGTTTTTAGAAAAAGAAGAAAATCAATTAACTTTTTAAGTAAGAATGCCTCGCTTGTTTTAGAAAGGGATGTAAACATAGCAATTATAACAAATAGTTGTCATCAAGATTATTGGTATTTATTTGTAGTGGTAGTTTTTGTGTTTTATATTGTGGTCAACCAGAAGAGACTATGCGGATTGAGGCCACAAAAGTGATCACGTGGATTGAGATTTGTACCGTTAGATTTAATTTAAAATAAGCTGTTAAATTTATAGTCGGAGAGGATGATATAAATTGTGTCCCTGCAATAAACTAGAGAAAATATGTTTTGGTCATTTCAAATGATGACATATTAGCGTGAAATTGTGAAACACTTGCGAAAAATTTAAAGTTAATCCAATGTTTGGAAAAAATTAAGAATGTATGATAAGTTATTAACAAATGATTATTTAATATTAATTATTCACAATTTAATTATTGTTTATCAATTTATTAACAGTTATTTATTTAATATTTCAAAATAATTATTAATAATTAATAAAGAAATTATTTTACAAAAAACATTGCTAGGATACGTAAGCGAAATCATCAATTCAAAAAAATTACTAGAATATACTTTTTTGATACATCATCGAACGGCTCAGCGTTATTTTTAATGAAAGTTTAAAATGATATGAGAAAAATGTAGGGGTTAATCGCAAAAAAAAAAACTTCCCCTTTTGTATGTGTAGTAGATATTACATTTTACCTACCTATAATTACTGGTAGATAATCATCCTTTAACAATTTTATAAAATTGATAACATTTACCTACCAATGAATTTTACCATTAAATATTGGTAGATAAAGGTTCTCTTTAACTACTTATATCTATTGGTAGGAAAAATATTGGTAGATAAAGGTCAAATTTCTTGTAGTGAAGTTAGAGCTCAGGATCCAGATGGGAACCAACGAGTTCACTTCATGATTGGGCTTTGCTGCGGGACGTGTGCAAAGGGGTTGTCGGTATTCATAACTTTGGTTCACTATTGAGAGACAGATTAGGGGCTTGTAGTGATAGTTACACGGGATTGGATTCCGTCATGGCCCAAAGTATTAGGTGACCAAAGTAGTGGGTATCGTATGCTTTACGCACTGAGTGAGGGATGTGAGGATGATTACTATGTTTGATTGTTTGACATCACTATGACATGCACACCCCCACCCCCTTTATCTTTACACCATTTGAAAGGGCACCTTAGAGTGTTGTACAGTATGTAGTGCTAACTCTTTGGTTGCAGGTCCAGGTTCAGGTATGATTGGATTATACCTGTTATTATTCTGTTTAGATGCTTATCGCTCATACCAGGCTTTATGTCTGACCCAGAGTTTTATGTCTCCTCTTATTACTCTGGGTGCTCACACGAGCAGACTAGAGACAGGTTATGGTTAGCTGGTGATGCGCGAGTAGCTGATTCAGAGGCGAGCAGGAGGCTTCCACGTATGATATATAGATATTCTCCCTGTGTCGTTGGTGGTAGCTACTTGGGCATTAGTAGTGTACCTCCTTTATCTTACTTTTACTTTTTGAGACAGTTTGGAAAGTTGTAATAAGCTGTATTTTGGATTTCCGCTGCTATGATGCTTAGTTCTGGTTTTCAGCTTATGCACTGTCTCTCCTGTTTTATGTCAAGTATGTTATTATTATATTTTGTTCTATGCGATGTGAGACATATTACAGGTTCCTTGTTAGTTCGAATCCTTCTTCCTTCTCCTTCTGACGACCCGTTCCGTGCTAACTGGACATGTGTACAGCGCACTTTTGGAGTAAATGTCGGTTGGTGCGGGGCGGGTCGTCACACCTACGCCTCGCCTTCCCCTGGCCTGAACGACAGCCATCTCGAAGTCCCATAGTAGCAGAAAAATGCCTTCGAACGATGCATATTTGAGTGAGAAATTCGCGCGAGATATAGTGTCAAACATGATCATATTGGTATGAATGGAAAGAGCAAGGAAAGTACTTCGATTTTGGTTTGGAAGTTTCATAAATTGATTTGCGGATTTAGAGAAATTTGGGCATGAATTTTTGAGCAATTTCAGCCCTCGAAACATGATGGCGGCCGCAGAAATAAAGTGAATTAGGGTTTGTTTAGATTTTAGGGTGTTTATACTATATTATAATATTATTTTAATTCCAAAAAGTGAGATTTTGCGTTCGAACTCCAAATCAAACCCAACGAGTGTCGTCTCGAACCAAATACCCCTATTCCGATCATAATGGGATATGTTTCGTAAGATAATTCGACTGTTTCGATCAATATTTATCAAAATTAAATATAAACTAATATAAAGGTCAATACTGAATTTAAACGTACATTATACCGAGGCCACAACTGACTCTAAAAATATATGTTTTGACGATACAGTCCTAACAAAATCAATTTCATCAAATTTGGAGACCCTTTGAAAAATGGCCTTTTTATTAGCTTATTAAATTCAAACTGAAATTGAAAACACGTTTAAATATACTATGCTCACATACTAATTCCAAATGACTTGAAATTTTAAACCTGACAATAATTTGACATTTCGGTTCCAACAAAAGTGGTTTCGTCGAAAATGGAGATCATTTGCAAAATGGCTATTTTTAAGAGCTATATATATTATTAAAATATAAATGAATTCCATAGCGACTATTTTAAAATTTTAATCTGACATAACTTTTAATTTATAAAGTGAAATCTCAGTTTCTTACATTCGTCAGAAAATTACAGTCCAAAATATTCCAATATTTCTTGTTTTACTGAAATCCGACTTCTTTTGAATTCTGTATATTCATATAAAGTTCAAAACCAAAATTTCAAACTACAACGCCATTTCAAATTTTTTTAATTAAATTTTAAATTTATATGTTCAAACTTCGATTTAAATAAATTTTAAATCATTAATTCTAAAAATAAATCTTTTTAAATTCTTAAAATCCATTAAATCAATTAAAAATAAAAATTTTAATTGGTTCCCAAATCTGGGTTGTTACAGCTTCCTTGCAAGCTTGTGTAGCTTCCATATATTCTACTTCCGTTGTGGATAGAGCCACAACTAACTATAGTTTAGAAGCCACGCTTATAGATCCTCTTACAAGTGTAAACACATAACTTGTAGTGGATTTGCTTTTGTTGAGATCCCTTTCAAAATATGAATCTACATAGCCCCTGACAGTAAATTCTGATCCTTCATAACATAATGCAGGACTAAGGTTTCCTGTTATGTATCTCAAAATCCTCTTTATGGCACTCCAATGCTCTCCACCAGGATTCTCCATATATTGACTGACTGCTCCCACTGCTTTTGCAATATCTGGTCTTGAACATATCATGGTGAACATCAAACTTCCCACTGCTGGTGCATACGGTACCTGAGACATCTCCCTCCTTTTATCTTCATTCTAGCATACATACCTTGTTCTGAGATGTGGCCACGTTTGAGATGCCACATCATCATTGATTCTTCTTCTTCATTGGTAGACACAACACATGCATTAGCTTCCTGCAATGTCTCTCTTTCAAGCATGAATAGATTCGCTGCGATCTTTTCTGCTTTCATGATCATAAGTGTACCTCTCACAATCTTCATGATCCCATTCTCGACATGGGTCTTACATCCAAGACTATCTATTTGCCCCCACGGACAATAGATTCTTCTTCAAATCCTTTACGTGTCATACATCTTGAATTGTGCGAATCGTACCATTAAATGTCTTTATTTTGATGATGGCAATACCAACTATCTTCAAAGCAGGATCATCACCCATATGTGCAGAACCTCCTAAAATTGGTTCATATTTGTGGAACTGCTCTTTTTGTGATGTCATATGCCATGTTGCTCTCGAATCTACCAACCAAACGTCACTGAATTGCTTTTTGCTTCCAACTGTTGTTGCTGCCTCGCAATATAGGACTTCTCCACTTTCTGTGGTGCTTGTTGCATTCCCTTGAGTATTTGATGATCTAGGGTCTTGCTATTATTCTTGTCCAAACCATCCTTCCTTAAAATTTCCTTAATCTTCATTTTCCATCATGAAAAATTGCTCCATTGAACTTCTCAATTTCGTACTTTGCTGCCATGATGAGATCTTCCTTTTGGACTTGGACCGACTTCAACCTTGCTCTGATACCACTATTATGAGATTAAGGATTTCAACTAGAAATTTTTAAATGAAGATAACAGATGCAAGAAGAGGAGGATTTCAACATAGGAAAAATTACAAAACCTTCTCTCTAAATTAAGGAGGACACCATTTTCATACACTCTCTCTTATAATAGGAGAAAACAAGTTTTCTTGATAAAGAGATGACACTACTTAATTTGATAAAAATTTTGATGCATGCAAATG
Source organism: Allium sativum (assembly GCA_030737875.1). Classification (NCBI taxonomy): domain Eukaryota; kingdom Viridiplantae; phylum Streptophyta; class Magnoliopsida; order Asparagales; family Amaryllidaceae; genus Allium; species Allium sativum. Next base: position 10,694,739 of record CM060917.1, read on the forward strand.
AGAAGAGAAGCTTCCTATATATAGATTGTGAAAAGACAATTACCACATGAATTGTCATGTGCCGTTTCATTCAAGGGTTGCCAAAAAACCTATGCATTCAAAATGATGTTTCATTTTCCAAGGATAGTCAAAAGGTGGCTTTAACTTTCACATATTCCCATTTTTTTTACAGTAGCATTCTTTTTTCCTTTTTATTTAAAGCTATGCACATTTTTATATATGTTCATATATTGTGTTACCACTAGTTCCTTGAGTAATGCTGTCATTTTGTAAATACATTGTTTTTCATGTAGATATAGATTACTGATTGGGATGATCCAGATGTGGAAAGCATAACTCCATCCCTTGGAAATTTGGATTAGCGAAAAGGTTTTGAAGGTATATCCTAGGGAAAGAGGTATTATGTTAGTTTCATGCGTAGCATATATTAATTTCCTATACCCATTTGAAAAACGTATTTTTGGCTTTTGTACCGTAGGGAATAATTATTTACTTTAGTTATGATATAAAACTGAGCTTTGCTCAGTCTAAACTGAGCACAAGGTATGTTCAAATAGAGCTAATACTTAGTTTAAACTAAGCTTGATTTTAGCTTACTCTAAGCTTCAAATGTGCCCAACCTTAGATGAAACTAATCTTAAACTCAAGCTCAATTGTAACTTGTAACAACTAGTCTCGGTTCAGTTCAAATTAGAACTTAAGCCAAGTTGTAAACTGAGCCTGAGCTCAGTTCGAACTTGAGCTTAAACTCAAATGTAAAACTAAGCTGAAGCCTAATTCAAAAATAGAGCTTCAGCTCAGTTGTATAACCAAGCTTCAACTCATTTAATTAGAGTTGGCCTCAAATGTAAAGCCGAGCTTGAGTTTTGTTGTTAAATATTACAATGAATTTTAGAGTAAGACATGAATTGAAAAGTTTTGTAGCCTATAAAATACGGATTAGATAGTGACAAAGCAAAAAATAAAAAAGAGAAAGATATTAGCAGCATATAGTTGTATGTTACTTTAAAAAATTTACTTTGAAATGCTAAATGCAACCCATAGGCTCTTCAATTTATTTTATATTATTATAATTTTAGACGTAATTTTTTTAATGTTGTACATTGTTTGAACAATTTAGCTCTAACATCATTACATTCTTTAAACTATACTTACGGAAAATATATTTATTATTCCAAAAAAAAGAAGCAGTACGTTGCTGCTGCACAATAAATTAAAAAATAAATAAAGAGAACATGTTTAATCCCGTAAAACATAGTTTACAACAAATATAATTCAGTTTATAACTTTTACCCACTATGTTCACAATCAAAATATCTAGTTCACTTAATTGACATTAAATGACATTTTGATATTAAATTGGATATTACATAAATATGAGAAATATACTTCATATTTCTTTAGAATGAAGCTATGGTGCATGGATAAACCGAAGGTATACATTTTTTTTTTCCCTCAATAAAGGAGACGCGGTTACTCTTTTTTACAATTTATACTTTTATTCTGTTGGTTAATTTTGTGCAACCGTCCTTTACTTTTTGTCGGGTTTCATTTTTATCAGACATATTATCTCGAAAGTTACAAACAACCAATGTATAGTTTACATAAAACAAATAACTTCTTTCTTCGTCTTTTTTTCCAAAGTCAATGGTACGAGTAACAATATAAACTTCACATTTCACATACAAAAAGGAATGATACATTACAAAGTAGGTCCAAAATTGAGCCAATGTTTCAATTTTTTTAACCTAGTGGTAACATCCTTGCTGTTGAAGTAATTTTTTTCTAAACTTATGCACGTGTATATGTTTCTTTAACTTCATCTTTTGGTCATGCAATACCTGACTACTGCAGGACACTGTGACTCGGTTGTTTTTAAATGATCCATGATTCTCAAAGTTTGGTTCACGTTCTTGTAGAACATGATGGAAGATTATTATTACATGCCAGTAGATACCGTCACGCCTCGTTTTCACTTTCTTCTAGTATCATTCGAGATTATCATTGTATAACTACCCCAGATTATGTGACGCTTTCAGTGGAGCTTTGGATGGCTTTATCTTTACCATGCGAAAGAGAGAAAGGAATGAAAATTAAGCTCTCATGCTTTTTTCCAGTGTGCTAATTCACAAATAGAAATAATTGAACTTTGAGGGGTTTGTAATTTGAATTGTAGATGCCTATTGACATTGTGAATTGAAGTTGAACTTTGAAGTTTTTGGTTTGGACATGTTGTATTTGTGCTAATTAAGTATAAGTTGTTTATTTGAACTTCGTAGCTATGAAGACTACAATTTTGTATTGGTTGGTATGATCTGAATTTTTATTGTTGAGTATGACATGCACATATTTTGGTCAAATCAGAGCTTTATGCTTCAGGTAAAGGGATATGAATAATAGGCAATTCCATTAATTTAGCCACGGACAAAGTCGTGTCTTAGTTATATTAAAAAAATTACCATTTCAAATTGCCATGGCTCAAAGCCGTGGAAAAATATTATTTTTCCACAGACTAAACCGTGGCAAAATACAAATATGTCACGGCTTTGGGCCGTGAAAGAGTCGTGGCAAAAATTTAGCTATACCCTCTTTTCCCATGGCCTGAAGCCATGACAAAACTAAATAGCCACAGCCCAAAGCCGTGGCAAAATTGCTTTTCTAGTGATGTTTAACCTAACAGGTTTAGGTTTACTATTAAACGTGATTGTAATATTACATGTCATTATGTGTGTACAACCCTTCCCAAAAATACTTGCCCACATGTATACAATTTTTTCAGCGGTTCAGTTTATTAACTTACATCTGGTACTTATAATATTCTAACATGTCATTTACTTAATGTCTGCATTAAATCAAATCTTACATGTTTAATGCATATGCATACTACTCATCAAACTATGTTCCCAAATTACAACATGTACGGGTTTATGCATATTAACCATTTACAACAAGTATACGCATATTACTCCTTTTTATTAATTTATAGTAAGTATAAATATGTGCATATTGTCCCTTTCCCAAGCTATAGTTAAACAATCCACAATTTGACAACATGCCTTAATTCCTCTTTTTATTTCATTCATTATTACACTAATTATACGCAAACTCTAATCGGATATAGCCTAGGCTTCCAAAGGCCTAGGCTTAGATAAAACTAAAAGGGAAAACAGGGGAAAGGGAATAGAATCAAGTCACATAGGCATATAGGTAAGACTAGAAATATACTAAAACATAGTAATAGGGAAAAGGAAGATAAATACATATAACTTATTAATTATCCAACAACGAAGGCAGATGTTTTACTTATCACAACGGCATAGGTGATTAACAATGAAAACATGTATAGCAATTATTTTATAAACACTGTATATTTGAACCCAATTTCATTTAGTTGTCATGTTATAGTATAGGAAATCAGATCTGAAAATGACAGGGAACTTATAGTGGGTCTTGGTGAAGAAGAGATTAAATGTCGTGTATATATAACTATATGCCGTAGAAAAGTCCAGTCCAATCTCTTTTGTTGTATGTAAATCCTGAATGTTGTCTCTGTTGATTTAGGCTTTAGCAGCATTCCCCCATTATATATTTTTATTTCAGAATAGATTCATAGAGGCAGAAAGTACTGTATTGGAATGGAAGAAGCCACCTATTTATAGATTAATAGAGTCAACCTCAACCTTTAGATTCTAGGGTTTTAATCCAAACTGTACATGAAGTGCTAAGTCAGCAACAAACCTGGTCAGAAAAACAACCCAGATTCACAGAAACGTCTCAGTCCAGATCATCACTAAGTCGACCCAGGGACCCATTGGGTTGACCCACGGGTCGACCCCACCGGTCTTAGGTCGACCCATAGGTCGATCCAGGCCGAACGTGGGTCTTCTCACAACGATCTGGTTTCCCTCTCGTTTTCCTTTTTATCTTGTTTGAAAATTCTGAACATTTTTTGAGTTACATATATAACCCCACATATCTATACAAACTTCTAATGCTCAAAACTTCTTCATACGTTATCCGTTTTACGCAACTTGGGGTCTATCTGGACCAGAATTCCAAGAGGAACGCAACAGTAAAGCCAGTTTTACTTAATTCTGAATAATTAATTAATTAATTCTCATTTTATTATCTTTAAAGTATGGTTGTAGTGTATTAAGTTTTAGTATAAAGAGAGGAATTTTGGGGGCCCACTATAATTCCTCCCTTCACACTAAAATTTGTCCTTATGGATAAATTTTTAACCCTTGTCCTTATGGAACAACTTTTTGTTCATTTTGTCCTTCACTCTATTTTCCTAATAGTTAAAACCAGGGAAGCAAAGACAATGAGAAAATAAAATTACTTTGATCAAAGTGTAAGAGAAAGAATGGAATTAAATTAATTCAAACAACTGAATTGAAAGTGCAACCTTTAACTATTACAAGTAGCAAACAACGCAAAAAATTATTTTACAACCAAAAGAGCTAATTATTTCTCTAAAACTAATAAGAGGTTTACATGAGTTTAGATTGACTAAGAAGAAAAGAATGCTAAATAGTTTCATAATAACTTTTTTTACACACAAATATAGTAGGGTGAAATAGATACATGTGATTAGTGAATATTTGAATGTAGAAATGATAAAAATAATGAAATGAAAACATTTAAGTACTTATGATTGAATTTTATTAGTTCTACACATGTGTTTTTTCTAAATGATATAGAAAATTGTTGAGACAAGAAAGCATTAAAATCAATTCTTTTGAACTATATAACAAATGTTGTAATAATAAGAATGATGAGGAGTGTAATTGACAATTATGTTAGCAAGTACATTAAAAAGACTTTAGGTTGGTTATTCTTTAGAATTAATTTAGAAACTCTTAAATTGTAAATTTCTAAAAGTGGATAGAAGCTATGTTAGTGTAGGAAACCAAGGGACACATTTGATTGCTTAGATATAAAAGCAATAAAATTAATTTTCTTTAAATATGTAAAAAATGTAGTAATAATAAGAATGATAATGAAAACTGCTATTGACAATATTGTTACCAAGTACGTTAAAAAGACTCCAAGTTAATTACTTTTTGGAATTAATTGAGAAAGTTTTAAATTGTAAATATCTAAAATGGGGTAAAAGTTACTTTGTTGTAAAAAAATCAAGAGACACACGTGTACGAACTTATTTTGTACCATTGATATATTTTTCTGAGCATGTGTCATCGTAATGTTTTTCTGATAAAAAGGAACTGGAAGGTCTTTGGATGAAGATTGAACTTTCATATAATATAGTCGATTTATGAAATTTATCATAGCATTATATGTGTCGGATTTCGCATTAAGGGAATGTATCCACGTATGCTAAGAAAATGCATCAACAAAGGAAAAGTGGTAATTATAAGCAAGATCTAAATATATCAGGGAAGGACTCTAGAGATTAGTAGTAAGTAATTTTAGTGGTTTTATGTCTTGTGTTTGTCAATCATTGAATTGTAACTTGTGACTTTTACTCATTTGACAATAAGAATATATATAGGATAATGACTTCTCATTGAAAGCTACTTTATTATTAGACGAATTTTGTTTTACAATGTTCACGCTTTAGATCAAGAGCATCCAAATTACTATCGACTTGAATTATTTCAGTAGATTACAATTTTTCTTCATCCTCGAAACTTTTTTGTTCAAAACTGATCAGTTTTGTACAACCCCTTCTCAACATTACCCTACAAAAGAATTTTTTTAGTCAATATGTCTTTAATTAGACAATAACTAGGATTAAATTCAAAAAAACCTTATTATCATTATCAAATTGTGGTACACTTATGAGATTTAATTTCTTAAAGAATTGTTTGCCACACTTGATAATTTACGAAGAAATAATTATTTTTTCCCTTTAATATAGTCATTACTAATATGAGAAATATTAATAGTCTCACCATTTCTCATGTTTATTAACTGTTTACCTATGTACAGTCCACTGTCAAGATTTAGATTATCTAGATTATTGATTATACGATTAGTTGCTTCTCAATCGGGGTACCAACTTTTATCCTGAATGTGTTTAGATCTGGTCATTTCACCTTGGTTGAAGTTTTTACTAGCATATGATTGACTATTACGGTCATGCCACACTCAATGTAATGACCCGAATTTTTAGCCATTAAATTCTGAATATTTAAATCTATTTTAAATATTTTATTTGAAATATAAATTGATTTATATAATATTTAAACGACATTAGAACATATAATTTACAATATAATTTAAATCGAGCCCGTAACGACGCAGTATTTCGTAATTAGGCGATACTAACTTTAAATAAATATACAGGATTCGTTATAAGTCGGATTTCTTTGAAATAAGGAAATTTTGAATCTGTCGAACTATATCTTTCTAATGGAAGCGAAAAATCGAAATTTCGTTCTATAGATTGTAAGTTATGTCCAAATCAAATTTTCAAAAAGTCACTGTGGAGTCGTGTATAAGCCATTTAATATAATTAAATATTGGTTTCGAATTTGAACAATTTTTTTTTTGAGATGTAGTTATAATTTAATTCATATAATTTTTCTGTAATTTTCATTTTGGAAAATAAGCAACTTTTTATTTGATGTATTTTACACCCAATATCAGCGTTGTGGGATATCACGATATAAGTTAATTTTTCTATATTGTTATATTTTTGAATGATAGCACATTGCTGAGTATAATGGTATTTTTATTTTTGTCGCTGGTAGCTCATCTGTGAATGAGATTATACGTAGCGGGGTACGAAAATCTAATGTTATATAATAACTAGCAATCCACTCTTACCAAACTTCACTGCAACCCGCCATATCCTAATTTAATATACCTGTTTTACTTAACTTCAAAACAAATCCTGAAATGAAATGAAAGAAATATCTCCTTACATTCTTATTAGATGTTAACGTACAAACCTACAGTAGCGTATAACGCACATGAAAACTTATTCAATGCACAAACACTAAGACACATCACATGCCTACACTGAAAACTTCACAAGCGTGTCTCCCAATCCTTGTATTCGTGCGTCCCAAGTATTCAGAATAGCATGTTCTTCATGCTTTTTCTTTCCGTGCATTCCAAGTTATTTCATCCTTTAAAAACCATTCATCAGCGATCTCATTCTCCTTTGGGGGAAAAAGTGTCTGTCTTTGTTTGTCTCTTTCTCAACTCACCAATATATATAAAAAGTAAAACCCATCCGTTTCGTAACACTAGAAACATAAATCAAATGCCACCATTATCTTTCTTTCTCCTTCTAAAATCAGGTCTTTCTCTTTGCTTATACCATACATACTTCTCCACATCTTTGAGGGAAAAAAAATCAAAACAATCCAAATGGAATCCTAAAAATCCCAGAATAGTTCTCGCTGGGTTCGGCTAAATATGAGCTTCAAGATCGTGTATGGATATGGGGTGCGAACCAGTTTGCCGGAAGTGGGGTTTTCTGTGGCGTGGCTAGGGCAGAGGTTTAACGTCACTAGGGAGGATGGGCGATGAACTCAGCGTTGATGTTAGAATTAGGGCGAGGAGGAGAGTCGGGGAGCCAATGCTGGTGGAGTTTTTGGGAAGACGCAGGCCATGCGGAAATGGTTTGGAAAGTGAAGTCACTGCAGAACGGATGACGGAAACAGGGAGAGTAAAATGGAAAGCATTGTGATGGAGTTCAGTTTGTTTCCATGAAGTAGAATTGGGTAGAGAAGTAAATAACGGTAATGGCATGCAGTGATAATGACTTGCGTATATGTTAAAGAGAAAGTTGAAGTTCAAAAATGGAAGAAGTGGGTTCTTTCTTCAACATGGTTTAATGATTTGGAAGGTACTGTGTGTTTTATGGGGGAGTTCTGATGATGCAAGTGATCAAAATTATTGGCAAAAGTGGGAGTACGGTCTGTGCTTTCAACTGGAATAATGTCAGGTCTATTCTTTGACCTGGAAGAAGCATATCACATATTGTATTTATCGAAGGGGAAATTGCTGTTAATCATGGTAATTGAGGATTAAGTTGGTGATTGAAATGGGAAGTTTTTGAAATATTTTTTTGGTTTACGTTGAGCAGAATTAATGTGACATGGGGAAGTAGTTTCAGTTTTGGTCCAAATAGTTTAAGCAAGGAAGAAGGATTAAATGTAAACAAGAATGTAAATGCTAAGTGCGCATCAATATTTTGACTAAGGAGTGGTCTGCGGTAAATTGGAGGGGGGTTATGCAATGAAAAGCACAACATTAGTGAAGAAACAACATCAGTAGCAGGTGCATGAAATCTTTTGGGGGGAAAGACACGAAGTAACATGATTTGGGAAGTTTAGTGAGTTAATCGTGATATTCACCCAGCAATCAACGGTGCATTGGGCATTCTCGAAGTAATCACAAATTTAGTGGTTTAAAATTTGTGACACTGGGTTCGAAACTGGCTGAAAAGGGATTGCGTGACTTATAAATCATATGCTTACCTGGTTAAGCGTGACTTTACAAAATGATGAAGGGCAAAGCTGGAATTCGTGTTGTAAATCCCTGTTAAGCAGCGAATCCTTAGATTAAGGTAAACTAATGAAAATTAAAGTTTAAAAAAAGAGTTAATGATAATTAGATTTTAATTTTTGTTAAATGTTTTAAAATGTATGTCATTTGTTGTCAGAATCTAACGAAACTGATCTCAAACTGATCACGGAGAGATCGTAACATCAAGATCAGCATATTATACTACTACGGCAGAAAGCGGAGTTACCGGATTTTTATATAAAAATCAAGTATTTGTTTCATTTTAAATGAAACAAAAACAGAATCGTCAACTGCAAAACAAGGTGAGTAAACTCACTAACTCTGACTCGTTTATACTTTTATATATGAGTTTTAATTTATTTCTAGTAAATTTTATACTGTGTGATGGTTGTTTGAATGAATGGTTGATAAAATTGGTTGAAATGGATGATATAGTTATTTTTTTATTGATTATTAATTCTGTTTACTATGACATTTCATAACGATGTGATATTAATATTATTGATGTTGATTAACATCTGTGGATGCAGGGAAATAGATTGGAGGGATCCAACTGGAATCCTCAACATTCATATTATTGTGTTTGCATAGATTGTGACATATGTTGTGATATATTAACTGTGATTGATCTTGTTGTGTTTTAAATATCACTAGCCCTAGAATTTTGGTATTTAATTACCGTAAAATATTTTTGAATATATAAAAGGAAATTAGAGATTTAAAAAGGAAATATATTTTTCCAAAATTTGAAGCGTAATTTCGAATGGAATTAAAAAGTAGAAACTTGGTTTATTAGAATAAGAAGTTGATTTTAAACGATTTTATAAATTAAGTGAATTATTTATCGTTGGATAACTTGAAATATAAATTTAAATTTGAATTTATATGGAAAAGTGGAAATCAGATTTGAAACAAATATTTGAAATGAGATTTGAACTTAGCAAATTATAAAGGAAATTATGAACGAGATTTTAAATGATTGAAGTAAAAATGAGATTTGTATGAAAATTCTAAATAGAAGTTATAAATAGAATTTGGATTTAAGATATTTTTTATAAGTACAAAGTCAAACTGATTTGATATAAAAGAAATATATTCACGATTAAAGTAAATAATGGTTTGAAGCAAATATTTTATAAATGATATATCTATAAAAGGAATTTAGATTTGAAATATGTATCCAAATTGGAATTTGAATGAGGAAGGGAAATGGGTAATCGTTTCAAAAGAAAAAGATGAAATTTTAGTTCAAAATTCAAAATATAAAATAAAGTGTAATAACGTTTTGCAGACTGGAATGGTTATAAAGGAATTTGGTAATGATTTGGAAAGGATAAATTCAAAAGTAAATTTGGAATTTTAATTAACCTGAAATGGTAGATAAATTCCAAAGTTCGAAATATATTCGAATATAGATTATTCGAGAGAGAGAGTTATTTATTAGAATTTGATTATATCGAATTTAGGAAAGTAGTTATTTTTTACTTTACATTTTGAATCAAATTTAATTATTTAATTACTTACTTATTAATTGAATTAAGATGTACAATTGTATTTTTATATACCAAATATTTGGAAACAACGATTATAACGCTACCGTTACAATAAATGTTTTGTAAATCGAAACACTAATTATAATGCTACTGTTGTAATAAATGCTTTGTAAATCTAAACAGCGATTTTAACGCTACCATTAAAATAAATGTTTATAAATCAAATATTTGGAAACAACGATTATAACACTACCATTATAATCAATGTCTTTCGTAAAAGATGTGGATTCTTAGATTGAATCTGAGGGATAAGTGATGTTTTGTTTGAAGTTGTGAGCTTTGACTATTTCAAAGTTGAGAATGTTTTTCAATTAAGGTCTGAGAGGTAATTATACCCCAACTTGATTGACTTCATGATTGATTGAGAAATGGTTAAATTTCGGTACCGAGAGTTAGTTAGTGATAAAGTTAGTTAATGAAAGATTAATGGGTTAAGTTATAATAAAGATATTTTATACAATATCGGTTAAATCCAAATAAATGGAATTTGGGAACGTTTTCCAAATAAAATTTGAATTGTTTTTCTAAGCATAGGAAATGAAATGATGGATTAATGAGAAGTAAAAATAGGGATTGAAAATATTTTGCAATGTGGATAACATATATTTTCTAAATATAAAAATAAGAATCTGTGAATATATGGAAATGTTTTCCAACCATAATAACAGATATTTTCTGGAAAATGGAAAATTTGTGATATATGGAAATTTTTTCTAATGATCGTGGAGATGGGCAATGTAACACGCCACGTCCATTAATGTCACTCTCAAGGGAATGCATTAACTTTCACGGAGTATTATTGGTGTATAGAACAGAATATAACAAGACAGATCCATATATTGGTACTTGAAAATTTTAAAACAACTTTTATTGCAGCGGAGAAATAGTTCGATTACAATAACATCATAAACCAACAATAAAACCAAGTACACTTAATATCCATCTTGACAAATTGTTTTTTGAGTACATAAAGTAAAAAGCATAACACCAACATAAGTAGCCATAAAAGAGATAAGCTGAACTTTACTTTCAGCATTCCAAGAACTTCCAAAAGAGAGAGAAAGAGATCCAAATCAAGCTCCACTAGCACTAGTCCCTCCCTGAGAACCTGGGGAGGGGGGAGGAAGAAAAGAGGCGAAAATAAAGGGGGTCAGACATAAAGTCTAGCGAGTCCAATAACTTTAACAATATAATTATTAAAATAATTAGGATAAGGCATAAACTGGTAAACCAAGGAATGACTGTGAAGCAAATGGGCAAGACAAAACAAACAAGAGGAATATGCTGGCGTTAATCGCGCTCCTAATCACTATAGGATAATTACTATACTACACCATTTCTAGTCACCCTAAAAGTTGATCCCGCCTACTGAACATAATAATCATAATGGTAGTTTCGTGTACCCCTAGCTATCTTCATAGGTGCCGCCTGCCCCTATCTCCACTAGTCGTACCCACTACCCCCATGCGATCGGCTCCCTAACTCGTAGATACCCGTGTTGGTCCCACAATGGGGTGTATCACTCCCCAAAGTGGCAACCCGATACCACTAAAGATGCACGGTTATATGTACACGATGCAACAACATCTTATCTACCATCTTGGGCCCACGCATGACATGACCTCGTTGGACTTGCGTTGCCACCGCTAACCCGTTTTGACCTCTTACAATCAAACCCAGTAAGCGTGTCCCATCCTCGGTCTAACTCGAGCTCACAAAGATACTTAATGGGTTACTTGTTTGAAAAGGGTCCCCCATGCTTGATACAAGCTTGCCACCTATGCTTGGCCCCACTTAGAATTTCCCACTTAACCGCCTCTTATTCATGTCATCTTACATGTTTCAATTTGGTTAAGTGTTTCTTATCGTATTTCACATGTCACCCATGTCACCCACTTAACCCCCACGTCCCACCACATGTTTATCTTGGTTAAGTGTTATTTAATTCATTATAACTGTAACCTTGTAAGACCTCCCACATTAGACTACTGTTTACGATTGTTGGATTTGCCGGGCAGGTCCGGGCAGTCTTATACCGCAAATGAGCCTAACCTCGTGTCTTTACAATTGTTACGCATTTAATTTATGCCTTCGACCTCTCACGTTAGACTACCGTTTGTGGTGGCTGGATTTGCCGGTGGGTCCGGGCAGTCTTATACCACAAACGAGTCTGACCTCGTGTCTTAGGCGTTTATTATTACATATAATTATTTCACCCCAATATGAATTAATTATCCCTATTCAAATTGTCAATACTTTCCAAATTAATCTATGTCCATAATTGTCACCTAAATTATGTCCATACTTTTCAAGTATATAAATTATACTAATTAGTGTCGCAAATTAATTATATGCCTTTAAAGCCATTTAATGCCAATTCACAGTATGTATATTTAGTATTTTCCCATTGTCCCCACGTCGTTCGTACGTTTAATATGAAGTATGTTAGACTCACAAATAGTCTAACTCATAAGAAAAGAAACATCACAAATTGCATAACACATAAAATAGATCTAACTTGCAAATAAGAATTATAACATAAATTTTCATAGCCAATAACTTGCATAGGCAATGAACGTATTGAACATAAATTTGCATAAACTATGTACTGCGATGGATCTAAATATAGATCTATACATGAAATTGTGAACTTGCATATATGAATATGGTTTTCACCAAAACTTGTATATGTGAATATAGTTTTCACCTAAACTTGCATATGGATTCCTACAAACTTGCAAATGAATTTAAACATGTAAACTAATATCACATGTTTTATGTACAAACTAGCATATGTATATACTTGATTCACATATAAACTTGTGTATAATTCGCATACAGACTTGCATAAGATTCACATACAAACTAGCATATGTAAAAATAGACTTGCATAAGATTCACATACAAACTAGCATATGATTTACATCCCAAACTTGCATATAAACTGATGTCATAAAATGAATCAAGTTAAACATATGTGATTGGACATATGAAATAGATCTACTAACATAAGTTAACAAAACTGTCATATGTTCAACAACAAATGATAACAAAGTTAAGTAACATCACATGATTCAACATACCTGTTCTCATAATCCCAATTATAACTCATCATAATTAATTTATTAATTATTTTGTGAAAGTAATTGTACTCACAAAGACGGATTAGAGAAGAGAATAATTTGTTTTTCTTTTAGTTAGAATCTTGACTTGCAATTCCTAAGCTTTAAGAAGAAAAACTATTCTAGCAACAGCATGGAGGCTAAGAGATTAATTTAGTTTAGGTTTAGAGCTTGAGTCTATGCGTGCTTTTATAGAAGTTTAAATCAATATAAGCCGTTAGATTATCATAGGAGCAAATTAGAACTGTTCAGACTTGATAGAGTTATCCAGAACTGCCACCTATGCCCTAGTGACTCAGCAACAGGTCAGAAAAGACTCAGCAACAACTCAGAATCGTCACAATTCAGATCTACCCGAGGGGGTAGGTCGACCCCCAGGTTGACCCCCTGGTCGAGCTGTATAGGGGCGGTCGACCACCTGGTCGACCTGGCCTAGGGCGGGAAAAATCCCGCCCAGCCCGCTTCCTTGTTTGAATTCGAATTTTGAATTTCATTCTGAACTGTTTTTAATTTATTTAAATTTCTGAAACTTCTGAGGGCCATAACTTCCTCATACGAAGTCCAATTTATGAAAACTTGGACTCTATTCCAAGAAGAATTTCGAGACGAATGCAATGGCATAACCCGTTTCCCTTAGTTCTCACTTTAACAATTAAGTATTATTTAATTCGTTCTTTCTAATAGTCATAGAAGATTCAGGGTGTTACATTCTCCCCTCCTTAAAGGATTTTGTCCCCGAAATCTTCAAGTCAAGAAGAATGTATATCCTACAATCCAATCATCCATCTACTCAACCATCAAACACATGCTTCCATTGTCCTTACAAGATTTCTAATGTTGTATGAACATATGCAAAAATTGTGTGTATATGTTCCTTATCCAATGCAAAATTAGGCGGTCCGCTAATTCAGTTGACCTCCTTAATGCAAATCATGACAGTGCCATGCGTCCATTATGTATGCGAAAGAATCCTAACGATACATGTTATTTCTACATATGTGCACAACCATTCATCAAATGCAGCATCCATATGATAACACAACCATTATACATCCATTAATTTAAATATGCACATACATTTATATGCAATATGAAAGTGACAGAGCTGATCTAGTGCCTAATGTGTGTGTACATGCATCCACGAGCAATCACTTGCAACCACTCGCAACCATCAATCATAACATGTTTCAAATACATGTTTACATCCATTGGTTTCTACCTAAGGATAAAGAATAGGACTGAGGAGATATACTTAAAAGACAGATATAAGCATAAATAAACTTATAGAAAAAGAGATCAAGGAGGTACCCTAAAAAAGAAAAGGGTAGGCTGCGCGTATTTTTCTCTCAGTTTCCCAAGTCACGTCTTCCTCATCATCACTCCATTGAACTTTAACAAGCTTGACTTCATGGTTGCGTAGCTTTTTGACTTCCGTACCCAAGATATGAGTTGGAATTCTTCTCACAGTCGCTTCTCGTTCCACTTCCACTTCCTCTAGTATACTTGGCTCCACAACTTCTGCAGACTCATGCAAGCACTTTCGTAGTTGAGAAACATGAAAAACATTATGAACTCCAGCCAGTCTTTCGGGTGGCTCTACTCTGTAAGCCATCGTCCCAATCCTTTCAGTGATAGGAAATGGTCCTACAAATCTTGGTGCTAGCTTTTCTACAGACCCAAAGCGAATTACATTCCTCAAAGGAGATACTTTAAGGAACACCATATCTCCAACCTCAAACTCAAGGTCGGTCCTTCTTTTGTCTACATAGGACTTCTGTCTATCTTGTGCAACCTTCATCCATCTTCTTATCAAGTCCACTTTTTCTGAGGTTTCTCTAATCATGTCTGGCCTAAGTACGAGCTTGTCTGTAGACTCCCACCAACAAGTTGGTGATCGGCATGGTCTTCCATATAAAGCCTTGAAGGGCGCCATGCCTATGGTGGCTTGGTAGCTATTGTTGTAAGCAAATTCCATCAAAGGAAGATGATCCTCCCATGTCCCTTTAAAGTCAAGAATGCACAATCTCAATAGGTCTTCCAATACTCTGTTCACCCTTTCCGTTTGACCATCGATTTGGGGGTGATAGGCCATGCTTAAGCAAAATTGTGTGCCTACAGCCTCTTGCTTACTCTTACGATACTCGCTCGTAAAAATAGGATCTCGATCACTCACTATGCTGGAGGGTATCCCATGGAGTCGAACTATCTCTTTAAGATAAATGGATGTTAGGGATGTGTGACGACCCGTAACTTCCCCGTAAAGGAAAGCGTCGGATAGTTCGAGAACAAACCACAACAGAACGCATACAGAAGAACATTTCATTGCTTATTACAACAATGCATCAGATTACAAGAATATACAGAGTATAAATGAATAAAAATTACACAGAAATATTAGAGATTTAAATTACATTTAATTACATAGCAGCGGAAAAATAATACAATACACAACTAGAATGAGATATACGGATACAAAGCTTTCCGGATATCGTTCCAGCTGTAAACCAGGATCCTGTGAATATAAATCTGCAAAACCAAAACTACTAGCTGCCCGTGTCAAAAATAGGGGCACCCAGAGTTTAGGTTAAAACAATAAACTCCAGGTCAGTCATGTGACTGGTGTGAGAACTAAAACAGTTATTAATCTTTATTTTTAAAGATAGGTAAATCAAGGGACCACGCCGTATAACACGGAACGGGTTTCCTCCCAAGAATACCAGTGCATAAAACAACAGCGCAATGCTAAATAAAGAAAAATGAAGCTGTTATAAGACCCAGGTCCCATCACACAATGCAACGCAGTCGAGGATAGGGTTTTCCCTTATAACAACCAAAGAATGCTTGATACGTTTAAAACAAATCATTTGATACTAATATAAGTGCATAGTGTATAAAACACTTCAAATCATAAGTATCAATCATAGGCGGCATGAGCGTCCCATGCCACTATGTCGCCATATATAGGTTTACAAATAAAACCGCAAAGTCACGTATTTGGAAATTGGATTTCCATCTATGAACCGAGGCTAGGGGCAAGATCCTCTACCGATTCGAGACGCTCTAGTCCGTGTCTCAGGCAAGCGCGCAGGCAAGCCTTGGAGCGACAGGGCCGGTCCACCGATGTGGATTATTATGCCTGAACACTACGTTTCCCCACCCTATGGGGTGTCAGTCTGGTCCGTCAGCCGACCAGAAGCATCGGCCGAAACCGATATAACCGAGGCGCCTCGCAACAGCAACAACCACATAAGTCAAACTCGTCAGGGCGTGTAAAACCACTGACGCCACTTCTAACTAGAAAGAAACGCAAGTCCTCCCTGAGGTCCGTCTCCCGTTTTTGGTTCATACCTGGTGTGAAACACGCGAGGTAAACGTTACACAAAGCTACGCCACAAAGGCCGTGCTTTGATCATCACCACAAGACTTTGCTTTTCAACAGAAGCCTTGATCATTTGCATCTTAGCATGCCACACAGGCAAGCCATCCTATGCAACCGATATCAGTCACACAGAATGAAATCCGATGTCAGACACACAGTCCATTTACAAGTCCGTTCTGGGCCTGAACGAAACCGGAGGCACCTAGTACCCCGCATATCCATCGATCTCCAAGTACGTCTGGACGATCACTAACTGTTTCCATCTTCTTGGGTGTACAGCCCAATCAAGATCATCAGTTATCACCCAAACGACGTGAAGACCTCCGGTCTTCGACCATCGTCTTCATCTTCGACTTATCGTCGTATCAGTTATTCAGAATGGGATAAACCCGGTCTTTCCGAATAACTCGCGTATATATTATAAAAGTGTTACACAAACACAACATACGCCTCATTCCAATTCATTAGTCACTAACCGTAAATTAATCAAGAGAATAATTCCCCAAATATTAACCCCGAAGGCCGAAACCAACATCAGATCAATATCCAGAAAACCATTCTGCTTGGCTAACCGACAGTTAGTTTCTAAATTTCACATTCATAGGGAAAGATTCCCATTAATTTTATCAAAGATAAATTCCTTGAATTTATTCTTTAATCCATTTTTGAATATCAATTCAAACTAGTCGGGATTAGCGAACCTTACCGAAGTAATCATTTGTTTTAATTTCCCAATCCCAACCTATTCATCCCATGAAGTAAAACTGGTAATACTTCATATCTAACACCACAGTGTTATCGGTAAATTCAATTACCATTTCACGTTCAAATCTAATTAAAGATTTAACTATCGCCTGGAGCAAAACTGGTGATACTCCATTTTCGATCTTTTCAATCTAATTAAAGATTCATTAAAACTCCACTTAGTTTTAATCGTTAACTGGGTTAAAGAATCAGTGTCATTTAAAACACGGTTCACGATAAACCCAAAATCACATTCCATTAATTATCGGGTTAAAGAACAAGTGTTATTTAAAACACTGTTCACGATAAACCCAAAAATCAATATCCATTCAATTCCAATTAAATATTATTTAATTGGTACCCTTCATTAAATCTAAATAAAAAGATTTAATCTTTTCTCAACTGGGTTCAAGAACAGTGTTAGTGAAGACACCATTCACGACGAACCCAAATCACATTTGATATTCAATATAAGGCTCTGAATAGAAAATCTATCGGCTTATATTCAATATCAAATTCTACGATTAACAAATGTCGTATTGGAAATAACGATATAAATATATATCTTTCAAATTTCCGTAACAACATCCGTATAATCACAAATCCCAACATCGAAATATTCCGAAGACAATTTCGATTCTAATCCACTCCAATGCAATCATTGGAAATTTTGGTTATTTTCAAAACCCTTTTCAAATTCAATTTATTTATTTAAAAATAAATAGAATTATAATTCTAGTTCAAAACTAGTTCATTTCGATAAAAATCTATTTTTATCTTTTCTAATAGGGAGTTTTTCATCCCAATTCTTTCTAAATCATTTCTTATGATTTTACACAAATTATTACCATTTTTAATAATTTTATCAAGGCCCGTACAGTCGATTTCCATCAATGGCCATCGAACTGCACTTACAACGACCTTTTTCGAATTTGATTTGGACGTATCTCCAAATCCAACCGTTAGATTTCAAATTTCTAATATTCGTTAGAAAGCTCTTTTCGATACGAACCCAACGGTTCCGGTTTTAGGAGAATCCGACGGTCGGATCTCCCGTAATGTCCGTTTGAAATAAATGGTCGAAATTCACGAACTGCCGCGGCGCGGCGCGTTCTATTCAGGCCATTATATTATATATATAATATATATAATATATACTTCGTCGATTTCTATTTAAAACGAATTATATAATTAGTTTTGAAATCGTTTCAAATTCTATTTCAACTTCTATTTCAATTCAAAGCAAAATTGAATTCTTCTTTATAAATTCATTTTAAAATTCATTTCTATTCAATTCGAATTTCAATTCAATTCATTTCGAAATCGTTTTCAATTCAATTCATTTCGAAATCGTTTTCAATTCAATTCATTTCGAAATCGTTTTCAATTCAATTCATTTCGAAATCGCTTTCAATATTTATTTTAAAATGAATAAAATCGATATAAATATCGTTCACGTCAAAATGGCGCCAACCTAATCAACACGGCTTCATATATTGATATTTCCAAATATTCCATTTCGAATATTTCTATTTCAAATATTTCTATTTTAAATATTTCTATTTTAAAACTGGAATGAGGCCCAATCAATTACCATATAAAGTTATTATATGGATTTTCATACAACACATGTATAATAGCATTGAAAAATAATCAACCATCAACCAAAGTGCACTACACTGTATAAGCATCAAATATAGATATCTAACGCTTATAACAGCCTGTCAATCAATCGATCGACATATTTAATCAATCAGGATGAGTGAACTTCAAATTTCATCCCAACACCCGTGTGGGGTTTCAAACAATCAAACACAGATTTTATTTGTGCAGTTGGGCGATGTGTAAAATTTATCGACCCAATCAACGTCATTCAAATAGGTGTACATAAACAAACCGTCTGGTTTGTAAATGAATATTTCATTTATTCGCATTCACGTTAAAAATTATATTTTTAACGATAAAACATTTTATTTCAACATATGAATTTCTATCCAGTTCATTCTTTAAATAAAATGATATTTTATTTTTCTAACTTATTTCAGAAAATTTCGGCAGCATAACGGCACGATACTAGAAACGGGACGAGGCCTAGCCTTGTCCCCGGTCTAGTGAAGGCCCACGCCATTCACACATCATCAAATCAATTCATTTCACCACACAATTCAATTTCAATCAAACAATCTCTAATCTATGCAACCAAACAAACAAGTCCATGGTCTGTGGACGGTTGTGTCGGGTGCTACTAAGCACCGTCTGCATCCTAGTATATATATAAAACTAGAAAAGAAATTGAAAGGTGAGAAATTCTCACATATAGCTATCCTAGCTCCACGGCTCTTCATTTGCAGAAGTCTTCGCCTTTTCTGTCACCTTCGTTGCCCGCTTTCACTACATATGTAAAAATCGAATTTTACTTCGCTATTCAACATATAAAAATCATATTTTTATTTCGAAGTTCTATATATAAAACTCATATTTTTAACTCGAAGTTCAATACATAAAAATTCTATTTTCCTATCGTTATTCAATATATAAGAATCGAATTTTTTTCTTTCGACTTTCAATATAAAAATCTAATTTTTCTTTCTTTTTAAATTCTAAAAATCTGATTTTTTCTTCTTAAAGTTCAAATCCCTTTCCACTTTAAAGATTAAACCTTTCTCCTATTTAAGGTTTTTTTTCTTTTAAACAAAAATCAGTTTTTATTTTTAAAACCAAATCAGTTTTTATATTTTACAAAATCAGTTTTTATAATTTTACAAAAACAGTTTTTCAATCATTTAAAAAATCAGTTTTTCAATCATTTAAAAATCAAATTTTTTTCTATTTAAAAATCAAAATAAAATCAGTTTTTAAATATAACAAAATACAGTTTTCAATTTTAAAACAAAAATATAGTTTTTAAATTAAAACAAAATGTTTAAAAACTCACCTTCGCTGAACGCTGCGTCGTCGGTCGAAGACAGGGAGGAGGCGCGGCTTCGGAGTCGGCAGGTGGCGCAGGGGCGGGCCAGGGTGTTGCGGCAGGCGGTGGGAGCGTCCATCTCGAACTCGCGGTGGAGGATTTTGGGTCGATGGGGGGTTTGAGAGGGCGGATTCGCGAAGGAGGGGGGGGGGCATTCGCCTGAGGCGGCGGGTGGCCAGCACGATGGGAGCTCGGCGGTGCTCCGCCTGGAAGCGGCGGCTTCGATTCGTCGAGGAGAGGTTTTTTTTTTTTTTTTTTTTTTTGTTTCGATTTTCTGTTTTGAAGAGTAAGGGGGGGCCAGAACGTATAAGGGAGGGTTTTATTTTTTATTTATTTTAATTATTTAATTATTTAATTCTGCAAATAGTTGACTTTTACTTACGACCTCGAAACGAGGTCCACCGCCTGCCGTCCATAGCGTTTCACCCCTATTCTGAACACTATGGGATATGTATCGCAAGCTGATTCGATCGTCTCGATAAGTTTCTGTTGAATTTACATTTAAATCGCTATATTGAATTTTAAATGTACATTTCAAATTACCGGGGTCACATACTAACACTTAAAATTCCCGAAAAATATTTTCTAGCTTCGTATTGACAATACGGTCCTAACAAAACTAGTTTCGTCGAATTCTGAGACCGTATGAAAAATGGCCAATTTCCAGTCGATTAAAATCAACTGAAACTGGTCTAACGCGTTTTCCTATGCCACGCTCACATATTGATTCGAAAAATTATGAAATCTGAAACCTAGCAATAACTTTACACTGCGGACCCAACAAAACTGGTTTCGTCGAAATCCGAGGTCATTTGCAAAATGTCTATTTTTAAGGGCCTGAATTCCATAGCGACTATTCAGAATTTTCAACTGGACATATCTTTTGATTCCCGCTACGAACTTTTGATTTTTCGGATTCGTTGGAAAGATATTCACTATTAGATTCCATTATTTTTGGTTTCACTAAAATCCGGATTGTTTTGCACCCGGTACATTCAATTGAAGTTTGAAATCGAATTATCGAACTACCGCGCCATTTTCAATTCTATTTATAATTATATATAAATATTTATATTCTAACGACGACGCGTATAAATATATACGTTCGAATTATATTCAAAATAAATTTCTCGTCGATATTATTTAAAATAATTCATTTTAAATAATCAAAATTCGCTAAAATTGCCAAAATAAAAATTTTAAACTGGCCCAGATTTTACGGGTTGTTACAATCTCCCCCACTTAAAACTTTTCGTCCCCGAAAAGGAACAAAGTCGAAAGTGGTTTGATTATTCAGCTCTACGTTCGATCTGGCTTCCATTCTCCAACTCTTTAGTTTCTGAGAATTTTCAAAATTTCAAAAATTTGGCTAACACCCTAAATTTTTGAAAAATTTCGCCATAACCTCCCCTGCAATGGGAGCATCGGGGAATTTCAAATAGCTTCCCCGGTCCTTCAGATCTCAAAAAGAAAAAGAAAAAGCCAAGCGGCTAGCCAATAGGCTCACAAAATCATCATCACCCAAACAAAACAGTAAATTATGTAGTAAACATGTACCTATTTGTCGGGCAAACAAATTTTATTCTCTGCTCTAGCCTCCTTGCTATTACCTGTTCAATATAAGTATATGTATATGCAAGCAAATGCAACCAATTTTCGATACTGTTCAATATTTGATTTAATTAGGCTAAATGGCTAAAAATTATCAAACAAATAAACATACAACTCAAGCATCAATCAATTAGTGAATCAACGTTTCAAATTCATAATTTCGATACATAGTCAAAAATCATGTTTTTGATGCCAAATCACACAATTAGCCCTATCTAATTTTGGTTCTCACACCAGTCTAATGGAAATATATAGAAAATCACACCTTCGAAACACGAAGCTAATTACTAATGATGACGCGTCAACCATCAGAATCAGGTCCGTGCGACTAGAGTGTAATTCTATATCTATCCAGTATATTAAAACTTCGAATACACGTGGATCAGACGTATACCCAAAATCTTTATATACTGCATTGTCCACATTCAATATAAATAATCAAATACGAATAATTGATTTAAATTTTCAAAACAAAAATTTGTTTTCATTTTCAAAAATATACTCTTCACACTCGTTCTAGGATACTACTGATCCCATCTCTAACGAGTCAATCCCATTGGATATTACTAACCCAATATCTGATGAATCCTTTCGTATAGTTCTAATGTGCCTTGTTCTCTGAGCTTTGTAAACCAAAGCTCTGATACCAACTGTGACGACCCGTAACTTCCCCGTAAAGGAAAGCGTCGGATAGTTCGAGAACAAACCACAACAGAACGCATACAGAAGAACATTTCATTGCTTATTACAACAATGCATCAGATTACAAGAATATACAGAGTATAAATGAATAAAAATTACACAGAAATATTAGAGATTTAAATTACATTTAATTACATAGCAGCGGAAAAATAATACAATACACAACTAGAATGAGATATACGGATACAAAGCTTTCCGGATATCGTTCCAGCTGTAAACCAGGATCCTGTGAATATAAATCTGCAAAACCAAAACTACTAGCTGCCCGTGTCAAAAATAGGGGCACCCAGAGTTTAGGTTAAAACAATAAACTCCAGGTCAGTCATGTGACTGGTGTGAGAACTAAAACAGTTATTAATCTTTATTTTTAAAGATAGGTAAATCAAGGGACCACGCCGTATAACACGGAACGGGTTTCCTCCCAAGAATACCAGTGCATAAAACAACAGCGCAATGCTAAATAAAGAAAAATGAAGCTGTTATAAGACCCAGGTCCCATCACACAATGCAACGCAGTCGAGGATAGGGTTTTCCCTTATAACAACCAAAGAATGCTTGATACGTTTAAAACAAATCATTTGATACTAATATAAGTGCATAGTGTATAAAACACTTCAAATCATAAGTATCAATCATAGGCGGCATGAGCGTCCCATGCCACTATGTCGCCATATATAGGTTTACAAATAAAACCGCAAAGTCACGTATTTGGAAATTGGATTTCCATCTATGAACCGAGGCTAGGGGCAAGATCCTCTACCGATTCGAGACGCTCTAGTCCGTGTCTCAGGCAAGCGCGCAGGCAAGCCTTGGAGCGACAGGGCCGGTCCACCGATGTGGATTATTATGCCTGAACACTACGTTTCCCCACCCTATGGGGTGTCAGTCTGGTCCGTCAGCCGACCAGAAGCATCGGCCGAAACCGATATAACCGAGGCGCCTCGCAACAGCAACAACCACATAAGTCAAACTCGTCAGGGCGTGTAAAACCACTGACGCCACTTCTAACTAGAAAGAAACGCAAGTCCTCCCTGAGGTCCGTCTCCCGTTTTTGGTTCATACCTGGTGTGAAACACGCGAGGTAAACGTTACACAAAGCTACGCCACAAAGGCCGTGCTTTGATCATCACCACAAGACTTTGCTTTTCAACAGAAGCCTTGATCATTTGCATCTTAGCATGCCACACAGGCAAGCCATCCTATGCAACCGATATCAGTCACACAGAATGAAATCCGATGTCAGACACACAGTCCATTTACAAGTCCGTTCTGGGCCTGAACGAAACCGGAGGCACCTAGTACCCCGCATATCCATCGATCTCCAAGTACGTCTGGACGATCACTAACTGTTTCCATCTTCTTGGGTGTACAGCCCAATCAAGATCATCAGTTATCACCCAAACGACGTGAAGACCTCCGGTCTTCGACCATCGTCTTCATCTTCGACTTATCGTCGTATCAGTTATTCAGAATGGGATAAACCCGGTCTTTCCGAATAACTCGCGTATATATTATAAAAGTGTTACACAAACACAACATACGCCTCATTCCAATTCATTAGTCACTAACCGTAAATTAATCAAGAGAATAATTCCCCAAATATTAACCCCGAAGGCCGAAACCAACATCAGATCAATATCCAGAAAACCATTCTGCTTGGTTAACCGACAGTTAGTTTCTAAATTTCACATTCATAGGGAAAGATTCCCATTAATTTTATCAAAGATAAATTCCTTGAATTTATTCTTTAATCCATTTTTGAATATCAATTCAAACTAGTCGGGATTAGCGAACCTTACCGAAGTAATCATTTGTTTTAATTTCCCAATCCCAACCTATTCATCCCATGAAGTAAAACTGGTAATACTTCATATCTAACACCACAGTGTTATCGGTAAATTCAATTACCATTTCACGTTCAAATCTAATTAAAGATTTAACTATCGCCTGGAGCAAAACTGGTGATACTCCATTTTCGATCTTTTCAATCTAATTAAAGATTCATTAAAACTCCACTTAGTTTTAATCGTTAACTGGGTTAAAGAATCAGTGTCATTTAAAACACGGTTCACGATAAACCCAAAATCACATTCCATTAATTATCGGGTTAAAGAACAAGTGTTATTTAAAACACTGTTCACGATAAACCCAAAAATCAATATCCATTCAATTCCAATTAAATATTATTTAATTGGTACCCTTCATTAAATCTAAATAAAAAGATTTAATCTTTTCTCAACTGGGTTCAAGAACAGTGTTAGTGAAGACACCATTCACGACGAACCCAAATCACATTTGATATTCAATATAAGGCTCTGAATAGAAAATCTATCGGCTTATATTCAATATCAAATTCTACGATTAACAAATGTCGTATTGGAAATAACGATATAAATATATATCTTTCAAATTTCCGTAACAACATCCGTATAATCACAAATCCCAACATCGAAATATTCCGAAGACAATTTCGATTCTAATCCACTCCAATGCAATCATTGGAAATTTTGGTTATTTTCAAAACCCTTTTCAAATTCAATTTATTTATTTAAAAATAAATAGAATTATAATTCTAGTTCAAAACTAGTTCATTTCGATAAAAATCTATTTTTATCTTTTCAAATAGGGAGTTTTTCATCCCAATTCTTTCTAAATCATTTCTTATGATTTTACACAAATTATTACCATTTTTAATAATTTTATCAAGGCCCGTACAGTCGATTTCCATCAATGGCCATCGAACTGCACTTACAGCGACCTTTTTCGAATTTGATTTGGACGTATCTCCAAATCCAACCGTTAGATTTCAAATTTCTAATATTCGTTAGAAAGCTCTTTTCGATACGAACCCAACGGTTCCGGTTTTAGGAGAATCCGACGGTCGGATCTCCCGTAATGTCCGTTTGAAATAAATGGTCGAAATTCACGAACTGCCGCGGCGCGGCGCGTTCTATTCAGGCCATTATATTATATATATAATATATATAATATATACTTCGTCGATTTCTATTTAAAACGAATTATATAATTAGTTTTGAAATCGTTTCAAATTCTATTTCAACTTCTATTTCAATTCAAAGCAAAATTGAATTCTTCTTTATAAATTCATTTTAAAATTCATTTCTATTCAATTCGAATTTCAATTCAATTCATTTCGAAATCGTTTTCAATTCAATTCATTTCGAAATCGTTTTCAATTCAATTCATTTCGAAATCGTTTTCAATTCAATTCATTTCGAAATCGTTTTCAATTCAATTCATTTCGAAATCGCTTTCAATATTTATTTTAAAATGAATAAAATCGATATAAATATCGTTCACGTCAAAATGGCGCCAACCTAATCAACACGGCTTCATATATTGATATTTCCAAATATTCCATTTCGAATATTTCTATTTCAAATATTTCTATTTTAAATATTTCTATTTTAAAACTGGAATGAGGCCCAATCAATTACCATATAAAGTTATTATATGGATTTTCATACAACACATGTATAATAGCATTGAAAAATAATCAACCATCAACCAAAGTGCACTACACTGTATAAGCATCAAATATAGATATCTAACGCTTATAACAGCCTGTCAATCAATCGATCGACATATTTAATCAATCAGGATGAGTGAACTTCAAATTTCATCCCAACACCCGTGTGGGGTTTCAAACAATCAAACACAGATTTTATTTGTGCAGTTGGGCGATGTGTAAAATTTATCGACCCAATCAACGTCATTCAAATAGGTGTACATAAACAAACCGTCTGGTTTGTAAATGAATATTTCATTTATTCGCATTCACGTTAAAAATTATATTTTTAACGATAAAACATTTTATTTCAACATATGAATTTCTATCCAGTTCATTCTTTAAATAAAATGATATTTTATTTTTCTAACTTATTTCAGAAAATTTCGGCAGCATAACGGCACGATACTAGAAACGGGACGAGGCCTAGCCTTGTCCCCGGTCTAGTGAAGGCCCACGCCATTCACACATCATCAAATCAATTCATTTCACCACACAATTCAATTTCAATCAAACAATCTCTAATCTATGCAACCAAACAAACAAGTCCATGGTCTGTGGACGGTTGTGTCGGGTGCTACTAAGCACCGTCTGCATCCTAGTATATATATAAAACTAGAAAAGAAATTGAAAGGTGAGAAATTCTCACATATAGCTATCCTAGCTCCACGGCTCTTCATTTGCAGAAGTCTTCGCCTTTTCTGTCACCTTCGTTGCCCGCTTTCACTACATATGTAAAAATCGAATTTTACTTCGCTATTCAACATATAAAAATCATATTTTTATTTCGAAGTTCTATATATAAAACTCATATTTTTAACTCGAAGTTCAATACATAAAAATTCTATTTTCCTATCGTTATTCAATATATAAGAATCGAATTTTTTTCTTTCGACTTTCAATATAAAAATCTAATTTTTCTTTCTTTTTAAATTCTAAAAATCTGATTTTTTCTTCTTAAAGTTCAAATCCCTTTCCACTTTAAAGATTAAACCTTTCTCCTATTTAAGGTTTTTTTTCTTTTAAACAAAAATCAGTTTTTATTTTTAAAACCAAATCAGTTTTTTTATTTTACAAAATCAGTTTTTATAATTTTACAAAAACAGTTTTTCAATCATTTAAAAAATCAGTTTTTCAATCATTTAAAAATCAAATTTTTTTCTATTTAAAAATCAAAATAAAATCAGTTTTTAAATATAACAAAATACAGTTTTCAATTTTAAAACAAAAATATAGTTTTTAAATTAAAACAAAATGTTTAAAAACTCACCTTCGCTGAACGCTGCGTCGTCGGTCGAAGACAGGGAGGAGGCGCGGCTTCGGAGTCGGCAGGTGGCGCAGGGGCGGGCCAGGGTGTTGCGGCAGGCGGTGGGAGCGTCCATCTCGAACTCGCGGTGGAGGATTTTGGGTCGATGGGGGGTTTGAGAGGGCGGATTCGCGAAGGAGGGGGGGGCATTCGCCTGAGGCGGCGGGTGGCCAGCACGATGGGAGCTCGGCGGTGCTCCGCCTGGAAGCGGCGGCTTCGATTCGTCGAGGAGAGGTTTTTTTTTTTTTTTTTTTTTTTTGTTTCGATTTTCTGTTTTGAAGAGTAAGGGGGGGCCAGAACGTATAAGGGAGGGTTTTATTTTTTATTTATTTTAATTATTTAATTATTTAATTCTGCAAATAGTTGACTTTTACTTACGACCTCGAAACGAGGTCCACCGCCTGCCGTCCATAGCGTTTCACCCCTATTCTGAACACTATGGGATATGTATCGCAAGCTGATTCGATCGTCTCGATAAGTTTCTGTTGAATTTACATTTAAATCGCTATATTGAATTTTAAATGTACATTTCAAATTACCGGGGTCACATACTAACACTTAAAATTCCCGAAAAATATTTTCTAGCTTCGTATTGACAATACGGTCCTAACAAAACTAGTTTCGTCGAATTCTGAGACCGTATGAAAAATGGCCAATTTCCAGTCGATTAAAATCAACTGAAACTGGTCTAACGCGTTTTCCTATGCCACGCTCACATATTGATTCGAAAAATTATGAAATCTGAAACCTAGCAATAACTTTACACTGCGGACCCAACAAAACTGGTTTCGTCGAAATCCGAGGTCATTTGCAAAATGTCTATTTTTAAGGGCCTGAATTCCATAGCGACTATTCAGAATTTTCAACTGGACATATCTTTTGATTCCCGCTACGAACTTTTGATTTTTCGGATTCGTTGGAAAGATATTCACTATTAGATTCCATTATTTTTGGTTTCACTAAAATCCGGATTGTTTTGCACCCGGTACATTCAATTGAAGTTTGAAATCGAATTATCGAACTACCGCGCCATTTTCAATTCTATTTATAATTATATATAAATATTTATATTCTAACGACGACGCGTATAAATATATACGTTCGAATTATATTCAAAATAAATTTCTCGTCGATATTATTTAAAATAATTCATTTTAAATAATCAAAATTCGCTAAAATTGCCAAAATAAAAATTTCAAACTGGCCCAGATTTTACGGGTTGTTACAGGATGAGGCAGTCCTTCTACTCTTAACAGGTATAAAGTGAGCGCTTTTAGTGAGGCTATCCACTATTACCCAAATACTGGTATTGCCCCTTCTTGACCTAGGCAACCCATCAACAAAGTCCATCGAAATGCTATCCTACTTCCACTGTGGGACCTCTAGAGGATGAAGCAGACCACCAGGCTTCTTCTGCTCCGCATTGACTTGATGGCATATCAAGCACTTAGCGACGAACTCAACTACATCCCTTTTCATGCCATTCCAAAAGAAAACCCATTTTATATCTTTATACATCTTGTCTCCTCCTTGGTGTATGGTCCGCTTAGAATGGTGTGCTTCTTTGAGAACATCTTCAATAAATCCCTTACTTGTGGGATGCATAGCCTTCTATCCCGTCTCAACCAACCCTTATCATCGATGGAGTATCTATTGAGGTGACTAGAAGTCTCAACCCTAACTAGCTTATCCATCATATCAACTAATTGAGGGTCTTCTCGTTGCGCGGTTCCTATTGAGTCCAAAAGAGTAGGTCGCACCTCTAGCGATGCTAACAGACCAGGTACAATTTCATAGGAGGGTCTAAAGTTAAAGTTTGCTATGTACTCCAAGCTTTGCCTTTCTGCAAAGAGAGGACTCAAGGTCAGCTTCTTTCTACTCAAGGCATTTGCTACCACATTGCCCTTGCCAGGGGTATAGGAAATCTCAAAATCATAGTAAGCCAGAAATTCCATCTACCTTTGTTGTCTTAAGTTAAGATCTTTCTGTGAGAAAAGGTATTTTAACGATTTGTGGTCAGTAAACAATTCAAACCTTTCTCCTAGTAGGTAATGACACCATGACTTTAGAGCGAAAACAATGGCAGCTAGCTCCAAATCATGAGTTAGGTAGTTCTTCTCATGTACCTTAAATTGCCTTCCCCCATAACAAACTACCTTGCCTTCTTGCATCAAGACAGCGCCCAACCCTATACCGCATGCGTTTATGTATACGGTAAACATTTTGCTCCCATCAGGCAATGTCAAAACTAGGTCTGCTGTTAGAGCCTTTTTCAAACATTGGAAAGCAATATCGCAATGCAAATCCCAAGCGAAAGTTAGGTTCTTCTTTGTCAATCTTGTGAGTGGGGCTGAGATTTTGCAAAGTCTTTATTGAACTTTTGGTAAAAGCCCGCTAGCCCGAGAAAGCTTCGGACTTCGGTTGCATTCCGTGGAACCTTCCAATCTTGCACCGTAACTAGTTTTGCGGGGTCCACAACTATCCCCTCTTTGGACACCACATGTCTAAGAAACCTCACTTCTTCTCTCCAGAAATGGCATTTGGAGAATTTGGCTTTCAGCTGGTGTGCACGAAGAGTATCCATGACTTCCCTTAAATGCAAAGCATGGTCTTCTTCATTCTTCGAGAAAATCAAAATGTCGTCTATGAAGACCACCACAAACTTATTAAGAAACTCCCTGAACAGCCCGCTCATCAAGTCAACGAAGTAAGCGGGTGCATTTGTCAAGCCGAAAGGCATTACAAGCCATTCGAAGAAACCATCCAGTGTTCTGAACGCGGTCTTATCAATGCTATCTTCAACCACCCTTAGCTGATGAAACCCGGTAGCCAAATCTAGTTGGGAGAAAACCGACGCACCTACAAGCTGATCAAACAAGTCGTCTATTCTTGGAAGTGGGTGCCTATTTTTCTTGGTTAGCTTGTTTAGCTCCCTATAATCAACACATAGTCGAAGTGAACCATACGATTTGGTTGCGAATACTACTGGAGCACCCCATTCATAAATACTCCACCTTATAAACCCTTTTTTGAGCAACTCTTTGACTTTCTTGCTGAGCTCATTTATCTCCCTTGGAGTCATGTGACTAACGGGTAGAGCTACGGGTTTTGCATTATCGACAAGGTACATGCGGAAGTCTATCTCCCGCTTTGGAGGTAATCCTTTCACCTCTTCAAATACATCTGAGTATTCACGGACTACTCTAACAGACTGCAAGTTTTCAACAGACGCATCAAGAGATTCTATGTAGCTAAGCATAACAGAATGTATGGGATTACAAGAGATTTTGAGAGTGTTACCGAGGCCAGTCATAAGTCTAACCACTCTCTTTTAACAATCGAGGATGGCACCATTACTGGATAACCAATTCATTCCTAGAGTCAACACATAGCCCATGAAGCCAAGAACGAAGGAGTTGCATTCAAACTCAACACTCAAGATAGACACTCTCAAATCCCGACAAATCATTGTAAGATAAGACGAACCACCAATAGGATTTGAGACTACTATGGGATCCGTAACTAGACTAGTATTTAGGTGTAGTGTTTCAACTAACGAAGCAGACACAAACGAGTGTGAAGCACCAGAATCAAACAAAGTACGAAAAGGATGATCAAACAGAAAAACCAAACTTTCAACAGAAATGTTTCTATCTCTCTCCTGTCCTGGTGCCATGAGAGCATGAACTTGCCCTCTTGCCTGCCCTGGTGCCATGAGAGCCTAAACCTGCCCTCTAGAAATAGACCCTGTCCTCTGCCCTTCCCCTTGTCTTCTCCGACAGTCTTTAATCAGATGTCCTGCCTCACCACATTTGAACCAGCCAGTCTTCTTATTCTTCCTACAGTCCTTGCTCAGATGGCCTAGTGTTCCACAATTAAAGCACATTTTCTTTCCTTTGCTATTGTTATCCTTACCACCTTTTTAGGTTGTTGTTGTGACTTCTTTTGATCCACTTTCTTTTCCGGTGCCTTATTAGCATTAGCGCCTTTCTCCTCTTCATGCATAAGCGTCATGTCAACCAATTTCTCAAAGGTAGCCCCCATAGGAATGTGGGTCATAGCCAACCCATGTAGTGGCTCATTCAAACCTTTAACAAATCTCAGGGCTTTCCTTTCAGATGTGTTGACCAAGTCTAAGCCAAATCTCGCCAACTGATTAAACTTGTCCACGTACTCTTTTACTGATAAATTCCCCTGCTTCAACGCCAAGAACCTCTCCATGTATAAATTCTCTTCTGCTCGTGAGAGAAATTTCATCTCGAACCTATGCCTGAAATCTATCCATGTCTCCACTGGACGCTCTGCGTTTGTGACATCCCACCAAAACGAGGCTTCGTCCTTCATTAACCAAGCAGCTAATTGGACCTTCCTTCCATCTTCTATCTCGAAGATACCAAACAAATCTTCCACCTCCTTAAGCCAATTTCGAGCTTCAACAAACGCCTCTGACCCGTGAAAAGGTTTTCCGCCCATTGCCCGAAAGTCTTTGCATATCTTCGAAAAAGTATCAACGCGGGGAGGGGGTGGAGGAGGAGCGGCTGCAGCTGGGGGAGGAGGAACGTCTGCTGGGCCTGCGGCGGTAGCCCTAGCCTCCAGATACCTTATGAACCAAGTTGGTATCGGTATGCCCTCGGGTATCTCGGGTATCCCAGACATGCTGAAAAGAAAAAGGAAGAGATTCAAAATGGAGAATCGAAGGGAAGATATATGGCTCTTGGGGGTTATGTTTTTAAAACAAACTTTTCTCTTGAAAATACTCTCCTTAAAACATATTTTTGAAAGTATTTCTTTATAAAATGCTTTTGAAAAACAGTTTTTCAAAATCTCTTATCTGTTCTTGGTAAACCTAGCTCTGATACCACGTGTAACACGCCACGTCCATTAATGTCAATCTCAAGGGAATGCATTAACTTTCATGGAGTATTATTGGTGTATAGAACAGAATATAACAGGACAGATACATATATTGGTACTTGAAAAATATAAAACAACTTTTATTGCAGTGGAGAAATAGTTTGATTACAACAACATCATAAACCCACAACAAAACCAAGTACACTTAATATCCATCTTGACAAATTGTTTTCTGAGTACATAAAGTAAAAAAGCATAACCCCAACATAAGTAGCCATAAAAGAGATAAGCAGAACTTTACTTTCAGCAATCCAAGCACTTCTGTGACGGCCCGCCCGCCCCGCACCAACCGACATTTCCTCCGTAAGTGCACTGTACACATGTCCAGTTAGCACGAGACGGTCGTTAGAAGAAAAGGAAAGAAGATGAAAAATCAACAAAGAACCTGTAGAATGTCTCACAGCGCATAGAACAAAATATAATAACAACATATTTGACATAAAACAGGTGAGACAGTGCATAAGCTGAAACAAACTATCATAGCAGTGGAAAATCCAAATGTAGCTTAAGTTCCACATCATAATTATTACAACTTTTCAAACTATCTCTAAAAGCAAAAGCAAGTAAGGGAGGTACACTACTAATGCCCAAGTAATGACCACCAACGACACGGGGAGAATATCTATATATATCATACGTGGAAGCCTCCTGCTCGCCTCCGACTCAGCTACTCGCGCATCACCAGCTAACATGTCTCTAGTCTGCTCATGAGAGCACCAAGAGTAATAAGAAGAGACATAAAACTCTGGGTCAGACAAAAAGTCTAGTATGAGCGATATGCAGCTAAACAGAACAATAACAGGTATACTAAACCATACCTAAACCTGGACCTGCAACCAAAGAGTTAGCACTACATACTGTACAACACTCTAAGGTGCCATAACAAATGGTGTAAGGAATACGGGGGTGGGGTGTGCATGTCATAATGATGGCAAACAATCAAGCATAGCAATATCCTCACATCTCTCACTCAGTGCGTAAAGTATATGATATCCACCACTTCGATCACCCAATACTTTGCCATGATCACTTTGCCCCATGAAGTCACAATGGCTTCACTGCACTGATCCATAGCCACTAATCCTTCGCTATGTCCACTTTTCCCCATGGAGTCGTACGCACCCCACTGCACTGGCTCATAGCCTTACTAATCCTTTACTATGTCCACTCTGCCCCATGGAGTCACAATGGCTCCACTGCACTGGCTCATAGTCTGACTACGATCACTTTGCCCCTCGAGTCATGATGACTCTACTGCACTAATACGTAGTCCTGCTGCGATCACTTTTCCCCTCGAGTCGTGATGACTCTACTGCACTGATACATAGCCCATCATTTCCTTTCAGTGGTGAATCGAAGTTATGAACGTCGATAACTCCTTAGCACACGTCCCACAACAAAGCCCAACCATGAAGTGAACTCATTGGTTCCCAACTGGATCCTGAGATCTAACTTCCATTTGGACTACCTTTGCATCTCGGGTTATTGGTCATCACCGTATTGGTTCGGATTCCTCCTTGCCGTCGGTTCGGTTCGGTCATAGATATGCATCTCAGTTTGGTTTGGGTCCTTCACGTCGCATTGGTTCGGTTCGGGTTCCTTTTGCTCCATCGGTTCGGTTCGGGTCCCCTGCGTCACACCAGTTCGGCTCAGGTTCCCTGTCACGGTCCGGTCCGTCCCCTCTCTCTTAGCTCCTGGCTTGGCCTTCTGCTCCGATCCGATCCCCTTCCCTATTCCCATCCATTCCGATCCCCCTTTCTTCCCTACAGTTCGATCCGGTTCCCTCTTCATTAAGCCGATCCGATCCCAGCTCAACCATTGTGACCTTCCTTCTTACCCTCGTGCCAAGTCTCTGTTCGGTTCGGTGATCCCTTGCCCAGTCCTCTATCCGGTCCGAGCCCATTCCTCCGATCCGATCCGAAAACCTGCACTGTTTTTCTACAACTTTTCCAGCAAGCATTTTACGCCATTCGACGATGTTTTCGACCATTCTATCTATTCTAGTCAATCACAAAGCATACCAAAAAGTCATAGCAACAAGTAGAAGTGGCCTCAAACATCAATATGATAGGTTAAAATGGATCAAACATAGCCAAAACCCCATATTTTCCCTTAAGCATGTTTAAGCATAACTAATGATAGGATTAGCAAAACTTAACCAAATTAACCCAAGTTCATATCAGAGGTCTAAAACATCATTTAAGAATTTATAAGTATTTTTCCAGATTTTTTATCATATTTAAATTCGCTAATTAACACTAATTACCCTTAATTAACCATAATTAGTGAGGAACTATGCAAATCACTCACCTTAGCCACAATTGAACCTTAGATCTGAAATAAATCTCCATTTGGGCGCGAATAACAATGCTAAACAGCAGCTCTAATCTTGATTTGGTGAAGATCTCTCTTGATTTGATGTTGCTAAGCCTAATCCTTGATTAGAAAGTGATTTGGAGGTGATTTAGAGGTTGGAGGCCATTTTTAGGGTTTCTAAGAGGTAAGTGGTGGCTAGAAAACTGAAATGGAATGAAACCCTAACTCTTTTCAGCCTCTCCATAACCCTAATCCCGAAATGGGTTATGGGCCCATTCACTAATCACCCTACTTGGCCCGGTTAAGCTGTTTTTCACCTTCCAAACCTTATTTCAGCCATACCTCCCAAACGGTAAGTCCGTTTAGCTATTATGACCACTCTACGGAAAGGTAAACCATCAAACAAATCTAATGGAAGTGGTTTCAGGTCAAAATTCCTTTCCAATCAAAAGTTATGGCCGAAACAAGATCAGCTAGGGGCAAAACGGTCATTTAAAAATAGGCAAAAATAATGAACATGAGAAATGACCCCAGTGGTCATTTCCCAAAGTTACATGACCATACGTCTTCGTATAAGAAAGAAATAAATATTCGACGATCCTTCGATGCGTAGCATGCCGGTTGTTACATTCTCCCCCCTTTAAGAAATTTCGCCCCCGAAATTCCCTAACCAAAACACACAAAGGGTCCTGCATGCCTATCAGCCATAAAACAACAATCAACCATGCAAAACAAGTAAAACAAACCTATCCTAGCATGCGGAATAACTAAATTGCAAAGTAAATCTTACCAGGCAAAGAGTTCTGGATACGTCTTCCTAATGCTTTCCTCTGTCTCCCATGTACAATCATTCTCGTTCTCACCTCACTGAACCTTGAATAACTTCACCACCCTTCTTCGAAGTTGCTTCGTGTCGTGCTCGACGATACGAATCGGCTTGTGGTTCCCAACTGCCTCGGGTTCTACTTCGAAGTCCTCTAACTGATCAGGTGAAATAGTCATATCTGGGTCGTGCACGAACTTCCTTAGCTGGGAAACATGAAATACGTTGTGAACTCCCGCCATCTTCTCTGGTAAGTCAACTCTATACGCCAAATTCCCAACTTGTTCGAGAACTGGGAATGGGCCAACAAATCTTGGTGCCAACTTGCCTCTCCGGCCAAATCGTATCACGCTCTTCAACGGAGAAATATTGACAAACACCAAGTCACCAACGGAGAACTTTAAGTCTCTTCTCCCCTTATCAGCATAACTCTTCTGCATATCCTGGGCAGCCTTCATTCGTTGTTGAATGATCTTAATCTTATCTGAAGTTTCTCTTAAAACATCTGGCCCAAGCACAAACTTCTCACCGGTCTCTATCCAACATGATGGTGAGTTACACGGTCATCTGTACAAAGCTTCATAATGAGCCATACCGATACTGGATTGGTAGCTATTATTATATGCCAACTCTACTAGATGCAAATGGTTATCCCATGATCCACCAAAATCCAATATACAAGCTCTCAAGAGATCTTCCAATATACGATTCACCCTCTCTGTTTGACCGTCGGTTTGAGGATGATACGCGGTACTGAGATATAATTCCGACCATAGAGCCTCTTGTAAGCTCTTCCAGAACCCACTAGTAAACAACGGGTCTCGGTCACTCACAATGCTTTTAGGTACTCCATGAAATCTCACTACCCACTTCATATACAGCTCTGCTAACTTAGCTGCCGTTCTGGTCAATTTGACTAGTATAAATCTTGCACTCTTGGTCAATCGATCCACAATTACCCAAATGCTATCATGTCCCGATCTAGTTCTTGGTAAACCATCAATGAAATCCATCGAGACTTGCTCCCATTTCCATTCGGGAATTTCTAATGGTTGCAACAAACCACTAGGCTTCTTTTGCTCGACTTTAACTAGCTGGCAATTCATGCACTTGGATATAAACTTTCCAACATCTCTTTTCATCCCTTCCCAGTAGTAAGTCTGCTTCATGTCTCGATACATCTTATCACCACCGGGGTGTATAGTCAGTTTTGAGTGATGACATTCCCTAAGCACTTCATCTCTCAATCCATTGACATTGGGTACAACTAGTCTTCCATACTTTCGAAGCCATCCTTCTCGATCAAGCCCATACAAATTCATATCCTCACCATCGATATTCATCTCTAACTTGGAGATGATTTCCAATAGGTTAGGATCGTCCCTCTGACTAGAGCCGATCCGCTCAATCAAAGTGGGTCTGATCGTCAAACTTGCTAACATTTCTGGATCCAACTCGCACTTTGGTCTTAAATCATACCCTGCGATATGCTCCAGTTGCTTCCATTCAAGAAACATAGCCCCTAAACTGGCATGTCTCCTACTCAAGGCATCGGCTACCGCATTACCTTTCCCAGGTGTATATGCGATATCAAAATCATACGAAGCCAAGAACTCTATCCATCTCTGTTGATGGAGATTCAGATCCTTCTGAGAGAAGAGATACTTTAACGATTTATGATCGGTAAACAACTCAAATCTCTCTCCCAAGAGATAATGTCTTCACATCTTCAATGCGAACACGACCGCTGCCAGTTCCAAATCATGGGTAGGATACCTTTTCTCATGCGGCTTTAGTTGCCGATTAGCATAAGCTACAAACTTACCTCCTTGCATCAATATAGCACCTAGTCCAGTACCACAAGCATCCGTGTATACCGTCATCTCTTCATTCCCCTTGGGAATGACTAACACTGGCGCACGCGTCAACTTTTCTTTTAGACTTTTGAATGCATTCTCACACATTCCGTCCCAGAAGAAGGCTTGATTCTTCTTAGTCAACTGAGTCAACGGTGCCGCTATCTTGGAGAAGTCCTGGATATACTTACGATAATACCCAGTTAACCCCAAGAAGCTTCTTACGTCTATTGCATTCCTGGGCGTAGACCAATCCTGTACCGTAGCCACCTTCGCGGGGTCTACGGCAATACCATTCTCTGAAACAACATGGCCCAAGAATCTCACTTCTCTCCTCCAGAAGTGACACTTAGAAAATTTTGCTAGCAATTGGTGTTTTCTCAACACCTCCAACACTGTTCTCAAATGTTCCTTGTGTTCCTGCTCTGTCCTCAAGTAAACAAGGATGTCGTCTATGAACACAAGAACAAACTTATTCAGCTGCTCTCTAAATACCCTATTCATAAGATCCACGAAGTATGCTGGTGCGTTGGTCAACCCAGATGGCATGACCAACCACTCCTAAAATCCAGACGGCGTCCTAAATGCCGTTTTCGGAACACTCTCAGCCGCTACTCGGAGCTGATGAAATCCTGTCGGAAGTCCAACTGGGAGAGCAATCTTGCTCCTTCCGGTTGATCAAATAAATCATCCATCTGCGGTAGAGGATACTTATTCTTCCTCGTCACCTTATTCAACTCGCGGTAGTCTACACACAAACGAAGGGAACCATCCTCCTTGGTAGAAAACGCAACTGGTGCTCCCCATTCAGAAACACTCCTTCTGATAAATCCCTTCTTCAAAAAATCGCTGACTTGCACCCCGAGCTCTCGCTGCTCCCTTGGTGCCATACGACGAAGTGGCATCACTATAGGTCTGGCATCTTTCATTAAATCAATACGGAACTCAATCTCTCGGTGTGGTGGAAGCCCGGTCACTTCCTCGAAGACGTCTGGATACTGGCCAACCACGGGCACATCTGACAACTCATCATGCGGGATGTCGAGGGAATTAATAAAACTAGCCATTACCCCATCACTAGGTAGACTACCAAACACTACCCTTCACCCATCATCCGCCCTAACTGTCACCAAAAAGCCCTCACAGTCTACCACCACCCCATATCTTTGGAGCCAATCGACCCCCAATATAATGCCATACCCAGTAAAGCCCAAAACAAAGCAATCACAAACAAACATACATCCATGACTCGATAAGATCAAATTTCGGCAAATCATACTAAGGTTAGTCGAACCACCAATCGGGTTCGTCACAACCAACGGTCTATCGACTATCTCGGGTTCCAGTCCCAACCTATCTACCAGGTCACTAGATATGAAGGAACGGGAAGCCCCAGTATCAAGCAATACTCGAACAGGTATATCAAGAATAGAAAGCATACCTTGAATGACGACATTCTTTTCTTTCTCCGCTGCAGTTGGGGCATTCGACGAAGAAGAACAACATTAACAGCATATGATTTCACAATCTGCTTCTCTTTAAGAGGTTGTGGACATTTATCCTTATGATGTCCCACTTGACCATAGTTGTAGCACTTCCTATCCGCTGGCTTGGCCCGACATTCTTTGGCATAATGACCCTTCTTACCACAGCTGAAGCAATCAACATCTTTCTTACTCTTTTTCTGGCCATCCTTAGCTTGGCTCTGCTTCCTCTTATTCTGAGAGTTGTTCTTGCCTCCACCGCTCGCTTGCAGTTTTGTCCCTTCTGCAGATGCAACCTCAGTCTTTGACTTAGGGTAAAGACTCTCCGATCTCAAAGATTTCCCCACAATCGATCCAAGCGTCTCATCGATGTGGTTAATAAGCCTTTCCCCCAAGTATCCATCTAGACCAGTAATGAACTTCTCATTCTTCTTCTCAGGAGTATCGATAAGAGATAGTCCATACTTTGACAAAGTATCGAACTCAGCAATATAGTCTGAGACTGCCCCACCATTCTGCTTAAGCTCCAAGAACTTCCTAAACAATTCTGACTTCTGAGCAGCTGGGATAAACTTGTCGCTAAAGCGGGCCTTAAACTGATCCCAAGTAACATGATCTTCTGGAGTGGCTGTCCTAATAGCATTCCACCAATTCATCGCTCGCCCTTGCAGCTGACGAGACACTAGCCTTCTCTTCATCGCATCCTCAATACCCAAGTCATCGAAGATACGATCACAACTATCCAACTAATCCTGAATATCCGTGGCCGACTCCATTCCGTGGAACGGCTTCCCACCAAGTTTAGTGTAATCCTTGGATAGCTTGGCGAAATCGGCCCTAGGCGCCTACACTACTGGACCACCACCATTACCGGGATTGGGAACTGCCCCCTGAACATCCCGAAGCATCCCTCTCATGAAGTCAATGAACATCATCCTCATGTCAGGAGCATTCCCATTATTGGTCCCTCTACCAGCACCCCTCGTGTCTCGACTCATCGTTCAATCTGTAAAGAGAAAACGATTAACTATCTCCAAGGTGGTGCTAGTGCAGTACGACTTCATCCTTATACTACTAATAGTATATACATACATAAAAGTTTTGAAAACCAAAGTAATCACAAATATGCGCTCTCATATATGTATTATCTCTCCCTAGTGTCTTTCCCCAGGTTAACTACGCAACCTAGAGCTCTCATACCAAATATGACGGCCTGCCCCGCACCAACCGACATTTCCTCCATAAGTGTGCTGTACACATGTCCAATTAGCATGGGACGGTGGTCAGAAGAAAAGGAAAGAAGATGAAGAATCAACAAAGAACCTGTAGAATGTCTCATAGCGCATAGAAAAAAATATAATAACAACATACTTGACATAAAACAGGTGAGACAGTGCATAAGCTTAAACAAACTATCATAGCAGTGGAAAATCCAAATGTAGCTTACGTTCCACGTCATCATTATTACAACTTTTCAAACTGTCTCTAAAAGCAAAAGCAAGGTAAGGGAGGTACACTACTAATGCCCAAGTAGTGACCACTAACAACACAGAGAGAATGTTTATATACATCATACGTGGAAGCCTCCTGCTCGCCTCTGAATCAGCTACTCGCGCATCACCAGCTAACCTGTCTCTAGTCTGCTCATGAGAGCACCCAAATTAATAAGAAGAGACATAAAACTCTGGGTCAGACAAAAAGTCTGGTATGAGCGATAAGCAGCTAAATAGAACAATAACAGGTATACTAAACCATACCTGAACCTGGACCTGCAACCAAAGAGTTAGCACTACATACTGTGCAACACTCTAGGGTGCCATATAAAAATGGTGTAAGGAATACGGGGGTGGGGTGCGCATGTCATAATGATGTCAAACAATCAAGCATAGCAATCATCTTCACATCTCTCACTCGGTGCGTAAAGTATACAATATCCACCACTTTGATCACCCAATACTTTGCCATGATCACTTTGCCCCATGAAGTCACAATGGCTTCACTGCACTGATCCAAAGCCACTAATTCTTCGTTATGTCCACTTTGCCCCATGGAGTCGTACACACCCCACTGCACTGGCTCATAGCCTTACTAATCCTTTACTATATACACTCTGCCCCATGGAGTCATAATGGCTCCACTGCACTGGCTCATAGTCTTACTACGATCACTTTGCCCCTCGAGTCGTGATGACTCTACTGCACTGATACGTAGTCCTGCTGCGATCACTTTTCCCCTCGAGTCGTGATGACTCTACTGCACTGATACATTGCCCATCATTTCCTTTCAGTGGTGAATAGAAGTTATGAACGTCGATAACTCTTTTGCACACGTCCCGCAACAAAGCCCAACCATGAAGTGAACTCATTGGTTCCCAACTGGATCCTGAGATCTAACTTCCATTTGGACTACCTTTGCATCTCGGGTTATTGGTCATCACCGTATCGGTTCGGATTCCTCCTTGCCGTCGGTTCGGTTCGGTCATAGATATGCATCTCAGTTTGGTTTGGGTCCTTCACGTCGCATTGGTTCGGTTCGGGTTCCTTTTGCTCCGTCGGTTCACTTCATCGGTTCGGTTCGGGTCCCCTACGTCACACCGGTTCGGCTCGGGTTCCCTGTAACGGTCCGTTCCGTCCCCTCTCTCTTAGCTCCTGGCTTGGCCTTCTGGTCCGATCCGATCCCCTTCCCTATTCCCATCCGTTCCGATCCCCCTTTCTTCCCTACAGTTCGATCCGGTTCCCCCTTCCTTAAGCCGATCCGATCCCAGCTCAACAATTGTGGCCTTCCTTCTTGCCCTTGTGCCAAGTCTCGGTTCGGTTCGGTGATCCGTTGCCCAGTCCTCTATCCAGTCCGAGCCCATTCCTCCGATCCGATCCAAAAACCTACACTGTTTTTCTGCAACTTTTCCAGCAAGCATTTTACGCCATTCGACGACGTTTTCGACCATTCTATCTATTCTAGTCAATCACAAAGCAAACCAAAAAGTCATAGCAATAAGTAGAAGTGGCCTCAAACACCAAAACATCAATATGATAGGTTAAAATGGATCAAACATAGCCAAAACCCCATATTTCCCCTTAAGCATGTTTAAGCATAACTAATGATAGGATTAGCAAAACTTAACCAAATTAACCCAAGTTCATATCAGAGGTCTAAAACATCATTTAAGAATTTATAAGTATTTTTTAGATATTTTATCATGTTTAAATTCGCTAATTAACACTAATTACCATTAATTAACCATAATTAGTGAGGAACTATGCAAATCACTCACCTTACCCACAATTGAACCTTAGATCTAAAATAAATCTCTGTTTGGGCGCGAATAACAATGCTAAACAACAGCTCTAATCTTGATTTGGTGAAGATCTCTCTTGATTTGATGTTGCTAAGCTTAATCCTTGATTAGAAAGTGATTTGGAGGTGATTTAGGGGTTGAAGGCCATTTTTAGGGTTTCTAAGAGGTAAGCGGAGGCTAGAAAACTGAAATGGAATGAAACCATAACTCTTTTCAGCCTCCCCATAACCCTAATCCCGAAATGGGTTATGGGCCCATTCACTAATCACCCTATTTGGCCCGGTTAAGCTGTTTTTTACCTTCCAAACCTTATTTCAGCCATATCTCCCAAACGGTAAGTCCGTTCAGCTATTATGACCACTCTACGGAAAGGTAAACCATCAAACGAATTTAATGAAAGTTGTTTCAGGTCAAAATTCCTTTTCAATCAAAAGTTATGGCCGAAACAAGACCATCTAGGGGTAAAATGATCATTTAAAAATCTGCAAAAATCATGAACATGGGAAATGAACCCATTGGTCGTTTCCCAAAGTTACATGACCATACGACTTCGTATAAGAAAAAAATAAATATTCTACGATCCTTCGATGTGTAGAATGCGGGTTGTTACAACTTCCAAAAGAGAGAGAAAGAGATCCAAATCAAGCTCCACTAGCACTATTCCCCCCTGGGAAACTGAGGGGAAAGGAAGAAAAGAGGCGAAAACAAAGGGGGTCAGACATAAAGTCCGGCGAGTCCAATAACTTTAACAATATAATTATTAAAGTAATTAGGATAA
Source organism: Allium sativum (assembly GCA_030737875.1). Classification (NCBI taxonomy): domain Eukaryota; kingdom Viridiplantae; phylum Streptophyta; class Magnoliopsida; order Asparagales; family Amaryllidaceae; genus Allium; species Allium sativum. The sequence continues at coordinate 10,737,627 of CM060917.1, forward strand.
GGCATAAACTGGTAAAACAAGGAATGACTATGAAGCAAATGGGCAAGACAAAACAAACAAGAGGAATATGCTGACGTTAATCGCGCTCCTAATCACTATAGGATAATTACAATACTGCACCATTACTAGTCACCCTTAAAGTTGATCCCACCTACCGAACATAATAATCATAATGGTAGTTTCGTGTACCCCAAGCTGTCTTCATAGGTGTCGTCTGCCCCTGTCTCCACTAGTTGTACCCACTACCCCCATGCGATCGGCTCCCTAACTCGTAGATACCCATGCTGGTCCCACAGTGGGGTGTATCACTCCCCAAAGTGGCAACCCGATACCACTAAAGATGCACGACTTATATCTACATGATGCAACAACGTCTTATCTACTAGCCCGGTCACACGCATGCACATGACCCCGTTGGACTTGCGTTGCCACCGCTAATCCATTTTGACCTCTTACAATCAAACCCAGTAAGCGTGTCCCGTCCTCGATCTAACTCGAGCTCACCAAGATACTTAATGGGTTACTGGTTTGAAAAGGGTCCCCCATGCTTGACACAAGCTTTCCACCTATTCTTGGTCCCCACTTAGGATTTCCCACTTAACCCCCTCTTATTCATGTCTTCTTACATGTTTCAATTTGGTTAAGTGTTTCTAATCGTATTTCACATGTAACCCATGTCACCCACTTAACCGCCATGTCCCACCACTTGTTTAGCTTGGTTAAGCGTTACTTAATTCATTATAATCGTAACCTTGTAAGACCTCCCACATTAGACTACCGTTTGCGGTTGCTGGATTTGTCGGGCGGGTCCGGGCAGTCTTATACTGCAAACGAGCCTAATCTCGTGTCTTTACAATTGTTACGCATTTAATTTATACCTTCGACCTCTCACATTAGACTACCGTTTGTGGTTGCTGGATTTGCTGGGGGGTCCGGGCAGTCTTATACCACAAACGAGTCTAACCTCATGTCTTAGGCATTTATTATTACATATAATTATTTCACCCCAATATGAATTAATTATCCCTATTCAAATTTTCAATAATTTCTAAATTAATCTATATACATAATTGTCACCTAAATTATGTCCATACTTTTCAGGTACATAAATTATACCAATTAGTGTCTCAAATTAATTATATGCCTTTAAAGCCATTATATGCCAATTCACAATATGTATATTTAATATTTTCCCATTGTCCCCACGTCGTTCATACGTTTAATATGAAGTATGTTAGACTCGCAAATAGTCTAACTCAGAAGAAAAGAAACATCACAACTTGCTTAACACATAAAATAGATCTAACTTGCAAATATGAATTATAACATAAATTTGCATAGCCAATAACTTGCATAGGAAATGAACATATAAAACATAAATTTGCATAAACTATGTACTGCCATGGATCTAAATATGGATCTATACATGAAATTGTGAACTTGCATATTTGAATATGGTTTTCACCTAAACTTGCATATGTGAATATAGTTTTCACCTAAACTTGCATATGGATTCCTACAAACTTGCATATGAATTTAAACATGTAAACTAATATCACATGTTTTACATACAAACTAGCATATGCATATACTTGATTCACATATAAACTTGTGTACAATTCGCATACAGACTTGCATAAGATTCACATACAAACTAGCATATGTAAAAACAGACTTGCATAAGATTCACATGCAAACTAGCATATGATTTACATCCCAAACTTGCATATAAATTGATGTCATAAAATGAATCAAGTTAAACATATGTGATTGGACATATGAAATTGATCTACTAACATAAGTTAACAAAACTGTCATATGTTCACCAACATACGATAACAAAGTTAAGTAACATCACATGATTCAATAAACATGTTTTCATAATCCCAGTTATAACTCATCATAATTAATTTATTAATTATTTTGTGTAATAAATTGTACTCACAAAGACGGATTAGAGAAGAGAATAATTCGTTCCTCGTTTGTATTAGAATCTTGACTTGCAATTCCTAAGCTTTAAGAAGAAGAACTATTCTAGCAGCAACATGGAGGCCAAGAGATTAATTTAGTTTAGGTTTAGAGCTTGAGTCTATGCGTGCTTTTATAGAAGTTTAAATCAATATAAGCCGTTAGATTATCATAGAAGCAAATCAGAACCATTCAGACTAGATAGAGTTATCAAGAACTGCCACCTATGCCCTAGTGACTCAGCAACAGGTCAGAAAAAACTTAGCAACAAGTAAGAATCGCCACAATTCAGATCTACCCGAGGGGGTAGGTCGACCCCTTGGTCGATCTGTATAGGGGAGGTCGACCCCCTAGTCGACCCCCTGGTTGACCTGGCCTGGGGCGGGAAACCCCCCCCCCCAGCCCGCATCCTTTTTTGAATTTGAATTTTGAATTTAATTCTGAACTGTTTTTAATTTATTTAAATTTCTGAAACTTCTAAAGGCCATAAATTCCTCATACGAAGTCCGATTTACGAAAACTTGGTTTCTATTCGAAGCAGAATTTCGAGACGAACGCAAAGACATAACCCGTTTCCCTTAATTCTCAATTTAACAATTAAGTATTCTTTAATTCTTTCTTTTTAATAGTCATAGAAGATTCAGGGCGTTACTAGCAAGCCTTGAAAAAATATCTAAGAAAAGATAAGAAAATGGGCAATGATAATTTAATAAGAAATTAATTTAAAAGGCCCAATGTTGTTTAATGGTTGATCGATAGAAATTTCCATTTGGAAATATTATCGTTGATTGTATGGATGATTCCTTTTATAGTTAAATCACAGGCTATCAAAGTTTGTTTTATTTTATCCCTCCGTGTTCAATACGGTGAGACCAGGATTAGATTTATTATATGGAAACCACTCCATATTGGCATAAGCATTACAAATCAACTTATGCTGAAGATAATTGAAGACGGAGTAAAGTGCAAGGGTTGTTTTGTTAATCCTAAGTATAAATATCCCAAGACGGATTAATCGAATGGTGCCTTCGGTTTGTCCAGTCCAAGGACAACGTATATGGATGAATGTCTGACGACATGATATTCAAAGTAAATGATGGCAAGATGTTCTGAATGATAATCGTGACCCCAAGCCTCATCAACCGGGAAATGACAGAAATCGAGCAAGCAGCATGACCATGCGGGTCATTCCCATTAGGGGTATTATCACCTGATCTAGAGAAATTTTATTTGCTTCTTATTCTATTTGTTGTTGTACGCTTTCAGTAACGGTTGTTGATCACAAACATTGGTGATAATATGCTTGCTACACTCAAGTTAAATGAGTCGTCAGCCATGTATGGGCCGGGTTGTAAGACTTTCTTATTGAACCCAGCGTATTCCCCTCAAGAGATACACTATCGGAAGGTGGTTCCATATCTTGTCATGTTGGAAACCCAATCTCCAGTAAGCGCCCTGCGATTTTCGATTTTTTATTATATATGGAGCGTGAGATGCAAGCGTTCCGCTAGATTTCTATTTATTTGATGTAGACACTATTATGAAATCACCAGATTTGATATCAAAAAAAGTTTTGGTCGTCGTAAGGTAAAACCATCTGTGTTTATGCGTGGATCGGTCTTACGATTATCATTTCTTTCGAAAGGATTTTTGAAAGTTAAACCAATGGTTGAAGTTTACTTACACTAGTCCCATGACTGACCCAGAGTTTATTTTGTTTTTTTTTACCCTAAACTCTTGGGTGCCCAAATTTGTACGGGCAGTCAAGTGGTCCAGATTTTACAGATTCACTTGGAGGAGCTTGAAGAAGGGGCTTTATCGGTTAGCTATGGACTATCATATTTTCCGATGTGTACTATGTTTGTATCTGGAAACAGGTGTTTATAACTATTCCAGGAATAATTGTTGTTCTCTGATGATGGTATGTATATACAATTACTGATTTGTATATTCTATTCGTTCCACTGTGAGATTTGTGTTCTTCGTGTTCTTCTATTCTAATTTTTCTTTCTTTTTATTTCTCATCCTCTAACTACTTTATATTAATGATTCATATTTCTGTGCAATTTGGGTTGAATGTGTAGTGTGATTAGTCAAATCATAGGGTACGGAAATTCAAGCCATTACACTCGAGCAATGTCCCCACAAAAGCTTGTGTTTCTTTGGCTATTGGAATCATGGCTTGACTTATAACACCTTGCATTTTTATAATATTAATTCAATTAAAAAATTATAGAAAAGGATGAAAGGAAAATGGATATGTTTGGAATTGTATGAATTAGGCTTCAGAACGTGTACGATTGCGTTTGTTACATTTTTCTGATAAATTTATATAAAATATGTTCCAAATGGAATCCTATATAACAAATTTATGAACGAATGAAGTGTAGCGTTGGAATATATTTGTGTGTAAATGTGTGCAAATATAGTTTGTATTTCTAAATTATGTATGTATATAAATTCCAAAAAAATTGGTCGTTTGAACTTGAAATGAATGAAAAATCAACAAAAAGAAAGTAACTGACATTAAAAATTGAAATCTTTCCTATTAATTGATAATGCATGTCAAAATATAATTAACATTAGAATAAATTGTAGGAGAAACACGCAAAATATATACTTGTTATAAGTGGTACAAAATATGCAATAAAAGGAAGTTTGAAATAATGCTAATTAAGTAGCGTTTCAATAGATGTATGCATATTAATATATTAATGGAGCGCATTGGAAATGGAATTAATGCGCAATAAAGATGGCATGTAATATAATAGGAATAAAACATTAAAAAGATAACCTTCACTGAATTAAAGAGCGATTAAACACGTAGAAAGTTAAAACCAGAGAAATTATATGAACATATTAATTCCACATTTGAAATTTGAAATGGATAAGACTAAAGAATGAGGGAAAGAAATAAATTAGAACATCAAGAATTATAATGTTGAGGCAAGAATTAATTCTAGCATAAAGGCTCGTACACGTTTTCCTTCAAAACATGTATGAGTCGACCCATACCGTTCTTGGGTCAACCAGGTGTCGACCCTGGGGGTGTTTAGGTAAACCCAGTTTCGACCAAGGGAGCATATGGGTCAACCTATATTAGCAAGGCAACATGATTTATTTAGTTTTGGTGATGACTTCTATTTTAAATAATGGTTTTGATTTGCTTTCCACCAATCTAACGAACCATGCTCTTTTGAGTGACTGTAAATAAGCGCCCAAGGATGCCATCATACTCATTGTTTCTGAGTGGGCATGGAGGCCCTGCCATTTCACTTCTTCTTCAAACCTTTTCTTAATCAAATCAAATTAGTTTTGGCTTTTAGAAACAAGAATTGGAGAAAAATTCATGGCTTAGATTATAGTCGCTTAAAATACCTTTCCGTATGAGGTAAGTTCCATAGATCTGATTCCAATTCAAATATTTTGTTTTTTTTGGGGTCTTAAATTGTAAATCTATGGTGATTACAGTATTGAATCAATTAGGGAGAAACCACGGTTAACAATTCTATATTAAATCCGTATATGGAAAGCTAATAGGTGAGTAAATTTAAATTATGTCTTTTGGTAACGGTACAATTATTGTTTAATTCCCCGTAATCTTAAAGTTATGAATAGTTGAAATTGTGGTAGTTGTGATGTAATTCATTCTCTAAAAGCAATAAGAATATTACTATTGTGTAAATTCATTCCTATATCTTTTTGTTTGGGTATAATAAATTACTGTAACGATAAAATTGTAAATTTTGACAATGATTATGTGTATATTTCCAAAGTATATTGTTTGGAATGTAAGTAAAAAATTGGATTGGGAAAAATTAAAATAAAATATGGAAAAGATTAGATAGAAAATAGTTAGCCTAATTGTGTATAGAAATTTACCGTAATTAATTTGGAACTTGGAATTGTGTGAGAAAACATGAAATAATATATAACTAAAAAAAAGGAAATTAGTAGTGGGCAGAGTCAATTAGGGGTGGAAAATGGATACATTTCCATAATTACCATTACGGTAAATTACAAAGAACATGTTTGCAAGAAAAAGAAAGGTAACAGAGATTAGTGTGAAATTGGGGTTTTTGAGGTATAGTACGCTAATCCAATATATATATATATATATATATATATATATATATATATATATATATATATATAGACAAACACGCATGATGTAGTAAAGAGATATAGTTTGCAACTATGGATCTTAATTGATGTATGGTATATTATGAAAATAGATTTTGTACATTTCAACCAACCAATTTAACGAAGTGTGTGAAATATTTCCTGTAATAATAAAAATGTATAAGATAGTAAATAAAAGAAGGTAGCAACAGTAAAGGTTCGTTTAAATAACAAGGAACCAAGGGAAAATGTGATGAATGGAGAATATAACCTATTATAATCAATTATATGAACGAGAATGAAATATAGTATCTTGGTATTGAGGTTGTGCATGCTTTCGTGGTGTGACGATGGAGACTATATGAGGAGGGTACTATGGAGAGTAACTTGGGATGTTGGGCATAACTACATATATATTATATTAGGTTTAATCTACTAGGGAGTAGATAAGTGTGAAATGTGAGCAGAGCCTAGAATGTTGTTAACCCGAATAACCTAATAATTAAGAAAATTTAACGAACGGTATATATAGGGTTATTTCAGAATATATAATTTGTCCTATCACCAGAACTTGTGTTTTGACCCCCTCCTCATAATATACTCACAGGTAAGACTTATGGCAGAGATTTGCTAGCATTTGGACACTTGTTAGGCAATGTCAATATTTCAGTAAGGCTATATTTGATTATTATATTTCACTCATTACGCTGTAAGATGTTTTATCAAGCTCTAATATATTTATTGCACCTACCTTTTCTTCAGGATACTCTACAAGCCAACTCGAGTTTCAGTGGTTTAGGATTTAGGCCTTTTGGAAAATTTGGACCAGTTGGAATTTGGTTGTTACAAGACTCACAGTTAGGATTAAACATGAAATAATATTCTGTTGCAGTGTATCCAACTTTCTTATTGATTTGACATTTTTTTACTACTATTATTCCATCAACCACTTCCTCTAGATCTATTAGAATAACCCTCTCTTTGTGTTTGCAAATCTTCTCTAATATTACCGTTCTGGTCTTGTCATGAAGTTTGTAGCATAATTCATAAAGTAGCCTGGTTTTTGAGAATTTCTATTGTTATTCCTACTTTATAAGATAGCAAGATAGAATGCATATCATCTGCTGATGGCAGAATCTTGAGGGAAGCTATTATAGCCTCCATTGATTCAAAATTATTACATAAGCTATTTAGATTATAAAGTATTATTTTAGAATTTGATATATGATGTCCAGTAGTTACTAACAGATTACATGTATTCTTGACTTCTGACAGACAAGTCTCAGTTGTGGTAGTCTTTCTGAATACTTGTTGGTTGCCTTTGGTAATACATCAACTTTGCAGCAGACTGTGTATTGAATACCTTTTCAGCAATTTTCCAAATTTTGTTTGTTGTTTTACATCTAATAACATGACATGGTAAATTTCTACATGTTGAAGGTGTCAACCAAGAACTTATGAGCCAATCTTGCCTAATACATTATGTATTCTTTATTGCTAACAATTTTGTTTTCTTGATCAGTAATACTTGGATGACATAGGCATAATACTTAGAACGGATTCTTCGAGTCCATATTCCTGAATTGCGATCACTGCTTGAAGCTTCATTAGAATTTATCACTAAGCCATAAACGGCCTGATGCAATGCAGAAAAATTGTTGACATAGGCCTAAAAAATGTTGGTATAGGTCTTTGGCAACATTTTTAGGGTGATGCAATTTTCACCATTGTGGCAGACCTCAAGGGCAACATTTTTACTATCTACGACAACACAACAAATATTGTTACAGTAGAACCCTATTTAGGTCTATAGGAACATCCTTCGGTGTCTATAGCAACATCAAAAAATATTGCTATAGATATTAATTTTATTTATATATTTTGTGGGACCCATAATGTGGGGACCATTGGGCCCACGTCCCAAGCAAATCCCCTCCCTACGGAAACACCTTGTATGACTATTGCAACATTATTTCAACAACATTTATAACCCGGTGGCAACACTATATTAAAGCTACTACAACACGGTGTTTTATTCAAAATTTTATTTTGTTTCAATATTTCTAAAAGTACAAATTTTCTAACACCACTATTGTACATTCACAGGCGTATTACACAATCATTCATATTTACATACATTCCCCACTACACTGTCACTCGATTCACTCATATACAGACTCACTGACACTCTGACACATAGTCTTCAACTGCTTCCATACAGCCATCTGCACAAGTGCAACATAATGGCTGTGAAATATGATATCAGCTTATATATATTCGTAGACACAAAGCAAATCAGAATGGTATTATTTAAGCTATTGCCTACTTTATGTGTCTGAAACAAGAAATTTGCTTCAAACGACATAATTAGTTAAGTAACATTTGAAGGTTAAAGAGGCAGTGAATGAATAAAGTATAAAACTGAATCCAAAATAGAAAAATCCCAACAAAGCCCGCAAGCATAACAATTAAACAACACCGAAATTTTTACAAGAAATGGTGAACCCACTCGCAGTATAAAATTTACGCTAGAAACATAATATCATATAACATTTTTGATCATCTGACAACAATAACATATAGAAGTATCAATATTATTAACATTCAACCAATGATTCTTATCTGACTTATCTGCTAAGTGTATTGAAAGTTATATGCGCATTAAGATACTTTGGTGAATGTAATCAGTTTTGCATGAATGTGTTCATTCTAAAAAAGTTTAATGAAAGCTTAGTCGTTTAAGGAACCTAGAAAATAAGGAGTCTGATGCACAATGTTTTCTCAGAGCACTATCCAAACAGTCTGAGGAAGTTATTGGTAAGCTATCGGAAAAGATAATAAATGTACATGGAAGGGGGGTGCAAGGTTTTCTCTGTCCATATTATACAGGGACGAAGCCTGGATCTTGATAAGGGGGGCATTTATAATGAATATTTCAGGGAACATAACATAAATTACAAAAAAAAGTTACTTGATTTACCTGTCGGCCTTGAAAAACATGAACCAAAGGAGGACTTGAAAATCAAAAATCAAAAGAAGCTTGTCAATTGCCTGCAAGAACATGCATCTTCATATTATTACAAGGATACTTAAACAGCTTTAGAATAACGTTAAATTATCAAAATGTTCACATACACATTTGGTTATCTTGAAAAAACTCCAAACAATAAGAATATCATAACATCAATTTCTGACCAAACTATTGCGCGTGCAATTCCCTCATCGGTTTCTGTTATTTAAAACAATCTCTCCATCCATCACAAGCATGCTAGTAAAAGTTTAACCAGTATAAGAGTACTTGCCTAAAATGGAGGAATGACACACAACAATATGTGTAGTATCAACCCAGCACTCCATACATCTACTTCAGGTCCATAATTTCTTTTCAGAACTTCAAGCGCTATGTAATATGGACTTCCAAGTTGGATTAGAATAGTGGAATTAGCTCATAACATTGCATTGACCTAGAAATAGAAATTAAATTCATAAAATAATTACCTAAATTTGAAAATAAGATTGAATGTGCATGGAGCTAGAACTGGAAGTATACAGAAGTTAATGAACCAGCTGCAGCAAAGTGAAAGGAAAGCGCATAATATTTTTACTAGAAAAAACATATTTAAGAGCAGCATATTTCAATTACAATGTTACATGTATAATCAAGCTATGGTTTTACATGCCTATCTCGATGTCAAGTGCACAAATGTCATGAAAACAGCTTCAAGTGCACAAATGTCACAAGTGCGTGCACAGAGCACAAGTGCACAAGGTTACCGGTGCGAAACTCAGGTACAACAAGTGTTTCGACAAAGTGCATGGACAAGAACCGGTCAAACAAAGTGCACATGAGCAAACATATATGCACACGAGCAAGACATGAACAATGTTCAGCATGTTTCAAAACAGAACAAATTATTAAAAAACCAAAATTATCAAAAAACAAAATTGTACTTCATTACTTGAGGACTAGACACATACTCAAGTCCATCTGTTCTCTTACGACTTTTAAGAAAAAATGCTGCATTGATGGTGTCTCCTATTGTACTCAAACAGGATTGTTATCCCGGTTGATACAAATCAAAGGAAACCAAGTGAAGATATGCATTCAACAAAAAATGTTTCATATAACAGGTATATGAAACATGTCAAAGCAACCTTAGCATTATGACCAAAATTCTTATTATATTTCACAGCACATCATGCAAAAAAATTATTAGCTCAAGGAAGACAACAAATATAGGAAGCTCATTTGCCTTCTAAAAGCATGAATCTGCCATGAGCTTGGCTGACAAATTGCCAGGTTCTGATTTGCATTGAGTTAACACCAAATTTTGTGGTTGTGATGGTGCAAGTATACCAAATTTTGTGGTTGGGATTTGCACTTGAATCTTATAACAAAGCTGGGTGAACGACTTTCGACTAGCGGGTTATTTTCTAGCCTCTCCTCATCATTCTCTTAACCTTTATGATAAGCTGTTTTTATGCGAATCTTGTTCCCTCTCCCCCATTCAATACAAAATAGTATACGAAAATAAATTAATTATGAAAATCAGAATAACTTACAACCAGTCAAGTAATTAAAAAGTACTAAATTAATTATGAAAATCAATAGATACGGAAGTCATCCCTTAATTAATAATCAATACATAAATAGAAGTCACTTGATCAAATTTTCTACATAGGAATAAAGTGGCAGTTTCCTCTATCATGCTAGGTGGAATGAGGACACAATGTTGTTGGGACATCATCTCTATACAACTTAACAACACTAGCTTGTATTTCTATTCCATAACCACATTGAATATCATGTAAAAATGGATCATCTTCATTTCCATTTTCCTTTTCGACATCACACCAGTCCCTCGGTAGTTTCTTGATAACATTATAAAGTGCCTTATCAGTTCGATCTTGTACATAAAATACTTGTTGTACTTGTGAAGCCGTAACATACGGATTGGATTTCTGGCACAATCTATTAAAATTAACTCGAGTCATCCCATACAAATCTTTATCTTCTTGGTACTAGCAACACTTAAATAAAACCACTAAAATTTCTCCCAATAATCAATTTCTATTATTTCTTCAGTTGCTCCGTAGTAACTAACATTACCAACCAATTGGTTTTGATCTTTTGAACTTGCAAAACTAGTGGTCATGGCAGTCAAGAATACTCCACTATTCTGTGTTTTACTGTTAGCATCTTTGTATTTTGTATGGAATCTGTATCCATTAATAACGTATCCACCAAATTTCTCAATTGCCCGATTAGATCGTTGCGAGCATTTGCAGCTCTTTCAAAATGTCCTCTTTTTCCCAACCTCATCCTTTAGCCATTTCCAGAATTCATTGGTATGTGCTCTCTCTCTTTTATACCTTCTCGATATTGCATGACCATCAATTAAAGCTTGATGTTCCCTGGAATAAACATGATGATATTAATATCGATAAAGAAATATTCTAATTCTTTAGTACTAGCTAGAATAAAATTAGAACATAAAAACTTACTCTTTTAATTTCTCTATTTTCTCTTTACCACAATTGAATAGAATGTACCGATGACATGCCATCCACTTAGATTCTTTTAGATGAATAATTTTTCTGTCTTGATTTCTTCTTGTACCAATACCGTATTCCATATTTTGTGGACAACTTTAAAATTTAGGTACTGCATCACCACTTAAGAATCTTGAGCAGAATGTCAAGCATTCTTCAGCCAGGTAACCTTGGCGATGGAACCTGCCGGTCTAGATCTGTTGTGCACATAATATTTGAGTTTTGCTTAATAACGCTCAATCAGAAACATACACCGAACGTGCACAAGTCCACCGTACTCAACTTCCCTGCACAAGTGAACCATCAAGTGAACCAGTATGCCAAAGAAAGCCGGTGGAAATGCCATCTCAAATTGGCAAAGAATTTCGATAATTTCTTGTTATTGCCTCTTCACATAGTAACAACCTGGATTTTCAGAACCAATTTAATAATTTTATCTTGGCAATTTTATTGAATTTTGAATATTTAAAATGATTTATTTTAAATAATAACGACTAAAAATTTATTTAAATCGAAGTTAGAACGAATAAATTTATTTTAATTATATAACGAGCCTGAAATGGAGTGGTAGTTTGAAATTTCGATTTCAAATTTCAAATGAATGTACAGGATTCAAAATAAAATGGATTTCAGTAAAACCAGAAATATTTGAATTTGTTTGAAAATATCTTTCCAATGAATTTAAAAAAATCCAGATTTGATAACGGGAATAAAAAGTTATGCCCAATTAAAAATTCAGCATAGTCGCTATGGAATTTATATAATTATAGCCCTTAAAAATAGCCATTTTGCCAGCGACCTCCATTGTAACAACCCGAAAAATCAGAACATATTTAAAATATTTAATTTGGCTATTTTAATGAATTTGGAATATTTAAACTGATCTATTTTAAATAATGACGACTAAAAATTTATTTAAATCGAATTTAGAACGAATAAATTTATTTTAATTATATAACGAGCCTGAAATGGCGCGACGGTTTGAAAATTCAACTTTGAACCTTGACTGAATGAATATGATTCAAAATAAATCAGATTTCAAACAAAAAAAATTAAATCTGTTTAAAAATATCTTTCTAACGGATCTGAAAAATTGAAATTTCATAGCGAGAATAAAAAGTTATGGCTAGTTGAATATTCAGAATAGTCGCTATGGAATAAATATAGCCCTTAAAAAATAGACATTTTTCAAACGAACTCCATTTTCGACGAAACCACTTTGGTTGGATCAAGAATGTCAAATTACTGCAAGGTTTAAAATTCCATAATTTTTGGAGTTGATATGTGAGCATGGCAAAGGAAAACGCGTTTGGTAATTTCAGTTTGAATTGGATCAACCAAAAAATGTCTATTCGACCAAATTTGACGATGGCCATTTTTCAAACGGTTTCCAAATTCGAAGAAACCAATTTTGTTGGGACCGTATCGTCCAAACATATCTAGATTTAGTTTTTGGGAATTTTCGGAATAAGTATGTGGCCCCAGAAAATTATAATGTACGTTAAAATCCATATTTAAATGTTTTATATTTTAATTTGAAGGAAAATTGACTGAAACAGCCGAATGGGCGTACGAAACCTATTCCATTATGTTCAGAATAGAGGTATTTAGCTAGGGGCGACAGCCGTTGGGTTTGATTTGGAGTCCGGAGGTGAAAACACTATTTTTGGAATTAATATATAAATGGACCAATCATAAAATTCCATTCATAATTTAATTTCCTGGAAGAATATTAAAAACCCCCGTAACCCTATTATCGTGCGGCGGCTAACACTCAAACTTTCCAGCCCCGATTCCGGCCAATCTACTCAACGAAATCCATTGCTCCAGTTAAGGATTTTGTAGATCTACTAACCTTCAAAACCATACCAGTTTTATGACTTTTCATTGAGTTTTCTCATCGAACCACCTCCACGAAGTCAGCGACTTCAAAGCGCCGCCCAGCCTCAGACCCGCCGTCGAGTTCAACCAGAGTACCACCGTTCGGCGCACCTTCCTCCCCTCTTCGACGTACAAAAACCCATTCGTCTCCACGTGTTTCGGATTTCATGAAAATCACGACCCTAGTTTTGAATCATTTCATAAAGCAATGGCAGTGGTTTAATTTAACTGTTTATAATGTTTAAAAGAGTTGCAAAAGTTGATTAAATTATAAAAATCATATCTTTTTCATGTGTTGTCCAAATCCAGTGAAACAAGAGACATTGGGACTGTGACATCGTCTTCTACATTCTAGAAGAGACTGGAACGTATTTGGAGCTCTCTATAATTTTAGAAGGAGTGGAATGCAATGTGAGATTTCTAAATTCAAATTGGAATGCATACGCATTGTATAAATTATATAAGCGATGTATAAACTATATACGCGTTGTATATCTCATATATGGGCATTGTACAAATTATATAAGCGATGTATAAATTATACATGCATTATATAAATCATATGTGCATTCAATGGAACTGAAATTAAAATGAAAATAAATATATTTATATACATGTATATATATATATGCATATATATATATATACATACATACATACTCCCCTCGTCCACAGACCATGGACGATATAAACTATTTGGGTTGTGATTGTGAATGATTGATTGTGGTTGTGACAAAATTGGTTGTGTTTGTTGTATATTCATTATGTTGTGAAATTGAATGATATTATGGAAATCATTGAATTAAAAGAACTGTAATGCTGCAAGGCCTAGGATAGTAGAGGAGCCATGCTGGACTCGGTGCCGGTGCTAAATACCCTGCCGTTGTAATGCCAAAATTTTCTGAAATATTCATGTGTTGAAAAATTTTCATGTTTGAAATAAATTATCTGAATGATAAAAATAACATTTTTATTGTATGTACGAAGTATATAAAATATTCATGTTTGAAATAAATTATTTTAACAATAAAAATAACATTTTTTATACGTATATGAATTGTTAAAAATAACCATAGGTTGAAATAAATATTTGTTGATTGAAAACAATAACCATAGGCTGAAATAAATATTTGTTGATTGAAAATAATATTTAAACATGAACATGAACTGTTAAAAATAACCAAAGATTGAAATAAATATTTGTTGGTTGAAAATAATATTTCTAACATGAATATGAACTGTTGAAAATAACCAAAGGTTGAAACAAATATTTGTTGATTGAAAATAATATTTTTAACATGAATATGAACTGTTAAAAATAACCGTAGGATGAAATAAATATTTATTGATTGAAAGTAATATTTTAACATGAATATGAACTGTTAAAAATAACCATAGGTTGAAATAAAAAAAATTTGATTGAAAATAATATTTTGAACATGAATATGAACTGTTAAAAATAACCAAAGGTAGAAACAAATATTTGTTGATTGAAAATAATATTTTTAACATGGATATGAACTGTTAAATAAACATAGGTTGAAATAAATATTTATTGATTGAAATAATTTTTTAACATGAATATGAACTGTTAAAAATGACCATAGGTTGAAATAAATATTTGTTGATTGAAAATAATATTTTGAACATGAATATGAACAGTTCAAGATAACCAAAGGTTGAAATAAATATTTTTTGATTGAAAATAATTTTTTAACACGAATATGAACTGTTAAAAATAACCATAGGTTGAAATAAATAATTGTTGATTGAAAATAATATTTTTAACATGATTATGAACTATTAAAAATAACCAAAGGTTGAAACAAATATTTGTTGATTGAAAATAATATTTTTAACATGAATACAAACTGTTAAAAATAACCAAAGGTTGAAATAAATATTTGTTGATTAAAATGATATTTCTAGCATGAATATGAAATGTTAAAAATAACCAAATGTTGAAATGAATATTTGTTGATTGAAAATAATATTTTTAACATGAATATGAACTATTAAAAATAACTAAAGGTTGAAATAAATAATTTTTGATTTAAAATAATATTTTTAACATGAATATGAACTGTAAAAATAACCGAAGGTTGAAATAAATATTTGTTGAATGAAAATAATATTTTTAACATGAATATGAACTGTTAAAAATAACCATAGTTTGAAATAAATATTTATTGATTTAAAATAAATTTTTTAACATGTGTATGAAGTGTTAAAAATCATCATGTATAGAAATAAATATTGGTTCGCTAAAAATATTATTTTTGGCTTAGATATGCATATATATATATATTTATATATATATATATATATATATACATGTGTTGAACAGGAAAATGGATTTGTTGTTGAGTAAAGAATTTACTTGCGTGCCCGACAAATAGGTTAACCTTAATGAGTTGTTGCGCAATTTTATTTATATATCAACTCCTATGAAAGCCATTAGATGCGGTGTGACTGTTTTTCTGCGTGAGATTATAAACGTTGCCATAGAATAGCAACAATTAATTTTGAACTACACTACATGGCATACTACGTGAAGAGAGCATGCTTCATCATATGCCACATCAGCATTTGGAGCTAATGTGACAAGGTTGGGATTACCATATGGGCAAGACGCTCGTATGGCATTGACCGAATTATAGGTTGAACCGAGAACTAGTATGGACAAAATAAATATAACGGTAAACTGCCATATTAAATAAAAACCCCACACGGGTGTAGAGTTGACAATAATCACGTCTCTCTAGTTATTAGATACGACACATGGATAATTTATTTCCAACACTGGACGAGGTAACGAGATTTATCTCTCGAGCATCTTACACACTCCCTTGGGCATAGAATAGGTCACTGAAAATTGTATGTGCTTATACTGGATTTATTGGTTACCTAATACGGCCCGACAAATTCCCAAACCCCACCCAGTACAAAGGAGGTTATGGCGAAAATTTTCAAAATTTAAAGGCGTTATCCAAATTTTTGAAGTAAAAGCGGTTTAGAAATCGTGAATGAATTATATATATATAATTAAAATAAAACAAATAACGATGCTGCAGTTCGCGTTTTGGAATCATAATTTTAAGCGATTATTACAAAAGATCCGACCGTCGAATTCCCAAAACCGGAACCATTGGGTTTGCTTTGGAAAGATCTTTCCAACGATATAAGATTCGTTAGGATCCAACGGTTATAATTTGTGAAATGTTTAAATCAAATTTGGACGAGCGCAGCGCTAGTGCCAGTGCCATCAAATTTGGACGAGCGCAGTGCCATTGCCATCGAATGGATGGCTACTGATGCCTTTGATTGGAGTTGCTGCCTTGAAATGGTTACAGTGGTAGTTGTCCGGACGTATTTGTTGATTGTTTGGATGTGCAAGGGTCTCTCTCCTGTATTGGACATATGGGATGAGGAATAAGGTACCTCTGGTTTCGTTCAGACCCAGAACAAACTAGTGAATGGATGTGTGTCTGACATTGGATTTTGTTCTGTTCTAATTGATTTCTATTAAATATATATTTGTTTGGTGGTAGAGAATTTATTCTCTTGCATAACACCCTTCTCTAAGACGTACGAGCTTAGAGAGGGTAGACATGGAATGTCAATGTGGCATGCTGAAATGCAGTGGTTAGGGCTTTTGTTGAAAAGTAGAGCCTTGTGGTTGATGATCAAAGCATGACTTTAATATGCCTAGCTTTGTGTATGGCGTTAATTCTTGAGCCTCACACCCCGGGTATGAACCAGAAACGGGAGAAGACTTCAGGAGGACATGTGTTTCCTTCTAGCTAGGAGTGGTGTCATGGTATAGTGCCCTGACATTTTTAATATATGGATGATGGAATGTGAGGCGCCTCGGTTATATCGGTCACTACGGGGCCAATGGATGGTTTGGTTGATATGCTGACCAGTTTACGCCCTATAGGGCAGGGAAACATATTGTTCAGGCATTTTAATCCACTTGACCAGCCCTGACGATCCAAGGGCTCACCTGTGTTTGGGTCCTGAGGCTCGGATTGGACAGTCTCAAAGTCAGTAAGGACGATCCCTTGCCTTGGTTCATGATGAAAATCCAACTTCCAATACGACATGTGCGGTTTTGATTGTAAACCTATATATGGCGACATGATATATGGTACTTATGCTGTCTGTGATTGATAAATTATGATTGAAATTGTTTTTGAAACATATATGCCCTAGTAATAATATCAAATGATTTTGTTTTATACGTATCAAGCATATTTTGGCCATTATAAGGTAAAACTCCATCCTCCAGTTTGCGTTGCATTGTGTGATGGGACTTGAGTCTTATAATGGCTTCATTTTCTATGAAAAGCATTGCGTTGTTTAAATGATTTACTTTATTTATGCACTGGCAATCCAATAAAGTAAACCTATTCCGCGTTAGCAGCGTGATCCTGTGATTGACCTTATTGTTAAATAGGTTAAGTAAGATTTCTCATACCAGTCCCATGAATGACTCGTAGTTTGTTTCACTTGCAAAATCGGATGCCCCTATTTCTACACGGGCAGTCTTGTATTCAGGTTTTAGCAGGCTCATTCTAGATAGCTATGGAGCTGAAGATGGATTCTATCATTTCTATTATGCTGTTCAGACTTATCTATATTATGTTTGATTCTGCTGCAGACATTACATATAAAGATGAAACTGTATTTTGTACAAAGTATGATCCTATTATGCTGTGTAACTCTGATGAATATATTTATTCTAGTGTAATCTGTTGTACATATCTGGTGTAATGATATATTTCTGTTTTACTGTTATTGTTTATGTGTTATATTCCAAAGATTATCCTTGCTTCCGTGGCACGGGAGTTTGGGGTTATCATAGTTGGTATCAGAGCTTTGGTTAATCTCAGTTCCGGAATATAACATATTGACGAACTCGTTAGAAATAGAATCAGTAGTATTCTAGGGAAAGTAACTCATTACAGATAGGATCAGTAATGTCCTAGAATGAGTTTAGCAAAATAAAATACACCCTAGTAGATGAATATACATTTAAACATATGTCTCTATGCTTTACAATATATTTTCTGTTGGCCTGACACTTTGTCTGCTATTTGCAAACATAATAGAAAAATGAGTGGCAAAAGTAGAAGGAGTAATTCTATGGTTCAACAATCTAATGAGCCAATCGTGCTCCTACAGCTAGAATCAGATATAGAAGTTCTAGTAAAGAAGTATCGAAATCTGGGTGGATTACCATTCTTGGGCAAAAAATACATTATTGAAACACAAGCATAGTTGCATTCTGCTGAGAGAATTTTTGAAGGTTTAAAGCTGGGAGATGATCAGAAAAGGATTACTATCATCTTGGGCACTCAAAGACGAAGCTTTAATCTGGTGGGAAGCTATTATTAAGGATAATCCAGCAGGTAATATTACCTAGGATAGATTTAAAAAAAATCAATGAAAGATTTGTTCCTCAAGAAGCAACTGAGCAGCTATACAATGAGTTTACTATCTGAAACAAGGAGATATGACCATTCACGAGTATCAGGATAAATTCAACAAACTTTCTCGTTTTGCCCCGTAGCAAATTGAAGATCCTTTGCGGAAGAATATGAGGTTTATTGATGGGCTTCAAAGAAGGTACAAAAATTGTGTAACTACATATGTGAATCTTCCTTTTTCTAAAATGATATACATGGCTTATCGCTATGAGGATCTTGATAAGCAAGGTCTATTGGAGGACGAAGAGGAAGTCAGTTCTAACAACAAAAGGAAGTTTGAAACTAATAGCCCAGAGACAAGTATGCAGCCAGAGCAAGTACGAAGTCTGAGGGCAGTAAGAGGCCTAAAGCCAATCAAAAATGATCAGAGACAGTCATACGCCTTAACTGCAATCAGAAAGGGCATTTATCCAGAGAACGTAAATCATTAAAAATGCAAAGGAGGGATGGATCTAAATCCAGAAAAAAGGTTCGAGAGTGCAGGGGATGCCGTAAGTGTCACCAGGCTGGTCATATTGAAAAGAATTGCCAGCTATTAAAGAAATCTGAAAGAGTACAGGTAAATGAAGTGGCAAAAGTTCCCGCACCCTCATCTAGTCAAGTAAGGCCAGATGTTTTGGAAGGCACACTTACTGTCAAAAATATTCCAGTTAAAGTACTGTTTGATACAGGCGCATCACGAAGCATTATTGCAAGTAATGTGGCTAAGAAATTGGATTTAAAATTGAAAAATCTCAAAGAACCCATCAGTTTCCATAATCCGATTAGGGGTACCCTCAATCTTAGTTGGATTTGTGGGGTACCTGACTCTTTTTCTCGTTATCGGTTCCCTTCCATCTCGATCATCATGAATTTTACCAAATTTGATCTTATTTTAGGATTGGATTGGTTAACCCAATATGAAGCTAAGGTTAGATGCGCCGAGAGAGTTGTTAAGGAAAATACTAAATCAGGGAGGTATATAACCATATCATGCGAAGGTCCAGATTCAGATAGAAAAGAATTTTGGTCAGCTTTGATGTTTCTCTTGTTCCAATAGAAAATGTTCCTGTTGTCACAGAAAATATTCCTGTCATCAAAAATTATGCGGATGTGTTTGAAGAAGTGGATAGCTTACCTCCGCGTAGAGAAATTGATTTCAGAATCGATCTAATTCCGAATGCAAGGCCAGTAGTGCACCCTATTCGAAGAATGACTTTAAAGGAGAGAGAAGAATTAGGGGACCAGACATGACAATTACTATGGAAATGTCTGATCAGGCCTAGTTTCTCTAATTGGGGAGCAGCATGGTGCTTGTCCCAAAGTTAGACGATACTCTCAGACTATGTGTAGATTATCGTGACTTGAATAAGCAGACATTAAAGAATAAAAATCCATTGCCACGAATTGATGATTTGTTGGATCGTTTGAATGGAGCGCAAGTATTTTCAAGAATGAACCTAGCTACAGGTTTCCATCAGCCATGAATTGCCAAAGAATGTGTTCTTTTGACAGCATTCAGAGGTCCAAACTTATTCTATGAGAGGTTTGTAATGTCGTTCGGCTTATGTAGCACTCCAGCTTATTTTGCCGATCTAATGAACAGAGTATTCAGAGAAGTCTTGAATGAATTCGTACTGGTCTTCATTAATGACATACTGATCTTCTCTAAGTCAGATAGCGAGCACGCTAAACATTTGGAACAAGTTTTGGAAATCCTCAAAAAGAATGTATTAAAGGCCAAATTTTCCAAATGTATATTCTGGAAAGAAGAAGTCAAGTTCCTTGATCATGTTGTATCAAAGGAAGGAATTTCAGTTGATCCAAGCCAAATTACAGCAATTCAAGACTGGAAGCAGCCTAGTATACCCATGGAAGTCCAAAGTTTTCTGGGATTGGCTAGTTATTATGGGAAATTCGTTAAAGATTTTTCGAAGTTGTCTAGTCCCTTAACTCAGCTTACTAAGAAGCATGCGAGATTTAATTGGACTCCAGCATGTGAGGCAGCTTTTCAAGAGCTGAAATTAAGATTAACAACCGCTCTCGTATTAATAATTATCGATGGCAATCAAGATTTGACCATCTATTCAGATGCTTCTATTGAAGGTGTTGGTGCGGTATTAATGCAAAGAGGCCAAGTAGTTGCTTATGCTAGTCATCAGTTGAAACCACATGAGAAGAGATATGCAACTCATGATTTTGAGTTGTTAGCCATCGTGTTTGCTTTGAAAATATGGAGGCACTATCTTTTGGGTGAGAAGTTTGAATTATATACAGATCATCGGTCATTGAAGTATTTATTCACCCAGAAAGACTTGAATTTGAGACAAAAGCGTTGATTAGAATTTCTTTCAGCATACGATCTTGATATTTTGCATACTTCGGGGAAAGCCAATGTTGTAGCTGATGCACTTAGAAGAAAGAACGTAATCATCACCAGTCTTATTATTACGCCTTCATTGATTGATAAAATATCTGCTCTTCAGAAGGATGATCACTTCATTCAGAGGATCAGAGAGAGAATTCAGAAAGGCGAACCGTCGAGTTTTCAGATTGATAACAAGGAGGTTCTGAGCTTAACACTACAAGAAAAATACGCTACTGCAACTAGTTTTTTGCAACAGGCGACACATGACAGTTGCAGTAAATGACATTTCGCAATAGACCTATTGTAGCAGTTGCAATAGATGAGATTTAGCAACAGACATTTTCTTCCTGTTGCGAAAAGCATATTTTTAGCAACTGCGCTTACCTTCCTGTTGCAAAAGCATACTTTTAGCAACTGTGCTTTCAGAAAAGTTGCAACAAATATATTATTTGTAACTGCGCTTCCTAGTCAGTTGCGAATAAATATCTTTAGCAACTGTTTTCACCACTTGCAATAAGTGTATTTTTTTACAATTGGAAAAGCCAGTTACGAAAAACATACTATTAAAAATAATTATAATATTTTAATGATTAACTTTTAATAATTAATTTTAAATTGTTACTATTAAATGATTAAGAACTAGTAATTATATAATAATTAAGATTAATATTTAATAGTTATTAATTAATAATAAAATTTAGGTATTATAAAGTGATATTTATATCTAGTAATTAAATAACAATAATTAATAATTAACAAATAATAATAATTACCATTTTAAAATTAATAAAATAAATAAATATTATTCAATAGTAATAAATTAATAATAAAACTAATGAATAATAACTAAAAATTAATTTGAAATAAGAAAATGATTAAATATTTAATAATTAAAAAATTAATATATTCATAATAAATAAATAAAATATGATAATTGATTAATATTACTATTAGGGAGTAATTAATAATTAATAATAATTTCTTGTATGGATTAATTTATAATTTGAATTTGATAGAGGTATTTTTATGAATCAGTTAGGAGCTTCTAGTTATCATTATTATTTAATTTTTATATTTCTAATATTATTTTTAATGGTTATTGATCAATAAAAGTCAATCTTTTTTCCTTGCAAAAATTCAAAAGTATACAATATTAGGACACGAGTCTGTTGCAAAAGTGATCAAAAAATGGTCTGTTGAAAAAGTGATCAATAAATGGTTGGCCTTTGTCGCTGCAAAAGGCAATATTTGTAAGGCGGGATTAAAGCAAGATAGGCGGGCTCTCGAAAATGTAAGGCGGGCTCTCGCAAATGTAAGGCGGGATCCAAAATAATAATTTCATGCCTGCTTCGCTTGCTCGTTTCCCATCTCGTTCTAAATCTAGTTCATAGCCGAAGTCTCATCCCCACATGAAACCCTAATTTTGCTTCTCTCAAGAGCTTCAACTAGTTAACCTTGTCTTTATTTGGGTAGATTGATGACTAGAAATCAAGAAGAAAACCAGACGAAAGCCTGACTAATCGGCTATTACTAAATTTCCATAATTTGAATCCGAACTATTCCCTTTCCGAATTAGATTGATTCTTTCAAATTGGATGGGTTTTGTGACGGCAAGGAATTTCGCTCGGTCCGAACAAGTCGCTAAACCGATCCAGGCCGTTCGAAACGCCCTATCGTTTGAGAACACGACAAAACAGAACGCATACAGAAGAACATTTCATTGTATATTACAACAATGCATCAGATTACAAGAATATACAGAGTATAAATGAATAAATATTACACAGAAATATCAGAGATTTAAATTACATTTAAATACATAGCAGCGGAAAATAATACAATACACAACTAGAAGTAGATATACGGATACAAAGCTTTCCGGATATCGTTCCAGCTGTAAACCAGGATCCTGTGAATATAAATCTGCAAAACCAAAACTACTAGCTGCCCGTGTCAAAAATAAGGGCACCCAGAGTTTAGGTTAAAACAATAAACTCCAGGTCAGTCATGTGACTGGTGTGAGAACTAAAACAGTTATAATTCTTTATTTTAAATCATTAGGTAAATCAAGGGACCACGCCGTATAACACGGAACGGGTTTCCTCCCAAGAATACCAGTGCATAAAACAAACAGCGCAATGCTAAATAAACAAAAATGAAGCTGTTATAAGACCCAGGTCCCATCACACAATGCAACGCAGCCGAGGATAGGGTTTTCCCTTATAACAGCCAAAGAATGCTTGATACGTTTAAAACAAATCATTTGATACTATAATAAGTGCATAGTGTATAAAACAACTTCAAATCATAAGTATCAATCATAGACGACATGAGCGTCCCATGCCACTATGTCGCCATATATAGGTTTACAAATAAAACCGCAAAGTCACGTATTTGGAAATTGGATTTCCATCTATGAACCGAGGCAAAAGATAGTCCTCAACCGATTCGAGACGCTCTAGCCCGTGTCTCAGGAACAGCCGCAACTGCCCCATGGAGCGACAGGGCCGGTCCACCGATGTGGATTATTATGCCTGAACACTACGTCTCCCCACCCTATGGGGTGTAAGTCTGGTCCGTCAGCCGACCAGAATGCATCGGCCGAAACCGATATAACCGAGGCGCCTCGCAACAGCAACAACCACATAAGTCAAACTCGTCAGGGCGTGTAAAACCACTGACGCCACTTCTAACTAGAAAGAAACGCAAGTCCTCCCTGAGGTCCGTCTCCCGTTTTTGGTTCATACCGGGTGTGAAACACGCGAGGTAAACGTTACACAAAGCTACGCCACAAAGGCCGTGCTTTGATCATCACCACAAGACTTTGCTTTTCAACAGAAGCCTTGATCATTTGCATCTTAGCATGCCACACAGGCAAACCATCCTATGCAACCGATATCAGTCACACAGAATGAAATCCGATGTCAGACACACAGTCCATTTACTAGTCCGTTCTGGGTCTGAACGAAACCGGAGGCACCTAGTACTCCGCATATCCATCGATCTCCAAGTACGTCTGGACGATCACTAACTGTTTCCGTCTTCTTGGGTGTACAGCCCAATCAAGATCATCAGTAATTACCCAAACGACGTGAAAACCTCCGGTCTTCGACCATCGTCTTCATCTTCGACTTATCGTCGTATCAGTTATTCAGAATGGGATAAACCCGGTCTTTCCGAATAACTCGCGTAGATTTTAAGTAAGTGTTACACAAACACAACATACGCCTCATTCCAATTCATTAGTCACTAACCGTAAATTAATCAAGAGAATAATTTCCCAAATATTAACCCCGAAGGCCGAAACCAACATCAGATCAATATCCAGAAAACCATTCTACTTAGCTAACCGACAGTTAGTTTCTAAATTTCACGTTCAAATCTAATTAAAGATTTAACTATCGCCTGGAGCAAAACTGGTGATACTCCATTCTCGATCTTTTCAATCTAATTAAAGATTCATTAAAACTCCACTTAGTTTTAATCATTATCTGGGTTAAAGAATCAGTGTCATTTAAAACACGATTCACGATAAACCCAAAATCACATTCCATTAATTATCGGGTTAAAGAACAAGTGTTATTTAAAACACTGTTCACGATAAACCCAAAATCACATTCCATTAATTATCGGGTTAAAGAACAAGTGTTATTTAAAACACTGTTCACGATAAACCCAAAAATCAATACCAATTCAATTCCAATTAAATATCATTTAATTGGTACACTTCATTAAATCTAAATAAAAAGATTTAATCTTTTCTCAACTGGGTTCAAGAACAGTGTTAGTGAAGACACCATTCACGACAAACCCAAATCACATTCGATATTCAATACAAGGCTCTGAATAGAAAATATATCGGCTTATATTCAATATCGAATTCTACGACTAACAAATGTCGTATTGGAAATAACGATACAAATATATATCTTTCAAATTTCCATAACAACACCTGTAATATCACGAATTCCAACATCGAAATATTCCGAAGACAATTTCGATTCAAATCCACTCCAATGCAATCATTGGAAATTTTGGTTATTTTCAAAACCATTTCAAATTCAATTTATTTATTTAAAAATAAATAGAATTATAATTCTAGTTCAAAACTAGTTCATTTCGATAAAAATCTATTTTTATCTTTTCAAATATGGAGTTTTTCATCCCAAACTTTCACAAATCATTTCTTATGATTTTACACAAATTATTACTATTTTTAATAATTTTATCAAGGCCCGTACAGTCGATTTCCATTAACGGCCATCGAACTGCACTTACAGCGACCTTTTTCGAATTTGATTTGGACGTATCTCCAAATCCAACCGTTAGATTTCAAATTTCTAACATTCATTAGAAAGCTCTTTTCGATACGAACCCAACGGTTCCGGTTTTAGGAGAATCCGACGGTCAGATCTCCCGCAATGTCCGTTTGAAATAAATGGTCGAAATTCACGAACTGCCGCGGCGCGGCGCGTTCTATTCAGGCCATTATATTATATATATAATATATATAATATATACTTCGTCGATTTTTATTTAAAACGAATTATATAAATAGTTTTAAATTCGTTTCAAAAGCAATTTCAACTTCCTTTTCAATTCAAATCAAAATTGAATTCTTCTTTATAAATTCGTTTCAAAATTCATTTCTATTCAATTCAAATTTCAATTCAATTTAAATTCATTTCAATTCGTTTTCAATTCAATTCATTTCGAAATCGTTTTCAATTCAATTCATTTCGAAATCGTTTTCAATTCAATTTGAATTCGTTTTCAATTCATTTCATTTCGAAATCGTTTTCAATTAAATTCATTTCGAAATCGTTTTCAATTCAATTCATTTCGAAATCGTTATATATTCAATTCATTTCGAAATCGTTATATATTCAATTCATTTCGAAATCGTTATATATTCAATTCATTTCGAAATCGTTATATATTCAATTCATTTCGAAATCGTTTTCAATTCAATTCATTTCGAAATCGTTTTCAATTCAATTCATTTCGAAATCGTTATATATTCAATTCATTTCGAAATCGTTATATATTCAATTCATTTCGAAATCGTTATATATTCAATTCATTTCGAAAACGTTTTCAATTCAATTCATTTCGAAATCGTTATATATTCAATTCATTTCGAAAACGTTTTCAATTCAATTCATTTCGAAATCGTTATATATTCAATTCATTTCGAAAACGTTATATATTCAATTCATTTCGAAATCGTTTTAAAATCGATATAAATATCGTTCACGTCGAAATGGCGTCAGTCTAATCAACACGGCTCCAAAAATTTCTATTTTCAAATATTCTATTTTTCAAATTGGAATGAGGCCCAATCAATTACCATATAAAATTAATTATATGGATTTTCATACAACACATGTATAATAGCATTGAAAAATAATCAACCATCAACCAAAGTGCACTACACTGTATAAGCATCAAATATAGATATTCAACGCTTATAACAGCCTGTCAATCAATCGATCGACATATTTAATCTATCAGGATGAGTGAACTTCAAATTTCATCCCAACACCCGTGTGGGGTTTCAAACAATCAAACACAGATTTTATTTGTGCAGTTGGGCGATGTGTAAAATTTATCGACCCAATCAATGTCCTTCAAATAAGTGTACATAAACAAACCGTTCGGTTTGTAAATGAATATTTATTTATTCACATTCACGTTAAAAATTATATTTTTAACGACTAAACATTTTATTCCAACATATGAATTTCTATTCAGTTCATTCTTAAAATAAAATGATATTTTTATTTTTCTAACATATTTTAGAAAATTTCGGCGGCATAACGGCACGATACTAGAAACGGGACGAGGCCTAGCCTTATCCCCGGTCTAGTGAAGGCCCACGCCATTCACACATCAATCAAATTAATTTCATCTCACCAAACAATTCAATTTAAACAAATAATTCAACTAATCTATGCAACCAAACAAACAAGTCCATGGTCTGTGGACGATTGTGTCGGGTGCTACTAAGCACCGTCTGCATCCTAGTATATATATATAACTAGAAAAATAAATTGAAAGGTGAGAAATTCTCACATATAGCTATCCAATCATCTTGACTCTTCTTTTGCAGAATTCTTCGTCGACCTCGCCTTTTTGTCGCTTTCGCCCGTATTCTCTACATACGTAAAAATCACATTTTTACTTCGCTATTCAATATATAAAAATCGAATTTTTAGTTCGCTATTCAATATATAAAAATCGAATTTTTAGTTCGCTATTCAATATATAAAAATCGAATTTTTAGTTCGCTATTCAATATATAAAAATCGAATTTTTAGTTCGCTATTCAATATATAAAAATCGAATTTTTAGTTCGCTGTTCAATATATAAAAATCGAATTTTTAGTTCGCTATTCAATATATAAAAATCGAATTTTTAGTTCGCTATTTAATATATAAAAATCGAATTTTTAGTTCGCTATTCAATATATAAAAATCGAATTTTTAGTTCGCTATTCAATATATAAAAATCGAATTTTCTATCGAAGTTCAATATATAAAAATCGACTTTTTCTATCGCTATGTCAAATAGATAAAAATTATATTTTTAATATTCCTATATAGTAAAGACTATATTTTTAATTCTTTAAAAATATAAAAACTATATTTTTATCACTTTAAAAATATAAAAACTATATTTTTATCACTTTACAAATATAAAAACTATATTTTTATCACTTTACAAATATAAAAACTATATTTTTATCACTTTACAAATATAAAAACTATATTTTTATCACTTTACAAAATAAAGTAAAAATCAGTTTTAACAATAAAGTAAAAATCAGTTTTAACAATAAAGTAAAAATCAGTTTTAACAATAAAGTAAAAATCGGTTTTAACAATAAAGTAAAAATCAGTTTTAACAATAAAGTAAAAATCGGTTTTAACAATAAAGTAAAAATCGGTTTTAAAAATAAGGTCAAAATCAGTTTTTAATAAAAATAAAATTCAGATAAATAAAATAATAAAATAAAAAAAAACTTACAGTATTCGGTGGGGGGGCGCGCTCGAGTTCAGGAGGGGCCAAAGGAGGTGCGGCGGTTTACTGTGGAGGAGGGGTTGGGGGCGGATGAGGGTTCAAGGGGTATGGGTTTCTGGTCCGCGGGTTGGGGTTTCGAGGGGTTCGAGGCGGAAAAAGGGGGCGACGAGGCGTTTGGGGGGGGGTCTACCGGAGATCGACGGCGACGGAGTCCTCCAGGGGTGGCGGCGGATGAAGTCGACAGGGGCTGACGGGTTTTTAAATTTTTTTTTTTTTTCGATTACTTTTCTGATATGAGAGAGAGAAGAGGGGTGAGATTTATATAGTTATATATATTATTTTATTATTTTTAATTTAATTTTATCTTCAAAAAGTTACTTTAAAAATTCGAACTCCTTTTTGAGCCCACCGACTGTCGTCCCTAGGGTAATACCCCCATTCCGAACGCAATGGGATATGTATCGTAGGCTGATTTGACCGTTTGAATCAGTTTCCGTTGAATTTACATTTAAATCATTTTATTGAATATTAAACGTACATTTCAAATTACCGGGGTCACATACAAACTCTAAAAATTCTCGAAAAATATTTTCTAGCTTCGTATTGACGATACGGTCCTAACAAAACTAGTTTCGTCGAATTCTGAGACCATTAGAAAAATGGCCATTTTCCAGTCGATTAAAATCAACTAAAACTGGTCAAACGCGTTTTCCTTTGCCACGCTCACATATTGATTCGAAAAATTATGAAATTTGGAATCTAGCAATAACTTAACATCACGGACCCAACAAAACTGGTTTCGTCGAAATCCGAGGTCGTTTGCAAAATGTCCATTTTTAAGGGCCTTATATATATAAAAATATATATAAATTCCACAGCGACTATTTCTAATTTTAAACTGGACATATCTTATCATTTCTAAGATGAAATCTCAGTTTGTCAACTTCGTTACAAAGATATAGTTATACAGATTCAAATATTTCTTGTTTCGTTCAATTCTGACTTATATTGAATTCTGTATATTCATTTGAAATTAGAAATCGAATTTTCGAACTACCGTGCCATTTTCAATTCCTATTTATAATTATATATAAATATTTATATTCTAGCGACGACGCGTATAATATATATACGTTATAATTATATTCAAAATAAATTTCTCGTCGATATTATTTAAAATAATTCATTTTGAATATTCAAAATTCGCTAAAATGGCCAAAATAAAAATTTCAAACTGGCTCGCATTTTACGGGTTGTTACAATCTCCCCCACTTAAAACTTTTCGTCCCCGAAAAGGAACAAAGTCGAAAGTGGTTTGATTATTCAGCTCTACGATCGATCAGGCTTCCATTCTCCAACTCTTTAGTTTCTGAGAATTTTCAAAATTTCAAAAATTTGGCTAACACCCTAAATTTTCGAAAAATTTCGCCATAACCTCCCCTGCACCGGGAGCATCGGGGAATTTCAAATAGCTTCCCCGGTCCTTCAGATCTCAAAAAGAAAAAGAAAAAGCCAAGCGGCTAGCCAATAGGCTCACAAAATCATCATCACCCAAACAAAACAGGAAGTTATGTAGTAAACATGTACCTATTTGTCGGGCAAACAAATTTTATTCTCTGCTCTAGCCTCCTTGCTATGACCTGTTCAATGATATACATGTATATGCAAGCAAATGCGACTAATTTTCAGTATAATTCAATACGTGATTCAGTTAGGCTAATTGGCTAAAAATTAGCAAACAAATAACCAAACAACACAAACATCAATCAATTAGTGAATTAGAGTTTCAAATTCATAACTTTGATACATAGTCAAAAATCAGATTTTTGATGCCAAATCACAACAATAGATCCCATATAGTTTTTGGTTCTCACACCAGTCAATAGGAAATATATAGATATCACACCTTCGACACTCGAATATAAATGCTGATGATGATGCACCATCATCAATATCATCTTCGGGCGACTAGAGTGTGATGCTATATCTATCCAATATATTAAAATTTCAAATACACGTGGATCAGACGTATACGCAAAATATTTATATACTGGACGGTCCATATCAATATAAATAAATAATCAAATACGAATAATTGATTTAAATTTTCAAAACAAAATTGTTTTCATTTTCAAAAATATACTCTTCACACTCGTTCTAGGATACTACTGATCCTATCTCTAACGAGTCATTCTAATTGGATATTACTAATCCAATATCTGATGAATTCTTTCGTACGGTTCTAATGTGCCTTGTTCTCTGAGCTTTGTAAACCAAAGCTCTGATACCAAATGTGACGGCAAGGAATTTCGCTCGGTCCGAACCAGTCGCTAAACCGATCCAGGCCGTTCGAAACGCCCTATCGTTTGAGAACACGACAAAACAGAACGCATACAGAAGAACATTTCATTGTATATTACAACAATGCATCAGATTACAAGAATATACAGAGTATAAATGAATAAATATTACACAGAAATATCAGAGATTTAAATTACATTTAAATACATAGCAGCGGAAAATAATACAATACACAACTAGAAGTAGATATACGGATACAAAGCTTTCCGGATATCGTTCCAGCTGTAAACCAGGATCCTGTGAATATAAATCTGCAAAACCAAAACTACTAGCTGCCCGTGTCAAAAATAAGGGCACCCAGAGTTTAGGTTAAAACAATAAACTCCAGGTCAGTCATGTGACTGGTGTGAGAACTAAAACAGTTATAATTCTTTATTTTAAATCATTAGGTAAATCAAGGGACCACGCCGTATAACACGGAACGGGTTTCCTCCCAAGAATACCAGTGCATAAAACAAACAGCGCAATGCTAAATAAACAAAAATGAAGCTGTTATAAGACCCAGGTCCCATCACACAATGCAACGCAGCCGAGGATAGGGTTTTCCCTTATAACAGCCAAAGAATGCTTGATACGTTTAAAACAAATCATTTGATACTATAATAAGTGCATAGTGTATAAAACAACTTCAAATCATAAGTATCAATCATAGACGACATGAGCGTCCCATGCCACTATGTCGCCATATATAGGTTTACAAATAAAACCGCAAAGTCACGTATTTGGAAATTGGATTTCCATCTATGAACCGAGGCAAAAGATAGTCCTCAACCGATTCGAGACGCTCTAGCCCGTGTCTCAGGAACAGCCGCAACTGCCCCATGGAGCGACAGGGCCGGTCCACCGATGTGGATTATTATGCCTGAACACTACGTCTCCCCACCCTATGGGGTGTAAGTCTGGTCCGTCAGCCGACCAGAATGCATCGGCCGAAACCGATATAACCGAGGCGCCTCGCAACAACAACAACCACATAAGTCAAACTCGTCAGGGCGTGTAAAACCACTGACGCCACTTCTAACTAGAAAGAAACGCAAGTCCTCCCTGAGGTCCGTCTCCCGTTTTTGGTTCATACCGGGTGTGAAACACGCGAGGTAAATGTTACACAAAGCTACGCCACAAAGGCCGTGCTTTGATCATCACCACAAGACTTTGCTTTTCAACAGAAGCCTTGATCATTTGCATCTTAGCATGCCACACAGGCAAACCATCCTATGCAACCGATATCAGTCACACAGAATGAAATCCGATGTCAGACACACAATCCATTTACAAGTCCGTTCTGGGTCTGAACGAAACCGGAGGCACCTAGTACCCCGCATATCCATCGATCTCCAAGTACGTCTGGACGATCACTAACTGTTTCCATCTTCTTGGGTGTACAGCCCAATCAAGATCATCAGTAATTACCCAAACGACGTGAAAACCTCCGGTCTTCGACCATCGTCTTCATCTTCGACTTATCGTCGTATCAGTTATTCAGAATGGGATAAACCCGGTCTTTCCGAATAACTCGCGTAGATTTTAAGTAAGTGTTACACAAACACAACATACGCCTCATTCCAATTCATTAGTCACTAACCGTAAATTAATCAAGAGAATAATTTCCCAAATATTAACCCCGAAGGCCGAAACCAACATCAGATCAATATCCAGAAAACCATTCTACTTAGCTAACCGACAGTTAGTTTCTAAATTTCACGTTCAAATCTAATTAAAGATTTAACTATCGCCTGGAGCAAAACTGGTGATACTCCATTCTCGATCTTTTCAATCTAATTAAAGATTCATTAAAACTCCACTTAGTTTTAATCATTATCTGGGTTAAAGAATCAGTGTCATTTAAAACACGATTCACGATAAACCCAAAATCACATTCCATTAATTATCGGGTTAAAGAACAAGTGTTATTTAAAACACTGTTCACGATAAACCCAAAATCACATTCCATTAATTATCGGGTTAAAGAACAAGTGTTATTTAAAACACTGTTCACGATAAACCCAAAAATCAATACCAATTCAATTCCAATTAAATATCATTTAATTGGTACACTTCATTAAATCTAAATAAAAAGATTTAATCTTTTCTCAACTGGGTTCAAGAACAGTGTTAGTGAAGACACCATTCACGACAAACCCAAATCACATTCGATATTCAATACAAGGCTCTGAATAGAAAATATATCGGCTTATATTCAATATCGAATTCTACGACTAACAAATGTCGTATTGGAAATAACGATACAAATATATATCTTTCAAATTTCCATAACAACACCTGTAATATCACGAATTCCAACATCGAAATATTCCGAAGACAATTTCGATTCAAATCCACTCCAATGCAATCATTGGAAATTTTGGTTATTTTCAAAACCATTTCAAATTCAATTTATTTATTTAAAAATAAATAGAATTATAATTCTAGTTCAAAACTAGTTCATTTCGATAAAAAACTATTTTTATCTTTTCAAATATGGAGTTTTTCATCCCAAACTTTCACAAATCATTTCTTATGATTTTACACAAATTATTACTATTTTTAATAATTTTATCAAGGCCCGTACAGTCGATTTCCATTAACGGCCATCGAACTGCACTTACAGCGACCTTTTTCGAATTTGATTTGGACGTATCTCCAAATCCAACCGTTAGATTTCAAATTTCTAACATTCATTAGAAAGCTCTTTTCGATACGAACCCAACGGTTCCGGTTTTAGGAGAATCCGACGGTCAGATCTCCCGCAATGTCCGTTTGAAATAAATGGTCGAAATTCACGAACTGCCGCGGCGCGGCGCGTTCTATTCAGGCCATTATATTATATATATAATATATATAATATATACTTCATCGATTTCTATTTAAAACGAATTATATAAATAGTTTTAAATTCGTTTCAAAAGCAATTTCAACTTCCTTTTCAATTCAAATCAAAATTGAATTCTTCTTTATAAATTCGTTTCAAAATTCATTTCTATTCAATTCAAATTTCAATTCAATTTAAATTCATTTCAATTCGTTTTCAATTCAATTCATTTCGAAATCGTTTTCAATTCAATTCATTTCGAAATCATTTTCAATTCAATTTGAATTCGTTTTCAATTCATTTCATTTCGAAATCGTTTTCAATTCAATTCATTTCGAAATCGTTTTCAATTCAATTCATTTCGAAATCGTTATATATTCAATTCATTTCGAAATCGTTATATATTCAATTCATTTCGAAATCGTTATATATTCAATTCATTTCGAAATCGTTATATATTCAATTCATTTCGAAATCGTTTTCAATTCAATTCATTTCGAAATCGTTTTCAATTCAATTCATTTTGAAATCGTTATATATTCAATTCATTTCGAAAACGTTTTCAATTCAATTCATTTCGAAAACGTTTTCAATTCAATTCATTTCGAAAACGTTTTCAATTCAATTCATTTCGAAATCGTTATATATTCAATTCATTTCGAAATCGTTATATATTCAATTCATTTCGAAATCGTTATATATTCAATTCATTTCGAAAACGTTTTCAATTCAATTCATTTCGAAATCGTTATATATTCAATTCATTTCGAAAACGTTTTCAATTCAATTCATTTCGAAATCGTTATATATTCAATTCATTTCGAAAATGTTATATATTCAATTCATTTCGAAATCGTTTTAAAATCGATATAAATATCGTTCACGTCGAAATGGCGTCAGTCTAATCAACACGGCTCCAAAAATTTCTATTTTCAAATATTCTATTTTTCAAATTGGAATGAGGCCCAATCAATTACCATATAAAATTAATTATATGGATTTTCATACAACACATGTATAATAGCATTGAAAAATAATCAACCATCAACCAAAGTGCACTACACTGTATAAGCATCAAATATAGATATTCAACGCTTATAACAGCCTGTCAATCAATCGATCGACATATTTAATCTATCAGGATGAGTGAACTTCAAATTTCATCCCAACACCCGTGTGGGGTTTCAAACAATCAAACACAGATTTTATTTGTGCAGTTGGGCGATGTGTAAAATTTATCGACCCAATCAATGTCCTTCAAATAAGTGTACATAAACAAACCGTTCGGTTTGTAAATGAATATTTATTTATTCACATTCACGTTAAAAATTATATTTTTAACGACTAAACATTTTATTCCAACATATGAATTTCTATTCAGTTCATTCTTAAAATAAAATGATATTTTTATTTTTCTAACATATTTTAGAAAATTTCGGCGGCATAACGGCACGATACTAGAAACGGGACGAGGCCTAGCCTTATCCCCGGTCTAGTGAAGGCCCACGCCATTCACACATCAATCAAATTAATTTCATCTCACCAAACAATTCAATTTAAACAAATAATTCAACTAATCTATGCAACCAAACAAACAAGTCCATGGTCTGTGGACGATTGTGTCGGGTGCTACTAAGCACCGTCTGCATCCTAGTATATATATATAACTAGAAAAATAAATTGAAAGGTGAGAAATTCTCACATATAGCTATCCAATCATCTTGACTCTTCTTTTGCAGAATTCTTCGTCGACCTCGCCTTTTTGTCGCTTTCGCCCGTATTCTCTACATACGTAAAAATCACATTTTTACTTCGCTATTCAATATATAAAAATCGAATTTTTAGTTCGCTATTCAATATATAAAAATCGAATTTTTAGTTCGCTATTCAATATATAAAAATCGAATTTTTAGTTCGCTATTCAATATATAAAAATCGAATTTTTAGTTCGCTGTTCAATATATAAAAATCGAATTTTTAGTTCGCTATTCAATATATAAAAATCGAATTTTTAGTTCGCTATTGAATATATAAAAATCGAATTTTTAGTTCGCTATTCAATATATAAAAATCGAATTTTCTATCGAAGTTCAATATATAAAAATCGACTTTTTCTATCGCTATGTCAAATAGATAAAAATTATATTTTTAATATTCCTATATAGTAAAGACTATATTTTTAATTCTTTAAAAATATAAAAACTATATTTTTATCACTTTAAAAATATAAAAACTATATTTTTATCACTTTACAAATATAAAAACTATATTTTTATCACTTTACAAATATAAAAACTATATTTTTATCACTTTACAAATATAAAAACTATATTTTTATCACTTTACAAAATAAAGTAAAAATCAGTTTTAACAATAAAGTAAAAATCAGTTTTAACAATAAAGTAAAAATCAGTTTTAACAATAAAGTAAAAATCGGTTTTAACAATAAAGTAAAAATCAGTTTTAACAATAAAGTAAAAATCGGTTTTAACAATAAAGTAAAAATCGGTTTTAAAAATAAGGTCAAAATCAGTTTTTAATAAAAATAAAATTCAGATAAATAAAATAATAAAATAAAAAAAAACTTACAGTATTCGGTGGGGGGGCGCGCTCGAGTTCAGGAGGGGCCAAAGGAGGTGCGGCGGTTTACTGTGGAGGAGGGGTTGGGGGCGGATGAGGGTTCGAGGGGTATGGGTTTCTGGTCCGCGGGTTGGGGTTTCGAGGGGTTCGAGGCGGAAAAAGGGGGCGACGAGGCGTTTGGGGGGGGGGGGGGGGGGGTCTACCGGAGATCGACGGCGACGGAGTCCTCCAGGGGTGGCGGCGGATGAAGTCGACAGGGGCTGACGGGTTTTTAAATTTTTTTTTTTATTTCGATTACTTTTCTGATATGAGAGAGAGAAGAGGGGTGAGATTTATATAGTTATATATATTATTTTATTATTTTTAATTTAATTTTATCTTCAAAAAGTTACTTTAAAAATTCGAACTCCTTTTTGAGCCCACCGACTGTCGTCCCTAGGGTAATACCCCCATTCCGAACGCAATGGGATATGTATCGTAGGCTGATTTGACCGTTTGAATCAGTTTCCGTTGAATTTACATTTAAATCATTTTATTGAATATTAAACGTACATTTCAAATTACCGGGGTCACATACAAACTCTAAAAATTCTCGAAAAATATTTTCTAGCTTCGTATTGACGATACGGTCCTAACAAAACTAGTTTCGTCGAATTCTGAGACCATTAGAAAAATGGCCATTTTCCAGTCGATTAAAATCAACTAAAACTGGTCAAACGCGTTTTCCTTTGCCACGCTCACATATTGATTCGAAAAATTATGAAATTTGGAATCTAGCAATAACTTAACATCACGGACCCAACAAAACTGGTTTCGTCGAAATCCGAGGTCGTTTGCAAAATGTCCATTTTTAAGGGCCTTATATATATAAAAATATATATAAATTCCACAGCGACTATTTCTAATTTTAAACTGGACATATCTTATCATTTCTAAGATGAAATCTCAGTTTGTCAACTTCGTTACAAAGATATAGTTATACAGATTCAAATATTTCTTGTTTCGTTCAATTCTGACTTATATTGAATTCTGTATATTCATTTGAAATTAGAAATCGAATTTTCGAACTACCGCGCCATTTTCAATTCCTATTTATAATTATATATAAATATTTATATTCTAGCGACGACGCGTATAATATATATACGTTATAATTATATTCAAAATAAATTTCTCGTCGATATTATTTAAAATAATTCATTTTGAATATTCAAAATTCGCTAAAATGGCCAAAATAAAAATTTCAAACTGGCTCGCATTTTACGGGTTGTTACAGGTTTCGATCCAATATTTTTTGAATTTGAGTGGATTTGATCCATATACGCCTTTAAAGCACGAAACAAAATTTTGTCCCGAATCCAATTTCCATCGAGATGCAACACTGGAATTAAATCCGCAGTATGGCTAGCAATCTAGTGATCAAAACTTCGTTTATTTCTCTTTTTATTGGCAGTCGGATGTAGAAAGACATGCGAGAGATTTTATGGAAGCATCAAAGAAGCTTCGATTATATTTGATTGCTCTGCAATGTGAAGAACAACCATCCAAGGAAGATACGCTTTGAAAGGTAATTAAATTGTCCTCACTTGAAACTGAATTGAAAAAAAAAAGATTTTTCTGAGTATGTCTTTTATCCGCTATACACCGATAACAACTTTTGCAGTTCCTAATTTGGTGATCGTTTCGGGTGCTAAACAAATCTATTATATCACTCTTTCAGTACATTTTTCAAGCTGCACTAGCTTCCCAACTTCATCTTGTACCAAAACACACTTTGTATAGGCATATAGCCATTCTGGGTACATGAGGTTTTTTCCATTTAACTATGCCAATAAATAAATAGTCTTCTGGGTATTATTTTTATAAGTGTTAGCCTGGAAGTCTGTTGGTAGTTGTGACATGCGTTTAGTTATGTGGAAGTGGATTTCCTGTATTTGATGGCGTAATTTTCTTGTTCATCTTTGTCTTGGTGTTTTTCTGTTGCTCTTTTTGCTGTATGATGCTTCCTAGTGCATGAAGATTTATATCTCTTCTTGGGCTTCGGTGGTATTGCAGTTTATTTTGATTTTGATGCGGCTAGCTGATTTGAAGATTTAGTTGTCTTTGTGGTTTTTCTGATGTTTCTAGAGTTGATTAGGAGATCATGTTTGTTTGTTCTTGGAAAGGGGAATGTCTGGAGTATGCTTGATGGAGAGCCGCTCTTTCTTGCTTTTGGATTTTGAGGTAACTATTGTTAATCTTTTTCAAGTGTTAGCTGCTTTGGGAAGTATTTTTCAGGTGTTTGTTCTAGTGTTTAGTTGGTTTGTTTTGCGTTTGGTGTGTTCTGTGTTCTGTGTTTTCAGTCTGGGTTTCTGTGTCTTTAGTTTGGGCTGGAAATGTCTTGTTGATGTGTAGTATTTGTTTGTTAGATGTTGTAATTTGTTTTCTAGCCCAAACAGCTCTTTGTAACTTCCTTTCTATGTATATAAGTACCCTTTTGTTCTAAAAAATAAAATAAAATAAATCACATGTATTTACTACTGATATGTCATGAGCTTATAAAGCCATTGCTCCTTCGACAGGTTGAAAACTTCTTCACGCATGATCTAGCTTCTGGCCATTTGCTGAATATTACTTTTCCAGTTCATTCACCTAATAAGGAGTTGCTTTGAAAACTATCCTGTGAGCTTGTTCTAACGTCTTGAAGGATACCCCGAAGAAGTATTAAGATACGCAAAAGGTGCACATTTTTACGCACAAGCAGCAGCTCAAAGAAGACCCTCAATGGCCTAAGTTTATTCTTTTGTTATAGTATATGTATGATAGAGTAGAAATATGAGTAGAAAATACTCTATTCGGAAAAAATGTGTTGTGTGAGAGAAGAAATTGTTATACATGAATGGTGTATGAAAATTGTAGAAACTTTTATTGTAATTGTTTGTACTATTAAAACTTTGTTAAAATAAAATTTTTATTTGTGATATACACTATTACTAAAATAAATACGTTTAATATGTAATATCTATAAGCTATAATTTTTTTATAGATTTATGAATCTATTGCAACAGGCATATACTGTTGCAAAATGATCTGTTGCAACAACAAAAGCCAGTTGCAAAAAAGTATACCGCAACGTTTTATTGCAATAGGCATAAAAGGTTGCAGACTTTTGGCAACTTCGGCTATACCAACAGACGCAGGCCTGTTGCAATTGGTCTACTGCAACAGATATTGCCTGTTGCGAAAAGTGTTTTTTGTTGTAGTGTAAATAGCCGAATTTGGGTTCCAAACATTCCTGAGCTTCAGAAAGAAGTACTGGACGAATGTCAAAAATCCAAACTTAGTATCCATCCAGGAGTGAGTAAAATGTATAATGATATCAAGCGTACTTTCTGGTGGGGATCTTTGAAAAGAGACATTTCCTTATACGTTAGCAGGTGTTCCACTTGCCAACAAGTTAAAAGTGATCAACAGAAACTCGCTGGATTGTTGTAACCATTGGAGGTTCCAAATTGGAAGTGGGAGCAAATTTCCATGGACTTCATAGATGGGTTGCCCAGAACCAAGAAAGGAAATTACAGTATACAAGTGATCGTAGATCGTTTCACGAATACTGCCCATTTTATACCTATTAGATCAAATAGAACGTCTTAGAACCTAGCGCAGATTTATTTCAATGTGATCGTTATACTACACGGAGTTCCCAGTAGTATTATTAGTGATCGTGATCCGAAATTCGCTAGTAAATTCTGGGAAGCATTCCAGGAAGAATTTGGAACAAAGTTAAACCTTAGTACCGCATATCATCCTCAAACAGATGGCCAAACTGAGAGGGTGAATCGTATATTATAAGACTTATTACGGGCTTGTATTATTGATTTTGGTTGGTCGTGGTAAGATCATTTGAATTTTGCCGAGTTCTCATATAATAACAGCTAGTTAGCGAGCTTGGGAATGGCACCATTTGAAGCATTGTATGGTCGACCATGTAGATCTCCCGCATGTTGGGTAGAATCAGGTAATCGATTACTATTGGGTCTTGACTTGATTCGTGAAGCTTTGGATAAATTTTATTTCATTAAGAAACGATTACAAACTGTTCAAAGCCGACAGAAGAGTTAAGCAGATTCTAGAAGAAGAGATTTGGCATACGCTGTTGGTGATTATGTATACTTGAGAGTTTCTCCGATGAGAGGAGTAGTCTGATTCGGGAAAACTGGGAATTTGTCGCCTAGATTTATTGGTCCATTTCCTATACTTGAAAGGATTTGAAATCTTGCTTATAGGGTTCAATTGCCTGACTGGTTGCCTGGAGTCCATGATGTATTTCACGTGTCTCAACTTCGAAAACATGTGCATGATCCAGATCTTATTGTAGAAGAAGCAGCGCAACAAGACCTGGATATTACTCCAAAGTTGGCAGTGAAAAGAGAGCCAAAAAAGATTATTGGCAAAGAAACTAAAGAGCTAAGGAACAAGAAAGTTCATTTAGTCAAGGTGCAGTGGAGTGGAGATCTAGAGATTGTACATGGGAGACGGAGGATAACATTAAGCAGGCTTATCTCAAGTGCAGAGTGGACATCTCTGATTAGCACTGGTGCAAGGTACATTTGCAATATTTTGCATTTCTGTTTTGTTTCCTACTTTACTGTTGTTTCCTTTTCGGGGACGAAAAGTTTTAAATGGGGGAGATTGTAACAACCCGGAAATCAGAACCAATTTAAAATTTTTAATTTGGCTATTTTAATGAATTTGGAATATTTAAAATGATTTATTTTAAATAATAATGACTAAAAATTTATTTAAATCGAAGTTATAACGAATAAATTTAATTTAATTATATAACGAGCCTGAAATGGCATGACAGTTTTAAAATTCAACTTTGAACTTTGACTGAATGTACAGGATTCAAAATAAATTGGATTCCAGTAAAACAAAAAATATTTAAATCTGTTTAAAAACATCTTTCTAACAGATCTAAAAAATTGAAATTTCATAGCGGGAATAAAACGTTATGGCTAGTTGAATTTTCAGAATAGTCGCTATGGAATAAATATAGCCCTTAAAAAAATAGACATTTTCAAGCGACCTCCGTTTTCGACGAAACCACTTTGGTTGGATCGGGAATGTCAAATTATTGCTAGTTTTAAAATTCTGTAATTTTTGGAGTTGATATGTAAGTGTGGCAAAGGAAAACGCATTTGGTAATTTCAGTTTGAATTAGATCTACCAAAAAACGACCATTTTTCAAATGATCTCCAAATTCGACGATCTTATTTTGTTGGGTTCATATCATCCAAACATAGCTAGATTTATTTTTCGTGAATTTTTGGAATCAGTATGTGGCCCCGGCAAATTAAAATATACGTTCAAATCCATATTTGAACGTTTTATATTTTAATTTGAAGAACTAACTGAAACGACCGAACAGGCCTACGAAACATATTCCATTGTGTCTGGAATGGGGGTATTTAGCTAACGGCAACAGTCGTTGGGTTTGACTTGGAAGCGGATGTGAAAACACTATTTTTGGAATAAATATATAAATGGACCAATCATAAAATTCTATTCATAATTTAATTTCCTGGAAGAAAATTAAAAACCCCCGTAACACTATTATCGTGCGGCGGCTACCACTCAAACTTTCCAGCCTCGATTCCGGCCAATCCACTCAACGAAATCCATTGCTCTAGTTAATCATTTTGTAGATCTCCTCTCAACCTTCAAATCCATACCAATTTTGTGATTTTTCATTGAGTATTTTCATCGAACCACCTCCACGAAGTCAGCGACTTCAAAGCGCTGCCTAGCCTCAGACCCTCCGTCGAGTACAATCCGAGTACCGCCGTCCGGCACGCCTTCCTCCCCTCTTCGACGTGCAAAAACCCGATAGTCTCCAAGTGACTCGGATTTCGTGAAAATTGCGACCCTAGTTTCGAATCATTTTAGAAGTTAATGGCAGTGGTTTAATTTAACTGTTTATAACATTTAAAAGCGTTTCAAAGGTTGATTAAATTATAAAAATCATATCTTTTTCATGTGTTGTCCAAATCCAGTGAAACAAGAGACATTGGGACCGTGACATCGTCTTCTACATTCTAGAAGAGACTGGATACAATTTTCGAAGGAATGGAACCTAATATGAGATTTTGAAATTCAAATTGGAATGTACACGTGTTGTATAAATTATGTAAGTGATGTACAAATTATATACGTGTTGTATATCTCATATATGGCCGTTGTATAAATTATATAAGCGATGTATAAATTATACATGCATTGTATAAATCATATATGCGTTGAATGGAACTGAAATGAAATTGAAGTGGAAATAAATATATTTATATACGTATACATACATATATATATATATATATATATATATATATATATATGCTCCCCTCATCCACAGACCATGGACGATATAAATTGTTTGGATTGTGATCGTGAATGATTGATTGTGGTTGCAACAAAATTGGTGGCGTTTGTGGTATATTCATTGTGTTATGAAAATGAACGATATTGCAGAAATCATTGAAATGAAAGAATTGTAATGCTGCAAGGCCTAGGATAGTAGAGGAGCCATTCTGGACATGGTGCCGATGCTAAATACCCTACCGTTATAATGCCGAACTTTTCTGAAATATTCATGTGTTGAAAAATATTCGTGTTTGAAATAAATTGTCTGAACGATAAAAGTAACATTTTTATTGTATGTACGAAGTATATAATATATTCATGTTTGAAATAAAATATTTGAACAATAAAAATATCATATATATATATATATATATATATATATATATGTCAGCCTTAAAAATTAACCATAGGTTGAAATAAATATTTGTTAATTGAAAATAATATTTTTAACAAGAATATGAACTATTAAAAATAACCATAAATTGAAATAAATATTTGTTGATTGAAAATAATATTTTTAACATGAATATGAACTGTTAAAAATAACCGTAGGTTGAAATAAATATTTGTTGATTGAAAATAATATTTTTAACATGAATATGAACTGTTAAAAATAACCAAAGGTTGAAAAAAAAAATTTTTGATCGAAAATAATATTTTTAACATGAATATGAACTGTTAAAAATAATCATAGGTTGAAATAAATATATATTGATTGAAAATAATATTTTTAACATGAATATGAACTGTTAAAAATGACCAAAGGTTGAAATAAATATTTGTTGATTTAAAATTGTACTTTTAACATGGATATGAACTGTTAAAAATAACCAAAGGTTGAAATAAATATTTGTTGATTGAAAATAATATTTTTGACCTGAATATGAACTGTTAAAAATAACCAAAGGTTGAAATAAATATTTGTTTATTGAAAAGAATACTTTTAACATGAATATGAACTATTAAAAATAACCAAAGGTTGAAATAAATATTTGTTGATTGAAAATAATATTTTTAACATGAATATCAACTGTTAAAAATAACCATAGGTTGAAATAAATATATACTGATTGAAAATAATATTTTTAACATGTGTATGAAGTGTTAAAAATCATCATGTGTAGAAATAAATATTGGTTCGCTAAAAATATTATTTTTAGTTTAGATATGCATATATATATACATGTGCTAAACGGGAAAATGGATTTTCTGTTGAGTAAAGAATTTATTTGCATGCCCGACAAATAGCTAAACCTTAATGAGTTGGTTGCGCAACTTTATTTATATATCAACTCATGTGAATGCCATTGGATGCGGTATGTTGGTTTTTCTGTGTGAGATTATAAACGTCGCCATAGAATAGCAACAATTAAACTGAACTACACTATGTGGCATACCACGTGAAGAGAGCATACTTCATCATATACCACGTCAGCATTTGGAGCTAATGTGATGAGGTTGGGATTACTATACGGGCAAGACGCTTGTATGGTGTTGACCGAATTACAGGTTGAACTGAGGGTTGATATGGACAAAATAAATATAACGGTAAATTGCTAGACTAAATAAAAACCCCACACGGGTGTTGAGTTGACAATAATCACGTCTCTCTAGTTATTAGAAACGACACATGGATTATTTATTTCCAACACTGGACGAGGTGACGAGATTTATATCTGGAGTAATTTACACACTCCTTCGGGCATAGAATAGGTCATTAAAAATTGTGTGTGCTTATACTGGATTTATTGGGTACTAATACGGCCCAATAAATTTCCAAACCCCTACAGTAAAACCGATTTAGAAATTTTTTGAAATTTAAATGCATTAGCCAAAATTTTGAAGTAAAAACTATTTAGAAATCGTCGAATATATTATATTTAAATATAAATATAGTCAAAATAAAACGAATAACGACGTTGCAGTTCGCGTTTTGAAATCGTAATTTTAAACGATTATTATGGGAGATCCGACCGTTGGATTTTCCCGAAACTGGAACCGTTGGGTTCGTTTTGGAAAGATCTTTCCAACGAAATAAGACTCGTTAAGATCCAAAAGTTAGATTTTGTGAAATGTTTAGATCAAATTTGGACGAGAGCAGCGCCAGTGCTATCGAATGACCTGAAAAGTCGTTCGATGGAAATGGACTATTTATTAATAAATAAAAATAGTGAAAAATCGTTTTAAAATATTATAAACGATGCGGAATAGAGATAAACCGATTTTACTTGGTTTATTAGATATTTTGATGGTTGGATGTATTTAACGTGAAAATTATACTAATGAACTGAAATGTGGATGTCGAACAGT
This sequence comes from Allium sativum, assembly GCA_030737875.1. Lineage (NCBI taxonomy): Eukaryota > Viridiplantae > Streptophyta > Magnoliopsida > Asparagales > Amaryllidaceae > Allium > Allium sativum. The sequence continues at coordinate 10,782,473 of CM060917.1, forward strand.
TTAACCATTGAAAGAATTGATTTGAATTCTATACATGCGTGAATTACTTGAAAAGGCCGAGTTAATTCTCATTTCAAATAATCGATCGACGATGAAAAAGTCGTAGATATGAAGACGGTGCAATACCGATAATCTTCACATAGAATGGAATGCTACTGATGCCATTGATTGGAATTGCTGCTTTGAAAGGGTTACAGTGGTAATTGTCCGGACGTATTTGTTGAATGTTCGGATGTGTGAGGGCCTCTCTCCTGTATTGGACATATGGGACGAGGAATAAGGTGCCTCCGGTTTCGTTCATACCCAGAACGAACTAGTAATTGGATATGTGTCTGACATTGGATTTTATTCTGTGCCGACTAATTTCTATTAAATATATATCTGTTTGGTGGCGGAGAATTTATTCTCTTGCTTAATATCCTTCTCTAAGATGTACAAGCTTAGAGGTTATATATCAGTAGACGTCAGTCGCATGGCATGGAATGTCAATGTGGCATGTTGAGATGCAGTGATCAGGGCTTTTGTTGAAAAGAAGAGCCTTGTGGTTGATGATCAAAGCACGGCTTTAATATATCCTATCTTTATGTATGGCGTTAATTCGCGAGCCTCACACCCTGGGTATGAACTAGAAACTGGAGAGGACTTTAAGGAGTACATGCGTTTCCTTCTAGCTAGGAGTGGTGTCATGGTATGCAGCCCAGAAATTTTTACTTATATGGATGATGGAAAGCGAGGCGCCTCGGTTATACCGGCCACTACGGGCCAGTGGACGGTTTGGTCGATATACTGACCAGTTTACGCCCCATAGGGCAGGGAAACGTATTGTTCAGGCATTTTAATCCACTTCGTGTGGACCGGTCCTGATGATCCAAGGACTCACCTATGTCTGGGTCCTGAGGCTCGGGCTAGACAGTCTCAAAGTCGGTAAGGACGATCCCTTGCCTTGGTTCATGATGGAAATCCAACTTCCAATATGATATGTTCGGTTTTGATTGTAATCCTATATATGGCGACATGATATACGGTACCCATGTCATCTATGATTGACAAATTATAACTGAAATTGTTTTTGAAACATATATGCCTTAGTAATAATATCAAATGATTTTGTTTTATACGTATCAAGCATATTTTGGCCATTATAAGGTAAAACTCAATCCTCTGGTTTACGTTGCATTTTGTGATGGGACTTGAGTCTTATAATGGATTCATTTTCTATGAAAATCATTGCGTTGTTCAAACGATTTACTTTAGCTATGCATTGGCAATCCAATGGAGTAAACCCGTTCCGCGTTAGTTGCGTTGTCCTGTGATTGACCTTATTGTTAAATAGGTTAAGTAAGATTTCTCATACCAGTCCGTTGATTGACTCGTAGTTTTTTCACTTGCAAACTTGGGTGCCCCTATTTCTACACGGGTAGTCTTGTATTCAGGTTTTAGCAGGATCATTCTGGGTAGCTACGGAGCTGAAGATGGATTCTATCATTTCTATTATGCTGTTCAGACTTTGCTATGTATATTATGTTTGATTCCGCTGTAGACATTACATATAAAGCTAAAACTATACTTTTTACCAAGTGTTATCCTGTTATGTTGTGTAACTCGGATGATTATACTTATTCCAGTGTAATCTGTTGTACATTATCTGGTGTAATGATATATTTCTGTTCTGCTGTTATTGTTAATGTGTTATATTCCAAAGGTTATCCTTGCTTCCGTGGCACAGAAGTTTGGGGTCATCACATCCGTACTCGACGGGACCACTTTTGTTAGATCCGGAATGTCAAATTTTTGCTAGATTCCAATTTTCATAATTTTTGGAATTAATATGTGAGCGTGGTGAATTTAAACGTGTTTGGTCAATTCAGTTTGAATTTAATCGACTGGAAAATGACCGTTTTTCAAATGGTCTCCAGATTCTATGAAATTAGTTTTGTTAAGACTGTATCGTCAAAACATAGCTAGATTTATTTTTCTAGAATTTTTGGATTCAGTATGTGGCCCGGTAAATTAAAATGTACGTTAAATTCAATTTTAAACGTTATATTAATTTATATTTTAATTTCAAGAAAAAATTGTCGTAACAACCGAATTGGGTTACGAAACATATCCCATTGTGTCCGGAATAGGGGTAATTAGCTAAGGGCGACAGTTGTTGGATCTCGGTTGGAGTTCGAATAGAAAGGTCAACCTTTTTGAAAAATTAAATTAAAATAAATTATATATATATATATATTATATACCCTAACCCCACTCCCTTTCTCTCTCACTCATTCAAATCGAAAAACGAAAAGGAAAAAAACACCATGAAGCTGCTACCCCTGTTGTCGTTGACCACCGCGCCTCTCTCTACCTTGCCGGAGTTCCTCCCCCACCGCAACTAGAGGCCGCCGCCCCTCCGATTCCCCCTTCTCCCTCCTCCGTTTCTTCCCCCCTCTCCAATTGAAAACACCAGCCTCCAAACCCCCAAGTTAGCAACCCGTTGCCCCTATGGCCTACCTCCGACCGCAGCCGACCAGTGAGCCTCCCCCGCGACTGTCGGCCTCCGGCCATCAACCCTCCAATGCCACGGTGTGTTTTTATTTATTATTTTTAATTATTTATGATATTAAAACTATGATTTTTGATAGAAGCAACCTTGTTTTGTAATAAAAATGTGATCTTTAAAAAAATATCATTGAATAAAAATATATGATTTTTATTTAATAAAAATACGAATTTTATTTAATAAATATATGATTTTTCGTTAACGAAAATACGTTTTTTAGCTAACGAAAAATATGGTTTTTAGCAATATAAAAAGATTATATTTTAAATATGAAAAGATTATATTTTTAAATATGGAAAGATTATATTTTTAAATATGAAAAAATTATTTTTTTAAATACGAAAAGATTATATTTTTAAATATGAAAAGACTATATTTTTAAATATGAAAAGACTATATTTTTAAATATGAAAAGATGAGATTTTTAAATATGAAAAGATTGGATTTTTAAAAATGAAAAGATACGATTTTTAAAAAAGGGAAAAAATATGGAAAACAGAATTATAAAAATATGATTTTTATAATATAAACATCAACATAAAAATATGTTTTTTATATATACAATAGCGATATAAAAATATGATTTTTATATATACAGTAGCGATATAAAAATACGATTTTTATACACTCAATAGCGATATAAAAATATGATTTTTATATATTCAATAGCGATATAAAAATATGATTTTTATATATATACAGTAGTGCAGTATAAAAATGTGATTTCCATATATATATGTGGCTTTGAATAGAAATGTTATTTTTGATATAAATAACATTGTTAAAAATGGGATTTTTAAAATGTAAACATCATATTAAAAAAATTATTTTACTATGAACAACGTTAAAAAGATTACGTTGGAATTTCGGGAAAATCCAAATTGTTCAGAAATTCAGAAATAAAAATGGCGGAGTGGATCCCAAAGGTGAGAACTTCTCACTCTAATTTTATTTTCTAGTTAAATATATATACTAGGATGCAGATGGTGCTTAGAAGCACCCAACACCTTTGTTTTCAACCATGGATGTTTGGTTATTTGTTTTGATTGATTCGTTTGTTTGAAATTGTTTTGGGATGTGAATGGAATTGATTAGAATTTGGTTTGTGTATGGCGTGAGCCATTATTAGGCGAGGGATAAGGCTAGACCTTATTCTGGTTCTAGTATCGCGCCGTTATGCTGTCGAAATTTTCTAAAATAAAATGTTTAGTTAAAAATATAAATTTTAACGAGTAAATGAACTCTATAAAATATTCATATAATGACACAAATATTTTATCATTAAAAAATAATTTTTAACGAGTATGTGAATGAAAATAAATATTCATTTACAAAATCAGACGATTTGTTTATATACACTCATTTGACTGATATTGATTGGGACGATATATTTTTACATATCTCAACGGCACAAATAAAATTTGTGTGTGTTGATTGAAACCCCACACGGGTATTGAAATGATATTTGACGTACACTAATCGAAATTGTTTAGTTGTATGTCAATCGATGGGTGGACAAACTGTTGTAAGAGTTAATTATTTTTATTTAATGCCTATGCAGTTGTGTAATGCACTCTTGAAGATGGTTGACTGTGTATGATTATTTTTTTGTACATATGTGCTTAAAATCCTTATAAATAAAATTATATGGTAGTTGACTGTGTCTGATTCCAATTCGGAAATAACGAATATTTTTAAATAACGAATATTTTATAATAATATTCAACAAAGGATTAAAATCTGATTTTAATATCCGTTTTGGATGGACACGAAAATATTGAAATATATGAAGCCGTGTTGATTAGAGATGCGCCATTTTGACGCGAACGATATTTATATCGAATTTATTCATTTTTATAACGAATATTGAAAAGGAAAATATTTCAAAATCTGATATTTTGAAAATATTATCATTTATATATTACAATGCTAAGGAGTATTCAATTTTGATTTAAAATTGAAAAAGAAGTTGAAATTGTTTTTAAAACGAATTTTTAAAATAAGTTTTAAATGGAAATCGATGAAATATATTTAATATATATAATAAATGGCCTGAATAGAACGCGCCGTGCGGTGGCCGTTCGTGAATTTCGACCATTGACTTCGAATTGGTACTACGGGAGATCCGACCGTCGGATTCTCCTAAAAGCGGAACCATTGGGTTCGTATCGAAAAGAGATTTCCGAGAATACAAGGGATTTGAAATCTAACGGTTGGATTTGGAATAATGTCCAAATCAAAATTTGGAAAAGGTCGATTTAAGTGCAGTTCGATGACCGTTTATGGAAATCGAATGAAAGGGCTTAAATAAAATTATTAAAAAAATTTAATAATTTGTGTAAAATCATAATAAACGATATGAAAAGAATTAGGATGAAAAATTCCATATTTGAAAAGCAAAAATATATTTTATCGAAATGAACTAGTTATTAGCTAGAATTAAAATCCAATTATTTTTATATAAAATAAATTTGATTTGTGAATGGTTCTAATATTACCAGAATTTCCAATATATGAATTGGAGTGGATTTGAATGGAAATCATCTTCGAAATATTTCGATATTGGATTCCGTGATTATACGGATATTGTTATGGAAATTTGGAAGAAACATTTATATCGTTATTTCCTATACGATATTTGTTGGTTTCAGAATTTGATATTGAATATAAGCCGATATAATTTCTATTCAGAGCCTTGTATTTGATATCAAATTGGATTTTGGGTTTGTCGTGAACTGTGTCCTTAATAACAATATTCTTAAACCCAATTGAGAAAAGAATGAATCTTTAATTTAATATTTAGTGAAGGTTTCCAATTAATTAATATTTAACTGGAATTGAATAAAAGAATTGGATTTTGGTTTTGTCGTGAATGGTGTCTTAAATAACACTGTTCTTAAACCCCGTGTGAAAAGAATAAATCTTTTAATTAAAGATTATTAAAGTTTCCAGTTAATTAACATTTATTTGGAATAAAATTGAATGTGAATTGGGTTTATTTTGAACTGTGTTTTTAGCGGCATTTGTTCTTTTACCCGATTAACAGTGAAATTAGATTTGGAATTTATAAATCTTTTAATTAAGATTAATGGGAATTTTCCAAAGTAAAGTTTTCCAATTTAATATATTAAATTGGAATTGAATGGAATTCGATTTGATAATAATCGAAGTAAGCTTTTGTGGAGGAAGACTGTTAATATATATGGAATTTAAAAGGCTTTGTCGTTATTCCATTTATATTATTAGTCAGATATGGAAATTGATATCGATTATATATATTGATCTGTTTTCCGTGAAGATTCCGAATTAGTGGAATGTGATTTTGGGTTTATCGTGAACTGTGTTTTAAATGACATAAGTTTTTTAACCCAGTTAAAGATAGGATTACATGTCTAACATTGTATTTCGAACGGTTTGGTTGATCTCTACTAAATATATATCTGTTTGGTAGCGGAGAATTTATTCTCTTGCTTAACACCCTTCTCTAATATGTGCGAGCTTAGAGGTTATATATCGGCAGAAATCAATAGTACGGTGTAGATTGTCGATGCGACATGTTTGTGTTTCCAAAGTTAAATAATCATTAATATTGATTTTTGGGAAGATTAAAACTAAGTGGAGTTTTAATGAATCTTTAATTAGATTGAAAAATGAATGTTATAATTTTAATTACCAAATTCAGGAAATGATCGAGAATGTAGTAGCACCAGTTTTACACCAAGCGATAGTTAAATCTTTAATTAAATTTGAACGTGAAATGGTAATTAATTTTGCCGATAACACTGTGGTGTTAGATATGGAGTATTACCATTTTTGCTCCGTGGGATGAATAGGTTGGGAATCAGATAATAAAAGAAATGATTACTTCGGTATGGTTCGATAATCCCGACTAGTTTGGATAAACCTTAATTTGGTTAGAATTGATATCCAAAAGAAGATTAAAGAATTTATCTTTGACAAAATTAATGGGAACCTTTCCCAAAGGATATGAATATTTAAATTAAAGAATATTCTAGATTGGAATTAGGCGTATGTTCTATTTTTATAGCACTTGTTTATTATATACGCGAGTTATTTGGAAAGGCCGGGTTTATACCTATTCTGAATAACTGATTCGACGATAAGTCGACGATGGTTGAAGACCGGAGGTCTTCACATCGTTTGGATGATTACTGATGTCCTGATTGGGCTGTACACCCTAGACAAGGTAATAAGTGGTGATCGTCTAGACGTACTTGGAGATCGACCGGATATGCGAGGACCTCTCTCCTTTATTGGACATATGAGACGAGGAATAAGAAGCCTCCAGTTTCGTTCAGATCCAGAATGAACTATTAAATGGATATGTGTATGACATTGGATTTTATTCTGCGTTGATTGATCTCTATTAAATATATATTTGTTTGGTGGCGGAGAATTTATTCACTTGCTTAACACCCTTCTCTGAGATGTATGAGCTCAGAGGTTGTATATCGATGAACATCAGTTGGATGGCGTGAATTGTCAGTGTGGCATGCTGAGATGGAAATGATCAAGGTTTCTATTGAAAAGTAGAGTCTTGTGGTTGATGATCAAAGCACGGCCTTAAAGGGCATAGCTTTGTGTATAGTGTTAATTCGTGAGTCTCACACCTCGGTATAAGTCAAAAACGAGATTAGGGATCCAAGGAGGACATGACGTTTCTTTCTACCTAAGGGTGGTGTCATGGAATGGAGCCCAGACATTTATTATATTTTCACCTATGTGGATGATGGATAACGAGGCGCCTCGGATATATCGATTACTATGGACCCGATGGATATAGGTCCTATAGGACCGGGAAACATGTGTTCGGGAATTGCCAATCCTCAAAAGTAAAGGAGGACCGACCTTGGAGGATCCAAGGGTCTTCTACGGGAGATCCCGAGGCATTTGCTAGAGTGTCTCGAAGTCGGCGAGGAGTACATCCCTTGCCTCGACTCATGACAGAAATCCAATTTCCAATATGTGACATTTCGGTTTTAGTTGTAAACCTATATGGTGACATAGTAGCATGGGAAACTATGACGTCTATGGTTGATACATTTATATTTGAAGCTGTTTGATACACTATGCACTCATAGTAATATCAAAATGATTTGTTTTAAAGCGTACCAAGCATATTTAGCTATTATAAGGTAAAACTCTATGCTCTGGCTTTCGTTGCATTATGTGATGGGACCTGAGTCTTATAATAGCTTCATTTTTCAAAACGCTTTGCGTTGTTTACAAATTGTTTATGCACTGGTATTCTTGGTGGGAAACCCGTTCCATGTTATACGGCGTGGTCCCTTGATTTGCTCTACTTTAAAGTAAAATAACTGTTTTAGTTCTCACACCAGTCACATGACTGACCTGGATTTTATTGTTTTAACCTAAACTCTGGGTGCCCCTATTTTCCACACGGGCAGCTAGTAGTTTTGGTTTTGCAGATATTATATTCACAGGATCTTGGTTTACAGCTGGAGCTGTATTTGGAACGCTCTGTATCCGTGTATTTCTTTCAGTTGTGTTTTGAATTGTTTTTCTGCTGCTAATTTAATTAAATCTCTGATATTTTTTGGAGGTATATTATTTATTCATACTCTGTTATATTCTTGTACTCTGATGTAATTGTTGTGATAGCAATGAAATGTTCTTCTGCTTGTGTTCTGATTTGTCATGTTCTCGACTCAATCCAGACTTTGCCATAAGGCGAGTTTGGGTCATGTCAACTTGGTATCAGAACTTTGGTTTACAGAGCTCGAGAACAGGACATATTAGAACCGACCGAATGAATTCATCAGAGATTGGATTAGTAATATCCAATGAGAATGACTCGTTATAGATGGGATCCATAGTGTCCTAGAACGAGTGTAAAGAGTATTATTTTTAAAATAAAAATGAAACCAAATTTTGTTTTGAAAATTTAAACCTTATAATATGTATTTGCATATTTATTTTATGTTGAATTGGGACAATCGAATGTATGAAGATTTATATGCGTAGTTAACGTGTATTCAAAGCCTCAAATATACTAGATAAATATAGAATCACACTCTAGTCGCCCGGACATGATTTTGATGATGGAGCTTCATCATTAATATTTATGTTCGAGCTTCGAAAGTTGGATATCTGTATATTTTCAATTGACTGGTGTGAGAATCAAAACTAGATAGAATTTATTCTTTGCGAATTGACGTCAAAAATACGATTTTTGACTATGTCTTAAAGTTATGTGTTTGAAAATTTAATTAACTAATTGATTGCTGATTGTGTTTTGTGATTATTCATTTAAACCAACATGTGAACGAAAGGTAAATTTAGCCAAATCAAATCAAATTTTGAACTGAGTTGAAAATTGTTTGAAATTGCATGCATGTACATGCATATATATATATATATATATATATATATATCGAATAGGTCATAGCAGGGAAGCTGAGAAGAGGAATAAAATTGTATGCCTGACAAATAGGTACATGTTTGCTAATTTATTGGGTTTTGATGATTTTATGGGCCGATTGGCTAGCCGCTTGGCCTTTTCTTTTGGATTGATAAGGGCCCAGCGTGGCTAGTTGTGGTTTTAAATGTCCCCCCGTATAAAGGAGGTTATGGCGAAATTTTACAAAAATTTTGGGTGTTATCCAAAATTTTGAAAAGTTAGAAAATTCTTAGAAACTGAAAAGTTGAAGAATAAACAGCAAAATGAAAGTTGAGTTGGTTTGTTAAACAACTTTCAGCTCCGTTCCTTTTCGAGGACAAAAAGATTTTAAGTGGGGGAGATTGTAACAACCCGGATTTTCAGAACCAATTTAAAAATTTTATTTTGGCAATTTTAATGAACTTTGAATATTTAAAATGATATATTTTATATAATAACGACTAAAAATTTATTTAAATTGAAGTTAGAATGAATAAATTTATTTTAATTATATAACGAGCCTGAAATGGCGTGGTAGCTTGAAATTTCGATTTCAAATTTCAAATGAATGTACAGTATTCAAAATAAAACGGATTTCGTTAAAACCAAAAATATTTGAATCTGTTTGAAAATATCTTTACAAAGAATGTGAAAAATCCAGATTTCATAACGGGAAAAAAAAGTTATGTCCAGTTGAAAATTCAGAATACTTGCTATGGAATTTATATAATATATAGCCCTTAAAAATAGCCATTTTGCAAACCACCTCTGTTTTTGACGAGACTACTTTTATTGGATCTGGAATGTCAAATTATTGCTAGATTCCAATTTTCATAATTTTTGGAATTAATATGTGAGCGTGGTAAATTTAAATGTGTTTGATCAATTTAGTTTGAATTTAATCGATTGGAAAATGACCGTTTTTCAAACGGTCTCCAAATTCGATGAATTTTTTTTAGGACCGTATCGTCAAAACATAGCTAGATTTATTTTTCTGGAATTTTTGAAGTCAGTATGTGGCTAGGGTAAATTAAAATGTACGTTAAATTCAATTTTAAGTGTTATATTAATTTATATTTTAATTTTGAGAAAAACTGATCGTAATAGCCGAATTGGGTTACGAAATATATCCCATTGTGTTCGGAATGGGAGTAATTAGCTTGGGGCGGCAGTCGTTGGGTCTCGGTTGGAGTTCAAATAAAAAAGTCAACCTTTTTGAAAAATTAAATTAAAATAAATTAAATATATATATTATATACCCTAACCCCACCCCCTTTCTCTCTCACTCATTCAAATCGAAAAACAAAAAAAAACATCATGAAGCTGCTAACCCCGTTGACCACCGTGCCCTCCCCACCCCTTCCGTCGTAGATCCTCCCTCACCGCTGCCAGAGGTCGCTGCCCCTCCGATTCCCCCTCCTCCCTCCCCCATCCCCTCTCTAATTAAAAACTCTAGCCTCCAAACCCCTCAAGTCAGCAACCCGCCGCCCTATGGCCTACCTCCGACCGTCGCCGACCAGTGAGCCTTCCCCGCGACTGTCGGCCTCCGGCTATCACCCCTCCAACGCCACGGTGAGTTTTTATTTATTATTTTTAATTATTTATGTTATTAAAACTATGATTTTTAATAGAAGCAACCTTGTTTTGTAATAAAAATGTGATCCTTATAAGAAATATAATCAAATAAAAATATATGATTTTTATTTAATAAAAATACGATTTTTATTTAACAAAAATATGATTTTTCATTAATAAAAATATGATGTTTAGCTAACAAAAAATATGGTTTTTAGCAAAATGAAAAGATTATATTTTTAAAAATGAAAATATTATAATTTTAAATATGAAAAGATTATATTTTTAAGTATGAAACGATTATATTTTTAAATATGAAAAGACTAAATTTTTAAATATGAAAAGACTATATTTTTAAATATGAAAAGACTATATTTTTAAATATGAAAAGAAGAGATTTTAAATATGAAAAGATAGGATTTTTAAAAATGAAAAGATACGATTTTTAGAAAAGGGAAAAAAATATGGAAAACTGAATTATAAAAATATGATTTTTATAATATAAACATCAACATTGAAATATAATTTATATATGTACAATAGCGATATAAAAATATGATTTTTATATATACAATAGCGATATAAAAATATGATTTTTATATATTCAATAGCGACATAAAAATATGATTTTTATATATTCAATAGCGATATAAAAATACGATTTTTATATATAGAATACCGCAGTATAAAATTGTGATTTCCATTTATATTGTCTTTGAATGGAAATGTTATTTTTGATATAAATATCGTTGTTAAAAATGGGATTTTTAAAATGTAAACATCATATTGAAAATGTGATTTTACTATGAATAGCATGAAAAAGATTGCGTTAGAATTTCGGAAAATCCAAACTATTCAAAAATTCAGAAATAAAACTGGCGGAGTGGATCCCAAAGGTGAGAACTTCTCACTCTAATTTTATTTTCTAGTTAAATACATATATTAGGATGCAACGGTGCTTAGAAGCACCTGACACCTTTGTTTGAAACCATGGATGTTTGGTTGTTGGTTTTGATTTAGTCATTTGTTTGAATTTGGTTTAGGATGTGAATAATATTGATTAGAATTTGGTTTGTGTATGGCGCGAGCCATTATTACGCAAGGGATAAAGCTAGACCTTATTCCGGTTCCAGTATCGCGCCGTTATGCTGCCGAAATTTTCTAAAATAAAATGTGTTAGATAAAAATATAACTTTTAACGAGTAAATGAACTGTATAAAATATTCGTATATTGAAATAAATATTTTATCATTAAAAATATAATTTTTAACTAGTATATTAATGAAAATAAATATTCATCTACAAAATCGAATGATTTGTTTATATACACTCATTTGACTGATAATAGATTGGGACGATATATTTTACACATCGTCCAACGGCACAAATAAAATCCTTGTGTGTTGATTGAAACCTCACATGGGTATTGGGATGATATTTGACGTACACTAATCCCAATTGTTTAGTTGTATGTCAATTGATGGGTTGACAAACTGTTGTAAGCGTTAATTATTTATATTTAACGCTTATGTAGTTGTGTAATGCACTCTGGATGATGGTTGACTGTGTTTGATTATTGTTTTGTACATGTGTGTATGAAATCCATATAAATAAAATTATATCGTAATTGACTATGTCTGATTCTAATTCAGAAATAACGAATATTTTAAAATAACGAATATTTTATAATGTTCAATAAAGGATTAAAATCTGATTTTCATATCCGATTTTTGATGGACACGAAAATATTGAAATATATGAAGCCGTGTTGATTAGAGATGCGCCATTTTGACGCGAACGATGCTTATATCATTTTTATTCATTTTTATATTGAATATCGAAAAGGAAAATATTTCAAAATCTGATATTTTGAAAATATTATCACTTATATATTATAATGATAAGGAGTATTCAATTTTGATTTAGAATTGAAAATGAAGTTGAAATCTTTTTTAAAACGTATTTAAAACGAATTTTTAAAATACATTTTAAATTGAAATCGTCGAAATATATGTAATATATATATTATATATATTAAATGGTATGAATAGAACGCGCAGTGTCGCGGTCGTTCGCGAATTTCGACCATTGACTTCGAATTGGTATTACGGGAGATCCGACCATCAGATTCTCTAAAACCAGAACTGTTGGGTTTGTATCGGAAAGAGCTTTCCAACATATACAAGAGATTTGAAATCTAATGGTTGGATTTGGAATTATGTACAAATCAAATTTTGGAAAAGGTCATTGTAAGTGCAGTTCAATGACCATTTATGGAAATCGACTGAAAGGGCCTTAATAAAATTATTAAAAATATTAATAATTTGTGTTAAATCATGAATAAATGATTTGAAAAGAATTAGGATGAAAAATTCCATATTTGAAAAGATAAAAATATATTTTACCGAAATGAACTAGATATTAACTAGAATTAAAATCCAATTATTTTTGAATAAAATAAATTGGATTTGTGAATGGTTTTAATATAACCGGAATTTCCAATATATGAATTGGAGTGGATTAGAATGGAAATCATCTTCGAAATATTTCGATATTGGATTCCGTTATTATACGGATATTGTTATGGAAATTTGGAAGATACATTTATATCGTTATTTCCAATACGATATTTGTTGGTTTCATAATTTTATATTGAATATAAGCAAATATAATTTCTATTCAGAGCCTTGTATTTGATATCAAATTGGATTTCGGGTTTGTCGTGAACAGTGTCTTTAATAACACTGTTCTTAAACCCAGTTAAGAAAAGAATAAATTTTTAATTTAAGATTTAATGAAGGTTTCCAATTAATTAATATCTAATTGGAATTGAATAAAAGAATTGGATTTTGGGTTTGTCGTGAATGGTGTCTTAAATAACAATGTTCTTAAACCCCGTGTGAAAAGAATAAATCTTTTAATTAAAGATTATTAGTATTTCCAGTTAATTAACATTTAATTGGAATAAAATGGCATGTGAATTGGGTTTATTGTGAATTGTGTCTTTGACGACATTTGTTCTTTATCTCGATTAACAGTGAAATGAGATTTGGAATTTATAAATATTTTAATTAAGATTAATGGGAATTTTCCAAAGTAAAGTTTTCCAACTTAACACATTAAATTGGAATTGAATGGAATTCGATTTGATAATAATCGAAGTGAGCTTTTGTGGAGGAAGACTGTTAATATATATGGATTTTAAAAGGCTTTGTCGTTATTCCATTTATATTATTAGTCGGATACAGAAATTGATATCAATTATATATATTGATCTGTTTTCTGTGAAGATTCCATAATTAATGGAATGTGATTTTGGGTTTATCATGAACTATGTTTTAAATGACATTAGTTCTTTAACCCAGTTAAAGACAGGATTACATGTCTAACATTGCATTTCGAACTGTATGGTTGATCTCTGCTAAATATATATCTGTTTGGTAGCGGAGAATTTATTCTCTTGCTTAACACCCTTCTCTAAGACGTACGAGCTTAGAGGTTATATATCGGCAGAAATCAATAATACGATGTAGATTGTCGATGCGACATGTTTGTGTTTCCAAAGTTATATAATCATTAATATTGATTTTGGAAAGATTAAAACTAAGTGGAGTTTTAATGAATCTTTAATTAGATTGAAAAGAGAATGTCATAATTTAAATTATCAAATTTGGGAAATGATCGAGAATGGAGTAGCACCAATTTTACTCCAAGCGATAGTTAAATCTTTAACTAGATTTAACGTGAAATGGTAATTAATCTTACCGATAACACTATGGTGTTAGATATGGAGTATTACCAGTTTTGCTCCATGGGATGAATAGGTTGGGAATAGAATAATAAAAGAAATGATTACTTCGATATGGTTCGATAATCCCGGCTAGTTTTGATAATCCTTAATTTGGTTTGAATTGATATCCAAAGGAAAATCAAAGAATAAATTTAAAGAATTTGTTTTTGATAAAATTAATGGGAACCTTTCCCAAAGGATATGAATATTTAAATAAAAGAATATTTTGGATTGGAATGAGGCGTATGTTGTGTTTTTATAGCACTTGTTTATTATACACGCTAGTTTTTCGGAAAGGTCGGCTTTATACCCATTCTGAATAACTGAATCAACGATAAGTCGACGATGAAGGCGATGGTTGAAGACCGGAGGTCTTCATATTGTTTGGATGATTACTGATGTCTTGATTGGACTGTACACCCAAGACAAGGTAATAAGTGGTGATCGTCCAGACGTACTTGGAGATCGACCGAATATGCAAGGACCTCTCTCCTGTATTGGACATATGGGACGAGGAATAAGGTGCCTCCGGTTTTGTTCAGACCCAGAATGAACTATTAAATGTATATGTGTCTTACATTGGATTTTATTCTGTATTGTTTAATCTCTATTAAATATATATCTGTTTGGTGGCGGAGAATTTATTCTCTTGCTTAACACCCTTCTTTGAGATGTACGAGCTCAGAGGTTATATATCGATGGACATCAGTTGCATGGCATGAATTATCAGTATAGCCTGCTGAGATGCAAATGACCAAGACTTCTGTTGAAAAGAAGAGTCATGTGGTTGATGATCAAAGCACGGCCTTAAAGGGCATAGCTTTGTGTATAATGTTAATTCTCGAGCTTCACACCTCGGTATGAGTCAAAAACGGGATAAGGGACCCAAGGAGGACATGACGTTTCTTTCTAGCTATGGTTGGTGTCATGGTATGGAGCCTAGACATTTATTATATTTTTACCTATGTGGATGATGGATAGCGAGGCGCCTCATATATATCGGTTACTACGAAGCCGATGGATATAGGTCCTATAGGACCAAGAAATGTGTGTTCAGGAATTGCCAATTCTCAAACGTAAGGGAGGACCGACCTTGGAGGATCTAAAGGTCTTCTGCGGGAGATCCCGAGGCATTTGCTAGAGTGTCTCGAAGCTAGCGAGGAGTACATCCCTTCCCTCGACTCATGATGGAAATCCAATTTCCAATACGTGACATTTCGCTTTTAGTTGTAAACCTATATGGTGACATAGTAGCATGGGATACTATGCCGTCTATGATTGATACATTTATATTTGAAGCTGTTTGATACACTATACACTTACAGTAATATCAAAATGATTTGTTTTAAAACGTACCAAGCATGTTTGGCTATTATAAGGTAAAACTCTATCCTCTGGAATGCGTTGCATTGTGTGATGGGACATGAGTCTTATAATAGCTTCATTTTTCAAAAAGCATTGCATTGTTTACAAATTGTTTATGCACTGGTATTCTTGGTAGGAAACCCGTTCTGTGTGTTATACCGGGTGGTCCCTTGATTTACTCTACTTTAAAGCAAAGTTTTAAATAACTGTTTTAGTTCTCACATCGGTCACAAGACTGACCTAGAGTTTATTGTTTTAACCTAAACTCTGGGTGCCCCTATTTTCCACACGGGCAGCTAGTAGTTTTGGTTTTGCAAATATTATATTCACAAGATCCTGGTTTATAGCTGGAGCTATATTTGGAACGCTCTGTATCCGTGTATTTCTTTCAGTTGTATTTTGTATTGCTTTTCCGCTGCTAATGTAATTAAATCTCTAATATTTTTCGGATGTATATTATTTATTCATACTCTGTTATATTCTTGTACTCTGATGTAATTATTGTAATAGCAATGAAATGTTCTTCTGCTTGTGTTCTGATTTGTCGTGTTCTCAACTCAATCCGGGCTTTGCCATAAGGGCGAGTTTGGGTCGTGTGACATGTCCTCCAAGTCAATTACTTTGCTCCAAATACCTTTTGAGAATGCACCAAATCTTATTAGTGACAATGCAACTCTAGGTTTTAATGTTTTTTCACAGCAAATTGCAACAAGTGATGAAGTAAAAAATGAGCATCGTGGGTCTTATACCCTGAGATAGTCCTTTCTTTCGTGTGAACATACCGACTGATATTGGCTGCACAACCATATGACAATTTAGCATTCTCCAGTACTAAGAAAATAATTCTTTTACTTTCTTCGTTATGTCAAATATGGAAGTCCTAATCTCAAAGTGTTCGTCGTCACTTGATAATGTAGGATGCAGAACCTTCCTGATACCCATTTCATGTAAATCCAAACGAGCATTCAAATGGTCTTTTGACTTGCCACTAATATTTAGGAAAGTGCCGAGTATGTTGTCGCATATGTTTTTCTCTAAATGCATAACATAAAGGTTATGTCATAATAAATTGCGAGTCCTATATGGTAAATTGAAAGATATTGACTTCTTTTTGAAAGGGAAATCATTTTACTTCCCAAAATTATTTTCAAAGGCACATAACATTTCTTCAATGTCTGTTCCTGATAAATTTCCCGGAATCTGTCCTATTTCAACTTCACCATTGAACCTCCTTTTATTAAACCTCCACTTGTGTTTTGGATCCAGAAATTTTCTACGATTCATGTAGCACATTTTTTTACTATGTTTCAAGCACATTGAAGAAGTCTTATAATAGCATACGGGATAACCCAATTTACCCTTTGTGCTCCAACCGGATAACATTGCATACCCCGAAAAATCACTGATGGTCCACAATACGCCTGCACGTAACATGAAATTTTGATCAATAAAGGCATCATATGTTTCTACGCCTATATCACATAATTATTTCAAATCTTTAATTATATTCTGCATATATACATCAATTTTATTGGAGACTCTGGACCATAAATGATTGTTGAAAGAATTAGATTTTCGGGCTTCATGCACAAACAAGTTGGAAGGATGTAGTTAACTAATACAATTGGCCATGTACTGTAAGCTGTACTCATTGTATGAAAAGGATTGAATCCATCAGAAGCTATACCCAATCTGGTATTTCTATTTTCTGATGAAAAACAAGGATACATAGCATCCATTGCCTTCCAAGACTCGCTATCAGCTGGATGTCTAAGTTTTCCGTCTTTTTTCATCCCACGAAATGCCATTTCATAAGCTATGCAAACTCCTTGCATATAAGCAGCCTTTGAAGCCTTGGTTTTAGTGGAAAGTATCGCATCACTTTTGATGGGACTTTGCAACTCAACTTTGCTGGATCATTGTCACTGGTGCCTTCCTTTTTCACTGGTTCCACCTCGAAACACCACAAATTTCATAGACATCTTTGTCTTCATTTTCTGCCCAATACATCATGCAATCATTTGGACATGCGTATATTTTTTTTGTATTCAAGACCTAAATCTTTAATGGTATTCTTCGCGGCTCTGACGGATAAAGGTATGTGGGCCTATGGAAAATCCTCTCTCATCAACTCTAGTATATTCCCAAATGCAGACTCTACAATTCCATGTACACATTTTTAAAGAATAATGCCTAATGATAAAACTTAATCGTGAAAATTTTGAACAGCCAGCATATAATGGCTACTTTCCATCTTCGACAAGGCAACAAAATCTTCTAGCATTGGCATTCGATTCATTAGAATACTCATCCTCACAGTTGTGCATATGTCCATGAGTATGGTCCAGCATTTCACCAAGATTATCTCCAAAATCATCATCTTCACAGTCTATATCTTCATCACTCCTTCCAAAATTATGACGAGAAACCTCACATATCCATTTCACTTACAATGAAGATGGACCATTACAGATGAGATGACCATAAGTTATATCTTGATGACGCCACTTGCTATTATTACAATTCTTGCAAGGGCACATCATTTCATCACCGATGACAAAAAGAAAAAGCATTTTGTATAAAGGCTTTTATCCCACTAATATATCTTTCACTAAACCTCGGAAGATCTATCCAGATGTTTTCGTTGTCCATCACTGCATTTATGAATATGAAGATTTTAACATAAAAAAGATAAAATGTTTGTGTGTGTCTAACAAGAGGAAACCTAAGACAAGTTGAATTGTTAATTCAGGCCAATCTAAGAATTTATAAGTAATTTAAATCGAAACCCTAAAGTGATATGACCTCAAAATCTAAATTGAAGCCTTAAAGCGATGTGAACAATGCTTGAACCCCCAAATCGAAGCCCTAATTGAACCGAAATCGTTGAACAAAGCTTGAACCCCCAAATCGAAGCCCTAATTGAACCGAAATCTTTGAACCCCAACTTAAGAATGTTGGCTTGAACCTTTGCACGAAAACAGAGAAGAATCGAAATGTTATTTGCAAAGAAAAATGTTATTTGCTCAACGAAACTGGAAAGAGGGAAAATAAAAATAAGATGGCGGGGAACGAAGAGAGGGTAAGAATTGAGTCGAGCCAAAGAAAAATTGTTGTTTATAGAAGAAGCGATCAGGATTGACGAGGTGTCACATTCTCCGACGTGGGATTTGATTTACGTGGATCGCCATGTAAAACATGGAAAGGTCTGCTATAGCAACAGTATATAAAATGTTGCATCATGTTACACTTTATTTAGCTAGGTCAACACATTTTTATGGCTAACGTAACATCAAAAATAGAATGTTGTAGTAGGACCAAAATATCATAGCCATCGTCATATTTTGGCTGGCAACATCTTGCAAAATCATTGCATTAGGCTATTTATGGCGTAATGTATTTGTCTCCTTCCGAGGTAACTTTAATCAACTGACTCTATAAACTGATTATAGTTTTGGTCAAGTGTTATGCTGTTATCATAATCTAATTCTGAGCGCTTCCATTTCTAATAGATGTTGTTAAGTTATTATCTTCGGTGATGAGGATATATTATTATGATGGTTATTAAGTAAAAAAGGGAGCCAAGAAACTAAAAGAAATGATTAGGTTGAGAACTCGGATTGAGATGATAGAGAATATAACTAAATCATGTATTTTACAACCTAAAAAACTTATACGATGATAATATTCTAATGAGTTTTCTGATATGACACTTTACTGATATTTGGTTATGATTTCTAGTTTTTTTGATCTGTTTTTGAAGTTTTTGATCAATTCTCCTTTGACTCGATAAAAATGCTGATGATGTAGACAGATATTTTAATTCTGGTAAGAAACGACTCTTATTTATTGAGTCCACAATTAAATGGTGAGATTCAAATCTCCGATGAAAGAACTCAGATGATGAATTTTTTTGATGAGTTTAATTAAATGTAGTTAACAAGTTATGTTATGATACCATGAAAGAATTTATGATAGTTTGCATATATTTAAGATTTCAGAATGGTTTCAAGGTATATTTGATTGATGATTACAATTTTGAAT
This sequence comes from Allium sativum, assembly GCA_030737875.1. Lineage (NCBI taxonomy): Eukaryota > Viridiplantae > Streptophyta > Magnoliopsida > Asparagales > Amaryllidaceae > Allium > Allium sativum. Next base: position 10,802,216 of record CM060917.1, read on the forward strand.
ATGACTTTGAAGAGAAGAGGAAGTGCTTTATTGATGTTTTCTCGAATACAATTTAGCTTATGTTTTGCAAAACAATTTATAATACAATTTACAAACGTGTTGGGCTTTAAACATGCAGCCCACAACACTAAAGAAAAAATAAAATGGATTTTGTACATTTCTTTTGTAACCTGTAATCTTCATAGAATACAAGTTACCCTTTTCAAATCACATATCGATTAACTCTTATTTAAAGCAACGTTGTGGAATCAAATTTCAAAACCCAAGAACTAGGGTAGTGTATTAGGATGGCTATTGTGTCAACTAACTTCTACTATCTCGAACCGTTAAATTTAATCATCAAATATATTATGCTTTCAATGCCAAGACAAGCTCAAATTTTGGATAGATGATAATATATATGTGAATTATTGAACATCTACAAAATCTTGTTGAATTTAGATTAGTGTAACTCAAGGTAGGGTAGGGATGCTGCAAAATAGGGGCACCCCGTAATGCGCCTATATATATAACATTAGTTTACTTTTATATTAATAATATGCATAGTTAGGGCACTTGTTAATGGAGACAGGTGAGGTTCTCACATGATTTCGTCATGCGTGAGTGTCCTCTTCATCATCCTTTACAATCGCTTTTCTTAATTCATTTCCTTTTGCAACCTTCATTGAGTTATTCTTGATGATAAGACAATCGTTTTTATACCACTATTAAATTTTAATCTTTTTTCTCTCATTATAATACCACTATTAAAATCATATCTGGTTCCTCTTCAACAAACACATAGGGTCAAACTTTAGATCCATTACTCTATTTCTCAAATCTGTGCTTCAATGCATTTAATTTTAGATCTACAACTCCGACGCGAAGATGTTTGGGACCAGTAGATCAAACCACTGGGGAAGCTGGGATCTGTCATTGTCGGGGGTTAGTGTTGAATCACTGTCGGCTTCTCATAACCGATGTACTTGATTTTCAACATTTCCGTGATTTTGGTTTGTATGTGGTTTTTTTTCTTTTTAGATCGACTGCATATGATTTGGGGTTTTACTGATGATATTGGTCGGATATATGATAGATTTCAGATAATTAGGGTTTGTATTTTATGTTGAAGATAGTTCTTAGTTGCATCGAAAGGGGTTAGAGATTTTGGGTATTATATTTTTTTAGTACAGTTATTTTCTTCAAATTCTTTCGCGATAGGATATTGTGGTATGTGTTTAAAGATGAACCGTTTCTTCATGATTTTTCATCCCAAACTATCAACGATTCCAAACAACCTCTTTGATTACTATTTTATTGAGTTGCCATTCAATTTTATGTTGAAGTTTGTTGTTTATCTTCCAATAAGAGTGGATATTGATGTCTTCTCTATAATTCAGTTTGGGTTTCATGGAGTTAGCAATGGTATTGGTCATGATGTTCAAGGGTTATACAGTCTTCCCCAATTAACTGCAGCTTCAATGGATTGTGGGCTAGTGTTTTTGGAAAAGATCTATACTAGTCCCATTGCAGATTCTTCAATCTTGTGGGAATTAAATTTAAGTGGGGCTGACTGAATAGATGATTATCAGCTTTGAAGCATGAATAGTTGATGAACTGATTATAATAAGGCTTCAGAAATTCTAGGTTACTAATCTTTTGAACTACTAAAGAGAAAATGCTTAAATATTTGAGTAACAGCTCTGATTTATGTCTGTGGTTTGAGCTTTCTGCTTCTTTTCCTAAATTTTAACAGGATTTCTTCTCTTAAATGATCTGATTATGCGTACTATGTGTGAAACCAGCTCCTTTCTTCTATGAATGGGCTGGTTTGAGCTTTCTTGAAGTTTAATAGGATTTTTATGTGTCCTGTGTGTGAAACCAGCTCCTTACTTCTATGAATGGGCTGGTATACCTTAATGTATCATATAGGCAATGAGTTCCGGAGCAGATTCAAATGGTATCATTTCACCTGTTAAGTTGCAATTCTTGTGTTGGTAAAAGCAGACCACATGTGCTCAGTTTTATGTAGTTCAATGTTAATCGTGTTTCATCCAGACTCTTATGATATGGTCTAGCTCTAATAAGAAATCGGCACATGGATTATTTGGGTTCACTTTGTTGATTCTAATACTAAGATTGATTCACAAAGTTGTGATTCATCAAACAGACTTAGCGATTGGAATTGATTTTTTCGTGATTCAGGTGAACTAACATATGGTTGAAGGGCTGCTTTATTCACTACTCAACTAAATGCTTTCTTTGAGGCTATGTGAACCCAATTATGGTTTCATAAGAAATATGAAGTTGATTAGTTGAAGATGTTTCTTGGTAGACGGGTCTGAATGATATGTGCTGAAATGTTGAAAGACTTGTTAACGGAATTGAAGAGGGTGTTTCTGATTTAAACTTAAGGAAAAAAAAGCTCTTTTGAATTGTATTTTTTATGGGAGATGATTGGTTGGAGTAAAGTGTAGTGTTGTGCGACAGCAGGAAGTTGGCCTCATCATGGGCCGTTACATGTTGTTTGGATTTACATTTACTTGTATTTTCTGTTTATTTCATTTCGTTTTTGTTGTAATGGTTAGTATGCTAACCTTTCTTTTGTATGGTTTTTTTTAGTTGTTAATAGAGTGAACCAATTTTCACTATATATATATATATAATAGAAATCTAAATGAACACAAAAATAGACATAAATTAGAAGACATAAAATCTCCACCATCAAATTACACCCTTATTTCCACCTTGTACGTAAAGAAAAACTAATTCGATGGTTCGAATTTCATGTCCTTGATTTCATGTTTAGTTTTTTTTTTGTGTGTGTGTATGTGTGTGTTTTTATACACATATTTTGATACATATGAAGTTACCCCTGGTAACCTTATGAAGTTAATTTTATTTTTTGTGTTGTTAATGCTTTGAATATTTGCATTCGTGTTGAGAGAGAGTGATTTGTTTGAGAGAAGCAGAGTGTTTTCGAAAGGTTGTTTTAAATATTTTATATGAACTTTGATGTAGTGTTAATATATGGAGTTTATATGTACTCTCTTTCCTTATGTGGTACCCATTTAGGTTTTAGGGGGGTGGGGGTGGGGGAGGGCATAACGTTTTGATGAGGCATATAAACAATTGGTATTGCAATAAAGTTACTAATTTTCAATATATATATATATATATATATATATATACATATATATATGGAGCGGCTATTGGGACACAAAATTAAACACACAAATGGAGACACAAAATTTACACCTTTGGATTTGTTTGTCTTTATGTGTGAGGTGTAATTCAAGGGGAAATCTAGTGGTTGAGATTGTTTGTGTTTATATTTGTGTCACCATTTTGTGTCTAAATAGAATTTCCCATATATATATATATATATATGTGTGTGTGTGTGTGTGTGTGTATGAAAATGGAATCTTTTAATATATATTTTCATAATGTACCTAATTGCTTCAACAATGGCGAACTATTTTTTATCAGGGCGATTTAGATCTGTCTCCTCCTTGCGCCTCCACTCTTTTCCACCTCGTTCCTCGTCACTTTTGTTCCTTCACCTGTGATGCCAATAACAAGAAAGCAAAACCTCATTTCCAATCATCCTTGAAAACCAGATCTAGTAGTCGCTCATCAAAGCTTCAATTGCTGTCGGACTCTAAGTATGACCCTGAAATCGTCGCACGTACTACTACTCCTATGCCTATTTATATGTTGTCGGATTCTCATCCCTTGAATGCTTAGATTGCTGAGGAGAACGCTGCTTGTTGTACATCCACATTGCCTACACAAAGTAGAGGTAACCCCTTTAACTTCTATGATGGCGTAGGCTTCTGCTTGGCTTGTGCAAAGCGAGTCTTCCAATTAGTGAAAATGATGCTCATCTGGTGTTAGGAGCTGTAAACGAGAATTTGGGTCTAAATTTGTTTGTTGATTCTTGCGATTTGGATATAGGAAGTAACATAGGTGGTACTAAGGTACCAGAGGTTGTTGACTTGTGTGATGGCCCGCTCCGCACCAGCCGACATTTCCATCGAAATGCATTGTACCAATGCCCGACTAGCACGGGATGGTCATCAAGGAAAAAGGGTTTTCAAACTATGAATCACCAAACAACCTGTAGTATATCTTGCGGCGCATGGAATAAAATATAATAATAACATACTTGACATAAAACAGGCAAGACAGTGCATAAGCTGAAAACTAAACCATCATAACAGCGGAATCCAAAATACAGCTTATGATCCAAACCGTTATTACTAGTTCAAAATACTGTATCTAAAGCAAAATAGAAAGGTACACTACTAATGCCCAAAGCAATAACCGTCAATAACACAGGGAGAATATATGTAAATAGTACGTGGAAGCCTCGTGCTCGTCTCCGGACAGCTACTCGTGCATAATCACTTGACCTATCTCTAGTCCGCTCGTTTAAGAGCACCCAGAGTAATAAGAAGAGACATAAAACTCTGGGTTAGACAAAAGTCTGGTATGAGCGATAGCACTAAAATAAAACAATAATAGGTATAAATAAATCATACCTGAACCTGGGCCTACAACCAAAGAGTTAGCACAACAAGATGTACAGTACTCTATGGTAACACTAACATGGAGAGTAAAATGGGAGCGCGCGTGTCATGATGATAGCAAATATCAAACATAGCAATCAACCTCATATCTCTCACTCAGTGCATAAATAATACGATATCGACCACTTTGATCACCAAATCCATTGAGGCCATGACGGTTCCATGCCCTTCTGGACTCCGTACAACTAATTGCCATGACCATGCCCTTCTGATCTATAGCCAATAACCCTTCCTATTCCATTCATCCTCTGGCTTTGGTTCGTCTACATGTCCCCTCTCTCAACTGTGAACCAAAGTTATAGATATCGATAACTCCTATACACACATCCGTCAACATAGCTGTTTAGGCTATGAAAACTGGAAAAAATGTCAAAAACAGCCTTTTACAGTGTTATTGAAATGCTATTATATCCCCTGGTTCAATTCTGCATTCATCTGATGTGAAGAGCTAAGCAAAACTGGCTTTCGCAACATTCCTGCCCTTTTTACAGCATTTCAGAAGTGCTGTCGTTGTTCAGGTGCAACCGAAACCCATGCGCGACTAACCACAGCATTTCACAAGTGCTATCGTAGGTGCGACCAACCACAGCATTTCAAAAATGCTGTCGTAGGTGCGACCGAAACCAATGCGTGACCCACCATAGCATTTCACAAATGTTGTCGTAGGTGCGACCGAAACCCATGCGCGACCGACCACATCATTTCACAAATGTTGTCGTAGGTGCAACCGACAACAACATTTCACAAATGTTGTCGTAGGTGCGACTGACCACAGCATTTCACAAATGTTGTCGTATGTGCGACCGATCCTATTTCCTGCATACATTCTAACAAGCAATCTTCGCCACACGATGGCATTTTCAACCATTCTTACCTTCCTATGCAACACAAAACATCCCAAACAGTAATAGCAACATATAGAATCAACCATAAACATCAAAACAAAGATTTAACATGTAACTATGGATCAAACATTCCCAAAACCATGATTTTCCCCTTAACCATGTTTTAGTTATAGAATTAGCAAACTTAATCCAAATTAACCCAAATTTTCACCAATGACATAAAACAATATTTTAGAATTTCTACATATTTTTATGATGCATAATTTCGCTAATTATCACTAATCACCCCTTATTAGCCGTGATTAGTGAATAAAAGTGCAAATCACTCACCTTAACCATAAATAAATTTTAGATTTGAAACTCTAACTGATTTGGCATGGATCCCAGTGCATTCCAGCAACTCTATCTTGATTTCTTTGCTAATCTGCCTTAATTTGGTGTAGATTTGGCTAATATGTGATTAGAAACTGATTAAAGGAATTTAGATGGTGGAGCCCATTGCTAAGTTTGAAAAAATGAAATGGCGGCCGAGAAAAATGAAATGTGATGGTTTTCTAACTCATTTTAGCCTCCTCATAACCCTAATTCCGAAATGGGTTATGGGCCCATCCACTAATTGTCCTACTATGCTCGTATAAATAGTTTTTCACCTTCTAAACCTTATTTCAGACATATCTCCCAAATGGCAAGTCTGTTTGATCAATGTGACCACTCTATGGAAAGCTAAACCATCATCTGAATCCAATGGAAGTAGTTTCAGGTCAAATCTCCTTGCTAATCAAAAGTTATAGGTAAAACAATATTCGCCAGGGGTAGAACGGTCATTTAAAAATTGGCAAAAATCATGAACATGGGAAATGACTCCAGTAGTCGTTCCCCAAACTTACAGACTATACAACTTTGTACGAGTATAAAATAAATATTCTACGACCCTCCGATGCATAGAATGTGGGTCGTTACACTCTTCTCCCCTTAAGAAATTTCGCCCTCGAAATTCTTTAGCTAAAACATACAATGGTGCCCCGCATGCCTATCAGATATTTACAAACAATCAACATACATGATAACACAACAAGCCTATCCTAGCATGCAGTTTGCTAACAAAGGAATAACTATATCGCTGTCAAAAATCTTACCGGGCTAAGAGTTTTGGATACGTCTTCCTTATGCTTTCCTCAGTTTCCCGGGTACAGTCATTCTCATTATCACCCCCACAGGACCTTAATCAGTTTCACCATCTTCCTTCGAAGTTGGTTTGTATCATGTCCGACCATACGAATCGTTTTGTGGCTCCCAACTGCCTCAAATTCCACCTCGTTATCATCCATCTGATCTGGTGAAATAGTCATATCAGAATCGTTCACGAACTTCCTTAACTGGGAAACATGAAATACGTTGTGCACTCCCACCATCTTGTCTAGTAATCCAACTTTATACGCTAAATTCCAAACTTGTTCGGGAACTGGGAATGGACCAACAAATCTTGGTGCCAATTTTCCTCTCCTACCAAATCGAATTACACTCTTCAAAGGAGAAATCTTGACGAATACCAAGTCGCCAACGAAGAATTTCAAATCTCTTCGCCTTTTATCAGCATAACTTTTCTGCCTATCTTGGGAAACCTTTATTCTCTGTTGAATAACCTTGATCTTATTTGAAGTTTCTCTTATTACATCTGGCCCAAGCACAAATTTCTCACCTGTTTCCAGCCAACATGATGGTTAGTTGCACCGTCTTCCGTACAAAGCTTCAAATGGAGCCATACCAATACTGGACTGATAACTATTATTATACGCAAACTCTACCAGATGCAAACGGTCATCCCATGGACCTCCATGATCCAATATACAAGCTCTAAGGAGATCCTCTAATACACGATTCACCCCCTCTGTTTGACCGTCGGGTTGGGGATGGTATGCGGTACTGAGATGTAATTCTGAACCTAAAGCCTCTTGTAAGCTCTTCCAAAACCCACTAGTAAATAATGGATCTCGGTCACTCACAATACCTTTAGTTACTCCATGAAATCTCACTACCCACTTCATATACAATTCTGCTAACTTAGTTGCCATTCTTTTCGACTTGAACGGTATAAACCTTGCACTCTTGGTCAATCAATCAACAATCACCCAAATACTATTGTTATCCGATCTAGTCCTTAGTAAACAGTCAATGAAATCCATTGAGATTTGTTCCCATTTTCATTCGAGGATTTCTAATAGGTTAGGATTGTCCCTTAGGAATAACCAACACTGGTGCACATGTTAACTACTCCTTTAGGCTCTTAAATGCATTCTCACACCTTTTGTCCCAAACAAAAGCTTGATTCTTCTCGGTTAACTGAGTTAATGAAGACGCTATCTTGGAGAAGTCTTGGATAAACTTACGATAATATCCAGCTAACCCCAAGAAACTTCTCACTCTGTTGCATTCTTAGGCGTAGACCAATCTTGTACCATAGCCACCTTCACAGGAGCCACGACAATACCATTCTCTGAGACAACATGGCCCAAGAATCTCACTTCCCTCCTCCGGAAGTGACACTTAGAAAATTTTTCTTTCAATTGTTGTTTCCTCAACACCTTCATCACTGACCTCAAATGTTTCTTGTGTTCTTCCTCTGTCCTTAAGTAAACCAAGATATCGTCTACAAACACAAGAACAAACTTATTCAATTGTTCTCTGAAAACCCTATTCATAAGATCCACAAAATATGGTCAACCCGAATGGCACGACCAACCACTCATAGAATCCAGACGGTGTTCGAAAAGCCGTTTTAGGTATAATCTCAACTGCTACCCGAAGCTGATGAAAACCTACCGCGAGATCCAACTAGGAAAATGCTCTTGCTCCATTCAGTTGATCAAATAAATCATCAATCCACGAAATAGGTTACTTATTCTTCCTAGTCACCATGTTCAACTCGCGATAATCCACACACAAGCAAATGGACCCATCGACCTTGGTAGCAAACACAACTGGTGCACCCCACTCGTAAATACTTCTTTGGATAAATCCCTTCTTCAAAAGGTTGCCAACTTGCACCTTGAGCTCTCGCTGCTCCCTTGGCGCCATACGATGAAGTGGCATCACTATAGGTCTGGCATCTTTCACTAAATTAGTTCGAAATTCGATCTCTCGGTGTGGTGGAAGTCTGGTCACTTCCCTAAAGATGTTCGGATACACGCCAGCAATAGGCACATCTGATAACTCATCGTGCGGGATGTCGAGGGAATTTAGAAAACTAGTCATCACCACATCAGTAGTAGGCCACCCAATACCACCCTCCACCCATCATCCGCTACAATGGTCACCGAAGACCCCTCACAGTCTAGCACCACCCCATACCTTTGGAGCCAATCGACTCCCAAAATAATGCCAAACCCAGTTAGGCCCAAAACAAAGCAATCACAAGCAAACATACATCCATGACTCACTAAGACCAAATTACGACAAATCATACTAAGGCTAGTCGAACCACCGATTGGGTTCATCACAACTGAAGGTCTATCGACAAGCTCGGGTTCCAATTCCAACCTATCAACCAGGTTACTAGATACGAAGGAATGGGAAGCCCCGGTATCAAGCAAAACTCGAACAGGAATGTCAAAATTGAAAGCATACCTTGAATAACGACACCTTTTTCCTTCTGCACCACAATTGGGGCATTCGCCGAAGAAGGAACAACGTTGATAGCATGTGATTTCACGATCTGCTTCTCTTTAGGGGGTTGTGGACATTCATTTTTGAAGTGTCCCACTTGGTCACAGTTGAAGCATTTCCTCTCCCCCTTCTTTGATAGACAATCTTTGATATAGTGGTCGTTCTTGCCGCAGCCAAAGCACTGGGCCCCTTTCTTATTCTTCTTTTTCTGACCATCCTTAGTCTGGTCCTATTTCCTCTTATTCTGGGAATTATTCTTGCCTTCACCGCTTTCCGGCGGCTTTGGCTCCTCTGCAGATGCAACAGCAACATCGGTCTTCGACTTAGGGTATAGGCTCACATATCTCAATGCTTTTCCCATAATAGATTCAAAAGTTTCATCGATATGGTTTATAAGTCTTTCCCCTAAGTACTCATCTAGGCCAGTTATGAACTTGTCGTTATTCTTCTCGGTAGTTGATAAGGGATAATCCATATTTCGATAAAGTTTCGAATTCTGCAATATATTCCGAGACTGCCCTACCATTCTGCTTAAGCTCCAAAAATTTCCTGAACAATTCTAATTTCTGAGAAGTTGGAATAAAGTTATCACTGAAGCCAGTCTTATTCTGATTCCAAGTAACTTGATCCTCGGGAGTAGCCGCTTTCATGGCGTTCCACCAATTCATAGCCCGTCTTTGAAGCTAACGTGATGCTAACTTTCTCTTCATTGCAACCTCGATCCCCATATCCTCAAATATGTGCTCACAACTATCAAGCAATTCTTGAACTTACGTTGCCGATTCCATTTCGTGGAGCGGCTTTCCACCAAGATTAATATAATCCTTGCTGAGCGTTGCGAAATTGGCTCTAGGCGCCTGCACCGTTGCACCACCACCGTTAGTAACATTAGGAACTGCTCCCTGAGCATCCCTAAGCATCTCTTGCATGAAGGTAGTGAACATTGTCCTCATATCAGGTACATTCCCATTGTTGGCCTCTGAACCCGTACTTCTTGTATATTGGCTTATCGTTTAATCTGTAAAGAGAAAAACGATTAACCATCTCTTTAGTGGTGCCAGTGCAGTGCGACTTCATCCTTACCTATACTAATAATAATATATATATAGCTTTTGAAAACCAAAATATCACAAATACGTGCTCCCATATACGTATACTATATTTCCCTAATATCTGTCCCTAGGTTGAACTATGCAACCTAGGCTCTGATACCAAGTGTGACGGCCGGCCCTGTACCAGCCGACATTTCCCTAGAATTGCGTTGTACCAATGCCCGACTAGCACGGGACGTTCATCTAGGAAAAAGGGCTTTGAAACTATGAATCACCAAATAACCTATAGTATATCTTACAGCGCATGGAATAAAATATAATAATAACATACTTGACATAAAACAGACGAGACAGTGCATAAGCTGAAAACTAAACCATCATAACAGCGGAATCCAAAATACAACTTATGATCTAAACCATTGTTACAACTTCCAAATACTGTCTCTAAAGAAAAATAGAAAGGAACATTACTAATGCCCAAAGCAGTGACCATCAACAACATAGGGAGAATATATGTAAATAGTATGTGGAAGCCTCCTGCTAGTCTCCGAACAGCTACTCGTGCATAACCACTTGACCTATCTCTAGTCTGCTCATTTAAGAGCACCCAGAGTAATAAGAAGAGACATAAAACTCTGGGTTAGACAAAAGTATGGTATGAACGATAGCACTAAAATAAAACAATAATATGTATAAATAAATCATACCTGATCCTGGGCCTGCAACCAAAGTGTTAGCACAACAAGATGTACAGTACTCTAAGGTAATACGAACATGGAGTGTAAAATGGGAGCGTGCGTGTCATGGTGATAGCAAACATCAAACATAGCAATCAACCTCACATCTCTTACTCAGTGTGCAAAGCGTACGATATCCACCACTTTGATCACCATATCCATTGGGGCCATGACGGGTCCATGCCCTTTTGGACTCCATAAAACTAATTGCGATGACCATGCCCTTCTGGTCTATAGCCAATAACCCTTCCCAGTCTGCACATCGTCTGGCTCTGGTTCGTCTACATGCCCCCTCTCTCAATGGTGAACCAAAGTTATAAATATCGATAACTCCTATGCACACGTCCCACAACAAAGCTGTTTAGGCTATGAAAATTGGCAAAAATGTCAAAAACAACCTTTTACAGCGTTACTGAAATGCTATTGTATCCCCCTGTTCAATTCTGCATTCATCTAGTGTGAAGAGCTAAGCAAAACATCAAAACTGGCTTTCACAGCGTTCCTGCCCTTTTTACAGCATTTCAGAAGTGCTGTCGTAGCTCAGGTGCAACCGAAACCCATGTGCGACCGACCACAGCATTTTACAAGTGCTGTCATAGGTGCGACCAATCATAGAATTTCACAAATGCTGTCGTAGGTGCGACCGACCACAATATTTTACAATTGTTGTTGTAGGTGCGACCGAAACCCATGCCGACCGACCACAGTATTTCACAAATGTTGTCGTAGGTGTGACCGACCACAACATTTCGCAAATGTTGTAGTAGGTGCGACCGACCACAGCATTTCACAAATACTGTCGTAGGTGCGACTAAAACCCTTGAACGACAGACCACACCATTTCACAAATGTTGTCGTGGGTGCGACCGATGACAGCATTTCACAAATGTTGTCGTAGGTGCGACCGATCCCATTTCCTGCATACATTCCAACAAGCAACCTTCGCCACACGACGGTGTTTTCAACCATTCTAACCTTCCTATGCAACCACAAAACATCCCAAACAGTAATAGCAACATATAGAATCAATCATAAACATCCAAACAAAGGTTTAACATGTAATTATGGATCAAACATTCCCAAAACCATAATTTTCCTCTTAATCCACTTAACCATGTTTTAACTATAGAATTAGCAAACTTAATCCAAATTAACCAAATTTTCACCAATGACATAAAATAATATTTTAGAATTTCTACATATTTTTATGATGCATAATTTCGCTAATTATCACTAATTACCCCTAATTAGCTGTACTTAGTGAATAAAAGTGCAAATTTCTCACTTAGCCACAAATAAATTTCAGATCTGAAACTCTAACTGATTTAGCACGGAATCCCAATGTATTCCAGTAACTCTATCTCGATTTCTGGGCTAATCCTCCTTAATTTGGTGTAGATTTGGCTAATATGTGATTAGAAAGTGATTAAAGGTGAATTTAGAAGGTGAGGCCATCGCTAGGGTTGAAGTAATGAAAGTGGCGGCTGAGAAAAATGAAATGACATGGTTTGCTAACTCATTTTAGCCTCCCCATAATTCTAATCCCGAAGAGTTATGAGCCCATCCACTAATTACCCTATTAAGCCCATTTAAGCAGTTTTTCACCTTCTAAACCTTATTTCAGCCATATCTCCCAAACAGTAAATCCGTTTGATTAATGTGACCACTCTACGGAAAGGTAAACCATCATCTGAATCCAATGGAAGTGGTTTCATATCAAACACCTTACCAATCAAAAGTTATAGGTGAAACAAGATTCTCTAGGGGCAAAACAGTCATTTAAAAATCGGCAAAAATCGTGAACATGGGAAATGACCCCAATATTCGTTCCCCAAAGTTACACGACTATACGATTTCGTATGAGAATAAAACAAATATTCTACAATCCTTCGATGCGTAGAATGTGGGTCGTTACAACTTGCTTGGTAATCGACCCCCTAGCACTACTAATTGTGAAAACCAACAGCGAACACAACCTACTCGACAAAATTCTCTATCCAATATATCTTTAATGCCACCTGCTCCAACACATATTGCTAAGCCGCGGGACATCCTTGTTCAACGCATTGCCAAAAATTGTTGGAGACTACACATGTAACACCCCACATCCGTTAAGGTCACTCACAAAGGGAATGCCTTAACTTCAATGGAGCATTATGGGTACTGGAACAGAAATATTACATGAAATAACATAGATAAAACAGCGGAAGAATCAAAAGATAAATTTCATTACTTTTAAAAAGAGTCAAAACCTTTTACATCAAATAGCCAAGGTCATTATTTTCCATTACAACAAATTCTGTCTTGCATAAATAAAGAAGCATAATCTCAAAACAACAAAAGTAGCTTAATTCCCCAAAGGTAGTAGAAATGAAGCCATAGCATAGCTTAAGATCAAACCGTACATGAGCTGAACCGAAAGCAAGCGAAATCCAAGCTAAGTGCTAGAGTTTCCTCCCTGAGAACCTGGGGGAGGGGGAAACAAAAGGAAGAGAGACAAAAGAAAACGGGTCAGTCATAAAGACTGGTAAGTCCTAGTGACTTTCAGCATAAAAACAGGTAAAGGTAACATGACATGTACAAACTGAAAGTAAACATAAGGATGATGACAAGATGGGCAAGATAGACTAAGATAACATGTTAAATCAAGTTTAAATCAAGTATAAATCAAGTATAGCATCACATATTCAAGGTACTCTGCATCAACTGTACTAGAATCCCAAACCCATGTCTTATATTAATCATGAAATGATCCCTTGGCCCAATATCATGAAATGACCTATTACTAGGTCCAACGGAATGATCCACTAATCGATCGGCTCCCTACAAATTCTAGCTCGTCATGTGTCTGTGTCATACGACCCTATTACGAATGTAATCACCTGTACTAGGTCCATCATAGGGTGTATCAAGCCCTAGGGTGTCAAACACCGACACGAATCAAGCATGCACAGATAAACCTATTGATGCCCAATGCCTGCTTTTTCAACTCCGGACCACGTGCACGACCGTAGCCCGCTTGAACCTACACTGGCGCACCAACACAGCCATTGTTCTAGTCGCTTACAATCAGCCCAGTAATCGTGCTCCACCCTGCCTAGTTCCAGGGTACCGTGATACATCTAGTGGGTTACTGCTGAAATGCACCGCGTAACTAGGGTTTCCGACCAATAGGTTAAGTGTTGCCATTTAATTTCGTGACTTAACCCTTATCAGTCTAGCATGTCAAGTTGGTTAAGTGTTGTCATTCAAGTTCATGACTTAACCCGCCTACATGTCATGTCAAATTTAACTAAGTGTTGTCGTTCAAGTTTATGACTTAGCCCTATGAATCATGTGTCAAGTTGGTTAAGTGTTATCTTTCATGTTCATGACTTAACCCTATCATGTGGCATTAATTCATTAATGCACCCCAACCTCTCACATTAGACCTGTTGTTGTGGTCACTGGATATGTCGGGCGGTTCCCGGAAGATTTACACCACAACTCAGTCTGACCTTAGGTTTTCAAGTGCGGTATGACCAAGTACCCACATTGGATCCTATTGTTTGCAGTAACTGGATTTGTCGGGCAGTTCTGGGCATAATTACATTGCAAACTCAACCCAATCACAAGGTTGGCCATTTTCAAGTTCATTCTAGTGTCATGCCCATGTTCAAATTTCATGTTAAGTTCGTGTCAAGTTTCATGGCGAATTTCATACCAAGTTTCCTATAATTACCATTTTTTCCCAACGTTACCCCATCTAAATATTAGGCTAACAATCTTAGCCAAATTTTTCGTCCGCATGATTTTTGACATATAATATTAGGCTAAAAACATAGCCTAATTTAACGTACATAAAATCTGCATAAAGAAATTCATTAACATAAACATGACGTAGGTGTAAACTTGGCATTTTCGGCATAGTCAATATGAACACCGTAGGTGTGTACTTGCAAAATAATCAACATGAATATCATAGGTGTGAACTTGCAACGTAGACTAAATCAACTTACATATATGTGAACTTGCAAATCAATCACGAACATATGAATAAGTGTGATCTTGAAATATGACATAGGTTTAACATATACACATAAACATGTAGATTTAACATTTGGTCACATATGTGATATGATTTTACAACCTAAAACTTGAATAGCATGATAAACTACACAACTTGTCCTAACAGGTTATACTCCAAGTTCATATACATATGAATAGATTTATTCATTAATTCCCAATTCAACATGATAATAAAATAGAATCACAAACATAGATCAATATCATTCAATTCCACATATAACACATTAAACATTGTTCTATTATCAGTTTATTTTCAAGGCATGACATAACTGAATAAATTTACTAAAACATCGCTGGCATATATATATCTGATAACATTATGAACATGAAATGGTTTGAATAATATTCTAGGTTCAAGAACATGGATAGATCTAACTTAAATAGAAATTTTTTCCAAAATCAAGATCCAAGGACAAATAAAGAAAATAGGTCTGAATAGAAAATCAAGCTTAGATCCGATTTCATAGTCATAATCCTAGGCAATAACCTCATGGTCATGAATCATAGGTGATTACCCACAATTGTCCTTGTCATAATCATAGGCAATAGTCTTATGTTCACAGTCATAGGCATAGGCATAGTCTTATGTTCACAGTCATAGGCATAGGCATAGTCTTATATTCACAGTCATAAGCATAGGCATAGTTTTATGTTCACAGTCATAGGCATAGGCATAGATATAGTCTTATGTTCACCGTCATAGTCTTAGGCCATTAACAATAGTTTCAACGTCATAGGCATAGTAATGTTATGGACATGAAAGAGCCTGATTTACAACATGAATAGGTCCAAACTGATTTCGTAGCAATATTCCCAAAAGTCAAGATCCAAGATGAACAAAAATAGATATGAATCATACATAGATCCAATTCCAATTTATAACATGTCCATATTAAGTTTATAGTTTTTTTTATCTAAAAGTAACTTGAACTTACAGATCGTGGTCTAAGAAATTTAGATGCAGAAGTCAAGTCTAAAAATTTGTCGTTGAATTGTTGAATCGTTGTATCTTGCTTTGATTGTAGAAGCAAATCCTTCAACATGAAATTCCTAGCCGTAGTCTTCAAGAAATAATCTTCGCGTTTTAATTTATCTTAATTTAATTTAGTGGAAGAAGAAGAAGCCCTGATCATCCAGAGTTTGTGCAGCATAAGGTTAGAGAAGAATGGTGTAAAGAGAATGAGGCTAAGAGGCCGTTTATATAGGATTAGACAGACGAATCTAGATAGAAAACGAGATCAGATACATCAAAATGCTTCAAGTTCAGAAAATGGGTTCGGGAGGTAGGTCGACCCCCAGGTCGACACTATGGTCGACCTGGTCCCTGGGAGGTCGACACTATGGTCGACCCCCAGGTCGACCTAGTCCTGGGCGGGAAATTTCCCGCCCAGCCTATTCTGGGTTTTGAATTCGAATTTTCGAGCTGTTTTTTATTCTGAAAATTTCCGAAACTTCGGAGGGTCATATCTCCCTCATACGGACTCCGATTTTCGAAAAATCGGACTCGTTTCCAAGAAGAATTTCGAGATGAACACAATGGCGCAACCCGTTTCCCCTAATTATTATTTTAAAATTTAATTCTGCCTTGATTTATGGTTTTAACATGTTATTAAAATACGGGTTGTTACATTCTCCCCTCCTTAAAGGATTTCGTCCCCGAAATCTTCAAGTTAGGAAGAATGCATCCTATCATCCAATCAACCATCTACTCAATCATCAATCACAAGCATTCATTGTCCTTAAGAGATTTCTAATGCTGTATGAACATATGCAAGAAGTGTGTGTATATGTTCCTTGTCAAATGCAAATGATCAGGCCTGATTGATCTTCTTAATGCAAAATATGTTTAGTGCCATGAATCCAACATGTGTGCAAATAGTCCTAGTCACATAAACACTATATGTGTGCACAAACATCCATCCATATGCAACATTCACATGATAATACATTCAATTTCATCCATAAACAAGTATAAACACTCATGCATATGCAATATGAAAATGTGTCTGAGTCGATCTAGTGCCTAATGTGTGTTATGCAACCACGAGCAACCACTTGCAACCATTTGCAAACATCAACCATAACATGTTTCAATCACATGTTTACATCCAAAAGGGTTCTGCCTAAGGTTCTCAAGATAGGATTGAGAAGATAAGCAAGATAAAACAAAGCATCAAGGAGAAGAAGTTAAAGATGTACCCCCAGAAGGTCATGCTTGCGGGGCTTGCCCTTGGTTCTTAGGGCAATTCTTGCTGGTATGTCCAGTATCACCACACTGAAAGCATGCTCCCATCTTCATCTTCTTCTTTCTACAATCCTGGACTATATGCCCCTCAATACCACAGAAGTGGCATTTTCTTTTATCACTTGTCTTGTTATCATTATTGTTATTGTTGTTCTTGCCTCCTTTCTTCGAGTCTACCTTCTTGTTTGGAGACTCATTTGCCTTGACCTCCTTCTTGCCATTCTTGTCTTCTTCATATAAGAGCGCCATGTCTACTCGCTTTTCGTAAGTAGCCCCCATAGGTGCGTGGGTCATAGCCAAGCTGTGAATTGGCTCATTCAACCCCTTGACAAAACAGAGAGCCTTCTTATGAGGAGTATTCACTAAGTCCAGTCCAAATCGGGCCAGCTGATTGAATTGTTTGACGTACTCCTTGATCGTCATACTCCCTTGCTTAAGAGATAAGAACTTTTCCAACTGTAGACTTCATTCAGCTTGCGAGAGGAATTTCATCTCGAACCTTATTCTGAAATCCATCCATGTTTCAACCGGCCTCTCGGCGTTAGTGACTTCCCACCAATAGGAAGCTTCGTCTTTGATCAACCATGCCGCCAACTGTACCTTCTGCCTATCGTCCACCTTGAAGATAACGAACAGATCCTCAGTTTCTTTGAGCCAGTTCCTCGCTTCTACGAATGATTCAGTTCCCTTGAAATCCTTTCCACCAATGGCCCTAAAATCTTTACAGATCTTTGAGAAAGCAATTGCACAAGGAGGGGGAGGAGGAGGAGGAATCGCTGCAGCTGGAGGAGGAATATCTGTTGGGCCTGCATCGTTGGCCCTAGCCTCTAAGTACCTCCTGAACCAGCCAGGTATTGGCACGCCCTCTGGAAAGTTAAGATTCCCAGACATGCTGAAATTGTAAAGAAGAGATTCAAAGGAGGAAACAAAGGATAGTGCTAACGGTTTTGGGGAATAGCCTTTAAATAGAACAAGACTTTTCTTGAAAAAAAATGCTTCTTTGTAAACGGGTTTGAAAATAGTTTTAGAAGGGTTTTAAAAACTTTTGCCCAGTCTGGTAACCTTCTGCTCTGATACCAAATGTAACACCCCACATCCGTTAAGGTCACTCACAAAGGGAATGCCTTAACTTCAATTGAGCATTATGGGTACTGGAACAGAAATATTACAAGACAGAGCATAGATAAAACAGCGGAAGAATCAAAAAATAAATTTCATTACTTTCAAAAAGAGTCAAAACCTTTTATATCAAATAGCCAAGGTCATTATTTTCCATTACAACAAATTCTATCTTGCATAAATAAAGAAGCATAATCTTAAAACAACAAAAGTTGCTTAATTCCCCAAAGGTAGTAGAAATGCAGCCATAGCATAGCTCAAGATCAAACCGTACATGAGTTGAACCGAAAGCAAGCGAAATCCAAGCTAAGTGCTAGAGTTTCCTCCCTGAGAACCTTGGGGGGGGAACGAAAGGAAGAGAGGCGAAAGAAAATGGGTCAGTCATAAAGACTGGTAAGTCCTAGTGACTTTCAGCATAAAAACAGGTAAAGGTAACATGACATGTACAAACTGAAAGTAAATATAAGGATGATGACAAGATGGGCAAGATAGACTAAGATAACATGATAAATCAAGTATAAATCAAGTATAGCATCACATATTCAAGGTTCTCTGCATCGACTGTACTAGAATCCCAAACCCATGTCTTATATTAATCATGAAATGATCCCTTGGCTCAATATCATGAAATGACCTATTACAAGGTCCAACGGAACGATCCACTAATCGATCGGCTCCCTACAAGTTCTAGCTCGTCATGTGTCTGTGTCATACGGCCCTATCACGAATGTAGTCAACTGTGCTATGTCCACCATAGGGTGTATCAAGCCCTAGGGTGTCAACCACCGACACGAATCAAGCATGCACAGATAAACCTACTAATTCCCAATGCCTGCTTTTTCAACTCCGGACTACGTGCACGATCATAGCCCGCCTGAACCTACACTGGCGCACCAACACAGCTGTCATTCTGGTCGCTTACAATCAGCCCAGTAATCGTGCCCTACCCTGCCTAGTTCCAGGGTACTGTGATACATCTAGTGGGTTACTGCTGAAATGGACCGCGTAACTAAGGTTTCCGTCCAATAGGTTAAGTGTTGCCATTTAAATTCGTGACTTAACCCTTATCAGTCTAGCATGTCAAGTTAGTTAAGTGTTGTCATTCAAGTTCGTGACTTAACCCGCCTACGTGTCATGTCAAATTTGACTAAGTGTTGTCGTTCAAGTTCATGACTTAGCCCTATGAATCATGTGTCAAGTTGGTTAAGTGTTATCTTTCATGTTCATGACTTAACCCTATCATGTGGCATTAATTCATTCATGTGCCTCAACCTCTCACATCGGACCTGTTGTTGTGGTTACTGGATATGCCGGGCGGTTTCAGGCAGATTTACACCACAACTCAGTCTGACCTCGGGTTTTCAAGTGCGGTATGAACAACTACCCACATTGGATCCTATTGTTTGCAGTAACTGGATTTGTCGGGCGGTTTCGGGCAGAATTACACTGCAAACTCAACCCAATCTCGAGTTGGCCATTTTCAAATTCATTCTAGTGTCATGCCCATGTTCAAGTTTCATGTCAAGTTCGTGTCAAGTTTCATGGCGAGTTTCATGCCAAGTTTCCTATAATTACCAATTTTTCCCAACGTTACCCCGTCTAAATATTAGGCTAACAATCTTAGCCAAATTTTTCGTCCACATGATTTTTGACATACAATATTAGGCTAAATACTTAGCCTAATTTAACGTACACAAAAATTGCATAAAGAAATTCATTAACATAAACATGACATAGGTGTAAACTTGGCATTTTCGGCATAGACAATATGAACACCATAGGTGTGTACTTGCAAAATAATCAACATGAATATCATAGGTGTGAACTTGCAACGTAGTCTAAATCAACATACATATATGTGTATTTGCAACATAGACTAAATCAACTTACATATATGTGAACTTGCAAATCAATGACGAACATATGAATAAGTGTGAACTTGAAATATGACATAGGTTTAACATATACACATAAACATGCAGATCTAACATTTGGTCACATATGTGATATGATTTTACAACCTAAAACTTGCATAGCATGATAAACTACACAACTTGTCCTAACAGGTTATACTCCAAGTTCATATACATATGAATAGACTTATTCATTAATTCCCAGTTCAACATGATAATAAAATAGAACCACAAACATAGATCAATATCATTCAATTCCACATATAACACAATAAACATTGTTCTATTATCAATTTATTTCCAGGGCATGAAATAAATGAATAAATTGACTAAAACATCGCAGGCATATAGATCTGATAACATTATGAACATGAAAAGGTTTGAATAATAATCTAGGTTCAATAACATGGATAGATCTAACTTAAATAGAAAAAAATCCTCAAAATCAAGATCCAAGGACAAATAAAGAAAATAGGTCTGAATATAAAATCAAGTTTAGATCCGATTTCATAGTCATAATCCTAGGCAATTACCTCATGGTCATGAATTATAGGTGATTAGCCACAATTGTTCTTGTCATAGTCATAAGCAATAGTCTTATGTTCACAGTCATAGGCATAGGCATAGTCTTATGTTCACAGTCATAGGCATAGGCATAGTCTTATGTTCACAGTCATAAGCATAGGCATAGTCTTATGTTCACAGTCATAGGCATAGGCATAGGTATAGTCTTATGTTCACCGTCATAGTCTTAGGCCATTAACAATAGTTTCAACGTCGTAGGCATAATAATGTTATGGACATGAAAGAGTCTGATTTACAACAAGAATAGGTCCAAACTGATTTCATAGCAATATTCCCAAAAGTTAAGATCCAAGATGAACAAAAATAGATATTAATCATACATAGATCCAATTCCAATTTATAACATGTCCATATTAAGTTTATAGTTTTTTATCTAAATTAACTTGAACTTACAGATCGTGGTCTAAGAAATTTAGATGCATAAGTCAAGTCTAGAAATTTGTCGTTGAATTATTGAATCGTTGAATCTTGCTTTGATTGTAGAAGCAAATCCTTCAATATGAAATTCCTAGCAGTAGTCTTCAAGAAATAGTGTACGCGTTTTAATTTATCTTAATTTAATTTAGAGGAGGAAGAAGAAGCCATGATCATAAAGAGTTTGTGCAGCATAAGGTTAGAGAAGAATGGTGTAAAGAGAATGAGGCTAGGAGGCTGTTTATATAGGATTAGGCAGACGAATCTGGACAGAAAACGAGATCAGATACATCAGTTTCATAAAATGGGTTCGGGAGGCAGGTCGACACTATGGTCAACCCCTAGGTCGACCTAGTCCTGGGCGGGAAATTTCCCGTCCAGCCTGTTATGGGTTTTGAATTCGAATTTGAAATCGAATTTTCGAGCTGTTTTTGATTCTGAAAATTTCTGAAACTTCGGAGGGTCATATCTCCCTCATACGGACTCCGATTTTCGAAAACTCGGACTCGTTTCCAAGCAGAATTTCGAGATGAACACAATGGCGCAACCCATTTCCCCTGATTCTTATTTTAAAATTTAATTCTGCCTTGATTTACGGCTTTAACATGTTATTAAAATACGGGTTGTTACAACACACCAATCGACTTCGTCATACCCCATGATGAACATGGCTCGATTCCTCCATCGGAACTATTCCAGGAAGCCTTGTCTTTTTGGAAAGGCAATCTTATGAGCTTTTTCTTGGACTCTAAATCACCAAGAGTGGACAATGTCGCAAGGCCTAGAGATTACAGGGTGGATTGTGAATTACATTTGTAGATGGCCACTATTACTTGAAGTTTTCACTACTTCAGGAACAACAACATTCTTTGGAGGTGCCACCGACAATAATTGATGGAAAACCATTTATTGCAACAACCTGGAGCACTTCAGTTGATAGGGTAAAGGAGCAAGTACTGTCAGTTCATATCTAGACCCAATTCACACATGTACCCTCTGTTCTACACCCCCTCATTGGCCTGAACTGGCTAGCGTGCCATATCGGTAAACTAAAGTGCTTTGATGCCAACACTCAAGCAAGAGGTAACTTAATGTATGCCCGTGCCTTGATTGAAATCACCCCGGACAAGCCCTTACCTTCTTAGATCAATGTTAGAATTAAAGAATGAGAAAATATAGTAGATGTTAAACATAAATGGAAACCTAACATCTACACGACACGCAAGGCTATTGGTCACATGGTGGATAAGTGTAAAGTTGTTGGTGGTTCCTTGCCTTTGCCAAAGAACCCACTACCTCGTCTTCCTGCCAAGTTTTGGATAGCCAAGGCCAGAATGGAAGTCCCTGTTTCTGACCCTTCAGTATGTGGGCCGAAGGATGTACCTACGGAGGATGATCATCCTGGCTCTTTTTTACCTAATGTACCTCCTGAACCTAATATCCCTTGGGAGGAGGTGAAGTGTGCATGGGTGCACGCCCCCTTTGGAATGCATTACGATACAAAACATTATTACTTCAATCTATTACTTAAATAATAAAACAGGAACATCTCATTGTTGACGTGGACATTTTCAGAGACTCCGTATTCAAAATACTGATCTTCCACGGCCTCTCCAATTTTATTTTATTTTAATCCTTTTTCCGTTTAACACATCGTGGACGCCCCACTCTCCGTAAATGCCGGTAACTACCCTTCTCTTTTTTCCATTATTACCGTTTATCCCCAACCCAGAAATGGTTTTCCCCAAATGTGCCTTCAAATTCCAATCCAACAATTTTATCCCTGCAATTCCATTACCATCTATTCCCAACCCAGAAATGGTTTCACCCATACGTGCCTCTAATCCAACTATTTTTCCTTGCAACTAAATAGCCTTTTACCTTCTGCATAATGGCGTCTGTGAACAAGTTTGTCGACGGGATTGATTTAACCCGGTTGCATCGTTCTTTCTCTATAAGAGGTAGTACATCACTTACTGCTATTATTCAAATTCAGTTCTAAATCTTTCTTGCTGATGAAATTACTGCCTACGTTACTTATTTTCATTGCGAATTTGTTTGCCATTAAAGATCTATTTTACAAAACTAAAAATATGGAAAAGGGGTAGTTTGTATAACCTGAGATGTTTGTAAACAGTTGACGGGATTCAAGACAGTGGCGGCGATCTGATATACAAAGCGATGCAATTAGGCGATCTGTAAACAGTTCAATCTTCATCTTATTCTCTACAATTTGTATCTGCATGTTGCAAATAGTCATACCTACTTTCAGTTTTCAAGTCTGCACTCATTTTTACTTTACCAAAGAATGATCATAATTTACTCGAAGACAGGATGACATGCACTCTGTAATAATAGATTCTATCCCCAACCTATAATTATCTAACTGGAACTGTATAATTGGTTACATATGTGAAAGTAAAACTTAGGCATTTGAGTACAGTAAACAGCTTGAAACCAATTTTGATTGCCATCAACTTTTATTTGTAAAATGTATTAATAATGTAACGATAAATTTAACGGTTAAAAAAGGTGATTTAATGCTTGATGTTTACCATCATTACTCTCTACTTGATTGGGAAATTTCTTTTGATTACAACTTCATTAGGCATAGTGATTTGCCTAACTCAATTAAATTGACCAGCAACCCTGTATGGTGTACACTTTCAACAACACATCAACAGCAAATGCACCTCATTTGGTGATTTATGTTAGGTTTGCAAAATTGAAAAGCATGATTGCCTTTGTAATTATGTCTGTAATTGTCCAAACATTCCGCCAAACCATAGGTATAAGAATATTGCATCCAATTACGTGGTCATGCTTCCCAACCCACTTTTCTTTTTACTATATTTTTATTCATTGTCTTTAAAATATGTGTGAAACATTCACAACTAATTTACTGTAATTAAACAAATTTAAATTTTACATTTTCATCTTCAATCCTAATTTTTTCAGTGGAGATTATGAACAGTATCTTTGTCTAAACAGACATTTACATGTACATACATCTAAAAGTGTATATTAACATTTAAAAAATCATTCTAACTAATATCTCTTGACACAACGTAGTTTATACCATGCAGCTTTGACCAATGTTTCTATTATTTTTTCACATTTGTCGTCAGATATGACATGTTCTTTCCTAAGTTCCTTTAAAACTGGCAGAGGAAATAATATGTCGTATTCCATGCAGTTTTTTCTTTAAATTTTATCTTATTTACTAAAGAAACAAAAATTATGGGAACTGCGATACTAACACTAAATATATACAAAATTATTGTTTTAGGCCTAATCAGTACAGTTGCACCTATAGAAGCTAATGTTAATTAGCATTTACGAATATTTCATCACTTTTTACACAAATTACTGACTAAAAGCTCGATATGAGGGTCAGCTGTCAGTTGCTATAAAAAGGTATACAATATTACTAAATCTTCATTATTGTTTTTTTTAACATATAGTTTCATTGTTTCTATTTATTTATCTTTAAAAATCATGTTCTTCTACGAATTGCATCTAATTAACACCTAGGCTTTCTATTTACTCAAAAACTTACATTTTGATCAAGATTTGCATGTTGGATGACGACATGTAATATTGCTTTGCTAAACAAATTTATCCCTTAACGACTTTCTAATTCATTACACTACATTGTATATAACTGTAAACCCACACTGCTGACAATAAAGTATTACTCTGAACGTACACTTACCTTCTAATTGTTAATACTAACTCCAAAACAGAATTTCAAACAAATCTGCTCTACATGTGTATATGATTAATACAGACAACCTCTTTATCTCACATGCACAACAAGAGCAGTATAAATTAGGCCAAAAGGTTTTTATTTTTGTAATTTCAAATGGTAGTAATTTGACTAATCTATCCGACTAAATTTTATCGAGCCAAATATAATTACCTTGAAATCTTCAGCTTAGGCTTTCTTATTGTCTGATAATCGTAGAAATAGAAGCATAGTATTCATGGCACAACAACTATTTACTTTGTCAATGGAATTAAACATACATGTTTACCTCTCACCCCTCATTATCAATACATGTTTTGGAGTAGTATGTGCAACATCATGTTTATATGCTTTATTTTCTACCGCCAAAATGGGTTCGTGACATTGGGTAAGAAGCTGACATGAATTTGATGGGTTTTTTAATGATTAATGCTACTAATTGATCATTCTAATTGGTGAGGGTTCAAGATTAAAGTTTATTTCTATGACGATTTACGTATATCTGTAGGTCATTATTGTTTTTATATACTGTAAGTTATTATACGTACTACATAGTACCACTTATTCTTCAAAATTTGTATAGTTATTTTTCCAGTTTTAATAAATGTCCCTTCTATTGCATTGCACTAGACGACTAATAGTAAGAAGTGAATGTCACTCGGTAAACTGGGATTCATAGTGAGTGTGGCACTAATAATAGAAAACGAAAGGAGATAGAAATAAATTTCAATTTCAGTCTCTGATGCTTGCATATGCTACATCCCTTACTTTTATAACTAATCATGTTTATATAAGTATAAACTGAAGTTTACATCCATGGGACATATATGCTATATTCTGTTTTCCTGCATATTGACTTTACAACTGACTTATTTCAATTTATATTTGCAGTATTTTTATAATTGTATATCCTTGGTATGAATATGGTAGGTCATAGATAAAACTGCAAATCCTAAAGTTACTAAACATGCGAAGCTTAGGAAAGCTCATCCTTCTATAACATGATAATGCAGGAAAATATAGACAAACCTACAACCTACTTTATTGTATAGAAGTGTGATCGATAAATATGTTTTATTGTATCTTTTCAATGCATATCATGCTGAAATTGTATGATTACTATGAAAAAAAATGTCATTATTTAAAGATGTTAGATTATTTAGTTTCAAAGTTATGTTCACGTTCTGAAGTTTGAACTGTTTCTGCTAAATCGCAATCTAAAATAGTCATATTTGTGCAAAAAGAGTAGCAAATTTTATTTTATTAAGGTCCATTATCCTTTTTTTTAAAGCTGTTGTTACTGTGCCAATTTTTAAGAAGGAAAAGGACTATAGGTACATATAATAAGTGAGTTTTGGGAGTACATCACGGTTTTCTCTCCTTGCAAGGCATAAAGATATTCCTTTTTCCTTGATGTGTGACATGAGCCATGTATAAAACAGGAATGTTATATTAAATCAAGTGTGTGTGATTGTTTATACCTATTTACGTATTTACTAATTTCCAACCAAATATGTATACATTTATAGTAATTATTGTAGTCATTTTCAAAAGAAATATGTACATTTATCAATTACAAAGCAGTGCAAGTTTGTGTTAACCGGATTTCGCCACTCATTTGGGTAATGTTCGACACTATTTCTCTCCTTCATTGATTTTTGTTAAAATAAACTGTACTTGAAAATGGTAAATACATTATAGATGACTAAAGAACTCTGTAATATCATACACCAGTGACATAGCGATAAGGGACAACGACAGAAAGGATTTAAATTCTTCATCCTAGAAAATTGATATTCAATGTTTGCAAATTAATTTTATGGTCATGTAATGGTTCATATTATTTCATTCCTACCTAGAAAATCTCAAACAAATTCATATTGAGACTAAAGCTTTAGGCTTATCATATCAGCTCAATCTGTTTGTTGTATCAGACTTATATATTCATTATCCATAAGTATCAGAATAATGGATGTACCTGACTAATTTATTAATTAAGCCTCCTCTCCCACTGGAGTTCAGAGCTCACATTTAAATGTGTTTTTGCTTCGACAAAATGACCCATCATCTATTTACAAGACTATGTCGTTTGAAGTTTATTTTGCAAACTGATTTTTTAAAGAAATAAATAACTTGTAATGCTATAATTTTTTGCAGTTTCCAATGTTTCTCCTACCGAGATGTTTCCCAATTTCATCATTTGATATTTATCTCTTATCAATAGTAAATTATACCAATCTTGCTACTATATTATCTGAGTAAATTTTCATTGGTATAAAATGGTTGACTGTGGTCTAGCAGCACATTTTAATGTGTTTTCTTTACCTAAACCGAGGCTTATCAAGGTACACTGTTCATATCTTCCATTTTCTTTGGTGTTTGGGTCTTGAACAACAGGCAAGAGAGTGGATAAATTGTTTAGCAATATACAAATGATAGATTTTAAGCATTGCTTCTGACGGCAACATTTTATTCTATCAATTATCCTACTGTATTTCAACTTATATACATGAAACATCTTTTCCAACTTATCAAAAATGAGTGTGTAATACATCAAAAGTTAGGAAAAGAGATCTTTTACATATATATATATTATGGGGACATATGTCCCCATTCTAGCCGCTTTCAGTTTACGCATAAAATGAACTAAAACTAAATATATTTTAAATGTCCCCAATAAAAAGTGCAACAATTTTGATTTACATTGACATTGGATAACCCATAATGTATCTTCAATTAAATCTAACACAAGCAATTCAGTATCTAATTTGCTTTATTGTAGTATTGATCTAATGAAGGAAACATAATTTTGGTAGCAAATTTCGGCCATTTATCAATTAATTCCTTGACAGGGAAGAGGAGATACAATTATTGATGTTATGGAACCTGCAAGGGCATTGGTTGAATGCTTGCACGGAAGGGTATCATATAGTTCATAAACCAAGAATTTCCGTCTACACTCCCAAATTTATGTTCCTATTTTGAAGTTCTGAAAGCTAGTGAATGTGGGGGTTACTTAAAGGTAAGAAATGAGTTTACAAGCTTTGTTCTTGATTAGAACAGTTCTGCACTTTCTTAGATAACCTGTCATAATTTGATTTCTTTCTTCTCCATTCAAAGAAGAAACTTAAGTAATATTGTTCAATATATATGAATTATTGCTTGTGATTATTGCATGATTCTTGGGAATAAGTTTATTTTAACATTCTGAACATTGTGCATTATTATTGCTTGAATATTGGCTATATTTTGCCTTCTCTATAGAAATGCGGACCTACAGGTCAAGCCTGCAAGTGAAGCTCTCTCTTTTGTGCATCGTGTTACCATTATTATACAATAACCGCACCACTCGCAATGCTCTTAATATAAAGTTAAATTCATATATTCCCTGTAGTGTGTGAAGATAAGATACTCTCATATTACTTTAAATTGTGACCACCATACTTTTGTATAAATTTACATTGCACTGTACTTGTGTAACTAACATGATTAATATTAAACTCAATAAGATAAATACGTTATCTCCGTTGGTGCATGTCATGATTGCATACAGAATGTGACTTCAAATGCCATTTTTTCCAATGCATTTTCTTTTCCCTGTTTTATTGAATGGTTTGATATATATGTGCATATTAGTAGTTATGAGTCCAAATCGAAGTACACTGATATCAATTATGTAATTTAAACAATAAAATTGCTTTCAACAGTTGATCATGGGACATTGTGATTAAGAGATTTACAATCTCATTCTACACCTACATACTACCTATATTTCTTTCATCTACGCACATATCTTTCTACTGACTATCTTAAATCACTTCAATTTATGCTATAAAAAATTATAAACCAAAACTTCTCCAAATGTATTTCCGTTACAGTTTTGTCATCAACTTGCTCTATTAAATAAAAATAATCATGCTTATCACTTCCCGTGTGCGAAGCACGGGCCACTCACTAGTTAGTTAATGAAGTAGAACGACGACGTCTTTTCTATAGGTCTATTAGTGAAGATTTGGTATTGTGGAATGCGAGTGAGAGTGCTATCAACTTTGATACAACGCAGGACTTGTCATGGGACAAGAACCTTAATTATTTATAGCTCGTCATCTTCATCCTATGTGGATGATTTGGCATATCGCTTCTGGGTCTTTGAGCGGAATATGACACCCTACATGGGGACCTTTGTAGAAGACAACTCTGACTGTGATGTAGTGTAGCTTACCCTGAATTTTTATTACGTTCTTAGAGTATGATGTAATCTTGGCAAATTTGTTATCTTGATAGTGATTGTACATTTTAAAGCAGAAATGTTACTCTGTGCATGTGCATAGTAGCAGTACCTTTCTCTTTTATAAAATATAGTTATGGATCACTTTAAAAACTGGTCGGTTTTGCCCAAAAAAGTCTTCTTTAATTAATAACAAGTTTCAATACAGTACACGTCTACATACATACACGCCAATATACAACAAAGTACACAACATTACCGCTTAGGACGTGTGAATACCACCAAAACCAACCATGTAACTAAAAATAAAGTAATTAAACTAGTGCTCAAATAGTATACCACAAGTATTGCCAAGTTTTAGTTGAGTTCATTTTAGTATGAGTTTATATTTTTTAGGCAGGCATCTGGTTTAAGGGTGTGTGCGGTATGCATAGTTTTCATGATCGGACCGCAAATTGAACCGTGAGGACTCATGGTTTAAGGTTTTGAAAGTCGGACTGTTAAAACAGTGCATTTTTATTTTTGGTTGTTTATATACATGATTGCTACAAATTTTGATTAAAAGGATTTGTCCCCATTAATTTTAATTATCTAAATATATATAATTTATACTCATTGAGTGATTTTGATCAAAACTTGATATGATAAGTTGTTTACTGTGTGAAGTTTCAAAGCAGCAAGACAGGCTGAAACCAAAATTTGGAAAGAAGAAAGAACTGGGTTCTCGTGGATTTTTGTCCCACGTCGAGTACTGAAGTGCGAAGTTGGTGTGCATTCCTTTATATAAGCATGGTAGCATCACATGATTCTTCAACAGCCTTTTGGAGGTTTACTTCAGTGGGTTGGGCTATTCTAAAATCCGTTCATAACAGAAAATTTTCAAATTTTAGCCAGGCCTTTAAGCTGTTGGGCTGCGGTTTTGAAGGCTCTTTGCGGTTTTTGGGAGGTTTGTGAACTTTGAGGCTTTGCCTCTTTCCGAGCCGTGAAGTGAAGTGGTCCACGGTTATCCGTGATTGGGCCGAAGTCTCGGCCCGGTCATGAAAACACTGGGCGTATGTTCTTAAATAGAGGAAAAAGGGTTTCTTTGCTATAAAATATCCATTAATATTTCTATAAAAAACTCTATTGTTTTACTATTAATAAAGATAGTAAATCAACACCTTTTGCATGGTATCTTTTTGAAATTTCAAAAGTATCTCAACTCATCAATAAAATTTTAGGTTTAATCCATAACATTGACTATTAATTTTACTACTAATTTTTCAGGGGCAAAATAACTTGAAATACAGGTATTGTAACTAATTAGTTCTTTCCACTCACAACACGTATTTATTCATTCTTTTTTTATTTAATTAAAAGTAAATATCTGGATGCGTTTTATATCAATCTTGCATAACAATCGCGATCCCCGTTTAGTTAGCTTTTGGTAAATAGTTAATTGGTTATCTTCCCAAATCAACTTTCAGTCATAAGTCCCATGCATCTTATCCAACTGTGAAAGTAAAGAAAAATGTTGGTACTTCAGCAAAAAAATTGATATTAAATATCACAAAACAAATTAGTTTGCAAAAACCTTATTTGATACTACGCACAAATTTTTAAACTAAATTGTCAATCTGTTTCCAGTTTTCTGTAGAACTCAATTATAATTAGCAACAAGCTGTTTTTGTATAATATGAACTGCTCTATCAATTAGAAATAATGACCATGTAAAATGTGCAACAAAATTAGAAGTATATTTTGTATCAGTTCCCTGATAGATATGATCATTTTGTATCAGAGTCACTGACAAGCAATTGATAACCATAATTCAGTACACATTGGCTGGTGCATCAATTTCATGCCTTATACCTTTATTGCATGAACACAGATGAACTGCTACAGTTATAAAGTTCTATCTATTTTCCATGTAACAATATGCAATCTCACAACAGAACAACATAACTTTTACATAAATAACCAAGAGTTCCTCGATTTGATCATGTACTAGTAGGTGTAAGCAGTAAGCTGCTATATAAGGAAACTAAAAACTGGTATATAGCCTTAGCTAGATCGAAAATAATCCCCTGTACCCAAACCTCCCTGTCTCCCTGTATCCAACCAATGAACACCCCCTGTTTTCCACCTTTTGCAGTTAAACCCTTTTTTAATCTCCGACTTAATTGCAAAATTGTGAAAGTCAGAGGCTGTGATTGGATGTGGACAGAGGTATAGAGAAATTTGAGGACAGAGGATTTGGTCTCTAGCTAGATACACCTAAGGTGACTGATATTTCATTGATTAAAAATATTACTCCAATCGAATTGTTGGAATATTTCGATAATTGGGTCACATATGTAAAATAAAATGTGTTTTGCTATTTTGGTGTAAAGCCTAATTAAAGTGATCTAATTTTCGATTAGAATTAATATGCTTAAAGTTTAAGTTATCATGGGCCTAATGTGTAGATACCGGGGCATTTTATAATTTGTTGAAGGGCCGAATTACAAAATGCCAACTTTATAAATAAAGGGTTATGGTCCCCGAATTACACAAGCCTTAGCAACTCTCTAACCTCTTCTACGGAGAGCTGATTTCAGATCTAGGGTTTGTGTCAATTTGGAAGACCAAACCTAATTCATCTTCTCGTTTAACAACCGACTACGGATTCAGGTATTGCACTGATTAAATATAGATTCAGGTACGCTTCCGCTAATCAAGTTATTTATTTTCTGATTTGTTCTCAATTAAATCAATATGGTTACATATTTGGATCTAGGGTTTCACGATTGGATATTGTTAAAGTATACTGAAATCCTAACAAGTGGTATCGGAGCCAACCATTATTGATTCTATTGAGAAAATTTTGTTTTTTTATCCATGTTGTTTTGTCATTTCAGAACAAAGGTTGAATTGTGTTTTCAGTTCATACAGTTTATATGTTATGTTTTCATTTCACAACAGGTTGAGTTTATTAACTACGGCTAATAATTAAAAAAAAAAGTTTTTTTTATTTGGGTTAAGTTTCAGATCTATATTGATTCAGATCTATTATCTCCCTCAAGTTCTTTCATTGGTTCTATAGATCCAACATGAGTAATGTTAATATAATATAGTTTGTCAATATGTTAATTCAACGGGTTCTGGTTTTTTGTTTAAAAATATATGTTTATTATGTTTAGTTGTAAGCTGCATTCTGCAGCCGCCGGTCTATTGTTACTTCTGATGTCATATATTATACTATATTATTTGTTTTGACCAAGTATTGAACCCGTTTTATGCATAAAGTTTCGGAAGCTCTACTGAGCGAATCTCATGCTATCCTTGCAAGCTTAAAAAAAAAGTTTTTTTTGTATACCATGTGTACTGTTTGGAACAATTATTGCTTATTGTATGGATGTAGGACATGCCACATTAACTTATTTGTCATATGCAAATAATGTTTCATGGCATGTGTATGATGTTTCGGTAACCTGTCATGATGCTTTTATTTTATGCCTTTTGGGTTTGGTTTATAATATTTTGCATTTGTGTTGCTTAATCTAATTAGCTATCAAGTTTGAATCTTTGACCAATTCGCCTACATTTTAGGATAATGATTATAGGTAACTTTATTATGGTCAAACTACAGTAACTTCTACGGTTTAAAAAAAAAAGTTTTTTTTTTGGTTCGGTTGACAGTATATATAAAAAAAAAGCACATGTTATATTATGCTTCGGATATACATCATGGTTACTTCAGTCATTCAGGTTATTCAGTATGATATTTATTATGTCGTTTACACATAATTTTATGTGGTAATTGATCATGACATTCATCTATGATATCGTGATTTATTTATGATGTCTTATATCATATTTATTAAGGAAATGTCATGAATGTAACTGCATACCTAAAGCAACAGATTACGACAACTATGATTAAAATTCGTTATGCTATTATTATAATTTTGAGTTTTTCAGATGTCATATAGACCTAAAGCATTGAGAGTGTTTTATAACACTCAAAATTTATTAATACATATATTAAAGATAAATTCAAATATAATTTTGGCGTCCTTTTACAGTTGTAAATATTTTACATTAGTAGTGAATTAACTTTAAAATAATATGTCATCAAAGTGACCTCTATATTTTGGTGGTTCATGAAAATGTTTAATATTTGTGTGTAGTTATTCATGCGAATATTAGTCGGCCCAAAGGAAGGCTAATGTTTGGCCGAATCACTTACACATGTGTGATGATAAATACGTGACAATTATAAGTTTTCGAGTGAATAATTAATCGGCCCAAAGGAAGGTTGTTATTTGACTTGAATTTATTGTCAGTATTTGATCATTACAACAAGAGTACCACTTACAGTTAATATTACTGTCCAAAGACTTGATATTAATGTGTACTAGGTATCTTGAGAAGAGACTTACCAATTATTTGAATTTACTATGGTTGATATTTGGCTATGAGCATATACGGTCAATCTTCATTTTATTTTTTGTTCATTTTCAGCTAATTTAACTGAATTATCTGTCAATTTAAAGAATATTTCCATCTTGTTTTGGGATAAATATAAGGATTTGTATGAGAGCATGTTATTTGTTCTTGACTTTATAGATTTAACTCTTGTAACTAAGAGGGTTACAGCCAACCCTACTACGGTTAAATATTCTTATAATGTTATGAAGAATATTGAAAGGTGATAGAATTCAAAGGCAAGAGTTAAATGATCATTAAGTAAATACTTCAGAATTTTTCAAGGATGTGCTATAGGTAACGATAACTAATTTTGTATAAGTTATCTACTGAGAATTGAAACGGTTTTTGTGAAAACAATAAGGGAAATCAAGCACTCTTTGTGGTGTTTGATTACATAAAGTCAAAGTAAAAGAAATATAAATGAGTACTATATGGAAAAAGATATTGCTTCAAAAGTTAAAGACGCTCAAGTTATCGTTATTTTTTGGTGCTATCTTCAGTATATTCATTTAAAGATTAAAATTATTTTAAGAATAATATGTTATCTTATTGGGCTAATTTAGCGCTTTGGTAACTAAAATAGAGATTGAAGTTTTTTATGATTGAAAAGTACTCATTTGATATACATTATAAATAAATGTATGAATAAGGATTAAGATGTCGCTAAGGATCTCAAAGAAAAGAAATAACATACGGATATTTTTTTATAGTTGTTTCTTTAACGAGATATACAGACATATAAAGTAAAATATACTTGATATTTTATAGTTATTATTGAAATTTAAGTCAATTTTTTTTGGATTTATTTGATATATTTTTTATGCTGTCATTTAGACAGATTTCGGTTTTATATTTCTAACGTGAACATATTAGGTTATTATTGTTCATCAAGAAATAGTAATGTTAATTTATGAATAAATTCCAAATCTTATGTAATTGAAGCTCATACAAGTTATGGCTACTTATGCTAAATAACTTATGTAATGATATCTCAAATTTTATTTTGGTGACTAATATATTTTTTGTTTCAGTTTACTGAGGAATTATAGATTGAGGTATCATAAATATAGAAAATGCTTTATTGATATTCTAAGGGATTTAAAGTTTATATTTTTTTATGAACCCACACCAAGGAAAAGTTTTAAAGCGGGAATTGCAAAAGTTATTTTGAGGATGTTGAGTTTGGGGGGAGAAATAAAGTAATATCATTGTCTTTAAAGAGAATCATTATCTTTGATTCAACTGCGGTTGCTTCTTCGCTTAAAGTTTAAGATTTGTTTTCTTTTATTAGGAAGAAGTAAATTAAGAATCATAATAAGACGATGTTGAAGATAATTTTTTTCTACTGTTTCAAGAAAACAAACTCAACAACCTCAAAATGCAAAGATCACTATGGAAATCCACCTAAATAGGAAGAAATGCTATTTCAGATTATTGTGTAGTATTTCTTCATAAAGATAAATAATGGATTGATAAAGATGATGCTATGGACTTACATCAATCCATGTAAGGTACTAATTTAAAATGTGGATTTAAGAAATGAACATATAGCATAAATCTATATGGATAATGAAGTTTGAAATCTCCCTCTAACTTAAGTAATAAGATCATCGGTTATGAATAACTATTCAAAGCCAAAAGGGATCAAGTGGGTAATATTGAATTTTATAAGGCACTTTTATTGAAATCGCTATTATTAAAAGGAAATTTTATTTTCTTTAAAGAATGTTTCATTTTGGACTTAGTAAACGATTCTTTAGAATCGATCGCTTTGGAGCTTACTACAGTTTGTACTTTTGAGCATTATCTGATGGAGATTAAAGTTATGTTTCAATGGAGACATTGGTGAAACTACTTAAGAAACTCATTTATGGATTAGTCTTTTGTATTTGGGATTCAAATACACCATTATTTTTCATGGGGTGATATTTGGATTATTACAAAAGAATTAGGAAGATAAATGCTTAAAAGATTTGGTATGTAAACTGCGATTCAGTTGTTTTTCTTTTACCAAACAGATAAATGCTACTATCCTTGAAATTAAAGAAATGCAAAAGATTTCTCATGCATTTGCAGTGTGAATTCTAATGCATACTAATGTATATACACATATGGATATGCGTGTATTATTTGGCAGATACTTTACTGATATTAAAAGTGGATCAATGATTTAGTAGCCAAAATGGTTATGATATATATGATATATCTTTAAAAGACAAAATAAAAGATTATATGCTCATAGACAAAAGATCGGATCGGGTGGAGATCATAAAGAATTACGATCCGGATATTTTGGATGTCATTACTGTAAAAGATCCACTTCTAACAATGATAATATATTTTATGGGTGAAACTATATAAGGGAAAAGTGTCATTTAGGAACTTATAGTTTTCGCCATTTTGAAAATATCGTCTTTGGTTAATTATAAGACATCCAAATATTGAAAATAATAATGAAATTTTGTCACAATACTCCAGTTATTGATAAAGAATTGAAAGACCAAGTAATATTGTGACAGTAAAGAATATATTATTTTCCAATAAGGGAAGAGTGCAAAATGTATTGTAATTCATAGAGCACACTTAGACAAACTCCATTATGGCGGATCCGCTTACTAAAAGGTTATCACCTAAGGTCTTTTATGAGCATGTAGCTCAGTTGGTGTAACTTTTATGCAAGGATATTTTGGTTCAGGGGGAGTTTGTATTTGGTATTGTCATATGACTCATTGCTCTACACTTCAGTTGCAGATATATGCATATCAAGTTCTTTTTCTGATCAGAAATAAAGTAATGAATTTTTCTTTGCACTCAGGTTGTTTAAATATTAAACATTTGATCTCACTAAAGAAGGACCAGTTGGAAATAGACATGTATAGATCACATTTCATGTAATTTCCATGCTACACATCCATGATTGATCTATGTCATTTGACTGTATTGATATATGTGACCATTGATGGGTTTAGTTACGATAAATGCAATGAATGCCGCTTTGATCCTTTGTCAATGCAATTAATGGACGAGATTGTTTTAGATACACCATATGTTATAAATAGCAAATTTTGGAGCTCATAAAGTTAAACACATTTTAAGGTTATTTCATATGTGGCCCAGGGGGAGATTGTTGGAATATTTCGATAATTGGGTCACATATGTAAAATAAAATGTGTTTTGCTATTTTGGTGTAAAGCCTAATTAAAGTGATCTAATTTTCGATTAGAATTAATAGGCTTAAAGTTTAAGTTATCATGGGCCTAATGTGTAGATACCGGGGCATTTTATAATTTGTTGAAGGGCCGAATTACAAAATGCCAACTTTATAAATAAAGGGTTATGGTCCCCGAATTACACAAGCCTTAGCAACTCTCTAACCTCTTCTACGGAGAGCTGATTTCAGATCTAGGGTTTGTGTCAATTTGGAAGACCAAACCTAATTCATCTTCTCGTTTAACAACCGACTACGGATTCAGGTATTGCACTGATTAAATACAGATTCAGGTACGCTTCCGCTAATCAAGTTATTTATTTTCTGATTTGTTCTCAATTAAATCAATATGGTTACATATTTGGATCTAGGGTTTCACGATTGGATATTGTTAAAGTATACTGAAATCCTAACACGAACAACAACATGGATTGAATTTGCTCATTTGTTACTATATCTTCACCTTCTTTGTTGGACTTCATAACTAGTCCATCTCCTGTCTTCCAGGCTTCGCCTGTCATCACAACCATCCTTGAATCTTTTCCTGTACAGCTTTGAACTACAGACTTAAATTGTGCAGCATCTGTTTTTATGAATTGAGTCTCAATAATCGTCACCTTCACTCCTTGTTTCGTTGCTTCTTTGGACATTCCAATCAATTTGTATTTACTGTATTTGATTGTGTCGTGAACTGGGATGTTGTGGGACAATTTATATATATGTGGATTAAGTAAGTCCATATATTTCTAATTGAGTTATGCTAAAATGCCCGAAAAAGTTTTTGTCAAAAACAAAGAAATAAGGGTAAATCCGAAATTTAAGGGGGGTAAGCATTGAATTCATGAGGGTATTTGTGTGATTCAAAGGGTGAGCCACCTATTTTTTTGTCTTTGTTGTATTTTTTGACAAAAACCTTTTTTTCCACAATAGCATTTTTGTTTCTAGTTATTTGGTGCTCATATACGACCATCAACTAAGAATTACCTGCCTAGGTTGTCTCGGACGATGACAGTCAAAACACTTAGAACAACATATATAAAGTTATAATATGTTTACATTGTAAAATTTAACATTAGTTATTCTTATTTGTAGATAAACTTTGAATATCAAATATGGTGCACACCAGTCCCATACTAATACAATCTGTGGCACGTGCTTGTAATCTTAAAAACTAATCTGTTACCATAGAAATATATATATATATATATATATATATACACACACGAGGCATGTTCAGTGGCACTCCAAATAGGATTGCTATTCTTCTGTACCCACCCCGTCTGTCCCGTATGTGCCCACCAATCAAATCTCCTCATTCCCGCTTTTTTACATTTAAGTCCCCGGACAATTAAAGGGTTTAGCTGCAAAAGGCGGAAATCCGGGGCTGTGATTGGTTGGGGACACCGGGCACATACTACTTCGGCACAGAAGAATTGGTGCGCCCAAATAGTGAGCACCCCTTTAGCCTCCCACTTTTCCATCACTCATTTCCCACTAAGTCCCCTTCTCTTTCCTTCAACTAACTCTCTCAATTCCCACTCACTTTCTTTAATACAAATGAGAGGTGAAAATTAGAGAGCTTTTGGAGTGCTCCATTTTTGGGGTGCAACGGAACGTTATATATATATATATATATATATATATATATATATATATATATATATATATATGTATGGGAGAGGCTATAGGGACACAAAAGTATGTACACAAAATCTGGACCATAAAAATTGTTTGTTTTTATGTGTGAGGTGGAATTCAGGGGGAGATCTAATGGCTCAGATTTTGTGTGTTTAATTTTATGTCAAAATTTTGTGTCGCTTTAGACTTTCCATATATATATATATATATATCTCTCTGTGTGTGTGTGTGACAGAGAGCTAGCCAAGATAGTATATGTATGTGGTCTATTGACTTGCATGAAGACCACCTCGTTAAGCTAAACGGTCAACTACGGTGTCCCATCGTTAATATATGTGTGTGCATATGTATGATACTCTACGCACAAACATATTGGTTTTATTTGTTGCTGATCCCAACTGACGTCATAAAATAAAACGAAAATGAAAAATTCATTCGTATGCATGAGCTACTTACCAGGGCAACTTGATGAAGGGATGCCGCAGATTCCAAAGGAACTAACATGGGATCCACCAATTGAATGGAAGTCACAATAATGTTGGCTTCCAATGAAGATGCACTTGTACTAATATCGAGGTTATTATAGTAACCGATAAGACCATTCCTAACCAAGGGTTAGGCAAGTGGTCTAATCCGATTGGATTGACCCCCACCAACCACCGATGAGAGAAAATACAGCAAACATAGTGGAAAAATCCTTTATTTTTTAGCTGGCTTTTATAAAACCGGTTAAGACAACGACCTAGACTATGATCCACATCCGTTGGATCGTAATCCATGCCATGGTCTGGACTACAATCCAGACTATTTGAAATAGTAAACTTTTAATTAATCGGCTATTTTAGTATGTATGTATGCACAAGTGCAAAAATCTGTGTGCACATTGTCACATACCAGTCGAATGGTATAATAATGACCAGTCGATTGGTCTGTGCACAAAAGCATAGTTTTGGCACTTGTGTGCCAATATATGATATATATTCTTGTGTTATTGTTTTGTGATATTTGATGATAGATTTCAACATATATAACACATCTAAGTCACAATTAAATAAAGGTAATTTTTATTCTAATACACAATTTTAATAAGTTAATCCATCATTTTATTTTAATAAGTTAACCCGCAACTATTTTGTAAGTTAACCCACGAATGGATTAACTTAAAGATTTCACTCTATCATAAAGCTTACAATAGATTTTTGTGCTATTTGTTTACTCTATCAAAGAATAATGAAATGTAACGATCAGGTATTACTGAAATATGTTCTTCTAATCAATATGGATGTTAAGCATAAACACGAAGAGACTGTTGTTGGTGGTCGGCTTGCTTTGGAACTTTGCCAAGAGATGGAAGCAGTGGAGTATTGCACTACGCCATAGATGGGCTATCACAATGAAAATCCATGGTGTTGCTAGCAACAATGTTGTCATTGCTATACTATTTTTTGTCTATTGTAACGCATGCTTCAATGTGTTAGCATATATATCAAATTGTGTTGCAGTACCTATAGATATTTTTAGATTAAAAAATTAACAAAATTAGCAGTCCACGTGAATATGATCCAACAATGTACGTTACCCATCCGCATCAATCTGAAATCACTGTCTCAGCTCCTTCGCCCCAAATTTTCATTTTTCCGCTGAAAGATAATTCTCGCTTTGTCACGCCTCCAGCTTTCATTCTGCAAATAAAAAATTCCATCTAGGGTTTTCTCTTATCTTTTGCTTTACTGAATTTCTTATTTGGGTTTTTCACTAAATAATTACTATTTGCAATTTGTAGCCAATATTCCCAAAATATGATGGAAGTCACGCTCAATTCACCAACATCTGGATCGATTTTCCCGATCTAACGTTCCAAAAATTGCGAGACGGATTCATCACATGTAGATCAATTTAGAAAATTGAAATCGAGGGAATGTACTGCGCAATCGACTTTTGCAGAATGGTTCAAATCAGTTTGATTCTTCAAAACGAATTATGGATTTTAGGGTTGGCAATTTTGGGATTGGTCGATTGTTTCCAAGTGAGATTCAACACTTTGATTTTACTTATGGGTGGACCATTATTCTTACAAAAATTTGAGATGCACGTAAATTTTAGTTCATCGTATCCTCATTCAAGATTGATTCAACACTTTGATTTCAGATACATTTGCATGGTGACATTGGGATAGATGGGTGAATGAGATTGACTGGATGGCTCTTTAAGGAATCAACTTCCCCCTTGCATTCAATGGACAAGGGGCAATTTAACAGATTTTTTTTGGGTATTTATTTCTTATTTTTCTGAAGTAATTGTTTCTGGAGTAATTGGAAACATCATGGTATGATTAACAAGACTTGAACTCAGACGATGTTATGTGTGTTTCATGTTATGATACCATAAGCTATGCCAGAGTAATTTATTTCTGGAGTTATCAACTGTGAGGATTTTTGTATGTTGTACCATTGAAAGCATACCATGATGTTTCCAAGAAGGTTTTGAGAAAGCATACCATTTTGTGTGTTTCATATTTAACATACGTTATCTCCATCTTTTATTCTCTAAACTTTCAACTGTTTGTTGTATTCATGTCCTGCTCCTTCCGTCTTTTGAAGCAAGCAACGCCAAAGCCCATACCGTGACCGCGATCTAACTCGACTCTGCGCCTCCTTCAACCGTATTAATGTGAGTGTTATCTCACGATTAACCTTTACTTAAAGTAATTTAACTGTTATAAGTGTGTTGATCTATGTTGTTTGTTGCCGTGTGTACCCTTGCCTTGATATGTTTTGGAAAAACTGAGGTAAATTAGTTCTTGCACTGTTGTGTTTGTGTAACTGTGCTTGTTTACTATTATGTACCCCTGAACTGGAGTTTGCAAATTAACTGTGCTTTGACAGTGCTGCGTCGGCCTTGCTCGAGACCCAAAACACTTGTTGCATGTTGTTAAGGCTTTGTTGAAACCGTAAAGCTAGGTATTTGCTGTGTTTAAAAAAAAACCTTGAACATATGATGTCTCGTTTAGATAATAACTTGAACCTGCATATTGCTTTGAGTACATATGTACACTGACCATAAATTTCAACATTTTAAGATATGAAACCACATAGTATGTTCACCCATTAGGCTGCATTCTATAGTGCATTTTGGGAGACGAGAGCTTTGCCACAGGACTGTTGCTTTGTAATAATTTTTGCATAGCTTTAACATGTATTTTATGTTGCACTTGAAACTACACTTAAATCTGGTTAGTGAAGAATTTATGTTTAGAGGGAAACTGAAACCTGGGTGGACGTCTCTTGCGAACTAGTTGTAGGCTAAGATTGGCAAAATCCCAATTCTGATGTGCTACCATGCATGTTGGCGCTTGCATAGATAATTTGTGCATGCTATATTGTCTTACTTTCTGAACTGTTAGGACTGAATTCATATATTGTCTCCATGATCATATGATGTTTTAGTAACTGTGAAAAATATATTCTAACCATGAATAATTAACAATTTTATTTTGGTCATACCACCTTGAATAAATTTTGAAAAAGGCTGTTTACTTTCTCTCTTCTGCTGGTCTTTGTTTTGGCTAATAATGTTGCTTGACGTCTTTCACTAAGTGGCACCAATCATATAGGTGTTTTCCATAAATTC
The DNA here is from genome assembly GCA_030737875.1 of Allium sativum. Classification (NCBI taxonomy): domain Eukaryota; kingdom Viridiplantae; phylum Streptophyta; class Magnoliopsida; order Asparagales; family Amaryllidaceae; genus Allium; species Allium sativum. Next base: position 10,844,332 of record CM060917.1, read on the forward strand.
ATTGCATGCATGCAACCCTGTAGGATCACTATTGTTGCATCTGGACTTATACTACTTGGCTATGTTCATATGTCTCAGTCGACAATTTTTTTTTCTTTTGTTTTCTTAAGACCTGTGGTTTAAAATCATATGTGATATGTTGCTTGCACATACTTGTTATGCCTTGCAGGAATGCATGGAATGCTTATGGCCAAGACCATATGGTTTAAAATCGTGATTAGTAATGCTAAAATTGGTCGGATTAACTATTTTATTTTAGTTTCTATTGAAGTTGTTTTACTAATTGTGTTTTTATATTTCATGTAACACTTGCATTTACAAATCTATACTATTTTCTGAGGAAATATTTCATTTGAGGAAGAAATCTATAAGAATGACTGATCCACCATTGGCAACATATGCAGCAAAGGCTCCGGTTACTGGAGAACGCAAGCTTAACAACAATCTACAGGAACAACTTCCTGAGCCATGTAATATTCTCGTTCTTGCACAGATTCTTCTTCTTCTTTCTTTTAAGACCATATATTAGAAGACAATATGTGCATGTTTGCGGTGTAGACCTTGCTTGGGCGCTACTAGCAATTGATGAAGACCATCCAGAAGGAACAAAAGGTGCTTTGGTCTTCGATTATTCTCAGGTATGAAGGATTTGAAATAGAATTCGGTTAATATATTAATGCGTGCGCGTTGATGTTCAAGGCAGTGGCTCATCAACGTAGGAAGATGCAACAAAAATGTTAAAAATGTTCAAGGCAGTGGTCCATTATTGTTGTTTTTCCCTAACTTTTTTGTATTTTATATTTCCATTTTTGTTGTTTTCCTATTTTGTATCATGGCAGAAGAAAACGTGCTCGTGAGGTAGTTGCGCATACTTTGCGAGAAAATCATCAGAAGGGAAAAAAATAAAGGTAGTAGTTTATATAATCATTTTCGTGTATTTTTTTTCTTGCTTATGGTTGTATGTTTGAGTCTGTATATGAGTGGATCGAGTGACAATGTAGTGAGGAATGTATGTAAATATCAATGATTGTGTAATATACGAGTGAATGTACAATAGTAGAGACAAAAAAATTGTAGCATTTGAAATATTGAAATAAAATACTTATTTGAATATAGTACTGTGTTATAATAGTATTTATTATAATATTATGAAATTTTTGATTAATAGCAATTGAAATGTAATTATTTTTAGCAGTTGTAAAAAAAAAAAAATAACAACTGCTAGAAACAGTTGTGAAAAAGGTTGACTTTATTACAATTGCCAGCTATACTAGACATATTACAACTGTTTTTGGTAGTTGTGAAAGGTTTTTTTTTGTTGTATTGGTACTTGTGGCAACGCCTATACCGATATTGCCATAGGATCACAAAGGCGTTGCCTTTGACTCTAAGGCAACATGGCAAAAGACAACCCAAAAAAGTGTTGCCATAGATCATTTTTTGCCTATAGCAACACTTTTTGGTATGTACTGCGTCACTTCTTTGGGGTTGCCGTTGGCCATCTATGACGTAGTGTTGGGAAGATAAAATTAATGAAATTATCACTGATTTTGAAAAAAGAAGCAATAAGAAGCTCCTTTACAACATCTCTTTCTACTGAAGTTGATTCACCCAGGATTAAATTAGTGGCAAGATGAGTTTTACATGGATAGTGTTCTATGTATATTGATTCCTTTACTTTTAAAGCACGAAATCACCTTTTGATGCCCAATTCTATACCCATTTTGTTGGAATGAGATCTCGGCCAAATTTAAAAAAAAATGTATTTCATAAAATTTGAACGTAGAAATATACCAAAACATTATAGCAAGGTGGCTTACAATTATATGCAATAATGGTGATATAAAAAAAACAATTTTGCATACAATTAATCAACTTCAAACTAAAAATAAACAAACTGCTTATTATTATTACGTTTAATGATGTCCTCCACTTAGACTTGAATTTAAATGTAGTAGTTTAGAAATAAGAAATATACGATGCAATACTGAGTAGAAGAAATACGCAGAACTGAGAAGAAAAAGGTATTTGACTTTTTTATGTAGACGAACTAATTGAAATTTAAATATTATTAAAAGTCAACGATCCTATTTTATAGGGTGGATTAACTTATTAAAAGTTTGGAGTAGAATAAAAATTACCTTAAATAAATGATCATACTATGTCACTTCTCCATTGATCTTCTCCTCTTCCTTGTCATGAGTCAAAAACTCGTGAACTAACATTCTCCCCTTGATTAATTGATGACAACCTTTTGAAGATAATATCAAAGTGTATATTCCTCCCTCTAAATATATAATATATAAATTTCTTCCTTGAATATGTGGCTATGATATCTTTCTATACAAACTTGTTAGTACATCAATCTCTCTCCTCTTTTGTCATCGATAAAAAAAATAGTGGCAAGATAGAAACACCATAAATACAATAGATTCTTTGAATTACTCCTTCATTTTATATTTGTTTCCAAAGATATTAGAGATACCGAAATAACATTCTCTTTGTTGTGGTATACCTGCAAAAAATATGATACATATACTTTTGTACACACTTCCTCCGTTAGGGTCTAGCGATTAGATAGAAGGTAACCATACCCCAAGAGGGTTTAATGGAACCTTTAAAAATGATTTTTTCGCAATTAACTACTAAATTAAAATAATCATCAATATATTTTTCTCTTTTGTTCCAGTTTACAAGAATCCAAATACTTAAGTAACTTCTATTGGTATTTTCTTTCGTACTTCTATATTTATTATAAATATCTCTAGTCATAGAAGTAATCGAATTACTATAAGAATTGGATCTTGGATTTACTAGAGCTTTAATGCTACCAGTGATATTTATATTATACATAAAGGCTTATCTAGTACTATTTCTATGATTAGTTTTATTATACCCTAAACCACTTTTGTTGTATAAAGGTCAAGATCTAGATAAAATCGTATTTAAATAATTTTGGCCATTATTAAATTTCGCGAACTTACTTGTATATTCTTCAAATTTGATTCCAAAGTCGCGATTCGCATTTTAAAATGAAAATTTGTTATTTTTTAAATCATCAATTTCCTTATTTAATTCAGAATTCTTCCTTTTTAAAGTACTAATCTCATTTTTTGAGATGACAAATTTGAGATTCTGAATTATCTAAAGATGATTGTACTTTTCTAAAATTTTGTTTTGATTCAGAAATTGCTTTTTGCAAAATATTATTATTAAATTTTGAAATCTCGTATTCTTTAGATAATTCTAAATTTTTTTAGTTAATGCTTCATTCTCTTTTTCAAGAGACAAAATTAAAGAACTAGAATTATTTTAAAGAATCTTCTAAAGATGTATTTTTATTAATTTTGTAAACCATTGATTTTCTTTAAAGACCACAATTTTTATCTATTAGCCGCTCATTTTCTTTTTGAAGGAAATCCTTTTGAAAAACAATCCCTTTTAAGATACTTTCAAAACATTTTGTTTGTTTTACTAAAAGTTTATTTTCCACTTTTAACTTGGAATTTTCTTGCTCACCATCTTTTAACTTATCTAAAATAATTGTATTAAGTTTATTCAAAGTTTTTAAATCTTTCAATAATTTTTATGATCTAAGAAAAGATCTTTATAAAATGAATCTACATATACCGATTGTGATCTGACTTTAGCCATGAGACATTTGCTTGCTTGCTACTTTAATTTGATTATGCGTTGTTGTTCTTTCACTTTCTAACTCCTTCACAAGATTTCTTTATTTCCATATATTCTAGGATGTTACAATCTCTAGAATCCCTGGCTTTGATACCAAATGAAAAGAGTACTAGAGTAGGATCGAGTAATATGGAACTGAGTGTATATGCGGAAGACTAGATGGTGTGATATATTACACTATGTTATAGTTATTCACATAAAAATTTAATGAGATAAATATTAAGATATCACATGTAAGCAATATGTAAATGTAGTAAATAAAAATAAACATCACCAAGAATTTTTATACTGGTTTGGAGCACCCTACTATGTCCACTCCAAGACTCCTTCTGGAATTTCACTAAGCGGTACCCTCACTTCACCCTAAGGAACAGGTTTACAAACACTCGAGCAGTAGAATGGGGACCTTAGCAGTAGAACAACATTTCGCCTCAATAACCGGAGATGACTTCTTGCCTGAGAAACGAAGCATGACTTCACAAATACAATAGTAGCTTTGACTATATATGTGTTCTAAGTAACATGGATCGATCACAGTTTGAGTACACTCTTCCTATAATTTTATCCTCAAATATATAAAGTGTATATAGAGATTTTTTTTGAAAGGCTATTGATCTTTTACTCCATAACAATTGTTACAAAGAAAGTACTATAAAACTACACATTAGTTGTACACTTTACAGTTAACTCACTACAAAGCAGTATTGAGAAAAAAATACAAAGAAATTTACAATTGAAAAATAAAAAATAAAAACTCAATACCGCTAGTTGACCATATCACTCAAAATTGATAGTTGTCCATATCACCTTGCATGCCTTATATCCTTCAATGTTCAAAGAATTCGGAGATATTTACAGTTGATAACCATTGCTGAAAGTCAAACTATAGCAGAAGATAAAACTATTAGTTGTCCGAAGAATCCAAACCATTGCTGAATTCAAACTACATGTCAATCTTTAGAGAGATATTTACAATTGAACCAAAACCTACTACCAGTCATCAACCAACAATCATTGCCAAGCTCTATCCAAATGAGCACTGCACACAGCAACATGTTATACTCTAAAAGCAAAAAAAAAAAAAAAAATTGCAAAACCCTTAAATTGGATTTCTTCTTGTATGTCTCTTTCCAGATTTCAAACCACTACTTAAAGGCATTACTTCTTCTAGATTGAAATCATGGCCCTCATCAAGATTAGAACCTTCGTCAGGATCTTGCCAAAATTTCCCCTTTATCTTACCACTCTTAGACTTAGACTTAGGAACAACTGATGACATGATTACTTTTGGAAAGGTCAGGCCAGATCCGGAAACCGATGGAAGCTGAATGTGTGGTGGAGGCTTTATGTAACGAACCGGTAATTTTGACGTATTTAAATATAAGTTGAATTAAGATATAACATTAAAACAAATATTTATATTTGGATTTGGAATTTTATCTATTTTGAACCAAGCTTGAATTTATTTTAAGTAGAATTCTTTTCGTAAATTTATTTAGAATATGAATGGTTTTGTCAAAAACGAATATTTTATAGTAGATTGGATTTATTTAAAACATTGAAATCTTGACTTAAAAAAAAAATCAAATTTTTGTAATCTAATTCAAGTTACAGTTTATTTCAGAAAAATTTATTTCAAAATGTAAAATTTGAAGTTGTTCACAATTAAAGTACTGATTATTTTAATATAGTTTTGATATCAAAATTGGTAATTATAAATTTAGATTTCAATATATGTTCGGCTTGATAAATTATTTCATTACTGACAAATTTTGAAATTTATTTTATTGCATGACTTTGAATACAAAGTTTAAAATTTTTGTTTAAAATAATTTATTGTGTTGTGGACAAAACATTAAGGGTGAATTTATTTTAAAACAACAATAGTTATACGGTTGATATAATAAAAAAATGAAATAAATGGGGGAATAAAATGCACGTATTATTGTGTTCACGTTATTTCAATTCTTAATTTGGTTCTTGTTGAAATTTATAGTGTGTTTAAAATATGTAACAACATTGTCCATTTCAACTGTGTTGAACCCAACGTTGTATATCGTTCGCAAGCAATGTTTAACCCCATATTTGAGATTTTGAAGTAGTCAACAGACTACCAAATTTGTAGCATGCAGGTGACAGATGTTGGTTAGCTTCTGAATATTTTACCACTTTGCTTTCTCTTCCCGTGTCATGAATAGCTCTATCTACAGCGAACCAAGATTTTGAAATCTTGTTCTGTCTGTAATGCAAAGATTTTGGAAACGTAGAAGATTTCGGAATCTCCTTCTGTCTGCAGCTCCAACGTTATAAAATTCGTGCCTTCTTACTCTCTGTTTAACACAAATCACTTTCTTTTCTTCAATGTGTCAACCAAATATCAGTTAAAGGAAAGGCTTCCCTTCTTTAATCACTTATGTTCCCTCAGTAAGCAAATCAAAGAAGGAAGCTCCCAAAGTCCTCGAACCCAAAATCGCGATTTCCTCCATTCCTCGTGCCACCCATCGAAGGCCAAGACTCGACCAGAAACCGCATTGGTCACTGGCGCCTAAGCCACCGCACCACCTGCAAGTTGACAACCCATATAGAGATCAAATCAGTAACTATCGAATGCGATGGCCTCCAACATCGTGCGCAATCGGAGCTGCTTCTAACTTTCAGCACTCTAAACGGCAGCTGATGCCCAACTTCGATCACCGGAAAAGTGTCAGGCCCAACGTAACTTCGACCGGTTGTGTTTCCTTTCTTCGAATTACAGGGCATCCTCCTTCTTGCAAGAACCGAGCCAAACAGTCTCTTAGGAAAAAAGAGAATCCCACTCTGAATCCGCTTACGTTCTGCGCTATTGGAGAATTCTTTGCGACTGCCACCTTGCCTTTGTTTTTGCACCATCCACGGCTTTGACTGCTTTCCAGTTGCTGCAAGGATTGCATCAAGGAAAGCATGCACTCTAAGTGCTTAGCGAAATGATTGATGGTGATTCTCAAATATCTTAAAACAGAATGTGATACGATGAGATAGAATGCAATAGAAACAAAGACAAGGAATGGGTTACCTACCCCTTATGGTCAAAGCGAGCCCTTTCATTCAATTCTTCATTCTTTAATGAAATTAAGAATCAATCAGATCTCCCCAAGTAGGATTCGAACCTAAGCCGACCGCTCTACCATTGAGCTACTGAGGAACAACGGGAGATTCGACCTCATAGAGTTCAACTCCCGTTCTTAACCCATGAGTCTGAATCTTCCTTCGTAACTCCCGGAAAAAAAATCTGAATCCTGGTTATTATTTGCATATTGATCTAAGACAGTAAGTTTTACTTTAATTATCACATATATTCATACGCATGAAGTATGATTTTAGAACTTTATTCTAGCGGTTACTTTGGTTTGATGGTGATGATGACTCTCCACCACGTCGTGGCTCACAAGTCGTGCTCGTTGCTAGGAAGGGCTGCTTTTTATCCTTATTTCCATTCGAAGTCATCGTGCTTAATACAATCACCCAAGATAAATTTGGCTTCAGCCACTTGAGTCGCCTCTTCATACAAAGAAAGGTGATTTTTCTCACTTGCGACAAATTGATTATTAAGTGAATTAAGCAATTGAAATGTTGAAGGGACTGTTAGGGTGTTCTAGATTTGTTTTCTTTGTGATTGTGCACGTGCGACACACAATGTTATCTCATATGACACAATATGGATGTATGGTTGATGTGCTAGGTTTATTTTCGCACCATACAAGTTCCCTTTTAATTAGACAACCATTACGGGTTAAAATGATACATACCTGAACCCCTTGGGTATTCGAATCAATTAGGGATGCGAGTTGAAATGATACATACCCGGGATTTGAATATTTTAAAGAACGGATTGAAATGATAAATATCTGTATCACTTGACCATGGATAGAAAATTTTATATACGGACACCGTGGCAATAAAATAAAAATATTTTAAATTAGTATATCGATTTTGTAAATAGGAATTTCATACATATAGCGTAAGAAATGTTTTTAAAAATAATTTTATTTAAATTTTATTTGAAATTTTGTATGAAACCCAATTTGTATAAAAATGAGTTTTAAAGTGATTTGTGCAAGTTACCACTTGAGTTTAGTTTATTTAAATAAATTCTTCAAAATTTTATGTTTATATAATGAATTTAATAGTATGATTTTTTTTGAATTTAATGATTTAATGTAAAGGATTGGCAAAGACTTGATAAATATTTTCAAAAACTTATTTTAGTATATGATTTGTCAAAAGGAATTTCACTATGTAAATGTAAGATGGATTTGGTCAAAACGTAAAGTGTTAAGTTTAAGTATAAAAGGCATATGTTTATTTGAGTCATGGTGAATATGAGTTTTGTTAACGAGCTAGAAATTAACAAATCACATTCTAATTTATAACCAACGCTAAAAGTGGTTCGAGGATTTATTATATGAAATGAATATGTGAAATTCAAAGTAAATAATTATTTGAGAATCGTTTTAATCATGAAAGTATTGAACTAAACAAAGAGTGAATTTGATTGAAATGTTAAGTTTTGATGGAAAAGAAATTATGAGACATGGATTTTGATGGGACTGGATTAATATTATTTGAATGAATAGAATTATAGTTTTATAATAGCAATTTTCCACATTACTTGATTTTATAAATATTCGTTTTAAAATAATTTGATTACTTTAACCATATGAGTTTTATAATAGTTTTCCAAAAATATATATGTTTATACGCTATTTTAAATTTAATACATGTATACTATTTTCAAAACTTAACCTTTCTAAATATATTTTCGACTAAAAATCCTTGTTCAATCCAGTCTAGTGAATCCAAAGGTGAAATAAACAATTCCAAGCAATAACGATATTTCGGGAAAATTGGAACTTCAAAACCATTTGAAATAATCGATTTGCGATACTTGAAATACTATTTCAAAATCTAATGGCCACGGTGCGAAAAATGTAAACGTTTAGCTGTTAAAGAGACTGGAGTCGCTACTTGGCACACTCTCTGTCAGTGCCGATACCACTTTAACAACCATGTACGTGGTGGAGTTCCAGAAAAGAAGTAGGATGGTATGAAGGCGATTGCTGGATTTGAAGAAAGAGAACGCTGATGGATTGGACATGACCTTCGGGTCATAATTAAAATGACTAAAATAGGAGCCATACCCGGGTTAACTGAGGTAGCACGTCTAATCGAACACGCTTCTTCGATACCATCTCTATTACTTTGTGATTGATTTGGGGGCACCCTTTTGATTTTGGGGGTGTTGTTCGAGGTGGGTGGTAGTAGCTACTATGCATTACCACCGGCTCGGGAGCCCCAATCCGGTATAATCCTATCATGGGTATTCCTCATGTGCCTTATCATATTATCCTTATCAAGCCCCCTACGATTTTGATTTTATCGTACCAATTTAGTGCCCTTTGATGCCATCGGGTTATGGTGGGTTTACGGTACTGTAAAGACTACGGTATTATAATGGTGTAAGGGTAAAAATGTAATCCCGCTTACGCTATTTTCCTTATGTTTACTTTACTGAATAGACATTACAATAATAGCACACTATTATATAGATATTAGTTTCCCGGATCCTTAGAGGATGGAAATCCCAGACATCATTTAAGTTATTGTACATTTCAGTGGATACTTCATTTGAGTTAATTCACTTATATGAGACTGTTAGTCCTGACTCGAGTATTTTGTTTGTTTTATTTCTTGCAAACTTCCTGGGTTAGACTGAGTATTTCAGCTTGAGGATCTATCTATTAGAGCTTGAGTGTTGTTGGAGATCCAGTCGTCCATTTATTATTTCATCTGCAGTTATGCCATCTCTGCTTATTTCTGATATATGAGTATGTCTCTGTATTTAGTCTTCCACTGCGTCTATATTTGTTCTTGTACTCTGATATCATGTAAATTTTAAAAGATTTTGTAATATTGTATAAATTTTACTTTCGCTGTGAGATATTTTGTGTTTTGTGTTTGTGATGATTTGCATTTCAACTTCATAAGCAATAACAATTTGTCATTTTGAACGTTTCGAATTGGTTTAATTAGCGACTTGAGATGGGCAAAATGCCAGGTTGTTACAATGTGGTATCAGAGCTTTAGTTACACAAAGCTTAGCTTATGTTGTCGAAACACTCATTAGAGATGGAGTAGAAATACTCTAAAATGAGTGAAATTGTCTTGGAATCATACCCGAGAGAGTGTATTTTGAAAATAAAAACATTTTAAATTATTTTAAAGAATTTTGAAAATGATTTATATTCATATAAAAATAATTTGAAATTTTTGCCTTGTTTTAAAAATATATCCTTGTTTTAAATTTTGTTCCTTTGGACTCGTTCCTTTAGTTTGAGAACTTCTCGATGGACGGATCTTCCCAATTCAAGTCTCGGTCTTGCATCGTCCCTTCTGAGAAATGTTGAATTCGTCGCTTTCTGAATCCTCTACCTTCCTTAATTTATCCTTGTTAAGTCCATTGATTATATCCGTTCGAGCCGCTTCTAGTTTGTGACCCAACTTAGTTCGAATCAAGTTAAGCTAAGACATGCGGAAAAAGGAAAAAATTAAAGTAAACTTGAATAACGACTAAGTATTAAACGCTTGGTTATATTAAATAAATTAAATTTAAATATAGTAAAAATGAGTTATATATATATATATATATATATATATGAATTCTAATCCTATGTTAAAGAAAATTTCATTGACTAGAATATGTGTGAACTCATAAACTATTAAAGTAATGTGCATATAGATATAACTTTAAAAAAAAATGAAATGTCTGGAAAAACTTTGGGACAACTATAATTCCGACTGAAACGCAGATAAATACTTGAACCATTGGTAAATGTTTGGATAAAGTTTAAATGGAATATTCCCATAAATTAAAGCGAACTTAACAAAATTACGATGCACTACATGGTGAAATGAATTTTGAATCTGAAAATTTGATGGAATAGAACAAAAATAAAATAAAGCAAGTAAATCAATATAGCTTGGATGAAGATATAATGAAAGGATTATTATGAATAAGTTAATTGGATTTGTCAACTAAGCCAAGACAAGTTGACATGGAAAATTTCGAGTGAAATTTTGATGAAGCGATGATGCCAAAAAAAAAGTAATAAATTGTTTAAACAAATGAATAAAAATAAAAATAAAAATAAAAATGAGTGAGTCATGTAAAGAAGCTCAACATCGAGATTTTGGAAAGGAATTCTTGAGTAAAGGAAATTTGTTGAAAAAAATTCTCTAACTAAATCTTAATCTTGTTTTAAAATTATGGTGTTTATATTTAAACATTTAAATTAATGTTTGTTTAATAAGATTTTAATATATTTATATATATGGATTTATGTTAGCTAAAATTCTTGGTTCCATAAACTATTTTAGTTAAAGGTTTAAAGTTTTACCACGTTTCCATTTATATAAAGATTAGATGTAGTAAATTTTGTAAATTCAATTTGAAAGAAACCCAATGTAATTTAAATATTGTATAAAGAAGGGTTTGAAGGAATTCCCTTGAAATAACTTAAATTTGATAAAGCAAGTAAGATTTTGTTTAAATAAAAGTGATTGAGATATTTCGTAAAGATTTATATTTAAATTTACGGTTTGAGGAAAACAAGACTTTCTGAAATTGGTTTGTATAGATTCATGAATAATGGAAGGTGTTGATTCTAGGGAAAATGAATTTTCTTTAAAGGTTTACTAAATCTTACTTCGATCTATTAAGATATGATTTAATAAATTTTACTTAAGGGACATGAAGACAGTGATAAAATGGAAATTTTGGAAAAATGAGTCTGATACAATTTCTATTTCAAAATTTATGACACTCTTATAAGCCAAATATATGTTTCATAAACCGCAAGTTCTATCCTAGTTCTGCCTGGATATTTGCTTGCAGCAGTTACAAATGTAATCCTATTGGTCTTATTATCAAATATCAATGGTAAGTTGTAAGGTTTAATGACTACATACGCAATTTGGTTGCTGCTACCACAAAAGCTGCCCCAAACATACGTTCAAGCTTTATATCACATGTTGATCATCCTTACACTTCAATATACAATCAGCCTATGTATTATGATATAAAACACTACTTAATTGATAAGGATGTGAGATTGTAGATATGCAAAGACAAGGCTATTGTTTTAAATAGTAAAAATGTGTCATAGGTTGTATAAGTACAAGCAATAAGAGTAAGAGGACATGGAAAATAAGGGGGAATAGCTGTTATTAATAGCAGCCACATGCTGCTATCGCCAGCAGCAGTGACTGCATCAGTGACTGTAGTACCCTTGGTAGCAAGAAATGGCTGCTGCTACAAGCAGCGGCAACAACAATGTTCCTGTCATGAGCAGTAGGGTTGCAGGAAAAAAAACTGAAAATGAAAGGAAAAAAACTTAGCTGAATTAAAAACTAAAACTGAAAGAAAAAAGTGAAATGAATTAAAAACTGAAAACTGAAAAGAAAAAAAAATCTGACATGGAAAACTGCTGCCAGCAACAGCAGCAAAAGCTGCTGTTAGAACAAAAGAAAGAACTAAGTATTGCTATTCCAATTTTCTTCTACTTGTTCGAAATAGACTAATCCCCATGTAGTGCATGTTGTCTATCATCAATGCATTCCATGTAACAACTGATTTGCACAGAAATGAATATTCATACTTTTAGACTTGTTTCAGGTTATCCAGATAGTTGTCTCCAATAGTCAATTCCTATAATGCAATAAAATATGGGAAGCAAACAATAACATAAAAATTGATATTTCCGTAGATCAAGCTCTTACCATCATTCGAACCTTGCAAGAAACAATAACATGAATCATTTTGTTGGTCGATAAACATATAGAAAATAAATGGAGAAGGCAACAAGTTAGATAATAATAAAAAGAGTATGCAAATGTTAACATCACGTATGTGAATTGTTTGATTTAGTTTTCATATTTGTCGACATGTCGTGCTTGTTATATTATATGTTACATATTGTTATACATATTTAGTTTACTTTATCTTTACTTGATTCTCATATATTTTTTGAGATTTTTAGTAGATGGCAATGGCATACTTTGCGTACGAAGCTCGCTATGCGCAAAATGGTAAGAAAAATGAGCAAATATGCTTTAAAAATGCTAGATAAGGTGCGAATCTCGGTTTACATATCGCATTTGGGTTGTTTTTGTTATGTTTCCCCTATATTGGAATGCCTCATCGTGTGGATGAGATTTATATCAATAAATATTGTATTTGTTAATTTTTCCGGGCAAGCCGTATAAAGGAGGTGCTGCCGAAATTTTCCGTAAATTCCTAGTGTTAGAATTTTTTTGATTTAATAATTTTATAACTTTTTTCCTTTCAAACTAGTTTTAAACTAAGTAAACGTACTTGCAAAGACATAAGTAGAATTGATTTTATAGACGTTTCCTTTGCGAGGACGAAAAGCGCTAAATAGGGGAGAATGTAATGAACAAAATTTTGCTGTATTTAAATATAAGTTGAATTAAGATATAACGTTAAAATAAATATTTATATTTGGAATTGGAATTTTATCTATTTTGAACCAAGCTTGAATTTATTTTAAGTAGAATTCTTTTCGTAAATTTATTTAGAATATGAATGGTTTTGTCAAAAACGAATATTTTATAACATATTGGATTTATTCAAAACATTGAAATCTTGACTTGAAAAAAAATCAAATTTTTGTAATCTAATTCAAGTTACAATTTATTTCAAAATGTAAAATTTGAAGTTGTTTACAATTAAAGAACTGATTATTTTAATATAGTTTTGATATCAAAATTTGTTATTATATATTTAGATTTCAATATATGTTGGGCTTGATAAATTATTTCATTATTGATAAATTTTGAAATTTATTTTATAGCAAGACTTTGAATATAAATTTCAAATTTTTGTTTATTATAATTTATTGTGTTGCGAACAAAACATTAAGGGTAAATTTATTTCAAAACAACAATAGTTATATGGTTGATGTAATAAAAAAGATGAAATAAATGATGGAATAAAATACGCGTATTATTGCATTTACGTTATTTCAATTCATAATTTAGTTCTTGTTGAAATTTATAGTGTGCTTAAAACGTGTAACAACGTTGTCCATTTCAACCGTGTTGAACCTAATGTTGTATACCATTCGCAAGCAACGTTTAAACCCATAATTGAGATTTTAAAGTACTCAACACTACCAAATTTGCAGCATGCAGGTTACAGATGTTGGTTAGCATCTGAATATTTTACCACGTTGCTTTTTCTACCTGTGCCATGCACATCTCTTTCTATAGTGTACCAAGATTTTGAAATCTTGTTCTGTCAGTAATACAAAGATTTTGGAACTGTAGAAGATTTCGAAATCTCCTTTTGTCTGCAGCTCCAATGTTATAAAATTCGTGCCTTCTTTCTCTTCGTTTAACACAAATCACTTTCTTTTCGTCACTATGTCAACCAAACTCCAGTTAAAGGAAAGGCTTCCCTCTTTAATCACTTATGTTCCCTCAGTAAATAAATCAAAGAAGGAAGCTCCCAATGTCCCCGAACCCAAAATCGCAATTTCCTCCATTCCCATCTTCTACGTAAATCGAAATGGGAATAAAAGCTCTAAAAATCAGAATCGCGCCACCCATCGAAGGCCACGACTCGACTGGAAACCGTTTTGGTCACAAGCGCTTGAGCCACAACACCACCTGCACGTTGACAACCCATATCGAGATCAAATCAGTAACTGTCAAACGCGATGGCCTCAACATCGTGCGCAATGGGAGCCGCTTCCACTTTTCTGCACTCTACACGACGACTGATGCATAACTTCGATTACCAAAAAAGTTGCTGGCCCAGGCAACTCCGACCTGTTGTGTTTCCTCTCTTCAAATTACAGAGCGTCCTCCTCCATGCAAGAACCGAGCTAAACAGTCTCTTGGGAAAAAGAAGAATCCCACTCTAAATCCTGTAATGACCCGCATTGGCAGAGGTATTATAATTAATTTATTTAATTATATAAATAGTGATATAGTGAATTAAATAGTCGTAGAATTAAATAATGGTGAATATTTAATTAAAATAATAAATTTAATAATATATTTAATTCTGAAATAAGCAGAATTGGCGGAAATGGCGATATGGTGTGAACCAGATCATCTATAATATTTAATTCAGTTTAGAATTGAATTTGAATAACGAATATATTATACAAACGATAGTTTGAACGTATAATTATATTATAAATAAAAATAGAGCTCGAAATGGCGTGGCAGTTCGCTATTTGGCGATTTGAACTTCAACTGAATGTACAAGATTCGTTTTAAGCCGGATTTCTGTGAAACAAGAAACGTGTGGAGCTGGTGGAGTATATCTTTCTAGTGGAAGAGAAAAATCGGGATTTCGTCATGTAGATTTTGAGGTATGTACAAATCAAATTTCAGAAAAGTCACTGTGGAATTCCTTTATAATTTATAAAGGAATTATTTATATTTTAAAAGGGAATTTCAATATAAATCGAATATCGGGTTGACTTAGATTTGAAATATCGAATAGAAATCCATATAAGATTTTTCTGGAGCTGTATGATATTCCTCGGTAATTATATACGATAATATTTATTTATAAATATTAAATTTATTTATATTTAAATATATTTATATATTTAAATGGGTCATTAAGCGCTTTTAAAATAGCCACTTTTGCAAACGAAGTCGGAATTCGACGAAACTAATTTTGTTGGATCCGCAATGTCAAATAGTTGTTAGATTTTTAGTT
Source organism: Allium sativum (assembly GCA_030737875.1). Classification (NCBI taxonomy): domain Eukaryota; kingdom Viridiplantae; phylum Streptophyta; class Magnoliopsida; order Asparagales; family Amaryllidaceae; genus Allium; species Allium sativum. Next base: position 10,859,819 of record CM060917.1, read on the forward strand.
TCGTGATTTTTAGAGTCACTGTGTGGTCGTACGGAGTTTTATAGTGAGAAACAGTTGGTATTTTAACGGTTAAAAATACACTATGTGAGCATACGAAGTCAAAATTCAACGAAACCAGTTTCTTTGGGACCGTAATATCGAACTCTACCAGTATGCCTAGTTTCTTGATTTTTGAATATCGTATGTGGTCACAGGGATTTTAGAGGACAAATATAAAGAGCGTTACAATATAAATCGATATAAATAATATTATAACTTCTCTATAAGTACCCCTTTTTCCTTAACCTAAACCTAAAATTCAATTCACAGTCAACCAAATGTGCGCCGCCACCAAATGTTTCTTCAGACCAAAGCATTTCAATCAGAAAATCAAAAGAAGAAATACAAATAAAACACTAAAAATTCCCAAACTAGTATAGTGGGAATTAGAAGTGGAGAGCTTCCTTCCTGTAGCATTTTTACACAGTGCGACATCAGTTTTTTCGTGAGCAGTGTTGGGGAAAAACCGAACTAGAGCTGAGGATTTTGGGTGATAGAAGCGTCAATCAACGGGGATGTTTGAAGGGCGTAAGAAGAAGAGGAGGTGGCGTAGCTAGGGGCAGTGGTCCGGTCATTTGCGGTTGTCCGTAGCGGGAGGAATCACCGGTGGAAGGGCTTTGGGTTTTAGCGGTTTTAACACCGAACTGGTTGATGGTGGGGGAGGATCGACGAGGTAAATCCGTAGAGGAGGGACAGCGTTGGGACTGGCCGGAGTTAGGCGAGGCTCAGCAGCCTCTAGAGTCATCAACGTCGATTTGAAATTGTCTGGAGGTGGTTGTCTGGAGTCGGGTTCGATTTAGGAAGAAAGGGATGAGCGGTTGGTTTGGTCTAAACGTCGATTAAGGGGAGTGTTTAAATTAGTTTAAAACATAGGCCAAGGGTGTGGGCCGAGAAATCAAGGTGAGGCCCATCAAAGGGTTTAATTGGGTTTAAATTTAATTTTAAATATGTATAAACTTGTAAAACTTATATCTTATCCATACGGTATCGAAATTGGACAAAACAGGATCCGATAGGATCGTATGGATGGACAATACCCAATGGAACTGACTGGGAGGGGAATGGAGCTCGTTTGAATTCACGGCGAAATAAATTGTTTGATTCAAATAAAATAACAGTTAACCGTTCTTTAACGATGAACTCCCAATGTGAGTAAATCTCACTAACTCTGAACAGTTTATAATTTCATGTTGTATTTTTAGAACTGTTAAATATTGGCTGATTGACTGTGTGTTGACTGTTTGATTGAACTGCTAGTCAGTTAGTTGAATTTCTATATTGATTCCGTTTAACAGAATATATCATATGGAACTAAAAGTGATGTTGATTTTATTGTTTAACGTCTATGATGCAGGGAAATAGGTTAGAGGAACCCAATTGGGTTCCTCAACATTTATTTTACTGTTTTTCATATATTGTGATATATGATGTGAGGTATAATCTGTTGTCAATTATATGTGGTTGAATGATATTGATCATCGTGATTTGATATGTTAAATACCATAACATACCGAATGTTGATATGGAAATATTTTCAAAGTGATATTTGAAAATAAAATATTTATAAATAGAATATTTATAAATAAGAAATATTTATAAATTGGAATATTATAAATAGGACATATTTAGAAAAAGGTAAAACGTTATAAAAAGGAAACTGTTATAAGAAGGAAATCATTTTAAAGTGGAGAACCATTACTAAAAGTAAATCTTTAAAAATGAATAAACGTTGTTAAAAGGGGAAATCTTTATAAAGCGAAAAAGGAGTTAAATCGAATATGGTATTCGAAAGTAGTATATTGAATTAGTTATTCGAAAAGGGGTTAGTCGACTCGAGTTAGCTGAATAGAGTTAAATCAAATAGAGTTAATCTAATAGTGTTAATCCAATGGAGTTATTGAATATTAATTATTTGAGGAAGAGTTAAATTGAGTTAATCGAATATTAGTAATTCGAATAAAGTAAAAGGAGTTATCAAATATTAGTTATTCGAAGGAGAGTTAAATAGAGTTAACGAATATTAGTTATTCGAATAGAGTTAAATCAAATAGAGTTAATCCAATAGTGTTAATCCAAAGGAGTTATCGAATATTAGTTATTTGAAGAAGAGTTAAATTGAGTTAATCGAATATTAGTAATTCGAATAAAGTAAAAGCAGTTATCAAATATTAGTTATTCGAAGGAGAGTTAAATAGAGTTATCGAATATTAGTTATTCTAATAGAGTTAAATCAAATAGAGTTAATCCAATAGTGTTAATCCAAAGGAGTTAAATCAAATAGAGTTAATCCAATAGTGTTAATCCAAAGGAGTTAATCGAATAGAGTAAAGTGAAAAGAGTTAATCGAATATAGTTACTCGAAAGAAAGGTTAAGTAAGGAAGTTAGTTAAAGAAATATAAAGTGAACTTTGTCTATTTCAAGGTTAGAAACGTTGTTCAGTTAAGGTTTGAGAGGTAGTATTACCCCAACTTGATTGACTTCATTTTTAACTAAGGAATGGTTAAGGTTTGATAGTAAAGGATGGTTAAGTGAATTTAGTAATTAAAGGAAATGGTTTGAGTAGGCATCGCGATGGTTTGTTTAAACATCTGTCTAAGTCCAATGAAGAAGCTTTGGAAATGTTTTCCAAATAAGAAACCAGAAATGTTTTCTAATAAAGAAAACAAGAAATGGAAATGTTTTCCATTGTTAATAACGTATATTTTCCAAATTTAGAAAATAAGAAATATTGAATATAGGGAAACAGGAGATAAGTAAATTAAAGAAATAAAGAGATAAATGTTGAATGATGTTTGATCGATATAAATTTCCATTTGGAAATAATATCGTTGTTTGCACACCTGTTTTTCTTCGATAGTTAAATCACAGAGTATCGAAGTTTTGACCATTTTAACGTTGTTAATATGGAGAGACCGGTTGGATTATTATCCAAAAAACCACTCTGTATTGGCATAAGCGTTGTGAATCATATATGCCAATGGAAATTGAAGACGGAGTTATGCAAGGGCTATCCTGTTTATAGAATAGTGCCTTCGGTTCATCCTGTTCCTGGATGACTTGTTTGGACAGATGTCTGACAGAGTATTTCCAGACGATCACGTATATTGATTTCTCCAACCGTACCAAGAGTGGAAGCAGAGAAGGAAACTTCTTTTAGCTAACACATAATGTATGGTTGAGGACGTCAATCGGTGATTTGATGGATTTGACGATGTGGCATTCAAAGTGAATCTGATGTGATGATAAATTGTAGCTTCTAGCCTCAACATCCGGTAAATGACAGAAATCGGGCAGGCAGCATGGCTAAGTCGGTCGCACCGAAGTAGGGTGTATAATCACCTGATCTAGAGTTTCATTTACTTCTAAAAAAAATCTATTGGTGATGCTATCCCATTCGGGAAACGGTTGCTGATCCCAACTGTTGGTGATATACATTCGATACACACAAGCGAAATGAGTGGTCGGTCATGTGTGGTCGGGTTGCAAGATGTTCTTGTTGAACCCAGTGTATTCCTCTCTAGAGGTACACTAGCGAAAGGTGGTTCCATAACTTGTCATAGTTGGAAATCCATTACCCAATACGTGCTTGCGGTTTTGATTGTATACTATATATGTAGAACGTGAGATGAAAGCGTTTCTGCTAGATGATTATTATATTGTGATTGATAGACATTATCATAATATCAAAGGTTTTTGATATAAAGATATTTTGGATTCTCATAAGGGAAAAACCCGTTTCGTTATATGGAGTGGTCTTATGAGATATCGATTACTTGTTCGAACTGTTTTTAACTGTTTTACTCATACCAGTCCCATGACTGACCCGGAGTTTATTTTGTTTTGTTTTCCCTAAACTCTTGGGTGCCCAATTTTGTACGGGCAGTCAAGTAGTCAAGAATTTACAGATACTTGAAGAGCTGGAGCAGGAGGCTTCAGGATCATATGGCTATTGTTATTTCTGCTGTGTTGTAAGTGTTGTACTTTGATAATGATGTATATTCAAGTACAGATGTATATTTCAAGTTATGTTATATATATTATATGTTATTCGTTCCGCTGTGAGATTCGTGTTACTCTGATATTGTGTTCTTCTTCTTCTTCTATTCTAAGTTTCTATCTTATCTTTCCTCACCCTCTAATCTCTTTCATTAATGACCGGTATTTTCAGTTTAATTTGGGGTTGGACTTGTGTTTTCGGTCAGCTCAAATTGGACCGGATTTTCGGGTCATTACAGTTGGTATCAGAGCTTAAGTTAAGTGATTTACCTTGGCTCTGTGGCGTGACTCAGTAGAGATAGGGTTAGTAATACCCTAGATTGAGTTGAGTGTATATATACTAGTGAACGTATTTGTTATTGATATAAAAATTGTTTTATATTGTGGTAATTTATTGGTTGAGTTATTTATGAGTTCTGGTCGATCAATTTGATCCACTGTATCGGTAGGAGTTTATAAATACTCGAATACGATGGGTCGACACGATATGTTTTGAAAAGAGGGTAAATTAAAATAAGTTTACCCAAGGTATATCTTGATATAGAGAAGATATATATATATATCAAAATTATAATATATTGGATATATTGGTTGTTATTATAATCGAGTAAGATTATAAATTAAATGGTTACGTAAAAAAACCAATCAGAATTCATATAAGTGAAATACGTGAAATCAGATGAGTTAAATCTTAATTTAAACCAGGAATTGAATTAAAACTCTGGAGAATTGGATAAGTGTTTGTAAATGGAGTTGGATTGAAAGTAAGGAAAATTTAAGATCCTGGGAGATTTTAAATTATTTTACAAGTAGTGTGAATTATATTTTGAAATGAATTTCAAAGTGGAAATGTTTTAAAATGGTTTTATAGCATTGAACTCACTTCGATCACTGGAAAATAGATTCTGATGATGACAGCTGCATAGTCAGTATTCATTTTCGAGTTGTAAGTGACGAATTACTACCAGAGATACTATTTTGAATTTGTTTTGGGAAAGACAAGTTGTGTTGAATTTCAAAATAGGATTTATAATATAGAATTTGAATAAAGAGAATTCAAATAGAATTGAATATAGAAATTCAAAGGCAGTTTGAATATATGAAATTCAGTGGAATTGAAATAGAGTTTGAATATAGAAATTCAAATAGAGTTTGAATATAGAAATTCAAATGGAGTTCAAATATAGAATTTGAATATAGAAAATATAAAGGAATTCAAATATAGGATTTGAATATCGAAAGTGAAATGGAATTTGAATACAGAAATTCAAATGGGGTTTGAATATAGAAATTCAAATGGGATTTATAATATAGAATTTGAATATATGGAATTTGGATATAGAAATTCAAATGGGATTTATAATATAGATTTGAATAATAGAAGTGATATAAAATTTGAATAGAAATTGAATAGAATTAACTAAGTCGAAGAGGAATTAGTTAATCGAGTATCGAATTTGAAGTTGAACTTTGAAAGGTGAATTGGATTTGTAAATGGATATTCGAAATCGAATATAGAAATTAAATTTGAAATTTGGATTCAAATTAGTTAACAAGCAAGGTAAAATATATTTGAACATGTCATGTTCAAATATAAAAGTGAAATAGACTAAAGAGTTAATTAACAAATTAATTAACGAATTGAGTTAAAACGATTAGGTATAGTTAAAATAAATTGGGCAGATATAAATATACATGAGATAGGTATGGATAAGGTATGAAGGTATATAAATAGAATGCTCGACGAAAAGGTATGTATTTAATTCATATATGAGATTTTGTGCACCGTATCGGCTAGCCGCTTGGCTTTTTCTTTTGGATTGGTGAGGGCCATGGGAGGCTATTTGAAATATCCCGATGCTCCTGGTACAAAGGAGGTTATGGCGAATTTTTCCGGGAATTTAAGGAGTTAGAATATTTTTAAGATAATTTGATAGTTAGAAATCAACGTATCGATATATATATATATATATAGAAGTCGATAAGGAAACGAACTTAGAAATAGAATAGTAAAATCAAAAAGGAAGACTAAGAATAAAATCTAGTAAGAATAGAAAGAGGAAGCGTATACATGTTTAAAAGTGAATAAGTAGTTATATGGTATTGATTATTCGAGTAAGTAGTCATATCTATTTTGACGTTATAAATGTTATTCAGTCAAGGTCTAAGAGGTAGTTATACCCCAACTTGATTGATTTCATTATTAACAAATAAATAGTAAGATTTCAGGCTCGAAGATCAATGTTGAATAAGAGTTAGTTGAATATTGTATTTGGGTTGTCGTAACGATGTTTTACACAACATCCGTCTTAACCCAAATAAGTGTAAGCTTGGAAATATAATAAAGAATATTTCCTAAGTATAGAAATAAACGAGATCGGAAAAGAGATAAGTAATTGGAATATTTTCCAATTATAAATAGCATATATTTTCTAAAGTTTAGAAAATAAAGGAAGGAGATATTCAGAAATGTTTTCCAAATAACATAAAAGGCCAATATGGTTGTTGAAAATATTTGGTTAACAAATATTGATAAAGAAATAAAGAAGTGATTTAATTATTGGAATACTAATTAAGGGCTCAGTGACATGTTCAAAAAGGAAAATTTGATTTTTGAAAAGAGTAAACTATTTAAAAACTCCCAGGGAAAGACTGTTTGAATTAAAAACAAATTTAACAGAAATTTGTGAAAGAAAATTTGAATTAAAGTAAAGCCAGTAAAGTGGTAACTGAGATTGAATTAGAATGTTATCATGACAAATTGGATTGTGAGATTCAAATTTGAAGTGTAATGTGATAATCAAGTTAAGAGTTGGGAATCGAGAAGAAACTCGAGTTGAAATGATATTTGGCTCGGATATAAGCGAATGGTTGTGTTGTGGATAAAACCAGATTGGAATTTGATTGGGACGACCCTTGTATCCGTTGAATTGATAACAGGTGGAAAGGATAAAATGATATATCGACAAAAAGGTACAAGTTTATATTTCTATTGGGTATAAGATTTGTGAGCCGAATTGGCGAGCCGCTTGGCTGTTTGATTTTCTTTTGAGATGGAGATAGCCCAGAGAGGCGAGTTGGAGTTTGACCGATTGACCAGTACAAACGAGGTGCTGGCGAAAATTTTCAAAAAATTAAGGTGTTAGAAAATTTTTAGGATTTTTGAAAATTTTTGTTGATAAGAATTAATTAGTAAATTAATTGAAATTAAATTGGTTCAGTTGAAACTGAAGTTAAGAAGTAAACGAATATGTTCTAACCAGTCGATAGGGTCATTCTCTACCTTAGCAATTTCGAGGACGAAATTATTTTAAGTGGGGAAGATTGTAATAACCCGCATTGGCAGAGGTATAATAATTAATTTATTTAATTATATAAATAATGATATAGCGAATTAAATGGTCGTGGAATTAAATAATGGTGAATATTTAATTAAAATAATAAATTTAATAATATATTTAATTCTGAAATAAGCAGAATTGGTGGAAATGGCGATATGGTGTGAACCGGTTCATCTATAATATTTAATTCAGTTTAGAATTGAATTTGAATACGATAGTTTGAACATATAATTATATTATAAATAAAAATAGAGCTCGAAATGGCACGGTAGTTCGCTATTTGGCGATTTGAACTTCAACTGAATGTACAGGATTCGTTTTAAGCAGGATTTCTGTGAAACAAGAAACGTGTGGAGCTGGTGGAGTATATCTTTCTATTGGAAAAGAAAAACCGGGATTTTTTCATGTAGATTTTGGGGTATGTCCAAATCAAATTTCAAAAAAGTCGCTGTGGAATTCCTTTATAATTTATAAAGGAATTATTTATATTTTAAAAGGGAATTTCAATATAAATCGAATATCGGGTTGACTCGGATTTGAAATATCGAATAGAAATCCATATAAGATTTTTCTGGAGCTGTATGATATTCCTTGGTAATTATATACAATAATATTTATTTATAAATATTAAATTTATTTATATTTAAATATATTTATATATTTAAATGGGTCATTCAGCGCTTTAAAAATAGCCACTTTTGCAAACGAATTCTGAATTCGACGAAACTAATTTTGTTGGATCAGCAATGTCAAATAGTTGTTAGATTTCTAGTTTCGTGATTTTTAGAGTCACTGTGTAGCCGTACGGATTTTTAGAGTGAGAAACAGTTGGTATTTTGACGGTTAAAAATACACTGTGTGAGCATACGAAGTCGGAATTCGACGAAACCAGTTTCGTTGGGACCGTAATATCGAACTCTACCAGTATGCCTAGTTTCGTGATTTTTGAATATCGTATGTGGTCACAGGGATTTTAGAGGACAAATATAAAGAGCGTTACAATATAAATCGATATAAATAATATTATAACTTCTCTATAAGTACCCCTTTATCCTTAACCTAAACCTAAAATTCAATTCATAGTCAACTAAATGTGCGCCACCACCAAATGTTTCTTCAGACCAAAGCATTTCAATCAGAAAATCAAAAGAAGAAATACAAATAAAACACTAAAAATTCCCAAACTAGTATAGTGGGAATTAGGAGTGGAGAGCTTCCTTCCTGTAGCATTTTTACACAGTGCGACATCAGTTTTTTTGTGAGCAGTGTTGGGGAAAAACCGAACTAGGGCTGAGGATTTTGAGCGATAAAAGCATCGATCAACGGGGATGTTTGAAGGGCGTAAGAAGAAGAGGAGGTGGCGCAGCTAGGGGCAGTGGTCCGGTCATTCGCGGTTGTCCGTAGCGGGAGGAATCACCGGTGGAAGGGCTTTGGGTTTTAGTGGTTTTAACACCGGACTGGTTGATGGTGGGGGAGGATCGACGAGGTAAATCAGTAGAGGATGGACAACGTTGGGCTGGCCGGAGTTAGGCGAGGCTCAGCAGCCTCTAGAGTCGTCAATGTCGATCTGAAATTGTCTAGAGGTGGTTGTCTGGAATTGGGTTCGATTTAGGAAGAAAGGGATGAGCGGTTGGTCTGGTGTAAACGTGGATTAAGGGGAGCGTTTAAATTAGTTTAAAACATAGGCCAAGGGTGCGGGCCGAGAAATCAAGGTGAGGCCCATCTAAGGGTTAAATTGGATTTAAATTTAATTTTAAATATGTATAAACTTGTAAAACTTATATCTTATCCATATGGTGTCGGAATTGGGCAAAACAGGATCCGACAGGATCGTATGGATGGACAATACCCAATGGAACTGTCTGGGAGGGGAATGGAGCTCGTTTGAATTCACGGCAAAATAAATTGTTTGATTCAAATCAAATAACAGTTTATCGTTCTTTAACGATGAACTGCCAATGTGAGAAAATCTCACTAACTCTGAACAGTTTATAATTTCATGTTGTATTTTTAGAACTGTTAAATATTGGCTGATTGACTGTGTGTTGACTGTTTGATTGAACTGCTAGTCATTTAGTTGAATTTTTATATTGATTCTGTTTAATAGAATATATCATATGGAACTAAAAGTGATGTTGATTTTATTGTTTAACATCTGTGAAGCAGGGAAACAGGTTGGAGGAATCCAACTGGGTTCCACAACATTTATTTTACTGTTTTTCATATATTGTGATATATGATGTGAGATATAATCTGTTGTCAATTATATGTGGTTGAACGATACTGATCATCATGATTTGATATGTTAAATACCATAACATACCGAATGTTGATAAGGAAATATTTTCAAAGTGATATTTGAAAATAAAATATTTATAAATAGAATATGTAACACCCCACCTCCGCCAGGGTCACTCGCAAAGGAATGCACTAGCTTTGGAGGGGCATTATTGGTAAACATGCATAATGATATAGCAAGGCAGGACATGACATATATACGTATATGTAAATAAACAGAGTAAGCAAATAAAACAGCGGAAGATTTATAAACCCTTTCAAAACTCAAGTCTGGTACATCAAAATGTCACTTTTCCCAAAACTACAAGTCTAGATAAATACATCATCTGATAAACTGAAAATACATAAGTACTATCCCCAAATAAGAGTGATAAACCATAGCGGCTCAAGTCCAAAGCATACTTGAGCTATCCAAGGAAGCAGCTAAAATCCAAGCTAGGCTCTAGTATTCCCTCCCTGAGAACCTGGGGGGGGGGAACGGAAGAAAAGAGGCGAAAGAAAACAGGTCAGTCAAAAAGACTGAGTAAGCCCTGCTACGATCAGTCTATAAACTAATAAAGTTAACATCATGATGGAAACTGAGGTGATCATAGATAGCAACATACTGGCATGAATAAATCAACTACAAGATAGATAGAGGTGTCATCGCATAAACAGAGTTAAGTTTTTGCACCACGGTGTACTAGCAAATCAACATAACAGGTATTGATCCCTTAGCCCAAACTTTGGCCCAATAACATGAAGTGACCTTAGTATAAGGTCCAGCCCCACGGTCTAGTCGATCGGCTCCCTATAAACCTAACACGTCAAGTGTTGGTGTCCATATGGCCCACATATGGTTGTAGTTAGTCTGTGCTGGGTCCACCTTTGGGTGTATCAAGCCCTCGGGTGTCAACCCCGGACACTTAAGCAATAATGCACAGCCCTAAACTACTGGTACCCGTGCCTCGAGTTTGTCCAAAATCGGACTACGTGCACGTCCGTAGCCCGCCGAACCCGCACCGCTGTACCACTCGGCCATCGCCCTTTGGTCGCTTACATCTGCCAGTAATCGTGCCCCGCCCTAGCCTAGCTTCTAGGGTTGTGAATGATACCAAACTGGGATTACTGTTAGAACAGACCACGTTGCTAGGGTTTCCCAAGAGGGTTAAGTGTGATTTAACCCTTCACTAATCCTGGATTAAACTGGTTAAGTGTGGCTTAACCCCATTCTAATCCCTTGAGCTCCCAAATGGATTAAACTAGTTATGTGTAACCAATGGTTCACGACTTAACCACATTCTAATCCCCCGAATTCCCAAATTGGTTAAGTATTAGTGGACCCTGACTTAACCCTAATCATGAGGCATTAATTAGTTTAATGCACCTCAACCTCTCACATTAGACCTTGTTGTGGTTACTAGTTAGGCCGGGCGGGTCCGGGTAGGTTTACACCACAACTTAGTCTAACCTCGGGTTTTGGCACCACATGACCAACTTCTCACATTGGGTCCTATTGTTTGTAGCCACTAGTTAAGCCGGTCGGTTCCGGGTAGGATTACGCTACAAACTCAACCCAACCTCGAGTTGGCCACACTTATGTTTTCTAAGTGTCATGTCCACTTTATTTCAAAACATAATTACAAGTCAACAAATACTTGGGTAGACCTAACTTAATAGGTAAATTCCCAAGGGGTAGACCTAACTTAATAGGTAAATTCCCAATCTTATATTTTCATGTATTTTAAGTTTACCCAAAACCCCCAACGTCATTCTATCGCTTACATATTCGTAATAACGCATAAAGGATAGGAAGAGGGAACTTGGCACAACATACATGATAAACTTGCACAACAATCATGCATAACATGTTAGACTTGCACCACTTAGCATAGTGAACTTGCATATTACCATAAACATGCATAACTTGTCAAAACATGCACAACTTGTCAAAACATGCGCAACTTGTCAAAACATGCACAACTAAACTTGCATGAACATGCACAACTTGTCAAAACATGCACAACTTGTCAAAACATGCACAACTTGTCATTTTAAACTTGCATAAGCATGCAAAACTAATTAAACTTGCAAATCAAGGTTTAGTAAGCTTGCATAAACATGCATGACTCAATTAACTTGTAAATCATGACTTAGCAAACATGCATAAACATGCATAACTCATTTAACTTGTAAATCATGGCTTAGCAAACATGCATAAACATGCATAACTCATTTAACTTGTAAATCATGGCTTAGCAAACATGCATAAACATGCATAACTCATTTAACTTGCAAATCAAGGCTTAGCAAACTTGCATAAACATGCATACTCAAATAAACTTGCAAATCATGTCATAGTAAATCCGCATATGCATGCATAACTTGTGAAACATGTAAAACATGGCATAGTGAATCCGCATATGCATGCATAACTTGTGAAACATGTAAAACATGGCATAGTGAGTTCGCATAAGCAAGCATAATCAAATAAACTCACACAAATCTCAATTTTCACCACATATTAACTTTAGAGTTTACAAAGTGAAAGTAAGAGGGCTTACAATGCTTATGCGGGCTCAAATGACTATAGCAAATGTAAAGAACCCCTTATGCAACTAATTACAACCCCCAAATGCAAGCAAACTTGATCAAAACTCCTCTTTTATGGTGCCAATTGAAAAACAAGCCTTTAATGCAAGCTAAGGAGGATCATACAAGCCTAAATATGCTTGTATGCATGGAAAATCACTTAGGAATTAAATTAGGATTTGTATGAAGAGGGTGGAGGCCATGAGAGGATGGATTTTGGCATAGTTTAGTTACTAGGATGAATAATGAATGATTTAGGGTAGGTTAGGGTCTTATTTATAGATTAGGTTAGTGATTTGAACCATAGGATTAACCCTAGATTCAATTAGCGCCATCAGATCCCGGAACTCTCTAGAAACAAGCCACAAGACCCAACCCCAATCAGAAATGGTGCACCAGGCTAAGCAGCCCGGACACCCCCTGTCGACAGGGCTGTCGACAGGGCAGTCGACATGCCTAGGACCCTGTCGACAGGCCTGTCGACATGCGGGTCCTGGCGGGATTTTTCCCGCCTTGGCCCAGCTGGCCCAAACCCTTGTTTTTAAATTTTAAATTTAAATCTGTTTTTACTTAGAAATTTTCTGCAAACCTCAACGGGCCTTAACTGGGTCATACGGACTCCGATTTTCGAAAACTCGGACTCTATTTCGCGTATTTTTCCGAGACGAACGCAATGGCATAGCCCGTTTCCCTTGATTCCCATTTTATAATTTAATTCTGCCTCAATTTATGTTATAACAGATTATTAAAAAATACGGGTTGTTACATTCTCCCCTCCTTAAAGGATTTCGTCCCCGAAATCTTCAAGTTAGGAAGAACGTATCCTACCATCCAATCATCCATCTACTCAAAGCATCATCCACGAGCAATCATTGTCCTTACAAGATTCTAAATGCTGGATGAACATATGCAAAAGTGTGTGTATATGTACTTACCTAATGCAAAAATCGGGCGGTTACTGATACAGTAAACCTCCTTAATGCATATGTATGTAAATCAGGCGGTTACTGATACAGTAAACCTCCTTAATGCATATGTATGTCAGTGAAATGAATCCATATGTATGCAAATCCCTAACATAATGTATAATATCTACATGCGTGCTCAATCATACATCCATATGCAACATCCATGTGATAGCATACGAATTTCATCCCAGAATAAGCATAAACACTCATGCACATGCAATATGAGGAGTGTGTGAGCCGATCTAGTGCCTAATCGTGTATAATGCGTCCACGAGCAACCACTTGCAAACACTTGCAACCACTTGCAACCATCAAGCATAACATGTTTCAAATACATGTTTCATCCAAAGGGTTTCTACCTAAGGTTCTCATGACAAGATCGACACGATAAACTAGATAAACTAGATAAACTCCTTTTTGGATTACAAGAAATCCATTCAAACTTTGACATATAGTACTAACCGATGAGTCTTAACCCCCTTATGGAGTTTACAACAGAAATAGGATCGAGAATGGGACCGAGAGGATATATGCAAAAGACAACTTGCAAGCAAGCTCCACAGGAAAACGAGGATCAAGGATGCTCTCTTAAAAAGAGATATGATGCGCATATCTAGTCTTCACTCTTCTCAGTTACGTTTCCTTGAGCTTAACTCCACTGTGCTTTGACTATCTTTCCCTTCATGATTCCTTGGCTTCCTAACCCCTATTTCCCAAATTCGAGTTGGAAGTCATTTCATTATCGCCTCTCGTCTTTCTTTTCCACTTATTCTTCCTTCTGTATACCTGGCTTAAACATACAATAAACTCATGATTTCATGCAAGCTCTCCAAAATTCACTAGTAAATCCTGGATCTCGTCTACTTACTATAAAGTATTCCATGCAACAGAACTTTTCTTGAAAATACCAATCCACGTTGCCAATTGCCCTTATAAACGTGATTTTTCTATAACTCATGCTTAATCGAAATGATCCATCCGCCTATGAGTGATAGACCATACCTAGATTCAATTGCCTACCCATGGCTTCCTGTAGGTTATTACAAAACTGGCCAACTTCTTGAGGGTAAACCGTTGTTAACCATGATGCAGTCCTTCTCGCTCTTCACCGGACTGAAATGAGCACTCTCCGTGAGTCTACCTACATACCCGTATTCCCTTTCTAGTCTATCCACATAATCTATCGAGATGTTTTCACACTTTCCCTTGCGAAACTTCCAATGGAGGTAATGGCCCACTGGGCTTCTATGACTTGGCCTTAACCTGGTGGCACACCATGCATCCTGAGACCAACTCGGCCACCTTCTCGAGTGATGCGCATCTTCAAGGACCTTCTTTACCAAGTCTTTCACTCGAGGAACACATAATCTCTCATCGTGCCTTAGTCATCCCTTGTCATCTATAATATATCTAGTGAGGTGACTTAACATCTCGCCTCGAACCGACTGGTCCATGTTCTTGACCAACTGCGGATCTTCTTCCTGCGAAACCCCCTTCTTGATCCAGAAGAGTAAGTCTAAGCTCCGGGAATGCTAACTAACTAGCCAAACTGAGGAGGCTTCTTACTTCAATTGCCCTCCTCAGAGTTTTCCGGTTTTAAACCGCAACCACTTTAGCGGAATCCACCGCTAGGCCTTACTTAGGAACTATGTGCCCAAGAAATCCAACTTCTTTCCTCCAAAATGACATTTGGAGAACTTGACCTTCAACTGGTGGCTCTAAGCGTATCCATCTCCTTCTTGAGATGTCTAGCATGCTCTTCCTCGTTGTTTTTGAGGAGATAAAAATATCGTCTTCGACGACCCTGACAAACTTGTTCAAGGACTTCCTAAACACCCTACCCATCAAGTTCACGTAATATGTGGGTGCTTTAGTCAAGCCAAATAGCATGACTAGCCATTCTAAAACCCATCCAGAGTCCTAAACGCAGTCTTGTCAATTCCATTCTCAGCCATCCTAAGCTGATGGAATCCGGTAGCTAGATCAAAAGAAAACGGATGCTCCTACAAGCTGATCAAACAAATCATTGATCCTTGGTAACGGTTATCTCACGATAATCAACATATAAGCGACACAAACCGTCCACATCAGTAACGAATACTACTGGAGCACCCTACTCGAAAATGCTTCATCTCAGGAAGTTCTTCTCAAGCAACTCCTTGACTTGCTTTCTTAACTCTCATCTCGTGGGGTCACGTGCCTAGCCGGCCACGAAACTGGCTTGGTATTACCAACCAGAAAATACGGAAATCTATCCCACGTCTAGGGATAACCCCTTTTTCCCCAGATATCAGGATATTCTCGGACCACCCTCACAGATTGCAAACTATCGGTAGACGAGTTGAGGGATTCAAGATAACATGACGGGACCCCTAGGGTTGCTAGAAATTTCTAGGGTATTACCGAGGCGGGTCATGAGCCCCACACCCTATATACATAAACCCAGAATGGCCCAAAACAGAACGACCATTCCATGCCCAAAACCAACCCATATCCCCTGAAACCGAGAATATAAACATCCCACGAGAATTCTATACTCAAGATAGAAATTTTCAAATCCACCCAGACCACAGACAAGCGGGCAGAACCCCCAATTGGATTTGAAACACACACGGGATCATCAACTAGACTAGTACTTAGGTGCAAACTTTCAACTGGATCAGATGAAATAAAACTATGCGATGTGCCAGAATCAAACAAAGTTCGAACAGAGAAAATCAGAAAATGTAAACAAGATTTTCAACAGAAACACTACCTCTATCATAAGCTGGAAGAACGGTGTTGAGGGGATGAATTCGCCCTCCAGATAGTCCTGCATACTGAGTCTGACCTTGCCCTTGTTTCCTCGGGCAATCCTTGCTGAAATGTCCAAACTCACCACAATCAAAGCATTCGCCCCGCTTTCTCTTTTCCTTCTTCCTACATTCCCTGGCTATATGTCCAACCTTACCACAGAAGTTACATTTCCTATTCCCTCTTTGCTTGTTCTTGCGGTTGTGGTTATTCTTGCCCCGTTTTCCGGAATTTACTCTCTTGCCTTGAGACTCATTCGCCTTGACCTCTTTCTTGTCATTGTTATCTTCTTCTTGAAGTAGGGCCATATTCACCAAATTCTCGAAAGTCGCCCCCAAGGGTATATGAGACAGGGCCAAATCACGTAATGGCTCGTTTAATCCTAGAGCAAAGTGCAGGGCCTTCTTCTGAGCTGTATTAACCAAATCTAAATCGTCATGAGCCAGTTGATTAAACTTATCTATGTATTCCCTAATAGTCATGTCCCCTTGCTTTAGTGATAAGAACCTTAGTCCAAACCTTCCTCTAAAGTCATCCCAAGTCTCGATTGGCCTAGTAGCGGTGGTAACTACCCACCAACGTGCAGCTTCTTCCTTTAGCAACCATACTGCCAATAAAACCTTCCTGCGGTCACCTATATCAAAGGTGGCTAAAAGATCTTCGGTCTCTTTCAACCAATTCCTTGCCTCTACAAAAGTCTCGGTTCCAAAGAAATTCTTGCAACCCATCGCCTTAAAATCTTGGCAAATCTCTGCGAAGTCAGTTTGAGGATGCTGAGGGGAAGGAGGAAGAGGAACATCAGCTATGGGAGGAGGAGGAGGAGGAACAGCGGCCTCGACTGGGGAGACAACATTAGGGACACCCGGGACCGGTGCCGTGACTCCCAAGTACCGACGAAACCAATCGGGTATCGTTACTCCTTCGGGCAAGATGAGATTATCAGACATGCTGGAAACGGAAAGAAAAAAGTTCAAACGAGGAGTCAAAGGATAGTGCTAATGGCTTTTGGGGAATAGCCTTTAAAAACAACTAGACTTTTCTTTGGAAAATACTTTATACTTGGTTTTGAAAATAGTTTTTCAAAGAGTTTTAAAACCTTTTTATCCCTTCTCGTAAACCATATGCTCTGATACCAAATGTAACACCCCACCTCCGCCAGGGTCACTCGCAAAGGAATGCACTAGCTTTGGAGGGGCATTATTGGTAAACATGCATAATGATATAGCAAGGCAGGACATGACATATATACGTATATGTAAATAAACAGAGTAAGCAAATAAAACAGCGGAAGATTTATAAACCCTTTCAAAACTCAAGTCTGGTACATCAAAATGTCACTTTTCCCAAAACTACAAGTCTAGATAAATACATCATCTGATAAACTGAAAATACATAAGTACTATCCCCAAATAAGAGTGATAAACCATAGCGGCTCAAGTCCAAAGCATACTTGAGCTATCCAAGGAAGCAGCTAAAATCCAAGCTAGGCTCTAGTATTCCCTCCCTGAGAACCTGGGGGGGGAACGGAAGAAAAGAGGCGAAAGAAAACAGGTCAGTCAAAAAGACTGAGTAAGCCCTGCTACGATCAGTCTATAAACTAATAAAGTTAACATCATGATGGAAACTGAGGTGATCATAGATAGCAACATACTGGCATGAATAAATCAACTACAAGATAGATAGAGGTGTCATCGCATAAACAGAGTTAAGTTTTTGCACCACGGTGTACTAGCAAATCAACATAACAGGTATTGATCCCTTAGCCCAAACTTTGGCCCAATAACATGAAGTGACCTTGGTATAAGGTCCAGCCCCACGGTCTAGTCGATCGGCTCCCTATAAACCTAACACGTCAAGTGTTGGTGTCCATATGGCCCACATATGGTTGTAGTTAGTCTGTGCTGGGTCCACCTTTGGGTGTATCAAGCCCTCGGGTGTCAACCCCGGACACTTAAGCAATAATGCACAGCCCTAAACTACTGGTACCCGTGCCTCGAGTTTGTCCAAAATCGGACTACGTGCACGTCCGTAGCCCGCCGAACCCGCACCGCTGTACCACTCGGCCATCGCCCTTTGGTCGCTTACATCTGCCAGTAATCGTGCCCCGCCCTAGCCTAGCTTCTAGGGTTGTGAATGATACCAAACTGGGATTACTGTTAGAACAGACCACGTTGCTAGGGTTTCCCAAGAGGGTTAAGTGTGATTTAACCCTTCACTAATCCTGGATTAAACTGGTTAAGTGTGGCTTAACCCCATTCTAATCCCTTGAGCTCCCAAATGGATTAAACTAGTTATGTGTAACCAATGGTTCACGACTTAACCACATTCTAATCCCCCGAATTCCCAAATTGGTTAAGTATTAGTGGACCCTGACTTAACCCTAATCATGAGGCATTAATTAGTTTAATGCACCTCAACCTCTCACATTAGACCTTGTTGTGGTTACTAGTTAGGCCGGGCGGGTCCGGGTAGGTTTACACCACAACTTAGTCTAACCTCGGGTTTTGGCACCACATGACCAACTTCTCACATTGGGTCCTATTGTTTGTAGCCACTAGTTAAGCCGGTCGGTTCCGGGTAGGATTACGCTACAAACTCAACCCAACCTCGAGTTGGCCACACTTATGTTTTCTAAGTGTCATGTCCACTTTATTTCAAAACATAATTACAAGTCAACAAATACTTGGGTAGACCTAACTTAATAGGTAAATTCCCAAGGGGTAGACCTAACTTAATAGGTAAATTCCCAATCTTATATTTTCATGTATTTTAAGTTTACCCAAAACCCCCAACGTCATTCTATCGCTTACATATTCGTAATAACGCATAAAGGATAGGAAGAGGGAACTTGGCACAACATACATGATAAACTTGCACAACAATCATGCATAACATGTTAGACTTGCACCACTTAGCATAGTGAACTTGCATATTACCATAAACATGCATAACTTGTCAAAACATGCACAACTTGTCAAAACATGCGCAACTTGTCAAAACATGCACAACTAAACTTGCATGAACATGCACAACTTGTCAAAACATGCACAACTTGTCAAAACATGCACAACTTGTCATTTTAAACTTGCATAAGCATGCAAAACTAATTAAACTTGCAAATCAAGGTTTAGTAAGCTTGCATAAACATGCATGACTCAATTAACTTGTAAATCATGACTTAGCAAACATGCATAAACATGCATAACTCATTTAACTTGTAAATCATGGCTTAGCAAACATGCATAAACATGCATAACTCATTTAACTTGTAAATCATGGCTTAGCAAACATGCATAAACATGCATAACTCATTTAACTTGCAAATCAAGGCTTAGCAAACTTGCATAAACATGCATACTCAAATAAACTTGCAAATCATGTCATAGTAAATCCGCATATGCATGCATAACTTGTGAAACATGTAAAACATGGCATAGTGAATCCGCATATGCATGCATAACTTGTGAAACATGTAAAACATGGCATAGTGAGTTCGCATAAGCAAGCATAATCAAATAAACTCACACAAATCTCAATTTTCACCACATATTAACTTTAGAGTTTACAAAGTGAAAGTAAGAGGGCTTACAATGCTTATGCGGGCTCAAATGACTATAGCAAATGTAAAGAACCCCTTATGCAACTAATTACAACCCCCAAATGCAAGCAAACTTGATCAAAACTCCTCTTTTATGGTGCCAATTGAAAAACAAGCCTTTAATGCAAGCTAAGGAGGATCATACAAGCCTAAATATGCTTGTATGCATGGAAAATCACTTAGGAATTAAATTAGGATTTGTATGAAGAGGGTGGAGGCCATGAGAGGATGGATTTTGGCATAGTTTAGTTACTAGGATGAATAATGAATGATTTAGGGTAGGTTAGGGTCTTATTTATAGATTAGGTTAGTGATTTGAACCATAGGATTAACCCTAGATTCAATTAGGGCCATCAGATCCCGGAACTCTCTAGAAACAAGCCACAAGACCCAACCCCAATCAGAAATGGTGCACCAGGCTAAGCAGCCCGGACACCCCCTGTCGACAGGGCAGTCGACATGCCCAGGACCCTGTCGACAGGCCTGTCGACATGCGGGTCCTGGCGGGATTTTTCCCGCCTTGGCCCAGCTGGCCCAAACCCTTGTTTTTAAATTTTAAATTTAAATCTGTTTTTACTTAGAAATTTTCTGCAAACCTCAACGGGCCTTAACTGGGTCATACGGACTCCGATTTTCGAAAACTCGGACTCTATTTCGCGTATTTTTCCGAGACGAACGCAATGGCATAGCCCGTTTCCCTTGATTCCCATTTTATAATTTAATTCTGCCTCAATTTATGTTATAACAGATTATTAAAAAATACGGGTTGTTACAGAATATTTATAAATAAGAAATATTTATAAATTGGAATATTTATAAATAGGAGATACTTAGAAAAAGGGAAAACGTTATAAAAAAGGAAACTATTATAAGAAGGAAATCATTTTAAAGTGAAGAACCGTTACTAAAAGTAAATCTTTAAAAATGAATAAACGTTGTTAAAAGGGGAAATCTTTATAAAGCGAACAAAGGAGTTAAATCGAACATGGTATTCGAAAGTAGTAAATCGAATTAGTTATTCGAAAAGGGGTTAGTCGAATCGAGTTAGCTGAATAGAGTTAAATCAAATAGAGTTAATCCAATAGGGTTAATCCAAAGGAGTTATCGAATATTAGTTATTTGAAGAAGTGTTAAATTGAGTTAATCGAACATTAGTAATTCGAATAAAGTAAAAGGAGTTATCAAATATTAGTTATTTGAAGGAGAGTTAAATAGAGTTATCGAATATTAGTTATTCGAATAGAGTTAAATCAAATAGAGTTATTCCAATAGTGTTAATCCAAAGGAGTTATCGAATATTAGTTATTTGAAGAAGAGTTAAATTGAGTTAATCGAATATAAGTAATTCGAATAAAGTAAAAGGAGTTATCAAATATTAGTTATTCGAAGGCGAGTTAAATAGAGTTATCGAATATTAGTTATTCGAATAGAGTTAAATCAAATAGAGTTAATCCAATAGTGTTAATCCAAAGGAGTTAAATCAAATAGAATTAATCCAATAGTGTTAATCCAAAGGAGTTAATCGAATAGAGTTAAGTGAAAAGAGTTAATCGAATATAGTTACTCGAAAGAAAGGTTAAGTAAGGAAGTTAGTTAAAGAAATATATAGTGAACTTTGTCTATTTCAAGGTTAGAAACGTTGTTCAGTTAAGGTCTGAGAGGTAGTATTACCCCAACTTGATTGACTTCATTTTTAACTAAGGAATGGTTAAGGTTTGATAGTAAAGGATGGTTAAGTGAATTTAGTAATTAAAGGAAATGGTTTGAGTTGGCATCGCGATGGTTTGTTTAAACATCTGTCTAAGTCCAATGAAGAAGCTTTGGAAATGTTTTCCAAATAAGAAACCAGAAATGTTTTCTAATAAAGAAAACAAGAAATGGAAATGTTTTCCATTGTTAATAACGTATATTTTCCAAATTTAGAAAATAAGAAATATTGAATATAGGGAAACAGGAGATAAGTAAATTAAGGAAATAAAGAGATAAATGTTGAATGATGTTTGATCGATATAAATTTCCATTTGGAAATAATATCGTTGTTTGCACACCTGTTTTTCTTCGATTGTTAAATCACAGACTATCGAAGTTTTGACCATTTTAATGTTGTTAATATGGAGAGACCGGTTGGATTATTATCCAAAGAACCACTCTGTATTGGCATAAGCGTTGTGAATCATATATGCCAAAGGAAATTGAAGACGGAGTTATGCAAGGGCTATCCTGTTTACAGAATAGTGCCTTCGGTTCATCCTGTTCCTGGATGACTTGTATGGACGGATGTCTGACAGAGTATTTCTAGACGATCACGTATATTGATTTCTCCAAACGTACCAAGAGTGGAAGCGGAGAAGGAAACTTTTCTTAGCTAACACATAATGTATGGTTGAGGACGTCAATCGGTGATTTGATGGATTTGACGTTGTGGCATTCAAAGTGAATCTGATGTGATAATAAATTGTAACACTCCACGTCCGTTAGTGTCACTCACAAAGGGAATGCACTAAGTTCTATGGAGCATTTAGGGTAAAAGATGCAGATAAATTACAAGACAGACAGAAATTAAACAGCGGAAAATAAAACTTTGCTTTATTGATAAAATAGTTTGTACAATGGTTTCTTTACAATATCAGAGTATCATCTGTCTTACAAAATAAAGAAGCATAAAAACAACATTTATATTCCCCAATTTTAGCAAGAGCCAGCTATAGCATCTGAAAAGAGAATCCAAGCAAACTTCGACAAATCTTCAAGCCGGGAAAGAGTGGCAGTCCAACTTAACCTGAGCTAAACTATTCCCTCCTTTACTACCTGGGGGGGAACGGAAGAAAAGAAGACGAAAGAAAAACAGAGTCAGACATAAAGTCTGAGTAAGTTCAGTAACTTCTAGCATGTGAACATGGAAAAACAAAACGACATGAATTAACTGAATACAAGATAACACCATGACGATAGGGTCAGCAAGAATAGACAAGATAATCACAAGATATGCTAAGCTAAGATAAACTGGATATGCTCTAATACATTCGCCGTTTCGTTATTTCCTTGTTATACTGGTTTCTATATCTCTGCACCACCTAACTAGTGTTCCAACTAGAAATGATAACGTGATCCCAACCCCTGTAGTTTCCATTGCCTTCAGGCATACATTTATTATTTATTACCGAGATCTAATCTAGGGTTTTCTATCAAGTGCTTTCTAGATTTAACTAGAGTTTACGCTATCTGCTGAACGCTTCTCGAGTTCAGGGTTTATGCCACCTAGTCCAACTAGGGATTACGCTACCTGCCGAACGAAGCCCCCAAGTCTAGGACACACTACCTAGAGTGGTATATGTTCCTATACTTCCCCACGCGTGTATCGTGAATCGTTATCGCTTGTCTAGATGCACATGTCCTGTAATGTGCGGTCTGAGTCCTGTGACAGGGCAAATCAAGGAATACAGAACTCGGTCGGGAGCTTTCAGATATCTGCCGATGCAGATGCTAAGGTCTGTTTTTATTCCAGTGGCTATGGTCCCACTTGACCCCTCCCTCAACTAATGAAAGGCACACCTTGAAAAATGAGAACTATACGCCGGCCCCCGGTGCCCCACTATCCTATGGCCATCCTCACCCATAACTAGATAGCAAGTATATGGTCTTTTTGGGTTCTCCGGCTTTCCGCTTCACGTATCTCGATTGACTCAAGATGGATGGTAGACGACGAGTCGCTATCACAGGGCTACCGTTTGCTCGCCGAATCACGCCGGTCCATCCTAGTCTTTAGGTTGCCATGTATTGCAACTAAGGCATACCCCTGGTTCTTCTACGCAGACCTTAACCTCTGTGGGCCCAGGCGGATCATCTGCAGCCACACAGAGGGATACCAAGAGTACCCTCACGTCCCCTAGAAACCTTGGGCGCCTTCTTTTTAATCAGACGGACGTTCGCTCCTCCTCGTGTTATACTAAGAATTACTACTTAGTTTTGTCAACTAAGGTTTACCACTTAGTTTCCAGAATCGTTGTTTTCATAACTCAGGTTTACTACTTATCTCCTTTTAACTAAGGTTTACTACTTAGTTCTCTTTCCCGTCAATTTGGATTGGTTAAGTGTCATTAGTCAATTCAAGCTAACTTAACCCTCTTCATTTATCCTGTTAAGCTGGTTAAGTGTCATCAGCAATTCACGTTGACTTAACCCTACCACAAACCAAGTTATATTGGTTAAATATTTCTTATTACTTAACCCTACCCCTTCATCCTGTATTGGTTAAGTGTTCCTTTTTAACTTAACCTTGCCCGTCTGTTTTAACTAACATGTTATTAATGGTTAAGTATTATCCCTTCATGTTTTAGACTTAACCTCATTCCTTTACCACAACCTGATGGTTAAGTGTTCAGGTTTACTTAACCCTACGGTCTAGCCCAGCTAACATATCAAAATTGGCTAAGTGTATTAGATTTTATTTAACCCCAACCTCCAGTCTAGTTAACATATTAATTTGGCTAAGTGGATTAACTTTACTTAACCCCTACAAGTCTCGTTTTGCTACCTTGAGTTTGGTTAAGTGTCTCTATGGACTTAGCCCTCCCATTCTAGCTTAACTGTGTTAAGTTGGTTAAGTGTTCCTATGGACTTAACCCTCCCATTCTAGCTTAACTGTGTTAAGTTGGTTAAGTGTTCCTATGGACTTAACCCTCCCATTCTAGCTTAACTGTGTTAAGTGTCAGTCTGAACCTAACCCCACCCATCAGTCTAGTTATCATGTTGAACTGGTTAAGTGTCTTAGTTAACTTAACCCTACCATTCTTGTTCTAGCTTTAACTAAATAAATTAAAGTCGCTACCACTCACATTAGACAGGTATTGTTGCGACTACTGGATGTGCCGGTTGGTTCCGGGCAGGTTTACATCGCAACTCAGTCTAACCTCGAGCTAGGCATATTCGTGTTTTCTAAGTTCAAAGGGTTTCAATTTATTTTGAAATCAAGTTTTGAAAGTAACCATCCCGTTCGTCGGATAAGTTAAGGATAGCCAGGGAGAGCAGGAAACTTGTATTTTCCAAACCCAAGCCTAGACATTATCCTCTCTGTCACCCTAGAACTTTCTGGTGTGTCATTAAAAGAGATGTCGTTAATAAACCTTTAATTTGTCTAAATTTATATTTCCTCATTCAGGCCAAATTCTATAAGTAAATTATTTCTAAATTACTTATTTCCTAATTAATCTTGTAATGTAAATTGTCTACATTCATTCTTATGGCCCATTTCCCCTTCTAAATCATATTTATGCTTTTTGGTATGTGGACTATACCAAATTAAGTGTCACTAACCATGATTTTGCTAAACCTGCCTATTACTCCCAATTATGGCCAATTTCGCATTTATGCCAATATACTTTCCGTGCCAAATTAGCTAATCCAATTCCGATTCAACATTCTAATTCTAGACTTGTTACTCTAGTTCATTATTCATGTAAATGCTAGATTTACACGTCAATGCTAGATTCAAATTACACATATTATAATTCATGTCAAATTTATCCAATTTGCATTTCTATGAACATGCCATAATACATGTTCCCAATTTATGCCAATTTCCAAGTTAAACTACGTTTTTAGTAAATTTCATATTTTGCCCAAACCGCATTCCTACCGTTCATATAATTCGTGCTTCAGTCTAGATTATAAATAAAGCTAGGTTCGTAGAAAATAGGGAATGAACCAAAGATGCTATGCAAAACATAGACATACTAACTGGCATAAAAAGGGTTGAATAATGACGTCGGTTCAAGAACATGGGTAGACCCAACTTAATAGGTAAATTCCCAAGGTCTAAAACCAAAGGAAACCAAGAATAGACAGAATAGAGACGTAGGTTCAAGAACATGGGTAGACCTAACTTAATAGGTAAATTCCCAAGGTCTAAAACCAAAGATAACCAAG
Source organism: Allium sativum (assembly GCA_030737875.1). Lineage (NCBI taxonomy): Eukaryota > Viridiplantae > Streptophyta > Magnoliopsida > Asparagales > Amaryllidaceae > Allium > Allium sativum. The sequence goes on from CM060917.1 coordinate 10,885,349, forward strand.
AATAGACAGAATAGAAGATCGGGTTTAGACCCAATTTCCTTGTCACAAAACTTAAGCAACACTTTCCTGATCATGAATCACAGGTGTTTAATCACAGATGTCCTTGTTATGTCATAGGCAATAGTTTATATTTCCTAATCAAAGGCATAGGATTAGTCAAGGAAATAATCCTCATAGTCACAGTCACAGTCATAGGCAATGTTCATAGTCATAGGCAATGTCCATTGTCATAGGCAATGTTCATAGTTTCATAGTCACGGTCTTATTTGTCCTCGAATCATAACAGTTCTTAATTAGGTTCAAGAGTATAGGCACTGATTCGAATAGAGAGAGAGATTTGGCATATTCTTTTATTCCTTTAATTTCATGTCACGAACAAAAAAAAAACGTTCAAATCTAGAAATAACTGATTTACAGAGATTAGATTAGATCAGAAAGGAGGCGTTGCTATGATTCGTAGAAAAACAGTCGTTGAAGTCGTTTGAACCTCCTCTTGAATCCTGGCTTGACTTGAACCTCTTCTTGAAAATCTTTTAGCAGCATTTCCTCGTCTTGATTTATTTTATATATATTATTTTACTCACTTATTTATTTATTTCTCTGAGGCAGCATAAGGGTAGAAAAGGATTGTGAATAGAGAAGAAGACCAGGGCTGTTTATATAGTGTAGAAGTCAATGAATCTGGTCAGAAGGGCGTCTAAATACAGAAGAACGAACCAGATGCAGAAAATAGGAAAAAGCGGGGGTGGGGGGGGGGTCGACCCCCAGGTCGACTACCCAGTCGACCTGGGTGCCTTGGGCAGGAAAATTCCCGCCCAGCCATTCTGGGTCCGATTTGAATTTTGAACCTGACCTGTTTTGAAATTTGAACCTTGCTGAAACTTCCGGAGGCCATATCTTCCTCATACGGACTCCGATTTACGCAAACTCGGACTCGTTTTCATGCAGAATTCTGAGACCAACGCAATGGCGCAACCCGTTTCCCTTGATTTTGACTTTAACTTTTAATTCTGCCTTGATTTGTGAATCTTTGCGTATCAGAATCACGGGGTGTTACATTCTCCCCCACTTAAAAGGATTTCGTCCCCGAAATCTTCAAGTTAGGAAGAATGTGTCCTACCATCCAATCACCCATCTACTCAACCATCCAATCACAGTCATTCACTATCCATAAAATATTTCTAATGCTTTCATGTTTATATGCATAGTGTGTGTATATGTCTTTATCTAATGCAAAATCAGGCGGTCTACTGATTCAGTTGACCTCCTTAATGCGAATCATGTCAGTGTCATGTGTCCAATCATGTATGCAAGCCTCCCTAGTTATGTAAATACTACATGCGTGCATAGCCATTCATCCATATGCAACATCCATATGATAACATATCAATTTCTACTTACAAACAAATACATATCTGTAAATGCAATATGAAAGCGTCCGAGCTGATCTAGTGCCTGATACGTATGCATATGCATTCACGAGCAACCAATAGCAACCACTTGCAACCACCAACCATAACATGTTCAAACACATGTTTACATCCATTGGCTTCTACCTAAGGATCGAGGATACGACCTAGAGGATATACTTTGGAAAGAGAGAAACAATTATGCGTAAAGCTCCTACCAAAGAAATCAAGGATGCACCCTTAAGGAAAAGGGTATGATGCTAGTATCTAGCCTTCTTGAGCTTTACTCCACTGTATCCTAACTAACTTAACTTCATGATTGTGAAGTTCCTGACCTCCATTTCCAAAATAAACAGATGTCAATTACGGCACCAAGTATATGTACTAAGATGATTAGAAGTCTCCTTCTTTTTCGCCATGCCATAACCATAAGGGTCGAAAGGTTACTACGTTCTTTTTAGAGTGCCTGTCACAACTATTCATCCTTCATGCAAACCATCCTAGTCGAACTCGACATCCCTCAATTACAAGCCCCAAAGGCCTAAACCAATATCAGACAAGCACCCAAGGAATACCTCCTCCGAACTTAGACGATCTATGTGAGATGACATAAACAAACTCGATAGCTATTCTCAAATCCCTACTAACCAAAAATAAACTGGTCGGACCACCAATTGGATTTGAGACTCTAGTGGGATCTTTCTACTATATAAGTACTATGGTGCAGAGACTCAACTATGGAAGTGGATATGAACAAATGCGAAGAGCTAAAACCAAAGGAAAGAGTACGAACAACAAAACTAGACTCTTCCAACAGAACTTTACTACCTTTCTCCTAGGTACACTTGGTGGCGAAAGTAGATTCATTCCCATCTGAAAACCTTGTTCCTCGTTCTTGCCCTTGCCCTTAATTATATGCCCTATCATTCCCTAGTGAAGATACTTCCTCTTGTCTTAGGTTTTATAATTTCTTCCGCCTTCGTGAGCTAAATCTACATCCATGAATTCCTCATCCTAGGGTTGTGCTCCCTAGCCAAACTCCTCATCCCCTTCCGTGTGTAGTCATGTTGACAAATCTCTCGAAAGCTGCTTCCATCGTACAGAAAACCCTATAAGCTTGAAAGAAAACTGGCCGTAAGTGAAACAACCACAGCCCTAGATGGAAGTCGGGTACTACTTTGCCCTTCGATGAGGTTACCTCCCAGAAAGCCAGGAGCCCCAGAGAATCAAGAAAGAAGGAGATAAGAAAACATAGGAAGAGAAAATAGTGCGTATGGCTTTGGGGAATATGCCTTTAAAACAAAACTTTTCTTTTGAAAATGCTTCTTTTAAAACCATTTTGAAAATAATTTTTCAAATCCTTTATATGATCTGGTAACCTTCAGCTCTGATACCACGTGTAACACCACACGTCCGTTAGTGTCACTCACAAAGGGAATGCACTAAGTTCTGTGGAGCATTTAGGGTAAAAGATGCAGATAAATTACAAGACAGACAGAAATTAAACAACGGAAAATAAAACTTTTCTTTATTGATAAAATAGTTTGTACAATGGTTTCTTTACAATATCAGAGTATCATCTGTCTTACAAAATAAAGAAGCATAAAAACAACATTTATATTCCCCGATTTTAGCAAGAGCCAGCCATAGCATCTGAAAAGAGAATCCAAGCAAACTTCGACAAATCTGCAAGCCGGGAAAGAGTGGCAGTCCAACTTAACCTGAGCTAAACTATTCCCTCCTTTACTACCTGGGGGGGGGGGATGGAAGAAAAGAAGACGAAAGAAAAACAGAGTCAGGCATAAAGCCTGAGTAAGTTCAGTAACTTCTAACATGTGAACATGGAAAAAGAAAACGACATGAATTAACTGAATACAAGATAACACCATGACGATATGGTCGGCAAGAATAGACAAGATAATCACAAGATATGCTAAGCTAAGATAAACTGGATATGCCCTAATACATTCGTCGTTTCGCTATTTCCTTGTTATATTGGTTTCTACATCTCTGCACCACCTAACTAGTGTTCCAACTAGAAATGATAACATGATCCCAACCCCTGTAGTTTCCATTGCCTTCAAACATACATTTATTATTTATTACCTAGATCTAATCTAGGGTTTTCTATCAAGTGCTTTCTAGATTTAACTAGAGTTTACGCTATCTGCTGAACGCTTCTCGAGTTCAGGGTTTATGCCACCTAGTCCAACTAGGGATTACGCTACCTGCCGAACGATGCCCCCAAGTCTAGGACACACTATCTAGAGTGGTATATGTTCCTATACTTCCCTACGCGTGTATCGCGAATCATTATCGCTTGTCTAGATGCACATGTCCTGTAATGTGCGGTCCGAGTCCTGTGACAGGGCAAATCAAGGAATACAGAACTCGGTCGGGAGCTTTCAGATATCTGCCGATGCAGATGCTAAGGTCTGTTTTTATTCCAGTGGCTATGGTCCCACTTGACCCCTCCCTCAACTAATGAAAGGCACACCTTGAAAAATGAGAACTATACGCCGGCCGCCGGTGCCCCACTATCCTATGGCCATCCTCACCCATAACTAGATAGCAAGTATATGATCTTTTGGAGTTCTCCGCCTTTCCGCTTCACGTATCTCAATTGACTCAAGATGGATGGTAGACAACGACTCGCTATCACATGGCTACCGTTTGCTCGCCGAATCATGCCGGTCCATCCTAGTCTTTAGGTTGCCATGTATTGCAACCCAGGCATACCCCTGGTTCTTCTACACAGACCTTAACCTATGTGGGCCCAGGTGGATCATCTGCAGCCTCACAGAGGGATACCAAGAGTACCCTCACGTCCCCTCGAAGCCTCGGGCTTCGTAACCCAATTCGTTGGAGCCTTCTTTTTAATCAGACGGACGTTCGCTCCTCCTCGTGTTATACTAAGAATTACTACTTAGTTTTGTCAACTAAGGTTTACCACTTAGTTTCCAGAATCGTTGTTTTATTAACTAAGGTTTACTACTTAGCACCTTTTAACTAAGGTTTACTACTTAGTTCTCTTTCCCGTCAATTTGGATTGGTTAAGTGTCATTAGTCAATTCAAGCTAAATTAACCCTCTTCATTTATCCTGTTAAGCTGGTTAAGTGTCATCAGCAATTCACGTTGACTTAACCCTACCACAAACCAAGTTATATTGGTTAAATATTTCTTATTACTTAACCCTACCCCTTCATCCTGTATTGGTTAAGTGTTCCTTTTTAACTTAACCTTGCCCGTCTGTTTTAACTAACATGTTATTAATGGTTAAGTATTATCCCATCATGTTTTAGACTTAACCTCATTCCTTTATCACAACCTGATGGTTAAGTGTTCGGGTTTACTTAACCCTACGGTCTAGCCCAGCTAACATATCAAAATTGGCTAAGTGTATTAGATTTTACTTAAACCCAACCTCCAGTCTAGTTAACATGTTAATTTGGCTAAGTGTATTAACTTTACTTAACCCCTACAAGTCTCGTTTTGCTACCTTGAGTTTGGTTAAGTGTCTCTATGGACTTAGCCCTCCCATTCTAGCTTAACTGTGTTAAGTTGGTTAAGTGTTCCTATGGACTTAACCCTCCCATTCTAGCTTAACTGTGTTAAGTTGGTTAAGTGTTCCTATGGACTTAACCCTCCCATTCTAGCTTAACTGTGTTAAGTGTCAGTCTGAACCTAACCCCACCCATCAGTCTAGTTACCATGTTGAACTGGTTAAGTGTCTTAGTTAACTTAACCCTACCATTCTTGTTCTAGCTTTAACTAAATAAATTAAAGCCGCTACCACTCACATTAGACAGGTATTGTTGCAACTACTGGATGTGCCGGTTGGTTCCGGGCAGGTTTACATCGCAACTCAGTCTAACCTCGGGCTAGGCATATTCGTATTTTCTAAGTTCAAAGGGTTTCAATTTATTTTCAAATCAAGTTTTGAAAGTAACCATCCCGTTTGTCGGATCAGTTAGGGATAGCCAGGGAGAGCAGGAAACTTGTATTTTCTAAACCCAAGCCTAGACACTATCCTCTCTGTTACCCTAGAACTTTCTGGTGTGTCATTAAAAGAGATTTCATTAATAAACCTTTAATTTTTCTAAATTTATATTTCCTCATTCAGGACAAATTCTATAAGTAAATTATTTCTAATTTACTTATTTCCTAATTACTCTTTTAATGTAAATTGTCTACATTCATTCTTACGGCCCATTTCCCCTTCTAAATCGTATTTATGCTTTTTGGTATGTGGACTATACCAAATTAAGTGTCACTAACCATGATTTTGCTAAACCTGCCTATTACTCCCAATTATGGCCAATTTCACATTTATGCCAATATACTTACCGTGCCAAATTAGCTAATCCAATTCCGATTTAACATTCTAATTCTAGACTTATTACTCTAGTTCACTATTCATGTAAATGCTAGATTTACACGTCAATACTAGATTCAAATTACACATCTTATAATTCATGTCAAATTTATCCAATTTGCATTTCTATGAACATGCCATAATACATGTTCCCAATTTATACCAATTTCCAAGTTAAACTACGTTTTTAGTAAATTTCATATTTTTCCCAAACCGCATTCCCACCGTTCGTATAATTCGTGATTCGGTCTAGATTATAAATAAAGCTAGGTTCGTAGAAAATAGGGAATGAACCAAAGATGCTATGCAAAATATAGACATACTAACTGGCATAAAAAGGGTTGAATAACGACGTTGGTTCAAGAACATGGGTAGACCTAACTTAATAGGTAAATTCCCAAGGTCTAAAACCAAAGGAAACCAAGAATAGACAGAATAGAGTCGTAGGTTCAAGAACATGGGTAGACCTAACTTAATAGGTAAATTCCCAAGGTCTAAAACCAAAGATAACCAAGAATAGACAGAATAGACGATCGGGTTTAGACCCAATTTCATTGTCACAAAACTTAAGCAACACTTTCCTAATCATGAATCACAGGTGTTTAATCACAGATGTCCTTGTTATGTCATAGGCAATAGTTTATATTTCCTTATCAAAGGCATAGGATTAGTCAAGGAAATAATCCTCATAGTCACAGTCATAGGTAATGTTCATAGTCATAGGCAATGTCCATAGTCATAGGCAATGTTCATAGTTTCATAGTCACGGTCTTATTTGTCCTCGAATCATAACAGTTCTTAATTAGGTTCAAGAGTATAGGCACTGATTCGAATAGAGAGAGAGAGATTTGGCATATTCTTTTATTCCTTTAATTTCATGTCACGAACAGAAAAAAAAAACGTTCAAATCTAGAAATAACTGACTTACAGAGATTATATTAGAATAGAAAGGAGGCGTTGCTACGATTCGTAGAAAAACAGTCGTTTGAACCTCCTCTTGAATCCTAGCTTGACTTGAACCTCTTCTTGAAAATCTTTTAGTAGCATTTCCTCGTCTTGATTTATTTTATATATATTATTTTACTCACTTATTTATTTATTTCTCAGAGGCAGCATAATTGTAGAAAAGAATTGTGAATAGAGAAGAAGACCAGGGCTGTTTATATAGTGTAGAAGTCAACGAATCTGGTCAGACGGGCGTCCAAATACAGAAGAACGAACCAGGTGCAGAAAACAGGAAAAAGCGGGGGGGGAGGGGGTCGACCCCCAAGTCGACTACCCAGTCGACCTGGGTGCCTTGGGCGGGAAAATTCCCACCCAGCCCATTCTGGGTCCGATCTGAATTTTGAACCTGACCTGTTTTGAAATTTGAACCTTGCTGAAACTTCCGGAGGCCATATCTTCCTCATACGGACTCCGATTTACGCAAACTCGGACTCGTTTTCATGCAGAATTCCGAGACGAACGCAATGGCGCAGCCCGTTTCCCTTGATTTTGAATTTAACGTTTAATTCTGCCTTGATTTGGGAATCTTAGCGTTACATAATCACGGGGTGTTACATAAATCGTAGCTTCTAGCCTCAACATCCGGTAAATGACAGAAATTGGGGAGGCAGCATGGCTAAGTCGGTCGCACCGAAGTAGGGTGTATAATCACCTGATCTAGAGTTTCATTTACTTCTAAAAAATCTATTGTTGATGCTGTTCCATTCGGGAAACGGTTGCTGATCCCAACTGTTGGTGATATACATTCGACACACTCAAGCGAAATGAGTGGTTGGTCATGTGTGGCCGGGTTGCAAGATGTTCTTGTTGAACCTAGTGTATTCCTCTCTAGAGGTACACTAGCGAAAGGTGGTTCCGTACCTTGTCATAGTTGGAAATCCATTACCCAATACGTGCTTGCGGTTTTGATTGTATACTATATATGTAGAACGTGAGATGAAAGCGTTTATGCTAGATGATTATTATATTATGATTGATAGACATTATCATAATATCAAAGGTTTTTGATATAAAGATATTTTGGATTCTCATAAGGGAAAAACCCGTTCCGTTATACGGCGTGGTCTTATGAGATATCGATTACTTGTTTGAACTGTTTTAAACTGTTTTACTCATACCAGTCCCATGACTGACCCGGAGTTTATTTTGTTTTGTTTTCCCTAAACTCTTGGGTGCCCAATTTTGTACGGGCAGTCAAGTAGTCAGGAATTTACAGATACTTGAAGAGCAGGAGCAGGAGGCTTCAGGATCATATAGCTATAGTTATTTCCGCTGTGTTGTAAGTGTTGTACTTTAATAATGATGTATATTCAAGTACAAATGTATATTTCAAGTTATGTTATATATATTATATGTTATTCGTTCCACTGTGAGATTCGTGTTACTCTGATATTGTGTTCTTCTTCTTCTTCTATTCTAATTTTCTAACTTATCTTTCCTCACCCTCTAATTTCTTTCATTAATGACCGGTATTTTCAGTTTAATTTGGGGTTGGACTTGTGTTTTTGGTTAGCTCAAATTGGACCAGATTTTCGAGTCATTACAAATCCGCTTACGTTCCGCGCGATTGGAACACTCTTTGCAACTGCCACCTTGCCTTGGTTTGTGCACCATCCACGGCTTTGACTGAGCATGCACTCCAAGTGCTTGGCAGAATGATTGAAAGGCCACCGTGTTGGTTTGCAATTACTGTTTTGGGCAAAAATCTGAATCCTGGTTATTATTTGCATATTGATCTAAGATAGTAAGTTTTACTTTAGTTATCACTTATATTCGTATGCATGAAGTCTGATTTATAACTTTATTCTGACAGTTACTTTGGTTTGATGGTGGTGATGACTCTCCACCATGTCGTGGCTCACAAGTCATGCTCGTTGCTAGGAAAGGCTGCTTTTGTCCTCGTTTCCATTCGAAGTCATCATGCTTAATATAATCGCCTAAGATAAATTTGGCTTCAGCCACTCGAGTCGTCTCTTCGTACAATGAAAGCTGAGTTTTCTATCGCGACTAATCGATCATCAAGTGAATTAAACACTTGAGATGTTGAATGGAATGTTAGGTGCTCTAGATTTGTTTTTTTTTTATTGTGCACATGCGATACACTCTGTTATCTCATATGGCACAATATGGATGTATGCTTGACATGCTATGTTTATTTTCTCACCATACAAGTTCCCTTTTAATTAGAAAATCATTGCGGGTTGAAATGATACATACCCGAACCCCTTGGGCATTCGAATCAATTAGGGATGCGGGTTGAAATGATACATACCCGGGATTCGAATATTTTAAAGAATGGATTGAAATGGTAAATATCTGTATCACTTGAACATAGGATAGAAAATTTTATATATGGACACTGTGGTCGATAAAATAAAAATATTTTAAATTAGTATATCGATTTTGTAAATAGGAATTTTAATGGAATTTCCATATAGTGTAAGAAGTGTGTTTGAAAATAATTTTATTCAAATTTTACTTGACTTTTTGTAAGAAACCCAATTTGTTTAAAAATGAGTTTTAAAGTGATTTGTGCAAGTTAACACTTAATTTTAATTTATTTAAATAAATTCTTCAAAATTTTATGTTCATATAATGAATTTAATAATATGACAATTTTAGAATTTAATAATTTAATGTAAAGGATTTGCAAAGACTTGATAAATATTTTCAAAACCTTATTTTACTATATGATTCGTCAAATGGAATTTCGCCAAGTAAATGTAAGATGGATTTGGTCAAAATGTAAAGTATTAAGTTCAAGTATAAAAGGAATATGTTTATTTGAGTCATGGTGAATACATATATTGTTAATGAGCTAGAAATTAACAAATCACATTTTGATTTATGCCTAATGCTAAAAGTTGTTCGAGGATTTGTTATATGAAATGAATATGTGAACAAAGTAAACAATGATTTGAGAGTCGTTTTAATAATGAAAGTATTGAACTAAAGAGAGAGTGAGTTTGATTGAAATGTGAAGTTTTGATGGAAAAGAAATTGTGAGATATGGATTTGGATGAGATTGGGTTAATATTATTTGAATAGAATTATAATTTTATAAAAGAAATTTTCCACATTAGTTGATTTTATAAATATTCTTTTTAAAATAATTTGATTACATTAACCATATGAATTTTATAATAGTTTTCCAAAAATATATATGTTTATACACTATTTTAAATTTAATATACATATACTATTTTCAATACTTAACCTTTCTAAATATATATTTCGACTAATAATCTATGTCCATTCCTATTTAGTGAATCCAGAGGGTGAAATAAAGAATTCCAAGCAATAGCGATATTTCTGGGAAATTGAAACTTCCAAACCAAATGGTTAACCAAGGATTATTGTGATTATTGGATTTGTAATCTTACTCTAACCCAACATAGATTATTTGAATAATCAATTTTGGACAATATTTGAAATAATCGATTTGCAATACTTGAAATACGATTTCAAAATCTAATGGCCACGGTGTGAAAAATGTAAATGTTTAGTTGTTAAAGAGACCGGAGTTGGTAAGTGGCATACTCTCTATCAGTGCCGATACCACTTTAACTACTATGTACGCAATGGAGTTGTAAAAAAGAAGTAGGATGGTATGGAGGTGATTACTGGATTTGAAGAAAGAGAATGCTGATGGATTAGCCTTGATCTTCGGGTCATAATTAAAATGACTAAAACAGGAGCCATGCCCGGGTTAAGTGACCTAGCACCTCTGATCGAACATTCTTCTTTGATACCATCTCTATTACTATGTGATTGATTTGGGGCACCCTTTTGATTTTGGGAGTGTTGTTCGAGGTGAGCGGTAGTTGTTACTATGTGTTACCACCGGCTCGGGAGCCGCAATCCGGTAGAATCCTAATGTGGGTATTCCTCTATGCCTTGTCATATTATTCTTATCGAGCCGCCTACGATTTTGATTTGTATCGTACCTATGGAGTGCCCTTTGATGCATTCAGGTTATGGTGGGTTTACGGTACTGTATAAACTACGGTATTATAAACAGTGTATGGGTAAAAATGTAATCCCGCTTATGCTATTTTCCTTATGTTTACTTTACTGAATAGACATTACAATAATAGCATACTATTATATAGGTATTAGTTTTTACGGATCCTTAGAGGATGGAAATCGCAAACATCATTTAATTTAGTGTACATTTCAGTGGACACTTCATTTGAGTTAATTCACTTACATGAGACTGTTAGTCGTGACTCGAGTATATTGTTTGTTTTATTTCTTGCAAAATGCTTGGGTTAGACCGAGTATTATAGCTTGAGGATCTATCTTTTAGAGCTTGAGTGTTGTTGGAGATCCAGTCGTCCATTTATTATTTAATCTACAGTTATGCCATCTCTGCTTAATTCTGATATATGATTCTGACTCTGTATTCAGTCTTCCGCTGTGTCTATATTTATTCCTATACTCTGATATCATGTAAATTTTAAAAGATTTTGCAATATTGTATAAATTTTAGTTCCGCTATGAGATATTCTGTGTTTTCTGTCTGTGATTCTGTGATGATTTGCATTTCAACTTCATAAGCAATAACAATCTAACGTTTTGAATATTTCAAGTTGGTTTAATTACCGACTTGAGACGGGCAAATTGTCAGGTCGTTACACTTTAGATTTGCGTATAGTGAAGACTTGGACCGTGAGGAAGGAGCACTAGAGCTAAGGGTTGAAGAACAGGCTATAGTAGCATTTGAAATAGCAGAAGCAGGATTACTAACTGATGAAACTTTAAAAGCAGGAGAAGATGCTCTAGAAGAACTTAATAAAGAATCTGTACGTGTGGTACTAGCTGAACCTGCTGATGATGTACCCACAATGGTATTAGCTGAAGCAGATGAACTATCGCTGAATGTAGAGGAGAAAAACCTAGTGGTATAAGAAGATGAACTCGAAGAAGCATTAATAATACAAGCTTATGATATTAATGCATTAGTCGCTGCTGAGCTATTCAATATTGTCGTATCTGAGTAATACTTTTTGCCTATAGTATTATTCATTGCATTCATATAAGGTATGTCACTCTGATCACCAATATATTCAAATAAATTCCCAAATAAAGAATTTTCTACATATACAGGACCCCCTATTAATTTCCTGTTATGAGCTAATTCATCATTCAAAATTTGAGTGTCTACATTAGAAACAATACTCTTATCAACTGGATTTAAACAATCCTTTACCCCAGTGCCTAAACCAATACCATATACCATACCATCAGAATCCAAAACATCGTATTGATTGGCATACTCCTTACTTGTTCCAGCAAAGTTATCATTATGAAGATTATAAGGACCTTTTCTTCTCCATTCTTTATTGTATTTAGAGTGCACGTAAGTCCATGTATTATTATCTATAGAAGTATGTAAATTCTTCTGTTCCCTACTCTTGTTAAAAAACTGATGATCATTATACTCCTCATCATCTTAACACTAATTATCATCTACCTTTTTCTGATTAGATTTTTTTTCACAATGACTAGTTTAATGTCCAAAAATCTTACATGAAGTGCAAATCCTAGGTCTCCAGACATAAGCAACTTTCACTAGTGAGCACTTTTCTCCTAAATCATTAATAACTATACTATCAGGGAGATTATGATCTGGATTAATTTCTACTAGGGCTTTAGCATATCTAAATCTATTTAATCTCTCTATGCTAGTGTCAAAGCAAATTAGCTGTCCAATATGATTCACTAGCCAGTTTATACCAATCAAAGTCCAAAGTAACAACGGAATCCTATATAACTGAATCCATAAAGGCATTTTTCTGATTTGCTTTTGTGAGCATCCTATAGTTGGATCCCAAGTTGTTATAATAAACATTCTTCCACGAATGTAAGAAGGATCAACGTGTAAAACTTTCTCTCGATCAGAAACATTGGAAATCTTAAAGTAAAACATGTATCCATCAGATTTAATATCAACAGAACCAAATAATCTCCATCTATACTTTAAGAAATTCGAAATATCCGAGTATGAAAGAGTACCATCATGAAAAAATCCTACCAAAAAATCGCTCTAATATTTCGTCCCTTCGACCTGATCCGGAATTGGGATTTTCGAACCATCCCTGGGAATCTCAAATTGTTGAGGCTGATTGTAACGACCCGCACTCCCACTCACTTCAAACAGACCAAAAACCAAACCCACGTCGATTCAAGGTAAGCAAAAGTACGCTTCATTAGGGTTTATCAACGCAATCACAACGAAATACATAGTTCACAGTGGAACAGATAAAATATAATAAGAATATATTATTTCAAGGGAAACATTTTCGAATACAAATCTGATTTTGCATAACATTACAATCATGTAGGCTTAACATAATATACCGATAGTAGAGTACGTTCGGCCTTCATATGAAACTTCAGCTTTCTTTGGAACTCCAAATCTTCAAGATTGAACTTGAGTCGATAACTAAAAAATAAACTAATAGACTGCCCGTATGGAAATTGTGGGCACCCACAGTTTGCAAGGGAAAAACAAACTACGAGTCAGTCATGTTACTGGTGCGAGAAAACTTCATTTAATCTTATACTTAGTCTTAATTTGAATAAGGTATCTCGGGACCACGCCGCATGTTGCGAAATGGGTTTCCTCCCAAGAATACGTGCACAACCATAGCAACCAGAACCAAGCATAGCAACCATAAACCAGATTTTGGAAACATGACTTTATAAAAATGAACGATTATAAGCCCCAGGTCCCATCACACAATGCAAGAGCACACCATAGGATAAGGATTTGCCCTATAATAGAAAAATATGCTTGATATAGTTCAAAACAAAAACATTTGATATTATTATAATGACTTGGGTGTGAAAAATCATTTCGAAAATAAACTAATGAATCTTAGCTCGCATAGTGCCCCATCTCACTATGTTAGCTACATAGATATACAACCGAAAATCGTAAAGGGTTTTGTATTGGAAGTTGGATTTCCATCAATGGGCCTGGCTAAGGATCCTCCCAATCCATTCCAAGATCCGGTCTGGCTCCTTTAGAGTGGCATGATCAGTCCACCCTACTTCATGGATTAAATAACAGCTTGAACATAACGTCCCTCAGTCTGTGTGTAGACTGTCATCTAGGTATATTGACCATGTCCGGGGCGCCTCATCCAACAAACCACATATGTAAATGCCTGGGTTCCATACCATGGCATTACCTTTGCTAGATGGAACGTTAAGTCCCTACCCCTGTGGTCTATAATCCTATTTTGGCTCATTCTGGGTTGTGGGGCCCGCGAAGTCACGTCATACACAAGGCTATGCTTTTATGCCATGCATTGATCTTCAACCACAAGGCCCTGCTTTTCAACAGAAGCCTTGATCATTTGCACTTATCATGCCACATTATCATTCCTTAAAACACAAATTTCTATTCACCAACATAAACCTTTGAGCTCGTACGTCTCAAAGAAGGTGTTAAGCAAGAGAATGAATTCTCTGCCACCAAACAGATGTTTGTTTGGTAAATGTCAGTCTGCATTTTGTAAAATACAGTGTCAGACATGAAATCCATCAACAAGTCCATTCTGTGAATAGGAATGAAACTGAAGGCACTTGATTCCACGTCCCCGCCTGGGAGTGCATGTCCTTGCAAACCAAATCACTTCAAGTACGGTCATATTATGCCGTCACTTTAACCTCATATAGGCCGTCGCCCAAGGCATCAATAGGCCATCCATACGATACGAAGAAATCTAGGTCTTCCACCATTGTCGTCGTCATCTTGATATCAGCATCATGTTGTACAATTATTCGAAATGTGTAAAAACCCGGTCTTTCCAAATAGTTAGCGCATCTTTTAAACCAATAGGCTTGCAAAATCTCATGGCCTCATTCCATTTTGGGATATTCATCCTTTAAGTTCTCATTAAAACTTATTCAGGTTTAAATATCCAAATCATTCTTTAACAGATTGCTTAACTTCAAATCTTAAGTTAACTCTTTCAAATAATCCTTTTCGATTATTCACCGTTTGCTTCGTGCAAGAACATGTTTGTTCCTTTTTCACATCATCTTCATAAATAAATATTTTATTTTCTTAACTAGGAAAATTATCTTGCTATTACATGGGCCAAAGAACAATGCTATTGAAGACATCATTCACAACAAACCCAAAATCATATTTTCGTTCCAAAAACCTTTGAAATCATTTATTATTGATTTCAAAATTCGACAAACCATAACTTGTTCTTAACTTCTTCAAACCTAGTTCGTTGTTTTGCAAAAGTTCATTGTTATTAACTAAATTTCATATCCAAAGGGTATTAGAACTTAAATTCAAACTTTTATTTTTCCCCGATTATTTTATTATCAAAATAATTCTTTAAAATCCAATTTCTGGAATGAGACTCATTCAACTCCTGTGTATCCGAGAATTTGGGTATATACAAACATCCAATAAACATAAACAAGATGTTATGTATCTAACGAGTTGTAACTAAACTCGTTAGTTATTTAAGATTATATGTCGGTGTCATAGTTGGGTTCCATTTTGTTAATTAACAACCAAACGGTATTGATAACCATTGATCAACCAAATCAAACATCCAAACTAAATCAAATTCATCCAACATCTTCCAAACATGAATTATAATTCTGTATTTATTAGCTAGAGATTCACATCTTAACATAAGCATGTTATGGTGCTAAACCCATGTTATAAGTTTCTAATATCCATAACCCTAGCTTTCAACCCAAGCAATATTCGATTAAGGTCTAACTTCATGAATCTAAATAAAAGGTCTCGGTTCTCTTTATTATTTGTGAATATACACTTAAGGATTTTACCTATATATGTAATTACATATATGGGCCGAGTCTAAGAGAGTTCAATCTCACCTTTACCAACTTTAACCATACTTATTAACTCACAAGTTCTTCACATAAGGTCCAGCTCCTTGAATTTCAATTAAAGGTATGTTATTCTCATGTATAAACACAAATTTGCACCTAAATATCAGTCCTTTACATATAATTTCACATAAATGCCGAATATTTAGGGAATTGACTCCCTTAACCATATCAAATCACTTACTAATAACCCAAATATATTACCAAAATTAAATCAAGGCATGTACATTTATGATATTCCATAAAATTATGATTTTTGTGAACTATCATAAGGTGTTTCACTTCCAAATCTAAGCAAGATGTCATTTTAACTTTATGAATCTACTTAAGGGTTATAAGAAAACATACACCATCAATAT
Source organism: Allium sativum (assembly GCA_030737875.1). Lineage (NCBI taxonomy): Eukaryota > Viridiplantae > Streptophyta > Magnoliopsida > Asparagales > Amaryllidaceae > Allium > Allium sativum. Next base: position 10,901,390 of record CM060917.1, read on the forward strand.
AACAACAAACATACTATAAATTTTCTAAGAAACATTTAATCAAACATCATATGTGCATCACAGAAATAAGCAAATAAAACCCTTAATATGTTTTAGATTTCCTCAGCTCGTGAAGTTCAAGCTTTTGCCTAACGATCTCTAGCTCCAAGATCTACCTCCTTTACTTCTTTTTCTAATTTTCTTTACTTTTTTTAATTACTATCTAAAGAGGGGTTCGGCCAAACGATATATAGGAGGACGGAGATGAAGGAAAGAGGATAGGATGAAAATGAAGGGGTGTAGGTTCCTTAAGGGCATTTATATCATTAACCTACGGACACTTGTCATGCTCCTACCATTACTTAACATGTGTACATGTATTAAGGCTTCCTTAAGAAGCCATAAGCTTAAGGAAGAAAAATCCAATTTGTCTTCTAAGGCTTCCTTAAGAAGCCATAAGCTTAAGGAAGAAAAACAAAATTGTCTTCTTACAATTATTACTCTCTTTAGCTTCTTTGAGAAGCTATCCACTTAAGAAAAAAGGCACTAAGAATTGGCTTCCAAGAGAAGCCACCAAAAATTGGCTTCTAAGAGAAGCCACTAAAATATCACTAGGCTTCCAAGAGAAGCAACTAAGAATTGTCTTCTAAGAGAAGCCACAAAGAATACGACTAGGCTTATAAGAGAAGCTACAAAGAATTAGCTTCTAATAGAAGCCACCGACACTTAGGCTTCTACGAGAAGCCGCTAAGAATTGACTTAGGAATTATTTTAGTTTAACATAATCTTAACTTAGGTACTTAATTTAAATGTCACAAACTAAAACACTTAGCTACTTACTACATTGTATTTCAATATCGACAAATATTTTCAAAGTTGAATATTCTGTTAATCCGATATTTAATTAAATCGAAATTCAAATGGTATATTTTCAAATTAAAACCATATATACACTAAACAAATTCATTCAATTCTATTTAATTTCTTATTTTAAAACTGATTAAAATTTCAGGTCGTTACATTGGTAGGAACCAGCATTACGAGATTGAGATCTAAAGAGTAACGCATAGTCGAATTTCACAAATGATGGAAAAGTGGCGCTTGAAGGATTTTCTAAATTGATTCTTGAAGCTAGTTGAACTTGCTGAGAAGAAGGATTACCATTAATTGGAGGTGGATCTGGAGGATTTAGAGGAGAGGATCACGGTGAAAGAGGGGGAAAGGATGCATTGAAGGCAGAGGAGGTGGTAGAAGAAGAAAAGGAAAATGTCATAGTCGCCATTAACGTCTCAAGTTTTTCTAAGTATATGTAGAGATTCTAAGGAAGTAAATCGCTTTTGAATCAAAAAGTATGAATATGGAATCAAAGATTCAAGCGTTGAAAGATGATTTGGGAGCTTTTGAGTGCACAGAATATAGATAGAATATAATAAAAAATTAGAGTAAGAATTAATGATTTGGAAAGTGATATTGAAGTGTTTAAATAGTATACAAAGAGAAGCAATCATTTGTGAAGAGATTCAGTCAAAAGAAGCATCCATTTCTCTTGAATTTTGATTGAACCTTCGAATGAAAAGAAGTGTCTCTTCGTTGGAAATGACAGTTGGTAAACATCAGTCGACTGGTAGAAAATGATCAGTCAACTAGTGGAAATTCATATATATACACACACACACACCAGTATGTTAGGCATGTTCGTTGGACATATGCAAAAAAAACCAAGTGCAAGTAAACATTTTTTGAAAAAATGGTCGTATACATAGATAGTACTTCATACTTATAGTGTATGAGTAAATTTATTTTATACTTCAGGAAGAACTCAAACAAACATATATAGATCCGAAAAAGCTATTTCAAAAGCCATATCAAAACTGAAATCATGAGTAATGGGAACAAATTAGTTCACCTACTAAGTAACAACCCAGAAAATCAGAACCAATTTAAAAATTTTAATTTGGCTATTTTAATGAATTTTGAATATTTAAAATAATTTATTTTAAATGATAATGACTAAAAATTCTTTTGGGTCAAAGTTACAGCGAATATATTTATTTTATTTATAAAACAAGGCCTGGAATGGTGCGACAGTTTGAAAATTTGAATTCGAACTTTGAGTGACTATACAGTATTCAAAATAAATTGGATTTTAGTGAAACCAAAAATATTTAAATCTATTTATCTTTCTAACGAATCTGAAAAATCAAAATTTCATAGCGAGAATCAAAAGTTATGGCTAAATGAATTTTCAGAAAGGTCGCTATGGAATTAATATAGCCCTTGAAAATAGACATTTTGTAAATGACCTTCGTTTTTGATGAAACCACTTTTGTTGGATCCAAAATATCAAATTATTGCTATATTCCAAATTCCATAATTTTTGGAGTTAATATGTGAGCTGGAAAAAGAAAATGGGTTTGGTTAATTTCAGTCAATTTGGATCGACCAGAAAACGGCCATTTTTCAAACGTTCTCCAAATTTGACGAAACTAGTTTTGTTAGGACCGTATCGCCTAGACATAGCTAAATTTATTTTTCTGGAATTTTTGGAATCAGTGCGTGGCCCCGACAAATTGAAATGTACGTTCAAATCCATATTTGAATGTTTTATGTTTTAATTTGAAGAAAACCTGACTAAAACAGTCGAATGGGCTTACGAAACATATTCCATTGTGTTCGGAATGGGGCATTTAGCTAAGGACACCAGTCGTTGGGCTTGAATTGGAGTTCGTATGTGGAGAGGGGTATTTTCGGATTTAAAGAAATTAAATATATATAAAAAAACCATGGGCCAATCACTTTTCATCGTCGCTCCAGTAAAATAATCCGTAACCCTCGTTCGACATCGCTGAAGCTCGACTTCTTCTCTCCTCCCTTTCTTCCAATATACACAACGAAATCACATGCTTCTTCAGAGATTTTTGTAGAAAATCCTTAGCTCTACAAATCCATGGTTGTCTCACCATATATCGTGTAGCGTGCCTCGAGTTTGGAGCCTCGAAAGTTAGAGACTTTCGGTCGCCGCCGCCGCTTATTCCGACCACCAAAGTGGGCCCCGCTTCGGGCACACGTTCGCTCTCCCTCTTCGACGCTGCGAAGCCTGATCGTCCAACCACTTCATAGATTCGATGAAAAATCCAAACCTAGTTTGGAACCATTTGCTGAAAGGTACGACCTATTTTAATTTAAACTAATTTCGACAAATAAAAGCATTGCAAACTTATAAAAATCATATCTTTTTGCTATGTGGTCGAAATCTAGTGAAACAAGAGACACTGGGCTCATGGCAACGTCTTCTACATTCTAGAAGAGACCGGATTTTTTTTGGAGATTCCTACAATTTTTGAAGGTGTGGAACCCAATGTGAGATTTATAAATTCAAAACGATATGGAATGGCTATGTATAAATTATATAATCGATGTATAAGTTATATAATCATTGTACACCTTATGTATAAGCTTTGTATAAATTATATGTGCGATGTATAAGTTACATATGCGTTGTAAAACTCATATGTGCGTTGAATGAAATTGAAATGGAAATATATTTATATACATATTTCTATATATATATATATACTCCCTTCATCCACAGACCATGGACGATATATATTGATTGTGATTGTTTGGATTTTGGTTGACATGTAATTTGGTTGATAAATGCAGATGGTTGATAATGATTATTTATGGTTGAAACAAATTGGAATTGTTTGTGGAAAAATCCATTATGATATGAAAATGAATCAAAATATTTAGATTATTAGGATAAGCCCCTTAGGCAACGCCGCAGGCGTAAGGTAGTGCGAGGAGCCGTACTCGGGATGGTGCCGGTTTTAAACTCCCTGCCGTTATGCTGCCGAAATTTTCTGAAATATTCATGAGCTTTATTTATATTCATGTGTTGAAATATATTCATGTGTTGGAAAAATACTCATATGACGAATAATTTGTTTGAAAGATAAAAATCACATTTTTATCATGTATATGAAGTATATAAAATATTCATGTTTTAAATAAATTGTTCTGACAATAAAAATCAAATTTTTATTATATATATGAATCGCTAAAAATATTCTGTTTTGAAATAAATTGTTTTGACAATAAAAATCACATTTTTATTATATATATGAATCGCTTAAAATATTCATGTTTTGAAATAATTTGTTTTGACAATAAAAATCACATTTTTATTATGTATATGAAGTGTTAAAAATAGTCATGTGTTGAAATAAATATTTGTTGGGTAAAAATATTATTTTTATCAAATATATGAAATGAAAATGGTTTGGAAATCGTAGAACGGATTATATATATATATATATGTATGAATATAATTAAAATAAAACGAATAACGACGTTGTAGTTCATGTTTTGAAATCGTGATTTTAAACGATTGTACCGGGAGATCCGACCATCGGATTTTCCCGAAACCGAAACCGTTGGGTCGGCTTTAGAAATATCTTTCCAACAATACCAAATTTGTAAAGATCCAACGGTTAGATTGTGTGAAATGTTTAATTCAAATATGAATAAAAAAGCACCAGAATGGATTATATATATATATGTACATGTATATAAATGTAATTAAAATAAAATGAATAACGATGCTGCAATTCGTATTTTGAAATCGTAACTTTAAACAATTGTACCAGGAGATCCGACCATCGGATTTTCCTAAAACTGGAACCGTTGGGTCCTTTTTTAAAAGATCTTTCCAATGATATAAAATTTGTAAAGATCCAAGGGTTATATTTTGGATATGTGTAAATCAAATCTAAATAAAAAGAGCGCCATGGCCGCGTTATGGCCTGAAGCGTCATTTGAATAAATTGGCTATTTTTAAACAAATAAAAATAGCGATAAATCGTTATAAAATATTATGAACGATATTGGATGGAAATAAATCTAATTTACTCGATTTATTGGATATTTGATGGTTGAATGTGTTTGACATGAAAATTACATTAATGTACTGAATTATGGATGTCAAATAATTTAACCATGAAAAAGAATTGATTTGAATTCTAAAAATACGTGAATTATTTGAAAAGGCTGAGTTAATTCTCATTTCAAATAATTGATCAATGATTAGAAGTCGAAGATATGAAGATGGTGCAGGACCGAGGATCTTCACATCAAATGGATGGCTACGGATGCCTTTGATGGGGTTGCTACCCTGAAGGGGTTGTAGTGGTGGTTGTCCGGACGTACTTGTTGATCGTTTGGATGTGAGAGGACTTCTCTCCTGTATTGGACATATGGGACGAGGAATAAGGTGCCTCCGGTTTCGTTCAGACCCAGAACGGACTTGAAAATGGAAAGTGTGTCCGACATTAGGTTTCATCCTGTGTGATTGATACACGTTTGTTGCATGGCGTGAATTACTGATGTGGCATGCTGAGATGCAGTGATCAAGGCTTTTGTTGAAAAGCAGAGCCTTGTGGTTGATGATCAAAGCACGGCTTTAAAAAGCATAGCTTTGTGTATAGAGTTGATTCGCAGGCCTCACACCCCGATATGAACCAGAAACGGGAGAGGACTTCAGGGAGGATATGCGTTTCCTTCTAGCTAGGAGTGGTGTCAGCATTTTGCAAGCCCTGACGTTTTACTTATGTGGATGATGAATAGTGAGGCGCCTCGGTTATATCGGCCGTTCCGGGGCCAATAGTTTGGTCGGTATATGACCAGTTTTTGCCCCATAGGGCGGGGAAACGAAATGTTCAGGCATTTTAATCCACTCCGTGTGGACCGGCCCTGACAATCCAAGGGCCCACCTGAGTCTGGGTCGTAAGGCTCGGGCTAGACTGTCTCGAAGCGGTAAGGATGATCCCTTGCCTTGGTTTATAACGGAAATCCAATTTCCAAATACGACATCATGCGGTTTTGATTGTAAACCTATATATGGCAACATGATATATGGTACCCATGCCGTCTATGATTGATATTTATGATTGAAATTGTTTTAGAAACATATAAACACTAGTAATAATATCAAGTGCTTTTGTTTTATTCGTATCATGTATATTTTGGCCATTATAAGGTAAAACTCTATCCTCCGGCTTGTGTTACATTGTGTGATGGGAACTGAGTCTTATAATGGTTTCATTTTTGTAAAAAGCATTGCAATGTTTTAATGATTTACTTGTTTATAGCACTAGGAATCCAATGGAGTAAACCCAATCCGCGTTAGCGGCGCGGTTCTGTGATTGGCCTTATTATAAAATAAGTTAAGTAGATTTCTCATACCAGTCCCATGACTGACTCGTAGTTTGTTTCACTTGCAAATGCGGTTGCCTTAATTTCTCCACGGGCAACCTTGTATTCAGGTTTTAGTAGGTTCTTTCTGGATAGCTATGGAGCTAAAGATGGATTTTATCATTTCTTTCTTTTTATGCTGTTCAGCTCCTGTTATGTATATTATGTTTGATTCCGTTGTAAACATTTTATATAAAGCTAAACTGTATTTTGTACTAAGTATGATCATGTATACTGTGTAACTCTGATGATTATGTTTATCTAGTGTATTCTGTTGTAAATTATCTGGTGTATTTATATATTTCTGTTCTGCTATTATTTATTTATGTGTTATATTCCAATGATTACCCTTGCAACCGTGGAACGGGGGTTTGGGGTCATCACACGTGGTAGTTCTGGAATATAACATATCAACGAACTCGTTAGAAATAGAATTAGTAATATTCTATGATGAATAAATCATTTCAGATAGGATCAGTAATATCCTAGAATGAGTGTAGCAGAATGAAATACACCGCTATAGACACATTTACATTCAAGTATATGTCTTTATGCTTTAAAATACCTTTTCTGTTGGTCTGACACTTTGTCTGCTATTTGCAGACATAGAAAAATGATTGGCAGAAGTAGAAGAGGTAGGTCAAAACAAGATATTGAAGCTCTATTAAAGAAGTATTGAAATCTGGGTGGAGTACCTTTCTCGGGCAATGAATCCATTATCAAACACAAGCATGGATGTGCTCTACTGAGAAATTTTTTGAAGGTTCATAGTTGATAGATGATCAGAAAAGATTACTGGCATCTTGGGCACTCAAAGACGAACCTTTAATTTGGTGGGAAGCTGTTATTAAAGATAATCCCGAAGGTTATATTACCTGGGATAGATTTAAAGAAATTTTCAATGAATGATTTATTCCTCCAGAAGCAACTGAGCGGTTAAGTGATAAATTCTACTATCCGATACAAGGAGATATGACCATTCCGGAATATCATAAGAAATTCAATGAGCTTTCTTGTTTTGCCCCGCATCTAATTCAAAATCCTAAGAGGAAGAATCTGAGGTTTACTAATGGGCTTCAAAGAAAGTACCAATGTAGTGTAACTGCATATGTGCAACTTCCTTTACCAGTATGAAGATCTGGATAAGTAGGGTCTTTTGGGTGATGAAGAGGAAGTCAGTACTAGCAACAAAAGGATATTTGAAACTGATAGCCCGGAGGCAAGTACGCATCCTGAGGTAAGTACGACGTCTGGGGTCAGAAAGAAGCCAAGAGGCAATAGGAAAAATGTTAAGTCTGAGAAAGAACCAGTAACGACTGCCATATGCCTTAACTGCAATCAGAAAGGCCATTTGTCCAAAAAATGTAAATCTTTGAAAATGCAGAGAAAGAATGGATCTAAATCCAAGAAAGAGTTTCAAGAGAATAGGGGATTCTATAAGTGCCACCAGGCTGGTCATATTGCGAAGAACAGCCAATTATCACAGAAATCTTAAGTAGTGCATGTAAATGAAGTGGCAAAAGTTCCAGCACCCTCAGTCAGTCAAGCGAGGCCAGATGTTTTAGAAGGCACACTTACTGTCAAAGACATTCCAGTTAAAGTACTGTTTGATACAGGCACGTCGCGAAGCTTTATTGCAAGTAATGCGGTTAAGAAACTGGATTTGAAATTCAAAAAGATCAAAGAACCCATGACTATCCATAATCCAGTAGGGGGTTCCCTCGATCTTAGTTGGATTTGTGGGTGCTTGTCTCTTTTTCCCGCTATCGGTTCCCTACCATCTTGATCGTCATGAATTTTACATAGTTTGATCTTACTTTGGGATTGGATTGGTTAAACAAATATGAAGCTGAGGTTAAATGCGCCGAGAGAGTTGTCAAGGCAAAAACAAAGTTCGGGGAGTACATAACCATACCATGCGATGATCCAAGTTCTGGTAGAAAAGACTTTTGGTCAACTCTGGATGTTTCTCCAGCTCAAATAGAAAAGATTCCTGTCGTTACAGAGAATACTCCGGTCGACGTAGAATATATTCCTGTCATCAAGAATTATGCGGATGTGTTTGAGGAAGTTGTTAGCTTACCTCCGCGAAGAGAAATTGATTTCAAATTTCTTTAATTCCAAATGTAAGGCCAGTAGATCACGCTATTCGAAGGATGACCTTGAAGGAAAAAGAAGAGTTAGACAATTAAACTCGACAACTTGTATGGAAGGGTATGATAAGGCCTAGTTTCTCTGATTGGGGAGCAACAGTGGTGTTTATCCCAAAGTCAGACGGTAATCTCAGACTATGTGTGGATTATCGTGACATGAATAAGCCGACATTGAAGAATAAATATCCAGTGCCGCGGATTGGTGATTTGCTGGATCGATTGAATGGCGCACAAGTATTTTCACGAATGGACCTCGCTACAGGTTTCCATCAACTTCGTACTGCCGAGGAATGTGTTCCTCTGACAACATTCAGAGGTCCCGATTTATTCTACGAGTGGTTAGTAATGCCGTTCGGCTTATGCAATGCTCTAGCTTATTTTGTTGATCTAATGAACGGGGTATTCAGAGAAGTATTGAATAAATTTGTATTGGTTTTCATTGATGACATATTGATCTTCTCTAAGTCATAGAGCGAACATGCAAAACATTTGGAACAAGTGTTAGAGATTCTGAGAAATAATGTTTTAAAAGCCAAATTTTCCAAATGTATATTCTAACAAGAAGAAGTAAAATTCCTTGGCCACGTTGTGTAAAAAAAGGAATTTCTGTGGATCCCAGTAAGATCACAGCTATTCAAGATTGGAAGCAGCCAACTACACCCACAGAAGTCCGAAGTTTTCTTGGATTGGCTAGTTATTATCGGAAGTTCGTTAAAGATTTTTCGAAGATATCTAGTTACTTAACAAAGCTTACTAAGAAACATTCACGGTTCGATTGGACTTTAGAATGTGAGACAGCTTTCCAAGAGCTGAAGTTAAGGCCGACAACTGCTCTAGTGTTAACAATTATTGATGGCAATCAAGACTTGAAAGTCTAGATAGATGCTTCTAAAGAAGGTCTTGGTGTAGTATTAATGTAAAGAGGCTAAGTAGTCGCTTATGCTAGCCGTCAACTGAAGCCATATGAGAAGAATTATGCGACTCACGACCTTGAATTGTTAACCATCGTGTTTGCTATGAAAATCTGGAGACATTATCTATTGGGTGAGAAGTTCGAATTATATACTGATCATCAATCATTGAAGTATTTGTTCACCTAGAAATATCTAAATATGAGGCAGCAATGTTGGTTATAATTTCTCGCGGCATATGATCTTGATATTTTGTATACTCCGGGGAAAGCCAATGTTGTGGCTGATGCACTCAGAAGAAAGAATGTAATCATCGCCAATCTAATAATCACGTCTTCATTGATTGATAACATATCTACTCTTCAGAAGAATGATCACTTCATTCAGAAGATCAGAGAGAGAATTCAGAAAGGCGAGCCCTCGAGTTTTCAGGTTGATGACGATGGGATTCTGAGGTTAGATGGCTGAATTTGTGTTCCAAACATATCTGAGCTCTAGAGAGAAGTATTGGATAAATGTCACAAATCCAAACTCAGTATCCATCCATGAGTGAGTAAAATGTATAATGATATCAAAAACACTTTTTGGTGGAGATCTATGAAAAGAGACATTTCCTTGTACGTTAGCCAGTGTTCTACTTGTCAACAAGTCAAAAGCGACCAACAGAAACTCGCCGGATTGTTGCAACTGTTGGAAATTCCAGGTTGGAAGTGGGAACAGATTTCTATGGATTTCATAGATGGTTTACTCAGGACCAAGAGAGGAAATGACAGTATTTGGTTGATCGTAGACTGTTTCACGAAGACTGCCCATTTTATACCTGTCAGATCAAATAGAACCGCTCAAAGTCTAGTAAAGATTTATTTTAAAGAAATTGTTAAACTGCATGGAGTTCCCATGAGTATCATTAGTGATCATGACCCAATTTTTGCTAGTGAATTATGGGAAGCATTCTAAGCAGAATTGGAAACAAAAGTGAATCTGAGCACCGCATACCATCGTCAAACAGATGGTCAAACTGAGAGGGTGAACCGTATTCTTGAAGATTTACTACAGGCTTGTGTTATTGATTTTGGTAGATCATGGGAAGACCACTTACATTTGGCTGAGTTCTCATACAACAACAGCTATCAAGCGAGCCTGAAAATGTCACCATTCGAAGCATTGAATGGTAAACCGTGCAGATCTCCTGCATGTTGGGTAGAACCTGGCAATAGACTTGTATTAGGACCTGATATGATTCGCGAGGCTTCAGATAAAGTCGATTTCATTAAGAAGCGACTGCAAATAGCTCAAAGCCGACAGAAGAACTATGCAGACTCGAGAAGAAGAGATTTAGCATTTGCTGTTGGTGACTATGTGTATCTACGAGTTTCTCCGATGAGAGGAGTAGTCCGATTTGGCCAAACAGAAAAATTGGCGCCCAGATTTATTGGTCCATTTCCTATACTTGAACGGATTGGAACTCTCGCTTATAGAGTTCAATTGCCTGACTGGTTACCTGGAGTACATGATGTGTTTCACGTATCTTAACTTTGAAAGCATGTGTATGATCCAGACTTAGTCGTGGAAGAAGCCAATTTGGAAATTACTCCAGAATTGGCAGTAAGGAGAGAGCCGATAAAGATTATTGGCAAAGGAACTAAAGAGCTGAGGAACAAGAAGGTTCATTTAATCAAAGTGAAATGGAGTGGAGATCCGCGGGACTGTAATTGAGAAACTGAGGAGAGCATTAAGAAAGCCTATCCCAATTGCAGGGTGGATATCTCTGATTAACTCCAGTGCAAGGTACATTTACCTTGTTTTGCATTTCCGTATTGTTTTCTACTTGGTTGTTGTTTCCGTTTCATGGATGGAATTTTTTAAATTATATAGTCTGAATGATTTTAAAAGAGTATATGAATTAATTAGTATATTTTTGAAAAGTTAATCAATAAATTGATTGCTAATGGTGTTGTATGATTGTTTGTTTAGGTAATAACATTGGAATAATTAATCTACTCAATAAGCGAATGAAGGGTAAGTTTGCGCAATTGAATCACCATATATCGTGTAGCGTGTCTCGAGATTGGAGCCTCGAAAGTCAGAGACTTTCGGTCCCCGCCGCCACTTTTTCCGGCCACCGAAGTGGGCCCCGCTTCAGGCGCACATGCACCCTCCCTCCCTTTTCGATGCTACGAAGCCAGATCGTCCAACCACTTCACGAATTCGACGAAAAATCCAAACCTAGTTTGGAACCATTTGCTGAAAGGTACGGCCTGTTTTAATTTAAACTGATTTTCGACAAATAAAAGCGTTGGAAACTTATAAAAATCATATCTTTTTGCTATGTGGTCGAAATCCAGTAAAACAAGAGATATTGGACCCGTGGCGACGTCTTCTACATTCTAGAAGAGATTGGAGTATTTTTGGAGCTTCCTACAATTTTTGAAGGAGTGGAACCCAATGTGAGATTTCTAAATTCAAAAAGATATGGAACGGCGATGTATAAATTATATAATCGATGTATAAGTTATATAAGCATTGTACACCTCACGTATAAGCGTTGTATAAATTATATGTGCGATGTATAAGTTATATATGCATTGAAAAATCATATGTGCATTGAATGAAATTGAAATGAAATGGAAATATATTTATATACGTATATCTATATATATACTCCCCTTGTCCACAGACCATGGACGATATATATTGGTTGTGATTGTCTAGATTTTGGTTGACGTGTAATTTGGTTGATAAATGCGAATGGTTGATAATGATTGTTTGTGGTAGAAACAAAATTGGAATTGTTTGTGGAAAAATCTATTATGATATGAAAATAAATTGAAATATTTAGATTATAAGATAAGCCCCTTAGGGAACGCCGCGAGGCATAAGGTAGTGCGAGGAGCCGTACTCGGGACAGTGCCGGTTTTAAACCCCTTGCCGTTATGCTACCGAAATTTTCTGAAATATTCATATGCTTGACTTATATTCATGTGTTGAAATATATTCATGTGGTTGAAAAATATTCATATGACGAATAATTTGTTTGGAAGATAAAAAATCACATTTTTATCATGTATAAGAAGTATATAAAATATTCATGTTTTAAATAAATTGTTTTGACAATAAAAATCACATTTTTATTATATATGTGAATCGCTAAAATATTCATGTTTTGAAATAAATTGTTTTGACAATAGAAATAACATTTTTATTATATATATGAATCGCTAAAAATATTCACATTTTTATTGTATATATGAAGTGTTAAAAATAGTCATGTGTTGAAATAAATATTTGTTGGGTAAAAATATAATTTTTATCAAATACATGAAATGAAAATGGTTTGGAAATCAAAGAACGGATTATATTTATATATATATATATGAATATAATTAAAATTAAACTAATAACGACGTTGTAGTTCGTGTTTTGAAATCGTGATTTTAAACGATTGCACCGGGAGATCCGACCATCGGATTTTCCATAATCGAAACTGTTAGGTCCGCTTTGGAAATATCTTTCCAACGATACCAAACTTGTAAAGCTCCAGCGATTAGATTGTGTGAAATGTTTAATTCAAATCTGAATAAAAACAACGCCAGAATGGATTATATGTATATATATATAAATATAATTAAAATAAAACGAATAACGACGTTGCAGTTCGTATTTTGAAATCATAACTTTAAACGATTGTACCGGGAGATCCTACCATCGGATTTTCCCAAACCTGGAACTGTTGGGCCCATTTTGAAAAGATATTTCCAATGATAAAAAATTTGTAAAGATATAACGGTTAGATTTTCAGATATGTATAAATCAAATCTAAAAAAAACAGTGTCATGGCCGCATTATGGCATGAAGCGTCGTTTGAATAAATTGGCTATTTTTAAATAAATAAAAATAGCGATAAATCATTATAAAATATTATGAACGTTATGGAATGGAAATAAATCGAATTTACTTGATTTATTGGATATTTGATGGTTGAATGTGTTTGACATGAAAATTACTTTAATGAACTGAATTATGGATGTCAAATAATTTAACCATGGAAAAGAATTGATTTGAATTCTAAAAATACGTGAATTATTTGAAAAGGCAGAGTTAATTCTCATTTCAAATAATTGATCGACGATTAGAAGTCGAAGATATGAAGACGGTGCAAGACCGAGGATCTTCACATCGAATGGATGGCTACTAATGCCTTTGATGGGAGTTGTTGCCCGGAAGGGGTTATAGTGGTGGTTATTCGGACGTACTTGTTGATCGTTCGGATGTGCGAGGACTTCTCTCCTGTATTGGACATATGGGACGAGGAATAAGGTGCTTCCGGTTTCGTTCAGACCCAGAACGGACTTGTAAATGGACGGTGTGTCCGACATTGTATTTCATCCTGTGTGATTGATATACGTCAGTTGCATGGCGTGAATTGCCGGTTTGTTATGCTGAGATGCAATGATCAAGGCTTTTGTTGAAAAGCAGAGCCTTGTGGTTGATGATCAAAGCACGACTTTAAATAGCTTCGCTTTGTGTAGCGTTGATTCGCAGGCCTCACACCCTAGTATGAAGCAGAAATGGGAGAGGACTTCAGGGAGGACATGCATTTCCTTCTATCTAGGAGTGGTGTCAGCGTTTTGCAAGCGATGACATTTTACTTATGTGGATGATGGATAGCGAGGCGCCTCAATTATATCGGTCATACCGGGGCCGATAGTTTGGTCGGGATATGACCAGTTTACGCCCCATAGGGTGGGGAAACGCTGTGTCCACGCATTTTAATCCACTCTATGTGGACCGGCCTTGAAGATCTAAGGGCCTACCTGAGTCCGGGTCCTAAGGCTCGGGCTAGACAGTCTTGAGGCGGTAAGGACGATCCCTTGCCATGGTTCATGACGGAAATCCAATTTCCAAATACGATATCGTGTAGTTTTGATTGTAAACCTATATATGGCGACATGATATATGGTACCCATGCCGTCTATGATAGATATTTATGATTGAAATTGTTTTTTAAACATGTAAGCACTAGTAATAATATCAAGTGCTTTTGTTTTATTCATATCAAGCATATTTAGGCCATTATAAGGTAAAACTCTATCCTCCGGTTTGCATTGCATTGTGTGATGGGAACTGAGTCTTATAATGGCTTCATTTTTGTAAAAAGCATTGCGATGTTTAAATGATTTACTTGTTTTTAGCACTGGCAATCCAATGGAGTAAACCCGTTCCGCGTTAGGGGCATGGTCCTGTGATTGGCCTTATTAAAAAATAAGCTAAGTAAATTTCTCACACCAGTACCATGAATGACTCGTAGTTTGTTTCACATGCAAACTCGGGTGCCCTATTTTCTACACGAGCAGCCTTGTATTCAGGTTTTAGCAGGACCTTTCTGGATAGCTATGGAGCTGAAGATGGATTCTATCTTTCTTTTTATGTTGTTCAGCTCCTGTTATGTATATTATGTTTGGTTCCGCTGTAGACATTTTATATAAAGTTGAACTGTATTTTGTACTAAGTATGATCCTATATATTATGTAACTCTGATGATTATGTTTATCCAGTGTATTCTATTGTAAATTATCTGGTGTACTTATATATTTCTGTTCTACTGTTATTTTTTTATATGTTATATTCCAAAGATTACCCTTGCCACCATGGAATGAGGGTTTGGGGTCGTCACATACTAACTTAAAAGTTGTCACACATCCAACATTGTGTAATAGTAGTGTTGTTTAATGTGTACTTAACAATAACGGTTCTAATCATCAATGCATAACTGCTTTTTGAAATGAGTAAACTACCAAAATACTAATATAAATTGGGTTATTGGCTACTAACAGCAGTAGCCTTGCCGCAACTGCAACAATCTGCACCATCGTTTATGTGTTATATTCCAAAGATTACCCTTGCCACTGTGGAATGGGGGTTTGAGGTCGTCACATACGGACTTAAAAGTTGTCACACATTCTACATTGTGTAATAGTAGTGTTGTTGAATGTGTACTTAACAATAAGGGTTCTAATCATCAATGCATAACTGCTTTTTGAAATGAGCAAACTGCCAAAATAGTAATATAAATTGGGTCAGTGGCTACTAACAGTAGTAGCCTTGCCGCAATGGCAACAATCTACACCATTGTGAAAACAAACGTATTACCGTCAGATCAAAGTACTGAATGATGACTATATGTTAACAAAAATAAGAAAAGTTGCATCTTCGAGAAAGATTATAATATTTATTCTAGGTTTAAATTGTATGAAAAACATATTGAATCTGGTAGAGCATATTGAATCTGGAGTATACCGCTTTATCTGTGCACAACAAACCAACATGTCCAAATGTTCAATTACATAAGCTTGTAATATTCAAATATGTGAACATAACACTGACATACTATCCTGAATATATTAAATAGAAGTATCATCAATAATAACGTCAGAACAGTCATCCTATATTTTAGATGGAAATTTGAAAAAGAAACAAATAGTAACCGGGAAAGGTTTCGGCAATCAAACAGAATGTTCATATTATTATTTACATTTTCTATGTATAATTCAGCAAGCAATTAAGCTACTTTAATGTATAATTCAAGGAAATATATAATAGTTCAATGTTCCCTATTGACGATATATCAATTATTGATTACATTCCTTTTTAGCATGAAGGAGACACAGAAGAAAACAAAGTTATCCAATTCAACTACCCTGATTTACTATTGCCAAATAAGCTACTGCTCTAGTTATAGAACATAAAGCTCATGTCCAATTTCTTGCAAATTCGCTGCCAAATATTGTTGATGCTAACACTCATGTTGTATCTTTCCAAAGGCAAGGTTTTGATGCAAATTTTCCAAATTATGAACGTGCTATGCCTAATCAATTGCCTGCAACTTTGGACCTTTCACGTTCTCACCTGAACATTTTTCTACTTTCCTAATTGTCGCTTCTCCAAACTCTGATGTTGCTCCGTCAGTCTAGTTCTTCTATAATGTACCACATAGATTCTTGTGATGCTAGGTTTGTATCTCTGTATCCCTTGGTTAATGCGTCAGCTACGTTGGGCATAAATTAGACCATGGTTCTAATGCACAATTGTCTAATGACATTGTTATGCAAATGCTCTCTTATGTCATTCATTTCAGTTTAACAATTTGGATCCATCATATTACAACATAATCAATATTATTTTCCAACACTTAGTTTCTAAAGTCTGAACACAAAATTAATTTCCAATTTATACAATTACCCATCATTAAATTTTAACTTCGACTACCTAATATGTATCCAAATACATGGACCTTAATTTCATCCATTCAACATAAATTCTCTTTTGTTTTCTTCAGCATTTAAATATGACCTTGTGATGACTAACAATTTAGCAATCAGTTTGCTAATTGTTTACACATAATAAACTTGACATGCAGCAATACAAATATTGAGCTTGAACTTTAAGAATGATCCCCTATAAAAAAAACGTAAATCTCAGGTTGTCATAGAGCTAGTGTGCTATCAATACTTATTTTGCAGATTATTTACATCTTTTTGATGTTGCCCCTTTTTGCTTTGCATACGCTTGAGTCCAAATTTCCTTTTATTTTTCTTATCTACCGTATACCTCATGATAAGGTTTCTCTAGACACCTGCCTATAAAGCCAAAAATCTAATAGAGTTGATAATAAATCAAAGAAAAATAAAAATGTTGTAGAGCTGACTTTCATATTCCATTTATTAATCTTCTAACTTCCCCAATGGTTCATTTAAGATACTGTTTTATTAGCCTTCCAGCTTGAGCTTTACAAATACAAATGTTGTACAGCTAGGTAAATAATAATACGACAGATGAAGACATTTATTACCCTGAAAAATACAAAAAAAAAATCCCTTAGCTCCCACTCTTGTGAATTCCAACATATTCTAACGTTGCTTCATTCGCACATAAGCATAGTGAAGACATTATTGTGAATTTAGTAATGAAAAGTTAAACCATCATTTGTTGCCAAACACATGAACTATCTAGCATCTTCAACGATGTGTGGTGCTATTACATTTTCTATCATGTACAATATTAATATGAATCACACTGAAGGCAACAATAGCCTGTGACGGCTATAGAGACATTCTTGTTTTAGGAGATATGATATTACCATTGTTTATACGTATTGTTTTGGACATGAAATCGGTTTGTAACATCCGAGATTTTTGACCGTTCAAATCGACAATGATCCTTAATGTCGGCATAAACAGATCAAAAATACGGATAGTTATTGGGATTAAAATAAGAAAAAGAAGAAAGAAGAAAACATATACAAAATCTCGCAGCGGAAGGACAAAATATAATAATTAAATAACAATTCTACATTTGATTATATTTTACAACAATTATCAGAGTAAATAAACATACAACATACCAATGCATTGCAGTGGAATAATAATAATAATACATCTGTTGAGCTCCATCTTCATCTTCATAATGGAATCTTCAAAGCAAGGGAATCTTCACTAACTGCAACTCGGTCTGACTCGGGCGTGTTGCAAAAATAGAAACACAACAAACACTTGGATCAGAACTAAATCATTCTCATATTAGTTAAATAAAATTTCATGTAATAATATGAGTGCAATAACTTAAGAGATGTTACAGGAATTTCCACCTCCTAAGGATCCGTTAAACTAGGACTATATAATATAATACGCTATTATAATAGTGTCTATGGCTAAATATAAAATATTAAAATAGCGTAAGCGAGATTACATTTTTACCCTTTCACCGTTTATACATTGTTGTAAACATTGCATATAAACCACCAGTAACGGTCGGTGGATAGGGGTGCGCGGCTATACAACAACGTTAAATCAAAATCATAGGGGCTCGATCAGGATAAATATGACAAGGCATCGAGGCAATACCCATCAGTAGTGATTCTACCGGATTGCGGACCCAGGCCGATGGTAACGCATAGCCACAACTACCGCCTACCCCAGACATACTCCTAAAATCAATCAAAGGCGCCAATTAATCACAAAGTATATATATGGTATCGAAGAAGTATGCCTGCTCAGAGTAGCTAACTCAATTAACCTGGGTATGGCTCCTGTTTTAGTCATTTTAATTATGACACGAAGGTCAAGGCTATGCATCATCGTTCTCTTTCTTCAAATCCGGTAATCACCTCCAATCCATCCAACACCATTTCTGGAACTTCACCGCATACACGGTTGTTAGAGTGGTTTTCGGTATTGGCAGAGAGTACGACAATATCCGATCCCGGTCTCTTTAACAACCAAACGTTTACATTTTTCACACCGGTCAGTTCTTTTACATTTCAAAGAGGTTCATACTTTATATCAAAATATCAGATTTTCGAAATCATTCAATATTCAAAATAGAATATAATTTATACTAAAATCTCCATTTAAACCAATTAAAATCTTGAAACAATTCCAACTTTAAATAATTTGAATATTAAAATAATTAAAAGTATATTTATAATATTTTTGGATTTAGAATTGAAATAGTTTGAAAATAAATTGTTAATTATATAAAATGATTTATTTAAAATAATTTATAAAATAAATAGTAATAAAATAAAATAATTTATAAAGAAAATAAGATTATTAATATTAAAATACTTTATAAAATGGTTTTAAAATACTATAGTTGGAATTAGAATCGTTCCTTTAAAAGTTTCAATTTCACTTGCAGTCGTACTTCAATTTCAAGTTAATCAACTCAATTTCAATATTTCACCCAATTAAATTTCCGATTTACATTCATTACAATTCAATCGGTTTAATTCAAATAGTTAAATTCCAATTCAGATTCCATTTTCAATGATTTCAATTAATAACAAAGGTCGAGTTCACAATTCATATATAATTCAAATCAATGTTGGTTCATAATAAATTTCAATGGTGGGTGAAACAATTTAATTTCACCAAATTCAATTTACATTCAATTTCATTTTTATTTAGCTTCAGTTACAATACTAATTTATTTCCCCCTTTATTTCTATTTCAAAAATTCAAAGTTCAAGTTCAAAAAATAAATAAATTATAAAACATTGCTTATATTGTCTTTAAAACAATATTTAAAAGTTCATGGTTAAAACCAATTTAATTTAACTAACCGGTGTCCTTATATAATTTTCTATCCTATGGCCAAGTGATACTTAAATTTAGTTTTAGTACTTTGGGAAAGGATATATATCATTTCAATCCAAATCAGGGTCATAGGTATTTATCATTTCAACCTACGTTCTTAATTCATTTTAATGATTAATCCCGGGTTTATTTGATGCCTGTAACATCTAAGGTAAATGACTGGGATAAATCAGCACAAACAATGATCATATATGAATAAATATGAATAACATGTAAATTAAAACAATTAACATCAATTTGTCAACATATCAAATTCAAGCCATTCATCACATCAATACATACAAATGTCTAATTCGTATAAATTTACAAATTATCAGGTTTCAGGTTTTATACAGTAGTTAAATGTCGAATTTTAACATAATGGTGAAATTTAAACTAACAGTCAAACTTAATAATGCTATTGATGCAAATCAATATAAATATGCAATTTAACTGCCAAACATCAATCCATACAATCATACCATGACATGATATTAATATAACTAATATTAGAATACATTTAGTTATGCGTGAGTGGGTTTAATCACTCACCTTGGTTCTGTACGTGATTGAAATTCCAATTTTAGCCTAAAATTTAACTATCTCAGAATCAATCCAAACCAGCACCATTGCAAAGAGCTCGTCGATACGATCCCAACGCAACTGACCTCGCGTCAATCTGAGTTCATATGAAAAAGTTATTCAAATTAATGCAAGTGAAATTTAAATAGATAAAATAAAAGAAATGGGAACAAAATATCACTCGCCACGTGTCATGCTCATGTTCTTCTGGCTCTTCATGCGCTACAGGAAGTAACGAACAAAACATAACATGAAAGACCCAAGCTTTGACCGCCCCAATCTCCATACTTCGACCATCGTATGACCCAAACCCACCACCATCCGAACGCCCACGTCAAGATGCACCTCCGCCAGAAACCTGGCCTGTTCCGGTCAACTTTAGGACCCTTGCCGCCACCAGAAAGTTAAGGGTTTTGAAACCCTAATTCGACTATTTCCATCGATCTAGGCACCTTCAGATGATGCGGCTACCACCCATAGACTCTCCTCGACGATCTCTACCAAACCCATATCACTGTTTCCTCGATTGACGCCCGAAACAAAAATCCCAAATTAAGACCCCTAATTCCTTTTTTTGCCTTTGACCATGATTTACCATTGATCCAAGCACTTTTTCATGAAATGAACGCTTCCCTTTAGTTCATATCATCGAGACCTTTCCGAAAACATATAATTCGATATGGTTTGAGAGATTTTGAATTTTTGATGATGTTTTCAGGTCTATAATCGCCATTAACAGATATTAGAGTTTGAATTTCGGGATTAGGGCTGAGAAAAAGAAATAAAGGCTGCTGCTAGGTCTGAAAATGATAATTTATAGTGTTCATCGAATGGGTTTAAATGCATATGCCCGATTGGCCCAAAATAGACCGCTTATCGCCAAAACGGTTACATTTTTGCATATTTATAATTTTGATCGGAAATCCAACAATCTATATGTTGAAATTAGTGTTTTCGGAGCTTTTGAGTTGATTGGAGCAGGTCTCGAGTCCAAATTCCATCGTATTCAAAAGTTACCGTTCACAATCAGTTTATTAATATATTAAAATATTCATTTTCGTTAATTAACCATTTAAATTATATTCAACGGTTTATAAATATTATACAATCAAAATAAAATTCACGTAAACTTATAAATCAAAATTTATTATTACGACAACAATTATTATTAATTTAAACAATTCATTTATGTTTTCAACGTAAAATTTCACAATTAAATCATTAAATATTATTTACAACCATTTAATATAAAAATCATATTAAATTAAATAATAAAATTTATCGAAAAATCTTGGGATGTTACATTCTCCCCCACTTAAAACTTTTTGTCCTCGAAATGGAACGTAAAATGAAGTGAAAAATAAAGTTGAAATAATATAAAATTTCTTCTAAACATAGAAAAATTAACTTATACAAAACTCAGTTTTTCACAAAATTTTCTAAGTCATAAATTCACGAAAATTTTGGTAAAATCTCGATTGTATGGTTAGGTCCGGAAAACAATAATATATATATATATATAATCATAAATATACATCTCATCTCAATGATGAGGCATCCTAAAATTGGGGAAAACTATTAAAAATGCCAAAATACGATATAAAATTTGATATACGTACCTTCCATTTGCATTATTAGCGATTCATTTATTTATTTTCAGCAAGCAAAAAGCAATTTTTATGCGCAAGTAGCTCTAATGCAAGTAAGTTTCCTTCAGTACCTACTAAGCACTCAACAACATATAAAAGAAATAATATATATATATATATATGTATGTATCTGTTTACAGTAAACACAAATGAATTTAGCAATTGCAACTAAAACATAAATAAAATATCCAATCAAATAGATTCATTCAACCAAGCAAATCTAAAAAAATAGTTAAATGTCGCTATTTTATTTGTATGATTTCATTGTTTACTTCACTTTCAAACAATTCATATTTTCATTTGTTATATTTCATTCTCAAGTTCATTTCCAATTTCAACGCTTGGTTTATTATATTTATTATTTATTAATTAACTAAGCCACGAGTTGTTGCCATTTTATTTAAACAACAAAATTATCCAATAAATATTTAGCCGACTGACGTTGAATTATGTTTCACATTTAATTTCAATTTCCTTCAACAATTCTATCGACTTTATTATCGTCCATTTTATTTAAAATTAAATTTTAAATCGCGAATTTCCCTGGCGCTGTTTTTTTTTTTTTTTTTTGAAATTTTGATTTACACATATCTTTAAATTAATAAGTTGAAATTAAAAATTTCTCTTTCCTTAGAAAACTATAATCCAATAGAACTGGAAGATTCTTGTTTCAAAGAATTTCGACTTATTTTGGATTCTATATATCCATTTAAACTTCAATTCGGAAAATTACGAACTGTCACAACGTGATGAGCTCGTTTTTAATTAAATCAATTAATCCGTTCAACCATCGTTAGGTTTATAATTATAAGCCTATTCACTTATATTTTTACTAAACCAAACATTAATATTAATACATTTAGTGTATTAGAAAAAAATTTGCTTAATTGATTTTTCATTGATTCGGTTAATTCATATTACTTAGCATAACATAACTAAGCATATATCATTTTTATTACATAACTTAATTTTTTTTAATATTTATAACCAATCAAATTTTTCTTCACTTCATTATCCCTGCTTATACTTGTGCATTATTTAATTGCTTATTCTTATAGCATTTAACTTTTTAATTAACTGCCAAGTTATTCATGCATCAGAACAGAATCAATTATTACACAAATTTCAATGGTTACCATTCGTTTCAATTTACTATCCAATTCTTAAGAATTTTATTTAATTATAATTCTCTTAATATTCAGAAGCTTCAGTTCATTACTTATTCAAGATTTCAAGAATTAAATTTCGGGTTTCTTTTTAAATCAACTTTATTTTTCACATAATATATCATTTACATAAAATCATACTATAAAAGGGATTTAAATAAAGTTAAATTTCATAAAACAAAATACGAAATATTAAATGTCTCCCTACTTAGACTCTTGAAAATAAACATCGATGATGCATGCACTCATCACCGAAATCATTTTCAAAGAAAAGAGGGTATACACTTATTATTGTTATTATTATTTTCAATAATTTATTTAAAAACAATTTCTATATGAAACACTTTTAAAATATAAATATATTATTTCAAATCATTTGCAAATCAATATTACAAAATCACCTGAAATCAAATTCTCAAATTCATATTTTACTTCTTATTTCATTATCAATAAATTTTCAATATTTGATTTTTCTTAAACCAATCAACAACCAATGGTTTTAATTATTAATTAATCGAGTAATAAATGTTGAAAATTTAATATTATCATCAACAAAATCAAAATTCATTTATTTCAAATAATTATATATAAAAATAAAATATAATTCAAAACAATATTATGTAGATAAACCCTGTTCGAGTGTTTAGAAATCCATATCGATACATTGGCGTCCCAAGTACCGACCATAATGCATAAATACTCAATAGAACAAATCAACACAATACAAAACCATTTTATATCAAAATTACAAGTACACTCTCTCATATACACTCAAACTCATTCAAGAGTATTACTACCCTATCTCTAATGAGTTAATCCCAAATAGAGCCAAGGTTTTCGCTAAACCAAAGCTCTGATGCCAAATGTAACATCCGAGATTTTTGACTGTTCAAATCGACAATGATCCTTAATGTCGGCATAAACAGATCAAAAATACGGATAGTTATTGGGATTAAAATAAGAAAAAGAAGAAAGAAGAAAACAAATACATCTCGGAGTGGAAGGACAAAATATAATAATTAAGTAACAGTTCTACATTTGATTATATTTTACAACGATTATCAGAGTAAATTAACATACAACATACCATTGCATTGCAGCGGAATAATAATAATAATAATAATACATCTATTGAGCTCCATCTTCATCTTCATAATGGAATCTTCAAAGCAAGGGAATCTTCGCTAACTGCAACTCGGTCTGACCCAAGCGTATTGCAAAAATAGAAACACAACAAACACTTGGATCAGAACTAAATCATTCTCATATTAGTTAAATCAAATTTCATGTAATAATATGAGTGCAATAACTTAAGAGATGTTACGGGAATTTCCACCTCCTAAGGATCCGCTAAAATAGGTACTATATAATATAATACGCCATTATAATAGTGTCTATGGTTAAATATAAAATATTAGAATAGCGTAAGCGGGATTTACACGTACACCGTTTATACGTTGTCGTAAACATTGCATATAAAACACTAGTAACGGTCAGTGGATAGGGATGCGCCGCTATATAACAACGTTAAATCAAAATTGTAGGGGCTCGATCAGGATAAATATGACAAGGCATCGAGGCAATACACATCAGTAGTGATTCTACCAGTTTGCGGACCCAGGCCTGTGGTAATGCATAGCCGCAACTACCGCCCACCGCAGACATACCCCGAAAAATCAACCAAAGGCTCCAATCAATCACAAAGTATATATATGGTATCGTAGAAGTATGCCTGCTCAGAGTAGCTAACTCAATTAACCTGGGTATGGCTCCTATTTTAATCATTTTAATTATGACCCGAAGGTCAAGGCTATCCATCATCGTTCTCTTTCTTCAAATCCAGTAATCGCCTCCAATCCATCCAACACCATTTCTGGAACTTCACCGTGTACACGGTTGTTAGAGTGGTTTTCGGTATTGGCAGAGAGTATGACAATATCCGATCCCGGTCTCTTTAACAACCAAACGTTTACATATTTCACACCGGTCAGTTCTTTTACATTTCGAAGAGGTTCATACTTTATATCAAAATATAAGATTTTCAAAATCATTCAATATTCAAAATAGAATATTATTTATACTAAAATCTCCATTTAAACCAATTAAAATCTTGAAACAATTCCAACTTTAAATAATTTGAATATTAAAATAATTAAAAGTATATTTAAAATAGTTTTGGATATAGAATTGAAATAGTTTGAAAATAAATAGTTAATTATATAAAATTATTTATTTAAAATAATTTATAAATAAATATTAATAAAATAAAATAGTTTATTAAAAAATAAAATTATTATTATTAAAATAATTTATAAAATGGTTTTAAAATACTATAGTTGGAATTAGAATCGTTCCTTTAAAAGTTTCAATTTCACTTGCAGTCGAACTTCAATTTCCAGTTAATCAACTCAATTTCAATATTTCACCCGATTAAATTTCCAATTTACATTCATTACAATTCAACCAGTTTAATTCAAATAGTTAAATTCCAATTTAGATTCCATTTTCAATGATTTCAATTTATAACAAAGGTCGAGTTCACAATTCATATATAATTCAAATCAATGTTGGTTCATAATAAATTTCAAAGGTGGGTGAAACAATTTAATTTCACCAAATTCGATTTACATTCAATTTCACTTTTATTTAGCTTCAGTTACAATACTAATTTATTTTCCCTTTTATTTATATTTCAAAAATTCGAAGTTCAAGTTCAAAGAAGAATAAATTATAAAACATCGCTTATATTGTCTTTAAAACAATATTTAAAAGTTCATGGTTAAAACCAATTTTATTTAACCAACAGGTGTCCGTATATAATTTTCTATCCTATGGCCAAGTGATACTTAAATTTAATTTTAGTACTTTGGGAAAGGATATATATCATTTCAATCTAAATCAGGGTCATAGGTATTTATCATTTCAACCTATGTTCTTAATTCATTTTAACGATTAATCCCGGGTTTATTTGATGCCCGTAACATTAAGGTAAATGTTGGGATAGATCAGCACAAACAATGATCATATATGAATAAATGTGAATAACAGGTAAATTCACACAATTAACATCAATTTGTCAACATATCAAATTCAATCCATTCATCACATTAATACATACAACAATCTAATATCGTATAAATATACAAATTATCAGTTGTCATGTTTTATATAGTAATTAGATGTCGAATTTTAACATAACATTGAAATTTAAACTAACAGTCAAATCTGATTACGCTATTGATGCAAATCAATATAAATATGCAATTTAGCTATCAAACATCAATCCATACAATCATACCATGACATGATATTAATTTAACTAATATTAGGATACATTTAGTTTTGCGTGAGTGGGTTTAATCACTCACCTCGGTTCTGTACATGATTGAAATTCCAATTTTAGCCCAAAATTTAACTGTCTCGGAATCAGTCCAAACCAGCGCCATCACGAAGAGGTCGTCGATACGATCCCAACGCAACTGGCCTCGTGTCAATTTGAGTTCGTATGAAAAATTTATTCAAATTAATGCGAGTGAAATTTAAATAGATTAAATAAAAGAAATAGGAACAAAATATCACTCGCCGCATGTCATGCTCATGTTCTTCTGGCTCTTCATGCGCTACAGGAAGTAACGAACCCAACATAACGTGAAAGACCCAAGCTTCAACCGCCCCAATCTCTATACTCCGACCATCATTTGACCCAAACCCACCACCATCCGAACGCCCACGTCAAGATGCACCTCCACCAGAAACCTAGCCTGCTCCGGTCAACTGTAGGACCCGCACCGCCACCAGAAAGTTAAGGGTTTTGAAACCTTAATTCGACTATTTCCATCGATCTAGGCACCTTCAGATGATGCGGCTACCACCTCTAGACTCTCCTCGACGATCTCTACCAAACCCATATCACCGTTTCCTCGATTGATGCCCGAAATCAAAAATCTCAAATTAAGACGCCTAATTCCCGTTTTTCTGCCTTTGACCACGATTTACCGTTGATCCGAGCATTGTTTCGCAAAACGAACGCTTCCCATCAGTTCGTATCGTCGAGACCTTTCCGAAAACATATAATTAGATATGGTTTGAGAGATTTGAATTTTTGATGATGTTTTCAGGTTTATAATCGCCATTAACAGATATTAGAATTTGAATTTCGGGATTAGGGCTGAGAAAAAGAAACAAAGGCTGCTGCTAGGTCTGAAAATGATAATTTATAGTGTTCATCGAATGGGTTTAGATGCATATGCCCGGTTGGCCCAAAATAGACAGCTTATCGTCAAAACGGTTACATTTTTGCGTATTTAAAATTCTTATCGGAAACCCAACAATCAATATATTGAAATTAATGTTTTTGGTGCTTTTGAGTTGATTGGAATAGGTCTCGAATCCTAATTCCATCGTATTCAAAAGTTACCGTTCACAATCAGTTTATTAATATATTAAAATATTCATTTTCATTAATTAACCATTTAAATTAAATTCAACGGTTTATAAAAATTATACAATCAAAATATAATTCACATAAACTTGTAAATCAAAATTAATTATTGCGACAACAATTATTATTAATTTGAATAATTCAATTATGTTTTTAACGTAAAATTTCACAATTAAATCATTAAATATTATTTACAATCATTTAATATAAAAATCATATTAAATTAAATAATAAAATTTATCGTAAATTCTTGGGATGTTACACGGTTCGTGCTTTGTTTTCTCAATAAAGGAAGCTCAATATTTTTTGATCAGTTTATCTCAAATGGAAACATAACAATAAGGAAACTTAACATCAAGGAAAAAGGAAACTTAACATCAATGAATCTAAAAATGAAAGAAAAATGTGGTTAAGAAAACAATTTTTGGCAATAAAATGGAAACTAATTAGAAGAAAAATGATTACTGTCAACTAAAATGAGAAACAAATGTCTTAAAAACAATCTTTATATTATAAATATCTGATGTCATGATATGCCTTTAACGGATCTCTTAAATTATAAAAGATTTTTATTATGTTGAAATTCCATTTTTTTTTCTTTCTAGTGCTTTAGTTTTGGGATGTTTTATCCAAATGAACCAAATTAATTAGTTCTTCTGAACAATTTGTTTATAGGATAAATTATATCGAGTAAGAGAGTAAAAGTACAGATTGTGAATAACAAATGTACGAATAGAAGAAACATGTATATTATCGAAAAGCATATTATGCTATAATAATATTTAGTGAAATACTACTATGAATAAAAATTTCGTTAATAGTGCATGAACTTGAAGTTCTGAGATGGTGGTTTGACCATGTCTTCTCCATCATGATCCACATGGCTTTCAGTTGTTCAAAAAATAGTCCAAAATTATATGGAAATAACAGAATATTATATCACATTTAGGCACTCAGTCAAGTTATCTTACCCATTGAATAACAAGTAACAGAATATTATATCACATTTAGTGTGGGAGGCTTGCATGTCAATGGATGTTATAACAATCAAAGTTATAATGGCTGGAGTAAGCATAACATGGGACAGTAAAATGCAAAAATGTAGTAGGCAGATGAAGAAAGGTCTTTGGTTCAACTTCTTCAACAAAATCTGCAGACTATTATCACCACCACCACTACCACAACAACAATTGTTATATTATCGTTGTTATATGTATGTGTACGTATGTGCGTGTATATACATATAGCATGTGTGATAATAATTGCACATGCGTAGTAGCAATTGTAGTGGTTAATTGCTAAACAGTTATAATTTCATAATTTGTTATTTTAAAATAAATATAATGGAAATTATTTAATGCTAAATCTATACTATATTATAATTAGTTTGCTTTCGAGCATTCTCAGGCCATCTCACAATTTTAAACCCAACCGTCTCCTCAATTAATGAAAGGCAAAAAATGCGTGGCCCCTATTTAGCTGAAAAGCATATGTCCCTCCCCTCCCTAAATCACCCCAATTTTCTCTCCTTTTTTTTCTTTTCTTTCTCTGCGTTACTTTATTCAATCTACTCCCCATCTGCAACCTAGCCCTAAATCGAAGGTGATAAGATTTTCTTAATGAAGTCTTGCTCCGCTGTCGGGCTATCTTTTTTTTCCACCCTATCAACAGTCGCTAGGGCTACGACTGCTTTCAAGACGTCTATCGATTTCCCCCCAAGGCGTTAACTTGTCATCGCATGTAGGTGATCTCTTTGTCATATTTCCACATGCTCAATTTATTTTATTTTCTACCTGTTGATTTTGACTGATTAGTTGCTAAAATGAATCTAGTCTACTGAGAAGGTCCACAGATTAAAAATTATGTTGGATTAAAATTTAATATTCTGTAGTAATAGTGTTTTTAATTACCATAGTCCACTGAATTGAATTTTTATTTTTTTGCCAGTAACTTCCATGTGACGGCGTCACTGATTCGCTGGACTTGCATACAGAAATTAAAAAAGAAACTACAAATTTTGGTTTGTTTGTTACTTTTAGGATGCAATTTTAAACAATAATTTGTAGTTTAGCTTGAGAAATATCTTCATTCAGTTCTACTTTTGTTCAATATATTTCTGATCTGGAATTTAAATAATGCTATGTTACGCTTAGACCATTTTTTGTTGGAGTTTAGTGTGAGATAATTGAACGTGTGAACTCCTATACTATTTAGTTTGTTTACTAAATTTATTGACTGGTTTATTTGCTATGGTGTATTAGATAATTCTTTCATTGGCAATAAATATTAGAGGATAAGGAAGGCGGCCAAATCTATGATCACTATTAGAATAATCCCTTTTTTTATGAAAGATGAAATGAACATGTGCGTCCTGATGTACTCACTTCATGAACCTTTGAGGTTATCATATTTTTCCACTTCATGTTTTGGTATCTCAGATTGTAGGGTACTCTTACAATATAGCTCATAGGTATCTGGCAATCAAACAAAGCAATAGCAAGTAAACAAAATTAGAGTTGCCTGTGTTTTTATGCATATAGGTCGATATTATGTTTCATCTAATTGGGTTTTTTGTTCGATTTATTGTTCGTTCGGACCAGAAATCATACGTTAAATAGCGCATGACTTTTTCTTTTAACTTGAAAGTCGGGCGCTTCATAGGTTTTCACTTCATTTTTGTTGTTGCTGTAAACTTTTTATGATTAATTGTCCAACGACATATAATTATTACTTTTCTTTGTGCTATCTATGCAGGTTGCATACATATAGTTATTTTATATAAGTGATTGTGTCATATAAATAATTTAATAAAACACAAGTTCCGTTATAAGCTACTGCAATCAACTATTTTTACAATCGTCATTAGTATATTTATCTGTCGTATTATTCTTAATTCTTTTCTCATTGATACTTCTTCAGGAAACTAGGTTGGGTTAATAAGATAATTAGCACTGTGCAGAAATCATATGCTTGCATGGACCATAGAGCTATGGGCTCGACAATTGGACAAGTGCAGGAGAAAACCGCCTGCTTGAAGGTACATTTGGGGATGACAACACTTTTAGCACTGTAAGTTTTCCGACTTCATTACTATAGATAACGTGAATTACTTCCGTCTTACTACTGTTCAATCAATGGTAAGGCGAGTTAGTTTTACATTTCGAAAACAATTATGTAATTTGAATTTCTTATAAACATAGTGGATTATTTTTCTTCTTTATTTCGTACTTCTTGGAAAAAGTGTGTGCACAAACCTTGATCATGGATTTGACAACATTTTACACTTAAAAATTCATGGAAAGAAACATGTGAATAGTTTTTCTTTGTTACTTACCAAGGTACATATCAAAACGATAAAAAATATTATACAATATTTAGTCATATGTCTCTAATGTATCGTGTATTTGGTCCTTAATGCGATAGTAACTTGCAAGGATGATGCAAATTCCAAGCAATTTCGCATGCTGATTATACTTTCATTTTCATCTTTTGCAATATAATCCAGCATCGTTTTTGAAAATGATTGCGGTTTGGGTAGTTGATGTAATTACTTATATTCCTTTGATCATCTTTTCTTCTAATGTTGAATTTCAAAAAGTTATATGGAGTTCATTATGTACATTTTCATGTAAAAACTGAATCAAATGTTGGTTACTTCACAAAAATATTGGTTATGTTCCAGATTACATTAAGTGTGGCTAGGTAATATGACATATTATTATTGTATCAAAAGAGTAGCAGCGTTGGCCTCACCAAAATCATCACATATTCTTATTTATCTTCCAACTGAATGTGCCTGTTATGCAGACCTACTATTTTCTTTTTTATTCTCTTTGCCTTAGGTTGCGGTCAGTTTCTTCATGTATAGGACATATCTTTTGCAACATGTTTTTTTTTCTGCTTTTTTTGATATGATAGAAATTTCTTTTTTTACCTTTACACGAAAGATTCCCGTGCTACACTGATTGAAATGAGTATGTAGTATGGTATGGATTATTTAAGCCACTAATCTTTATTATATGTTGGATGATGAATGAATATATATATGTGTGTATGTGTGTGTGTGCATGTGTGTGTGCGTGTTTATGTATGTATGTATCTGTGTGTGCGTGTGTGTGTGTGTATATATATAATTTCTGTGGATAAAATACGATTAAGATCTTTACTTTTAAAATTAGTATCTAAGCATATTTTGGATAAAGTGGATATATGATTTTAATTTTTTGGCCTGCTTGGTGCTAAATTGATTTCAATTCTACTGCAGAACTGAAAATTTTACCTCATAAAGCAAGAATTAAACATTTGTTTTAAGACTCCATGGGTTAAATAGTAATTCATTAGATATAATATGAAATACTAAGATGTTTATTGGTAAAGTGGATCTTTTTAGCAATAGTGAAAGTAATAGAATGCTAGACAGAAATTTCAAGTTAGATGAGAAAAAGAAAAGAGTGCAAGGTATGATTCAGTAGCATTGGGCCAATGTTTTTTGTTATCAAATATGCATTGTTTGAAAAGAAATTCAAGCTATAAACTGCAATTATAGGCCAACAAGATTAAGGTAAATCTTAGGCTTATAAACAGTCTTTGGTCGGTTACTGAACATCAAAATTCATCTAAATGTGCGTATGCATCAATTTCCTAGCTAATAAACATTATTGTGTTATTATATGTGTAGGATGCAATGAAAGAATACATAGAAGCGCAAATTTTTTAGGAGTTAGGGGAGTTGGTCAAACAAACAAGAGGCACAAAAGCTCAAAAGGTTGGTGCTTTTTTCTAAGTAAAAGTATAGCACTTTAAATGGATCAATAATGTTGTCAGTGATATACGATGATGCATTAATCCAGTTTGGCTTAATTTTTGAATTTATAACACAAATTCACAGCTTTTCTTTTAATTCTCAATGGAATCATTGATTGGGTTTGCTTTTGATTTTATTAACAGTATAAAATAGTGGGAAATGAATTACTGCAGTCACTTGCTTGTATATTAAGAGAATTTTTTTTGTGTAGTGCCTATATTTCGTACATCTTTTCAATTCTTACCACTGCATAATACTAATTCCTTTTCATATGTGGTTATGTGTTTAGTTGACCATTATATCTAAAGTTTAACTTAATTAGCTTAATAATTGATGTCTGCAATATTGCCAGGAAAATATTATATGTTTTTTAATCATTATCATTAGATTCATTTTGGTTTTGGGTTTATGGTGATGATATTTTATACAAGTTTTTACTATAGTTAAAACATATCTTCAAATAGTTAGAATTTTCTAACATGTTTTTTATGTTTGCAGAAAACAGAATGCATCTCCTTTGTTGAGGTTTGATCTCTTCAAGCATGGTCTGAACTATATTTTATTGTTTGCAGCATTGTTTTTTTCCTGAGCTTGAGCAGAATATT
Organism: Allium sativum; assembly: GCA_030737875.1. Lineage (NCBI taxonomy): Eukaryota > Viridiplantae > Streptophyta > Magnoliopsida > Asparagales > Amaryllidaceae > Allium > Allium sativum. The sequence goes on from CM060917.1 coordinate 10,934,065, forward strand.
CATAGTTTCACTGAATTCTCTCTCTGTTTGAGAAGCTGAATTTAGAATGAATTGTTTAGCTTAGATAGCTGTAAAGTTAAGGAAAGCTTTGAAGACTGCGCGATACATATGTTCATTTATTACATGCTTTTGAAGTTTTGTACATTATCTGTTTTGGGTATTTTATTTCCATTTTTTTACCTTCTGCTACATATTAGTTGCTAGCAATATATTATGGAGCATGCATGATTGCTTTCATGTTGCCTAAATGATTTTATTTATTGTGCACGTTTTGTAAATATAGAACAGATAATCATCAGCATGTTATATTTTACTTGATATGGATAAAACCATGCTGGAAAAAATTGCTCATAGGCCAAAGGAACTTTTATTAAATATGTTGGTGTAACAAAATTCCGGAGGACTACAACATTTTTTGTGTCTACAAAAATAAGAAGGTAGATATGAGTTTAGCATACATTGACACATAAGAAGTCCATAATATTAACATATGGTCAAAATAATTCATCTTTTAACTGTATTGACAATGTAATGGTTTTTATGGTCAAATCATAAAAAGATGCAGACTCATTGACATGCCTCAATTTGACTGCGCTCATAGGGGAAAACAGAAGTTATGCGATATGGTTGTCTTATATTTTCATCTACAAATATACGTATATAAATATATTCAAGTTTTTTTTTCTATTTTTAGTAGACGTGCACAACATTGTTAGCTTGCCAAATATACTGTTTGAGATGAACTTAATCTGATATTTCCTATATATTGTCGTTCAGTGCAGCTAAAATTTCAACTTAAACTCAAAATCAAAACTGTCATGAAACATTCATTAATGAAAAACAATCTAACTTTGAACACGTGTGAGAATAATCTCATAAAGGTTAAAGTCAATGGTTATACAAAAATGGTTAACAATGATATGTGTGCGTAGCACGGGTTCGCACACGGCTCGATGAAAGAAGTAGTATATTAATATGAAGCTAACAATAGTCGAACGATAAGCTATGAAAAACGGTTCTTAATTGATTAAACGTTGAGTTGTAATTTGATCTTGTAGGAAAACTCGCATTAAACTTATAAAATAAGGGTATTTTATTATTCGTACTTTGCTGGCACACATAACAATGGCTTATATTATTTATATTGCTAATATGTTGAAAATCAACATGCTAGGTAAGAGAATAGTTCAGAGTGAACATGTGCTTATAAATTATGGCAATGGAATGCCACTGCTATGAAATGTTATAACCATTTTGAACAAAGGGCGGTGTAAAAACAAAATTCTTTGTTTCAACTCAGCTAGTTGTTAAAAATAAGGTTTGTATTAGGTGCAATGAAAAAATATTCAAAAAAGATATAAGCATGCATAGGTCATTCGAATAATTTCATCCTATATAAAAACAAAATGATCCAATTATAAATATTAGTTATGTCAAGTTGTGTGATTCATTGTGCTTTGCACCCATAACCTATCACGATATTTGTTACCAACCGCTGATTATAGTAATACAAATATTCATGTACATTCCAAACAAAATATTATACGTTAAATAAGAGCTGGTTTAATAGTTCGATACTCGTCGTTACCACATCTGCTAACCATCTTGTATGAATATGCACCTCTATCGCTTTGCTTTAATAAACAGAATTCATTGGATTCGATCGTTGTTACCCTCATCCATTAACCTAAATCTCATACCTAATTTGTACCCTTTTCTACCATCTCTTTTTGATTCCCTTGGACAAAATTTTAATATCAATTTCACCAATGATACAAACTAAACAACTTTAAATAAAAGTACTATGACTATGATTTTTTTTTTGAATTTACAGCAGAAATTTACACTTATTATTTATTAAATAAAATGTAAAAAAAACCTTTATGCTGGCTTATATTATACAGATATATTATATTCGTTACGCCAAGTACCATGAGAAATAGTTGTGCTACTGTGAACCTACACATATAGTCATTTTTTGGTCATTGTATAATGTATCTTTTGTGTTATTGTTTTATGATATTTGAGGATAGATTTTACAATATATAACAAAACTAAGTCACTATTAAATAAATGATCATAGTATATCACTTCTTCATTGATCTTCTTTACTTCCTTTTCATGAATCAAAACTCGTGAACTAAAAAAAAAACTTATATATAAATATCTTTTTTGTAATAGTTATACACACATACACATACATATCGGAATAAATTCGAATTAAATTTGCAGTAATAATTCGAAGTTACAATAATTGGATTAGAATTTAAACAGGACTAATATAAATGACATTTAATAGGATATTGAATGCCTTAGGAAAATATGACTGTTGGTGTCATAAATGGCATTAAATAGGTTAATTGACACCTTAAGAAATATGATCATTAGGGTTATTAGTGGCAGGTAACCTGATTAAAAATAATAAAAGGGAACTTATGGAGATCGATTATCATAGTAAATACTAAGTCCAATGAGGGAATTAATTAATAAAAATCCTAGGATAGGAAGTTGTAGGTTTTACTTATTTATTTATAATTAATCTAGAATTGATGTAATTAAGAATCAAGATTGGACTTAGTAGGTTAATGGTGTGAGGTTAGTTGCCTTATTCGGCCGAAGTTTGCACTTTCCAGCGGTCAGATATATTTGCAACTGATGTAAGAGTCTATGCAGTTAAAGACCTGCCAATGCCCCTCAATATCCCTGCTATAGCCCGTAGCACTCTCCGACCGATACGCTATTTCAAATTAGCGCTGATGAATAGTAGATCCGCTTTAAACCCCGCTACTTTCTGCTATGCTCGCTAAATCAAGTCTTTTTAGCATCCTTTTAGCAATACTAGTATACAAATGATGATTCGACTTGTTCTCTTTTAAAACAAATCAAAAAGTTAGTGAAAATAGCTAATTTTATGCACTAAGTTGCCGATATAGTGTAGAAATAGATATAATCATCAAATCTTGTGTGCATAACCATGATAATATCTGATCATGTCTTTTATTCTACACAAATAGTATGATAATGATAATTAATTATTTAAAAAAATACATCTAATGTACCTTTTTTTATTTCCGATATATTTCCCCGCTACACCTTTTTGCACCTCCACCGCTATAGAATCGCTAAGCGCTTTAACAACATAGTGTATAACATCATTAATTTAGAAACCAGTGACGATAGCTAATTGCGTAGCGATGATTATTTCCTAAAACAAGGTTTATCTCAAGTGTAAGGTATTAAGTGGCTGTAGGACCCGCCTCCCATCCTAAAAGGGAAACCTTAAAAAAGAAGTAAATAATTTATAAACATAAGCCTAGTTCAGGATAGAGGTATTAAGTAGTTGGGTCCACTCTTAAAAGGATATTAAGTGATCGCATAGCTCGCCTCCCCGTATATAAGAAGTACTAAATGGCTATTGGGTACAAGTTGGGTAATCCCCATGTATGTCTGCTTATTGTAGCAACCCGGAATTTCTAAACCAATTTAAAAATTTTATTTTAGCTATTTTAATGTGTTTTGAATATTTAAAATGATTTATTTTAAATAATAACGATTTAAAAGTTATTTAAATCGAAATTAGAACGTATAAATTTATTTTAATTATAAAACGAGCCTGAAAATGCATGGTAATTTGAAAATTATATTTTAAATTTCAGTTGAATGTATAGGATTCAAAATAAAGCGGATTTCAGTAAAACAAGAAATGTTGGAATCTATTTAATTATATCTTTCTAACGAATGTTAAAAACTAAGATTTCACCTTATAAATTGTTAGTTATGTCCAGTTTAAATTCAAAATAATTGCTAAGGAAATTATATATTTTTTAATATATTATAGAGCCCTTAAAAGTATCAATTTTGCAAACGACCTCTGTTTTCGACGAAATGACTTTTGTTGGATCTGGAATGTCAAATTATTGTCAGGTTTCAATTTCCATAATTTTGGAGTTAATATGTGAGCTGGTGAATTTAAACATGCTTTGTCTTTTCAGTTTGAATTTAGTCGACCAGAAAAAGGCCATTTTTCAATCTATCTCCAAATTCAAAGAAACTAGTTTTGTTAGGGCCATATTGTTAAATCATAGCTAGATAAATTTTTCTGTAATTTTTGGGTTCAGTATGTGGCCCCGGTAAATTAAAATGTAAATTCAAATTCAATATATATTGATTTATATTTTAGTTTTGATGAAAACATATCAAAACGATCAAATTGGCTTATGAAACATATCCCATTGTGTCCATAATAGGGGTATTTGGCTAGGGGCGACAGTTGTTGTGTTTGATTTGGAGTTGGGACCGATATACTAGTAATTTCCGAACTAAAATAATATTAAACTAATATATATATATATATATATATATATATGAGTGTGTGTAACCCTAAGGGTCAAAACCCTCATAAATTCTTCATCGCGGTCAACCAGACCTGGAGCCGCCGCTATACGATTTTAAAGGCCAAAATTTTCCCAATCTTAGTCCCTTCTTTCTCAAAATCCATTCGATGATGTTTGAAATTTATAAATACAAATTTTTTCAGCATCGAGGGATCTTGTATTTCAACGATTAAGATTTGATTTAAGCTCGTGGATGGGGAGAATTCGAAGCACAAACGTATGGCGTTCAAAGCCTTTTTCTAGCCACCAGGAAAGGCCGAGTTCACCGCCGTTGATGGCAGTAGGTGAAGGGGTTAGGCGCTTCGAGATGGCAGTGGAGGATCGACGGTCGGCTGTCTGAGGTCGCGTGCGATTTGGGGTTTGAAGAACGATGTTGGGTTCGATTTTTCCAGAGTGGAATGATGAAAAAGAGGAAAGGCAACGTTTTTATAAAACGTGGTTAAGGTTAACTAGTTTAATTAATTAATTTAATTTCAATGTTTAATTATCCCAATGTATATAACGCGATATCTTTTCAATACGAGGTCCAAATCCGACGATTTCAGTCGCTTGGGATCGTGACAACGAACGCTTCAACATGGAACTGACTAGAAGCGATTTGGTGCAAATTAGAATTTGGGGCGATTTTAAATTCGAACAGTAATAAAATTAAAAAATAAAGAATGACGGAGTGAAAACCAAAGTGAGAACTCCTTCTCACTAAATATATTTTATCATGTTATTGTATTCATGTACAAAAACATATAGAATTGCCAATGTAGATTTTTATCAGTTTTAACCATTATAAATTGTATATGATGCCTCTTAGCTCACCTCCCTCTTCCACAAACCATGGAAGATTTAATTGGTTGTATTGTGTTTTGACCGTGATGCTGAAATGTTTGAAATATTGAAAATAATGTTAGCATTAATGTGGTAGTTGAAATTAAATTATAAATATCCATTTATAATTTAAACAGTGAAAATTGGTTAATTAGGAAAATAATTCAAATTGGATTAGAGCTGGTTAAATTTATTAACCAGTGATTATTTTAAATAAACTGTTGTTGTTTGAAAATCCCACATGGGTATTGGGATGATATTTGACATACACTAATCACAATATTTAGTTGTATGTCAATCTATTGCTTGACAGACTGTGATAAGCATTATTTAATTATTTAATGCTTATACAGTTGTAAATTGCACTCTGGATGATGCTGGAATGTTTAATGATTATTTATCATTATTGTTAAATACATGCGATGTATGAAAACCACATAATTTAAATTATATGGTAATTGATTGAGTCGCATTCCTATTCAGAAATAACGAATATTTTGAAGTAATATTCAGTGAATAATTAAAATATGATTTTGATGTCCGATTTTGGATGGACATGAATATGTATAAATATATGAAGCCAGGTTATGTATAGAAATGCTACTTTAACCCGAACGGGTTTATCGATCGATTTTATTCATTTGACAATGAATTCGAAAAAGAAATGGATTTCAAAATCTAATTGTAATGACCCAACATTCGAACTCCTCGGAAGTTGTATCATTATATAAGAATAACAGATAGATAGAAGATAAACTACAGAAACATCATAATCTCACAACGGAACTTGATTATAACATAACAACCCAAAATATTACATATCATAAGTCTATTACATTAGAGTACTTAAATACATAAGGATATATGTCATCCTGATTACATAATTATCATTCATGATACCAACTTCCAGAATAATAGTACATAACACCATAAGTGAACCAACATTCAGATAATTATACATAACATAAGATAGATAAGCAAACATTTCAGATCCTGCCCTCCTGCTACTCCAAAGTTACGTTAAGACCTGGATCACTTGTCTATTCATAACATGTGTTATGAATACTCAAGAGTTTAAGGAAAACACACAAAAAATAAACTCTGGGTCAGTCACAGACAGGTATGAGTAAACGATTTATAAACAAGCTTAAATAAATCACAATGATTCATAAGATCATGCCGTAAATAAATAACGGGTTTTTAGCTTATTATGATCAAAACAGTCTGTATAATTAAAACAGATAGCATGTTAATGTCTATGGTTTCCACAAATAATTCATAATCTAGTAAAATGCTTTCATCTCACATTTTACTATATAGTATACAAACAAAACCATTGAACGCGTTTGGTAAATGGATTTCCAATTATGACAAGGTATGGAACCACCTTCCGCTAGTGTACCTCTAGAGAGGAATACACTGGGTTCAACAAGAACTTTTTGTAACCCGGCCACACATGACCGACCACTCATTTCTCTTGAGTGTATCGAATGTATATCACCTATGGTTGTGTACGGCAACCATTTCCCGAATGGGACATCATTGATAGAATAAGAACAAAAGGAATATCTCTAGATAGGTGATGGTACATCCTAATGGGAGTTAACCACATAGCCATGCTGCCTGCCCGATTTTTGTCATTTCCTGGTTGTGAAGCTTGAAGCTAAACTTATCTTGACAAGCACCTTTATTTGCTTTGAACGTCACATCGTCAAACCCGCTAATTTACCAATTGACTTCTTCAAAAATATATTACAAGTATAAAACAAGAGAAATGAATTCCTCTGCCACTTATAACTACGTTTGAAAAGATCAATGTACGTGATTAGTTTAGGAGTACTCTGTTAGGCGTTCGTCCTTACAAGTTGTCCTGGGACTCGACAAACCGAAGATATTATTTTATAAACCAATCTCAGGTAATTTCTACCCAGGATTTATAAAACAATTCTTGTATATCTCCGTCTTTTATTATCCTTGGTAATCTTCGACTTGCAACGTAGAAATCGATTTGAAGTGGAATATTCGTTCCGGTCTTTTCGAATCGATATACAAAATGTCTTTATAGGTGATATAAAATTATCAGTTTAACTTGGTCAATTTATATCTCTTTTAAGTTTGAACAAATAAAGCGTGTGCGTCGCACACGGTATTTTTCATTGTTCGTTATCTGAGTTTATATGATGTTTAACCATTTTGTTCTTCTCATAAATTATTTTCTTATTTATAGTTTATCATAAAAAAATGAAATTTATAATTTATATAAACCATTTCTTTTACATTAAAGTTTCAAATCCGTCGACTTCCTATAGTCGAGCTTTGCCCTTTTGTGTTCTGCTATTTTCTTCCTCTGCCACCGTCTATGACACTTCAAATAAAACTTCTATTTTTATTTAAATATAAAATCCTTCTTTATTTTATTTAATTTCCTATCTTCAAATTAAACAGTTTTTAATTTAAAACTTTGCCCACATTTCTCTTTTGAAAATGTTTGATCAAAGTACCAAGTACCCGTTATTAAAATTGTGGTTTGCGCATAGTAAAACCGCCCTGGATCATGCGTTCAGCCCAAAGTACCAAAGTACCAGGTAGTACTTCCGATTGCCAAAATACCAACCCCTCAGTCACCATGTTCCACGCACAAAATCACTTGCCGCCCCCATGTTTTCATCTCCTGCCAAAGTACCAAGTGGTACTTCCCATTTGCCAAACTACTAGGCCCAGTTACCGTGCTCAATGCTTTGATCACCCATTAATCCTCATGCCTGATCATTTACCTTCCCTTTGCCAAGCCTGCCTATTAGAACCCGATCCAAGAAAGTCCTTCCAGTTCGCACCTCAGGCCACCGGAGGTCTGACACCTCCAGCCATCCCTCGACGACGACCACCGCTCCCCTTTCCACTTGGCGCGGTGTCCCCCACTGCTCTCGTCGTGGTGCAGTTCATCGGTGATCTCGAGTAACCAAACACGTAACAGAAAACACCTCGATCCTTCAAACTCAATTTGTACTTGTTAGAAAAATTGTTTCGTATTTTTCCTACCATTTAGATGTCATTACGCCCCTTCTCCCCCGATTACATGATCAGTTATCACATGGATCAACAGTAATGGCCCCAAATATTATTTTCGACTTAATCTCCCTTTCCCTTGATCCCCTTCACTGAAAATGATGTTTTTTTGATTCAAAAATCACAGTTTCATATGTCGATCATGTTGCTATGCCTGAGATCCGAAAATGTTTTGGTCAAAAATCTTGTTTGAAATCACCTTACAGTGTATATATATGTTACAGTGTATATATGAACTATATATATAGTTTCAACTTGGTTGGCATTGTATACATACTTGGATGAACTATATACATGAAGTACTAGGGTCTGGTCTTTACTCTAACCACACTCTTATGGAGAATGGGATCAAAACAGTGTACTTTGTTTGCAAATGGACAACAGCCTTCATTTTAACAGTGATGGTCATCAAGTATTTGTTCATAGACCAGGTAATAGCATACATAGTAAATACTGGTGCTATCTACACCCTGATTAAACATTCCATGAACTATTATCAAAGCACATACAGAACATAGAACTGTTTTTAACATGTATTCACGGTTCAGTGGTTTTTAACAGTACAGGCATATAAACTTACTCATCAACTTGCATGATTTAAAAGAGGAAATAACTAGTGGTTACTCACCTAAATGCTGTTGTGTGCTTGTGTGTTTAAAAGCTCCCTTTTTCCCTTTTGAATACCTCGGAATAAAGTGATTTAAAAGAGCAAAAGTACCAGCCTATTTATAGGCATAAAAAATGCTTAAAGAATGGTTTCTTAAATTCTTAAAATAGGAAAAATCCTATTTTCTCTGATCAAAAATACTTGCGCAGGTTTTTAATAGAGGAATGTTCCTCTTGAAAGCTCAGTCATGTTCTTAATCTTCTGCGCAAGGACTATTGGAAAAAGGATGTCCACACAAGTGGTTTAACTTATGACAAAAAGCTTTAAATGTTGCAGTCCTTTTAGCATCAATACTCCCTAAAAAAATATTTCTCATACATATGGAAGAAAACAAATAGGAAGGTTTCTTTGGCAATAAAATTTACACACAAAAAAATGTTTTTAAACTAAATACTAAAGCTTAGTTTCTAGTACATTTTGCATTAAATGTTTGTTGCGCTAGGTCTTTTGGTATGCAGGGAATTCTTCCATCAGTCTTTAAAAACAATTAAGTGTTTTTATCTGTAATCACTTGTCACATTTCCCTTGTCCTTCTACACTTCTTATTTGAAAGGATTTAGCTACATACATTTCTAAATGTACTTGTTTTTCAGCTGAAAAATGTTGTCTTGTTCTTGCGCAAGACTTTGTTGAATTTTAGCCTTAACAAGTTAAATAAATTTACAAAGTTTTGCTTAGAGAAATAAGGTTTAACTAGTTTAGTGTAGGTGCAAATGTATGCTACTTTCTAGGTCCATTTGTTCTTTTGAATCCATTTATATCTTAAATGTTAAGCTACACTTGCTACTACATATGCGCATACTATATGATTTAAATCACTATTTTAAATATGTGGTTGTATACATATTTGATTCAAGTTGTAGTAAAGAAAAGCTTTACTCTCTTTTCTTACTTTTTGTAAGTGTAATATCTAACATAAATAAGCTTAGTTATCAATGTTTTGTTTATTTAAAATTTTAACACATTTTAGTTTTTGTTAAAAATCCCGGGTCATTACAATCTACCCTCCTTATAAAAAATTCGTCCTCGAAATTTGTAAACACAGATATATAACAAGCCAAAAGTGATATGTCATAAACCATCATAGAAAGTGCTACAAATAATATGATAAGTGTTATACACGACCAGTTCAAGTTATAGTCATAGTGCGATAACAAGTGCTATACTCGACTAGTTCGAGTTATAGTCAGATAAATGTCCTATATACAAACATAACAAACCCTCCTACTCGGAGTCGTCGCTACTAATCTCAATAATGTCATCCACTTCGTCATCAGAGACATTGATGACCTCGACTACATCGTCATCTTCACCCATATCCTCATCGTTTGATATGTAAATAACTTCCACTCCCTCGTCTTCCTCATCATCTGATATGCAAATGACTTCCACTCCCTCGTCTTCCTCATCATCGGATATGCAAACGACCTCAACAGGCGAAGGTGGGTGCAACATCATGGCTGGATAGACAAAGTCCTCTGTAAACTCTTGATAGCCTCCCGCAGCATGGTGCTCCAATACGTCATGGATATACTGTGCCCACACAGCAGTCAACTGATCATCTGGCTCGATGGGTGGAGTCTCTACTACTGGATCTACCTGCATGAGTTCCGGTACGACCTGATCTTCTACTTCTTCCATTTCCTCCTCCTCCATCTCTTCGTATTCCTCCATATCCTCTAATCCCTTATCTGAGTCGTCATCATCACCACTATTGTCATCACCCTCTCCATCATAATCCATCTGCTGGCCCTCTCCATCTCCCTGGTCCTCAGAAAAAACTACGCTCTCCTCCTCCTCCTCCATAGGCTTTGGCTGTCCTGGGATGGGCCCATCTGTATCCATATCTCTACCCTCATCATCACGGGGTGGTACTATCTCAGTCCTATCGCTAGAACCTACTAACTCATGAATACGGACACTGTCACTGAGTCTCAATATCTGTCAGGGGGTCAGTCCATTCCTAGCAGTCCTCTTAAACAGCGGTGTCATCTGATAATAAGGAATAGATATCAGAAAGTTAAAATAAACTGTAAAAAGTTCATAAGCCCTAAGAATACTGAATCCTCAATAACACATGCTGATAAAATGAAAAGTCCATAAATTTCATTTCTAACATAGGGTAACATCCAAAACGATACATATGATAACATCCAACATACGATAATATCTAATCAAACATACAATACTGACACTTAGTCCATAACAAAGTTTGGATAAAACTCCTTGATGTGCTTCTCCGTCTCCTAAGTACAGTCATTTTGGTTCTCGCTCCATTGTATTTTGAGTTGCTTCACAATCTTGCTTCGGAGTCGCTTCTCTTCTTTACTTACTACATAGACTGGATATCGTATCACAGTCATGTCTGTTTCAATCTCGAGATCTTCTTGGACGGATGGTTCCAAAATCAAAGATGGATCGTGAACACACTTCCGAAGATGGGATACGTGAAAAACGTTGTGAAACCCTACCATCTTTTCTGGTAATTCTACTCGATAGGCTAGGGATCCAGTCTTCTCAATAACACGGAAAGGTCCCATAAATCGTGGAGCTAACTTCCCTGTTTTACCAAATCTGATTGCTCCTTTGATAGGTGCAATCTTCACAAACACTAGATCTTCAACAGAAAAATTTAGATCTTTTCACCTTTGGTCTGCGTAACTCTTCTGTCGATCCTGGGCTTCTTACATCCTACTCTTGACTAACTCAACCTTCTTTGTTACCTCTCGGATCATATTTGGACCGAGAACAAGTTTATTACCGGACACTATCCAACAAGTCGGTGATCTACACGGTCTTCCATAGAGAGCTTCGTAAGGTGCCATACCTATACTGGCTTGACAGCTATTGTTGTAGGAGAATTCTACCAGATACAAGTGATCTTCCCATGATCCTCCAAAGTCAATAATACATGCTCTCAACAGGTCTTCTAAAATTCGGTTCACCCTCTCTGTTTGGCCGTCTGTCTGAGGATGGTAAGCCGTGCTTAGATTCAGCTTAGTACCCAAAGTTGTTTGAAGTGCTCCCCAGAATTTACTAGTAAAAATGGGATCTCTATCGCTTACAATACTTACGGGAAATCAATGTATTCTTACAATCTCTTTCATAAAAATTTCAGCTAGCGAAGCTGCACTTCATGTCGGTTTCACCAGAATGAAATGTGCACTCTTCGTTAGTCGGTCTATGATAACCCAAACTCCTTCATATCCCCTCCTAGTCTTGGGTAACCCATCAATAAAATCCATTGATATCATTTCCCATTTCCAATTGGGAATCTCCAATGGTTGCAGTAATCTCGCTATTTTCTGTTGATCACCTTTGATTTGTTGATAGTTCAAACAATTATTTACATAAGTCAAAATGTCTTTCTTCATTCCAGGCCACCAAAATACGCGTTTCATGTCTTTATACATCTTATGAATTTTTGGGTGAATACTCAACTTTGACTCATGACATTCGGTTAACACTTCTTGCCTTAGTCCGTCAATATCTGGAACACACAGTCTCCCATTTATCCTGAGAACACCTTGATTATCCAATTCAAAATCTGACTCCTCTTTCTTCATAACTCTTTGAATTGATTTCCCTAGAATAGTATCTCTTCTTTGGTTTCCAATTACTCTTCCTTGGAGCGTCGGAGTAACTCCTAAAAGAGATAAGATTGCATTCCTGCTAAGAGCATCTGCCACTACATTAGCTTTACCTGGCGTATAAATAATATCCAGGTCATATGCTGCAAGAAATTCTAACCACCTTTGTTGCCTTAGATTTAGATCTTTCTGAGTGAACATATATTTCAATGGCTTGTGGTCTATAAAAACCTCGAACTTCTCTCCTAACAGATAATGTCTCCATATCTTTAATGCAAAGACGACTGCCAAAAGTTCTAGATCGTGTGTGGCGTAATTCTTCTCATGTACTTTCAATTGTCTACTAGCATACGCAATTACACGTCTATTCTGCATTAAGACTGCGCCAAGCCCAACTCCACAAGCGTCAGTATATACTGTGAATCCACTCTCTCCATCGGGAACAGCTGGAACTGGTGCTTTTGTTAACTTCCCTTTTAATTCCTTAAAAGCTTGTTCACATTTCGGAGTCCAAATAAATTTCTCACCCTTCTTAGTCAACTTAGTTAGATGAGAGGATATCTTAGAATAATCCTGGATAAACCTCCAATAGTATCCTGCCAATCCTAAGAAACTACGAACTTCTATCGGTGTTCGGGTTGTTTCCATTCTTGTACCGTTTCCACTTTGATTGGGTCCACAGAGATACCACCTCCATTTACAATATGCCCCAAGAATCTTACTTTGGATCGCCAGAAATGGCATTTTGAAAACTTCGCCTTTAATACATTCTCCCTTAGAGTTTCCAACACTACTCTAAGATGATATCGGTGTTCTTCTTCGGTCTTTGAATAAACTAGAATATCATCAATAAAAATTAGGACAAACTTGTTTAGAATTTTCCTGAAGACACGGTTCATCAGGTCAACAAAATACGCTGGTGCATTGGTTAGTCCGAATGGCATTACTAACCATTTATAAAAGAAATCCGGTCCTCTGAAGGCAGTTAAAGGAATACTATCTTCAGAAATTCTTAATTAGTGGAAACCTGTTGCTAAATCCATCTGGAAAAATACTGTAGCTCCATTCAATTGATCGAAAAGATCGTCGATTCAGGGTAATGGATATTTATTTCTGATGGTCACTTTATTTAACTCTCTATAGTCAACACACAATCTAGTGACCCATCAGATTTTGCGACAGAAACTATGACTGAACCCCAACTTGAAAAACTTGGTTTGATTAATCCCTTAGCCAATAAGTCTTGAGTCTGCTCCTCAAGTTCTTTGACTTCTTTTGGTGCCATTCGTCTTTTTGGTTGAACTAACGTCCTTGCTCCTGGAATTAAATCGATTCAGAATTCTATCTCGCGATGTGGAGGTAAACTAGTAACTTCTTCAAATATGTCAGAAAAATTTCTGACTATTTCTACCATCTCCAGATTTTCTTGTTGTGTCTCTAAGGCATACAAGAAACTACACGTATGAATACCCGCCACACGGTATCCTAGCTTTACTCCCAATATTAGTTATCATAGTTACAATTTCTTTGTCACATTTTATCTTAGCTTGGAATTTACTCAACCAGTCTAAACCGAGTATGAAATTAAACCCCTTAAAATCCAAAACATAGAAATCGAACAAAAAGAAGTGTGAAAGGTATGAGAGGGCTATGTTACTGCAAAACATTTTTAATTCGATCTTTCCGCCAAAGGGATTAGATACGCAAATCGGATTTGGGGAAATCCTTGGGGTAAGTTGAAATTTTCCTATGGTTCCAGATGAAATGAAACTATACGAGGCGCCAGTATCAAATAAAACATGAACATCAATTCCATTAAAATTTAAGGTACCTTCCAGAACTCCCTTACCTTTCACATTCTTAGAAGTTGATGCTTCATTCTTAATAGTGTAAACTTTGGTTTGTTGTGCCCTTTTCATAAGCGGACAATCCTTGATCAGGTGCCCAGGCTGATGATAGTTATAGCATAGACTCTTCATAACCATGGCATTTCCAGGTGCTTGCTGTTGTTGATGTTGATGGGGTTGATGCTGAGTCTGACGCTGAGATTGACGCTGAGGTTGTTGTTGTTGAGGTTGCTGTGAGGTTTTCACTGCTGACTTCTTATAGAACCTAGCGATGTGTCCCTTTTCCTTATAGTTGTGGCACAGTGTATCCTTGAAACGTTCTTTAACCTTCTCCCCCATTTCTCCTTTTCCTTTCCAATTCAGATTAAATTTCCTCTTAAGGGCATTTTCTCCACTGGCTTCTCCTGTTTGTGCCTTTGTCATTGGCTTCTTCGTATCAAGTGCTTCATAATGAATTGCCATGTTTACTAAGTCAACAAATGAACTTTTCAGATGCCCAATCATCTTCACTTGCAAATTATCTTTCAAACCCGCTATGAACATCTCGTTTTTCTTAAGCGAGGTATTGATCAGTTCTGGCCTGAAACAAGATAGTGCATTAAACTTATTCTCGTATTCTGCTATTGGCATGTTTCCTTGCTTAAGATCTATGAAATCCCGATACATCCTCATTTTGCCTGCTGTGGGGAGAAATTGTGCTTCGAAATCCACTTTGAATTTTTCCCAAGTAAAGTCATCTTCTGGAACATTCGTTGTCTGTGCGTCCTACCAGATTGTAGCAGCTCCTTGAAGTTGCCATGAAGCCAAAAGATATTCCTTCTCGTCATTCAAATTCAGTCCTTTGAAAATCCTCTCACATGATCTCAACCACGCTTGAACTTCAGTGAATGATTCGGTTCCTTTGAAAACCTTCCCTCCTAGAGTGTTATACTCCTTGTAGGTAGTTGAAAATTTTGTCCTTGGTTGAACTGGGATAACTTCTTCCACAGTTTCTACTTGATTCTGAGCAGTGTTATGACCATTGGTAGTGGTGGTTCCACTAGCTCGACCTCTTTGTCCACAGGTACTCATACTTACTGACCTGAATATAACAGGTTGATAGTCAAAACTTGATCGGATAGTAAAATACATAATCATATAACTTAAGTCAATCCCTCCTAGGTATGTATCTATATTATATATAGTACCTAATTTCAAAAAACGCTCTCTCAATACTCACCCAAAGCCTATACGGTAACCTAAGCTCTGATACCAACTGTAACGACCCAACTTTCGAACACCTCGGCAGTTGTATCATTATATAAGAATAATAGATAGAAGATAAACAACAGAAACATCAGAATCTCACAGCGGAACTTGATTATAACATAACAACCCAAAATATTACATATCATAAGTCTAGTACATTAGAGTACTTAATACATAGGGATTCATATCATCCTAATTACATAATTATCATTCATGATACCAACTTATAGAATAATAGTACATAACACCATAAGTGAACCAACATTCGGATAATTATACATAACACAAGATATATAAGCTAACATTTCAGATCCTGCCCTCCTGCTACTCCAAAGTTACGTTAAGACCTGGATCACTTTTCTATTCATAATAAGTGTTATGAATACCTAAGAGTCTAAGGAAAACACAAAAAAATAAACTCCGGGTCAGTCATGGACTGGCATGAGTAAACGATTTGTAAACAAGTTTAAAAAAATCACAATTATTCATTAGACCACACCGTAAATACAGAACGGGTTTTTACCTTATGATGATCAAAACAGTCTGTATAGTTAAAAAAGATATTATGATAATGTCTAGGGTTTCCTCAAATAATTCATAATCTAGTAAAATGCTTTTATCTCACATTTTATTATATACTATACAAACAAAACCGTTGAACGTGTATTGTAAATGGATTTCCAATTATGACAAGGTATGGAACCACCTTCCGCTAGTGTACCTCTAGAGAGGAATACCCTGGGTTCAACGGAAACTTCTTGTAACCCGGCCACACATGACCGACCACTCATTTCTCTTGAGTGTATCGAATGTGTATCACCAATGGTTGTGTACGACAACCATTTCCCGAATGGGACAGCATTGATAGAATAAGCACAAAAGGAATATCCCTAGATAGGTGATGATACATCCTAATGGGAGCTAACCACATAGCCATGTTGCCTGCCCGATTTTTGTCATTTCCTGGTTGTGAAGCTTGAAGCTAAACTTATCTTGACAAACACCTTTATTTGCTTCGAACGTCACATCGTCAAACTTGCTAATTTACTAATTAAATTCTTCAAAAATATATTACAAGTATAATGCAAGAGAAACAAATTTCTCTGCCACTCATAACTACGTTTGAAAAGATCAATGTACGTGATTAGTTTAGGAGTACTCTATCAGACGTTCATCCTTACAAGTTGTCCTGGGACTCGACAAACCGAAGATATTATTTTATAAACCTGTCTCAGGTAATTTCTACCCAGGATTTATAAAACAATTCTTGTATATCTCCATCTTTTATTATCCTTGATAATCTTCAACTTGCAACGTAGAAATCGATTTGAGGTTGAATATTCGTTCCGGTCTCTTCGAATCGATATACGTAAAGTCTTTATACCTGATATAAAATTATCAGTCTAACTTGGTTAATTTACATTTCTTTCAAGTTTGAACAAATAAAGCGTGTGCGTCGCACACGATATTTCTCATCATTCGTTATCTGAGTTTATATGATGTTTAGCCATTTTGTTCTTCTCGTAAATTATTTTATTATTTACAGTTTATCATAAATAAATGAAATTTATAGTTTATATAAACCATTTCTTTTACATTAAAGTTTCAAAACCGTCGACTTCCTATAGTCGAGCTCTGCCCTTTTGTGTTTTGTTATTTTCTTCCTCTGCCACCATCTATGACACTTCAAATAAAACTTCTCTTTTTATTTAAATAAAAAATCCTTCTTTATTTTATTTAAATTCCTATCTTCAAATTAAATAGTTTTTAATTTAAAACTTTGCTCACATTTATCTTTTGAAAATGTTATATCAAAGTACCAAGTACCCGTTTTTAAAACTGTGGTGTGCGCGTAGTAAAACTACCCTAGATCATGCGTTCAGCCGAAAATACCAAAGTACCAGGTGGTACTTCCGATTGCCAAAATACCAACCCCTCAGTCACCATATTCCACACCCAAAATCACTTGCCGCCTCCCATGTTTTCATCTCCTGCCAAAGTGCCAAGTGGTACTTCCCATTTGCCAAATTATCAGGCCCAGTTACTGTGCCCAATACTTTGATCACCCATAAATCCTCGTGCCCGATCACTTACTTTCCCTTTTCCAAGCCTTCCTGTTAGAACCCGATTCAACAAGGTCCTTCCAGTTCGCACCTCGGGCCACCGATGGTCTGACGCCTCCAGCCATCCCTTGACGACGACCACCGCTCCCCTTTCCCTTTGGCGCGGTGTCCCCCACTACTCCCGTCGGGGTGCAGTTCATCGGTGATCTCGAGTAACCCAACACATAACAGAAAACCCCTCGATCGTTCAAACCCAATTTATACTTGTTAGAAAAATTGTTTCATATTTTTCCTACCATCTAGATGTCTTTATGCCCCTTCTCCCCCGGTTACATGATCAGTTATCACGTGGATCAAACGTAATGGCCCCAAATGTTATTTTCGAGTTAATCTCCCTTTCCCTTGATCCCCTTCACTGAAAATGATGTTTGTTTGATTCAAAAATCATAGTTTCATATGTCAGTCATGTTTCTATGCCTGAGATCCAAAAATCTTCTGGTTGAAAATCTTGTTTGAAATCATCTTACAGTGTATATATATGTAATAGTGTATATATGAACTATACATACAAAGTTTCAACTTCATTGGCATTGTATACATACTTGGATGAATCATATACATGAAGTACTTGGGTCTGGTCTTTACTCCAACCACACTCTTATGGAGAATAGGATCAAAACTGGGTACTGTGTTTACAAATGGACAATAGTTTTCATTTTAACAGTGATGGTCATTAAGTATTTGTTCATAGATCAGGTAATAGCATACATAGTAAATACTAATTCTATCAACACCCTGAATAAACGTTCCATGAACTATTATCAAAGCACATACAGAGCATAGAACTGTTTTTAACATGTATTCACGGTTCAGTGGTTTTTAACAGTACATGCATATAAACTTACTCATCAACTTGCATGATTTAAAAGAGGAAATAACTAGTGTTTACTCACCTAAATGCTGCTGTGTGCTTATGTGTTTAAAAGCCCCCTTTTTCCCTTTTGAATACCTCGGAATAAAGTGATTTAAAAGAGCAAAAGTATCAGCCTATTTATAGGCATAACAAATGCTTAAATAATGGTTTCTTTATTTCTTAAAATAGGAAAAATCCTATTTTCTCTGATGAAAAATACTTGCGTAGGTTTTTAACAGAGGAATGTTCCTCTTGAAAGCTCAGTCATGTTCTTAATCTTCTGCGCAAGGACTGTTGGAAAGAGGGTGTCCACATAAGTGGTTTAACTTATAACAAAAAGCTTTAAATGCTGTAGTCCTTTTAGTATCAATACTCCCTAAAAAAATCTTTCTCATACGTATGGAAGAAATCAAATAGGAAGGTTTCTTTGGCAATAAAATTTACACAAAAAAATGTTTTTAAACTAAATACTAAAGCTTAGTTTCAAGTACATTATGCATTAAACGTTTGTTGTGCCAGGTCTTTTGGTATGTAGGAAATTCTTCCATCAATCTTTAAAAACACTTAGGTGTTTTTAACTCTAATCACTTGTCACATTTCCCTTGTCCATCTACACTTCTTATATGAAAGGATTTAGCTACATACATTTCTAAATGTACTTGTTTTTCTGTTGAAAAATATTGTATTGTTCTTGAGCAAGACTTGGTTAAATTTTAGCCTTAACAAGTTAAATAAATTTACAATGTTTTGCTTAGTGAAATAAATGTGCATATGTGTTATGTTTTTATCCATTAGTCTTGCTAGGTTGTTGCAGGTCCTTCTTGTTATTTGCGCAAACAATGGCTTGAATTCATGATTTCAAATGGATAAATATACTAAGGTTTAACTAGTTTAGTGTAGGTGCAAATGTATGCTACTTTCTAGGTCCATTTGTTCTTTTGAATCCATTTAAATCTTCTTAAATGTTAAGCTACACTTGCTACTAAATATGCGCATACTATATGATTTAAATCACTATTTTAAATATGTAGTTGCATACATATTTGATTCAAGTTGTAGTAAAGAAAAGCTTTACTCTCTTTTCTTACTTTTTGTAAGTGAAATATCTAACATAAATAAGCTTAGTTATCAATATTTTGTTTTATAAAATTTTAAGACATTTTAGTTTTCGCTAAAAATCCCGGGTCATTACACTAATATTTTGAAAATATTATCATTTTAAAATTATAATGATATGGAATATTCAATTTTGATTTGAAATTGGAAATGAAGTTGAATTCAGTTTGAAATGAATTTATAAACGAATTTATAAAGTACATATTAAATGGAAATCGACGAAATGTATATAATATATATTATATATATTAAATGGCTTCAATAGAACGCGCCACACAACGACCGTTCGCGAATTTCGACCACTGACTTAAAATTGATGTAATGGGAGATCCGACCATCAGATTCTCCTAAACCCGAACCGTTGGGTTCATATCGAAAAGAGTTTTCTAATGAATATAAGAGATTTAAAATCTAGCGGTTAGATTTCAAAATATGTCCAAATCAGTTTTGGAAGGGGTCACTGTAAGTGTAGTTCGGTGGCCGTTTATGGAAATCGACTGTAAGTGCCTTAAAAAAATTATTAAAAATATGGAAAAATTGTGTAAAATCATAATAAATGATTTAGGAATATTTTGGATGAAAAATCCCAGTTTTAAAAGGATAAAAATATATTTTTGTTAAAATGAACTAGTTAATAACTGAAATACTGATCCAATGTTTTTAAATAAATAAATTCGATTTGTTAATGGTTTTAAAATAACCAGGATTTTTCAACGTGTGAATTGGAAATGATTTGACTGGAAATAATCTTCAGAATATTTTGATATTGGATTCTATGGTTATACGGATATTGTTGAGGAATTTGGAAAGATATATATATATATATATATATCGTTATTCCCAATACGATATTTGTTGGTTTCAGAGTTTGATATTGAATAGAAGCCAATATAATTACTATTCAGAGCCTGGTATTTAATATCAAATTGGATTTTGGGTTTATCATGAATGGTATTTTAAATAAGATTTGTTTTTTAACCTAATTAATAGTGAAGTTATGATTTGGAATTTATAAATCTTTTTATTAAGTTGGAAATTTCCCTAAGTAAAGTTTTCCAATTTAATATACTAAATTGGAATCGAATGGAATTCGATTTAGTAATAATCGAGATAAGCTTCTACGAAGGAAAACCATTACTATATATGGAATTTAAAAGGCTTCGCCTTTATTCCATTTATATTATTAGTCTGATACTGAAATTCATACTGATTTTGATTGATCTTATTTCCGTAGAGATTCCTTTTTGATGGAATTGGATTTTGAGGTTTACCGTGAACTGTGTTTTAAGTGACATTGGTTCTTTGACCCAACTAAAGACAGGATTGACTTCCTAAAGATGAATAATCATTAAAAATGATTTTTAGGAAGATTAAAGCCAATTGGAGTTTTAATAAACTTTAATTAGATTGGACTGAGAGTGGGATAATTAAATTTATCGAATTCATGAAATGATCGATAATGGAGTACCACCAGTTTTACTCCAGTCGATAGTTAAATCTTTAATTAGATTTGAAAGGGAAATTGTAATTAATTTTACCGATAACACAGTGTGCGTTAGTTATAGAGTACTACTAGTTTTGCTCTACGGGATGAATAGGTTGGGATTGGAAAAATAAAGTAAATGATTACTTAGGTAAGGCTCGATTATCCCGAGTAGTTTTTTAAACCTTAATTTGTTTCAGAATTGTTAAAAGATATAATAAAATCTTTTGAACAAGATATCAAAGAATTAGTTTGAAAGATTTTATCTTTGATAAAATTAATGGGAACCTTTCCCTAAAAATGGGAATATTTGAATAAAAGAATATTCTGAATTGGAATGAGGCGTATGATGTGTTTTTATAGCACTTGATTATTAATTATAAAATACGCGAATTATTCAAGAAGACCAGGTTTATTCCATTCTGAATAACTGATATGATGATTAAAAGTCGACGATGAAGAAGGTGGTTGAAGACTGGAGATTTTCACATCGTTTAGATGATTACTGATGTCTTGATTGGGCTGTACACCCAAGACAAGGTAATAATTGGTGATCGTCCCGACGTACTTGGAGATCGACCAGATGTGCGAGGGCCTCTCTCCTATATTGGACATATAGGACGAGGAATAAGGTGCCTTCAGTTTCATTCAGACCCAAAAAGGACTTATAAACGGATATGTGTCTGACATTGGATTTCATTCTGTATTGATTGATTTCTATTAAATATATATCTATTTGGTGGCGGAGAATTTATTCTTTTGCTTAACACCCTTCTCTAAGAAGTACGAGATTAGAGGTTATATATTGATAGACATGAGTTGCATGGCGTAGAAAGTCAATGTGGCATGCTGAGATGCAAATGATTAAGGCTTTTGTTGAAAAGAAGAGCCTTGTGGTTGATGATCAAAGCTCGGACTTAAAAGGTATAGCCTTTTGTATAGTGTTAATTCGCGAGCCTTACACCTCGGTATAAGTCAAAAACGGGATAAGGAACGCAGGGAGGGCATGCATTTCTTTCTAGCTACGAGTGATGCCATGGTATGGAGCCTAGGCAATTTACTTATGTGGATGTTGGAAAGAGAGGTACCTTGGATTTGAGTCCCTAGTGGCTCTTGATAGTCGACATACTGACCAGATTTTATGCCCCATAGGGCAGGGAAATGTATTGTTCAGGAATAACTAATCCGCTAACGTAAGTATGGACTGGCCCTGCCTCTCCTAGGGCGCACCTGAGTCTGAGTCCTGAGGCATGGGCAAGAGTGTCTCGAATTCGGTAAGGAAGATCCATTGCCTTGGTTCATGATGGAAATCCAATTGCCAATACGACATTGTGCGGTTTTGATTGTGAAACTAGTATGGCGACATATATATGGTCCGTATATCATCCATGATTGATACATTTATATTTGAAGTTAATTTTGACACTATTCACTTATAGTAATATCAAAATGATTTGTTTTAAACCTACAAAGCATGTTTGGCTATTATAAGGGAAAACTCTATCCTCCGGCTTGCTTTGCATTGTCTGATGAGACCTGAGTCTTATAATAGCTTCATTTTTCCAAAAATCATTATGTTGTTTTATTTTAAACTAAGACTCATGTGGAGTAAACCTGTTCCGTGTTATACAGCGTGTTCCCATGATTTCCCGACTTTTAAAGTAAAGATTTAATAACTGTTTTAGTTCTCACACCAGTCCCATGACTAACTCAAAGTTTATTTTTTCTACCTAGACTATGGGTTCCCATATTTTCCACACGGGCAACTAGTAGTTTTGGTTTTCGTAGATATTTCTTTTTACAGGATCCTGGATTACAGCTGGAGCTATATTCGGAAAGCTTTGTATCCATATATTTCTTTCAGTTGTTTTAGTCGATGTATTTACTGCTATTTTGTAATTTTAATCTCTGACATTATTTTTCCGCTGTATAATGTTTATTCATACTCTGTTATATTCTTGTACTTTGATGTAATATTGTTGTAATAGCAATGAAATGTTTTGTTGTTTGTGTCATGACGTGTCATGTTCTCAAAGCAATCCGGGCTTTCCAGTAAGGGAGATTTCGAGTCGTTTCACATCCTCTAGGTAGTAAGTGACTAGGGTGAGTCTGCCTTGGGATTAAGTATTAAATTATCGCTATGGAGGTAATAGGTCTTCCTATCTTGCGGGAAGTATTAAGTGGCTAGGGGATTATCTAATAAGGTCAGCTAGATAGTAACATGGGGGTCCGCCAGGGGAAGGTTATAAATGACGGGATGCCATCTATCTATCCTACACCAAATAAGTGGATGGTTACTATCTCTCACCTTATGCGGGGTTTTGGTTATATGCGTGAATAACCAAAGCCTTAAATTAGTAGTACTTAGTAGTTAGTTTCCTACAATTTATATTAGTGTATAGTAAACCACTGAGTAAGTTATTAAGTGATTGATAGGTCCGCCTAGGGTATTAAGTGATCATAAGGATCTACCTGTATCATATATTAATAGTGAGGTCTTAAGCGATGACATAGAAATAATTAACCTCCTTATGGAATAGTGAGCAGTTGGGAGCCCATCCCTTAGTCTTTGGTAATTAGTTGAATGGTGGTTTAAAGGCTTCATCCTTGTGCATAAACTTTTATCTAAGTATTGTGAAATCGTTATGATTGGGAAACTACTTTGGGTATTGTAACACCCCACACCCGCTATGGTCACTCACTAAGGGAATGCCATAGCATCGGTGGAGTATTTTAGTGAATATAGAACAGAAAAATTACACCAAGACAGATATAAATAGTACTTGAAATTTAAAACATCATCTCATAACAGCGGAAATAAACATGTCTGGTTACATCATAAAACCATGATAAAAGTCAAGTACAATATCCGTCA
This sequence comes from Allium sativum, assembly GCA_030737875.1. Lineage (NCBI taxonomy): Eukaryota > Viridiplantae > Streptophyta > Magnoliopsida > Asparagales > Amaryllidaceae > Allium > Allium sativum. Next base: position 10,958,149 of record CM060917.1, read on the forward strand.
AAATAAAGAAGTACATAATCCCACTCTCTCATACAATAGCCAGAACAAAAGGAACGATAACTGGATAACTGGAGCTTTACATCTATCCAAGCTCCTCAAGACTGGAACAGCAATCCGATCAAGCTCTACTACTGCTAGGATCCACCGTAGGACCTGAGGGTTGGGAAAAAGATAAAAACAACGGGGTCAGACATAAGTCTGAGTGAGTCCTATAACTTTAACAATACAATCATTAAGGTAACCAGAGAAGACATAAACTTGACCTACGGTAATATCTGGGGATGAATGGCTACACTAAGCAGCTTGGCGAACTTAGGATGAACTAAGATAACCGTAAGGACGCATCTACCCACCCAAGGATGATTACTAACTGCACCACACCAGTCATTCCTACTTAAAGGTTGATCCCTTTCAAGGACTTAGAAAACTTTCCCCAGTAGTTTCATGTACCCCTAGCCCACTACATAGGTGCCGTCTGCCCCTATCTCCACTAGGTGTACCCAGTAATTCTTAGTAGTTTCGTGTACCCCTACATAGGTGCCGTCTGCCCCTATCTTCATTAGGTGTACCCACTACTCCCCATCGATCGGCTCCCTACCGTAGATACCCGTGCTGGTCCCACAGTGGGGTGTATCACTCCCCTAAAGTGGCTACCCAATACTATCAACGGTGCACGGCTTTATATCTACACGATGCAACAACGACTTATCTACCAGCCCGGGCCCACACACGCATATGAAACCCGTTGGACTTGCGTTGCCACCGCTAACCCGTTTTGGCCTCTTATAATCAAGCCCAATATGCGTGTCCCGTCACTCGACATGGGTCGAGCCCACAAAGATACGTTTGGGATATTGGTTGAAATGGGCCCCCAACAAGCTACCCACCTAAGCTTGTCAAATATCTAGTGTATCCCACTTAACCCTTTAATCATGTTTAATTACATGTTTTCACTTGGTTAAGTATTCTAATCGTATTCTCTATTGCCACCCAAGGCAACCCACTAGATTCCACATGCCACCCAAGGCAACCTCAAAATTTCCTCATGCCACCCAAGGCACCCACTTAACCCCTCATGTCCCACTACATGCTAATATGGTTAAGTGTTTCTTAATTAATTAAGACCGTGATCTCCCATAAAGACCTCCCACATTAGACTAGCTGTTATGACCGCCTGGTTAAGCCGGTAGAGTCCGGGCAGTCTTACGTCATAACAGAGTCTAACCTCGTGTCTTTACCTTAATCACGTATTTAGTTCATGGCTAAGACCTCTCACATTGGGCTGACATTTGTAGCAACTGGTTAAGCCGGTCGGGTCCGGGCAGTTTTACACTACAAATGAGTCCAACCTCGTGTCTTAGTCGATTAATTACACCTAATTAATCACCCCCATATTAATTATCCCTAATTAATATCAAGTTTTCCATAACATGGGTAGACCTAACTCAGTAGGTAAATTCCCATGGGGTAGACCTAACTCAATAGGTAAATTCCCACTTATGGTAATTTATTTTTGTGGTATGCTTAATCATACCCAATCATTCATTTATTAACATATTTACCAACCCCATCGTTCCCCACGTAAATCGTTCTCATTTCATGACATAAATAAGGGGAAGATCATCACAAATATCATGGGTTTAGCATACAACTTTGTCATGGGTTAAGAGGATGTCAACTTGCATATATGAGCATATATTAACCCAACTACATATAACCCAAACTTGCATATTATCATACACATGATTTGCATAACATGTTGCATATGAGCTTGCATATTATCATACACATATCTTGCATAACATGTTAAACTTGCATATAAGCATTCTCATAACTTGCATAACATGTTAAACATGCATTTAAGCATACACATAACTTGCATAAGCATCCACATACTTGCATAAGCATTCACATACTTGCATAAGCATTCACATACTTGCATAAGCATACATAACTTGCATAAACATGCATAACTTGCATATCATGTCATTTAAGCATATACATATCTTGCATAAGCATTCATATACTCGCATAAGCATGCATAACTTGCATATCACATAAATCTTGCATTTAAACATATACATGACTTGCATAAGCATCCATATACTTGCATAAGCATGCATAACTTGCATATCACATTAAACTTGCATTTAAACATATACTTAACTTGCATAACTCACTTTGTTAAACATGCATACTTCCACTCATTAAATATGCATAAATCCATTTGTTAAGCATACATATACCAACTTGTTAAACATGCATAAATCAACTTATTAAGCATGCATAAACCAACTTATCAAATATGCATAAACATAGAACAACATAGAGTAACATATCATTATACATGATTCAAACTCACTAATCCGCATTTAAGACTATAAGTCTCATTACACCCAATCTACTTACTTTAACAATTGATGTTAAAGTGATAGAAACTCACCAAACTCAAGATTAGCAACCTTATGAAGAAGAATTAGTTGCTAACTATGAAGATAATGATGATTAGAGAATGATTTGAGAGGGATTAGCTTGAAACTTCCTTCATGAACTAGTGGAGGCCATGCTCAAATTTCATTTTGCCATAGTTTAGTTACAAGACCTAATTATGAATGAATTAGGGTAGGGTTGTGGTCTTATTTATAGGATTAGGCGAGTGTTTTAGGCCCTTAGATTAACCCTAGATTAGATTAGGACCCTTAGATTTAGGAAATCTCTAGAACCAGCCCTCCTAGCCAGCCTGAAACCCAACCTGGTGCAACCTGGTGCACCCAGGTTCAATGGACGGTGCCACCCTGTCGACAGGCATGTCGACACCCCTGTCGACAGGCCTGTCGACAGCCCTGTCGACATGGGTTGGGCGGGAAGCTTCCCGCCTGACCCCGCCTGGCCCATTCCAAATCTGAATATTTAAAATTTTCAAATCTGTTTTAGTTTTAAATTTTCTGCAAACTTCTTTGGGCCATAACCGGGCCATACGGACTCCGATTCTCGAAAACTCGCCTCTATTTCGCGTATTTTTCCGAGACGAACGCAATAACGCAGCCCGTTACCCCCAATTCCCACGTCTGAGACTATTTATCCTGTAATTAGTGAATTTTAGTATTAACTAAAATTCGGGGTGTTACATTCTCCCCTCCTTAAAGGATTTCGTCCCCGAAATCTCTAAGCTAAGGAGAATGCATATCCTACCATCCAAACAACCATCTACTCAAATCATCAACCACGGGCATCCATTGTCCTTAAACAGTTTCTAATAATGTATGAGCATATGCAAACAGTGTGTGTATATGTTCCCTATCTAATGTATGAACATATGCAAACCATGATAGTGCCATGCATCCATTATGTATGCGAGAAAACCCTATCGACACATACAATATCTACATGAGTGCACAATCATTCACCAAAATGCATCATCCATGTGATAACACAACCATTATACATCCATAAATATATCTTCCTACACACAATTTTATGCAATATGCAAAATGAAGTGACTGAGCCGATCTAGTGCCTAGAGTGTGTGTATATGCATCCACGAGCAACCACTAGCAAACACTTGCATCCACTTGCATCCATCAACCATAACATGTCTCAAACACATGTTTCAGCCATAGGTTTACCCTATCTAAAGGTCAAAGATACTAACGAGAGGACATACTAAAGATAAGATAAGTACTAGACAATGATAGAGGAGAAAGTAAAGACATACCCTCAAAAAGAAATGGGTACAATGAACGCATCTTCGCTTCCGTCTCCCAAGTTGCGTTGCTCTCATCTTCTCCCCATTGCACCTTGACTAGTTGAACCTCCCTGTTTCTCAACTTCCTAGTCTCTGACCCAAGGATGCGAGTAGGAGCTCGTCTAATAGTCGCGTCACGCTCTACCTCTACATCTCTAAGCAAGCTCGGCTCTACCACCTCTGCGGTCTCATGTAAGCACTTCCTCAAATGGGACACATGGAATACATCATGAACACCACTAAGTCTGTCGGGCAACTCCACCCTATATGCCATCCGTCCAATCCTTTCCTTAATAGGAAACGGCCCAACAAACCTCGGTGCTAACTTCCCAACGGATCCGAAGCGAACAACATTTCTCAATGGAGATACCTTAATAAAAACCATATCCCCAACCTCAAACTCAAGATCCGTCCTTCTCTTGTCCGCATAAGATTTTTGCCTATCCTGCGCTGCTTTCATCCTTCTTCGAATCAAGTCAATCTTCTCAGAAGTCTCCCTAACCATATCGGGCCCAAGCAAGATCTTATCCGTAGATTCCCACCAACATGTAGGTGATCGACAAGGCCTTCCATAGAGAGCTTCGAAAGGAGCCATACCAATACTGGACTGAAAGCTGTTATTATATGCGAACTCCACCAATGGAAGATGCTCTTCCCATGTACCTCCAAAATCTAAGATACAAAGCCTCAAAAGGTCTTCTAGAACACGATTCACCCTCTCAGTCTGGCCGTCTGTCTGAGGATGATATGCGGTGCTCAGACACAATTGAGTCCCTACTGCTTCTTGCAAACTTCTCCAGAACTCGCTAGTGAAGATAGGATCTCGATCACTCACTATGCTAGAGGGTACCCCATGTAATCGAACTATCTCTCGAAGATATACTGAAGCTAGCCATGGAGCAGTCCTCTTGCTCTTCACAGGTATGAAATGGGCGCTCTTAGTAAGTCTGTCTACCACCACCCAAATTCCTGTATTACCCTTCCTCGATCTGGGTAACCAGTCAATAAAATCCATCGAGACGCTATCCCACTTCCATTGCGGAACCTCCAATGGGTGAAGCAACCCACCTGGTTTCCTTTGCTCCGCCTTCACTTGCTGGCACACCAAACATCGAGCGACATACTCGGCCACATCTTTCTTCATACCGGCCCAGAAGAAAACCCTCTTCATGTCTTGGTACATCTTATCCCCACCGGGATGAATGGTCATCCTAGAACGGTGTGCGTCATCAAGAATAGCCTTCCTCAAACCCTCGTCTTGCGGTACGCAAAGTCTACCGTCTCTACGCAAGCACCCCCTATCATCTAGGGTGTACCTACTCAAATAGCTGGACGACTCCCCCCTTATGAGCTTCTCCACCAACTCAACCAACCGTGGGTCGTCCCTCTGAGCTTCTCCAATCCGCCCCAAAAGAGTAGGCCTAACTTCCAAGGAAGCTAGCAAACCGGGTACATAATCAATGGAAGGTCTGAAATCAAACATCGAGATAAATTCCAAGCTTCGTCGTTCCACGAACAATGGACTCAAGGACAATCTCTTCCTACTCAAGGCGTCCGCCACCACATTACCCTTGCCAGGGGTATATGCTATCTCGAAATCATAGGATGCTAAGAATTCCATCCACCTTTGCTGTCTCAGATTCAAATCCTTCTGAGAAAACAAGTACTTTAATGATTTGTGGTCGGTGAACAACTCGAATCTCTCACCAAGAAGATAATGGCGCCAAATCTTAAGCGCAAATACAATAGCGGCCAGCTCTAGATCATGGGTAGGGTAATTTTTCTCATGTGCCCTCAACTGCCTTCCACCGTAGGCTATTACCCTTCCCTCTTGCATTAAGACTGCGCCAAGTCCTGTCCCACAAGCATCGGTATAGACAACAAATGGCTTGCTCCCATCTGGCAACACTAAAACTGGAGCCGTGGTTAAAGCTCTCTTTAACCGTCGGAACGCATCATCACAATCTACGTCCCATGTGAAAACAAGATTCTTCTTTGTTAAGCGGGTTAATGGGGCTGATATCTTCGCGAAGTCTTTGATAAACTTCCTATAATAACCCGCCAACCCCAAGAAACTTCTTACTTCGGTAGCATTCTTCGGAACCTTCCAATCCTGAATCGATACTACCTTCGCGGGATCCACAGCTATCCCCTCCTTGGAGACCACGTGCCCCAAGAACCGTACTTCCTTCCTCCAGAAGTGACATTTTGAGAATTTAGCCTTAAGGCTATGTGCTCGAAGAGTCTTCAACACTTCCCCAAGATGTAGGGCATGCTCTTCCTCACTCTTAGAAAATACTAAGATATCATCCACAAAGACCACCACGAATTTATTAAGGAACTCCCTGAACACCCTACTCATCAAATCAACGAAGTATGCAGGGGCGTTCGTCAACCCAAATGGCATCACCAGCCACTCATAGAAACCATCCGGAGTTCTAAAGGCAGTCTTGTCTATGCTATCCTCAGCCACCCTCAACTGATGAAACCCCGTGGCTAAGTCCAACTGAGAAAATACTGAAGCGCCAACCAACTGATCGAAAAGATCATCAATCCTCGGCAATGGGTGTCTATTCTTCTTTGTGAGCTTGTTGAGTTCTCTATAGTCTACACAAAGTCTGAGGGACCCATCCGCCTTCGTAGCAAATACTACTGGAGCACCCCACTCCGATATACTTCGTCTTATGAACCCCTTCTCAAGCAACTCCCCTACTTGCTTATGGAGTTCCCTCCTCTCACGAGGAGCCATGTGGCGCACTGGTAAAGATACAGGTTTAGCATTATCCACCAGATATATTCGGAAGTCAATCTCCCGCTTCGGAGGTAAGCCCTTCACCTCCTCAAACACATCCGGATATTCCCGGACCACTCTCATAGATTGCAAACTCTCGACCGAAGCGTCAAGCGATTCAAGATAACTTAGCATAACAGAGTCCATGGGATTACAAGAAATCTCGAGAGTGTTACCCAAGCGGGTCATGAGCCTAACAACTCTCCTTTCGCAATCAACAACGGCACCATTACTGGATAACCAGTCCATGCCCAAAATCAACCCATAGCCCGTGAAGCCCAATACAAAAGCATCACATCTAAACTCAATGCTAAGTATAGAAATCTTCAAACCCAAACATATCATGGACAAATAAGTGGAGCCCCCAGTTGGGTTTGAAACAACCAAGGGATCATCTACCAGACTGGTGTCTAAGTGCAGTGACTCAACTAATGATGATGAGATAAACGAATGCGATGCGCCTGAATCAAACAATGTACGGACAGGATGGTCAAATAGAAAAACCAGACTTTCAACGGAAATAGTTCTACCTCTCTCCTGAATTGGTGGAACCGCGAGAGCCTGTACTTGCCCCCTAGCCTGACTCGGTGCCATAAGAGCTTGCACCTGTCCTCCTGAGGTAGATCCCGTCCTTTACCCCTTCTTAGGGCAATCTTTCACTAAATGCCCTGCTTCGCCACAGTTGAAGCAGCCAGTCTTCTTTTTCTTGCGACAATCCTTGCTTAGGTGGCCAGGTGTCCCACAATTGAAACACTTCTTCTTCTTGCCCTTGCCACCGTTGCCTTTCCCACCTTTGCTTTGCTGTTGTTGAGGTCTCTTTTGATCTCCCTTCTTCTCGGGTGCCTTATTAGCATTAGGACCCTTCTCTTCCTCATACATGAGTGCCATGTCAACTAGCTTCTCAAAGGTGGCCCCCATAGGGATATGAGTCATAGCCAACCCATGCATAGGTTCATTCAAGCCTTTCACGAACCGCAAAGCCTTCTTCTCCGGTGTATTCACCATATCTAGGCCAAACCTTGCCAATTGATTAAACTTGTTAACATATTCCTTCACCGAAAGATTTCCTTGCTTTAGAGTCAAGAATCTTTCCATATACAAGTTTTCCTCCGCCCTTGAGAGAAACTTTGCCACAAATCTTTGCCTAAAATCCGCCCAAGAGTCAACGGGGCGTTCTCCATTAGTAACCTCCCACCAGAATGAGGCCTCTCCCTTCATTAACCAAGCAGCCAACTTGACTTTCTTCCCTTCTTCCATCTCAAAGATATCTATCAACTCTTCCACCTCCTTAAGCCAATCTCTAGCCTCCACAAAAGTTTCAGATCCTTGAAAAGGTTTCCCTCCCATAGCTTTGAATTCCTTGCAAGTCTTAGCAAAAGTATCCGTGCGAGGAGGAGGGGGAGGAGGAAGATCGGGTGCTACGGTTGGTGGAGGGACATTCGCTGGACCCGTAGTGGTGGCCCTAGCCTCCATCAATCTCCTATACCATACTGGTATCGTCACACCCTCCGGAAAATTAAGATTCTCGGCCATGCTGAAACGAAAAAGGAAAGATTCAAAACGGAGAATTCGAAGGATACAGATATGGCTATTGGGGATTATGCTTTTCTTTCAAAAACTTTTTCTCTTTAAAAGACATGTTTTTGAAAATATCTTTTCCAAAAATGTTTTTAGAAAAATAGTTTTCTAAAAATTTTATCTGTTCCGGTAACCTTTGCTCTGATACCACGTGTAACACCCCACACCCGCTATGGTCACTCACTAAGGGAATGCCATAGCATCGGTGGAGTATTTTAGTGAATATAGAACAGAAAAATTACACCAAGACAGATATAAATAGTACTTGAAATTTAAAACATCATCTCATAACAGCGGAAATAAACATGTCTGGTTACATCATAAAACCATGATAAAAGTCAAGTACAACATCCGTCAAAATAAAGAAGTACATAATCCCACTCTCTCATACAATAGCCAGAACAAAAGGAACGATAACTGGATAACTGGAGCTTTACATCTATCCAAGCTCCTCAAGACTGGAACAGCAATCCGATCAAGCTCTACTACTGCTAGGATCCACCGTAGGACCTGAGGGTTGGGAAAAAGATAAAAACAACGGGGTCAGACAAAAGTCTGAGTGAGTCCTATAACTTTAACAATACAATCATTAAGGTAACCAGAGAAGACATAAACTTGACCTACGGTAATATCTGGGGATGAATGGCTACACTAAGCAGCTTGGCGAACTTAGGATGAACTAAGATAACCGTAAGGACGCATCTACCCACCCAAGGATGATTACTAACTGCACCACACCAGTCATTCCTACTTAAAGGTTGATCCCTTTCAAGGACTTAGAAAACTTTCCCCAGTAGTTTCATGTACCCCTAGCCCACTACATAGGTGCCGTCTGCCCCTATCTCCACTAGGTGTACCCAGTAATTCTTAGTAGTTTCGTGTACCCCTACATAGGTGCCGTCTGCCCCTATCTTCATTAGGTGTACCCACTACTCCCCATCGATCGGCTCCCTACCGTAGATACCCGTGCTGGTCCCACAGTGGGGTGTATCACTCCCCTAAAGTGGCTACCCAATACTATCAACGGTGCACGGCTTTATATCTACACGATGCAACAACGACTTATCTACCAGCCCGGGCCCACACACGCATATGAAACCCGTTGGACTTGCGTTGCCACCGCTAACCCGTTTTGGCCTCTTATAATCAAGCCCAATATGCTTGTCCCGTCACTCGACATGGGTCGAGCCCACAAAGATACGTTTGGGATATTGGTTGAAATGGGCCCCCAACAAGCTACCCACCTAAGCTTGTCAAATATCTAGTGTATCCCACTTAACCCTTTAATCATGTTTAATTACATGTTTTCACTTGGTTAAGTATTCTAATCGTATTCTCTATTGCCACCCAAGGCAACCCACTAGATTCCACATGCCACCCAAGGCAACCTCAAAATTTCCTCATGCCACCCAAGGCACCCACTTAACCCCTCATGTCCCACTACATGCTAATATGGTTAAGTGTTTCTTAATTAATTAAGACCGTGATCTCCCATAAAGACCTCCCACATTAGACTAGCTGTTATGACCGCCTGGTTAAGCCGGTAGAGTCCGGGCAGTCTTACGTCATAACAGAGTCTAACCTCGTGTCTTTACCTTAATCACGTATTTAGTTCATGGCTAAGACCTCTCACATTGGGCTGACATTTGTAGCAACTGGTTAAGCCGGTCGGGTCCGGGCAGTTTTACACTACAAATGAGTCCAACCTCGTGTCTTAGTCGATTAATTACACCTAATTAATCACCCCCATATTAATTATCCCTAATTAATATCAAGTTTTCCATAACATGGGTAGACCTAACTCAATAGGTAAATTCCCATGGGGTAGACCTAACTCAATAGGTAAATTCCCACTTATGGTAATTTATTTTTGTGGTATGCTTAATCATACCCAATCATTCATTTATTAACATATTTACCAACCCCATCGTTCCCCACGTAAATCGTTCTCATTTCATGACATAAATAAGGGGAAGATCATCACAAATATCATGGGTTTAGCATACAACTTTGTCATGGGTTAAGAGGATGTCAACTTGCATATATGAGCATATATTAACCCAACTACATATAACCCAAACTTGCATATTATCATACACATGATTTGCATAACATGTTGCATATGAGCTTGCATATTATCATACACATATCTTGCATAACATGTTAAACTTGCATATAAGCATTCTCATAACTTGCATAACATGTTAAACATGCATTTAAGCATACACATAACTTGCATAAGCATCCACATACTTGCATAAGCATTCACATACTTGCATAAGCATTCACATACTTGCATAAGCATACATAACTTGCATAAACATGCATAACTTGCATATCATGTCATTTAAGCATATACATATCTTGCATAAGCATTCATATACTCGCATAAGCATGCATAACTTGCATATCACATAAATCTTGCATTTAAACATATACATGACTTGCATAAGCATCCATATACTTGCATAAGCATGCATAACTTGCATATCACATTAAACTTGCATTTAAACATATACTTAACTTGCATAACTCACTTTGTTAAACATGCATACTTCCACTCATTAAATATGCATAAATCCATTTGTTAAGCATACATATACCAACTTGTTAAACATGCATAAATCAACTTATTAAGCATGCATAAACCAACTTATCAAATATGCATAAACATAGAACAACATAGAGTAACATATCATTATACATGATTCAAACTCACTAATCCGCATTTAAGACCATAAGTCTCATTACACCCAATCTACTTACTTTAACAATTGATGTTAAAGTGATAGAAACTCACCAAACTCAAGATTAGCAACCTTATGAAGAAGAATTAGTTGCTAACTATGAAGATAATGATGATTAGAGAATGATTTGAGAGGGATTAGCTTGAAACTTCCTTCATGAACTAGTGGAGGCCATGCTCAAATTTCATTTTGCCATAGTTTAGTTACAAGACCTAATTATGAATGAATTAGGGTAGGGTTGTGGTCTTATTTATAGGATTAGGCGAGTGTTTTAGGCCCTTAGATTAACCCTAGATTAGATTAGGACCCTTAGATTTAGGAAATCTCTAGAACCAGCCCTCCTAGCCAGCCTGAAACCCAACCTGGTGCAACCTGGTGCACCCAGGTTCAATGGACGGTGCCACCCTGTCGACAGGCAAGTCGACAGGCATGTCGACACCCCTGTCGACAGGCCTGTCGACACCCCTGTCGACATGGGTTGGGCGGGAAGCTTCCCGCCTGACCCCGCCTGGCCCATTCCAAATCTGAATATTTAAAATTTTCAAATCTGTTTTAGTTTTAAATTTTCTGCAAACTTCTTTGGGCCATAACCGGGCCATACGGACTCCGATTCTCGAAAACTCGCCTCTATTTCGCGTATTTTTCCGAGACGAACGCAATAACGCAGCCCGTTACCCCCAATTCCCACGTCTGAGACTATTTATCCTGTAATTAGTGAATTTTAGTATTAACTAAAATTCGGGGTGTTACATTCTCCCCTCCTTAAAGGATTTCGTCCCCGAAATCTCTAAGCTAAGGAGAATGCATATCCTACCATCCAAACAACCATCTACTCAAATCATCAACCACGGGCATCCATTGTCCTTAAACAGTTTCTAATAATGTATGAGCATATGCAAACAGTGTGTGTATATGTTCCCTATCTAATGTATGAACATATGCAAACCATGATAGTGCCATGCATCCATTATGTATGCGAGAAAACCCTATCGACACATACAATATCTACATGAGTGCACAATCATTCACCAAAATGCATCATCCATGTGATAACACAACCATTATACATCCATAAATATATCTTCCTACACACAATTTTATGCAATATGCAAAATGAAGTGACTGAGCCGATCTAGTGCCTAGAGTGTGTGTATATGCATCCACGAGCAACCACTAGCAAACACTTGCATCCACTTGCATCCATCAACCATAACATGTCTCAAACACATGTTTCAGCCATAGGTTTACCCTATCTAAAGGTCAAAGATACTAACGAGAGGACATACTAAAGATAAGATAAGTACTAGACAATGATAGAGGAGAAAGTAAAGACATACCCTCAAAAAGAAATGGGTACAATGAACGCATCTTCGCTTCCGTCTCCCAAGTTGCGTTGCTCTCATCTTCTCCCCATTGCACCTTGACTAGTTGAACCTCCCTGTTTCTCAACTTCCTAGTCTCTGACCCAAGGATGCGAGTAGGAGCTCGTCTAATAGTCGCGTCACGCTCTACCTCTACATCTCTAAGCAAGCTCGGCTCTACCACCTCTGCGGTCTCATGTAAGCACTTCCTCAAATGGGACACATGGAATACATCATGAACACCACTAAGTCTGTCGGGCAACTCCACCCTATATGCCATCCGTCCAATCCTTTCCTTAATAGGAAACGGCCCAACAAACCTCGGTGCTAACTTCCCAACGGATCCGAAGCGAACAACATTTCTCAATGGAGATACCTTAATAAAAACCATATCCCCAACCTCAAACTCAAGATCCGTCCTTCTCTTGTCCGCATAAGATTTTTGCCTATCCTGCGCTGCTTTCATCCTTCTTCGAATCAAGTCAATCTTCTCAGAAGTCTCCCTAACCATATCGGGCCCAAGCAAGATCTTATCCGTAGATTCCCACCAACATGTAGGTGATCGACAAGGCCTTCCATAGAGAGCTTCGAAAGGAGCCATACCAATACTGGACTGAAAGCTGTTATTATATGCGAACTCCACCAATGGAAGATGCTCTTCCCATGTACCTCCAAAATCTAAGATACAAAGCCTCAAAAGGTCTTCTAGAACACGATTCACCCTCTCAGTCTGGCCGTCTGTCTGAGGATGATATGCGGTGCTCAGACACAATTGAGTCCCTACTGCTTCTTGCAAACTTCTCCAGAACTCGCTAGTGAAGATAGGATCTCGATCACTCACTATGCTAGAGGGTACCCCATGTAATCGAACTATCTCTCGAAGATATACTGAAGCTAGCCATGGAGCAGTCCTCTTGCTCTTCACAGGTATGAAATGGGCGCTCTTAGTAAGTCTGTCTACCACCACCCAAATTCCTGTATTACCCTTCCTCGATCTGGGTAACCAGTCAATAAAATCCATCGAGACGCTATCCCACTTCCATTGCGGAACCTCCAATGGGTGAAGCAACCCACCTGGTTTCCTTTGCTCCGCCTTCACTTGCTGGCACACCAAACATCGAGCGACATACTCGGCCACATCTTTCTTCATACCGGCCCAGAAGAAAACCCTCTTCATGTCTTGGTACATCTTATCCCCACCGGGATGAATGGTCATCCTAGAACGGTGTGCGTCATCAAGAATAGCCTTCCTCAAACCCTCGTCTTGCGGTACGCAAAGTCTACCGTCTCTACGCAAGCACCCCCTATCATCTAGGGTGTACCTACTCAAATGGCTGGACGACTCCCCCCTTATGAGCTTCTCCACCAACTCAACCAACCGTGGGTCGTCCCTCTGAGCTTCTCCAATCCGCCCCAAAAGAGTAGGCCTAACTTCCAAGGAAGCTAGCAAACCGGGTACATAATCAATGGAAGGTCTGAAATCAAACATCGAGATAAATTCCAAGCTTCGTCGTTCCACGAACAATGGACTCAAGGACAATCTCTTCCTACTCAAGGCGTCCGCCACCACATTACCCTTGCCAGGGGTATATGCTATCTCGAAATCATAGGATGCTAAGAATTCCATCCACCTTTGCTGTCTCAGATTCAAATCCTTCTGAGAAAACAAGTACTTTAATGATTTGTGGTCGGTGAACAACTCGAATCTCTCACCAAGAAGATAATGGCGCCAAATCTTAAGCGCAAATACAATAGCGGCCAGCTCTAGATCATGGGTAGGGTAATTTTTCTCATGTGCCCTCAACTGCCTTCCACCGTAGGCTATTACCCTTCCCTCTTGCATTAAGACTGCGCCAAGTCCTGTCCCACAAGCATCGGTATAGACAACAAATGGCTTGCTCCCATCTGGCAACACTAAAACTGGAGCCGTGGTTAAAGCTCTCTTTAACCGTCGGAACGCATCATCACAATCTACGTCCCATGTGAAAACAAGATTCTTCTTTGTTAAGCGGGTTAATGGGGCTGATATCTTCGCGAAGTCTTTGATAAACTTCCTATAATAACCCGCCAACCCCAAGAAACTTCTTACTTCGGTAGCATTCTTCGGAACCTTCCAATCCTGAATCGATACTACCTTCGCGGGATCCACAGCTATCCCCTCCTTGGAGACCACGTGCCCCAAGAACCATACTTCCTTCCTCCAGAAGTGACATTTTGAGAATTTAGCCTTAAGGCTATGTGCTCGAAGAGTCTTCAACACTTCCCCAAGATGTAGGGCATGCTCTTCCTCACTCTTAGAAAATACTAAGATATCATCCACAAAGACCACCACGAATTTATTAAGGAACTCCCTGAACACCCTACTCATCAAATCAACGAAGTATGCAGGGGTGTTCGTCAACCCAAATGGCATCACCAGCCACTCATAGAAACCATCCGGAGTTCTAAAGGCAGTCTTGTCTATGCTATCCTCAGCCACCCTCAACTGATGAAACCCCGTGGCTAAGTCCAACTGAGAAAATACTGAAGCGCCAACCAACTGATCGAAAAGATCATCAATCCTCGGCAATGGGTGTCTATTCTTCTTTGTGAGCTTGTTGAGTTCTCTATAGTCTACACAAAGTCTGAGGGACCCATCCGCCTTCGTAGCAAATACTACTGGAGCACCCCACTCCGATATACTTCGTCTTATGAACCCCTTCTCAAGCAACTCCCCTACTTGCTTATGGAGTTCCCTCCTCTCACGAGGAGCCATGTGGCGCACTGGTAAAGATACAGGTTTAGCATTATCCACCAGATATATTCGGAAGTCAATCTCCCGCTTCGGAGGTAAGCCCTTCACCTCCTCAAACACATCCGGATATTCCCGGACCACTCTCATAGATTGCAAACTCTCGACCGAAGCGTCAAGCGATTCAAGATAACTTAGCATAACAGAGTCCATGGGATTACAAGAAATCTCGAGAGTGTTACCCAAGCGGGTCATGAGCCTAACAACTCTCCTTTCGCAATCAAGAACGGCACCATTACTGGATAACCAGTCCATGCCCAAAATCAACCCATAGCCCGTGAAGCCCAATACAAAAGCATCACATCTAAACTCAATGCTAAGTATAGAAATCTTCAAACCCAAACATATCATGGACAAATAAGTGGAGCCCCCAGTTGGGTTTGAAACAACCAAGGGATCATCTACCAGACTGGTGTCTAAGTGCAGTGACTCAACTAATGATGATGAGATAAACGAATGCGATGCGCCTGAATCAAACAATGTACGGACAGGATGGTCAAATAGAAAAACCAGACTTTCAACGGAAATAGTTCTACCTCTCTCCTGAATTGGTGGAACCGCGAGAGCCTGTACTTGCCCCCTAGCCTGACTCGGTGCCATAAGAGCTTGCACCTGTCCTCCTGAGGTAGATCCCGTCCTTTACCCCTTCTTAGGGCAATCTTTCACTAAATGCCCTGCTTCGCCACAGTTGAAGCAGCCAGTCTTCTTTTTCTTGCGACAATCCTTGCTTAGGTGGCCAGGTGTCCCACAATTGAAACACTTCTTCTTCTTGCCATTGCCACCGTTGCCTTTCCCACCTTTGCTTTGCTGTTGTTGAGGTCTCTTTTGATCTCCCTTCTTCTCGGGTGCCTTATTAGCATTAGGACCCTTCTCTTCCTCATACATGAGTGCCATGTCAACTAGCTTCTCAAAGGTGGCCCCCATAGGGATATGAGTCATAGCCAACCCATGCATAGGTTCATTCAAGCCTTTCACGAACCGCAAAGCCTTCTTCTCCGGTGTATTCACCATATCTAGGCCAAACCTTGCCAATTGATTAAACTTGTTAACATATTCCTTCACCGAAAGATTTCCTTGCTTTAGAGTCAAGAATCTTTCCATATACAAGTTTTCCTCCGCCCTTGAGAGAAACTTTGCCACAAATCTTTGCCTAAAATCCGCCCAAGAGTCAACGGGGCGTTCTCCATTAGTAACCTCCCACCAGAATGAGGCCTCTCCCTTCATTAACCAAGCAGCCAACTTGACTTTCTTCCCTTCTTCCATCTCAAAGATATCTATCAACTCTTCCACCTCCTTAAGCCAATCTCTAGCCTCCACAAAAGTTTCAGATCCTTGAAAAGGTTTCCCTCCCATAGCTTTGAATTCCTTGCAAGTCTTAGCAAAAGTATCCGTGCGAGGAGGAGGGGGAGGAGGAAGATCGGGTGCTACGGTTGGTGGAGGGACATTCGCTGGACCCGTAGTGGTGGCCCTAGCCTCCATCAATCTCCTATACCATACTGGTATCGTCACACCCTCCGGAAAATTAAGATTCTCGGCCATGCTGAAACGAAAAAGGAAAGATTCAAAACGGAGAATTCGAAGGATACAGATATGGCTATTGGGGATTATGCTTTTCTTTCAAAAACTTTTTCTCTTTAAAAGACATGTTTTTGAAAATATCTTTTCCAAAAATGTTTTTAGAAAAATAGTTTTCTAAAAATTTTATCTGTTCCGGTAACCTTTGCTCTGATACCACGTGTAACACCCCACAGCCGCTATGGTCACTCACTAAGGGAATGCCATAGCATCGGTGGAGTATTTTAGTGAATATAGAACAGAAAAATTACACCAAGACAGATATAAATAGTACTTGAAATTTAAAACATCATCTCATAACAGCGGAAATAAACATGTCTGGTTACATCATAAAACCATGATAAAAGTCAAGTACAACATCCGTCAAAATAAAGAAGTACATAATCCCACTCTCTCATACAATAGCCAGAACAAAAGGAACGATAATTGGATAACTGGAGCTTTACATCTATCCAAGCTCCTCAAGACTGGAACAGCAATCCGATCAAGCTCTACTACTGCTAGGATCCACCGTAGGACCTGAGGGTTGGGAAAAAGATAAAAACAACGGGGTCAGACAAAAGTCTGAGTGAGTCCTATAACTTTAACAATACAATCATTAAGGTAACCAGAGAAGACATAAACTTGACCTACGGTAATATCTGGGGATGAATGGCTACACTAAGCAGCTTGGCGAACTTAGGATGAACTAAGATAACCGTAAGGACGCATCTACCCACCCAAGGATGATTACTAACTGCACCACACCAGTCATTCCTACTTAAAGGTTGATCCCTTTCAAGGACTTAGAAAACTTTCCCCAGTAGTTTCATGTACCCCTAGCCCACTACATAGGTGCCGTCTGCCCCTATCTCCACTAGGTGTACCCAGTAATTCTTAGTAGTTTCGTGTACCCCTACATAGGTGCCGTCTGCCCCTATCTTCATTAGGTGTACCCACTACTCCCCATCGATCGGCTCCCTACCGTAGATACCCGTGCTGGTCCCACAGTGGGGTGTATCACTCCCCTAAAGTGGCTACCCAATACTATCAACGGTGCACGGCTTTATATCTACACGATGCAACAACGACTTATCTACCAGCCCGGGCCCACACACGCATATGAAACCCGTTGGACTTGCGTTGCCACCGCTAACCCGTTTTGGCCTCTTATAATCAAGCCCAATATGCGTGTCCCGTCACTCGACATGGGTCGAGCCCACAAAGATACGTTTGGGATATTGGTTGAAATGGGCCCCCAACAAGCTACCCACCTAAGCTTGTCAAATATCTAGTGTATCCCACTTAACCCTTTAATCATGTTTAATTACATGTTTTCACTTGGTTAAGTATTCTAATCGTATTCTCTATTGCCACCCAAGGCAACCCACTAGATTCCACATGCCACCCAAGGCAACCTCAAAATTTCCTCATGCCACCCAAGGCACCCACTTAACCCCTCATGTCCCACTACATGCTAATATGGTTAAGTGTTTCTTAATTAATTAAGACCGTGATCTCCCATAAAGACCTCCCACATTAGACTAGCTGTTATGACCGCCTGGTTAAGCCGGTAGAGTCCGGGCAGTCTTACGTCATAACAGAGTCTAACCTCGTGTCTTTACCTTAATCACGTATTTAGTTCATGGCTAAGACCTCTCACATTGGGCTGACATTTGTAGCAACTGGTTAAGCCGGTCGGGTCCGGGCAGTTTTACACTACAAATGAGTCCAACCTCGTGTCTTAGTCGATTAATTACACCTAATTAATCACCCCCATATTAATTATCCCTAATTAATATCAAGTTTTCCATAACATGGGTAGACCTAACTCAATAGGTAAATTCCCATGGGGTAGACCTAACTCAATAGGTAAATTCCCACTTATGGTAATTTATTTTTGTGGTATGCTTAATCATACCCAATCATTCATTTATTAACATATTTACCAACCCCATCGTTCCCCACGTAAATCGTTCTCATTTCATGACATAAATAAGGGGAAGATCATCACAAATATCATGGGTTTAGCATACAACTTTGTCATGGGTTAAGAGGATGTCAACTTGCATATATGAGCATATATTAACCCAACTACATATAACCCAAACTTGCATATTATCATACACATGATTTGCATAACATGTTGCATATGAGCTTGCATATTATCATACACATATCTTGCATAACATGTTAAACTTGCATATAAGCATTCTCATAACTTGCATAACATGTTAAACATGCATTTAAGCATACACATAACTTGCATAAGCATCCACATACTTGCATAAGCATTCACATACTTGCATAAGCATTCACATACTTGCATAAGCATACATAACTTGCATAAACATGCATAACTTGCATATCATGTCATTTAAGCATATACATATCTTGCATAAGCATTCATATACTCGCATAAGCATGCATAACTTGCATATCACATAAATCTTGCATTTAAACATATACATGACTTGCATAAGCATCCATATACTTGCATAAGCATGCATAACTTGCATATCACATTAAACTTGCATTTAAACATATACTTAACTTGCATAACTCACTTTGTTAAACATGCATACTTCCACTCATTAAATATGCATAAATCCATTTGTTAAGCATACATATACCAACTTGTTAAACATGCATAAATCAACTTATTAAGCATGCATAAACCAACTTATCAAATATGCATAAACATAGAACAACATAGAGTAACATATCATTATACATGATTCAAACTCACTAATCCGCATTTAAGACCATAAGTCTCATTACACCCAATCTACTTACTTTAACAATTGATGTTAAAGTGATAGAAACTCACCAAACTCAAGATTAGCAACCTTATGAAGAAGAATTAGTTGCTAACTATGAAGATAATGATGATTAGAGAATGATTTGAGAGGGATTAGCTTGAAACTTCCTTCATGAACTAGTGGAGGCCATGCTCAAATTTCATTTTGCCATAGTTTAGTTACAAGACCTAATTATGAATGAATTAGGGTAGGGTTGTGGTCTTATTTATAGGATTAGGCGAGTGTTTTAGGCCCTTAGATTAACCCTAGATTAGATTAGGACCCTTAGATTTAGGAAATCTCTAGAACCAGCCCTCCTAGCCAGCCTGAAACCCAACCTGGTGCAACCTGGTGCACCCAGGTTCAATGGACGGTGCCACCCTGTCGACAGGCAAGTCGACAGGCATGTCGACACCCCTGTCGACAGGCCTGTCGACACCCCTGTCGACATGGGTTGGGCGGGAAGCTTCCCGCCTGACCCCGCCTGGCCCATTCCAAATCTGAATATTTAAAATTTTCAAATCTGTTTTAGTTTTAAATTTTCTGCAAACTTCTTTGGGCCATAACCGGGCCATACGGACTCCGATTCTCGAAAACTCGGACTCTATTTCGCGTATTTTTCCGAGACGAACGCAATAACGCAGCCCGTTACCCCCAATTCCCACGTCTGAGACTATTTATCCTGTAATTAGTGAATTTTAGTATTAACTAAAATTCGGGGTGTTACAGGTATGGTAGTTTGTCGTTGTGCATAAATATTTACAAGGTTAGGTTATAATTACTATCCTTGTTAGACATATGTTTTCGTTCTGACCAAATAAGATACATTTGTGTATTGTAGACAGTGTTTACATTTTCAACTCACCAGGACTTATTGTTCTAATCCCCCTCCTCATAAAATCTCTATGGTTTAGCTCAAGGAAGAAATGTCTTAGCAAGTGTTCAGTTTGGTTTTCGGTTCTCGTTCTCTCATGCTCAATACTGATGTGATGATGTGCTTTAAGGTAGTCATCTTAGTCGGTATTAGTTATCACATTTTGTTTTTGTTGTTAGTTAATTTTATTTTACTCTGATTATGCTCATTCTCATTATTTACAAGTACCAGATTTATACTTTCCATTTTGGATGGGTTTAGATTTTGATTTTTATCGAAACTTGGGCTCAGAAAGGTGTGGTGTGTTACATTTAGTATCAGAGCTTAGGTTTACACGGTCATAGGAATTAATAAATTAGGATTTGTGAGAGAACGTATTTGAACTTCTTTTCTATTTTCTTTCTTCTTTCTAACTTAACTATAAATTATTTTCACGATGAGATAGTCATGGGCTTATTTAATTAAGATTGGTTTTAAAAGACTAGAAGTTTGATATGTTTTGAGATCGAGTATTCAGCCAACCCCTATTTACCCCACGGTGCATTTGGTAAAAAAAATTTGGAAGAGCTTGAAGATCATATATGGTGAATCTCATGGACTTATGCTTGGTGATTGGATGAAAAGCTAGCTACAATTGTGACAGTCGCGATTTTTTGTTTTTGGTTTCATTTGACAGTTCCAGTCAAAGACCTTATTTTGTTTTTGAAACGAGAAATTCACATTCATTTGTCGTTATGGTCCGGAAATATAATTACGAACCATATTCATTCGTAAATCCGAATATTCTTTTGATAAAGTTATTCTTTTAAGTCCTTAGTCTTATATATTTGGAAAGATTTCAGTATTGAATCTGTTTTTGAAATTAGAGAGGGTTTTCACAAAAATTAAATTATTGTGTAATGACTCGGATTTCTAGTCGTTTAAATTTGAACATTTAAATTTGTTTGTTGTATTGGAAAAATAAAAGGATTTTAAATAAATTTATTATCATTTTTGAAAATATCGAGTTTAAAATTTAAGTTAGTTTATTTGGAAGTTATATAAAATTCTATTTGAGTATATATGATAATAATAATTTATTATCAATAGATTTGTTTATTTGGAACCGATATAGTTTATTGATTTAATTTGGAACTTAAGAATAATCAATTTTCAAACGACCTCGGATTTCAACGAAACTAATTTAATAAAATCTATAATGGCAAATTATTGTAAGATTTCCAATTTCAAGTCTATTGGAGTTATTTTATGATCGTGCGTGATACAAACGCGTATCGATTCACATTGAGAAATTAAAAGGAAGTTTTACAAACGATCTTGGAATTCGGTGAAACCAGTTCCATCGTGCCTGAAATATTAAGTTATTATGAGATTACAAGTTTCATCGCAGTTGGATCTTGCATGTGGTCATTTAAGCATGTTACTTTAGACGTAAGTTTCATGAAAATAATTTAATAATAAAATCTTCTATAAATATACAACTAAACCCCATCTCTCCTTCTATTTATTTCTTTCTCTCCTTTATTCATTTCTCCAGGTAACAAAAAAAATTCAATAAATCAAAACAAATTGATTTTTCCACGAAATCGTTCAACTGCAGATTCATTCAACTCGCATATGTAAGATCTTCAATCTAGGATTTTGTGAATCAGACAAAACAGGATCAGTTGAAATCGCACAGGCAAAGGCTACGTATTGGGATTGACTAATTTAGAGTGCTATGAAGCTTTCTAGAATTCTCATTCCATTTTAAATATTTATTTAAAATTAGATAAACAACGATAAATCATCGTATAAATAATGTGAGTAAACTCCCTATCTCTGGTTCGTTTATAATTTATTATAAACAAAATTTTGTTAGTATATAATTTTTATATGGTGTATGTTGGCGGTTTAGATGCATGGATAAATTAATTATCAATTGTTGCTATTATATATTAGTATATTTAAGGTTGGTAGTTGGATATTCCCGAATAATTTAGCTGATGAGACCCTATGTGCCCCGCATAATAGCGGATGATCCTCTACACCGTGATTTCTCGCCTTGAAGCGGGATGGGTATTATTTGTGTTGTCTAACATCTATGGATGTAGGAAAAATAGGTTGTAGGCATCCAACTGGATTCCTTAAAATTATTATTGGCTTTTTCATATATATTGTGATATATAATGTGTTAGATGTTCTGTGATAGATTTGGTTGTGTTTGGATGTTTGAATAGCACTGGCCCAAAATATTAATATTTAAAATATTATAAGAAGGGATTTTATGATTTCATAGGAAATTTATTTTTCCAAAATAGAAATTGAATTTCGAATGGGCTAGGAAAAATAAGCTTGTTTTTAATAATTAAAACAAGTAGGCAAATTTATAAACACTGTTTATAAATGAGGTGAAATAACCATCAATGGATAATTTGGGAATTTAAATTCAAGATCGAATTTAATAGGGGAATTAAAAATCGTTTCAAAAGGAAACAATGAAATTTACTCTAATGTTCAGAATGTGAATGGAATTGATAAAAATCCAAGGGATTTATAATTGGAATTCAATGATGTCAAATTTTAAAAATATAATTTATTTTCAAAAAGGAAATTTGAATTTTATTTAGTAGAAACTGTAATTTAAAATTTAGTATTTTTTAAGAAGTTAGCATTTCAAATATTTTAAATATGAATTAGATTATATTTTATATATAAAAAAGTTTATAATAATAAAAATATTTTCTTAAATGGAAATTATTAAATTAGGAAGTTTTGTAAAAGTAAAATAAATATATGATGAAACAGGATGAGTGTAATTATATTAGTTTTTGACTAATATTTTATAAATAGATTGAAGTCAATATGCAATTACAAACCATATTATAAGTGATGTTGAGCCTTAAAGAGGATTTGAACTTATAAAAGTATATTGTAAGTATAAGAATTTTTATAAATAAAAGTTATTAGAATTAAAAGGGAATTGGTTACATTTTTAGAAATATCAGAGATGATTTGCTTTATAAGCAAGGAATGGATTTTTATAAGTAGAATTCATAAGAAATATGACTTATGAATTTGGAAGGAAGTTGTAATGAAATTGAATATAAAAAGTAAGTTGTGAATTCATAACTGAGTTATGAATTTTGGATGATTTTGGACAATTGAAAACTTAAAGTTAGATTTGGAAAACTGGCTTAATTTATATTAAAACATGAAAGGATGAGTTTGAAATTTATTAATAAACAAAGTTTAAACATATACCTTTCCAAAAAAAGTTTAAACTTATAAATTTAAATTTAATTAAAACGAGCTAACCTCGACGGGGTAGTTCGTAATTTTACATTTTGAACATCAATTGAGTATGTAGAACTAAATATAAGTTAATTTTCTTTGAAACAAGAATCGTTCAAATCTATTGGATTATTTTTTTCCAATGGAAGAGAAAAATATGGATTTCATCGTATAGATTTTGAGTTATATCAAAATCAAATTTCCAAAAAATTCGCGGTGTAATCGTTTATAAACTATACTGATTATTTAATAAAATGAATTTTAAGTGAATAAAACTTAAATTTCCATTAGCGAAATCCAGACTTGAGTTATAAACTAAATATGAACTCAAGTAGAGTAAATGAGTTGATTTTGAAACAAAAAACATATATTTATTTGTTGAATAACGTTTACTAATTAGATATGCTTTGGTTAAGTAAGTTAGATTTTTGAATTAAAATTGGGAATTGAATATGAAACTTGAATGGAACACAAAATTTGAGTTCGATTTGTGTATAAGTGAATTAAAATATATTTGAATGTGATAAGTTCAAACATAAAGTGTATTAAACAAAGGATCTAATTAGAAAATTATTTAGATAATGGAAAGAGATTAAATTAAAATGTGTTGAGTTGATTCTAAATAAATTGGGAATGGTTGAATATATGTTAAACAGGTACGGAATGAAGTGGATGAAGGAAATTAATTGAATACTAAAAAAAAGGTACATATTTAATTAAGTATGAGAATTTTATGAGCCTATTGGGAAAACCACTTGGATTTTTGATTTTATTTTTGTATGGAAAAGGCCTAGGGAAGTGATTTGTAGTTGTACCGAATGAGCCGCACAAAGAAGTCACTGGCGAATATTTTTCGAAAATTCAAAGAGTCAGAAATTTTTTAAGAAATTTTATAGCTAAAAATCGATTTATCGATTGTGTATGGAATTAGAAACAAAGTTGATTAAATTTTTTTAAGGAGAATTAATGAAATGGACTTCTATTGGTTTGAAACAAATATTTTATAAATGAGTTGGAATATAATATTTTCTAACTGTAGAAAAATAAATAGTTCCGTGAAAGAGATAAGAGAATGAGATGTTTTCCAACGATAATAAGAAATATTTTCTAAGTGTAGAAAATAAAGTATCTTATGAAAAATGAAATGTTTTTGTAGTATAGTTGAATCCAAACGGTTTGAAAATATCTCTTTGTAAGAAGATTTGATAATGAATATGGGGAAGAATTTAATTAATGAAATACGAACTAAAAAAGGGCTCATCGATTGTTTGGTGACAATCAAGAGTATTTCCTTTACGAAATAAGGTATTTGGATGAATGTTTATTTCCTCGACAGTTAAATAAATGACTATCGGAATTCTGGCTAATTAAATGTTATCGTTGTCAATATGGAGCGACAAGTTGGATTTATTTTCCAAAACCACACCGTATTGGCATAAGCGTTGTGAATCATATTATTTTGAAGATACACCACACCATAAATGTAATTTATCTACGACTAAAAGTCGTTTCTAATGAAGTTTAATAGGCTGTTATCCAACATTAAAAATGGCATCTTTAATGATTAGATACGGCTTTAAACCGTGCCTGATTTCCTCAATAGATATGATATATGGCCATATCTAACTGATCTGTTATATACGGTTCAGAGCCGTAACTAATTGTTTTGCTACCCATACATATTAGATAAAACTTATGTCCGTTTAGATATGGCTCAAAGTCATAATTAATTGAATAACAAGGCTTTTTGTCATACCTAATGCATCAATTAACCTAAACCTAATTAAACATAATCTAATTATCATACAAACAACAGTTCGTGTTAATTGAACAGGACAGTCCGATGTACGGCTCGGTCCAAAGGGGTAAGGTGTCTGGTCCATGTTCGTACGATTCTCTTTAAAAACATGATTTAGGATAAGAAAAGGTGAATGAAAATATGTCCGTCAGAAAATGTTCGATGTTTTTCTATTATCCGAACCTTGTCCGCCCGTTGTCCGACTCATGCGAACAATGTCCAAGCCAACTCCTCGTCCGGTCGGTGTACATCCGAAAGTCTTATAGTCAGAATACGAACACCCATCTGTCCGGTCCGGTCCACCCGATTAACACCCCTATTCAGAGACATATCAAACGATAATATTATAACACATAATCAAGAGCAATAAAACTTCTTATTTAACACATCATCAAGAATAATAAAACATCTTATTTAACACATGATAAAGATCAATAATATATCTTATTTAAGCACATAGTATAAGAAGGCAAATGGTTTTCCCACACTACTTAATAGCTTCATATACCCACAATAATACATGTATTTAAATTAACACCTTTTAATAACCCATGACTTCCAACAACAAGAAGATCAGCTTGTGTTTGTTCTGCTTGTTTGTTCTGCTGCCTCACGAACAATCTCCTTTGGATCGCCATATGTTATCAAAGTCTCTGCTTGCACCTTCCAGCATCAACCAAAACATCAATATACCATCAATTTTCCACACTACTCGTGATATTTGGATTACAAGCAGGTTCATATACACATGCTACAAGTCCAAAAATGCAATTGTACAAGTCAGTGCACAAGGCTGAAAAATGAAGTGCACACAAACATGCAAGGTTCAACTAATCTACATATTATTCATGGCATGGCAAAGCAGATAGTCCAAGTCCAAGTAAAAAACAAAATGGACAGTAAGAAAAAACAAAGGTCGTCAGAAAAAAATGTATACACAGCATCATGTAAATGAACTTTGATTCAAACTTGTCAAGTCCAAGTCTGGGTTCATGATTATCATTTAACATAACATGTGACAGGCCAAACAATTGTATCAATATATGTTCATGCCTGGGTTCATGATTATCATAGTTATCAAGTGTATCACTGTTAACATAGTGTACCAAGTACCACGTACACTATATAAGTACCTAGACATACCAAGTGTATCATAGTCTATGTTCATAGTGTAAACAAGGTGACCAACAACTATCAGACGTAACGCAAAGAATAAATTCATGTATAAAGTGTCTAACATACTTACAATAGTTGTGCTCCCTTTTCAAGCTAGGAACGAGACTTAAGCTTATGGTTCCTGTAGAGCTGTCCGGCAACAATAGGAATGTCATCCGAAGTTAGTGGGATTGAAGTAATCAAAACCGCCCCTTTTTGGCTAGCCTTATCCCACCAACTCAGACGACGTTCCTATTGTTGCAAACATCTCCGTCGAAACCACAAGCTCATGCGATAATTTCAAAAGGTCAAAATTTCCAAAGGTTCTTTTTGTTGCACAAGTAATAATTTGTATGCTACCTTAGTGGCGTTAAAGTCCTTCAAGTAAGAAGCACCCTAAGGTAGCATACAAATTATTACTTGTGCCACTAACAGCACCATTGGAAATTTTTATCCTTTTGAAACTATTACTTATGCCTCATCCTTACATGACAGCACATGTAGAAATCATAGTTTCTTGGATGTCATACTTTGTTATCTATCATAGTACCTATTTATAAGGCAAAAGTTATGCAATTTAATCAAACATTATCAAGAGATAAATTCAAGTTATACCTCTATGATCAAACAAGTTATACCTATGTGATACATAACAACTCTACATTCATTACCAGATTGAACTGAGGCTCGCTCTGTCCATCCCGATATGGTCTTGTTTAAGGTGACGGTTATGAGCTCGATGCTGCAAGTTTGAATATTATGAGCTCGATACAGACAGATTTCAATAATCAAACAATATTGAAACCTAGCAGTCATTGTATTCATATGGAAATGTATGACAATTGCAAGACCAATCAGATGTTTTATACCATATTTATACATATTGGTATTTATACATGCAGTAGAGTCAAGTCATTTTGATATCACAAGCAAGGCAACAAAAGTGTATAACCTGTATTGCACCTAAATCAGATTTAGTAGCAACCATTGATTAAACCTAACCCTGTATAGTTCAATAAAATTTTAATCAATTGATTGTAATATTTCAAAGTCTCACCTTGGTGCTCTAGTGATGATGGCAGGGTAGCGACGAGGTGTTGGAGGTTGGCGACAAGGTGCTGAAGGTTTCCGCTGAGGTGTTGGACGTTGTGCATTTTGGTGCTGCCGCTATCGTCGGGGGTTGGTGCTAAAGGTTGTCCAAGGTTACCGCCGATGGTCGGTGCTGGAGGCTGCCACCATTTTCTATTTTTGGCATCGGTTTGTTTTCCCTAGAAAATGATTTGGGGAATAAGGTTAAACAGTGGAAAAGAAGAGGGGTATGACGATTTGTGTGCACCAAAATTAGGCATTAGATTGGAACGACTATGATCCGGACCTAATTGATAGGAAAGCAGATTATTCGAATGGAAAGCTGTGTGTAGCGAAAACTTCTTTTTGGCGTAGTGATAATCGAAGACAGAGTAAAGTGCAAGGGAATTTTCTTTTAATCTTAGGTAGAAATTGCCTAAGACGGATTAATGGAAATAGTGCCTTCAGTTTTGTTCAATCCTGGAATGAACTTGTATGGACGAATGTATGACGGAGTATTTCCAATGATTACGTACGTTTTTTTTACAAATATACCAAGTATGGGTGGTAGAGAAGTTAAATTCTTTTAGCTTAACACCCAGAGTGTATTTGTAACAAATCAATTAGTGATTTGCAGATCTGATAATGTGACATTCAAAGTAAATGCGATGGTTCTAAAAGGTAATCATAGCCTCAAGCCTCATCAACCGGAAAGATGAGAAAAATCGGGCAGGTAGCATGGCTATGTGGGTTGCACCTATTAAGGTGTATTATCACCTGATCTAGAGAAAATACATTTGTTTTTCTTCTATCACTATTGTATGCTTTAGAAATGGTTGCTGGCCACAACAGTTGGTGATAATGCATTCAGTACACTTAGGTGGAATGAGTGGTCGGTCATGTGTGGTCGGGTTGCAAGATGTTCTTGTTGAACCCAGTGTATTCCTCTCTAGAGATACACTATCAGAAGGTTGTTCCATACCTTGTCATAGTAGGAAATCCATTCTCCAATAAGCTCCTGTGGTTTTGATTGTGTATGACGTATTTGGAGCATGAGATGCAAGCGTTCCACTAGGTTGTTATTTATTTGATTTAGACACAATTATAATATTTAGATAGTTTTGATACAAAGAATGTTTTGGGTTATTGTAAGGTAAAAACCATCCATGTTTATTTGCGGATCGGTCTTAAGATTATCTTTTCTTTAGAAAGGATTTTCAAAGTAAATCAAGTGATTAGAGTTTACTCACACCAGTCTCATGACTGACCCAGAATTTATTTGTTTGTTTAACCCTAAACTCTTGGGTGCCCAAATTTGTGTGGGCAGTCAAGTTGTTCAGGTGTTTATATATACCCTTCGAGGAGCTTGGAGCAAGAGGCTTCAACATTAGATATCTACTGTTTATTTCCACTGTGACGTGTTATATTGTACTCTGATGATGGTATGCATATATGGTACAGAATTTTGTATTTAAAAGCTATTATATATATTATATTTTATTCTACTGCGATGTGAGATTCTGTATTGTTATTTCTGTTCTTCTTCTATCTTTATTTCTTTACCTATAAGGATTCGTATTTCTGTGCAATTTGGGTTGGATATGTGGTGTATTTAGTCAACTCAAAGGGTACGGATTTGCAGGCCATTACATATGGTTTTCAAGAAATTGTTTTATAAGCAAAGGTTTGAGTAAATAAAATAAATCTTAGAAAATTAAATTTAACCATGTTTACGATCGTCGGGTTTTGTGTAATTTCAATAAATAATCCATTTTGGAAAAAAGAAGGGAGTTTGAAATGACAAGGAACATGCCTCATAAATTAAAAACTATTATTACCAATTTCTTATGATTTTTAATATTTGTCTTCTTGGATGATTCATAGAAATTAACATAAGGTTTTAGATATTTAAAATCTTAATATTCCAGAACATGGAAAAATTATTCTAGTCCATAGTATAAATTAAAATATAAATTATCTAAATAGATTTATACAATGAGACCCTCAGTTTATAAATAAATTTAATATCGAAAAGTTTTTGAAGTTTTCTCTCAATAAAGAAGACTAAGGAAATTTCTATTCAACTTGTGGTGTTTGATTTTGTAAATTGTTCATGTCATTGGTCATCTAGGTAAGGGGCAAATCCTTTTTAATTTATTATGGATTTCTAGCCGAGTTTTCTCTTAAAGATTTCGTTCGTTCGTTCGTTGGTCACCGCTAATTGGAAGCATTGGAGAATTATTTCTCGACTCGATGGATGGTAGACGTGAGATCTCCGGTGGATCGGGAAGACTATGTGATTTTACTACAATTTTATGCAATCAAACCGGCCCGTTTGGGTCTATGTTAAGGCCTCCTGTATTGTGGTCGACCGCTCCCCCCTCCTGGTATGACCCGATCCCAATCCAAATGCTGGAAACGATATGAATATCATTCAATCTGACTTTACTTCATCTTCCTTATTTTCCTTACAATCAAAACCCATTTTCACAATTTTCCAACCCCTAAACTCAAGCATCCTTGCTCCGTTTATCTTCTAATTACCACCAAAATTCTTTTTCCTTAGATCTAGCCCTCATGTACTCTGAATCTGCAGTTTCCTTTGTCGATTTCTCCGATTTCGATGATTTCTACGGATTCCTTCCAGGGCACCTCCGCAGGCTTTCGACTTCCATCCGCGATACCCTAGCCTCACGCCTCAAGAAGCTGCGTGGCTTGACTGCAATCCAAAGAAAATAGAGACATTCATGGGAACAGAGAATTATGAGTGCCTCCAAGGATAGCTGGTAAAGTTTGTTGTTTTTGCTCCATTTCGGTTGGAGGAGTTATTCGTTGTTGCATGCCTAGCATGATCATATGCCACGACACTTTCGAGTGTGAGTTCTGTCCTCACTGTGTCCATCTATTTGATGCCCAGATGGTTGTTACCTTTGATGAGGGTTCAAGCTTGATTCAGTTCGAAGTGAAGGGCACCCTTATTGAGCTTACCGATCAGGATATGGCAAAGATTTTGGGCATTTTTGTCATTGGAGCGGATTTGGATGACATTGAGATGACGGACCTTCAGATGCTCTCTTGCATCTTTTTAAACGATGTCGATGCTTGAGACACCGGTAATTTGCGACCAATCTCCCGTCTGGTTGTGCGCATCATCTAGCACAACATTATTCCCAAGATGGGAAGCCTAGAGCATATCTACTCTTCTTTGCACCACCGCCACTTAAGCTATTATAAGTGTCATAGCCATCAATTGGGCGCACATTTTGATGATCCATCTCTCGGAGCCTTTCGCGGGTACCCAAAGGACCCATTTCCCTAGTTGCCATCTTCTCACCCATGTCTTTAGATATTATGGGGTGATTCTTCGTGGGGAGACAGTGGTCTAGAAGAACCCAACCACCATTGACCGTACCTCTCTCCGGGGGATGGGCATCCAGCTGCCCGCCGCTCATGTTCTTGCACCTCCGGCTCCAACCGAGTAGCACCAACCCGCTGCAGTAGGCTAGAAGAGCCCTCAGCTCGTCGTCCTCCATTAGATCCGGGAGGAGCTCCGCGAGGTTCGCAGGGAGCAGCATCAGCAAATGCATGAGATTGGTTGTATTTCTTTCTTGCTACATTCCTGATGTGGCGTTGCAACAGATCGAGTTCCAACCATGGTGCTCGTCCTTCTCGTAGCCTGTAAGCGATATCTTTTGTATCTTGTATTATGTGCATCATCCCCTTTCCATCATTTTTATTTTTGTTGTTGTAGTAGTTGTGTTTGTAACTGTTAGTAATGTCGTTCCTTTAAATCACACGATGATGTAATAGGATTTCATTTGTGTTTGTCATTCGCTCTCTGTTTTATTGAAACTAGAAATTAAATCTCATTTAAACTAACTTACAACCACTGTATAGTTGAAAAGTATAAAATTCTGCAGTAGATAAATTTTAGTGAGGGACAGTGTAACACCCCACCTCTGTTAAGGTCACTCACAAAGGGAATGCCTTAACTTTGATGAAGTGTTTTAGTAGATAGAACAAAATTTTACAAGACAGATAAGTAGTATTTAAAAAAAATTATAACTTTATTACAGCAGAAGCAGAAATAAGTTTGGTTACATCTTTCTAAATCAAAATACCAAAACTCAAGTACACAATTATCAGTCTTTTACAAAATCCTTCATAATGTAAAGTTTCAAAGCCATAATCCCCAACATAAACTGCCGTGAAAAGATAGAGTCAAATCCAAGAATACTCCAAGCACTTCAAGCAGAGAGAATCAGAATCAAGCACATATGTTTCCACCCTGAGCACCGAGGAGGGGGGGACGGAAAGAAAAGGGGCGAAAACAAAACGAGGTCAGACATATAGTCTGGTGAGTCCAGTGACTTCCAGCATATAAACAGATAATATTATCATGACATGTAAATAAAGCTGGATGAGAGATTGTGTCAACAGGAATAACAGATATACTTTAAGTTAACAGAAGAAACAGAATGATGTAAACCAAGTTATTTTCCTTGGTTACATCTTACTTCTCCGCACTAATATCAGTGTAACAGGGTTAGGTGTTTACCGTCATGTCTAAACTGAAACAGAATCGAAGCAGGTTAATCTACACAGAAATAGAATGCTAGTAATGGGCCTTCACCACCTCAAAAGACAGAAGGTACAGAAGCAGAATAATAATAATGGGCCTTTACCACCCCAACAGACAGAAGGTACGGAAACAGAATACTAATAATGGGCCTTTACCGCCCAACTAATGGGCCTTTACCACCCCAA
This sequence comes from Allium sativum, assembly GCA_030737875.1. Classification (NCBI taxonomy): domain Eukaryota; kingdom Viridiplantae; phylum Streptophyta; class Magnoliopsida; order Asparagales; family Amaryllidaceae; genus Allium; species Allium sativum. Next base: position 10,990,452 of record CM060917.1, read on the forward strand.
TAGACAGAAGGTACGGAAACAGAATCAAAAATGGAATCAGAGATGGAAACAGAAGAATCCTTACAGAAATAGAATGTTAGAATTAGGTGTACACTAGTAATAGGCCTTTACCACCCCAACAGACGGTACCACGCAGAAACAAATAGGTGTTATCACCCAATAGAAACAGACGGTACCAACAGAAACAGACAGAACTAGGTGTACCCTAAGTCCTACCCCCAAGCGATCGGCTCCCTAATACATAAATACCCTGTGTCGGCCGCATAGTAGGGTGTATCACTCCCTAAAGTGGCAACCTATTGGCACAGACCTATTTACAGATGTCACGATGTATTACATCCTCAGAGCAGACCGGATCCATGCACGCACATGACCCGGTTGGAACGCACCATCAACACTCCTCGCCATTATTAGAATGAACTGCTTATAATTAGTTCAGTAAGCGTGACCGGACCCCTACATAGCGTGGGGTCAAAGTTTTTGATACCAGAAAGGGTTACTGACTAATATGGGTCCCAAACAATAGATGACGCAAGTATTTCCCCACCTAACCTTGTGTCCCCAGGTTAACAGATTTTAGATTAACTTGTTTACAAGATTCAGACATACAGAGTTCAGTTTACTAGTTCACAGATCAGACAATCAAGTTAACAAGTTTTCAGACTAACGGATCAGATGTACAGTTTTAACAGACTTACAGATTGTCTAACTTTGTATTGGGCCTACAGATTCACGAAACGGGTTTGTTAAATTCATCAGTCCAGTTGGTTTAACCCTACCCACCCAACACGTTTTTAGACACCGCATTTCTCTTAAATTTGCACTAATTAAATATTAATGCATAGACCTCTCACATTAGGTCGGTAGCTTGTGGCCGCTAGATGTGCCGGGCGGTTCCGGGCAAACTTCTGCCATAAGCCAGACCAAACCTCGTGTCTAAGCATATTTTAGTTATGCCTATGACCTCTCACATTAGACTGACAGTTTGTGGTTGCTGGTTAAACCGGTTGGTTCCGGGCAGGCTTCTACCGTAAATGGAGTCTAACCTCGTGTCATAGCCACTTTATTCCATTACAGAAAATATTAGACTAATTATGTCCATTTAGCAGATTTAACTTCTTTACAAGTTATGGCAGATTATCCAAAGTTCTATTAACATGTTTTGCTAAATTTTAGATCGAGCCTCCAAATTACATTTATTCAGCTTTCAACAGATTAAGCAATTCAACAGATTTAGCAGATAATTGATCTAGCAGATTAGGAAATTAAGCAGATTAGCAAAACAGGCAATTCAACAGATTTAGCAGATTAGGCAATTCAGCAGATTAGCAGATTTAACATTTCTTAAAAATTCTACTTACATATCTTGCCTAATCATAAATTAAGCCTAAACTTACATGCCTAAATCATGTTCATAATTCATAATACAACATATGCCCAAATTTTTAGTTAAACTTTGCACAGTACAGAATATTCTCTAAAAGCCCCGAATTATGATATAAAATATGAATTATGCCAAATTATAGCCTTTAATGCCAATACCCAAAAATCCATTTTTAGGCGCATTCACATTAATAGTTATCCTATTTTAATATAGGTCTCTATGCCTAAGTCAAATATTCCTTTTTCAAGTCGTGAATCGTAACATAAAATTTACCCTAAATTCCAGATCTTTAAATTATAACATTTCAAAATCAGATCTTAATTTTAAACATGCATTATATCCCCAAGTTGTCAAGTCATATGTTAACATACAATGTTTCCTCTTCTTCCAAATCACAGAGTATGCACAGATCTAGATCTAATTTACAAAATATGTCCCTTTTCTCAAATCAGTCACAGATCAGTCATGTCCAATTATGCATTATTCATTATTTGTCCCAAAATTTAGCATTTGTACATTAATCTCTTATGGGATTCGGCGTAGGCTCATAGTAGCCTGGCTATAGAACAGAAAGAAGAAAGAGAATAGTCACAGAAAAACAGATCTGACAGATAAGAATATGCATAACCTCAGATTCAGATTTATAACCAAGTCAAGATCATAATTAAAGTTCATATCTGAAAATCACTGTACTCACAAAAAGGGAACAATTCTTGTATTCTGGAAGCTATATTCTGACACTGAATAGCTCTCCTTTGATGTAGACTATCGATTAGATTAGAAAATAGTTGTTCTCTTTTAATTCTATTCAGATTGAAAGAAGATACACTAGTTCTTGTTTTTTATTCCAGTAGAGTAGCGACGCCATTTTTATTTTTTATTTAAAATAGAGGCAGAGTATAGGAAGAATGAAATTGTGTAGAGAGAAAGCTAGGTTTGGGGGTATTTAAATAGGTTAGAGCTCACGAATTCAGTCAGAAAGGCGTCCAGGAACATAAAAATGGATCTGTCTCCAGATCTGGAAAAGGGGGGGAGAGGTCGACCCTAGTGTCGACCTGTTTACCCATGTCGACCCCCAGGTCGACCCTAGTGCCGACCTGGGTCCTGGGCAGGAATCTTCCTGCCTAGCCCGGGTGTCTGTTTTGAATTTCGAAATCTGAATTTTGAATTTCGGGCTGGTTTTTATTGAAACTTCTGAAAGCCATATCTTCTTCAAACGGAGTCCGATTTATGCAAACTTGGACTCTATTCCAAGTAGAATTTCGAGACGAACGCAATGTCGTAACCCGTTTCCCTTAATTATTCTGTTACAATTTAATTATTCTCTGGTTTGTCATTCTTATGTTCACATAAAATACGGGGTGTTATATTCTCCCCTCCTTAAAGGATTTCGTCCCCGAAATCTTCAAGTTAAGAAGAATGTGTCCTACCATCCAATCACCCATCTACTCAACCATCATCCGCAAGCATCCATTGTCCTTAGAAACTTCTAACGTTGTATGAACATATGCAAAAGTGTGTGTATATGTTCCCCATCTGATGCAAAGATCATGTGGTCCACTGATTCAGTTGACCTCCTTAATATGAATTATGTTAGTGCCTTGAGTCCAACATGTATGCAATTTTCCTATTTGATACATATCATTTCTATATGAGTGCACAACCGTTCATTCATATGCAACATCCATGTGCTGAGTCAACCATATTGCATTCATAAAAAATTTAAAAATGCATACACATTTTTATGCAGTATGAGAGTGTTTTTGAGCCGATCTAGTGCCTAGTGTGTGTATATGCATCCACTTGCAACCATCAAGCATAACATGTCTCAAACACATGTTTACACCCATTAGTTTCTACCTAAAGGTCGAAGATTCGATCGATATGATACAAGTACGATTAAAACAACAGCTCTGTTCCTATTAGACATCGGTTTAAGAGAATAACCCCCTAAGTATCAACCCCGAAGACCGAAATCAACATCAGATTGACACTCATAAAATTACTCCCATTAAACAAATGTCAATTGGAAATCTACTTCACTCTTTGAGTAAAAACCCCTATCCTTTTTCAGAAATATTCAGATACTTACAGACTACTGGTATAGATCAGATTATCAAATGATTCTTAGGAAACTAGGCAAGATAAAACCCCACCATATCCCACAAAAACCAGAATGTATGCGTCACAATCAACTTAATGCTTAACACAGATATCTTCAGACCCCAACTTATCACAAACAGATGAGTTGTAACCCTCATGGGGTTTGAGACTATAGCGGAATCAGAAACAAGACTAGTATTAAAGTGCAGAGTTTCAATTAAAGAATCAAAATGCTAGAATCAAAGAGAGTTTTAACTCAATAACTAGATAAGGAAATTAACCCTTCTATAGAAATTTTCCTATCTCTATCCTATCCACTAGCCTCGAGGGTATTCGTCTGCCCTCCAGAAGTAGGACCTGTCCTCTGCCCTTGCCCTTGTTTCTTCGGGCAGTCCCTAGTGAAGTGTCCCATCTCACCATAGCTAAAGCAGGTGCCCTTCCTCTTTCTGCAATCCTTGTTCAGATGGGTCGAGCTTCCACAAGTAAAGCACTTCATCTCCTTCTTGTCTTCAGACTTCTCATCCTTCTTTTGTGTTTCCTTTTTGGGCCCCGCCTTCTTGTTATGTGGTCCTTCAAGCTTTTCTTCTTTCTTCTCACTTTTGGTTTCCTCTTCATGCATCAATGCCATGTCAACTAATTTCTTGAAGGTAGCCCCATAGGAATGTGGGACACGGCCAATCCGTGTAGCGGCTCGTTCAAACCTTTAGCAAACCTTAGTGTCTTCTTATGCGGTGTATTTACCAAATCTAAGCCGAATCTCGCCAACTGATTAAACTTGTTGACGTACTCTCTCACTGATAAATTCCCCTACTTCAATGTCAAGAACCTCTCTACGTATAGACTCTCTTACGCTCATGAGAGAAATTTAATCTCGAACCTATGCCTGAAATCCATCCATGTCTCTACCGGACGCTCTCCATTTGTGACCTCCCACCAAAAAGAAGCTTCGTCCTTAAGCAACCATACCGCCAACTGTATCTTCTACCTATCGTCCACCACGAAGATAATGAACAAATCCTCAGTTTCTTTGAGCCAGTTGCTTGCCTCCACGAAGGATTCAGTTCCATTAAAATTCTTCCTACCCATGGCTCGAAAGTCTCTACATATCTTTGGGAAAGTATTCATGCGCGGAGGAGGAGGAGGAACCGCTGCAGCTGGGGGAGGAGGGACGTCTGCTGGGCCCGCATCATTAGCCCTAGCTTCTAGGTACCTCCTGAACCAGCCAGGTATCGGTACGCCCTCCGGAAGGTTAAGATCCCCAGACATGCTGAAACAAAAGAAAAGGAAAGATTCAAAACAAAGGATAGAAAGACGGGCATATGGCTTTGGGGATTATGTTTTTCAAAATAAACTCTACGTTTGAAAATACTTCCTTTTTAAACCTTTTTAAAATAGTTTTCAATTTTTTTTTATCAATCTGGTAACCTTCAGCTCTGATACCATGTGTAACACCCCACCTCCGTTAAGGTCACTCACAAAGGGAATGCCTTAACTTTGATGGAGCGTTTTAGTAGAAAGAACAGAATATTACAAGACAGATAAGTAGTACTTGAAAAAAAATTATAACTTTATTACAACAGAAGCAGAAATAAGTTTGGTAACATCTTTCTAATCAAAATACCAAAACTCAAGTACACAATTATCAGTCTTATACAAAATCCTTCAGAATGTAAAGTATCATAGCCATAATCCCCAAAATAAACTGCCATGAAAAGAAAGAGTCAAAGCCAAGCAATACTCCAAGCACTTCAAGCAGAGAGAATCAGAATCAAGCACTTATGTTTCCACCCTGAGCATTTGGGGGGGAACGGAAAGAAAAGGGGTGAAAACAAAATAAGGCCAGACATAAAGTCTGGCAAGTCCAGTGACTTCCAGCATATAAACAGATAATATTATCATGACATGTAAATAAAGCTGGATGAGAGATTACGTCAATAGGAATAACAGATATACTTTAAGTTAACAGAAGAAACAGAATGATGTAAACCAAGTTATGTTCCTTACTTACATCTTACTATTCTGCACTAATAACAGTATAACAGGGCTAAGTGTTTACCCTAATGTCTAAACCGAAACAGAATCGAAGCAGGTTGATCTATACAGAAACAGAATGCTAGTAATGGGCCTTCACCACCTCAACAGATGGAAGGTACAGAAGCAGAATACTAATAATGGGCCTTTACCACCCCAACAGACAAAAGGTACAGAAACAGAATACTAATAATGGGCCTTTACCACCCAAATAATGGGCCTTTACCACCCCAACAGGCAGAAGGTACAGAAACAGATTCGGAAACAGAATCAGAGACGGAAAAAGAATAATCCCAACGGAGACAAAATGTTAGAATTAGGTGTACACTAGTAATGGGCCTTTACCACCCCAACAGACGGTACCACGCACAAACGGACAGGTGTTACCACCCAACAGAAACCGACGGTACCAACAGAAATGGACAGAACTAAGTGTAACTAAAGTCCTACGCCCAAGCAATCGGCTCCCTAATACATAAATACCCTGTGTCGGCCCCACCGTAGGGTGTATCACTCCCTAAAGTGGCAACCTATTGGCACAGACCTATTTATAGATGTCACGATGTCTTACATCCACATAGCAGACCGGATCCATGCACGCACATGACCCGGTTGGAACGCACCATCAACACCCCTCACCATTACTACAATGAACCGCTTATAATTAGTTCAATAAGCGTGCCCGGACCCCTACATGGCGTGGGGTCAAAGTTTTGGATTCCAGAAAGGGGTACTGACTAATATGGGTCCCAAACAACAGATGACACAAGTATTTCCCCTCCTAACCTTGTGTCCCCAGGCTAACAGATTTCAGATTAACTTGTTTATAAGTTTCAGACATACAGAGTTCAGATTTACTAGTTCACAGATCAGACAATCAAGTTAACAAGTTTTCAGACTAACGGATTAGATGTACAGTTTTAACAGACTTACAGATTGTCTAACTTTGTATTGGGCCTACAGATTCACGAAACGGGTTTGTTAAATTCATTAGTCCAGTTGGTTTAACCCTATCCACCCAAAACATTTTTAGACACCACATTTCTCTTAAACTTGCGTTAATTAAATATTAATGCATAGACCTCTCACATTAGGTCGGTAGCTTGTGGCCGCTGAATGTGTCGGGCGGTTCCGGGTAGACTTCTGCCACAAGCCAGACCTAACCTCGTGTCTAAGCATATTTTAGTTATGCCTACGACCTCTAACATTAGACTGACAATTTGCGGTTACTAGTTAAGCCGGTTGGTTCAGGGCAGGCTTCTACCGTAAGCGGAGTCTAACCTCGTGTCATAGCCACTTTATTTCATTACAGAAAATATCAGACTAATTATGTCCATTTAGAAGATTTAACTTCTTTACAAGTTACGACAAACTATCCAAAGTTATATTAACTTCTTTTGCTCTATTTTAGATTGAGCCTCCAAATTACAATTATTCAGCTTTCAACAGATTAAGCAATTCAACAGATTTAGCAGATAACAGATCTAGCATATTAGGAAATTTAGCAGATTAGCAGAACAGGAAATTCAACAGATTTAGCAGATTAGGCAATTCATCAGATTTAACATTTCTTAAAAATTCTATTTACATATCTTGCCTAATCATAAATTAAGCCTAAACTTACATGCCTAAATCATGGTCATAATTCATAATACAACATATGCCCAAATTTTTAGTAAAACTTTGCACAGTACAGAATATTCTCTAAAAGCCCCAAATTATGATATAAAATATGAATCATGCCAAATTATAGCCTTTAATGCCCATACCCAAAAATCCATTTTTAGGTGCATTCGCATTAATAGTTATCCTATTTTAATATAGGTCTATATGCCTAAGTCACATATTCCTTTTTCAAGTCATGAATCGTTACATAAAATTTACCCAAAAATCTAGATCTTTAAATTATAACATTTTAAAATCAGATCTCAATTTTAAACATGCGTTATATCCCCAAGTTTTCAAGTCATATGTTAACATACAATGGTTCCTCTTCTTCTTAATCACAGAGTATGCACAGATCTAGATCTAATTTACAACATATGTCCCTTTTCTCAAATCAGTCACAGATTAGTCATGTCGAATTATGCATTATTCATTATTTGTCCCAAAATTTAGCATTCGTGTGTTAATCTCTTATGAGATTCAGCGCAGGCTCGTTGTAGCCTGGCTATAGAACAGAAAGAAGAAAGAGAATAGTCACAGAAAAACAGATCTGATAGATAAGAATATGCATAACCTCAGATTCAGGCTTATAACCAAGTCAAGATCATAACTAAAGTTCATATCTGAAAATAACCGTACTCACAAAAAGGGAATGATTCTTGTATTCTGGAATCTGTATTCTGACACTGAATAGCTCTCCTTTGATGTAGACTATCGATTAGATTAGAAAATAGTTGTTCTCTTTTAATTCTATTCAGATTGGAAGAAGATGCACTTGTTCTAGTTTTTGATTCCAGCATAGTAGTGATGCCATTTTTATTTTTTATCTAGAATAGAGGCAGAGTATAGGCAGAATGAAATTGTGTGGAGAGAAAGCTAGGTTTGGGGGTGTTTAAATAGGTTAGAGCTCACGAATCCGGTCAGAAAGGCGTCCAGGTGCAGAAAAATGGATTCGTCTCCAGATCTGGAAAGGGGGGGCGGGGAGGGAGGTCGACCTTAGTGTCGACCTGTTTACCGAGGTCGACCCCAGGTAGACCCTAGAGTCGACTTGGGTTCTGGGCGGGAATTTTCCCGCCCAGCCCGGGTGTCTGTTTTGAATTTCGAAATCTGAATTTTGAATTTCGGGCTGGTTTTTATTGAAACTTCTGAAGGCTATATCTTCTTCAAACGAAGTCCGATTTACGCAAACTGGACTCTATTCCAAGTAGAATTTCGAGATGAACGCAATGTCGTAACCCGTTTCCCTTAATTATCCTGTTACAATTTAATTATTCTCTGGTTTGTCATTCTTATGTTCATAGAAAATACGGGGTGTTACAGATATGTTTTTTCGTTGTTTCGTCACATGTAAAATTATTATTTGTCGCCTATTCCTTTTGAGCTAAAATTTAATTTTGAGTCTTGTGTATGGTTTCGATTTTCACATTTTTCGGGTGATCAAATTCCTTCTGCATGAACATGTGACTTGAGTCGTTCAAGTTTCCGCAAAAATATATTTTTGAAACTTTTTACAAATGTTGTTTGAGAAAAAATGTGTATATATAATAATACATCCTTTTTGAATATTAACGTTTATGGATTCGCTTTCTTCTAATTCTAATTTATGTATAAACATGAATTTTGGTGTGTTAGTTAACGTATGTTTTAGCATTTGTTTTGTATAAAAATAGATGGTTTAAATATAGTAAAGCGTATATTATCGAAACTTTTTATTTAGGCAAATCTGATAAAGGAAGTAAAATAATACAAAAAATGAATTTCAAATTTTACAAAAGTTGAATTTTTTTTATGGAAAATTTTGATTTTAATAGTCACATGTAAAGCGTAAGAAAGATTTTTGGATGATTTGTTTGCGCGTTTTAGTGGTGCACTAGGAACGACAATGCGAAAAGACGTTAACGATAACAAGCGAAAGTTGTTCTAGTTGTGGAAGCATTGTTTGCATTCCTTCTCAACGATGCGCGTGAGTTATTAATTACCTCACTTTACGTATTAGAGCTTATCATAAGCATCCTTCGTAGTCTATAGTTTGGAATTTTTGGAGTATTTCAGGGCAATTGAGGTAAATTTCCACTATCGGACAAGAATTGGAACATTTATAAGCGGAAAGAACATTGCATCTATCCGCTTTGGTTCCCTTTTTCCATCATAGGAGAAATAAATAGAGACGATTATGCATTAACCAATTAGATGGTAGGGTTTAGATGCAAAATTGCTTGCTTCACATTCATTTCGTAGTCGTGTGAGGGTAATGGGTGAAAATGTTTTCAAAAATTTGCAATCATTTAGAACTGCTAGTATATTTTAGGATGTTTGCATCATATTTTCAAAGATAAAATGCACACATATAGGAGGATTCAACTTAGAATCGTTATGCATGCATATTTTATGCTTACAACTCATTATGTACACTGTGCACATAAGCATGTTGGTTGCAAAATTGGATGTACGCTAATTGGTTGTGTAGCTTAGAAAAATTAGGTGTCAACTCCATGACTTTGTCGTTGGTAAAAATTCGTGATGAAATTTCTTTTCAAGAGGGAAGAATGTAACAATCCGGAATTTTGGTAAAAATAAATTTAGTATTTGATTAGGTTACAAAAATGGAATTTTTGCAAATGATGGAATTTAACAACAAAACTTGCACCGTTGCATTTGTGATGAAATTCTTATCAGCTTTCTTGTTTTAAACTTCGTGAAAGCAGTCCGAATGAAAAAGCTGTGGATGAAATACGAAAATGGATGGAAAAAAATAAAATAGAATCTATACTATACTATTAAAGCTGAGTTGCTTTTAGATGGCTCTCAAGCCCCCTCAAATTTCTGCTAGGGTTGAATGTAAGCATGACACGTGTAATGTTTACTCAAGCGTCATAATATTTTTCCCGTATACAAATTTCTTTCGTTTTTCTCATTCGCATTCTCGAATCTCATCCATCTTTTTCCTCCCCTCCCTCTGCGTCGTTCCCCTTCCTCTTGGCTTGCACCTCCTTCAAGAACACAGAAGCATTCTCCTTTCTTAAAACTGAAAAAGCGCTCCCCTATTTCTTTCACAATCGTTTACTCCCCGTTTCCCTTTCTATAAAAGATTATCTTCCTCTTTTTCTACCTCTTCCCCAATCCAACTTTTCCCATCCCTAGGTCATGTCGACCCCTTATTTTAAACATCAACCTGCCTTCCCTTTCTTGCTCCAGATCCCGAACCCTAAATTGATAGTCCGTCCAGTAATTTGACGGGTTCAATTGATGTCAGATCCCGAACCCTAAATCGATAGTTCCTCCAGTAATTCAATGCATTCAATTGCTTTCAGATCCTTCCTCCACATCTTTGTTGCCTCAATTTCACAGCTCTTGGATACACGGTGGAGCTTAGTATCAACTTTTTCTCCATTGGTATGTTGTGCACATCTCATTGAAAGTTTTGAAATCACCCTAATTTGGGGATTGGTCATGCTATAATAATTTTATTATTTAGGTTCTCCCAGAATGATGAACTTTATTTTGAGCTATATATTGCATATTCTGACTATAGTATCAACTAATATCATGGGTTGCCGTGTGCGAATATCGAGATTATTTATTCTGATATTAACTTGCAGTCAGAAATGTATTCCTCGATGGATCTGCACTATCTGCTAGCTAGGTTTTGCATACATAATATATTTAATATAATAGCTATGAGTGTGACACAAAGAATATGCAATTGCATGTTCTTTGGCAGGTCATATGATGTATGCATTTTTCAATGACGAAAGCATATCTAAAATATGTAATTTTATACAATGATAATTCATTTTTCCACGCTCTTTATTGTATGTGTTATGAATATGAATCTTCAAAATATTTATATTTACATTTTTGTAGTTGTTTAATTCGTTCTATACATGAGTTGGGAATGGTTTATTTTTGTTGGTAAAATTTTGATTATTATAAAATTGAAAAAATAAAGCAACTTTTTTATATTCATCATTCATAATTAAGATTTAGCATTTAGCCATCAAAAATTTAAAAAAGACGTAGCCTAGATCATGAATACAGTATACGATCATCATTAGAAACTAGCTTTATTTTTTGTTTATTTTTGTTTTATTGATGAAATAAGGAGCTTTAAATAACATATTGTTGTATCATTTTGAGGAAAATGAAAATCGTTTATCTTTTGCATTATTTTTCGTACACTTTTGATTAATGTGAATATGACATACAATTGAAGAGATCTTAAGTTTAATTATTAGGAACCACTAATTGAAAGTGAGTAAGAATGAAATTACCCAAACATATATGCAACAAAGATGGATTTGCTATGTTTTAATCATTGATGAAATGGTTTTAAAATGCTCACGATGTTGAAATACCCAATGGACATTTCATATTTTATGTTCAACGGTCTGTGGCTATATGTGTGCGTGTGTATTTGGTAAAGCAATCATGGTTTTAATGTTCTTTGAAGTGTGAATGCAAACATATGGAGTGGTCGGGGAAATACGAAAAACATCCCTAAAAAGCATGGTTAAACATCAATAAATGAAAATTATGGTTAGACAATTGATTTTTTTTCCCATCATTATGAATGCATACAAATGAATAGAAGCATTAATCATATTACTGTTGCCATCTTAAGGAGAGTTTAACCCACAGTTCTACATCTATCATATTTTGGTTAACAGTGCACCTTTCATATGCTGCATTTGATCCCACAAGAGAAATAATTGTGGTGCTAATTGGCTAATTGAATAATTTTAGAATAAGGTACTAATTTTTAAATAGGCAGAAGTCATATTTCTTTCTAATAAAAGTAATATTTCTTTTAAGAATGTATACTTTTCTTTTAAATATACATTTCATGTCAAGTAATTAGATGGAACAATTTCCTTAAGCATTTGAACGTAGTGTGATCATGTTTGTTTGTCAGTTTTAGTATGTTCCTTTTAATGTAATTATTTTTGGTATAAAAATATAGGTCATACCTTTTGGGACTTTCAACAATAATATAGGTAGTATAACCACTAATTTTTATGCTCAAACAATACAATTCTAAAAATTCATTTTTAATTTATTTGTATGCTTTATCCGTGATTAATAATTATAATAGAGAAATAATATATACCATTTATTAACCTACTGTTTTCCCATTCTTTTTTTAACAGTTTGGATTTTTAACTCACTCTTTTAAGTGGTTTTACATTGACTTGGAATTTATATAATCCACATCTATTTGCAATACCTTTAAATATTAATCACTTTTAGCGCCAATATATCGAAACTATGTTTTGTTTATAAATTTTTCTATATTCTAACCCCTCTGTTTTTTTTTTATTTGAAATTTCTCTTTGATGCTGCGAAAAACAATATTGTATTGTGCGGTCTTTAAGATTTTCTTCCTATTCTGTTTATTACTAACCAGAGCATCGCGTCTACAAGCTAAAAATGGAATATTTTGTGTGTTGGTTTAATGTTCAGACTAACTTTATTTCAATATACTACTTTGCTTCGATCCTTCTATTTAAGTAGTATTAATTTATTTTATGGTAATTTAGGTTATAAAGAAGGCAATTATGAGATTCATATAACTCATTTCACACTGTAAATGGTAAGGCAAAAATTTCGTAGTTTAGTTTCTGCTACATATTAAATACCATACCATATTCTTGAGTGATTTATCATAACTTCACCAGTGCTTGCGATGAACGGTAGCACTGGTGTACTGCGATCGACTACTCTGTAGAGTCTATTCTAGGGTTTCAGACTTTTTCCTGCAAGCCCATTTCCCATTGGTATGATAATTAAATTTTTAGGACTTGCTTCTATTCTGGTCATGTTTATGTCCATCTCCAAGCCATGGTTAATAATCGTTTGTTACAAAATGGTTAGAGATATTCCTAGGGTATTTCGGTGTTTGTCTTTTACTACATAGGGATGCTTCATAGTTTGATAACTATATGTTTGTGCTATTACCAAGATTTGTATTGGACTGATATGTTAGAGTTAATTTGTTTTTTCATAAACATATTTGTTCACATTCCCAAGATCGACTTTTGTGGTCTGTTTTGCTTTTTCAGCATGTTGTTTTTAATTATTCTACCAGCATGATGCTACATATAATAGAATGTGATGAATACTAATTCCTTGGGCAAGCTATGATTTAACACATTTGATTTGATGGTACCATTCTTTACTACTTTATATGCGGGAATCTACAATTATTCTAATATAAAACAATTTATTGCCCCTTTGTTTAACAAATAAGTAGATGAACCTGAAGGAAATGGATTACATGATTAGATTTTACATTTAAAATTGTTCAGTATAATATTTCTTTATGCTTTCAAATTACATGTATTCTAATATTGAACCTAAATTTGGGTTATTTGTTTCCTTATATATGTGAATATATTAACAACAAACACTCGATAACTATTACTAACCACAACTATAAGTAATAACAAATTATTGTGATAAATTGGAAAAAAATATGTGAAATATTTAACAACTAAGGAGTACATGTCAAATTCTTTCTGTTGAATCTAGATGCAATTTTTGATAGAATTTGGATATGCATTTAGTTTCTGTACATCTGGGATGCTTCTTCACTAGGGACGATTGCCAAATACTATGATCCGACTTTTGATATAAGATAACTACTTCGTTAGATATGTAAAATACATTTGACTTTTGTTGGTAAGAATATATAAGATGATGCATTATTTTCACTGTTAAGATTTTAAGATGAAGTTGTTACAACTTAATTTAATTAAATAAAGTTAATAGTAAATGCAAAAAACTATCTTTTCTCTAATGGGATCACTTTGATTACATTCGTCTAAAGGTTTTGGCAGTTAACAATATTGTTTATCTATTATGAGGTCCAACAGTGAATCTTTCCAGCAAGGATTTAGTCTTGGTGGTGTAATTACATTGTGCTGGGATTTCTACTTTTATTATAGATCAAAAACACAATAAATCACCTGATTACATATTAATTTTCAATGGATGTTACCAAATTTAGCCTTCATGCGTGGGGTTATAGGACTTTATTAGAAAATATAATGTAGCATTTAAAGTGATTTGAAACAACAAAGGTATATAATTTGGAAATAAGGATTGTGCGAAGAGTCAGTGCAGCCACACACAAGTCCACTTTACAATATCGGTGAATGTATTTATAGGTGATATTCAGCACCTATGTTTCCTATCTAATAAAATGCTTTATGTAATTAAAAAAGATTATTAGTTAATATTACATCAAAAAGAAATGTACATCTATTTTCTGATTTTACTTCATAATTATACATTTTTAGATACCTCTTTTTACCAATATAACAGAAAATTACCCTTTTCTGGATGGCAGTCTTTATAACCATTTAATGCTGTATTAATACTGCCTTATTTCAATTTAATGATAGGAAATCTCTGATTTTTCCTGTATTAATGTAATTTACTGTGCTATATTTAAGTTTATCTGATTAGTGGCCACCTAGCCATTTATTAAACAAAATGCGTACAATGATCACCTTTAAATATCCACGTTTATGATCATCGACCAACACCTGTTCTCGATGCCTGGAGGTAGATATTGATTTGTCACTTGCTTTCCATTAAAGCATATGTAACTGAAACTAAATATTTTACATTTCCTAGATATTGATTTGTCACTTGCTTTCCATTAAAGCATATGTAACTGAAACTAAATATTTTACATTTCCTATGAGAGTTTGTACTTCATTCTCCTTTAGGTGTTCACCTAATCGCATACGATTTTCAATTTACATCGTATCAACATAGAGTAAAATTCTAAATTTGTGAGGTAGTGGACACACTGGGGTGGTAATGGATCAATGCTTTTTAAATGTGATTCTTTATTTACTTATTTTCAAGGTTGCTATTGTATTTTGTTCCCTTCAATGTTGTAATGTATAATACATGGTCAAGAAGCAATAGGTTTGTAGTTGTAATTTTATCGCTGTAGAGGAAGAAGCAGCTGAAGGCACAACTGTTGAACTGGAATTCCAATCACAGCTGTCAGCTGTTTCAACACAGTTGGAAGGAACAAAAAATTCCATGACACAAATAAAAAATAAACTCACCTATAAAGAAGAGACTGCAGCTGCAGCAATGGCGGCAAGACGCAGTTGACAATTCAGTGTATATTACATATAACTATTTTTTAGATTGTACATTGCATTGGCTGCACTGATTGTTGGTGGACAAAATACAATGTATTATCCTCTACTTATGCTAAACTCAGTGTTAATAATGCTAAACCTTATTGATTGTTGTTGTTTGGCAGGAAATATAGTGATTCAGATGGCTCGACAGAACGACCGGATGACAACAAGCCTATGAAGAGAGATATGTAATACTTTTTTACTTTTACAGTTTGTATTTCCTTCTTTGCTAAAACTACTTCATTTATATTCAAAAAATCATTTATAGTTGAATCTTCCATCAAGATCCTTCTACAAATTAAGAATTAATTGGGAAATAATAACTCAGAGAGGTGAATGGATCAGCATCTACAGCGATTTGGGTATATCCTTCTTTATTTGATTTTGATTAAAGTGCCTATTTTAAGTATGAGTGCCAAAGACTTTAATTCGCGGTTTATTCACTTCTTGCACTTATGTGTCAATATGTCCAATCCTAATTTTGCTGTTGGCATTTCAATCTCTTGATCACATTATCATGCTTCTCTATAAATGGATAAGTTGAATATTGATGAAGTTACGATTATTGAATAAACTGAAAAAATCAATTTGAGCTACCAATAATGGTATCCTTTTGTTTAACAAATCAATATTCCACCAGTATTTTATTTTTACATTTGATATTCTTACTAACCACATGTTTTTTTGTTTTTTTGAATGCAGGAAAGTTGAAATCAATATTTTATATTGTTTGTGATGCATATATAAAAAATAAAAGATCATCTGCACCTACGACCATGAAGTCAATGAGTTATCCTAAATTATTAACCAATTGTTCACTTTCGAGGTAAGGTAACAAATATCTATTCATTTATTCAACTCAACAATGCTACAATGACCGAAAAGCTTTTTGTCAATTTGTGCGAATCCTACGTGTACTGCATGGTATTTGCAAGAGCTGAACCGTAAATCACGGAGATGGGTTGATTTCATGGGGAAGTGGTTTGATTTAACGGTTGGATTTACTTCCTCAATTTTTGATAGAAAATGGTTTAGGTAAAGTATCATTTTCCTATTCAACTATCTTAGTTCAGCAGTGTATATATTAAGATAACAACACCATGACTAAATTCGTTCTGAAGCAGCTTCGCTCCATGCCTTAACTTTATCATTGGCAGCACTAACGTCGGTGGCTCCTCAACAGCTGAATATTGCAATGCATTGCGCTCCCTTATGAGTGATAGCGCCCAATGCACTTGCCTTTTACTTACGGGAACTGTGCCTTTCAGAATCCCTTTTCTCCCTGGTCTTCCTTCTATATGTGCTTCTCAGTCTGTTCCTCCCCAATGCAAATGTATGTATTACTTTTTAAGCACATTTTCATCCAATATGCTATTTAAGCAAATGTCTGTATATATTCCTTAGTTGTATAAGAGTCTATCACAAGATGATATATTTACATGCAGGTACTCTCACCAAAGCATTTGGCTCTAACTAAACATGAATGGGTGCATAATCTTGCCATTAATTTTACTCTATATGTACCGATAAGGTATCTTGATCATTCAAAAAATTAAAATTGTGCATTGACCGGAAATGTGTATATCATCTGTACAATGGAATAACGTGTAAAAGACGGATAAATGAACGCTGCATGTAAATAATATGATAATTTGTCTATGGTTGAACCTTTCTCAAAATAGCATTATTGAAATGGTCATAATGGTATTGTGCGGAGCTAGATGTCAAGACCTTGGGATGGCATATGTATTTTGGCAGTATTTCTTGCATTACTGCAATCCTTTGTAAAATATACGCTTTTATAATACTTCCTACCGTTGAACTGATTAGTGCATGTATCTATAGTAGAGTAACGTTAAGTACAACTACTGTCTACTGCATGTTCCTTGCAAGATTAGTCCGACTATAGCATGCCCATAGAGGAGTCCATCACTGCAGACGTGGTGGCAGTAAGGCTTGGGCATGACTAAAGCTGCCTTGGCCAGGCCTGCTGTGCGCATAAAGAAGTGTAAATAGGTAGCTTCACTGTTAGACGTTAAAAGCTGGGTTCAGGACAGGGAACCATTCAAAGATGAGTAAAATATGACGCTATTTGAACCCCCGATATGTTTACTATATAAATTCTGAACTTGAAAACAACTATCTGATGACTAAGCTTAGGATTTGATTGAATTGTAGAATTTCATCGTTCATTCTTTTTGGTGTATAAATATGATATCAAATGCATTATTACTTTTTTTTCTCTTGGTTTTTCTGCTCTTATGGACCATATTTTCATGGTTGTACATTAAGGATTGATGACAGTGTTTTTATTGTTTTGTTAGAATATTTACTCTGATAACTTGAACTCAATACAAATAAGTACTGAACTGAAATTCTAATTGCATTGCTTCAGGTTAGGAATAACATACTTTTTAACTTTTTAGTCTTATGAAGCTTAAGAATAATGCAATACTTTTAGCCTTCTACGTTAAGGTTACCAGCTATAACTTCGGGCAACCTGATGTTGATTGTTATATGTACAATTTTTAAATCCGTTATACTATTTACTTTCTCTGATTAACCAAGACATTCAACTGGTAATGTGTAGTTAACCCCTAAATCTATATGATGTTAAAGTAAAATAGTGTAAATGGACAGCAGTAAGCAATAATTTCGAAAAAGAGCATTACAGAATACGTAATGCAATATGAATATTTGTGGTCTAAGTTTCCTCTTTTTATAGTTTTGTTTCTAAACATGATAAAATTGAATTTCTTCGTAAGGGAAACAAATAATGATCCAAGCTATGAAATTACAACTACAAATTTATATAAAGAGACATTTGTTTACGTGTATGACAATTATTTCACTATTAATAATTTTGGTCTCAACATTCTTTGCACACACACACACACAACACATACACACACAAATATATATATATATGTACACACACACACAAGAGTGTGTATCAGTTGGGCTTAACTATGTCTATTCATTTAAATTCGTTAATATGACCTAAAGATGTAGGTTATAAAGCTGATGAGTCTGGAGATAGCTGGAGATGAATGGCTATAAAGCTGAGGGAGATGGTTGGAGATGACTGGCAGTGAAAGATATATGGGTAGACGTTGGGGACATTAGCCTCCTTTATCATCTCTTATCTGATGACTATATTGTACTATCTGAAATACGATGATTACAAAATTACGCAAACGGAGATAAAAATGATATGGGATTACGCTTGCCATAAAAGATACATTATCAGAAAGGTTTACAATGATTTTTTCCAGTTTTTACTCATGTCCAATAAAAATACTTTGTAGATGGGTTTGTGCAATGATCAAGAAAATGACGCCTGTGTGAAAACATATGAACCCAAACTCTTATTTTGGAATTATGTGAGTGTCATAATATGTAATTCGATTTTTTATTTTTATCATTCATTTTGCTTTTATATTTTGTAAGATGCAAGCAACTATAGATAGTTCAAAATAACGTGCTTAATCAGAGATCAGTCATGGTCAAGGCCCAAAAGATAACAAACGCTTGATTTTAAAACCAATAAAAGCATGCGTAAATGTGAGAATCCAACGCATAACGGTTAAGTATATTGTTTTTGGTTGTTTTTTTGGTGTTACTATTGATATCCAAATATTTTTATCTGCATACAAAAAAGGAGAAGTGATGCTTAGATATAGAAATGTACATGAAAGTATCATATTCAAATTTTGAACATCTCCTGGACGTGATCTCCATTTATGCTTAGAAGTTCTACTCTTTGTTAAAAAGTATTTTGCGCTTTTTACTTAAGTGATCTAATATTCAAGTTGCTGACCAAAACATTATATAATAGATCGTGTGCGTAGCACGGGTTCACACTAGTAATTAGTATATGGTAATGAATTAATTTCCTCCCACACATACTGTCAGGTCGACCAGAACAGTCGACCGAGCGATCTACCAAAAAGAGGCCGGCCATGGCGGCCGACCGCTTGGTCGATGGCAGCAGGCGACGTCTAGGTTTTTGATGTATATTATTTATATTAATGTGCAGATGTTTATTAAATTAAATCTAATATTCCAAGGTCATTTCTATGCCTATAAATAAAGGGTTATACCCTCATTCTCTTATTCATATTTTTTGAAGCCAGTAGCGAGCTCTGTCATTCCTCCAATCTCTTCCAAAACACAAATTATAAACATATACAAATCATATTTATAATATTGGAGAAGATTAAATTCAGATTTATAAATAGAGATGGTTCTTCGCTTAGGTAGTCTAAATTATTGAATTTCCTTCTTCCATTCCTATTTTTCTTTCAAATCTACAAATATAAACCTTTGTTTGCAAATCCTTTTTGGAAATAAATTGTAGCTTTTACGTGAATGAGAAATTATATGCATTGTTTATTATAAACATATATAATTCATTTGTGTTGTATTTGAATTATATGCCTAAAAGTGACAGATTTATTTATTTGTCAGATCTGAATTATTATGAATATTTGCTAAGTATGGGTTTGTAGGCCTTTCGAAGTTATTATCATCTTCTTGCCTACAATTTTTCTTGTTTTTTAGATTTATTATAGTTCAAAAACCGTTGTTAGATTTGTAGTTTTATTCCAAATTCATAGAATTGGGTGTTAAATTATAATTGTGCAGTATTGTTTAAAGTAATTAATAATCCTATTTTGTTTGGTGTCGTATGTGATTTTACTTAATTATTGTAATTTTTTCCTTTGTTAACAAAAAGACGTTATTTGAAATCTATAAGGAAAATAAATAAACCAAATAAGAAGAAATGTGCAAATTCGCGTATTTTTGTACATAGTTTGAAATAGGTATTCTAAACAAAATACTAACTTGTTCATTTGTTATTTGAAATGATGTCAAATCTTCCCTTTTTTATTAATTTGCGCAAAAATTACAATAATCATAGTAAATAACCTTTTATAAAATTTTGAATCGTAAAACAAGAATAAACACAAAAATGGTTGTTTTGGTCGCTAGTTTAGACCATAACATGAATAATAAATAATAAGAAAATATAAATTAGTAACTACGTTAACTTCACGTTTAAATATACATATACATATTAAACTTATCCGTCCAAATCTACGTAAAAGATGCCATTTTATTATATAAATGTTTGTGTGATCGCGTGTTTGAATTTTAAGTGTTTCTATTTCATGGGAATAAATGTATGGTAGTAATTCCCATAAAGAATGGAAATTAAACGTTTGTGGCCATTGTAGCAATTAATGGAGATGTGATTAAGGACCTTAAGGCAAGTGAAACACCAGAGGGGGTGAATATTGTTTTACCGAATTTATTAATTTCTTGAAATCTTTTCGGATTAAACAAAATAGTATGCAAATCATAGATATTAACAGACACAAAGTCAATCATAGAATGCAGAAAATAAAAGTAAAAGCAATAAAAAGAAAGTACACAACAGGATTTTATACTGCTTCAGGACTCCCCTACATCCAATCCCACACAACTTTGGGTTGATGCAGATTTTTATTCAAAAATATCCAATTACAATCCTTAATTTCAAGACTACAATAGCACACACAAATTGATTCCAAGTACAGTGACACTTAGTTGATTTATGGGTAACAACTTTACACTAAATCGATTTCCGAGACACAATCGTGAAAGTGTACGTGTGTACTTGTCAAGTATAATATACTCACAAGGATCGTGAAGTATGACGAACAATATTCAAGTATAAAGTAATGGCTAATCACAGAACTAAATAATAGCAAATGCAGCAAAAATAGAAAAATCACACTAGAGATTTTTATACCGGTTCGGAGCACCGTCCTACGTCTAGTCCCAGACTTCTATTTGGATTTTCACTAATAACAACCTTACTTCACCCGGAGGAACAAGTTTACAACACCCAAGCAGCCGAACGGGAATTTCACGCTTCTAACAACACGAGGACTTCAACACTTGCCTGTTACAACACGGAGGACTTCACTACTTGCCTCTTACAACATGGAGGACTTCAAACAAGATGAATAAACTTGTAGTTTGACAATGTGTGTTCTTAATAACACGAATTTGTCAATTCTTGTTTAACCTTCCTATAATCTTATCCTCAAATAGAATTTGTATTTATGAAGATTTTAGAAGATGATATCGTATTTGAATCAAAAGAATAATATATAAATTCTTGGATTCAAGAACGATATTGTGAAGAATATGAGTGCTTAAGTACTTGAGAATTCAAGAATGAAATCAATAATATAGAGATTAGATAGAAAGAATTGGTATTTTGAAATGATGACTTCAAGATGTTTAAATAAGAGATAAACAGTTCTAACCATTAGTAAAGAGTTACAAACTATGGATATGATCATTGGTGAAAAGGAAAGGAAGCAACTCTTAAAGAATTGGAAGTGACTATTCGAATAGTTGCTTCTTTTTAAAATGGTCGATAGGTAAAAATGGACCAGTTGACAGGAATTTGAAAATATACATGTACGTTATATATATGTATGCATGTTCATTGGGTTTTCTGGGCAGAATCGGTCGACTGCTGGTATTTGACCGGTCGATCGGTTTTGACCAGAAAACCATATGAATGTGCACACACACATATTTTACATATATATATATATTCCCAATACTGAGGAATATGATTATTTGAGGATAGATTTTAACATTAATAACACTACCAAATAATCAATCTCTAATATAAAATACCATATGAAGCTCTTTGTGTCTTTGTCGAACCATTGATCATCTCTTTTTGAAGATAATGAATCATCTCTTTGTTAGTAATCAAAACTTCATGAATTCCTTGACTCAACATTCTTCCCCTTTTTGATTGATGACAACATAGCTCTTGAAACTTTAAGAATTCCCCTTGTATATAATCTCCCCCTAATTTAAGCACTTATAATATAATTCCTGCACAACACTGTTCGTACCACTTTTCTCCCCCTTTGTCATCGACAAAAAGGAGTAGATAAACAAAATAGAGAAGAGTGAATATGATACCAGCAGATGAAATACATACAATTAAAGATACCATAATTGTATCATACAACATACCACACATAACGTACCAACAAACATACCCAAGAGTCATAACATACACAACCGAGTCTATGTCAAATAAAATACAACACTACTTACGTACAAGTGCTAGTTGATGTCTTAAGATAGCAAGATAAAGACGTAAAAACATAAGCAAGAGGTAAAATAAACCAGTGAGATGCAAATCTAAGACTCGGATTCGGTTTCCTCGTCTTCTTCTTCTTTTTCCTCTTCCACTTCCTCTTCTTGAACATGAGACTTACCACGACCACGTCCACGGCTAGTCCCGGAGCTTGCCGCCTCAACGGAAGATGTCCAATTGTAAGAGGGAGGTGCCGGACGTTTTCCAGGATCTTGAGCTTGCGACGTTGAAGGACCACAAAGAAATCGCCTCCCATAAAGTTCCAAAGAAAGATTTTATTTTGTTAAAGCGTTTTTCCATTTTCGTATCCATGCGATTAAGATGTGCTTCAAGCAAGAATTGATTACGCGCAATTTGGTCAAGCGATTCTTTAGTTGATGAAGATGGTCCAAGAAGTTTTATTTCTTCCGGTTTTGGCCTAGATGATTGTGAAGTGGTGCCTCCATGACTTCTCTCCTTCCATTGTTCAAATGACATAATTGAGAAATAAGGTGGAGGTAGCTTCATCCTTTTGATTGACGCTTTGTTGATGCACTTAGGTCATGAGGATGGAGACTCGGGAGGAGTAATACCACAATCGAGTAGGAGACGCATAATGTATTCATTATAGAATATTGTCAGCCTTGTAGAATCATTAACGCTCAAGATTTCATCAAAAATCATTCCAATCCAGTTTATATTGACATCTCCATAAATAGGGCATGAAGCCATAAAGTTTTCTTTGAACTTTTTTGTGGAGGAGCCATGATGAAATTGAATGAGATTGGAGAATTTTGAAGCTAGGGATTTTGGGGATTTTGTTTTTTTGAACGTTGAGAGTAGAAATGAATGGGTAAGAGGGTGAACTAATGTGTTGTTTCATTTTAAAAATAGAAAAAACCTCGATCGGTCGACCGTTGGGAATATACCGGTCGACCGTTTTTATACAAAGATCAAAACGGTCGACTGGTCTATATTCGCCGGTCGACTGGTCCTTCAAAGTTTTGTTTCTCTTCCCTTTTTCTCTTCTTCTGTTTTTGTAACGGTCTAAACTTTATTGAATTCTTTCAAAAAGAAGTATATCTATGTTATAACATAGGAAAAATACATAAATATAATCATAACATATTTAAAACAAAACTAATGAGATGTAGCCGAATTATGCTCGGTTGACTCATCCTTGGCCTCGTTAATACAAGGTGTCCATGGTGACCATTTTCCTTTTGCACCTTCGTTACGATCCCAAGAGCTTGGACTCCTAGAGGATGAAAGAGCATGTGGCATTGGTTTATAAATGCCATGTTTGTTTGTGATATAGAAAAATGATGTCATGCGTTCTAATAATGATTAACGTTCGGAAGTAAGTCGTTGCTCATAATGAAGTTGTCGTCGAAGATCCATTTGATGCTTCTGATAATGATGAATCTCGTTGATCTTTTCTCTAGTTCGAGGTGAGCAAAACAGTGCTTTCTTTGCACATTTAAATGAAGGCGTATTACCGGCGGTATGAGTGCATTATGATTTGCTTTCCGGAGTCTCAGGAGAGTAATATTCCTCTAGTTCAGAACTAGTAACTGAAATGTGAGACCTTTGTGCACACTCATCGCAGATATGAGCCATACTGAAGTATTTAAACCTTTGAAATATAGACTTGGATTTGAGAAGATGCCAAAAAGAGAATGAATGAAAAGCTTATATATAGAGTTGTCTATATACAGATTAGTGGATGAGAAGTGTCAAGGAATAGTTGCCGTACAAACAATGAATAGCTCATATTCTTTTACTAAAGATAGAAATAGCTACAAAATAGCTAAACTTTTGAAAGTGATTAAATAGACTATAGAAACGAATTTAGTGATATATGACTTCAGTGTTTATAAATCAAGTTCATTTCTAGAAATTAATCCAAGCTCTCTACGTAACATAATGATATTTGATTCAAGTAGAGGCTTAGTAAAAATGTCCACTAGTTGACGATCAGTTTGGACATATTCGAGACATATGTTTCCTTTTTCAATATTGTCTCTCAAGAAATGATGATGGATATCAATATGTTTGGTTTAAGAATGATTTACTGGATTCTTTGATAAGTTTATAGCACTGATGTTATCACAGTATATAATAGAATTTGATAAATGAATATCAAAGTCTCGAAGTGTTTGTTGCATGTATAAAACTTGAGTACAAGAAAGAGCTGCTGATATATACTCGGCTACACATGTTGACAGTGAAACACAATTCTGTTTCTTACTAAACCAAGAGACAAGTGATTTTCCAATAAAATGGCATGTACCACTTGTACTCTTTCTATCCGTTCGAGAACCTCTGAAATCAGCATTGCAATATGATACTAATTCGAGTGGACATTCTTTTGGGTAGAAAAGACCAAAATCTTTGTTATTATTAAAATAACGAATTATACGTTTTACTGCCCGTAAATGTGATTCCTTTGGATTTGCTTGAAATTGTGCACATAGACAAACACTCATCATTATATCTGGATGACTTGCTGTAAGATAAAGAAGAAAACCAATCATGCTTCGATATAATTTCTGGTCAACAATCTAAACATTATCATCTTTTTCAAGATGTGTAGTTGTACTCATAGGTGTAGGTTTACCAAACGTATTTTCTAAACCGAATCGTTTGATAAGATTTCCACAGTATTTTTATTGATTAATAAAAATACTATTCGAAAGTTGTTTGATTTGAAGACCAAGAAAATATGATAGTTCTCCTATATAAGACATTTCAGACTCTTTGGTCATAATATCCGCAAATTCTTTGCATAGTTTACGTTTGTCGAACCAAAAATTATATCATCTACATATATCTGGATAACCAATATTTCTTTCCGAGAATGTTTAATAAACAAAGTTTGATCGACTTTGCCAATTTGAAATCCTGAATCAGTAAGATAACTACGTAATCGTTCATACCAAGCACGAGGTGCTTGTTTTAAACCATACAAAGCCTTCTTAAGTTTGTATACGTAGTCAGGATGCTTTTCATGTACGAACAAGGGAGGTTGTTCAACATATACATTCTCTTTGATAAATCCATTTAGAAAAGCACTTTTGAAATCCATCTGATAAAGTTTGAAATTATGATGACAAGAAAAGGATAATAAGATTCTGATAGCTTCTAGTCAAATAGCAGGTGCAAATGTTTCTTCATAATCGATACCTTCTTCCTAATTATATCCTTGTGCTACTAATCTTGCTTTATTTCTGGTGATGTTTCCTTGTTCATCGACCTTATTTTTATTGACCGATTTAGTACCAATAACTGACTGATCGGTTGGTCTTGGAACAAGTTCCCAGACATCACTGCGCTCGAAATGAGTTAATTATTCCCGCATGGCAATGATCCAGTAATCATCAGTAGCAGCTTCTTTTGGATTCTTAGGTTTGATATTCGAAAGAAACGCAACATGACCTATTTGATTGAGTTGACTCCTTGTTCTAATTTTTGATGTTACTTCTCCGATTATATTTTGAACCAGATGATCTCTTAATATCCTTGGAGGAGATCGTAATCTTGGTGGAGAAGGCAACACATATAGTTGAGGAATATTCTCAATTATTTCTGAGTCAGAATCAACATTTGTGATGATCGGATTATTAGTGACTATAGTTTCTTCACCATCCGATTTGTTATGAGAAGGTTGATAGAATTCATCGAATGAAACATGAAGTGATTCTTCAATAGTTTTGGTTCTTTTGTTAAAATACGATAGGCCATTCTTTGTTCTAAATAACCGACAAATATGCCTTCATCGGACTTGGGATCAAATTTTCGAAGATAGTCTTTCGTGTTTAAAATAAAGCACTTTGAACCGAAAACTTTGAAGTATGAGATATTTGGCATTCTTTGATTAAATAATTCATAAGATGTATTCTTGGTGAGAGGTCGAATGGATACACGATTCAAAACATAACATGTAGTTGCAACAGCTTCTGCCCAAAAATGTTTTGGTAAAGTGGTTCCATTTAATAATGTTCTTGCACATTCTTGTAAAGTCCGGTTTTTCTGTTCTACAATTCCGTTTTTTCGTGGAGTTCTAGGGAATGAAAAGTTATGTTATATACCTTTCTTTGTACAAAAACGTTCAAATTCATTATTTTCGAATTCTCCGCCATGATCACTTCTTATATTTTTAACTTTAAGCCCTTTTGATTTCTGAATTCTCTTGACGAAAGATTTGAAATGATAGAAAGTGTCACTTTTGTTTTTCAAGAAAATCGTCCAAGTGTAACGAGAGTAATCATCAACAATTACAAACACATATCGACTATGGTTTATTGACTGAACCTATGTAGGTCCAAATAAATCCATATGTAGTAGCTCAATTGGTTGTAATGTTGATATGATTTTCTTGGATTTAAAAGATGGTTTAGTCAATTTTCCTAATTGACACGCGTCACAAATGTTATCAACCGTAAAGTTCATTTTGGGTAGTCCTCTAATTAGATCATTTTTTGCTAACTTGTCAATAGTTCTGAAGTTTATATGACAGAAGCGTTTGTGCCATAGCCACGGATCATTATCATTTGCTATAAGACACATATCTGAATTATGATTAATATTCATATTCAGAATATATAGATTTCTGTCTCTATACCCTTCGAAAACTAACTTATGGACTTTATCTAAGATATTGCATTTATTATCAAAAAAGGAAATTGTAAAACCCTTGTCGCATAACTGACTAATACTAAGTAAATTGTATTTCAAATTTCTAACTAGCATGACATTAGTAATAAGAGGTAAGTTAGATGTACTGCAATTGCTCACATCGCCTTTGCCGATGATATAGCCTTTTGAATTATCTCCAAAAGTGACGGAGACACCATCTGAGTAAGTAATATTTGTCAATAATCTCTTGTCTCCAGTCATGTGCTTCGAGCAACCACTATCCAATATCCACTTTCCTCTTTTCTTAAGTGGGACCTGCAAAAAATAAAATCAAGTCCATGGTACCCACCTTTTTATAGGGTCCCAAGAGTTAGGTCTTAGGATCCAAACCCATACGGGTCCGGTATCCCCTTTATATACATAATTAGAATTGAAATTTATAGTATTCATAAAGTGTTGAATATATTTGTTCCTAAACAAGGCTTAGGATATAAGAAACAAGAAACCCAGAAACATCTTGGTTTCAAAAAGAAAAATGTAAAACAAGATAAAGCTAAGAAAAATCTTAGTTTGTTATATTCCAAACCAAAACCGGTTGTGAAGTTTCAAAACTTTCAATGATTTTTGTCAAATTTTCTCGACCTTTGTTGAAGTTAGAACCATTTGGAGTAATATTATCTAACTTTGTTTGTAAACTAACTTTTTCTAGGTCCAGAATTTTGATTTTTGTCTTAAGTTCAATATTTTCAGTAGTGAGAGTATCATTTTTCTCTTTTTGAGTTTTGATTTCTTGACTCAAAAAAGATAATTGAGAATCAATATTAGATGATGATTCTTGAGCTTTTTTAAGTTCTTCTTCTAATGTTTTTTTCTCGTCTTATAACATATCTCGTTCAAACTCTGCTCTACTTAAATCTGCTTTGGATTCTTTCCACTGTCGTTTCATATTTTTAAATTTAACTATCAATTCAGCATTAATATCAAGAACTTCATTAAATGTAGGAATTTGTACCTCATCTTCTGTTGCCATGAAGTAAACATTTTCTTGTTCATTTTCTAAATCACTTTCACTTTCTGATGAAGACGAGTCTTGTAACACCCCGTATTTTCTGTAAACGTTAAAGTAACGAATTAAAGAATAATTAATTACAAATGTGAGAATTAAAGGAAACGGGTTACGCCATTGCATTCGTCTCGGAATTCTGCTTGAGATAGAGTCCGAGTTTGCGTAAATCGGATTCCATATGAAAGAGTTACGACCTTCATAAGATTCAAGAATTTAAATAAACAACTCAGAATGAAGTTCAGAAAATTCAAATTTCAAAATCAGAAGCAGAAGCGGGCTGGGCAGGAATTTTTCCGCCCAAGGCCAAGTCGTCAAGGAGGTCGACCAGGGGATCGACCTCTCCCCATACAGGTCGACCTGGGGGTCGACCTCTTCCTCGAGTCAGATCTGAAATCTGACATGTTTCTTTGTGTGACGATCTGCTGTCTCATTAGGGCTTATGTGGCAAGTTCGGGTTGGTTCTATTAGGTTTGAATGACTTTGATTTGCCCTGGGTTGATCTGACGGTTCCTATTTAATCAAACTTCTATATAAGCAACCTAAATCTAAACCCCAAGCCACACAAAAATATTCCTAAGACTGTCATGCTGTCTGTAATCAATCTAGAGTAGCCGCCATTCTCCATCAACTAGAACAAAAGTTAGGAATTGTAAATCAAATCTAATTCAACTAAGAGAATTCAACGTCTACAACAAAGGAGAGCTATTCAATTTCAGAATACAGATCCCAGAACATAAGACTAGTCTCCTTTTTGTAAGTCCAGTTATCATTTAGACTTAAACGATATTAGAATTATGACTAAATAACTGGATGTAGAACAACGCCCTATGTAAATTTATGCCTATCCTTTTTGTTAGACTGAATTGATTAAGACTATGACTCTTATCATGATTTTGTTTGTGATTATGTTGTATGTGATTTTATGATAAATGTTAAATGCTTGACAATGAATCCATATGTTGTATAATTTGGCTTTGACATATATGTTCTGTAATTTAGCGATGACATAATATGTTGTATACTTTGGCGATGACATATTATAATTTGGCGATGGCATATCATATTGTGTAATTTGGCGATGACATCGCATATTTTTAAATTTGGCAATGGATATCATATTGTGTAATTTGGCAACGACATCCCATATTGTTTAATTTGGCAATAACATTTCAAGTTTTATGATTTGGTAATGACCCCTATATATTGTATGACAATTTGGGATTTTTTCTATGTTTATGCAAGTTCAACCATGATCACATATATGACCAAAACTACATGCTAATATGATTAGGATCATGTTAAATTTGATCCAACTAATTTGCAAGTTCACAGCAACATGCCTAATTTTAAGTTTATGTAGTTCTATGCAAAACCCCTATTTCACGATTCATGTTGAGTAGATCTAAATTTGCAAGTTCATAATTAAATGTATATTGTTCTATGCCAAATTCATATGATACATGTGTAGTTAGATCCATATTTTTATGATGTTGGAATTATTACACGTTCCTCTTTTTCCCTTTTTGTGTGTAAGTTAGGTTATGTATCGAGCCTAACACTTTATGTGATTCATGTGAACGTTTAACGGGGGTAACGTTGGGGGAAAAACATGAAATTACATATAATTGGCATATTTGGCTCATAAACATGTAAATGTTTTATGACATAAAGTGGTATAAATTTTTATACCTAAAATTATGAACTTGATTTAAAAGGGAAAGTGGGGCTTGACTTGAATGACAATAATTTACATATAAATATAAAGAGGTAAATATGTAAATTTAGAAAAGACAAATATGCCTAACCTGAGGTTAGATTGAGTTACGGTGTAAGATATCCCGGAACCGCCCGACACATCTAGCAACCGTAACAATATATATCTAATGTGGGAGGTTAGTGCATCAAGCCTAAAAGAACCCGAGGTTAGACTGAGTTGCAATGTAAAACTGCCCGGCCCGACCGACACATCCAGTAACCGCAACAATACCTGTCTAATGTGAGTGGTTGGTGCTTTAATGAATGAATTAAAGCTAAGTCAAGAATGGTAGGGTTAATTTAATTAAGGCAACACTTAACCAATACAACATGTTAACTAGACTGATGGGTGGGGTTAAGTTTACTTGGACACTTAACCAATTTAATATGTTGACTAGGTAACCCTAGTAACGGGGACCCATTTAAGCAGTAACCCACATAGATGTATCATCGTACCCTGAACTAAGCAGGGTGGGGCACGATTACTGGGCCGATTATAAGCGGTCAAAACAACGGTGGTTGGTGTGTCAGTGTAGCTTCCGACGGAGTACGAGCGTGCACGTACACCGAAGTGGAAAAAGCAGGCATTGGGCATTAGTAGTTATACACTGTGCATCTTGAATCGCGTCGGGTTGCCACCATAGGATTTGATACACCCCATGGTGG
Organism: Allium sativum; assembly: GCA_030737875.1. Lineage (NCBI taxonomy): Eukaryota > Viridiplantae > Streptophyta > Magnoliopsida > Asparagales > Amaryllidaceae > Allium > Allium sativum. Next base: position 11,021,084 of record CM060917.1, read on the forward strand.
GACCAGCATAGGTATCTACAATCGAGCGGGGCCGTATGACATAAGTAGTAAATGCATGCGAGTAGGAGCTGATCGATAAAAAGGGATCACTGGGTTTGGACTCATGATGATGGTTGAAATATCTAGTAGGTTCAGAGAATATGAATTTGAGTGCGATAGTATGATTACTTTATCTTGCCTTATCATATGTTACCTTATTTCGTTGTTATCGTCCTGCGTCCAGCTTATTCAAGTCATGGTTCTTTTACCAGTTTACATGATGAATAATCACTGGACTTACCAAATTTATGTCTGACCCATTTTTCTTTTGCCCTCTTTTCTTCCTCCCCCCCCCCCCCTCAAGTACCCAGGGAGGGAATAGCTCAGCTTAATTTGGACCGTTCATCTTTCCAAGCTTGGCTATGGCTTTGGACACACTACTACTTGGGGATTTATGCAGTTTTATTTTGTTTTATGCTTCTTTATGTTATAATCAAGACAGAGACTCTGATGTAATGATTTGGAAGTTATTTTGAGACAGTTTGATGTAATGTCTTTGTTATGAACCACAAATGAAATAAATTTATTTTTTCCGCTGCTTATATATGTTTGTCTTGTAAATTATCTGTGTCTTTTACCTATAATGCTCCACCAATGTTAAGGCATTCCCTTTGTGAGTGACCTTAACGGAGGTAGGGTGTTTCACTTGGTATCAGAGCAAAGATTTACTAAATCAGATAAAAAAAATTGAAAACTATTTTTCAAAAAGGAATTTAAAGAAGCAATTTTTAAGAAAAGTGTTTTATTTTAAAAAGGCATAATCCCCCAAAAGTCATATGCACTATCTTTCTATCCTTTGTTTTGAATATTTCCTTTTTCGTTTCAGCATGTCTGGAGACCTTAACCTTCCAGGGGGCGTGTCGGTACCTGGCTGGTTCAGAAGGTACCCAGAGTCTATGTAACAACCCGGAAAATCTGGGCCAGTTTAAAATTTTTATTTTGGCAATTTTATCGAATTTTGATTATTTAAAATGAATTATTTTAAATTATATCGACGAGAAATTTATTATGAATATAAATCGAACGTATATATTATATACGTCGTCGTTAGAATATAAATAATTATATATAATTATAAAAGGAATTGAAAATGGCGCGGTAGTTCGATAATTCGATTTCAAACTTCAATTGAATGTACCGGGTGCAAATCAAACTGGATTTTAGTGAAACCAAAAACATTAGGATCTAATTGATGATATCTTTCCAACGAATCAGAAAAATCAAAATTTCATAGCGGGAATCAAAAGATATGTCTAGTTGAAAATTCTGAATAGTCGCTATAGAATTCAGGCCCTTGAAAATGGAGATTTTGCAAACGACCTCGGATTTCGACGAAACCATTTTTGTTGGGTCCGGGATGTCAAGTTATTGCTAGATTCCAAATTTCATAATTTTTCGAATCAATACGTGGGCGCGGCAAAAGAAAACGCGTTTGATCAGTTTCAGTTGATTTTAATCGACTGGAAAATGGCCATTTTTCAAACGGTCTCAGAATTCGATGAAACTAGTTTTGTTAAGACCGTATCGTCAATACGAAGCTAGAAAATATTTTTCAGGAATTTTTCTAGTTAGTATGTGACCCCGGTAATTTGAAATGTACGTTTAAAATTCAATATAGTGATTTAAATGTAAATTCAAAGGAAACTGATTGTAACAATCGAATCATCTTACGATATATATCCCATTGTGTTCGGAATGGGGGTAAAACGCTATGGACGACAGGCGGTGGGCCTCGTTTAGAGGTCGTATGTAAAAGTCAACTTTTAGAATTAAATAAAAATATATATATATATATAATAATCCTTCTCTCCTCCCCTTATCTCCTCTGCCCCCCCCGTCCGTTCATTTCGAATCAGATCGAAGAAAAGAAAAAGGAAAAAAGAAAAAAAGAAAAAAAAACGACGTAGCCGCCGATGGAAGCACGCCGCCCGCCGCCACCAGGACCTCGCCCCCCCCTCTTCTTCCTCCGGTCGGCGCCTCCACTGACGAACCCTTCCCCTTCCTCCTTCCAGTTTGGGAGGACCCGAACCCCACCTCCCCAATCCGCCGCTCCAGCGGATGCGAGACCCCCCGGCGCCACCAATAGACCGGCGCTACCCCTACTACCTCAGCGAGCCTTCTCCATCTCCATGTTAGTTTGTTTCTGAATTTTATTTACTTTAAAAACTGAATTTTATTTACTTTAAAAACTGATTTTTATTTACCTTAAAAACTGGTTTTTATTTATGTTGTAAAGTTATAAAAATATAATCTTTTATATTGTGGAAGTAAACATATGATTTATATATTTTTAAAGTATCAAAAATATGATTTTTATATATTGAACATCGAAGTAAAAATGTGATTTTTATATATTGAACATCGAAGTAAAAATATGATTTTTATATATTGAACATCGAAGTAAAAATGTGATTTTTATATATTGAACATCGAAGTAAAAATATGATTTTTATATTTTTATATATTGAACATCGAAGTAAAAATATGATTTTTATATATTGAACATCGAAGTAAAAATGTGATTTTTATATATTGAATAGCGAAGTAAAAATTCGATTTTTACATAGGTAGTGAAAGCGGACAACGAAGGTGACAAAAAGGCGAGAACGAAGAAGATTTATATCAAAGAAGAGTCAAGATGTTTGGATAGCTATTGGTGAGAACTTCTCACTCTTCAATTTCTTTTCTAGTTATATATATACTAGGATGCAGACGGTGTTTAGTAGCACCCGACACAATCGTCCACAGACCATGGACTTGTTTGTTTGATTGCAAAAATTAGTTAGATTATTTGGTTTGAATTGAACTGTTGGGTGAATTGAAATTGATTTGATTGATGTGTGAATGGCGTGGGCCTTCACTAGACCGGGGATAAGGCGAGGCCTCGTCCCGTTTCTAGTATCGTGCCGTTATGCCACCGAAATTTTCTAAAATATGTTAGAAAAATAAAATATCATTTTATTGAAAGAATGAACTGAATAGAAATTCATATGTTAGAATAAAATTAATTTTTAACGTGAATATGAATATAGTGAATGTGAATAAATAGATATTCATTTACAAATCGGACGGTTTGTTTATGTACACTGATTTGACTGACATTGATTGGGACGATAAATTTTACACATTGCCCAACTGCACAAATAAAATATGTGTTTGATTGTTTGAAACCCCACACGGGTGTTGGGATGAAATTTGAAGTTCACTCATCCTGATTGATTAAATATGTCGATCGATTGATTGACAGGCTGTTATAAGCGTTAGATATCTATATTTGATGCTTATACAGTGTAGTGCACTTTGGTTGATGGTTGATTATTTTTCAATGCTATTATACATGTGTTGTATGAAAATCCATATAATTAACTTTATATGGTAATTGATTGGGCCTCATTCCAATTTGAAAAATAAAGAATAATATAAAATAAAGGTTCATGTGTTGACAGTACTCATCCATTGAGATTGGTCATGTGTTGAACGAAATATTTTAGTAATAAAATTTACATCTTTATAATATAAAATAAAGGTTCATGTGTTGACAGTACTCATCCATTGAGATTCGTCATGTGTTGAACGAAATATTTTAGTAATAAAATTTACATCTTTATAATATAAAATAAAGGTTCATGCGTTGACAGTACTCATCCATTGAGATTGGTCATGTGTTGAACGAAATATTTTAGCAATAAAATTTACATCTTTATCAATATAAAATAAAGGTTCATGTGTTGACAGTACTCATCCATTGAGATTGGTCATGTGTTGAACGAAATATTTTGATAATAAGAAATATTTGAAAAAGAAATATTTGAAATAGAATATTTGAAATAAAAGGAATATATGAAGCCGTGTTGATTAGATTGACGCCATTTTGACGTGAACGATATTTATATCGATTTTATTCGATTTCGAAATGAATTGAATTGAAAACGATTTCGAGATGAATTGAATTGAAAACGATTTCGAAATGAATTGAAAACGATTTCGAAAAGAATTGAATTGAAAACGAATTCAAATTGAATTGAAATTTGAAATGAATAGAAATGAATTTTAAAACGAATTTAAAAGGAAGAATTCAATTTTGATTTGAATTGAAATGGAAGTTGTAATTGCTTTTGAAACGAATTTAAAACTATTTATATAATTCGTTTTAAATAGAAATCGACGAAATATATATTATATATATTATATATATAATATAATGGCCTGAATAGAACGCGCCGCGCCGCGGCAGTTCGTGAATTTCGACCATTTATTTCAAACGGACATTACGGGAGATCCGACCGTCGGATTCTCCTGAAACCGGAACCGTTGGGTTCGTATCGAAAAGAGCTTTCTAAAGAATATTAGAAATTAGAAATCTAACGGTTGGATTTGGAATTATGTCCAAATCAAATTTGAAAAAGGTCGCTGTAAGTGCAGTTCGATGGCCATTGATGGAAATCGACTGTACGGGCCTTGATAAAATTATTAAAAATAGTAATAATTTGTGTAAAATCATAAGAAATGATTTGTGAAGATTTGGGATGAAAAACTCCATATTTGAAAAGATAAAAATAGATTTTTATCGAAATGAACTAGTTTTGAACTAGAAATATAATTCTATTTATTTTTAAATAAATAAATTGAATTTGAAAAGGGTTTTAAAAATAACCAGAATTTCCAATGATTGCATTGGAGTGGATTTGAATTGAAATTGTCTTCGGAATATTTCGATGTTGGAATTCGTGATTATACAGATGTTGTTATGGAAATTTGAAAGATATATATTTATATCGTTATTTCCAATATGACATTTGTTAATCGTAGAATTTGATATTGAATATAAGCCGATATATTTTCTATTCAGAGCCTTGTATTGAATATCAAATGTGATTTGGGTTTGTCGTGAATGGTGTCTTCACTAACACTGTTCTTGAACCCAGTTGAGAAAAGATTAAATCCTTTTATTTAGATTTAATGAAGTGTACCAATTAAATGATATTTAATTGGAATTGAATTGATATTGATTTTTGGGTTTATCGTGAACAGTGTTTTAAATAACACTCGTTCTTTAACCCGATAATTAATGGAATGATTTTTGGGTTTATCATGAACAGTGTTTTAAATAACACTCGTTCTTTAACCCGATAATTAATGGAATGTGACTTTGGGTTTATCGCGAACCGTGTTTTTAAATGACACTGATTCTTTAACCCAGTTAATGATTAAAACTAAGTGGAGTTTTAATGAATCTTTAATTAGATTGAAAAGATCGAGAATGGAGTATCACCAGTTTTGCTCCAGGCGATAGTTAAATCTTTAATTAGATTTGAACGTGAAATGGTAATTGAATTTACCGATAACACCGTGGTGTTAGATATGAAGTATTACCAGTTTTACTTCATGGGATAAATAGGTTGAGATTGGGAAATTAAAACAAATGATTACTTCGGTAAGGTTCGTTAATCCCGACTAGTTGGACCGAAATTCCAAAGAAGATTAAAGAATAAATTCAAGGAATTTATCTTGGATAAAATCAATGGGAACCTTTCCCTATAAATGTGAAATTTAGAAACTAACTGTCGGTTAGCCAAGCAGAATGGTTTTCTGGATATTGATCTGATGTTGGTTTCGGCCTTCGGGGTTAATATTTGGGGAATTATTCTCTTGATTAATTTACGGTTAGTGACTGATGAATTGGAATGAGGCGTATGTTGTGTTTGTGTAACACTTATTTAAAATATACGCGAGTTATTCGGAAAGACCGGGTTTATCCCATTCTGAATAACTGATACGACGATAAGTCGAAGATGAAGACGATGGTCGAAGACCGGAGGTCTTCACGTCGTTTGGGTGATAACTGATGATCTTGATTGGGCTGTACACCCAAGAAGATGGAAACAGTTGGTGATCGTCCAGACGTACTTGGAGATCGATGGATATGCGGGGTACTAGGTGCCTCTGGTTTCGTTCAGACCCAGAACGAACTTGTAAATGGACTGTGTGTCTGACATGGGATTTTAGTCCGTGTGATTGATTTCTATTAAATATATATATCTGTTTGGCGGCGGAGAATTTATTCTCTTGCTTAACGCCCTTCTCTGAGACGTACGAGCTCAGAGGTTATATACTGATGGATATCAAACGCATGGAGTGAATTGCCTGTGTGGCATGCCTAAGTGGCAAATGATCAAGGCTTCTGTTGAAAAGCAAAGTCTTGTGGTTGATGATCAAAGCACGGCCTTTGTGGCGTAGCTTTGTGTAACGTTTACTTCGCGAGTTTCACACCCAGTATGGACCAAAAACGGGTGACGGACCTCAGGGAGGACTTGCGTTTCTTTCTAGCTAGAAGTGGCGTCAGTGGTTTTACACGCCCTGACGAGTTTGACTTATGTGGTTGTTGCTGTTGCGAGGCGCCTCGGTTATATCGGTTTCGGCCGATGCATTCTGGTCGGCAGACGGACCAGACTTACACCCCATAGGGTGGGCAAACGTAGTGTTCAGGAATTTTAATCCACATCGGTGGACCGGCCCTGACGATCCAAAGGCTTGACTGAGTACTTGCCTGAGGGGCGGGCTAGAGCGTCTCGAATCGGTTGAGGACTATCTTTTGCCTCGGTTCATAGATGGAAACCCAATTTCCAAATACGTGATTCTGCGGTTTTATTTGTAGAGCCTAGTATGGCGACATAGTGGGATGGGGCATTCATGCCGCCTATGATTGATACTTATGATTTGAAGTTGTTTTATACACTATACACTTATAGTAGTATCAAATGATTTGTTTTAAACGTACTAAGCATGTTTGGCTATTATAAGGGAAAACCCTATCCTCGGCTGCGTTGCATTGTGTGATGGGACTTGGGTCTTATAATAGCTTCATTTTTCTTTATTTAGCATGGCGCTGTTGTTTTATGCACTGGTGTTCTTGGGAGGAAACCCGTTCCGTGTTTTACGGCGTGGTCCCTTGATTTACCTAACTTTAAAAATAAAGATTATCTGTTTTAGTTCTCACACCAGTCACATGACTGACCTGGAGTTTATTGTTTTAACCTAAACTCTGGGTGCCCTTATTTTGACACGGGCAGCTAGTAGTTTTGGTTTTGCAGATTTATATTCACAGGATCCTGGTTTACAGCTGGAACGGTATCCGGAAAGCTTTGTATCCGTATATCTCTTCTAGTTGTGTATCGTATTATTTTCCGCTGCTATGTATTTAAATGTAATTTAAATCTCTGGTATTTCCGTGTAATATTCGCTTATACTCTGTATATTCTTGTAATCTGATGCATTGTTGTAATATACAATGAAATGTTCTTTTATATGCGTTCTGTTGTGGCTTGTTCTCGAACTATCCGACACTTTCCTTTACGGGGAAGTTACGGGTTTTCACAGTCTAGGGCTAATGTTGCAGGCCCAGCAGACGTTCCTCCTCCCCCAGCTGCAGCGGTTCCTCCTCCTTCTCCTCGTGCAAATGCTTTCTCAAAAATATGTAGGGACTTTCGAGCCATGGGTGGAAAGAACTTCAATGGAAATGAATCCTTCGTGGAAGCAAGAAATTGGATCCAAGAGACTGAGGATTTGTTTGATATCTTCGAAGTGGATGATAGGCAGAAGATACAGTTGGCGGTATGGTTGCTTAAAGACGAAGCCTCCTATTGGTGGGAAGTTACTAACGATGAAATACCAGTTCAAACTTGGATGAATTTTAGAATGAGGTTTGAAATGAAATTCCTCTCACAAGCTGAACGAAGCCTATAGATGAAGAATTTCTTAGCTCTCAAACAGGGGAATATGTCAGTCAAGGAATACGTTAATCAATTCAACTAGCTGGCTAGGTTCGGATAGGAGTTAGTGAACACTCCACATAAGAAGGCTCTCCTTTTTGTTAAAGGATTGAATGAGCCACTGCACAGCGTGGCTATGTCTCATATACCTATGGGTGCGACTTATGAGAGACTGGGGGACATGGCACTGTTACAGGAAGAAGATAAGGTTGGCAAGAAAGAGACAAAGGTGGAAGTACCTCAAGATAAGAAAGTGGAAGGATCACATAGCAAGGAGAGAGATTCCAAAAAGGGTGGGAATAACAACAAACCCTATGACAAGAGGAAGTGTAATTTTTGTGGCATTCCTGGACATCTGGTTAAGGACTGCAGAAAGAAGAAGAGGAGGCTGGTTCCATTACGGCGAGACGGGACACATGGCTAGGGACTGCCCAAGAAAGTAAGGGCAAGGGCAGAGAGTTGGATCTACTTCTGGAGGGCAGGTTCACGCTCTCATGGCACCTCCGCAAGAACAAGGTAGAAATGTTTCTGTTGAGGGTTTACTTTATCTTTTTGATCATCGTGTTCGTACACTCTTTGATTCTGGTGCATCGCACTCTTTTATATCTACTTCTTTAGTTGAATCTCTACACCTAAACACCAGTTTAGTGGAGGATCCCTTGGTTGTTTCAAATCCTCAACTTATTTGTCAATGATTTGGTTGGATTTGGAAATTTCTATACTAAGTGTGGTGTTTAGATGTAATGCCTATGTGTTTGGCTTCACGGGCTATGGGTTGATTCTAGGCATGGATTGGCTATCCAGTAACGGTGCCATCCTCGATTGTGAAAAGAGAGTGGTTAGACTTTTGACTCGCCTTAGTAACACTCTCGAAATATTTTGTATTCCTATAAACTCTGTTATGCTTAGTTATCTAGAATCTCTTGATGCATCTGTTGAGAACCTGCAATCTGTTACAGTAGTCCGTGAATACTCGGATGTGTTTGAAGAGGTAAAGGGCTTACCTCCGAAGCAGGAGATAGACTTTTGTATATATCTCGTTGATAATGCAAAACCCGTTGCTTTACCCGTTAGACACATGGCTCCAAGGGAGAGGAAAGAACTCAGCAAGTAGGTTAAAGAGTTGCTTGAGACGGGGTTTATAAGGCGGATTATTTCTGAATGGGGTGCTCCAGTAGTGTTCGAAACTAAAGCGGACGGTTCGCTTCGCCTATGCGTTGACTATCGGAAGCTAAACAAGATGACCAAGAAGAATGGGCACCCACTCCCAAGAATGGACGACTTGTTCAATCAGCTTGTAGGTGCATCGGTTTTCTCCCAACTAGATCTGGCTAATGGGTTTCATCAGCTAAGAGTGGCTAAAGACAACATTGATAAGACTGCATTCAGAACTCCGGATGGTTTCTTCGAGTGGCTTGTCATGCCTTTCGGCCTGACAAATGCACCTACTTACTTCGTTGATTTAATGAGCAGGGTGTTCGGGGAGTTCCTTAATAACTTTGTGGTGGTCTTCGTAGATGATATTTTGATTTTCTCAAAGAGCGAGGAAGAGCATGCTCACCATTTAAAATAAGTCATGGATACTCTTCAAGCACATCAGTTGAAAACTAAATTCTCCAAATGCCACTTATGGAGAGAGGAAGTAAGGTTTCTTGGATATGTGGTGTCCAACGAAGCGTTAGCCGTGGACCCCGCAAAAGTAGTTGCGGTGCAAGATTGGAAGGTTCCAGGGAATGCGACCGAGGTCCGGAGATTCCTCAGGCTAGCCGGATTTTACCGAAAGTTCATCAAAGACTTTGTGAAATATCAGCTCCGCTTACAAGGTTGACGAAGAAGAACCTAATTTTCAATTGGGATTTGGATTACGATGTTGCTTTCCAACGATTGAAGAGGGCTCTAACAACAGCCCCAGTTCTGACATTGCCGGATGGGAGCAAGATGTTTATCGTATACACGAATGCATGTGGTACTGGACTAGGTGCTGTCTTGATGCAAGAAGGGAAGGTAGTAGCTTATGGAGGCAGACAATTGAAAGTATGTGAGAAAAACTACCCAACCCATGATCTAGAGTTGGCTGCCATCGTCTTTGCGCTTAAGTCTTGGTGCCATTATCTCCTAGGCGAGAAGTTTGAATTATATACTGATCATAAATCGTTGAAGTACCTTTTATCGCAGAAAGATCTTAACTTGAGGCAACAAAGGTGGATGGAGTTCTTGGCATCCTACGATTTCGAGATTTCCTATACCCCTAGCAAGGGCAATGTAGTAGCAGACGCCTTGAGTTGAAAGAAGCTGACCTTAAGCCCTCTCTTTGTAGAAAGGCAGATCTTGGAGTACATATACAATTTTAACTTTAGACCCTCTGTCGATCATGTGACTGACTTGTTAGCATAGCTAGAAGTGCGGCCTACTCTTTTGGACTCAATAGGAACCGTGCAACGTGAAGACCCTCAGCTAGTTGATGTGATGGATAAGCTAATTAGGGGTGAGACTTCTAGTCACCTCAATAGATACTCCATCGATGATAAGGGTTGGTTGAGGCAGGATGGAAGGCTATGCATCCTACAAGCAAGGGATTTGGTGAAGAAGGTTCTCGAAAAGGCACACCATTCCAAGTTGACTATAGACCCAGGTGGAGACAAGATGTATAAAAACGTAAAAAGGGTTTTCTTTTGGAATGGCATGAAGAGGGATGTAGCTGAATTCGTCTCGAAGTGCTTAGTATGCCAGCAAGTCAAGGCGGAGCAAAAGAGGCCTGGTGGTTTGCTTCATCCTCTAGAGGTCCCACAGTGGAAATGGGATAGCATTTCAATGGACTTTATTGATGGGTTGCCTAGGTCAAGAAGGGGCAATGCCAGTATTTGGGTAATAGTGGATAGACTTACAAAAAGCGCTCACTTTATACCTGTTAAAAGTAGAAGGACTTCCTCATCGTTAGCATCCATTTATCTTAAAGAGATAGTTCGACTCCATGGGATACCCTCTAGCATTATGAGTTACTGAGATCCTATCTTTACGAGCGAGTTTTGGAAGAGCGTGCAAGAGGCTGTAGACACACAGCTATGCTTAAGCACACCCCCAAACCGATGGTCAGACAGAAAGGGTGAATAAAGTATTAGAAGACCTCTTGAGGTTATGCATTCTTGACTTTGGCGGAACATGGGAGGATCATCTTCCTTTGGTGGAGTTTGCCAACAACAATAGCTACCAAGCCACCATAGGCATAGCACTCTTTGAAGCTTTATATGGAAGACTATGCCGATCACCAACTTGTTGGTGGGAGTCTACAGACAAGCTCATACTTGGACCAGACATGATTAGAGAAACTTCAGAGAAAGTGGACTTGATACGAAGAAGAATGAAGACTGCACAAGATAGACAGAAGCCCTACGCAGATAAAAGAAGGACCGACCTTGAGTTTGAGGTTGGAGATAGGGTTTTCCTTAAAGTATCTCCTTTGAGCAACGTCGTTCGCTTCGGATCCACATGAAAGTTGGCACCAAGATTTCTAGGGCCGTTTCCTATCATTGAAAGGATTGGAAAGATGGCTTACAGAGTAGAGCTGCCCGAAAGATTGGCTGGAGTTCATAATGTCTTTCATGTTTCTCACCTACGAAAGTGCTTACATGAGTCTGTGGAAGTGGTGGAACCAAGCATATTAGAGGAAGTAGAAGTAGAACGAGAGGCAACTATAAAAGAGTTCCAACTCGTATCTTGGGTACATAAGTCAGAAAGCTATGCAACCGCAAAGTCAAACTTGTTAAAGTTCAATGGAGTGATGCTGAGGAAGACGCGACTTGGTAGACTGAGGCCAAGATACGCGCAGCCTACCCTTTTCTTTTTGAGGGTACATCTTTGATCTCTTTTCCTTAAGTTTGTTTATTCTTGTATCTATATTTTTAGTATTTTTCCTCAGTGCTATTCTCGATCCTTAGGTAGAAACCAACGGATGTAAACATGTATTTGAAACATGTTATGATTGATGGTTGCAAGTGGTTGTAAGTGATTGCTAGTGGTTGCTCGTGGATGCATATACACACACACATTAGGTATTAGATCGGCTCAGTCACTTTCATATTGCATATGCATATACGTACTTGTTTATGATTGAAACTTGTTGTGTTATCATATGGACGCTGCATTTGTATGCATGATTGTGCATTCATATAGAAAGTATGATTAGGGATGATTGCATACATAATGGACGCATGACACTGACATAATTTGCTTCAAGGAGGTCAATTGAATTAGTAGACCGCCTGATTTTGCATTAGATAAGGACATGCACACACAATATGCATATGATTATGAAGCATTAGAAGTATTTTTAAGGACATTGGACGCCTGTATTTGATGGATGAGTAGATGGACGATTGGATGGTAGGATATACGTTCTCCTTGACTCGAAGATTTCGGGGACGAAATCGTTTAAGGAGGGGAGAATGTAACACCCCGTATTTTCTGTAAACATTAAAGTAACAAATTAAAGAATAATTAATTACAAATGTGAGAATTAAGGGAAACGGTTGCGTTCGTCTTAGAATTCTTCTTGAGATAGAGTCCGAGTTTGCGTAAATCAGATTTAGTATGAAGGAGTTACGACCTTTAGAAGATTCAAGAATTTAAATAAACAGCTCAGATTAAAGTTAAGAAAATTCAAATTTCAAAATCAGAAGCAGAAGCGGGCTGGACAGGAATTTTCCCGCCCAAGGCCAGGTCGACCAGGAGGTCGACCAGGGGGTCGACCTCCCTCCATACAGGTCGACGTGGGGTTCGACCACTACATCGGGTCAGATTTGAAATCTGACGTGTTTCTTTGTGTGACGATCTGCTGTGTCATTAGGGCTTGTGTGGCAAGTTCTGGTTGGTTCTCTTAGGTTTTAATGTCTTTGATTTGCCTTAGGTTGATCCGACGGTTCCTATTTAATCAAACTTCTATATAAGCAACCTAAATCTAAACCCTAAGCCACACAAAAATATTCCTAAAACCGTCATGCTGTCAGTACTCAACCTAGAGTAGCTGCCATTCTTCATCAACTAGAAAAAAAGTTAGGAATTGCAAATCAAATCTAATTCAACTAAGAGAATTCAATGTCTACAACAAAGGAAAGCTATTCAATTTCAGAATACAGATCCCAAAACACAAGACTAGTCTTCTTTTTGTAAGTCTAGTTATCATTTAGACCTAAACGAAATTAGAATTGTGAATAAATAACTAGATGTAGAACAACGCCCAATGTAAATTTATGCCTATCCTTTTTGTTAAACTGAATTGATTAAGACTATGACTCTTATCATGATTAAGTTTGTGATTATGTGGTATGTGATTTGATGATAAATGTTAAATGCTTGGCAATGAATCCATATGTTGTATAATTTGGCTATGACATATATGTTGTGTAATTTATCAATGACATATTATGTTGTATACTTTGGCGATGACATAAATTTTCGATGACATATTATAATTTAGCGATGGCATATCATATTGTGTAATTTGGCGATGACATACCACATTCTATAATTTGGCGATGGATATCATATTGTGTAATTTGGCGATGACATACCATATTGTATAATTTGGCAATAACATTTCAAGTTGTATGATTTGGTAATGACACCTATATGTTGTATGACAATTTGGGAATTTTGCTATGTTTATGCAAGTTCAACCATGATCACATATATGACCAAAACTACATGCTAATATGATTAGGTTCATGTTAAATTTGATCCAACTAATTTGCAAGTTCACAACTACATGCCTAATTTTAAGTTTATGTAGTTCTATGCAAAACCCCTATTTCACGATTCAAGTTGAATAGATCTAAATTTGCAAGTTCATAATTAAATGTATATTGTTCTATGCCAGATTCATATGATACATGTGTAGTTAGACCCATATTTTTATGATGTTGGAATTATTACATGTTTCTCTTTTTCCCCTTTTGTGTATAAGTTAGGCTATGTATCGAGCCTAACATTTTATGTGATTCATGTGAACATTTAACGGGGGTAACGTTGGGGGAAAAACATGAAATTACATATAATTGGCATATTTGGTTCATAAACATGTAAATGTTTTATGGCATAAAGTGGTATAAATTTTTATACCTAAAATCATGAACTTGATTTAAAAGTGAATGTGGGGCTTGACTTGAATGACAATAATTTAAATATAAATATAAAGAGGTAAATATGTAAATTTAGAAAGGACAAATATGCCTAACCCGAGGTTAGATTGAGTTACGGTGTAAGACTGCCCAGAACTGCCCGACACATCCAGCAACCGCAACAATATATATCTAATGTGGGAGGTTTGTGCATCGAGCCCAAAAGAACACGAGGTTAGATTGAGTTGCGGTGTAAAACTGCCCGGACCCGACCGGCACATCCAGTAACCGCAACAATACGTGTCTAATGTGAGTGGTTGGTGCTTTAATGAATGAATTAAAGCTAAATCAGGAATGGTATGGTTAAGTTAATTAAGGCAACACTCAACCAATAAAACATGTTAACTAGACTGATGGGTGGGGTTAGGTTAACTTGGACACTTAACCAATTTAACATGTGGACTAGGAAACCCTAGTAACGGGGACCCATTTCAGCAGTAACCCACATAGATGTATCATGGTACCCTGAACTAGGCAGGGTAGAGCACGATTACTGGGATGATTATAAGCGGTCAAAACAACGGCGGTTGGTGCATCAGTTTAGGTTCCGATGGAGTACGGGCGTGCACGTACTACGGAGTGGTAAAAGCAGGCACTGGGCATTAGTTGTTATACACTGTGCATCTTGAATCGTGTCGAGTTGCCACCATATGATTTGATACACCCCATGGTGGGACCAGCACAAGTATCTACAATCGAGCGGGGTCGTATGACACAAGTAGTAAATGCGTGTGAGTAGGAGCCGATCGATAAAAAGGGATCACTGGGTTTGGACTCATGATGATGGTTGAAATATCTAGTAGGTGCAGAGAATATGGATTTGAGTGCGATAGTATGATTAGTTTATTTTGCCTTGTTTATCTTGCCTTATCCTATGTTACCTTATTTCCTTGTTATTGTCCTCCGTCCAGCTTATTCAAGTCATGGTTCTATTATCAGTTTACATGCTGAATAATCACTAGACTTACCATACTTATGTCTGACCCATTTTTCTTTCACTCTCTTTTCTTCCCTCCCCCCCCCTCAGGTACCCAGGGAGGGAATACCTCAGCTTAATTTGGACCGTTCATCTTTCCAAGCTTGAAGACTCTATGATGTATACCTTGCAACCTCTTATCTTTGGCTATGGATTTGGACACACTACTACTTGGGGATTTATGCAGTTTTATTTTGTTTTATGCTTCTTTATGTTATAATCAAGACAGAGATTTTGATGTAATGATTTGGAAGTTATTTTGAGACAGTTTGCTATAATGTTTTTGTTATGAACCACGAATGAAATAAATTTAGTTTTTCCACTGCTTATATATGTCTGTCTTGTAAATTATCTGTGTCTTTTACCTATAATGCTCCACCAAAGTTAAGGCATTCCCTTTGTGAATGACCTCAACGGAGGTGGGGTGTTTCAAGTCTGAATCATCCCATGTGACTGAGAAAGCTCGTTTCTTTGATTTATCCTTCTTGTATTTGCACTTGTCATTTTCTGACTTCATCTTTTGCTCCAAACAATCTTTGTGCATGTGCCCCTTTTTATGGCAGTTGAAACATTCTATAACTGATGATGATGGTTTATTTGATCCAGATTTTCTTTTGTTATATCGACTAGCTTTTAGTTGTTTTAGGAATTTTTTGAAACCTTTTTCCATAAAAGCAAAGTCTTCATCTTTAGATTTTGATTCATCTTCATCTTTTCCGACATGAAATGCTACAATTTTCTTTTCTTATTTCTGTTCCTTTCTAGCCTGCAAATTTGCTTCATAGGACATTAGATTTCCTATCAATTCATCTGGCTTCATGACAGAAAGGTCATTAGCTTCTTCAATCGCTAATACTTTTCCTTCTCATTCACTAGTCAGAGAATGTAGGACTGTCAAGAATACCCCAAAAACTGAATATTTTTGTCCTAAACCAATAAGTGCATGATGAACAGTTTGAAACCGTGAATACATATCATTGATTGTTTCATTCGGCTCCATTTTGAAATTTTGGAATTGACTTTTCAGTATGGCTATTTTGGCTTGTTTAACCTTGTTTGTACTTCATGAGTCGTTTTTAGTGTTTGCCAAATTTGATATGCGGTGGTACAGATACTAACACGGTTATATTCATTTTGATCTAATGCACAAAACAACGTATTTATTGCTTTTGCATTTACGGCTGCTATCGTTTTCTCAACTGGTGTCCATTCTGAATATTCAGTTGTTGGATCATTATTTCTTTTTGTGTAGCATTCCAGGCATCATAACTATTTGACTGCATGTAAAAAGACGTAAGTGTTGCCCAATGGCTATAATTAATGCCATTGAAGAATGGAGGTCTTTGCGTTGATTGACCTTCCGTGTAAGTGGTGTTTTGAGTGCTAGAACTCGGGTTATTTGCCATATTACAAGAATATATCAAATAACTATGTTACGGTTATAAGATGACCGTGCTTTGATACCAATTGAAAGTGTACGTGTGCACTTGTCAAGTATAATATACTCACAAGTATCGTGTAATATGACGAACAATATTCAAGTATGAAGTAATGGCTAATCATAGAACTAAATGATAGTAAACGTAGTAAAAATAGAAAAATCACACCAGAGATTTTTGTGCTGGTTCGGAGCACCGTCCTACGTCCAGTCCCAGACTTCTATCTGGATTTTCACTAACAACAACCTCACTTCACCCGGAGGAAAAGGTTTACAACACCCGAGCAGCCGAACGGGAATTTCATGCCTCTAACAACACGAGGACTTCAACACTTGCCTCTTACAACATGGAGGACTTCACTACTTACCTCTTACAACAAGGAGGACTTCAAACAAGATGAATAAACTTGTAGTTTGACAATGTATGTTCTTAATAACAAAAATTTGTCAATTCTTGTACGACCTTCCTATAATCTTATCCTCAAATAGAATTTGTGTTTATGAAGATTTTGGAAGATGATATCATATTTGAATCAAAAGAATAATATACAAATTCTAGGATTCAAGAAAGATATTGTGAAGAATATGAGTGTTTAAGTACTTGAGAATTCAAGAATGAAATCAACAATATAGGTATTAGATAGAAAGAACAGGTATTTTTAAATGATGATTTCAAGATGTTTAAATAAGAGATAAACAGTTGTAACCAATAGTAAAGAGTTACAAACAATGGATATGATCATTGGTGAAAAGGAAAAGAAACAACTCTTGAAGAAATGGAAGTGACTATTCGAATAGTTGCTTCTGTTTAAAAACGGTCGACATGTAAAAATGGACCAGTAGACAGGAATTTGAAAATATATATACGTTATATATATATGGGTGCATATTCATTTGGTTTTCTGGGCAGAATCGGTCAACCGCTGGTATTTGACCGGTCGACTGGTTTTGACCAGAAAACCATATGAATGTGCACACACACATATTTTATATATATATTCCCAATACCGAGGGATACGATTATTTGAGGATAGATTTTAACATTAATAACACTACCAAATAATCAACATCTAATATAAAATACCATATAAAGCTCTTTGTGTCTTTGTCGAACCATTGATCATCTCTTTTTGTTGATAATGAATCATCTCTTTGTTGTAATCAATACTTCATGAATTCCTCGACTCAACAAATCGCTCTTAGTCAATTTATATGGGATAGGACCACACCCTTCTCTTATCAGTTTTTGTAGTATTGACTTGATAGGACTTTATCTTGAGATATTTGATTACAAACAGCCTATAACTCTTGAGTAGCACTTGAATTCAGAGAGAATTTGATTTAGAATTGAAAGAGAAGAAGAATGATATGATTCTATTGAAATTGGCAGAGTATAAGTGTAGAAAGTTAAGAAACTAAGTATAGTAATGGTGGAATGTCGTAACGATCTATGGATTTTCGGCCCCGAAAATCAACACAAATACATATACCGTATCTCATGACGACTTCCAAACACTGAAAACACCAGAACGTTATTAGAAAGAAGTTAGAGGGTGAGATAAGAGAGAGAAATATTATAATAGAAGAAGAAGAAAAATACAACACGGAATCAGAGTCTCACATCACAGCGGAACAAAATACAATATAGAAATAAATCTTTATTGAGAGCTTTAAATAAAACTAACAATATCAAAGTACATTAACACATCTGGACAGTTATAACAGTCTACTTCATATACAACATACAGTGGAATAAATATTAAAACGTCTGAACTCCTCCAGCACATCTTCTGAACTTCGTAGTATCCAATAACCTGGACCTGTACACCCGGTCTAACACGAGCATTACAAACACCGGGTCAGTCGGGTGAACCAGAGTGAGATAAACACACTAAGTTTAAAAGGGGATCATCTAACTTGATTTTAAAGTTCAAAATCTTTTTGAAAGAAAAGGATAACCGTAAGACCAATCCACACATAAATACGGACAGTTTTTACCTTACGATAACCCAAAACATTTTTGAAATCATTATCTTTTCTGATATTATAATAGTGTCTAAATACAAATAAATAGCAATCTAGAGGAACGCTTGCATCTCACGCTCCACATATATAATATATAATTAAAACCGTGGGCGCTTATTGGGAATTGGATTCCGACTATGACAAGGTATGGAACCACCTACCAATAGTGTATCTCTAGAGAAGAATACACTGGGTTCAACAAGAACGTCTTGCAATCCGGCGCACACATGATCGACCACTCATTTCGCTTGAGTGTATTGAATGCATATCACCAACAGTTGGGATCAGCATCCGTTTCCCGAAAAGGGACAACATCAAAATAGATTAAAGAAGGAAATGGAATTTCTCTAGATAGGTGATTATACACCCTAATGGGAGCGACCCACATAGCCATGCCGCCTGCCCGATTTTCGTCATTTCCCGGTTGTGAGGCTTAAGGTTTGAATTGTCTTTAAAACATCTGGCCACCATTTACTTTGAATGCCACATCGTCAGATCCGCCAGATATCACTAATTGACGTCCACAAAAATATCCTAGTTAGGAGATATCTAACTATGACATGTTTGAAGAAATCAATGTACGTGACCCCGTTGGAAATACTCTGTCGAACATTCGTCCATACAAGTCATCTAGGAACAGGATGAACCGAAAGCACCCTCCTACTACATCCTAGGAATCACCCTATAGATCAGTAGCGGGTAGTCCTTGCAATCCGTAGATTCCAATCACGACAGAATCACTGTCAAAATATCTCTGGCTGCTAAACCATAGAAATTCAAATCAGTAGTTCTTCCGCTCAAGAAGATCAACGGTCTTCCATTTCTCCCTCTTCAATAATCTTCTTTTACGTATTCGTTGGTCGGAATGGTTTTCGAATATAAGTTCGATCCCGATCTTCCCGTACCAATAATCGTATAGGTCAGATTTGATAATTGGTGATTTAACTGTCAAATAAATAATTGTGAGAATAACATGAGATTACTAGTTCAGTACAAGCACTTCATGGCCTCTTTAATTAAAATCGATCAACGATAGTTAATCTTAAACTCTTAAAAATATCCACATTACAAATAT
Organism: Allium sativum; assembly: GCA_030737875.1. NCBI lineage: Eukaryota > Viridiplantae > Streptophyta > Magnoliopsida > Asparagales > Amaryllidaceae > Allium > Allium sativum. The sequence continues at coordinate 11,040,579 of CM060917.1, forward strand.
AACTTTTCATTTCTTATTTAACATAAGATTATTTCAAACTATTTTACTTTCATATTTAAGGAAATATTCTATAATCATATCCAATTCTTTATTCTACTATCGTTTCAGAACCATTTAATATTTTTAAGTTATCATATTGGGAAAATCAACTCAACTTATCATCCGTTATTTTTAAGTTACAAAACCACTTTTGATTTCATTACTTGAATACATTAACCCTCCTTAATTCCTTTAGAATAAATCCATTCCCCGAAACTTAACTTTTCAATTTCCTTCCACCTTGGAAATATCATTTTAATTTCACATAATATCTTTTTATTTCCTTTACTCTGGAAATACCATTATATACATGTATATATATAATATCTCAAATCCTTTTCTCTTCTGTTACTTGGAACGTCTTATTACATTGCGTTATTATTTCTCGAATGGAAATAATACATTATTTTTACCCACTTTCCTATTACAAACTAATATCACCTTCAGATAATCCCGAAGTCGTTCAAGTTGGGGTATTTATTTACCTCTCAGACCTTGATCAACAACGTTCTTATCTTCAGATAAACATCAGTTGTAATTCAAAAACCAATAATTATTATAATACCAAATACATCTCATTTAATTACTTTACTTAAAATATGTCTTATACAAACTTATTACTTTTTAAAAATCTTCTTTTCGAGTATAACTATTGTCTCTTAATTCATTGATTAAGAAATTATTTATAAAATATCACCTTTCCTTTTTTTTCTTTAAACGATACATTTTGCTACTCGGATTTTTGTTAAAAATCCTATCACTCCCTTTTCTTTATCGAATTCACTTTTAACTCTCCCGCTTGAAATCCTTTTTCACCAATTTTACTTAATTCCATCATTAAATAACATTAATTACACTTTACACTCCATCCCCTTTTTATCAACTTTGTTTATAAAATTCTGGTTCCATATGAATCTTTTTACTCTCAGTTTCCTTTTACCTAATTCAAACATTTAGTAAATGTTCATTCAAGCTCTTGCATTTGCTTAAAATTCCTTTTCATAACTTTGTTATAAAAATTCGGGTTTTAATATAAAACCCGTTCATAAATTCCTTTCACAACTCAATTAGATTTCATTACCACTTTGATTAACTTTCATACATGGTTATCATTTAAATAGACATCTATTAATTAAATTAATAACTCACTTCACCGTTAACTACCGCATAATCGATTAACTTATTTATTTGCTAAATAAAGTATAAATATCTATTTAAAATATTATTAAAATTAAACCATTATTTGTTAACCCATCTTGTTAGATTAATTCAAAACAACTGATCTTATAATCAATCAAGTTAACACGGTTGACTTCGTCAATCCAAAACATGATTACCTCATTAACTAATTCCAAATAATCCTTTATTTATTTTGATTAATAATATAATTAATTTAAATAATTTCCTTTAATTTATCTCTCAAAATGATTATTCTAATCTATAGCATTAAGTTAATTTCTGCTTATTCACTTATAAATCTGATAAATATCAGAGACTTTCTTTACAAAATCATTAAAAAAAATCAATTATAAACTTAATTAATAAATGATAAATATATATTTCCTTTTTACCAAACTCTTATTTAAGATAACAGATTTTATAAATTAATTTTTATAACTTCATTTCGTCGATTTACCTGACGGTAAATCGATGTTTATAAAACGATTAATTTATTGGCTATATACTGCCAATTAATCAACCAATAGTACTCATTGGTTTAAACAAAACAGATATTGAATTTCAGGTCAACATTCAATGACCAAATCAACCATCTAATCAAAACAGTTCATATGATGGTAATATAAACAATATTTGATATATTTGAGGAATCCGATTGGATTCCTTCAACCTGTTCTTCCCTGTGTCAAATATGTTAATTCAATTGACAATCCAATATCAACCAATTTATTTAACACAACAAAACAATTTAAACATTTCATTAATTTAAACACGTTTATTTTATAGACATGACCAATAAGGTAAGTTACCTTAATTCAGAACAATCGTTAAAATAACGATTTGGGTTTTACTGAAATTAAACGATGTTTAATTTCATCAGTTCAAACAATATATGAATATATATCTACAACCAGTCATCCGTTGGCAACCATAGCACATAAAAATAAAAACCCAAATTACAAAGAATATAAGTGGGGAGAACTGAGTGAGTTTGACTCACCTTGATTAGATTTCGTTGCTAAATCAGCTTGTTTTAGTTAAATTAAGCAGGCGTTTAATTCAACTGAAAAATCCAGCTGCTTCCAGTCCTGTCCAGTTCTCTTCCATCGCGTGGTACTCGTCGTCACAGTTCTAATGTTTTTTGTTTCATCGTATTCTGATCACGTACGCATTCGCAATTAATATTCCAAGTTTTAAAGAACATTACAATTATAAAAACTCCATTTAAATTGGCGTTGGGCCTCACACTATTGTTTCCATTCAGCCTATTTAGACTTGAACAAGCCCATTCCATCCTTCCCCTCACAAAACCATCGAATGCCTTCTTTCTCTAACCATTCATCCGCCGCCTCAAAGAAAAACAAACAAACCCCCTCCATGCCGAAATCATGTTCATCCATCCCTATTTCCTTCAGTGAAATTCGAACCCTCCTCTACGCAACCACGCTCCAGTCCCCTCCTTTCCTTCCTACTTCTGTCGCTCCGCCAAACCCTAATTCCTCAATCCCTTTCCGCAACCCATCGTGTAACCCAAGGCTTCCTTGACTGAAACCTAGATCTTCAGCTCGAGCGACGCGTCCCGAAACAGATAAATTTTTCGTGATTTTAATTTTTGTTTTTATTATTTTGTTTTGATTTTTTTTAAGTGGATTCGAATTTCTCTACTGCTTGTGTTCTGGGGAAATAAATGTGGTGCGCGATCTATATTTATACATGGGGTTTGATCTTGATAGGATCAACGTCAATCTGATTTCGAATTATAGGGTTAGATTTAGCTATGCTATGTTCTTAGGTGTTGTATCTTTTCATTTACATCCATGTGATCGACGGTGGTATTGGTGATGGAGATTGTGATGGCTACGTGATGTTTACTAGTAAAGTGTGAAGATTTTTGTTGGATTTCCACGTACTAGTTGCTCAGATATTTGCAAAGGTCGAATTGTTAATATAGGTTAGGTGAGCTATGAAGCTATTGAATTGTCTATTCATTTTGTCAATTCATATTGTCTTCCTTATAGTTATCAAATTGTTCATTTCATTTTGCAGATTTGAATTGTGACATTGTATGGAGGAAAAGAGTTTGCACGTGAGATTTGCTATATATACATGAAGATGTATTATCAGATTCGATTCTGTAGATTTGATGGTATAATATATGTGTATATATTGTTTCCTTTAGTTGTTCTTCCTAATAGATTTGGACCATTTTGTGAATAGATATATGTGTTTCACTGTTTCATCACTGTTGTATTCACTGTTCTTGTTACTGTGTATATTGGGAACTTGCGATTTACTGTGTATATTGGGAACTTAGGGTTTACTGTTGCATTACTATTCATGAATTGTTCATTAGCTGTTGTTTTACTGTTCTCTGAGTTGTGCTATACTAGAGTTTGAATTAAGTTGTTGGTTTACTATTTAAATTGAGAAAATTGCGTTTTTACTGTTTGTTGAAAGAAACAAAACACGCTAACATTGAAAATTTAAATGGATTATTGTACCAAGCTGATGAAATTTAATTTTTTATAGCTATGTATTTTACTTAAAATAGGTGCAGCCAAGTTAATTTGAATAGAAAAGCTAGTACTTGGCTAAAAAGATATGAATTGAGGTTTTTCATGTGTTTTCACGTTGGGCTGTGTGTAGGATGGAGCAAGAAAGTTGGTGTGCCAGGAAAAGTAAGTAAGGGCGTACAGGGAAAGAACACATGAAAGAAAGAAATGGACTGGATGCACATTTGGGCTTTGGGGCCGAGGAGATATTAAAAGATTAAACAGAAATGAAATAGGGTTGGGCTTGTGAACCATTGGGCTTTGGCTGAAATGCTGAAAATAAGAAGGAGAATAAGGAAAAAGAAAATAAATGGAAGGGAGTAAAATTAATTAAAATAAAATAAATTATATCATCATATATCCCTAAATGAAATACTGCACCGCTATAGTATAAACCAATATAGACTTTAAACTCAACAGTTACAAATTACGGTTTAAATGATATTCCATTTTAAATGTCAGAAAAATCTAGGATGTTACATTCTTCCCCCCTTAAAAGAATTTCGTCCTAGAAATTACAAGGTAGGAAGAATGATCTGAACTTAATTATTTTTAAAATAATTATTTTTGAATTATCTCAAAAATAAATTCAATTTTTGAAAATTTCGCCCATACCTCCTCTGCACGGATCGAACAAAATAACTACAACTGCCATTATGGGCCTCAACTTCTTCAAAATAAAACCAAAAGCCAAACTGCTGACCGAGCTCACGGTATAAAATCAATCACTCCAATCAATATATTAATGTTTACCTATTTGTCGGGCAAATCAAATTCCGGTTCCACAACAAACCAACTAACTGCTCTTCGTTTGTGCTTCTAGTCTGTATGACCAATTCATCACCACAGCCTTCTGAAATCTGCACTAAACTCTTTTCACAATTGAAATGACAATCCAAGGTTTAATTCATTCCATAACTGATTTTATTTCAACTTTATTATATTGGGGTTTAGTTTTGATCCATCCAACTCCTTATCTGCTCACTGGATTAGATTAAACCAAGTAAGATTCAATAGTTAACAATCAAACCAACTTATATTATATTTACTGGTCTGCATTCACTTTGGTTTATCATACATTAATATAAATCGATTTATATTTGATTGATTCCCATTCGTTTTCCGCCTTGTTTCCAAACCCCAAATTTATTTATTTCAATTTCATTTTCTCAAATTTATTCTACTTAACCAGTTTAAGTTTCAAACTCATATTTAATTAACTATTAAATTTTCTGATTTATTCACCTCCATTTCAAAGACAAATTCTGATTTTATTTCAAAAATCATCCAAATTTCACATGTGATATATTATGGTTATATTAAACCATTTCAAATTTTAAATTCAATTTGAATCCTAATCAAATCAAACAAACGACTCAATATCCAAATAACTTTATAAAATTACTTTCCTTTTATACAAAATATAATTTGGTCAAAATTATTTCATTTGACCATCTTTACAAAACGATATCGTGTCAATTGCCAGTTCAAAATTGAACAGATCAAATAACACAATATAAAACATTTGTATACAAAAATCTACAAATACACGCTTTCATATATATACACTCAAACTCATTCTAGAATATTGCTAACTCCATCTCTATCGAGTTACGTCACAGAGCCAAGGTTATCACTAAACCAATAGCTCTGATGCCACTATAACGATCTGCAGATTTTCGGCCCCGAAAATCGACGTAAATACATATACCTTATCTCATGATGACCTTCTAAACACCGAAAACACTGGAACATTATTAGAAAGAAGTTAGAGGGTGAGATAAGAGAGAAAGAAATATTAGAATAGAAGAAGAAGAAAAATACAATACAGAATCAGAGTCTCACATCCAACGTAACAAAATATAATATAGAAATAAATATTTATTGAGAGCTTTAAATAAAACTTACAATATCAGAGTACATTAACACATCTACACAGTTATAAAAGTCTGCCCCATATACACCACACAGCGGAATAAATATTAATACGTCTGAACTCCTCCAGCACATCTTTTGAACTTCGTAGTATCCAATAACCTGGACTTGTACACCCGGTCTAACCCGAGCATTACAAACACCAGGTCAGTCTGGTGAACCAGAGTGAGATAACCACACTAAGTTTAAAAGGGAATCATCAACTTGATTTTAAAGTTCAAAATCTTTTTGAAAGAAAAGGATAATCGTAAGACCAAATCCACACATAAATACGGACAGTTTTTACCTTACGATAAACCAAAACATTTTTGAAATCATTTTCTTTTCTGATATTATAATAGTGTCTAAATACAAATAAATGGCAATCTAGCGGAATGCTTGCACCTCACGCTCCACATATATAGTATATAATCAAAACCGTAAGCGCTTATTGGGAATTGGATTCCAACTATGGCAAGGTATGGAACCACCTGCCGATAGTGTATCTCTAGAGACGAATACACTGGGTTCAACAAGAACATCTTGCAACCCGGCCCACACATGATAGACCACTCATTTCTCTTGAGTGTATCGAATGTATATCACCAACGGTTGGGATCAGCAACCGTTTCCCGAAAAGGGACAGCATCGAAATAGATTAAAGTAGGAAATGGAATTTCTCTAGATTGGTGATTATGCACTCTAATGGGAGCGACCCACATAGCCATGCTGCCTGCCCGATTTTTGTCATTTCCCGGTTGTGAGGCTTGAGGTTTGAATCGCCTTTAAAACATCTGGCCACCATTTACTTTGAATGCCACATCGTCAGATCTGCTAGATATCACTAATTGATGTCCACAAAAATTGGGAGCTACCCAACTATGACACGTTTGAAGAAATCCACGTACATGACCCCGTTGGAAATACTCTGTCAAACATTCGTCCATACAAGTCATACAGGAACAGGATGAACCGAAGGCACCATCCTACTGCAATCTAGGAATCACCCTATAGATCAGTAGCGAGTAGTCCTTGCAATCCATAGATTCCAATCACGACAGAATCACTATCGAAATATCTCTGGCTGCTAAACCAGAGAAATTCAAATTACTAGTTCATCTGCTCATGAAGATCAACGGTCTTCAATTTCTCCCTCTTTAATATTCTTCTTTCATGTATTCGCTGGTCGGAATGGTTTTTGAATATAAATTCGATCCCGGTCTTCCCGTACAAACAATCATATAGATCAGATTTGATAGTTGGTGATTTAACTATCAATAAATAATTTTGAGAATAACATGAGATTACTATTTCAGTACAAGCACTTCATGGCCTCTTTAATTAAAATCGATCAACGATAGTTAATCTTAAACTCTTAAATATTTCAACATTACAAATATAACTTTTCATTTCTTATTTAACACAAGATTATTTCAAGCTATATTACTTTCATATTTAAGGAAATATTCTATAATCATATTTAACTCTTTATTCTACTATCGTTTCAGAACCATTTACTATTTCATTTCTCATTGTCCATATTGGGAAAATTAACTCAACTTATCATCTGTAATTTTTAAGTTACGAAACCTCTTTTGATTTCATTACTTGAATACATTAACCCTCCCTTATTCCTTTAGAATAAATCCATTCCCCAAAACTTAACTTTTCAATTAGCTTCCACATCGGAAATATCATTTTAATTTCACATAATCTCTTTTTATTTCTTTTACTCCGGAAATACCATTATATACAAGTATAGATATAAAATCTCAAATCTTTTTCTCTTCCGTTACTTGGAACGGCTTACTATATATTCTCGACTCTTTTACTTACATTGAGTTGTTATTTCTCATATGGAAATAATACATTATTTTTACCCACTTTCCTATTACAAACTAATATCAACTTTAGATAATCCTGAAGTCGTTCAAGTTGGGGTATTTATTTACCTCTCAGACCTTGATCAACAACGTTCTTATCTTCAGATAAACAAAAGTTGTAATTCAAAAACCAATATTTATTCTAATACCAAATACATCTCATTTAATTACTTTACTTATATTATGTCTTATAAAAACTTCTTACTTTTTAAAAATCTTCTTCTCGAGTATGACTATTGTCTCTTATTTCATTGATTGAGAAATTATTTATGAAATATCACCTTTCCTTTTTTTCTTTAAATGATACATTTTGCTACTCGGATTTTTGTTAAAAATCCTATCGCTCCCTTTTTTTTGAATTCACTTTTAACCCTCTCGCTTGAAATCACTTTTCACCAATTTTACTTAATTCCGTCATTAAATAAGGTTAATTACACTTTACACTCCATCCCCTTTTTATCAACTTCGTTTATAAAATTCTGGTTCCATATGAACCATTTTACTCTCAATTTACTTTTACCTAATTCAAACATTTAGTAAACGTTCATTCAAGCTCTCGCATTTGCTTAAAATTCCTTTTCATAACTTTGTTATAAAAATTCGGGTTTTAATATAAAACCCGTTCATAAATTCCTTTCACAACTCAATTAGATTTCATTACCGCTTCGATTGACTTTCATACATGATTATCATTTAAATTGACATCTATTAACTAAATTTATAATTCACTTTACCGTTAACTATCGCATAATTGATTAACTTATTTATTTGCTAAATAAATAATAAATTTTTATTTAAAATCTTACTAAAATTAAACCATTATTCGTTAGCCCATCTTGTTAGATTAATTCAAAACAACTGATCTTATAATCAATCCAGTTAACACGGTTGACTTCATCAATCCAAAACATGGTTACCTCATTAACTATTCCAAATAATCCTTTATTTAAATAGATTAATAATATAATTATTTTAAATAATTTCCTTTTATTTATCTCTCAAAATGATTTTTCAAATCTATAGCATTATGTTAATTTCTGCTTATTCACTTATAAATCTGATAAATATCAGAGACTTTCTTTACAAAATCATTAAAAAAAATCAATTATAAACTTAATTAATAAATGATAAATATTTATTTCCTTTTTAACAAACTTTTATTCAAGATAATAAATTTTATAAAATAAATTTTTATAACTCCATTTCGTCGATTTACCTGATGGTAAATCGATGTTTATAAAACGATTAATTTATAGGCCATATACTGTCAATTAATCAACCAATAGTACTCATTGGTTTAAACAAAACAGATATTGAATTTCAAGTCAATATTCAATAACCAAATCAACCATCTAATCAAAATAGTTCATATGATGGTAATGTAAACAATATTTGATATATTTGAGGAATCCAATTGGATTCCTCCAACCTGTTCTTCTCTGTGTCAAATATTATCATTCAATTGACAATTCAATATCAACCAATTTATTTGACACAACAAAACAATTCATCAATTTAAACACGTTTATTTTATAAATGTGACCAATAAGTTAAGTTACCTTAATTCGGACTAATCGTTAAAATAACGATTTGGGTTTTACTGAAATTAAACAACGTTTAATTTCATCAGTTCAAACAATATATGAATATATTTCAACAACCAGTCAATCATTAGCAACCATAGCACATAAAAATAAAAACCCAACTTATATAGAATATAAGTGGGGAGAACTGAGTGAGTTTAACTCACCTTGATTAGATTTCGTTGCAAATCATCTTGTTTTAGTTAAATTAAATAGGCGTTTAATTCAACTGAAAAATCCAGCTACTTACAGTCATGTCCGGTTCTCTTCCATCGCGTAGTACTCGTCGTCACAGTTCCAATGTTTTCTGTTTCATCGTATTATGATCACATACGCATTCGCAATTAATATTCCAAGTTTTAAAGAACATTACAATTATAAAAACTCCATTTAAATTGGCGTTGGGCCTCACCCTATTGTTTCCGTTCAGCCCATTTAGACTTGAACAAGCCTATTCCATCCTTACCCTCATAAAACCGTCGGATGCCTTCTTTCTCTAACCAATCATCCGCCGCCTCAACGAAAAACAAACAAACCCCCTCTTTGCCGAAATCATGTTCTTCCATCCCTATTTCCTTCAGTGAAATTTGAATCCTCCTCTACGCAACCACGCTCCAGTCCCCTCCTTTCCTTCCTATTTCTGTTGCTCCGCCAAACCCTAATCCTCAATCCCCTTCCGCAACCCATCATGTAACCCGAGGCTTCCATGAATGGAACCTAGATCTTCAGCTCGAGCAACGCGTCCTGAAACAGATAAGTGTTTTCATTATTTTAATTTCTGTTTTTATTGTTTTGTTTTGATTCTTTTAAGTGGATTCGAATTTCTCTACTGCTTGTGTTCTGGGGAAAGAAATGTGATGCGTGATCTATATTTATACATGGGGTTTGATCTAGATAGGATCAACGTCAATTTGATTTCGAATCATAGGGTTAGATTTAGCTGTGAGATGTTCTTAGGTGCTGTATCTTTTCATTTACAGCTATGTGATCGACGGTGGAACTGGTGATGGAGATTGTGATGGCTACGTGATGATTAGTAGTAAAGTGTGAAGATTTTTGTTGGATTTCCACGTACTAGTTGCTCAGATATTTGCAAAGGTCGAATTGTTAATATAGGTTAGGTGAGCTATGAAGCTATTGAATTGTCTATTAATTTTGTCAATTCATATTGTCTTCTGTACTGTTATCAAATTGTTCATTTCATTTTGCAGATTTGAATTGTGACATTGTATGGAAGAAAAAAGTTTGTACGTGAGATATGTTGTATATACATGAAGATGTATTATCAGATTCGATTCTGTTGATTTGATGGCATAATATATGTGTATATATTGTTTCCTTTATTTGTTCTTCCTAATAGATTTGGACCATTTTGTGAATAAATATATGTGTTTCGTTGTTTCATCACTATTGTATTCACTGTTCTTGTTACTGTGTATATTGGGAACTTGTGGTTTACTGTTGCTTTATTATTCATGAATTGTTCATTAGTTGTTGTTTTACTGTTGTATGAGTTAGGTTGTACTAGAGTTTGAATTAAGTTGTTGGTTTACTATTTAAATTGAGAAAATTGCGTTTTTACTGTTTGTTGAAAGAAACGAGACATGCTGACATTTAAAATTTAAATGGACTATTGTACCAAGCTGATGAAATTTAATTTTTTATAGCTGTATATTTCACTTAAAATAGGTGCAGCCAAGTTAATTTGAATAGAAAGCTAGTACTAGGCTGGAAAGAAATGAGGTTTTTCATGTGTTTTCACGTCGGGTTGTCTGTAGGATGGAGCAAGAGAGTTGATGTGCCAGGAAAAGGAAATAAGGGCGTATAGGGAAAGAACACATGAAAGAAAGAAATGGACCGGATGCACGTTTGGGCTTAGGGGCCGAGGAGGTATCAAAAGATTAAAGAGAAATGAAATAGAGTCGGGCTTGTGAACCATTGGGCTTTGGCTAAAATGTTGAAAATAAAAAGGAGAATAAGGAAAAAGAAAAAAAAATGGAAGGGAGTAAATTAATTAAAATAAAATAAAATATTATCGTCATATATCCCTAAATGAAATACTGCACCGCTTTAGTATAAACCAATATAGACTTTAAACTCAACGGTTACAAATTCCGGTTTAAATGATATTCCATTTTAAATGTCAGAAACATCTAGGACATTACAAATGTATAAAGAGGAAGATGGATATGAAAAGTAATTAAAAAAAATTCAAATTATGGAAGGTATTTATAGTTTTCCAGCAGCCACAACCTTTCGGAAAAGGTTTGAATTCAAAAGACACTTATTTCAAAATTTAAAAAATAGCCTAACGGCTAGTATGTCGAAATATATAAATAGGGATGTCGACATATGCTAGTGTAAAACTAAAAATGAATTTTAAAACAAAGTAAATAAAGTTTAAATATATTATGATGAATCAATAGTTTTAAAAAAAATCCTTTATATTAAAACATTCTATTCAAAGTAAAATATATTTTAAAAACTTATATAAAGATGAAATAAAAATAATTAAGAAAAATGATATAAAAGAATAAATATAAAACTATGAATAAATCAAAACTTAATATAAACAAGGACATTAAAATCAAAGGTAATTATAATAAATCTAGTAATTTTTTTAACGTAAAACTCAAGTTAAAATCTATTATTTTGAAAACAAAAGTTGAAATAAATTTTAAAAGTTCAAATATTTCTCAAAATAAAGAGTATATATTTATAAATAAGAAGTAATTAAGAAATTATTTGAAAACTAGATTTAAAAATAAGTAAATAATTTTGAAATCATTTTGGGAGGAAGCTTGAAATCAGAATAAAAATTGAAATCAAAATCAAGTGCTAACCAGAGTTTTAACAAAATATTAGACACATTTACTCTATAATTCTTGACCTCTTGAACTGGAACGACCCGTATTTTTGGCAGTCAAATATTTTATTTATTATTTTAAAATATTTTATTTGGAATATTAATGGATTTTAATATTTAATTCGTTATTAAAACGAAGTTTGAACATTATACATAAATCGAGCTCGAATTGACGTAGCAGATCGTAATATGGAGTTTTGAACATTAATTGAATATACAGGATTCGATATAAGTCGGATTTCTGAGAAACAATAATGTTGGAATTGTTTTGATAATAATTTTCATACGAAAGAGAAAAATTCAGATTTCGTGTTATTAATTATTAGTTATGGCTTAATCAAATTTTGAAATAGTCACTATGAAAATCATTACTTAAAATTATTGGCCTTTAAAATAGCCATTTTTCAAACGGACTCCAATTTCGACAATATTAGTTTCATTGGAACCGTAACGTTAAATTATTGCATGGTATTAAAATTCGTGGCAAACTGTTGTCGTATGTGACCATGGTAGCCATAAATGCCTGTTTATTTTATGTAGCGCGTAATTAAATTAATTTAATTCAATAGAGGGGTTTTTGTGTGTAACTTGAGCAGACGATCGAATTAGGCCACGAAACTAGTTCCGTTGAGTTCGTATTGATGGATAGAGTCAGAATAGGTATATAATTTATTATTTTTGGAGACCGGGGTAATTTGGTGTCCAAAATGGCATTTCGGTGCGTATAAAAATAGCGTACCGGGAAACAGTCTCAAAATGCGACGAAACCGGAGCCGTTGGGTTCGAATTAATTAATTATTGTAGATATTTCAATTTTCGTGTCAATTGGACTTACCGTGTGATCGTGACAATGACAAATGCCCAAATCAATTATATTATTTCGGTCAATTCAAACAGGCATAACTTTAAACGAATAAACGGCTGGCCAAATGAATGCCGATTTCAACGAAACAAATTTTGTTGCATCCATAGCCTTAGATTATTATATAAAAATAAATTTGATGACAATTTGATATCGTATGTGATTGTGCAAAATGTAAAACGTTGAATGTTATATGGTCATTTTTGGGAAATAAATAAAATATTCCTACCGCAAATATGGTTTCGGTAGTTCGTAGAACACAACATTAACAACGAGCGAAATATGCAGTGGAATTAGTTCATGTGGTATGTAAACATATAAGTATTTGAATCCATTTGTAACAAATATGTACTTTTTTTAGCAACATGATACTTGAGTTTTTAAAATAATAATAATGCTAATACTACTGATGATAATCAACCGAACTATATATTCATTCCATGCAGTTTTCTGTACATACATAACTCATGTTATTGATTCTTTGAGGGAGAAAGTATAGTTAGTTTAATTATTAATCAATAAAATCAATCCCCTTTTGTACAAGCCTCTCATTTCCATCATGCACATGTTTCATCCTCCCCACAAACCGTGACTCCCACGCAAAGCTTCACATATAAATACATCGCATAGTTAAGTCCTGCAAACAACAACCCTAAAAGAAATCAATCGTGGACAACTATTCATATTATCTACACCTCCAAAAAACATCTAAACAGCCAAAACAGTTCAAACCTTCTTCAATTAAAATCTTAGAATCCGTTCATCAATTAGTGATTACTCCATTACGAAATCTATCAGCTTGATGAGTTCTTCGATCTGAACGGCGGTGATCAAGAGTCTCAACCTATGGTAGCCGCAGTTATAGTCGAAGCCGTGATCATTCGGGAAGCTTCTAGCGGCGGAGGACAACATCTGATGATGTGAAACTCGTCGTGGAAGTAGAGAGAGGGAAGGCATACGATCTAGCAAGGTCTGATCGGCCTTCGGTCACGGCGAGGCGACAAAACAGTCCGTTGATAGAATTCTATTTAGGTACGTTGGCCTGAAACTGTATTCGTGAATAATGGAGAATGAAGACACCGCAAATTTAAGTATATCGGCCAATCTCCTTTAGCACATAATCTGTTTTAATAATCAGTAATATAATTAAGAAGATTATGTGATCATAAATGATTAATGATATCTAAATCGCTCGCAGGTTCACTGGGAATATGGTGACGATGGAAGCAGTTTCAAATCGGCCCTATTATATAATAATAATAATCAAGCAATTAACCGTTAAGTTCAAATTTTAAAGTATAATTATTAGTTAGTATAATTATATATTTATAATAATTGAAACTAATGGAAGGTTTCAAATAGGGACATCATCTCATCGGATAAAGGAAGGAAAATAGACGGGACTATCGTTTGTAAACTTTTAGGAGAAGGGTCAGCCTATTTTGGTGAATATTAAATGTATTTAACCTTTATAATTCTATTAAGGTTAATAACCATTTAGGGATAATTTAATTATATCATAGTTAAAAACGTGGATTGGATACAGGTATTTTGGGTACTGCTGAGCAAAACGAGAAGACTAAAGCAGCGGCGTGATTCTTGTTGCCTAGGATGACCAAATATAATTAAAATTGATCAGGGGTTAGGGTATAAATTTGTTAGTTAATTACCTTTTTAAGATGTATTAACTAAAATTTATTTATAACTGAATCAGTTTTGATCATGTAGAAGACCATAAAGACAGGAAGGAAGGTCGGCTATTCTTTGGACGACAGTTTGGTTAAATAAGAAGTAATGAGTTTAATTAATAAGTAATTAAGTATTTATATTTATTAATTAAAGATTTACTAGTTCTAATTTAACCATAAATTAAATTTTATTTATAACTCGTATGTGTTAACAGAATTGACCCAAACAAATTGCATCGGGATTGAGGTGATGAACATTGTATTTTGGAATCATCATATACAAAGCTGGAAGTAGTTGGGAATTTTGGTTAAATTAAACATAGTTTAATTTAACTGAAACTGTATCATTTCAACGCCAAATGAAATCTGATGAGTTAAACTCACTCAGTTCTTCTCACTTATATTTTATATAAATTGGGTTTTTATTTTGTGTGCTCTGGTTGCTAATGGTTGTCTGTTTGCTAGTTATATATTTGTTTGTTAATTTAACTGATGTAATTAAACCATTGTTTAATTTCAGTGAAATATCAAATCATTATTTTAACGATTGGATCCAATAAAGGTACCTTACCTTGTTGGTCACGTTTATAAAATAAACGTGTATAATGGTGTTTAATTGTTTGAACTGATTGAATTGTTTTGATTATTTATTGATGTTAAATGGTTTTTATTTATTATTATGGAATTGAATGATTTTGTTTGTGATAACCGTTTTGGATACATGGACGAACAGGTTGGAGGGATCCAATGGAATTCCTCAAATATATTATTTATTTTCATATTACCATAAATGAACTGTCATGATTGGGTGATTGATTTGATTAGTGATCATTGACTGAAAATTCAACATGTGTTATGTTTTAACCAATCAGCAATATTGGTTGAGTAATCGGTAGTAATGGCTTAAGAATAAGCTGTTTTGTTTTATATTGATTTACCGTCAGGTGGATCGATAGAATTGAAGTTATAAAATATATTTTATAACTGAAAATAGATATTAAAATATATTATTTTAAATAAAAGTTTTCTTAAAGAAAATAAGTATTTATCTTATTTTATTTGAGTCTATAATTAATTATTAATTGATTTTTTAAAGTCAATTCTGATGTTAATCAGATCAATAAATTTGTGAATAGAAATTAACCTAACCTGTAATAACCCGGAAATTTGGGGCAATTTAAAATTTTTATTTTGGAAATTTTTGATGAATTTTGAATATTTAAAATGAATATTTTAAATAAAAACGACGAGAAATTTATTTTGAATAGAATTCGAACGTATATATTTATATAGATCGTCGTTAGAATATAAATATTTATTTATATATATAAAAGGAACTGAAATTGGCGCGGTAGTTCGAAAATTCGATTTCCAAATTCAAATGAATGTACTGGATTCAAAATAAACCGGATTATAGTGAAACCTAAAATATTAGAATCTATTTGTGAATATCTTTCCAACGAATCTGAAAAATTGAAATTTCATAGCGGGAATCAAAAGATACGTCCAGTTGAATATTCAGAATAGTCGCTATGGATTCAGGCCCTTAAAAATGGGAATTTTGCAAACGACCTCGGATTTCGACGAAACCACTTTTGTTGTATCCGTGATGTCAAATTATTGCTAGGTTTCAAAATTCGTAATTTTCTGAATCAATATGTTAGCGTGGCGAAGTTAAACATGTTTTAACAGTTTTAGTTAAATCGGGTCGACCAAAAAATGGCCTTTTTCAAACGTTCTCAGAATTCAACGAAATTAGTTTTGTTAGGACCGTATCGTCAATTCGTAGTTAGAAAATATTTTTCGGGAATTTTATAGTCCGTTTGTGGCCCCGGTAAATTGAAATATACGTTTAAAATTAAATATATATAAATTTAAATGTTAAATCTAACGAAAACTGATCGTAACGATCGAATTAGCCTACATGACATATCCCATTGTGTTCAGAATGGGGGTAATTAGCTAGGGACGACAGTCTTGGGTTCGATTTGGGGTTCGGATAAAAAGTCAACTTTTATTTGGGATAATAAATTAAATAAATACATATTTATATTTAAGCCCTTAACCCCTATTCTCTTCCCCGTTAGTTTTCAACTCAGAAGAAAAAAAACAAAAAAAACCGATCGAACGCGATGCTCCAACCCCCTCCGTCCACCGCGCCTGGCGGCGATCCTACCCGCCCTCCGACCTTCAATAGTGGCGCGCCCCTCTAGCCCTTCCTCCCTCCTCTCACATCCCCTCTCCTCTAAAGCTCCCCCCCCCCCAAAAATCGAACGTGAATCCAAGCCCTAGCTGTCGGATCCCCGGACGCCGCAACCAGTAGCCGTGGCCCTCACCTCCGCCTGCTCCCCGCGCCAGTGTCGACGCCCGCTAGCCCCTCCCTCCGTACAAACCAGTAGACATCGGTGTTGAGCGGTAAGACTTTGTCTATTTATATTTTTTTATGCTGTTAGGTTATGTAAATTAAATCTGAATTTTTTTTATATATATATTAAGGTTTTAAAATCTGAAATTTTAAATATATTACATTGTTTTAAAATGAAATTGTTTTAAAATATACATTGATTTACAAATAAAAATATGAGTTTGTATAGAAAGAAAAGAAATGATTTTTAATAATGTTAAAGGCGAAATCTTTATAATGTTAAAGGTGAAATTTTTATATAGTATAGATAATAACAATATAATGTTTATATAGTATAGATAATAAAAATATGATTTTTATATAGTATAGATAATAAAAATATGATTTTTATTCATGTAGAGTAATAAAAATATATTTTTTATTATATTACTAGCGGTGTAATAATATAATTTTTATCTATATAGTAACGGTATAAAAATGTGATTTTTATCCATATAGAGTGATTATAAAAATGTGATTATTATAAACATAACAATAATATAAAAATGTGACTTTTATATATGTAGTGAAAACGGGCAATGAAAGTGACAAAAGGGCGAGAACGACGAAGACTTCTACACAGGGAGAGTCGTGGCGTTTGGTATAGCTTAGGTGAGAACTCCTCGCCTTTAATTTAAATTTCTAGTTTGAAATATATACTAGGATGCAGACGGTGTTTAGTAGCACCCGACACCCGTCGTCCACAGACCATGGACGGCTTGTATGCTTGTTTGTTTGATTTTGATGTGTAGTTGATTGTGTGATGTGATGTGAAATGAAATAAAATATTTTATAGTGGAAAATATTTTATAGTTAACAATAGAATTTTTAACGTGTATTTAAAATGAAATAAATATAAGCAAATCGAACGATTTGTTTATATACACACATTTGACAGATATTGATTGGGACGATAGATTTTACACATCGCCCAACTGCACAAATAAAATCTGTTTTTGATTGTTTGAAACCCCACATGGGTATTGGGGTGATATATGACATACACTAATCCCAATAATTAGTTGTATGTCGATCGATTGATTAACAGACTGTTATGAGCGTTAAATATTTATATTTGATGCTTATACTGTGTAGAATGCACTTTGGATGGTGGTTGATTATTGGTCAATGTTGATATATACATGCATTGTATGGAAATCCATAGTAATAAAATCTATGGTAATTGATTGGGCCTCATTCCAGTTTTGAAATAGAATATTTGAAATAGAATATTTGAAAATAGAAATATATGAAGCCGTGTTGATTAGATTTGCGCCATTTTGACATGAGCGATATTTATAACGATTTTATTTGTTTTATAATGAATATTGAAAAGCGATTTCAAAATCGAATATTTTGAAATGAAAATGAATTAAATTGAAATTGAATATAAATGAATTCGAATTGTAATTGAACTGAATTGAAAACGAACTGAAATTGAATTAAAAATCGATTTGAATTGAAATCAATTTGAATTGAATTTAAAACGAATTTATAAGGAAAAATTCAATTTTGATTTGAATTTGAAATGAAGTTGAAATCGTTTCGAAAACGAATTTAAAACGATTTATAAAATACGTTTTGAAAGGAAATCGACGAAATATATATAATATATATTATATATATATATATATAATGGCCTGAATAGAACACGCCGCGCCGCGCCAGTTCGCAAATTTCGACCATTGACTTCGAATGGATATTGCGGGAGATCCGACCGTCGAATTCTCCTAAAACTGGGACCGTTGGGTTCGTATCGAAAAGAGCTTTCTAACGAATATTAGAAATTAGAAATCTAATGGTTGGATTTGGAATTATGTCCAAATCAAATTTGGAAAAGGTCGCTGTAAGTGCAGTTCGATGGCCATTGATGGAAATCGACTGTACGGGCCTTTATAAAATTATTAAAAATAGTAATAATTTGTGTAAAATCATAAGAAATGATTTGGGAAGAACTGGGATGAAAAACTCCATATTTGAAAAGATAAAAATAGATTTTTATCGTAATGAACTAGTTTTGAACTAGAATTATAATTCTATTTATTTTTAAATAAATAAATTGAATTTGAAAATGGTTTTGAAAGTAACCAGAATTTCCAATAATTGAATTGGAATGGATTTGAATCGAAATTGTCTTTGGAATATTTCGATGTTGGATTTCGTGATGATACAGGTATTGTTATGGGAATTTGAAAGATATATTTATATCGTTATTTCCAATACGATAATTGTTGGTCGTAGAATTTGATGTTGAATATAAGCCGATATATTTTCTATTCAGAGCCTTGTATTTAATATCAAATGTGATTTGGGTTTGTCGTGAATGGTGTCTTCATTAACACTATTCTTAAGCCCAGTTGAGAAAAAGATTAAATCTTTTTATTTAGATTTAATGAAGTGTACCAATTAAATAGTATTTAATTGGAATAGAATTGGTATTGATTTTTGGGTTTATCGTGAATAGTGTTTTAAATGACACTTGTTCTTTAACCCGATGGTTAATGGAATGTGATTTTGGGTTTATCATGAACCGTGTTTTAAATGACACTGATTCTTTAACCCAGTTAAAGATTAAAACTAAGTGGAGTTTTAATGAATCTTTAATTAGATTGAAAAGATCGAGAATGGAGTATCACCAGTTTTACTCCAGGCGATAGTTAAATCTTTAATTAGATTTGAACGTGAAATGGTAATTTAATTTACCGATAACACCATGGTGTTAGATATGAAGTATTACCAGTTTTACTTCATGGGATGAATAGGTTGGGATTGGGAAATAAATGATTACTTCGGTGTGGTTCGCTAATCCCGTCTAGTTTGAATTGATATTCAAAGGAGATTAAAGAATAAATTTAAAGAATTTATCTTTGATAAAATTAATGGGAACCTTTCCCAGAGTATAAGAATATTTGAATAAAAGAACATTCTGAATTGGAATGAAGCGTATGTTGTGTTTGTGTAACACTTGTTTATTATATACGCGAGTTATTCAGAAAGACCGGGTCTACCCATTCCGAATAACTGATTCAACGTGGTGTCGAGGATGAAGACGGTGGTCACCACCGTCTTCACGTCGTTTGGGTGATTACTGATGATCTTGATTGGGCCGTACACCCAAGAGGAGGGAATCAGTTAGTGATCGTCCAGACGTACCTGGAGATCGATGGATATGCGGGGCACTAGGTGCCTCCGGTTTCGTTCAGACCCAGAACGGACTTGTAAATGGACTGCGTGTCTGACAATGGATTTTAGTCTGTGTGATTGATTTCTATTAAATATTTATCTGTTTGGCGGCGGAGAATTTATTCTCTTGCTTAACACCCTTCTCTGAGACGTACGAGCTCAGGGGTTATATATCGATGGATATCAAACGCATGGAGTGAATTGCCTGTGTGGCACTCCTAAGTGGCAATATGATCAAGGCTTCTGTTGAAAAGCAGAGTCTTGTGGTGGATGATCAAAGCATGGCCTATGTGGCATAGCTTTGTGTAACGTTGATTCGCGAGCCTCACACCCCGATTGTGAACCAGAAACGGGAGAGGACATCAGGGAGGGCATGCGTTTCCTTCTAGCTAGAAGTGGCGTCAGTGGTTTTACATGCCCTGACGAGTTTGACTTATGTGGTTGTTGCTGTTGCGAGGCGCCTCGGATATATCGGTCATCCGGGGCTGATGGAGTCATCGGACTTATTGACACCCCATAGGGTGGGGAAACGCAGTGTTCAGGCATTTTAATCCATATCGGTGGACCGACCCTGATGATCTAAAGGCTTGTCTGCGCGCTTGCCTGAGACACGGGCTAGAGCGTCTCGAATCAGTTGAGGACGATCCCTTGCCTCGGTTCACAGAAGGAAGTCCAAATTCCAAATACGTGACGTTTGCGGTTTTGATTGCAGAGCCTAGTATGGCGACATGATATATGGTACTCATGCCGTCTATGATTGATATTTACGATTGAAATTGTTTTAAACACTATATAATCAAATGACTTGTTTTAAACGTATCAAGCATGCTTTGGCTATTATAAGGAAAAACCCTATCCTCCGGTTTGTGTTGCATTGTGTGATGGGACCTGGGTCTTATAATAGCTTCATTTTTCTTTATTTAGCATTGCGCTGTTTGTTTTATGCACTGGTATTCTTGGGAGGAAACCCGTTCCGTGTTATACGGCGTGGTCCCTTGATTTACCTGACTTTAAAATAAAGATTAATAACTGTTTTAGTTCTCACACCAGTCCCATGACTGACCTGGAGTTTATTGTTTTAACCTAAACTCTAGGGGCCCTTATTTTGACATGGGAAGCTAGTAGTTTTGGTTTTGCAGATTTATATTCACAGGATCCTGATTTACAGTTGGAACGATATTCGGAAAGTTCTGTATCCGTGTATTACTTCTAGTTGTGTATTGTATTATTTTCCGCTGCGATGTATTTAAATGTAATCTAAATCTCTGATATTTCTGTGTAATATTCATTTATACTCTATATATTCGTGTATTCTGATGGAATTGTTGTAATATACAATGAAATGTTCTTCCATCTGCGTTCTTTTGTGTGTTGTTCTCGAAGTATCCGGTCTTTCCTTATCGGGGAAGTTATGGGTTCATACATAACCATTAAATTTGGATAATTTTTTTGTTAAGAAACAATTAAATAGAATTTAATAATTAATTACATTATTAATTAATTTAAAGAGATAACTAATTGGAATCGATTAACGAGATAATCGTTTTTATAGTTGACTAAATTGACCATTTTTAACTGGAATTAATTATTAATTTAGTTTGATTTGAATTAATCTAATAAAATATTTTAATGAACATTTGTTTTATTTTAATAAGAATTTAAAAATGAATTTAATATTTATTCTAGTTAATAAAGGAATTAACTACTTTACAGTAATTAATGATTAAAATAAATTATAATTTTAATTAATAATAATTTAGAAAATTACCCTTTAATTGAGATTCATTTAAAGGTAATCGAAATTGAAATGAAATCTAGTTGAATGGTGAAAGGAGGGTATGTTCGGGAATTATATTTCAAACCCATATAATGAAGTTATAAAAGGAATTTCAAGCGGATAAGATAACTTGAATCAAATGCTTACTTAATAGTCAAATTTAGTAAAATGAGAAAAGGATGAATAGGGGTTTACAATAGACCAGTGTTATATAAATGAGGTTCAAGATGTTAAAGCGTTAATTAACATTACTTAATAATGGGATTAAATAAGAAGGGGAATAAAAATAAGATTTCCAAAGCAGGAATGGTTGAATGTATTTGGAAAGGGATGGGTAAAAGTGAATTTGGGTAAAGAAGTGGATCAGAGGATTTGATAAACAAATCCGAATTATGAAAGGAATTTTTTTTAAAAAGGTAAAGGTTAAAAAGTGATGTTTTATAAGGAATTACTTAATTATTAAATTAAGGAATAATGTTATATTCAAGAAGGAGATTTTCAAAGAGATAAGAAGGTTGTATGAAACCGTATTTTGAATAAAATAGTAAAATTTGGAATTTGTATTGGTATTAGAATGAAGTATCGGTTTTTGGATTACAATTGGTATCCATCTTATGATATGAACGTTGTTGATAAAGGTCTGAGAGGTAATTGAAATACCCCAACTTGAATTACATCAGGATTATCTAAGGATGATATTAGTTGCAATGGTAAAAGGGATTAGTGATAATTTAATATTTACATTAGTGAAATAATAATACAATGTTGGGTGGAAATTTAGAGAATACATAACGAGAGATCCGAAGTAAAGAAAATTAGAAGAATGTGAGAATATATATATATATATATTTAAAGAGATGATGCCAAGTAAAAGAGAAATAAAAGGGGATTGCGTGAATTATAACGATATTTTTGAGTTAGAAAGGAAATGTAAAAGTTGGGTTTTATTCAATAGGAATAAGCATTGGGCGCTGTCATGAAATGAGTAAAAGATATTTCGTAACGTTATTTTAACGAATAAATAAGTTGAATTGATTTCCCCAATATTAGATAATGTTAGACCAAAATGTGGTTCTAACACCCAAATTGACTGGAATTATAATAATATGTGATTAAAAACAGAAAAGAGACACATGATTTATAGTGATTCGGCGTTAAAGAGCCTACGTCCACTTTATATCACTTTGTTTGATGTTGTAGATGAAAATACAATAAGATATTCACTCAATCTCTCTTACTTTTCATATACATTCACTCAATTATCTCAAAATGTACTTTGAATGATTATTTGGGAATGCTAGAATTCGGTTTTCACAGATGTTTGAACTCTCAGAGTGCCAAAAGATCCCTTCAAACGGCCCTTGGGGATCTATTTATAGGTGGAAACTTCTCCAGAATTCGGTTCGGATCGGGTGCACGTGTCCTCCATTCCATGACTTTCGGGATCAGATGGGTTCTAGTGTTGCCAGCGCATCAAGTAAGTGGCCATCGTGGTTAGAAAGTGGGTGTAACTGCCCCGGATATCCAGGAGATCATGGTGCAGGGTAGCAGGGTGAACTGGGTTCAGATCAGATAGGGTAGCAAAATGGGGTTCGGATCGGAGCTTCCCATCCGATCCGATCCGGCTTGAATTTTGCCTTTCCTCACTTTGTCTCGCTTTGCTTTTCTTTGACTACGTCCGATCCGATCCGGCTTGATCTTTTAGCTTTGTGTTGCTTCTGTTCTTACCTCTGTAGCTCCGATCCGAACATGATGTGTAACAGAGTGTCCTTTGCCTACTTGATCTTCTGACTTCTTGACTTTGTATAGCCTAGTTTACAAAGTAGGCTAACATTTTGCCCCCTCAAAAGATGCTTCTGTTGAAGACGAAGCGTGTTTTAATGTTATATGTACATCAATCTTACATTTTGAATCATTGAGAAGTCGTTTCCGCTGATACATAAAGATACGTTGTTTCAGAAAGTTGTGTCTCTTGATGTCTATATATATGTTGCATAGTGTGTGGATCCCTTTCTTTATTTTCAAACATTTTTTAGAACTCTTCCTGATTTTCATTGGTTCCTCAAGGTAATCCTTTTCTTCATTTTTCTTTGAATTTAATTTGCACACCGAGTCGTTGTGCTCAATTCATTCAGTTCGGACCCGATCCGGAGGGACTCCCTTTGTATTACTTAATGCTGGTCCAACGGACCAGAATGTGTTCGTAGGCCTGTATCCCGGTCCGAGCGGGGAGAAGAAAAGACGGGGAATACGATTAGTCACTGAGAATACATATATAAACTCATTGTCCATTCCCTTCTTCTTCCCTTTCTTTCATTAATCTCGCTCAACAGTTTTTACACTGAAACCCTAGCTTTCAGAAAGCTCAAAAACTCTGAAATTCTCTCGTCGATTTTCAATTTAAACATCTCGGTAGGTTTAAAACTTCAATTATCTTAGTAATAAACGGTTCCAATTGAAAGTTGCGGTCGATTTGAACAATTTGAGTGTGGTTATTGCTTGGCTTCGACGCCACGACTTCCTCCTCCCTCGTCGTCGTTGTTGGTGGATTCGCCATCACCTCGAAGCGCTGGGAGGTTGAAGATGGTACCTGTTCAGTACCAACTAGGGTTTTGGAGATGGGACTGAGTTCGGTTGTGACTGAGAAGGAAGAGGAAGATGAAGGGCATAGGGAGTCGGTTCGGGCGTGGAGATATGGAAGACGGAGGAGAAGAAAAAGAAGAAAAGGCTCAGAAAGCCAAATCGGGTCGGGGCAAAAGTTGAAGAGGGAGACAGAGCTCAACTAACTGGATCGGGTCGGATGGTACTCTCGCAATCGCATCGGATCGGAAAGTGAAATAAAGGAGGAGAGGGGCATGGTCACTTAATTCGATCCGGACCGTTGGAGGAGCCTACTTCCGAACCGATCCGACTTTGATCCCTGGGCTTCTATGTTTGTCTGAGTCCAAGGCAAGGTTGTGCCCCCGATCCGATCCCAATGAATGCATCTGAACTGAACCGAAGAGCAGTCCAACTTAATGCATAAGAACTGTTCTTAACATCATTGCGTTTCCAAGGTTTTTCCTTACACTTTTGAGTGTTAACTTTACATCTTCTACACACACCGTACACACTTTAGTTCACACACATGCACCGGGGACATGGGCTAATTTACTCTAACTTCTGTTATTACTTCTTCGATAGTTTAGTGATCATGGCCAAGAGACATTCTTCTAGACTGGCAGAAAAGAAAGAGGTCCCAGAGACATCCGACAAAGTTATTCTCAACAACATATCTTCTTCCTCAGACCCTGAATGGGGTGACGAGGGATCAGATTATGAAGTGGGGGCGCATAGCAGCGGAACGTCTTCTTACAGTGAAGTTTCTCTGGGTTATGAAGAGGAAAGAGGGGTTGGAGATACTCGAGCTCCTGACGAATTTGAATCTGCCGTCATATTGGAATCACCTTAAGATTCTGTTGAATCGACAATTGACTATGGCAGGCTCCTTCGAATATGCTTGAAGTACGGGATACATAAAAAAGATACTCTGGTGCCGTCTAAAACCGACCGACCTCATAATCCTCCAGAGGGATTTATGGCAATCACTCGATTAATGTGCATGGTCGGAGCTATTCCACCGTTTTCTCCCTTTGTCGTCGACTTTTTAAGATAGATGTGGATTGCCCCCATGCAGCTGCATCCCAACTCCTATGCTTAACTGCATACCTTGTATGTAGCATACCGCGAGATCTTAGGCATAGAGCTTACTTTTGATGACGTTTATTTCTTTTATAACTTCAAGCATCGGACTCGAGAAACTCCTTCTTTCTCTTACTTCGAGTATGTCCCAAAAAGAAAGATAATTTCAGCGCCCTTCAGTAGCAAGGCCGACGACTCCAAGCTGGAATGGTTTTATATAAGGCAACAGCCGGGGTGTGCTAGGAGATGGACAAAATCGAGTAAGGCACTGGTTTTCTAAACCTCGATTCTGAATGTCCATGCCACCGCACTAACCCGTTTTATTTTTGTTTGCACTTGACAATCCAAAACAAATATCAGCTCAAGTGTTCTTTGATCGTATGCACCGGCTCCTTAATGGTGATCAAAAGTTTTTAACTATCGATGAAGTCCTCAAGGACGAATATCTCCACCACCACAGGGTGCTATCCATTACCCGTAGTATAGGTCACGGGCCAGGTCCATATGTATATATCCCTCCGGTGGATGTAATTCCAGAAATGGGCGAGAGCTCGAAAGGTCCTGCCATGCCAATTTGAACTTCACCTTCTCCAAGTTCAACCCAAGACGATGAGTTGGCTAATTTACCTGAGAAGCACCGAGAGGGGTACATCACTCCTGGGGACTCTATTTCTCCTGAAAAGTCACCATCTCCTAAAGAACAGCCAACAGGCGCTTCCCAAAGAGATGCCCCTGCCGTCGATGATCCTACATTTCAGGGCTTGGGAGACCTCCCACTTCCTGACACTATTTACACTTCCAGGGATTTTGGCACAAATCCTTTTGTTTTTACTTCTTCGGAGGAGGCCACTCCTGTTAAGGCCAAAGAGCCCTCTCGCACTGGCTCAGCTTCAGACTCTGGTTTGTCAGAGGGGGGACACCACTTAGGATGCACACAACACAATTGCACCCCACTTCACAGCACTTACGTCTTGTGAAAATACTGATTCTGAATTCCACTTACATTATTGTGCAGGTACAATGTCCCGTGCTTACTATGACATCAAGAAGCTACGCCGCAGCATGTCCAGACCCCCTCACGATGTTGAGTATGATCGTCGTGAAGGTCGCGGAATGGAGGACAGAAGGCCCTATGATTCTTATCATTCGCGGTCCTCGCGCTCTCGCTCTCCCGTTCGGTCAGATCCAGAGCGATATAAGGGCTACCAAGGTCGTCGACAAGATGACAGGCCGCAATCAAAAGACTTAACTTCTTCTCAAGAAAAGCGCAGTAGGGAAAGGAGCCCGCCAAGAGATACCGAATCATGAAGCAAGCGCAAGGGTCCTGCTAAACGGCCTAGAAGGGATGAGGAGGCCATTGAGCCCTCCACACATAAGGATACCGAGCTGACATTCCCTGCACCTCCACCGTTGGATGCTGAAACTGCAGTTAAGCGGGCATATCTGGAGGAGCAATTTACCGATCACTACTTTGAAAACTTGACTTTCTTACCTGCTCTTGAGCCTATTTCCTCGAGGTGGGCAGATGAGGCCAAAGCAAAAATAGACGTGGTCGAGAAACAATATTCGGAGATGTTCAAGTATTCGCGCAACCCTTCCAGAATCATCTGAACTCTAATCACGAATACTAACTCGATGCAGAAGACCACAGAAGATGACGCAAGGGCCTTAAAAAATTTGGGAAAAGACCTCGAGGATACACAGGCTCAACTTGTTATTGCTCAACGGGATGCTACTAACTTCAAGCAACAATTTGAAGATTTACAAAAACGCTATCATGACTTGCTCGAGTCCCATACTCAAGAGCGTTCGGAGCTGAAAAAGCAAGCGGAAGATGCCAAGTCAGATGCTGCCAAAATGCAACTTGCTTATGCTGACCTTGAGCGAGAAAAGGCCGAGTTGGCGAAGAAGAACGCTGAATTGGAGAAGAAAAATGCTGACTTGGCTTCCAAGTTGATGGAGGCCGAGAACAGGGCTTCCCTGGCGGAGGGTAATGTTGAAAGCGTCATTAAATCGGCCGAAGAATCCCGCAAGCAGCTAGCGGAGGCTCAGGAGGATGTGCAGGGCTTTGGTGAATTACTGATTGAATTTTTTGCACATATAATCCGCCACCGAAACATCTCTTGGATCGATGATTACCCGACTACCTTGGTTCATGTGTGGAGCCAAATTGTTGAATGGGAAAAAGAAGAACTCAAGGTAGATTCCATCGACGAGGACAAACTTATGGAAAAGTATCTAAGAGATGACGAGCCGACGAGTCTAGCTAAGGGGCGTCGCCTAATTGCTGCTGCCATGGATGAGGAAAAACGGAAGGCTAAACAAAAGACATCTTGGAGGCTGGCTCTTCTTCCACTGCCGCTGAAACTCCTGAAGTAGAGGGATACGACCCTGAAAACCCGGCGATCCCTCAGACATCTCTTTTATCTCCTATTCCTGAATCGGCTTCAGAGGCGGCAGCTACTCCAGCTGAGAAATCATCGGAAGGTATTTCTACCTTTTCACCCCAATTCGTCAAAGCTGTCTCCACTTTCCATCGCATAGTCGTACAATCAATGAAGGACCCTTTATTTTCTCCTGAGTTGATAACTGTTACTTCTCATTCCGCAGGTGCTGAACCGTCCGAGAAGGTAGACGTGCCCCAGGGAACCACTGCCGAAATAAAGTCAGCGGAGAGGAATGAAGGAGACAAGGGTAAGGCTGACGCTCCTCACGACGGCGAGATGATAGATGCCTTAAAGGATGATGGTGGCGACGAGGGACATGAGGAGGACCCTGAGGTGGCTATAGTTGGGGAATCAAAAAGCGCTGATGACATTACTTTAGCTGTACTGAAAGCCGAACAAGACAAACGCATGCAGCTTAAAGTTGAAGACCTAGACCCCGAAAGCCTTAAGCCTCTCGCAATAGTGGATGCTGGATCAAGGTTAGTTGTTAAGCTTTCAACTAGATCTATTACAAAAGAACTTGCTAAAAAGTATTATCTTGATTCCAACGTTCCGCCTCCCGGGAAAAAGCCAACTGATTCCAGCACTTCAGTCTCAGGGAAGAAAAAACCAAGGCGCATCTTAACTAATGCTGAAAAAGAGGTGAAGGATGCTCAGAAGGCCGCTAAGAAATCCAAGTCCACTTCCAAGTCTAAGTGATGAAGTGCTTTGCTTTATTTTAGCATTTAGTTGGCCCACAATTGTTGCAGCGAGTGTGGCCCTCGCATCTTCTTTTTGCCTGTTTTCTTGTACAAATTCATGCATTTATAAATAAATACAAATAATTCATTTCCTGCAATGCCTATTAGTCGTCAGTTCGATACTTATGTAAAAATGCAAATTAATGTCCTACTAAAGTCGTATAATGGAGTCATAGTGGGGGAGGGGGGAATTTGTATGTACATATATACCCCCGGTCGGTCTTGAAAAACTATTCAAGATTAAATTAAAAAGTCCGAATGTCCCCTATTCTCTGACGGGGGTCACATTCCTTGTGTCATTGATGCATGTTCTTCTCTGGCATCTTTTATACTCTCCTGTCTTATATTCAGGTTAGAGTTCTTGCTGAGGCAGTCTCTTGTCTGGGTGCACCTTCACACCTCAGAGGACGTCGTCTTCCCGTCCTTTATACTCTCTCTCAATTCTTGAGAGTTAGAGTTAAGAATGTCGTCCTCCCATTCTTTTATGTCTTATTGCACAAACATTCGTTGTGTTTGTTCCTGCATATAAGTCATCTTCAACTTTTCAGATTTTAAATTAACATCTCATATTCCATAGTCACAATAGAATAATAGTTGAAGATATAAATAATGCAGGAAAGTAAATGGCACACAATATTTTTATAGTGTTTCGGCTAAGTCATAGCCTACATCCACTTTATATTTCTTTGTTCGTATCAACAGACTTTTCTAAGGCAAGTCGTGCCTTTTTACAGAGTTCATAAGAAAAACAAAAGAAAATACAACACCCCTAATTCAAATATCGTATCAAGTGTTGGGCATTCCAAGCGCTAGGCACTTCTTCGCCATCTACGGTCATTAACTTGAAGGCTCCTGTCTCAAGTTTCCGTTGGATGACGAATGGTCCTTCCCACTTTGGACCGAGGTGTGGAAGGGATGGAAAAACTCGCTTTTGCACCAAATCTCCTGGTTTAAAGGTTCTAAAATGAACTTTTTTGTCATAATAGCGTGCCATATGACGTCGATGTCTTGACGCATGCAAGTCTGCCTTGTCCCTTTTCTCTTCGATTTCATCAAGGGACTCGAGGAGGAGTGCCCGATTCGTCATCGGGTCATAATATGTCATCCTGTGAGAGGGAACTTCAAGCTCTACCGGGATTACTGCTTCCGAGCCGAATGAGAGAGAGAAAGGAGTATGACCGGTAGCTGTTTTAAACGTTGTCTGATATGCCCACAAGGCCAAGGGCAGTTCATCCACCCATTTTGCTTTTGCACGTTCCAATCGCTTCTTGAGGATGGACTTTATGACTTTATTTATTGCTTCTACCTGCCCATTCGACTATGGATGGGCGACTGCAGTGTACCACTTGTCGATCTTGTATTTCTGGCAAAAATTTCTGAATTCGGCACCATCGAACTGGGTTCCATTATCAGTTATAATGGTCCTTGGAATCCCAAATCGGCATATAATATTTCTAACCAAGAAACTTATCACCTTTCTCGCTGTGTTTTTGGGTAAGGGCTCAGCTTCCACCCACTTCGTAAAATAGTCCACGGCGACTATTGCATACTTCACCCCTCCTTTGGCAATCGGTATAACTCCGATGATGTCAATTCCCCACATGGAAAACGGCCACGGACTCACCATCGACTTGAGCTGGGTCGGTGGTGCTCTGGGGATCTTGGCGAACCTCTGGCACTTGTCGCAGCGTCGTGAGTAATCAGCTGCATCTTTATTAATTGTGGGCCAAAAATATCCATACCGCTATACCTTTTTTGCTAAGGTCTGACCTCCCGTATGATCTCCACACTCACCTTCGTGTACTTCTCTTAGTACACGCTTGATGTCGTCATGCGCTATACATCGTAACAGGGGCATAGAAAATCCTTGCCGATAAAGGATATCATCTTGAAGGATGTATCTGGTAGCTTTGCGAACTATGGCCCGCCTCTCACTCTTCTTTGTGGGGTGTATCCCATTTCTAAGGAAATTCTTGATTGGGGTCATCCACGACTCCCTCTCCAGTTCTGCTTCAAAAGCTAATTCAATTTCCATTAACTCAAAGCTAGGCGATCCCAACGTCTCAATTGGAACCATTTCGGTTTCCTCCGGATTGTCGGAACTAGCCAGCTTTGCTAGCCGGTCTGCCTTCTGGTTTTCAGCTCTTGGGATATGCGTCATGTTATACCGTTCCAAGTTGCTCAACAGCTCCTCCACTTTTCCGAGATAGGTAATAAGTCGAGGTCCCCGGGCCGCAAACTCCTTTCGCACTTGGCAGATGACTATTTTGGAGTCGCAAAATATATCCAATTCCTTTATTCCGAATTCCTTAGCAAGTTTCAGCCCGGCAGTCCGGGCTTCATATTCAGAGTCATTATTAGTCGCTGAAAATTCTAATCGCAGAGCATAATATAACGATCGTCCTTCAGGAGTAATTAAGACGACTCCAGCTCCGGACCTTCGGTCGTTCTTGGCTCCTACTATGTACAACTTCCATGGATCTAAATTTAATTCCTCCTCTGACTTGACCAACTTGTCGTTGATCTTCTCTTCTTCCCGAATTGTGAACTCTGCTATAAAGTCAGCCAGAGCTTGCCCCCTGATCGATCTTCGCGGCTGAAAATTCAAATCAAACTGACTTAATTCAATATTCCACTTGATCAACCGTCCCGATGCTTCGGGTCTTTGCAACACCTGTCTCAGAGGCTGATCAGTGTATATGTTTATTGGGTGAGCTTGAAAATAATGGCGAAGTTTTAGGGAAGCGATCAGAAGGCTTTAAGCAAGCTTCTCAATCCTTGGGTAGTTACGTTCTGCAGCTACCAATTTCTTACTTACATAATATATTGGCCTTTGCACCTTGTCTTTTTCCCAAACCAAGGCAGTGCTAACGGCGTGAGCCGACACTGCTAGATAAACAAACAGTTCTTCATGATCCACTGGCTTCGACAAAATCGGTGGTTTCTCTAGCAAGTCCAATAGATTTCGAAAGGCCTCAACACAGTCCGAAGTCCATTCGAAATTTTTCTTTCCCATTTTTATCAAGTAGAAAAACGGGACGCATTTGTCAGTTTCTTTGGAGATAAATCTACTTAACGCAGCCACTTTCCCCGCAAGACTTTGGACGTCTTTGATTCTCCTTGGTTCCTCAATGTTCCTTATCGCTGATATTTGACTGGGATTGATCTCAATCCCCCGAGAGCTCACGATGAATCCTAGAAACTTTCCAGATGCCACCCCAAACGAGCACTTCAAAGGATTTAACTTCATCCTATACTTTCGCAGGATACCGAACATCTCTGCCAAGTCTTGCGTATGGCTGGAGGACTGTTTAGATTTGACAAGCATATCATCCACATAAACCTCCATAGTCTTCCCTATTTGATTATAAAACATCCTGTTTACCAAGCGTTGATAGGTAGCTCCAGCATTTTTCAATCCGAACGGCATGACCACGTAGCAATACAACCCCAAATTTGTAATGAAGCTCGTGTGCTCTTGATCGGGCACATGCATGGGAATCTGGTTATATCCGGAATATGCGTCCATGAAAAAAGAATTTCATGTCCTGCTATCGAATCCACAAGCTGGTCTATTCTGGGGAGTGGAAAGCTATCTTTCGGGCAGGCTTTATTCAAGTCTGAAAAATTAATGCATGTCCACCACTTTCCGTTTGAATTCTACACCAAAACAGGATTCGATATCCAGTCGGGATATGTCGAATCTCTAATAAATCTGTTCTCTTTCAGCTTCTCCACTTCTTCTTTCAGAGCTGCCGACCTCTCTGGGCCCAACACACGTCTCTTTTGCTTTACAGGCGGGTGTTTTTGGTTTATACTCATCGAATGACTCATGATGGATGGCGATATCCCACACATGTCGGTGTGGGTCCAGGCAAACACATCCAGGTTTGCCTTCGGGAAGTCAGTCAGTTCTTTGGCTCGGTGCGGATCCAACTGGGATCCAATCTTCAAAACTTTTGCTGGATCAGCTTCGTCAATGGGTATATCCATTGTCGTTTCGTTAGGAGTTGCCTTTCTATCCTCAGGTTCCTCAACTTCTTTGGGATCTAGGTCTTCGGGCATTCCCTTGGGCAACTCCTTCGGGGCTGATCCCTCTAATTGCTACACCGAACCCTCCTTTGGAGGAGGTGTGGCACCTTTAGTCTCGATGTTGAGTCCCTTCATCAGCATCTTTAATTCGGAAATATAACAAGCTCGTCCGGAGACTTGATCTCCTCTCATTACTCCTGTTCCGGCTTCAGTTGGGAACTTTAACAATAAGCACCATGGTGCAATACAAGCCCTGAACTCTGCAAGGTCAGGCCTTCCCAAAATTGCGTTGTAGGGCGAATCAATATCTAGCACTATGAACTGAAGCATTCGTACTCTTCGACAATCCCCTTGCCCCAATGTTACAGGCAATTCTATATACCCCATTGGAGCTGTCGATGCCCTATTGAAGCCTCGGATCCAACCTTCACAGGGCTTCAAATCTCCAGACTCAAGTTTCATCTGATCAAACGACTTCTTAAACAAAATGTTGACAGAGCTTCCATTGTCCACTAGTACATTATGAACCAGTGCCGGTCCAATGGTAGTGGTAATGACCAACGGATCTTCGGTAGGTGACTGGATTCCGGTATCGTCTCTGCTACGGAACACTACATCATCGAACATTGTCTTCTGCTGTTTCACAGGGGTGATGTCTTCCAAATCATCGCACTCGTCCACATCTATGTGCTTAACTGCATTAACGTATTGGTCCATTGCTCTGAAACTGTGGATAGCTGGATGGAGTCCACCTACTATGGTGTTAATGACAATTTCTTTGCCTTTCTGTTGCGCTGTAGGCTTGGGAGCAGACTGACTCTGGTTTGGAGCTTGTCCTCCTTGCCCCTGTCCCTTGGGGCAGCCTTATACTCATCCAACTTGCCTTTAGGCAACATCTTCTCAACCACATCTCTCAAGTGTCGACATTCGTTTGTTGAATGTCCGTGAGTTCCGTGAAATAAACAAAACTTTCTGGTAGCAATTTATTTTTCTGTCGAATCTCGTGGCGGCGGTATTTTATATTGCAAAACGTTATACGTGTCCAGATAAATGTTCTCTAACGTGTCATTCAACGGTGAATAGTTTTCAAATGTCTGGAACTGGGGTCTTATGTCAAAATTACTTCCTCGGTTCCTGTTTCTCCTATTACAGTTCCCACTACGGTTACTATTGCCCCCGTTTCCATTACTATTATTTCCATTCTTATTTCTCACATTCAGTTCGACTTTCCCAGAGCTTTCTCCAGAGTGCTTTACGACAACGTTACTCTGAACAGCTTCTATTGAAGTCGCTCCGTACTTCCTCTTTCTGTTTGCCCTTGCTTCCTCCCGTCTTAACTAAATATTGGCCTTCTCATAAAACAACTCTCTTGTGGGAGGTGGCTTCCCAGAAAGATAATCTCCAAACTCTGAATCAGGGTCAACTCCTTCTATTAAGGCCTTCAAAATGGTAGGCTCATGTGGGTCGCTGACTTCTGTTACAGCTAAATTGAAATGGTCAAGATACGACTTCAAAGACTCACCCGACGCTTGCTTGATTCTCGATAATTCAATAACATTCTTTGACTTTCGGGCGTGAAGTCGGAATTGATTCATAAAACGTTCGCTTAGCTCTCTAAAATTCGATATCGATCGAGGAGGAAGTCGGGTAAACCATAGTAATGCTACGTCTTCTAAGTAAATCGGGAAAGCCTTACACTTTACAGCGTCAGGGGCAGCGGCAGCGTTCATAAGCCATGCGTATCGCATCAAATGTTGTCCCGGGTCAGTTCTTCCGTTATATCTGTCCATCTGTGGCAAATTAAAACGTCAGGGGAAATGAAAGTCAAGAATGTCATCAGTAAAGGGAGTATGGCTTCGCTCAATGCCATAATCTTCATTGGTGTAACTTCGACTCTCAGACATGATCTAGCGTACCTTAGCCCATACGTCAGCATTGGTCAAAGGCCGTTCAGGCTCCCTGGCTCTGATGTTCGGGTTTCCTCTGGGCTCCTGATCAGGGGACGCCCTCCTTCTTCTAGCAGCTTCTGCTCTTCTTTGCTCCCTATGTTCCCGGTCGATCTCGGGAGGAAGGGGCTGAAGAATTTGTCCCTGAGTGGGATTGGTGAGGTTATGGTCTCTAGGCAAAACATGGGATCCTCGCATTGGTAATAGAATAGGCTCTCTCAAGCTTGGATCATTGGGTCCTAGTACACGAGCAGCGTCCTCGCGGGATCCCAAAGATCCGAAAGTCATTTGCTCCAAATTCTGAGGTCGTTCGAGCGGCCTTCTTTCACGGGGCCGTTCTTCCTTAAAAGAAGAAGACTGATCCATTGCAGTATGATGAACTGGGGAAGGGGTTCTCTGCCTACGGAGCTCGCCAATTTCCTTACTCATGATTCTCATATTCTCTTGCATCATAAGATTGGTGCGCTCGTGGATTCTCATAGCATCCTTAGTGATTTCAAGCATGTCAAGAAGGCGCAACAAATCTCCTTGGGTGACAGACGCAGATGGATTGATCTGGTCATTGGTCCTGGTGGCTGGAGTCGGAGCATTTGGAGGGGCTCGAGTAGAGGTTCCAGCATCACCTAGAGTCGGATCGGATCGGAGCAAAGTACCCTGGCCGGATCGGTTCGGGTTGGGGGAGTGCACCTCTCCAACGTCTTCCACTCGGTTCGGATCAGAGCTCTCCCTATGTGATCGGTTCGGATTTCCTGAACCTGTCCGATCCGCTCCCGAACTCTGCCCACGAGACCTCATCACGATCGAATTTTGCTGATCTTCACCAACTTCGTTCCCTCGAATGGTTTGAACTTCCTTGCCTTTTCCTTTGGCCATAATTCTTCAACAATCAACCAACAAGTATTTAAAAGCATCGAAAATTGGGGATTAACTTCTCTGAACTCAATGGTCCAAAAAGTAGAACGATAATCCAGAAAAATAGAGAATTCAATTTTTTCTCAGTGAAAGCACCAAAATGTTAGACCAAAAAGTGGTTCTAACACCCAAATTGACTGGAATTATAATAAAATGAGATTAAAAACAGAAAAGAGACACAAGATTTATATTGGTTCGGCGTTAAAGAGCCTACGTCCACTTTATATCACTTTGTTTGATGACGTAGATGAAAATACAATAAGATATTCACTCAATCTCTCTTACTTTTCATATACATTCACTCAATTATCTCAAAATGTACTTTGAATGATGATTTGGATTGTTAGGGAATGCTGGAATTCGTCTTTTCACATATGTTTGAACTCTCAGAGTGCCAAAAGATCCCTTCAAACGACCCTTGGGGGTCTATTTATAGGTGGAAACTTCTCCAGAATTCGGTTCGGATCGGGTGCACGTGTCCTCCATTCCATGACTTTCAGGATCGGATGAGTTCTGGTGTTGCCAGCGCATCAAGTAAGTGGGCATCGTGGGTAGAAAGTGGGTTTAACTGCCCCGGATATCCAGGAGATCATGGTACTGGGTAGCAGGGTGAACTGGGTTCGGATCGGATAGGGTAGCAAAATGGGGTTCGGATCGGAGCTTCCCATCCGATCTGATCCGGTTTGAATTTTTCCTTTCCTCACTTTGTCTAGCTTTGCTTTTCTTTGACTACGCCCGATCCGATCCGGCTTGATCTTTTAGCTTTGTGTTGCTTCTGTTCTTACCTCTGTAGCTCCGATCCGAACCGGATGTGTAACAGAGTGTCCTTTGCCTACTTGATCTTCTGACTTCTTGACTTTGTATAGCCTAGTTTACAAAGTAGGCTAACAGATAATAATGTGGCTAATGTTTTGAAAATGAAAATAGACAAACTGGATATGATATAGGATTTTCCTAAGGGTTAAATTGTATTTGTTTAAAGAAAAATCTTATGTTAAATAAGAAACAAAAACTATATTCATACTATCGAAATATTAAGAGTTTTAAATTTACATTTTGTTTTAATTAAAAGGCCAATTAATGTTGAATACTGAACTAGTGAACTCAGTGGACGTTCATGATTGAATCACTATTTCTTTTGATAGTTAAATCACCGACTATCAAATCTGTCCAATACGATTTTCGGTACAGGAAGACCGGTATCGAATTCATATTCAAAAACCATTCCAACAAACAAATACGTGAAGATATCAGAAGATGATAGAGATGGCGCATTGAAGACCGTAGATCTTCATAAATGGAAGAATTACTAATAATATCTGATGTTGCAACCAGAGATAAACTGTGATTCTTTCGTGTCGCTACTGATTTATAGGGTGATTCCTTAGATGTGGTAGGAGGGTGCCTTTGGTTCATCCTGTTCCTGGATGACTTGTATGGATGGATGTCTGACAGGGTATTTCCAAAGGAATTACGTACATTGATTTCTTAAAATGTACCATAGTTGATGGCGGAGAAATGTTTTTTCTCTGTCCAAATAACTAGAGTATTTTTATTGATGTCAATTAGTGATATCTGGCAGAACTGATGATGTGGCATTCAAAGTGAATGATGATATGATGTTCCAGAAGATAATTCAAACCTCAAGCCTCATCAACCAGGAAATGACAAAAATCTAGCAGGCAGCATGGCTATGTGGGTCGCTCCTATTAGGGTGTATAATCACCTATCTAGAGAAATTTCATTTCCTTCTTTAATCTATTTCGATGTTGTCCCTTTCGGGAAACGGTGGTTTGAGCCCAACCATTGGTGATATACATTCGATACACTCAAGCGAAATGTGTGGTCGGTCATGTGTGTGCCGGGTTGCAACACGTTCTTGTTGAACCTAGTGTATTCCCCTCCAGAGATACACTATCGGCAAGTGGTTCCATACCATGTCATAGTCGGAATCCAATCTGCAATAAGCGCCCGCGCTTTTGATTGTATACTATATATGTGGAGCGTGAGATGCAAGCATTCCGCTAGATTGATATCTACTTGTATTTTGACACTATTTTAATATCAGAAAAGATATTGATTTCAAAATTGTTTTGGGTTATCGCAAGGTAAAAATCGTCCATATTTATGTGTGGATTTGGTCTTAAGATTATCCTTTTCTTTCAAAAGGGTTTTAACTTTAAAATCAAGTTGTGTGATACCCTTAAACTTAGTGTGTTTTCCTCACTCTGGTTCACCAGACTGACCCAGTGTTTTGAAAATGCTCGGGTTAGACCGGGTTATACAGGTTCTGGGTATCAGATGCTGCGATGTCTAGAGATGAGCTGGAGGTGTTCAGACATATTGTATCTAGTATTTATTCCGCTGTGTTATTGTATATGAGGACAGATTATTATCATTGTGCAGATGTGTGATGTACTCTGATATTATAAGTATTTTTAAAAGCTCTCAATAAAGATTTATTTCTGTATTATATTTTGTTCCCTGCTATGTGAGACTCTGTATTGTGTTGGTACTTCTTCTTCTTCTTTTATTCTAATATTTCTTTCTTTCTATCTCACCCTCTAATTTTTTCTATTAACTATCCAGTATTTTCGGTGTTTGGAGGAACAGCAGGGGATATGGTAAATGTATTTATGTCGATTTTCGGGGCCTAAAATCCTTGGGTTGTTACAGTGGTATCAGAGCTATTGGTTTAGTATTAACCTTGGCTCTGTGGTTTAAGCCAGTAATACCCTAGATTGAGTTGAGTGTGTCTATATATATATACATATACATATATATATATATATATATATGAGAGCGTATTTGTAAATTTATATACAAATGTTTTGTATTGTATTATTTGATCAGTTCAAGTGTTGAGAAGCAATGAACTGGCAATGGATATAATATTGTTTTGTAAAGAGGGCAAATGAAATAATTTTACCCAAATTATATTTTTGTATAGGAAACAAATAATTTTATCAAATTATTGGGATATTAGTGTGTTTGACTGATTTGAATAAGATTCAAATTTGATTGAAAAATTGAATTGAAAACTTAACTTTGTTAAGTGTAATTAAATTAAGAATGATGTCGAAATTAAATAAAACAGAATTGGAAATTGGAAATTGGAAATTAAATGAATAAATAAAAATAAAATAGAAATCAATCGGATATAAATCGATTGATGTTCAAATATGTGAAACCAAAATAAAATATTAATATTGAATGTAAATTCAACTGATTTGGTTGTGTATTGGTTGTTGGTTGTGAATTGTTGTTATTGGATGATAGTTTGTTTGATTGGAATAATCAACAATTTAATGGGGCTAAATGAATTATAGAATAAAGAATAATTTCTGGTATAATTAAACTATAATGAAACTGCATATGAATTAGAATTTATGATTTTATCCTATATTTGAAAATGAATTGATGCTATTTATTTGATTTTGGAATTGATGTAGTTATACTAGTTGATTAGTGAAATATTACTTAAGAATTTCATATATTTATTACTCGTATGTGAACTAAGTACAGGTGCCAGATGGCTAGGCAAATTGATAATGGTTGAGTAAATCGCATATACATTCAGCCAATGTGCTCAATAGCACTCGTAAAAGGTACGCCTACGCGAAAATATAAAATTTTGGGTCTTTATTTTTGTTTTTCGACCGTGTGGGTCGATGTGTATATATTATTTGTTCCTACAATATCGCAGATGTCACTCCACACAGGGGAGACTCTGCCGATTTTTTCCGGGAATTTAGAGTGTTAGAAAATTTTCAAAATTTTTGAAAATATTTATATACGATATTGAATTGGTTTTTGATTTATAATAAATGGGATTTGGAAATTAATGGGATTTGTAACATTTTTCTTACCTTAGCAATTTCGAGGACGAAACTATTTTAAGGGGGGAAGAATGTAACGACCCGTATTTTTAGTAGTCAAATATTTAACTTAATTTATTATTTTAAAATATTTTATTTGGAATATTAATGGATTTTAATATTTAATTCGTTACTAAAATGAAGTTTGAATGTTATATATTTATATAACTTTAAATCGAGCTCGAAATGGCGCTGCGGTTCGTAATATGGAGTTTTGAACTTAAATTGAATATACAGGATCCGATATAAGTCGGATTTCTATAAAAAAAAAGAAATGTTGAAATCATGTTGATTATAATTTTCATATGAAAGAGAAAAATTCAGATTTCGTGTTATAAATTGTTAGTTATGGTTAAATCAAATTTTGAATTAGTCATTATGAAAATCATTATTTAAATTATGGGCCTTTAAAATAGCCATTTTTCAAACGGTCTCTGATTTCAACGAAATTAGTTTTATTGGAACCGTAATGTTAAGTTATTGCATAGTATTAAAATTCATGGCAAACCAATGTCATATGTGACCACGATAGCCTCAAACGCCCGTTTATTTTATTTAGCGCGTAATTAAATTAGTTTAATTCAATAGAGGGGTTTTTATGTGTAACTTGATCAGACAATCGAACTAGGCCACGAAACCAGTTCCGTTGAGTTCGTACCGACGAATAGAGTCAGGATAGGTATATAGTTTGTTATATTTGGAGACCAGAAAATTTGGTGTCCAAAATGGCATTTCGGTGCATATACAAAAATAATATACCGGGAAACAGTCTCAAAATGCGACGAAACTGGTGTCGTTGGGTTCATATTAATTAACAATTGTAGAAATTTCAATTTTCGTGTCAATTGGACTTACCGTGTGATCGTGGCAATGAAACGCCCGAATCAATTATATTATTTCGGTCAATTCAAATAGGGGTAACTATAAACGAATAAACAACTGGCCAAATGAATGCCGGTTCAACGAAACAAATTTCGTTGAATTCGTAGCCTTAGATTATTATATAGAAATAAATTTAACGACAATCTGATACCGTATGTGATTGTGCAAAATGTAAAACATTGAATGTTATAAGGCCATTTTTGGGAAATAAATAAATAAAATATTCCTATCGCAAATATGGTTTCGGTAGTTCGTAGAACACAACATTAACATGGAGCGAAATAAGTAGTGGAGTTAGTTCATGTGGTATGTAAACATATAAGTATTAGAATCCATTTGTAACAAAGATTTATTTTTTTAGCAACATGATACTTGAGTTTGTAATATAATAATAATGCTAATACTACAGACGGTAATCAACCGAACTATATATAATCGGTCCATGCAGTTTTCTGTACATACAAAACTCATGTTATTGATTCTTTGAGGGAGAAAGTTGTAACAACACAGAATTTTGGAACCAATTAAAAAATTTAATTTATTAATTTTAGTGAATTTTGAATATTTAAAATAATTTATTTTAAATAATGACAATTAAAAATTTATTTAAATCGAAGTTAGAACGTAATAATTTATTTTAATTACAAAAGGAGTTAGAAATAGCGCGGTAGTTTGAAAATTTGAATTTGAACTTTGACTGAATGTACAGGATTCAAAATAAAACGAATTTCAGTAAAACCAGAAATATTTGAATCTGTTTAAAATATCTTTCCAACGAATTTGAAAAATTGAAATTTCATAGCAGGAATAAAAAGTTAGGGCCGGTAAAAAATTCAGAATAGTCGATATGGAATTTATAAATATATTTTAATATAATAAATAGCCATTTTGCAAACGACCTCCGTTTTCGATGAAATCACTTTGGTTGAATCCTGAATGTCAAATTATTGCAAGATTCCAATTTTCATAATTTTTGGAATTAATATGTGAGCATGGCAAATTAAAACGTGTTTGGTCAATTTAAGTTGAATTGAATCGACTAGAAAATGGCCATTTTTTAAACGGTCTCCAAATTCGAAGAAATTGATTTTTTTAGGATTGTATCGTCAAACCATAGCTAGATTTGTTTTTCAGGAAGTTTTGGAGTCAATATGTGGCCTCGGTAAATTAAAATGTTCAATCAAATTAAATAATTAAATGGTTTATATTTTAACTCGAAGAAAAACAAGCTGAAAACGATCAAATGGGATGATGAGACCGGGTCCATTGTGTCCGGAATATGGGTATTTGGCTAGCGGCAACATTCGTTGGGATGGATTTGGAGTTATTTGGAATTAACGAGCCTATTAGTGATTAAAGAATTAAATAATTAATTTATAAATACCCTAAAAATTCACAAACCCAAATTCCCATTCTAGAACCGCCACCAGTTCATAACCAATGGCCATTATCCTTCGAATTTCACTCCTTATTTTCTCATGATCCATTCAATAATTCAGTGACCCCCAACGCAAATATTGTCAAGCTAAGTGAGATCTAAAGAATCAACGGAGGAGATCGATTAATACGACGTGGGTTGCTGGAATTTGGAGCTCGAAGTCGCAGTAGTTGAAGAGGTTTACTGTTCAACATGGGGAGCCGAACTCCATGAAATTCGAGGGGGAGATAGGCGTCTCGAAGAGGGTTCATGGAGTGGTCCTTGATCGGTGGTTAGCAGCTTGTAGGTAGTGCGATTTGGAGGAAAGAGGCGGAGTGTATGGGTTCGGCTTCACGTGTAGAGGAAGAACGAGGAAAAGAAAAAGGAGTGGCCTTTTATTAATCAATTTAATTAAAATGAATTATTAACCAATTAATATTATTATGTAATCAAATTTATAAAAATTCATATCTTTGTCATGCCAACTCAGAATTCGATGAAATTAAAAGCGTTTGGACTGTAAATTCAAGACCGACATTTCAGAACTGATTGGAACAGAAACGGATCCAGCTATGAATTCAGAAGGAGAAAAATTAAAGTGACAATTCTATTTTTATATATATAATTAAAATTAATTAATTATGCATGTGATTTTTCTTCCAATCCGTGTTAAATTCTATTTGATGTTATACGTGATTTGATCTGGAATTAATGATTGATGTTGTTATGTATATCTGTTAATTTGACGATTATGGTGTTATAATAAAATTGTTGAAAACAAATATATCATTTTTATTATAATAAAATTATTGAAAACAAATATATCATTTTTGTTATATTAAAATTGTTGAAAACAAATATATCATTTTTGTTATAATAAAATTGAAAACAAATATATCGTTTTTGTTATAATAAAATTGTTGAAAAACAAATATATCATTTTTGTTATAATAAAATAGTTGAAAAAAATATATCATTTTTGTTATAATAAAATTGTTGAAAACAAATACACCATTTTTGTTGTAATTAAATTGTTGAAAACAAATATATCATTTTTGTTATAATAAAATAGTTGAAAACAAATATATCATTTTTGTTATAACAAAAAGGTTGAAACAAATATATCATTTTTGTTGAAACCAAATAATAGAAATAAAAAGGACATTTTTGTTGTAACAAAATGGTTGAAACAAATATATCATTTTGAAACCAAATAGTCAAAAAGGACATTTTTGTTGTAACAAAATGGATGAAACAAATATATCATTTTTGTTGAAACCAAATCGTTGAAATAAAATGGACATTTTGTTGTAAGAAAATAGCGAAACAAAATTGCCATTTTTATCAAAATGTAATAGTTGAAACAAAGTTGTCATTTTTTTTAAAATATAATAGTTGAAACAAAATTGTCGTTTTTGTCAAAATAAAATAGTTAAGAGAAAATTGTCGTTTTTGTAAAAATAAAATAGTGGAGACAAAATTGACATTTTTGTCAAAATTAAATAGTTGAAACAAAATGAATCATTTTTATTGAAATAAAATAGTTGAAACAAAACGAATCATTTTCGTTGAAATCAAATAGTTGAAATAAAATAAATCATTTTTGTTGAAATAAAATAGTTGAAACAAAATGAATCATTTAAGTTGAAATATAGTTGAAACAAAATGAAATATTTTAGTTGAAATAAAATAATTGAAACAAAATGAATCATTTTTGTTGAAATAAAATAGTTGAAACAAAATGTATCATTTGAGTTGAAATAAAATAGTTGGAACAAAATGAATCATTTTTATTGAAATAAAATATTCAAAACAAAAATATCGTTTTTTGTTGAAGTGAAATTGTTAAAAATAACATTTTTGTTAAATAGATTTGGGTTAAAACAAAAATAACATTTTTTTTAAATGGATTTGTGTAACGACCCAAGGATTTTCGGCCTCGAAAATCGACATAAATACATTTACCGTATCTCATGTCGACCTTCCAAACACCAAAAACACTGGAACGTTTATAGAAAGAAGTTAGAGGGTGAGATACGAAAGAAAGAAATTTTAGAATAGAAGAAGAAGAAGAAGAACCAACACAACACATAATCACAGAGTCTCACATCGCAACGGAACAAAATATAATACAAAAATAAATCTTTACTGAGGGACTTTAAAAATACTTACAATTATCAGAGTACATCACACATCTGGACAGTTATATTAACCTGTCCTCATATTCAACACACAGCGGAATAGTAGCTAT
The DNA here is from genome assembly GCA_030737875.1 of Allium sativum. Taxonomy (NCBI): domain Eukaryota; kingdom Viridiplantae; phylum Streptophyta; class Magnoliopsida; order Asparagales; family Amaryllidaceae; genus Allium; species Allium sativum. Next base: position 11,084,695 of record CM060917.1, read on the forward strand.
ATAATATCATACGTTTGAACACCTCCAGCTCATCTCTGGACTTCGCAGCATTCGATAACCTGAACCTGTACACCCCGGGTCTAACCTGAGCATTTACAAAACTACGGGTTAGTCTGGTGAACCAGAGTGAGAAAACTCGCACAGTATTTAGGGGAATCATCCAACTTGATTTTTAAGTTCAAAAATCTTTTCGAAAGAAAAGGATAATCGTAAGACCAAATCCGCACATAAATACGGACGGTTTTTACCTTACGAAAACCTAAAACATTTTTGAAATCAACATCTTTTCTAATATTATAATAGTGTCTAGATACAAGTAAATATCAATCCAGTGGAACGCTTGCATCTCATGCTCCACACATATAGTATACAACCAAACCGCGGGCTCTTATTGGAGATTTGATTTCGACTATGACAAGGTATGGGACCACCTGCCAATAGTGTATCTCTAGAGGTGAATACAATGGGTTCAACAAGAACGACTTGCAACCCGGCCCATACATGACCGACCACTCATTTCGCTTGAGTGTATCGAATGTATATCACCAACGATTGGGCTTAAACCACCGTTTCCCGAAAAGGGACATCATCAAAATAGAATAAAGAAGCAAAAAGAATTTCTCTAGATAGGTGATTATACACCCTAATGGGAGCGACCCACATAGCCATGCTGCCTCCCCGATTTTTGTCATTTCCTGGTTGTGAGGCTTGAGGTTTAGATTCCCTTTTTCAAATATTTGGTCTACATTCACTTTGAATGCCACATCGTCAAATCCGCCAGATATCACTAATTGGCGTCCACAAAAATACTCTTGCAGTTGAGCTAACAGAACGACCATTCTCCACCAACAACTATAGCACGTTTGAAGAAATCAACGTACGTAATTCCTTTGGAAATACTCTGTCAGACATCCGTCCGTACAAGTCATCCAGGAACAGGATGAACCGAAGGTACTCTCCTACTGCACCCAATATAGGAATCACCCCATGGATCAGTAGTGAGAAGTCCTTGCAGTCCGTAGATTCCAACCACGAAAAAACAACAGTTTATCTCCGGTTGCAATCCAGAGATTTGTAGCGGTTTTTACGTTTATGAAAATCCACCGTCTTCAATGCTCCATCTCGATCATCTTCCGATATCTTCACGTATTTGTTGGTCGGAATGGTTTTCGAATAAATTCGTTCCCGGTCTTTCTGTACCAACAATCATATTGGAATGAAATGATAGTCGGTGATTTAACTATCAAAATAATCAATGATTCAATCATGATAATCCAGTGAGTTCACTGGTTCAGTATTCAGCATCAATTGGCCTTTTTTTTAAAACAAATGTAATTTAAAACTCTTATATATTTTGATCTTATGAACCTAGTTTCGCTTCTTATTTAACATAAGAATTGTCTTTAAATTAATTTTGTTTCATTACTTAAAATAATAATCCATACTTATTCTTATGGAATAGAATTCAACTTTACGTTTCCTTTCTAATTTACAAATATCGTTATAATTTCACACAACACTTTTTATTTCCCTTTTCACTTTGGAATCTTCATATATATATATTTTCTCAATTTTCATTAAAGTTGCATTATTATTTCTTTAATGGAAATAATAAAAAAATACTAACTCCTCTCGCCATTACCAACTAATATCATCCTCAGATAATCCTGAAGTCGTTGAAGTTGGGGTATTTTAATTACCTCTCAGACCTTGATCAACAACGTTCATATCTTAAGATAGATACCAGTTGTAATCCAAAAACTAATCTTTCATTCCAATATCCACACCAATTCTAATTAACTATTTTATTCAAATACAGTTTCATAAAAACTTTTTACTTTGAAAATCTCTTTTTGGGATATAAACATTTTTCCTTAATTCCATAATTAAGTAATCTCTTATAAAACACCTTCTTTTAACCTTTACCTCTCAATACAGATTCACTTTTGTAATTCGGATTTGATTACAAAATCCTACGACCCACTTCTTTTTACTAAATTCACTTTCATTGATCCCTTTACAAATCCATTCCATCATTTCCTGCTTGAAATTCTTATTTCAATCCTTAATTGTACTTAATCCCATTATTAAGTAATGTTAATGTAAAATTAACGATATAACACCTCATCGCTTTAAATGAATTCAGGTTTAATTTAACTCTTTCTGTTCTCAATTCCCTTTCTACTTAATTCAAATATTTGAGTCACATTTATTTAAGCTATCATTTAAATTCTTTTTTTATAACTTCGTTATAACAATTTCGGGTTTTAAATATAAAACCCATTCATAAACTCCTTTCACCATTTCATTAGATTCATTTCAACTTCGATTACTTTTTAAATGAATTCAGTTAAAAAGTAATTGCCCAAATTACTATTAAGCAGAATAATACTTTATCTTAATCATTAACTACTGTAAAGGTAGTTAATTCCATATTTATTAAAATAAATATCAAAATTAAACAAATATTCATTAAACTATTTAAGGCGTGAATTCGAAAACTAATTTAATAGCCGATTCCAGTTAAAACAGTTGGTTTAGTCCACTCAAACCCCGGTTATCTCGTTAACCCATTCCCATTCATTTTCCCTTTATATTAATTAAAAATACAATTAATTTAAATAATTCCATTAATTCTTTCTTAACAAAACAATTATCCAATTTTAATCATCATGTTAATTGCTATTCTTATATTTATAAATCTGATTAACATCATAATTGGCTTTATAAAATCAATTAATAATTAATTATAAACTGAAATAATTAATAAATATTTATTTCCTTTTAACAAACTTTAAATTCAAAATAATATATTTCAAATTTATCTCCAGTTATAAAATAAATTTTATAACTTCAGTTCTATCGATTTACCTGATGGTAAATCAATATAAACAAAACAATTTACTTAGGTGATTACCTGCCGATTACTCAACCAATATGGCTCATTGGTTTAAACTAAACAGATGTTGAATTTTCAGTCAACAATCAAATCATTTATCCCATCAGACCAGTTCATATATGATAAAATGAAAATAAATAATATATTTGAGGAATCCCGTTGGATCCCTCCAACCAATTCTTCCTTGTATCCAAAATGGTTATCTCAAATCAGATCATTTAGTTTCATTTAACTAATAACAATAAATAACGACCATTTAACATCAACCAATTCACAAACAATTCAAAAAAGTTAAACACGTTTATTTTGTAAACGTGACCAATGAGGTAAGTTACCTTCATTGGACCAAATCGTTAAAATAACAATTTGGTTTTAATACTGAAATTAAACAACGGTTTAAACTCATCACTTAAATCAACAGATAAATATATAATTAGCAAACAGTCAACCATTAGCAACCAGAGCACACAAAATAAAAACCCAATTTATATAAAATATAAATGTGGAAAACTGAGTGAGTTTAACTCACCTGGATTTTTGTTTCATTGTTTAATCGAGGCAGTTCCTTGTTAAATTCAACAGACGTTTAATTAAACAGTAAATTCCAGCACTCACTAGTTCTGTCCAAGTCAGTTCCAGAATATTCTGGTCTTCAATACGATTTTAACGCAACTTGAATCATCCAGTTCTATCAAAATACGGATGAGTTATTAATGATCTAGTCTAACATAATTTAATTTAATTGTTTATTTCTTAACTACGTTTTTAATCTCACTAATCATTTATTTGAATTTTTAACTAACTATATAACTGATTTTTGTTAAACCTTAAAGGCAAATCTCTCCGGTTAAAATGAGATACCAGGCCGACCTTCATTTAAACAAAAAGAACGAGTTTAGACATTTCGTTACTCTGTGCCAATTTATCCTTTCCTATTTTTATTAACCTTTAATGAATATAATTAATTAGCCTAATTATGCTTTGTTAACAATACCTATTATCTTCACTGCGGTTACTAATTCCATTTGTTTTAGTAAGTTTTCAATAAAGCCTAAACCCATTTCAGTTGAACATAACCTGACTTAAAACACATTATAATGTAGAATAATGTCCATAAAATCTCAAAACTTAATTACGTTATATAAAACGGCCGATCCTTTCTTTCGATCATCTGCTTCTCTCGTTTAAACTGTTTCGAACCAATCAGGTCGTTAAAAACAATGACTTTTGTTTCTTCTTCGAGACAAAACTTCCAGACCCAATTATATTGCTTCATTCCCACTTAATGCTTTGGTCCACCGATCTGGAAATAAAACTGGCGTATTTATTAACTAAAATTTCTAATTACAGTTGATTATTAACAATTATGGTTATTTAGTAATATATATAAACATGTCGTATCCTTTCTTCTACCTTGTACTGCTCTTCGTATTACCTATTTTTTTTCATGCAACAGACATCAAAGTCACCCACGAGCTCAACTCCACAGCGCTGTCTTCCATCCCGTGTTGACTGATCGGATACCCTCAAAACTCGCGCCTCTCCTTGCCCTACGTCAGCCTTGAGCACCCTCCCTCTCGGTGATGAGCTGCGCCACCAATATAGCCTTGACCCCCGGTGCTTTCGAAGCTGATGCTGGCCAATACAGGGTACCAAATCCAATCTTCACCGGTCAAAATTCATACCTCACAAAGCTTAGTAATTTGGTAGTTAAGGGTTTTCGTAATTAATGTAGGAACTTGGGGAATTTCTGAGGAGAAGATGTCTATTTCCAGGCCGCTCATTGTATTAGAGTGGCGACAGAACATATACGTTGACTAGGAAATAGGAGAATTAGGATATTGACTGGTTTAAGGCTATTTATAGGGTCACATTATAATATAATATAATATTATTAATCGAAACTTAGAGGTGAAGTATCGCTTAAAATAGCCACATACGATCTTCATTTTCTGATAAAAAGGCTAATCCTAGCATAGAAAAATGTTCCGGACCTAATGGGACAGGTTTCGTCAAATTCCGACATCGTTTGAAAAATTTTCCTTTATAAAACCAGCGGAAAACACGCATTTAAATTTTCCATGATCACTAATTAAATCCAATCAACTTGAAACTTTGAAATCCTACTATAATTAATTAATACAAATCCAAAAACACAAGTTTCGTCGCATTCTGAGACTGTTTCCCGGTAGGCTATTTTTTCACACGCACCGCATTGCCATTTTGGACACCAAATTACCCGGTCTCCAAAAATAACAAACTATATACCGATCTTGACTCTAATCGTCGATACGAATTCAACAGAACTAGTTTCGTGGCTTAATTCGGTTGTCTGCTCTAGTTATACCCAAATATCTCTATATTAAATTAAATTAATTTAATTATGTGCTATAGAAATTGATTTGGTGTTTACGGCTACCGTGGTCACATACGACATCGGTTTGCCATGCAATTTGATTTAGTGACAATAATTTGACGATACGGTTCCATTGAAACTAATTTCGCTGAAAAAGGAGACTGTTTGAAAAATCGCTATTTTTAACGCTATAAAAATATCGAATAAATATTAATTAAATTCCAAATAATTCAAATAAATCATAATAAATTAATTTCAATATATATATATATCCAAACAGAATATATATAAAATTCTAAATATAATTTATACAACTCAATATCGTCAATTTTGAATGATTTAAATTTTCCATTTTAAATATATAAAATAAACGTTATATTAAATAACGATTTCCATAGCAACTATTTCAAAATTTGATTTGGCCATGACTATCAATATTTAACACGAAATCTGAATTTTTCTCTTTCATATGAAAATAATAATCAACACGCTACCAGCGTTTCTTGTTTCATAGAAATCCGACTTATATCGGATCCTGTATATTCAGTTGATGTTTAAAACTCCTTATTATGAACTACAACGCTATTTCGAGCTTGATTTATAATTACATAAATATATAATGTTCAAACTTCGTTTAAATAACGAATTTAAATATTAAATTCCATTAATACCCCAAATAAAATATTTAAAACAAATTTAAATATTCAGATTCAAATGGTCGAAAAACACGGGTCGTTACAATTTGAGTTAAAAACAAAAATAACATTTTTGTTTAATAGATTTGTGTTAAAACCAAAAATAACAATTTTGTTAAATAGATTTGTGTTAAAACCAAAAATAACATTTTTGTTCAATAGATTTGTGTCAAAACAAAAACAACATTTTTGTTAAATAGATTTGTGTTAAAGCAAAAAGTAACATTTTTGTTAAATAGATTTGTGTTAAAACAAAAAAAACATCAATTTTGTTGAATTAGATAATTGTTAACAAAATTAAGTTGTCACTTTTATTTATTTTGTTAAAATAGAATTGTTAACAAAATGAAATTATCACTTTTATTCATTTTGTTAAAATAGAATTTTTAACAAAATGAAATTATCACTTTTGTTCTTTTTGTTAAAATAGAATCGTAGGTAAAATGAAATTATCACTTTTATACATTTTGTTAAAATAAAATTGTAGGTAAAATGAAGTTATCACTTTTATTTATTTTGTTAAAATAGAATTGTAAATGAAATGAAGTTATCATTTTTATTCATTTTGTTAAAATAGAATTGTAAACGAAATGAAGTTATCATTTTTATTCATTTTGGTAAAATAGAATTGTAAACGAAATGAAGTTATCATTTTTATTCATTTTGCTAAAATAGAATTGTAAACGAAATGAAGTTATCATTTTTATTCATTTGTTAAAATAGAATTGTTAATAAATGAAGCGACCCGAACTTCCCAGGTAAGGAAAGCCCGGATTGCTTTGAGGACAAGATAGATCAGAACGCAAACAGAAGAACATTTCATTGTTAATTACAACAATTCATCAGAATACAAGAATATACAGAGTATAAACAAATAATATACATCAAAAAATATCAGAGATTTAAATTACATTTAAATACATCACTGCAGCGGAAAATAATACAAAGCACAACTGAAGGAGATATACGGATACAGAGCTTTCCGGATATCATTCCAGTTGTAAACCAGGATCCTGTGAATATAAATTTACAAAACCAAAACTACTAGCTGCCCATGTCAAAATGAGGGCACCCAGAGTTTAGGTTAAAACAATAAACTCCAGGTCGGTCATGTGACTGGTGTGAGAACTAAAACAGTTATTAATCTTTATTTTAAAGTTAGGTAAATCAAGGGACCATGCCGTATAACATGGAACGGGTTTCCTCCCAAGAATACCAGTGCATAAAACAAACAGCGCAATGCTAAATAAAGAAAAATGAAGCTATTGTAAGACCTAGGTCCCATCACACAATGCAACGCAAGCCAGAGGATAGGGTTATTACCTTATAATAGCCAAAGAATGCTTGATATGCTAAATTTCATCTTTTGATTCTTAATCAGACTCCAACCGTAAATTAGTAAGAGAACGATTCCCTAAGTATTAACCCCGAAGGCCGAAACCAACATCAGACTGATACCTAGGAAACCACCCATTTTAGCTCGTTTCCAGTTAGTTTCTGATTTTCTATACAATCATAAATGTCAATCATAGGCGGCATGAGCGCCCCATCCCACTATGTCGCCATATATAGGATTACAACTAAAACCGAAACGTCACATATTGGAAGTTGGATTTCCATCTGTGAACCGAGGCAAAAGATAGTCCTCACCAACTTCGAGACTCTCTAGCCCGAGCCTCAGGGTCAGAACGCATCGACCCTTGGATCGTCAGGGCCAGTCCACCGATGTGGATTAAAATGCCTGAACACTGCGTTTCCCCGCCCTTTGGGGCGTAAATGAGCCAACGAATGACTCCATCGGCTTCACATAGTCACCGATATCCATCAATCACACAGAATGATATCCAATGTCAGACACATAGTCCATTTACAAGTCCGTTCTGGGTCTAAACGAAACCGGAGGCACCTTGTACCTCGCATATCCATCGATCTCCAAGTACATCTGGACGATCACTAACTGATTCCCTCCTCTTGGGTGTACGGCCCAATCAATATCATCAGTAATTATCCAAACGACGTGAAGACCTCTGGTCTTCAACCACCATCTTCATCTTCGACTAATCGTCGAATCAGTTATTCAGAATGGGATAAACCCGGTCTTTCTGAATAATTCGCGTATATAATAAACAAGTGTTACAAAAACACAACATACGCCTCATTCTAATTCATCAGTCACTAACCGTAAATTAGTAAGAGAACAATTCCCCAAATATTAACCCCGAAGGCCGAAACCAACATCAGATCAATACCCAGGAAACCATTCATCTTGGCCAACCTACAGTTAGTTTCTAAATTTCACATTCTTAGGGAAAGGTTCCCATAAATTCCTTAAATTTATTCTTTAATCTTCCTTTGAATATCAATTCAACTAGTCGGGATTAGCGAACCACACCAAAGTAATCATTTATTTTATTTCCCAATCCCAACATATTCATCCCATGAAGTAAAACTGGTCATACTTCATATCTAACACCATGGTGTTATCGGAAAATTCAATTACCGTTTCACGTTCAATTCTAATTAAAGATTTAACTATCGCCTGGAGCAAAACTGGTGATACTCCATTCTCGATCTTTTCAATCTAATTAAAGATTCATTAAAACTCCACTTAGTTTTAATCTTTGACTGGGTTAAAGAATCAATATCATTTAAAACACGGTTCACGATAAACCCCAAAATCACATTACATTTCAATCAGTCCCTAATCTTAAATTAGCAAGTGAGCAATCCCCTAAGTATTAACCCCGAAGGCCGAAACCAACATCAGATCAATACCCCAGAAACCATTCAACTTAACTAATCTCCAGTTAGTTTCTGATTTTCTTAACTCCTTTGGGTCTAAGAACGGTATTAATGAAGATACCGTTCACGACAACCCAAAATCACATTCCATTAATTATCGGGTTAAAGAACAAGTGTTATTTAAAACAATGTTAACGATAAATCCAAAAATCAATACCAATTCAACTCCAATTAAATATTATTTAATTGGTACACTTCATTAAATCTAAATAAAAAGATTTAATCTTTTTCTCAACTGGTCTTAAGAATAGTGTTAATGAAGACACCATTCACGACAAACTCAAATCACATTTGATATTAAATACACGGCTCAGAATAGAAAATATATCGGCTTATACTCAATATCAAATTCTACGACCAACAAATCGTATTGGAAATAACGATATCTTTCAAAATTCCATAACGCTATCTGTATAATCACAAAATCCAACATCGAAATATTCCAAAGACAATTTCGATTCAAATCCATTCCAATTCAATTATTGGAAATTCTGGTTACTTTTAAAACCCTTTTCAAATTCAATTTATTTATTTAAAAATAAATAGAATTATAATTATAGTTCAAAACTAGTTCATTTCGATAAAGATCTATTTTTATCTTTTCAAATATGGAGTTTTTCATCCCAGTTTTTCCCAAATCATTTCCTATGATTTTACACAAATTATTACTATTTTTAATAATTTTATCAAGGCCCGTACAGTCGATTTCCACCAACAGCCATCGATTTGCACTTACAACGACCTTTTCCAAATTTGATTTGGACATAATTCCAAATCTAACCGTTAGATTTCAAATCTCTAGCATTCGTTAGAAAGCTCTTTTCGATACGAGCCCAACGGTACTGGTTTTAGGAGAATCCGACGGTCGGATCTCCCGCAATGTCCATTCGAAGTCAATGGTCGAAATTCACGAACTACCGCAGCGCGGCGCATTCTATTCAGGCCATTATATATATGTAATATATATATTATATATATTTCATCGATTTCCTTTCAAAACGTATTTTATAAATCGTTTTAAATTCGTTTTCAAAAGGGTTCCAACTTCATATTCAATTTCAAATCAAAATTGAATATTCCATATCATTAACATATAAATGATAATATTTTCAAAACGTTATATTTTGAATTCACTTCCTTTTCGATATTCGTTATAAAAACGAATAAAATCGATATAAATATCGCTCGCATCAAAATGGCGCAAATCTAATCAACATGGCTTCATATATTTCTATTTTCTAATATTCTATTTCAAATATTTCTTTATCAAATATTTCTATTTAAATATTTCTTTTTCAAATATTCTATTTCAAATATTTCTATTCAAATATTCTATTTCAAATATTTCTATTCAAATATTCTATTTCAAATATTTCTATTCAAATATTCTATTTCAAAACTAGAATGAGTCCCAATCAATTACCATATAATGTTAATTATATGGATTTTCTACAACACATGTATATAATAACCACGATAAAATAATCAACCATCATCCAGAGTGCACCATACAACTGCATAAGCATTAAATATAAATAATTAGCGCTTACATATTCTGTCAGTCCATCGATTGACATGCAACTAAACAATCGGGATTAGTGTACGTCAAATCTCATCCCAATATCCATGTGGGGTTTCAAATCAACAAACATAGATTTTATTTGTGCAGTTGGGCAATGTGTAAAATTTACCGTCCCAATCAATATCAGTCAAATCAGTGTATATAAACAAATCGTCCGATTTGTTTATAAATATTTATTTTATATGCACGTTAAAAATTATATTTTTAACTATAAAATATTTTTCGCTATAAAATATTTTATTTCATTCCGCATCACACAAACAAATTTCACAACATAGCAATCAAACAAACAAGTCATCCATGGTCTGTGGACGACGGGTGTCAGGTGCTACTAAACACCGTCTGCATCCTAGTATATAATTTAACTAGAAAATTAAATTAAAGGTGAGAAGTTCTCACCGACTTGCTAAACCAAACGCCACGACTCTTCATATGTAGAAATCTTCGTCGTGCTCGCCCTTTGTCAATTTCATTGTCCGTAGCCACTACATATATAAAAATCCCATTTTTATATTGTTGCTATGTATATAAAAATCACATTTTTACACCGCTATTATATAAAAATTATATTTTTACTTTGCCAACTTCATAATAAAAATCTAAACTTTATATGTATAAAAACCATATTTTTATAACGTTAAAAATCATATCTTTGTATTGATAAAAATCATGTCTTTTCTATTATTACAAATATAATTCTTTTATAAATAAAAATATAACTTTTCATTTCAACAATCATACCTTTACATTTTATAGATCACAACTTTACATTTTATAAAGGTCATGCCTTTAATCTTCTAAACATATACTTTCATGAATTAAAGATTAAAACTTTATCCTCATGAACACACTATCAAAAAAATCTAATCTTTAACACCTTTAAAAATCAAATCTTTGGTTATAAATATATATATAAATTATTTTCTTGCTTTCTGTTTATATGAATAAGAGGAAATAATAATAAAAATAACAATAAATGAAAAAAAATCCTGGCTAAATTGAACGGTGAGGAGGGGGTCGGATTTGCGTCAACGGCGGGTGGTGGCTACGGCAGGCATTAAGGGACTAGGGCAGAGGCAGTTATCAGTTAGAGGAAGTAGAAACAAAGGGTCTCGCGTCAGACTTTGGGGGAGAGGGCTTCATCGGTAATCGAACGGAGGGGGGAGTGGAGGGCTCGCCGGAGTTCGGCCTTGGCCGACGCAGGCGGCGGCTCCGTCTATTGGGCGGCGGTGGGTGCAAAAAGGGGAGCGGTGGGGTAGTTAGGGTTTTTACTTTTTTTTTTCTCTTTATGATATGAGAATTAAGAGGGGGGGGGTAAAGGAGAAAGGGATGTTGATTGATTTTTTTATTTAATTTATTATTTTAATTTTCAAAAAGTAACTTTTATGTCGACCTCCAAACGTGGCCTACCGACTGTCGTCCATAACTAATTACCCCCATTCCGAAAACAATGGGATATGTATCGTAGGCTGATTCGACTGTTTCGAACAGTTTCCGTTCAAATCAAAATAACTCTATATATTGAATTTGAACGCGTATTTCAATTTACCGGGGCCACATACTAACTAGGAAAATTCCCGAAAAATACTTTCTAGCTTCGTATTGACGATACGGTCCTAACAAAACTAGTTTCATTGAACTGAGACCGTTTGAAAAATGGTCATTTTCCATTCGATTAAAATCAACTGAAACTGGTCAAACGTGTTTTCCTTTGCCACGCTCACATACTAACTTCAAAAATTACGAATTTTGAAACCTAGCAATAATTTGACATCGCGGATCCAACAAAAGTGGTTTTGTCGAAAACCAAGGTCATTTGCAAAATTTCCATTTTTAAGGGCCAGAATTCCGTAGCGACTACTCTGAATTTTCAACTGGACGTATCTTTTGATTCCCGCTATGAAATTTCAATTTTTCTGATTCATTGGAAGGATATTCTCAATTAGATTCTAATATTTTTTGTTTTACTAAAATCTGGTTTATTTTGAATCCTGTACATTCATTTGAACTTTGAACTCGAATTATCGAACTACCGCGCCATTTTCAATTCCTTTTATAATTTAAAATAAATATTTATATTCTAACGATGATTCAAATAAATATATACATTCGAATTCTATTCAAAATAAATTTCTCGTCGTTATTATTTAAAACAGTTCATTTTAAATATTCAAAATTGACTAAAATTGCCAAAATAAAAATTTTAAATTGGCTCGAATTTCCGGGTTATTACAATCTTTCCCACTTAAAACTTTTCGTCCCCGAAAAGGAACGAAGCCGAAAGTTGTTTTACTAATCAACTCAATTTTCATTATTTTCATTACGGCTTAAGTTCTTCAACTTTTCAGTTTCTAAGAACTTTTCAAATTTTTCAAAAATTTGGCTAACACCCGAAATTTTCGAAAAATTTCGCCATAACCTCCCCTGCACTGGGGACTTCGGGATATTTCATATAGCCTTCCATGGCCTTCTTCAATCCAAAAGAAAAAGAAAAAGCCAAGCAGCTAGCCAATCGGCTCATAAAATCATCCTCACCCAAACAAAAAATTAAATTATGGTAAACATGTACCTATTTGTCGGACAAACAATTTTATTCTCAACTCTAGCCTCCTTGCAATGACCTGTTCAATGTAAGTACATGTACATGCATGCAAATGCGAGAAATTTCCAATACAACACACTATTTGATTCAATTTGGCTAAAGGTTCAACATTTAATTAATCAAACAATTATCAAACAACACAACCATCAATCAATTAGTTGATTAACGTTTCAAACTCATAACTTTAATATATAGTCCAAAAATCAGATTTTTGATGCCAAATCACAACAATAAGCCCTATCTAATTTTGTTTCTCACACCAGTCAATAGGAAATATATAAATATCCCACCTTCGGCACTCGAACATCAACTCTGATGACGATGCATCAATCATCAGAATCATCTCCGGGCGACTAGAGTGTGATTCTATATCTATCCAGTATATTTGGGACTTCGTATACACGCTAGCTAGGCGTATATGCAAAATCTTCATATACTAGATTGTTCAAATCAATTTAAAATAAATTATTCAAATACGTATAATACGATTTAAATTTCAAAACAAATTTTGTTTTTCTTTATATATTTCAAAAATATACTCTTCACACTCGTTCTAGGATACTACTGATCCTATCTCTAACGAGTCATTCCCATTGGATATTACTAATCCAATCTTTGATGAATTCTTTCGTATGGTTCTAATGTGTCTTGTTCTCTGAGCTTTGTAAACCAAAGCTCTGATACCAAAATGAAACGACCCGAACTTCCCCGGTAAGGAAAGCCCGGATTGCTTTGAGGACAAGACAGATCAGAACGCAAACAAAAGAACATTTCATTGTTAATTACAACAATTCATCAGAATACAAGAATATACAGAGTATAAACAAATAATATATATAAGAAAATATCAGAGATTTAAATTACATATAAATATATCACTGCAGAGGAAAATAATACAAAGCATAACTGAAGGAGATATACGGATACAGAGCTTTCCGGATATCATTCCAGCTGTAAACCAAGATCCTGTGTATATAAATCTGCAAAACCAAAACTACTAGCTGCCCGTGTCAAAATGAGGGCACCCAGAGTTTAGGTTAAAACAATAAACTCTAAGTCAGTCATGTGACTGGTGTGAGAACTAAAACAGTTATTAATCTTTATTTTAAAGTTAGGTAAATCAAGGGACCACACCGTATAACACGGAACGGGTTTCCTCCCAAGAATACTAGTGCATAAAACAAATAGCGTAATGCTAAATAAAGAAAAATGAAGCTATTATAAGACCCAGGTCCCATCACACAATGCAACGCAAGCCGGAGGATAGGGTTTTTACCTTATAATAGCCAAAGAATGCTTGATACGCTAAATTTCATCTTTTGATTCTTAATCAGACTCCAATCGTAAATTAGTAAGAGAATGATTCCCTAAGTATTAACCCCGAAGGCCGAAACCAACATCAGACTAATACCCAGGAAACCACCCATCTTAGCTCGTTTCCAGTTGGTTTCTGATTTTATATACAATCATAAATATCAATCATAGGCGGCATGAGCGCCTCATTCCACTATGTCGCCATATATAGGATTACACCTAAAACCGAAACGTTACGTATTGGATGTTGAATTTCCATCTGTGAACCGAGGCAAAAGATAGTCCTCACCAACTTCGAGACTCTCTAGCCCGAGCCTTAGGGTCAGAGCACATTGACCCTTGGATCGTCAGGGCCGGTCCACCGATGTGGATTAAAATGCCTGAACATTGCGATTCCCCGCCCTTTGGGGCGTAAATGAGCCAACGAATGACTCCATCGGCTTAACATAGTCACCGATATATCCAAGGCGCCTCGCAAACCAACAACCACATAATTCAAACTCGTCAGGGCGTGTCAAACCACTGATGCCACTTCTAACTAGAAAGAAACGCATGTCTCCCTGAGGTCCTCTCCCGTTTTTGGTTCACCACTGGGGTGTGAGGGTCGCGAATCAACGCTACACAAAGCTATGCCACACAGGCTGTGCTTTTATCATCAACCACAAGACTCTGTTTTCAACAGAAGCCTTGATCATTTGCATCTTAGCATGCCACACAGGCAAACCACTCCATGCAACCGATATCCATCAATTACACAGAATGATATCCAATGTCAGACACATAGTCCATTTACAAGTCCGTTCTGGGTCTGAACGAAACCGGAGGCACCTTGTACCTCGCATATCCATTGATCTCCAAGTACGTCTGGATGATCACTAACTGATTCCCTCCTCTTGGGTATACGGCCCAATCAATATCATCAGTAATTATCCAAACGACATGAAGACCTCCGGTCTTCAACCACCGTCTTCATCTTCGACTAATCGTCGAAACAGTTATTCAGAAAGGGATAAACCCGGTCTTTCTGAATAACTCACGTATATAATAAACAAGTGTTACATAAACACAACATACGCCTCATTCTAATTCATCAGTTACTAACCGTAAATTAGTAAGAGAACAATTCCCCAAATATTAACCACGAAGGCCGAAACCAACATCAGATCAATACCCAGGAAACCATTCATCTTAGCCAACCTACAGTTAGTTTCTAAATTTCACATTCTTAGGGAAAGGTTCCCATTAATTTTATCAAAGATAAATTCCTTAAATTTATTCTTTAATCTTTTTTTGAATATCAATTCAACTAGTCGGGATTAGCGAACTACACCGAAGTAATCATTTATTTTATTTCCCAATCCCAACCTATTCATCCCATGAAGTAAAACTGGTCGTACTTCATATCTAACACCACGGTGTTATCGGAAAATTCAATTACCATTTCACATTCAAATCTAACTAAAGATTTAACTATCGCCTGGAGCAAAACTGGTGATACTCCATTCTCGATCTTTTCAATCTAATTAAAGATTCATTAAAACTCCACTTAGTTTTAATATTTGACTGGGTTAAAGAATCAGTGTCATTTAAAACACGGTTCACGATAAACCCCAAAATCGCATCACATTTCAATCAATCCCTAACCGTAAATTAGCAAGTGAGCAATTCCCTAAGTATTAGCCCCGAAGGCCGAAACCAACATCAGATCAATACCCCCAAAAACCATTCAACTTAACTAATCTCCAGTTAGTTTCTGATTTTCTTAACTCCTTTGGGTCTAAGAACTGTATTATTGAGGATACCATTCACGACAACCCAAAATCACATTCCATTAATTATCGGGTTAAAGAACATGTAATAACCCAGAATTTTAAGTTTATTTATTTTATTCGTTTAAAGCTCAGTTTGTTTGTACTTTTATTACTATTTTTTATTATGAATTATAATTAAAACATGAAATTGATTTATAATGAAACATTTATCTTTAATATTTTGTTATTTTCATTTAGATGTAATTTAAATAATTTTATATTGAAAACGACAAATTTTAGTCACTTCGTTTGAATCAGTTTTGATGATTATTTGCGGTAGCGGCAACCGGTATATCTCAAATAAAAATGAAAATGTAATATAAAAATAAAAATTAGAAAAAAATTATATTTGAGATGCGTCTAACCAGACATAGCGTAGAAATTAACTTCATTGGAAAATTTGAATGTTTGTCGATCGCGCAATTTTCAGTGCAAAACTGCGCATATCAGTTCAAATTTTAACGATTTTAAAATCTCTCCGAAATCAGTTCGTACAAACACGAAAAATATTCTATTTGTTGTCACGAATCTGATGGCGAAATTTGTTTCATGAAAATCGGACATTTTGGCCTCTGTTTAATTGTTTTCTCGTGCCATTTTTCCTTTCAAAAGGGGTCCGTAACGCGCTTTTGAACGGAGCATGCTGACACTGCAAACTATATACCGTTTCGACCGTCTCGTCACGCTGATTAGCGCAATATGTTCATTTGTCAGTTTTGGTGCCCGATTCGCACTGAAATTGCTAAAAGGCTTGCGCTGTTCATTTTTAAAACAAAGCCATTTGAGTTCGAAGTGTCCATATTCGGATACCTCATATTTTTCTAGGGATTTTGGGTCTGCAAAACCCGTTCTTTTATTTTTCTAAGCCACCCATTTTCATTTTTATTTGCGAAATGGACACTTTCATGTCTAAATTGTGTGCATTCATGCATGCACGTCCATGTTTGTCTCCAATGTATATTAATTTCTAAAAGACATATGTATTTTCATGCTACACCTTTTCTTTGCCATTTTCTTTGCCATGCATGTTCAAACTTCCACATCCTTATTTATTTGTATGAGAACCATTCGTTTATGTCCCATATTTCAATTGCCTTTGTTTCCCTTTCTTATGCCAAACCCTTTGTCCCTTCGTTTTGTGTCCATCTGTTAATTTCTGTTCCTATTTTTCTTAACACTTCGAATGCTACTTTGGAAAAAAAAATTGTGGACAAATGTTATGCGTGACTTTCATGCATGCTTACGTGAAAGCTCCACCCTTTAACAAAGCAACTTGGACCATTCTTTTGGCCTTTTCACGTTTCCATGCATTATTACTCAAAAACTTTCGTTTCCTGAAGTTGCCTTCATGCATTTAATTCATTTGTTTCGGCGTCCATTCGTTTCCGTTTCCCTTAATTGTCATTTCAAAAAGTTTAAAGCTTTTTATTTCCAAACGTTTCTTTTGGTCGTTTGATTTCTTATGTTCCCGATAACACTGTTTCATTTGCGGACGATGAAAAAAAAAGAAACAAAGTTGCTTCCCATCTTCTTTTCTTCACGCTTATTTCTTTTCCTCCCATCAGTTCCCAGAAGCTTTCGTATATAAAAAGAGAGAGAGAGAGCGAAAACGTGGTGACCATAGCTCTTCAACCCATCAGCATCCAATATATTCTTCCCGTCAAAATGAAAATCCATGCCACTTCCATTTTCATTCCCATGGCAACTTCTTCCCCCTCCTATTCATTGTATCGCCTGCTTCGCCGAACCCCTGTAGTCGCTGCCCAGCTCCCACCGCCCCGACGACCGGCATCCCCTTGAGCTCCCCCTTCGACCCATGTTAGGCGCCACCCAAGCCTAAGCTTGCTGGCTGTGACCATGCTTCGTCATCTGTGCCGAGTTACTTTGTTTTGTTGTTGCTTCTTCTATCTTCGTATGAAAAATAAAGTGTTCTGCTATGATAAGATGGCCCCATGCATGACTTCTTGTGCGCGCTGTGTATTTGCATCCTTCTTTACAAAGAGAATTGTTACCGTATTTGATTTCAGTTTGTTTGCCTTTTGTTTCTGTTGAACCGTGTTTGCTGAAAACAAAGTTTGCCCTCCTAAAAAAAATCCAAGAAGAAGAAGAAGAGAGATTAGTTTTGCTATTTATCTGGGATTTGGTTAATGATTTGATACGGCATTTGTAGTCGAGATCCTTGTCGTGCCTTCCTTATTATAGCTTGTTTATGCTTGTGTCGATCCCAACCGTGTCCATTCGTTTTCCGCCTCTGATCGCTGCCACGAAAGGTGAGTCTATCTCACACCTGACTTACATTTTTTCATGGATGTTAGATCAATAATGAACTGTTATATGAAATGTATAGGGTTACTGATAGAATTTGTTTAACTTGATATGTATGCTCATTTCATATGTGACACGATATATTCGTATGACACGTAGTTGCATTAATGATATATATGTTGTGATTGTTGCATGTGATCGTTATTTGTGATTGATGACACCCCTAGTTTAGGAAAATCACTAAGGGTTGAAATGATACATACCCGAACGGACATTAGATTAGGGAAAAATCGTTATGGGTTGAAATGATAGACCTGAACGATTTTTAATGAATTTGGGATTGCGGAATGAAATTCGTATCACATGACTATAAGGTAGGAAAGTATATACGGAAACCGTTGGTCGTGTTTCGTCGAAAAATGATTTGGATCATGATTTTTAAATAGTAAATTAAGGTTTTATATTTTTATATTTTAAAGATTTTAAACTTTTATATAATAAATAATTCTTTAAAACCTATTTCTATATTATTTTAATCTTATATATGTTTATAATCTATTTTTCTAATTTGTTTTAGAATTTTATAAACATATATATATTTATTTATTTATTTTCAAAGTTATTTTTTTTGTATATATATATATATATCAAACTTTAATAACAAACTAATAGGTGGATGAGTTAAAATTTTAGCGATTTGAACTTGAGATTTAAAGATTTGAACGTATATGACAAAACTTGATTTAATGAATGGGCTGATAGAAGATTTGAATATTGAACTTTTATAAGTAATGAACGTTAGTTGTGTAAATTGATTTTTTTTAAGATTATAATTGATATTGAATTGAGTTCTATTTTAAGTGACCAAAGGTGAATTTGAATATGTAGATTTTATATACGGAATTGATTTTATAATCATATGATTTGAATTAGAAACTTTGTTAAATCGATTTTATAAGAATAGTTTAAGCTTGAATTGTTGTATAATAAGTTGATTCGATATATAAGTTATGGAATATGATACAATTTATTGAATTGAAGATAATATTTGATTTGAATTATAAACCGAATTGAATTGAAGCGATTGAATTTTGGAATCGACTTAAGCGAACTCTTATAAAGCTAAAACTCAATTTTTATGAATTGACTTGAATTTTTAAATAAAGACTTCAAATTATATGTTTGAAATTATAAAACACGATATGATTTTTCAACTTCAAATTTAAATATGATATGATTTGTTGAAATTGAAATATAAATTTTGTTATGAAATTTACCAACGGTGTAAGTATGGAAATCCCGCCTATGCTATTTTGTTATTTACTTAGATGATTGACACTATTGCGTCTAGTGTATTAGTTGGACGGATTCTTAAAGGATGGTGATCCCAAACATCCTTTAAGTTGTTGATTGCATTTCATCGAACATTTCATTTGAGTTGATTTACTTCCATGAGAATGTTAGTCCTGATCCGAATTATTTTATTTTGCATTATGGTTTGGTTCAGATCGATTATTACTGCATTCGAGATTCACCTTGGAGTCTGAAGTTATATTGGGTTTTGCTCATCCTATATCCACCTGTTGATCAGTCATTCCAGTCATTTAGCTGTTCTTGTCATTTCTATTTCAAACTGATATCATTTATCCATGTATTAGAATTCAATTTGTATTAGGCTTCCGCTGTATTACTTATGTAAACTCTGATGTAAAATTTTATTTAGTAGCTTCATGAACTACTATTGTATTATTTATTTCCGCTGCGAGATATAATATTGCTCTGTATCTGTGTCTGTGATCTGTGATTCTGTGATTTATTCTATTTACCTCAGAAGCTAATAACAATTTGTCGTTTTCGAGCAGTTCGAGTTGGTTTAATTACCGGCTTGGAGTGGTCGAAAATGGCGGGTCGTTACATGTGGTATCAGAGCTTTGGTTTATCAAAGCTTTAGTTTATGGGGTAAAAGCTCATTAGAGATAGGGTAGTGATACCCTAGAATGAGTGGAATCAGTCGTAGAATCTTTCTTGTGAGAGGGCGTATTTTGAAATATAAATTATTTTGAAATGTAAAGTATTTTTGAAATTTAAAACCCTTCGAAATTCCCACTCTTCGAATCAGTTCTCTTTGATAGCTTCTTTGTTAAGTTCTCCTTCGATTTGAATCTTGATCCAATTAGAAATCCATCTTTAGGTTGTCGCGGTTTTTTGAGATTTTGAGAGTAAAGTAAATATTTAAAATTAAGTTAAGATGTGGAATAAAATGATTTGGTTATAATTAAGGAGATCGTTTGACTAAGCCTGAGAATTTTGTTTTGGAATACTTTGAAATTGATTTCTAAAGTTTTGGAAAAAGTACTAGTAGTATATACAAGTATTCACGAATAAAAAAGTTTGAAGTGATTTTTTTTTGAAATGTTTTCGAAAAGAAAATATATGAATAAATACCACTTTGGTAGCTTTGCTACATGATTTTCCAACGAATTTTTATTTGTGGAGCATGGTTTGATATATGCATATATGTATATTTTGAATGACTGAAAGAAAATCTGGAATTGATTCTCAAGTTGGTCGAATGATAATCCTTTATATTAGGATCGTGTAGTTATACATCTTTAGATGTTTTGATAAGAAATAATTAAACTAATGTTTTCCAATTATTAAATTGAAAAGTATATTTTTCAACTATTTGAATGATCCGACCATTTGTGAACAAGATTTGGAATGATATTTAATCTTCAAATTTATTATAAAATCAAAACTGAATTGGTATTGAAATGAAATTTCGAGAATCTTTGATATTGAATATTTGATATTTATATATATATGAAGTTTTCGAATCTTATATATATGGAAGATTTATATAAGAATTATGATAAATTCAAAGCTATTGATTTGGAAGGTAAATTGATTTAAAATGAAACCTTATATAATGAATTTATATAAGAATGATATATTTGAAACATGATGTTGAAAATGAAATCTTATGTAAATTTATATTTACGTAAATGCGATATGCGTGAAGCGTGAAATGAAGTACTATATATATAGTATATATGTTTTCGAAATAAAGATATGGGAAGTACCTTCCATCGAAATCGCAATTCCTGAGAGAGGGATTGTGTTGGCGCTCATCGAGGAGTATCCATCGAAAATCGGAAATCATAGCTACGTTGGTGCTCCGTCGAGGGAGTATCCACGAATATTGAAGTCTCACTTGGTGAGATCACATTTATTACTATTATTACTTATCTGTTCTAGCGTAATTCGGGGGGGGGGGGCAAGATGCCTACAGTTACAAGCAATTCCACTGGGATAGTGGCGTAACCGCCGTGTAACTGCGATCTAGACGCCATATTGTAATTCGAGGGCGCGATGCCTACAGTTACAAGCGATTTCACTGGGATAGTGACGTAACCGCCGCGTAACTGCGATCTATGGCAACAACCATGGCGTAATTCGAGGGGTGTGATACCTACGGTTACAAGCGATTCTACTGGGATAGTAGCGCAACCGCCGAGTAACCGCGATCCATGGGGGAAGTATTTTCCATATCTATTTTAAATGTTTTATGTATTTTCACTAGGAGTTGAAACAAGTATATCTAGTACTTAGAGGTTTGGTCGTGCGCCTGGCCAGCGTATGCCTAACGTCTGTAAGAACAACAATAAACTTGTTAAACTTCGAGTTATCAAGTATTTTCAAACGTTAAATGACAAACCAATAAAATGAAATTAAATTTATATAACCTCAACATAATAAACTAAGAAAGAGATTTTAAATGTTTTTAAAACAAATATTTCTGTATATAAAATTTTGTTTAATATTTAAATCTTCTTCTGGAATTTCCTTTCCATTCGAATCAATATTCCTTTGTCGATCCTATTTGATTAGGTTCTTTCGTTCGATCAGCTTTTAACTTGAATTCTATGACTTATTCTTGTCCACAACAAGGTAAGAAGTAGGAGAGTGTAAGTTTTCCAGCGAGTCCATTTTACTAAATATATATATTTGAAATAACTGTTTTGAAAAAGTACTTATAATATAAATTTCCTTAGTGTAGTATTGAAATTTTGATATATATTCTATTTAAATATAGAAAGATGTTTTGAGTATTTATTTGACGTTAAAGTTGGCCTATCAAATGCCAAGTGATTTAGGTATACGTCTGATCAACGTATATGATAAATCCTACAAGTATTTGATAGATATAGAGTCACACTTCAGTCGCTTGAAAATGATATTGGTGATGACTGCGCAGCATTATCGATATCTATTTTTGGGTTTCGAAAGTGGGACAGATATATATTTCCAATCGAGACGTCGAGTGAATACTTATACTTATTTTGAAATGTTAGAAATTTTTTAACATTGATTTAAATATATATAATTTTCAAAGTATATATAGATATGAAAATAAATTTGTACTATTGTTGTAAATATATTAATTATTTAATTACCATTTTCCTTCCTTGTTCCTTTTCGAGGACGAAAAGGTTTAAGTGGGGGAGAATGGAACAACCCAGAATTTTAAGTTTATTTATTTTATTTGTTTAAAGCTCAGTTTGTTTGTACTTTTATTAATATTTTTGATTCTGAATTATAATTAAAACATGAAATTGATTTATAATGAAACATTTGTCTTTAATATTTTGTTATTTTCATTTAGATGTAATTTAAATAATTTTATATTGAAAACGACAAATTTTAGTCACTTCGTTTGAATCAGTTTTGATGATTATTTGCGGTAGCGGCAACAGGTATATCTCAAATAAAAATGAAAATGTAATATAAAACTAAAAATACGAAAAAATTATATTTGAGATGCGTCTAACCAGACATAGCGTAGAAATTAATTTCATCGAAAAAATTGAATGTTTGTCGATCGCGCAATTTTCCGTGCAAAACTGCGCATATCAGTTCAAATTTTAACGATTTTAAAATCTCTCCGAAATCAGTTCGGACAAACACGAAAAATATTCTATTTGTTGTCACGAATCTGACGGCGAAATTCGTTTCACGAAAATCGGACATTTTGGCCTCTGTTTAATTGTTTTCTCGTGCCATTTTTCCTTTCAAAAGGGGTCCGTAACGCGCTTTTGAACGGAGCATGCTGACACTGCAAACTATATACCGTTTCGACCGTCTCGTCACGCTGATTAGCGCAATATGTTCATTTGTCAGTTTTGGTGCCCGATTCGCACTGAAATTGCTAAAAGGCTTGCGCTGTTCATTTTTAAAACAAAGCCATTTGAGTTCGAAGTGTCCATATTCGGATACCTCATATTTTTCTAGGGATTTTGGGTCTGCAAAACCCGTTCTTTTATTTTTCTAAGCCACCCATTTTCATTTTTATTTGCAAAATGGACACTTTCATGTCTAAATTGTGTGCATTCATGCATGCACGTCCATGTTTGTCTCCAATGTATATTAATTTCTAAAAGGCATGCGTATGTTCATGCTACACCTTTTCTTTGCCATTTTCTTTGCCATGCATGTTCAAACTTCCACGTCCTTATTTATTTGTATGAGAACCATTCGTTTATGTCCCATATTTCAATTGCCTTTGTTTCCCTTTCTTATGCCAAACCCTTTGCCCCTTCGTTTTGTGTCCATTTGTTAATTTCTGTTCCTATTTTTCTTAACACTTCGAATGCTACTTTGGAAAAAAAAAATGTGGACAAATGTTATGCATGACTTTCATGCATGCTTACGTCAAAGCTCTACCCTTTAACAAAGCAACTTGGACCATTCTTTTGGCCTTTTCACGTTTCCATGTATTATTACTCAAAAACTTTCGTTTCCTGAAGTTGCCATCATGCATTTAATTCATTTTTTTTGGCGTCCATTCGTTTCCGTTTCCCTTAATTGTCATTTCAAAAAGTTTAAAGCTTTTTATTTCCAAACGTTTCTTTTGGTCGTTCGATTTCTTATGTTCCCGATAACACTAATTCATTTGCGGACGATGAAAAAAAAGAAACAAAGTTGCTTCCCATCTTCTTTTCTTCACGCTTATTTCTTTTCCTCCCATCAGTTCCCAGAAGCTTTCGTATATAAAAAAAAAAGAGAGAGAGAGAGAGCGAAAACGTGGTGACCATAGCTCTTCGATCCATCAGCATCCAATATATTCTTCCCGTCAAAATGAAAAGCCATGCCACTTCCATCTTCATTCCCATGGCAACTTCTTCCCCCTCCTATTCATTGCATCGCCTGCTTCGCCGAACACCTGTAGCCGCCGCCCAGCTCCCACCACCCCGACGATCGGCATCCCCTTGAGCTTCCCCTTCGACCCATGTTAGGCGCCACCCAAGCCTAAGCTTGCTGGCTGTGACCATGCTTCGTCATTGGTGCCGAGTTACTTTGTTTTGATGTTGCTTCTTCTATCTTTGTATGAAAAATAAAGTGTTATGCTATGATAAGATGGCCTCATGCATGCCTTCTTGTGTGCGCTGTGTATTTGCATCCTTCTTTACAAAGAGAATTGTTACCGTATTTGATTTCAGTTTGTTTGCCTTTTGTTTCTGTTGAACCGTGTTTGCTGAAAACAAAGTTTGCCCTCCTAAAAAAAAATTCCAAGACGAAGAAGAAGGGAGATTAGTTTTGCTATTATCTGGGATTTGGATAATGATTTGATACGGCGTTTGTAGTCGAGATCCTTTTCGTGCCTTCCTTATTATAGCTTGTTTATGCTTGTGTCGATCCCAACCGTGTCCATTTGTTTTCCGCCTCTGATCGCTGCCACGAAAGGTGAGTCTATCTCACACCTGACTTACATTTTTTCAAAGATGTTAGATCAATAATGAACTGTTATATGAAATGTATAGGGTTACTGATAGAAATTGTTTAACTTGATATGTATGCTCATTTCATATGTGACACGATATATTCGTATGACACGTAGTTGCACTAATGATATATATGTTGTGATTGTTGCATGTGATCGTTATTTGTGATTGATGACACCCCTAGTTTAGGAAAATCACTAAGGGTTGAAATGATACATACCCGAACGGACATTAGATTAGGGAAAAATCGTTATGGGTTGAAATGATAGACCTGAACGATTTTTAATGAATTTGGGATTGCGGAATGAAATTCGTATCACGTGACTATAAGGTAGGAAATTATATACGGAAACCGTTGGTCGTGTTTCGTCGAAAAATGATTTGGAACATGATTTTTAAATAGTAAATTAAGGTTTTATATTTTTATATTTTAAAGATTTTAAACTTTTATATAATAAATAATTCTTTAAAACCTATTTCTATATTATTTTAATCTTATATATGTTTATAATCTATTTTTCTAATTTGTTTTAGTATTTTATAAACATATATATATTTATTTATTTTCAAAGTTATTTTTTTTGTATATATATATATATATGTATATATATATCAAACTTTAATAACAAACTAATAGGTGGATGAGTCAAAATTTTAGCGATTTGAACTTGAGATTTAAAGATTTGAATGTATATGACGAAACTTGATTTAATGAATGAGCTGATAGAAGATTTGAATATTGAACTTTTATAAGAAATGAACGTTAGTTGTGTAAATTGATTTTATTTAAGATTATAATTGATATTGAATTGAGTTCGATTTTAAGTGACCAAAGGTGAATTTGAATATATAGATTTTATATACGGAATTGATTTTATAATCATATGATTTGAATTAGATACTTTGTTAAATCGATTTTATAAGAATAGTTTAAATTATATGAACTGTTTGAATTGTTGTATAATAAGTTGATTCGATATCTAAGTTATGGAATATGATACAATTTATTGAATTGAAGATAATATTCGATTTGAATTATAAACCGAATTGAATTGAAGCTATTGAATTTTGGAATCGACTGAAGCGAACTCTTATAAAGCTAAAACTCAATTTTTATGAATTGACTTGAATTTTTAAATAAAGACTTCAAATTATATGTCTGGAATTATAAAACACGATATGATTTTTCAACTTGAAATTTAAATATGATATGATTTGTTGAAATTAAAATATAAATTTTGTTATGAAATTTACCAACGGTGTAAGTATGGAAATCCCGCCTATGCTATTTTGTTATTTACTTAGATGATTGACACTATTGCGTCTAGTGTATTAGTTGGACGGATTCTTAAAGGATGGTGATCCCAAACATCCTTTAAGTTGTTGATTGCATTTCATCGAACATTTCATTTGAGTTGATTTACTTCCCTGAGAATGTTAGTCCTGATCCGAATTATTTTGTTTTGCATTATGGTTCGGGTCAGATCGATTGTTACTGCATTCGAGATTCACCTTGGAGTCTGAAGTTATATTGGGTTTTGCTCATCCTATATCCACCTGTTGATCAGTCGTTCCAGTCATTTAGTTGTTCTTGTCATTTCTATTTCAAACTGATATCATTTATCCATGTAGTAGAATTCAATTTGTATTAGGCTTCCGCTGTATTACTTATGTAAACTCTGATGTAAAATTTTATTTAGTAGCTTCATGAACTACTATTGTATTATTTATTTCCGCTGCGAGATATCATATTGCTCTGTATTTGTGTCTGTGATCTGTGATTCTGTGATTTATTCTATTTACCTCAGAAGCTAATAACAATCTGTCGTTTTCGAGCAGTTCGAGTTGGTTTAATTACCGGCTTGAAGTGGTCGAAAATGGCGGGTCGTTATAGAACAAGTGTTATTTAAAACACTGTTCACGATAAACCCAAAAATCAATATCAATTCAATTCCAATTAAATATTATTTAATTGGCACACTTCATTAAATCTAAATAAAAAGATTTAATCTTTTTCTCAACTGGGCTTAAGAATAGTGTTAATGAAGACACCATTCACGACAAACCCAAATCACATTTGATAATAAATACACGGCTCTGAATAGAAAATATATCAGCTTATATTCAATATCAAATTCTATGACCAACAAATATCGTATTGGAAATAACGATATCTATATATCTTTCAAATTTCCATAACGCTATCTGTATAATCACGAAATCCAACATCGAAATATTCCAAAGACATTTTCGATTCAAATCCATTCCAATTCAATTATTGGAAATTCTGGTTACTTTTAAAACCCTTTTCAAATTCAATTTATTTATTAAAAATAAATAGAATTATAATTCTAGTTCAAAACTAGTTCATTTCGATAAAAATCTATTTTTATCTTTTCAAATATGGAGTTTTTCATCCCAATTTTTTCCAAATCATTTCCTATGATTTTACACAAATTATTACTATTTTTAATAATATTATCAAGGCCTGTACAGTCGATTTCCATCAACGGCCATCGAATTGCACTTATAGCGACCTTATCCAAATTTGATTTGGACATAATTCCAAATCCAACCGTTAGATTTCAAATCTCTAGCACTCGCTAGAAATCTCTTTTCGATACGAACCCAACAGCTCCGGTTTTAGGAGAATCCAACGATCGGATCTCCCGCAACGTCCAATCCAAGTCAATGGTCGAAATTCGCGAACTGCCGCAGCGCGACGCAATCTATTCAGGCCATTATATAAGTATAATATATATATTATATATATTTCGTCGATTTCCTTTCAAAACGTATTTTATAAATCGTTTTAAATTCATTTTCAAAATGGTTTCAACTTCATATTCAATTTCAAATCAAAATTGAATATTCCATATAATTAACATATAAATGATAATATTTTCAAAATGTTATATTTTGAATTCACTTCCTTTTCGATATTCGTTATAAAAACGAATAAAGTCGATATAAATATCGCTCGCGTCAAAATGGCGCAAATCTAATCAACACGGCTTCATATATTTCTATTTTCTATTATTCTATTTCAAATATTTCTTTATCAAATATTTCTATTCAAATATTTCTTTTTCAAATATTCTATTTCAAATATTTCTATTCAAATATTCTATTTCAAATATTTCTATTCAAATATTCTATTTCAAAACTAGAATGAGGCCCAATCAATCACCATATAATGTTAATTATATGGATTTTCTACAACACATGTATATAATAACCATGATAAAATAATCAACCATCATCCGGAGTGCACCACACAACTGCATATGCATTAAATATAAATAATTAACGCTTACACAGTCTATCAATCCATCAATTGACATACAACTAAACAATCGGGATTAGCGTACGTCAAATCTCATCCCAATACCGTGTGGGGTTTCAAATCGACAAACATAGATTTTATTTGTGCATTTGAGCGATGTGTAAAATTTACCATACCAAATCAGTGTACATAAACAAATCGTCCGATTTGTTTATAAATATTTATTTTATATACACATTAAAAAGTATATATTTTTAACCATAAAATATTTTCCACTATAAAATATTTTATTTCATTCCACATCACACAATCAAATTTCACAACATAGCAATCAAACAAACAAGTGATCCATGGTATGTGGACGACGGGTGTCGGGTGCTACTAAACACCGTCTACATCCTAGTATATATTTTAACTAGAAAATTAAATTAAAGGTGAGAAGTTCTCACCGACTTGCTAAACCAAACTCCACGACTCTATATATGTAGAAATCTTGGTCGTGCTCGCCCTTTGTCAATTTCATTAACCGTAGCCACTACATATATAAAAATCCCATTTTTATATTGTTGCTATGTATATAAAAATCACATTTTTACAACGCTATTATATAAAAATTACATTTTTACTCTGCCAACTTCATAATAAAAATCTAAACTTTATTTGTATAAAAATCATATTTTTATAACGTTAAAAATCATATCTTTGTATTGATAAAAATCATGTCTTTTCTATTATTACAAATATAATTCTTTTATAAATAAAAATATAACTTATCATTTCAACAATCATACCTTTACGTTTTAAAGATCACAACTTTACATTTTATAATGGTCATGCCTTTAATCTCCTAAACATATACTTTCATGAATTAAAGATTAAAACTTTATCCTCATGGACACACTATAAAAAAATCTAATCTTTAACACCTTTAAAAATCAAATCTTTGGTTATAAATATATATAAATTCTTTTCTTGCTTTCTATTTATATGAATAAGAGGAAATAATAATAAAAATAACAATTAAAAGTAAAATAAAAGAAAAAAAACTTACTGGCCTAAGTTGAACGGTGAGGAGGGGGTCAGATTTACGTCAACTGTGGGTGGTGGCTACGGCAGGCATCAGGGGACTAGGGCAGAGGCGGTTATCAGTTGGAGGAGGGAGAAACAAAGGGTCTCGCGTCGGACTTTCGGGGAGAGGGCTTCATCGGTAATCGAACGGAGGGGGGGAGTGGAGGGCTCGTCGAAGTTCAGCCTTGGTCGACGCAGGCGGCAGCTCCGCCTGTTGGGCGGCGGTGGGTGCAAAAAGGGGAGCGGCGGGGTAGTTAGGGTTTTTACATTTTTTTATTTTTCTCTTTCTGATATGAGATATAATTGGAGGGGTGTAAAAGAGAAAGGGATGTTGATTGATTTTTTTATTTAATTTATTATTTTAATTTTCAAAAAGTAACTTTTTATTTCGATCTCCAAACGAGGCCTACCGACTGTCGTCCATAACTAATTACCCCCATTTCGAACACAATGGGATATGTATCATAGGCTAATTCAACTGTTTCGACCAGTTTCCGTTCAAATCAAAATATAACTCTATATATTGAATTTGAACGCGTATTTCAATTTACTGGGGCCACATACTAACTAGAAAAATTCCCAAAAAAATACTTTCTAGCTTCGTATTGACGATACGGTCCTAACAAAACTAGTTTCATCGAATTCTGAGACCGTTTGAAAAATTGCCATTTTCCAGTCGATTAAAATCAACTGAAACTGGTCAAACGCGTTTTCCTTTTCCACGCTCAAATACTAACTTCAAAAATTACGAATTTTGAAATCTAGCAATAATTTGACATTGCGGAACCAACAAAAGTGGTTTCATCAAAAACCGAGGTCGTTTGCAAAATTTCCATTTTTAAGGGCCGGAATTCTGTAGCGACTATTCTGAATTTTCAACTAGACGTATCTTTTGATTCCCGCTATGAAATTTTAATTTTTCTGATTCGTTGGAAAGATATTCTTAATTAGATTCTAATATTTTTGGTTTCACTAAAATACGGTTTATTTTGAATCCTGTACATTCATTTGAACTTTGAACTCGAATTATCGAACTACCGCGCTATTTTCAATTCCTTTTATAATTTAAAATAAATATTTATATTCTAACGACGATTCAAATAAATATATATGTTCGAATTCTATTCAAAATAAATTTCTCGTCGTTATTATTTAAAATAGTTCATTTTAAATATTCAAAATTCACTAAAATTGCCAAAATAAAAAATTTAAATTGGCTTGGATTTTCGGGTTATTACAATAAAATTAAGTTATCATTTTTATTCATTTTGTTAAAATAGAATTGTTAACAATATGAAGTTGTCACTTTTATTCATTTTGTTAAAATAGAATTATTAACAATATGAAGTTATCATTTTTATTCTACTTAACTTCGCTTATACTTGGATATTATGGCATGAGAGAAACTCTAGAAAGTTCAAATTCAAGATGAAATCGCCTGATAAAACTGTCTTCATCATCTTAAGTATGTTTTATTGTGGGCAGGGATGGACAAGGAGAAGTTCGTAGACACCATCGCTGCAAGAGTTCATGACCGCAAATGCAGGCGCATTAGTGGTTAGCTTCATGTTGTTGTTTATGTATGATGCTTCATATGTTTAAGTTTGCTTATGTACCTGCTGCGTCAGGCTATGATGTTTGTCATTTTGTTGCTGGTTTGTAAATGATGTACATATACTATGTTTCCTGTACTGTACTGAACTCTATATATATGGTATCTCTAGACGTGAATCATTAGATTCACTACCTTTTGCTGTCAAAAAAAGTTATCATTTTTATTCATTTTGTTAAAATGGAATTGTTAACAATACGAAGTTATCATTTTTTTTCATTTTGTTAAAATGGAATTGTTGACAAAATAAAGTTATCATTTTTATTCATTTTGTTAAAATAGAATTGTTAACAATATGAAGTTGTCACTTTTATTCATTTTGTTAAAATGGAATTGTTAATAAAATGAAGTTATCATTTTTATTCATTTTGTTAAAGTAGAATTGCTAACAAAATGAAGTTGTCACTTTTATTCATTTTGTTAAAATGGAATTATGGATAAAATTAAGTTATCATTTTTAATTGTTTTGTTGAAACATAATTGTCAACAAAATAAAAGAATCATTTTTAATCATTTTGTTGAAATAGAATTGTCAACAAAATAAGTTATCATTTTTAATCATTTTGTTGAAGTGGAATTGCCAACAAAATGAAAGAATCATTTTTAATCATTTTGTTGAAATGAAATTGTCAACAAAATAGAAATATCAGTTTTATTTGTGTTGTTGAAATATAATGGTCGACAAAATAAAAATATCAATTATTGTTAGAATTAGATTTGTATGCAAATGAAAAATGACATTTTTATCGTTATGTTATACATTTGAATTTGTATACAAATTAAAAGGACATTTTTATTGTCAAAATATAAATTAGAATTTGTATACAAATTAAAAGGACATTTTTATTGTCAAGTTATACATTAGAACTGTATACAATTTAAAGGAGACATTTTTATCGTCATGTTATACATTGAAATTATATATAAATAAAAATATTTCTTTTTATTTGTTAAAGTAAAAAAACTATTGCATACAAATAATAATAAAAAATTATCTTTTTATTTGTCATTAGCAACAATGTCATGTAAATAAATTACGTTTTATTTGACATTAGAAATGTAGAAAATATCATGCAAATAAACTACATTTTATTTGACATTAGAAAACATGCAGTAATATATGCAAATAAATTACATTTTTATTTGACATTAGAAAACATGTAGTGAATGTATGCAAATAAATACATTTTTTTTACATTAAAAACATGTAGATTAGTATGCAAACAAAATACATTTTTATTTGACATTATAAACATGTAGATATGTTATACAAATAAAACATTCTTTTATTTGGCGTGTTAAACACGTTAGTGGAATCAACGAATGGTTTATATTTATATATAATTATATATATAAGTATAAATTAAAATTAAATGAATCACGCGCAATTGTTTGCATTTCGGAATCGTAACTTTAAACGATTATACAGAAAGATCCGATCATCGGATTTTCCCAGTACCGAAATCGTTGGGTCCGCTTTAGGAAGATCTTTCCAACAATGTAAAAAAATTTAAAATCCAACCGTTAGCTTTCGAGAAATGTGTAAATCAAATTTGGGTAAAAACGGCGCAAGGGCTGCCTATTGACCCGAAGCGTCGTTAAATTAAATTGGACTATTTTACATAAATAAAAATAGCGATAAATCATTATAAAATAATATTAACGATATGAAATGATTTAAATTATAATTATTCGAAAATTATTTGAAAAGACCGAGTTCGATCTCATTTCAAATAATTATACGACGATTTAAAGTCAAAGACATTGAAGATGGTGGTTGAAGACCGACGATCTTCACATCGAATGGATGACTACTGATGCTCTGGACTAATTTTGTGATGACCCCAAACCCCGTACTGACGGTGGCAAGGGTAATCTTTGGAATATAACACATAAACAAATAATAGTAGAACAGAAATAAATAAATACACCAGATAATGTACAAATAATACACTGGATAAACATAATCATCAGAGTTACGCAGTATACAGGATCATGCTTAGTACAAATACAGTTCAGCTATATATAAATGTCTACAGCGGAAAACAAACATAATATGTACAATAGGAGCTGAATAGCATAAAAAGAGATAAATGATAGAATCCATCTTCAGCTCCAGCTATTCAGAAAGAGCCTGCTAAAACCTGAGGACAAGGCTGCCTATGTAGAAATAAGGGCACCCGAGTTTGCAAGTGAAACAAACTACGAGTCAGTCATGGGACTGGTGTGAGAAATCTGCTTAACACATTTATAAGATGGCTAATCACAGGACCACGCCGCTTTCGCGGAACGGGTTTACTCCATTGGATTGCCAGTGCTTTAAAACAAGTAAATCTTTTAAACATCACAATGCTTTTTATAAAACTGAAGCCATTATAAGACTCAGTTCCCATCACACAATGCAATGCAAACTGGAGGATAGAGTTTTACCTTATAATGGCCAAAATATGATTGATATGAATAAAACACTTAAAATGTAAGTTTTGTCATTTAATTCTTAATTAGACTCCAACTGTAAATTAGTAAGAGAACGATTCCCTAAGTATTAACCCCGAAGGCCGAAACCAACTTCAGACCAATACCCAAGAAACCATTCGTCTTAGCTCGTTTCCAGTTAGTTTCTAATTTTATAAAACAATCATAAATATCAATCATAGACGGCATGGGTACCATATATCATGCCGCCATACATAGGTATACAATCAAAACCGCACATGTCGTATTTGGAAATTGGATTTTCGCCATGAACCAAGGCAAAAGATAGTCCTTACTGAATTCGAGACGCTCTAGCCCGTGTCTTAGGATTAGAACGCATCAACCCTTTGGATCGTCAGGGCTGGTCCACCGATGTGGATTATTATGCCTGAACACTACGTTTCCCCGCCCTTTGGGGCGTAAATGAGCCAATGAATGACTCCACCCGGATCGACCGATATATCCGAGGCGCCTCGCAACAGCAACAACCACATAGGTGAAAAATAGTATAAATGTCAGCCAGTTTAAGCACTGACACCACCTCTAGCTAGAAGGAAACGCATGACCTCCCTGAGGTCCTCTCCCATTTCTGGTTCATACCGGCGTGTGAGGCTCGCGAATTCACGTTATACACAAAGCTACGCCACACAGGCGGTGCTTTAATCATCTACCACAAGACTTTTCTTTTCAAGAGAAGCCTTGATCATTGCATCTTAGCATGCCACACAGGCAATTCACACCATGCAACTGATGGCTATCAATCACACAGAATGAATTCCAATGTCAGACACACAGTCCATTTACAAGTCCGTTCTGGGTCTGAACGAAATCGGAGGCACTATATACCTCGCATACCCATCGATCTCCATGTACGTCTGGACGATCACCACTCATTATCCATATTTCGGGATGCCTCCCAATCAGGACATCAGTTATCATCCAACCGAGGTGAAGATCTCCGGTCTTCAATCACCATCTTCATCCTCGACTTCTTACCGTCAATTCAGTTATTCAAAATGGGATAAACCCGGTCTTTCTGAGCAACTCGCGTATATAATAAACAAGTGCTACACAAACACAACATACGTCTTATTCCAATTCATTAGTCACTAACCGTAAATTAGTAAGAGAACGATTCCCCAAATATTAACCCCGAAGGCTGAAACCAACATCAGATCAAAACCCAGGAAACCATTCGACTTAGCCAACCTTCAGTTAGTTTCTAAATTTCGCATTCCATATCGTTTATAATATTTTATAATGATTTATCGCTATTTTTATTTATTTAAAAATAGCCAATTTATTCAAATGACGCTTCAGGCCATAACGCGGCTGTGGCGCTGTTTTTCTTCAGATTTGATTTACACAAATCTGAAAATATAACTGTTGGATCTTCACAAATTTTATATCATTAGAAAGATCTTTTCAAAATGAATCCAACGGTTCCAGTTTCGGGAAAATCCGACGGTCGGATCTCCCGGTACACTCGTTTGAAGTTTCGATTTCAAAATACGAACTGTAGCGTCGTTACCCGATTTAATTTAATTATATTTATATATATATATATATATATATATATAAATATAATCGATTCTGGCGCTGTTTTTCTTCAGATTTGAATTAAACATTCCAGACAACCCAACCATTGAATTTTCACAAAGCGGGTATCGTTGGAAGATATTTCCAAGACGAACCCAACGGTTTCGGTTTCGGGAAAATCCGATGGTCGGATCTCCCGCACTAATCATTTGAAATCACGGTTTCAAAAATACGAACTGTAGCTTCGTTATTCGATTTATTTTAATTATATATATATACACAAATATAATCTATTCTTTGATTTCAAAACCATATGGTTTTCATAAATTTGATAAAAATGATATTTTTATCCAACAGACATTATTTCGACCCTTCACTATTTTTAACAATTCATGTATATAGTAAAAATGTGATTTTTATTGTAAAACGATTTATTTCAAAACACGACTATTTTATATAGTTCATATGGATGTTAAAAATAAGATTTTTATTATAAAACAATTTATTTCAAACATGAATACCATTACACATGAATTTCTATTCAACGAATGAATTTCTATTCAACACATGAAGGTTTTCTATAGTTCGTATATATAATAAAAATGGGATTTTAATTGTTAAAGCAATTTATTTAAAACACGAACACCTTCAATACATGAATTTCTATTCAACGAATGAATTTCTATTCAACACATGAAGGTTTTCTATAGTTCGTGTATATAATAAAAATGTGATTTTTATTGCAAAACAATTTATTTAAAACACGAATACCATTCAACACATGAATTTCTATTCAACGAATGAATTTCTATTCAACACATGAAGGTTTCAACATATGAAAATAATTTCAACAAATGAAAATAATTCTAACACATGAATATTTCAGAAAATTTCGGCAGCATAACGGCAGGATAGTTAAAACCGGGGCCGTCCCGAGTACGGCTCCTCGCTCTACCATAAAGCCTCGCTGCTTTTGACAATGGAGATTTCATGCATCTAGTTCGCACGGAGGCGGCATGTTTATTTTTATTTCTTTTCCACAAACTAATCCTATGTGGTTTCAACCAAATAATTCTCAACCACAAACGGGTATTTTTCAACCACAATCAATCAATTTCAACCACAAACAATTCCAATCAACCATTCGCTATCAACCAATTTTCACAACAATTGCAACCAATAAATATCGTCTATGGTTTGTGGACGAGGGGCGTATATATATATATATAATATTTCACTTCTATTTCAACACATATACAATTTTTACAACGCATATAGAACTTATACATCGAACGTACAATTTATACAACGCTTATACATAAGGTGTACAACGCTTATATAACTCGTACATCGACTATATAATTTATACATCGTCGTTTTCCATATCGTTTATAATTTAGAAATCTCACATTGGGTTCCACTCCACCAAAAATAGCAAAAGGCTCAGAAAAATACGCTGTCTCTTCTAGAATGTAGAAGGCGTCCACACGAGTCCACTTTCTCTTGTTTCACTGAATTTCGTCAAGAAACGAAAAAGATATGATTTTTATAGTTAAATCAAAAACCGTAGCGCTTAAAATGCTATCATATAGTTAAATTAAAAACAGCCGTATACCTCTCAGAATTCGTTCAAAACTAGGCTTTGATTTTTCGTGAAATCCGCGAATCGATAGGACGATCGGACTTCACCACGCTGTCGAGCCACGAGAGGCGCACATGCGCCTGAAGTGGGGTCCACTTCGGTGGCCCCTGTTGGCTGCGGCGGCGGTTTAAAACCCGCGACTTCGAAGCAGCGATTCTCCCTCAACACTCGATGAAAATTTAAGCAACTGGTACGGATTTGAAGAGTGGAGAGAGCTCTTGAAAAAGTTCAACTGGAGCTCCTGATTTTATTGCGTGGAGGAGGAGAAAACGAGGAGCGAAGGGAACAGCGGTTTTCCGCCATATAGCGCGATCAGGGAGAGAGAGAATGGGGAGAGAGAAGAATGAGGTGGCCCAATGATTTTTTTTATATTAATAAATTTTAAAAAATCCAAAAATACCCCATATCTCATACGAACTCCAATCCAAACCCAACAACTGTCGTCCCTAGCCAAATACCCACATTCCGAACCCAATGGGATATGTTTCGTAGGCCCATTCGATTGTTTCAGTCAGTTTTCCTTCAAATTAAAATATAAAACATTCAATATTTAATTTGAACGTACATTTCAATTTGCCGGGGCCACATATTGATTCTAAAAATACCCAAAAAATAAATCTAGCTATGTTTTGACGATACGGTCCCAACAAAACTAGTTTCGTCGAATTCTGAGACCGTTTGAAAAATGGCCCTTTTCTGGTCGATCCAATTTAACTGTAATTGACCAAAACACATTTTCTTTTGCCACGCTCACATACTAGCTTCAAAAATTATGAAATTTGAAACCTAGCGATAATTTGAAATACCGGATCCAACAAAAGTGGTTTCATCGAATTCTGAGGTCATTTGCAAAATGGCCATTTTCACGGGCTATATAAACTCTATAGCGACCTTTCTGAAAATTCATTTTGCCATAACTTTTGCTTCCCGTTATGAAACTTCAATTTTTCAGATTCGTTAGAAAGATATTAACTAATAGATTTAAATATTTTTGGTTTCACTAAAATCCATTTTAATTAGCACCCGGTACAGTCAGTCAAAATTTAAATTCAAATTTTGAAACTACTGCGCCATTTCAGGCCTTGTTTATAACTAGAATTAATTATATTTATTTTCAAACATCGATTCAAACTTACTTTTCGTCGTTATTATTTAAAATATTCATTTTAAATATTTTAAATCCACTAAAATAGATAATTTAAAATTTTCAAACTGGTTCGGATTTTCCGGGTCGTTACAATCTCCCCCACTTAAAACTTTTCGTCCCCGAAAAGGAACAAAGTCGAAAGTGGTTTGACTAATCAACTCTACGTTCAATCTGGCTTCCATTCTCCAACTTTTCAGTTTCTGAGAATTTTCGAATTCTTCAAAAAATTGGCTAACACCCTAAATTTTCGAAAAATTTCGCCATAACCTCCTTTGTACGGGGAGGGGTTTGGAAATTTATTGGGTCGTATTAGGTATCCAATAAATCCTATTAAGCATGTACATATTTATAGTGATATATTCCGGTGTCCACAGGGGATTTTGTATAGATCATAACTCCGGAGAATAAATTGTCGTCACCCTGTAAATGGTTTTTATGCCTTAATGACCAGAGAGACGTGTTTATTGTCATCTCCAGACCCGTGTGGGGTTTTTATTAATCTGGCTATTTACCGGTACATTTTATATGGTCCATATCAGTCATCAGTTCAACCTGTAATATATAGTCATCGCCATACAAGCCTCCCGCTCGTATGATAAATCTTCAACCTCGTCGCACAAGCTCCAAATGCTTATGTGGTATATGATGAAGTATGCCTATCTTTAAGATGTATGCCATGTAGCGTAGTTCAAAATTAATTGTTACTATCCTATGGCGACATTTACTATTACACACAGAACAACCAGCACTCCGCATCCAATGGCATTCACAGGAGTTGATATAATAATATTTTGCATCAAACTTATTAAGGTTTACCTATTTGTCGGGCACGCAAATAAATTCTTTACTCAATAGCTAATCCATTTACCTGTTGAAACATATATAATGCACATGTATATATTTCTATCTATTTTTAAATCAGTTCAATGTGTGATCTAATCGAATAAATTCTACCATTCATTCTCTTATTGATTAAATTAACTATCGTTCTAATAATTTAATTAACCATATCCACTATCACACAACACAAACAATAATCAATTTTATTTTTAACTTTTCAAAAATGTACTAATCAATTCCTATACTCTTTTAAAATCATTCAGACTATAGAATTAAAAGTTCACATCCATGAAAAGAAAATAACAACAAAGTAGAGAATGTAATGGAAATTTCAAAATATGGTACATGTACCTTGCACCAGAGTCAATCAGAGATATCCACCATGCACTTAGGATAGTCTTTCTTAATGCTTTCCTCTGTTTCCCAAGTAAAATCCCACAGATCTCCACTCCATTGCACTTTGACTTAGTGAACCTTCTTGTTCCTCAGTTCTTTGGTTTCTTTGCCGATAATCTTTAGCAGCTCTCTTCTCACAGCCAATTCTGGAGTAATTTCAGTATCTTGTTGTGCGGCCTCTTCCACGATCAAGTCTGGATCATGAACGTTCTTTCGAAGTTGAGATATGTGAAATACATCATGCACTCCAGGCAACCAATCCGGCAATTGAACTCTATAAGCGAGGGTTCCAATTCGTTCAAGTATAGGGAATGGACCAACAAATCTGAGCGTCAACTTCCCAGTTTTGCCAAATCGAATCACTCCTCTCACCGGAGAAACCCTTAGATACACATAATCACCCACAGA
Organism: Allium sativum; assembly: GCA_030737875.1. Taxonomy (NCBI): domain Eukaryota; kingdom Viridiplantae; phylum Streptophyta; class Magnoliopsida; order Asparagales; family Amaryllidaceae; genus Allium; species Allium sativum. Next base: position 11,124,216 of record CM060917.1, read on the forward strand.
AAAAGCCAAATCTCTTCTTCTTGAATTAGCATAGCTCTTCTGTTGGCTTTGAGCGGCGAGTAATCGTTTCTTAACGAAATCGACTTTGTTCGCAGCTTCGCGAATCATATTTGGTCCCAATACAAGCCTATTGCCAGGTTCAACCCAACATGCAGGAGATCGGCACGGTCTACCATACAATGCTTCGAACAGTGACATTGTCAGGCTTGCTTGGTAGCTGTTGTTGTATGAGAACTCAACTGAATGTAAATGGTCTTCCTATGATCCACCAAAATCTAGAACACAAGCCCGCAATAAATCTTCTAGTATACGATTCACTCTCTCAGTTTGACCATCTGTCTGAGGATGATAAGCGGTGCTTAGATTCAACTTCGTTCCCAGTTCTACTTGAAATGCCTCCCAGAATTTTCTAGTAAATATTGGATCTCTATCACTAACTATACTGAGCGACATTCCATTTTAGCCTAACAATTTCCTTGAAATATATCTGCGCCAGACTCTGAGCAGTTCGGTTCGATCTGACAGGTATGAAATGGGCGGTCTTCTTGAAGCGATCTATGATCACCCAAATACCATCATTTCCTTTCATAGTTTTGGGCAAATCATCTATGAAGTCCATGGAAATATGTTCCCACTTCCAACCTAGAACGTCCAACGGTTGCAACAATCCGGCAAGTTTCTGCTGGTCACTTTTGACTAGTTGGCAAGTAGAGCATCGACTGACATATAAAGAAATGTCTCTCTTCATCGACATCCACCAGAAAGTGTGTTCGATGTCATTATACATTTTGCTTACTCCTGGATGGGTACTAAGTTTTGACTTGTGGCATTCATCCAGTACTTCCTTTAGGAGCTCAGAAATGTTAGGAACACAAATTCGACCCTTTAGACTTAGAATCCCTTCGTCATCGATCTGGAAACTCAAATGCTCGCCTTTTTGTATTCTTTCTATGATCCTTTGAATGAAGTGATCATCCTTCTGAAGAGCAGAGATTTTATCAATCAATGAAGTCGTAATAATAAAACTGGCGATCTTTACATTCCTTCGGCTTAGCGCATCGGCCATGACATTGGCTTTCCTTAGAGTGTACAGAATCTCAAAATCGTATGCTGCAAGGTTCTCTAGCCAACGTTGCTACCTCAGATTCAAGTCTTTCTGGGTGAACAGATACTTTAGCGACTGGTGATCTGTAAACAGTTCGAATTTCTCATCCAGAAGATAGTGTCTCCAGATTTTCAAAGCGAATACGATAGCCAAGAACTCAAGATCATGAGTAACATAGTTCTTTTCATGTGGCTTCAGCTGACAGCTAGCATAAGCAACAACTTGACCTCTTTGGATTAATACTGCACCAAGGCCTTCTGTAGAGGCATCTGTCCAGACTATTAAATCCTGATTGCCGTCAATAATCTTTAACACTGGAGCCGTCGTTAATCTTAACTTTAGCTCCTCAAAAGCCTCCTCACATTCTGGAGTCCACTTGAATTTTGAGTTCTTCTTTGTAAGCTTCGTTAAGTGACTAGATATCTTCAAAAAATCTTTAACGAACTTCCGGTAATAACTAGCCAATCCAAGAAAACTTCGGACTTCTGTGGGAGTACTAGGTTGTTTCCAATTTTGAATAGCGATGATTTTACTTAGATCCACAGCAATTCCCTCTTTTGATACGACGTGGCCAAGAAACTTTACTTCACCTTGCCAGAATATACATTTGGAAAGTTTAGCTTTCAATACATTCCTTCTCAGAATTTCTAGAACTTGTTCCAAATGTTTTCCATGTTCGGCTTTCGACTTAGAGAAGATTAGAATATCATCAATAAAAACCAGAACAAACTTATTCAAGACTCCTCTGAACGCTCTATTCATTAAATCGACAAAATAAGATGGAGCGTTACATAAGACGAACGGCATTACTAACCACTCATAGAATAAGTCTGGACCTCTAAATGCTATCATAGGAACACACTCTTCGGCAATACGAAGCTGATGGAAGCATGTAAATAGGTCCATTCTTGAAAATACTTGTGCTCCATTCAGACGATCCAATAAATCATCAATTCGCGGCAATGGATATTTATTCTTTATTGTCTGCTTATTCAAGTCACGATAATCCACACATAGTCGCAGAGTACCGTCAGACTTTGGAACAAACACCACTGCTGCTCCCCAATCAGAGAAACTAGGCCCGATCAGACCCTTCCATACAAACTGTCGTGTTTGATTGTCTAGTTCTTCTTTCTTCTTTAGAGTCATTCTCCAAATAGCGTGCACTACTGGCCTTGCGTTCGGAATTAAAGTGATCTTGAAATCAATTTCTCTCTGCGGAGATGAGCTAACCACTTCTTCGAACACATCCGCATAATTCATGACGACAGGAATATCTTTTATGAGGTCCTGTGTATTCTCTGTGACTACAGGGATATTTTCTATTTGAGCAGGAGAAACATCCAAAGCTGCCCAGAAGTCTTTTCTATCAGAATTCTGACCTTCACAGGGAATGGTTATATATTCACCTGATTTAATCTTCGCCTTAACGACTCTCTCGGCGCATCTAACCTCTGCTTCATATTTGGTTAGCCAATCCAATCCCAATATAAGATCGAATTCAGTAAAATTCATGATGATAGAGATGGTAGGGAACTTATATCTGGAAAAAGAGATAGGCACCGCACAAATCCAGCTAAGATCGAGAGAACCTCCCACCGGATTACGGACAGTGATGGGTTCTTTGAGCTTCCTCAATTTCAAGTCCAACTTCTTGACCGCATTCTTTGCAATAAAGCTTCGTGACGCGCCTGTGTCAAATAGTACTTTGAGTGGAATGTTTTTGATAGTAAGCGTGCCTTCTAAAACATCAGATCTTCCTTGACTAGCTGAGGGTGCTGAAGTTTTTGCCACTTCATTTACTTGAAACACATTGGTCTTTTTTAACAGCCAACAATCCTTTGCAAGATGACCAGCCCGATGGCATTTACTGCAATCTCTATTCTCTTGAAAATTCTTATTGGATTTAGATCCACTCTTTATTCGTTTCTTTAAGGGTCGGCAATTTATCGACAAATTCCCTTTTTGATGGCAGTTATTGCGTATGGCAGTTATTACTGGTTCTTTCCCAGATCTGGCCCTTTTCCGATTAACTTTGGGCTTCTTACTCACCTCAGACATCGTACTGGCCTCAGGACGATCAGTTTCAGACTCACCTTTATTACTAGAACTGACTTCCTCTTCGTAACGCAACATACCTTTCTTGTTGAGATCCTCATACTGGTAAGCTATGTATATCATTTCAGAAAAAGGAAGCTTTACATTCCTCATTACACTATTCTGATATTTTCTTTTCAGGCCATGAATAAACCTCAGATTCTTCCACTTTGGATCTTGAATCAGATGAGGGGGAAAATGAGAGAGTTCATTGAATCTATTATGACATTCTGGAATGGTAATATCTCCTTGTATCAGATAAGAGAATTCATCACATAACCGCTCAGTTGCTTCAGGAGGAGTAAATCTTTCTAGGAAAGTCACTTTAAATCTATCCCAGGTGATATTACCTTCGGGATTATCCTTAATAATCGAATCCCACCAGAACAAGGCTTCGTCTTTGAGTGCCCAGGATGCCAGTAATCTTTTCTGGTCATCTCTCAGCTTTAAACCATCAAAGATTTTCTCCGCAGAACGAATTCAAGCTTGTGTTTTCATAATAGATTCTTCGCCCGAGAACGGTTTTCCACCCAGATTTCTATATTTCATAAATAGAGCTTCAATATCTGGTTCTGCATTTCTTCTGTTTCTGATACTCAATTTCTAGTACTTCTGCAAATAGCAGATCAAGTGTCAGGTCAACAGAAAAGATATTTTAAAACATAGAAACATATATTGAATGTAAATGTTTCTATCAGGGTGTATTTCATTCTGCTATACTCATACTAGGATCTTACTGATCCTATTTGTAATGAGTTATTCTTCCTAGAACACTACTGGTTCTATTTCAGACGAGTTCGTTAATATGTTATATTCCAGAACTAAGCTTAACCAAAGCTCTGATACCACGCTGTGACGACCCCAAACACCATACTGACGGTGGCAAGGGTAATCTTTGGAATATAACACATAAACAGATAATAGCATAACAGAAATAAATAAATACACCAGATAATGTACAAATAATACACTGGATAAACGTAATCATCAGAGTTACGAAGTATACAGGATCATACTTAGTACAAATAAAGTTCAGCTATACATAAATGTCTACAGCGGAAAACAAACATAATATGTACAATAGGAGCTGAACAGCATAAAAAGAGATAAATGATAGAATCCATCTTCAGCTCCATCTATCCAGAAAGAGCCTGCTAAAACCTGAAGACAAGGCTGTCTGTGTAGAAACAAGGGCACCCGAGTTTGCAAGTGAAACAAACTACGAGTCAGTCATGGGACTGGTATGAGAAATCTACTTAACACATTTATAATATGGCTAATCACAGGACCATGCCACTTTCGCGGAACGGGTTTACTCCATTGGATTGCCAGTGCTTTAAAACAAGTAAATCTGTTAAACGTCGTAATGCTTTTTATAAAAATGAAGCCATTATAAGACTCAGTTCCCATCGCATAATGCAACGCAAACCGGAGGATAGAGTTTTACCTTATAATGGCCAAAATATGCTTGATACGAATAAAACACTTAAAATGTAAGTTTTGTCATTTAATTCAAAATTAGACTCCAACTGTAAATTAGTAAGAGAATGATTCCCTAAGTATTAACCACGATGGCCGAAACCAACTTCAGACCAATACCCAGGAAACCATCCGTCTTAGCTCGTTTCCAGTTAGTTTCTAATTTTATAAAACAATCATAAATATCAATCATAGACGGCATGGGTACCATATATCATGTCGCCATATATAGGTATACAATCAAAACCGCACATGTCGTATTTGGAAATTGGATTTCCTTCATGAACCAAGGCAAAAGATAGTCCTTACCGAATTCGAGACGCTCTAGCCCGTGTCTCAGGATCAAAACGCATCTACCCTTTGGATCGTCACGGCCGGTCCACCGATGTGGATTATTATGCCTGAACACTACGTTTCCCCGCCCTTTGGGGTGTAAATGATCCAACGAATGACTCCATCGGTCCCGGATCGACCGATATATCCGAGGCGCCTCGCAACAGCAACAACTACATAGGTGAAAAATAGTATAAATGTCAGCCAGTTTAAGCACCGATACCAACTCTAGCTAGAAGGAAACACATGCCCTCCCTGAGGTCCTCTCCCGTTTCTGGTTCATACCGGGGTGTGAGACTCGCGAATTCACGTTATACACAAAGCTACGCCAAACAGGCGGTGCTTTGATCATCTACCACAAGACTTTGCTTTTCAACAGAAGCCTTGATCACTGCATCTTAGCATGCCACATAGGCAATTTACACCATGCAACTGATGGCTATCAATCACACAGAATGAATTCCAATGTCAAACACACAGTCCATTTAGAAGTCCGTTCTGGGTCTGAACGAAACCGGAGGCACTATATACCTCGCATACCCATCGATCTCCACGTACGTCTGGACGATCACCACTCATTATCCATATTTCGGGATGCCTACCAATCAGGACATCAGTTATCATCCAACCAAGGTGAAGATCTCCGGTCTTCAATCACCGTCTTCATCCTCGACTTCTTATCGTCGATTCAGTTATTCAGAATGGGATAAACCCGGTCTTTCTGAGCAACTCGCGTATATAATAAACAAGTGCTACACAAACACAACATATGCCTTATTCCAATTCATTAGTCACTAACCGTAAATTAGTAAGAGAACGATTTCCCAAATATTAACCACAAAGGCCGAAACCAACATCAGATCAAAACCTAGGAAACCATTCGACTTAGCTAACCTTCAGTTAGTTTCTAAATTTTGCATTCCATATAGTTTATAATATTTTATAACGATTTATCGTAATTTTTATTTATTTAAAAATAGCCAATTTATTTAAACGACGCTTCAGGCCATAACGCCGCCGTGGCGCTGTTTTTCTTCAGATTTGATTTACACATATCTGAAAATCTAACCGTTGGATCTTCACAAATTTTATATCATTAGAAAGATCTTTTCAAAACAAATCCAACGGTTCCAGCTTCGGGAAAATCCGACAGTCGGATCTCCTAGTACACTCGTTTGAAGTTTCAATTTCAAAATACAAACTGCAGTGCCGTTATTCTATTTAATTTAATTATATATATATATATAATCGATTCTGGCGCTGTTTTTCTTCAGATTTGAATTAAACATTCCAGACAATCCAACTGTTGGATTTTCACAAAGTGGGCATCGTTGGAAAGATATTTCCAAGATGAACCCAACGGTTTCGGTTTCGGGAAAATCCGATGTTCGGATCTCCCGCACTAACCGTTTGAAATCACGGTTTCAAAACACGAACTGCAGCTTCGTTATTCTATTTATTTTAATTATATTTATATATATATATATATATATACAAATATAATCTATTTTTTGATTTCAAAACCATATGGTTTTCATAAATTTGATAAAAATGATATTTTTATCCAACAGACATTTATTTCGACACTTCACTATTTTTAACAATTCATGTATATAGTAAAAATGTGATTTTTATTGTAAAACGATTTATTTCAAAACACGACTATTTTATATAGTTCATATAGATGTTAAAAATAATATTTTTATTATAAAACAATTTATTTCAAACACGAATACCATTTAACACATGAATTTCTATTCAACGAATGAATTTCTATTCAACACATGAAGGTTTTCTATAGTTCGTATATATAATAAAAATGTGATTTTTATTGTTAAAGTAATTTATTTAAAACACAAATACCTTCAACACATGAATTTCTATTCAACGAATGAATTTCTATTCAACACATGAAGGTTTTCTATAGTTCGTATATATAATAAAAATGTGATTTTAATTGCAAAACAATTTATTTAAAACACGAATACCATTCAACACATGAATTTCTATTCAACGAATGAATTTCTATTCAACACATGAAGGTTTCAACATATGAAAATAATTTCAACAAATGAAAATAATTCTAACACATGAATATTTCAGAAAATTTCGGCAGCATAACGGCAGGGTAGTTAAAACCGGGGCCGTCCCTAGTTCGGTTCCTTGCTCTACCTTAAACCCTCGCAGCTTTTGACAATGGGGATTTCATGCATCTAGTTCGCACGCAGGCGGCATGTTTATTTTTATTTCTTTTCCCCAAACTAATCCTATGTGGTTTCAAACAAATAATTCTCAACCACAAACGGGTAATCATTCGCTATCAACCAATTTTCACAACAATTACAACCAATGAATATCATCCATGGTTTGTGGACGAGGGGAGTATATATATATATATATATAAGTATTTCACTTCTATTTCAACACATATATAATTTTTACAACGCATATATAACTTATGTATCGAACGTACAACTTATACAACGCTTATAAATGAGGTGTACAACGCTTATATAACTAATACATCGACTATATAATTTATACATCGTCGTTTTCCATATCGTTTATAATTCAGAAAGTGAATATTAGGCTCACGTCCCTATTTTGAAACTTAATTAGGCTCACATCCGGTCATAAACTTAATATAAATTAGGTCCCTGTTTTCAAAACTTATAAAATAATAATTAAAAAAAATAAAAAAAATTCATAAATTAGTAATAAAATAAATTATGCATTATACAAAAAATTCAGTTCAAAAAACAACAAAAATAATGTCAAAAAGAAGAAAACAGCAAAAAAACAGAAAAAACTGCAGTTAAATGCATAATATTATGCACCTTTTTGATTTTATTGCATGCATATATGCAATTAACTGCAGTTCTTCCAGCGGATAGATTTAACTTAATATTTCAGTTCATTTTTATTTGCATCCAAATGTGCAAATTTCTCAAAAAAATGCACACATGTGTGCAACATTTTTATAGGATAAAAGTAGGGACCTAATTTATATTGAAAAAAAAAGATTTGAAAAATTTAAACCCGCCCCTTATTTTATTACTTCCGCCTTTTTTTATTTTTATTTAAAAAAAGTACGTTCCTTCATAAAAAAAAAATCTAAAATATGTAAATAATTTCAGGATTCTACGGAAATAAAAAAAATAGTTGCATACATTTATGCAATTATTACTGATAATTGCATATATGTATGCAACTTTTTCGTAAGCTGTGTTCGGTTTGAAAATTTGAAACTAAACCTGCACAAATGTGTGCAAATATTGGGTATATTTGCACGCATGTAAGCATGTTTTTGTATGAATAAAAATCAACGAAGATGTATGTAGTGAAAAATATGCACGGATGTATGCAGGAAAATGATATATGTGCATACTATTATGCATTTAACTGGAAATTTCGTTTTTTTTTTTTTTTTTTTTTTTTGATTTTTGACGCCTTCTTTGATGGTTTTTTGTTCTGAATTTTTTAGTGTTTACATTTTTTATTTATATACGAATTTACGTGATTTTTTTATATTTTTTTTATATTTTTTTATGACTTTTCAAAAAATAGGGACCTAATTTACAATAAGTTTATGACCGGGTTTTTTTTATATTTTGAAACTTAATAGGGACCTCTAAAAAACGCACCCATTCAGAAATCTCACATTGGGTTCCACTCCACCAAAAATAGCAGAAGGCTCAGAAAAATAGGCGGTCTCTTCTAGAATGTAGAAGGCGTCCACACGAGTCCACTGTTTCTTGTTTTACTGAATTTCGTCAAGAAACGAAAAAGATATGATTTTTACAGTGAAATCAAAAACCGTAGCGCTTTAAAATGCTATCATATTGTTAAATTAAAAACAGCCATATACCTCTCAGAATTCGTTCAAACCTAGGCTTTGATTTTTCGTGAAATCCGGCGAATCGATAGGAAGATCGAACTTCACCACGCTATCGAGTCTCGAGAGGCGTACGTGCGCTTGAAGTGGGGTCCACTTCGGTGGTTCCTGTTGGCTGCGGCGGTGGTTTAAAGCCTGCGACTTCGAAGCAGCGATTCTCCCTCAACACGCGATGAAAATTTAAGCAACTGGTATGGATTTGAAGAGTGGAGAGAGCTCTTCAAAAGGTTCAACTAGAGCTCCTGATTTTATTGCGTGGAGGAGGAGAAAACAAGGAGGCAAGGGAGGAGAGATTTTCCGTGTATAGCGCGATCGGGGAGAGAGAGAACGGGAAGAGAGAAGAATGAGGTGGCCCATTGAATTTTTTTTATATTTATAAATTTTAAGATATCCAAAAATACCCCTTATCTCATACGAACTCCAGTCCAAACCCAACGAATGTCGTCCCTAGCCAAATAACCCCATTCTGAACCCAATGGGATATGTTTCGTAGGCCCATTCGACTGTTTCAGTCAGTTTTCCTTCAAATTAAAATATAAAACATTTAATATTTAATCTGAATGTACATTTCAATTTTCCAGGGCCACATATTGATTCTAAAAATTCCCAAAAAATAAATCTAGCTATGTTTTGATGATACGGTCCCAACAAAACTAGTTTCGTCGAATTCTGAGACCGTTCGAAAAATGGCCCTTTTCTGGTTGATCCAATTTAACTATAATTGACCAAAACACATTTTCCTTTGCTACGCTCACATACTAGCTTCAACAATTATGAAATTTGAAACCTAGCAATAATTTGACATCCCGGATCCAACAATAGTGATTTCGTTGAATTCTGAGGTCGTTTGCAAAATGGCCATTTTCACGGGCTATATAAATTATGTAGCGACCTTTCTGAAAATTCATTTGGCCATAACTTTTGCTTCCCGCTGCGAAACTTCGATTTTTCAGATTCGTTAGAAAGATATTCACTAACAGATTTAAATATTTTTGTTTCCACTAAAATCCGTTTTAATTAGCACCCGATACAGTCAGTCAAAGTTTGAATTCAAATTTTGAAACTACCGCGCCATTTCAGGCCTTGTTTATAGTTAGAATTAATTATATTTATTTTCAAATGTCGATTCAAACTTACTTTTCATCGTTATTATTTAAAATATTTATTTTAAATATTTTAAATCCACTAAAATAGTCAATTTAAAATTTTCAAACAGGTTCAGATTTTCCAGGTCGTTAAAGATTTGCTCCCAGGAAAGGGTTACAGTGGTAATTGTCCGGACGTACTTGTTGATTGTCCGGATAAGCGAGCACCTCTTTTCCTTATTGGACATACAGGACGAGGAATAAGGTGCCTCCGGTTTCGTTCAGACCCAGAACGGACTTGTAAATGGATGTGTGTCTGACATTGGATTTCATTCCATGTAAATTGATTTCTATTTAATATATATCTGTTTGTTGGCGGAGAATTTATTCTCTTGCTTAACACCCTTCTCTGAGACGCATGAGCTCAGAAGTTATATATTGATAGTTATTGGTCGCATAGCGTGGATTGTCAATTTGGTATGCCAAGATGCAAATGATCAAGGCTTTTTTGAAAAGCAGAGCCTTGTGATTAATGATCAAAGCACAGCCTGTTTAGGCTTAGCATTGTGTATAACGTTACTTCGCGAGCCTCACACCCCGGTAGGAGTTAAAAACGGGATAAGGGAATGCAGGGAGTGCACATGTTTCTTTCTAGCTAGAAGTGGTGTCATGGTATGGAGCCCAGACCTTTTTACTTATGTGGATGATGGAATGAGGCGCCTCGGATATATTGGTCGATAGTGGCTAATTGATAGGTCCAATATGACCCGAAAATGTGTGTTCAGGCATAACTAATCCACTAAGGTATGTTTGTGGACCGGCCCTGCAAGATCCAAGGGTTCACTGCAAGGGATCCTGAGACATTTGCTAGAGTGTCTCGAATCGGTAAGGAGATCATCCCTAGCCTTGACTCATGATGGAAACGCAATTTCCAATACAACATTACTGATTTGATTGTAAACCTATATATGGCGACATAGTAGGATGGGGTGTTATGCCGTCTAGGATTGATACATTTACTTTGAAAGTATTTTAAAATTGATTAGACACTAATAATAATATTAAATATTGTTTTATACTATCAAGCGTGTTTGATCATTATAAGGTAAAACTCTATCCTCCGGTTTGCGTTGCATTGTGTGATGGGACTTGAGTCTTATAATGATTTCATTTTTCTTAAAAGCATTGCGTTGTTTTAATAAGATTTATTTAATTTATGCACTGGCAATCCAATGAAGTAAACTCGTTCCGCGTTAGCGGCGCGGTCCTGTGATTAGCCTTATTGTTAGATAAGTTAAGTAAGATTTCTCATACCAGTCCCATGACTGACTCGTAGTTTGTTTCACTTGCAAACTCGGGTGCCCTTATTTTCCGCACGGGCAGTCGAGTAGCTTGTTTTGCAGATATTTTGAGTAGGATTCTGCATCGAAGCTTAAAGCTGTGGCCAAAGCATTGATAGTCTTCCGCTGTGTTAGTTTAATCGTTTCTGCTGCATTGTATTTGAAAAATAATCTTCCACTATATTATATTTCGATGTACTATGATATATTTTATACTCTGATGTAACATTAATATAATTTTTATAAAAGTCTTCTGTTATTGTTCTGACGTGTTTTATGCCCATAGTTAGCATATGCAGGATTCGAACGGTCTTGGTCGATTTAGCGATCGATTGGGTCCTGGCGAAATCCGTTGTCGTTACAACTGGTGTCGGAGCTTTGGTTAATCCTAATCTTTGGGGTACAAATCGTTGGAACTGAACAAAAGACTCATCAGAGGTAGGATTAGAAATATCCTATAAAGGAATACTCATTTAGAGATAGGATCAGTAGTATCCTAAAATGAGAAAACTCATTAGAGATGGGGTTAGAACTGCCATAGAATGAGTTGAGAGTGACAAGTTTATAATTAATGTATTTATGATTATATATATAATCCGATCTTAGAAAATATGATTTTTGAATATATAAAAGTTGTATATATTTGAAAAGCTAATCAACTAAAAAAATTATTGAAACCAATAAAAAAATGAAAGTTGAGTTGGTTAATTAAACAACTGTCAGCTCCGTTCCTTTTCGAGGACGAAAAGATTTTAAGTGGGGGAGATTGTAACACCCCGAAATTTTGGAACCAATTTAAAATTTTTATTTTAGCAATTTTAGTGAATTTTGAATATTTAAAATAGTTTATTTTAAATAATAATAATTAAAAATTTATTTAAATCGAAGTTAGAACGTAATAATTTATTTTAATTAGAAAAGGATTTAGAAATAGCGCGGTAGTTTGAAAATTTGAACTTTGACCGAATGTACATGATTCAAAATAAAACGGATTTCAGTGAAACCAGAAATATTTGAATCTATTTAAAAATATCTTTCCAATGAATCTGAAATTGAAATTTCATAGCAGGAATAAAAATTTATGGCCAATTAAAAATTCAGAATATTCGCTATGGAATATATATATATATATATATTTTAATATAATAAATAGCCAATTTGCAAACGACCTCCGTTTTCGACGGAACCACTTTAGTTGGAGCAGGAATGTCAAATTATTGCAAGATACCAATTTTCATAATTTTTGGAATTAATATGTGAGCATGGCAAATTAAAACGTGTTTGGTCAATTTCGGTAGAATTGGATCGACCGGAAAATGGCCATTTTTCAAATGGTCTCCAAATTCGATGAAATTAATTTTGTTTTGGACCGTATCGTCAAAACATAGCTTGATTTAATTTTCGGAAATTTTTGGAGTTAGTGCACGGCTCCGGTAAATTAAAATGTTTGTTCAAATTAAATAATTAAATGGTTTATATTTTAATTTGAAGAAAACAAACTGAAAACGATCGAATGGGCTGATGACCTATTCCATTGTGTCCGAAATAGGGGTATTTGGCTAGGGGCAACATTCGTTGGGCTGGATTTGGAGTTATTTGGAACTAACGTGCCTAGCAGTGATTAAAGAATTAAATAATTAATTTATAAATACCCTAAAAATTCACAAACCCTAATTCCCATTTTAGAACCGCCCATTTCATAACCAATGGCCATTATCTTTCGAATTTCACTCCTTATTTTCTCATGATCCATTTAATAATTCAATGACCCAGCAACGCAAATATTGTCAAGCTAAGTGAGATATAAAGAATCAACGGAGGAGATCAATTAATACGGCGTGGGTTGTCGGAATTTAGAGCTCGAAGTCGCAGTAGTTGAAGAGGTTTTTTGTTCAACATAGGGTGCCGAACTGCACGGAATTCGAGGGGGAGGTAGGCGTCTCAAAGGGGGTTCGTGGAGTGGTCATTGATCGATGGTTAGCAGCTTCATGGGTGGTGCGATTTAAAGGAAAGTGGCGGAGTGTATGGGTTCGGCTTCACGTGTAGAGGAAGAACGAGGAACAGAAAAAGGAGCGGCCTTTTTTAAAAAAAAATATTAAAATTAATTATTAACTAATTAATATTATTATGTAATCAAATGTATAAAAATTCATATCTTTGTCATACCAACTCAAAATTTGATGAAACTGAAAGCGTTGGGACCGTAAATTCAAGACCGACATTTCAGAACTAATTGGAACAGAAATGGATCTAGCTATGAATTCAGAAGGAGAAAACCCAAAGTGAGAATTCTAATTTTGTTATAATTAAAATTAATTAATTATGCTTGTGATTTTTCTTCCAATCCGCTATTAAATTCTATTTGATGTTATACGTGATTTGATCTGGGATTGATGATTGATGTTGTTATGTAGATCTGTTAATTTGATGATTATGGTGTTATAATAAAATTGTTGAAAAAAAAATATCATTTTTGTTATAATAAATTGAAAAAAAATATATCATTTTTGTTATAATAAAATTGTTGAAAACAAATATATCATTTTTGTTATAATAAAATTGTTGAAAACAAATATATCATTTTTGTTATAATAAAATAGTCGAAAACAAATATATCGTCTTTGTTATAATAAAATTGTTGAAAACAAATATATCATCTTTGTTATAATAAAATTGTTGAAAACAAATATATCATTTTTGTTATAATAAAATTGTTGAAAACAAATATATCATTTTTATTATAATAAAGTTATTGAAAAAAAATATCATTTTTGTTATAATAAAGTTGTTGAAAACAAATATATCATTTTTGTTATAATAAAATTGTTGAAAAAAAAATATCATTTTTGTTATAATAAAATTGTTGTAAACAAATATAATATTTTTGTTATAATAAAATTGTTGAGAACAAATATATCATTTTTGTTATAATAAAATTGTTGAAAACAAATATATCATTTTTGTTATAACAAAATGGTTGAAACAAATATATCATTTTTGTTGAAATCAAATAGTCAAAATAAAAAGGACATTTTTATTCTAACAAAATGGTTGAAACAAATATATCATTTTTTGTTTAAACCAAATAGTCGAAATAAAAAGGACATTTTTGTTGTAACAAAATGGTTGAGACAAATATATTATTTTTGTTGACACCAAATAGTTGAAATAAAAAGGACATTTTGTTGTAAGAAAATAGTGAAACAAAATTTTCATTTTTATCAAAATATAATAGTCAAAACAAAGTTGTCATTTTTGTTAAAATATAATAGTTGAAACAAAATTGTCATTTTTGTCAAAATAAAATTAGTTGAGACAAAATTGTCATTTTTGTCAAAATAAATCAGTTGAGACAAAATTGGCATTTTTGTCAAAATTAAATAGTTGAAACAAAATGAATCATTTTTGTTGAAATAAAATAGTTGGAACAATCATTTTTGTTGAAATAAAATAGTTGAAACAAAATGAATCATTTTTTTTGAAATTAAAGAGTTGAAACAAAATAAATCATTTTTGTTGCAATAAAATAGTTGAAACAAAATGAATCATTTTAGTTGCAGTAAAATAGTTGAAACAAAATGAATCATTTTAGTTGAAATAAAATAGTTGAAACAAAATGAATCATTTTAGTTGAAATAAAATAGTTGAAACAAAATGAATCATTTTAGTTGAAATAAAATAGCTGAAACAAAATGAATCATTTTTGTTGAAATAAAATTGTTGAAACAAAATGAAGCATTTTAATCGAAATAAAATAGTTGGAACAAAATGAATCATTTTTGTTGAAATAAAATAGTCAAAACAAAAATATTATTTTTTGCTGAAATGAAATAGTTAAAAAATAACATTTTTGTTAAATAGATTTGTATTAAAACAAAAATAACATTTTTGTTAAATAGATTTGTGTTAAAAACAAAAATAAAATTTTGGTTAAATAGATTTGTGTTAAAACCAAAAATAACATTTTTGTTAAATAGATTTATGTTAAGACAAAAATAATACTTTTATTAAATAGATTTGTGTTAAAAAAAACATCAATTTTGTTGAATTAGATTATTGTTAACAAAATGAAGTTGTCACTTTTATTTATTTTGGTAAAATAGAATTGTTAACAAAATGAAATTATCACTTTTATTCATTTTTTTTAAAATAGAATTGTTAAATTATAACTTTTATTCATTTTGTTAAAATAGAATTGTTGGTAAAATGAAATTATCACTTTTATTCATTTTGTTAAAATTAAATTGTAGGTAAAATGAAGTTATCACTTTTATTCATTTTGTTAAAATAGAATTGTAGGTAAAATGAAGTTATCACTTTTATTCATTTTGTTAAAATAGAATTGTAAATGAAATGAAGTTATTATTTTTATTCATTTTGTTAAAATAGAATTATAAACGAAATGAAGTTATCATTTTTATTCATTTTGTTAAAATAGAATTGTAAATGAAATGAAGTTATCATTTTTATAATTTTTGTTAAAATAGAATTGTAAACATAATGAAGTTATCATTTTTATTCATTTTGTTAATATAGAATTGTTAATAAAATGAAGTTTTCATTTTTATTCATTTTGTTAAAATAAAATTGTTAACATTATGAAGTTGTCACTTTTATTCATTTTGTTAAAATGGAATTGTTAACAACATGAAGTTATCATTTTTGTTCATTTTGTTAAAATGGAATTGTTAACATGAAGTTATCATTTTTATCCATTTTGTTAAAACGGAATTGTTAAAAAAAGGAAGTTATCATTTTTATTCATTTTTTTTAAATAGAATTGTTAACAATATGAAGTTGTCACTTTTATTCATTTTGTTAAAATGGAATTGTTAATAAAATGAAGTTATCATTTTTATTCATTTTGTTAAAATAGAATTGTTAACAAAATGAAGTTGTCAGTTTTATTCATTTTGTTAAAATGGAATTGTAGATAAAATTAAGTTACCATTTTTAATTGTTTTGTTGAAACAGGATTGTAAATAAAATATAAGAATCATGGTGTCGAAATAGAATTGTCACCAAAATAAGTTATCATTTTTAACCATTTTGTTGAAATAGATTTGTCAACAAAAATGAAAGAATCATTTTTAATCATTTTGTTGAAATAAAATTGTGAACAAAATAGAAATATCATTTTTATTTGTGTAGTTGAATTATAATGGTCCACAAAATAAAAATATCAATTATTGTTAGAATTAGATTGGTATGCAAATGAAAAATGACATTTTTATCGTTATGTTATACATTAAAATTTGTACACAAATTAAAAGGACATTTTTATTGTCAAATTATACATTAGAATTTGTATACAAATTAAATGAATTTTTTATTGTCAAGTTATACATTAGAATTGTACACAATTTAAAGGAGACACTTTTATCGTCATGTTATACATTGAAATTATATACAAATAAGAATATTTCTTTTTATTTGTTAAAGTAAAAATAAATAAATATTCCATACAATTAATAAAAATAAAAAAAATATCTTTTTATTTGTCATTAGCAACAATGTCATGTAGATAAATTACGTTTTATTTGACATTAGAAATGTAGAAAATGTCAGTTAAATAAATTACATTTTATTTTGACATTAGAAAACATGTAATAATATATACAAATAAATTACATTTTTACTTGACATTAGAAGACATGTAGTGAATGTATGCAAATAAATACATTTTTATATGACATTAAAAACATGTAGATTAGTATGCAAATAAAATACATTTTTATTTGACATTATAAACATGTAGATATGTTATACAAATAAAACATCCTTTTATTTGGCGTGTTAAACACATTAGTGGAATCGTCGAATGATTTATAGTTATATATATTAATATAAATTGAAATAAAACGAATCGCGCGCTGTAGTGCCCCGAATTTCCGGTACCATTTGAGCTGACCAAATAACACAAGTCCAACCCAAATTGCACTGGAAACTAGAAAACTAATAGAAAGAAAATAGAGGGTGAGAATAGATAAGATAGAAACTTAAAATAGAAGAAGAAGAAGAACATACAACATCAGAGTAAACATGAATCTCACAACGGAACGAATAAATATATTTCATAACATAACTTTGAAATAAAACAATATCTATATACAATACCTTTATTAGAGTATAACACTTACAACACAGCGTAAATAACAATCTATATAATCCTGAAGCCTTCTGCTCCAACTCTTCAAGTATCTGTAAAATCCCGACTACTTGACTGCCCGTACAATATTGGGCACCCACTGGGTCAGTCATGTGACTGGTGTGAGTAAACTCAAATCATTTCGGTTTAACTTTTCAAATCCTTTTGAACCAAAGGACAATCATAAGACCAATCCACACATAAACACGGATGGTTTTTACCTTACGATAAACCAAATTATTTTTCTAAAATGATACTTGTCTGATATTATAATAATGACTAGATCAAGTAAATAGAAATCTAGCAGAAACGCTTGCATCTCACGTTCTATGTAACAACCCGGAAAAACTGAACCAGTTTAAAAAATTTAAATTGGCTATTTTTGTGGATTTTAAATATTTAAAATAAATATTTTAAATAGTAACGACGAAAAGTATGTTTGAATCGATGTTTGAAAATAAATATAATTATTTTAAATTATAAACAAGGCCTGAAATGGCGCGGCAGATTCAAAATTGGAATTCAAACTTTGACTGACTGTACAGGGTGTAAAATAAAACGGATTTTAGTGAAACCAAAAATATTTAAATCTGTTAGTGAATATCTTTCTAACGAATCTGAAAAATCGAAGTTTCGTAGCCGGAGTCAAAAGTTATGGCCAAATAAATTTTCAGAATGGTCGTTATAGGATTTATATAGCCCATGAAAATGGCCATTTTGCAAACGGCCTCAGAATTCGACGAAACCACTTTTGTTGGATCCGGGATGTCAAATTATTGCTAGGTTTCAAATTTCATAATTTTTTAAGCTAGTATGTGAGCGTGGCAAAGGAAAATGTTTTTGGTCGATTTCTATTAAATTGGATCGACCAGAAAAGTGCTATTTTTCAAACGACCTCAGAATTCGACGAAACTAGTTTGGTTGGGACCGTATCGTCAAAACATAGCTAGATTTATTTTTCGGGAATTTTTAGAATCAGTATGTGGCCCGGCCAAATTGAAATGTACGTTCAAATCAAATATTGAATGTTTTATATTTTAATTTGAGGAAAAACTGACTGAAACAGTCGAATGGGCCTACGAAATATATCCCATTGTGTTCGGAATGGGGGTATTTAGCTAGGAGCGATAGTCATAGGGATTCGTTTGGAGTTTGTAATGGTAAGCCAGTAATATATGAATTAAATAATAAATATATAATATAAATTTATATATATTCTCCTTGGAAACTCTAGTTGTCTACAGCCGCCATCGTTCCTCATTCAACGGCTGTTCTTGCTCCAATCATTTTCTCTTAAAACCTTGCAAACCGTTCAACGATTTTAACAACTACAAGAGGGAAAATTAAAGTACTTCGTGAGAGCTTCAAATCAAGGGTGGTATCGCGAATTATCGTCGAGTATTCAGTTGGAATTTCCACCATGAAGTGGCGCCGTTCGCCACCAATTCTGGCGTCGAGGGAGCAATCAAAGTGGGCGAGGTGGGTACAGCCAGGTGCGGATTTCAAAGGAGGAGATCGTGGTGGTAGTTGATCAGCGCCACGGTGGTCGTAGGCGACGCAAAGAGCAACCCTAGCATTGGAGCACGGGTTTGAACGTCCGCCTTTAGTACCGGAGGAAGAAGGTTTAATTTTTAATTAAATAATTATCATAACTAATTATCTTGTTAATTACCCTATTCATTAATCACCATAACTTATTCATATGTAGTCGAAATCCAGTGAAACAAGAGACAATGGACCCGTGTGGACGTCTTCTATATTCTAAAAGAGACCGCATGTTTTTCTGAGCCTTCTGCTATTTTTGGTGGAGTGGAACCCAATGTGAGATTTCTATTTTATAAATGATATGGAAAACAACGATGTATAAATTATATAGTCGATGTATGAGTTATATAAGCATTGTACACCTCATGTATAAGCGTTGTATAAGTTGTATGTTCGATGTATAAGTTATACATGCGTTGTAAAAATGATATATGCGATGAAATGACATTGAAATAAATTGAAGTGAATTGAAATATATTTATATACGAATATATATATATACTCCCCTCGTCCACAGACCATGGACGATATTTATTGGTTGTGATATTGTTTGGATTTTGGTTGATGTGAAATTTGGTGAATAATGCGAATGGTTGATAAAATTGTTTGTGGTTGAGAATGATTGACTGTGGTTGAAAAATACCCATTTGTGGTTGAAAAAAAAATTAGAATAGATTGTGGAAATGAATGAAAACATATGCTCGCCTGCGCGCGAATTAGATGCATGAAATTCCCATTGTAAAAAACCGCGAGGTTTTAAGGTAGAGCGAGGAGCCGTACTAGGGACGGTCCAGGTTTTAACTACCCTGCCGTTATGCTGCCGAAATTTTCAATAATATTCATGTGTTAGAATTATTTTCATTCGTTGAAATTATTTTCATATGTTGAAACCGCATTCATGTGTTGAATAGAAATTCATTCGTTGAATATAAATTCATGTGTTGAATGGTATTCGTGTTTTAAATAAACTGCTTTAACAATAAAAATCACATTTTTATTATATATACGAACTATAGAAAACCTTCATGTGTTGAATAGAAATTCATTCGTTGAATAGAAATTCATGTGTTGAATGGTATTCGTGTTTTAAATAAATTGCTTTAACAATAAAAATCGCATTTTTATTTTATATACGAACTATAGAAAACCTTCATGTGTTGAATAGAAATTCATCCATTGAATAGAAATTCATCTGTTGAATGGTATTCGTGTTTTAAATCAATTGCTTTAACAATAAAAATCACATTTTTATTATGTATACGAACTATAGAAAACCTTCATGTGTTGAATAGAAATTCATTCGTTGAATAGAAATTCATGTGTTGAATGGTATTCGTGTTTGAAATAAATTGCTTTAACAATAAAAATCACATTTTTATGATATATACGAACTATAGAAAACCTTCATGTGTTGAATAGAAATTCATTTGTTGAATAGAAATTCATGTGTTGAATGGTATTCATGTTTTAAGTAAATTGCTTTAACAATAAAAATCATATTTTTATCATCTATATGAACTATATAAAATAGTCGTGTTTTGAAATAAATTGTTTTATAATAAAAATCATATTTTTATCATCTATATGAACTATATAAAATAGTCGTGTTTTGAAATAAATTGTTTTACAATAAAAATCACATTTTTATTATATACATGAATTGTTAAAAACAGTGAAGTGTTGAAATAACTGTTTGTTGGATAAAAATATCATTTTTATCAAATGTATGAAATGAAAATGGTTTTGAAATCGAAGAATAGATTATATTTATATATATATAAATATAATTAAAATAAATCGAATAACGAAGCTGCAGTTTGTGTTTTGAAATCGTGATTTCAAACGATTAGTGCGGGAGATCCGACCATCGGATTTTCCCGAAACCACAACCGTTGGGTTCGCTTTGGAAATATCTTTCCAATGACACCAACTTTGTAAAGATCCAATGGTTGGATTGTCTGGAATGTTTAATTCAAATCTGAAGAAAAATAGCGCCAGAATCGATTATATTTATATATATATATAGTTAAATTAAATCGAATAACTACGCTGCAGTTCGTATTTTGAAATCGTAACTTCAAACGATTAGTGCGGGAGATCCGACCGTCGGATTTTCCCAAAACTGGAACCTTGGATTTGTTTTAAAAAGATCTTTCTAATGATATAAAATTTGTGAAGATCCAACAGTTATATTTTCAGATATGTGTAAATCAAATCTGAAGAAAAACAGCGCCACGGCCGCGTTATGGCCCGAAGCGTTGTTTTGAATAAATTAGCTGTTTTTAAATAAATAAAAATAGTGATAAATCGTGATAAAATATTATAAACGATATGGAATGGAAATAAACTGAATTTGCTCGGCTTATATGATATTTGATGGTTGAATGTGTTTGGCGTGAAAATTACACTAAAGAACAGAATTAGTGATATCGAATAATTTAACCATTGAAATGAATGTTTTGAAATTCTAAATATAAGTGAATTATTTGAAAAGGCCGAGTTAATTCTCATTTCAAATAATTGATCAACGATTGAAAGTCGAAGATATGAAGACAATGCAAGACCGATGATCTTCACGTCGAATGGGAGGGTGCTACTGATGCTCATGATGGGAGTAGCTACCTTGAAGGGCGCTAAAGTAGTAGCCGTTCGGACGTACATGTTGGTTGTACAGATATGCGAGGTATTGAGTGCCTCCGGTTTCGTTTAGACCCGGAACGAACATGTAAATGGACTGTGTGTCTGACATTGGATTTTGTTCTATGCTGATTGATCTCTATTAAATATATATCTGTTTGGCGGCGGAGAATTTATTCTCTTGCTTAACACCCTTCTCTGAGACGTACGAGCTCAGAGGTTATATATCGATAGAAATCAGTCGCATGGAGTGAATTGCCTGTGTGGCATGCCTAAGTGGCAGATGATCAAGGCTTCTATTGAAAAGCAAAGTCTTGAGGTTGATGATCAAAGCACGACCTGTGTGGCATAGCTTTGTGTATAGCGTCGTTTCGCAAGCCTCACACCCCGGTATGGACCATAAATGGGAGAAGGATCCAGGGAGGACATGCGTTTCTTTCTAGCTAGAGTGGTGTCAGTGACCTACCAGCCCTGACATTTATATTATTTTCACCTGTGTGGTTGTTGCTATTGCGAGGCGCCTCGGATATATCGGTGACTATGTAAAGCCGATAGAGTCATTTGTTGTCTCATTTACGCCACAAAGGGCGGGAAAACACAATGTTCAGGCATTTTAATCCACATCGGTGGACCGTCCCTGTGGCTCCTAGGTGTAGTTGCGACTGTTCCTAAGGCTCGGGCTAGAGAGTCTCGAATCGGTAAGGACTATCTTTTGCATTGGTTCATGACAGAAATCCAATTTCCAAATACGACATCGTGCGGTTTTGATTGTATACCTATATATGGCGACATAGAGGTATGGGCCAAATATGCCGTCTATGATTGATATTTATGATTGTATCTAAAATTAGAAACTAATTGGAAACGAGTTAGGATGGATGGTTTCCTAGGTATTGGTCTGATGTTGGTTTCGAACTTCGGGGTTAATACTTAGGGAATCGTTCTCTTACTAGTTTACGGTTGGAGTCTGATTAAGAATTAAACGATAAAATTTACATTTTTAATGATTTGTTTTGCTCGTATCAAGCATATTTTGGCCATTATAAGGTAAAACTCTATCCTCCGGTTTGTGTTGCATTGTGTGATGGGAACTGAGTCTTATAATGGCTTCATTTTAATGAAAAGCATTGCGATATTTAAAAGATTTACTTGTTTTAAAGAACTGTCAATCCAATGGAGTAAACACGTTCCGCGAAAGTGCTGTGGTCCTGTGATTAGCCATATTGTAAAGTGTGTTAAGTAGATTTCTCATAGCAGTCCCATGACTGACTCATAGTTTGTTTCACTTGCAAACTCGGGTGCCCCTTTTTCTACACGGGCAGCCTTGTATTCAGGTTTTAGCAGGCTCTTTCTGGATAGCGGGAGCTGAAGATGGATTCTATCATTTATCTCTTTTTATGATGTTCAGCTCCTGTTGTACATATTATGTTTTGTTTTCCGCTGTAGACATTTATGTATAGCTGAACTGTATTTTGTACTAAGTATGATCCCGTATACTGTGTAACTCTAATGATTATGTTTGTCTAGTGTATTCTATTGTACATTATCTGGTGTATTTAATTATTTCTGTTCTGTTGTTATCTGTTTATTTGTTATATTCCAAAGATTACCCTTGCATTGTCCTATCGTGGTTTAGGGTTGTCACATTCTACATATGTAAGATACAATCAAAACCACGGGCTCTTATTAGGGAATGGATTCCAACTATGACAAGGTATGGATCCACCTTCCGATCTGTCTACTCTCGAAGCGGTACACTGGAGTTCAACAAGAACATCTTGTAACTCGGCCATACATGACCGGCCATTCATTTCGCTTGAATGTTCCGAATATATTATCACCTTATGGTTGGTATACCAACATAATCGTTCCTGAGAGACATAGAAGCGAAAGAAGTAACAAATATGAATATTCTCTAGATGGTGACAATATACCCCTACTTGGGTGCGGCCCAATTAGCCATTCTGCCTGCCCGATTTCTGTCATTTCCCAGTTGATAAGGCTTGAGGTCATAACGTATCCTTTACCAAATCACTCCTTTATTTGTTGTATATAACAGTGTTGTATACACAATTATATGATTTTTGTTTGATGATAACAACCAAATATATATATTATTTTAAATGTGTTTGCTGCTGCACTGTTTCATATATTTATCACAGAAAGGAATATAATATTTATATTCAAATAGAATACGACTGTACAGAATTTCATATATTCACATGGTATTTTATTTAAATTAAATATTTATTTCATACATTCAAACAGTACAATTTCTTATAACTCCTCTATTTATTCATTTCACAGAATAATATATTTATAGATAAATAGAATAAAATAGACAAGTTTGTTTGACAACAATAAAATAATATTTTATTTCAATCAAACTTGTTTATTACAAATATTAGTACAATTCATATATATATATATATACACAGCACCTCACTGCAACACTCATACATTCACTCAGTTTACATTTCAGTATACAAACTTTTTTTATTGACACATTCATACAGACTTTTATACTTTCACCAACACTGTCCCTTCTGTCTTCTTGTCTTCTGTCTTCACAGCTTTCAGTCCAGTCACTTCGGTCCAGTCTCATCTTCTTACATGTCACATGAAAAATAAACACATAGTATACTGCAATAGAAATAATACTGAATATATGCAAATATAAATTTTATTTTTAAAATTTTATTTGCCTCAGATTTCTGGTGTGTTTCTCATCATTTTTCATGACCTGATCTAATTCATCTGTGTCTAGGCAGACAGTTTGTATATGTACAGGTACAGGATATTTTATCTGATGGCTGCATATACACACGTGTATAAATATACATGTGTGCACGGCTTTCCAATCAGCGAGAAACTGGGGAGTAGCCACGTGGACCATCTCGACCCAGTGCACAAATAAAAATGGTCGAATCAAAATCATGTCAAGTCAAGTGGTCAAGAAACATGTGTCCAGATGATTAAAAACACATTCAAGTAAGGCAGCATAATACAAATGGACATACATGGGTGCAACAGTAAAGCAGCATGGCAAATGGACACAAAAATGAAGTGCATCAGTTCAAGCCATGCATAGGACATGGTCAGGTTCAAATCATATCAAAGTGATCAAGACAGGGTTCACAATAGCTCGAGCAAGTCAACTCAATGTTGCATGGTCAACACAGCAAGTCAATATGGAGCAATTCAAGAGAATAGATCATGTGTGCAAGTGGTGTCATCGACACACAATTTTTCCTTTTCAAATGGACAAGAGCAAGTCCAAACTCAAGAAAATGTTCAAGTGTTCACAAGAAATAGTGCAATAGTAATGGCACAAGGCAGTGCATCAAGACTGTAAGCATATGATCAGCAACTCAACAATAATGGTGAAGAAATGTGAATCAGCATGGTTGTGCAAAATGAAGCATGGAATCAAACAAATACATGGTGGCAATTTTCATATACACAAGCTACAAGTGCTTCAGGTTTCAGCAATATCAATACAAGCAGGAACAAGAATGTACATGCCAAATGTGCTCAAGTTCAACACAGCAGCAAGTTCCCAAACATAATGTTACAAGTCAGTGAACAGAGGAATAGCAAGACTGTGTGCATGTACAAGAGTAGAAACGGCACATAACAGGTCGAGCAATGTACAAGACTTGCACACAAAATCATAGCAGGATGTTTTTAGCATGGTGTACACAAGGGGAATGCCAAATCAACAAGAAGCATATATACAAACATGCTGCAGAAAATCAGTGTTGTTTTCAAAAGCATAATTAGCAAAAAAAATCAACTCGACATCATACAGAACAATCTGTATAAGGCAACATTTTAAAAAACATTTAAATCAACATGAACATGAATGGCAAGTGTTCATTTCACATTTCCATAAATCAGTCAATCAAGCAAGCAAATTGAATTCGAGCAAGTGCATCTTCAATCAAGCAAAGTTATTTTGAGCAAAGAACAATTCATATAATTCTAAAAATTCCAGGTTTATGGCATGCTCAAGTAACTCCAGAAATGGTTTACAGAAATCGGTTCAATCATATTTTTGGCAAGTGCAAAGTTTTTTTTCCAGAAAATCACAATCTAGATTTGAGGCAAGAAATCACTTGGGGCCACAAAATCATATACATATATTAATTTCCAGAATGATGTAAAAATGCGCAAGGATCAGGGAAATTAATCAGGTTGTTTCTTGAAATAAATCATGCCAGAAATAGATGTATGAAAGTATGTCCAGATTCATCACAAAGTTTATTTTTATCTCGGCTAATTTACAGAGAAACAAAAAGGGGCAAATCAATTCAAGCCGAGAATCAAAAGGGGAAACAATACAAAATCAGACCAAATCATTCAGTGAAATCGGAGCAAGATTAGGATTCTATAATCCTATATGAACACCAATCATCACTGGTAAGATTATCAAAAAAAGGCACAAATCGAAAAGTAAACTCAAATTGCAATATCATACCAGAGCATAAGCAAATATTCTTGGATCGAATCGCATTCTTTCAAGTCGAGAAGCAAGCCACGAGATTCCGAAGCACAGGAGAATCAATTTCATAAAGCAATCAATCTCGATTTGGGAGGAAATCGGAAGCCCTAGTTTCATTTTTGTAATGGATGGGATTTTCGACCCAGAAAATCAACATAAATACACTGTCAATTTTTCGAGCATCGAAAATACCAGGACATTAATAGAAGAATTTAGAGGATGAGAAAGATAAGATAGAACTAATAGAATAGAAGAAGAAGAAGAAGACACTGAACATAATCAGAGTAAACACGAATCTCACAGCGGAATAAAAATCTTTATATATACAAGCTTGAAATACAAATCTGAGTTGTATATATACATACCATATCAGAGTATAATACATGGTATACATCACAGCGGAATAATCTCTAAATAAGTAGTGGTGAGGTCTCTTGCTTTGAGCTCCTCCAAATGAATCTGTAAAAGCCTGAAACACTTGACTGCCCGTACAAATTTGGGCACCCAAGAGTTTAGGGAAAACAAAAACAAAATAAACTCTGGGTCAGTCATGGGACTGGTGTGAGTAAATTCCAACCATACTGTTTAACTTTGAAAATCCTTTTCAAACAAGAAGATAATAGTAAGACCAGCCCACACATAAACATGGACGGTTTTTACCTTACTATAATCCAAAATACTTTGATATCAAAACCAGTGATATTATGATAATTTCTAAACAAATAATTATACAAGTAGCAGAACGCTTGCATCTCACGTTCCACATATATATAGTATAAAATCATAAACCGCAGGGCACTTATTGGAGATTGGATTTCAACAGACAAGGTATGGGAGCACCTTCTGAATAGTGTACTCTAGAGGGGATACACTCAGGGTTCAACAAGAACGTCTTGCAACCCGGCCACACATGACCGCTCACTCATTTAGCTTGAGTGTCGCGAATATATTATCACCACGGTTGTAGGCCATCCAACCATCATTCGAAGATACAGAATCGAAAAGAAGTATAAATATGAATTTTCTCTAGATCGGTGACAATACACCCTGCTTGGGGATGACCCAACTAGCCATGCTGCCTAGCCCAACTTCTGTCATTCTTGGTTGTGAGGCTAGAGGCTACGTCTATCTTCAGAACATCTGATCGCCATTCACTTTGAATGTCACATCGTCAAATCCGTAATCACACGTCGATTACACAAATGCACACTGGGTGTAGAATAAAGAGAAGTTATCTTCTCCCCACCAACTTGGTATATTCGTAAAATCAACGGCATGACCGTTGGAAATACTCTGTCAGACACTCGTCCATACAAGTTGTCCTGGGACTGGACAAACAAAAACACACCATTCTATAACTGGATGATCCTTGCATTTAACTCCGTCTTCAATTATCTTCAGCATATCTAATTCGCAACGATTATGCCTATACGGAGTGGTTTTCGGGTAATAACCCAACCGGTCTCTCCGTATTGACAACGATGGTCAAAACACTTCGATAGTCGGTTATTTAACTATCGGAGTTAAAACAAACATTCATTCAAATGAACAACTAAACACACACAACCATGGGCACCTTTTATTTAACATTCGTTTTTATTATTCGAATTCCCATATCTTACCGGATATTTCTCTAATCCCGTTTTACCCTTTTCACATTCTTGGAAAACATTCCCAGTTATTTTAAACTCTTATTCTCCCATGTCCCAGAAAATATACGTTATCAACGTTCGATCCATTATTTTCACATTCTTTATTTCTATACTTGGATAATCTACTCTATTTACATTGGAAAATATTTCCAATTTCATTTTAACCTTTTAATCGGCCCCATGTTCACTTTTAAAACATTATTCCCTTTGAAATGGGAATACTATCCCTTCTTATTGAAATCTAAACACCTTGATCATATAAATCTTCATTCACGTAATAATCTCCCTTATCTTATTTACCGAAATCTCTTTCATACTTTTCACTCCTATTCCACTTTATAAACTCTGTCTCTAAGTCAACTTCTTATCAAATCGATATCAAGTTTATAACTAAATACTGATTTCTATCCTATCAACATTTATTTGTTTAAAACTAAATGTTCATTATTCTATCAGATTATAATCCCTAAAAATAGTTTATTTTTAATACTTTCGACATCGTCGAATTTAGTTCCAAATCCTAACGGTTTAAATTCTAATCACATTTCGAACATCGAAATGCTGTCATTGTTTTCTAACACGATTCTCCAATTTCTCTTTCTAAAACTGATTCTTATATTTTCTTACGACATCGTTATTTCTCACTTTCGAATAAGTGGATTTCAACTAAACTGCTTCATTTCCTAGGAAGTGCTGCTATATATAAAAGTCACGCTTAAGTCTAATCAACATCAGTTAATTTGTTGCTATAGTTCTAAACTTGTCATACGCTGTAATATTCCCTTTATAACTAATCTCAACATTACAGTCACCCTTACCTTATCAACAGCGTTATTTTATCGCTATAGTTCAAACTTGTCATACACTGTAATATTCTATGTTATAACTAGTCTCGACATTACAGTCACCCTTACCTTATCAACATCGTTATTTTATCGCTATAGTTCAAACTTGTCATACGCTGTAATATTCTATGTTATAACTAGTCTCGACATAACAGTTACGCTTAAGCCTAATCAACAGCGTTTATTTTATCGCTATAGTTCTAAATTGCATATGCTGCCATATTCCTTTTCTACTAATCTTAACATCTATCTCCGTCACAAACTGATATCATTCCTCGATAATAGTGAAGCCGCTCAAGTTGGGGTATTCTATTTACCTCTCAGACCTTGATCGACAACGTTCTTACCTTAGAACCGATACAAGTCTGTACTCTAATCCTTTATTACTTATAATATCTATCGGATCGTATTTTAATGTTTATTTTTAACTATGGTATTATAACACCATATTCTTACTTTGAAATCTCTGGTGTTTATGATTATTTATATTAAACATTAATTCTTCGCTTTCTCCATCCCACAGTTTTATTTATAACTTCTTAACCAAAAGGTAATTAAATCTCATTAATTTGGATTTATTTATTTCTAAACTGTTTCATTAGATTAATTAAAGACCAATTAATCTAATAATTATTTTCCCAAATAACAGTTGATTAAAATCAACTTCATTCCATCAGTAAATTCCTTAACTGATTTTAATTACTTCTTAACATTTGATTAATATAATTAATCTAATAATATTTCTAAATGGTTTATCTTAAATATAATTATCCACATATTTACTCGTCAGAAAATTTCTTCTTTATAACTTATTAAAATGTCAACTATCATTTTTATTTATTTTATAAAAACGAACTCTAACATACTGGTTTATAACAGAACTTCTATTATAAATTTAAACTTTACTTTAATTATAAAAATATAATTTTTATAATTAACTTCGTTGATTTGCCTGACGACCAATCAACTTCTTAACAAAACGACAGGTTTATAGTCGACTGTTATCACTTTCTAAATTGATATCGTTTATTGATTTATCGAAAAAGATGATTGAATTTCCGTTCAACATCAATATTCACATGGGGTTTTAAATATGATTCGGGTTCAAACAGTGCATACAAAACAAACAGTACATATAATTATCAAGGAATCCGGTGGGATTCCTCCAACCGGTTTCCGCCTCCACAGATGTCAGTCAACACCATTTACACTAACTCTATACTAGGGGATATTCTAATCTATGGAATCAGTGTCCAACCGATGATGTGTACATATCTAACGGCATATAATATTCAACCAATTTACTTGTAATCTACCTAATCGACCATCACACAGCATTCAAACAACATTAAAATATAATTAAAATATTTTAAAAAGATCAGAGTGAGTTAATTTACTCACCTTCGCGCGTTAACCGTTAAATAACGATTTGCGTCAGTCGATTAACCCCGTCGTTCAATCCTGCCATAAATCAAACGTGCTCCAATTGATTCCGATCTATCTTCATATCGCAGCTTGCTTCGTTATGATTCCGACGTGACGGACAGTTCGCCGAACCTTCTTCTTTGGCCCATTTAAAATAATACCCAGCTCGCACTTCTCACGAACTCCGACCTCGAGCTTGAAAAACTCGGCTATAAGAAAAACTTGCGATAATTATTTGCACCCAACTCCCCTTGATAAGGAGTTCAATTCTTTTGTATTCAGTGAGCAACCCACCCTAGCGTATCATTCATCCCCTTTTTCCAACGTCGAGACTTCCTCCTCGGCCTCCCCTGCGTCGGACTGCATTGTGACAGTAACAGGAACCATCACTTTCTAGCTTTTCTTCCTTCAACCATATAGAACATGGTCTACCCATTTTAAAGCCTTTCCAGTACAACTTCCCTTCCCACGTTAACACTGACTGCTGCACCTACAACTCTTCTTCACAAACCCCTGTCCACCCATACATTGAAATGCCTACGTCATCCACACTTAGCAGCATTTCCTTGACACTTCAACAATATCCTCCCATTTCTCTTTTGTTTATACTTTACACTTGCAATGCAATACGCCATATAGTAACCGGTCCCGCCAAAACTTCCCTCATTAAAGGCCACCTGTTTCGGCATACTTGCCTCAACCATCCACGTTTCCTAAAGCCATGCTGTTAACCATCCACTCACGCACTGTTTCACCTAACTATGCACGTAAGACTTCCCACTTCGCAAATACTCCATGCGTGTGTTTCCCTGATGGCGACAGAACATTCCTCGACGTCTTGGCCCTTTAATCCTTAACGCGGCGACCCCCTCCTGTACACCAGACTTCGACTCACTTCCTCGACTGTCATTCTCGGTCCTTGAACACAAACTGCTCCTGACTTTTACCTCATCTTCACCACGTTTTACCACCTTTCATCCCTTCCTTCACCGAATATAACCCATCAGCTCCCACATGCATGCGTGCTGGTCCATGCTCACATGTAGCATTCAAAACGTTGGCCTTACCTTTGTATTTGAACCCAAGACCCAAGCTTAAGGCACACGCCCAAACAATACTGTAGCTCCATTTTGTTTGCCAATATCCACCTTTAAATCTGCCGCACAGTACCCTTTAAACACTCACGTACTCAGCTTCTTATTCTTCCTCTCGCTTGTAATTTTTGCCCATTATACTACTTGTTTGAAATGTTCCTTTACCTTCATGCTACTGTAAGCCGATACCCCCTCCATACTTCACTTTCATAACTCTCCTCCCCGATCTGCCACATGCCCAACACACATCCAAGCTCTTCCCTTCCTTTGTCGTACAACTGAGACCGGTTTTACCCCCTCGACTGCCTACCGACACCGCCATGGCCCTCTCATTTACATTGGATTTATATTCAAGAATTGAAGTGGGTTTTTCATTTTTAGTTTTCATTTTTCTCGGTGGGAGGTGGGAACGAAGAGAAGTTCTGCCGAGAAGAAGGATGGCCTGTGTATTTTATAGAGGGGGACTGCGTAGGAAACACGCTCCATTTGTTTATTCTTTATTTAGATAGGTTAATTCTTTATTTAGATAGGTTATGTTCACTGATGGATGACCACTCATGTAATAGTTAGGTGTGCAGTATTCCTTTGGGATGAAGTCTTAGGAGGAATAGGTCATCACGTCGTAGGGTAGTCTTGGTGATGAAGTATTTAGGGGTAGGACTGTACGTATGAGCTTTCACATCTTACTAATATAGATAGGCATGTGCTTCATATTTGATTAGGCTAGGGCGTTGAGGTCTATCTAAGGAGGATGGGGAGAGCGTACAAGCCTTGGAGATGAAGGCACAGACGTTGTATTTTTATTCACATCTTCATGTTTATATATTCTAGTGAAATCACAATTAGTGAAGACCTCACTCTCTAGTCTTGAGCAACTAAAATTCATTCATTTTACGGACTGCCACGGATAGAAGTAAGATTATGGTCGTGTCCAGCGAGGTACCACAATCCCAGAAATATAATAATACCGGTAGGATGACTCATATTTTGAAATCCAAAATATCGATACAGGGTGCGAAATACTCCAAATAAAAAGTTGCGTATTTAATTAATTAAAAATTACAGTAAAATTTTAAAAATTAAATTATCGTTATGTATCAAAAGAACCCTGTTCAAATTCGAATCCGATATCTAGTTATTTCGAATAAACCGTTACGGTCGACATACGATTTCATAGCGACTTTTCAGATGTTTGATTTGGACATATCTTGCAATCTATACGACGAAATCTTGATTTTTCACTTCTATTAGAAAGATACAGTTCAACAGATTCCAACATTTCTTGTTTCGCAGAAATCCGATTTAAAACAAGTCCGGTACACTCAGTTGAAGTTCAGAACATTAAATTACGAACTGCACGTCGTTATGAGCTCGATTATATTTAATATATATTTTTATACGTTCAACTTCGTTTTATTTAATATATAAATCCATTTATATTTCGAAATAAATATTTAAACTGTTTTAAATATTCAAATATGAACCGACAAAATGCGGGACGTTACAATTTTTCCTAGCCGCCATTTCTAATGGAGAAACAAAAGTGACGGATCAAAGAAAGTGGCTCAACCGACATGTGAAATGGGTCGACCTACTTGAAGAATTAAAAGGGGAGGCTTATTTTTCATTGATTTTGAAAGGCTAGGGTTTTAGTTTAAGTTTTAATTTTAATTTTTGTTTTTGTTTTTTGAATTCCATTTGTAACTAAACCGTCAAACAGTTTCTAGAATTCTGTAAAAATCTAGGGGAAACCAGTTAGCTATTTAACTGGCAGTTTACTAGAGTCTGTAAAATCTAGGGTTACAGATTACGGTTTGTAATTCGGGAAAATCTGGTCGAGAGGATATCAGCTAGTCTAGGGTTTTGTGCGTAGGGTTAGTTCTGGAGCAGGAGTGCGTGTTTACATGGTCTTGTAAGCGTGATCTATTCTATCACCTAGTAGAAACCTTAGGAATGCAGCAGTAGGCAAGGTTTTGCCGAAGCTGGGTATCTCTATGTGTTATTTCCTTTCTGCTTTTTATTTCTGCTACATTCTGTGATCTGTTTATTATTTTATATCCTGTTAGAATTTTAATTCAGCGATAAACTATGATAAACCCTATTCACCCCCCTCTATGGTTAATCTATATCCAACAAGTGGTATCAGAGCATGTATTCTATTAACTCTAGAGTAATGGTGATTCTTAGTTGTCAGTCGATAGAGAGTCAGTCCAGTTCATCTCCAACTATTTTCCATGGAATAGATTTTTTAAACTTGGAAATCCAAAATGGAATTTTATTTAAAATCTGTTAATATTAAATATTGCGATGTTGTTATCAACGGATTTGATAGTGTAGATATTACTTTCAATACCCGTGCTATGAAAATTATATTTGATTATCTTAGTACTGAACAGTTTATTCTTATCTGCCATTGTTTATCGGCACAGGAAATCTGGGATACTCTCAATATGAAGTATGGAAGATCTGACAACGGTAGCTCAAAACCCAAGAAAGTCAACTCAGATTCAGAGTTCTGTATAACAGGATTTGCAAATGAAACTTCAGATGGATCAGATGATGGAGAATCAACAAATGCTGAAACAGAAAATTTCTCATATGAAGATCTGGTTTACATGTGTCTTGATTTAACGAAATCTATTGATAAACTCCAACTAAAAAATAAGTCTCTGGAATCTAAGAATTTTGAGTTGACCAGCAAAATTGATGATTTGGAATCACAACTTGAATATGTTAAAAATTCTTCAAATTCTGTTTGCAAAAATTGTTTGAAATTGAAAACCAATCTTGTTCATCTCAATAAAAATATTCAAAAGTTTGAAAATAAAATTCTGATCTCAAATGAGAACAAGACTGAGTTATCAAATTTGAATACCCTTCTGCAAAAGGAATTTTAAAATTTTAAAACAGATATAAATTCCAAATTTGAAATTGCTGAAAAGGAGAACTTGTTGAATCAAATTTGATTTTAGAATAACTTGAAAATGAGATTGAAAACTCCAAGAAATTTGAGTTTGAAAAACAATAATGATTTGAATCTGAAATCATGGAATCTCAAGCCAGAATTAAAATTCTTAAAGATGAAAATTTGGTTTTAAAATATGATTTTGAAAGATGTAAGATCAATAAATCATTGTTTGGATTTAATGAAAGAGAATCATGATTTTAAAACTAAAATTCAACAGCTTGAGTCAACTTTGACTAAATTTTCTAATGGTGAAAAATCCCTGAGTATGTTGTTGAAAAATCAATTTTCAACTGGTAATAAAAGTGGTCTCGACTTTGAGAAAAATAACGTTTTTGAAAATCAAAACTCAAATGATTTTAAAAATCCTTTGAACTACTTTGGAAAGAATCAATATGAAAATTCAAACTCTGATAATCACAAAGGATTTTTGAATCATAAACATGATGGGAACTTGTTTTATAGTAATCCAATTGAACAATTCTGGATCCCAAAAAGAAATAAAACAAACTTCATTAAATTCTAACAGATTTGGGTTCCAAAGGGTACGAAGATAGATTCAAATGGATTATTATACAAATAGGTTTGGATACCAAAACATACAAATATAACTATGAGTGGTTTTACTATTTTTGTTAGACCACTCAATTCTCTAAACAGTTAGGTACCAAAGATGGCTGGGGAACTGCTTTTCTAAAAAGAATTTGAATTCAAGTTGCCTCATATTTCTGTATCATTCAGAGTTCCTTAGCCCAAGATTTGTTGAGTTAGAGATTCTGATTTACATTGGATTTTGGTATGATCTCTAAACTCAACTGTGTATTTTTTTCTTATATTTCTCCTTCTATCTCCTTCTGTTTCTATTTTCTTTTTTGATTTTTCACTGCCATTTTTTCTTTTATTCTGGGCTTTCTTAAACTTCCAATTGTAGAATTCATATTTTCTGGAAATTCACTTCATGTGTATAGAACTCTGATATTTTTTCTTTTCCAGATCTTGAATTTATTTCTGTAAATATCTGCAATTGATTTGATGTTTTTTTTTTGATTTCTGAATTAATAACAGTGTTGATGTATTCTTGCCATATCTTGAACATTGTTAATTAGAATTCTAAATTTTTGAAGATCTGAGTAATTAATGAAATTTCACACACTTATGCTGTTTTGAGTTTCTTCAAATTCATTTTGGAAACGCTTAAAATATGATACTCATTACAGTACACAACTTCTTATCATTCGTGATAATTTCATTGGTTTTCGGACTGGCTTGAATCACAGTGATTCATCTTGAATTTCACCTTTATTCATGATTATTATGGTTGAAATTTGTTTGTTTGAAATCATCTGAAAATCTTGATATTTTGAATATCACACACCTCGTAATTCTGAATTTATCACCTTGTGTGAATGATTCATTATATCTTAAACTTGACATTGATTCAAGTGATTTCAAATAAATTATTTCTAATTTTCAGGTTCATGAATACCTCTCAAATATGATGTAAATGATCTGAAATTACTCTTGTACTTGTCAGAAATATTTTGGAAAATCCCTGTGAAAATCCTGTCTTGAAATTTACTCTTATCTCATGATTATTTGAATTAAATATTTGTTTGTTTAAAATCATTTGAAATTATTGATTTATTGAATCTCACACATATCTTGAATCTGAAACTAATAATCTGGTGTGATTGATTCATTGAATCTAGAGTTTTTCAGATTCCTCAAATGATTTCAAATAAACGGTATTTTATATCTTGAATCATGAATCATCTTTACATGACCATCATCTTCTGATGAGACTGCTGTGCTATTGTTTTCTGTGCTGCTCTGATACTGTTTTTTTTAATGTTTTCAAAAATTTGCTTAGTTATGACTGCTGCTATAATAAATGAAATTAATGTGCTTGTCTTGTCTGCTTGGGCCTTATGATTGAATTTCTGTTTGTATTTGATATTCTGGTTTGTCTCCAGTGCCTCCTTACAATCCTCATTAATTTAGACACCAATTGGTATCAGAAGTGCTGATTTTTTTTGTTGTATGTATTTTTTCTATTCCCTCTTACTTTGTATGAACTTTTCAATTTCCTCTTGTAATTGATTTCAATTGTAAAATTATTTATTTATTGATTATTCATTCAGAAATTGAAATCTATATCCTGATTGAACTGTATTTATAATTCATCAAATAATTAACAGATTTTGAAATTGTGATGAATTGTGACTGCAGTATATTTCACAATAAGAGGAGATTTTATTTAAATTTTTCATAATGGTTGAACATATATTATAATATCTTTGAATTGGGAATTATCTCACGACCATCTCCTTTATCTGTCATCATTCTGCCATCCATGATAATTTTATATTAATGTGGAGAGTTAACATGTTTTAAAATCTTTTTGAATAAACAGTGAAAATATTTGTGATAGAAATTGGACTATGTTATTATTCAGAATTGGTGATAATTGAAAATTTTCAATGATCCCGGTACATTCGAGCATATTTCATAATATAATTAATTTAGAAATTTATTTCACAGTCCATTTCTGTACCTACCACATTTCTATCATTCATATTGGTTGTATATACTAAGGAGTTTTTCATTTTGAAACTGAAAAAAAAAACGATAAATATATAATTAATATATAAGTGTGTCTCTAACCTCATTTAAAAATCCAAGCTCTGATAATGCATAGTTATGAGACACCTTATAATTTAAGCTGCGACAGACCCCATTTGAAAATCCAAGCTCTGGTTATGCGTGGTCAGTGTGCTCTTAAATAAAATAAAAAGAAAAAGGAAATATTGTGATATAAATTGAAATTAATCTGAAATTCTTCTTGGTGTATAAAAACCAGCCTATCAATCCATCTTTCTAATCTGAGAAGTGTGTTAATATTTTATGACGTATTATGATTTGTTGTTTGATAACTATTGTGATTTGAGAGTATTTGATTTTGTCACTTAAGTTGAATTATTAACTGTAGTCCAAATCCATCACTATTTTTGTGTTCATTTTTACAAAAATCTTTTGAAAATAATTGAAAATCATCATTTTATTAACTCTCCCCATTTTATATAAAATTCATCGTAAATCCGCCATTCTCAACAATGTGAAATATGCCACCTGTTCTCAAAATATTATGATTTTTGTTTGACTGATTGTGATTTATGATGACCATTCTTCCTCTTAAGCTGAAATTATATATTTAGTCAATTTTCATTTTCAAACTCTGTATCCTTTTGATGATAACAAAAGGGGGAGAATGGATTGAGATTTTGATTTATGAGTGAATATTTTATAAATATTTTTAATTTTGAAAATTCATATTTCACTCATGCACAATGGACTGAGATTTTGATTTATGAGTGAATATCTTATAAATATTTTTAATTTTGAAAATTCATATTTCACTCATGCACAGTTATATGGGGAGTTTCTATTGTAGGGGGAGCTTTCAAATATGGGGAGTTCAGTTCTTTTCTCTCAAACACATTTGTTATATTCAAAATTTTCATATTTGTTTGTCATCATCAAAAGGGGGAGATTGTTGTATATAACGGTGTTGTATACACAATTATATTATTTTTGTTTGATGATAACAACCAAATATATATATTATTTTAAATGTGTTTGTTGCTGTACTGTTTCATATATTTATCACAGACAGGAATATAATATTTATATTCAAATAGAATACGACTGTACATAATTTCATATATTAACACAGTATTTTATTTAAACTATATTATATTTCAAACATTCAAACAGTACAATTTCTTATAACTCCTCTATTTATTCATTTCACAGAATATTATACTTATAGATAAACAGAATAAAATAGACAAGTTTGTTTGACAACAATAAAATAATATTTTATTTCAATCAAACTTGTTTATTACAAATATCAGTACAATTCATATATATATATATACAGCTCCTCACTGCAACACTCATACATTCACTCAGTTTACATTTCAATATACAGACATTTTTTATTGACACATTCATACAGAATTTTAAACTTTCACCAACACTGTCCCTTCTGCCTTCTGTCTTCTTGTCTTCTGTCTTTACAGCTTTCGGTCCAGTCTCATCTTCTTACCTGTCACATGAAACAGAAACACACAGTATACTGCAATAGAAATAATACTGAATATATGCAAATATAAATTTTATTTTTAAAATTTTATTTGCCTCAGATTTCTGGTGTGTTTCTCATCATTTTTCATGACCTGATCTGATTCATTTGTGTCTAGGCAGACAATTTGTATATGTACAGAGACAGGAAATTTTATCTGATGGCTGCATATACACACGTGTATAAATATACACGTGTGCACTGCCTCGCCAATCAGCGAGCAACTGGGGAGTAGCCACGTGGACCATCTCGACCCAGTGCACAAATAAAAATGGTCGAATCAAAATCATGTCAAGTCAAGTGGTCAAGAAACATGTGTCAACATGATTAGAAACACATTCGAGTAAGGAAGCATAATACAAATGGACATACATGGGTGCAATAGTAAAGCAGCATGGCAAGTGGACACAAAAATGAAGTGCATCAGTTCAAGCCCTGCACAAGACATGGTCAGGCTCAAATCATATCAAAGTGATCAAGCCAGGGTTCACAATAGCTCGAGCAAGTCAATTCAATGTTGCATGGTCAACACAGCATGTCAATATGGAGCAATTTAAGAGAATAGAGCATGTGTGCAAGTGATGTCATCGACACACAATTTTTCCTTTTCAAATGGACAAGAGCAAGTGCAAACTCAAGAAAATATTCAAGTGTTCACAAGAAATAGTGCAAAAGTAATGGCACAGGGCAGCGCATCAAGACTGCAAGCATATGATCAGCAACTCAACAATAATGGTGCAGAAATGTAAATCGGAATGGTGGTGCAAAATGAAGCATGGAATCAAACAAATACATGGTGGAAGTTTTCATATAGACAAGCTACAAGTGCTTCAGGTTTCAGCAATATCAATACAAGCAGGAACAAGAATGTACATGCCAAATATGCTCAAGTTCAACACAGCAGCAAGTTCCCAAACACAATGTTACAAGTCAGTGAACAGAGGAATGGCAAGACTGTGTGCATGTACAAGAGTAGAAACAACACATAACAGGTCGAGCAATGTACAAGACTTGCACACAAAATCATAGCAGGATGTTTTTTTGTGACGGCCCGCCCCGCACCAGCCGGCATTTCCTCCGAAAGTGCGTTGTGCACATGCCCGACTAGCACGAAACGGTCGCCAAAGAAAGGAAAGAAGAGCATGAAATAATCGAAAACCTGTAGAATGTATTACAGCGCATGGAAAAAAAATATAATAATAATATAATCTTGACATAAAATAGGCGAGACAGTGCATAAGCTGAAAACTAAACCAACATAGCAGCGGAAATCCAAATACAGCTTATGATCCAACATCATTATTACAACTTTAAACTGTCCCTAAAGCAAAAGAAAGCTAAAGTAGAAGATGCTCTACTAATGCCCAAGCAGTGATCTTCAACAACACAGGGAGAATACTATATGTATCATATGTGGAAGCCTCCTTCTCGTGCTTACCCAGCTAACTTGTCTCTAGTCTGCTTGTGAGAGCACCCAGAGTAGTAAGAAGAGACATAAAACTTTGGGTCAGACAAAAAGTCTAGTATGAGCGATAAGCAGCTAAATAGAATAATAGCAGGTATACTAGACCATACCTGAACATGGACCTGCAACCAAAGAGTTAGCACCACATACCGTACAATACTCTAAGGTGCCACTGAACAGATGGTGTAAAAATAACGGGGTTGGGTAGGACAATCCGATCTGGTTCCCTGCACAATTCCTGCAACTCTTCCAACGAATGTTTTACGCCATTCGACGGCGTTTTCGACCACTCTAACACTTCTAGACAATCACAAAGCATACCATACAGTCATAGCAACATGTATAATCATTCACAAATGATAGGTTAAAACGGATCAAATATAGCCAAAACCCCATATTTTCCCTAAAGCATGTTTAAGCAAAACTAATCCTAGGATTAACAAAACTTAACCAAATCAACCCAAATTTCTAACAGAGGTATAAACAATATTTCAGAATTTATAAATATTTTTCCAGAATTTATTAATATATAAATTCGCTAATCAACACTAACTACCCCTAATTAACCGTAATTAGTGAGAACTTTGCAAATCATTCACCTTGGCCACAAATAAAATTTTCAGAACTGAAACCTCGCTGATTTGGGCGAATACTGATGTCTAACTGCAGCTCTAATACTGATCTGGTGAAGATCTTCTTTGATTTGGTGTTGATTAAGACAAAACTTGATTAGAAAGTGATTAGAAGTTGATTTGGGTGATGGAGGCCATTGTTAGGGTTCCAAGAATGAAAGTGGCGGCTGAAAAATGAAAATAAGATTGTTCTCTAACTGATTTCAACCTCCTCATAACCCTAATCCCGAAATTCCCCATTGGGCCTAGCTGTTAATCACCCGATTAAGCCCAATTAAGCTGCTTTTCACCATCTGAAACTTGTTTCAGCCATATCTTCCAAACGGTAAGTCTGTTTGGCTAATGTGACCACTCTACGGAATTGTAAACCATCAACCAGAGCCAATGGAAGTTGTTTCAAGTCAAAACTCCTTTCCAATCAAAAGTTATAGCCAAAACAGTACCGGCTAGGGGCAAAATGGTCATTTAAAAATCGGGAAAAATCATGAACATGGGAAATGACCCCAATAGTCATCTCCCAAAGTTACATGACCATATGACTTCGTATGTGAAAGAAATAAATATTCTACAATCCTGTGATGCATAGAATGCGGGTCGTTACAATCTCCCCCCATTAAGAAATTTCGTCCCCGAAATTCCTTAACCCAAAACATACAAAGGATCCCGCATGCCTACCAACCATATACAACAATCAATCATGCAAGACAAATAAAACAAGCTTATCCAATCATGCGGAAAGAATAAATCGAAGTTAAAATCTTACTAGGCGAAGAGTTCTGGATACGCCTCCCTAATGCTTTCCTCTGTTTCCCAGGTACAGTCATTCTCATTCTCGCCCCAGTGAACTTTGACTAACTTCACCGCATTCCTTCGAAGTTTCTTCGTATCGTTCCCAACAATACGCATAGGCTTGTAGTTCCCAACTGCCTCGGGTTCAACTTTGATATCATCCAACTGATCAGGTGAAATAGTCACATCTGGGTCGTGTACGAACTTCCTTAACTGGGAAACATGAAATACGTTATGAACTCCTGCCATCTTCTCTGGTAATTCAACTTTGTATGCCAAATTCCCAATTTGCTCAAGAACTGGGAATGGACCAACAAATCATGGTGCTAACTTGCCTCTCCTGCCAAATCGTATTACGCTCTTTAACGGAGAAATCTTGATAAACACCAAGTCACCAATGGAGAATTTTAATTCCTTTCTCCTCTTTTCAGCATAACTCTCCTGTCTATCTTAGGCAGCCTTCATTCGCTGTTGGATAACCTTAATCTTAGGTGAAGTTTCTCTTATCACATCGGGTCCAAGTACAAACTTCTCACCAGTTTCTACCCAACATGACGATGAGTTGCACGGTCTTCCGTACAAAGCTTCAAACGGAGCCATACCAATACTGGATTGATAACTATTATTATATGCAAACTCTACTAGATGCAAATAGTCATCCCATGATCCACCAAAATCCAATACATAGGCTCTCAAGAGGTCTTCTAATATACGATTCAACCTCTCTGTTTGACCATCCGTTTGAGGATGATACGCGGTGCTGAGATATAGTTCTGATCCTAACACCTCTTGTAAGCTCTTCCAAAATCCACTAGTGAACAACGGATCTCGGTCACTCACAATGCCTTTGGGTATTCCATGAAATCTCACCACCCACTTTATATACAGTTCCGCTAACTTAGCTGCCGTCCTGTTTGACATGATGGGTATAAACTTTGCACTCTTAGTCAATTGGTCCATAATCACCCAAATGCTATCATGGCCCGATCTAGTCCTTGGTAACCCATTAATGAAATCCATCGACACTTGTTCCCATTTCCATTCTGGAATT
Source organism: Allium sativum (assembly GCA_030737875.1). Lineage (NCBI taxonomy): Eukaryota > Viridiplantae > Streptophyta > Magnoliopsida > Asparagales > Amaryllidaceae > Allium > Allium sativum. The sequence goes on from CM060917.1 coordinate 11,166,446, forward strand.
TCTAATGGTTGTAGCAAACCACTAGGCTGCCTTTGCTCAGCTTTAACTAGCTGGCAGTTCATGCATTTGGATATAAACTTCCCAATGTCTCTTTTCATCCCTTCCCAGTAGTAGGCCTGCTTCATGTCTCGGTACATCTTGTTACCACCGGGATGTATAGTCAGTTTTGAGTGATGACATTCTCTAAGCACTTCATCTCTCAATCCATTGACATTGGGTACAACTAGTCTTCCATTCTTTCTAAGCCATCCATCTCGATCAAGCCCATACTTGTTCATCTCCTCATCGATACCCATCTCTAACTTTGAGATGATCTCCAATAGGTTAGGATCGTTCCTCTGGCTGGAACCAATCCGCTCAATCAAAGTGGGTCTGATCGTCAAACTTGCTAACGTTTCTGGATCCAGTTCGCACTTTGGTCCGAAATCATACCCAGCGATGTACTCCGGTTGCTTCCATTCTAGAAACATAGCCCCTAAACTGGCATGTCTTCTACTCAATGCATCAGCTACCGCATTGCCCTTTCCTGGTGTGTATACGATATCAAAATCATAGAAAGCTAAGAATTCTAACCACCTTTGTTGCCGGAGATTTAGATCCTTTTGAGAAAAAAGATACTTTAACGATTTATGATCGGTAAATAACTCGAATCTTTCTCCCAAGAGATAATGTCTCCACATCTTCAATGCGAACACGATCGCTGCCAGTTCCAAATCATGGGTAGGGTACCTTTTCTCATGCGGTTTTGGTTGCCGACTTGCATAAGCTACAACCCTACCTCCTTGCATCAATACAGCACCTAGTTCGGTTCCACATGCATCCGTATATACCGTCATCTCTTCATTCCCCTTAGGAATGACTAACACTAGTGCATATGTCAACTTTTACTTTAGACTCTTGAATGCATCCTCGCACTTTTCATCCCAGACGAAAGCTTGATTCTTTTTGGTCAACTGAGTCAACGGTGCTGCTATCTTGGAGAAGTCTTGGATAAACTTACAATAATATCCAGCTAGTCCTAAGAAACTTCTTATGTCCGTTGCATTCTTGGGCCTCGACTAATCTTGTACCGTAGCTACCTTCACAGGATCCACGGCAATACCATTCTCTGAAACAACATGGCCCAAGAATCTCACTTCCCTCCTCCAGAAGTGACACTTAGAAAACTTTGCTTTCAATTGGTGTTTCCTCAACACCTCCATCACTATCCTTAAATGTTCCTTGTGTTCCTCCTCTGTCCTCGAATAGACCAAAATATCATCCATGAACACAAGTACAAACTTATTCAACTGATCTCTGAATACCCTATTCATAAGATCCACAAAATATGTTGGGGCATTGTCCAGCCAGAATGGCATGACCAACCACTCATAAAATCCAGACGGCGTCCGAAATGTCATTTTATCTATACTCTCAGCTTCCACTCTAAGCTGGTGAAAACCTGTCGCGAGATCCAACTGAGAGAATACTCTCGCGCCACTCAACTGATCAAACAAATCATCTATCCGCGGTAGAGGATACTTGTTCTTCCTCGTCACTTTATTCAACTCGCGGTAATCTACACACAAACGAAGGGAACCATCCGCCTTGGTAGCAAACACAACTGGTGCTCAACATTCAGAAACACTCCTTCTGATAAATCCCTTCTTCAAAAGATCGCTGACTTGCACCTCGATCTCTCGCTGCTCCCTTGGTGCCATACGACGAAGTGGCATCACTATAGGTCTGGCATCTTTCACTAAATCAATACGGAACTTAATCTCTCGGTGTGGTGGAAGCCCGGTCACTTCCTCGAAGACGTCCGGATATTGGCCAACAACGGGCAACCTTGACAACTCACTATGCGGGATGTCGAGGGAATTTAGAAAACTAGCCATTACCCCATTACCGGGTAGACCACCAAACACTACCCTCCGCCCATCATCCGCTCTAGCTGTCACCAAAAAGCCCTCACAGTCTACCACCACCCCGTATCTTGGGAGCCAATCGACTCCCAAAATAATTCCAAACCCAGTAAAGCCCAAAACAAAGCAATCACAAACAAACATGCATCCATGACTCGATAAGACCACATTACGACAAATCATGCTAAGGTTAGTTGAACCACCAATCGGGTTCGTCACTACTAAAGGTCTATCGACAATCTCGGGCTCCAATCCCAACCTATCTACTAGGTCACTAGATATGAAAGAACTGGAAGCCCGGGTGTTAAACAAAACTCTAACAGGAACATCATAAACAGAAAGCATGCCTTGAATAACGACATTCTTTCCTTTCTCCACCGCAGTTGGGGCATTCGACGAAGAAGGAATAGCATTAAGGGCATAAGCTTTCACCACCTGCTTTTCTTTAGGAGGTTGCGGACACTTGTCCTTGTGATGTCCCACTTGGCCACAGTTAAAGCACTTCCTATCCGCTAGCTTGGCCCGACACTCTTTGGCATAGTGACCCTTCTTACCACAGCTGAAGCACTCAACATCTTGATTATTTTTTTCTTCTGGCCATCCTTAGTCTGATTCTTCTTTCTCTTATTCTGTGGACCATCTTGCCTCCACCACTTGCTTGCGGCTTTGGCTCCTCTGCAGATGCAACCTCAGTCTTCGACTTAGGGTAAAGACTCTCGGACCTCAATGCTTTCCCCACAATCGACTCAAACATCTCATCGATGTGGTTAATAAGGCTTTCCCCCAAGTACTGATCCAAGCCAGTTATGAGCTTCTAGTTCTTCTTCTCGGCAGTATCAATAAGAGATAACCCATACTTCGACAAAGTGTCGAATTCGGCAATATACTCCGAGACAGCTTAGCCATTCTGCTTGTGCTCCAAAAATTTCTTAAACAGCACTGACTTCTGAGCAGCTGGAATGAACTTATCACTAAAGCGAACCTTAAACTGCTTCTAAGTAATTTGATCTTCGGGAGTAGCTGCCATTATAGCATTCCACCAATTCATTGCCCGTCCTTGCAGCTAACGGGATGTTAGCCTTCTCTTCATCGCATCTTCGATACCCAAATCTTCGAAGATACGCTCATAGCTATCCAACCAATCCTGAACATCCGTAGCCGATTCCGTTCCGTAGAACGGCTTCCCGCCAAGACTAGAATAATCCTTATTCAGCTTGGCGAAATCGGCCCTAGGCGCCTTCACTATTGGACCACCACCATTACCACCATTGGGAGCTTACCTCTACACATCCCTAAGCATCTCTCTCATGAGGTCAGTAAACATCGTCCTCATGTCAGCAGCATTCCCACTATTGGCTCCTCTAGCAGCACCTCTTGCGTATCGGCTCATCGTCCAAACTGTAAAGAGAAAACGATTAACCATCTCCATAGTGGTGCTAGTGCAGTGCGACTTCATCCTTAGCTATACTAATAGTGTATATATATAGCTTTTTAAAATCAAAATAATCACAAATACGCACTCTCGTATACGTATACTATCTCTCCCTGATGACTTCCCTAGGTTAACTATGCAACCTAGAGCTCTATTACCAAGTGTGACGGCCCGCCCCGCACCAGCCGGCATTTCCTCCGAAAGTGCGCTGTGCACATGCCCGACTAGCACGAAACGGTCGCCAAAGATAGGAAAGAAGAGAAAGAACTAATCGAAAACCTGTAGAATGTCTCACAGTGCATGGAACAAAATATAATAATAATATAATCTTGACATAAAACAGGCGAGACAGTGCATAAGCTGAAAACTAAACCAACATAGCAGCGGAAATCCAAATACAACTTATGATCCAACATAATTATTACAACTTTAAACTGTCTCTAAAGCAAAAGAAAGCTAAAGTAGAAGATGCACTACTAATGCCCAAGTAGTGATCTTCAACAACAAAGGGAGAATACTATATGTATCATAGGTGGAAGCCTCATACTCGTCTCCGGATCAGCTACTCGTGCATACCCAGCTAACCTGTCTCTAGTCTGCTCGTGAGAGCACCCAGAGTAATAAGAAGAGACATAAAACTCTGGGTCAGATAAAAAGTCTGGTATGAGCGATAAGCAGCTAAACAGAATAATAACAGGTATACTAGACCATACCTGAACCTGGACCTGCAACCAAAGAGTTAGCACTACATACCGTACAATACTCTAAGGTGCCACTGAACAGATGGTGTAAAAATAACAGGGGTGGGGTGTGCATGTCATAATGATGGCAAACAAATCAACCATAGCAATCATCCTCACATCTCTCACTCAGTGCGTAAAGCATACGATGTCCAACACTGTCAATCACTAGACCCATCGAAGTAGTGACAGAGTTCGACTTGTACAACTACTGCTACTACCAAGCTTACCACATGGAGTCATGACCAAACCTTTACAAATGACCCCACTTCATTGGTCTATAGCTCTTTAGTCATACACATGCCACTATGGCCCTGAATCCGTTCACGTACTCCCTACACATAGTGATCCATAGTTATAGACATCGACAAACCCTTAGCACACGTCCCGCAGCAAAGTCCAACTCATGAAGTCGACTCGTTTGTTCCCAACTGGATCCTGAGTACAAACTTCCCATTGGAGTACCTTTGCGTCTCGGATTATTGGTCTTCTACGGATTGGTTCTTCACTTCAGTTTATACTTCAAATTCGGATCGTGATTCACGCCTCAAGTCTAAGCATCTCTGTTCGGATCGTGGAGAGCAGTGGCATCGCGATCGGGTCGGGGTTCACATCTCCTGGTGGTTCAGTCCTCCTTCCCAAACACTCCGGGTCGGGTCGAGTCTCTCAATTCCATCCATGGTATATCGGTTCGAATCGGGTGCCTTCGGGTCGTGCCACCATGCTCAGGTCGGATCGTGGTGCTCAGGCTGAAGCGGCTCGGATCAGAGTGGTACATGCCACGAGAGGCGGAGCGGTTTGGACGTGCTCCATTATTCAGGTCGCGGCACATCTTCAGGCGAGGGGTTCAGATCGTGGAGAGCAGTGGCATCGCGATCGGGTCGGGGTTGGGTAGGGTGATCCGATCCGGTTCCCTACACAATTCCTGCAACTCTTTCAGCGAATGTTTTACGCCATTCGACGGCGTTTTCGACCACTCTAACACTTCTAGACAATCACAAAGCATACCATACAGTCATAGCAACATATATAATCATTCACAAACAGCAAAACAACAATTTGATAGGTTAAAACGGATCAAACATAGCCAAAACCCCATATTTTCCCTAAAGCATGTTTAAGCAAAACTAATCCTAGAATTAACAAAACTTAACCAAATCAACCCAAATTTCTAATAGAGGTATAAAAAAATATTACAGAATTTATTAATATTTTTCCATAATTTATTAATGTATAAATTCGCTAATCAACACTAATTACCCCTAATTAACCGTAATTAGTGAGAAACTTTGCAAATCACTCACCTTGGCCACAAATAAAATTTTCAGAACTGAAACCTCGCTGATTTGGGCAAATACCGATGTCTAACAGCAGCTCTAATACTGATTTGGTGAAGATCTTCTTTGATTTGATGTTGAATAAGCCAAAACTTGATCAGAAAGTGATTAGAAGTTGATTTGGGTGTTGGAGGCTATTGTTAGGGTTCCAAGAATGAAAGTGGCGGCTGAAAAATGAAAATAAGATCGTTCTCTAACTGATTTTAGCCTCCTCATAACCCTAATCCCGAAATCGCCCATTGGGCCTAGTTGTTAATCACCCGGTTAAACCCAATTAAGTTGTTTTTCACCATCTGAAACTTGTTTCAGCCATATCTCCCAAACGTTAAGTCCGTTTGGCTAATGTGACCACTCTACGGAATTGTAAACCATCATTCGGAGCCAATGGAAGTGGTTCTAGGTCAAAAGTGCTTTCCAATCAAAAGTTATGGCCAAAACAGTACCGGCTAGGGGCAAAACGGTCATTTAAAAATCGGGAAAAATCATGAACATGGGAAATGACCCCAATAGTCGTCTCCCAAAGTTACATAACCATACGACTTCGTATGTGAAAGAAATAAATATTCTACGATCCTCTAATGCATAGAATGCGGGTCGTTACATTTTTAGCATGGTGTACACAAGGGGAATACCAAATCAACAAGGAGCATATATACAAGCATGCTGCAGAAAATTAGTGTAGTTTTCAAAAGCATAATTTGCAAAAAAAAAAAAATTCAACTCGGCATCATACTGAACAATCTGTATAAGGCAACATTTTGAAAAACATTTAAATCAGCATGAACATGAATGGCAAGTGTTCATTTCACATTTCCATAAATTAGTCAATCAAGCAAGCAACATGAATTCGAGCAAGTGCATCTTCAATTAAGCAAAGTTATTTTGAGCAAAGAACAATTCATATAATTCCAAAAATTCCAGCTTTATGGCATGCTCAAGTAATTCCAGAAATGGTTTATAGAAATCAGTTCAATCATATTTTTGGCAAGTGCAAAGTTTTTTTTCTTTAGAAAATCACAATCTGGATTTGAGGCAAGAAATCACTTGGGGCCACAAAATCATATACATATATTAATTTCCGGAATGATGTAAAAATGTGCAAGGATCAGGGAAATTAATCAGGATGTTTCCTGAAAAAATTCATGCCAGAAATGGATGTATGAAAGTATGTCCAGATTCATCACAAAGTTTGTTTTTATCTCGACTAATTTATAGAGAAACAAAATGGGGCAAATCAATTCAAGTCGAGAATCAAAAGGGGAAACATCACAAAATCAGGCCAAATCATTCAGTGAAATCAGAGCAAGTTTAGGATTCTATAATCCTATATGAACACCAATCATCACTGGCAAGATTATCAAAAAAAAGGCACAAATCGAAAAGTAAACTCAAATTGCACCAGAGCAGAAGCAAATATGCTTGGATCGAATCGCATTCTTTCAAGTCGAGGAGCAGGCCACGAGATTCCGAAGCACAGGAGAATCAATTTCATAAAGCAATCGATCTCGATTTGGGAGGAAATCGCAAACCCTAGTTTCATTTTTCCCAGCCGCCATTTACAATGGAGAAACAAAAGTGACGGATCAAAGAATTTGGTTCAACCGACATGAGAAAGGGGCCGGCCTACTTGAAGAATTAAAAGGGGAGGCTTATTTTTCATTGATTTTGAAAGGCTAGGGTTTTAGTTTAAGTTTTAATTTTAATTTTTTTTGTTTTTTGAATTCCATTTGTAACTAAACGTCAAACAGTTTCTAGAATTCTGTAAAAATCTAGGGGAAACCAGTTAGCTGTTTAACTGGCAGTTTACTAAAGTCTGTAAAATCTAGGGTTATGGAATACGGTTGGTAATTCAGGAAAATCTGGTCGAGAGGATATCAGCCAGTCTAGGGTTTTGAGCATAGGGTTAGTTCAGGAGCAGGAGTGCGAGTTTACATGGTCTTGTTAGCGGGATCTGTTCTATCATCTAGTAGAGACCTTAGGAATGCAGCAGTAGGCATGGTTTTGCCGAAGCTGGGTATCTCTGTGTGTTATTTCCTTTCTGCATTTTATTTCTGCTGCATTCTGTGATCTGTTTATTATTTTATATCTTGTTAGAATTTTAATTCAGCGATAAACTGTGATAAACCCTATTCACCTCTCCCCTCTAGGGTTAATCTAGATCCAATATCATTTACTTTGAATGCCACATCTTCATACCAGTCAAATCACAAATTGATTTCCCCAAAAATACCACGGGTATAAGCTAAGAGAAACGAATTCCTTCACCACCAACATAAATACGTTTGAAACGATCAACTTGCGCGATCTACCAGATATACTCCGTCAGACGTTCGTCCATTCAAGTTGTCCTAGGACTGGACAATCCGAAGGAATTATTCTGTAAATCCATCTTAGGCAATTTCTACCCAGAATTTACTGAACAGCCCTTGCATAACTCCGTCTTCAATTATCTTCATCATATTTGATTCACAACGCTAATGTCATACGGAGTGGTTTTCAGATAATATATCTGATCCTGGTCTCTCCGTATTGACAATGGAAATGTTTAAAATCTTCGACAGTGGGTGATTTAACTATCAAAGGAAAACATGTGTGCAAACAACGATATTATTTCCAGATGGAAATTCTATCGATCAATCATCAATCAACTTTTATTCATTTCCCCATTTCTCGTTTCCATATATTCATCAAATCCTTATTTTCTAATTTTAGAAAATATACGTTATTAACTTTGGAAAACTTTTCCATTTCTGATTCCCACATCACTATCTTCTCACATATATCAGTCTCTAACTGTAAACTAGTTAGAGAACAACCCCCTACGTATTAACCCCGAAGGCCGAAACCAACATCAGATCGATACCCAGAAAGTCATTCAATTCAACTAATTTCCAGTCAGTTCTAATTTCAGTAATTCCATTTAAATTCCTAATTCAAACCCCAAATTCCTTTATAATATTTTATTTGCAAAATATTTACTTTAAATCAATATCATGTTACACCCATGTGCGAAGCATGGGTCTAAACCTTCCTAATGTAAAATACTCTTATTATAAAACTCTATTCATTTTCCAAATATTTAGCTTCTATAATTCTATTTACTTTCTAAATCAATATCCCTTTTATAATTCTATTTATTTTATAAATATTTCCTTTTTATAAAATTCTATTTATTTTATATAAATCCTTTTATATAATTCTATTCATTCTATATAAAACCTTTTATATTATTCTATTCATTTCCCAATTTTCCATTATTAAATTTTCCAATATTTCTTTTTCAAATATTACCTTTTCTATTCAATATCCACTTTGAAATTCCTTTTCTTAAAATCATTTGATTTTATATAAATATATTTTATTTTCAACATACACATTGAAAATTTCCTTTTTAAATTCCAGTATTATATATGGTATTTAAAATACCAAATAACAATGATCGATATCATTCAACACACATAATCAACCACAGATTATATCACATCATATATTACAATATATGAAAAACAGTAAAATAAATGTTGAGGAATCTAGTTTCCCTGCATCCACAGATGTTAAACAACATAATAACATTGATTTCATTTCGATATGAAATATTCTGATAAATAGAATCAACATTTGATTAACGATTTTTATATATATATCATTATCTTTAATTTCAACCAATACATCAGCAATTCAACCAACCAATCAACACACAGCAATCAATTATCATTTATCTTTACTAGATTATATTTATAAAAATATAAATTGATCAGAGTTAATGAGATTTACTCACATTGGCAGTTCATCGTTAAATAACGCTAAACTGTTGGTTGATTCAGACTGACAATTTATTTTGCTATAAATTGTAACGAGCTGTGATTCACTCCCAGTCAGTTCCATGGTGTAGCCACCATCCATTCGATCCCAATGGATCTTGTTTTGCTGAATTCCGATAACATATGGATAAGATATTGCATTCAAAAGTTACATAGATAATTAAAGTAAATTAAACTTAATTTCATTCGAGTTCGGGCATTACCAAACTACTTCGGCCCAAATGATTTAACCCTCACCTGTTTCTCCCTTGCTTCTCCTTCCTCAAATGTTCCAACGTGACGTTCCAGTAATCCTCCACCATTACGCCAACTTCATTCGATCCCTCTCCTCCCATACTTCATGAATCTTCAAATGAGAAACTGCTTTCAACTCCTCTACACAATCTCTTCAACATCATAATACTCAAGTGCAATTTGAACTCTCCAATTAAATCGCGTCATTCCTCATCTTCCGGACAATGGCCGACATTCATACTCCTCCACCACTCCTTCTAGGCACCAACGAATCACACCTAACCCCCATCAACAAGTTTCTCTCTTCAAACTCAACTCCTCCATCCTAATTTCTTCGAACTCGCACACCAAAAACAAAACGCGACATCAGACCATACACGCATGTCAACTGTAGCAGTTCGATGCTTATTATCACCGAACTCCTCTGAAATTTTCCAATAAACCCAATGATCAACACCAATTCGTAGATTAAAGTCTCAAAGCCCATAACTATCGAGCCCTAGTTTCTGTTATTGCTTGCCAGTGCATCGAACTGAGAGAAACACCTACCAGACTGAAGAGGCTCTCTCAAGGATTCGAAATATATATAAATATCGATTTATATAAATTGTTTTGATTTTCATTTGATTTTTCAAAGAGGGAAACTTCACGTTGGGAAAAAAAATAAAGGATGGCAGATTTCTGTTGACTATAGGAAAATAGTTTTAGGGTCTTGGGAGGGTTAGGCTATTTATAGGATTGTTTAAATAATTTTTTATTCGGTTATTATATTTATTTTTAAGAAAAAGCTATCTGTATTTATTGTTAAAAATTCTTATAATCACACATGATATCCAAAAATCACGAAAATGGACATACACCTTCGGTTCGACATAACGGACCCAACGAAACTAGTTTCGTCGAATTCCGACTCCGTTTGCTCACGCAGCATATTTTTAATCATCAAAATACTAACTGTTTTTCACATTAAAAATCAGTACGGCCACATACTGACACCAAAAATCATGAAACTTGAAATCTAACAATAATTTAATGTTACGGATCCAACAAAATTAGTTTCGTCGAAAACGGAGGTTGTTTGCAAAATTGGCTATTTTTAAAGCTCTAAATAACCTATTTAAATATATAAATATATTTAAAAACAATTAAATTAAATATAAATAAATTTATATTATCATATATATTCACAATAGAATATCATATAGCTTCAACTGGATTTATAACTCGATATTCAAATCCCGATTGAATTGATATTCAATTTATTTTGAAAAATTCATTTATAATATAAATAAATCGTTATAAATTATAAATGAATTCCATAATGACTTTTCAAAATTTTGATTTGGACATAAATCAAAATCTACACTATGAAATCCCGATTTTTCTATTCTATTAGAAAAAATATGCTTCACCAGCTCCGAACGTTTCTTTTTTCATAGAAATCCGATTTAAAAAGGATTCTGTATATTCAATTGAAGTTTGAATTGACAAATAACGAACTGCAGCGCCATTTCGAGCTTGATTATAATTATAATATAATTGTACGTTCAACTGTCGTTCAAATAATATATTCATTATTCTAATTCAATTCTAAACTGAATTATATATATTATAATTAATCCAATTCACACAATATTGAGAATTCAATTATTTTCGACTAACTCGGAATTATAATATATTTTTATATTATAAATATTAATTAAATATTCAATACTATTTAATTAAACCATTTTAAATCCCTAAATTACTATTTAAATAATTAAATAAATTAATTATTACATCGTAAAAATGTGAGACATTACATTCTTCCCCCTTTAAAATAATTTCGTCCTCGAAATTGCTAAAGTTGAAAACAACACTTATTCACTTGGTAAAAATTATTTTTTTACTTCTTGAATTTCAGTTTCACTATACCAATGAATTTCAATTAATTATTAATTCATTTTTTTATTCACAAAAATTTTCATAAATCCTAAAAAAATTCTAACACCTTAAATTTTCGAAAAATTTCGCCAGCACCTCCTTTGTACTGGTCAATAGCTCAAACTCCAACTCGCCTCTCTAGGCCTTCTCCAACCCAAAAGAGAATCAAATAGCCAAACAGCTTGCCAATTCGGCTCATCAAAATCTCAAGCCCATATATAATATAAACTGGTACCTTTTTGTCGGGCATATCAATATATCCTTTCCATGTGTTATCAATTCTGCATATACCAATGTTATCCCAACCAAACTCTAATCACTTTTATCTCCAACACAACCGTCCGTTTATCCAAGCCAAATTCCATTATCAATCTCAAGTACAATTCTTGATTTTCAGTTTAGTTCCACAAATTTCCATCTAATTTGTTTTAATTAAAACAATGCGTTTCTGGGAGTTTTTAAACATTTTAGCTTTGCCTTTCAAAAATCAAATATTCATTTCGGAATATCAAAACAGCTCTTTTTCCCAAAATAATTCGAAAACAATCTCTTTATTAGTAATCTGTCACTTAGCAACTTGAAAATGAACACCGATGATGCAGCTGTCATCATCGGAATGTATTTTCTAGTGATCGAAGTGAGTTCAATACTATATCACTTTTAAAATCATTTCTAAACACTTTCATTTGAAAAACATTTCAAATTACCATTCACAATGCTTTGTAAACAATTTAAAATCTCCTAGGATTTTAAAATTCTCATATATTTAATCCATATTCATTAAAAAAGCACTTATTCAAATTTCTAGAGTTTTATTTTCAATTCTGATTTAAATTTCTGATTTAATTCACTTCGTAATACTTATACGAATTTTATTTGGTTATATATATAACCTTCTCAATTATACGATTGTAATAACAACCAACACATCCAATATACTATACTCATTCCAATATAAATACTTTATATAAAAATATAATTTGAGAAAAATATTTTCATTTACCCTTTTTCAAAACATACTGTGTCGGTTCATCATATTCGAGCGTTTAGAAACACCTATCGATACAGTGGATCAAACTAATCGACCAGAACTCATAAACAACTCAACCAATAAATCTCCACAATATAAAACAATTTTTATATTAAATAACAAATACATTCACTCGTACATATACACTCAAACTCAATCTTGGGTATTACTAACCCTATCTCTACTGAGTCACGCCATAGAGCCAAGGTAATAACTTAACCTTAAGCTCTAATACGAACTATAGTAGCCCGGCGATTTCCATAGACTTTTCAACCATCCCTCAACCCCCCAAGCAGCAAGCTAACCTCCCACCGTGGCCTACAGAGGTACCCCAACACCATGTTTTACGGCCAGCCTCTCGACTCGACCAACGCCCATTTTCGGGACATGTAGGAGTAAGAGTCTCTCGTTCGCCACATAACGCAAAGCGAGAACCCCCTATCATGCGTACCAATTAAGCAACATAGACTGGTGTGAGTAAACTCAAATCATTTCGGTTTAACTTTTCAAATCCTTTTGAACTAAAGGATAATCATAAGACCGATCCACACATAAACACAGATGGTTTTTACCTAACAATAACCCAAATTATTTTTCTAAAATGATACTTGTCTGATATTATAATAACGTCTAGATCAAGTAAATAGAAATCTAGTAGAAATGCTTGCATCTCACGTTCTACATATATAAGGTACAATCAAAACCGCGGGCTTTTATTGGGGAATGGATTCAAACTATGACAAGGTATGGATTGAGACGACCCAAACTTCCCTTGTAAGGCAAGCCTGGATTGAATTGAGAACACGACAAATCAGAACACAAAAAGAAGAACATTTCATTGCTTTTTACAACAATTCCATCAGAATACAAGAATATAACAAAGTATGAATAAATAAAATACATTCGATAAATATCAGAGATTACAATATATTACATAGCAGCGGAAAATAATACAAAACACAACTGAAGGTGATATACGGATACAGAGCTTTTCGAATATCATTCCAGCTGTAAACCAGGATCCTGTGAATATAGATCTGCAAAACCAAAACTACTAGCTTCCCATATGGAAAATAGGGGCACCTAGAGTTTAGGTTAAAACAATAAACTCCAGGTCAGTCATGTGACTGGTGTGAGAACTAAAACAGTTATTTAAAACATTACTTTAAATCAGATATATCAAGGGACCACGCCGTATAACATGGAACAGGTTTCCTCCCAAGAATACCAGTGCATATAACAAAACAACGCAATGCTTTTTGAAAAAATGAAGCTATTATAAGACCCAGGTCCTATCACACAAACGTAAGCCGGGGGATAGGGTTTTACCTTATAATAGCCAAACATGCTTGGTATGTTAAAACAAATCATTTGATACTATTATAAGTGCATAGTGTATAAAACAACTTCTTCAAATATTAATGTATCAATCCTAGACAGCATGGGTACCATATATCATGTCACCAATACTAGGCTCTACAATCAAAACCGCAAATATCACGTATTGGAAGTTGGATTTCCATCTGTGAACCAAGGCAAGGGATCATCTTTACCGCTTCGAGACTCTCTAGCCCGAGCCTCAGGAACAGAATGCATCGTCCCTTGGATCATCAGGGCCGGTCCACTCGATGTGGATTAAAATGCCTGAACACTACGTTTCCCCGCCCTATGGGGGCGTAAATGAGCCAAATGACTCCACTGGCCCTGGATCGACTAATATAACTGAGGCGCCTCCTATCCATCATCCACATAAGTAAAATGCCAGGGCGTGCAAAACACAGACACCACTCCTAGCTAGAAAGAAACGCATGTCCTCCCTGAGGTCCTCCCCCGTTTCTGGTCCACACCAGGGTGTGAGGCTCGCGAGTTAACGCTACACAAAGCTATGCCAAAAAGGCCGTGCGTTGATCATCAACCACAAGACTCTGGTTTTCACCAGAAGCCCTGATCACTTGCATCTCAGCATGCCACACAGGCAATTCACGCTATGCAACCGATATCAATCACACAGAATGAAATCCGACGTCAGACACACATCCATTTACAAGTTCATTCTGGGTCTGAACGAAACCGGAGGAACCTTATTCCTTGCATATCCATCAATCTCTAAGTACGTCTAGACGATCACCAACTGATTCCCTCCTCTTGGGTGTACAACAAAATCAAGATCATCAGTAATTATCCAAAGATTCCAGTCATCAACCACCATCTTCATCGTCGACCTATCGTCGATTCAGATATTCAGAATGGGATAAACGGCCATCGAACTGTACTTACACCGACCTTTTCCAAATTTGATTTGGACAAAATTCCAAATCCAACCATTAGATTTCTAATTTCTCATATTCGTTAGAAATCTCTTTTTGATACGAACCCATCGGTTCCGGTTTTAGGAGGATCCGACGGTCGGATCTCCCGTAATGTCCGTTTGAAGTCAGTGGTCGAAATTCACGAACTGCAACGGCGCGGCGCGTTCTATTCAGGCCATTATATATATATATATATATATATATATATGTAAATGATAATATTTTCATCGATTTCCTTTTAAATCGTATTTTACAAGTCGTTTTAAATTCATTTTCAAAAAGATTTCAACTTCATATTCAATTTCAAATCAAAATTGAATATTCCATATCATTGATATATAAATGATAATATTTTCAACACATTAGATTTTGAAATCATTTCCTTTTCGATAATCATTATAAAAATGAATAAAATTAATATAAATATCGTTCACGTCAAAACGATGTCAATCTAATCAACACGGCTTTATATATTTAAATATATTCGTGTCCATCCCAAATCGGACATCAAAATTTGATTTTGATCTTTTCTGAATATTATTTGAAAATATTTGCTATTTTAAAATGATCGTTATTTTAAAATCTTCATTCTTTCTGAACTGGAATCAGACACAGTAAATTACCATATAATGTTGATTATATGGATTTCACACAACTAATGTGTATAGCAACAATGAAAACAACAATCCAACATCAAGAGTTCATTCTACACTGTATAAGCATTAAATATAAATATTTAACGTTTACAACAGCCTGTCAATCAATCGATTGACATACAACTAATTATTAGGATTAGTGTATGTCCAATTTCATCCCAATACTCATATGGGGTTTTCAAACAACAAACACAGATTTTATTTGTGTAGTTGGGTGATGTGTAAAATTTATCGTCCCAATCAATATCAGGCAAATGTGTGTACATAAACAAATCGTTCGATTTGCTTATAAATATTTATTTCGTTTGTATACATGTTAAAAATTATATTTTTAGCCATAAAATATTTTTAATTATAAAATATTTTATTCCATTCCACATTACACATTCAATTTTCACAACAACACCAAGCAAACAAACAAGTCGTCCATGGTCTGTAGACGATGGGTGTCGGGTTCTGCTAAGCACCGTCTGCATCCTCGTATATATTATAAATAGAAATTTTAAAATAAAAGTGAGAAGTTCTCACCTTTGGGATCCACTACTCCATTCTCTGGTTGTCAATTTTATATATTTTTTTCCCGAACTCCAGCACGTCTGTTATATAAATAACATACATATGTTAAAAATCATATTTTTCTTTCTAATGTGATTTTATAACAATCATATTTTTATCGCCACTTCACATTTATAAAAATTATATTTTTATGATGTTAAAAATATTTTCATACACATGATAAAATCCCATTTTTATATCGCTACTTCATATATAAAAGTTATTTTTTTTTAAATCCTCTACATAATAAAAATCATATTTTTATCTTGTCTACATCATAAAAATCAATGTATATAAGAATCCTGTCTTTATATCAATATATATATATATATATATATATATATTAGAAATCGCTTCTTTTTGTTATTAAAAATCATATCTTTTTATGATAAAAAAAATCAAATCTTTTTCTATATACAAATCATACCCTTCCCTGACTAAATCTCATATCTTTTCTAATATAAAACTATATTTTTATACATAAAAGAAATCAGTTTTTTTACCTTACTTAAAAATTGGATTTGAAAACAATACTTTAATATGTACAACAAAATAATAAGTAAAAAGAACGCTCACTGCATTTCCAGCGAGAGAAGGGGGTGTCGGAGGTTGGGGCGGCGCCACTGGGGACTAGCGGCGTTGCTCTGCGCTGAGGTGGCAGTCATTGGGTGTAGCACGTTGGGGCTCTGGACCTGGATTCGCGAGGTGGTTGGGGGAAAGGATTGTTGCGGCGAGGCTCGTCGGAGGAGGCAGAAGTTGGTTGCACCTGTGGAGGCACGAGGGGGCTGCGATGGTGGGGACGGTTATGGTTCCATCGCCCCTTTTTCCCCTTTTTTTAATTTTAGTCGATGTCGGGTTTGGGAATCGAGAGTGAATGATGAGTGGAGGGAAAGGAAATAAAAGGGGGTTTTTATATGATTTATATATATTTGATAATTTAATAAATTCTAAAAAGCAACTTTTAAATTCGATCTCCAATCGAGACCCAATGACTGTCGCCCCTAGCTAAGTACCCCCATTCCGAACACAATAGGATATGCCCGGTAAGCTGATTCGACTGTTTCGATCAGTTTCCATTTAAATTAAAATATAAATTAATATATATTCAATTTGAACTCACATTTCAATTTACCGCGGCCACACACCAACTCTGAAAATTCCAGAAAAATTATTTATAGCTTCGTACTGACGATACGGTTCTAACAAAACTAATTACATCAAATTCTAAGACCGTTTAAAAAATGGCCATTTTCTAGTCGATCGAAATTGATTGAAACTGTCAAAACACTTTTTTCTTTGCCACGCTGACATATTGATTTCAAAAATTATTAATTTTGGAATCTACAATCAATTGACATCCCGGATCCAACAAAAGTGGTTTCGTCGAAAACATAGGTCATTTGCAAAATTTCCATTTTTACAGGCCAAAATTCCATAGCGACTATTCTGAATTTTCAACTGGGCATAACTTTTTATTCCCACTATGAAATTTCAATTTTTCGGATTCGTTGGAAAGATATTTTCTAAATAGATTCTAATATTTTTGGTTTCGCCAAAATCCGGTTTATTTTGAATCCTGTATATTCATTTGAAACTTGAAACCGAATTTTTGAACTACCGCACAATATTCAATCCCTTTTATAATTAAAAATAAATATTTATATTCTAACGTCGATTCCAATAAATATTTACATTCTAATTCTATTCAAAATAAATTTCTCGTCATTATTATTTAAAATAAATCATTTTAAATATTCAAAATTCATCAAAATTGCCAAAATAGAAATTTAAAATTGGCTCAGATTTTCCGGGTTATTAGATGGATCCATCTTCCGATCAGTGTACTCTAAAAGCGATACACTGGAGTTCAGCAAGAACGTCTTGTAACTCGGCCAAACATGACCAGCCATTCATTTCGCTTAATTGTTCCGAATATATTATCACCTAATGGTTGGTATACCAACGTAATTGTTCCCGGGAGATAAAGAAGCAAAAGAAGTAACAAATATGAATATTCTCTAGATGGTGACAATATACCCTACTTGGATGCGGCCCACTTAGCTATGTTGTCTGCCCGATTTCTTTCATTTCCCAGTTGATGAGGCTTGAAGTCATAACGTATCTTTTAACAAATCACTCCTTCATTTATTTTGAATGCCACATCGTCATACCCGTCAAATCACAAATTGATTTCCCCAAAAATACCACGGGTATAAGCTAAGAGAAACGAATTCGTTCGCCACCAACGTAAATACGTTTGTAACGATTAACTTACGTGATCTACCAGATATACTCTGTCAGACGTTCGTCCAATCAAGTTGTCCTAGGACTGAACAATCCGAAGGAATTATTCTGTAAATCCATCTCAGGCAATTTCTACCTAGGATTTACTGAACAGTCCTTGCATAACTCCGTCTTCAATTTTCTTCATCATATTTAATTCGCAACGCTAATGCCATACGGAGTGGTTTTCAGATAATATATCTGATCCTGGTCTCTCCGTATTGACAACAAAAATGGTCAAAATCTTCGATAGTCGGTGATTTAACTATCAAAGGAAAACATGTGTGCAAACAACGATATTATTTCCAGATGGAAATTCTATCAATCAATCATCAATCAACATTTATTCATTTCCCCATTTCTCATTTCCATACATTCATCAAATCCTTATTTTCTAATTTTAGAAAATATACGTTATTAACATTGGAAAACGTTTCCATTTTTGATTCCCACATCACTATCTTCTCACATATATCAGTCTCTAGCTGTAAACTAGTAAGTGAATAACCCCCTACGTATTAACCTCGAAGGCCGAAACCAACATCAGATCGATACCCAGAAAGTCATTCAATTCAACTAATTTCTAATCAGCTCTAATTTCAGTAATTCCATTTAAATTCCTAGTTCAAACCCCAAATTCCTTTATAATATTTTATTTGAAAAATATTTACTTTAAATCAATATCATGTTACACCCATGTGCGAAGCACGGGTCCAAACCTTCCTAATGTAAAATTCTTTTATTATAAAACTCTATTCATTTTCCAAATATTTCCCTTTTATAATTCTATTTACTTTCTAAATCAATATCCCTTTTATAATTCTATTTAATTTATAAATATTTCCTTTTATAAAATTCAATTTATTTTATATAAATCCTTTTATATAATTCTATTCATTCTATATAAAACCTTTTATATAATTCTATTCATTTCCCAATTTTCCATTTTTATATTTTCCAATATTTCTTTTTCAAATATTACTTTTCTATTCAATATCCACATTGAAATTCCTTATTTTAAATCATTTGATTTTATATAAATATATTTTATTTTCAACATACACATTGAAAATTTCCATTTTAAATTCTAGTATTATATATGGTATTTAAAATACCAAATAAAAATGATTGATATCATTCAACACACATAATCAACCACAGATTATATAACACATCATATATTACAATACATGAAAAACAGTAAAATAAATGTTGAGGAATCCAGTTGGATTCCTCTGACCTATTTCCCTGCATCCACAAGTGTTAAACAACATAATAACATTGATTTCATTTCGATATGAAATATTCTGATAAACAGAATCGACATTTGATTAATGATTTATATATATATCGTTATCTATAATTTCAACCAATACATCAGCAATTCAACCAACCAACCAACACATAGCAATCAATTATCATTTATCATTACTATATTATATTTATAAAAATATAAATTGATCAGAGTTAGTGAGATTTACTCACATTGGCTGTTCATCGTTAAATAACGCTAAACTGTTGGTTGATTCAGAGCGACAATTTATTTTGCTATAAATTGTAACGAGCTCTGATTCACTCCCAATCAGTTCCATGATGTAGCTACCATCCATACGATCCCAACGGATCTTCTTTTGTTGAATTCCGATAAAGTATGGATAAGAAATTGCATTCACAAGTTACATAGATAATTAAACTAAATTTCATTCGAGTTTCGGCTTTACCAAACTACTTTGGTCCAAATGATTTAACCAGCACCTGTTTCTCTCTTGTTTCTCCCTTCTCAAATATTCCAATGTGACCTTCCAGTAATCCTCCACCATTACACCAACTTCCATCCGATCCCTCTCCTCTCATACTTCATGAATCTTCAAACGAGAAATTGCATTCAACTCCTCTCCACAATCTCTTCAACATCATAACACTCAAGTGCAATTCGAACTCTCCAATTAAATTGCGTCATTCCTCATCTTCCAGATAATGGCTGACATTCATACTTCTCCACCACTCCTTCTTGGCACCAATGAATCACACCTAACCCCCATCAACAAGTTTCTCTCTTCAAACTCTACCCCTCTATCCTAATTTGTTCGAACTTGCATACTTGAAACAAACGCGACATTAGACCATACACGCATGTCTGCTGTAGCAGTTCGACGCTTATTATCAACGAACTCCTCCAAAGTTTCCTAACCTTACTTCACCTCCCAAACCCAATGATCGACACCAATTCGTGGATTAAATTCCCAAAGCCCCAAACTCTCGAGCTCTAGTTTCTACTGTTGCTAGTCGGGTACTACAGACGTGCGTCGAACTGAGAGAAACACCTAACAGACTGAAGAGGCTCTCAAAAGGATTCGAAATATATATAAATATCGATTTATATAAATTGTTTTGATTTTCATTTGATTTTTCAAAGAGGGAAACTTCACGGTGGGAAATAAATAGATGACGGCGGATTTCAGTTGACTATGGGAAAATAGTTTTAGGGCTTTGGGAGGGTTAGGCTATTTGTAGGATAGTTTAAATAATTTTTTATTTGGTTATTATATTTATTTTTAAGCAAACACTATCTATATTTATTGTTAAAAATTCCTATAATCAAACATTATATCCAAAAATCATGAAAATGGACATACACCTTCAGTTCTACATTACAGACCCAATGAAACTGGTTTCGTCGAATTCCGACTTCGTTTGCTCACGCAGCGTATTTTTAACCTTTAAAATACTAACTGTTTTTTCACATTAAAAATCAGTACGGCCACATACTGACTCCAAAAATCACGAAACTTGAAATCTAACAATAATTTAATGTTATAGATCCAACAAAATTAGTTTCGTTGAAAATGGAGGTCATTTTCAAAACTGGCTATTTTTAAAGCTCTAAATAACCCATTTAAATATATAAATATATTTAAAAATAATTAAATTAAATATAAATAAATTTATATTACTGTATATATTCACAATAGAATATCATACAGCTCCAATTGGATTTATGACTCGATATTCAAATCCCGGTTGAATCGATATTCAATTTATTTAGAAAAAATAATTTATAATGTAAATAAATCGTTATAAATTATAAAGGAATTCATAACGACTTTTCAAAAATTTGATTTGGACATAAATCAAAATCTACACGATGAAATCCCGATTTTTCTCTTCCATTAGAAAAATATACTTCACCAGCTCCGAACGTTTCTTATTTCACAGAAATTCGATTTAAAACGGATTATGTATATTCAATTGAAGTTTGAATCAACAAATAACGAATTACAGCGCCATTTCGAGCTCGATTATAATTATAATACAATTATACGTTCAACTGTCGTTCAAATAATATATTCGTTATTCTAATTAAATTCTAAACTGAATTATATATAATATAATTAATCCAATTCATACAATATTGAGAATTCAGTTATTTTCAACTAAGTCAGAATTATAATATATTTTTATATTATAAATATTAATTAAATATTCAATATTATTTAATTAAACCATTTTAATTCTCTAAATTATTATTTAAATAACTAAATCAATTAATTATTACATCGTAAAAATGCGGGACATTATACGCGCGGTAGTTCGCATTTCGGAATCGTAACTTTAAACGATTATACCGAAAGATCTGACCGCCGGATTTTCCCAAAGTTGACACCGTTAGGTCCTCTTTGGGAAGATCTTTCCAAAAATGTAAAATTTGTTAAAATCCAACCATTAGATTTCGAGAAATGTGTAAATCAATTTTGGGTAAAAATAGCGCCAGGGCCGCCTATTGACCCGAAGCGTCGTTAAGTTAAATTGGACTATTTTCATATAAACAAAAATAGCGATAAATCGTTATAAAATAATATTAACGATAAGAATTGATTTAAATTATAATTATTTGAGAATTATTTGAAAAGACCGATTTCAATCTCATTTCAAATAATTCTACGACGATTTAAAGTCGAAGACATTGTAGGCGGTGGTTGAAGATCGGCGATCTTCACATCGAATGGATGACTACTGATGCCCTAGACTGATTTGCTTCCAGGAAAGGGTTACAGTTGCAGTTGTCCATATGTACTTGTTGATTGTTCGGATACGTGAGCACCTCTCTTCCGTATTGGATACGGGACGAGGAATAAGGTGTCTCTAGATTCGTTCACACCTAAAACGGACTTGTAAATGGATGTGTGTCTGACATTGGATTTCATTCCATGTAAATTGATTTCTATTTAATATATATCTGTTTGGTAGTGGAGAATTTATTCTCTTGCTTAACACCCTTCTCTGAGACACACGAGCTTAAAGATTATATATTGATAGTTATTGATCGCATGGCGCGGATTGTCAATGTGGCATGCCAAGATGCAAATGATCAAGGCTTTTGTTGAAAAGCAGAGCCTTTTGGTTGATGATCAAAGCACAGCCTGTTTAGGCATAGATTTGTGTATGGCGTTACTTCGCGAGCCTCACACCCCGGTAGGAGTCAGAAACGGGATAAGGGAACGCAGGGACTGCACACGTTTCTTTCTAGTTAGAAGTGGTGTCATGGTATGGAGCACAGACATTTTTACTTATGTGGATGATGGAATGAGGCGCCTCGGTTATATTGGTCGATAGTGGCCAATTGATAGGTCCAATAGGATCGGGAAACGTGTGTTTAGGCATAACTAATCCACTAACGTATATTTGTGGACCAGCCATATCCTGAGACATTTGCTAGAGTGTCTCGAATCAGTAAGGAGATCTTCCTTAGCCTTGACTCATGATGGAAACCCAATTTCCAATACAACATTACAGATTTGATTGTAAACCTATATATGGTGACATAGTAGGATGGGGTACTATGCCGTCTTGGATTGATACGTTCACTTTGAAAGTATTTTAAAATTGATTAGACACTAATAATAATATTAAAAATTGTTTTATACGTATCAAGCATGTTTGATCATTATAAGGTAAAACTCTATCCTATGGTTTGTGTTGCATTGTGTGATGGGACTTGAGTCTTATAATGATTTCATTTTCTAAAAAGCATTGCGTTGTTTTGAAAAGATTTATTTAATTTATGCACTGGCAATCCAATAGAGTAAACCCTTTCCACATTACCGGCTTGGTCCTGTGATTAGCCTTATTATTAGATAAATTAAGTAAGATTTCTCATACCAGTCCCATGAATGACCCGTAGTTTGTTTCACTTGCAAACTCGGGTGCCCTTATTTTCCATACGGCAAGTTGAGTAGCTTATTTTGCAGATATTTTGAGCAGGATTCTGGATCGAAGCTTAAAGCTGTGGCCAGAGCATTGATAGTATTCCGCTGTGTTAGTTTCATTTTTGCTGCATTGTATTACATTTGTTGTAAATTAATCTTCCGCTGTATTATATTTTGATGTACTCTGGTATACTCTGTACTCTAATGTAACATTAATATAATGTTTATAAAAATCTTTCGTTATTTGTTCTGATGTGTTGTATGCCCGAAGTTAGCGTATGCGGGATTCAAACGGTCTTGGTCGATTTAGTGATTGATTGGGTCTAGGCGAAATCCATTGTCATTACAAAAGTATAGTTAGTTTAATTATTAATCAATAAAATTAATCCCTTTTTGTACAAGCCTCTCAGCTCCATCCTGCCCATGTTCCGTCCTTCCCACAAACCGTGACTCCCACGCAAAGCTTCACATATAAATACAATGCATAGTTAAGTCCTACGATCAACAACCCTAAAAGAAATCAATCGTGGTCAACCATTCATATTATCTGCACCTCCACAAAACATCTGAATGGTCAAAACAATTCAAACGTTATTCAATTAAAATCTTAGAATATGTTCATCAATTAGTGATTACTCCACTGCGAAATCAATCATCTCGATGAGCTCTTCGATCTGAACGGCGGTGATCGAAAGTCTCGACCTATAGTGGACGCAGTTATGGTCGAAGCCGTGACCATTAGGTAAGCTTCTAGCGGTTGAGGACAGCATCGGATGGCGTGAAACTCGTCCTGGAAGTACAAAGAGGGGAGGTGCACGATCCAGCGAGGTCTGATTGGCCTCTGGTCACGGCCCGGCGGCAAAACAGTCCACTGATGGACTTCGATTTGGGTACGTTGGCCTGAAATTGTATTCATGAATACTAGACGGTGCAAAAGTATATCGGCCAATCTCCTTTAGCACATAATCTGTTTTAATAATCGAAAATATAATAAAGGACATTATGTGATCATAAATGATTAATGAAATCTAAATCGCTCATAGGTTCACTGGGAATATGGTGTGGAAGCAGTTTCAAATCAACTCTATTATATAATAATAAACAAGCAATTAACTGTTAAGATCAAATTTAAAATTACAATTATTAGTTAGTATAATTATATATTTATAATAGTCGAAACTAATGGAAGGTTTCAAACAGGGACATCATCTCATCGGATAAAGGAAGGCAAATAGAAGTGACTATCATTTGTAAACTTTTAGGTGAAGGGTCAGCCTGTTTTGGTGAATATTAAATTTATTTAACCTTTATAATTTTATTAAGGTTAATAATCATTTAGTGATAAGTTAATTATATCATAATTAGAAACATGGATTGGATATAGGTATATTGGGTACTGCTGAGCAAAACGAGAAGATTAAAGCAGCGGCCTGATTCTTGTTGCCTAGGATGACCAAATATAATTAAAATTCATTAGGGGTTAGGGAATAAATTTGTAAGTTAATTACCTTTTTAAGATGCATTAACTAAAATTTATTTATAACTGAATCAGTTTTGATCATGCAGAAGACCATAAGATAGGAAGGAAGGTCATCTATTCTTGGGACGACACCTTGGTTAAATAAGAAGTAATGAGTTTAATTAATAAGTAATTAAGGTTTTATATTTATTAATTAAAGATTTACTAATTCTAATTTAACCATAAATTAAAATTTATTCATAACTCGTATGTTTTAACAGAATTGAACCAAACAAATTGCATCGGGATTGAGGTGAAGAACTTTGTACTATGGAATCATCATGGACAAAGCTAGAAGCTGTTGGAATTTTGGTTAAATTAAACATTGTTTAATTAACTAAAACTGTATCATTTCGACGCCAAATGAAATCCGGTGAGTTAAACTCACATAGTTCTTCCCATTTATATTTTATATAAATTGGGTTTTTATTTTGTGTGCTCTGGTTGCTAATGGTTGACTATTTTCTAGTTATATATTTATTTGTTAATTTAACCAATGAAATTAAACGTTGTTTAATTTCAGTGAAATAACAAATCGTTATTAACGATTGGATCCAATGAAGGTACCTTACCTTGTTGGTCAAGTTTATAAAATAAACGTATTTAATGGTGTTTAATTATTTGAACTAATTGAATTGTTTTGTTTATTGGTTGATGTTAAATGGTTGTTATTTATTATTATGGAATTGAATGGTTTTATTTGTGATAACCGTTTTGGATACAGGGAAGAACAGGTTAGAGGGATCCAACGGGATTCCCAAATATATTATTTATTTTTATATTATCATATATGAAATGTAATAATTGGGTGATTTTTTTGATTAGTGATCGTTGACTGAAAATTCAACATGTGTTATGTTTTAACCAATGGGCAATATTGGTTGAGTAATCGGAAGTGGCCTAAGAATAAACTGTTTTGTTTTATATTGATTTACCGCCAGGAAGATTGATAGAACAGAAGTTATAAAATTTATTTTATAACTGAAAATAGACTTTTAAATATATTATTTTAAATAAAAGTTTGTTTAAAGAAAATAAATATTTATTTTATTTAAGTTTATAATTAATTATTAATTGATTTTTTAAAGTCAATTCTGATGTTAATCAGATCAATAAACTTGTGAATAGAAATTAACCTAATCGTTAAATTTGGATAATTGTTTTGTTAAGAAACAATTAAATGGAATTATTTAAATTAATTACATTATTAATTAATTTAAAGAGAAAACAAATTGGAATCGATTAACGAGATAACCATGTTTAGAGTTGACTAAATTGACCATTTTTAACAATTAATTATTAAATTAGTTTGATTTGAGTTAATCTAATAAAATAGTTTAACGAATATTTGTTTTATTTTAATAAGAATTTAAAACTGAATTTAATATTTGTTTTAGTTAATAAAGAAATTAACTACTTTACAGTAGTTAATGATTAAAATAAATTATTATTTTAATTAATAAAAATTTAGAAAATTAACTTTTAATTGAGATCCATTTAAAGGTAATCGAAATTGAAATAAAATCTAGTTGAATGTTGAAAGGAGGGTATGTACGGGATTCATATTTAAAACCCAAATTTTTATAACGTAGTTATAAAAGGAATTTCAAGCGGATACGATAGCTTGAATCAAATGCTTACTTAATAGTCAAATTTAGTAAAAGAAGAAAAGGATGAAAAGGGGTTTATAATAGACCAATGTTATATAAATGAGGTTCAATATGTTAAAGCGTTAATTAACATCACTTAATAACGGGATTATGTAAGAAGGGAATAAAAATAAGATTTCCAAAGCAGGAATGGTTGAATGGATCTGGAAAGGGATTGATAAAAGTGAATTTGGGTAAAGAAGTGGATCATAGGATTTGATAAACAAATCCGAATTATGAAAGGAAATTGTTTTAAAAAGGTAAAGGTTAAAAAGTGGTGCTTTATAAGGAATTACTTAATTATTAAATTATGGAATAATGTTATATTCAAGAAGGAGATTTTCAAAGAGATAAGAAGGTTGCATGAAACCGTATTTTGAATAAAGTAGTAAAATGGGAATTTGTGTTGGTATTAGAATGAAGTATCAGTTTTTGGATTACAATTGGTATCCATCTTATGATATAAACGTTGTTGATCAAGGTTTGAGAGGTAATTGAAATACCCTAACTTAAACGACATCAGGATTATCTAAGGATGATATTAGTTATAATGGTTAAAGGGATTAGTGATAATTTATTATTTCCATTAGTGACATAATAATGCAATGTTGGGTGGAAATTTGAAGAATATATAACGAGAGATCCGAAGTAAAGAAAAATAGAAAAACATGAGAATATATATATATATATATATATATATATATATAAAGAGATGATACCAAGTAAAAGAAAAATGGAAGGGGATTGCATGAATTATAACGATATTTTAGAGTTAGGAAGGAAATGTAAAAGTTGAGTTTTATTCAATAGGAATAAACACTGGGCGAGGTCATGAAATGAATAAAAGATATTTCATAACGTTATTTTTACGAATAAATAAGTTGAATTAATTTCCCTAATATTAGATAACAATGGGGCTAATGTTTTGAAAATGAAAATAGAAAAACTGGATATGATATAGGATTTTCCTAAGGGTTAAAATGGGTTTTTTAAAAGAAAAATCTTATGTTAAATAAGAAGCAAAAACTATATTCATACTATCAAAATATTTAAGAGTTTTAAATTTTCATTTTGTTTTAATTAAAAGGCCAATTGATGCCGAATACTGAACTAATGAACTCATTGGATGTTCATGATTGAATCACTGTTTCTTTTGATTGTTAAATCACCGACTATCAAATCTATCCAATACAATTGTTGGTACGGGAAGACCGGGATTGAATTCGTATTCGAAAATCATTCCGACGAACAAATACATGAAGATATCAGAAGATGATAGAGATGGAGCATTGTAGACTGTAGATCTTCATAAATGGAAGAATTAATAATAATCTATATGTTGCAACCAGAGATAAACCGTGATTCTGTCGTGGTTGGAATCTACATATTGCAAGGACTACTCGCTACTGATCTATTGGGTGATTCGTTGGATGTGGTAGGAGGGTGCCTTCAATTCATCCTATTCCTAGATGACTTGTATGGATGGATGTCTGACAGGGTATTTCCAAAGGAATTACGTACGTTGATTTTTTTCAAACGTACTATAGTTGATGGCGGAGAAATGATTTTTCTCTAGCCAAATAACTAGAGTATTTTTTTGGACGTCAATTAGTGATATCTGGCGGATTTGACGATGTGGCATTCAAAGTGAATGATGATATGATGTTCCTGAAGATAATTCAAACCTCAAGCCTCATCAACCGGGAAATGACAAAAATCGGGCAGGCAGCATGGCTATGTGGTTCACTCCCATTAGGGTGTATAATCACCTATCTAGAGAAATTTCATTTCCTTCTTTAATCTATTTCGATCTTGTCCCTTTCAGTAAACGGTGGTTTGAGCCCAACCCTTGGTGATATACATTCGATACACTCAAGCGAAATGAGTGGTCGGTCATGTGTGGGCCGGGGTGCAAGATGTTCTTGTTGAACCTAGTGTATTCCCCTCTAGAGATACACTATCGATAGGTGGTCCCATACCTTATCATAGTCAGAATCCAATCTCCAATAAGCGCCCGCGATTTTGATTGTATACTATATATGTGGAGCGTGAGATGCAAGCATTCCGCTAGATTGATATCTACTTGTATTTAGACACTATTATAATATCAAAAATGATATTGATTTCAAAAATGTTTTGGGTTATCATAAGGTAAAAACCATCCATATTTATGTGTGGATTTGTCTTACGATTATCCTTTTCTTCAAAAGGATTTTAACTTTAAAATCAAGTTGTGTGATACCCTTAAACTTAGTGTGTTTTCCTCACTCTGGTTCACCAGACTGACCCGATGTTTTGAAAATGCTTGGGTTAGAACGAGTTGTACAGGTTCAGGGTATTGGTGCTGCGATGTCCAGAGATGAGCTGGAGGTGTTCAGATGTATTGTATCTTGTATTTATTCTGTTGTATGATTGTATATGAGGACTGATTATTATCACTGTCCAGATGTGAGGTGCACTCTGATATTGTAAGTATTTTTAAAAGCTCTCAAAAAAGATTTATTTACGTATTATATTTTGTTCCGTTGTGATGTGAGACTCTGTGTTGTGTTGGTACTTCTTCTTCTTCTCCTATTCTAATATTTCTTTCTATCTCACTCTATAATTTCTTTCTATTAACTATCCAGTGTTTTTGGTGTTTGGAAGATCGGCACAGGATACGGTAAATGTATTTATGTCGATTTTCAAGGCTGAAAATCCTTAGGTCGTTACATGAACTATTGATTTCTTGATACTCATGAGTCTTGAAACTTGAAATCCTCTACTTTGAAATCTTTTTTCTCTAAACTATATGGTCTTCCATAATAAATACCTACATAGATTTCCTGTACACACACACACAAATATATATATATATATATATATATATTAGAAAATTGTGTTGGTATATATTTTATAACAATAATAATCGAAACAACGTTAAAACAAGGTTGTTGTCATCAAAACCATCACCATTACTATCACAGCCTCTAACAATCTCCCTTTTTTATGATGACAACCTTGTCTATAAAATATTCATACATGATGTCTTGATTCTTCGATTACTCCCCTTTACTCTTTTAACTCCCCCTTAATCTAAGCACTATTTTATAATTCTCCCTCTTTCTCATCAACAAAAACTATATAATCCTGTCTAGATTTTAATGCGCCCCCTAAAACTAAGGCATAGATCTAAGACTAATACGATTATAATATCTAAAACTGACAATCCTAAAACTATTCTACACCAAATCTAGTATAATAGTTTAGTAATATCCTTAGGTATAAATACAACCATATAGACATTAAATATTAAGGAACATCCATACGAACATATATTTTGTTATTATTTATGTTGTTTTACAAGGACATAAGTATCTTTAACAAATGTATACAAATATTCACATATAATAGCACATATGCGAATATACAGTCTTAATTACTAATTGTTTCTAACAATTAGGGATTTGTCAATTGGACAATTTGGGTAATGAAGACGGAATTCCCCATTTTGTTCAACCACATTTCCATCCTTATCGAAACAGACTTCACCGACACATATTACTTGATCGTCTTTGTCCATTCTTTGATTATTGTAACGACCCAGATTTTCGGTCATTTTAATTTGTATATTTAATTTTGTTTTAAATATTTTATTTGGAATATTTATGGATTTTTAATATTTAATTCTTTATTAAAAAATGAAGTTTAAATGTTATAATTTATATATAATTTAAAACGAGCTCTGCAATGGCACGGTAGTTCGTAATATTAAGTTGTAAAATTCAATTGAATATGCATAATCCAATATAAGTTGGAATTTCATGAAACAAGAAACGTTTGAATCTGTTTGATTATAATTTACTAATGAAAGAGAAAAATCTGGATTTCAGTTTCAAAATTGTTAGTTATGTCTAATTCCAATTTTAAAATAGTCACTATGGAAATCGCTTGTAAACGATAACGTTTATTTAATACATTTAATAACGTTTTCTATATAATTTAGATAGCGGTTAACTCGAAATTTTGATGTTGCGTTATAATTTGATATTGAGTAAATATGAAGCCAGATACTATTCCATTCGGGTATATCTAACGATAATTTTGAATTTAATAGTTACGGGATTTATTTAATAATTTATCAATATTATTTTAAAAGCTATTTATATAATTACAGACCCTATTGTAAAACATGGAACGGATGCGCCATTATTGTAGAACATGACAGCATTGTAAAGTCATATATGAATCAATATACCAAATAACCGATAATAATCAATATAAACATGCATACTGAAATTAAAAGTTCAGAAACATCCACATAACAAAAGATTCAAAATAACAATTAGCGTAATAAAAACTTTCAAGCATGGCAAACGAGGTCAAAAGACAACAAAACTAATTGCCATCGTAGGCAGAAGAAAGTTATTGAAGTTGACAATCAAATATAGTAGAAAAAGAAAAATACAAAAAGATGAAAACTAGCTCTTCACGTGTATATATTCCTATACAAGATTTTTGCAAAGCCGAACCTAACAACTTAAATATTGATGTGAAGTATTGCAAACCATCAATCAAATATACATGTACTTCTTCAAATCCCTACTTCAATGTTGGGAGACAACGCTTTGCAGCAATGGGGCTACTCGTATAAAACAGTAAGCCTAACCGATTCTTCATATTAGCACAGACCCTATTGGAGAAGACAATTCAAGCCTGAAACTTTCAACCCATCAACCCAGTACCCTCAATCTTCACAAATCAATAGACCGATGCGCAACTACTCCATGAATATAAAACACATAGCTTCCATACCTACTGAGTAGACATCGTTCTTATCTTCAGAACCTTTCACTTCTATATATACCTTGAATTTACCAGGCCAAGCGTTTTAACTGTGTTCTTTTTTTTCACTTCGCAACTTCTTCAGGTTGTAACATAAAATAACCAATTAGTCACGTATTTAGTAATGGATGGAAATAATCCATTCCATTCTTCCTGTATATGAGACCCTCAATCTATACATTGATTACCAAAGAATTAAACAGCAAATATCGAAATCACAATGAGATTTATGCTCTAATGGGTTTTGATGGAAATCAAAGCGGTGGGAGGACTAGATCTGGCCTGAAAGGTGTGACCTTTGCGGACGAACCACGGGCTAATGGAAGGTCTAGAGATGATGAGGGTCAAGCTAAAGGAGGAGCTAACTAGGGCGCGCGGTTTGGAAGTGGCCGATGGAACTCTGATCAACGAAGTAGTGGGGGACGGTGCGATTTATTTTAGCAGCGTGGTGGGTTAATTTGGACAAGTGTAAATGAAGCAGATGGTATAAAAACGAAGGTGGCTCAATTCTTTTATTTGGGAAGGCTTCAACGTGGATGGTTTGGGGATGGGTTGTGTGAATCTTTGGACATGCAAACGAGAAGGCCCACTTCCAGTGAATGAAAACTAATTGCCCTGCTAAGGTTATTAACAAACAATTAGTTCAACTTATATGAAACAAAAAGTTGATTAATTTTATTTTGGATTGTTATTGATCATAAGGACTAAAACTTGACAGGGTTTAAACGATTTGGCTAGGGTTCTGGAATTTCCAGTCATGGTTTGGAACAAGGAGGGAACAAATGAAGTAGTGGATAAAGAAGTCAAGCTATAATATTTAAATCCAAGTAATTAGTTCATTAATTTAAATTAATTAGTGATTAAAATAAGGTTAATTTTAAATATTAACAACGTATTCATATTTTACTATAATTTGTCGATTCAAGATAGACTAGAACTGTATTTACGAGCATGACGTTATGAAACGGAATTGAATTGGACGGGGTTGGAATTAACTGGAACAAGATGTGTATACGACACAGATCAAAGTGAAATTTACTCACTCAGTTTTTATCTCACTTATGTTTATATATGTCGGGTTTAATTTGTATG
This sequence comes from Allium sativum, assembly GCA_030737875.1. Classification (NCBI taxonomy): domain Eukaryota; kingdom Viridiplantae; phylum Streptophyta; class Magnoliopsida; order Asparagales; family Amaryllidaceae; genus Allium; species Allium sativum. The sequence continues at coordinate 11,198,961 of CM060917.1, forward strand.
TGCTATGGTTGTTTATTTTGATGATCACTACATATATTTGTTGATATTGGCTTAACTAATTATATTAAACGTTTGTTTGATTTAATCGAAATTGATCGTTGTTTTAAACGGTCATAACCAATCAGGGTAACTTATCTTGTTGGTCACGTTTATAATAATAATAAACGTACATATGTAGAATTGGATGTTTAAATTATAGGTAGATTATTTAGACTATATCTGTATGATTTTATTTGAGATAACATATTTGTAAGTAGGGAATAACAGGTTGGAGGGATCCAACTAGATACCTCACCAGTAGTTAAAATTTATTTTATTATAATATGCGTTGACATATGAAATGGTGACGTAGGGATGGACAGGTTGGAGGGATCCAACTGGATTCCTCACTAATATTGATAACGTTTATCAGTATGATTGGATGTGATTTATTGATGTGAAATTGGTTAATATTTCATGGGTTTGGTACTATAGTAGACATTTGCCTATTTAGTACTGATGATAAGATAAAAGATTTTGGAATTGATGTTTAATAGATTCTGAATATTTTCAAAGTTAAATATATATATATATATATATGTTTATTTTAAATAAAATGTTTGTTTATAAAATAAACATCTAAGTTTTTCTTTACATTTGTAATTGTGTAAATTATAGTTAAATGGAAGTTAAAAGATATTATTAAATAAATAGATAGTAGTGTAAACTAGAATGTTAAAATGGTTTTGTAAAGACTTAGGTAACATTAAGAAATTTATAAGATTTTATGGAAAGCGTCAAGATGGGTTAATAGGGTATAAATATTTGAGAATTGGTTTAAAGGAGAAGAAGCGTATTTTGTATAAATAAATGAACGTTTTTACAACGTTGTTTAGAAAATATCCAGGAATGAGATTAACTAATAAAGGAATTTAATGGAATGAGAATATACACGAAATTTGAAAGTGAAATCATTATTTAATATTGGATATAAAGCTGGTATTTAAAAATAGTTAATAAATGGATAACGATTGAGTTAGAAATTTATAATATTTATTTTAAATATTAAGGAAATGGCCTTAGGAAAAGTAATTAAGGGAATTTTAAATAAATGAATAAGGAAATTATAAAATGAAAGGAATTTGGTAAATCAAGGTGAAGAGTTTTTGAAAAGGGATTTGTAACATTTTATTCATAAGGATTAAGTTGAATTATTTTAGTTAATAAAATAATGTTTCAAAATAGTTGAAACTGAATATTGAGGTTATATAGGGATATAATCGTTTTAAATAGTAAAAAGGGAATATGATGGTGATTTTAAGAATTGGAACTTTTTTGTACGTTGGTTGAGCTGAGTAATTTTCATGGTGTCAATCTGATGTTGGTTACGACTTTCAGGGTTGATACTGAAAAATTTATTCACTTGCCAATTTATGATGGGAAGTAGTTGAATTAGAATGAAATGATAATTGATTTTCTTATATTAAATAAGAAAACGGAAATGATTTCTGAATATGATAAAGTTAGAAGTTAAATATTTAATTAACGATGGGGTAATTAAAGAGGCTAAACGATGCTGGGTACTGAATCAGTGAATTCAATTTTCTTTTTATGGATGAATGGTTATTTATTTGATAGTTAAATAACCGACTATCGAATCTGGACTATACGATTGTTGGTACAGAAAGACCGGGATCGAATTTATATTCGAAAACCATTCCAAACCGGCAAATATGATAAGACGCTAATTGAAGATGGAGCATTTGAAGACCGTGGATCTTCATAAATGGAAGGGCTACTTGATAAATTTCTCTGATGTTGCAACCAGAGATATTTTGATAGTAATTCGGTCGTCAGTGAAATCTATGGATTGCAAGTACTTCTCGCTGTTGATTCATATGGTGATTCCTAGGATGCAGTGGGAGGGTGCCTTCGGTTTGTCCAATCCCAAGACAACTTGTATGGACGGATGTCTGACAGAGTATTTCAAAAGGGATTACATATGTTGATTTCTTCAAACGTACTACAGTTGGTGGCGGAGAGGGGCACTTCTCTTAGCATAACTACTAGAGTATTTTGTGGGCGTCAATTAGTAACATCTAATGGATCTGACGATGTGGCATTCGAAGTGAATGGAGGCAAGATGTTATGAAAGGTAATTTAAACCTCAAGCCTCATCAACTAAAAAATGACAAAAATTGGTCTGGCAATATGGCTGTGTGGGTCGCTCCCATTAGTGTGTATTGTCGCTGTCTAGAGAAAATTTATTATTTGTTCTCCTTTTCGCTTCTGTATCTCTAGGGAACGGTTATCTTGCTAGCAACCGTAAGGTGATAAGACATTCGATACACTCAAGAGAAATGAGTGGTCAGTCATGTGTGGGCTGGGATGCATGACGTTCTTGTTGAACCCAGTGTATTCCCCTCTAGATATACACTATCGAAAGGTGGTTCCATACCTTGTCATAGTTGGAATCCAATCACCAATAAGCGACCGCGGTTTCAATTGTATCTATATACGTGGAGCGTGAGATGAAAGCGTTCCGCGAGACTGATATTTATATGTATTTAGACACTATTATAATATCAGAATAATATACTGATTTCAAAAATGTTTTGGGTTATCGTAAGGTAAACACCGTCTTTCTTTATGTGTGAATTTGGTCTTACGGTTATCCTTTTCTTTTGAAAAGATTTTGACTTTAAAATCAAGTTGTGTGATACCTTTAAACTTAGTGGGTATCTCACTCTGGCTCACCAGACTGATCCGGTATTTGTAATGCTCTAATTAGACCGAGTTGTACATGTTCAGGTTATCGGATGTTGTGAAGGGACGAGCCGGAAAAATACAGACATATGATGTTATACTATTCCGATGTGTGTTATACATGAGGACGGGTTATTATAACTGTCCAGATGAGTGATGCACTCTGATGATTGTAAGTATATTTTCAAGCTCTCAATAAATATTTATTTTTATATTATATTTTGTTCTACTGAGATGTGAGACTCTGTGTTGTGTTGGATCTTCTTCTTCTTCTATTCTAATATTTCTTTCTTTCTTCTCTCACCCCCTAAATTCTCATTATTAACTATCTGGTGTTTTCGAGACTTGAGGTGTGACAAATAATACAGGATTATGTATAACTATCAGAATTCGGGTACTGAATTCCTACCACGTCGTTACAGTGGTATTAGAGCTATTGATTTGGCAATATCCTTGGATTTGTGATGTGACTCGATACAGATAGGGTTAGTAATACCCTAGATTGAGTTGAGTGTATATATATGAGAGAGTATTTGTAGATTTTGTATAAAAATAGTTTGTATTGTGTTGTTTGGGCAGTTCAAGTGTTGAGAAGCATTGAACTAGGAAAGTTCACAATATTGTTTTGTTAATAGGGTAAATGAAATAATTTTACCCAAATTATTTTTTTATATAGAAAGGAAATAATTGTGTTAAACTATTGGGATATAGTGGTTGGATTGATTTAAGTGGGATTCAAATGGAAATTTGAATTTGAATGGTTAATATAACCAGAAAATTTCACATATATTGTTGTGAATGAGAATTTTAATATGAAATTGGAAATCAAGATTTGACTTAAGATAAGTTAAACAGAATAAATTAGAGTGATGGTGTTTGAAACAGAATCAGAATTTGGATTATAAATGGAATGTTTGATAAATCAATTAGATAATTGGATATGAAATAAGACTTAAATTGGTGAAGTGAATATTAACGTTGAATATAAATTCAATTTACTTGGTTGAATTAGTTGTGTGTTAGTTGTTATTTGGATATTAGTTTAGTTGAAATTAATCCATCGATAGCTTAATGAAAAGACTGAATAGATTGAAAACTAAATTCTAGTATAATAAAAATTTGAATGGAACTGCTTATGAATTATGACTGGATGATTTAAATCTATATTTGCGTACACCTTTCTGAATGATGCCTTGGGAATAATTGAAATTAAATTGGTTGACTAGAGAAGTATTATTTAAAAATTTCATGTATTGGTCACTTACATGTTGAATTGAGTTAAGTACATGTAATGACCCGCATTGCCAGAGGTATTTTAATTAATTTATTTAATTATATAAACAGTGATATAGTGAATTAAATAGTGGTTTAATTAAATAAAGTGAATATTTAACCAAATTAAATAATAGAATAATATATTTAATTTAGGAATAATCAAAATATTGGAAATCACAATATAATGTGAACTGGGTCACCCCTAATATTTAATTCAGCTTAGAGTTGAAGTATATTGACGAATATATTCAATCGACGTCATTTTGAACGTAGAATTATAATATAATTAAAATAGAGCGTGTAACGACGCGGTAGTTCGCGATTTGGCGATTCAGACTTCAACTGAATATACAGGGTCCGTTTTAAATCGGCAAGAAACATTAGGAGCTGGTGAAGTATATTTTTCTAGTGGAAGAGAAAAATATGGATTTCGTCGGGTAGATTTTGATTTACGTCCAAATTAAATTTCAGAAAAGTCGCTATGGAATTCCTTTATAACTCGCAACGCTTTATTTACGTTATAAATAGATTTTCAGTATAAACTGAATATCGAGATAATCTGGAATCTGAAATATCAAGCTGTAAATTCTGATATGATATTCTGGAGCTGTACGATATCATATGTGAAGATATACGATAATATAAATTTATTTATATTTAATTTAATTACATTTAAATATATTTATATATTTAAATGGGTCGTCCAAAGCTTTAAAAATAGCCACTTTTGCAAACGAAGTCGGAATTCGACGAAACTAATTTTGTTGGATCTGCAACATCAAATTATTGTTAGATTCTAAGTTTTGTGATTTTTAGAGTCAGTATGTGGTCGTACGGATTTTTAGAGTGAAAAACAGTCAGTATTTCGATAGTTAAAAATATGTTGTGTATGAGTATCGTATGTGGTCACAGGAATTTTTAGAGTACAGAAACGGATATAAAAGGATAAAAATAAAATATCTAAAAATATCTAAACCTAAGGATAAAAATAAAATATCTAAAAATATCTAAACCTCCTATAAATACACCACCTATCCTAAACCTAATTCATTTCATTTTTCTGGTCAACACAAAATCGCCGCCGTGTTCTTCATTCCAACAGTAAAACCCCCCACTTTGGAAAATCAAATCAATTCAAAACAAATGCTATAAATTCCAAACTTCATATATTTGAGATCCCCATTCGATGCTCTTCAGTGTGATATAGGTTTGGACGGGTTCGGTGGAAGTTGTGAACGCTGAAATACTGTATAGCGTGTGTAAATCAACCTAGGGTTGAGCGTTGTGATTGATTAAGGGATTTAGGAGTGTTTTCGAATTCATAAATGAAGTGAGGAGATCGAATGGCTTCAGTTATGTTTTTATTTGGGTTGTTCGATGGAAAAAATGTCGTGCGATCTCCTGGTTGGTGCGAGGTAGCTGTTCGACGCGACCGTACATGAGGTGTCGAGTTTGTTTGCTTGGGTTTGGGGAGATAGAGATTTTCAAGGGGAGTTGATGGGTGGTAGTCTCGGTGAATTCGGTAATGAGGAGAAGGAGCGTTGGAGTTTTGGAGTTGGCGAAATGGTATTTGGGTACTAGAGTTCCAACTGTCGGGGAAGAAGACATCATAGACGGGCTGGTATGTTTCTCAAATGGGCCGGTGATGATCAAGAGGGTAAAACCCATTTGAAGTTTATAATTTAAGTTATTTTTAAATTAAATAAGGTTCGAACTTGTTAACGCAATATCTTGATCATACTTAATCAGAATTTCGAATGGTTGGATCCGTTAGGATCGTATGGACGAGCACTCCACAATGAAACTGACTGGAAGTCCATTGGAGCTCATTTGAATTTATGGCGAAATAAATTGTTTGATTCAAATCAAATAAAAAGTTTATCGTTCTTTAACGATGAACTACCAATGTGAGTAAAACTCACCAACTCTGAACAGTTCTATTTTTATAACGTATATTTAGAACTGATAAATGATGACTGATTGCTGTGTGCTAATTGTTGGTTGAGTTGTTTGGGTATTGATTGAAATCATAGATAATGATATATATAAATCGTTAATCGAATATTAATTCTGTTTTATCAGAATATTTTATATATGTGTTGTTTAACATCTGTGATGCAGGGGAACAGGTTGGAGGTGTCCAACTGGACTCCTCAATATTTATAATACTGTTCTGTTTATATGATGTGATATATAATCTGTTTGATTATGTGTGTTTAAATGATATCGATCATTGGGGTTTGCTATTTTAAATATCATAAGAGACCCTGGGATGTAAAAAGAATTATTTCAATGTATATTGAAATAAAGGGATTTTATAAAATCAACAGATTTTATAAAAGGAAACATTTCGAAAGTAAATGAAAGGAAAATATTTATAAAACGAATAGAGTTTTATAAAGGAGAAAAATGTTGATAAAACGAATAGAATAGAATAAAGGAATATCTATTTAGAAAATAAATAGGATAAAGGAATACTTTTAGTAAATAAATAGCATTATAAAAGGAATATTTAGTTGGAAACTAAATAGGATTATAAAAGGAAATTGACGAGATAAAAAGGAGTTAATCAAACGTAGTTTATCAAAAGGAGTTAATCAAACGTAGTTTATCAAAAGGAGTTAATCAAACATAGTTATTCAGGATAAGTTACCATTTAGCACGACTGCTAGCATAATTCACAGGGATGCAGATGGCCTATGGCGGTTGGATGTTTCCTGAGGGAATCAAGCGTAACCATTGTGATCGCTGCGATCTAGAGTCAAGCGAATGGAGTTAAATTCAATATTAGTTATTCAAATAGGAGTTAAACAAATAGAGTTATTCAATTAGAGTAAATCAAAATGGAGTTAAACAGAAATTAGAAACTGACTAGAGATTAATAAGTTGAATAATTTTCTGGGTATCGATCTGATGTTGGTTCCGGCCTTCGGGGTTTATACTTAGGAAGTTGTTCTCTTGTTGGTTATAGTTAGAGTCTGATAGATGTGGGACGATAGTGATATGTAAATAAACAAATGGAAATGTTTTCCAGTGTTAATAATGTATATTTTCTAAACATAGAAATGAGGAGATATATATATATATATATGTGGTTGATGATTGATCGATATAATTTCCAATTGGAAATAATATCATTGTTTGCACCCCTATTTTTCTTTGATGGTTAAATCACAGACTATCGAAATTTTCGACCATTTTAACGTTATTAATATGGAGAGACCGGTTGGATTATTATCCAAAGAACCACTCTGTATTGGCATAAGCGTTGCGAATCATATATGCCAAAGATAATTGAAGACGGAGTTATGCAAGGACTATCCTGTTTACAGAATAGTGCCTTCGTTTTGTCCAGTCCCAGGACGACCTATATGGAAGAATGTCTGACAGAGTACATCTAGTAGATCGCGTAAGTTGATCTCTTCAAACGTATCCACGTTTGGTGGTGGAGGAATTCGTTTCTCTTAGCTGTATACCCGTGGTATTTTTGGGGAAATCAATTTGTGATTTGGCAGGTATGACGATGTGACATTCAAAGTGAATGAAGATGTGGCACGTAAAAGATAAGCGTAGATTCTAGCCTCACATCCGGTAAATGACAGAAATCGGGCAGGCAGCATGGCTAAGTCGGTCGCTCCGAAGTAGGGTGTATAACCACCTATCTAGAGAATATTCATTTGCTTCTTTAATATATCAATGTTGTCCCATATATATACGGGAAACGGTTGCTGATCCCAAGTTTTTGGCGTCGTTGTCGGGGATTTGGAACGCATCAGGGTTGTGAACGCATCCGAAGTTACAAATTTCGGAATTAGAGGAATTAAGAAATGAGGCGTATGAAAATGCGAAAATCTACAAGGAAAGAACCAAAGCCCAACACGACAAAAACATACTTCGTAAGGAATTCAACGTAGGTCAAAAAGTTCTTTTATACGACTCTAGACTTCACTTGTTTCCAGGAAAACTCAGATCTCGATGGACTGGACCTTATGTTGTGAAAACAGTATATCCTCATGGAGCGGTTGAAATTGAAAATCGTAGGGATGGAAAAGTCTTCAAAGTAAACGGTCAACGACTGAAACCATTTTTGGAATTCGAGCAATATGACGAAGATGACCTTATCAATCTGCATGAGCCTGATCATCCACCATGAAATCAGCTGGTACACGTTCCTTTTCTTTTATTTTGCATTTTTTTTTATTTTATTTTTGTTTTTCTGCCTTAGACAGTTGGGACACTGTCTCAATCAAGTGTGGGGGGGGAGTCTGCATTGCATTCTTTTGATTTTTCTTTAATTTTTCTTTCTTTCTTTTCATGTAGGACCATCATACATTTTATATTGTAGTAACATACCATAATATATATTTTTTTGGAAAATACGACTCATTTTCAATTGATACAACAAAATAAGTTTACAATTTTTAGTCAGTTGATAGTATTGTTTTCTCTCAACTTAGATCAAATAAGAAATATAATGAAAAGTCTGATTTTGAGGGATAATAGTGTAACCGGGGATTTGTTTTGACAAATCTAGGGTTGTGAACGCATCAGGGTGCTTATTTTCGATACCCGGTGCATTTGTTTTGACTTGGTACAACGTGGGTTAATTTAGTCTGTTGAGTCCTTTTCTGTTTAGCTTAGTTTTTTTTTTTTTTTTGTTCTTTTTTCAAAAAAAAAAGAAATCAAGGGTCAAAGAGCAAAATCCAAGCAATCAAACGGGGATTTGGAGATCAAACAATTTGCAAACACTGGTATTTCAATTACTATAGTCGCTCAACTGCTCTCAACAAACGGCCGTACCCCGCTCTGTAAAATTCTCTAAACTCTATAGGTGCTCAGCTGTTTGACAATTATAGAAATTGATTGTAAAAATCTTCTGCAAGGGCAGCGACTTTCTTGTACAATTTTTTTTAATTCTGTGACTGTTTGGTGACTGAAATTTCTGAATTTGTTTGTGAGGAATGAATTTCCATAACTAAAATCATCACTCTCGTCGTTTTTCAATTCTGAAACTTGATTCGACATTGTAAAATAATATAATGGAAAAGTGTTGCTTTGTGAAGTTGACTGTCTCGTATAATTGGATCGCGGATATATAGTAGTTCGATTTATTGAACTATTAGCAAAAGAGGTTGCATACTACCCGTAAAACATTGGTCGTATCCCTTAGTATCTACTATACGTGAACGACCATAAGACCCTCTTCCCCCTTTTAATTGAGTCAGTTAATTAATAGAGCACAACTCATTATTTTATATTATTTTGAATTGAGAATAATTTCTGTCTTGTCGTGACTTCTTTAAAATGTCTAATTCAGAAAAGTCTTTGAGAGAGATGTGGGATAATAACCGGAGTAGACGTACTCTTGAAGAGTATGAATACGAATTACATCTCATGAGGCAAGATTTTCCAAAATTTTGCGAGCCAAATGTCAACAACTTTCAAAATTTTCAAAATGACCAACCTTTTCAAAGTTATGATCGAAATGACGACTTCAATTCAAATTTCAACAATTTCGATTATGGGCCACATCAACATCAAAATGGCTTTGAAACCTAAGATAGCTTTGATCAACATAAATATGGGGTTGTAAACCAAAATTTCCAAAGTTATAGCTCATATCAACATCTTGAAAATAACCAAAATTGCAATTTTCTGCCAAATTTCAACAGTTTTGGTTACGAACATAACTTTTATGATCAAAATGATTTCCAATATCATTGTCAGTTTTCTGAAAATTCAAACAACTATAACATTGGAAATAGTATTGATTGTGAAATTGATGTGGACTATAATTTTGATAATCTAGAAATCAAAAATGAGAGCTCTCAAATCAACGACTCTGAAGAATGTCATTTTGATAAGAGGGCGGAAAGGCTAAATAAAAAGATGGATGAACTTCTTTGTTTAATGGCGTCTTATAAAGAACAACAAGAGCAACAAAATCAAATTCAAATAAGCGATGAATCAGAAAATAATTCAACTCTTACTAACATTGAAAATTTTCAAATAACGACTTTGGAAATTGAGAATAATCATCTTGCTGAAGTTTTTCAAAATTCAACAAACGATTTGGAATTCAACTCTTTTCAGAAAAAAGATTTAAGCTTGGATTTTGATCTTTCACCTTCAGGCTGCGAGAAACTTGAAATTTTTGGAATTGAACAAAATGAAAATGTTGAATTTTTCAATTCAAATTTGGAAAAGGATTTTAATGAACATGAATTTTTTGGATTGAATGAGGATGAGTTGCCAAATAAGGAAGTAGATTCACGTCACGAGTTCGAAAATTTTAACTTTGAGAAAATTTCAAACAAACTTGAAATTGTCAGTGTCGAAAATACGTTGTCAGTTAATGATGAGAAATGTGATCACATAGTTTTGAACAACACTCAGAATTCAAATTTCACTGAATTTATATACGATCACAAATTTTTGAAAAATTACACTGATAAATTTGTTGAACACATGAATTACTTTTGGAATGCTGGCTTGATGGAAAAACTTCATGTTAGGACGACCCTGGATATTTATCTCCTGGACTATAAATCTAGGTTTAAAGATGAGATGATTTTCAAAAACTTTTGCTTGTTAGAAAACATGCCTAGACATAGTGGGAATGAGATTCATCGGGCAAGAACCAAGTGTGGGGGAAAAAGTTGGTGGAATTCTTTGCATCGCAAACACATATATCATTGTACATATGATCCATTCTTATATATAGTTAGATTGCATTTCGTTCTACAAATAATTTTGCATCTCATTCACCATTGGGTAAGATCTTTCAAATTTAGGAAACGTTTACAGTGTGGACACTGTTTAGTTCTAGTGTGGGGGGAGTCTGCATTTCATTCATTATTCATTTTTTTTCTTTTCATTTTATGCCATTTAAATAGGACCATCATTCATTCTAGATTGTACGAACATACCATATTATTTTTTTGGAAAATACGACTCATTTTCAATTGATACAACAAAATAAGTTTACAATTTTTAGCCAGTTGATAGTATTTTTCTCTCTCAGCTAAGTTCGAATATGAAATATAATGAAAAGTTTAATTTTGAGGGATAATAGTGTAACCGGTACATAGGGAGATTCTTAGGTGATGGCCATGAAATATATTCTATATTATAGACTTTGTTTAAATAAGTGGAGGACTTAAAATACTTATATTGGCTTTCGAATCTTTAAAACTAAGTTGTGTTAAGTTGAATTTGCATAACTCTCTTTTTGTGCTTATAATTTCAATAATAATAATAGTAATCCAAGGGTATCCAACATTGCTTGTATATCAAGCGTTGGTGTGCAAACCCGCCAAGCTCTATCCGACATGTTGTTGACAAAGTCAGCGTTGGAATATCTTGGTCTCATTTCATGAGATTGGACACCTAAGGATTACCGACACGTTGTTGACAAAGTCAAAGTCGGCCTGCACAATCCGCCAAGCTCTTTACCTACTCTCCGTCAGTCCGCGAGGCAGTGCATGGGTGGTAAACCTTGGTCTTCTAAGTTAGGTGTATGTACTTAATCATAAATTTTAAATTTTTATAGAATAAAGAATAAGCGATGATGCCCAAACACTTCTTGACCTTATTGATTTGAGTAGCCATACATGAGAAAATAATAATACCACTTTACAAACTGTGCCAAGAAAACTAAGAATTTATTTCATGGCTGCACTATGTTATCGACCGAACAAACTGGCCAAACTAGAATTTAACATTTGAAAACTTGATTTATGTTGAAAATTTGTGACAAGTTGAGGTATCTAAAATAAAATCAACTGACTAGAAATTGTTAATTTAATTTGTTGTACCACTTCAGAAACAAGTCTTGTTTTCATTTTTGCTTTTATTTTGCATATGTCCATTGCATTCATGTAGTTTCATTAGAATCATAGCATACTGCATTTGGATTTTGTGGGTAGTATCCGCTAAAAACCCTCATGAGACACCACTCGTCCTACTAGGGACACCTAGAGGTTTAACGGCTTGTTTCACACGCTCAATGCAATCGTGTTTCCTACGAAAGTGTGACCTATCTAGTCTAGTTTTTAATTTTTGTTTTACTCGAGGACGAGTAAAAGATAAGTGTGGGGTATTTGATTGACATAGAAATGTGTTTATTTTATGCTCTTATATCTTATCTATTGTATATAAATAAATATTACTTGGGTATTGTTTTGTTACTTTTATACATGTTCCAACCCAGCTCGCATGCAACCAGAAAAATAGAGAAATGGAGATCAAATTGGTATATATTTACATTTTGAAGAATTGTAGATGAAGATCTCACATCTAGTTGTTGTTGGACAAGAAAATGATTGGTAGAAAGACCAAGAATTTCTCAAATCAAGGGAAGCTTGTCAAAGAACCAAGAGGAAAAGAATAAAGGCCAAAAATTTAATAGATTTAACTAAGGCCCATTTGAAACTCTCATTGTAAACTCTTTTGTGAATTCCCTAAGGCCCATCTATCATTGTATTAGGGTTAGGGTTAGGGTTTGGCTATCTATCCTATAAATACCCTTGTAATGTCATTGTAGCCACCATCCATTATTCTGTATCCTATTTTTCCGTATTCTCTTCTCCATTAATAAAAGTTCTTCTTCTTTTTACTATTTTTGCATTTTTCTTTCTTAGCAATCGGTGTTGTCTTCACAATTAGTTTTGAAAGAGCACCAATTGTATTTTACATTTGTTTCATTAGTGATTAGTCGTTTGATTAGTTTCAACGACAATCCTAATTTTATTTTTGTTGTTCTTCTTATTCTGCACTTTTATTTTCTGCATTGTTGTTCTTGTTTTGCAATTTACTTTCTTTAGTGATTAATCGTTGATTAGATTCAACGATAATCCTAAGTTTGCAATTTCAGTTTGTTTTTATTTCAACAAAATCTCCAGGCTTCGTCTAAGTTGCCCAAGAGATCAGATAAATAATTTGATTTTAATTTACCTCCCTGTGTTCGACCTGTATGCTACACACCTGTGCGCTTGCAGTAATTTAATTTAAAATTTCGCGCTTTTCTGAATCATAGGAAAGCGTCGATCAATCAAAATGGAGTTAAATAGAAATTAGAAATTGACTAGAGATTAATAAGTTGAATAATTTTCTGGGTATCGATCTGATGTTGGTTCCGGCCTTCGGGGTTTATACTTGGGAAGTTGTTCTCTTGCTGGTTATAGTTAGAGTCTGATAGATGTGGGATGATAGTGATATGTAAATAAACAAATGGAAATGTTTTCCAGTGTTAATAACGTATATTTTCTAAACATAGAAATGTGGAGATATATATATATATATGGTTGATGATTAATCGATATAATTTCCAATCGGAAATAATATCATTGTTTGCACCCCTGTTTTTCTTTGATGGTTAAATCATAGGCTATCGAAGTTTTCGACCATTTTAACGTTGTTAATTGGCATAAGCATTGCGAATCATATATGCCAAAGATAATTGAAGACGGAGTTATGCCAGGGCTATCCTATTCACAGAATAGTGCCTTCGGTTTGTCCAGTCCCAGGATGACCTGTATGGAAGAATGTTTGACAGAGTATATCTAATAGATCGTGTAAGTTGATCTCTTCAAACGTATCCACATTTGGTGGCGGAGGAATTCGTTTCTCTTAGTTGTATGCCCGTGGTATTTTTGGGGAAATCAATTTGTGATTTGGCAGGTATGACGATGTGACATTCAAAGTGAATGAAGATGTGGCATGTAAAAGATAAGCGTAGCTTCTAGCCTCACATCCGGTAAATGACAGAAATCGGGCAGGCAGCATGGCTAAGTCGGTCGCTCCGAAGTAGGGTGTATAATCACCTATCTAGAGAATATTCATTTGCTTCTTTAATCTATCAATGTTGTCCCATATATATATGGGAAACGGTTGCTGATCCCAACCGTTGGTGATATACATTCGATACACTCAAGCGAAATGAGTGGTCGGTCATGTGTGGCTAAGTTGCAAGATGTTCTTGTTGAACTCCAGTGTATCGTTCCTAGAGTACACTGATCGGAAGGTGGCTCCATACCTTGTCATAGTTGGAAATCCATTACCCAATACGTGCTTGCGGTTTTGATTGTATACTATATATGTAGAACGTGAGATGAAAGCGTTTCTGCTAGATGATTATTATATTGTGGTTGATAGACATTATTATAATATCAAAAGTTTTTTGATATAAAGATAATTTGGATTCTCATAAGGGAAAAACCCGTTCCGTTACACGGCGTGGTCTTATGAGATATCATTTACTTGCTTGAACTTTTTTAAACTGTTTTACTCATACCATTCCCATGACTGACCTGGAGTTTACTTTGTTGTTTTCCCTAAACTCTTGGGTGCCCAATTTGTACGGGCAGTCAAGTAGTTGGGATTTGCAGATACTTGAAGAGCTGGAGCAGGAGGCTTCAGGATCATATAGCTATAGTTTATTTCTGTTGTGTTGTAAGTGCTGTACTTGATAATGATATGTATATTCAAGTAAAATCTTTTATTTCAAAGTTATGTTACATATGTTATATGTTATTTGTTCCGTTGTGAGATTCGTGTTACTCTGATGTTGTGTTCTTCTTCTTCTTATATTCTAAATTTCTATCTTATCTTTCCTCACCCTCTGTTTTCTTTCTATTAATTTCCCAATTTTCAGTTTAATTTGGGGTTGGACTTGTGTTTTTGGTCAGCTCAAATTGGACCGGATTTTCGGGTCATTACAGTACAGGTTCCAAATGGCTACAAGGATAGATTTTGGTTTAGCAGATCGCAATAAGTTGAGCAAGTATACTCAATAGAGCTTGCATAAGGTACGCCTACGCGAAAATATAAATTTTGGGTTTTGAACTTTATTTTCCGACCATGTGAGTCGATGTATATGTATTTTTTGTTCCTGCGATATTGAGATGTCACTCCATACAGGGGAGACTCTGCCTAATTTTTCCAAAAATTTAAAGTGTTAGAAAATTTTCGGTATTTTTGGAAATTTTTATTGAATTGGTTTTTGATTTAAATATAATTGGATTTAGAAAATATAATGGGTTGTGACGTTTTTCTTACCTTAGTAATTTAGAGGACGAAATTCTTTTAGGGGGGAAGAATGTAACAACCCAGATTTTCAGTCATTTTAATTTAGATATTTAATTTTTTTTTAAATATTTTATTTGGAATATTTATGGATTTTTATTATTTAATTTCTTATTAAAAACAAATTTTAAATGTTTTAATTTATATATAATTTAAAACGAGCTCGTAATGGCGTGGTAGTTCGTAATATTGAGTTTTGAACTTCAATTGAATATACTGAATCCGACATAAGTCAGAATTTCATGAAACAAAAAACTTTTGAATCAGTTTAATAATAATTTTCTAATGAAAGAGAAAAATCGGGATTTCAATTTATAAATTGTTGGTTATGTCCAATTCAAATTTTAAAATTGTCACAATGGAAATCGCTTGTAAACGATAACGTTTATTTAATACATTTAATAACGTTTTCTATATAATTTAGATAGCGGTTAACTCGAAATTTTGATACTGAGTTATAATTTGATGCTGAGTAAATATGAAGAGAGATATTATTCCATTCGGGTATATTTGACGATAATAATTTAGTTATTTTTGAATTTAGTAGTTACAGGATTTATATAATAATTTATCGATATTATTTTAAAAGCTATTTATATAATTACAGACCCTACTATAGAACATGGAACAGACGCACCATTATTGGAGAACATGACATCATCGTACAGTCATTTATGAACCAATATACCTAGTGACCGACAATAATCAATATAAACGTGCATACTAAAGTTTAAAGTTCAGAAAAATCCATATAACAAAAGATTCAAAATAACAATTAGTGTAGTAAAACTTTTGAGCATGGAAAATGAGGTCAAAAGACAACAAAAATAATTTCCATCGCAGGTAGAAGAAATCTATTGAAGTTGACAATCAAATATAGTAGAAAAAGAAAAATACAATAAGATGAAAACTAGCTCTTCACGTGTATATTCCAATACATGATTTTTGCCATGCCGCATCTAACTACTTAAATACTGACGTGAAGTATTGCAAACCATCAATCAAATATACATGTACTTCTTCAAATCCCTGCATCAATGTTAAGAGACAATGCTTTGCAGCAACGGGGCTACTCATACAAAACAGTAAGCCTAACCTATTCTTCCTAGTAGCACAGACCCTATTGGAGAAGACAATTCAAGCCTGAAGCTTTCAACCCATCAGCCCAGTACCCTCAATCTTCTTAAATCAATAGGCCGATGCGCAGCTACTCCATAAATAGAAAACACAGCTTCCGTACCTACTGAGCATACATCATTCTTATCTTTAGAACCGTTCACTTATATATACACCCTGAATTTACCAAGCCAAACGTTTTCACTGTGTTCATTTTTTTTCACTTCGCAACTTCTTCAGGTTGTAACCTAAAATACCCAATAAGTCACGTATTTAGTAATGGACGGCAATAAGCCATTCTTCCTCTCCAAGAAACCCTCAGTCTATACAATGATTCTCAAAGAACTAAACAACAAATATCGAAATCATAGTGAGATTTATACTCTGACGGGTTTTGATGGAAATAGAAGCGGTGGGAGGATGAGTTCTGACCTGAAAGGCATGACCTTTGCGGACGAACCACGGGCTAAGGAAGGGCTAGAGATGATGAGGTTCAAGCCGAAGGAGGAGCTAACTAGGGCGCGCGGTTTAGAAGTGGCCAATTGAACTCCGGTCAACGGAGGAGTGGGGGACGGTGCGATTTATTTTAGTAGTTTGGTGGGTTAATTTGGACGAGAGGAAATGAAGCAGATGGTATAAAAATGAAGGCGGCTCGGTTCTTTTATTTGGGAAGGCTTTGGTGTGGACCATTTTGGGGATGGGCTGCGTGAATTTTTGGACATGCAAACGAGAAGGCCAAATTCTAGTGAACAAAAATTAATGGCCCTGCTAAGGTTATTAACAAACAATTAGTTCAATTTATATGAAATAAAAAGTTAATTAATTTTATTTTAGATTGTTATTGATTACAAGGTTTAAACTATAACAGGGTTTAAACGATTTGACCAGGGTTCTGAAATTCACGGTCATGGTTTGGAACAAGGCAGGAACAAACGAAGCGGTGGATAAAGAAGTCAAGTCATAATATTTAAAACCAAGCAATTAGTTCGTTAATTTAAATTAATTAGTGAATAAAATAAGGTTAATTTTAAATATTAACAACGTATTCATATTTTACTAGCATTTGTCGATTCAAGATAGAATGGAACCGTATTTACGAGCATGACATTATGGAACGGAATTGAATTGGGTGGGGTTGGAATTAACTGGAATGAGTTGCGTATACGACACAGATCAAAGTGAGTTTACTTACTCAGTTTTTATCCCACTTATATTTATATAAGTTGGGTTTAATTTTTGTGTGTGTTGGTTGTTTATTTTGATGATTACTGCATATATTTGTTGATATTGACTTAATTGATTAAATTAAACGTTTGTTTGATTTAATCGAAATCGATCGTAGTTTTTAATGGTCATAACCAATTAAGAATTAAGAATTGGATGTTTACATTACTAGTTGATTATTTAGATTATATCTGTATGATTTTATTTGAGATAACATATTTGTATGCAGGGAATAACATGTTGTAGGGATCCAACTAGATTCCTCACCAGCAGTTAGATTTAATTTTAATATAATATATGTTAACATATGAAATGGTGATGTAGGGATGGACAGGTTAGAGGGATCCAACTGGATTCTTCACAAATATTGATAACGTTTATCAGTATGATTGGATGTGATTTATTGATGTGAAATTGGTTAATATTTCACAGGTTTGGTACTACAGTAAACATTTGCCTCTTTAGTACCGACGATAAGATAAAAGATTTTGGAATCGATGTTTAATCGAATATGAATA
Source organism: Allium sativum (assembly GCA_030737875.1). Classification (NCBI taxonomy): domain Eukaryota; kingdom Viridiplantae; phylum Streptophyta; class Magnoliopsida; order Asparagales; family Amaryllidaceae; genus Allium; species Allium sativum. The sequence goes on from CM060917.1 coordinate 11,216,924, forward strand.
TTTTCAAAGTTAATTATATATATATATATTTATTTATTTATTTCAAATACAATGTTTGTTTAGAAAATAAACATCTAAGTTTTTTCACATTTATAATTGTGTAAATTATAATTAAATGGAAGTTAAAAAATATTATTAATAAATAGTTAAGTAGTGTAAACTAGAATGTTAAAATGGTTTTGTAAAGAATTAAGTAACGTTTAAAAATTTATAAGATTTTATGGAAAGCGTCAAGATGGGTTAATAGGGTCATAAATATTTGAGAATTGGTTTAAAGGAGAAGAAGCGTATTTTGTATAAATAAATGAACGTTTTTACAACGTTGTTTATAAACTATTCGGGAATGAGATTAGCTAATAAAGGAATTTGGAATGGAATGAGAATATACATGAAATTTAAAAAGTGAAATCATTATTTAATATTGGATATAAAGCTAGTATTTAAAAATGGTTTAGTAAATGGATAATGATTGAGTTGGAAATTTATAACAATTATTTTAATGTTAAGGAAATTGTACTGGGAAAAGTAAATAAGGGAATTTTAAATAAATGAATAAGGAAATTATAAAGGGGTAAGAATTTTGTAAGTACAAGGTGAAGAGTTTTTGAAAAGGGATTTGTAACATTTTATTCAAAAGGATTAAGTCGAATTATTTTAATTAATAAAATAATGTTTCAAAATAGTTTGAAATGATTATTGAGGTTATATAGGAATATAATCATTTTAAATGGTTAAAAGGGAACATGATAGGGATTTTAAGAATTGGAACTTTTGTTGTACGTTGGTTGAGCTGAATAGTTTTCAAGGTGTCAATCTGATGTTAGTTTCGGCCTTTGAGATTGATACTAAGAGATTTATTCATTTTCCAATTTACGATGGGAAGTTGATGAAGTAGAATTAAATGATAATTGATTTTATTATATTAAATAAGAAAAGGGAAATGCTTTCTGAATACGATAAAGTTAGAAGTTAAATATTTAATTAATGATGGGGTAATTAAAGAGGCCAAATGATGTTGGGTATTGAATCAGTGAATTCAATTTTATTTTTATGGATGAATGGTTATTTATTTCATAGTTAAATAACTGACTATCAAATCTGGGCTATACGATTGTTGGTATGGAAAGACCGGGATTGAATTTATATTCGAAAATTATTCCGAACCAGCAAATACGATAAGATGCTGATTGAAGATGGAGCTGTTGAAGACCGTGGATCTTCATAAGCGGAAGAGCTACTTGATAAATTTCTCTGATGTTGCAACCAGAGATATTTTGATAGTAATTCAGTCGTGAGTGAAATCTATGGATTGCAAGGACTTCTCGCTACTGATTCATAGGGTGATTCCTAGGATGCAGTAGGAGGGTGCCTTCGGTTTATCCAATCCCAGGACAACTTGTATGGATGGATATCTGACAGAGTATTTCGAAGGGATTACATACGTTGATTTCTTTAAACGTACTATAGTTGGTGGCGAAGAGGGGCACTTCTCTTAGCTTAACTACTCGAGTATTTTTGTGGGAGTCAATTAGTGATATATGACGAATCAGACGATGTGGCATTCAAAGTGAATGGTGGCAAGATATTCTGAAAGGTAATTTAAACCTCAAGCCTCATTAATCGGTAAATGAAAAAAATCAGTCAGGCAGCATGGCTATGTGGGTCGCTCCCATTAGGGTGTATTGTCACTATCTAGAGAAAATTCATTATTTGTTCTACTTTTCACTTATGTATCTCCCGGGAACGGTTATGTTGCCAGCAACCGTAAGGCAACAAGACATTCGATACACTCAAGAGAAATGAGTGGTCAATCAAGTGTGGGCCGGGTTGCAAGACATTGTTGAAACCAGTGTATTCCCCTCTAGAGATACACTATCGGTAGGTGGTTCCATACCTGGTCATAGTCGGAATCCAATCTCCAATAAGCGCCCGTAGTTTTGATTATATACTACATATGTGGGGCATGAGATGTAAGTGTTCCACTGGATTGATATTTATTTGTATTTAGACACTACTATTATATATGATTTCAAAAATGTTTGGGTTATCATAAGGTAAAAACCGTCTGTATTTATGTGTGGATTTTGTCTTATGATTATCCTTTTCTTTCGAAAAGATTTTGCCTTTAAAATCAAGTTGTATGATACCTTTAAACTTAGTGGGTTTCTCACTTTGGTTCCCCAGATTGACCCGGTATTTGTAATGCTTGGGTTAGATCAAGTTGTACAGGTTCAGGTTATCGGATGCTGTGAAGGGATGAGCTTGAAAAATACAGATAGATGATGTTATATTATTCCGTTGTGTGTAGTGTATGAGGACAGAGTATTATAATTGTCCAGATGTGTGGTGTACTCTGATGATTGTAAGTATATTTTCAAGTTCTCAATAAATATTTATTTTTATATTATATTTTGTTCCGTTGCGATGTGAGACTCTGTGTTGTGTTGGATCTTCTTCTTCTTCTATTGTAATATTTCTTTCTTCCTTTTCTCACCCTTTAAACTATTTCTAATAACTATCTGGTGTTTTCGAGACTTGAGTTTTAACAAATAATACGGGATTATGTATTACTGTCGGAATACGGGGCCCGAATTCCTACCGAGTTGTTACAATTTTGATCCTCTGATTCCTCTTCTTGTTCAACCTCTTCTTCTTCATTTTCCTCCTTGGGATGATGGACTTGAATATTGGATGAATCATCTTCGATAATAATTAGATTTTCTTGGTTATTCATTATATATTTTTGAAGATTCCTAATTGTTAGAGAATAGAATTTTGATGATAACAATCTTGTTTCAATTATTTACATTACTGATTATAAAGTAAGGTCCGTTAGACACACATCCCTATTAACTATTAGAATATAAGAAAAGTCTATCCACAGAAAGTATACAAATTATATCCTATTTTCAAAACGCAGCATGTCAAATTCCGATTTTGTCCTTTAAACCTTAAAAACAATACTCTTTCCGCAAATCTGTATCATTTCATTAATCGCATCCCTCATTTATCGCAGACAATTAAAGAAGGGAATTTAAAATTCAGAGCCGAATTTCAGCGTTTTACTCACGATCGAAGAAAAATAGGCAAAGTCGTGGCGATTTCAACATAAGATTTGCAAAAAATGCCAGAACAAAGGTATAATTTTTATTTTCTACTTACAATTTCAACAACTGATAATCTACATATATTATATAATAAAATGTGGATGAATAGAGAATAGTTGCATGATTATATGATTTTATGGTTTGGTGCGTGATTGTATAATTTTATTCAGAATTGTTGCATGATTCTGAAAGTTTGATTAGAATTGTCGCGCGATTATATGAAGTTAACACCTAATTTTTGTAGTCGTGTATTTAGAATAATTTTTTGCATTTTTCACCGGAATTAATTCTTTGATCATCCGAATAAATGAATTTAAAAAGAAAAGTTGCATGCAACTACGCATGTATTAAGAATTATTTCATAATTGTATACATATATTAAGTACATTTAGACAAATGTATGCATATATTCAAACCATTTGCATTTAGGGATTCATATATTAGAAAAAGTTTCATGTATCAGAGTATTTATATAGAATAGTTGCATACAGTAATGAATGTAATCAGAATTTTTGCATTCTCATAGGCATTTTATCGAAATTGTTAATTGAATGTATGCATTCATCACCTTATTGTTGCATGATTCCATGCAATTAATTTGAACCGTTGAATACTAATGTAAATTTATCACCTATTTTTTACATTATTATTTGCATGTAAGTGTGCAACTATCAGCAGATTCATGCATAAATGTATGCATTTAATCACAACTGTTGCATGTAATTGTGCAATTATTAATTGATTGCTAAAAAATTGTTGAATGGTTCTTGCAGTATATGCAAATGTTATGCCAAATTAGTTATTAAATTGCGTAGATTGCCCAATAATACGATAGTATGGGTTTTATTAGACTTGTCGCAGCCTTAAAAGAAGATAATATGAAATTTTTCTGAATAGTAACATGAATATATCCTTTTAGTTAGAATTTTTGCATGACTTGTTGATTTTCTTCAAAAATTTTGCATTTTTAGATGATTTTAATCTGAAATTTTGCGTTAGCATGTGCACTTAACAATTATTTTTTAAACCATGTCATTATAACAACCATTCACTATCACCTGTGTAAATTCGTTTAACATCTGAGCAAATGACTGTATACAGAAAACATTCATGGAAGTATGCATGTATGTAGAACAAATTCATAATTATATGCATATAAGAGGTACATATACAAACATGCATGCATGTATTCAAATCATTTTCATACGTGTATGAAACATTACAAAAAAATTGCATATGTTCACGAAATTAAATAGAATACTTCATTACATTAATTATTAACTAACAAATTTTTGCATTATTAGCTGAAATTATGTAAAAATGTTGCATGAAAGTGTGCAACTCTCAACAGAAAGTTCCAGTAATGTATTCACTTAAACAGAAATGTTTCATTCAAGTTTGCAATTATCAACATGTTGTTGCATTACTGTATGCAGTTAATTGTAAATGTTGCATGCTTATATGCAGATAATACAAATATTTCATATAAAAACTGTTATTTAGAATATTTATTGACATATTAAATTTTTTGCAGAGTGGACTGTGCCATGTTTGTTATGAATATTATGAAGCCGCGAAGTGAGAACACAGAACTCGACAAAAAGGTTGAAATTTGCACTTCTCAAGCTGTATATCTACAATGAGCTGCTCTTGCTTACGAAATTCTCAATTGCAAACCATTCAGTTGGAATCTAACAGATAATTTGACATAGAACTATCATTAGAAATGCCAAATTAGTCATAAAAAATTCATACTTTCATGAAAGTATTATTGTTATTTGCATACGTGCATGTAAATAGTTCAAATATGTTCTGTACGAATGTAATATGAAAACTTGCATACTTGAGCATATTATTCCAGTTAAATGCATAACTAAATGCTAACATTTGCCATCTGAAAACTTGCATACTATCATGCTATTTTTTCCGCTAAAGCATACTTAACTGCTAATATTTGCAGTATTAATCTGACAAGCTATGTCACCGTTTATTTTTTAAAATACAGACTGGATGAAAAGAACTGCATAATATTTAATGAATAGATTACAAAAGTAAATTGGAGAATAGGAAAGTTAACTAAAATAATTCAAGATTTAAAACTTGAACGATAATCATAGTTAAAAGAGAGTATTTGTATATGTCGAAGATTTGCATATATTTATGCAACTAATATGAATACTTTCATATATCTGTGCAAAAATTAAGAATATTGTTACACCAATATCCAGATTTCCAGCGTACCTGTGTACGTGTATGTAGTTACAACTATATTTTCAGACATGTATACAAGTATGAAATTAAAAATAATAGTTGCAAATGTATAAGATGGAAAAAATCACTACAGCCACACAGAAATGGACATTTAAATACTGAACTTAATTTATTGCATAGTAGAAATGTTAACAACATTTATGAACAACAAGCAAGATAACCAACAAAAAAAACTACATAAACCCATTAAAAATCTTTTGAAGAACACGTTCTTTTGTTATGACCCAACTTCTTGCACAAACCACATATAGTAGTCTTTTTAAGTTCTCCTACTGTTTTTCAACCTTTTAGAAGATGAAGGACGACCATTATCAGCATTATCAATAGGAACACTATTATAGGAAGAAGAGAATAAACATCAATAAATCTAATCTGCAGTAATCAAATAACATTACACAAAAATTTACAAAAAATTAGAAATATGAACAATATATGCATATATTAAACATTTTAATATGCATATTTTAAGAAAATATGCATATTTGTATACATTTAATCACCAAACACACAAAAAGATATTCAAAATAGCTTAATATTACAATGCATTTATACAGAATATATGCATATATATATGCAAATTTCCTAAATATATGCAAATCCCTATACATGTGTTCTAACAATAGTTGCATATTTGTATGCTCATATTAACAACTTCTGCATATTTGTATACACCTATTCAGAATATAAGAACAAATGTACTGAAAATTTAATAAATAAAACTGTACGATTTATAATAGCATTAAAACTATATACAATTTCTAAATTGTCCATTGACAAGTCTATACAATTAAAGAAGATCAGAATAATCAATTAAGAAATATCGAACAAAAATGATATCAATATATATTTTTTTAATAAAAAGTACAAATTACCTTGAAGAAGAAACATTCAGTATATAAACCAGGGATGGATCTAATTACCTTGACGAGGACAGATCCATTTTATAAATGAAAGCTCGAGTAAAATAAATCTTTAGAAAAATTGTCGATGAAATTGAATTTCATATCGCACGAATTTGAAGTTCATAAATTCAGAAAGAAGATGCCGCGGCCATTAACATGGAGGAAAAACTTAAATCACTAAACTAAAAATGAGAACGATGACGGTGCCGCCATGACACAGAATTATATGATTTTGGAAAAAATAAAACCCTAATACATGTTTCGTATTGCAATAATTACATCATTAATTAACGAAAAAGGGTAGTTCTAGAATAAAATGAGTCGCTATTTGAAAATAGGGATGAAATTTGTATGTTTCGAAAGGGGAGGATGTGAGCTTAATTAAGTTTAGTTTTAAGGATGTGAGCCTAATTTTCACTACAAAATATATACTAACATCTTTTGTCCAGAATATATATGCGTATGCAGGATATATATATACTGAAGACTGTACAGTTTTTGGAGATTCATGATACCAAGGAATTCAAGAATCATGAGTATCAAGATGTCAAGATTTCCAGAGCTCAAAATTATCAAAGTGATAGAGTCTAGTTTATATGTAAAACTCTGGTTAGCACTTCCAAATTTTGTTTTCAGATTCCTTTTCAAATTTATTTCAAAATTATTTCAAACAACTTTTCTAAAATGATTTCAAAATATTAAAATTTTACTTATGATTTCAAATATATATATATATATATGTTCGTAGTTTATAAAGTTTTATTATATGTTTATAATATATATGTTTTCTAGTTTTATATTATATAATTTTATAAATATGTTTATATTATATTTTACTATGTTTTAACACTTTAGAAAATTCATTTGAAACACTAGTTTTAATTCAAGAATTTCCAGTATATATATACATATATTAATTTAAACACTTTTAAAATGTTCTAAAATTCAAAATACTGTATATATGTCAATATACATACTTGGACATGTAGACATATAACTGTCACTTTTTCAAATTTCAAGGGAAGTGTAATTTCATTATTTGAAATGCTTCAGAAACGTTGCAACCTTTCTAACTCTATAAATGGGGGTTAAATTTGAATTTTGATCGCTTCTTCTTCTCCATATTCATCCTATCTCTAAACACCATTGTTATACTTTAATTTCTTGATCTCTACACTTATATTCTGTCGATTTCTACTTAAATTATATCAAACTTCTTCTCTTCTCAATCTTTATCAAATACTCTCTGATTGTATGTGTTATTCAAGAGTTCTAGGGCTATTGTAATCATTTGGGAATTGTTTGGGAAAGGGTGTGTTCCTGTAGCCTGGAAATCAAGGAAAGGGAGCGGTGTTAACCTTCTAGTTGTGGAATCATGGGTAATGGAATCAGTGTTAACCTTGTAGTCGTGAAATCAACGGTGTTGTAATTAGATTTTTATATTAATAAAACTTTGCGCAATCCAGCATTGCGTAGAATTGGACGTAGGAGTAATCCAAACCAGTATAAAATCTGGTGTGTTCATTCCTTTTTAGCATTTTATATTTACTTATATATGTGTCTGTGATTGTTTCTATGTTTGTGATCGTTTCTAGTGTTATAATCATTGTGTAATTCATATAGTAATCCAAGATTGTTTAAATTTTCCATAATCTCTTTAAAACACTATTTATCCCCCCTCCAGTATTAGTTTTCCCTTAATCTGTATTCCTTAACAATTTGTATCGGAGCGCATATTTTTAAAATTTCATCATTTGAATTTTGGAAATATTAAATAGCAACCAACGCCAGAATTGTTAGTGACAATAGTTCATTTGTAAAGGGTCACTCCACCATTAGACCACCATTATTTAATGGCAGTAATTATTCATATTAGGCATGATGAAAATATATTTGCAGTCCGTAGGATTAAACACTTGGAATAGTACACAAACCGCATATGTTGAACCCACTACTAATTTTGCACAATGGACAAATGAACAAAATGTTGCTACATAGAGTATTCTAAGGCTATGAGTATGTTATTCTGTTCATTAGATAGAAATAAATTTAATAGAGTGTCAGATTCTAAATCTGCTTATGAAATATGGAGAACATTGCAAGTTACTCATAAAGGAACCAATAAAGTTAAAGAGACCAAGATATCTATGTTAACTAATCAATTTGAGTTATTTAAAATGAATCTGTCTCTGATATGTACTGCATGTTTCAGGAGATTGTGCATTCATTAATGGCATTAGGAAAAAAAATTAGGAGGATTAAGTTAGAAAAATTCTCAATTGACTAACTCCAAAATGGGATCAGAAAACACTGGCAATTGAAGAAGAAAATAATGTTAGTGAAATGAACATTGAGGAATTAATAGGAAATTTGATGTTGTTTGAAATTCAGTTATAGAAAATAAAGGAGAATAAGTCGGTAGAAAAGAAATCTATAGCATTCAAAGCAACAACTGAAGGTTCTGAGTCAAGTAGTGAAGATGATGAAGAAATTTCCTTAGTGACAAGGAATTTCAGAAAATCTCTTAGATATAAAAGCGGAAATAATTTTCAGAGAAAAAAATCAAGGAAGTTCTGGAAGAAATGATGACAGATGTTACAACTGCAACAGACCAAACCATAAAAAGAGAACGTGTCTGTTAACCAATTTTTTACCAAAAACTCACAGTTCGGATCAAAGCCCAATATCTAGAAATCCTCTTCAGCATCAGGCCATCGGCCTTAATAGCAGCTTGTATTCTAGAAAGCCCAGACAGGGTTCGAACCAAACCGACTTCCTGCAAGGTCGGCCCGAATCAGCTTTCCGTGTAATGATCCTTCGGTTCCAATTCATCGAGTCTGGAAGAATCATTCTTAATTGACCAAATCAAAGGCTTCCGTCAAAAGTGGATCGACCGAATATCTCGGGCTCGCCTGGAAATATCTACCCGGATCATTCATGGCTCAGGCCAATTCTCAAGGCAACAAAGGCGGTCAAATGCTACCAGCCAAAGCTCTTCTTTTAATACACCTCACCTTGAATGCCACGTAAGCCACAACTTTCGAAGATACTATTTATGAATAGTGGAGTCAATCTTCCAGCTTCAACCATGCCTAAGGGATGAACTCCATGTGTCTAAACTTTCCCGAAAAGTCTGGGACATGTTACACCAGCCCTAGCCGACTTTCTCACCTATAAATTCCCTCTTCCCCAAAGAAGAGATGCATGCATTTGTGGAGAACTCACGCCATTTTTGATACTCCAAGCTCTGTAAGAAGAATACTTTCGACTTATTCCTCAAATAGCAAACTCTCAGTCCTCAAGAAAACTTCTCATCTCCTACTTTTCTTCAAAAGAAAAATACCATTGTACTTGTCCTTAAATATAAATCAATACATATAAAGTGGTCGTAGGCACCATCTTTGCCGAACCACTATAAAAAGTTGTGTGCGTCCCCCGTTATCTTTACTTTTCTACATTTCATGATTAATATTCATGTGCTTTCTACACAATTGGGGATTGATTGTCACTAGTGACCATCTTTTGGCGTCAACACTTTGGCATGCCAGGAAGGGGGCGCTCACCGATATACCCTCGACCTTCTGCAAGTCTAAAACCATGGAAAAAAACGAAAGAAAGATGCAATGTATTCTCTCCCCGCAAATGCCAATGCAGCCGATACAAATACTGTAGAAGCAAGTAAGGAAGCCTCCTCTCATGAAGATGTGTCCCGATATCTTACCTGGGATGACATGGACAAAATCATGACCGAGTTCAGAGACCATATGACATCTCAAGGTAAACTCCTCGAATGACAACAATAGTTGATGGATCACCTTCTCGGTCGAATGGAGATGGGATTAAACACTTCAACATCAATTCCTCCACCAACCGAGACTATGGCAACAACTGATCTTCGGTCTGCGCAGAATCATGCCACTGATCAGATCACACCTTTGCTTCCTCTTGGCTCTTCTCCACCTCCCGACCAATCACAACCAGGAGTATCGCTTCCAGCGACCAGCGCAGCCACAGCTGTATATTTACAAAAGGCCTGCGATCAAGATCTAGGTCGTTCGATCACTTTTCCTCTACTCTTGGGAATAGCTTGACCCCCCAGACTAGTCGATCGATTACCGGGCCCATCAGGATCAATGCCATTCCCATTACAACCCGGGATCTTACCGTAGACTAATCTAACCACTCTTCCCTTTCAGCGAAGAGTTGGTGCGGCCTTTCCTTCAAACCAGGGAGACCATCCCATCATACTGGTTCTTACCAGAGTGGATGAAAAAGCTACTGTAGATCCTCCAAATATCATCTTGGGAGGGGACATCGAAGAACCCGGACATCACATACTATGTTGAACCAGCCCGAGCCTCCAACCATGGGTATGGCTCGATCCAACTCTCATCAGGTTCAAGAGAGGCCATTTTGCCTAGAACCAACAACTACGATGAACCCTCGCCCTCACCTTCACTCAACTCTCGTAGGTCGAGCCCAACGAGGGGCCACCCTTCTGAGCATGCTTTCATTGGATACCAGTGCTGGAACTCCCCCAAATGCAAAGTTGGATTCGTGGTAGCGACTCCTCGAAGATGGAAGCCAGCGTGCAAGTATAGTCTAATGCTTCACTCGGGGCAATTCTTCTCGGTAGGATATAAATAACATCCACCGCAGCCTCTTCATTAGGGAGACCAGGAACTCCCGCAATCCTTTTGAATTCAAGTTTCCAGCCATTGAACCATACAATGGTCGTACTGACCTGACCATCCATCTCAAGCGATACATGCGACATATGGAAGTGCTCGGTGCATCGACCAATGTCATTGCCAAGGGATTTCCACTCTTCCTCACATATACAGCCAGCATGTGGTTTCGGGAACTAACAACGTAGTCGATCAGTAGCTGGAATACGCTGGTCATTCGCTTCATTGAGCAATTCAAAGTTTATATCTCCCGACCAAAAAGTGTCATGTTCCTGACCACCATTAAGCAACGCCCGGGAGAATTACTCTGGTCCTTCCTCGAAAGATTCAACACAGTCGTAGCACCAATCGATCGACCCGAGCCATCGATGGTGCTTATGGACGCCATTGCAGGAGTTCAGAACTAATCAAAATTCTCGATCTCTTTAACAAGAGATCCCCCCAAGGATATAGAAGATTTCTATGCAGAGGCCGAATGATTCCTTTTATAAGAACACGCCGGCATTGATATGGAAAGCCTCGAGGTCTTAGCCACCAAACAAGGAGGTCCATCCAACACTGATGGCCAAAATAAAGGGAGAGGAAAGGCCCCGTGTAAGAATGAGCGCAACGTACAACCTCGAAGAGAAAGTAAGCATGATCAATATACCGAGCTCAGTTCTTCCGTGCTCGATATCTATATCGACGTATGATGGTCCTTGCCTTTCCCAAGACCTTCTCGAAGAGAGCCGACCCAAAAATAGCTTGAATCCGGAAAGCACTACATGTTCCACAAAATCGCTGGTCACAGTACCAATGAATGCGATCATTTACGCGATCTCATCGAGGATAGGGTCAAGCAAGGGGAGCTTCCCGAATATGCTAAGAAGGACACACATGTTATACTGCCACAATCTTCTGCCCAGACTCCTCAGGCTGGTCCCCGAGCTCCTAGAAACTGAAAGGACCCCGATACTAGCACTCGACATTATTATTAATTAAGTTTAGATTTTTTTTTCAATGTATCTCTTTTTCAATAAAATGGACACTTTGATGTACATATTTATGGGGTTAAGATTTAGCTCCTAGGCATGCTCTAGAATCAATGGTTGTCCCCCTTAAATTTATTTTTGCTTTCCTATAATAGTTCTTTAGCAACTATGTTTTTCTTTTGCAAACTTGGATTATGCTTGAAAGATTTAGGCCAAGCATGATTAATACTCGACCCTCCTGAAATATGGTCAATGCGAAAGCCTACCACCATCTCTGAAAACCTACTCCTTGAGCCGAGTACGGTTAGATCTCTTTAAGCCGAGTATGGACTCTACTCGCCCCCTTCCAAAAACTTATCAAACGATCTTACATAAGTCAAGTATGGAAAACATTTGAAATAAGACGAGTATGGTTAATACTCGCCACCTCCATAAGCCGAGTATGGTTAATACTCGCTACCTCCATAAGCCAAGTATGGTTAATACTCCCCGCCTCCATAAGACGAGTATGGTGAATACTCGTCGTTTCTCTGAGCCAAGTGTAACTACTGCTTGTCCTCATTTTCAAGCCGAGTATGACTTATACTCGCATGAAATGAAACTAAAAAGCCTTCTCTAGACCGAGAATGGCCCATGACATTTTTGCAGGTACTAAATCTCTTGATTTGAATTTACAACTACCTTCTTGGCCTTAATACGGTCTTTGATGATTGTCGATTTTACGGTCTTAATACGACCTTCTTTTGTCATCAGTTTTCTGGTCTTAATATAATCATCGAGGCCGTCGGACTTCTAGCCTTAATATAGTTCGGCGCAACCATTGCTATCAACACATTGGACTTCGATGCAAGGAATCAGAACACACCTCCTTCTACAGAAGAAAATGTATTCCGAGAGCCAAAGTGTTGACCAATTTTTAACCAAAAGCTGTCACAGCTCGGATAGAAGCCCAAAATCCATAAATTCTCTTCAGCATCGGCCCATCGGCCGACATAGCTGCTCGCATTCCAAAAAGTCCAGATAGGGTTCGAACCAAACCGACTTCCTTCGAGGCCGCCTCAAATCAGCTTTCCGTCTAATGACCCTTCGGTTCTAATTCATCGAGCCCAGGAGAATCATTCTCAATTGACCGAATCAAAGGCTTCCACTCTTTGATTTCACTGAAAGCAGATCGACCGAATATCTCGGGCTTGCCTGGAAATATCTAGCCAGATCGTTCATGGCTCAGACCAATTCTCAAGGCAACAAAGGCAGTCAAACTGTAATAACCCGGAAAATACGAGCCAATTTAAAATTTTTAAATTGGTGATTTCAAAGGAATTTGAACAATTGAAATAGAATATTTCAATAAAATAGTGAATTAGAAATAGTGAGTCAGTTTGAAAATTTGACTTCAAACTTTGACTAACTGTGCCGGGTGGAAAATATAACGGATTTTAGCGAAACCAAAAATATTTAAATCTGTTAGTCAATACCTTTCTAACGAATCTGAAAAATTGAAATTTCATAATGGGAATCAAAAGTTATGGCCGAATGAATTTTCAGAATGGTCGCTATATAGAATATATAGCCCTGGAATATTGATATTTTGCAAACGACCTCGGAATTCGACGAAACCACTTTTGTTGGGTCCGGGATGTCAAACTATTGCTAGGTTTCAAATTTCATAATTTTTGAAGCTAGTATGTGAGCGTGGCAAAAGAAAATGTGTTTGGTCAATTTCTGTTAAATTGGATCGACCAGAAAATGGTCATTTTTCAAACGATCTCAGAATTCGACGAAACTAGTTTTGTTGGGACCGTATCGTCAAAACATAGCTAGATTTATTTTTTTGGAATTTTTTGAATCAGTTTGTGGCCCTGGCAAATTGAAATGTACGTTCAAAGTTAAAATTAAATGTTTTATACTTTGATTTGAAAAATAACTGACTGTAACAGTCAAATTGGCCAATGAAACATATCCCATTGTGTCCGGGATGGGGGTATTTAGCTAGGGCGACAGTCGTTGGGCTTGAAAAGGAGTTCGTTGGTGAAAACCCTAATTTTCTGAAATATATATATTCCGGCAAATCAGAAAATTCCATTCATTATTTAAAAAAATAAAAAAAACAAAAACCCCCGTAACCCTCGATTTCAACGGCGAAACCCCTTTCGCCGCTTCCCTCCTCGATTGCCGCCGCCTCCGCCACTTCCAGCCAACGCCACCACCGCCGTTCGCTTCGTCTCCGCCTCCTCTTCAAATCCGACCCACCCCCGACCGCCATCGACGCCTCCTCTGCCTGAATCGATCGCCCAAAGTCCACCACTTCCCATCGTCGCCGCCGCTCCGATCTGCCACCGAGCGCCACCAAACCACCACCGACAGGACCGCCACTCGAAGCTCTTCCACGTCAGCACCCCCGATTGTCCCCACGTGCCACGGATTTCGCGAAAACCTCAAACCTAGTTTCGAACCAAATAAAAAGGTGAGTCCTTTTTAATGTCTGCACTTTGAAAAATCATATCTTTTTAGTGTGTTGACGAAATTTGATGAAATAGGAGACATCGTGACCGCAAGGAGGCTCTCTACACTCTAGAAGAAGTCGCGGATTTTTCTGAGATCGTATCTATTTTTAGCGAAGCAACAAACCAATGTGAGAAATCTAAATTAATAGAATTTGAATGGAAAATGTCATGTATAAATTATATAAGCGAAATATAAATTACACACGTGTTGTATACCTCATGTACATGCGTGGTGTAAGCTATACAAGCGAAGTATGAATTATACATGCATAGAATAAATGATATATGTATTGAAATGCAAGTGAAATAAAGCAATAATATATATATATATACTCCCCTCGTCCAGAAACCATGGACGATATTTATTGTTGTGAATTGGTGTGAAATATTGGATGAAAAATACGAATGGTTGAATAATTGTTTGTGGTTGATATTGTTTGGTTGTGGTTGAAAAATACCAATTGGTGATTGAAACGAACTGGAAATATAAGTGGAAATAAAAATAAAACATGCCGCCTGCGTGTGAATTAGATTCATGAATCCCCATTATCAAAAACCACGAGGTTTTAAGGCAGAGCGAGGAGCCGTACTAGGGACGGTGCCGGTTTTAACTATCCTGCCATTATGCTGCCGAAATTTTGAATAATCTTTATGTGTTAGAATAATTTTCTATGTTGAAATTATTTTCATGCGTTGAAATTAAAGCCATATGTAGAAACTATATCCATGTGTGGAAATGTTCATGTGTTGAAAAGTGATGTGTGAAAATTAGATTCATGTGTGAATGAATGAAGTGTTTAAACAATAAAAATCACATTTTTATAATATATATGAAGTATGGAAAATATTCGCCTTATATATAAATAGTTTCAACAATAAAAATTCCATCTTTCTAATATGAACAACATAAATAAAATATCCATGTGTGGAAATGCTCATGTGTTGAGAAGTGTGTGTAGTGGAAAAGTTCATGTGTTGAATAAAAAGATCGAACAATAAAAATTACATTTTTATTGAAATTATGAAGTGTTGAAAACATCCATTTGTCGAATAAATATTTTAAATGATAAAAATATCATTTTTATCATATACGTGATATGTTAAAGATATGCGGACGTTGAAATAAATATTGGTGAAGAAATATTATTTTTAACATGCATAGGAACTAATAAAATAGTCATGTGTTGAAATCTATTTTAGTTCGCCGAAATTATCATCTTTGAAATGTGAAGTGTTAAAAATAGCCACTTGTTCAAATAAAATATGCATGAGTTGAAATATACATTAATTAGCTAATGATATGATTTTAGCCTATGCATGCAACATTAGAATGAACGGTGTTTTTAAACCAAAGTAAATCAAATATGAAGTTGAATGGAAAATGATGAGTGATATAAATTGTATATATGTACATGCATATTTATTGAACAGGTTATAGCAAAGGGGCTAGAGAAGAGGAATAAAATTTTGTGCCCGACAAATAGGTACACATTTACTGTTTTGTTTGGGTGATGATTATATGAGCTTGTTGGCTAGCCGCTTAGCCTTTTCTTTTTCTTTTTGACATGAGACGCCCGTGTGGCTATTTGGGAATTTTCCTAGCCCCTCCCATACAAAGGAGGTTATGGCGAAATTTTCCAAAATTTAAAGGCGTTAGTGAAATAATTGAAGTGAAAACGATATAGGAATTTTTGAATGAACTATATTTATATAAATATATAAATATAAATAGAATTAAAACGAAACGTGGCCGTGCAGCTCGTGTTTTGAAACCATGATTTCAAATGACTAGTGCGGGAAATCCGACCATTGGATTTTCCCGAAACCTCAACCGTTGGGTTCGCCTTGAAAATATCTTTCCAACGGCACCAAATTTGTGAAGATCCGACGGTTGGATTGTCTGGAATGTTTAATTCAAATCTGAAGACAACAGCGCCAGAAACGATTTTATATATATATATATATATATATATATAATTAAATTAAATCGAATAACGACGCTGCAGTTCGTAAATTGAAATCGTAACTTCAAATGGTTAGTGTGGAAGATCCGACCGTCGGATTTTCCCAAAACTGAAACCGTTGGATTCGTTTTGAAATGACCTTCCTAATGATATAAATTTTGTGAAGATCCAACGGTTAGAATTTTAGATAAGTGTAAAACAAATTTAGTGAAAAACAGCGCCAGTGCATCGACACGACCTGAAACGTCGTTTAATTAAATATGGCCATTTTAAAATAAATAAAAATGGCGATATATCGTTATAAAATACTATAGACGATATAGAGTGGAAATAAACCAATTTCGTTGTGTTTGCTTGATATGTGATGGTTGAATGTATTTAACATGAGAATTATAACCAAAGAACTGAAATGTGAATGTTGAATAGTCCAACCATGTGATAAATTGATTAGAAAATATAAATATACGTGGATTATTTGAAATGGCCGAGTTCATCTCATTTCAAATAATCGATCGACGTTGAGAAGTCGAAGAGTCGAAGACGGTTGAAGACCGACGATCTTCACATTGGATGGATGGGCGCTACTGATGCTCGTGATTGGAGTAGCTACCTTGAAGGAACCGAAGTAGTAGCCGTCCAAACATACTGTTGATTGTACGGATATGCGAGGAATTGGTGCCTCCGGTTTCGTTCAGACCCAGAACGGACTTGTAAATGGACTGTGTGTCTGACATTGGATTTTGTTCTGTGTTGATTGATCTCTGTTAAATATATATCTGTTTGACGGCGGAGAATTTATTCTCTTGCTTAACGCCCTTCTCTGAGATGTACGAGCTCAGAGGTTATGTATTGTTAGAAATCAGTCGCATGGAGTGGATTGCCTGTGTGGCACGCCTGAGTGGCATATGATCAAGGCTTCTGTTGCAAAGCAAAGTCTTGTGGTTGATGATCAAAGCATGGTCTGTGTGACGTAGCTTTGTGTATAACGTGAATTCGCGAGCCTCACACCTCGGTATGAGTCAAAAACGGGAGAGTGACTGCAGGGAGAGCACGACGTTTCTTTCTAGCTAAGGTGGTGTCAGTGACCTACCAGCCCTGACATTATATATACTTTTCACCTGTGCGGTTGTTGGAATGCGAGGAGCCTCGATATAGGTCTGTAAGGACCGGGAAACGTGTGTTTAGGAATTGCCAATCCTCAAAAGTAAGAGAGGACCGGCCCTGAAGATCCAAGGATCATAGTGGGGTCCTGGGACATTTGCTAGAGTGACTCGAATCGGAGAGGAGCTTGCTCATTGCCTCGACTCATGAAGGAATCCAATTTCCAATACGAAATATGCGGCGTGATTGTATTACTAGTATGGCGACATAGTGGTATGGGTCATTTATGCCGCCTATAATTGGTATTTATGATTGAAATCGCTTTTGAAATATATATGCACTAGTAATAATATCAAACACTTTTGTTTAATTCGTATGAAGCATTTTTGGCCATTATAAGGTAAAAACTCTATCCTCCGGCTTGCGTTGCATTGTGTGATGGGACCTGAGTCTTATAATGGCTTCATTTTTCAAAAAGCATTGCGATGATTTAATCATTTACTTTATTTCATGCACTAGCACTCATTGGAGTAAACCCGTTCCGCGAAAGTGGCGTGGTCCTTTGATTTGCCTTATTATTGTTTTTAATAAGTTAAGTGGATTTCTCATACCAGTCCCATGACTGACTCGTAGTTTGTTTCACCTTGCAAACTAAGGTGCCCTCATTTTCACACAGGCAGCCTAGTTACAAGTTTCTGACGCACTTTTGGCTCATGGCGAGGCTTGACTACACCGTGCTGACTTGGATTTTCTTCGCCATTATTGTATCTATATTATGATTCCGCCATTGGCGATGTAGACTGATATTTATTTTGTGTACTCTTTATGTATGATTCCGCCTCTAGCGATGGTGACTGACTATGTATCATTATGCACTAAGTTGTATTCTGATGTGATGATATCTATATGATTCTGCTGTCATATGTGTGTAAATTATTCTATTTTCTGTTTATGATATTATCTATGATCTGCTAATGATGATTAATGTGTTATATTCCAATGATTATCCTTAACACCGTGTCATGGGGTTTTGGGATCGTCACAGCTGGTATCAGAGCTTTGGTTAACCTTAGTTCTGGAGTCTAACACATTAAACACTTCATCAAAATAGAATCAGTAGTATTCTAAGGCGAGTCGCTCATTAGAGATGGGACTAGTAAAGTCCTAGAATGAGCCGAGCAGAATAGCAAAAACAATTTGATCAGTCCATCGTTATCTTTCCATAAATTTTCTGTTTAATCATGCAATAAACTATCATTTCTGTTAGCTGACTCTTTTCTTGCTTATACAGAACTTGAGACATGGCAACCAGAGCAGCCGCCGCTAGAGGAGGCCGTGCCGGCCATGGCAGAGGAAGGGGAGAAATCCCAGTAGAAGAAGGACCTTTGATACAACCTCCGGCCGCTCAATACTTTGAGCTAGACCATGTAGCTAAGAGATACAAGAACTTAGGAGGCAAGACCTTCTCGGGAACTGGCACCGTAATAGAGGCCCTTGCATGGCTCAAAACATGCGAGAAAATTCTTGAAGGCCTAAGGCTTGGAGACCAAGACAAAGCTGTTATGGGCGCCTGGCTTATGCAAGAACTAGATGAACTATGGTGGGAATCTCTCACCGCCGGGAATAGAGAAGCTGGAAGAACATGGGATGGATTCAAAGAACTCTTCAAGGAGAAATATGTCCCAGAACAAGCTCTAGAACCAATGCACGATGACTTCGCCAACCTCCAGCAGGGGGATCTTTCCATGCATGATTATTTGAATAAATTTACACTGTTGTCGCCCTATGCTCCGGAGCTCGTCGCCACTGCGAATTCCAAAAATAAGAGGTTTATCCTTGGGCTAAGGCGACAATATCATGATAGAGCCATGGCTCATGTCAAGATGGAATTCAACGAACTGGTGAAAATGACATGCAACTACGAAGACCTTGACCATAGGCATCTGGAGTAGGATCGCGCTAGAAGCCAAGCCGGAAACAAACGCAAGCCTGCTGCAAATCAAGCTGAGTCAAGCCAAGCAGCATCTTCAAAACCTCAGACTAGCAAGCCGCCAAGAGGAAGCTGCTTTAACTGTGGCAAAGTGGGGCACTACTCTAATGTGTGCACAGCCCCGAAGAGGCAGAAGACAAATTCACAAGGTTCAAGCCAGGGTTCTCAGAACCCTCGCTCCTGCTTTAATTGCCGCAAGACCGATCATCTAGTCAAATACTGTCCTCTGCTGAAGAAGGCTACAGTAGCTCACGTGTATGACGGGTCGAGCCCGCCAGCTGCTTCCAAAGGAGCAGGTAAACCCGATGTTTTGGGAGGTACCCTTACAATTAAAAATATTCCTGTTTCTGTATTGTTTGACACGGGTGCGTCGCGTAGTTTTATTACTAGTAACACAATGCACAAATTAAAGTTAAAACAGAGAAAGCTCAAAGATTCAGTTGAAGTACATAATCCGATAGGAGGATCTCTTATTCTCGGTTCATATTGTAGAGTGCCAGTCTCTTATTCTTCCTACAAGTTCCCTTTTGATTTAATCGTTATGGATTTTCCCGAATTCGATATCATTCTCGGGCTAGATTGGTTAACGAAATACGAAGCCGAAGTAAATTGTGCAGAAAGAATCGTTAAAATTCGAATGAAGCTTGGATATATTACGGTACCATGTCATGGTTCGAATCCAGATAGAAAAGAATTTTGGTCGGCATTAGAATTTATCCCCACTTCATTGGAAAAGATTCCGATTGTTAGAAACTATGCGGATATGTTTGAAGAAGTTGAAAACTTACCTCCGCAAAGAGAAATAGAATTCCGAATCGATCTAATTCCCAATGCCAGACCAGTGGTACATCCAATTCGCCGAATGACTCCGAAGGAAATAGAAGAATTAGGCGATCAAACTCGTCAACTGTTATAGAAGGGTCTAATCAAACCTAGTTTTTCTAATTGGGGTGCAGTTGTTGTGTTTGTCCCAAAGTCAGACGGTACTCTTCGATTATGCGTTGATTACCGAGACCTCAACAAACAGACGCTCAAAAACAAGTATCCATTACCCCGCTTCAATGATTTGCTAGACCAATTGAATGGGGCGAAAGTATTTTCCCGAATGGACCTAGCTACAGGTTTTCACCAATTGAGAATAGCAGAAGAGTGTGTTCCTTTGACAGCTTTCAGAGGTCCAGACATATTTTATGAATGGTTAGTAATGCCGTTCGGCCTATGCAACGCTCCAGCATACTTTGTCGATCTAATGAATAGAGTGTTCAGGGGAGTTTTGAATAAATTTGTCCTCGTATTCATCGATGATATTTTAATCTACTCCAAATCAAAACCCGAGCATGAAAAACACTTAGAACAAGTATTGGAGATTCTGAAGAAGAACGTCTTCAAAGCCAAATTCTCTAAATGTGTCTTCTGGCAAGAAGAAGTGAAGTTTCTTGGCCATGTTGTGTCAGAGAAAGGGATTTCTGTTGACCCAAGTAAAATAACAGCGATTCAAGACTGGAAACAACCCACTACTCCCACAGAGGTTAGAAGTTTTATGGGGTTGGCTAGTTATTATCGAAAGTTCGTTAAGGATTTTTCGAAGATATCCGGTCCGTTAACGAAGCTCACGAAGAAACATGAGAAATTCAAGTGGACTTCCGACTGTGAAGAAGCTTTCCAGGAATTGAAATCGAAACTGACGACTGCTCCAGTGTTAACCATTATTGATGGCAATCATGATTTAACGTTTTGGACAGATGCTTCTATTAGAGGTCTTGGTGCAGTGTTAATGCAAAGAGGCCAAGTAGTCGCTTATGCAAGCCGCCAACTGAAACCGCATGAGAAGAATTATGTAACTCATGATCTTGAGTTGCTAGCCATCGTTTTTGCATTGAAAATCTGGAGGCATTATTTATTGGGCGAGAAATTTATATTGTACACAGATCATCAATCATTGAAGTATTTATACACCCAGAAAGATCTGAATTTGAGACAGCAGCGTTGGCTAGAATTTCTTGCAGCGTATGATCTTGATATCCTGTATATGCCGGGGAAGGCTAACGTTGTAGCGGATGCGCTTAGTAGGAAAACCGCAATCGTTGCCAATCTTATAATTACGCCAGGATTGATTGATAGAATATCTGTTCTTCAGAAAAGTGACAATTTTGTGAAGGAGATGATAAGAAGGATTCAAAGGGGCGAAGGCTCCAGTTTCCAGGTGGATAGTGAGGGAGTTCTGAGGCTGAATAGAAGAATATGTGTTCCCGACATTCCTGAGCTCAAAAGAGAAGTGCTGGATGAATGCCATAAATCCAAATTTTGCATCCATCCTGGTGTGAGTAAAATGTACAACGATATCAAATGCACTTTCTGGTGGAAGGCAATGAAAAGGGATATTTCTTTGTATGTTAGCAGATGCCCTACTTGTCAATTGGTCAAGAGTGACCAACAGAAGCTAGCTGGACTGTTGCAACCGTTGGAAGTCCCAGGTTGGAAATGGGAACAAATTTCCATGGATTTCATAGATGGCTTACCGCGAACCAGGAAAGGTAATGACAACATTTGGGTAATCGTAGATCGCTTCACGAAGACTGCCCATTTTATACCTGTCAGATCCAATAGAACTACTCAAAGTCTAGCACAGATATATTTCAAAGAAATCGTTAAGCTGCATGGAATTCCCATCAGCATAGTCAGTGATAGAGACCCGATATTTGCTAGCAAATTCTGGGAGGCTTTCCAGACAGAATTGGGAAGGAAACTGAATATGAGCACCGCTTATCACCCTCAAACAGATGGCCAAACTGAGCGGGTGAATAGAATTCTAGAAGATTTATTGCGGGCTTGTATAATTGACTTTGGTGGGTCATGGGAAGATCACTTGCATTTGGCAGAATTCTCATATAACAATAGCTATCAAGCAAGTTTGAGGATGTCACCATTTGAAGCATTATATGGCAGACCGTGCAGATCCCCAGCATGTTGGGTAGAACCTGGCAATAGACTTGTGTTAGGACCCGATATGATTAGAGAAGCATCTGATAAAGTCGACTTCATCAAAAAGCGATTGAGAACCGCCCAAAGCCGACAAAAAAGTTATGCAGATTCTAGAAGGAGAGATTTGACATTTGCTGTTGGTGATCATGTTTATTTGGAAGTTTCTCCGATGAGAGGAGTAATCAGATTTGGCAAAACTGGGAAGTTGGCACCGAGATTTATTGGTCCCTTTCCTATACTCGAACGAATCGGAACTCTTGCTTATAGGGTTCAATTACCAGATTGGTTGCCGGGAGTGCATGATGTATTTCACGTATCTCAATTTAGAAGACATGTGCATGATCCGGATCTTGTTGTAGAAGAAGCAGCGCAACAGGATATAGACATAACTCCATAATTAGCACTCAGAAGAGAGCCATTAAAGATTATTGGCAAAGAAACTAGAGAACTAAGAAGCAAAAAGGTTCATTTAGTTAAAGTGCAGTGGAGCAGTGATCCTAGAGACGGTACTTGGGAGACTGAGGAAAGCATTAAGCAAGCTTACCCCAAATGCAGAGTGGATATCTCTGACTAACTCCGGTGCAAGGTACCTTTACAATACTTCGAATTTACATTTTGTTTCCTACTTTACTGTTGTTCCCTTTTCGAGGACGAAAAGTTTTAAGTGGGGGAGATTGTAATAACCCGGAAAATACGAGCCAATTTAAAAATTTTAAATTGGTGATTTCAAAGGAATTTGAACAATTGAAATAGAATATTTCAATAAAATAGTGAATTAGAAATAGTGAGTCAGTTTGAAAATTTGAATTTAAACTTTGACTGACTGTGCAGGGTGGAAAATATAACGGATTTTAGCGAAACCAAAAATATTTAAATCTGTTAGTCAATACCTTTCTAACGAATCTGAAAAATCAAAATTTCATAACGGGAATCAAAAGTTATGGGCGAATGAATTTTCAGAATGGTCGCTATATATAATATATAATCCTGGAAAATTGATATTTTGCAAACGACCTCGGAATTCGACGAAACCACTTTTGTTGGGTCCGGGATATCAAACTATTGCTAGGTTTCAAATTTCATAATTTTTGAAGCTAGTATGTGAGCGTGGCAAACGAAAATGTGTTTGGTCAATTTCTGTTAAATTGGAATGACCAGAAAATGGCCATTTTTCAAACGATCTCAGAATTCGACGAAACTATTTTTGTTGGGACCGTATCGTCAAAACATAGTTAGATTTATTTTTCTGGAATTTTTCGAATCAGTTTGTGGCCCTGGCAAATTGAAATGTACGTTCAAAGTTAAAATTAAATGTTTTATACTTTAATTTGAAAAATAACTGAATGTAACAGTCGAATTGGCCAACGAAACATATCCCATTGTGTCCGGGATGGGGGTATTTACAGTCGTTGGGCTTAAAAAGGAGTTCGTTGGTGAAAACCCTGATTTTCTGAAATATATATATATTCCGGCGAATCAGAAAATTTCATTCATTATTTAAAAAAAATAAAAAAAACAAAAACCCCTGTAACCCTCGATTTCAACGGCGAAACCCCTTTCGCCGCTTCCCTCCTCGATTGCCGCCTCCTGCGCCACTTCCAGCCAACGCCACCACCGTCGTTCGCTTCGTCTCCGCCTCCTCTTCAAATCCGATCCACCCCCGACCGCCATCGACGCCTCCTCCGCCTGAATCGATCGCCCAAAGTCCACCACTTCCCATCGCTGCCGCTGCTCCGATCTGCCACCGAGCGCCACCAAAATACCACCGACAGGACAGCCACTCGAAGCTCTTCCACGTCAGCACCCCCGATCGTCCCCACGTGCCACGGATTTCGCGAAAACCTCAAACCTAGTTTCGAACCAAATAGAAAGGTGAGTCCTTTTTGATGTCTGCACTTTGAAAAATCATATCTTTTTAGTATGTTGATGAAATTTGATGAAACAGGAGACATCGTGACCGCAAGGAGGCTCTCTACACTCTAGAAGAAGCCGCGGATTTTTCTGACATCGTATCTATTTTTAGCGAAGCAACAAACCAATGTGAGAAATCTAAATTAATAGAATTTGAATGGAAAATGTCGTGTATAAATTATATAAGCGAAATATAAATTACATACGTGTTGTATACCTCATGTACATGCATGGTGTAAGCTATATAAGCGAAGTATGAATTATACATGCATAGAATAATTGATATATGTGTTGAAATGCAAGTGAAATATAGCAATAATATATATATATATATATATATATATATATATATATATATATACTCCCCACGTCCACAAACCATGGACGATATTTATTGTTGTGAATTGGTGTGAAATATTGGATGAAAAATACGAATGGTTGAATAATTGTTTGTGGTTGTTATTGTTTGGTTGTGGTTGAAAAATACCCATTGGTGATTGAAATGAATTGGAAATATAAGTGGAAATAAAAATAAAACATGCCGCCTGCGTGCGAATTAGATGCATGAATCCCCATTGCCGAAAACCGCGAGGTTTTAAGGTAGAGCGAGGAGCCGTACTAGGGACGGTGCCGGTTTTAACTACCCTGCCATTATGCTGCCGAAATTTTGAATAATCTTTATGTGTTAGAATAATTTTCATATGTTGAAATTATTTTCATGCGTTGAAATTAAAGCCATATGTAGAAACTATATCCATGTGTGGAAATGTTCATGTGTTGAAAAGTGATGTGTGAAAATTAGATTCATGTGTGAATGAATGAAGTGTTTAAACAATAAAAATCACATTTTTATAATATATATGAAGTATGGAAAATATTCGCCTTATATATAAATAGTTTCAACAATAAAAATTCCATCTTTCTAATATGAACAACATAAATAAAATATCCATGTGTGGAAATGCTCATGTGTTGAGAAGTGTGTGTAGTGGAAAAGTCCATGTGTTGAATAAAAAGATCGAACAATAAAAATTATATTTTTATTGAAACTATGAAGAGTTGAAAACATCCATTTGTCGAATAAATATTTTAAATGATAAAAATATCATTTTTATCATATATGTGATATGCTAAAGATATGCGGACGTTGAAATAAATATTGGTGAAGAAATATTATTTTTAACATGCATATGAACTAAATAAAATAGTCATGTGTGGAAATCTATTTTAGTTCGCTGAAATTATCATCTTTGAAATGTGAAGTGTTAAAAATAGTCACTTCTTCAAATAAAATATGCATGAGTTGAAATATACATTAATTAGCTAATGATATGATTTTAGCCTATGCATGCAACATTAGAATGAATGGTGTTTTTAAACCAAAGTAAATCAAATATGAAGTTGAATGGAAAATGATGAGTGATATAAATTGTATATATGTACATGCATATTTATTGAACAGGTTATAGCAAAGGGTTAGAGAAGAGGAATAAAATTTTGTGCCCGACAAATAGGTACACATTTACTGTTTTGTTTGGGTGATGATTTTATGAGCCTGTTGGCTAGCCGCTTGGCTTTTTCTTTTTCTTTTTGACATGAGACGCCCGTGTGGCTATTTGGGAATTTTCCCAGCCCCTCCCGTACAAAGGAGGTTATGGCGAAATTTTCCAAAATTTAAAGGCGTTAGTGAAATAATTGAAGTGAAAACGATATAGGAATTTTTGAATGAACTATATTTATATAAATATATAAATATAAATAAAATTAAAACGAAACGTGGCCGTGCAGTTCGTGTTTTGAAACCGTGATTTCAAACGACTAGTGCGGGAAATCCGACCATTGGATTTTCCCAAAACCGCAACCGTTGGGTTCTCCTTGGAAATATCTTTCCAACGGCACCAAATTTTTGAAGATCCGACGGTTGGATTGTCTGGAATGTTTAATTCAAATCTGAAGAAAACAGCGCCAGAAACGATTTTATATATATATATATATATATATATATATATATATATATATATATATATATAAATATAATTAAATTAAATCGAATAACGACGTTGCAGTTCGTAAATTGAAATCGTAACTTCAAATGGTTAGTGTGGAAGATCCGACCGTCGGATTTTCCCAAAACTGAAACCGTTGGATTCGTTTTGAAATGACCTTCCTAATGATATAAATTTTGTGAAGATCCAACGGTTATATTTTTAGATAAGTGTAAAACAAATTTAGTGAAAAACAGCGCCAGTGCATCGACACGACCTGAAACGTCGTTTAATTAAATATGGTCGTTTTAAAATAAATAAAAATGGCGATATATCGTTATAAAATACTATAGACGATATAGAGTGGAAATAAACCAATTTCGTTGTGTTTGCTTGATATGTGATGGTTGAATGTATTTAACGTGAGAATTATAACCAAAGAACTGAAATGTGAATGTTGAATAGTCCAACCATGTGATAAATTGATTTGAAAATCTAAATATACGTGGATTATTTGAAATGGCCGAGTTCATCTCATTTCAAATAATCGATCGACGTTGAGAAGTCGAAGAGTCGAAGACGGTTGAAGACCGACGATCTTCACATTGGATGAATGGGCGCTACTGATGCTCGTGATTGGAGTAGCTACCATGAAGGAACTGAAGTAGTAGCCGTCCAAACATACTGTTGATAGTACGGATATGCGAGGAATTGGTGCCTCCGGTTTCGTTCAGACCCAGAATGGACTTGTAAATGGATTGTGTGTCTGACATTGGATTTTGTTCTGTATTGATTGATCTCTGTTAAATATATATCTGTTTGGCGGCGGAGAATTTATTCTCTTGCTTAACGCCCTTCTCTGAGACGTACGAGCTCAGAGGTTATGTATTGATAAATCAGTCGCATGGAGTGGATTGCCTGTGTGGCACGCCTGAGTGGCATATGATCAAGGCTTCTGTTGCAAAGCAAAGTCTTGTGGTTGATGATGAAAGCATGGTCTGTGTGACGTAGCTTTGTGTATAACGTGAATTCGCGAGCCTCACACCTCGGTATGAGTCAAAAACGGGAGAGCGACTGCAGGGAGAGCACGACGTTTCTTTCTAGCTAAGGTGCTGTCAGTGACCTACCAGCCCTGACATTATATATACTTTTCACCTGTGTGGTTGTTGGAATGTGAGGCGCCTCGATATAGGTCTGTAAGGACCGGGAAACGTGTGTTCAGGAATGGCCAATCCTCAAAAGTAAGAGAGGACCATCCCTGAAGATCCAAGGATCATAGTGGGAAACTGGGACATTTGCTAGAGTGACTCGAATCGGAGAGGAGCTTGCCCCTTGCCTCGACTCATGAAGGAATCCAATTTCCAATACGAAATATGCGGACGTGATTGTATTACTAGTATAGCGACATAGTGGTATGGGTCATTTATGCCGCGTATGATTGATATTTATGATTGAAATTGCTTTTGAAATATATATGCACTAGTAATAATATCAAACACTTTTGTTTAATTCGTATGAAGCATTTTTGGCCATTATAAGGTAAAAACTCTATCCTCCGGCTTGCGTTGCATTGTGTGATGGGACCTGAGTCTTATAATGGCTTCATTTTTCAAAAAGCATTGCGATGATTTAATCATTTACTTTATTTCATGCACTAGCACTCATTGGAGTAAACCCGTTCCGCGAAAGTGGCGTGGTCCTTTGATTTGCCTTATTATTGTTGTTAATAAGTTAAGTAGATTTCTCATACCAGTCCCATGACTGACTCGTAGTTTGTTTCACCTTGCAAACTCGGGTGCCCTCATTTTCACACGGGCAGCCTAGTTACAGGTTTCTGACGCACTTTTTGCTCATGGCGAGGCTTGACTACACCGTGCTGACTTGGATTTTCTCCTCCATTATTGTATCTATATTATGATTCCGCCATTGGCGATGTAGACTGATATTTATTTTGTGTACTCTTTATGTATGATTCCGCCTCTGGCGATGGTGACTGACTATGTATCATTATGCACTAAGTTGTATCATGTACTGTGCTTCTCTGATGTGATGATATCTATATGATTTCGCTGTCATATGTGTGTAAATTATTCTATTTTCTGTTTATGCTATTATCTATGATCTGCTAATGATGATTAATGTGTTATATTCCATTGATTATCCTTAACACCGTGTCACGGGGTTTTGGGATCGTCACAGCTGGTATCAGAGCTTTCGTTAACCTTAGTTCTGGAGTCTAACACATTAAACACTTCGTCAAAATAGAATCAGTAGTATTCTAAGGCGAGTCGCTCATTAGAGATGGGACTAGTAAAGTCCTAGAATGAGCCGAGCAGAATAGCAAAAACAATTTGATCAGTCCATCAGTATCTTTCCGTAAATTTTCTGCTTAATCATGCAATAAACTATCATTTCTGTTAGCTGACTCTTTTCTTGCTTATACAGAACTTGAGAAATGGAAACCAGAGCAGCCGCCGCTAGAGGAGGCCGTGCCGGCCGTGGCAGAGGAAGGGGAGAAATCCTAGTAGAAGAAAGACCTTTGATACAACCTCCGGCCGCTCAATACTTCGAGCTAGACCGTGTAGCTAAGAGATACAAGAACTTAGGAGGCAAGACCTTCTCGGTAACTGGCACTTGAATAGAGGCCCTTGCATGGCTCAAAACATGCAAGAAAATTCTTGAAGGCCTAAGGCTTGGAGACCAAGACAAAGCTTTTATGGGCGTCTGGCTTATGCAAGAACAAGCTGAACTATGGTGGGAATCTCTCACCGCCGGGAATAGAGAAGCTGGAAGAACATAAAATGGATTCAAAGAACTCTTCAAGGAGAAATATGTCCCGAACAAGCTCTAGAATGAATGCACGATGACTTCGCCAACCTCCAGCAGGGGGATCTTTCCATGCAGGATTATCTCAATAAATTAGAGGAGATTGTCTGGTTGTGATCACTGATAGTGTAGTAGGAGGATGCGCACTAACTGGGAATGGGTATGGCAAATGGGTTGAGGTCTACCTGGGTAGTGAACTGTGACATGGAAGTGAAAGAAGATTATGGGTAAAGTGTTCGATGTATTGCTGTAATGCAGAATTGGGGATGATGGCAGGATTTTGGAACTGGTTGAGAGTGCTTTGCAGATTAGTTGAGTTATCTGCAAAAGCTGTGAGGTAAATATGCCTTTACGAAATCTAAAAATACATAGAATAAGTCACTAATTTGTTTAAATAATTAATTTAAATAAATAATCTATAATCATTATACAAAATTAAATAATCATAGGTAAGGATTTCGTTTGAGATTCTTTCGAATAGATTCGAAGCCGAGACGTTTTGGAATTTAAACAGAATGTTCGGCAAATAAAATCAAGTGTGTAAACTCACTCTCTGCCTCAAATATAATTTATTATAATCGAATTTTTATTTAGTACAAATATTTATATGTTGATTGTTGATTGTTTGGATGGATGGAATATTATTGTGGCTATTATATATATTAATTATATTTTGGCTTGGTGGTTGTCACTATTATATATATATATATATATATATATATTGGATATTTCCCGTAGTGCAATTAGAGGATGTAAGAACCCGTTACTTCCCCGTGAAGGAAAGAGCGGATACTTTGAGAACAACACACAAAAGAACGCAAACAAAAGAACATTTCATTATTAATTACAACAATTCCATCAGAATACAAGAATATACAGAGTATGAATAAATATTATACAACAAAGAATATCAGAGATTATAATAAATTACATAGCAGCGGAAAAATAATACAACACACAACTGAAAGTAATACACGGATACAGAGCTTTCCGAGTATCGTTCTAGCTGTAAATCAAGATCCTGTGAATATAAATCTGCAAAACCAAAACTACTAGCTGCCCGTGCGGAAATAAGGGCACCCAGAGTTTAGGTTAAAACAATAAACTCCAGGTCAGTCATGTGACTGGTGTGAGAACTAAAACAGTTATTTAAAACTTTACTTTAAAAGAGAGTAATTCAAGGGACCACGCCGTATAACACGGAACGGATTTCCTCCCAAGAACACCAGTGCATAGAATAAACAATGCAATGCTTTTTCGAAAAATGAAGCTATTATAAGACCCAGGTCCCATCACACAATGCAACGCAAGCCGGAGGATAGGGTTTTCCCTTATAATAGCCAAACATGATTGGTACATTTAAAAACAAATCATTTGATACTATTATAGGTGTATAGTTTCAAAACAATTTCAATCATAAATATCAATCATAGGCGGCATGGGTACCATATATCATGTCGCCATACTAGGCTCTACAAATAAAACCGAAATATCTCGTTTTGGAAATTGGATTTCCGTCATGAGTCAAGGCAAGGGGCAAGCTCCTGTCCGCTTCGAGACAATCTAGCAAATGCCTCGGGACTACACACTCTGGGTAACCCCTGGATGCTTCACGGCCGGTCCTCCCTTACGTTTGAGGATTAATTATTCCTGAACACACGTTTCCCGGTTCTAACAGACCTAAATCGAGCCGCCTCATCCAACAACCACATAGGTGAAAAGTATACAAATGTCAGGGCTGGTAAGTCACTGACACCACCAAACCTAGAAAGAAACGTCGTTCTCTCCCTGCAGACCTTATCCCGTTTTTGACTCATACCGAGGTGTGAGGCTCAAGAATTCACGTTATACACAAAGCTACGCCACGTAGGCCGTGCTTTGATCATCAACCACAAGACTTTGCTTTTCAACAGAAGCCTTGATCAATGCAACTCAGCATGCCACACAGGCAATTCATGCCATACGATTGATATCTATCGATATATAACCTCTAGGCTCGTACGTCTCAGAAAAGGGCGTTAAGCAAGAGAATAAATTCTCCGCCGCCAAACAGATATATATTTAACAGAAATCAATCAACACAGAATAAAATCCAATGTCAGACACACAATCCATTTATAAATTCGTTCTGGGTCTGAACGAAACCGGAGGCACTTTCCTCCCATATCCATCGATCTCCAAGTACGTCTGGACGACCACCAACTATTTCTATCCTCTTGGGTGTACAGCCCAATCAGGATCATCAGTAATTATCCAAACGATGTGAAGACTTCCGGTCTTCGACCACCGTCTTCATCTTCGACTTATCGTCGAATCGGTTATTCAGAATAGGTATAAACCCGGCCTTTCTAAATTACTCGCGTATATAATAAAAACAGTGCTAGAAAACACAACATATGCCTCATCCCAATTCATCAGTCACTAACCGTAAATCAACAAGAGAACAATTTCCCAAATATTAACCGCGAAGGCTGAAACCAACATCAGATCAATACCTAGGAAACCATTCTTCTTAGCTAACATACAGTTAATTTCTAAATTTCACATTCTTAGGGAAAGGTTCCGATTAATTTTATCAAAGATAAATTCTTTAAAATTTATTCTTTTATCATCATTTGGATATCATTTCAAATCAAATTATGGTTTTCCAAACTAGTCGGGATTAGCGAACCACACCGAAGTAATCTATTACTTAAACTACAAAACAGGAACTCCTGAATGCTTATGTGGCATCGTTGCTTCTCAGCGTTTCAAAATACTGGAACAACGTTCCGCTTCTTATTTATCATCCCACCGTTAACAAAACTGGTACAACCGCTTTTCTTCTCCACTAACTGCTTTTCATCTTCTTCTGCCACTGAAAAATAAAACTCCGCCTACTTTTTCCCCAAAACCAGAAAATAAATCGTAATGTCAGACCTTTGTTCTTCCCTGATCTTCCTCCATCCAAGTGACCCTACCCTAATATGCCGACCATTCAAAATATCTTTTGAACCCAGATTATGGTTTTTCTCCTCTCAATTGTACTCATAAATTGATCGTACCATCCCACTATTCTGATCCAACTTCTTTGCGTCTACCATATTTGGAGCCAAATGTACCGCTTCGTCTGTACAATCTTGATTCTAAGGTACTAACATTTGCCATAGCGATCAATTTGAATGTTTTCCAGTAAATTTGTTTCTTTTCCTTTTCTAATATTTTATTACCTGCTCACACCATACAGTTAAAGCGTAGTCATCTCCATTCTGAGTTTAAACTTACAAATGACATTGTGAATTTAAGCATGATTTAATTTTCCTACACCCATGATCACTATTCGGACCGCAGGGAAGAACACAATGTCCAAGGCCATCATTTTTACTCCGCTTTCTCCCTTACAGTACGCAGTTTGAGTTCTTGATGTTTTTTTTGCTCTTGATATTTATTTTGGTCTTTTAAAAAACGCATTGCATTTTTTTAACAGGTTTGCCCAATCTAGCATGTGGTTAATTATAACTGATAAACAATCAAGCATAATACACACCGTCTGCGCTATATCCATGGTGAGTTTATTCATTGTAAGTTTGTAACCATACAAGATTTTTTTTCTTTCCTGTAAACTGACTGATAGTTCAAACTCCTCTTATTTTCTAATATTTTTTCTTTTGCGTCATTGTGGTCAATGTTGACCAATTGATCTATTTTTTACTGTATTGTAGACCAAGTTATGTTACTGTAAATACGAAAATATTGTGTCCGCAGTAATTTTGCAAAGCGTATGAAGTTTATTTCGTAATACCCAAGTGTCAGCATGGATGTACTCATGTGCATATGCTGGAGGTTGCCACATATATAATAGATGTGCAAGTAATACTATATTATTATCCATCTGCGTTATACTAAGTGTAAATCTCGAATGCTCTGTTAGACCTAGGTGAGCAGATGATTATTTATAAACCAATTGCTACGGTAACACCATATCCTACTATATTGAACTAATTATTTTTAACACACCATACATATAGGATTTTATACTGGTTGTGAATTCAGTATTTTCCCCAAAACCAAATATCATGATTTCTTCAACGTGAAAATCATTGTGCTTCAATTCATTTTGTACCTCATAGATTCTTTTATAGTTTCCATAGTATTCTGTGAGTTATTCCTATACACAGACGGAAAAGACGTCCACCCACGCTACAACTACGAGGAAACACTTGCTTTGTGAGGAACGTTTGAAAACGAAACTTGCATCACTGTAAGTCTAATAATGTGTCATGTCGGAATTGTCGTTTATTCTCTGTTTTCAGCTTTTAAATTTCTAAACAAGTCAAACTAATTTACCATAAAATTAAGTCTTAAAAAGAGTGAACCGTTTTTGTAAATTTTGAATATTTGATATTCTCTGTTTCCATGATTCGTCATATTGACTTAAATGATTTTGTTGCCAAATAGCGGAGATCTAATTTTGCTATTTGCTACGGATAATTAAAAGGTGTAAGTTGAAAAATATGCATGTATGTCGCTGCTTTGAATGGGACGATATATGCGGCTGCTTTGAATTTTTTTCCTTTTTCTTTTAATCTCAATACCTTTCCGTGTACCTTTTAAGACAAGTAACAACTTCTCTTACTCCTTATTTGATACTCTCCTTAAATTATTATCAGTATTTAACTTTATAGGTAATTTGAAAGGTTTTTTGTAACATGGAATTTTGTTACTCTAAGGTTAGATCACACATTTTGTAAGGTTCTGTTTTCCTTGCATGTAAAAATTTATATATAAATTTCTATAATATAAAACACAATCTTTGGTCGCACATTTTTAGAATGGTTTTTAATTTAATTGCAATTACTGAACTAGGCAATAGTATGAAGTCGGACTCAACAAATGTGGTATGTTTTCAATTTTAATTTGAGATTTTGCTCAGCTATTATTGTCCCTCTACAATCACAGTACCATGCTAACAAAATTATGTATATTAGATTATAAACTTCATTTCGTTCAACAGTTTCTTTATACGCCTTGCACGATTGAATAAAAGTTTCATTTGTATTTAGAATCACTTTCATTTAGAATCGTAATTTACTGATTTTTAAACAGCCTGCAAATTTAAGAAATGAATAAAATTCCAGTACAGTATATTATGTTGCAGCTCATTAAAGTTATTCATTCCCAATGTCTAACATGAAGTAATTATCTGCATAAAATTTGTTTCCAACTGTATAACCAGAAAATACACCTACATACTCTGTTTGCATACATCTAAGCAGGAGTAACGTTGGATAACCGATTTAATTTGTTTTTAAATTTACCTTCTTTGACCAGAAAAGTTTATTGCTTTTTTTTGGCTTTTTATATGAAAGTGCAATCTTAAACTATGGGAAAAACTATTAAATACTCATCTGTTTAAGTGCAACAAGAGTATGTTACACCCTAATTGAGATGTACTACCGAAATGTGATTAATTGAACTTAGATGAGAAGCTTACTGGATTAAATTGCAGTTTTGGCTTGCTGATACAGAATGAAGAACTAACTCGCTTTAGCTTGAAATGTAGGGCATAGTCTGATTTTAATCCATTGCATCTGAACATGGAGCAATCTTAACATGAAGATGAATTGGGTTGGCAAACTGACCCGAACTATATTAACCAAGTGTTTTGAGACTTATTAGCTATTATTGCACTTGCTGTGCTGTCCTGCCAAAGCCTGGCTGAAGAAGAACCACGGACCGGTGAGTACAGGACAAATTTGCTGAGGTTTGTTATTCAACAAATGGAACGGAAATTTCAATTATATCAGCTTCTAAAATTTTAGAAATGCATATTTCTTATCTTTAACGTTATATAATTAAATTTCATTTTCACCTAATTTGGAGCAAAATTTTCCTGCTGGATGTATAATTCTCAAAATGCGAAAAGCTGTTATATGAAACGTGGCTGAGGAAGGAAAAAATAAAGTTATAATTGTTATGAGATTTTAAGACTCCATTACAAAGGGTGTCCTGGTCTTTGAGAAGCAGTATTTTTAAACTGGCTGATGGCATCAATAAAGCTGACTGTTGAGAGGAAGGCAGGTGATGCTGATGGGAAAAAATAAAGTTATAATTGTTATATGAAACGTGGCTGAGGAAGGAAAAAATAAAGTTAAAATTGTTATGTGATTTTAAGACTCCATTACAAAGGATATCCTGGTCTTTGAGAAGCAGTATTTTTAAAGTGGCTGATGGCATCAATAAAGCTGACTGTTGAGAGGAAGGCAGGTGATGTTCACGGGAAATATGAGACTGTTGTCCAATCTTAATGAGCTTGTGCTTTAACCTATAATTTTTAGTATCATTTTTGAGGTTTGCAGGTTTTTAGCTTTGATCTTACCTGGTGCAGTTCAGGATGTTGAAAATATTTCAAGGATGCTTTTCATGGAGTTAGTTTGCCTCCAATCACCCTCAATAACCTTTCATGTTCAAGTGCAGAAAACCGTTAAAGAAAGTTGCGAACAAAATGTTATCACATCCTGAATGAGTGAATGTATTCCTACTACTACTACAGTTGATGACTATAAGTAAGCGTTTTTTAACCGAGAAGGTATGCTATCAAATAATAGTTGTATGAGCTTTGAAATTTTGTACGTACAGATATTCACAAGATTCCTGTGGCTATGGAGTTCGCAAGGTTCCTTTTTAAGCGGTCCTACTAACATACGGCCTGCTTACGTTTATACTAAACTGAACTAGACGATACCTTTAATGGTAAATATACATAAGGTTCTTATAATAAAATGAACTAGCCAACACCTAAATATGTTCACAACTTCACTGTAGTTATGTTCACAAGATTACAAATTCGGTCATGTTAACATTGTTTGAAAGACTGCATTTTTTAAGTGAACAACAAATACTTCACTTTAATTTCCAAGTGCTATTAAACTATTTAATACCCGTAAAACAGACGTAAAATCTTATAATTTAAAATTGTATTGACTTAATTTTAAAAAGGATGATTGCACAAACATTAGTTCTACCCATTCTACTGTGTATGAATCTGCAATTGAACTAAAAAGAAATATAAATATTTAATTAACTTACATAAATCATATAGCTATATCAAACTAAAAGCCTGAAAAAAAATGCAATGCAAGTACAAATACATTGGCAGCTCTATTTAGTAAATGGACTTTGCTTGTTCAACCGGCGTGAAAAGCGGTGGAAATGCACGGAGCAGTAGAAAATAACGCGATTCAGGGGGCATGATGGTAAATATATACAACAAATATCATGAGGATGGCTTTAAATCATGTGGTTCTCATTGCTTCCGCACTATCCCGGTTAGCATTTCACCGGTTGAAACAACAATGTCGTTAGTAAATTAGTAGCTAAGGTTTTTTTTTTTTTTTTTTTTTTTTTTTTTTTTTTTTTTTTGTTTCTGCATATCTTATCCAACAATCCACAAAAGGGCACATACAAGATAAAAATATATATGATATGTTATAAATTGTTACGCCCTGCCACCTAGGTTGCATACCTGGTATTGCACAGCATAGTACAGACATTTTTAATTCAATCTTATTACAACTTTATATTTTAATTGTGTTAAAAGTTTAAATAATTGGACTTTATAGTCATACCTACTGATCAATTTTATTGCCTAGATTTCTAATGAACTACATACATACTTACACCAAAGAACGTTTACAAGGTTATAAATAAATACAATTTCAAAAACTTCTTATTCATAGCCATATAAGATCAAATCCGATGATGCATCTTACTGCTACTCTGTAGTGAATGCATTTACAAATAAAAGAAAACGGTCTAAGCTATATTACTGATATGTATTGCAGTTGAATGTATTATCATTTGTTATGTTCACATGTGTGGCATACCAGCTATTTATTATAGTTTTCTTTGTTGGGACTGAAATTATCCAAACTTTTGACTGCAAACTATTATCGTAAAGGTGATAAATTATGAGCTCTAGATTATCTAGGGATTGCTTCCATTATACACCATTTACTACTTTGTCTGTAGCCGATTGATTGTTTCATACATTATGCTCATTGGTTCATTAACAGAATTTCCACTTTCTTTGCTGCTGATCAATACACTAAAAAAAATCTCATAGCACTGCATATGTTGTACGCTTAACTTTGTTAAATTCTGCAAACTTATCATCCACTTTCTAAACACATTGTCTGCTTCACTTTTACATATTTATTTTGTGCTGGCCTTGACCTTACCTTTAACTGTTACCATGATGTGAAATGTATTTTGAGGGGGAAAATAGTTTTCACTCTTTCTCTAGACCACTAAATTATCTCTAATTACATTCCCTTTGTCATCATGTTACACTACAAACTAATATGCAACTCCAAACATAACTCTCCAGGTATATAACTACTTGACTTGATAAGCTGATGTCACAATAATCAAATTCTTGACTGCACATTAGCCGAGTACATAGCACAAGCTATTATCTTTATTTCTTTAATGATAATTTTATTCCGTTCCTGAGTGCGTAGACCATGTGTCATGGCATACTCACGTGTGTAGCTTCCATGCACAACTAAACATCTATTCCTGGGATTCGCCACCTAAAGCAACATTAATACCGTGATCCAATCACAAGCAGGACTGCAAACCCACGTCATACCATATTATAACAAAGCTTCCTCAACTTTCAACCCCAGACAATGCATCTACTACCCACTTATGCATATGACCATGTCTGTACACTACGGCAGCGTCCACTACAGAACCACTATCAGCACATGTTGAAACAAAATTACTCCCCTCTCTGCACCAACTACCTACACACTCCACCCACGTATGGACAACACAAGGATAAACTATGGAAAAAAGCAATGGTCCGTATGCGAAGCACGGGCCTCATTCTAGTTATTTATTTTATTTCCCAATCCCAACCTATTCATCCCATGAAGCAAAACTGGTAATACTCCATATCTAATACCACGGTGTTATCGGTAAAATTAATTACTACTCCACGTTCAAATCTAATTAAAGATTTAACTATCGCTTGGAGCAAAACTGGTGATATTCCATTCTCGCTCATTTTCCAAATTTGATAATTTAAATTATCAATTCACATTTCAATCTAATTGCAGATTCATTAAAACTCCCTTTACAGGGTTAAAGAACTAATGTCATTTAAAACACAGTTCACGATAAACCCAAATCACATTCTATTTATTATCGGGTTAAAGAACAAGTGTTATTTAAAACACCGTTCATGATAAACCCACAAATCAATTCTAATTCAATTCCAATCAAATGTATCAGAAATTCCGATTATTTAAATCCCCTTTTAAATCCAATTTATTTATTTAAAAATAATTGGGTTTTAAATTTAGTTCAAAACTAGTTCATTTCGATAAAAATCCATTTTTATCTTTACAAATGTGGGATTTTTCATCCCAGTTCTTCACAAATCATTTCTTATGGTTTTACACAAATTATTACTATTTTTAATAATTTTATCGAGGCCCGTACAGTCGATTTCCAACAACGGCCATCGAACTGCACTTACAACGACCTTTTCCAAATTTGATTTGGACGTATATCCAAATCCAACCGTTAGATTTTAAATTTCTAATATTCGTTAGAAATCTCTTTCCGATACGAACCAAACGGTTCCGGTTTTATGAGAATCCGACGGTCGGATCTCCCGTAATGTCCGTTCGAAGTCAATGGTCGAAATTTACGAACTGCCGCGGCGCAGCGCGTTCTATTCAGGCCACTATATATAATATATATATATATATATATATTATATATTATATATTTCGTCGATTTCCTTTTTAAAACGAATTTTATAAATCGTTTCAAATTTGTTTCAAAAACAATTTCAACCTTCATTTCAATTTCAAATCAAAATTGAATTTTTCCCTTATAAATTCTTTTTACATTCATTTCTATTTGATTTCAATTCAAATCGATTTCAATTCTATTTCAGTTCGTTTTCAATTGAATTCAATTCAAATTCGTCTTCAATTCAATTCAATTCAAATTTGTTTCCTATTCAGTTCAATTCAAATTCGTTTTCCTGTTATAAATATTCGATTTTTATCTCTTTTCAATATTCATTATAAAAACGAATATAATCGATATAAATATCGTTCGCGTCAAAATAGCGCATCTCTAATCAACACGGCTTTATATTTTTCAATAACTTCGTTATTCTATTCAACAAATAAATCTATATTTCTTTCAATACATGACTAATCTCAACGGATGAGTACTGTCAACACGCGACTATTTTTGTTATTTAATATATTTTATAAAAATTATGGTATCTATCGTTTGATTTCAAATCAGACTCCAACCGTAAATTAGTAAGAGAATGATTCCCTAAATATTAACCCCGAAGGCCGAAACCAACATCAGATCAATATACAGGAGACCACCCATCTTATCTATTTTCCAGTTAGTTTCTAATTTTATATATGATAAAGATGTAAATTTTACCGTTAAAATATTTCGTTCAACACATGACTAATCTCAACGGATGAGTATTGTCAACACATGAACCTTTATTTATAATATTCTTTATTTTTCCAATTGGAATGAGGCCCAATCAATTACCATATAATGTTAATTATATGGATTCTATACAACACATGTATATAATAGCAACGATAAATAATCAACCATCATCCAAAGTGCACAACGCAACTGCATAAGCATCAAATATAAATAATTAACGCTCACACAGTCTGTCGACCAATCGATCGACATACAACTAAATAATTGGGATAAGTGTACGCCAAATATCAACCCAATAACCGTGTGGGGTTTCAAACAATCAAACACAGATTTTATTTGTGCAGTTGGGCGATGTGTAAAATTTATCGTCCCAATCAATATCAGTCAAATCAGTGTATATAAACAAATCGTCCGATTTGTTTATAGATATTTATTTTATATACACGTTAAAAATTATATTTTTAACTATAAAATATTTTCCACCATAAAATATTTTATTTCATTCTACATCACACAATCAAATTTCACAACATAGCAACCAAACAAACAAGTCATCCATGGTCTGTGGACGACGGGTGTCGGGTGCTACTAAGCACCGTCTGCATCCTAGTATATATTTTTAACTAGAAAACAAGGTTTAAAGTGAGAAGTTCTCACCGACTAGCTAATCCAAACGCCACGAGTCTTCTTATGTAGAAATCTTAACATTTTCGTCATTTGTCACTTTCGTTGCCCATAGCCACTACATATAAAAACATATTTTTATATTGTTGCCATGTATATAAAAATCATATTTTTATAATCACTCTATATGGATAAAAATTCTATTTTTACATTGCTACTATATAGATAAAAATTCTATTTTTACATCGCTACTATATTGATAAAAAAATTATTTTTATCTCGCTACTATATAGATAAAAAATTTATTTTTATCTCGCTACTATATAGATAAAAAAATTATTTTTATATCACTACTATATAGATAAAAAATTTATTTTTATCTTGCTAGCAATATAATAAAAATTATATTTTTATTACTCTACATGAATAAAAATCATATTTTATACCTCTACTTAATATAAAAATTACATTTTTACCTCGCCATTTCATCAATAAAAATCCGACCTTTTACATATTAAAAAATCCGATCTTTTCTAAATTAAAAATCTGATCTTTTCTAAATTAAAAATCTGATCTTTCCTCGTATAAAAAATGCATCTTTCCCTATTTACAAATCAAAACTTTTTATCCTATTACTTATATAAAAATCCTTCTTTTATTTTCTATGCCTTCTATAATTTAAAAACTGAATTTTAAAACGATAGAAAAATAAAAACTCACTTTAATCCATCGGAGGAGGGCGTTTGACGGTCGGTAAAGGGCTGGACTGAGGCGTGGGAGGTTGTACAGGTCGGCGGTGGGCTCACAGGCGCGATGGCAGCCGGTTCACTTCGGGTTTAAGGCTGTGGAGCTCGCATTGGAGAGGGAGAGGGAGAGAGAGAGAGAAATAGGCGGAGGGGGGAAAGGGTTGGAGTCGCGTCGAGGTCTAGAGGTGGCGCAGGTCAGTGGGGTATCGGAGGGGGTGGCTGCGACGCGATTAGGGTTTCGAGGGCGATTTGGGGTTGGGGAAGAACGAGGAGGGAGAACGGCGCATTGAGGATCGGAGGGGGGGAAGAGGCGATGGGGTAAAGGACGGGGAGGCGCGGCGTCGGGGCGGTCCAGCTGGCGATGGGCGGCGGAAAGATGAAGGCGACCGGGGGGGGGGGGGGTAATATCGGGTCAACGATTCTGAAAAGAAAAGGGGCTCGTGGGTTATGAGGGAAACGAAAAAGGGGGATATATGAATTTTTTTATATTATTTTATTATTTTTCTCTCCTTAAAGTTGAATTTTCACTCGAATCCCAAATCACACCCAACGACTGTCGTCCTTAGCTAATTACCCCCATTCCGAACACAATGGGATATGTATCGTGAGTCGATTCGCCTATTACGATCAGTTTTCATTGAATTTAAAATATAAATCTATATATTCAATTTTAAACGTACATTTTTGTAACGACCCGGATTTTCGGCGACTTTGGTTATCGACATAAGCACGATGTCGATAACCAAAACACCGAAAAATCCTGGTAATTGGTGAAAGAAATTAGAGGGTGAGGAAAGATAAGATAGAAACTTAGAATAGAAGAAGAAGAAAAACACAACATCAGAGTAACACGAATCTCACAGCGGAACGAATAACATATAATAGATAACATATCCTTGAAATAAATCATTATATGTATACAATACATGATCAAAGTATAGCACTTACAACACAGCGGAAATAACTATAGCTATATGATCCTGAAGCCTCCTGATCCAAGCTCTTCCAGTATATCTGTAAATCCCGACTACTTGACTGCCCGTACAAATTTAGGCACCCAAGAGTTTAGGGAAAACAACAAAATAAACTCCGGGT
Organism: Allium sativum; assembly: GCA_030737875.1. Taxonomy (NCBI): domain Eukaryota; kingdom Viridiplantae; phylum Streptophyta; class Magnoliopsida; order Asparagales; family Amaryllidaceae; genus Allium; species Allium sativum. The sequence goes on from CM060917.1 coordinate 11,259,073, forward strand.
CAGTCATGGGACTGGTATGAGTAAAACAGTTTAAAAACAGTTCGAACAAGTAAACGATACCTCATAAGACCACGCCGCATAACGGAACGGGTTTTTCCCTTATGAGAATCCAAAATATCTTTATATCAAAAACCTTTTGATATTATAATAATGTCTAACAACCACAGTATATATATAATCATCTAGCAGAAACGCTTTCATCTCACGTTCTACATATATAGTATACAATCAAAACCGCAAGCACGTATTGGGTAATGGATTTCCAACTATGACAAGGTATGGAACCACCTATCGCTCGTGTACCTCTAGAGAGGAATACACTGGGTTCAACAAGAACATCTTGCAACCCGGCCACACATGACCGACCACTCATTTCGCTTGAGTGTATCGAATGTATATCACCAACAGTTGGGATCAGCAACCGTTTCCCAAATGGGACAGCATCAACAATAGATTTTTAGAAGTAAATGAAACTCTAGATCAGGTGATTATACACCCTACTTCGGTGCGACCGACTTAGCCATGCTGCCTGCCCGATTTCTGTTATTTACCGGATGTGAGGCTAGAAGCTACGCTTTATCATCATATCAGATTCACTTTGAATGCCACATCGTCAAATCCATCCAATCACCGATTTACGTCCTCAACAATACATTATGTGTTAGCTAAAAGAAGTTTCCTTCTCCGCTTCCACTCTTGGTACGGTTGGAGAAATCAATATACGTGATCGTCTGGAAATACTCTGTCAGACATCCGTCCATACAAGTCATCCAGGAATAGGATGAACCGAAGGCACTATTCTGTAAACAGGATAGCCCTTGCATAACACCGTCTTCAATTTCCTTTGGCATATATGATTCGCAAAGCTTATGCCAATACAGAGTGGTTCTTTGGATAATAATCCAACCGGTCTCTCCATATTAACAACGTTAAAATGGTCAAAACTTCGATAGTCTGTGATTTAACTATCGAATAAAAACAAGTGTGCAAACAACGATATTATTTCCAAATGGAAATTTATATCGATCAAACATCATTCAACATTTATCTCATTATTTCATTAATTTACTTATCTCCTGTTTCCCTATATTCAATGTCTCTTATTTTCTAAATTTGGAAAATATACGTTATTAACAATGGAAAACATTTCCATTTCTTGTTTTCTTTATTAGAAAACATTTCTGGTTTCTTAATTGGAAAACATTTCCAAAGCTTCTTCATTGGACTTAGACAGATGTTTAAACAAACCATCGCGATGCCAACTCAAACCATTTCCTTTACTGCCGAACCTTAACTATTCCTTAGTTAAAAACGAAGCCAATCAAGTTGGGGTAGAACTACCTCTCAGACCTTAACTGAACAACATTTCTAACTTTGAAATAGACAAAGTTCACTTTATATCCCTTTACTAACTTCCTTACTTAACCCTCCTTCGAATAGCTATATTCGATTGACTCTTTTCACTTAACTCTATTCGATTAACCCTTATCAATTAACTCTATTGGACTAACACTATTGGATTAACTCTATTTGACTAAAGCTATTGATTTACTCATTTCACTTAACTCCTTTCGAATAAACTATATTCGATAACTCCTTTTACTTTCTTCGAATAAACTATATTCGATAACTCCTTTGCTTTCTATTCGAATAAACTATATTCGATTAACTCATTTGCTTCTATTCGAATAACTATATTCGATTAACTCATTTAACTTTCTATTCGAATAACTATATTCGATTAACTCATTTTACTTTCTATTCGAATAAATTATATTGGACTAACACTATTGGATTAACTCTATTCGATTAACGCTATTGATTTACTCATTTCACTTAACTCCTTTCGAATAAACTATATTCGATAACTCCCTTTACTTTCTTCGAATAATCTATATTCGATTAACTCATTTGCTTCTACTCTAATCGATTAAACTAACATCAATTAACTCCTTTGCTTCTACTCTAATCGATTAAACTAACATCGATTAGCTCCCTTTACTTTAACTCTAATCGATTAAACTAACATCGATTAGTTCCTTTTACTTTAACACTAATCGATTAAACTAACATCGATTAGTTCCTTTTACTTTAACACTAATCGATTAAACTAACATCGATTAGTTCCTTTATTCTATTCGAATAAACTATTCATTTATAAGGATTTACTTTTAGTAACGGTTCTTCACTTTACAAATGATTTCCTTTTTATTCTAACTTATCCCTTGATTTTATAAATATTTCTTTTGTAAAAATCCTTTTCCTTTTCTATATAAAATCCATCGATTTTATATAAATAATTCATTTCAAAATATACTTTGAAAATATTCCTTTATCAACATTCGGTATGTTATGGTATTTAACATATCAAATCACGATGATCAGTATCGTCCAAACACATAAAATCGACAACAGATTATATATCACATCATATATCACAATATATGAAAAACAGTAAAATAAATGTTGAGGAACCCAGTTGGGTTCCTCCAACCTGTTTCCCTGCATCACAGATGTTACACAGTATAATAAATAACATATTTCATTTGAAATGAAATATCCTGCTGTACAGAACCATATTTGATTAACAGTACATAGATTAACTATAACTACGTTTTCAATCAAATCTATTTAACAGTCCAGTTTAACAATCAATATACAGCAGTCAATAAATAAAGTACAATTTATATTAAAATATAAATCGAGGAGAGTTAGTGAGTTTTACTCACTTTGGCGTTTTTCGTTAAATAACGATTAACGGTTCTTGATTTATTTCATTCGTTTTATTCTGTCGTAAATCCAGATAAGCTCCGAATCATTCCCGTTCCAATTCCTTGTTGTAGCGTCTGTTCCTATGATCCTGTCGGATCTGATTTTTTTTTCTTCTATGATTCCTCTTCTACTCAGTCCATTCAAAGACCAGACCCGCATTCAACATTATCCCTTCTCCCCCTTTTTCACAACTTCGATCCCGACTCCAGAAAGAAGATCCAACTCCTGATTCCAGCATGACCTTGTTTACTTTGTTTTAGCCGTAAATCTTGGCCATCACAATCTCAAAACAACGTACCCAACTTTTCAATCCTGCCAGGTTAACATCATTGCATCAACGATGAGCTTCCCACTTCAGTTCAGTTCGATGTTAAATCTGTCTTCCCAATGCTCCGAAGGTCAGCTGTTCCTCCATTTAAACATTCGTTGCATGTAGCTGTCCCTTATCACCAATACAGACAACACTCTCCACACCCAACTTCATGCAAACAAACACCACCTTACACTGTTTAAACTCTATCCGCTCCTGTTGTGCAACGCGACAACGTCCCCATTTCAGAAGACTCAAGCCACCTGGAAGCAACCGCCTATTACTACAGAAATCCTCACCCAACCATTCAGCAGACAACTCGCATCAGCTCCACTTCCAGACCAGACTCGCTCCTCCCTCATAACACACTGACATGGCCAAACAGTTGCACTGAGTAGCTCCCTTCTTTCTTTTCTGAAACCCGCACCCTGAATCGAACCATCGGAACCCGATCTGGGTTGACCCGAACACGCGCCTTGATTTCCAGCGAACAAAAAGGGGAGCCGAGCCCTTTAAAACTCCCATCAAAAGGAAGAGCAATTTGAGAGGATTACACAGAAACTTGTTTTGAGATTTAAGGAAATTTCTGTGATTTGTTTTTGAATTATGAAGCTTCAGATTTTTTTGTGTTAAGAACACTTCGGTAGCGGCTCGATTTTTGAGCAGAGAAAATATCTAATTAGGTTAGAAGTAGGTAGGATATTATATAGTGATTTATAGGATAACGTCGGGATGAATTTGTGGAAGAAAAGGGTACACGGTTTGTTTAAGTTGGGTAATATATGTATATAAGGTTCCTTTGATTTCTAGGCCTAGGTTTGTCCACGTTTTTAGTTTAACCACCATTTAAAAGGTGTGGCAATCCTTATAGCCAACAGAAGGAATTCATTTTACCTCGGTGTGTATTTATAAGTTTTATATTTGTGAGCACCCCATTATGCGAATCTCTATTTGACCACGGACTGATATGAAAATATCCTTGAGTCTAGTACTGTGTCGTAATCCCAAAAATATAATAATACCGGTAGATTAACTTATATTGTGAAACCCAAAAATATTGTTATAGGGTGCAAATTTCTCCAAATAAAAAGTTGCTTATTAAATTTATTAAAAATTACAGTAAAATTCTAAAAATTAAATTATCGTTATGTCCCAAAAGAACCTAGTCTAAATTCGAAACCTATATTTAAATACACTCAAATAACCATTATGGCCATAAACGAATATGCCGCTGTTTTTCTGAATATTTGATTTGGACATAAAACAAAATCTACACGTCGAAATCCCGATTTTTCTCTTCCACTAGAAAGATATACTCCACCAGCTCCACACGTTTCTTGTTTCACAGAAATCCGATTTAAAACGAATCCTGTACATTCAGTTGAAGTTCAAATCGCCAAATAGCGAACTACAGCGCCATTCGAGCTCGTTTATAATTATAATATAACTCTACGTTCAACTGTCGACGATTGAATATATTCGTTATTCTAATTCAATTCTAAACTGAATAAAATATCACAGATGATCCAGTTCACACCATATCGTCATTTCAGCCAATTCTGATTTAAATATATTATTTAATGTATTATTTTAATTAAATATTCACCATTATATTATTCAACGATCATTAAATTCACTAATCGCCATTTATATAATTAAATAAAATTAATTATAATACCTCTGCCAATGCGGGTCATTACAATTTTAAATTACCGGGGCCACACACTAACTCGAAAAATTCCAGAAAAATTATTTCTAGCTTCGTATTGACGATACGGTCCTAGCAAAACTAATTTCGTCGAATTCTAAGACCGTTTGAAAAATGGCCATTTTCCAGTCGATTAAAATCAACTAAAACTAGTCAAACGCATTTTCTTTTGCCACGCTCACATATTGATTCGAAAAATTACGAAATTTGAAACCTAGTAGTAACTTGACATCACGGACCCAACAAAAGTGGTTTCGTCAAAATCCGAGGTCGTTTGCAAAATTTCCATTTTTAAGGGCCCAAAATTCCATAGCGACTATTCTGAAAATTCATTTGGACCTAACTTTTGATTCTCGCTATGAAATTTTTATTTTTCGGATTCGTTGGAAAGATATTCTCAAATAGATTCTATTATTTTTGGTTTTGCTAAAATTTGGTTTATTTTTAATCCTGTACATCCATTTGAAGTTTGAAATCGAATTATCGAACTACCGTGCCATTTTCAATTCCTTTTATAATTTAAAATAAATATTTATACTCTAACGACGATCTATATAAATATATACGTTCGAATTCTATTAAAAATAAATTTCTCGTCATTATTATTTAAAATAATTCAGTTTAAATGTTCAAACTTCGTTAAAATTGCCAAAATAAAAATTTTAAATTGGCTCGCATTTTCCGGGTTGTTACATTCTCCCCCACTTAAAACTTTTCGTCCCCGAAAAGGAACGAAGCCGAAAGTTGTTTAACTAATCAACTCAACTTCCATTGTTTTCTTTACGGCTTAAGTTCTTCAACTTTTCAGTTTCTAAGAACTTTTCAAATCTTTCAAAAATTTGGCTAACACCATAAATTTTCGAAAAATTTCGCCATAACCTCCCCTGCACCGGGAGCACCGGGAAAATCCCGAAATTGCCATACAGGCCCTCTGATCTCAAAAAGAAAAAGAAAAAGCCAAGCGGCTAGCCAATCGGCTCATAAAATCATCATCACCCAAACAAAACAGTAAATTATGGTAAACATGTACCTATTTGTCGGGCAAACAATTTTATTTCGCTGCTCTAGCCTCCTTGCTATGACCTGTTCAATATAAGTACATGTATATGCATGCAATTGTAATCTTTTTTCAATACAATTCAATATTTGATTCAATTAGGCTAAATAGTTCAAAATTTTAATTAACTAAAACAATAATCATACAACACAACCATCAATCAATTAGTGAATTAATGTTTCAAATTCATAATTTGATACATATACAGAAAATCATGTTTTTGATGCCAAATCACACAATAAATTTATATAGTTTTGGTTCTCACACCAGTCTAATGGAAATATATAGAAAATCACACCTTCGAAACTTGAACACACACTACTGATGCTATATAGTCATCAGTAGAATCATCTTCGGGCGACTAGAGTGTGATTCTATATCCATCTAGTATATTAAAACTTCTAATATACGTTCATGACGCGTATATGCAAAACCTTTATATACTAAATTGTCCAAATTCAATACAAATAAATATTCAAATATGTATAAAATGGTTTAAATTTTAAAACAGAACTAGTTTTCATTTAAAAAATATACTCTTCACACTCGTTCTAGGATACTACTGATCCTATCTCTAACGAGTCATTCTAATTGGATATTACTAATCCAATATCTGATGAATTCTTTCGTTCGGTTCTAATGTGTCTTTTTCTCGAGCTCTGTAAACCAAAGCTCCGATACCAACTGTAAGAACCCGTTACTTCCCCGTGAAGGAAAGAGCGGATACTTTGAGAACAACACACACAAAAACGCAACCAAAAGAACATTTCATTGTTAATTACAACAATTCCATCGGAATACAAGAATATACAGAGTATGAATAAATATTATACAACAAAGAATATCAGAGATTACAATAAATTACATAGCAGCGGGAAAATAATACAACAAACAACTGAAAGTAATACACGGACACAGAGCTTTCCGAGTATCGTTCCAGCTATAAATCAGGATCCTGTGAATATAAATCTGCAAAACCAAAACTACTGGCTGCTCGTGCGGAAATAAGGGCACCCAGAGTTTAGGTTAAAACAATAAACTCCAGGTCAGTCATGTGACTGGTGTGATAACTAAAACAGTTATTTAAAGCTTTACTTTAAAAGAGAGTAATTCAAGGGACCACGCTGTATAACACGGAACGGGTTTCCTCCCAAGAACACCAGTGCATAGAATAAACAACGCAATGCTTTTCCGAAAAATGAAGCTATTATAAGACCCAGGTCCCATCACACAATGCAACGCAAGCCGGAGGATAGGGTTTTCCCTTATAATAGCCAAATATGCTTGGTACGTTTAAAAACAAATCATTTGATACTATTATAGGTGTATAGTTTCAAAACAATTTCAATCATAAATATCAATCATAGGCGGCATGGGTACCATATATCATGTCGCCATACTAGGCTCTACAAATAAAACCAAAATATCTCGTATTGGAAATTGGATTTCCGTCATGAGTCGAGGCAAGGGGCAAGCTCATCTCCGGTTCGAGACACTCTAGCAAATGCCTTGGGACTACACACTCTGGGTAACCCCTGGATGCTTCAGGGCCGGTCCTCCCTTACGTTTGAGGATTAATTATTCCTGAACACACGTTTCCCGGTCCTAACAGACCTAAATCGAGGCGCCTCATCCAACAACCACATAGGTGAAAAGTATATAAATGTCAGGGCTGGTAAGTCACTGACACCACCAAAGCTAGAAAGAAACGTCGTGCACTCCCTGCAATCCTTATCCCGTTTTTGACTCATACCGAGGTGTGAGGCTCGCGAATTCACGTTATACACAAAGCTACACCATGTAGGTCGTGCTTTGATCATCAACCACAAGACTTTGCTTTTCAATAGAAGCCTTGATCAATGCAACTCAGCATGCCACACAGGCAATTCATGCCATGCGATTGATATCTATCGATATATAACCTCTAAGCTCGTACGTCTCAGAAAAGGACGTTAAGCAAGAGAATAAATTCTCCGCTGCCAAACAAATATATATTTAACATAAATCAATCAACACAGAATAAAATCCAATGTCAGACACACAATCCATTTATAAATTCATTATGGGTATGAACGAAACCGGAGGCACTTTCCTCGCATATCCATCGATCTCCAAGTACGTCTGGATGACCACCAACTATTTCCATCCTCTTGGGTGTACAGCCCAATCAGGATCATCAGTAATTATCCAAACGATGTGAAGACTTCCGGTCTTCGACCACCGTCTTCATCTTCGACTTATCGTCGAATCGGTTATTCAGAATGGGTATAAACCCGGCCTTTCTAAATAACCCGCGTATATAATGAAAACAGTGCTAGAAAACACAACATATGCCTCATCCCAATTCATCAGTCACTAACCGTAAATCAGCAAGAGAACAATTTCCCAAATATTAACCCCGAAGGCCGAAACCAACATCAGATCAATACCTAGGAAACCATTCTTCTTAGCTAACCTACAGTTAGTTTCTAAATTTCACATTCTTAGGGAAAGGTTCCCATTAATTTTATCAAAGATAAATTCTTTAAAATTTATTCTTTAATCATCCTTTGGATATCATTTCAAACCAAATTATGGTTTTCCAAACTAGTCGGGATTAGCGGACCACACCGAAGTAATTATTTATTTTATTTCCCAATCCCAACCTATTCATCCCATGAAGCAAAACTGGTAATACTCCATATCTAATACCACAGTGTTATCGGCAAAATTAATTACCATTCCACGTTCAAATCTAATTAAAGATTTAACTATCGCTTGGAGCAAAACTGGTGATACTCCATTCTCGCTCATTTTCCAAATTTGGTAATTTAAATTATCAATTCACATTTCAATCTAATTGCACATTCATTAAAACTCCCCTTACAGGGTTAAAAAACTAATGTCATTTAAAACACAGTTCACGATAAACCCAAATCACATTGTATTTATTATCGGGTTAAAGAACAAGTGTTATTTAAAACACCGTTCACGGTAAACCCACAAATCAATTCTAATTCAATTCCAATCAAATGTATTAGAAATTCCGATTATTTAAAACCCCTTTTGTAACACCCCGTAATTTTATAACATTAAAATTCACAAATTAAAGTATACTTAATTTTTAGAAAAGAATTAAGTGAAATGGGTTGCGCAAAGAAATATATATATTGATATATATATATATAAATTAAAAATTAAATAAATAAATATGCGAAAAAGTTCAAAACAGCAAATTGGGAGGGGAAATAACCGAACCGGCCCATTTTTGAGGTCGACCCGAGCCCTGCTGGGTCAACTAGGGGTTAATCCAGGGTGTTTGGCTGTCAACCTGTGGGCCGATTCGCTCAAATGCAGATTTTGCATTTGATTGGTTCTCATGGTTCAGGGTTAATCTAATGGTCCTAAATAACATCCTACACCTATAAATACATCCTAATGCTAACCCTAAACCTAATTAAAATAGAATAGTTACCGTCGCCATGGAAATCAATGGAGCCGCCGCCAACTAAAAAGGAAGAAAAGCTAATTCAATTCTAATTCTCTCAACCCTAAAGCAAAGCAAAACTCTCTCTTTTCTTCTCTAAATTGTGAGTATGATGATCTTAACAAGATTATTATCATTTTAATTAGGTTGAGTTATGAATGGATTATGAGTAGATGATGTGAATTATCATATATGTTGTTGTAAACCCCTTTTGCTATCATGTATATTGTAAATCCAATGTTATGTGATGATGATATCTTATATGTTGTAAATCATGCTATGATGATGTTATGTATGTTGAACGTTTCTATGCTAAGTTGTGATGAATCATACATGTTAAAAAGCCATGATGTTACCATCTATGCTAGTTAGTTCATGTTAATTAAATCATCATGTTTGGGTTATGTTGATCTACATGACAAGTCACATATGCAAGTTAGATTGATTAGAAAAGTTATGAACATATGCCAAGACATCTATTATGACCTCTAGAATTATGCTATGACATATGTGATATCCTATGCTAGTTCACACCATCATTATGTTGCCTAAAAACCCCATATGCAAGTTTATGTATAGATTTGGGCTATGATCATATCATGTAAATTGAGACATTTAACAAGTTGACACCTTTTGATCCTTAACATGTGTAGTTTATGCAAGTTTCACCCCTATTATGATTAGATTTATTTTAATTGTCTATATGTTGTGATAATTTATCTTTGTGCTAGGTGTTAGAGACTATACAAGTCTAGCCTATATAATGCGTTGAATAAGCGAACGTATAAACGTGGGGTAGGGGTAATATTAAGGATTTAATATTAAAAAGTTGGGGTGCAATTGATATGATTTTGCATGCCATAAGTGGATGGCCATAATTGAGTCAATTATGGACATCATTAAAAGTTGACTTAATTAATAATTTGAATAGGGAATTATTAAAACTGGGGTAAAAGATTTTAAGTGTTAATCAATGCTTAGGACACGAGGTTGGACACGTTTGTGACGTAAACCTGCCCGGACCCGCCCGGCAAATCCAGTGGTCACAAATGTCAGCCCAATTTGAGAGGTCCTAGGCCTAAACTAAAGCATAACGGTTGTAAAGACACGAGGTTAGACTCTTTTATGGTGTAAGACTGCCCGGACCCGCCCGGCAAATCCAGCTGCCATAAATGCCAGTCTAATGTGAGAGGTCTTTATGAGGTTATGGCCTGAACGAATTAAGAAATACTTAACCAGATAAACATGTAAGGTGGGACATGGGGGTTAAGTAGGTGCCTTGGGTGGCATAAGGAATCTAGGGGGTGCCCTTAGTGGCATGTGAAATACGATTAGTAAGACTTAACCAAACACACATGTAAATGAACATGACTAAGAGGGTTAAGTGGGATATATTAATGACAAGCTTAGGTGGGTAGCTTGTGGGGGTCCATTTCAACCAGTATCCCAAACGTATCTTTGTGGGGTCGACCCAAGTCGAGGACGGGACACGCATACTGTGTTTGACTATAAGAGGCCAAAACGGGGAGTGGTGGCAATGCAAGTCCAACGGGTTTCATATGCGTGTGTGGACCCGGGCTGGTAGATAAGACGTTGTTGCATCGTGTAGGTATAAGCTGTGCATTCTCAAGTTGTATCGGGTTGCCACTTTAGGGGAGTGATACACCCCACTGTGGGGCCAACACGGGTATCTATGAGTAGGGAGCCGATCGAAAGTGGGTAGTGGGGTACACCTAGTGGAGATAGAGGCAGACGGCACCTATGTAGTCAGCTAGGGGTACGTAAGACTATTTATAAAGTTTCTGTGTGAAGCAAGTGGGATCAAACAATAGGGTGACTGGTGTGGTGCAGTGTAGTAATGTGCGGTGCAGTGTAGTAATCATTCGTTAGTAATTATGTGTGCCTTTACCGTTATCTTTAACGTTATCTTAAACGCTATCTTTATTTTCCTAAGAGTTCATAGACATTTACTTGTCTTCTAGCTTATGCCTTAGTCTAGTTATTTTGATAATAGTATTGTTAGAATTATCATACTCGCCAGACTTTATGTCTGACCCCCTCTATTCCTATCCTTTTCCCCCTCCAGGTCCTCAGTTTGGGCCCAGCTCTAGTGGAGTTTGATTGAATTGCTTCATCTCTCTTTGGAAAGCTTGGACCGTTGAAGTAAAATCCAGCTTGTTATCTTTTAATGGCTATTTGTGTAATAGGATTATGTATTTTGTTTTTATGAAGATGGATATTGTACTTGGTTATGATCTATGGTTTTATGATGTAACAAACATGTTTAATTTCTGCTGCAATAAAATGAAGTTTTAGATTTCCAAGTACTATTTATTATCTGTCTTGTTGTAATTTTTCTGTTCTATATTCACTTATAACCTCCATGGAAGTTAATGCATTCCCTTCGTGAGTGACATTAATGGACGTGGGGTGTTACACGTGGTATCAGAGCTTAAGGTTACCAGAACAGATAAAAATACTTTAGAAAAATAGTTATTTTTGGAAGAAATGTTTTCAAAAACATGTTTTAATGAGAAATTTAAAGAGGAAGTTTTTATGAAAAACATAATCCCCAAATAGCCATATATCTTTATCTTTCGAATTCTCCATTTTGAATCTTTCCTTTTTCGTTTCAGCATGGCTGAAGATCTTAATCTACCCGATGGTGTAACGATACCAGGATGGTATAGGAGGTTATTAGAGGCTAGGGCCGCTGCAGGTCCAGCCAATGTTCCACCACCACCAGTTTCACCCGTTCCTCCTCCTCCTCCTCGCGTAGATACTTTTGCAAAGACGTGCAAGGAATTCAAGGCTGTGGGTGGAAAACCATTTCAAGGGTCAGAAACGTTTGTGGAAGCTAGAGATTGGCTTAAGGAGGTGGAAGAATTGCTAGAAATCTTTGAAGTAGAAGAAGGGAAGAGAGTTCGTTTAGCATCTTGGTTGATGAAGGGAGAGGCCTCGTTTTGGTGGGAGGTCACTAATGGGGAGCGTCCTGTTGACTCTTGGGCGGATTTCAGACGTAGGTTCGAGGCAAAGTTTCTCTCAAGGGCGGAAGAAAATCTATATATGGAAAGGTTCTTGACATTGAAGCAAGGAAGCTCATCAATGAAAGAATATGTCAATAAATTTAATCAGTTAGCAAGGTTTGGCTTGGACTTAGTGAACACGCCGGAGAAGAAGGCGCTGAGGTTCGTAAATGGCTTGAATGAACCATTGTAAGGGTTGGCTATGACCCACATCCCTATGGGGGCCACCTTTGAGAAGTTAGTAGAAATGACGCTTATGCATGAGGAGAAAAGCGCTAAAGCTGATAAGGCACCCGAGAAGAAGGGGGATCAGAAGAAACCACAACAGCAAAACAAGAAGGGTGGTAAAGACAATGACGGCAAGGGAAAGAAGAAATGTTTTAACTGTGGGACACCAGGCCATCTCAGCAAGGATTGCCGAAAGAAAAAGAAGACAGGTTGTTTTCATTGTGGCAATGCGGGACATTTAGTGAAGGACTGCCCAAAGAAGGGGCAGAGGCCAGGAGCTACCTCGGGAGGACAGGTGCAGGCTCTTATGGCACCAGGGCAGGCAAGGGGACAAGTTCAGGCTCTCGCGGTCCGATTGCTGCAAGAACGAGGTAGAACCATTTCTGTTGAAAGCTTAGTTTTTCTGTTTGATCATCATGTCCGTACCTTATTCGATTCGGGTGCATCACATTCGTTTATCTCTACATCATTAGTTGAATCACTGCACTTAAACACCAGTTTAGTAGAGGATCCCTTAGTTGTTTCGAATCCAATAGGGGGCTCAGCTTATTTGTCTATGATGTGTTTGGATTTGGAAATTTCCATACTTAGCATTGAATTTAGATGTGATGCTTATGTGTTGGGCTTCACGGGCTATGGGCTAATTTTAGGAATGGATTGGTTATCCAGAAATGGGGCCGTTCTTGATTGTGAAAAGAGAGTAGTTAGGCTCGTGACTCGCCTTGGCAACACTCTCGAAATCTTCTGTAATCCCATAAATTCGGTTATGCTAAGTTATCTAGAATCGCTTGACGCATCTGAGGAAAATCTACGATCTGTTCGAGTGGTTCGAGAATATTCGGATGTGTTTGAGGAGGTGAAGGGCTTGCCTCCGAAGTGGGAGATAGATTTTCGAATATATCTTGTGGATAATGTGAAACCAGTATCTTTGCCAGTACGCCACATGGCTCCACGTGAAAGGAGGGAACTCGATAAGCAAGTGAAGGAGTTGCTTGAGAAGGGGTTCATAAGACGAAGTATATCGGAGTGGGGTGCTCCAGTAGTATTTGCCACAAAGGCGGATGGGTCCCTTAGACTTTGTGTGGACTATAGAGAACTTAATAAGCTTACTAAGAAGAACAGACACTCACTGCCGAGGATTGACGATCTCTTCGATCAGTTAGTTGGCGCCTCAGTGTTTTCGCAGTTGGACTTAGCCACTGGTTTCCATCAGTTGAGAGTGGCTAAGGATAGCATTGACAAGACTGCCTTTAGGACTCCGGACGGTTTCTATGAATGGCTAGTGATGCCCTTCGGTTTGACAAACACCCCTGCATACTTTGTTGATTTGATGAGTAGGGTGTTTAGGGAGTACCTTAACAAATTTGTGGTAGTCTTTGTAGATGACATCTTGATCTTTTCTAAGGATGAAGAAGAGCATGCCCTACATCTTAGGGAAGTGTTGGAGACTCTTCGAGCGCATAAGCTTAAAGCTAAATTTTCTAAGTGTCACTTTTGGAGGATGGAAGTACGGTTCTTAGGACACGTGGTTTCCAAAGAAGGAATAGCTGTAGATCCCGCGAAGGTGGTGGCCATCCAAGATTGGAAGGTTCCTAAAAATTCTACCGAAGTGAGAAGTTTCTTGGGGTTGGCTGGCTACTATAGGAAGTTTATCAAAGACTTCGCAAAGATATCAGCTCCATTGACACGCTTGATGAAGAAGAACCTAGTTTTCACATGGGACATAGATTGTGATGATGCGTTCCAACATTTGAAGAGAGCTTTGACTTCAGCCCCAGTCTTAGTATTGCCAGACGGGAGTAAGCCGTTTACCGTTTATACTGACGCTTGTGGGACAGGACTAGGCGCAGTCTTAATGCAAGAGGGTAGGGTAATAGCCTATGGTGGAAGGCAGTTGAGAGCGCATGAGAAAAATTATCCTACACATGACCTAGAATTGGCTGCTATTGTTTTCGCGCTTAAGTCTTGGCGTCATTATCTTCTTGGCGAGAAATTCGAACTATTCACTGACCACAAATTTTTAAAATACCTATTCTCTCAAAAGGACTTGAACTTAAGGCAGCAAAGGTGGATGGAGTTCTTAGCGTCCTACGACTTTGAGATAGCATATACCCCTGGCAAGGGTAACGTAGTGGCTGATGCCTTAAGTAGAAAAAGATTATCCTTAAGTCCTTTGTTTGTTGAGTGGCAAAATTTAGAATTCATTTCGATGTTTGACTTTAGACCTTCCGTTGACTTCGTACCCGGTTTGCTAGCATCCTTGGAGGTCAGACCTACGCTTTTGGGACGGATTGGCGAGGCACAGCGAGACGACCCATAGTTAGTTGAGTTAGTAGAAAAGCTCAAAAGAGGGGAGTCATCAAGCTATCTCCGTAGGTATACCCTAGATGATAAGGGTTGGTTACGTAGGGACGGTAGACTTTGTGTACCAAAAGACGATGACCTAAGGAAGACTATTCTTGACGAAGAACATCGTTCGAAGATGACCATTCATCCCGGCAGGGACAAGATGTACAGAGACATGAAGAGAGTTTACTTTTGGGCCGGCATGAAGAAAGACGTGGCCGAGTATGTCGCTAGATGCTTGGTGTGCCAACAAGTAAAAGCGGAGCAAAATAAACCTGGCGGGTTGCTTCACCCATTGGAGGTTCCACTATGTAAATGGGAAAGCATCTCGATGGATTTTGTGGATAGATTACCGCGATCGAGGAAGGGTAATACAGGAATTTGGTTTATAGTAGATAGACTTACTAGGAGCGCCCATTTTATTCCCATGAAGAGTAAGAGGACTGCTCCATGGTTAGCTTCTGTATACGTTCGAGAGATAGTTCATTTGCACGGTGTTCCTTCTAGCATAGTGAGCGACCGCGATCCTATTTTCACTAGCGAATTTTGGAGAAGCTTACAAGAGGCGGTAGGGACTCAGTTATGTTTGAGCATCGCATATCATCCTCAGACGGACGACCAGACTGAGAGGGTGAATCGCATTCTAGAGGATCTGTTGAGGCTATGTATCCTAGACTTTGGGGGTACATGGGAAGAGCATCTTCCATTAGTGGAGTTCGCATATAATAACAGCTTTCAGTCCAGCATTGGCATGGCACCTTTCGAAACTCTTTATGGACGACCTTGTCGTTCACCTACATGTTGGTGGGAATCTACGGATAAGATCTTACTTGGGCCCGATATGATTAGGGAGACTTCGGAGAAGATCGACTTGATTCGAAGAAGGATGAAAGCAGCGCAAAATAGGCAAAAATCTTATGTGGATAAGAGGAGGACAGATCTCGAGTTTGAAGTTGGGGACATGGTCTTTGTCAAAGTGTCTCCATTACGAAACGTTTTTCGCTTTGGGTCCGTTGGGAAATTAGCACCAAGGTTTGTAGGACCGTTTTCTATTAAGGAGAGGATTGGACGGATGGTGTATAGAGTGGAGTTGCCCGAGAGACTTAGTGGTGTACATGACGTATTCCATGTGTCACATTTGAGGAAGTGCTTGCACGAGACCGCGGAAGTGGTAGAGCCGAGCTTGCTTAGAGAGGTGGAGATAGAGCGTGATGCGACAATTCGACGAGCTCCTACGCGCATTCTTGGGTCGGAGGTCAAGAGGTTGAGGAATTGAGAGGTTAGACTAGTCAAAGTGCAATGGGGAGATGATGAGAGCAACGCTACTTGGGAGACGGAAGAGAAGATGTGTTCACTATAGCCTTTTCTTTTTGAGGGTATGTCCTTTAATTTCTCCTTTATCGCTTAGCTTGTACTTATCTTCTCTTTAGTATATCCTCTCACTAGTATCTTTGACCTTTAGTTAGGATAATCCTATGGTTGAAACATGTGTTTGAGACATGTTATGTATGGTGGATGCAAAGTGGATGCAAGTGTTTGCTAGTGGTTGCTCGTGGATGCATATACACACACTATTAGGCACCAGATCGGCTCAGTCACTTCATATTGCATATATATGGATGTATTTAGTAAAATGGATGTATAATGGTTGTATTATCATATAGTTGCTGCATTCGGGTGGATGGTTGTGCACGCATATAGAATTAATATGTATCATTAGGAATCTTTTGCATAAATATTGGACGCATGGCACTATCATGAATTGCACTAAGGAGGTCGACTGAATCAGTAGACCGCCTAATTTTGCATTAGATATGGACATATACACACACTGTGCATATAAACATTAAAGCATTAGAAGTCTTTTAAGGACAATGGATGCTGGTGTTTGATGGTTGAGTAGATGGACGATTAGATGGTAGGATATACATTCTTCTTGACTTGGAGATTTCGGGGACGAAATCCTTTAAGGAGGGGAGAATGTAACACCCCGTAATTTTATAACATTAAAATTCACAAATTAAAGTATACTTAATTTTTAGAAAAGAATTAAGTGAAATGGGTTGCGCAAAGAAATATATATATTGATATATATATATATATATATATAAATTAAAAATTAAATAAATAAATATGCGAAAAAGTTCAAAACAGCAAACTGGAAGGGGAAATAACCGAACCGGCCCATTTTTGAGGTCGACCCGAGCCCTGCTGGGTCGACTAGGGGTTAATCCAGGGTGTTTGGCTGTCAACCTGTGGGCCGATTCACTCAAATGCAGATTTTGCATTTGATTAGTTCTCATGGTTCAGGGTTAATCTAATGGTCCTAAATAACTTCCTACACCTATAAATACATCCTAATGCTAACCTAAACCTAATTAAAATAGAATAGTTACCGTCGCCATGGAAATCAATGGAGCCGCCGCCAACTAAGAAGGAAGAAAAGCTAATTCAATTCTAATTCTCTCAACCCTAAAGCAAAGCAAAACTCTCTCTTTTCTTCTCTAAATTGTGAGTACGATGATCTTAACAAGATTATTATCAGTTTAATTAGGTTGAGTTATGAATGGATTATGAGTAGATGATGTGAATTATCATATATGTTGTTGTAAACCCCTTTTGCTATCATGTATATTGTAAATCCAATGTTATGTGATGATGATATCTTATATGTTGTAAATCATGCTATGATGATGTTATGTATGTTGAAAGTTTCTATGCTAAGTTGTGATGAATCATACATGTTAAAAAGCCATGATGTTACCATCTATGCTAGTTAGTTCATGTTAATTAAATCATCATGTTTGGGTTATGTTGATCTATATGACAAGTCACATATCCAAGTTAGATTGATTAGAAAAGTTATGAACATATGCCAAGACATGTATTATGACATCTAGAATTATGCTATGACATATGTGATATCCTATGCTAGTTCACACCATCATCATGTTGCCTAAAAACCCCATATGCAAGTTTATGTATTGATTTGGGCTATGATCATATCATGTAAATTGAGACATTTAACAAGTTGACACCTTTTGATCCTTAACATGTGTAGTTTATGCAAGTTTCACCCCTATTATGATTAGATTTATTTTAATTGTCTATATGTTATGATAATTTATCTTTGTGCTAGGTGTTAGACTATACAAGTCTAGCCTATATTATGCGTCGAATAAGCGAACGTATAAACGTGGGGTAGGGGTAATATTAAGGATTTAATATTAAAAAGTTGGGGTGCAATTGATATGATTTTGCATGCCATAAGTGGATGACCATAATTGAGTCAATTATGGACATCATTAAAAGTTGACTTAATTAATAATTTGAATAGGAAATTATTAAAACTGGGGTAAAAGATTTTAAGTGTTAATCAATGCTTAGGACACGAGGTTGGACTCGTTCGTGACGTAAACCTGCCCGGACCCGCCCGACAAATCCAGTGGTCACAAATGTCAGCCCAATGTGAGAGGTCCTAGGCCTAAACTAAAGCATAACGGTTGTAAAGACACGAGGTTAGACTCTTTTATGGTGTAAGACTGCCCGGACCCGCCCGGCAAATCCAGCTGCCATAAATGCCAGTCTAATGTGAGAGGTCTTTATGAGGTTATGGCCTGAATGAATTAAGAAATACTTAACCAGATAAACATGTAAGGTGGGACATGGGGGTTAAGTAGGTGCCTTGGGTGGCATGAGGAATCTAGGGGGTGCCCTTAGTGGCATGTGAAATACGATTAGTAAGACTTAACCAAACACACATGTAAATGAACATGACTAAGAGGGTTAAGTGGGTTATATTACTGACAAGCTTAGGTGGGTAGCTTGTGGGGGTCCATTTCAACCAGTATCCCAAACGTATCTTTGTGGGGTCGACCCAAGTCGAGGACGGGACACGCATACTGAGTTTGACTATAAGAGGCCAAAACGGGGAGTGGTGGCAACGCAAGTCCAACGGGTTTCATATGCGTGTGTGGACCCGGGCTGGTAGATAAGACGTTGTTGCATCGTGTAGGTATAAGCCGTGCATTCTCAAGTTGTATCGGGTTGCCACTTTAGGGGAGTGATACACCCCACTATGAGGCCAGCACGGGTATCTACGAGTAGGGAGCCGATCGAAAGTGGGTAGTGGGGTACACCTAGTGGAGATAGGGGCAGACGGCACCTATGTAGTCAGCTAGGGGTACGTAAGACTATTTATAAAGTTTCTGTGTGAAGCAAGTGGGATCAAACAATAGGGTGACTGGTGTGGTGCAGTGTAGTAATGTGCGGTGCAGTGTAGTAATCATTGTTAGTAATTAGGTGTGCCTTTACCGTTATCTTTAACGTTATCTTAAACGCTATCTTTATCTTCCTAAGAGTTCATAGACATTTACTTGTCTTCCAGCTTATGCCTTAGTCTAGTTATTTTGATAATAGTATTGTTAGAATTATCATACTCGCCAGACTTTATGTCTGACCCCCTCTATTTCTATCCTTTTCCCCCTCCAGATCCTCAGTTTGGGCCCAGCTCTAGTGGAGTTTGATTGAATTGCTTCATCTCTCTTTGGAAAGCTTGGACCGTTGAAGTAAAGTCCAGCTTGTTATCTTTTTAATGGCTATTTATGTAATGGGATTATGTATTTTGTTTTTATGAAGATGGATATTGTACTTGGTTATGATCTATGGTTTTATGATGTAACAAACATGTTTAATTTCCGCTGCAATAAAATGAAGTTTTAGATTTCCAAGTACTATTTATTATTTGTCTTGTTGTAATTTTTCTGTTCTATATTCACTTATAACCTCCATGGAAATTAATGCATTCCCTTCGTGAGTGACATTAATGGACGTGGGGTTTTACACCTTTTAAATCCAATTTATTTATTTAAAAATAATTGAGTTTTAAATTTAGTTCAAAACTAGTTCATTTCAATAAAAATCCATTTTTATCTTTACAAATGTGGGATTTTTCATTCCAGTTCTTCACAAATCATTTCTTATGGTTTTACACAAATTATTACTATTTTTAATAATTTTATCGAGGCCCGTACAGTTGATTACCAACAACGGCCATCGAACTGCACTTACATCGACCTTTTCCAAATTTGATTTGGACGTATCTCCAAATCCAACCGTTATATTTCAAATTTCTAAAATTTGTTAGAAAGCTCTTTCCGATACGAACCCAACGGTTCCGGTTTTAGGAGAATCCGACGGTCGTATCTCCCGTAATGTCCGTTCGAAGTCAATGGTCGAAATTTACGAACTGCGGCGGCGCGGCGCGTTCTATTTAGGCCATTATATATATATATATAATATATATATATATATATTATATATTATATATTATATATTTTGTCGATTTCCTTTTTAAAACGAATGTTATGAATCGTTTCAAATTTGTTTCAAAAACAATTTCAACCTTCATTTCAAATTCAAATCAAAATTGAATTTTCTCTTATAAATTCTTTTTACATTCATTTCTATTTGATTTCAATTCAAATCGATTTCAATTCTATTTCAGTTCGTTTTCAATTGAATTCAATTCAATTCAAATTCGTCTTCTATTCAATTCAATTCAAATTCGTTTCCTATTCAATTCAATTCGAATTCGTTTTCCTGTTATAAATATTCGATTTTTATCTCTTTTCAATATTCATTATAAAAACGAATATAATCGATATAAATATCGTTCGCGTCAAAATAGCGCATCTCTAATCAACACGGCTTTATATTTTTCAATAACTTCGTTATTTTATTCAACAAATGAATCTATATTTCTTTCAATACATGACTAATCACAACGGATGAGTACTGTCAACACGCGACTATTTTTGTTATTTAATATATTTTATAAAAATTATGGTATCTATCGTTTGATTTCAAATCAGACTCCAACCGTAAATTAGTAAGAGAACAATTCCCTAAATATTAACCCCGAAGGCCGAAACCAACATCAGATCAATATTCAGGAGACCACTCATCTTATCTATTTTCCAGTTAGTTTCTAATTTTATATATGATAAAGATGTAAATTTTATCGTTAAAATATTTCGTTCAACACATGACTAATCTCAACGGATGAGTACTGTCAACACATGAACCTTTATTTTATAATATTCTTTATTTTTCCAATTGGAATGAGGCCCAATCAATTACCATATAATGTTAATTATATGGATTCCATACAACACATGTATTTAATAGCAACGATAAATAATCAACCATCATCCAAAGTGCACCACGCAACTGCATAAGCATCAAATATAAATAATTAACGCTCACACAGTCTGTCGACCAATCGATCGACATACAACTAAATAATTGGGATTAGTGTACGCCAAATATCATCCCAATACCCGTGTGGGGTTTCAAACAATCAAACACAGATTTTATTTGTGCAGTTGGGCGATGTGTAAAATTTGTCGTCCCAATCAATATCAGTTAAATCAGTATATATAAACAAATCGTCCGATTTGTTTATAGATATTTATTTTATATACACGTTAAAAATTATATTTTTAACTATAAAATATTTTCCACCATAAAATATTTTATTTCATTCTACATCACACAATCAAATTTCACAACATAGAAACCAAACAAACAAGTCATCCATGGTCTGTGGACGACGGGTGTTGGGTGCTACTAAGCACCGTCTGCATCTTAATATATATTTTTAACTAGAAAACAAGGTTTAAAGTGAGAAGTTCTCACCGACTAGCTAATCCAAACGCCACGACTCTTCTTAAGTAGAAATCCTCACCGTTTTGACCTTTGTCACTTTCGTTGCCCATAGCCACTACATATATGAAAACATATTTTTATATTGTTGCCATGTATATAAAAATCATATTTTTATAATCACTCTATATGGATAAAAATTCTATTTTTACATTGCTACTATATAGATAAAAATTCTATTTTTACATCGCTACTATATAGATAAAAAAAATATTTTTATCTCGCTACTATATAGATAAAAATTCTATTTTTATCTCGCTACTATATAGATAAAAAAATTATTTTTATCTCGCTACTATATAGAAAAAAATTCTATTTTTATCTTGCTAGGAATATAATAAAAATTATATTTTTTTACGCTACATGAATAAAAATCATATTTTTATACCTCTACTTAATATAAAAATTACATTTTTACCTCGTCATTTCATCAATAAAAATCCGACCTTTCACATATTAAAAAATCAGATCTTTTCTAAATTAAAAATATGATCTTTTCTAAATTAAAAATCTGATCTTTCTTCGTATAAAAATTGCATCTTTCCCTATTTACAAATCAAAACTTTTTATCCTATTACTTATATAAAAATCCTTCTTTTATTTTCTATGCCTTCTGTAATTTAAAAACTGAATTTTAAAACGATAGAAAAATAAAAACTCACATTAATCCATCGGAGGAGGTCGTTTGACGGTCGGTAAAGGGCTGGACTGAGGCGTGGGAGGTTGCACAGGCCGGCGGTGGGCCCACAGGCGCGATGGTAGCCGGTTCACTTCGGGTTCGAGGCTGTGGAGCTCGCATTGGAGAGGGAGAGAGAGAAATACGCGGAGGGGGGGAAGGGCTGGAGTCGCGTCGGGGTCTAGAGGTGGCGCAGGTCAGTGGGGTGTCGGAGGGGGTGGCTGCGACGCGATTAGGGTTTCGAGGGCGATTTGGGGTTGGGGAAGAACGAGGAGGGAGAACGGCGCATTGAGGATCGGAGGGGGGGAAGAGGCGATGGGGTAAAGGACCCAACAAAAGTGGTTTCGTTGAAATCCGAGGTCGTTTGCAAAATTTCCATTTTTAAGGGCCCAGAATTCCATAGCGACTATTTTGAAAATTCATTTGGACCTAACTTTTGATTCTCGCTATGAAATTTTGATTTTTCGGATTCTTGGAAAGATATTCTCAAATAGATTCTATTATTTTTGGTTTCGCTAAAATCCGGTTTATTTTGAATCCTGTACATCCATTTGAAGTTTGAAATCAAATTATCGAACTACCGCGCCATTTTCAATTCCTTTTATAATTTAAAATAAATATTTATATTCTAACGACGATCTATATAAATATATACGTTCGAATTCTATTAAAAATGAATTTGTCATCATTATTAGTTAAAATAATTCATTTTAAATGTTCAAACTTCGTTAAAATTGCCAAAATAAAAAATTTAAATTGGCTCGCATTTTCCAGGTTGTTACAGAGGATAACCCTATCGTCGCATGATATATTGAGTGGACGACCTTCTATACTACGATATCCTGCCTTGAAGCTGGATTGGCATTATTTATGTTGTCTAACATCTATGAATGCAGGGAAAACGGGTTGTAGTGATCCAACTAGTTTCCTCAAAATTTATTTATTGTTGTTTACATATTTATATATGTGTGAAGTGTTGAATTGAATTGAATTGAATTGAATGTTTATGTATTTGGATGTTTGAATATCACTAGCATTAGATATCATAATTAAAAATATCATAAAAAGGGGTTTTAGATTTAAAAAGGAAAATTTATTTCCAAAGTGGGAATTTGATTTCAAATGGAAGTTGAAATAGAAACTTGTTTAATATCTAAAACAAGAAGTGAAGTTTATAAATGATGTTTATAAATAAAAGAGAGAAATTTATAAATTTAAATTCAGATATAGATTTAAAAAGGGAATTATAATTTGAAATCGTTTCAGAGAAAGGAAATGATGAAATTTATTCCGATGTTCGGAATGTAAAATGAATTGAAAAAAATCCATACGGATTTATATTATAATTTGATCATATCGAATTTATAAAAACATAAATTATTTCCAAATAAGATATAGGGATTATATTGCATAGAAACTAAAATTTAAACTTTAAATATGAAAATAGATTCCATGTTTATATATATATAACTTATATAAATAAAATATTCCAAATTGGGAATCAGGTTTCAAATAGATTATTAAAATGGAAGTTTTTTTCATAAGGAAATTTTTTTATAGACAACGTTTATAAAAATGATGAAGTAGTTTTCATCGAGTAATTAGGAAATAGATGTCCAAATGAAAATAATGGAATTGAAGGTAAGATTTAAATCGAGTTTTTGTATTATAAGCTTTTATCCATCTCAAGATAAGAACGATGTCGATTAAGGTATGAGAGGTAATTAAAATACCCCAACTTGAATGACTTCACTATTATCGAGGGATGATATTAGTTTGCTACGGTAAAGGATGTGTTAATTCCAAATGAATTAGAATTTAATATAGAAATTGAGTTGTGAATCATTTTATAACCGAGTTATGAATTTGGATGAAGTAATCAACGATTTTGGTTAATCGAAGTGTTTAAGTTAGATGTGGGAAACTGGTTAACTTATGTTAAAATATGTAAGATTGGAACTGGAATTTAGTTTATAAACGAAGATTAACGTTTATATTTAAATTTAATTAAAATGAACTCGCTGTAGCACGGTAGTCCATAATTTGACGATTCGAACTTCAATTGAGTATATAAAACTCAATATAAGTCGGAATTCGATGAAATAAGAAACGTTAGGACCTATTGAATGATAAGTTTCTAATGGATAAGGAAAATCTTGATTTCGTCTTATAGATAGAGTTATATCAAAATCAATCTTTCAGAAAAACAGCGCTATAATTGTTTTTAAACCATAATGGTTTATTTATTAAACTAAAAGGATTTTAAGTGAATAAGATCCAAATTTCCATTAGAAAAATCCAAACTTGAGTTATAAAATGAGTATGAGTTCAAGCGAAGTGAATAAAGTGATTTTTGATATAAAAATCAGATTTTGGATTATGGAATAATATTAACTAATTTGTAAAGAAAATTAGTTAATGGAGTTTTTGGGACAACCCAAACCCCTGTACCACGGTGGTAAGGATTATCTTTGGAATATAACACACAAATAATAACAGCAAAATAGAAACATAGAATTACACTAGATAATGTACATCAAATTACACTGGAAATAATATCAACATCAGTGTTACACAGCGTAACAGGATCATACTTAGTACAAAATACAGTTTTAGCTTAATATACAATGTCTGCAGCGGAATCAAACTTAATATACATAATAGTGTCTGAAGCAGTACAATAGAAATGATAAAGGACCATCATCAGCTTCCACAGCTTCCATCCATAGCCCAAAAGAACCAAGCTAAACCTTAATATAAGGCTACCCATGTAGAAAATAGGGCACCCGAGTTTGCAAGTGAAACAAACTACGAGTCAGTTATGGGACTGGTGTGAGAAATCTTACCTAACTTATTTAATAATAAGGTCAATCACAGGACCACGCCGCTACCGCAGAATGGGTTTACTCCGTTGGATTGCCAGTGCATGAAATAAAGTAAATTATTTAATTAACGCAGTGCTTTTAGAAAAATGAAGCCATTATAAGACTTAGGTCCCATCACACAATGCAAAGCAAACTGGAGGATAGAGTTTTACCTTATAATGGCCAAAATATGCTTGATACGTATAAAACAAAATCATTTGATATTATTATTAGTGTCTATATGTTTCCAAAAAAAATTCAATCATAATGTATCAATCATAGACGGCATGGGTACCATATATCATGTCGCCGTATATAGGTTTACAATCAAAACCGCACAATGTTGTATTGGAAGTTGGATTTCCATCATGAACAAAGGCAAGGGATCGTCCTTACCAAATTCGAGACAATCTAGCCTATGTCTCAGGATCAGAACGCATCGACCCTTGGATATTCAGGGCCAATCCACACTTATGCTAGTGGATTGGTAATTGTTGAACAATACGTTTTCTTGCCCTATGGGGGTATAAATCTACTCAGTATGTCGACCATCATAAGAGCCACTAGGGACTCAAATCCAAGGTACCTCGCTTTCCAACATCCCCATAAGTAAAAATGTCTAGGATCCATACCATGACACCATCCTAGATAGAAAGAAACACATGTTCTCCCAGTAGTCCTCTCCCGTTTCTAGTTCATATTGGGATATGAAGCTCGCTAATTAACGTTATGCACAATGCTATGCTATTTAAAGTCGTCTTTGATCATCAACCACAAGGCTTTGCTTTTCAACAGAAGCCTTAATCATTTGTATCTTTGCATGCCACACTGACAATTCATGTCATGCGACTGATGTTTATCGATATATAACCTCTAAGCTCGTACGTCTTAGAGAAGGGTGTCAAGCAAGAGAATAAATTCTCCGCCACCAAAAAAAAAATTAATAAAAATCAATCAACACAGAATAAAACCCAACGTCAGACACACATTCATTTACAAGTCCGTTCAGGGTCTGAACGAACCTAAAGCACCTTATTCCTCGTCCCATATGTCCAATACAGGAGAGAGGCCCTCGCACATCCGGACAATCAACAAATACGTCCGGACCACTAGCACTGTAACCCTTCCCAGGAGCTAACCGATCCAAGGCATTTGTAGTAATCCATTCGATGTGAAGAATACCGGTCTTGCACCGTCTTTATTCCCTTTACTTTTAATCATTGTTCAATTATTTGAAATGAGATTTAACTCGGCCTTTTCAAATAATTTTCGAATATATAGAATTCAAATCAATTATTTCCTTGGCCAGATCGTTTGACATTCACGTTTCAATTCATTAATATAATTTCATGTCAAATACATCTAACCATCAACAATATTTGATAAACCAAGTAAAATTGGTTTATTCCCATTCTACATAGTTTATAATATTTTATAACGATTTGTCGCTATTTTTATTTATGTAAAAATAGCACATTTTCATCGAACGACATTTCAGGTCATTCGACGTCCCTGGTGCTGTTTTCATTCCAATTTGAATTAAACATTTCCCAAAATCCAACCGTTGGACCTTAACGAATTTAATATCCTTCGAAAGATCTTTCCAAAGCGAATCCAACGGTTCTAGTTTTAGGAAAATCCGATGGTCGGATCTCCCGCTATACTCATTTCAAATTACAAGTCGAAAATGTTAACTACCACACAAGATTCGTTTAATTTTAATTTTAATTTATATTTATATATAAATATAAATTCGTTTGATGATTTCCAGACCATTTATTTCTTCAAATATTTGGCTAAGACCTTTAAATTTCGAAAAATTTCGCCATAGCCTCTTTTGTTTGGGAGGGGTCTGAAAATTTTGTTGGGCCGTATTAGGAACCCAATAAACCCAGAAAAAGCATACACAATTTTTAGTGACCTATATATGCCCAAGGGAGAGTGTAAAGATCATATCTCAAGAGATTATATCTCGTCACCTTGTCCGGTGTTGGAAAATAAATAATCCATGTGTCGTATCTAATTCAAGAGAGACGTGATTTAGTGTCATCTCCAGACCCGTGTAGGGTTTTTATTTAATCTTGCAATTTACTGTTATATTTTATTTAGACAATATCAGTCCTCAGTTCAACCTGTAACTCAATCATAGTCATACAAGCATCTCGCTCGTATGGTAATCTCAACCTCGTCATATAAGCTCCTATTTCTTATATGCAATATGATAGAGTATGGTATCTTCCCATAGTATGTCGTGTAGTTCAAAACTAATTGTTGCCATCCTATGGCGTGGTTTATAATCTCACATAGAACAACCAACACACCGCATCCAATGACATTTACATGAGTTTATATAATAATAAAATTGCACATCCAACTCATTAAGGTATACCTATTTGTCAGGCATGCAAATAAATTCTTTAGCCAACAGCTAATCTATTTTCCTTTTCAGCATATGTGTGTGTGCATATATATATATATATATATATATATATGCATATGCATATCTAAGCTAAAAATAATAATTTTAGTGAACAAATATTTATTTCAACGCATGAATATTTCATATGGTTCATATACACATTAAAAATGATATTTTTAATGAGCAAATATTTATTTCAGCACACCATTATTTTATACCCTTCATACATATGATAAAAATGATATTTTTGGCGAAAAAAATATATTTCAACATGTAGTTATTTTATATAGTTCATATACATGTTAAAAATAATATTTATAGTAAACCAATATTTATCTCAACACATTGCAATTTTTAGTGGTTCATATACAATAAAAATGTTATTTTTATTGTTCACATATTTTATTCAACACATGAATATTTTTAATAGTTCATATATACAATAAAAATATCATTTTTATTGTTAACACATTTTATTAAACACACGAATATTTTTAATAGTTCATATATACAATAAAAATGTTATTTTTGTTGTTCACACATTTTATTCCATACATGAATATTTTTAATAGTTCATATATACAATAAAAATGTTATTTTTATTATTCACATATGAATATTCTCAATAGTTCATATATACAATAAAAATGTTATTTTTATTGTTCAAATGATTTACTTTAAACAACAACTATTTTATAAAGTTCATTTTAGAAAATTTCAACATTACAACAGCATGGTGTTGTAGCACCGGCACAGTGTCTGAGCACTGCTCCTCTTCTAACCTAGGCCTTGCAACCTTACAACAATTTCATTTCCATAATTTCCACTATACAATTCATTTTCCCAACGCAATGAATTTACCATAAACACAATCAATTTTGTTGCAACCCCAATCAATCATTCACAATCAAAATCAATTTCACACCACAATGTCGTACAACGCATATATGTATTTTATATAGCATCCACGTATCTTTATATATAAAAAATATATTTTTGTTTACTCCATTTCAAATAGTTTTTGAATTTAGATTGCTCACATTGGGTTCCACTCCTCCTTAAATTATAGAGAGCTCCAATATGTTCCAGTCTCTTCTAGAACGTAGTAAACACTGTCACGATCCCAATGGTACCTATTTCATCAGATTTCATCACCGTGTGAGAAAGATATTTTTTTATTGTGCTAATGATATTTTTCAAAATAATTAACAAGATAATTAGTTTAAAATTAATCACCTCCCTCTGGAAAAACACCCCCGACCGTCGTTCCTGATCAGCTCACAACCTAGGGTTGCTCCTTGCGCTCAAACCGATGCCCAAGAGGACGATCAGCTGGTGCCACGCCGTAGAGATTCGCATGTGCTTCCCAACGACCTCAGACACCCTCAGTTCGATCGATCCTAGGTGGTGCGTTACCCAAGAAACGACGACATTTCAAGAGGCTGAATCGATCGAAATACACCATGATAGGGTACCAAACTGGTATGGATTTGTAGAGGGGGAAATTCTCTATGAAATTGCCTTAAGAATCATGGAATTTCATTGGGTGGATCACGAGAAATCGTGGAGAGAAGATCTGAACAACTTCCGTCATTCGAACTAAGCGGATCGGAGATTTCTCACGAATGAATAATGTCAACGCTATTTTCTGATTGGGTGATATATTTATTTTTAATTCCTTTCAATTCCAAAAATAGTGTTTTCTTATCCAAACTCCAAACGAATCCCAACGAGTGTCATCTCTAGCATATACCCCCATTCCGGACACAATGGAATATGTTTCGTGAGCCCATTCGACTGTTTAAGTCAGTTTTTCTCAGAATTAAAATATATAACATTCAATATTCAATTTAAACGTACATTTCAATTTGTCGGGGCCACATACTGACTCCAAAAATTCTAGAAAAATTATATCTATCTTTGTTTTGACGATACAGTCCTAACAAAACTAATTTCATAAAATTTGGAGACCATTTGAAAAATGGTCTTTTTCTGGTCGATCCAATTTGCACTATATTTGGAAAACACGTTTTCTTTTGCCACGCTCACATATTAATTCCAAAAATAATGAAATCTTAAACCTAGCAACAATTTGACATTCCGGATCCAATAAAAGTGGTTTCGTCGAAAATGGATGTCGTTTGCAAAACGACTATTTTTAAGGTCTTTGTTATTATTTAAAAATGGAAATTTTAAATTCTAACGCATTTTCTAACAAAATTACCTTAAAAATAATTTTAAATTGGTTCTGATTTTCCGAGTTGTTACAATCTCCCCTACTTAAAACTTTTCGTCCCCGAGAAGGAAACAATAGTAAAGTAGGAAACAAAATGAAAATAGAATATATTGTAAGTGTACCTTGCACTAGAGCTAACCAGAGATGTCCAACCTGCACTTGGGATAAGCTTGTTTAATGCTATCTTCCGTTTCCAATGTACAGTCTCTAGGATATCAACTTCATTGCACTTTGACTAAATGTATCTTCTTGTTCCTCAGAACTTTGGTTTCTTTGCCAATAATTTTCAATGGTTCTCTTCTCACAACTATTTTCGAAGTAAAATCCAAATCTTGTTGCGCGGCTTCCTCTACAATCAAATATGGATCATGAACATGTTTACGAAGTTGAGAAATGTGTAACATATCATGTACTCCGGGCAACCAATCTGGCAATTGAACCCTATAAGCAAGAGTTATCCATAACGTCTATGTCAGCTTTTCTTATTAAAGACACACAAAGCCACTCGCTTTCTAGATGATCCCTCTACAGAAAGGGATTCTATTATTTCAAATCCTTCTAATCTAGTTACTTCATTCCCTATTTCCACTTGAGGGAAGCTTCAGATATGAAGCTTTGAGTATTCAGAGACGCCCTCGTTATTCCTAATAAAATTGCCCGATAACAGATCACTTTGTCTAAACCAAAAGCTCTGCCCTTTCCTCCCTTGGATAGATAGGGAAGGGCAGAGGCCTTTGGTGTTCCTTCCTGTGAAGTATTGGGGCCTCACAATCACTAGCCAATATTTCCCTCAGTCTCATGCCTTCCTATCCTTTCGAGTGTAGGAAACAACCAATATATCTTGGTGCTAACTTCCTCATGTTCCCGAATCGAACCAGTCCTCTCATTAGATAAAATTTCAAATACACATAATCACCAATAGAAAATGCTAAATCTCTTCTTCTAGAATCTGCATAACTCTTCTGTCAGCTTTGAGTTTCTTTTAGTCGCTTCTTAATGAAATCAACTTTATCTGAAGCTTCTCGAATCATGTCAGGACCCAATGCCAGTCGATTTCCTGGCTCTACCCAACATGTAGGAGATCTACATAGTCTACCATGTAATGCTTCAAATGGTGACATTTTCAAGCTCGGTTGATAGCTGTTATTATATGAGAACTCAGTCAAATGTAGGTGATCTTCCTAAGATCCTCCAAAATCAAGAATGCAAGCCCGCAACAAATCTTCTATTATACGATTCACCCTCTCAGTTTGGACATCTTTTTTAGGATGATTTGCGGTGCTAAGATTCAGTTTTGTTCCCAATTCTTCCTGAAATGCTTCCTAGAATTTACTTGCGAATATCGGATCATGATCACTAACAATACTACTGGGAACTCCATGTAGTCTAACAATTTCTTTAAAATATATTTGTGCCAGACTTTGAGATGTTCTATTCGATCTCACAGGAATAAAATGGGCGGTCTTCGTGAAACGATCTACGATCACCCATATACTGTCATTGCCTTTTCTGGTTCTAGGCAAACAATCAATGAAATCCATGGAAATTTGATCCCACTTCCAATCTGGGACCTCTAATGGTTGCAGGAATCCTGCGAGTTTCTATTGATCACTCTTGACTTATTGGCAAGTAGAGCATCTGCTGACATATATAGAAATGTCTCTTTTCATATATCGCCACCAGAATGTGCGCTTGAGATCATTATACATCTTACATACCCCTGGATGAATACTAAGTTTTGGACTTGTGACTTTCATCCATTACTTCCCTTCTGAGCTCAGGAATATTCGGAACACAAATTCGGCCTTTTAACCTCAGAACTCCCTTGTTATCAATCTGGAAACTCGAGGGTTCGCCTTCCTAAACTCTTTTACTAATCGTTTAAATAAATTCATCATCTTTCTGAAGAACAGAGAACTTATCAATCAATGAAGGCGTAATAATAAGATTAGCGATAATGGCATTCTTCCTGCTAAGTGCGTCAGCTACAACATTGGCCTTCCCTGGAGTAAACAAAATATCTTGATCGTACGATGCCAGAAATCTAACCAACGCTTTTGTCTCAAATTCAAGTCTTTCTGGGTGAACAAATATTTCAATGACCTATGATCTGTATATAATTCGAACTTCTCACCCAAAAGATAGTGCCTCCATATTTTCAAAGCAAAAACGACGGTTAACAATTCAAGATCATGAGTAGCATATCTCTTCTCATGCAGCTTCAACTGATGGCTAGCATAAGTAACTACTTGGCCTTTTTGCATTAATACCACACCAACACCTTCAAGAGAAGCATCTATATAGACTGTCAAATCTTGATTTCCATTGATAATAGTCAACACTGGAGCAGTAGTCAAACTTAATTTCAGCACTTGGAAAGTAGTCTCAGAATCAGTCTTCCAATTAAACCTTGCATCCTTCTTGGTAAGCTTCGTTAATGGACTAGATAGCTTCAAAAAATCCTTAACGAATTTCCGATAATAGCCGGCCAAACCTAGAAAACTTCTGACTTCTGTGGGTGTGCTAGGCTGCTTCCAATCTCGAATGGTTGTAATCTTGCCTGGATCCCCTAAAATTCCTTCCTTCGATACTACATGACCGAGGAACTTTACTTCTTCTTGCCATAATATGCATTTAGAAAATTTGGCTTTTAATACTTTCTTTCTCAGAATCTCTAACACTTGTTCTATATGTTTCGCATGCTCGCTGGTTGACTTAGAGAAGATCAAAATGTCGTCAATGAAAACCAGCACAAATTTATTCAAGACATCACGGAATACTCGATTCATTAAATCAACAAAATATGCAGGAGCATTACATAAGTCGAACGACTTTACTAATCACTCATAAAACAAGTCTAGACCTCTGGAAGCTATCAAAGGAACACATTCTTCGGTAATACACAATTGATGGAAACATGTAGCTAGGTCCATTCTCGAGAATACTTGCGCTCCATTCAAGCGATCAAATAAATCATCAATACGCAATAATGGATATTTATTCTTTAGTGTCTGCTTATTAAAGTCACGATAATCAAAGCATAATCTGAGAGTACCATCTGACTTAGGAATAAATACTACGGCTGCTCCCCAATTCGAAAAGCTAGGCCTAATTAAACCCTTCCATAGCAATTTTCGAGATTGATCGCCCATTTTTTCTTTTTTCTTCAGGGTCATTCTCCGAATTGCATGCACTACTGGCCTTGCATTTGGAACTAGATCGATTTTGAAATCAATTTCTCTACGTGGAGGTAAGCTGTCCACTTCTTCAAACACATCAGCATAATTTTTAATGCCAGGAATATTTTCTATAGAAGTAGGAGAAACTTCAAGAGCTGCCCAAAATTCTTTTCTATTTGAATCTGAGCCTACACATGGTATGATAATAAATCCAAGCTTCGTTTTAACTTTAACCACTCTTTCTGCAAACCTAACTTCGGCTTCATATTTAGTTAAGTAGTCCATCCCAAGAATGATATCAAATTCATAAAGAACCATAACAATTAAATCAAAGGAGAATCGGTAACAAGAATAAGAAATGGGCACTCTACAACACAAACCGAGAACAAAAGAGCCTCCTATCGGATTTTGGACACTAATCGATTCTTTAAGATTTCTCAATTTTAACTTCAATTTCTTAACCACATTACTTGAAATAAAGCTTTGTGAAGCCCTCGTATAAGATAACACTTTAAGTGGAATATTCTTGACAGTAAGGGTGCCTTCCAAAACATCTAACCTTTGCTGACTAGCAGAGGGTATTGGAGTTTCTGTCACTTCATTTATATGAGCTACTTCAGACTTCTTTGTTAGCTGGCAATTCTTTGCAAGATGACCAGACTGATGGCATTTATTGCATTCTCTATTCTCTTGAAACTTCTTATTGGATTTAGATCCAACATTCCTTCGTGTCTTCGAAGATTTGCAATCCTTAGCAGATGCCCTTGCTTATTGCAGTTATTGCATATGGCAGTTGTTAATGGTTCTTCCTTATATTTAACCCCTTTCTTATCGGCTTCAGGGCTCACATTGGCCTCAGGCATTGTACTTGCCTCAGGACTAGCAATTTCAAACTTCCTTTCGTTGCTAGAACTGCCTTTCTCTTTATCTTCTGAAACATCTTGCTTATCAATATCTCATAGCGACAAGCCATCTCTATCATCTTAGAAAAAGGAAGATCCAAATGTGCAGTTACTCTACTTTCGTACCTTCTTTGAAGTCCGTTATCAAATCTCAGATTCTTCCTTAAAGGATTTTGAATTAGCTTCGGACTAAAACGAGAAAGTTCATTGAGTTTATTTTGATACTCTCGAATGGTCATATCTCCTTGTTTCAGATGGTAGAACTCTTCATATAGTCGCTCAACTGCTACTAGGAGAATAAATCTTTCTATGAAAATTTCTTTAAATCTATCCAAGGTAATATTACCTTTTGGGTTTTCCATAACAATCGACTCCCACCATATTAAATCTTCATCTTTGAGTGCCCAAGATCCCAGTAATCTTTTCTGATCATCTCTAAGCTTTAAGCCTTCAAAAATTCTCTCAGAAGAACGCATCCATGCTTGTGTTTCCATAAAAGATTCTTTGCCCAAGAATGGTACTCCACCCATATTTCGACACTTCTTTACCAGAACTTCTAGATCTGGTTCTGGCTGTGGGAGCACAATTGGCTCATTAGATTACTGAACCATAGAATTACTTCTTCTGCCTCTGCCACTCATTTTCTACTATGTCTGCAAATATCAGACATAGAGTTAGGCTAACAGAAAAGATGTCTAGAGCATAGAGACATATATATAACTATAAATGCATCTATTAGGGTTTATTTTATTCTGTTATACTCATTCTAGGACATTACTAATCTTATATATAATGAGTTACTCGTCTTAGAATACTACTGATTCTATTTCTGACGAGTCATTAACTTGTTATATTCCTGAGTTATGGTTAACCAAAGATCCGATACCAAAATGAGAGAACCCAAACCCCCATACCACGGTGGCAAGGATAATCTTTTGGAATATAACACACAAACAATAATAGTAGAACAGAAATATAGAATTACACCAGATAATGTACATCAAATTACACTGGAAATAATATCAACATCAGAGTTACAAAACATAACAGGATCATACTTAGCACAAAATACCATTCATCTTAATATACAATGTCTGTGGCGAAATCAGACATAATATACATAATAGTGTCTGAAACAGTACAATAGAAATGATAAAGGACCATCATCAGCTTCCACAGCTTCCATCCATAGCCAAAATGAACCAAGCTAAACCTAAATACAGGGTTGCCTGTGTAGAAAATAGGGCCACCCAAGTTTGCAAGTGAAACAAACTACGAGTAAGTCATGGCACTGGTATGAGAAATCTTACATAACTTATTTAACAATAAGGTCAATCACAGGACCACGCCGCTAACGCAGAACGGGTTTACTCAATTGGATTGCCAGTGCATGAAATAAAGTAAATTATTTAATCAATGCAATGCTTTTTAGAAAAATGAAGCCATTATATGACTCAGGTCCCATCATACAACGCAACGCAAACCGGACGATAGAGTTTTAACTTATAATGGCCAAAATATGCTTGATACGTATAAAGCAAAATCACTTGATATTATTATTGTCTATATGTTTCAATAACAATTTTAATCATAATGTATCAATCATAGTATCAATCATAGACGGCATGGGTACCATATATCATGTCGCCATATATAGGTTTACAATCAAAACTGCACAATGTCGTATTGGAAGTTGGATTTCCATCACAAACCAAGGCAAGGGGTCATCTTTACCAAATTCGAGACAATCTATCCCATGTCTCAGGATCATAACGCATCGACCCTTAGATCTTCAGGGCCGGTCCACACTTACATTAATGGCTTGGTAATTCCTGAATAATACTTTTCCCTGCCCTATTGGGCATAAATCTGCTCAGTATGTCGACCATCACAAGAGCCAATAGGGACTCAAATCCGAGGTGCCTCGCTTTCCAACATCCAAATAAGTAAAAATGTCTGCGCTCCATACCATGACACCACTACTAGCTAGAAAGAAACGGTTGTTCTCCCTGCAGTCCTCTCCCGTTTCCGGTTTATACCGGGGTGTGAAGCTCGCGAATTAATGCTATACACAAAGCTATGCTATTTAAAGTTATGCTTTGATCATCAACCACAAGACTTTGCTTTTAAACAAAAGCCTTGATCATTTGCATCTTTACATGCCACACTAACAATTTACACCATGCGACTGATGTCTATCGATATATAACCTCTAAGCTCGTACGCCTCCGAGAAGGGTGTTAAGCAAGAGAATAAATTCTCCACCACCAAACAGATATATATTTAATAGAATCAATCAACACAGAATAAAATCCAATGTCAGACACACATCCATTTACAAGTTCGTTCTGGGTATGAACGAAACCGGAGGCACCTTATTCCTCGCCCCATATGTCCAATACAGGAGAGAGCCCACGCACTCCGTACAATTAACAAACACGTCTGGACCACTACCACTATAACCCATCCTCGGGGCTAACCGATCGCGGGCATCAGTAGTAATCCATTCGATGTGAAGATTACCAATCTTTCACCGTTTTCATTTTCTTTGACTTTTGATTGTCGTTCAATTATTTGAATTGAGATTTAACTCGACCTTTTCAAATAATTTTTTAATATATAGAATTCAAATCAATTCTTTCCTTGGTTAGATCATTTGGGCTTCATGTTTCAATTCATTAATATAATTTCATGTCAAATACATCTAACAATCAACAATATTTGATAAACCAAGTAAAATTGGTTTTTTTCAATTCCACATCATTTATAACATTTTATAATGATTTATCGCTATTTTTATTTATATAAAAATAGCCCATTTTCATCGAACAACGTTTCAGGTCTTGTGTAACACCCTACCTCCATTAAGGTCACTCGCAAAGGGAATGCCTTAACTTCAGTGGAACGTTTTAAGTAAGTATAGAACAGAAAATCACAACAAGACAGATATAGAGCAGTACTTGAAAATTAAAACTTTACTTCATTGCAGCGGATAAACCCATATGTTTGATTACATCATCAAAATCATAAAACCAGAGTCAAGTACATCATATCCATCTTGATAAAACAAAGTACATAAACTGAAAGACATAATCCCCGACATTAAAATAGCCATAAATAAAGAGAAGCTGAACTTTACTTCAGCGGTCCAAGGAATCTTCTAAAAGCAGTCCAAGATCAAGCTCCCCTGGTGCTAGTTCCAACCTGAGCACCTGGGGGGGAGGAAAGAGATGGAAAAGGGGGGTCAGACATAAAGTCTGGTGAGTGTGATAATTCTAACAATATAATTAACAAAGTAACTAGGCTAAGGCATAATTTGGAAAATAGGGAAATGGCCATGAACCATTGAGTATGACAGAGTAAACAAGGAAACAAGATGAATAACGATATCGTTAAAGCGCACCTAACCCGCTAAGATAAATTTACTAAACTACACCGACACTATAGGATAATTGCTATACTGCACCGCCACTAGTATACTGCACCACCACTAGTCACCCTATGGTTGATCCCGCCTACAGACTTAATAATGATATTGGTAGTTTCGTGCACCCCTAGCTGCCTTCATAGGTGTCGTCTTCCCCTATCTCCACTAGGTGTACCCACTACCCCCAAGCGATCGGCTCCGTAACTCGTAGATACCCGTGCTGGCCCCACAGTGGGGTGTATCACTCCCCAAAGTGGAAACCCGATACAACAAAGAATGCATGACTTATACCTACATGATGCAACAACGTCTTACCTACCAGCCCGGGTCCACACACGCATATGAACCTGTTGGACTTGCGTTGCCACCGCTAACCCGGTTTGGCCTCTTACAGTCAAGCCCAGTATGCGTGTCCCGTCCTCGACTTGGGTCGAGCCCACAAAGATACGTATGGGTTACTGGTTGAAACGGGCCCCCATTACTTGACACAAGCTATCCACCTAAGCTTGGTCCCCTCTAGTACATCCCACTTAACCCACTTCTTATTCATGTTTCAATTACATGTTTTATATTTTGGTTAAGTGTTTCTAATCGTGTTTCCAAATGCCACCCAAGGCACCCACTAGATTCCACATGCCACCCAAGGCACCCACTAAACCCCCTCATGTCCCAATACATGCTTATCTGGTTAAGTGTTTCTTAATTCATTAAGACCATAACCTCATAAAGACCTCTCACATTAGACTGGCATTTATGGCAGCTGGATTTGCCGGGCGGGTCCGGGCAGTCTTACACCACAAAAGAGCCTAACCTCGTGTCTTTACAATTATTACGTATTTAGTTTATGCCTAAGACCTCTCACATTAGACTGGCATTTGTGGCAGCTGGATTTGTCGGGCGGGTCCGGGCAGTCTTACACCACAAAAGAGTCTAACCTCGTGTCTTAGACGATTAATTACTCCTAATTAATCAACCCCAATTTGAATTACTTTCCCTATTCAAATTAATCAATTCCAAATTTAGCGACGTCCATAATTGACTCAATTATGTCCATCCATTTATGGTATGTAAAATCATATCAATTTCACCATAATTTTATTTTATGCCTTTTAAGGCAATTATGCCAATTAAATATTTTTAATATTATTCCCTTTTTTCCACACGTAGTACGTTTGTTCGTTTAACGTAAAAATATATGTTAGACTCGAATAGTCTAACTCATGAAATAAAAGAAAGCATCACATATATACATAATTAAAGCATAGATCTAACATAGGGGTGAACTTGCATATGTGAATGATGTTCTACATCTAAAACTTGCATAGGCCAAGATTACAACTTGCAAAACAACATATGTCATGGTTCCAAATTTTAAAGGTGTGAACTTGATGAAATAATGGCCACAAACTTGCATAAACATCATGTATAACATAGACCCAAATCTAAAGGTGTGAACTTGATGAAATAATGGCCACAAAGTTGCATAAACATCATGTATAACATAGACCCAAATATAAAGGTGTGAACTTGATGAAATAATGGCCACAAATTTGCATAGACATCATATGTCGTGAACCTATATCTAAAGGGATTAAACTTGCATAGGTAATAACATAACATGATTCATGTCCAACTCATAAATTCACATATGTGATTTATACATCGCAACAATGGTGTAAACTAATATCTAACATGTAAAGTATCATG
Organism: Allium sativum; assembly: GCA_030737875.1. NCBI lineage: Eukaryota > Viridiplantae > Streptophyta > Magnoliopsida > Asparagales > Amaryllidaceae > Allium > Allium sativum. The sequence continues at coordinate 11,298,122 of CM060917.1, forward strand.
TCATAGCCTAATCTTTCAATTAAATTCTCACATAAACTAGGTGCCATAATCATGTAAGGTCACATGTAATTCTACCCAAACTTGTATATGATTCATGTTTGAATCAACATCTAAACTTTCCTACATATAATTTATAATATGAATCAATATCGCAAACTAGCATAAGAAACATGACGGTTTGATTGTATATAAGATTACAACATGGATGATAGCAACATAACTTCGCATCACAACATAACATCATAGGTATTTCAATCATAATCCTACAACATAATTACAACATGCAATCAATACTTCATATCACATCCATACAATCCGCGTTATAACTTAATCTAATTAAATTACTAATTATTTTGCTAAGACTATCGAATTCACAACTCAAAAGCAGTCTTGAGTTCTGAATTCTGATTTCTGGAGTTGAATTAGCACTCCTTTGATGAAGAATCGCTGTTAGGGTTGAGTGGTTCTGATTTGGTTGCTGTTATTTCTCTTTGATTTGGTGGCGGCTGCTCAAGGGCTCAAGACAACAGCATGACGGCCATAGTTTTAGTTTTAATTCTGATTTAGGGTTTGTGTCTATGGGTCTTTTTATAGAGTTATGAATTAATTTAAGCCGTCGGATGTTCCTAGGGTTAATCAAAACCATTCAATCATGATAGGGTGATGAGTCAGCCCTAATGACTCGGCAAGGAGTCAGAATGGACTCAACAACACGGGTTAGCCTGAACCAGAAAGCTGTGCAGGCTCCAGCCTCGGCCTGGGCGCACTTGGCAGGTGCGCCAGTGTTAATATGTACTGGCGCACTTCCCAAGTGCGCCAGTGCATTTATTTATTTATTTATTTTTATTTTTTATTTTTTTGCCACCAAACTTCGTTCATCCATAACCCTTTCATCCGGTACTCGTTTCCCGCGAACTCGGACTCTATCTTCACTAGAATTCCGAGACGAACACAATGGCGCAACCCAATCCCCATAATTCTCACGTCTGAGATTTATTATTCTTTAATTTAGTTAATTCGATTATTCAAAAATCCAGGGTGTTACATCTTGGATCTTAACAAATTTAATATCGTTGGAAAGATCTTTCCAAAGCGAATTCAGTGATTCCAGTTTCGAGAAAATCTAATTGTCGGATCTCCCGCTATACTCGCTTAAAATTACGAGCTGAAAACGTGAACTACCGTGCGCGGTTCGTTTAATTTTAATCTATATTTATATATAAATATAAATTCTTACATCGATTTCCAAACCATTTATTTCTTCAAATATTTGGCTAAAGCCTTTAAATTTTGAAAATTTTCGCCATAGCCTCCTTTGTACGGGAGGGGTCTAAAAAATTTATTATGCCGTATTAGGCACCAAATAAATTCAGAAAAATCATACACTATTTTTAGTGACCTATCTATGCCCAAGGGAGAGTGTAAAGATCATATTTCAAGAGATTATATCTCATCACCTTGTCCAATGTTGGAAAATAAATAATCCATGTGCTATATCTAAAATCAAGAGAGACGTGATTTAGTGTCATCTCCAGACCTATGTAGGGTTTTAATTTAATCTTGCAATTTACCATTATATTTTAGTTAGTCCATATCAGTCCTCAGTTCAACCTGTAATTCAATCATCGCCATACAAGCGTCTCGCTCGTATGGTAATCTCAACCTCGTCATATAAGCACCTATTGCTCATATACAATATGATAGAGTATGCTATCTTCCCGTAGTATGCCATGTAGTGTAGTTCAAAATTAATTGTTGCTATCCTATGGCGTGGTTTATAATCTCATACAGAACAACCAACACACCGCATCCAATGGCATTCATAGGAGTTTATATAATAATAAAATTGCTCATCCAACTCATTAAGGTGTACCTATTTGTCGGGCACGCAAATAAATTCTTTACTTAACAGCTAATCCAATTTCCCGTTCAGCATATGTATATGTCTATATATATATATATATATATATATATATATATATATATACATATCTAAGCTAAAAATAATATTTTTAGCAAACAAATATTTATTTCAACACATGAATATTTTATATAGTTCATATACACATTAAAAATGATATTTTTAGTGAATAATTATTTATTTCAACACATGCTTATTTTATACCCTTCATACGTATGATAAAAATGATATTTTTGGCAAACAAAAATAAATTTCAACACGTGGTTATTCTATATAGTTCATATACATGTTAAAAATAATATTTATAGCAAACCAACATTTATCTCAACACATGGTTATTTTTAATGGTTCATACATACAATAAACATGTTATTTTTATTGTTCACACATTTTATTCAACACATGAATATTTTTAATAGTTCATATATACAATAAAAATGCCTTTTTTATTGTTTACACATTTTATTCAACACATGAATATTTTTAATAGTTCATATATATAATAAAAATGTTATTTTTAATTGTTCACACATTTTATTCAACACACAAATATTTTTAATAGTTCATATATACAATAAAAATGTTATTTTTATAATTCACACATTTTACTCAACACATGAATATTTTTAATAGTTCATATAAACAATAAAAATGTTATTTTTATTGTTCAAATAATTTATTTCAAACAACAACTATTTTATATAGTTCATTTTACAAAATTTCGGCATTACAACTGCAGGATGTTGTAGCACCAGCACAATGTCTGAGCACTACTCCTCTTCTATGCTAGGCCTTGCAATCTTACAACAATTTCATTTCCATAATTTCCATAATGCAATTCATTTTCCCAACATAATGAATTTACCACAAAAACAATCAATTTTTGTTGCAACCCCTATCAATCATTCACAATCAAAATCTATTTCACACCACAATGTTGTACAATGCATATATGTATTTTATATAGCATCTATATATTTTTACATATCAAAAATATATTTTTGTTTACTCCATTTCAAATAGTTTTTGAACTTAGATTGCTCACATTGGGTTCCACTCCTCCTTAAATTGTAGAGAGCTCCAAATACGTTCCAGTCTCTTTTAGAATGCAGTAGACACTATCACACGATACCAACAGTTCCTGTTTCATCGAATTTCATCACCGTATGAGAAAGATATGATTTTTATTGTGCAAATGATATTTTTGAAAATATTTAATGAGATGATTAGTTTAAAATTAATTACCTCCCTCTGGAAAAACACCCCAGACTGTCGTTCCTGATTAGCTCGCAACGCTCCTTGCGCTCAAACCGATGCCCGAGAGGACGATCAGCTGGTGCCACGCCGTAAAGCTTCGCACATGCTTCCCAATGACCTTAGACACCCTCAGTTCGATCGCTCCTAGGTGGTGCAATCACCCACGAAACGGTGGCACTTCGAGAGGCTGGATCGATTGAAATACACCACGATAGGGTACGAAACTGGTATGGATTTGTAGAGAGGGGACTTCTCTATGAAATTGCCTTAAGAATCATGGAATTTCATTGAGTGGATCACGAGAAATCGAGGAGATAAGATCTAAACAACTTCCGTCGTTCAACTGATGTAATAACCCGGAAATCTGGGCCAGTTTAAAATTTTTATTTTGGCAATTTTAGCGAATTTTGATTATTTAAAATGAATTATTTTAAATAATAATGACGAGAAAATTATGATTGAATAGAATTCGAACGTATATATTATATAGATCGTCGTTAGAATATAAATATTTATTTATACATATAAAAGGAATTGAAAATGGCGCGGTAGTTCGATAATTCGATTTCAAATTTCAAATGAATGTACAGGATTCAAAATAAACCGGATTTTAGTGAAACAAAAAATAATGGAACCTAATTGTGAATATCTTTCCAACGAATCCGAAAAATCAAAATTTCATAGCGGGAATCAAAAGATATGTCCAGTTGAAATTTCTGAATTGTCGCTATGAAATTCAGGCCCTTAAAAATGGGAATTTTGCAAATGACCTCGGATTTCGACGAAACCACTTTTGTTGGATCTGTGATGTCATGTTATTGCTAGGTTCCAAATTTCGTTATTTTTTGAATCAATATGTGAGCGTGGCAAAGGAAAACGCGTTTGACCAGTTTTAGTTGATTTTAATCGACTGGAAAATGGCCATTTTTCAAACGATTTCAGAATTCGACGAAACTAGTTTTGTTAGGACCGTATCGTCAATACGAAGCTAGAAAATATTTTTCTGTAATTTTCGGGATCCGTATGTGACCCCAGTAAATTGAAATGTACGTTTAAAATTGAATATATAGATTTATATTTTGATTTTGATGGAAACTGATCGAAACAGTCAAATTGGCTTGCGATACATATCCCATTGTGTTCGAAATGGGGGTAATTAGCTTGGGCTGATAGTCGTTGGGTTTGATTTGGAGATGGTATTAATAAACAACGATTTTTGAGAATTAAATAAAAATAAAACAAATAAGGGTATAAATATCTCCAACCGGTCAAACTAGGTCAAAATACCCTCTCGTGGTCAACACAGGAAGAGGCCGCTCCCAAAAGTTTTCACGGCGGAAAATAATCCCATATTCGAATTGCAAACTCCCACAAATCCTCCCGAATTAAAACCCGAATTAAACATGAAGTTAAAGGGATTTTCTGGGGCTCCAAATTCATACTTGTTGGATCTCGGTTAATGGAGTGAATCACTTGATTTCAGCACTTGAAGTGCTCCCGTTCGCAGGCCAATCGATATGCCTTGGAACCCGCTAGTTCGTCAGAGATCGTCGGCGCTGGTGGACGACGCCAAGGGCTACCTTGTGGTCACCGTCGATCGTGGTCCCGCCTCCTGGATCTGCACGCGTCAGGGAGGGTTGGAGGCAGTATTCTGTTCGACGTTGGCTGTTAATTGGGAGGATATTTACAGTGAGTTTTTCTTCTGTTGTTGTTTTGTTTAATTTAATTGTAAAAGCAGTAATTACATTGTTAAAATTTTGAATAGTACTAATTTTTGAAAATGTTAAAATAGCATGATTTAGAAATATAAAAAAAATGACATTGATTTTATAAAAATATGATTTTGAAAATATAAATATACCTTGAATTTGAAAATAAAATTACCTTTGTTTTGAAAATAAAATTAACCTTGTTTTGAAAATAAAAATATTGTATTTTAAAAATAAAAATAGAATGTGTAGTGAGTTTTAAAAATAGAAATCGCTTTGTTTAAAAATAGAAATCGCTTTGTTTTAAAAATATAAATAACTTTGTTTTAAAAATAGAAATCGCTTTGTTTTAAAAATAGAATTTTATCCATATAGCATTGAAATAAAAATGTGATTTTTATATATTGAATAACATAGTAAAAATTCGATTTTTATATATTGAATAGCATAGTAAAAATTCGATTTTTATATATTGAATAGCATAGTAAAAATTCGATTTTTATATATTGAATAGCATAGTAAAAATTCGATTTTTATATATTGAATAACATAGTAAAAATTCGATTTTTATATATTGAATAGCATAGTAAAAATTCGATTTTTATATATTGAATAGCATAAAAAAAAAATTCGATTTTTATATATTGAGTAGCTGTATAAAAATGTGATTTTTACATATGTAGAGAATACGGGCAAAGAAAGTGGCAAGAGGCAAGAACGGCGAAGATTTCTACAAAGAAGAGTCGTGGAGTTGGGATAGCTTTTGTGAGAACTTCTCACATTTCAAATTAATTTTTCTAGTTATAAATATATACTAGGATGCAGACGGTGTTTAGTAGCACCCGACACCCGTCGTCCACAGACCATGGACGGCTTGTATGCTTGTTTGTTTGATTTTGATGTGTAGTTGATTGTGTGATGTGATGTGGAATGGAATAAAATATTTATATAGATGAAATAAAATATTTATATAGTTGAAAATATTTTATAGTTAAAAATAGAATTTTTAATATATATGAAATGAAATAAAAATAAACAAATCGAACGATTTGTTTATATACACACATTTGACTGATATTGATTGGGACGATAAATTTTACACATCGCCCAACTGCACAAATAAAATCTGTGTTTGATTGTTTGAAAACCCCACATGGGTATTGGGATGAGATTTGACGTACATAATCCCGATTGTTTAGTTGTATGTCAATCGATGGATTGACAGACTGTGTAAGCGCTAATTATTTATATTTAATGCTTATGCAGTTGAGTGGTGCACTCTGGATGATGGTTGATTATTTATCGTTGTTATTTTATACATGTGTTGTAGAAAATCCATATAAATCACTTTATATGGTAATTGACTGGGCCTCATTCCAGTTTTGAATACAAATATTTGAAATGAAATATTTGAGAAGAGAAATATTTGAATAGAAATATTTGAAATGAAATATTTGAGAATAGAAATATTTGAATAGAAATATTTGAGGATAAAATATATAAAGCCGTGTTGATTATATCTGCGCCATTTTGACGTGAATGATATTTATATCGATTTTATTCATTCTATAATGAATATCGAAAGTGATTTCAAAATCTGAAATTTTGAAAAGAATTGAAATTCGAATTAAATTGAATAGAAATGAATTCGAATTGAAATTGAATAGAATTGAATTCGAATTGAAATCGAAAGGAATTGCATTCGAATTAAATTGAAATTGAATTGAAATCAATTTGAAATGAATTTAAAACGAATTTATATTGGAATATTCAATTTTGATTTGAAATTGAGTATGAAGTTGAAACCGTTTTGAAAATGAATTTAAAACGATTTATAAAGCACGTTTTGAATTGAAATCGACGAAGTATATATTATATATATAATATAATGGCCTGAATAGAACGCGCCGCGCCGCGGTAGTTCGCGAATTTCGACCATTGACTTCGAACGGACATTACGGGAGATCCGACCGTCGGATTCTCCTAAAACTGGAACCGTTGGGTTCGTATCGAAAAGAGCTTTCTAACGAATATTAGAAATTTGAAATCTAACAGTTGGATTTGGAGTTACGTCCAAATCAAGTTTGGAAAAGGTCGCTGTAAGTGCAGTTCGATGGCCGTTGATGGAAATCGACTGTACGGGCCTTGATAAAATTATTAAAAATAGTAATAATTTGTGTAAAATCATAAGAAATGATTTAGAAAGAATTGGGATGAAAAACTCCATATTTGAAAATATAAAAATAGATTTTTATCGAAATGAACTAGTTTTGAACTAGAATTATAAATCTATTTATTTTTAAATAAATAAATTGGATTGAAATGGTTTTGAAAATAACCAGAATTTCCAAGAATTGAATTGGAATGGATTTGAATCGAAATTGTCTTTGGATTATTTCGATGTTGGATTTCGTGATTACACAGATATTGTTATGGAAATTTGAAAGATATATTTATATCGTTATTTCCAATACGATATTTGTTGGTCGTAGAATTTGATATTGAATATAAGCCGAGATATTTTCTATTCAGAGCCTTGTATTTAATATCAAATGTGATTTGGGTTTGTCGCGAATGGTGTCTTCATTAACACTGTTCTTAAGCCCAGTTGAGAAAATGATTAAATCTTTTTAGTTAGATTTAATGAAGTGTACCAATTAAATAATATTTAATAGGAATTGAATTCGAATTGATTTTTGGGTTTATCGTGAATAGTATTTTAAATAACACTTGTTCTTTAACCCGATAATTAATGAAATGTGATTTGGGTTTGTCGTGAACGGTATCTTCAATAATACTGTTCTTAGACCCAAAGGAGTTACGAAAATCAGAAACTAACCGGGGATTAGTTAAGTTGAATGATTTCTGGGGTATTGATCTGATGTTGGTTTCGGCCTTCGGGGTTAATATTTTAGGAATTATTCTCTTGATTAATTTACGGTTAGGGACTGATTGAAATGTGTTGTGATTTTAGGTTTATCGTGAACCGTGTTTTAAATGACACCGATTCTTTAACCCAGTCACAGATTAAAACTAAGTGGAGTTTTAATGAATCTTTAATTAGATTGAAATGATCGAGAATGGAGTATCACCAGTTTTGCTCCAGGCGATAGTTAAATTGTAACACCCCGTATTTTTAATGTAATTAAAAATGTATATATATCCACAGATAGGATTAATATGGTGGTGTATAATGAAAATTAATTAATATATGAAAAAAAAGAAAAGATTGGTTGCTTGCGATGTAAATATGTTGCATGCACTGATTTGCAAACATAATGCATTAACATTAAAAGAAAAAGATTCATGCATTGGTTTAATTTAAGTATTGTAACTAACATGAAAAAGAGAAGTAAGGAAAGAACAATAATTATCATTGTTCTAAGACTTATTAACAAAAGACTTTGTAGCTCAGTTGGTTAAGGCATTGGATTTGTAACATGGAGGTCGGGGGTTCGAACCCCAGCAGCAGCATAATTTTTATCTCTGTTTTAAATAGGGCCAACTGAACATGCAAATATATGTACATATACAAATTCAAAATTTGAAAGGATAAGAACGTACATATAAGGAAATAAAGAAAATATATGTATATACATGAGAATATATATATATATATATATATGCAGAAATATATGTATATGAAAGATAAAATTTAAGATAAGGCTATAGTAAATGAAATATGGCAAGAATTAAATAACGGTGCAACATCGTTTGAATTTTGAAAATAAAATGAAAGTTGTGCGCATATATATATATACGCGTAAAATGGTCGTTAAAGGAATTGTATACATATAAGAATATTTCATGTGAATAAAACAGTTAAATAAATTCTAGGAATTCAAAAGTTCGAAATTCAAATTTCTACGCCAAAACAGCTTGTGGGACCCAATGCTGACTTAGCACTGCCTGTACGATAAGATTTGGCTAGATTCATCTGCGAACCTGGACTATTTTCTTAACTAGGTTCAATGCTGACTCAGCGCTGCGTGTACGATAAGGTCTTGAGCAACTATATAAACATCCCTGGTCTTCTTCTCTATTCGCAATTCTTCTCTACCCTTATGCTGCAAAGATTCTTAGTAAACATGGCTTCCTCTCCTCCTCTTAATCAAATAATAAATAAAATAATATATATATAAAATAAAACAAGACGAGGAGATGCTGCTCAAAAGACTTTCAAGAAGAAGAGATTCAAGCTAGGATTCAAAAGGAGGTTCAAACGACTTCAACGAATGATTTTCTACGAATCATAGCAACGCCATCTTTCTTTTCTAATCAAAATCTTTGTAAGTCATTTATTTCTAGATTTGAACGTTTTTCTTTGTTCATGACATGAAATTAAAGGAATAAAAGAATATGCCAATTCTCTTTCTTTCTATTCGAATCTGTGCCTATCTCTTTGGACCTAATTAAGAACTGTCATGATTCAAAGACAAATAAGACCGTGACTATGAAACTATGGACCTAAAAACCATATGCCTATGACTATGAACATTTGCCTATGACTATGGACATTGCCTATGACTATGGACACTGCCTATGACTATGAACATTGCCTATGATTGTGACTGTGACTATGAGGATTATTTCCTTGACTAAACCTATGCCTTTGATTAGAAAACATAAACTATTACCTATGACATAACAAGGACGTCTGTGATTAAACACCTATGATTCATGACTAGGAAAGTATTGCTTAAGTTCTGTGATTTTGAGATTGGGGCTAAACCCGATTATTTATTCTGCTTGTCCTTGGTTTTCTTTGGTTTTAGACTATGGGAATTTACCTATTAAGTTAGGTCTACCCATGTTCTTGAACCTACTCTGTCTATTCTTGGTTTTAGACCTTGGGAATTTATCTATTAAGTTAGGTCTACCCATGTTCTTGAACCTACGTCGTTATTCAAAACCATTTTATGCCAGTTGTTATATCTATCCTTTTCATAGCAATCTTTGGTTCATTCCCTATTTGCTACGAATCTAGATTTAGCTATAATCTAGATTGAAACACGATTGTACGAACGGTGGGAATGCGATTTGGGGCAAAATATGAAATTTACTAAAACGTAGTTTAACTTCGAAATTGGCATAAATTGGGAACATGTATTATGGCATGTTCATAGAAATGCAAATTGGATAAATTTGACATGAATTATAAGATGTGTAATTTGAATCTAGTAGTGACATGTAAATCTAGCATTTACATGAATAGTGAACTAGAGTAATAAGTCTAGTTTGACGTAAATTAGAATGTTGAATCGGAATTAGATTAGCTAATTTGGCACGATAAGTATATTGGCATAAATGTGAAATTGGCCATAATTGGGAGTAGTTGTCAGGATTAGCAAAATCATGGTTAGTGACACTTCATTTGGTATGGTTTACATACCGAAAAGCATAAATATGATATAGAGGGGAAAATGGGCTGTAAGAATAAAGGTTGACAATTTACATTAAAAGAGTAATTGGGAAATAAGTAAATAAGGATTAATTTACTTATAAAATTTGTCCTAAATGAGGAAATGTTAATTTAGACAAATTAAAGGTTTGTTAACGACATCTCTTTTAATAATAAACAAGAAAGTTCTAGGGTGACAGAGAGGATAGTGTCTAGGCTTGAGTTTGGAAAATACAAGTTTCCTGCTCTCCCTGGCTATCCCTAACTGATCCGACGGACTGGATGATTACTTTCAAAACCTGATTTGAAAATTAATCAAAACCCTTTGAACTAGAAAACACGAATAGGCCTAACCCGAGGTTAGACTGAGTTGCGATGTAAACCTACCCGGAACCAACCGGCACATCCAGTAATCGCAACAATATCTGTCTAATGTGAGTGGTCGTGGCTTTAATTTATTTAGTTAAAGCTAGAACAAGAATGCTAGGGTTAAGTTAACTAAGACACTTAACCAACTCAACATGATAACAAGACTGGTAGGTGGGGTTAGGTTCATACAGTTAAGTTAGGATGGGAGGGTTAAGTCCATAGGAACACTTAACCAACTTAAGCACAGTTAAGCTAGAACGGAGGGCTAAGTCCACAGGGACACTTAACCAAACTCATGGTAACAAGACAAGATTTGTAGAGGTTAAGTAACTAAGAAAACACTTAGCCAAATTAACATGTTAACTAGACTAGTGGTTGGGGTTAAGTAAGATTTAATACACTTAGCCAATTTTGATATGTTAGCTGGGCTAGATTTTAGGGTTAAGTAAACTTGAACACTTAACCATCAGGTTGTGATAAAGGAATGGGGTTAAGTCTAGAACATGAAGGGATAATACTTGACCATTAATAATAACATGTTAGTTAAAACAGACGGGCAAGGTTAAGTTAAAAAGGAACACTTGACCAACACAGGGTGAATGGGTAGGGTTAAGTAATAAATACTTAACCAATACAACTTGGTTTGTGGTAGGGTTAAGTCAACATGAGTTATTGACAACACTTAACCAGTTTAACAGGATAAATAAGGAGGGTTATGTTAGCTTGAATTGACTATGACACTTAACCAATCTAAACCAACGGGAAAGAGAACTAAGTAAACCTTAGTTAAGGAAACAACGATTCTGGAAACTAAGTGGTAAATCTTAGTTAGTAAAACTAAGTAGTAATTCTTAGTATAGCACGAGGAGGTGCGAACGTCCGTCTGAGTAAAAAGGAGGCTCCAACGAATTGGGTTACGAAGCCCGAGGCTTCGAGGGGACGTGAGGGTACTCTTGGTATCCCTCTGTGAGGCTGTAGATGATCCGCCTGGGCCCACAGAGGTTAAGGTCTGCGTAGAAGAACCAGGGGTACGCCTTGGTTGCAATACATGGCAACCTAAAGACTAGGATGGACCGGCGTGATTCGGCGAGAGAACGGTAGCCCTGTGATAGCAACTCGTCGTCTACCATCCATCTTCAGTCAATCGAGATACGTGAAGCAGAAAGGCGGAGAACTCCAAAAAACCATATACTTGCTATCTAGTTATGGGTGAGGATGGCCATAGGATAGTGCGGCACCGGGGACCGGCGTATAGTTCTCATTTTACAAGGTGTGCCTTTCATTAGCTAAGGGAGGGGTCAAGTGGGGCCATAGCCACTGAAATAAAAACAGACCTTAGCATCTGCATCGGCAGATATCTGAAAGCTCCCGACCGAGTTCTGTATTCCTTGATTTGCCCTGACACAGGACTCGGACCGCACATTACAGGACATGTGCATCTAGACAAGCGATAACGATTCGTGATACATGCGTGGGGAAGTATAGGAACATATACCACTCTAGGTAGTGTGTCCTAGACTTAGGGGCATCGTTCGACAGGTAGCATAATCCCTAGTTGGACTAGGTGGCATAAATCCTGAATCCGAGAAGCGTTCAGCAGATAGCGTAAACTCTAGTTGAATCTAGAAAGCACTAGATAGAAAACCCTAGATTAGATCTAGGTAATAAATAATAAATGGATGCTCGAAGGCAATGGAAAATACTGGGATTGGGATCACGTTATCGTTACTAGTTGGGATACTAGTTAGGTGGTGCAGAGATATAGAAACCAGTATAACAAGGAAATAGCGAAGCGGCGAAAGTATTAAAGCGTATCCAGTTTATCTTATCTTATCATATCTTTTGATTACCTTGTCTAATCTTGTTGACCCAATCGTCATGGTGTAATCTTGTATTCAGTTAATTCATGTCGTTTTGTTTTCCATGTTCACATGCTAGAAGTTACTGAACTTACTCAGGCTTTATGTCTGACTCTGTTTTTCTTTCGTCTTCTTTTCTTCCGTTTCCCCCCCCCCAGGTAGTAAAGGAGGGAATAGTTTAGCTCAGGTTAAGTTGGACTGTCACCCTTTCCAGCTTGAAGATTTGTCGAAGTTTGCTTGGATTCTCTTTTCAGATGTTATGGCTGGCTCTTGCAAAAATCGGGGAATATAAATGTTGTTTTTATGCTTCTTTATTTTGTAAGACAGATGATACTCTGATATTGTAAAGAAACCATTGTACAGACTATTTTATCAATAAAGCAAAGTTTTATTTTCCGTTGTTTAATTTCTGTCTGTCTTGTAATTTATCTGCATCTTTTACCCTAAATGCTCCACAGAACTTAGTGCATTCCCTTTGTGAGTGACACTAATGGACGTGGGGTGTTACACGTGGTATCAGAGCTGAAGGTTACCAGATCAGAAAAAAAGATTTGAAAAATTATTTTTCAAAACGGTTTTTAAAGAAGCATTTTCAAGAGAAAAGATTTGTTTTAAAGGCATATTCCCCAAAGCCATACGCACTATCTTCTCTTCCTCTGTTTAAATTCTTGTCTCCTTCTTTCTTGAATCTCTGAGGCTCCTGTATTTCTGGGAGGTAACCTCATCGAAGGGCAAAGTAGTGCCCGGCTTCCATCCATAGCCGTAGTTGTTTCATCTATGGGCAGTTTTCTTTCAAAGCTTATAAGGTTTTCCGGATGATGGAGGCAGTTTTCGAGAGATTTGTCAACATGACTACACACGGAAGGGGATGAGGAGTTTGGCTAAGGAGCATAACCCTAGGATGAGGAATTCATGGATGTAGACTTAGCACACGAAGGAGGAAGAAATTATAAAACCTAAGACAAGAGGAAGTATCTTTACTAGGGTATGATAGGGCATATACTTAAGGACAAGGGCAAGAACGAGGACGAGATTTTCAGAAGGACAAGTACATGCTTTCGCCACCAAGCGTACCTAGGAGAAAGGTAGTCCGGTTGGAAGAGTCTTGTTTTCTGTTCGTGCTATTTCCTTAGGTTCTAGCGCTTCTCATTTGTTCATATCCACTTCCATAGTTCGGTCTCTACACCATAGTACTTGTATAGTAGAAAGATCCCACTAGAGTCTCAAATCCAATTGGTGGTCCGACCAGTTTATTTTTTTTTTACTAGGGATTTGAGAATAGCTATCGAGTTTGCTTATATCATCTCACGTAGATCGTCTAAATTCGGGGGAGATATTCCTTGAGTGCTTGTCTGATATTGGTTTAGGCCTTTGGGGCTTGTACTTGAGGAATGTCGAGTTCGGTTTGGATGGTTTGCGGGAGAGATGAATAGTTGTGGTAGGCACTCCAAAGAGCACGTAGTGACCTTTCGACTCTTATAGTTATGGCATGACGGATAAGAGGGAAACCTCTAATCATCTTAGTACGTATACTTGGTACCGTGATTGACATCTGTTTATTTTGGAATTGGAGGTCGAAAACTTCACAATCGTGAAGTTAAATTAGTTAAGATACAGTGGAGTAAAGCTCAAGAAGGCAAGATACTAGCGTCATACCCTTTTTCTTAAGGGTGTATCCTTAATTTCTTTGTTTAGGAGCTTTGCGCATAATTGTTTCTCTCTTTCCAAAGTATATCACCTAGGTCGTATCTTCGATCCTTAGGTAGAAGCCAATGGATGTAAACATGTATTTGAAACATGTTATGGTTGATGGTTGCAAGTGGTTGCTAATGGTTGCTTGTGAATGCATATTCATACGTATTAGACACTAGATCAGTTCGGACGTTTTCATATTGCATTTACATATATGTATTTAAGTTGAGCCTGATATGTTATCATATGGATGTTGCATATGGATGAATGGTCGTGCACGCATGTAGTATTTACGTAACTAGGGATGCTTGCATACATGATTGGACGCATGGCACCGACATGATTCGCATTAAGGAGGTCGACTGAATCAGTAGACCGCCTGATTTTACAGTAGATAAAGACATATACACACACTATGCATATGAACATGAAAGCATTAGAAATCTTTTAAGGACAATGGATGCCTGTGATTGGATGGTTGAGTAGATGGGTGATTGGATGGTAGGAAACATTCTTCCTAACTAGAAGATTTCGGGGACGAAATCCTTTTAAGTGGGGGAGAATGTAACACCCCGTATTTTTAATGTAATTAAAAATGTATATATATCCACAGATAGGATTAATATGGTGATGTATAATGAAAATTAATTATTATATGAAAAAAAAGAAAAGATTGGTTGCATGCGATGTAAATATGTTGCATGCACTGATTTGCAAACATAATGCATTAACATTAAAAGAAAAAGATTCATGCATTGGTTTAATTTAAGTATTGTAACTAACATGAAAAAGAGAAGTAAGGAAAGAACAATAATTATCATTGTTCTAAGACTTATTAACAAAAGACTTTGTAGCTCAGTTGGTTAAGGCATTGGATTTGTAACATGGAGGTCGGGGGTTCGAACCCCAGCGGCAGCATAATTTTTATCTCTGTTTTAAAGAGGGCCAACTGAACATGCAAATATATGTACATATACAAATTCAAAATTTGAAAGGATAAGAACGTACATATAAGGAAATAAAGAAAATATATGTATATACATGAGAATATATATATATATATATATATATATATATGCAGAAATATATGTATATGAAAGATAAAATTTAAGATAAGGCTATAGTAAATGAAATATGGCAAGAATTAAATAACGGTGCAACATCATCTGAATTTTGAAAATAAAATGAAATTTGTGCGTATATATATATACGCGTAAAATGGTCGTTAAAGGAATTGTATACATATAAGAATATTTCGTGTGAATAAAACAGTTAAATAAATTCTAGGAATTCAAAAGTTCGAAATTCAAATTTCTGCGCCAAAACAGCTTGTGGGACCCAATGTCGACTTAGCACTGCATGTACGATAAGATTTGGCTAGATTCATCTGCGAACCTGGACTATTTTCTTAACTAGGTTCAATGCTGACTCAGCGCTGCGTGTACGATAAGGTCTTGAGCAACTATATAAACAGCCCTGGTCTTCTTCTCTATTCACAATTCTTCTCTACCCTTATGCTGCAAAGATTCTTAGTAAACATGGCTTCCTCTCCTCCTCTTAATCAAATAATAAATAAAATAATATATATAAAATAAAACAAGACGAGGAGATGTTGCTCAAAAGACTTTCAAGAAGAAGAGATTCAAGCTAGGATTCAAAAGGAGGTTCAAACGACTTCCAAGAAGAAGAGATTCAAGCTAGGATTCAAAAGGAGGTTCAAACGACTTCAACGAATGATTTTCTACGAATCATAGCAACGCCATCTTTCTTTTCTAATCTAAATCTCTGTAAGTCAGTTATTTCTAGATTTGAACGTTTTTCTTTGTTCATGACATGAAATTAAAGGAATAAAAGAATATGCCAATTCTCTTTCTTTCTATTCGAATCTGTGCCTATCTCTTTGGACCTAATTAAGAACTGTCATGATTCAAAGACAAATAAGACCGTGACTATGAAACTATGGACCCAAAAACCATATGCCTATGACTATGAACATTTGCCTATGACTATGGACATTGCCTATGACTATGGACATTGCCTATGACTATGGACACTGCCTATGACTATGAACATTGCCTATGATTGTGACTCTGACTATGAGGATTATTTCCTTGACTAAACCTATGCCTTTGATTAGAAAACATAAACTATTACCTATGACATAACAAGGACGTCTGTGATTAAACACCTATGATTCATGACTAGGAAAGTGTTGCTTAAGTTCTGTGATTTTGAGATTGGGGCTAAACCCAATTATTTATTCTGCTTATCCTTGGTTTTCTTTGGTTTTAGACTATGGGAATTTACATATTAAGTTAGGTCTACCCATGTTCTTGAACCTACTCTGTCTATTAATGGTTTTAGACCTTGGGAATTTACCTATTAAGTTAGGTCTACCCATGTTCTTGAACCTACGTCGTTATTCAAAACCATTTTATGCCAGTTGTTATATCTATCCTTTTCATAGCAATCTTTGGTTCATTCCATATTTGCTACGAATCTAGATTTAGCTATAATCTAGATTGAAACACGATTGTACAAACGGTGGGAATGCGATTTGGGGCAAAATATGTAATTTACTAAAACGTAGTTTAACTTCGAATTTGGCATAAATTGGGAACATGTATTATGGCATGTTCATAGAAATGCAAATTGGATAAATTTGACATGAATTATAAGATGTGTAATTTGAATCTAGTAGTGACATGTAAATCTAGCATTTACATGAATAGTGAACTAGAGTAATAAGTCTAGTTTGACGTAAATTAGAATGTTGAATCGGAATTAGATTAGCTAATTTGGCACGATAAGTATATTGGCATAAATGTGAAATTGGCCATAATTGGGAGTAGTTGTCAGGATTAGCAAAATCATGGTTAGTGACACTTCATTTGGTATGGTTTACATACCAAAAAGCATAAATATGATATAGAGGGGAAAATGGGCCGTAAGAATAAATGTTGACAATTTACATTAAAAGAGTAATTGGGAAATAAGTAAATTAGGATTAATTTACTTATAAAATTTGTCCTAAATGAGGAAATGTTAATTTAGAAAAATTAAAGGTTTGTTAACGACATCTCTTTTAATAATAAACAAGAAAGTTCTAGGGTGACAGAGAGGATAGTGTCTAGGCTTGAGTTTGGAAAATACAAGTTTACTGCTCTCCCTGGCTATCCCTAACTGATCCGACGGACGAGATGGTTACTTTCAAAACCTGATTTGAAAATTAATCAAAACCCTTTGAACTAGAAAACACGAATAGGCGTAACCCGAGGTTAGACTGAGTTGCGATGTAAACCTGCCCGGAACCAACCGGCACATCCAGTAATCGCAACAATATCTGTCTAATGTGAGTGGTCGTGGCTATAATTTATTTAGTTAAAGCTAGAACAAGAATGCTAGGGTTAAGTTAACTAGGACACTTAACCAACTCAACATGATAACAAGACTGGTAGGTGGGGTTAGGTTCATACAGTTAAGTTAGGATGGGAGGGTTAAGTCCGTAGGAACACTTAACCAACTTAAGCACAGTTAAGCTAGAACGGAGGGCTAAGTCCACAGAGACACTTAACCAAACTCATGGTAACAAGACAAGATTTGTAGAGGTTAAGTAACTAAGAAAACACTTAGCTAAATTAACATGTTAACTAGACTAGTGGTTGGGGTTAAGTAAGATTTAATACACTTAGCCAATTTTGATATGTTAGCTGGGCTAGACCGTAGGGTTAAGTAAACTTGAACACTTAACCATCAGGTTGTGATAAAGGAATGGGGTTAAGTCTAGAACATGAAGGGATAATACTTGACCATTAATAATAACATGTTAGTTAAAACAGACGGGCAAGGTTAAGTTAAAAAGGAACACTTGACCAACACAGGGTGAATGGGTAGGGTAAAGTAATAAATACTTAACCAATACAACTTGGTTTGTGGTAGGGTTAAGTCAACATGAGTTATTGGCAACACTTAACCAGTTTAACAGGATAAATAAGGAGGGTTAAGTTAGCTTGAATTGACTATGACACTTAACCAATCTAAACTAACGGGAAAGAGAACTAAGTAAACCTTAGTTAAGGAAACAACGGTTCTGGAAACTAAGTGGTAAATCTTAGTTCGTAAAACTAAGTAGTAATTCTTAGTATAGCACGAGGAGGTGCGAACGTCCGTCTGAGTAAAAAGGAGGCTCCAACGAATTGGGTTACGAAGCCCGAGGCTTCGAGGGGACGTGAGGGTACTCTTGGTATCCCTCTGTGAGGCTGCAGATGATCCGCCTGGGCCCACAGAGGTTAAGGTCTGCGTAGAAGAACCAGGGGTACGCCTTGGTTGCAATACATGGCAACCTAAAGACTAGGATGGACCGGCGTGATTCGGCGAGAGAACGGTAGCCCTGTGATAGCAACTCGTCGTCTACCATCCATCTTCAGTCAATCGAGATACGTGAAGCAGAAAGGCGGAGAACTCCAAAAGACCACATACTTGCTATCTAGTTATGGGTGAGGATGGCCATAGGATAGTGGGGCACCGGGGGCCGGCGTATAGTTCTCATTTTACAAGGTGTGCCTTTCATTAGTTGAGGGAGGGGTCAAGTGGGACCATAGCCACTGAAATAAAAACAGACCTTAGCATCTGCATCGGCAGATATCTGAAAGCTCCCGACCGAGTTCTGTATTCCTTGATTTGCCCTGACACAGGACTCGGACCGCACATTACAGGACATGTGCATCTAGACAAGCGATAACGATTCGCGATACATGCGTGGGGAAGTATAGGAACATATACCACTCTAGGTAGTGTGTCCTAGACTTAGGGGCATCGTTCGACAGGTAGCATAATCCCTAGTTGGACTAGGTGGCATAAATCCTGAATCCGAGAAGCGTTCAGCAGATAGCGTAAACTCTAGTTGAATCTAGAAAGCACTGGATAGAAAACCCTAGATTAGATCTAGGTAATAAATAATAAATGGATGCTCGAAGGCAATGGAAAATACTGGGATTGGGATCACGTTATCGTTACTAGTTGGGACACTAGTTAGGTGGTGCAGAGATATAGAAACCAGTATAACAAGGAAATAGCGAAGCGGCAAAAGTATTAAAGCGTATCCAGTTTATCTTATCTTAGCATATCTTGTGATTACCTTGTCTAATCTTGTTGACCCTATCGTCATGGTGTAATCTTGTATTCAGTTAATTCATGTCGTTTTGTTTTCCATGTTCACATGCTAGAAGTTACTGAACTTACTCAGGCTTTATGTCTGACTCTGTTTTTCTTTCGTCTTCTTTTCTTCCGTTCCCCCCCCCCAGGTAGTAAAGGAGGGAATAGTTTAGCTCAGGTTAAGTTGGACTGTCACCCTTTCCAGCTTGAAGATTTGTCGAAGTTTGCTTGGATTCTCTTTTCAGATGCTATGGCTGGCTCTTGTAAAAATCGGGGAATATAAATGTTGTTTTTATGCTTCTTTATTTTGTAAGACAGATGATACTCTGATATTGTAAAGAAACCATTGTACAGACTATTTTATCAATAAAGCAAAGTTTTATTTTCCGCTGTTTAATTTCTGTCTGTCTTGTAATTTATCTGCATCTTTTACCCTAAATGCTCCACAAAACTTAGTGCATTCCCTTTGTGAGTGACACTAATGGACGTGGGGTGTTACACGTGGTATCAGAGCTGAAGGTTACCAGATCAGAAAAAAAGATTTGAAAAATTATTTTTCAAAACGGTTTTTAAAGAAGCATTTTCAAGAGAAAAGATTTGTTTTAAAGGCATATTCCCCAAAGCCATACGCACTATCTTCTCTTCCTCTGTTTAAATTCTTGTCTCCTTCTTTCTTGAATCTCTGGGGCTCCTGGCTTTCTGGGAGGTAACCTCATCGAAGGGCAAAGTAGTGCCCGGCTTTCATCCATAGCCGTAGTTGTTTCATCTACAGGCAGTTTTCTTTCAAAGCTTATAAGGTTTTCCGGACGATGGAGGCAGTTTTTGAGAGATTTGTCAACATGACTACACACGGAAGGGGATGAGGAGTTTGGCAAAGGAGCATAACCCTAGGATGAGGAATTCATGGATGTAGACTTAGCACACGAAGGAGGAAGAAATTATAAAACCTAAGACAAGAGGAAGTATCTTTACTAGGGTATGATAGGGCATATACTTAAGGACAAGGGCAAGAACGAGGACGAGATTTTCAGAAGGACAAGTACATGCTTTCGCCACCAAGCGTACCTAGGAGAAAGGTAGTCCGGTTGGAAGAGTCTAGTTTTCTGTTCGTGCTATTTCCTTAGGTTCTAGTGCTTCTCATTTGTTCATATCCACTTCCATAGTTGGGTCTATGCACCATAGTACTTGTATAGTAGAAAAATCCCACTAGAGTCTCAAATCCAATTGGTGGTCCGACCAGTTTTTTTTTAGTAGGGATTTGAGAATAGCTATCGAGTTTGCTTATATCATCTCACGTAGATCGTCTAAATTCGGGGGAGATATTCCTTGAGTGCTTGTCTGATATTGGTTTAGGCCTTTGGGGCTTGTACTTGAGGAATGTCGAGTTCGGTTTGGATGGTTTGCGGGAGAGATGAATAGTTGTGGTAGGCACTCCAAAGAGCACGTAGTGACCTTTCGACTCTTATAGTTATGGCATGACGGATAAGAGGGAAACCTCTAATCATCTTAGTACGTATACTTGGTACCGTGATTGACATCTGTTTATTTTGGAATTGGAGGTCGGAAACTTCACAATCGTGAAGTTAAATTAGTTAAGATACAGTGGAGTAAATCTCAAGAAGGCAAGATACTAGCGTCATACCCTTTTTCTTAAGGGTGTATCCTTAATTTCTTTGTTTAGGAGCTTTGCGCATAATTGTTTCTCTCTTTCCAAAGTATATCACCTAGGTCGTATCTTCGATCCTTAGGTAGAAGCCAATGGATGTAAACATGTATTTGAAACATGTTATGGTTGATGGTTGCAAGTGGTTGCTAATGGATGCTTGTGAATGCATATGCATACGTATTAGACACTAGATCAGTTCGGACGTTTTCAAATTGCATTTACAGATATGTATTTAAGTTGAGCCTGATATGTTATCATATGGATGTTGCATATGGATGAATGGCCGTGCACGCATGTAGTATTTACGTAACTAGGGATGCTTGCATACATGATTGGACGCATGGCACCGATATGATTCGCATTAAGGAGGTCGACTGAATCAGTAGACCGCCTGATTTTACAGTAGATAAAGACATATACACACACTATGCATATGAACATGTAAGCATTAGAAATCTTTTAAGGACAATGGATGCCTGTGATTGAATGGTTGAGTAGATGGGTGATTGGATGGTAGGACACATTCTTCCTAACTAGAAGATTTCGGGGACGAAATCCTTTTATGTGGGGGAGAATGTAACACCCCGTATTTTTAATGTAATTAAAAATGTATATATATCCACAACTAGGATTAATATGGTGATGTATAATGAAAATTAATTAATATATGAAAAAAAAAGATTGGTTGCATGCGATGTAAATATGTTGCATGCACTGATTTGCAAACATAATGCATTAACATTAAAAGAAAAAGATTCATACATTGGTTTAATTTAAGTATTGTAACTAACATGAAAAAGAGAAGTAAGGAAAGAACAATAATTATCATTGTTCTAAGACTTATTAACAAAAGACTTTGTAGCTCAGTTGGTTAAGGCATTGGATTTGTAACATGGAGGTCGGGGGTTCGAACCCCAGCGACAGCATAATTTTTATCTCTGTTTTAAAGAGGGCCAACTGAACATGCAAATATATGTACATATACAAATTCAAAATTTGAAAGGATAAGAACGTACATATAAGGAAATAAAGAAAATATATGTATATACATGAGAATATATATATATATATATATATATGCAGAAATATATGTATATGAAAGATAAAATTTAAGATAAGGCTATAGTAAATGAAATATGGCAAGAATTAAATAACGGTGCAACATCGTTTGAATTTTGAAAATAAAATGAGAGTTGTGCGTATATATATATATACGCGTAAAATGGTCGTTAAAGGAATTGTATACATATAAGAATATTTCATGTGAATAAAACAGTTAAATAAATTCTAGGAATTCAAAAGTTCGAAATTCAAATTTCTGCGCCAAAACAGCTAGTGGGACCCAATACTGACTTGGTACTGCATGTACGATAAGATTTGGCTAGATTCATCTGCGAACCTGGACTATTTTCTTAACTAGGTTCAATGCTGACTCAGCGCTGCGTGTACGATAAGGTCTTGAGCAACTATATAAACAGCCCTGGTCTTCTTCTCTATTCACAATTCTTCTCTACCCTTATGCTGCAAAGATTCTTTGTAAACATGGCTTCCTCTCCTCCTCTTAATCAAATAATAAATAAAATAATATATATAAAATAAAACAAGACGAGGAGATGCTGCTGAAAAGACTTTCAAGAAGAAGAGATTCAAGCTAGGATTCAAAAGGAGGTTCAAACGACTTCAACGAATGATTTTCTACGAATCATAGCAACGCCATCTTTCTTATCTAATCTAAATCTCTGTAAGTCAGTTATTTCTAGATTTGAACGTTTTTCTTTGTTCATGACATGAAATTAAAGGAATAAAAGAATATGCCAATTCTCTTTCTTTCTATTCGAATCTGTGCCTATCTCTTTGGACCTAATTAAGAACTGTCATGATTCAAAGACAAATAAGACCGTGACTATGAAACTATGGACCTAAAAACCATATGCCTATGACTATGAACATTTGCCTATGACTATGGACATTGCCTATGACTATGGACATTGCCTATGACTATGGACACTGCCTATGACTATGAACGTTGCCTATGATTGTGACTGTGACTATGAGGATTATTTCCTTGACTAAACCTATGCCTTTGATTAGAAAACATAAACTATTACCTATGACATAACAAGGACGTCTGTGATTAAACACCTATGATTCATGACTAGGAAAGTGTTGCTTAAGTTCTGTGATTTTGAGATTGGGGCTAAACCCGATTATTTATTCTGCTTGTCCTTGGTTTTCTTTGGTTTTAGACTATGGGAATTTACCTATTAAGTTAGGTCTACCCATGTTCTTGAACCTACTCTGTCTATTCTTGGTTTTAGACCTTGGGAATTTACCTATTAAGTTAGGTCTACCCATGTTCTTGAACCTACGTCGTTATTTGAATTTACCTATTAAGTTAGGTCTACCCATGTTCTTGAACCTACGTCGTTATTCAAAACCATTTTATGCCAGTTGTTATATCTATCCTTTTCATAGCAATCTTTGGTTCATTCCCTATTTGCTACGAATCTAGATTTAGCTATAATCTAGATTGAAACAC
The DNA here is from genome assembly GCA_030737875.1 of Allium sativum. NCBI lineage: Eukaryota > Viridiplantae > Streptophyta > Magnoliopsida > Asparagales > Amaryllidaceae > Allium > Allium sativum. The sequence continues at coordinate 11,321,689 of CM060917.1, forward strand.
GATTGTACGAACGGTGGGAATGCGATTTGGGGCAAAATATGAAATTTACTAAAACGTAGTTTAACTTCGAAATTGGCATAAATTGGGAACATGTATTATGGCATGTTCATAGAAATGCAAATTGGATAAATTTGACATGAATTATACGATGTGTAATTTGAATCTAGTAGTGACATGTAAATCTAGCATTTACATGAATAGTGAACTAGAGTAATAAGTCTAGTTTGACGTAAATTAGAATGTTGATTCGGAATTAGATTAGCTAATTTGGCACGATAAGTATATTGGCATAAATGTGAAATTGGCCATAATTGGGAGTAGTTGTCAGGATTAGCAAAATCATGGTTAGTGACACTTCATTTGGTATGGTTTACATACCAAAAAGCATAAATATGATATAGAGGGGAAAATGGGCCGTAAGAATAAATGTTGACAATTTACATTAAAAGAGTAATTGGGAAATAAGTAAATTAGGATTAATTTACTTATAAAATTTGTCCTAAATGAGGAAATGTTAATTTAGACAAATTAAAGGTTTGTTAACGACATCTCTTTTAATAATAAACAAGAAAGTTCTAGGGTGACAGAGAGGATAGTGTCTAGGCTTGAGTTTGGAAAATACAAGTTTCCTGCTCTCCCTGGCTATCCCTAACTGATCCGACGGACGAGATGGTTACTTTCAAAACCTGATTTGAAAATTAATCAAAACCCTTTGAACTAGAAAACACGAATAGGCGTAACCCGAGGTTAGACTGAGTTGCGATGTAAACCTGCCCGGAACCAACCGGCACATCCAGTAATCGCAACAATATCTGTCTAATGTAAGTGGTCGTGGCTTTAATTTATTTAGTTAAAGCTAGAACAAGAATGCTAGGGTTAAGTTAACTAAGACACTTAACCAACTCAACATGATAACAAGACTGGTAGGTGGGGTTAGGTTCATATAGTTAAGTTAGGATGGGAGGGTTAAGTCCATAGGAACACTTAACCAACTTAAGCACAGTTAAGCTAGAACGGAGGGCTAAGTCCACAGGGACACTTAACCAAACTCATGGTAACAAGACAAGATTTGTAGAGGTTAAGTAACTAAGAAAACACTTAGCTAAATTAACATGTTAACTAGACTAGTGGTTGGGGTTAAGTAAGATTTAATACACTTAGCCAATTTTGATATGTTAGCTGGGCTAGACCGTAGGGTTAAGTAAACTTGAACACTTAACCATCAGGTTGTGATAAAGGAATGGGGTTAAGTCTAGAACATGAGGGATAATACTTGACCATTAATAATAACATGTTAGTTAAAACAGACGAGCAAGGTTAAGTTAAAAAGGAACACTTGACCAACACAGGGTGAATGGGTAGGGTAAAGTAATAAATACTTAACCAATACAACTTGGTTTGTGGTAGGGTTAAGTCAACATGAGTTATTGACAACACTTAACCAGTTTAACAGGATAAATAAGGAGGGTTAAGTTAGCTTGAATTGACTATGACACTTAACCAATCTAAACTAACGGGAAAGAGAACTAAGTAAACCTTAGTTAAGGAAACAACGGTTCTGGAAACTAAGTGGTAAATCTTAGTTCGTAAAACTAAGTAGTAATTCTTAGTATAGCACGAGGAGGTGCGAACGTCCGTCTGAGTAAAAAGGAGGCTCCAACGAATTGGGTTACGAAGCCCGAGGCTTCGAGGGGACGTGAGAGTACTCTTGGTATCCCTCTGTGAGGCTGCAGATGATCCGCCTGGGCCCACAGAGGTTAAGGTCTGCGTAGAAGAACCAGGGGTACGCCTTGGTTGCAATACATGGCAACCTAAAGACTAGGATGGACCGGCGTGATTCGGTGAGAGAACGGTAGCCCTGTGATAGCAACTCGTCGTCTACCATCCATCTTCAGTCAATCGAGATACGTGAAGCGGAAAGGCGGAGAACTCCAAAAGACCACATACTTGCTATCTAGTTATGGGTGAGGATGGCCATAGGATAGTGGGGCATCGGGGGCCGGCGTATAGTTCTCATTTTACAAGGTGTGCCTTTCATTAGTTGAGGGAGGGGTCAAGTGGGACCATAGCCACTGAAATAAAAACAGACCTTAGCATCTGCATCGGAAGATATCTGAAAGCTCCCGACCGAGTTCTGTATTCCTTGATTTGCCCTGACACAGGACTCGGACCGCACATTACAGGACATGTGCATCTAGACAAGCGATAACGATTCGCGATACATGCGTGGGGAAGTATAGGAACATATACCACTCTAGGTAGTGTGTCCTAGACTTAGGGGCATCGTTCGACAGGTAGCATAATCCCTAGTTGGACTAGGTGTCATAAATCCTGAATCCGAGAAGCGTTCAGCAGATAGCGTAAACTCTAGTTGAATCTAGAAAGCACTGGATAGAAAACCCTAGATTAGATCTAGGTAATAAATAATAAATGGATGCTCGAAGGCAATGGAAAATACTGGGATTGGGATCACGTTATCGTTACTAGTTGGGACACTAGTTAGGTGGTGCAGAGATATAGAAACCAGTATAACAAGGAAATAGCGAAGCGGCGAAAGTATTAAAGCGTATCCAGTTTATCTTATCTTAGCATATCTTGTGATTACCTTGTCTAATCTTGTTGACCCTATCGTCATGGTGTAATCTTGTATTCAGTTAATTCATGTCGTTTTGTTTTCCATGTTCACATGCTAGAAGTTATTGAACTTACTCAGGCTTTATGTCTGACTCTGTTTTTCTTTCGTCTTCTTTTCTTCCGTCCCCCCCCCCCAGGAAGTAAAGGAGGGAATAGTTTAGCTCAGGTTAAGTTGGACTGTCACCCTTTCCAGCTTGAAGATTTGTCGAAGTTTGCTTGGATTCTCTTTTCAGATGCTATGGCTGGCTCTTGCAAAAATCGGGGAATATAAATGTTGTTTTTATGCTTCTTTATTTTGTAAGACAGATGATACTCTGATATTGTAAAGAAACCATTGTACAGACTATTTTATCAATAAAGCAAAGTTTTATTTTCCGTTGTTTAATTTCTGTCTGTCTTGTAATTTATCTGCATCTTTTACCCTAAATGCTCCACAGAACTTAGTGCATTCCCTTTGTGAGTGACACTAATGGACGTGGGGTGTTACACGTGGTATCAGAGCTGAAGGTTACCAGATCAGAAAAAAAGATTTGAAAAATTATTTTTCAAAACGGTTTTTAAAGAAGCATTTTCAAGAGAAAAGATTTGTTTTAAAGGCATATTCCCCAAAGCCATACGCACTATCTTCTCTTCCTCTGTTTAAATTCTTGTCTCCTTCTTTCTTGAATCTCTGGGGCTCCTGGCTTTCTGGGAGGTAACCTCATCGAAGGGCAAAGTAGTGCCCGGCTTCCATCCATAGCCGTAGTTGTTTCATCTACGGGCAGTTTTCTTTCAAAGCTTATAAGGTTTTCCGGACGATGGAGGCAGTTTTTGAGAGATTTGTCAACATGACTACACACGGAAGGGGATGAGGAGTTTGGCAAAGGAGCATAACCCTAGGATGAGGAATTCATGGATGTAGACTTAGCACACGAAGGAGGAAGAAATTATAAAACCTAAGTCAAGAGGAAGTATCTTTACTAGGGTATGATAGGGCATATACTTAAGGACAAGGGCAAGAACGAGGACGAGATTTTCAGAAGGACAAGTACATGCTTTCGCCACCAAGCGTACCTAGGAGAAAGATAGTCCGGTTGGAAGAGTCTAGTTTTCTGTTCGTGCTATTTCCTTAGGTTCTAGTGCTTCTCATTTGTTCATATCCACTTCCATAGTTGGGTCTCTGCACCATAGTACTTGTATAGTAGAAAGATCCCACTAGAGTCTCAAATCCAATTGGTGGTCCGACCAGTTTTTTTTTTTAGTAGGGATTTGAGAATAGCTATCGAGTTTGCTTATATCATCTCACGTAGATCGTCTAAATTCGGGGGAGATATTCCTTGAGTGCTTGTCTGATATTGGTTTAGGCCTTTGGGGCTTGTACTTGAGGAATGTCGAGTTCGGTTTGGATGGTTTGCGGGAGAGATGAATAGTTGTGGTAGGCACTCCAAAGAGCACGTAGTGACCTTTCGACTCTTATAGTTATGGCATGACGGATAAGAGGGAAACCTCTAATCATCTTAGTACGTATACTTGGTACCGTGATTGACATCTGTTTATTTTGGAATTGGAGGTCGGAAACTTCACAATCGTGAAGTTAAATTAGTTAAGATACAGTGGAGTAAAGCTCAAGAAGGCAAGATACTAGCGTCATACCCTTTTTCTTAAGGGTGTATCCTTAATTTCTTTGTTTAGGAGCTTTGCGCATAATTGTTTCTCTCTTTCCAAAGTATATCACCTAGGTCGTATCTTCGATCCTTAGGTAGAAGCCAATGGATGTAAACATGTATTTGAAACATATTATGGTTGATGGTTGCAAGTGGTTGCTAATGGTTGCTTGTGAATGCATATGCATACGTATTAGACACTAGATCAGTTCGGACGTTTTCAAATTGCATTTACAGATATGTATTTAAGTTGAGCCTGATATGTTATCATATGGATGTTGCATATGGATGAATGGCCGTGCACGCATGTAGTATTTACGTAACTAGGGATGCTTGCATACATGATTGGACGCATGGCACCGATATGATTCGCATTAAGGAGGTCGACTGAATCAGTAGACCGTCTGATTTTACAGTAGATAAAGACATATACACACACTATGCATATGAACATGAAAGCATTAGAAATCTTTTAAGGACAATGGATGCCTGTGATTGGATGGTTGAGTAGATGGGTGATTGGATGGTAGGACACATTCTTCCTAACTAGAAGATTTCGGGGACGAAATCCTTTTATGTGGGGGAGAATGTAACACCCCGTATTTTTAATGTAATTAAAAATGTATATATATCCACAGATAGGATTAATATGGTGATGTATAATGAAAATTAATTAATATATGAAAAAAAAGATTGGTTGCATGCGATGTAAATATGTTGCATGCACTGATTTGCAAACATAATGCATTAACATTAAAAGAAAAAGATTCATGCATTGGTTTAATTTAAGTATTGTAACTAACATGAAAAAGAGAAGTAAGGAAAGAACAATAATTATCATTGTTCTAAGACTTATTAACAAAAGACTTTGTAGCTCAGTTGGTTAAGGCATTGGATTTGTAACATGGAGGTCGGGGGTTCGAACCCCAGCGGCAACATAATTTTTATCTCTGTTTTAAAGAGGGCCAACTGAACATGCAAATATATGTACATATACAAATTAAAAATTTGAAAGGATAAGAACGTACATATAAGGAAATAAAGAAAATATAAGTATATACATGAGAATATATATATATATATGCAGAAATATATGTATATGAAAGATAAAATTTAAGATAAGGCTATAGTAAATGAAATATGGCAAGAATTAAATAACGGTGCAACATCGTTTGAATTTTGAAAATAAAATGAAAGTTGTGCGTATATATACATATATATGCGTAAAATGGTCGTTAAAGGAATTGTATACATATAAGAATATTTCATGTGAATAAAACAGTTAAATAAATTCTAGGAATTCAAAAGTTCGAAATTCAAATTTCTGCGCCAAAACAGCTTGTGGGACCCAATGCTGACTTGGTACTGCATGTACGATAAGATTTGGCTAGATTCATCTGCGAACCTGGACTATTTTCTTAACTAGGTTCAATGCTGACTCAGCGCTGCGTGTACGATAAGGTCTTGAGCAACTATATAAACAGCCCTGGTCTTCTTCTCTATTCACAATTCTTCTCTACCCTTATGCTGCAAAGATTCTTAGTAAACATGGCTTCCTCTCCTCCTCTTAATCAAATAATAAATAAAATAATATATATAAAATAAAACAAGACGAGGAGATGCTGCTCAAAAGACTTTCAAGAAGAAGAGATTCAAGCTAGGATTCAAAAGGAGGTTCAAACGACTTCAACGAATGATTTTCTACGAATCATAGCAACGCCATCTTTCTTATCTAATCTAAATCTCTGTAAGTCAGTTATTTCTAGATTTGAACGTTTTTCTTTGTTCATGACATGAAATTAAAGGAATAAAAGAATATGCCAATTCTCTTTCTTTCTATTCGAATCTGTGCCTATCTCTTTGGACCTAATTAAGAACTGTCATGATTCAAAGACAAATAAGACCGTGACTATGAAACTATGGACCTAAAAACCATATGCCTATGACTATGAACATTTGCCTATGACTATGGACATTGCCTATGACTATGGACATTGCCTATGACTATGGACACTGCCTATGACTATGAACGTTGCTTATGATTGTGACTGTGACTATGAGGATTATTTCCTTGACTAAACCTATGCCTTTGATTAGAAAACATAAACTATTACCTATAACATAACAAGGACGTCTGTGATTAAACACCTATGATTCATGACTAGGAAAGTGTTGCTTAAGTTCTGTGATTTTGAGATTGGGGCTAAACCCGATTATTTATTCTGCTTGTCCTTGGTTTTCTTTGGTTTTAGACTATGGGAATTTACCTATTAAGTTAGGTCTACCCATGTTCTTGAACCTACTCTGTCTATTCTTGGTTTTAGACCATGGGAATTTACCTATTAAGTTAGGTCTACCCATGTTCTTGAACCTACGTCGTTATTTGAATTTACCTATTAAGTTAGGTCTACCCATGTTCTTGAACCTACGTCGTTATTCAAAACCATTTTATGCCAGTTGTTATATCTATCCTTTTCATAGCAATCTTTGGTTCATTCCCTATTTGCTACGAATCTAGATTTAGCTATAATCTAGATTGAAACACGATTGTACGAACGGTGGGAATGCGATTTGGGGCAAAATATGAAATTTACTAAAACGTAGTTTAACTTCGAAATTGGCATAAATTGGGAACATGTATTATGGCATGTTCATAGAAATGCAAATTGGATAAATTTGACATGAATTATACGATGTGTAATTTGAATCTAGTAGTGACATGTAAATCTAGCATTTACATGAATAGTGAACTAGAGTAATAAGTCTAGTTTGACGTAAATTAGAATGTTGAATCGGAATTAGATTAGCTAATTTGGCATGATAAGTATATTGGCATAAATGTGAAATTGGCCATAATTGGGAGTAGTTGTCAGGATTAGAAAAATCATGGTTAGTGACACTTCATTTGGTATGGTTTACATACCAAAAAGCATAAATATGATATAGAGGGGAAAATGGGCCGTAAGAATAAATGTTGACAATTTACATTAAAAGAGTAATTGGGAAATAAGTAAATTAGGATTAATTTACTTATAAAATTTGTCCTAAATGAGGAAATGTTAATTTAGACAAATTAAAGGTTTGTTAACGACATCTCTTTTAATAATAAACAAGAAAGTTCTAGGGTGACAGAGATGATAGTGTCTAGGCTTGAGTTTGGAAAATACAAGTTTCCTGCTCTCCCTGGCTATCCCTAACTGATCCGACGGACGGGATGGTTACTTTCAAAACCTGATTTGAAAATTAATCAAAACCCTTTGAACTAGAAAACACAAATAGGCCTAACCCGAGGTTAGACTGAGTTGCGATGTAAACCTGCCCGGAACCAACCGGCACATCCAGTAATCGCAACAATATCTGTCTAATGTGAGTGGTCGTGGCTTTAATTTATTTAGTTAAAGCTAGAACAAGAATGCTAGGGTTAAGTTAACTAAGACACTTAACCAACTCAACATGATAACAAGACTGGTAGGTGGGGTTAGGTTCATATAGTTAAGTTAGGATGGGAGGGTTAAGTCCATAGGAACACTTAACCAACTTAAGCACAGTTAAGCTAGAACGGAGGGCTAAGTCCACAGGGACACTTAACCAAACTCATGGTAACAAGACAAGATTTGTAGAGGTTAAGTAACTAAGAAAACACTTAGCCAAATTAACATGTTAACTAGACTAGTGGTTGGGGTTAAGTAAGATTTAATACACTTAGCCAATTCTGATATGTTAGCTGGGCTAGACCGTAGGGTTAAGTAAACTTGAACACTTAACCATCAGGTTGTGATAAAGGAATGGGGTTAAGTCTAGAACATGAAGGGATAATACTTGACCATTAATAATAACATGTTAGTTAAAACAGACGGGCAAGGTTAAGTTAAAAAGGAACACTTAACCAACACAGGGTGAATTGGTAGGGTTAAGTAATAAATACTTAATCAATACGACTTGGTTTGTGGTAGGGTTAAGTCAACATGAGTTATTGACAACACTTAACCAGTTTAACAGGACAAATAAGGAGGGTTAAGTTGGCTTGAATTGACTATGACACTTAACCAATCTAAACTAACGGGAAAGAGAACTAAGTAAACCTTAGTTAAGGAAACAACGATTCTGGAAACTAAGTGGTAAATCTTAGTTAATAAAACTAAGTAGTAATTCTTAGTATAGCACGAGGAGGTGCGAACGTCCGTCTGAGTAAAAAGGAGGCTCCAACGAATTGGGTTACGAAGCCCGAGGCTTCGAGGGGACGTGAGGGTACTCTTGGTATCCTTCTGTGAGGCTGCAGATGATCCGCCTAGGCCCACAGAGGTTAAGGTCTGCGTAGAAGAACCAGGGGTACGCCTTGGTTGCAGTACATGGCAACCTAAAGACTAGGATGGACCGGCGTGATTCGGCGAGAGAACGGTAGCCCTGTGATAGCAACTCGTCGTCTACCATCCATCTTCAGTCAATCGAGATACGTGAAGCGGAAAGGTGGAGAACTCCAAAAGACCATATACTTGCTATCTAGTTATGGGTGAGGATGGCCATAGGATAGTGGGGCACCGGGGGCCGGTGTATAGTTCTCATTTTACAAGGTGTGCCTTTCATTAGTTGAGGGAGGGGTCAAGTGGGACCATAGCCACTGAAATAAAAACAGACCTTAGCATCAGCATCGGCAGATATCTGAAAGCTCCCGACCGGGTTCTGTATTCCTTGATTTGCCTTGACACAGGACTCGGACCGCACATTACAGGACATGTGCATCTAGACAAGCGATAACGATTCGCGATACATGCGTGGGGAAGTATAGGAACATATACCACTCTAGGTAGTGTGTCCTAGACTTAGGGGCATCGTTCGACAGGTAGCATAATCCCTAGTTGGACTAGGTGGCATAAATCCTGAATCCGAGAAGCGTTCAGCAGATAGCGTAAACTCTAGTTGAATCTAGAAAGCACTGGATAGAAAACCCTAGATTAGATCTAGGTAATAAATAATAAATGGATGCTCGAAGGCAATGGAAAATACTGGGATTGGGATCACGTTATCGTTACTAGTTGGGACACTAGTTAGGTGGTGCAGAGATATAGAAACCAGTATAACAAGGAAATAGCGAAGCGGCGAAAGTATTAAAGCGTATCCAGTTTATCTTATCTTAGCATATCTTGTGATTACCTTGTCTAATCTTGTTGACCCTATCATCATGGTGTAATCTTGTATTCAGTTAATTCATGTCGTTTTGTTTTCCATGTTCACATGCTAGAAGTTACTGAACTTACTCAGGCTTTAAGTATGACTCTGTTTTTCTTTCGTCTTCTTTTCTTCCGTTTCCCCCCCCCCCCCCCCAGGTAGTAAAGGAGGGAATAGTTTAGCTCAGGTTAAGTTGGACTGTCACCCTTTCCAGCTTGAAGATTTGTCTAAGTTTGCTTGTATTCTCTTTTCAGATGCTATGGCTGGCTCTTGCAAAAATCGGGGAATATAAATATTTTTTTTATGCTTCTTTATTTTGTAAGACAGATGATACTCTGATATTGTAAAGAAACCATTGTACAGACTATTTTATCAATAAAGCAAAGTTTTATTTTCCGCTGTTTAATTTCTGTCTGTCTTGTAATTTATCTGCATCTTTTACCCCAAATGCTCCACAGAACTTAGTGCATTCCCTTTGTGAGTGACACTAACGGACGTGGGGTGTTACACGTGGTATCAGAGCTGAAGGTTACCAGATCAGAAAAAAAGATTTGAAAACGGTTTTTAAAGAAGCATTTTCAAGAGAAAAGATTTGTTTTAAAGGCATATTCCCCAAAGCCATACGCACTATCTTCTCTTCCTCTGTTTAAATTCTTGTCTCCTTCTTTCTTGAATCTCTGGGGCTCCTGGCTTTCTGGGAGGTAACCTCATCGAAGGGCAAAGTAGTGCCCGGCTTCCATCCATAGTCGTAGTTGTTTCATCTACGGGCAGTTTTCTTTCAAAGCTTATAAGGTTTTCCAGACGATGGAGGCAGTTTTCGAGAGATTTGTCAACATGACTACACACGGAAGGGGATGAGGAGTTTGGCAAAGGAGCATAACCCTAGGATGAGGAATTCATGGATGTAGACTTAGCACACGAAGGAGGAAGAAATTATAAAACCTAAGACAAGAGGAAGTATCTTTACTAGGGTATGATAGGGCATATACTTAAGGACAAGGGCAAGAACGAGGACGAGATTTTCAGAAGGACAAGTACATGCTTTCGCCACCAAGCATACCTAGGAGAAAGGTAGTCCGGTTGGAAGAGTCTAGTTTTCTGTTCGTGCTATTTCCTTAGGTTCTAGCGCTTCTCATTTGTTCATATCCACTTCCATAGTTGGGTCTCTGTGTTGAATCACGCTGTATAGCGTTTTGATTATGACAACTATACATGTACACATATATTATTATAAACTAATTTTGTTTTGCAGGAAGAAACTCAGCAACAGATTCATGAGCTCAAACTAAATATTATATGTGTTTAAAGTCTGTTAGTATTAGTATTTAATTGTTAAAATCTTCCTTGGTGATACACACACATGCACGTTTTCAATTTATAAGATTTTATACAAGACATACACAAGTCATAGGCATGAAGCAGAAAACAGACGTTTAAATTTTTTAAATCAGACGTCTGTCTACTGAAAGAAAAATAAACTTATAACAATATTCAGACATCTGAATATTTTAATTCAGACATCTGAATTTTAATTCAGACATCTGAATTAAAATATTCAGACATCTGAATATTGGCTAAAATTGCCTATTTCTTTGCTGTTTGAGTTTTGTTCAGAAACAGACATCTGAATTTTTTAATTCAGACATCTGAATTTTAATTTAGACATCTGAATTAAAAAAATTCAGACATCTGAATCTGAACCAAAATACACTATTTCCTTTCTGACTTGATTTTTAAAATAAACAGACATCTGAATTTTATTTTCAGACATCTGAATTCCGAAGAGTTGCATCCTTTAAGAAGAGACACAACTATTTAATCCATATCTCTTCATCAAAACTCTTCACGATCAGTTGTATCTTTTCATATATTATAAATAGAGAATTGATTAGATGATCTAATCACCGAATTTTATTCTAATTCTCTCTATCTTATTCAAAGCTCTCTAAGTTCTAAAAAGCTATCTACTTTTATACTTGAGACTTTTAAACTTCCATATTCCTTCACGCACTTCACGATTATCATCAAGGAAAGGTTATAGGAAGGGTGTACTTAATATTTGACAATCCGTGTTATCAAGAACACAAAAGAGTCAACAATTATTCTGTATTAGTGAAGACCTCTTCAGTGGTTGAGGCAAGAAATCTCGTTCAGTGGTTCGGGTAATTGTGAACCTATTCCTCCGGGTGAAGTGAGGGTTTTAGTGTTAGTGAAATACCAGAAGTGAGTCTGGGACTGGACGTAGGACAGTGGTCCGAACCAGTATAAATCGACTGTGTGATTTACTGCTTACTACTCTACCATATACATTATATCCTATACTCCATTCTATACGATCCTACCGCTGCATAGACTCTTTCAATTGGTATCAGAGCCTGGTATTCTATCGATCGTCACAACATCATAGAATAATGGCTAGAAAGAGATGTGATCAAAACATGGCAAGAAAAAAGTCCCATACATGCAAAGCTACAACAAATGAGGACTACAAAAAGGTACTTTCTGATTTACAAATTTTAATGAAAAATAATGATGATTTAGGTAAACTTAATTTCTTAATTCTAAAGAAGATGAAGTCCGTCGAACTTGAAAATGAGAAACTGAGAAAAGAAAAAGCAGATTTAGAAAATCAAAATGGTATTTTGAAAACTAATTTAGTGAATCTTAAAGATTTCATAGATGAACAACATACTATATTTGAAAAAGAAAAGGAGAATTTTTCAAAAGAAATTTGTGATTTAAAAAGACAAAATAGTTTATTGCAATCATCTTTAGATATCTCAGAATCTCGAATTGATCATCTCGACAATGAGAATAGTTCCTTAAAAAAGGAGAATTCTGAATTAAATAGGAAAATTGATTTAAGAGATTGCAAAACTTCTTTTGAAAATTTCAATCGCGACTTTGGAATCAAATTTGAAAAATGTAAAAATAAGTTCGCAAAATGTAATAAAGGTCAAAATGATTTAAATGATATTTTATCTTGCTCTAGACCTTTACACGATAAAAGTGGCTTAGGGTATAATAAAACTAATCATAGAACTAGTACTAGATATGCTTTCATGTATTACAAAAATTTAACTGCTAGTACTAAAGCACGTGTAACTCGAAGATCAAATTTCTACAGAAATTCAAATGCTTCTATGACTAGAAACATTTATAATAGAAGTACAGAAAGAAATATTAATAGAAATTATCTAAGTATTTGGGTTCCTGTAAATTGGAAAAACAGAGAAAGATATATCGATAATTATTTTAATTCTGTAATCAATAATGAAAATTTTATTTTTAAAGGTTCCATTAAACCCTCTTGGGTATGGTTACCTTCTATTTAACCCCTGGACCCTGACAAAGAAAGTGGGTACCAAAGGATTTATCATATTTTTGCAGGTACACCACAACAATGAGAAGGTTATTCCAATATTTCTGAAATATTTGGAAACAGAGCTCAGAATAAATTAAAAACTCTAGTAATCTTATATATTTTATCATATTTCATCTGTTTGAATGTTCATGGCATCAAACCTTTGTTCCATAATTCAGTCGTCTGAATGCGCTTAAAATGATTATCATCTGTCTGTTTGTTTGTAAATACTTGTGCTTATGTTGTATGTTTGTGTGTTATGCATATTCATGTGTATTATTTACATAAGTATTTCCTTTTTGTCAATGACAAAGGGGGAGAAATATATGATAATATATGCATATTGATAGGGGGAGTTACATATATAGTTGTCATTATCAAAAAGGGGGAGAATCCTATAGCCTTTCCTTGATGAATATTTTGAAGCTTGTGAAAGTTTAAGGAAGTTGAAGATCTCAAAATATTTGTAAGTAGTAAGCTTTGAGAAATCAGAATTCTTTTAGAATAATAGAAAGTTAGAATAAGAATTAGTGAGTAAAACAATTGTTGAAACCTCTATTTATAATATTCAAAGAATTGCAACCGATCATGAAAGGATTCGATGAAGAGAGGTAAGTATAGAGAGTTGTATCTCTTCCATATAGATGCATCCTTTCAGAAACAGAAGTTTTAATTAAAATTTTCAGAAGTCTCTTTTGATTTGAATTCAAAATTAAAAATAGGAAGAGTAGTACGTTTGTCTCCAGAAACAGACGTCTGGTAGAAATATACCAGACGTCTGAAAATTCATAATGAATTTTCTTTATTTCAGCAATCAGACGTCTGGTCTGATTATGTCAGACGTCTGTTCCTGTAGACAGACTACTTCTTGCCTCCTTGTTCATTGATGCTAACATATATTCACATATAAATTCTTTGTGTGTGTGTATAATCATCAGGAAAGACTTTAACATATATTTACTAAGACTAATCTAGACTCATGCAAATAATATTTCCCTTGAGTTCTTGAATCCGATTGTCAATGAATTTTCATCTCCCTGCAAAACAAAGTTAGTCGATAGCATATAATATTCCTTGTTTTGCGAATATTTATTTGCATAACTATTGAATAGTTTAGATTATTACATACTTTCCACATAACCATATTTAAAGATCCCGCTTAAGTCGTGCACACTGACTTTTTCACTCTGCACCATAGTACTTGTATAGTAGAAAGATCCCACTAGAGTCTCAAATCCAATTGGTGGTCCGACCAGTTTATTTTTTTTTTTAGTAGGGATTTGAGAATAGCTATCGAGTTTGCTTATATCATCTCACGTAGATCGTCTAAATTCGGGGGAGATATTCCTTGAGTGGTTGTCTGATATTGGTTTAGGCCTTTGGGGCTTGTACTTGAGGAATGTCGAGTTCGGTTTGGATGGTTTGCGGGAGAGATGAATAGTTGTGGTAGGCACTCCAAAGAGCACGTAGTGACCTTTCGACTCTTATAGTTATGGCATGACGGATAAGAGGGAAACCTCTAATCATCTTAGTACGTATACTTGGTACCGTGATTGACATCTGTTTATTTTGGAATTGGAGGTTGAAAACTTCACAATCGTGAAGTTAAATTAGTTAAGATACAGTGGAGTAAAGCTCAAGAAGGCAAGATACTAGCGTCATACCCTTTTTCTTAAGGGTGTATCCTTAATTTCTTTGTTTAGGAGCTTTGCGCATAATTGTTTCTCTCTTTCCAAAGTATATCACCTTGGTCGTATCTTCGATCCTTAGGTTGAAGCCAATGGATGTAAACATGTATTTGAAACATGTTATGGTTGATGGTTGCAAGTGGTTGCTAATGGTTGCTTGTGAATGCATATGCATACATATTAGACACTAGATCAGTTCGGACGTTTTCATATTGCATTTGAAGATATGTATTTAAGTTGAGCCTGATATGTTATCATATGGATGTTGCATATGGATGAATGGCCGTGCACGCATGTAGTATTTACGTAACTAGGGATGCTTGCATACATGATTGGACGCATGGCACCGACATGATTCGCATTAAGGAGGTCGACTGAATCAGTAGACCGCCTGATTTTACAGTAGATAAAGACATATACACACACTTTGCATATGAACATGAAAGCATTAGAAATCTTTTAAGGACAATGGATGCCTGTGATTGGATGGTTGAGTAGATGGGTGATTGGATGGTAGGACACATTCTTCCTAACTAGAACATTTCGAGGACGAAATCCTTTTAAGTGGGAGAGAATGTAACACCCCGTATTTTTAATGTAATTAAAAATGTATATATATCCACAGATAGGATTAATATGGTGATGTATAATGAAAATTAATTAATATATGAAAAAAAAAGATTGGTTGCATGCGATGTAAATATGTTGCATGCACTGATTTGCAAACATAATGCATTAACATTAAAAGAAAAAGATTCATGCATTGGTTTAATTTAAGTATTGTAACTAACATGAAAAAGAGAAGTAAGGAAAGAACAATAATTATCATTGTTCTAAGACTTATTAACAAAAGACTTTGTAGCTCAGTTGGTTAAGGCATTGGATTTGTAACATGGAGGTCGGGGGTTCGAACCGCAGCGGCAACATAATTTTTATCTCTGTTTTAAAGAGGGCCAACTGAACATGCAAATATATGTACATATACAAATTCAAAATTTGAAAGGATAAGAACGTACATATAAGGAAATAAAGAAAATATATGTATATACATGAGAATATATATATATATATGCAGAAATATATGTATATGAAAGATAAAATTTAAGATAAGGCTATAGTAAATGAAATATGGCAAGAATTAAATAACGGTGCAACATCGTTTGAATTTTGAAAATAAAATGAAAGTTGTGCGTATATATATATACGCGTAAAATGGTCGTTAAAGGAATTGTATACATATAAGAATATATCATGTGAATAAAACAGTTAAATAAATTCTAGGAATTCAAAAGTTCGAAATTCAAATTTCTGCGCCAAAACAGCTTGTGGGACCCAATGCTGACTTAGCACTGCATGTACGATAAGATTTGGCTAGATTCATCTGCGAACCTGGACTATTTTCTTAACTAGGTTCAATGCTGACTCAGCGCTGCGTGTACGATAAGGTCTTGAGCAACTATATAAACAGCCCTGGTCTTCTTCTCTATTCACAATTCTTCTCTACCCTTATGCTGCAAAGATTCTTAGTAAACATGGCTTCCTCTCCTCCTCTTAATAAAATAATAAATAAAATAATATATATAAAATAAAACAAGACGAGGAGATGCTGCTCAAAAGACTTTCAAGAAGAAGAGATTCAAGCTAGGATTCAAAAAGAGGTTCAAACGACTTCAACGAATGATTTTCTACGAATCATAGCAACGCCATCTTTCTTTTCTAATCTAAATCTCTGTAAGTCAGTTATTTCTAGATTTGAACGTTTTTCTTTGTTCATGACATGAAATTAAAGGAATAAAAGAATATGCCAATTCTCTTTCTATCTATTCGAATCTGTGCCTATCTCTTTGGACCTAATTAAGAACTGTCATGATTCAAAGACAAATAAGACCGTGACTATGAAACTATGGACCTAAAAACCATATTCCTATGACTATGAACATTTGCCTATGACTATGGACATTGCCTATGACTATGGACATTTCCTATGACTATGGACACTGCCTATGACTATGAACATTGCCTATGATTGTGACTGTGACTATGAGGATTATTTCCTTGACTAAACCTATTCCTTTGATTAGAAAACATAAACTATTACCTATGACATAACAAGGACGTCTGTGATTAAACACCTATGATTCATGACTAGGAAAGTGTTGCTTAAGTTCTGTGATTTTGAGATTGGGGCTAAACCCGATTATTTATTCTGCTTGTCCTTGGTTTTCTTTGGTTTTAGACTATGGGAATTTACCTATTAAGTTAGGTCTACCCATGTTCTTGAACCTACTATGTCTATTCTTGGTTTTAGACCTTGGGAATTTACCTATTAAGTTAGGTCTACCCATGTTCTTGAACCTACGTCGTTATTCAAAACCATTTTATGCCAGTTGTTATATCTATCCTTTTCATAGCAATCTTTGGTTCATTCCCTATTTGCTACGAATCTTGATTTAGCTATAATCTAGATTGAAACACGATTGTACGAACGGTGGGAATGCGATTTGGGGCAAAATATGAAATTTACTAAAACGTAGTTTAACTTCGAAATTGGCGTAAATTGGGAATATGTATTATGGCATGTTCATAGAAATGCAAATTGGATAAATTTGACATGAATTATAAGATGTGTAATTTGAATCTAGTAGTGACATGTAAATCTAGCATTTACATGAATAGTGAACTAGAGTAATAAGTCTAGTTTGATGTAAATTAGAATGTTGAATCGGAATTAGATTAGCTAATTTGGCACGATAAGTATATTGGCATAAATGTGAAATTGGCCATAATTGGGAGTAGTTGTCAGGATTAGCAAAATCATGGTTAGTGACACTTCATTTGGTATGGTTTACATACCAAAAAGCATAAATATGATATAGAGGGGAAAATGGGCCGTAAGAATAAATGTTGACAATTTACATTAAAAGAGTAATTGAGAAATAAGTAAATTAGGATTAATTTACTTATAAAATTTGTCCTAAATGAGGAAATGTTAATTTAGACAAATTAAAGGTTTGTTAACGACATCTCTTTTAATAATAAACCAGAAAGTTCTAGGGTGACAGAGAGGATAGTGTCTAGGCTTGAGTTTGGAAAATACAAGTTTCCTGCTCTCCCTGGCTATCCCTAACTGATCCGACGGACGGGATGGTTACTTTCAAAACCTGATTTGAAAATTAATCAAAACCCTTTGAACTAGAAAACACGAATAGGCCTAACCCGAGGTTAGACTGAGTTGCGATGTAAACCTGCCCGGAACCAACCGGCACATCCAGTAATCGCAACAATATTTGTCTAATGTGAGTGGTCGTGGTTTTAATTTATTTAGTTAAAGCTAGAACAAGAATGCTAGGGTTAAGTTAACTAAGACACTTAACCAACTCAACATGATAACAAGACTGGTAGGTGGGGTTAGGTTCATACAGTTAAGTTAGGATGGGAGGGTTAAGTCCATAGGAACACTTAACCAACTTAAGCACAGTTAAGCTAGAATGGAGGGCTAAGTCAATAGGGACACTTAACCAAACTCATGGTAACAAGACAAGATTTGTAGAGGTTAAGTAACTAAGAAAACACTTAGCCAAATTAACATGTTAACTAGACTAGTGGTTGGGGTTAAGTAAGATTTAATACACTTAGCCAATTTTGATATGTTAGTTGGGCTAGACCGTAGGGTTAAGTAAACTTGAACACTTAACCATCAGGTTGTGATAAAGGAATGGGGTTAAGTCTAGAACATGAAGGCATAATACTTGACCATTAATAATAACATGTTAGTTAAAACAGACGGGCAAGGTTAAGTTAAAAAGGAACACTTGACCAACACAGGGTGAATGGGTAGGGTTAAGTAATAAATACTTAACCAATACAACTTGGTTTGTGGTAGGGTTAAGTCAACATGAGTTATTGACAACACTTAACCAGTTTAACAGGATAAACAAGGAGGGTTAATTTAGCTTGAATTGACTATGACACTTAACCAATCTAAACCAACGGGAAAGAGAACTAAGTAAACCTTAGTTAAGGAAACAACGATTCTGGAAACTAAGTGGTAAATCTTAGTTAGTAAAACTAAGTAGTAATTCTTAGTATAGCACGAGGAGATGCGAACGTCCGTCTGAGTAAAAAGGAGGCTCCAACGAATTGGGTTACGAAGCCCGAGGCTTCGAGGGGACGTGAGGGTACTCTTGGTATCCCTCTGTGAGGCTGCAGATGATCCGCCTGGGCCCACAGAGGTTAAGGTCTGCGTAGAAGAACCAGGGGTACGCCTTGGTTGCAATACATGGCAACCTAAAGACTAGGATGGACTGGCGTGATTCGGCGAGAGAACGGTAGCCCTGTGATAGCAATTCGTCGTCTACCATCCATCTTCAGTCAATCGAGATACGTGAAGCAGAAAGGCGGAGAACTCCAAAACACCATATACTTGCTATCTAGTTATGGGTGAGGATGGCCATAGGATAGTGGGGCACCGGGGGCCGGCGTATAGTTCTCATTTTACAAGGTGTGCCTTTCATTAGTTGAGGGAGGGGTCAAGTGGGACCATAGCCACTGAAATAAAAACAGACCTTAGCATCTGCATCGGCAGATATCTGAAAGCTCCCGACCGAGTTCGGTATTCCTTGATTTGCCCTGACATAGGACTCGGACCGCACATTACAGGACATGTGCATCTAGACAAGCGATAACGATTCGCGATACATGCGTGGGGAAGTATAGGAACATATATCACTCTAGGTAGTGTGTCCTAGACTTTGGGGCATCGTTCGACAGGTAGCATAATCCCTAGTTGGACTAGGTGGCATAAATCCTGAATCCGAGAAGCGTTCAGCAGATAGCGTAAACTCTAGTTGAATCTAGAAAGCACTGGATAGAAAACCCTAGATTAGATCTAGGTAATAAATAATAAATGGATGCTCGAAGGCAATGGAAAATACTGGGATTGGGATCACGTTATCGTTACTAGTTGGGACACTAGTTAGGTGGTGCAGAGATATAGAAACCAGTATAACAAGGAAATAGCGAAGCGGCGAAAGTATTAAAGCGTATCCAGTTTATCTTATCTTAGCATATCTTGTGATTACCTTGTCTAATCTTGTTGACCCTATCGTCATGGTGTAATCTTGTATTCAGTTAATTCATGTCGTTTTGTTTTCCATGTTCACATGCTAGAAGTTACTGAACTTACTCAGGCTTTATGTCTGACTCTGTTTTTCTTTCGTCTTCTTTTCTTCCGTCCCCCCCCCCCCCCCCCCCCCCGGTAGTAAAGGAGGGAATAGTTTAGCTCAGGTTGAGTTGGACTGTCACCCTTTCCAGCTTGAAGATTTGTCGAAGTTTGCTTGGATTCTCTTTTCAGATGCTATGGCTGGCTCTTGCAAAAATCGGGGAATATAAATGTTGTTTTTATGCTTCTTTATTTTGTAAGACAGATGATACTCTGATATTGTAAAGAAACCATTGTACAGACTATTTTATCAATAAAGCAAAGTTTTATTTTCCGCTGTTTAATTTCTGTCTGTCTTGTAATTTATCTGCATCTTTTACCCTAAATGCTCCACAGAACTTAGTGCATTCCCTTTGTGAGTGACACTAATGGACGTGGGGTGTTACATAAATCTTTAATTAGATTTGAACGTGAAATGGTAATTGAATTTATCGATAACACCGTGGTATTAGAAATGAAGTATTACCAGTTTTACTTCATGGGATGAATAGGTTGGGATTGGGAAATAAAATAAATGATTACTTCGGTAAGGTTCGCTAATCCCGACTAGTTTGAATTGATATTCAAAAGTGGATTAAAGAATAAATTTAAAGGATTTATCTTTGATAAAATTAATGGGAACCTTTCCCTATGAATGTGAAATTTACAAACTAACTGTCGGTTAGCTAAGCAGAATGGTTTTCTGGATATTGATCTAATGTTGGTTTCGGCCTTTGGGGTTAATATTTAGGGAATTATTCTCTTGATTAATTTACGGTTAGTGACTGATGAATTGGAATGAGGCGTATGTTGTGTTTGTGTAACACTTATTTAAAATATACGCGAGTTATTCGGAAAGACCGGGTTTATCCCATTCTGAGTAACTGATACGACGATAAGTCGAAGATGAAGACGGTGGTCGAAGACCGGAGGTCTTCACGTCGTTTGGGTGATTACTGATGATCTTGATTGGGATGTACACCCAAGAAGATTGAAACAGTTAGTGATCGTCCAGGCGTACTTGGAGATCGATGGATATGCGGGGTACTAGATGCCTCCGTTTTCGTTCAGACCCAGAACGGACTTGCAAGTGGACTGTGTATCTGACATTGGATTTTAGTCTATGTGATTGATTTCTATTAAATATATATCTGTTTGGCGGCGGAGAATTTATTCTCTTGCTTAACGCCCTTCTCTGAGACGTACGATCTCAGGGGTTATATACTGATGGATATCAAACGTATAGAGTGAATTGCCTGTGTGGCATGCTTAAGTGGCAAATGATCAAGGCTTCTGTTGAAAAGCAAAGTCTTGCGGTTGATGATCGAAGCACGGCCTTTGTGGTGTAGCTTTGTGTAACGTTTACTTTGCGAGTTTCACACCCAGTATGAACTAAAAACGGGAGAAGGACCTCACGGGGGCATGCGTTTTCTTTCTAGTTAGAAGTGGCATCAGTGGTTTTACATGCCCTGACGAGTTTGTCTTATGTGGTTGTTGTTGTTGCGAGGCGCCTCGGTTTGATCGGACGATCTGGGTCCGATGGAGTCATTTATTGGCTCATTTACACCCCATAGGGTGGAGAAACGTATTGTTCAGGCAATATAATCCACATCGGTGGACCGGCCCTGACGATCCAAGGGGCAGTTGCGGCTGTTCCTGAGGGGTGGACTAGAGCGTCTCGAATCGGTGAGGACGATCCCTAGCCTCGGTTCATACCATAAATGATAACCCAATTTCCAAATACGTGACATTTGCGGTTTTATTTGTAGAGCCTAGTATGGCGACATGATATATGGTACCCATGTCGTCTATGATTGATACTTATGATTTGAAGTTGTTTTATACACTATACACTTATAATAGTATCAAATGATTTGTTTTAAACGTATCAAGCATCTTTGGCTGTTATAAGGGAAAACCCTATCCCCCGGCTTGCGTTGCATTGTGTGATAGGACCTGGGTCTTATAATAGCTTCATTTTTCTTTATTTAGCATTGCGCTGTTTGTTTTATGCACTGGTATTCTTGGGAGGAAACCTGTTTCGCGTTAGCGGCGTGGTCCCTTGATTTACCTAACTTTAAAATAAAGATTAATAACTGTTTTAGTTCTCACACCAGTCACATGACTGACCTGGAGTTTATTGTTTTAACCTAAACTCTGGGTGCCCTTATTTTGACACGGGCAGCTAGTAGTTTTGGTTTTGCAGATTTATATTCATAGGATCCTGGTTTACAGCTGGAATGATATCCGGAAAGCTTTGTATCCGTATATCTCCTTCAGTTGTGTATTGTATTATTTTCCGCTGCTATGTAATGTATTTAAAAGTAATTTAAATCTCTGATATTTCTGTGTAATATTCATTTATACTCTGTAAATTCTTGTATTCTGATGAATTGTTGTAATACACAATGAAATGTTCTTCCGTCTGCGTTCTGATTTATCGTTTTCTCAAAGCGATCATGCATTTCGAACGGTCTGGGTCGGTTTAGCGACTGATTCGGATCGAGCGAAATTCTTTTTCGTCACAACTGAGCAGATCGAGGATTTTTTATGAATGAATAAAGTCAACGTTGTTTTCTGATTGGGTGATATATTTATATTATTTATTTTCAATTCCTTTTAATTCTAAAAATAGTGTTTTCTTATCAGAACGCCAAATGAATCCCAACGAGTGTTGTTCCTAGTTAAATACCTCCATTTCGGACACAATGGAATATGTTTCATGGGCCCATTAGACTGTTTAAGTCAGTTTTTCTCAGAATTAAAATATATAACATTCAACATTCAATTTGAAAGTACATTTCAATTTGCCGGGGCCACACACTCACTCCAAAAATTCCAAAAAAATTATTTCTATCTTTGTTTTGATGATACGGTCCTAACAAACTAATTTCATCTACTTTGGAGACCGTTTGAAAAATGATCTTTTTCTGCTCGATCCAATTTGCATTCTATTTGCAAAACACGTTTTCTTTTGCCATGCTCACATATTAATTCTAAAAATTATGAAATTTTAGACCTAGCGACAATTTGACATTCTAGATCCAACAAAAGTGGTTTCATTGAAAATGGAGGTCGTTTGCAAAATGGCTATTTTTAAGGGCTTTGTTATTATTTAAAAATGTAATTTTTAAATTCTGACGCATTTTCTAACAAAATTACTTTAAAAATAATTTTTAAATAGGTGTTGATTTTCTGGGTTGTTATAGTTTTGATCGAACTTAATACAGGTTAAGTGAATTGGAATTGTAACTTAGAGCTTGAAGTTGAATATGAAACTCGAGTTAGAATTGGAATTCGATTTGTATATAAGAGAATTAAGATATATTTGAAATTGTTATGTTCAAATCAAAAGTGCATTAGGCAAAAAGAGCTGATTAAAGAAATGATTAGCAAATTTCGTTTAAGATGGTTGGATTGATTGAAATGAATTGGAAATGGCCATACATTGGTTAAACAGGTATGGAATGAAGATTGTAATTTGAGTACCCGACAAAAAGGTATATGTTTAAATTCCATATGAGATTTTATGAGCCTATTGGGCATGCCGCTTGGCTTTTTTATTTTCTTTTTGAATAGAAAGGCCCTATAGAAGCGATTTGTAGTTGTACCGATTGAGTCGTACAAAGGAGATGCTAGCGAAAATTTCCAGAAATTTAAGGAGTTAGAATATTTTTATGAAAAATTGATAACTAGAAACCAATATATCAATATATAGAATTCGATAAGGAAATTAACTTAGAATAAGATATTATAAACGAAAAGGAAATCTATAAATTAAAATTTGGAAAGAATAGAAAGAGAAACTATACACATTTTAAAAATGGATAATTGGTTATATGTGGTGTTGATTATTCGAGATAAGTGGTCTTGTCTATTTTGAAGTTAAAGATGTTACCTAGTTACGGTTTGAGAGGTAATTATACCCCAACTCGATTGATTTCAATATGAAAAGATAAATAAGGAGATTCAGTCTTAAAGATCAATGTTTAAAGAGACTTAGTTGAATGCAATAATTTGGGTTGCTACAACGATGTTTTGCACAACATTCGTTTTTAACCAAGTAAGTGGAATTTTGGAAATATAATAATAAATATTTTTGAAGTATAGAAATGACTAGTCTTGAAAGGGAGAAGTAATTGTCAACGAATTCCAATCATAATTACAGGATATTTTCTAAGTATAGGAAATAAAAGTAGATGGATATGGAACGTTTTTTCAAATACTGTAAGATGCTAAAGCATTTTGGAAATATTAGGGTAATGATATTGGAAGAACTGGGAAATAATTTAATAAATATTAGAAAGGGCCAGTGATTATTGATGCTTAGTCAATAATATTTCCAAATAGGAATTTGGATGGATGTTGTTTTTCTTCGATAGTTAAATAACCAACTATCGAAGTTTTTGACCATCAGTGTCAATACGGAGAGACCAGTTAGATTTATTTTCCGAAAAACCAATCTGTATAGGCATAGGCGTTGCGAATTAGATTATGCTAAAGAAAATTGTAGATGGATTAACATGCAAGGATTGTTCTATTTACTGGATAGTGCCTTCAGATTGTCTAGACCCAGGACAATTTGTAAGGACTAGTGTATGACAGAGTAAACCTAACATATCACATAAGACGATCTTTTCAAGGTATTACTTTTGGTGGCAGAGGAATTCATTTATCTTAGATTTTTATACCTGTAATATTTTTGGGAAGATCAACTAGTGATTTGACGAGTTTGATAATGTGGCATTCAATGTAAATGGTTGCCAAATGTTCGAAGAAGGTAAACGTAGCCTCAATCCTCACAATTAGGAAATGACAAAAATCGAGCAGGCAGCATAGCTAGTTAGGTCGCCCTCAAGCAAGGTGTATTACCACCATCTGTAGAAAACTCAATTGGTCTTTCAATTCTGTATGATACGGATTACGGTTGAACGGCCAACAACCGGAGCTGATAATACATTATGTCCACTCAAGCTGAATGAGTGACCGATCATGTCTGGTCGGGTTGCATGATGTTCTTGTTGAACCTCAGTGTATCCCCTCTAGAGTACACTAATCGGTAGGTAGTCTCATACCTTGTCATAGTTGGAATCCAATCTCCAATAAGCGCCATGCAGTTTTTAATTTTATACTATACTAGTGCGGGACCTGTGCTTCGCAAATGGGTAGTGTGTGTGATCGTAAATTGTGTTTACATGTATGTGAATGTTATTTTGTTTGTGGATGAAGTGTGTACATAATTATTAAAACGTCATATGTGCAAATAGCTTTGGAAATGGTAGAAGTGACGTGTTCTGCTTGCATGAGCAAATGTGATAAGCATGTTGGTGGATTAATTTTATTGAATATAAATTTAGTAATATTATTTTGGAGGAAAGAAAACAAAGTAGTGTATTATTAAAATGTTCGTGGTATGTATATCATGAGAAAATGTGTAGCGTGTGCATGATATAATAGCATAACTACATGTATGTGTGTGTGAAAGTAATAAAAGCAGTCATACATATTCATGCTAGTCTGAGGATATATATATATATTCCACTTGAGTGTCTTGGTTTGGTTGTTGGACGAAATTATTAATGAACCGAAAAAGTGTGCCTTGGTTGGCATACATGTAAGAAGAAAAGTTGGTTGGCATATATGTATCGATGTTGGGTAGGCAATATGATGTGGCTGTAGGACGCAGATGTATAGCTGTGTAATAATTTTGTGAACAAACTGGAAATAGATATTATGTCAATGATAACAATGTTACAATGGATACAATTAGACAACATGAAGAAGGGAACAATACAAGTAAGACATACAATGAGTAAGTGAGTACAACAAAAAATAACACAAGTATGTACAGCTGTGGATATTAGAAACGAAGACGCATAGGGATGTTGCAGAAGTCAAGCCTTCTTCTTACGCTTCGCATCAGATCTTTTACCAGGCTTTTTCTGTTTTGTGTGCTTTGTGGCAGAATCCTGTTGAATGATGCAGCAGTAGTTGGTATACAAACGAAGTTGTGTAATAAGTGAACCAAAATATTTATTCTACCTTGATGACTAAGCCTTTGCCAGCCTTACTTTCTATGGGGGAAACTATTTTTTCAGGCACAATTTCTGTTGGTGCGGCAATATTCTGCAGCATACTAACCTTATAACCAATGCTGACACGAAGGTGTAATGATAGGTTTACATAGATAATAAGAGAAACATATTTGCTCTTCTTTAATTTTTCCTTTTCCTTTCGATGCTGTAAAAAATAGAGGTTCATGTCCGAAACAAAATTATTGTATTAAACATGAAGCAGTAAAATGTCAATAACAAATATGCAGTAATCGTACGTTGTGATTCAATGGTAGTGGACTCGTTTGTCAGCTGAGAGGATGTGTTGTCATCTGTATTCCATTTGGATTTGTCTCCTTCTAATTGATTCGGTTGCTTGGCGTAGGGTAAATGGATTTGTCCAAACTTGCTAGCTGTCAGCGTTCTTCCATGGTTGATGATGTCATAGCCATTAGGCCTAAATTCAATTTCAATTTCGGCTGCAGCGAGGTGGTTGAAAAGTTTTTCTAACATTTGTATACCGTTGTCCTGTAAATTATGTAATAGTGATTGGTTAGCACTGTGAAAGCAACATGAAATGAGATGCAAAAGTGGGAAGTCTAATGTAAGTAATGCGTTGAGGAAGTTAAAAGATCACCAATTTTTGAAGATTAATCAACTCTTCTACGGATTCTTTAAGCAAATAGGTTGCATCCTTGTCAAACGCTATGACAGTCGCAGAGGCCATATGGTCAAAAACTTCAATTGTTAGACGGTACCTAGAAATGATTATTTAGTTGAAGTAGCAATAATTATACAGAAGTGGAATCAATGGTAGGATACCTATGAAGAGGTTCTTGAACTGGTTTACTGCATTTTGGACACTTGAAAATGCCTTCTTCCTTTCGTACGGACTTTCTGCATAAAGGGCAGGATAGATAGCTCTAACCCGAAGCAGTGTTAATCTTCATGATATTTACTAGAAAAATATAGCATTTCCCCTACATGGACGAGTAACATTAACATGAATGTACAAAAACATGAAGATATGTGTAATTGTAATATACAACACCAATATGTGTTGTAGAAGCAACCTAGCAAAAGGGACGGATAGGTGTTGGAATAAAAAAGAAGGAAAAAAGAAGGTGTATATCAAACAAATTCCTTGTCTTATATCTGAAAGGAGTGTTGCAATTGTGGTTCAAGTGGGTTTAATATCTTCTTTGACTTCACATATTGCATCATGTTTAATTTACGCTAACCTACTGGAATGTGGAACATAAAAGATGATGAATGAATTATATTGAGTGCACATGTAGTGGAAATGCAAGTAGTTATATAAATCATAAAGTGGACAAAGCATAATGACCTAGTATTCAAATTAGTTAATTCTGGAATGTTCACACCAGTGTAGTAATGGGTAGCATTTGTGGATGAAAATGTGAAATCACCTAATTCATGCATGAAGATGCAGTTACATAGCAAATTAGTGTTAAGGTAATTGGAATGAAAAAATAGGGTGGAAGGTTTGAATGTAGAACGGGAAGAAAATAGTTCATACCCTTGTACAATTTGACTAACAATGATGTTAGCACCACCGTTGGAAGATGCTTAGAGGATGAAGCAGGGTAGGTGCCAACCAATTTTGTTTTCTCGGCCCATAGAGTAATAAACAGGGTTTTCCCGCTACGAAGTAAAAACCAATTGCTTGAAACATAAGATTGGATTAATCTATCGACAGAAGTCAGGCCACATATGTACTCACCTTTCGTTTTGGAGTTATAGCTCTTGTATTATAGTCTGACACCCTCTTCTTGTGGTTTATGGACAGAAACAAATATAAGGACTCCTGCAATATCTGTTGGTATACAAAAAGACTGGAGTTAGAAAATTCAAAGTGAGGTGCGTATATCATGAAAATAAGAATCTAATGTCTAAAGAACTGGATAGTTGATGCAGTTTGTCGATCCGAGTTGCCAATATGTCATCGTCGACAAATCCAAATTTATGAGTGGGAATTTCGTTTAATACGTCATGAAGTCTTCTTACTTCTGTGTCTCTACGTAGTAAGATCATTGACTCTTCGTTGAGGATACGGTAATTAATATCAGATGGAACCACACTGAAATTTTCAATTTCATAAATACATTAATCGGTAAGAGTGTTTTCATATTTCTCAAGCAACCCTTTTGGAATGACAGCTTGCTTTTGGTTACCCTACAAAGCATTAGACGGAACGAAGAGAAATAAGTAATGTATAAAACGCAAAAGTAAGCTGTGCAGTGAAAGAAAGAAGGTGATTTTGTAACCTTAACGTCGAGTAGCTGCAAGTTGTTTGAGTAGACTTCTTTTGTCTTTGTGATGGAAGTACACATTCTTGCAACTCTTATTTGGATTTGAATCCAGTGTGCGCCATTGGTC
This sequence comes from Allium sativum, assembly GCA_030737875.1. Taxonomy (NCBI): domain Eukaryota; kingdom Viridiplantae; phylum Streptophyta; class Magnoliopsida; order Asparagales; family Amaryllidaceae; genus Allium; species Allium sativum. The sequence continues at coordinate 11,349,837 of CM060917.1, forward strand.
AATTCAGATAGGAGAGGACAGTGAGCATCCATTTGAATGTCTGAACATATATGTAAAAAGACGTGAAGGAGTATGTCGATAAGAAGTGCTTTCGAATTAACACTGTTGTTTGAAAAATAAAGGAAACAAATGAATCGGTGTCGCCTCACCTGTTAAACAATATATTATATATCGCATCTGTTATTTGGGCTTGTAAATGGGCCTGGCCCAAACTTCCTCTTTACACGTTATTTGCTGTATTATCATTGAAACTGGTATATATAGATACCAATACTCTGTACACAAAAATCAATTCAATAACAATAATTTTCTGATTTGCCTTTCCTCTCCAAAATCATCTTACAATATCAGAAAATTCAATTTGGTATCAGAGCCATCTCAAATCTGCGTTTAACAAAAAAAAAAAAAGAGAAGAAGGAAAACAAAAGAAATTTTGTTGCAGATTCATCAGATAATTTTCATCATTTGAATCCGACTCATCAAAGATCATTCTTGATCTCATCATTTGAGATTTTGCTCCTGAATTGATCAAATTACTGTGCCACGCCTAGAGTTAACTGGCTGCATCAGGAATTCAATCATCAAGAGAGAGGAAATCAAATCTGAAGCACTCTTCACCGATCATACTACCCTAGAAGTGTTCATAATCAAGAAAGAAAGCATCAAGAAAGCCATCAGAAGTTGTTTCAACCGAAAACTCGGTGTGAAGAACAAATAATTCATCATTAAATCTTTCAGTGCTCAAGTTCTTGACCACAAACATACTTCTTGAGTAATCCAATCCTAAGTAAAGAGGTTTAGATTCACATTACCTCTTTTCTTTGCATTTATCCTCATTATATTTCTGGAATGGCAAATAGCAACACTGGATCAACCAGCACTTCAGGGACATCTGAGCCTATAAATCCGAATCACCCTTCCAAGAATGTGATCAGTCTCAAGAGCCAACTAATCACCATTCCTCTTGATCAAAACAATTGTCTTCTCTGGAAATTACAGGTTGAAACCTCACTTCAAGGATATGGTCTAGAAGGATACATCCTTGGCACAATTCCCATCCCACCAAAATTCAGAACTGATGCATCAAACACCATAGTTAGCAATGATGAATATACATCATACTACAGACAAGAAAGATTAATCAGTGCTTGGCTGTTATCTTCTATAAGTCCTACCCTAATGCCACAAGTTATTGGATGCAAGACTGCTAATGAAATATGGACTACTTGTGAGAAAATCTTTAATACACAATCTGCAGCCAAATCTTTGTTCTATAAAAGACAACTTCAAAATTGCAAGAAAGATAATATGAGTATGAGCGAGTACTTAGCAAAGGTTAAAAACATTTGTGACATGTTAAAGGCCTCAGGAAGTAACATTGAAGAATCAGATCAGGTTCTTTCTATTGTAAATGGCCTAGGCGATGAATATGAGGCTGTAGTAGCCATTATTACATCACAAAAGATTACTCCACCACTGGATGATGTTCACGCCTTGTTACTATCACATGAGGCAAGAATCTCTCACAAGAACTCTACTGAATCAGATTACTCACTCAATTATGCAGTTAATAATAGAGGCAGGGGGCAAGGAAATTATAAAAATAATAACAATCAAAGAGGAGGTTTCAATCCAAGAGGAAGAGGTAGAGGAAGATCATCAAACAACAATAACAAACCTAAATGTCAAATATGTGAAAGAATTGGTCACACTGCTCTTAAATGCTACTTCAGATTTAATTCCAACTACACTGGGAACAATCCTAATGCTAATATGGCACAAACTCAAACAGAATCATCAAATCAGACTAGTGAAAAGCAGTGCAATCAAACTGAAGCAACCAATTCTGACACAACTCTGGATGACAACTGGTTTCCTGACTCAGGTGCCACTAATCACATGACCAACAATTTAGATAATCTCAATCTTGGAAATAGAGAATACAAAGGTAAGCAGTCTATAACCATGGGTGATGGCAAGTGTATTAGTATTTCACATACTGGTAATGCTTTATTAAGAGGTAAGAAACAACTGTTTTTACGCAAATTATTAAGGGTACCTAAAATTAGAAAAAATTTAATGAGTGTGTCTCAGTTCACTAAGGACAACAATGTCTACTTTGAATTTTATCCTAATTATTGTGTTGTCAAAGACATTCTAACACATGAACCTTTATTGCAGGGTGATGAATTTCATGGACTATACAAGTTCAAACTTGGAGATCAATTACATCCTGTAATAGAAAAACAATGTCTTGTTTCTACTGTTCATGATCAAAGTAGTAATAGTAATACTTTTGATATTTGGCATCACAAGTTGGGTCACCCTAGTGTTAACATTGTTAAAAGCATTCTGGATGATAATAAAATTCCTTACAGTAATGTGAATTTACCATATATCTGTACACATTGTCAATTAGGTAAAAATCATAAACTACCATTTGACAACTCATCAACTGTTTACTCTAAACCATTTGATCTAATAGCCACTGACCTATGGGGTCCAGCTTCCATTACAGCTGATTTTGGGTATAAATATTATATCTCATTCATTGATGCTCACTCTAGATATACTTGGATCTATTTTTTAAAGTCCAAATCTGATACTCATGATGTTGTTCTAAAATTTCTCACCATGATAGAAAATCAATTTAATACTAGAGTGAAAATATTCCAGTCTGATGGTGGTACTGAATATAAAACCCTTGTCAAATACTTTGATAATAAAGGTATAATTCATAGATTGACATGTCCCTACACCTCAGAACAAAATGGTCTAGCTGAAAGAAAACATAGGCATATTGTTGAATGTGGCTTAACCCTGTTGTCTCAAGCTTCTTTACCTTTAAAGTTTTGGTCAGAGGCATTTAATACTGCTGTATACTTGATCAATAGGATGCCAACTAAAGTGTTAAATAATGTCAGTCCTATTGAAATGCTATACAAAGTTAAGCCAAATTATCATAAGCTAAAAGCCTTCGGTTGCCTATGCTTTCCTTATCTTAGACCATACAATTCTAACAAACTCAATTTTAGATCAAAGCCATGTACATTTCTAGGCTATGCTGTTAAACAGAAAGGATACAGGTGTATAGATGAAAATGGAAAAATTTTCATAAGTAGACATGTCATGTTCAATGAAAATATCTTTCCTTATGCTCAGTCTAACATCAAAACCACCAATAAAGTTATCACTGGAAAAACAAATATACCTGAAGTTCCTCTGTATTCTGAATGCTTCCCAACTTCAAGTGATCAGATGGCTGCTGATGATCAAATCATACACATCACTGAGGATAATCAACTCAGCAATAATGAGCTCATCAGCCACGCCAATCCAACACCTGAACACAGTAACAATCAAATCTCAAGAAGCAGAAGTCAATCAACATCACCTGAAAGGTCTGGTGATCATTTACCTACCACTGAAGGCAGTACAGATCACACTGAACCACAAAGTGGTCAACCACCCATTATCACTGGTCATCCTATGATAACCAGATCCAAGAGTGGCATATTCAAGCCAAAGGCTTATCTAACATATGAGAGCAATGAAGAACCAGCTACCTACAGTCAAGCAAGCAAATATAGTGAGTGGAATACTGCTATGAATGAAGAATTTAATGCTCTTGCCAAGAACCAAACCTGGACTCTTGTTCCTCAACCCAACAACAGAAATATCATAGGCTGTAAATGGACTTATAGAATCAAGAGAAATTCAGATGGTACTATTAACAGATATAAGGCCAGGTTGGTTGCTAAAGGTTTTACTCAAGAGTATGGATTTGACTACAGTGAAACCTTTTCACCAGTAGTCAAACCTACCACAATCAGACTAATTCTTACAATAGCTCTCAAGAATCATTGGAATATTCAACATTTGGATGTCAATAATGCCTTTCTTAATGGCAAATTAAATGAAGAAATATATATGCAACAGCCTGAAGGATATGTTCAAGATCCCAAATTGGTGTGCAAGCTCAATAAGGCAATCTATGGATTAAAACAGGCACCCAGAGTTTGGTTTGATAAACTCAAATCAACTCTAAATATATTGGGATACAGGCCCACTAAATCTGATAATTCTCTATTTATCAAAATTACTCAATCACTTACTGTTTACATACTAATTTATGTGGATGATCTAATCATTACAGGTAACAGTGGTGATGAAATAGAGAAACTTATCAAATATTTAAACAAGAAATTCTCCATCAAAAACCTGGGAGAAATCAACTATTTCTTGGGCATTGAAGCTAAGAGGACATCAAATTCAGAGATGCTATTAAATCAAAGAAAGTATATAACAGAACTACTGATTAAAACAGATATGTTTGAAGCCAAACCACAACCAACCCCTATGATTTCCAGTCAACACTACTCTAAAAACAGGGGAGAAAATATAAATAATGTCAAACAATACAGGAGTGTTGTGGGGGCACTACAGTACGCCACCATAACAAGGCCTGACATATCATTCAGTGTTAACAAGGTATCTCAATTTCTGCAGGAACCAAAGGATGAACACTGGAGAGCTGTAAAAAGGATCCTAAGATATCTAAAAGGCACTCTGGACTATGGGCTAACACTTAGGGGCAGCAAAGACCTAAACATCACTGGATATATAGATTCAGACTGGGCTGCAGATCCAGATGACAGAAGATCCATCACTGGATACTGCATCTACATGGGAGATAATCTAATATCATGGAGTTCTAAAAAACAGTCCACTATATCAAAGTCCAGTGCTGAGGCAGAATACAGAAGTATTGCATGCGCTACAGCAGAAATTATGTGGATACAGTCAATACTAAGAGAGCTAGAGCTAAATAACACTTCAAAACCAATCATCTGGTGTGACAATCAAAGTTCTATATACATGTCTGCTAATCCTATACAACACGCTCGAACAAAACACATAGAAATTGATATACATTTTGTTAGAGAACAAGTCAAAGAAGGAAAGCTACAGATCAACTACGTACCTTCCTTTTATCAAAAAGCCGACATACTTACCAAGGCACTCTCAGCTAAGAATTTTACCAGACTTCGTGAAGAACTGAAGGTCAAGCACTGCTCAGCTCTGAAAGCTACGTCAAACTCATCAAGTGAGAGCAAGCAAAACTTATCGACATCAGATCTGAAAAGCGAATGCTCAACAAAGACTCAATCGCAATCCTGGACGAAGACATATCACAAGGACGAGAGCAATAGACGCTTCTTTTGTATCAATTCAGATAGAAAAGCTCGAAGATACTTGGATGAAGGGAAACAGAATCCATCGACATCAGATCTGAAAAGTAAACACCCAACAAAGTCTCAACCTCAAACGCGAACAAAAATAAATCTCGAAGACAAAAACAATAGAAGCATACCTTACATCAAATCAGATAGCGAAGCTCGAAGACACCTGGATGAAGGCATCGATTCATCTGAGCAAAATCAAACTTAGGGTTTCTGATAACCCTAGGTTTGAAGGGGGCAAATAAAGGAAACAAATGAATCGGTGCCGCCTCACCTGTTAAACAATATATTATATATCGCATCTGTTATTTGGGCTTGTAAATGGGCCTGGCCCAAACTTCCTCTTTACACGTTATTTGCTGTATTATCATTGAAACTGGTATATATAGATACCAATACTCTGTACACAAAAATCAATTCAATAACAATAATTTTCTGATTTGCCTTTCCTCTCCAAAATCATCTTACAATATCAGAAAATTCAATTTTGAAGCATTCATTGTGCATGCGGAAAAAAGTGGGAAAGAAGAAAGTGGAAGGAGGATTTGCAATGCAGGACTGGTCAGTTTGAAAAATGGAAGTAACTGTAATTTATAATTTGAAACTACATGTCGAAGGTAGCAATCGAAAATTCATATCCGTCCTGGCATTGATTGTTCACGTGAGCATAAGTAGGAATAGAGTTACGGAATGATAGTAGTTTTTAAAATAAAAACGAATGATCTTGATTACGGTGGATGGAAAAATATGGACATGTAACTGCAATATAGAAAGTGTGTATGCAACACGTGTACGCTGGAGGAGTGTTAAAGATTAGAGCGCAAAAAATTTCCACGCAACTACCATTGTTTTTTTTAGTTTCATGATACAATGCTGCTAATGTTATATATGTTCAGCATACATGGAAAAATATGTATTAATTGTATAGATAGTTATATGCTCAGACATGGGATATATTTGGCAACAGGTTTTGTCTTATATTTCATTGAATTCTATGTAGCACTGTCTTCATCTCACGTTGATCCTAAAAGTTGTATTCCATTTGTTAACTATACAGCTATGGAGTTGTAATGAGCGTCCATTTGCATTTGAATTCAAACCAACTCTGTGGATAATATTCACAGTGTTTGATGAAGCTCAATTTCCAACTGCATGTAATTAGAGCTGTATATCTTATATGACTGATCGATGTCTGTTCATGTATGTGATCAAAATATGGTCATCTTAATCCATCAGATTCTCATTTAAAACATGAGTTAACGAAAACAAAATTTGTACGGTAAAAATTACATTTGATTTGTGTTAGTTTGAATTCAGTTGAAGTACTCGGTGTCTAATAGGGGAAAAGTATAAGAAATAGTTTAAAATGTGTTGTAAGTAGCCATGTCGGACCGACTCCGTTCGTGTCCGTGTTTGAGAGACATATGCCTATACCCGTTCAATTTAATTTAGAAACTAAATTAAAGCAACAAAGTTTGTCCGAGATGTTTTTTCATTCAATCCGTGCGTAATTCGACTAATTTTAGGCCACAAACTGAATATACCTCCGTCCATGTGTTTTGTTATTAATTGAAGATCGGGAGTGGCTATTGAGAAACAAAATTTAACACAGAATTAGAGACACAAAATCTAGACTGTAAAATTTTGTTTGTCTTTATGTGTGAGGTGGAATTCAGGGAGTAATCTTGTGGTTGAGATTGCTTGTGCATAAATTTGTGTCAACTTTTTGTGTTAAAATAGACTTTCCCTTAAAAGATCTTACTATGCTTTCATTCGTTTGACATTCCATTCACTATATGTAGTAAAATTATTTTTATTACTTGTGTACTACTATGTTATTTTTGATTTTTTAAAGGATATCCTCAAAAGCGTAGGACATCATGATAATTACAAATTTCAATTTAGTTTTGATTATAATCAGGCTGACGCTTGTAAGGTGTAATATATAATGTTTTCAATATGGTTTATATGTATTTTCGCTATCTATTAACAGTAAGTTATAAGTATTGGTATAATCTGACATTGAAAAATAATGTGAAACACAAATCGATGATGTAATGTGGAAAGCATGTTTTGAAAAAGAGGCACCGTTGTATTTTTTTAATTTTTCAGGGGAGAAACAGGCACTGCCGTAAAACTCCCCTAGTACCGTTATATTTAGTGGTAAGAGTGTGTCCATGAAGTTTTTTCTAAACAACTAAAATGTTTTTACTATGGTAGCACAGGTAAAGTGAAAAATAAATAAGAATCAAGCTGGGAAAAAAGAAAAGGAGGAAAAGACTGCAATCTGTTCATGTTGCTTTGATTGTAATGGCATGCAATCATAAATGTCATGAAGACAGGAAGTCACATATGATTAATGTTGGCATATATTTGCGCTCACTTTCATCCACTCTTGGACACCACATTTTACGTTTTCAGCTATAAAATTTAAATACTTGGGCAAACAGAAATGAAATTAACATATGATTATCTTTTGCAATATATCATTCAGACAATACATGCCAAAAATATTGACTGTAATTTGTCAATTTTTCTATAAACTGATCCATAGGTAACTTGTATTTGCAAATCACGTATATAGTAATACAATTGAATGAACAAAAGAATAAGTTGTAATAAATACATATTAGAGAACGGTAATGCACAGTAAGGTAATGGTTATCAATCCACCGTGGCAAATGAAGCTGCCCTTAGTATATTCATGTTCTACGAAAACAAATGCTAGATAAAATGCAACATCTAGGAGAAATACCAAGATCTGTCATAAATAATGTACATAAAAACATAAATTATCAAAGGTAATTGCTTCAGCGTGCTTGATTCCTTTCCTTCTTTATCATTTTTTCCAAATGAAACAGGAAAAAATAGTACCGGAGTAAACGTTAGTACATATGGGCTTCTTCTATTTTATGCATAGCAGGCTCTCTGACATCTTCTGACTATGGTTTGTTTATCACCCTTCTTATGAGATTTTATGATTGCACGTAATAGAATTTGCTTATTTTTGCACTTCTCTTCAAAGAAAGCTATCACAAGGTAAAATAATAGTGAGGAGTAATCAAATATTTGTGTAATAATGCCTTGCAAAAAATTGTGCAGTATTATGTAATATGTTTTCTCATTTATGCATCCTATAAATTTAGGCATTCATCAGTAAGCATTAAATAAAGCTATATACGTACTTGAAATTTATATATAGTCATTACCAAATATATTCAAATAAATCACGACAGAATTGTTAAATCTTTTTTTAAGACGTATCTATATAGTCATGTACAATTTACATGTTCTCCTGATCTGTATGGGTAAATTTGTCAACCTGCTGGTATGCTTCTTTGTCTAATTTGGCTCCACAATTATTGACAACTCCACCTACTTTGTCATGTTAAGTAAATCAGAGTACAGGAACAAAAGCTAAATATGTAGAATCTTCAACTAAGTTGTACTTGAACCAGTGGCACTACAGCAAAATCACAGTGCAACAGATATGATTGTCATTTTAAATTTTAATTACAGCTTAAGAAATTAATTGTATTAACTAATAGTACGAGTGTTGTAACACCCCGAATTTCGGTTAATGCTAAAATTCACTAATTACAGAATAAATAATCTCAGACGTGAGAATTGGGGGAAACGGGCTGCGTCATTGCGTTCGTCTCGGAAAAATACGCGAAATAGAGTCCGAGTTTTCGAAAATCGGAGTCCGTATGGCCCAGTTATGGCCCGATGAAGTTTGCAGAAAATTTGAAACTAAAAACAGATTTAAGTATTTAAAATTTCAGATTTTAAAATACACAGGCGGGGCCAGGCGGGAAAATTCCCGCCTACCCATGTCGACAGGGCTGTCGACAGGCCTGTCGACAGGGGTGTCGACTTGCCTGTCGACTTGCCTGTCGACAGGGTCCTGGCGTCCAGTGAACCTGGGTGCACCAGGTTGCACCAGGTTGGGTCTTAGGCTGGCTTGGAGGGCTGGTTCTGGAAGCTTCTTGGATCTGACGGGTCTAAATTAATCTAGGGTTAATCTAAGGGTCTAAAATGCAACCTAATCCTATAAATAACACCCTAACCCTACCCTAATTCATTCATAATTAAACCTAGTAACTAAAATATGGCAAAATGAAACTTGGTCATGGCCTCCACAAATCAATGAAGAGGAAAGCAAGCTCTAATCAACCTCTAATCCATTCTAAGTATCTTAATCTTCTTCATTAGCTTGCTAATTGTGTTTTGGTGAGTTTCTATCACTTTGATGATCAATTGTTAAGATAAGTAGATTTGGTGTAATGAGACTTATGGTCTTGAATGCGGATTTGTGAGGTTGAATCATTTGTAATGATATGCTAATCTATGTATAATATTAATCTTATGTTGAATATGTAAGTTTATATAAGTTAAATATGCGAGTTTATGCATGTTGAATATGTAAGTGTATGCAAGTTGAATATGAGAGTTTATGCAAGTTGGATATGTGGGTTTATGCATAACAAGTAATTGATTTTATGAAAGTTAAGTATGTGGTTTTATGCATGATTAGTATGTGATTCTATGCATGCTAAGTAGGTGATATTATGCATGATGAGTATGTGATTCTATGCATGCTAAGTATATGATATTATGCAAGTTTAGTATGTGATTCTATGCATGCTAAGTATATGATATTATGCAAGTTGAGTATGTGATTCTATGCATGCTAAGTATGTGATAATATGCATGATTAATAAGTTGTTTTATGCATATTTAACAAGTGGGTTTATGCATGTTTAACAAGTTCATATGCAAGTTACATGTATGCAAGTTACATGTATGTTAATATGCAAGATATGCTATGCAAGTTACATGTTTGTTAATATGCAAGTTACATGTATGTTAATATGCAAGTTAGGTGTGCTTATGCAAGTTATGTGAATGCTTATATGCAAGTTCAACATGTTATGCAAGATATGTGTATATGCAAGTTTGGGTTAAAAGTAGTTGGGTTAATATATGCTCATATATGCAAGTTGACATCCTCTTAACCCATGACAAAGTTATATGCTAAGATTTGGTTAAAACCCATGATATTTGTGATGGATCTTCCCTTTCTATTATGTCGTGAAATGAGAACGATTTGCGTGGGGAACGATGGGGTTAATAAATATGTTAATTAAAGTATGGTTGGGTATGATTAAGCATACCATAAAAATAAATTAACATAAGTGGGAATTTACCTATTGAGTTAGGTCTACCCCATGGGAATTTACCTATTGAGTTAGGTCTACCCATGTTATGAAAAACTTGATATTAATTAGGGATAATTAATATAAATTATGAGGGTGATTAATTAGGTGTAATTAATCGACTAAGACACGAGGTTGGACTCAGTTGTAGCGTAAAACTGCCCGGACCCAACCGGCCTAACCAGTTGCTACAAATGTTAGCCCAATGTGAGAGGTCTTAGGCACAAACTAAATACGTGATTAATGTAAAGACACGAGGTTAGACTCGGTTATGACATAAGGCTGCCCGGACCCAACCGGCTTAACCAGCGGTCATAAAAGATAGTCTAATGTAAGAGGTCTTTATGAGGATCACGGTCTGAATTAATTAAGAAACACTTAACCATATAAGCATGTAGTGGGGCATGAGGGTTAAGTGGGTGCCTTAGGTGGCTTGTAGTAACTAGTAGGGTGCCTTGGGTGGCATGAGGAAACTAGTGGGTTGCCTTGGGTGGCAATAGAAAATATGATTAGAATACTTAACCAAAGTGGAACATGTAATTAAACATGGGTAAAGGGTTAAGTAAGTGCTTTGGGTGGCATGTGGAGATCTAGTGGGCGCCTTAAGAGGCAATTGAAATATGATTAATTACTTAACCAAGATATATAACATGTAAGTGGACATGGTAAAAGGGTTAAGTGGGATTCACTAGAAATTACAAGCTTAGGTGGTAGCTTGTGGGGGCCCATTTCAACCAATATCCCAAACGTATCTTTGTGGGCTCGACTCAAGTCGAGTGACGGGACACGCATATTGGGCTTGACTATAAGAGGCCAAAACGGATTAGCGGTGGCAACGCAAGTCCATCGGGTTTCATATGCGTGTGTGGGCCCGGGCTGGTAAGTAAGACGTTGTTGCATCGTGTAGGTATAACCCGTGCACCAAAATCAGGCTTGCCACTTTGGGAAATGATACATCCCACTGTGGGGCCAGCACGGATATCTACGTTAGGGAGCCGATCGCTTGGGAGTAGTGGGTACACCTAGTAAAGATAGGGGCAGACGGCACCTATGTAGGGGTAAAAGAAACTACTGGCTAAAAATTACTAAGTACATTTAGTGGGATCAATCTTTAGATGGGGATTAATCTGGGTAGGTAGTACTGGTGTGGTGCAGTGTAGGAATTACTCTTGGGCAGATTTCAGGCAAAGGTTTAAGGCAAAGTTTCTTTCAAGAGTGGAAGAAAATCTGTACGTGGAAAGGTTCTTGAACTTAAAGCAAGGGAACTTGTCGGTGAAAGAATATGTTGACGAGTTTAACCGGTTAGCGAGATTCAACATAGACTTGGTAAACACACCGGAAGAGAAAGCTCTGAGGTTCGTTAAAGGCTTGAACGAACCAATGCGCGGATTGGCTATGTCTTACATCCCTATGGGGGCCACTTTTGAGAAGCTAGTGGACATGGCACTTATGCATGAGGAAGAGAAGGGTCCCAATGCTATTAAAGCACCCGAGAAGAAAGGCAACGGTGGCAAGGGAAAGAAGAAGTGCTTCAACTGTGGGACACTAGGCCACCTAAGCAAAGATTGTCGCAAGAAGAGGAAGACTGGCTGCTTCCACTGTGGGGAGGCAGGGCATCTAATGAAAGGCTGTCCAAGGAAGGGGCAAAGAACGGGATCTACCCCAGGAGGACAGGTGCAAGCTCTTGTGGCACCAGCTCAGGCAAGGGGGCAAGTTCAGGCTCTCGCAGCTCCACCGATTCGAGAAAGAGGTAGAACTATTTCCGTGGAAAGTTTAGTTTTTCTGTTTGTCCACCCGGTCCATAGTTTATTTGATTCTAACGCATTGAGTTCGTTTATCTCATCATTAGTTGAGTCACTGCACATAAACACCAGTTTGGTTGATGATCCCTTAGTTGTTTCAAACCCAATTGGGGCTCCATGATGTGTTTGGGTTTGAAAGTTACTATACTTAGCGTTGAGTTAGAAGTGATGCTTGTTGGGCTTCACGGGCTATGGGTTAGTTTTGGGCATGGACTGGTTAACCAGTAGGGGTGCCGTTCTTGATTATGGAAGGAGAGTTGTTAGGCTTATGACCCGTTAGGGTAACACTCTCGAGATCTCTTGTAATCCCATAGAATCTGTTATGCTAAGTTATCTAGAATCGCTTGACACGACGGTCTAGAGTTTGCGATCTGTTAGAGCAGTCCGGGAATACTCGGATGTGTGTGAGGAGGGGAAGGGCTTACCTCCGGAGCGGGAGATTGACTTCCGAATATATCTGGTAAACAATGCCAAACCAGTATACCACGTGTAACACCCCACGTCCGCTAAGGTCACTCATACCAGGGGAATGCCTTAGTTTCGGTGAAGTATTTTCAGTGAATATAGAACAGTAAAATTACCACAAGACAGATATAAATAGTACTTGAAATTTTAAAACATCATCTCATAACAGCGGAAGTTAAAACATGTCTGATTACATCACAAAAGCATACAAGAGTCAAGTACAAAATATCCACCTTGATAAAATAAGTACATAATCCCACTAAGTAAACAATAGCCATAAAAGGATAGATGAACTGAACTTTACTTCAACGGTCCAAACTCCAAAGGATAGATACTGAAATCTGATCAAAGCCCAAGAGTTAACAGGGTGTTCTTCATTAGTGACCTTCCACCATAGCGAGGCTTCCCCTTCCATCAACCAAGCGGCTAACTTGACTTTCTTTCCTTCTTCCACTTCAAGGATTTCCATCAATTCTTCCGTCTCCTTGAGCCAATCCCTAGCTCCTACAAAAGGTTTCCCTCCCATAGCCTTGAACTCCTTACAAGTCTTAGCAAAAGTATCCGCGCGAGGAGGAACGGGTGTAACGGGTAGTAGAGAAATATTCGTCGGACTTGCATCTGCGGCCTTAGCCTCTAACATCCTCCTATACCATACTGGTATCGCTACACCGTCCGGAAGATTAAGATCTTCAGCCATGCTGAAACGAAAGAGGAAAGATTCAAACGGAGGATTCAAAAAGATAAAGATATGGCTATCGGGGATTATGCTTTTCTTTCAAAAACTTTTCTCTTAAAAGACATGTTTTTGAAAATACTCCTTTCAAAAATATTCTTAGAAAATAGTTTTTCTAAAAATTTTATCTGTTCTGGTAACCTTAAGCTCTGATACCACGTGTAACACCCCACGTCCGCTAAGGTCACTCATACCAGGGGAATGCCTTAGTTTCGGTGAAGTATTTTCAGTGGGGTGCTCCAGTAGTTCTTGCCACGAAGGTGGATGGGTCCCTCAGACTTTGTGTAGGTTAAAGAAAACTAAATAAACTCACAAAGAAGGATAGACACCCATTGCCGAAGATTGATGATCTCTTTGATCAGTTGGTTGGCGCCTCAGTATTTTCGCAGTTGGACTAAGCCACATGGGTTCGTCAGTTGAGAGTGGCTGACGATAGTATAGAGAAGATTGCCTTTAGGACTCCGGATGGTTTTATGAGTGGCTGGTGATGCTATTTGGTTTGACGAACGCCCCCGCATACTTTGTTGATTGGATGAGAAGGGTGTTCAGGGAGTACCTAAATAAGTTTGTAAATGACATCTTGGTCTTTTCAAGGAGCATAATAAGTTTCGTATATGCTAAATAGGTTGAGCAAAGCCAGTTATGGGATAAACGGTGGTTTTGGAGCGAGACTGGCGATGACATCCAAAGTTGGTCAAAGGCTTAATTGTTTAGCCATTATAATTATTTTTTTTAGTATCATCTCACGTAGGTCGCCTGAACTCGAAGGAGATATCCCTTGGGTGTTTGTCTGATATTGGTTTCGGCCTTTGGGGCTTGCATTTGGGGGATGTCGAATTCGACTAGGGTGGTCTGCGTGAGAGATGGACAGTTGTGACGATTTTGGATAGGATTTTTAGCATCTTATGAGTTTGAGATAGCGTATACCCCTAACAAGGGAAACATGGTAGCAGACGCCTTAAGAAGAAAAAGATTGTCCTTGAGTTCATTGTTCGTTGAACTATAGAGTTTAGAGTTTATTTCTATGTTTGACCTTAGACCTTCCGTTAACCTTGTACCCGGTTCGCTAGCCTCCTTGGAGGTTAGGTCTACTCTTTTGGGACGAAGTGGCGAGACACAGCGTGACGACCCACAGTTGGTTGAGTTAGTAGAGAAGCTCATAAGGAGGGGAGTCGTCCAGCCATTTGAGTAGGTACACCCTAGATGGTAAGGGGTGGTTGCGTAGAGACGGTAGACTTCTGTGTACCGCAAGACGAGGATTTGAGGAAGGTTATACTTGATGATATACATCGGTCGAAGATAACCATTCATTCCGGTAGGGACAAGATGTACCAAGACATAAAGCAAGTTTTCTTTTTGGCCAATCTGAAGAAAAACGCGGCCAAGTATGTCGCTAGATGCTTGGTGTGCTAACAAGTAAAAGCGGAACAGAAGAAACCCGAAGGGTTGCTTCATCCGTTAGAAGTTCCGTAATAGGAAGTGGGATAGTGTCTCATTGGATTACCGAAATCAGGGAAGGGTAATACGGGGATTGGGCTTATGGTAGATAGACTTACTAAGTGTGCCCATTTCATACCCGGGAAGAGCAAGAGCAC
Source organism: Allium sativum (assembly GCA_030737875.1). NCBI lineage: Eukaryota > Viridiplantae > Streptophyta > Magnoliopsida > Asparagales > Amaryllidaceae > Allium > Allium sativum. Next base: position 11,364,894 of record CM060917.1, read on the forward strand.
TGTTCCATGTCTAGCTTCAGTTTATATTCGAGAGATAGTTCGGTCGCAAAACATGACGTATTCCATGTGTCACGTTTGAGGAAATGCCTACATGAGACTGCAGAGGCGGTAGAGACGGGCTTACTTAAAGAAGTAAAGGTGGAGTGTGATGTGATTATTCGACGAGCTCCTACCCGCATCCTTGGGTCAGAGACTAGGAAGTTGAGGAATTGAGAGGTTCAACTAGTCAAAGTGCAATGGGGAGAAGATGAGAGCAACGCTACTTGGGAGACAGAAGCAAAGATGCGTTCGTTATACCCGTTCCTTATGGAGGATATGTCTTTTAAATTTCTCCTCTATCGTTTGTCTAGTACTTACCTTATCTTTAGTATGTCCTCTCGATTAGTGCTGTTTGACCTTTAGATGGGGAAAACCTATGGTTGAAACATGTGTTTGAGACATGTTATGGTTGATGGATGCAAGTGGATGCAAGTGTTTGCTAGTGGTTGCTCGTGGATGCATATATACACACTCTAGGCACTAGATCGGCTCAATCACTTCATATTGCATATTGCATAAAATTGTGTGTAGTTAACTATATTTATGGATGTATAATGATTGTGTTATCATATGGATGATGCATTTTGGTGAATGATTGTGCACTCATATAGATACTGTATGTGTCGATAGGGTTATCTCGCATACATATTGGATGCATGGCACTATCATGGTTTGCATATGTTCGTACATTAGATAGGGAACATATACACACACTTTTCGCATATGCTCATACATCATTAGAAATTATTTAAGGACAATGGATGCTCGTGTTTGATGGATTGAGTAGATGGTTGTTTGGATGGTAGGATATGCATTCTCCTTAGCTTAGAGATTTCGGGGACGAAATCCTTTAAGGAGGGGAGAATGTAACACCCCGAATTTCGGTTAATGCTAAAATTCACTAATTACAGAATAAATAATCTCAGACGTGAGAATTGGGGGAAACGGGCTGCGTCATTGCGTTCGTCTCGGAAAAATACGCGAAATAGAGTCCGAGTTTTCGAAAATCGGAGTCCGTATGGCCCAGTTATGGCCCGATGAAGTTTGCAGAAAATTTGAAACTAAAAACAGATTTAAGTATTTAAAATTTCAGATTTTAAAATACACAGGCGGGGCCAGGCGGGAAAATTCCCGCCTACCCATGTCGACAGGGCTGTCGACAGGCCTGTCGACAGGGGTGTCGACTTGCCTGTCGACTTGCCTGTCGACAGGGTCCTGGCGTCCAGTGAACCTGGGTGCACCAGGTTGCACCAGGTTGGGTCTTAGGCTGGCTTGGAGGGCTGGTTCTGGAAGCTTCTTGGATCTGACGGGTCTAAATTAATCTAGGGTTAATCTAAGGGTCTAAAATGCAACCTAATCCTATAAATAACACCCTAACCCTACCCTAATTCATTCATAATTAAACCTAGTAACTAAACTATGGCAAAATGAAACTTGGTCATGGCCTCCACAAATCAATGAAGAGGAAAGCAAGCTCTAATCAACCTCTAATCCATTCTAAGTATCTTAATCTTCTTCATTAGCTTGCTAATTGTGTTTTGGTGAGTTTCTATCACTTTGATGATCAATTGTTAAGATAAGTAGATTTGGTGTAATGAGACTTATGGTCTTGAATGCGGATTTGTGAGGTTGAATCATTTGTAATGATATGCTAATCTATGTATAATATTAATCTTATGTTGAATATGTAAGTTTATATAAGTTAAATATGCGAGTTTATGCATGTTGAATATGTAAGTGTATGCAAGTTGAATATGAGAGTTTATGCAAGTTGGATATGTGGGTTTATGCATAATAAGTAATTGATTTTATGAAAGTTAAGTATGTGGTTTTATGCATGATTAGTATGTGATTCTATGCATGCTAAGTAGGTGATATTATGCATGATGAGTATGTGATTCTATGCATGCTAAGTATATGATATTATGCAAGTTTAGTATGTGATTCTATGCATGCTAAGTATATGATATTATGCAAGTTGAGTATGTGATTCTATGCATGCTAAGTATGTGATAATATGCATGATTAATAAGTTGTTTTATGCATATTTAACAAGTGGGTTTATGCATGTTTAACAAGTTCATATGCAAGTTACATGTATGCAAGTTACATGTATGTTAATATGCAAGATATGCTATGCAAGTTACATGTTTGTTAATATGCAAGTTACATGTATGTTAATATGCAAGTTAGGTGTGCTTATGCAAGTTATGTGAATGCTTATATGCAAGTTCAACATGTTATGCAAGATATGTGTATATGCAAGTTTGGGTTAAAAGTAGTTGGGTTAATATATGCTCATATATGCAAGTTGACATCCTCTTAACCCATGACAAAGTTATATGCTAAGATTTGGTTAAAACCCATGATATTTGTGATGGATCTTCCCTTTCTATTATGTCGTGAAATGAGAACGATTTGCGTGGGGAACGATGGGGTTAATAAATATGTTAATTAAAGTATGGTTGGGTATGATTAAGCATACCATAAAAATAAATTAACATAAGTGGGAATTTACCTATTGAGTTAGGTCTACCCCATGGGAATTTACCTATTGAGTTAGGTCTACCCATGTTATGAAAAACTTGATATTAATTAGGGATAATTAATATAAATTATGAGGGTGATTAATTAGGTGTAATTAATCGACTAAGACACGAGGTTGGACTCAGTTGTAGCGTAAAACTGCCCGGACCCAACCGGCCTAACCAGTTGCTACAAATGTTAGCCCAATGTGAGAGGTCTTAGGCACAAACTAAATACGTGATTAATGTAAAGACACGAGGTTAGACTCGGTTATGACATAAGGCTGCCCGGACCCAACCGGCTTAACCAGCGGTCATAAAAGATAGTCTAATGTAAGAGGTCTTTATGAGGATCACGGTCTGAATTAATTAAGAAACACTTAACCATATAAGCATGTAGTGGGGCATGAGGGTTAAGTGGGTGCCTTAGGTGGCTTGTAGTAACTAGTAGGGTGCCTTGGGTGGCATGAGGAAACTAGTGGGTTGCCTTGGGTGGCAATAGAAAATATGATTAGAATACTTAACCAAAGTGGAACATGTAATTAAACATGGGTAAAGGGTTAAGTAAGTGCTTTGGGTGGCATGTGGAGATCTAGTGGGCGCCTTAAGAGGCAATTGAAATATGATTAATTACTTAACCAAGATATATAACATGTAAGTGGACATGGTAAAAGGGTTAAGTGGGATTCACTAGAAATTACAAGCTTAGGTGGTAGCTTGTGGGGGCCCATTTCAACCAATATCCCAAACGTATCTTTGTGGGCTCGACTCAAGTCGAGTGACGGGACACGCATATTGGGCTTGACTATAAGAGGCCAAAACGGATTAGCGGTGGCAACGCAAGTCCATCGGGTTTCATATGCGTGTGTGGGCCCGGGCTGGTAAGTAAGACGTTGTTGCATCGTGTAGGTATAACCCGTGCACCAAAATCAGGCTTGCCACTTTGGGAAATGATACATCCCACTGTGGGGCCAGCACGGATATCTACGTTAGGGAGCCGATCGCTTGGGAGTAGTGGGTACACCTAGTAAAGATAGGGGCAGACGGCACCTATGTAGGGGTAAAAGAAACTACTGGCTAAAAATTACTAAGTACATTTAGTGGGATCAATCTTTAGATGGGAATTAATCTGGGTAGGTAGTACTGGTGTGGTGCAGTGTAGGAATTACTCTTGGGTGGATAAGTCTGGGGCGGTGTAATCTAGTAATTATCCTTGGGTGGATAAATGCGTCTTTACGGTGATCTTAGTTTATCTTAAGTTTACCAAGCTGCTTAGTGTAGCCATTCATCCCCAGTCGTTACCGTATATCAACTTATGTCTTCTCTGGTTATCTTTAATGATTGTATTGTTAAAGTTATAGGACTCACTCAGACTTATGTCTGACCCCGTTGTTGTTTATCTTTTTCCCCAAACCCCAGGTTATCAGAGTGGGCCTAGTGCTAGTGGGCTTTGATCAGATTTCAGTATCTATCCTTTGGAGTTTGGACCGTTGAAGTAAAGTTCAGTTCATCTATCCTTTTATGGCTATTGTTTACTTAGTGGGATTATGTACTTATTTTATCAAGGTGGATATTTTGTACTTGACTCTTGTATGCTTTTGTGATGTAATCAGACATGTTTTAACTTCCGCTGTTATGAGATGATGTTTTAAAATTTCAAGTACTATTTATATCTGTCTTGTGGTAATTTTACTGTTCTATATTCACTGAAAATACTTCACCGAAACTAAGGCATTCCCCTGGTATGAGTGACCTTAGCGGACGTGGGGTGTTACAAGTGTTAGACAGAACATAAGGAGTGCAAGTAATATTAATGTAATATATATATATATATAATGTATATAAATATATAATAAGGAACTGTATGGGTGGAAAAGTTTAAAAGAGGAAGAATGTACCAGGGTAGAAATAATCTAAACTTTAGAACCAACTTTGTCTGCATTGTAAATAGAAGCCTGCACAATGAAGATGAGGAAAATAAGCGCAGTCGGTGTGTTGTATAAAATTATATCCAGCTGAAGATGTAAAATATACTGCAGGATGACAGTTTGTGATGGAAAAAAGGGGAAAATAGTATATCATAACAAATATGTGTTTATTGTAGCATTTAACGTATGCAATTTTATGTAAGAGACAGATAAAACGATCACACCTTCATATGACGGAGAACGAAGACATAAGCCGAGTGTAGTTATTTGCATTTTAACATGTTGACTGTGTGGTGGATTCATCCAGCATTTCTTCGTCACCTAAAACACGTGGAAGAAGCATTCTAGGTGAAATATTTATGACAAATATAATCCAGGCCAAATATAAAGTTGAAACATATTCACGTAACTTCATGTAAACTGTGGTATGAACCATGTTTGTATTTGACGTGAAACATTCGCAAGACCACGTATAGAATAAAATAAGAGTGAATGGTAGGAGAAAAAGTGTATGATGGGAAAACATAGTGGCCAAAAGTCTGATTGTTGACAGGGACCAGGATGGAGTAGGGAAACATTATTAAATATAAGTATATATTTAGTTCAAATAGGCAAATAACTCCGTGGTTGAATGTATGTATAGCTTTATTCAAACCGACGCCGCAGTGGTATAAAAATTCTGATAAAAGTGAAGACATAAGAGAGTTCAAATTACTGCACGCAATTATTGGAAGATGACACAAAAATGGCTGTTCAAAATAAATGAGAATTTAAATATATTCTATCTTCGTCCCATTTAAGATAAACTTGTACAATCATTACGCCTGTGAGTATTTGTTGGTGACAAAGCGGTCGAATCAGGGTGAAGAATGTAAAGTAGATAATTTGTGTACAATTTTAGTTGATACAATATAAAATTACCTGTTATCCCCTCACAAACTTCTTTATAGACAATATTTTGGGTGTATCCTGGCAGTCCACATTCGGATTTTCCTGTAAATATTTTCACACGAGCAAGAGATGTAGTTCGTGAAAGTGCTACGTATAATTGACCATGTCTGAAAACAGGTCATGGTAAATATATGCCAACATGCTGTAATGTTTGTCCTTAACTTTTATCAATCATCATCGCAAAGCATATTTTTACTGGAAATTGTCGTCTTCGAAGTATAAATGGTCACTTTGTATCCGAGGACGTAACAACAATCCTTGGTATCAGGACTTTTTTTACCAACATTATTACCCGTAATTATTTCCGCCTCAATGACTCTATTTGCAAGCTAGGTGACAATCAACCAGGTGTCGTTGCAAAGTCCTAAATTTTGATTTAAATTTCTTAGCAGCATGATAGGAAATCCAACTTTAAGTTACAAGTTATGGTTAGGTAATCCAGATATTTTCAAAGTGTTTAAAAATTCAGGTGAATACAGTACATTCTGATCTTCTACTCCTTCTGAAGTAGGACTAATTGAATCTGCACTTAGATAGCTTTGTAGACTGCCAGCAATGCGAGATATAGTATATGAATTTATCTCTTCTACGGATTCATTAGTTGGTGCAAGTAGACCTCTATTCCTCAAATAATCTTTTTCAAGTAATCTATCCGTTAAATCAGGATATATAGCTTCGACGATATCTTCCAAGCCACTTGATTCATGGTTAATTAAATATTGTTTAGGAATTTGCACCCCTGACGGTTCTTCTCCATTGTTCAAAGCAATCATAGGCACATTTCCATCCCCTATATTTAGCAGCCACTTCGAAAATAGTCTTACCATTTCAGGATCATTAAAAGTAGATCCATTACATAAACACATATTTCTTTAAGTACAAATACCGTACAATTTGTCCATAAAAATGATTTGCTGATTGGAGAACCTACTATCATTTTCCTTGATCCTTTGTGAATAACTGGCAAGATTTGTCGAGAACTGCCACCTAGTAAAACAATTTTACCACTTAAAAGTTTATCAACTTTGAATTTGTCGTTACACATTAAATCTCTTAAACTTTTCTCAGAATCTTCCAATGCATTACGATGCATCATTGGTGCTTCATCCCAAATTATCAAATCTGTTAATTTGATAAGTTGTCCCAAAGCTGATTGTTTTGATATACTACACGTGGAATTATCATCTAATGTCAACGAGATTTTAAACTTGGAATGCGCAGTTCGTCCTTTAGGTAGTAATAAAGATGCAATTCCAGAAGAAGCAACAGCAAGAACAATTTTACGTCTAGCACGCAAGTATATGATAATTGTTTTCCATAAAAAGGTTTTACCTGTACACCAGAACCGTAAACAAAGTAAAAACCGCCTTTATCAGTTTCAACCGCCTTAGTGACAGCATCAAAATTTGTTCGTTGCTCGGTGTTTAGGGAGGGTACCAAATATCAGACTCATCTTGTAAAAAATCGCAGTCATAGCCTTGTTCTTCTACTACTAAAAAGCTATTGCTGTCATAAGTTGTTGGTTGAATAAGCATGCGCAGTAAAGCAAATTCCTTTAAAGATCTATTATTGTTATTCATATTTTTTTCTATTTGACACAATGTTTCCTACTATAGCATCGTTGCTAACATTAACTTTATGAATACTAGAATGATGCAGGAGCCGCCATTCTGTATCTTCGGCTAATGATTTCCATTTTTTATTCCATAATTGCATGGGATCTGAAACCTTGCAGAAGAGGAGAAGCATAACAAACATATCACGAAGCGATCGACCAGAAGCCCAACATGCAGCCTCATTTAATGCGTCGTTCCACTCATGATCATCTTCTAGCAAACCACAAGCAACGCAAGCACTTTTATAGCTGTCATATACTGTACCATTAACTGTTCTAATCTGTTCATAGATAGGTTGTTATTTTACAATGTTCAGTAACATTCTCATATAAAATCTTTCCCTGCATGTTGGATGTGCAAGGTAAAGTCTGCCGATTGTAGCACTTTAACACCCCGTGATTTTAAATATTAAAATTAACGAATTAAAGAATACTTTATTTCAAATGTGAGAATTAAGGGAAACGGGTTATACCATTGCGTTCGTCTCGGAATTCTGCTTGAGATAGAGTCTGAGTTTGCGAAAAACGGACACCGTATGAAGGAGATATGGACGAATGAAGTTAGACAGAAAAACCGGAAACAGACCAGAATGCACTGGCGCACTTGTGAAGTGCACCAGTACAAAAATGCACTGGCGCACCTGCCAAGTGCACCCATGTCAGGCTAAAAACCTGCATAAATTTCTGGAATGTTCTGATCTGAACAGTGAGTCCACTACAACAGAATGACCATATTACAACGGTGGAACACCGTTGTAATATACATTTTACAACGGTGGGCAAACCGTCGTGTATTAAGAAGTTGTAATAGACTAATATCTTTTACGACTTTTTTGCACTGTTGCTACATCGTTGTAATATGTATATTTTACAACTTTTTTGCACTGTTGTAATAAACTTTATTACAACAGTTATGCACCGTTGTAATAAAATCTAATACAACTATTATGCACCGTTGTGATTGACATTTGGGTTTTAAAAAAAATAAACATTTTTTGCTACTGAAAAGAACAATACACTAAATATAGCAATACTCCATAAGCAAATCCGATATTACAGATATTTGCAAACTAATTTATAAAAATACTCAAATATTCAGTATTACAAACAATAAGTTTTAGACAACATTTTGTACATTATTACATACTTGACCGTTACAAAGCAACTTGGTACAAGCACAAGTACACTAGAAGTATACTCATGTGTACCTGATAGCTAAAGAAGAAAAGAAATCCAAATTTCGAGCATGCTCATGTTTCCACAAATACACCAAGTGTTTTAGCAACCTGTAATGAAAGGAATATAAAAGTTATTCCTAATGAAAAACCAAAACATTGTTCAAACCCATCCCATACTACATATATGTAACATCCCGATATTTTTGACCGTTCAAATCGACAATGATCCTCAATGTCGACATGAACAAATCAAAAATAAGGATAGTTATTGGGATTTATATAAGAAAAAAGAAGAGAAGAAGAAGAACAAATACAGAATCTCGCAGCGGAAGGACTAAATATAATAAATAAATAAATAACAGTTTATAAAGCTGTTAAAAACATACATTTTATTTCATTTACAACAATTATCAGAGTAAATTAACATACAACATACCGATGCATTTGCAGCGGAATAATAATTACAGTACGTCTGTTGAATTCCATCTTCATCTTGTATCTTCAAAGTAAGAAATCTTCGCTAACTGCAACTCGGTCTGACCCGAGCGTATTGCATAAAAAGAAACACAACAAACACTCGGATCAGAACTAAATCATTCTCATATTAGTTAAATCAAATTTCATGTAATAATATGAGTGCAATAACTTAAGAGATGTTACGGGAATTTCCATCTCCTAAGGATCCGTCAAACTAATACTATATAATATAATACGCTATTATAATAATGTCTATGGTTAAATATAACATAATAAAATAATGTAAGCGGGATTACCATTATTACCCTTACACCGTTTATACCGTTGCCGTACAGTTTGCATATAACACACCAGTACGTCGGCGGATAGAGATGCGCCGTGATACGACAACGTTAAACAAAAATCGTAGGGGGCTCGATCAGGATAAATATGACAAGGCGTCGAGGCAATACCCATCAGTAGTGATTCTACCGGATTGCTGACCTAGGCCGGTGGTAACGCATAGCCGCAACTACCGCCCACCCCAGACATACCCCAAAATCAAATCAAAGGCGCCAATCAATCACAAAGTATATATATGGTATCGAAGAAGTATGCCTGCTCAGAGTAGCTAACTCAATTAACCTGGGTATGGCTCCTGTTTTAGTCATTTTAATTATGACCCGAAGGTCAAGGTTATCCATCATCGTTCTCTTTCTTCAAATCCAGTAATCGCCTCCAAATCCATCCAACACCATTTCTGGAACTCCACCACGTACACAGTTGTTAAAGTGGTTTTCGGTATTGACAGAGAGTATGACAATATCCGATCCCGGTCTCTTTAACAACCAAACGTTTACATTTTTCACACCGGTCAGTTCTTTTACATTTCAAAGGGGTTCATACTTCATATCAAAATATTAAATTTTCAAAATCATTCAATATTCAAGATAGAATATTATTCATAATAAAATCTCCATTTAAACCAGTTAAAATCTTGAAACAATTCCAACTTTAATAATTTGAATATTAAAATAGTTAACAGTATATTAAAAATAGTTTAGATATATAATTGAAATAGTTTGAAAATAAATAGTTTGTAATTAAAATAGAATTTATCAAATTTATTAAATATATAGTTAAAACATTAAGTAATTTATAAAATAAATAGTAAATGTTAAAATGATTTATTTAAACTAATTTATAAAATAAAATAGTGATAAAGTAAAATAGTTTATAAAGAAAAATAATTATTATTAAAATTGTTTATAAAATGATTTTGAAATACTATTGTTGGAATTAGAATCGTTTCTCTAACATTTTCAATTAAACTTGAAGTCAAATTTCAAAACTTCAATTCAACCAACTCAATTTTTAATAATTCCACCGATTAAAATTCCAATTTACATACATTTCAATTCGATCAAATTAATTCAATAGTTACATAATCAAGTTCTCATTTTCAATGATTTCAATTTATAACAAATATCAAGTTCACAATTCATATATAATTCAAACCAATGTTGATTCATAACAAATTTCAAAGGTGGGTGAAACCATTCAATTTCAATAAATTCTATTTACATTATATTTCACTATTTATTTAGCTTCAGTTAATACAAATTTATTTCCTTTTCTTATATATATATTTCAAAATTCGAGGTTCAAGTTCAAAGGAAATAAATTATAAAACATCACTTATATGGTCTTTAAAACAATATTTCAAAATTCATGGTTAAAACAAATTTTATTTAACCAACCGGTGTCCGTATATAATTTTCTATCCTATGGCCAAGTAATACTTAAATTTTTAATTTTAGTATTTGGGAAAGGATATATATTATTTCAATCCAAATTAGGGTCATAGGTATTTATCATTTCAACCTACGTTCTTAATTCATTTTAATGATTAACCCCGGGTTTATTTGATGTCCGTAACATCTAGGGTAATGATTGGGATTAATCGGCACAACAACGGTCATATACAAATAAATTTGAATAACAGGCAAATTTACATAATTAACATCAATATGTCAACATATCAAATTCAAGCCATTCGTCACATCAATACATACAAACAGTTCAATATCACATAAATGTACAAATTATCAGGTGTCAGGTTTTAAACAGTAATTAAATGTCAAATTTTTAACTTAACTGAAAACATAAATTTAACAGTCAAAATTAACTACACTATTAATGCAAATAAACATAATATGCAAAATTAAATTGTCAAACATCAATCCAAACAATCATATTGTAACACCCCGTATTTTGGTTAATACTAAAATTCACTAATTACAGAATAAATAATCTCAGATGTGAGAATTGGGGGAAACGGGCTGCGTCATTGTGTTCGTCTCGGAAAAATACGCAAAATAGAGTCCGAGTTTTCGAAAATCGGAGTCCGTATGGCCCAGTTATGGCCCGATGAAGTTTGCAGAAAATTTGAAACTAAAAACAGATTTAAAATTCAAATCTCAGACTATAAAATGGAGCAAGTGGGGTCAGGCGGGAAAAATCCCGCCCTACCCATGTCGACAGGGCTGTCGACAGGCCTGTCGACAGGGGGTGTCGACTTGCCTGTCGACTTGCCTTTCGACAGGGTCGCGGCGTCCAGTGAACCTGGGTGCACCAGGTTGCACCAGGTTGGGTTCTAGGCTGGCTTGGAGGGCTGGTTCTAGAGAGTTCCGAAATCTAAGGGTCCTAATCTAATCTAGGGTTAATCTAAGGGCCTAAAACACTCACCTAATCCTATAAATAAGACCCTAACCCTACCCTAATTCATTCATAATTAAATCTAGTAACTAAACTATGGCAAATTGAAACTTGAGAGAGCCTCCATCAAAATTAGAGAAGGGATAGCATTCCAAATCAACTTCTAGCCTCTTAATCTTCTTCATTAGTTTGCTAATTTTGTTTTGGTGAGCTTCTATCCCCTTAATAATCAATTGTTAAATTGATTAAGATAGGATATGATGATGTATGGTTATGTTTGTGGATCAATGTGTTTATGCAAGCTTAATATTGTATATGTTATGTGTTTTGCAAGTTATATGCTCTATGTCATGCAAGTTTAGTGTATGTGTTCATGACATTTTTATGCAAGTTTAATGTTATATCTTTATGCAAGTTTGGTGCTATGTTTCATGATGATTATGATGCAAAACACTAAGTTGGACATTGATCTATTATGCAACATGTTATGCATGCATATGAAGTTATGTGAATGATTATGCAAGTTATGTGTATGTTTAAATGCAAGATTAACATGTTATGCATGCATATGAAGTTATGTGAATGATTATGCAAGTTATGTGTATGCTTAAATGCAAGATTAACATGTTATGCATGCTTATGAAGTTATGTGAATGATTATGCAAGTTAGGTGTATGCTCAAATGCAAGATTAACATGTTATGCATGCTTATGAAGTCATGTGAATAATTATGCAAGTTATGTGTATGCTTAAATGCAAGTTGGGTTAATATATGCTCATATATGCAAGTTGACACCCTCTTAACCCATGACAAAGAATATGCTAATATTTGGTTTAACCCATGATATTTGTGATGGATCTTCCCTTTATGAGAACGATTTACGTGGGGAACGATGGGGTTAATAAATATGTTAATTAAAAGTATGGTTGGGTATGATTAAGCATACCATAAAAAAATAAATTAACATAAGTGGGAATTTACCTATTGAGTTAGGTCTACCCCATGGGAATTTACCTATTGAGTTAGGTCTACCCATGTTATGAAAAAACTTGATATTAATTAGGGATAATTAATATGGGGTGATTAATTAGGTGTAATTAATCGACTAAGACACGAGGTTGGACTCAGTTGTAGCGTAAAAATGCCCGGACCCAACCGGCTTAACCAGTTGCTACAAATGTTAGCCCAATGTGAGAGGTCTTAGGCACAAACTAAATACGTGATTAATGTAAAGACACGAGGTTAGACTCGGTTATGACATAAGGCTGCCCGGACCCAACCGGCTTAACCAGCGGTCATAAAAGATAGTCTAATGTGAGAGGTCTTTATGAGAATCACGGTCTTAATTAATTAAGAAACACTTAACCAGATAAGCATGTAGTAGAGCATGAGGGGTTAAGTGGGTGCCTTGGGTGGCATGTGGAAATCTAGTGGGTTGCCTTGGGTGGCAATAGAAAATACGATTAGAATACTTAACCAAGTGGAAACATGTAATTAAACATGATTAAAGGGTTAAGTGGGATACACTAGATAAGTAACAAGCTTAGGTGGGTAGCTTGTGGGGGCCCATTTCAACCAATATCCCAAACGTATCTTTGTGGGCTCGACTCTAGTCGGGTGACGGGACACGCATATTGGGCTTGACTATAAGAGGCCAAAACGGGGGTAGCGGTGGCAACGCGAGTCCAACGGGTTTCATATGCGTGTGTGGACCCGGGCTGGTAGATAAGTCGTTGTTGCATCGTGTAGATATAAGCCGTGCACCGTGGATAGTATTGGGTTGCCACTTTAGGGGGAGTGATACACCCCACTGTGGGTCCAGCACGGGTATCTACGTTAGGGAGCCGATCGCTTGGGGTAGTGGGGTACACCTAGTGGAGATAGGGGCAGACGGCACCAATGTAGTCAGCTAGGAGTACATGAAACTACTAGTTATATCTTTCTTTAAGTCCTTGGGTGGGATCAACCTTTAAGTAGGAATGACTGGTGGGGTGCAGTTAGTAATTATCCTTGGGTGGGTAGATGCGTCTTTACGGTTATCTTAGTTCATCCTATGTTGTTGGCTACTTAGTGTAGTCATTATCCCCAAAGGTACCGTACCGAGTTCATGTCATACCCTAATTACTTTAATAATTGTATTGTTAAGGTTGTAGGGCTCACTCAGGCTTATGTCTGACCCCGTTGTTTTTATCTTTTTCCCCTCAGGTCCTCAGGTTGGGCCTAGTGCTAGTGGGCCTTGATCAGTTTGCTTTATCTATCTCTTGGAGTTTGGACCGTAGATGTAGAGCTCAGCTTCCTTTTTTTTATGGCTATCAGTTCATGTATTGGGATTATGTATTTTTATTTAGCAAGAATGGATATTTGTACTTAACTCTTATTATGGTTTTGTGATGTAACCAGACATGTTTATTTCCGCTGTTATGAGATGATGTTTTAAATTTCAAGTATTACTTATATCTGTCTTGCTGTAATTTCTCTGTTCCATATTCACTAGAATACTCCGCCGATGTTATGGCATTCCCTTAGAGAGTGACCATAGCGGGTGTGGGGTGTTACACGTGGTATCAGAGCAAAGGTTACCGGAACAGATAAAATTTTTAGAAAACTATTTTTCTAAAAACATTTTTGAAAGAGATATTTTCAAAAACATGTCTTTAAAAAGAAAAGTTTTTGAAAGAAAAGCATAATCCCAATAGCCATATCTTTGTCTTTCGAATTCTCCGTTTTGAATCTTTCCTTTTTCGTTTCAGCATGGCTGAGGATCTTAACTTTCCGGAGGGTGTGACGGTACCAGTATGGTATAGGAGATTGATGGAGGCTAGGGCCACCACTGCGGGTCCAGCAAATGTTCCTCCACCAACCGTAGCACCCGATCTTCCTCCTCCCCCTCCTCCTCGCACGGATACTTTTGCTAAGACTTGTAAGGAATTCAAAGCTATGGGAGGGAAACCTTTTCAAGGATCTGAAACTTTTGTGGAGGCTAGAGATTGGCTTAAGGAGGTGGAAGAGTTGATAGATATCTTTGAGATGGAAGAAGGAAAGAAAGTCAAGTTGGCTGCTTGGTTAATGAAGGGAGAGGCCTCATTCTGGTGGGAGGTCACTAATGGAGAACGCCCCGTTGACTCTTGGGCGGATTTTAGGCAAAGATTTGTGGCAAAGTTTCTCTCAAGGGCGGAGGAAAACTTGTATATGGAAAGATTCTTGACTCTAAAGCAAGGAAATCTCTCGGTGAATGAATATGTCAACAAGTTTAATCAATTGGCAAGGTTTGGCCAAGATATGGTGAATACACCGGAGAAGAAGGCTTTGAGGTTCGTGAAAGGCTTGAATGAACCAATGCATGGGTTGGCTATGACTCATATCCCGATGGGGGCCACCTTTGAGAAGTTAGTTGACATGGCACTCATGCATGAAGAAGAGAAGGGTCCCAATGCTAATAAGGCACCCGAGAAGAAGGGAGATCAAAAGAGACCTCAGCAACAACAACAAAACAAAGGTGGGAAAGGCAACGGTGGCAAGGACAAGAAGAAGAAGTGTTTCAATTGTGGGACACCTGGCCACCTAAGCAAGGATTGTCGCAAGAAGAAGAAGACTGGCTGCTTCCACTGTGGCGAAGCAGGGCATCTAATAAAAGATTGTCCTAAGAAGGGGCAAAGGACGGGATCTACCTCAGGAGGTCAGGTGCAAGTTCTAATGGCACCAGCTCAGGCAGGGGGGCAAGTTCAGGCTCTCTCAGTTCCACCGGTTCAGCAGAGAGGTAGAACTATTTCCGTTGAAAGTCTGGTTTTTCTATTTGATCATCCTGTCCGTACATTGTTTGATTCAGGCGCATCGCATTCGTTTATCTCATCATCATTAGTTGAGTCACTGCACTTAGACACCAGTCTTGTAGATGATCCCTTGGTTGTTTCAAACCCAATTGGGGGCTCCACTTATTTGTCCATGATATGTTTGGGTTTGAAGATTTCTATACTTAGCATTGAGTTTAGATGTGATGCTTTTGTGTTGGGGTTCACGGGCTATGGGTTGATTTTGGGCATGGACTGGTTATCCAGTAATGGTGCCGTTCTTGATTGTGAAAGGAGAGTTGTTAGGCTTCTGACCCGTTTGGGTAACACTCTCGAGATCTCTTGTAATCCCATGGAATCTGTTTTGCTAAGTTATCTTGAATCGCTCGATGCTTCAGTCGAGAGTTTGCATTCTGTTAGAGTGGTCCGGGAATATCCGGATGTGTTTGGGGAGGTGAAGGGCTTACCTCCGAAGCGGGAGATTGACTTCCGAATATATCTGGTGGATAATGCTAAACCTGTATCTTTACCAGTGCGCCACATGGCTCCTCGTGAGAGGAGGGAACTCCATAAGCAAGTAGGGGAGTTGCTTGAGAAGGGGTTCATAAGACGAAGTATATCGGAGTGGGGTGCTCCAGTAGTATTTGCTACGAAGGCGGATGGGTCCCTCAGACTTTGTGTAGACTATAGAGAACTCAACAAGCTCACAAAGAAGAATAGACACCCATTGCCGAGGATTGATGATCTTTTCGATCAGTTGGTTGGCGCTTCAGTATTTTCTCAGTTGGACTTAGCCACGGGGTTTCATCAGTTGAGGGTGGCTGAGGATAGCATAGACAAGACTGCCTTTAGAACTCCGAATGGTTTCTATGAGTGGTTGGTGATGCCATTTGGGTTGACAAACGCCCCTGCATATTTCGTTGATTTGATGAGTAGGGTGTTCAGGGAGTTCCTTAATAAATTCGTGGTGGTCTTTGTGGATGATATCTTAGTATTTTCTAAGAGTGAAGAAGAGCATGCCCTACATCTTGGGGAGGTATTGAAGACTCTTCGAGTGCATAGCCTTAAGGCTAAATTCTCTAAATGTCACTTCTGGAGGAAGGAAGTGCGGTTCTTGGGGCACGTGGTCTCCAAGGAGGGGATAGCTGTGGATCCCGCGAAGGTAGTATCGATTCAGGATTGGAAGGTTCCAACGAATGCTATCGAAGTAAGAAGTTTCTTGGGGTTGGCGGGTTACTATAGGAAGTTTATCAAAGACTTCGCGAAGATATCAGCCCCATTAACCCGCTTAACGAAGAAGAATCTTGTTTTTGCATGGGACGTAGATTGTGATGATGCATTCCGACGGTTAAAGAGAGCTTTAACCACTGCTCCAGTTTTAGTGTTGCCAGATGGGAGCAAGCTATTTGTTGTCTATACCGATGCTTGTGGGACAGGACTAGGCGCAGTCTTAATGCAAGAGGGAAGGGTGATAGCCTATGGTGGAAGGCAGTTGAGAGTGCATGAGAAAAATTACCCTACCCATGATCTAGAGTTGGCCGCTATTGTTTTTGCTCTTAAGATTTGGCGCCATTATCTTCTTGGTGAGAGATTCGAATTGTTCACTGACCACAAATCATTGAAGTACTTGTTTTTTCAGAAGGATTTGAACTTGAGACAGCAAAGATGGATGGAGTTCTTAGCATCCTATGATTTCGAGATAGCGTATACCCCTGGCAAGGGTAACATGGTGGCGGACGCCTTGAGTAGGAAGAGGTTGTCCTTGAGTCCATTGTTCGTGGAACGACGAAGCTTGGAATTTATCTCGATGTTTGATTTCAGACCTTCCGTTGACTATGTACCCGGTTTGCTAGCTTCTTTGGAAGTTAGACCTACTCTTTTGGGGCAGATTGGAGAAGCCCAGAGGGACGACCCACAGTTGGTCGAATTGGTAGAAAAGCTCATAAGGGGGGAGTCGTCCAGCCATTTGAGTAGGTACACCCTAGACGATAAGGGGTGCTTGCGTAGAGACGGTAGACTTTGTGTACCGCAAGATGAGGGTTTGAGGAAGGCTATTCTTGATGACGCACACCGTTCTAGGATGACCATTCATCCCGGTGGGGACAAGATGTACCAAGACATGAAGAGGGTTTTCTTCTGGGCCGGTATGAAGAAAGATGTGGCCGAGTATGTCGCTCAATGCTTGGTGTGCCAACAAGTGAAGGCGGAACAAAAGAAACCAGGTGGGTTGCTTCACCCATTGGAAGTTCCGCAATGGAAGTGGGATAGCGTCTCGATGGATTTTATTGACGGGTTACCCAGATCAAGAAAGGGTAATACGGGAATTTGGGTGGTGGTAGACAGACTTACTAAGAGCGCCCATTTCATACCTGTGAAGAGCAAGAGGACCGCTCCATGGCTAGCTTCTGTATATCTTCGAGAGATAGTTCGATTGCATGGGGTACCCTCTAGCATAGTGAGTGATCGAGATCCTATCTTCACTAGCGAGTTCTGGAGAAGTTTGCAAGAAGCAGTGGGGACTCAATTGTGTCTGAGCACTGCATATCATCCTCAGACGGACGGCCAGACTGAGAGGGTGAATCGTGTTCTAGAAGACCTTTTGAGGCTTTGTATCTTAGATTTTGGAGGTACATGGGAAGAGCATCTTCCATTGGTGGAGTTCGCATATAATAACAGCTTTCAGTCCAGTATTGGTATGGCTCCTTTCGAAGCTCTCTATGGAAGGCCTTGTCGATCACCTACATGTTGGTGGGAATCTACGGATAAGATCTTGCTTGGGCCTGATATGGTTAGGGAGACTTCAGAGAAGATCGATTTGATTCGAAGAAGGATGAAAGCAGCGCAAGATAGGCAAAAATCTTATGCGGACAAGAGAAGGACGGATCTTGAGTTTGAGGTTGGGGATATGGTTTTTGTTAAGGTATCTCCGTTGAGAAATGTTGTTCGCTTTGGATCTGTTGGGAAGTTAGCACCAAGGTTCGTAGGGCCATTTCCCATTAAGGAAAGGATTGGATGGATGGCATATAGGGTGGAGTTGCCCGACAGACTTAGTGGTGTTCATGATGTATTCCATGTATCACATCTGAGGAAATGCTTACATGAGACCGCAGAGGTGGTAGAGCCGAGCTTGCTTAGAGATGTAGAGATAGAACGTGATGCGACTATCCGACGGGCTCCTACTCGCATCCTTGGGTCAGAGACTAGGAAATTGAGGAATCGAGAGGTTCAACTAGTCAAAGTGCAATGGGGAGAAGATGAGAGCAACGCAACTTGGGAGACGGAAGCGAAGATGCGTTCATTATACCCATTTCTTTTTGAGGGTATGTCTTTACTTTCTCCTCTATCGTTATCTAGTACTTATCTTATCTTTAGTATCTTTGACCTTTAGATAGGGTAAACCTATGGTTGAAACATGTGTTTGAGACATGTTATGGTTGATGGATGCAAGTGGATGCAAGTGTTTGCTAGTGGTTGCTCGTGGATGCATAGACACACACTCTAGGCACTAGATCGGCTCAATCACTTCATATTGCATATTGCATAAAATTGTGTGTAGGAAGCTATATTAGTGGATGTATAATGATTGTGTTATCATATGGATGATGCATTTTGGTGAATGATTGTGCACTCATGTAGATATTGTATGTGTCAATAGGGTTCTCTCGCATACATAATGGATGCATGGCACTATCATGGTTTGCATATGTTCATACGTTAGATAGGGAACATATACACACACTTTTTGCATATGCTCATACATCATTAGAAACTGTTTAAGGACAATGAATGCGCGTGGTTGATGGTTTGAGTAGATGGTTGTTTGGATGGTAGGATATGCATTCTCCTTAGCTTAGAGATTTCGGGAACGAAATCCTTTAAGGAGGGGAGAATGTAACACCCCGTATTTTGGTTAATACTAAAATTCACTAATTACAGAATAAATAATCTCAGATGTGAGAATTGGGGGAAACGGGCTGCGTCATTGTGTTCGTCTCGGAAAAATACGCAAAATAGAGTCCGAGTTTTCGAAAATCGGAGTCCGTATGGCCCAGTTATGGCCCGATGAAGTTTGCAGAAAATTTGAAACTAAAAACAGATTTAAAATTCAAATCTCAGACTATAAAATGGAGCAAGTGGGGTCAGGCGGGAAAAATCCCGCCCTACCCATGTCGACAGGGCTGTCGACAGGCCTGTCGACAAGGGGTGTCGACTTGCCTGTCGACTTGCCTGTCGACAGGGTCGCGGCGTCCAGTGAACCTGGGTGCACCAGGTTGCACCAGGTTGGGTTCTAGGCTGGCTTGGAGGGCTGGTTCTAGAGAGTTCCGAAATCTAAGGGTCCTAATCTAATCTAGGGTTAATCTAAGGGCCTAAAACACTCACCTAATCCTATAAATAAGACCCTAACCCTACCCTAATTCATTCATAATTAAATCTAGTAACTAAACTATGGCAAATTGAAACTTGAGAGAGCCTCCATCAAAATTAGAGAAGGGATAGCATTCCAAATCAACTTCTAGCCTCTTAATCTTCTTCATTAGTTTGCTAATTTTGTTTTGGTGAGCTTCTATCCCCTTAATAATCAATTGTTAAATTGATTAAGATAGGATATGATGATGTATGGTTATGTTTGTGGATCAATGTGTTTATGCAAGCTTAATATTGTATATGTTATGTGTTTTGCAAGTTATATGCTCTATGTCATGCAAGTTTAGTGTATGTGTTCATGACATTTTTATGCAAGTTTAATGTTATATCTTTATGCAAGTTTGGTGCTATGTTTCATGATGATTATGATGCAAAACACTAAGTTGGACATTGATCTATTATGCAACATGTTATGCATGCATATGAAGTTATGTGAATGATTATGCAAGTTATGTGTATGTTTAAATGCAAGATTAACATGTTATGCATGCATATGAAGTTATGTGAATGATTATGCAAGTTATGTGTATGCTTAAATGCAAGATTAACATGTTATGCATGCTTATGAAGTTATGTGAATGATTATGCAAGTTAGGTGTATGCTCAAATGCAAGATTAACATGTTATGCATGCTTATGAAGTCATGTGAATAATTATGCAAGTTATGTGTATGCTTAAATGCAAGTTGGGTTAATATATGCTCATATATGCAAGTTGACACCCTCTTAACCCATGACAAAGAATATGCTAATATTTGGTTTAACCCATGATATTTGTGATGGATCTTCCCTTTATGAGAACGATTTACGTGGGGAACGATGGGGTTAATAAATATGTTAATTAAAAGTATGGTTGGGTATGATTAAGCATACCATAAAAAAATAAATTAACATAAGTGGGAATTTACCTATTGAGTTAGGTCTACCCCATGGGAATTTACCTACTGAGTTAGGTCTACCCATGTTATGAAAAAACTTGATATTAATTAGGGATAATTAATATGGGGTGATTAATTAGGTGTAATTAATCGACTAAGACACGAGGTTGGACTCAGTTGTAGCGTAAAACTGCCCGGACCCAACCGGCTTAACCAGTTGCTACAAATGTTAGCCCAATGTGAGAGGTCTTAGGCACAAACTAAATACGTGATTAATGTAAAGACACGAGGTTAGACTCGGTTATGACATAAGGCTGCCCGGACCCAACCGGCTTAACCAGCGGTCATAAAAGATAGTCTAATGTGAGAGGTCTTTATGAGAATCACGGTCTTAATTAATTAAGAAACACTTAACCAGATAAGCATGTAGTAGAGCATGAGGGGTTAAGTGGGTGCCTTGGGTGGCATGTGGAAATCTAGTGGGTTGCCTTGGGTGGCAATAGAAAATACGATTAGAATACTTAACCAAGTGGAAACATGTAATTAAACATGATTAAAGGGTTAAGTGGGATACACTAGATAAGTAACAAGCTTAGGTGGGTAGCTTGTGGGGGCCCATTTCAACCAATATCCCAAACGTATCTTTGTGGGCTCGACTCTAGTCGGGTGACGGGACACGCATATTGGGCTTGACTATAAGAGGCCAAAACGGGGTAGCGGTGGCAACGCGAGTCCAACGGGTTTCATATGCGTGTGTGGACCCGGGCTGGTAGATAAGTCGTTGTTGCATCGTGTAGATATAAGTCGTGCACCGTGGATAGTATTGGGTTGCCACTTTAGGGGGAGTGATACACCCCACTGTGGGTCCAGCACGGGTATCTACGTTAGGGAGCCGATCGCTTGGGGTAGTGGGGTACACCTAGTGGAGATAGGGGCAGACGGCACCTATGTAGTCAGCTAGGAGTACATGAAACTACTAGTTATATCTTTCTTTAAGTCCTTGGGTGGGATCAACCTTTAAGTAGGAATGACTGGTGGGGTGCAGTTAGTAATTATCCTTGGGTGGGTAGATGCGTCTTTACGGTTATCTTAGTTCATCCTATGTTGTTGGCTACTTAGTGTAGTCATTATCCCCAAAGGTACCGTACCGAGTTCATGTCATACCCTAATTACTTTAATAATTGTATTGTTAAGGTTGTAGGGCTCACTCAGGCTTATGTCTGACCCCGTTGTTTTTATCTTTTTCCCCTCAGGTCCTCAGGTTGGGCCTAGTGCTAGTGGGCCTTGATCAGTTTGCTTTATCTATCTCTTGGAGTTTGGACCGTAGATGTAGAGCTCAGCTTCCTTTTTTTTATGGCTATCAGTTCATGTATTGGGATTATGTATTTTTATTTAGCAAGAATGTATATTTGTACTTAACTCTTATTATGGTTTTGTGATGTAACCAGACATGTTTATTTCCGCTGTTATGAGATGATGTTTTAAATTTCAAGTATTACTTATATCGGTCTTGCTGTAATTTCTCTGTTCTATATTCACTAGAATACTCCGCCGATGTTATGGCATTCCCTTAGAGAGTGACCATAGCGGGTGTGGGGTGTTACACATATCATGACATAATATTATTTTAACTAATATTAGAATACGTTAGTTAAGCGTGAGTGGGTTAAATCACTCACCTTGGTTCTATATGCGATTGAAATCCAATTTTTAGCCCAAAAATTTTCAGTCTTAGAATCAATCCAAACCAACGCCATCTCGAAGAGCTCGTTGATACGATTCAAATGCAACAAACCGCGTGTCATTCTGAAGTCGTATGCAAAAGTTATATAAGTTCTAGCGATAAGAGATTTAAATAAAATAAAATAAAATAAACGAAAAATGGACTAAAATATGAGAAGCTTGCCATGTCAGCACCTTCTTCCCCCTTCACCCATCTACTCCTGTACAATACACTCACAAGAAAAATTAAACCCACCAATATACATAACTTCTCTCCTCAATCTCTTTCTTGTTTCTCAACGAAAACTCGAATGGATAGATCCAACAAATTTTTCTTCGCGCACACTTCCTCTCCATCACAATAACTTCAAGCTCGCTCCACCCATAAAATTGCATCCACCAGTTTCCTCACGCATGCACCATGTAGGTTGTGACAATTTTTGTCGTGAAATCCACCCAAATTTGCACACAAGATGCTATTCCATGTCACAAACTCGAATACGATGTTCAACTCATGCATCGATCCCTATATAAATCAAGAATCTCAATCCTAGCTTATTATCCTTCACTTTAGCAATTGTCGACACCACTCAAATTCCATCACACCTCTAAATTTAGGTATGAGATCGAAGATAATTAAGATACGAGTACACTAGAATAAAACAAGAATTTTTTTTTTGTGCAGTATTTTAGGAGATCTAATGTTTTCTCATAGGATATATAAGAGGAGCGACCATTGACATTTTCTGAAAGAAATACAGGGTGCGGCTATTTGTTTCGTTTGTTGTCATATGAGAAAATAATGAAATATAAGAAATCAATAAACATAAGATGATTAATTTCTAAATTTAATTCTTTCTATATTTTGGATTTGCAATATTTTCTTTGTCCATCATTAATTACATGTTACCTAAAATATGCCATTTCATTAACACCGAAACCATTGGATATAATTAAATTTCTAATGAATGCTTATACTATGATTCGATAAAACCATAAAATGTCATATGGACATAAGTAGCATTTATTCACACATGCATATACTATTTATTTCAATTTCTATATATTCATTTTTTTTATTTTATTTTTAAAGTTCATTAATTTTATTTATATCCAAATGGAACCTTAAATACTTTATATTAAGCTTCGAAATTTGATTGTTCAGTAACCGTTATTTTGAAAATTACGCTATTAACCAATCAGTTTGACACATATGATTTCCATCCCTGATTAATGGAATTCAAGTTACGTTGACAGTGATTATTATATCTACAACAAATAGTGAGAGTAATTTTGATCAACAAATTCTTCTTTGCTATTATTGTAATTGAATCCAAACTAAATGTTCATTCCATTTATAACCATTATTTAATTCCATCAATTTACATACATTAAAACCTTAAATTCAATTATTATTTACCAATTTCTATTGAACATTAATTCTATTAAATTAATTAACATTCCTTTTTATTCAACTTTCATAAGTAGCAAATTTTATCGTTTTGATTACTCAAAAAGTTACCATAGTTTAAAACGAATTCACATATAAAATTCAAAGTTAATTATTACAAAAATCTATACGCATTTTAATTTCCGTTTATTCACCTTTTAAATTAAATTCAAAGATTTATAAACTCTATTCAAATCAATACAAATAAATTAATATAACTTATAAATCAACTATCGTTAATTGTTAATTCAATTTTTCATTATTTATAATTCAAGTTCAATTTCAACTATTAATCACACCAATCAATTTCATTAAATACATTAATATTAATTCCCACTTTCAACCTTTATCGAAATAAATAAATCGTAAATTTATTTGCGATCAATGCAAGTTATTATCGCAATAATAGGTTGAATTTCATTATTTTAAACAATTCAATTATGTTTTCAACATAGAATTTCACAATTTAAATCATTAATTATTATTTAAAATCCATATAATATCAAAAACATATTAAATTAAATAATAAAATTTATCGCAAAATTTTGGGATGTTACATTCTCCCCCACTTAAAAACTTTTCGTCCTCGAAAAGGAGCGTAGAAATGAAGTGATAAAATAAAGTTGAAATAATATAAAATTTCTACTAAACATAGAAAATTTAACTTATACAAAACTCAAATTTTCACAAAATTTCTAAGTCATAATTTCACGAAAAATTTCGGTGGAGTCTCCTTTGTACGGTTTGGTCTGGAAAACAATAATATATAATGATTCCAAATATACATCTCATCTCAATGATGAGGCATCCCAAAATTGGGGAAAACAATATAAATTGCCAAAATACGATATATAATTCGATATATGTACCTTTCATTTGCGTTATTAGCGATTTATTTATTTTTGAACAAGCATTAGCAAATTTTTATGCGCAAGGAGCTCCAATGCAAGAAAATTGCCATCAGTACTTATAACGCTCTACAACATATAAAAGAAATAATATTTATATGTTTATAGTAAGCACAAATGCATTAGCAAATGCAACTAAAATATAAATAAAACATCCAATCAATTATATTCATTCAAACAAGCAACCAAACAAAATTTTTCAATGTCACTTTTATTAGCTTGATTTCATTGTTTATTTCACTTTTAAATAATTCATAATTTCATTTGTTATATTTCAGTTTATTACTAATTAATTCGCTTAATTAATTTTTCATTGATTCGGCTAATTCACATTACTAAGCATAACATAACCAAGCATATGTCGTTTTCATTACATAACTTAAATTTTATTTATATTATAACCAATTAAATTTTTCTTCACTTTCATTATCCCTTCTTATACTTGTTCATTAATTAATTGCTTATTCTTATAAAATTCAACTTTCTAATTAATT
The DNA here is from genome assembly GCA_030737875.1 of Allium sativum. NCBI lineage: Eukaryota > Viridiplantae > Streptophyta > Magnoliopsida > Asparagales > Amaryllidaceae > Allium > Allium sativum. Next base: position 11,389,969 of record CM060917.1, read on the forward strand.
GGTAAGTTATTCATGCTACAGAACAAAATTAATTATTACACAATTTTCAATGGTTACCATTTGTTTCATTTTATTATCCAATTCTTAAGATTTTTTTTATTTTAATTATAACTCTCTTAACATTCGGAAGTTTCAATTCATTACTTATTCAAGATTTCAAGAATTAAATTTCGGGTTCTTTTTTTTTCAATTTTTTTTTTCTTTATATAATATATCGTTTACATAAAATCATACTAAAAAGGGGTCTAAATAAAGTTCAACTTCGTAAAACAAAATCTAAAATATAAATGTCTCCCTACTTAGACTCTTGAGAATAAACATCGATGATGCGTGCACTCATCACCGAAATCATTTTCAAAGAAAAGAGGGTATACACTTATTTCTTTTTTTTTCAATAATTCATTTAAAACAATTTCTACATGAAACACCTTTAAAATATACATATATTATTCCAAACCATTTGCAAATCAATATTAAAAAATCGCCCGGAACCAAATTCTCAAATTCATATTTTACTTCTTATTTCATTATCAATAAATTTTCAATATTTGATTTTTTTTTTAAACCAATCAACAACCAATGGTTTTAACTATTAATTAATCGAGTAACAAATGATGAAAATTTAATATTATCATCAACAAACCCAAAATTCATATATTTTTAAATAATTCTATATATATAAAATATAATTCAAAATAATATTATATCGATAAGCTCTGTTCGAGTGTTTAGAAATCCCTATCGATACATTGGCGTCCCAAGTACCGACCAGAATTCATAAATTCTCAACAGAACAAATCAACACAAATAAAATCATTTTATACCAAAATTACAAGTACGCTCTCTCATATACACTCAAACTCATTCTAGATTATTACTACTCCATCTCAAATGAGTTAATCCCAAATAGAGCCAAGGTTTTCGCTAAACCAAAGCTCTGATACCAAATGTAACGGCCCTAGGCTTTGCAACCATCATGCAGTGGGCTAACCTCCCACCGTGACATACAGTGATACCTCAGAACTGATTTTACGGCCAGCCTCTCGACTGCAACAACCAACCCAATCTTCCCATTGGGATATGTAGGGGTAAGAATCTCCTGCTCGCCACCAAACAGCCAAGCGAGAACCCCCTATCACATTCTCTAACCAGCTCTGATACCAAATGTAACATTCCGATGTTTTTGACCGTTCAAATCGACAATGATCCTCAATGTCGACATGAACAAATCAAAAATAAGGATAGTTATTGGGATTTATATAAGAAAAAAGAAGAGAAGAAGAAGAACAAATACAGAATCTTGCAGCGGAAGGATTAAATATAATAAATAAATAACATTTTATAAAGTTGTTAAAAACATACATTTTATTTCATTTACAACAATTATCAGAGTAAATTAACATACAACACACCGATGCATTTGCAGCGGAATAATAATTATAGTACGTCTGTTGAATTCCATCTTCATCTTGTATCTTCAAAGTAAGAAATCTTCGCTAACTGCAACTCGGTCTGACCCGAGCATATTGCATAAAAAGAAACACAACAAACACTCGGATCAGAACTAAATCATTCTCATATTAGTTAAATCAAATTTCATGTAATAATATGAGTGCAATAACTTAAGAGATGTTACGGGAATTTCCATCTCCTAAGGATCCGTCAAACTAATACTATATAATATAATACGCTATTATAATAATGTCTATGGTTAAATATAACATAATAAAATAATATAAGCGGGATTACCATTATTACCCTTACACCATTTATACCGTTGCCGTACAGTTTGCATATAACACACCAGTACGTCGGCGGATAGAGATGCGCCGTGATACGACAACGTTAAATCAAAATCGTAGGGGGCTCGATCAGGATAAATATGACAAGGTATCGAGGCAATACCCATCAGTAGTGATTCTACCGGATTGCTGACCCAGGCCGGTGGTAACGCATAGCCGCAACTACCGCCCACCCCAGACATACCCCAAAATCAAATCAAAGGCGCCAATCAATCACAAAGTATATATATGGTATCGAAGAAGTATGCCTGCTCAGAGTAGCTAACTCAATTAACCTGGGTAGGACTCCTATTTTAGTCATTTTAATTATGACCCGAAGGTCAAGGTTATCCATCATCGTTCTCTTTCTTCAAATCCAGTAATCGCCTCCAAATCCATCCAACACCATTTCTGGAACTCGACCATGTACACAGTTGTTAAAGTGGTTTTCGGTATTGACAGAGAGTATGACAATATCCGATCCCGGTCTCTTTAACAACCAAACGTTTACATTTTTCACACCGGTCAGTTCTTTTACATTTCAAAGGGGTTCATACTTCATATCAAAATATTATATTTTCAAAATCATTCAATATTCAAGATTGAATATTATTCATACTAAAATCTCCATTTAAACCAGTTAAAATCTTGAAACAATTCCAACTTTAATAATTTGAATATTAAAATAGTTAACAGTATATTTAAAATAGTTTAGATATATAATTGAAATAGTTTGAAAATAAATAGTTTGTGATTAAAATAGAATTTATCAAATTTATTAAATATATAGTTAAAACATTAAGTAATTTATAAAATAAATAGTAAATGTTAAAATGATTTATTTAAAGTAATTTTTAAAATAAAATAGTGATAAAGTAAAATAGTTTATAAAGAAAAATAATTATTATTAAAATAGTTTATAAAATGATTTTGAAATACTATTGTTGGAATTAGAATCGTTTCTCTAACATTTTCAATTAAACTTGAAGTCAAATTTCAAAACTTCAATTCAACCAACTCAATTTTTAATAATTCCACCGATTAAAATTCCAATTTACATTCATTTCAATTCGATCAAATTAATTCAATAGTTACATAATCAAGTTCTCATTTTCAATGATTTCAATTTATAACAAATATCAAGTTCACAATTCATATATAATTCAAACCAATGTTGATTCATAACAAATTTCAAAGGTGGGTGAAACCATTCAATTTCAATAAATTCTATTTACATTATATTTCACTATTTATTTAGCTTCAGTTACAATACAAATTTATTTCCTTTTCTTATATATATATTTCAAAATTCGAGGTTCAAGTTCAAAGGAAATAAATTATAAAACATCGCTTATATGGTCTTTAAAACAATATTTCAAAATTCATGGTTAAAACAAATTTTATTTAACCAACCGGTGTTTGTATATAATTTTCTATCCTATGGCCAAGTAATACTTAAATTTTTAATTTTAGTATTTGGGAAAGGATATATATCATTTCTATCCAAATTAGGGTCATAGGTATTTATCATTTCAACCTATGTTCTTAATTCATTTTAATGATTAACCTCGGGTTTATTTGATGTCCATAACATCTAGGGTAATGATTGGGATTAATCGGCACAACAACGGTCATATACAAATAAATATGAATAACAGGCAAATTTACATAATTAACATCAATATGTCAACATATCAAATTCAAGCCATTCGTCACATCAATACATACAAATAGTTCAATATCACATAAATGTACAAATTATCAGGTGTCAGGTTTTAAACAGTAATTAAATGTCAAATTTTTAACTTAACTGAAAACATAAATTTAACAGTCAAAATTAACTACACTATCAATGCAAATAAACATAATATGCAAAATTAAACTGTCAAACATCAATCCAAACAATCATATCATGGCATAATATTATTTTAACTAATATTAGAATACTTTAGTTAAGTGTGAGTGGGTTAAATCACTCACCTTGGTTCTATATGCGATTGAAATCCAATTTTTAGCCCAAAAATTTTCAGTCCTAGAATCAATCCAAACCAATGCCATCTCGAAGAGCTCGTTGATACGATTCAAATGCAACAAACCGCGTGTCATTCTGAAGTCGTATGCAAAAGTTATATAAGTTCTAGCGATTAGAGTTTTAAATAAAATAAAATAAACGAAAAATGGACTAAAATATGATAAGCTTGCCATGTCAGCACCTTCTTCCCCCTTCACCCATCTACTCCTGTACAATACACTCAAAAGAAAAATTAAACCCACCAATATACATAACTTCTCTCCTCAATCTCTTTCTTGTTTCTCAACGAAAACTCGAATGGATAGATCCAACAAATTTTTCTTCGCGCACACTACCTCTCCATCACAATAACTTCAAGCTCGCTCCACCCATAAAATTGCATCCACCAGCTTCCTCACGCATGCACCATGTACGTTGTGACAATTTTTGTCGTGAAATCCACCCAAATTTGCACACAAGATGCTATTCCATGTCACAAACTCGAATACGATGTTCAACTCATGCATCGATCCCTATATAAATCAAGAATCTCAATCCTAGCTTCTTATCCTTCACTTTAGCAGTTGTCGACACCACTCAAATTCCATCACACCTCTAAATTTAGGTATGAGATCGAAGATGATTAAAATACGAGTATGCTAGAATAAAATAAGAATTTTTTTTTTTTGTGCAGTATTTTAGGAGATCTAATGTTTTCTCATAGGATATATAAAAGGAGCGACCATTGACATTTTCTGAAAGAAATACAGGGTGCAGCTATTTGTTTCATTTGTTGTCATATGAGAAAATAATGAAATATAAGAAATAAATAAACATAAGATGATTAATTTCTAAATTTAATTCTTTCTATATTTTGGATTTGCAATATTTTCTTTGTCCATCATTAATTACATGTTACCTATAATATGCCATTTCATTAACACCGAAACCATTGGATATAATTAAATTTCTAATTAATGCTTATACTATGATTCGATAAAACCATAAAATGTCTTATGGACATAAGTAGCATTTATTCACACATGCATATACTATTTATTTCAATTTCTATATATTCATTTTTTTATTTTATTTTTAAAGTTCATTAATTTTATTTATATCCAAATGGAACCTTAAATACTTTATATTAAGCTTCGAAATTTGATTGTTCAGTAACCGTTATTTTGAAAATTACGCTTTTAACCAATCAGTTTGACACATATGATTTCCATCCCTGATTAATGGAATTCAAGTTACGTTGATAGTGATTATTATATCTACAACAAATAGTGAGAGTAATTTTGATCAACAAATTCTTCTTTGCTATTATTGTAATTGAATCCAAACTAAATGTTCATTCCATTTATAACCATTATTTAATTCCATCAATTTACATACATTAAAACCTTAAATTCAATTATTATTTACCAATTTCTATTGAACATTAATTCTATTAAATTAATTAACATTCCTTTTTATTCAACTTTCATAAGTAGCAAATTTTATCGTTTTGATTACTCAAAAAGTTACCATAGTTTAAAACGAATTCACATATAAAATTCAAAGTTAATTATTACAAAAATCTATACGCATTTTAATTTCCGTTTATTCACCTTTTAAATTAAATTCAAAGATTTATAAACTCTATTCAAATCAATACAAATAAATTAATATAACTTATAAATCAACTATCGTTAATTGTTAATTCAATTTTTCATTATTTATAATTCAAGTTCTATTTCAACTATTAATCACACCAATCAATTTCATTAAATACATTAATATTAATTCCCACTTTCAACCTTTATCGAAATAAATAAATCCTAAATTTATTTGTGATCAATGCAAGTTATTATCGCAATAATAGGTTGAATTTCATTATTTTAAACAATTCAATTATGTTTTCAACATAGAATTTCACAATTTAAATCATTAAATATTATTTAAAATCCATATAATATCAAAAACATATTAAATTAAATAATAAAATTTATCGCAAAATTTTGGGATGTTACAATATAAATATACATATTCTTCATTATGTACTAAATTGAAATTTGTAGAATTAAAAAAGGTTGAAACCGAGTCTGAAAAAGATTTTGAACCTTGATTTGGATCCAATTTAAATATGATGGTGTCCACTGCTACTAGACCTGATCTTTAAGCAAGTGCTTTCTTACGACTTCCTTGTACATTATGAGTACAAGTTAGTTTTATGCCCAAATATCACTTCTGCACTCTGAAGTTTTGGACTGAAAAAAAAAATGATACAGAAATCTCAGCAAGGGGATTTTTCTTGTTAGGACTAGCAATGCTGTTATTTATCCTCTATAAGCTATTTCAAAGTAGAAAAAAGATGTCGGAATTTGTATATTAAATTTTCTTATATTATACCTCAACCAGGAATTGGAGCATGCATTTAACAGATTAGAAGTTGTAACATGCAATGGAGTAGAAGGATCAATGTATGCTTTCCCTCATCTTCACCTTTCTTCTAAAGCCATCAAAGCTGCAGAAGAAGAAATGGCAGCTGACTGTTTCTATGCACATAAACCTCTTCTCCCTTGTTTGCTACAATAGCTGGAACAGGCTAGTTGACCCCTTTTACAAAAATATGAAAAGGATGTCTTCCATCTGATATATCAAAATTATTATCAAATTTAATTCATACATCACTTACAAAATTATATGGTATACAACTTGCAGAATTTTACACAACTGGAGCATATCCTGGAATCATTTTTTGGGCAGGATATAATAATTGTAGTTATGATTAATTGGGTCAAAAATCAGTGATTTGCTTAGGAATATAATGAGGATCAAGGTCATAAATGAGAATGAAAGAGGATATGATCTCAACAAAACAAGTATTGAGTGTGGGTTCAGTAATAAATTCAATACATTTACTATACAATCATATGAAAAAAACAGTAAGAATGAGAATGATTATGTATTAGCCTCTTCCATTGTTATGGATAATTGATAAAATTATCTGATATATCGCACTTAATAGCATAATAATATATCTGTAGATATCAACTGATATACCAATGATATCATGCAACCTGATTAACTGTAAAACCATCACCTCTTCGGACCAAACAGAAATATTTTATATTTTCTTTGTCAAAGGGGCTTTACTTTTGGACACGAGTTAAATTTCAACAATATCCATTTGTTTCATCCTTATCATGAACTAAAACAATATAATTCATCAGTATCACCATTAAGGCATTGTTGTATATCCAACTAATCAGGGTAAAGTATATCATTTATATAAGCCAAGGTAAAGAGGGAGACACTTAATAGATAGCTACAGCTACCACGTTCGGTAAAGAAAGAAAATACATTGACGCTAGCAACTGTTGAAGCATAAGGATGACTTTACCATTCATAAAGGGTTACAGAAAGTTTTCGACACAAATAGTTGCTATTTTTGATGCAAGTTAAAATTTTAATTCTTGAAGTTTCATTGTTTGGTATCAAAATGTAATGTACCTTCTACATTCATTAAGGTTGAGAGCCGATAGGCCAGACATATTCTGAATAAACATAGAGGATTAAAAAACAACTGAAGAATGATCTGATATCATTTCAGTTAGATATATAATAGAGACATAAATACCTTATGGTCAACATCCTCAAATTTCTTCTAAATACCTACATAACTATCCCCGTCTAATTTCTACTTTCTGCTTCCAAATAATTCGCACAACCCCCAATATTCGTTCTAATAATCAACACCATAAAATTTCTGTCTTCAGTTTGTACCTACTATACAAGATCACATTCTAATAAAACTATACTGAAAATAAATTAAAATCTCACGTCATCTCCAGCCCTCTAGGGTTAGACCTGGGAAAATCAGTCAAACAAAATAATGCAATCAAACAATATCACGCATACTAGCTCGTGACAGTACTACAGCGAAATATAGGTAAAGCGGCTGCCTATAAAAGGTCTTATTGCTTAAAGGAGGAAAAATACACTCACCTTAAACCCGATTAGCCTCCAGATCTCGATTTCTCTCCATAGTTCCTCGATTTGGGCTTCGATCTCCCCAGGTCTGCTGTCGCTTCCCTCTGGAAACCCTTTCCCTCACAAATCCATTTTATTTGATGTGAGACATTGGTCGATTTGTTGATTTCCCTAATTCGATTTCTAGGGCTTCGGCCATTTCTGTTTTTCTTTTAGTTTTTGGTCGAGAGAATGAAAATGAAAACTGACGGCCTAATTTTCTTTTATTTATCCTTTTCAAGTGGCACGGCTAGGGTTTTAGTTCTTGCCAAATGACAACTTTGAGCATAGATTTTTATTAACCCTCTTAAGCCCATATTATAACACTTAACCAAATCTTCCTGTTTCACACAGTACACAACTAACATGTGTATTTTCTTATCAACTTACAATTCATACTTATATATGTGCAAATAATCATATAATTTCTTCATACATATAAATAAATTTACCGATCAAACAATATTACTTTAAAGCTACAAAAATTTGGGTTATCATATATATATATTGTATATATATGGAAAATGTTTAATACGGAGGGAAGTGTGGACCACTAATCTCATCCACTAATTACTATTTTGAAAGTTATTTAATATGGTAAGTTAAATAATATATAATAGCCATTTATTAATCTTATAATTTTTCTTTTTTTCTTTTATGAAAAAATGTAATAGAATATTATATAAATTGATTGAAATTTTTATTAAAATATTTAAAAGTAATTATTTAATTATTACTTCTTAATTAGTGATTCTTACTTCTTATTTATTGATTACTAAAATTAATTATTCATTACTAAAAACTAATATTTATTTATTTATAATATTTATTTATTTTTAATTTCTAATAATAATACATAATTATTATATGGCGAAAAGAAATTATTAATATTAGTTATTACATATTTTCAAATAAACTATTTATTATTATTCAACAATAGTTATTAAGTATTAATATTTTTATTAATTATTAATATGGTATTTTTGTTGTAGTGTAGTCATATATCACAACAGTCAAAAAATAAAAGTTGTGATAGGCTTTTATTACAAGTGTCAAAATAACACAGTTGTTAAAAATAAGTTTATTACAACATTTATGGAAAAAAGTTGTAAAAAACATTTATTACAATGGTGATTTTACCACCGTTGTAAAATTAAACTTGCAATATGGTGTTTTTGTTGTAGTGGTCATTGCTGAGTCACTAGGGCTTAGGTGGCTATCTGAATGGTTCTAGTTATTCCTAGGTTAATCCGACGGCTCTTATTAAATTAAACTTCTATAAAATCACTCCCAAACCCTCAACCCTAATCACACTAATTCATACCAAGAGCCGCCATGCAGTCAATGGGGAAACCTAGAGTAGTCGTCGTTCTCTTTCAACTCAAAAGCAAGATAGAAGCAAGAACCAAAATCAAATCTAAATCTAAATTAGAATAACAATTATTCTACATCAAAGGCGAGCTATTCAGTTTCAGAATACAGATCCTAGAAAAACAAGACCGTTCTTTTGTTTGTGAGTACAATTTCTTTCGCAAAATAATTAATTAATTTAATTGTGATAATGTATAATTGGGATTATGAGAATATGACTTTGAATCATGTGATGTTGTCGTTGACAGTTTTTTTTATTGCGGATCTATTTCATATGTTAAATTGTACATAGTTAACTTGATTCATCTTATGCAAGTTTTGGATGTTAAATCATATGTATATGAATCTTATGCAAGTTTGGGATGTTAAATCATATGCTAGTTTATGAATCGTATGCAAGTCTGTAGGTAGATTATATACAAGTTCATATGTGAATCATGTATATACATATGCTAGTTTATGTGACATTAATTTACATGTTTAGATCCATATGCAAGTTCACATCTTTATGTTTAGATCCATATTTAGATCCATGGTAGTACATAGTTATACAAATTTATGTTATATATGCCCATTGCCTATGCTAGTTTTGTATGTGAATCATATGCTAGTTTGAATGAAATTCATATGCAAGTTATAGGAAAACCATATCCATATGTGCAAGTTCATATCTTTATGTTTAGATCTATATTTAGATCCATGATAGTTTATACAAATTTATGTATACCCATTGCCTATGCAAGCTATTGGCTATGCAAACTTATGTCATGATTTTTAGATCTATTTTATGTGTTATGCAAGATGCGATGTTGCTTTTCATTTTATAAGTTAGACTATTTGCGAGTCTAACATATGTCATATTAAAACGTACGAATAGTGTGGGGACGATGGGATAATATTAAATATTAGTATTGTGAATTGGCATAAAATGGCTTAAAAAGGTTTATAGTTAATTTGAGACATTAATTGGTATAATTTGTATACCTGGAATTTATGGACATAATTTAGGTGACAATCATGGACATAAATTAATTTGGAATTTATTGACAAATTTGAATAGGGATATTAATCCAATTTGGGGTTAAATAATTATGTATAATAATTAACCGCCTAAGACATGAGGTTAGACTCGTTTATGGTGTAAGACTGCCCAGACCCGCCCGGCAAATCCAGCAACCACAAACGGTAGTCTAATGTGAGAGGTCAAAGTCACAAATTAAATGCGTAACAATTATAAAGACACGAGGTTAGGCTCGTTTGCGGTATAAAACTGCCCGGACCCGCCCGGCAAATCCAGCAACCGCAAACGGTAGTCTAACGTGGGAGGTCATTATAAGGTTACGGTTCTGATGAATTAAGTAACACTTAGAAAAACATGTGGTGGGACATGGTGGTTAAGTGGGTGGCCTGGGTGGCATGTGAAATACGATTAGAAACACTTAACCAAGTTGAAAACATGTAAGAAGACATGAATAAGAAGAGGTTAAGTGGGAAATTCTAGTGGGGACCAAGCATAAGTGGAAAGCTTGTGTAACAACCCGTATTTCTGATAATATGTTATATTGTAAATCGAGGCAGAAATTAATTCTAAAATCTGAATCAAGGGAAACGGGCTATGCCATTGCGTTCGTCTCGGAAAAATACGCGAAATAGAGTCCGAGTTTTCGAAAATCGGAGTCCGTATGACCCGATTAAGGCCCAACGAAGTTTTCAGAAAATTTCTAAGTAAAAACAGATTTCACATTCAAATCTGAACTTGGAATTGGGCCAGTTGGGCCAGGCGGGAAAAATTCCCGCCACAGTACCCAAGTCGACAGCCCTGTCGACTTGGGAGTCGACTTGGTCTGACCAGGTCGACAGCCCTGTCGACTTGGCTGTCGACTTGGCTCAGACGCCCAGTCCTGCCTGGTGCACCATTTTGAGAATGTGTTGAGCTAGGGGGCCAGATTCAGTTTTTAGGGTTGAGATTGGAACTAGGGTTTAATCCTATGGCCTAAAACACTTGCCTAATCTATAAATAAGACCCTAACCTACCCTAAATCCTCATTATTCATCCTAGCAACTAAACTATGGCAAAATCAATCCTCTCATGGCCTCCACTCTCTTCATCAAATTCCTAAACAAATTTCTAAGAGATTTCCATGCATACAAGTGTATTTAGGCTTGTATGATCCTCTTTAGCTTGCATTCAAGTCAAGTTCTTCTATTTGCACCACAAAGAAAGAGTTTTGATCAATTTTGCTTGCATTTTTTGGATTTTTGGTTGCATAAGGGTTTTCTTACATTTGCTATACTCATTTGAGTCCGCATAAGCATTGTAAGCCCTATTCCTTTCATACTTGAACTTTAAAGTTAAATGTATGATATGCAAGTTGTCATATGTTATGCAAGTTTTTTTATGCAAGTATGATATGCAAGTTGTCATATGTTATGCAAGTTTTGTTATGCAAGTATGATATGCAAGTTGTCATATGTTATGCAAGTTTTGTTATGCAAGTATGATATGCAAGTTGTCATATGTTATGCAAGTTTTGTTATGCAAGTATGATATGCAAGTTGTCATATGTTATGCAAGCTTATCTTGAGTATGTGAACATAAAGCTTCAAGCTTTATGCCAAAGGTTGCATTTAGGCAACATGTAAGTTATCATATCACTTATGATAACTTGCATGTGAGGCTAAATGCGAACTTATGGCCATTTTTACATGTCATTTAGCACCATGTATTATGAATATGCCAAGTTTGGTTTTATGCATGTTTTTGGGGCCTAAAAATGTAATATGCAAGTGTGTGAACACATGAACATTTCATATGCCACCATGTTGAACTTGTGGCTTTAACACTTTTATGTCATGATTATGCCAAGTTCCCTCTTTCTATCCTTTATGCGCTATTGCGATATGTAAGCGATGGGATTGCGTTTGGGGTTGGGTAAACTTAAAAGACATAAAAACATGAGCTTGGGAATTTACCTATTAAGTTAGGTCTACCCATTGGGAATTTACCTATTAAGTTAGGTCTACCCAATTGCTTGAAAATTTGTAACATGTTTTGGAAACATGATGGACATGACACTTAGAAAAGATAAGTGTGGCCAACTCGAGGTTAGGTTGAGTTTGTAGCGTAAACCTACCCGGAACCGACCGGCCTAACTAGTTGCTACAAACGATAGGACCCAATGTGAGAAGTTGGTCATGTTGTACCTTGAACCCGAGGTTAGACCAAGTTGTGGTGTAAAGCTACCCGGAACCGACCGGCTTAACTAGTAACCGCAACAAAGTCTAATGTGAGATGTTAAGGCGCATTAATTAATTAATTAATGTTACATGATAAGGTTAAGGAAATCTGACTTATGACACTTAACCAATCTGAACTCGGTAATTTAACGGGGTTAAGTTGACCTACACTTAACCAATCTGAACTCGGTAATTTAACGGGGTTAAGTTGAACTATACTTAACCAATCCAACTCAGTAACTTGGTAAGACTGAGGACCAATTTGATACCTGGTCTGGATAAACTAACTTGATTGATAAATTAAACGAACCTGTTTTGCGGATCTGTAGGACCCACACCAAGTTAGGCAAGTTTGTATACCTGTTATCTGATCCGTTAGTCTGAAAACTGACCATCTGAATCTGGTATGTCTGAACTCTGTTAATAAGTTAATCTGAATTTGATAGTCTGGGGACACAAGGGGGAATACTTGTGTCATCTGTTGTTTGGGACCCATATTAGTCAGTAACCCTTTCTGGTATCAAAACTTTGACCCAACCGTAGGTAGGGTCCGGGCACGCTTACTGAACTAATTATAAGTGGTTCATTCTGATAATGGCGATGGGTGTTGATGGTGCGTTCCAACCGGGTCATGTGCGTGCATGGATCCCGGTCTGCCTCTGAGGATGTAAGACACCGTGACATCTGTAAATATGCCTGTGCCAATTGGTTGCCACTTTAGGGAGTGATACACCCTATCGTAGGGCCGACACAGGGTATTTATGTATTAGGGAGCCGATCGCTTGGGTAGGATTCAGGGTACACTTAGTTCTGTCTGATTCTGTCGGTACCGTCTGTTTTGTTGGGTGGCAACACCCGTCTGTTTCTGCGTGGTACCGTTCTGTTAGAGTGGTAAAGGCCCATTTTTGTTAGCATTCTGTTTCTGTACTTTATCTGTTAGGGTGGCTAAGGCCCATTATAGTTAGTATTCCGTTTCTGTACTTTATCTGTTAGGGTGGTAAAGGCCCATTATAGTTAGTATTCCGTTTCTGTACTTTATCTGTTGGGATGGTAAAAGCCCAAACTCTATTTCTGCATGGACCCTTCTGTTCCGACCTGTTTCGATGTGAACATTGGGGTAACACCTAATCCTGTTATACTAGAATTGGTACCAAGAAGTTAGATCTTGGTTTGAGTCAAACACTTGATACTGGGCCAAGTTTGGGCCAAGGGATAAATTCTGGATTATTCATGACATGTTAGAATGTTAGTACACCTGTGGTACAAAACCTTAAACCGGATTATGCGATGACACCTTTATCTGCCTTGTTAGTTAATCAACATGTTAGTATGTTGTTATCCCTATGATCATACCTGCTTCTCATGCCAGTTAACTTTATCAGTTTACATTGATTGTAGTAGGGCTTACTCAGTCTTTTTGACTGACCTGTTTTCTTTCGCCTCTTTTCTTTCGTTTCCCCCCCCCCCCAGGTTTACAGGGAGGGAATACCGGTACTTAGCTTGGATCTTAACTGCTTTTCTTGGACAGCTCACGTATGCTTTGGACTTGAGCTGGCTATGGTTTTTCCATTTTGGGGATAGCTACTTTATGTTTTCCTTTTCAGTTTTAGATGATGTTATTTTATGTACTAGACTTGTTTATTTGGGAAATTGACATTATGATGTACCAGACTTGTTTTGAAATGGTTTAAAATCTTCCGCTGTTTTATCTACGTTATTTACTCTGTTTACATATATACATATGTTCTTGTTCTGCCTTGATATATCATTATGCATGTTTACCTGATTCAAACGCCCCTCCAAAGTCAGAGTGCTTGCAAGAGCCACCCTGGCGGAGGCGGGGTGTGACATTTGGTATCAGAGCATATGGTTTACGAGAAGGGACAAAAAGGTTTTTAAAACTTTTGGAAAACTATTTTCAAAACCAAGTATAAAGTATTTTCCAAAGAAAAGTCTAGTTTATTTTAAAGGCTATTCCCCAAAAGCCATTAGCACAATCCTTAGTTATCTATTCTTAGTTTCCTCGTTCTGAATCTATCTTTTCCTTCGTTTCAGTATGGCTGATAACTTTGTTATCCCAGAGGGAGTGCAAGTTCCTGTTTGGTATAGGAGACTTATGGAGGCTAGGGCGACCGAAGTCGACCCCGCAAATGTTACTCCTCCTCCGGTGGTTAATATTCCTCCTCCTCCTGTCGCTAATGTTCCTCCTCCACCGGTTGCTGAGGTTCCTCTTCCTCCTCCCCCTCAGCATCCTCAGGTTGACTTCGCAAAGACTTGCAAAGATTTCAAAGCAATGGGTGGCAAGAAATTTCAAGGCACTGAGACTTTTGTAGAGGCCAGAAATTGGTTGAAAGAGACCGAGGATTTGTTTGCTATCTTTGGGTTAGACGATCAGAGGAAGGTCTTGTTGGCGGTTTAGCTTATGAAGGATGAAGCCGCTTATTGGTGGGAAGTCACCAATGGTACTAGGCCCGTTGAGACTTGGGCCGATTTCAGGGCAAGGTTCATGCTTAAGTTTCTGTCTTCTACTGAAGAGAATCTGCAAATGGAAAGGTTTATTGCTTTGAAGCAAGGAGACATGTCTGTTAAAGAATATGTGAACAAGTTCAATCAGTTAGCTCGTTTTGGCTTGGATATGGTGAATACTCCGCAGAAGAAGGCTCTTCGTTTTGCTAGGGGATTGAATGAGCCGTTACAGGAATTAGCTATGTCTCATGTGCCCATGGGGGCCACGTTTGAGAGTTTGGTAGATATGACCCTACTCCATGAAGAGAACAAGAGTGCGAAGAAGGAGGTCAAGGTGAATGAGTCTCAAAACAAGAAAGCGGGACCCAAAAAGGAAATACCAAAGAAGGAGGAGAAGTCTGAAGATAAGAAGGAAAAGAAGTGCTTTACTTGTGGAAGCTCAACTCATCTAAACAAGGATTGCAGAAAGAGAAAGGGCACTTGCTTTAACTGTGGAGAGATGGGGCACTTCACTAGGGACTGCCCGAAGAAGAAAGGGACTACATCGGAAGGAACGATGAATACTCGCATGGCGGGCGAATAGATTAGGGCTAGAATAATTTGTCTGTAGGATGTTTAATTTTCCTTGTCTGATTTTCAGTTTGAAACTCTTTTTCTGGTATCTCGATTCTGTAATGGAAACTCAGTACTTTAATGCTAGTTTTGCTTCTGATCTGGTAATGGTCTCAAACTCCCTGAGAGTTATAACTCATCTGTCTGTGATAAATTAGGATTTGAGAGTATCTGTGACTATGACAAATACATTCTGGGTTTCTACCATGCTTAGTTTCCTAAGAATCATTTGGGGAAAATCTGATCTGTACTAGTAGTCTGTAAGTATATGTACCAAGTTTTTGTTTTATCTATACTCGCTTCCATCACTCGACTGTATCTGGTGGAGATAGGAATCCTATGGATGTAAACATGTGTTTGAGACATGTTATGTTTGATGGTTGCAAGTGGGTGCAAGTGGTTGCTAGTGGTTGCTCGTGGATGCATAAACACACACTAGGCATTAGATCGGCTTGAAATACACTCTCATATTGCATATGGACGTGTGTACATTTTCGATTCTTATGGTTGCAAGATGGTTAATTCAGCACATGGATGTTGCATATGGACGAATGGTTGTGCACACATATAGTATTATGTGATTAGGACTATTTGCATACATGATGGATTCATTTCACTAACATACTCTGCATTGATGATCTTTGCATTAGATAAGAATATATACACACACCTTTTGCATATGTTCATACCGCATTAGAATCTTTAAGGACAATGATTGCTCGTGAATGATGATTTGAGTAGATGGATGATGGATGGTGTAACACCCCATATCCGCTACGGTCACTCACTAAGGGAATGCCATAACATCGGTGGAGTATTTTTAGTGAATATAGAATAGAGAAATTACAGCAAAACAGATATAAGTAATACTTGAAAATTTAAAACATCATCTCATAACAGCGGAAGTAAAACATGTCTGGTTACATCACAAAACCATAATAGAAGTTAAGTACAAATATCCATCCTGCTAAATGAAAATACATAATCCCAAATACATGAACTGATAGCCATAAAAGAGAAGGGAAATCTGAGCTCTACATCTAGTGTCCAAGCTCCAAGAGAGAAATAAAAGCAGCCCGATCAAAGCCCACTCGTGCTGGGCCCACTCTGAGAACCTGAGGGTTGGGAAAAAGATAAAAACAACGGGGTCAGACATAAGTCTGAGTGAGTCCTATAACTTTAACAATACAATCATTAAAGTAACCAGAGAAGACATAAGTTTGATATACGGTAATGTCTGGGGATGAATGGCTATACCAAGCAGTTTGGTAGACCTAGGATAAACTAAGATAACCGCAAGGACACATCTACCCACCCAAGGGTAATTACTACACTGCACCACACCAGTCATTCCTACTTAAAGGTTGATCCCTCCCAAGGACTTAGAAAATTTTCCCCAGTAGTTCTTGTACCCCTAGCTGACTACATAGGTGCCGTCTGCCCCTATCTCCACTAGGTGTACCCACCACTCCCAAGCGATCGGCTCCCTACCGTAGATACCCGTGCCGGCCCCACAGTGGGGTGTATCACTCCCCAAAGTGGCAACCCGATACAACAAACGGTGCACGGCTTATATCTACACGATGCAACAACGTCTTACCTACCAGCCCGGGTCCACACACGCATATGAAACCCGTTGGACTTGCGTTGCCACCGCTACCCCGTTTTGGCCTCTTATAGTCAAGCTCAGTATGCGTGTCCCGTCCTCGACGTGGGTCGAGCCCAATAAGATACATATGGGTTACTGGTTGAAATGGACCCCACAAGCTACCCACCTAAGCTTGTCACTTATCTAGTGTACCCCACTTAACCCTTTAATCATGTTTAATTACATGTTTCACTCGGTTAAGTATTCTAATCGTATTTTCTATTGCCACCCAAGGCAACCCACTAGATTCCACATGCCACCCAAGGCAACCACTAAATTTCCACATGCCACCCAAGGCACCCACTTAACCCCTCATGTCCCACTACATGCTACTATGGTTAAGTGTTTCTTATTTAATTAAGACCGTGACCTCCCATAAAGACCTCCCACATTAGACTGGTTGTTATGACCGCCTGGTTAAGCCGGTAGGGTCCGGGCAGTCTTACGTCATAACAGAGTCTAACCTCGTGTCTTTACTTTAATCACGTATTCAATTTATGGCTAAGACCTCTCACATTGGGCTGACATTTGTAGCAACTGGTTAAGCCGGTAGGGTCCGGGCAGTTTTACACTACAAACGAGTCCAACCTCGTGTCTTAGTCGATTAATTACACCTAATTAATCACCCCCATATTAATTATCCCTAATTAATATCAAGTTTTTCATAACATGGGTAGACCTAACTCAATAGGTAAATTCCCATGGGGTAGACCTAACTCAATAGGTAAATTCCCACTTATGTTAATTTATTTTCATGGTATGCTTAATCATACCCAATCATACTTTTATTAACACATTTACTAACCCCATCGTTCCCCACGTAAATCGTTCTCATTTCATGACATAATAAAGGGGGAAGATCCATCACAAGTATCATGGGTTTAACCAAATCTTAGCATATAACTTTGTCATGGGTTAAGAGGATGTCAACTTGCATATATGAGCATATATTAACCCAACTACATTTAACCCAAACTTGCATATTATCATACACATATCTTGCATAACATGTTGCATATGAGCTTGCATATTATCATACACATATCTTGCATAACATGTTGAACTTGCATATAAGCATTCTCATAACTTGCATAACATGTTAAACATGCATTTAAGCATACACATAACTTGCATAAGCATTCACATACTTGCATAAGCATGCATAACTTGCATATCATGTTAAACTTGCATTTAAGCATATAAATAACTTGCATAAGCATTCACATACTTGCATAAGCATGCATAACTTGCATATCATATTAATCTTGCATTTAAGCATATATATAACTTGCATATGAACTTGCATAACAACCTACACATCATACACATAACTTGCATATGAACTTGCATAATTCCCATGTTAAACATGCATAAACCCACTTATGAAACATGCATAAACCCACTTGTTAAACATGCATAAACCAACTTATTAAACATGCATAAACCCACTTATTGAATATGCATAAACATAGGGAAACATAGAGTAACATATCATTACAAATGATTCAAACTCACTAATCCGCATTCAAGACCATAAGTCTCATTACACCCAATCTACTCACTTTAGCAATTGATGTTAAAGTGATAGAAACTCACCAAACCCAATATTAGCAAACTTATGAAGTGGAATTAGTTGCTAAATATGAAGAAGATAATGATTAGAGATTGATTAGCTTGCAACTTCCTTCATAAATTAGTGGAGGCTCCTCTTAAGATTTAATTTGGCGGCATGAGGCCATCATTTCTATTTTTGGTAAGGATTAGGGGGGGTTTAGGGTGTATTTATAGATTAGGTGAGTGTTTTAGGCCCTTAGATTAAGCCTAGATTAGATTAGGACCCTTAGATTTCGGAAATCTCTAGAACCAGCCCTCTAAGCCAGCCTAGAACCCAACCTGGTGCACCCAGGTTCTCTGGACGCCGTTCCCCTGTCGACAGGCAAGTCGACCCCCCTGTCGACAGGCCTGTCGACAGCCCTGTCGACATGGGTAGGGCGGGAATTTTCCCGCCTGACCCCGCCTGTTCCATTCCAAACTCTGAATTTTAAATTTTTAAATCTGTTTTTAGTTTTGAATTTTCTGCAAACTTCATCGGGCCATAACTGGGCCATACGGACTCCGATTTTCGAAAACTCGGACTCTATTTTGCGTATTTTTCCGAGACGAACGCAATGACGCAGCCCGTTTCCCCTAATTCTCACGTCTGAGATTATTTATTCTGTAATTAGTGAATTTTAGCATTAACCAAAATACGGGTTGTTACAGATGGTAGGATGCGTTCTTCCTAACTTGAAGATTTCGAGGACGAAATCCTTTAAGGAGGGGAGAATGTAACAACCCGTATTTCTGATAATATGTTATGTTGTAAATCGAGGCAGAAATTAATTCTAAAATCTGAATCAAGGGAAACGGGCTATGCCATTGCGTTCGTCTCGGAAAAATACGCGAAATAGAGTCCGAGTTTTCGAAAATCGGAGTCCGTATAACCCGATTAAGGCCCAACGAAGTTTTCAGAAAATTTCTAAGTAAAAACAGATTTCACATTCAAATCTGAACTTGGAATTGGGCCAGGTTGGGCCAGGCGGGAAAAATTCCCGCCACAGTACCCAAGTCGACAGCCCTGTCGACTTGGGAGTCGACTTGGTCTGACCAGGTCGACAGCCCTGTCGACTTGGCTGTCGACTTGGCTCAGACGCCCAATCCTGCCTGGTGCACCATTTTGAGAATGTGTTGAGCTAGGGGGCCAGATTCGGTTTTTAGGGTTGAGATTGGAACTAGGGTTTAATCCTATGGCCTAAAACACTTGTCTAATCTATAAATAAGACCCTAACCTACCCTAAATCCTCATTATTCATCCTAGCAACTAAACTATGGCAAAATCAATCCTATCATGGCCTCCACTCTCTTCATCAAATTCCTAAACAAATTTCTAAGAGATTTCCATGCATACAAGTGTATTTAGGCTTGTATGATCCTCTTTAGCTTGCATTCAAGTCAAGTTCTTCTATTTGCACCACAAAGAAAGAGTTTTGATCAATTTTGCTTGCATTTTTGGGATTTTTGGTTGCATAAGGGTTTTCTTACATTTGCTATACTCATTTGAGTCCGCATAAGCATTGTAAGCCCTATTCCTTTCATACTTGAACTTTAAAGTTAAATGTATGATATGCAAGTTGTCATATGTTATGCAAGTTTTGTTATGCAAGTATGATATGCAAGTTGTCATATGTTATGCAAGTTTTGTTATGCAAGTATGATATGCAAGTTGTCATATGTTATGCAAGTTTTGTTATGCAAGTATGATATGCAAGTTGTCATATGTTATGCAAGCTTATCTTGAGTATGTGAACATAAAGCTTCAAGCTTTATGCCAAAGGTTGCATTTAGGCAACATGTAAGTTATCATATCACTTATGATAACTTGCAAGTGAGGCTAAATGCGAACTTATGGCCATTTTTACATGTCATTTAGCACCATGTATTATGAATATGCCAAGTTTGGTTTTATGCATGTTTTTGGGGCCTAAAAATGTAATATGCAAGTGTGTGAACACATGAACATTTCATATGCCACCATGTTGAACTTGTGGCTTTAACACTTTTATGTCATGATTATGCCAAGTTCCCTCTTTCTATCCTTTATGCGCTATTGCGATATGTAAGCGATGGGATTGCGTTTGGGGTTGGGCAAACTTAAAAGACATAAAAACATGAGCTTGGGAATTTACCTATTAAGTTAGGTCTACCCATTGGGAATTTACCTATTAAGTTAGGTCTACCCAATTGCTTGAAAATTTGTAACATGTTTTGGAAACATGATGGACATGACACTTAGAAAAGATAAGTGTGGCCAACTCGA
Organism: Allium sativum; assembly: GCA_030737875.1. NCBI lineage: Eukaryota > Viridiplantae > Streptophyta > Magnoliopsida > Asparagales > Amaryllidaceae > Allium > Allium sativum. The sequence continues at coordinate 11,410,968 of CM060917.1, forward strand.
GGTTGGGTTGAGTTTGTAGCGTAAACCTACCCGGAACCGACCGGCCTAACTAGTTGCTACAAACGATAGGACCCAATGTGAGAAGTTGGTCATGTTGTACCTTGAACCCGAGGTTAGACCAAGTTGTGGTGTAAAGCTACCCGGAACCGACCGGCTTAACTAGTAACCGCAACAAAGTCTAATGTGAGAGGTTAAGGCGCATTAATTAATTAATTAATGCTACATGATAAGGTTAAGGAAATCTGACTTATGACACTTAACCAATCTGAACTCGGTAATTTAACGGGGTTAAGTTGACCTACACTTAACCAATCTGAACTCGGTAATTTAACGGGGTTAAGTTGAACTATACTTAACCAATCCAACTCAGTAACTTGGTAAGACCGAGGACCAATTTGATACCTGGTCTGGATAAACTAACTTGATTGATAAATTAAACGAACCTGTTTTGCGGATCTGTAGGACCCACACCAAGTTAGGCAAGTTTGTAAACCTGTTATCTGATCCGTTAGTCTGAAAACTGACCATCTGAATCTGGTATGTCTGAACTCTGTTAATAAGTTAATCTGAATTTGATAGTCTGGGGACACAAGGGGGAATACTTGTGTCATCTGTTGTTTGGGACCCATATTAGTCAGTAACCCTTTCTGGTATCAAAACTTTGACCCAACCGTAGGTAGGGTCCGGGCACGCTTACTGAACTAATTATAAGTGGTTCATTCTGATAATGGCGATGGGTGTTGATGGTGCGTTCCAACCGGGTCATGTGCATGCATGGATCCCGGTCTGCCTCTGAGGATGTAAGACACCGTGACATCTGTAAATATGCATGTGCCAATTGGTTGCCACTTTAGGGAGTGATACACCCTATCGTAGGGCCGACACAGGGTATTTATGTATTAGGGAGCCGATCGCTTGGGTAGGATTCAGGGTACACTTAGTTCTGTCTGATTCTGTCGGTACCGTCTGTTTTGTTGGGTGGCAACACCCGTCTGTTTCTGCATGGTACCGTTCTGTTAGAGTGGTAAAGGCCCATTTTTGTTAGCATTCTGTACTTTATCTGTTAGGGTGGCTAAGGCCCATTATAGTTAGTATTCCGTTTCTGTACTTTATCTGTTAGGGTGGTAAAGGCCCATTATAGTTAGTATTCCGTTTCTGTACTTTATCTGTTGGGATGGTAAAAGCCCAAACTCTATTTCTGCATGGACCCTTCTGTTCCGACCTGTTTCGATGTGAACGTTGGGGTAACACCTAATCCTGTTATACTAGAATTGGTACCAAGAAGTTAGATCTTGGTTTGAGTCAAACACTTGATACTGGGCCAAGTTTGGGCCAAGGGATAAATTCTGGATTATTCATGACATGTTAGTACACCTGTGGTACAAAACCTTAAACCGGATTATGCGATGACACCTTTATCTGCCTTGTTAGTTAATCAACATGTTAGTATGTTGTTATCCCTATGATCATACCTGCTGCTCATGCCAGTTAACTTTATCAGTTTACATTGATTGTAGTAGGGCTTACTCAGTCTTTTTGACTGACCTGTTTTCTTTCGCCTCTTTTCTTTCGTTCCCCCCCCCCCAGGTTTACAGGGAGGGAATACAGGTACTTAGCTTGGATCTTAACTGCTTTTCTTGGACAGCTCACGTATGCTTTGGACTTGAGTTGGCTATGGTTTTTCCATTTTGGGGATAGCTACTTTATGTTTTCCTTTTCAGTTTTAGATGATTTATTTTATGTACTAGACTTGTTTATTTGGGAAATTGACATTATGATGTACCAGACTTGTTTTGAAATGGTTTAAAATCTTCCGCTGTTTTATCTATGTTATTTACTCTATTTACATATATACATATGTTCTTGTTCTGCCTTGATATATCATTATGCATGTTTACCTGATTCAAACGCCCCTCCAAAGTCAGAGTGCTTGCAAGAGCCACCCTGGCGGAGGCGGGGTGTGACAGCTTGTGTCAAGTATGGGGACCCTTTTCAAACCAGTAACCCATTAAGTATCTTTGTGATCTCGAGTTAGATCAAGGACGGGACACGCTTACTAGGTTTGATTGTAGGAGGTCAAAACGGGTTAGCGGTGGCAACGCAAGTCCAACGGGGTTATGTGCGTGCGTGGACCAGAGCTGGTAGGTAAGACGTTGTTGCATCGTGTAGATATAAGCCGTGCATCTTTAGTGGTATCGGGTTGCCACTTTGGGGAGTGATATACCCCACTATGGGACCAGCATGGGTATCTACGAGTTAGGGAGCTAATCGCATGGGGGTACTAGTGGAGATAAGGGAAAGCGGCACCTATGAATTCAACTAGGGGTGCACGAAACTACCATTATCATTATTATGTTCAGTAGGTGGGATCAACTTTTAGGGTGACTAGTAATGGTGCAGTATAGTAATTATCCTATAGTGATTAGAAACGAGATTAACGCCAGAATATTCCTCTTGTTTGCTTTATCATGCCCACTTGTTTCATAGTCATACTTTGTTTTACCAGTTTCTGCATTATCCTAATTACTTTAATAATTATATTGTTAAAGTTATTATACTCGCCAGACTTTATGTCTGACCCCCTGCCTCTTTTCTTCCTCCCTCCCCCCCCCCCCAAGATTCTCAGGGTGGGACTAGTACTATTGGGGCTTGATCTTGGATCTCTTTCTCTCTCTTTTAGGAGTGCTTGGATTGCTGAAAGTAAAGTTTAGATCATCACTTTTATGGCCACTTGTGTTGGGGTTATGCTTTTTACTTTATGTACTCAAAAAACAATTTGTCAAGATGGATATTAAGTGTACTTGGTTTCAAACTATTTCTCCACTGCAATAAAAGTTGTTTTAAAATTTTCAAGTACCAATGTATGTATCTATCTTGTTATTTTCTGTTCTATACACTAATAATGCTCCATGAAAGTTAATGCATTCCCTTCGAGAGTGACATTAATGGACATGGGGTGTTACACGTGGTATCAGAGCTGAAGGTTACCAGAATGGATATGAATTTTGAAAAACTGTTTTTTTAAAAGCATTTTATAAAGAAATACTTTCAAAAGTATGTTTTAAGGAGAGTATTTTCAAGAGAAAAGTTTTTTAAAAAAACATAACCCCGAGGGAATTCCGATACCAACCTGGTTCAGAAGGTTTCTGGTGGCTAGGGCCACCGCCGCAGGCCCAGCAGACATCCCTCCTCCCCCAGCTGCAGCCGCTCCTCCTTCTCCCCCTCCCCATGTTGATACTTTTTCAAATATATGCAAATACTTTCGAGCAATGGGCAGAAAATATTTTCACGGATCAGAGATGTTTGTTGAAGCTCGAAATTGGCTTAAGGAGGTAGAAGACTTATTTGGTATCTTCGAGGTAGAAGATGGAAGGAAGGTCCAATTGGCCGCTTGGTTAATGAAGAATGAAGCCTCGTTTTGGTGGGTGGTCATGAATGGAGAGCGTCCAGTAGAGACGTGGTTGGATTTTAGACATAGCTTCGAGATGAAATTTCTCTCACGAGAAGAAGAAAATTTATACATGGAAAGATTCTTGGCATTGAAGCAGGGGAATTTATCAGTAAAGGAGTACGTCAATAAGTTCAATCAATTGACGATGTTTGGCTTAGACTTGGCGAACACACCTGAAAAGAAGGCCCTGGGATTCGTTAAAGGTTTGAATGAGCCCCTACATGGATTAGCTATGACCCACATTCCTATGGGGGCTACCTTTGAGAAACTAGTTGACATGGCGCTTATGCATGAAGAGGAGAAAGGCGCTAACGCTAATAAGGCACCAGAAAAGAAAGGGGATCAAATGAAGTCACAGCAGCAACCTAAGAAAGGTAGTAAGGACAACTATAGCAAAGGAAAGAAAAGGTGCTTTAATTGTGGAACACCAGGCCATCTGAGCAAGGACTGTATGAAGAAGAAGAAAAGTGGATGTTTCCACTGTGGAGAGGCAAGACATCTAATTAAAGACTGCCTGAGGAAACAGGGGCAAGGGAAAAGAACAAGGTCCACTTCTGGAGGGAAGATTCAGGCTCTCATGGCACCAGGGCAGGCAAGAGGGCAGATTCAGGCTCTCATGGCACCAGGACAGGAGAGAGGTAGAAACATTTCTGTTGAAAGTTTGGTTTTTCTATTTGATCATCATGTTCATACTTTATTTGAATCTGTCGCTTCACACTCGTTTGTGTCTGCTTCGTTAGTTGAAACACTGCACCTAAATACTAGTCTAGTTACGGATCCCATTGTAGTCTCAAATCCTATTGGTGGTTCGACTCATCTTTCAACGATTTGTCGGAATTTGAGAGTATCTATTTTGAGCATTGAGTTTGAATGCAACGCCTTCGTTCTTGGCTTCACGGACTATGGATTGATTCTAGGCATGGATTGGTTATCCAGTAACAGTGCCATCCTCGATTGTGAAAAGAGAGTGGTTAGACTTATGACTCGCCTTGGCAACACTCTCGAAATCTATTGTAACCCCATACATTATGTTATGCTTAGCTACCTATAATCCCTTAACGCATCCAATGATGATTTGGAATATGTTCGTGTGGTCCGTGAATATAGTGACGTCTTCGATGAGGTTCATGGTTTACCTCTGAGGCGCGAGATAGACTTTCGAATATACCTAGTAGATAATGCAAAGCCAGTTGCATTACCAGTGCGCCACATGGCTCCAAGAGAGAGAAGAGAACTCAGTAAGAAAGTGAAAGAGTTGCTTGAGAAGGGGTTCATAAGAAGAAGTATTTCGAAGTGGGGTGCTCCAGTCGTTTTTGCTACGAAAGATGATGGTTCACTTATATTGTGCATGAACTATAGAGAGCTGAATAACCTAACAAAGAGGAACAGACACCCATTACCGAGGATAGATGATTTATTCGATCAGTTGGTGGGTGCTTCGGTTTTCTCACAACTGGATTTGGCTACAGGGTTTCGTCAGCTAAGGGTAGCTGAAGATAGCATAGATAAGACTGCATTTAGAACTCCTGACAGTTTCTTCAAATGGTTCATCATGCCTTTTGGTTTGATGAATGCACCTGCATACTTTGTTGACTTAATGAGTAGGATGTTTAGGGAGTTTCTAAACAAGTTTGTGGTAGTCTTTGTGGACGATATCTTGGTTTTCTCTAGAAGTGAAGAAGAGCATGTCCTACATCTTAGGGAAGTCTTAGAGACCCTACGAGCGCATCAACTTAAAGCTAAGTTCTCCAAGTGCCATTTTTGGAGAAAATAAGTGAGTTTCTTAGGACACGTGGTCTCTAAGGAAGGGATAGTTGTGGATTCTGCAAAGGTGGTGGCAATCAAAGATTGGAAAAATCCTAAGAACGCAACAGAAGTAAGAAGCTTTTTAGGGCTCGCTGGTAATTATAGGAAGTTCATTAAGGACTTCGCAAAGATATCAGCCCCACTCACTTGATTAACGAAGAAGAACTTGAATTTTGCTTGGGATGTTGACTGTGACGATGCTTTCCAATGTTTGAAGAGGGATTTGACGACAGCTCCAGTTTTAGTTTTGCCAGACGGGAGTTAGCCATTCAAGGTATATGCCGATGCTTGCAGGACAGGGCTTGGCACAGTTTTAATGCAAGAGGGAAGGGTGATATGCTATGGTGGAAGTCAGTTGAAAGCTCACGATAAAAATTACCCTACCCACGACTTAGAGTTGGCTGCCATAGTTTTTGCGCTTAAGTCATGGCGTCATTATTTGCTTGGCGAGAGGGTTGAGTTGTATACAGACCATAAGTCGCTAAAGTACTTGTTCTATCAGGAAGATCTAAACTTGAGGTAACAGAGGTGGACGGAGTTTTTGACATCCTACGATTTTGAGATTGCATACACCCCTGGCAAGAGTAACGTTGTAGCCGACGCCGTAAGTAGAAAGAAATTGACTTAGGTCCTTTGTTCGTAGAGCGGCAGAGTTTGGAGTATATATCTACCTTTGACTTCAAACCCTCTGTCAATTTTGTACCCAGGTTGTTGGCATCGTTAGAGGTGAAACCTACACTTTTGGGTCGAGTTGGAGAGGCAGAACGGGATGACTGACAGTTGGTTAAGATAATAGGCAAGCCCATAGAAGGGGAGTCTTAGAGTCATCTTAATAGGTATGCTATAGATAAGAGAGGCTGGTTGCGTAGAGATGAGAGACTTTGCGTACCACAAGACCAGAGCTGGAAGAAGGAAATTCTTGAAGACTCACATCGCTCTAAGATGACCATACATCCCGGTGGTGACAAGATGTACAGGGATATGAAGCGAGTTTTCTTTTGGGCCGGAATGAAGAAGGACGTGGCTAAGTTCGTTTCTAGATGCTTAGTGTGCCAGCAAGTCAAGGCGGAGCAAAAGAAGCCCGGTGGTTTGCCCCACCCTTTAGAGATTCCGCTATGGAAATGGGAAAGTGTTTCCATGGATTTTGTAGATGGGTTGCCAAGATCAAGGAAGGGTAATATGGGGATTTGGGTAATTATAGACAGACTTACCAAAAGTGCCCATTTTATTCCCGTTAAAAGTAGAAGGACCGCCGCATGGTCAGCATCTGTTTACCTTCGAGAGATAGTTCATCTGCACGGCATACCCTCTAGTATTGTGAGCGATAGAGATCCTATTTTCACAAGCGAATTTTGGAAAAGCTTACAAGATGCGGTTGGAACACGATTATGCTTAAGTACCGCTTATCACCATCAGACGGACGGCCAGACCGAGAGAGTAAATCGGATTCTATAAGACCTTCTGAGGCTATGCATCCTAGACTTTGGAGGAACATGGGAAGAACATCTTCCATTAGTGGAGATCGCCTATAATAACAGCTTTCAGGCTAGCATTGGCATGGCACCTTTTGAGGCTCTTTATGGACGACCATGCCAATCACCAACTTGTTGGTGGGAATCCGCGAATAAGGTTTTGCTTGGACCCGACATAATTAGGGAGACTTCGGAGAAAATCGACCTGATTCGACGACAAATGAAGACAGTGCAGGACCGACAGTAGTCATATGCTGATAAGAGGCGAACTGATCTTGAGTTCAATATTGGGGACATGGTTTTTATTAAGGTGCCACCATTGAGAAACGTAGTCCGTTTTGGATCAGTAGGGAAGTTGGCACCGAGGTTCATAGGACCCTTTCCAATTACAGAAAGGATTGGGCAGACGGCGTATAAAGTAGAGTTGCCAGAAAAGCTCAGTAGTTTTCATGACGTGTTTCACGTTTCGCATTTGCATAAGTATTTACATGATACGGCGGAAGTGGTGGAGCCGAGCACGCTAAAAGAAGTGGAAGTAGGGCGCAATGCCATAGTTAGACGAGCTCCTATACGCATTCTCGGATCGGAGTTCAAAAAGCAACGTAACAAAGAGGTCAAGTTGGTCAAGCAATGGGAAGATGATCAAGGAGACGCGACTCGGGAGATAGAAGACAAGATGTGTACGTTGTACCCTTTCCTTTTTTGAGGGTATGTTTTTATTTTCTCCTTTTTGTACCGCTTTGTTGATACTTGTCCTATCATTTAGTATTATCTTCGCGATGACATCTTCGATCTTTAGTTAGGAAGAACCCTATGGTTGCAAACATGTGTTTGAGACATGTTATGTTTGGTGGATGCAAATGGATGCAAGTGGTTGCTAGTGGTTGCTCGTGGATGCATGTACACACATTAGGCACTAGATCGGCTCAATCACCTTCATATTGCATATAAATGTGTGTGCATATCTAAATTTATGGATGCATAATGGTTGTGCTATCATATGGACGCTGCATTTTGGTGAATGGTTGTGCACGCATGTAGAAATAATATGTATCGATAGGATTCTTTCGCATACATAATGGACGCATGGCATTATCATGTTTTGCATTAAGGAGGTCAACTGAATCAGTAGACCGCCTGATTTTGCATTAGATACGGAACATATACACACACTTTTTGCATATCATACGGCATTAGAAATCTTGTAAGGACAATGGATGCCTGTGTTTGATGGTTGAGTAGATGAATGATTCGATGTTAGGATATACATTCTCCTTAACTTGGAGATTTCGGGGGAGAAATCCTTTAAGGAGGGGAGAATGTAACACCCCGTGATTGTAAATATTAAAATTAACGAATTAAAGAATACTTAATTTCAAAATGTGAGAATTAATGGAAACGGGTTACGCAATTGCGTTCGTCTCGGAATTCTGCTTGAGACAGACTCCGAGTTTGCGTAAAACAGACACCGTAAGAAGGAGAGATGGATAAACGAAGTTAGGCAGAAAAACCGGAAACAGACCAGAATACACTGGCGCACTTGTGAAGTGCGCCAGTACAAAAATGCACTGGCGCACCTTCCAAGTGCGCCCATGTCGGGCTAAAAACCTGCATAGATTTCTGGAGTGTTCTGATCCGAACAGTGAGTCATTGCTGAGTCACTAGGGCTTAGGTGGCTATCTGAGTGGTTCTTCTTATTCCTAGGTTAATCTGTCGGCTCTTATTAAATTAAACTTCTATAGAAACACTCCCAAACCCTCAACCCTAATCACAATAATTCATACCAAGAGCCGCCATGCCGTCAATGGGAAACCTAGAGTAGCCGCCATTCTCATTCAACTCAAAAGCAAGATTGAAGCAAGAATCAAAATCAAATCTAAATCTAAATTAGAATAACAATTAGTCTACATCAAACGCGAGTAATTCAGTTTCAGAATACAGATCCCAGAAAAACAAGACCGTTCTTTTTTTTGTGAGTATAATTTCTTTCACAAATTAATTAATTATATCAATTTTGATAAGTTATAATTGGGATTATGAGAATATGACTTTGATCATGTGATGTTGTCATTGACAGTTTTTTTATTGTGGATCTATTTCATATGTTAAATTGTACATGATTAACTTGATTCATCTTATGCAAGTTTGGGATGTTAAATCATATGTATATGAATCTTATGCAAGTTTGAGATGTTAAATCATATGCTAGTTTATGAATCGTATGCAAGTTTGTAGGTGGATTATATACAAGTTCATATGTGAATCATGTATATACATATGCTAGTTTATGTGACATTAATTTACATGTTTAGATCCATATGCAAGTTCACATCTTTATGTTTAGATCTATATTTAGATCTGTGGTAGTACATAGTTATGCAAATATATGTTCAATATGCCCATTGCCTATGCTAGTTTTGTATGTGAATCATATGCTAGTTTGAATGAAATTCATATGCAAGTTATAGGAAAACCATATCCATATGTGAAAGTTCACATCTTTATGTTTTGATCTATATTTAGATCTATGATAGTTTATACAAATTTATGTATACCCATTGCCTATGCAAGTTATTGGCTATGCAAACTTATGTCATGCTTTTTAGATCTATTTTATGTGTTATGCAAGATAATTTACTTTTCTTCTAATAAGTTAGACTATTTGCGAGTCAAACATATGTCATGTTAAAGAGTACGAATAGTGTGGGGGCGATGGGATAATATTAAATATTAATATTGTGAATTGGCATAAAATGGCTTAAAAGGCTTATAGTTAATTTGAGACATTAATTGGTATAATTTGTATACCTGTAATTTATGGACATAATTTAGGTGATAATTACGGACATAAATTAATTTGGAATTTATTAACAAATTTTAACAGGGATATTAATCCAATTTGGAGTTAAATAATTATGTGTGATAATTAACTGCCTAAGACACGAGGTTAGACTCGTTTGTGGTGTAAGACTTCCTGAACCCGCCCGGCAAATCCAGCAAGCACAAATGGTAGTCTAATGTGAGAGGTCAAAGGCATAAATTAAATGTGTAACAATTGTAAAGACACGAGATTAGGCTCATTTACGGTATAAGACTGCCCGGACCCGCCCAGCAAATCCAGCAACCGCAAACGGTAGTCTAATGTTGGAGGTCTTTATAAGGTTACGGTTCTAATGAATTAAGTAACACTTAACCAGATAAACATGTGGTGGGACACGGGGGTTAAGTGGGTGGCCTGGGTGGCATGTGAAATACGATTAGAAACACTTAACCAAGTTGAAAACATGTAAGAAGACATGAATAAGAAGGGGTTAAGTGGGAAATTCTAGTGGGGACCAAGCATAGGTGGAAAGCTTGTGTCAAGTATGGGGACCCTTTTCAAACCAGTAGGCCATTAAGTATCTTTGTGAGCTCGAGTAAGATCGAGGACGGGACACGCTTACTGGGTTTGATTGTAAGAGGTCAAAACGGGTTAGCGGTGGCAACGTAAGTCCAACGGGGTCATGTGCGTGCGTGGGCCCGGGCTGGTAGGTAAGACGTTGTTGCACCGTGTAGATATAAGCCGTGCATCTTTAGTGGTATCAGGTTGCCACTTTGGGGAGTGATACACCCCATTATGGGACTAGTACGGGTATCTACGAGTTAGGGAGCCGATCACATGGGGGTAGTGGGTACAACTAGTGGAGATAGGGGCAGGCGGCACCTATGAAGGTAATTAGGGGTACACGAAACTACCATTATCATTATTATGTTCAGTATGTGGGATCAACTTTTAGGGTGACTAGTAATGGTGCAGTATAGTAATTATCCTATAGTGATTAGGAACGAGATTAACGCCAGAATATTCCTCTTGTTTGCTTTGTCATGCCCACTTGTTTCACAGTCATACATTGTTTTACCAGTTTATGCCTTATCCTAATTACTTTAATAATTATATTGTTAAAGTTATTATACTCGCCAGACTTTGTGTCTGACCCCCTTTGTTTTCGCCTCTTTTCTTCCTTCCCCCCATATTCTCAGGGTGGGACAAGTACTAGTGGAGCTTGATCTTGGATCTCTTTCTCTCTCTTTTGGAAGTGCTTGGATTGCTGAAAGTAAAGTTCAACTCATCTCTTTTATGGTTACTTGTGTTGGGGTTATGTTTTTTACTTTATGTACTCAGAAAACAATTTGCCAAGATGGATATTAAGTGTACTTGGTTTTACTGTTGGTTTATGAAGTTGTTGTAATCAAACTATTTCTCCACTGCAATAAAAGTTGTTTTAAAATTTTCAAGTACCAATACATGTATCTGCCTTGTTATATTTTGTTCTATACACTAATAATGCTCTATGAAAGTTAATGCATTCCCTTCGAGAGTGATATTAATGGACATGGGGTGTTACAAGCACCTTTCTTCCGTTTGTGCCACATGTTTTTTTCTTATTCCAAACCCACTTAGTTGGGAATTCAACATAAGTAAGAGATCTAGCCTCCTCACTTTCCATGTTTTTTTCCATCCATTTTGTAAAAATGGTTTCTTTGATTGATGGTCTTGCCACCACTTCATTCAAATTGTCGTTGTCATGAAAAATCACATTATGTTCCTCTGGCAAATGGAACTGAAGCCGTTCAACAAAATATTTATGATATTGAATGTCAAATTTCACTACAAGAAAATGGGGTCTTTACCTACCAATTGTAAGTGTAGGTAAAACTAATCTAATGGTGGGTAATATGTTTTAGCTACCAGTTGTTGAATTGGTACACGCTGGTAGGTAAAGCTTAGTAGAGAAAAGTCTTTACCTACATTGATTAATATTGGTAGGTAAAAGAATGTGTGGACCCCACTAAATAGTGAATCAAATAATGAATCATCAGTTGATGTGTTTGATGATATGTCATCATATGTGGTTGTTGACATGGTTGCCACATTAGCACATACATGGCATACATAATTGCTGTCACTTGGCATCTTATGATTGGTCCATGTGTCAAATCAAGATTTGTCCATGTGGCATCATTATTTGTTTTCTACTTTAATAATTAATATTCATAATAATGATTAATAATTATTAATAATAAAATTTAAATGTAAACCTCAATGCTGTAACACTATTTAATTAGAAAGAATAACAAACTAGCAATTAAATTAGCATAAATAGATTAACGTATGTTCAACAATTGCATATAACAACATTTTTATTTTTATTTCGAATGAAAGGATATTTATATTACAATAATAGAAGGTACAAAGAGAGGAAAAAGCTGGATACAAATGACAACCTAACACAAAACGAATACTATACAAAAATAAAACAAATCCAGCTCAATCCTTTTAAACACTACAACAAAATAAGAACAACCAAAAAATACAACATGCAAACAACTCAAAAGACACATTATACATTAGAAGGACCACACATGCTCTTCAAGTTCTTCTACTTGCCATTTGAATCCACTGCCATTTTTTCTTAACTCTTTAACGACTTCTTGAAGAGGAAACTTATCATTCTTTTTCTCCGACCAGAACTTTATCATCTCTTTCTTATGCTCAATTTCATCATGAAGTCTTGCAACAATTCTACTAATTGTACCGAACTCTCTACTTAAAATATATGTTCCTTTGGCTGTGACATCTATTTCTCTTCTTACTTTCCAGATAGACCTATAAAACAAAAAAAAATGTAATTTTACATTGCTGCTAAAGTAATAGTTATTTTATATTAAACATTCAACTAACTTGCATTTAAGATATTTAAATTTAGAAATTTTGCTCCGATGTCCAAAACCTTAATGGTGTTGATGTCAACAAGAAATTTCAACATAGCTAAGTGTATCATATATGCAAAACTGAAGTGTAACTAAGTAGTTTTTCTTTTAATGACGTTGACAGAAATGATGATGGTCAAACATGTAAGAAAACCAATTACTCAAATTTAGTAATCTTACTCTTCTTGGGTCTCACTTTAAATTTGAAAAGTTACTAGGGATCACATACATATCAGATGTCGGTATGCTGATACAAGTTGTACCTGCTACTGTTGATGCAACATCAGAAGGTAAAATCGAAGGGATGATGGACTCGGTTTGTGAATAAACACTTTATACATTTATAGGGGCATTTGGCAGCATGTTTCCATTTATTCTAGATAAAGAAGGTGGACTTGATCATAGCTTCTTTGAAGGTGTTTCATCTATTTGTTTACCATCCTGTGGCACGGAACTTAGATTTCAATCAAGAAAATGGTATATAATCATAATATGAATAGACTAAAATTGCAAAAACAAAGAGGGCATAAAAGAAATACCTTATCAACTCGAGCTTCACGGAAACTACGATTGAGATTTTTAGTTGTCGTATACTTTGTTTGGTGCCTTTCCAGGATACTTTGATCGCCATGCTGTCAGAAAATTCTCTCTTGACTGCATTAAGAGAATTGTGTACTGGTAACAATCCGAGAAATTAAAAATGTGATTTGGCAGAGAAATTTGGAAACGGAGGCAAGAAATTTGGCAGAAGAAAGATTCCTTTTTTTCACTTTTTGGCAATTAAAAACATGATTTGCTAAACTATCCACATGAGTTGTTAAACTTGATTTGGCAAGAAATTTGGCAATTAAGAAGAAATTTGGCAAGAAATTGGATACTAGAAGAAAAAAGCAGGCAAGAAATTTGGCAATTAAAAATGTGATTTGTTAAACTATCCACATTTAGGATAAAAGATGCGTTTTTTTTCTTATTTTACTAATTTTTTCTCTCAATACATTAATAAAACCAATGATACTTTCAAAATTTCTAAATTTACTTCTGCATAGTCCGCATTCATAAGCTTCCAACAAAAGTTAAAATATTTATTTATCTTTGTATAAAAATTTGAATTTATTTTTTGAGTATATTGAAAATTTGAACTGCTTAAACTTTGTTGTTAAAATTAATTATTAAAATTAATGTTATTAAGCGTACAATTAAAAACATGATTTGTTAAACTATCCACGTGATTTGTTAAAAGTGATTTGGCAAGAAATTTGGCAATTAAGAAGAAATTTGGCAGAAGAAATTTGGCAAGAAATTGGATACCAGAAGAAAAAAAAGGCAGGAAATTTGGCAATTAAAAACATGATTTGTTAAACTAATCACGTTTAGGATAAAAGATGCATTTTTTTCTTATTTTACTAATTTTTTCTCTCAATATGTTAATCAAACCAAAGATACTTTCAAAAGCATAGTCCACACTCATAAGCTTCCAACAAAAGTTAAAATATTTGTTTATCTTTGTATAAAAATTTGAATTTATTTTTTGAGTATATTAAAAACTTGAACTGCTTAAACTTTATTGTTAAAATTAATTGTTAAAATTAATGTTATTAAGGGTACAATTAAAAACATGATTTGTTAAACTATCCACGTGATTTGGCAAGAACTTTGGCAATTAAGAAGAAGTTTGGCAAGAAATTGGACACCAAAAGAAAAAAAGGCAAGAAATTTGGCAATTAAAAACGTGATTTGTTAAACTATCCACATTTAGGATAAAAGATGCATTTTTTCCTTATTTTACTGACTTTTTCTCTCAATATGTTAATCAAACCAAAGATACTTTCAAATTTTCTAAATTTACTTCTGCGTAGTCCACATTCATAATCTTCCAACAAAAGTTAAAATATTTATTTATCTTTGTATAGAAATTTGAATTTATTTTTTGAGTATATTAAAAACTTGAACTGCTTAAACTTTATTGTTAAAATAAAACATGATTTGATTTAAACAAAGGATTGAAGAATTTATTACACTTAATAACATTAATTTTAATAATAATTTTAAATTTAAATTTTATATTTGATTAAAGTGAAAGCTATTAAAAATTACTACATATAAATATTTCCTGTAATGAAATGAACATAATTTAATATTAAAAAAACAATTTAATTTAACAAATGATATATATGCAACTTTAGGAGAGAAATTATACTAGTAACATAAAGCAAACAAGAAAGAGTTGTATACGATTTGCATTCTTTAATTTTTATTCTTTTTTTAATAAGGACAATTTGGTCTTTAAGTTCTATTTAAAATATCATGGTGTGAGCAAAGAAATTTACGGAGTTTGAATATAATTTGCCAAAAATATATTTATCCGGGTATTTCATGAAACATGTTTTTAGAAAGAGATGGAAATCAATTAAGTTTTAAAAAAAGAATGTCTCGCTTGTTTTAAAAAGGGGTGAAAACATAGCAATTATAATAAATAGTTGTCAACAAGATTATTGGTATTTATTTGTGGCAGTTTTAGTAGTTTATACTGTGGCCAATCAAAAGAGACTACGTGGATTGAGGCCACAAAAGAGATCACATGGATTGAGATTTGTACCGTTAGATTTGATTTAAAATAAGGTGTTAAATTTATAGCCGGAGAGGATGGTATGGTTTGCGTCCCTGCAATAAACTAGAGAAAATATGTTTTAGTCATTTCAGATGATGACATATTAGTGTGGAATTATGAAACATTTTAGAAAAAATTAAAGTTAAAACTTTTGTAGTCAATTATTTGAAAAAGAAACATTGTATGATAAGTTATTAATGAATGATTATTTTATATTAATTATTTACAATTTAATTATTGTTTATTAATTCATTAACTATTAATTAATTCATATTTCAAAATAATTATTAATAATTAATAAAGAAATGTTTTTATAAAAAACATTGCTAGGATATGTAAACAAAATCTTCAATTCAAAAAAATTGCTAGAATTTTTTTTGACACATCACCACAACTCAGCATTATTTTTAATGAAAGTTTAAAATGATATGAGAAAAATGTAGTGGCTAATCACAAAAAAACTTCTCCTTATGTATATATGTAGATAATACATTTTACCTACCTATAATCATTGGTAGTTAATCATCATTAAAAAAAATATAACATTGACAATATTTACCTACCAATAAATTTTTACCATTGAATGTTGGTAGATAAAGGTTCTCTTTACCTACCCATATTTATTGGTAGGTCAAATATTAGTAGGTAAAGATCAAATTTCTTGTAGTGTTTAAAAATTCTCCAGATTGCTTCTGAAGCAGAAATGTAACGACAATCTAAGTATCTTTTTATCTCATCAGCTTCCTTTACAAATTTATGGTGTGTGACATTATTTTCCTCAACTACAACGGTTGCCTTATCATTTCCTTTATTAATATACTTGAACAAATATTTAACAAATTTTGATTTGTTACATATCTCAACATTAATATGTGTCGGATACTTGACAACCAAATCAACATTGTGTGGGATTATCGAACGATTGTCTAATTTGAAGCCGGAAGCTGTTCGAACAAACCGACCATTATCTTGTCTTCTATAGTTTCGAAAATCCATTTTTATCAAATGTGGTCTTAGTAGAAAATAGTTTAGGGTAATGTTTATAACACGTACAACTAATCATGCAAGGACATTTAGGGTTTTCATAACCACAGGGGCCGTGTACCATAAACTGACTGACGGAATCATATGCAAATGAGTCCGTATGAATATTGGGGAATTCAGCCATTACCATTCTATCTACGTCAGTTGTTGTTTTAGGGCGATCTTCAGCACGGACAAAAAGCAATATATGTGCATGTGGTAAGCCTCATTTTTGAAACTCAATGGTGTAAAGTACTGGAAGAAGAAATGTTAATCAGTTCGATAGCAGTAAGAAGAATAAGCAGATTAAATTTTAAACATACCTGCATTGATTTTTTTGAAATGTTTTATGTCTTTGATATCATGTATCAATTCTATCAGTTTAATGTGAAAAACTCTAGAAATAACATCTAGTCTGCCTTCAGGTCGTTGTCCAGGAAAGGCGAGTAAGCATTCTTCAATCTCTGGCCACTTCGCATTGCAAGTAAATGTTATAAAATAATCGGGTGAACCAGCCCGTCGACATATTGCCATGGCGTCTTGGTAATTTTGTATCATATATCTAGGCCCATCTGTGAATGTTGAAGGCAAAACCATTCTCCGTCTGATCGATATAGCGGATGTGTCTCCAGAAGTAACCGCATTCTTCAAGCCTTTGTACACTTCAGATCTAATATGTCGTTGATTATTCCTTATCCAGTTCAATTGATCCTCCTCTATGCAACAGTAGGCATCAACCAATAACTGCTGAAATAGTCGTCTGCCAAGAAGAATGGTATTATCTTGACCTTCTCTAAACTGCAGAATATAAGCATAGTACTCTCTCATATTGACCAAGTCATCCTCATTGGTTGCATTTTCAGAAATATTTCTGTAACGAATGTTAAGCCTATAGCCATCTTCTCCATATGGAAACAATATTGGATATTGCATTGCTATAAAACTTGGGTGTTTTTCATTTATTCGTTTTAGCAATCTTGTTTTCTCTTCGATAATGATGTCTCGAAAACCCTCGGCTTGCATACCATTCCCAGAAACTAAAGCGGCAATTACGGAATAAACTGGCAAGTTGTATTGTCTGCCATCTCCCACTCTCCTTTCACGTAGATGCAATGACACATTATGCAGAGTACATTGCTGAAATCTATCTCTTGCCATTCTAAAAGCTTTAGCTAATTCATTACAGTCATTAAACATTATTATTAAATTAGATACGGTTTCATGATCTAAACTGTGGTTTCCATTTGTCCCAGCTATAGTAAACCTGTTTGCAACTTCATTTTCTGTGTCATAAATATATAGTTGAGCAAATTTGGCAATTCCATCGGTAGGTACTAAAGAACCAATCTGATGATAATTTTGTCCATTAAGTCTGAATATGTATGGTCCTCTATCGGTATTTACTGAATTGTCAACATGGCCACCAATTGACGTAAAGGCAAACATAGAGTTATACAAATGAATATTTTGGCTAAAAGATATGGAATCTTGTCCTCCATTGTAAGATAGCAAGTGTGCTAAATAAGGTGGGTAGCGCCTTAATGGAGGAAGCTCTATTTTCCCATCCTTGTAGGAAATTGAAAATTTAGGATTCGATGTTTCCTAATCCTTTCTTCATACCACACAGTTGTATTGCAACGTGGGCAAAGTGACCGCGGAGGACCAAAATAAAAAGGTTTAAACATTTTACCTACAAATATTGGATAAGGTCAGATACGTTTTTTGTAATATGAATGGTGTAGCTGAAAGGGAGAAAACACGTACGGTAAGTTTGCTCATCCAAATTTTTGCGAAACCTAGATCTTTTACGTACACCTTGAACACAGTATGAGCAAGTAATTAGTGCGGAAATTAGGATTCGGTGAGATAATATGTATGAACAGACAACTTAATTATCAATCAAACATAGAGAAATAAATAAGAATGAGTAAATGTGTATGTACCTGGCGTAAACCATATGCACAGACTTCTGCAAATGCCTCCCCCTGTTTGATAAACGATATAAGTATGTACATGTGTATATTTGAGCAACCAATCTACGGCAGAGGATAATAGTTGAGAAATATGTCATACGTTACCTGCATTATGTTTATCTCTCTGTATGTAACTAATATGGTGCTGATTTTCACGTTGACTTCAGCCGCCACAACCTGATGTTACCCGCTTCTGTTTTCCCCCACGTTTCCGATGCATGCGTGCATCAATGTACTTTTTTCTTTTTCGCCTAGCAGCAGTACTGGATTCACTACTGTCCATACTAAATTGAAGAAGATATTTAATTAGTAATAAATGCAGAAACATAATTTTGACATAAGCGTGCCAAATGATAACAACAGCTACTTATATGAAAGCAAGTAGATAGGTATTGTTGGTTCAGAAGCAAAATGATAAGGATGTGACAGATATTAACTATTATGATACAAAATGAATTACAAATGCCATTCAAGCTGTAGATAATAACTGTGAAGGTGAATGTAATAGGTTGCTTGTTTGGTGATATACTTCACTTGTTATTAGGGTACCAATAATACGTAGTCAGTAGAGAATGAATAAGCATTGTTGCTACCATATTATTTCAATATAAAGCGGGAGCAAGAAGAAGATGATAGCATATTGTTAATATAAAAACCATTAAGTGAACAAAATGAAAGAGAGATGATAATTAATCAATAGCAAATGTATAATAGGTATCATTGAGCAATGAACAGCAGCATTTACGTATAGTAAGATACACTGACAGTTACTTGATAAAAGGTGAGCCACAAATAAAGGCAAATGTTTTTTGAAATACAAAAATAAAAAACGGTTCCTAATACGGATGCTGCAACGGCATTTGAGCTTGCATGTATTATTAAAATCAGGCTACAATTTATTTTATTCACATTAGGTCACAGTTTAAGCTTGTGCCATTGTCTATTAAACTATAAAAACAGGACCGTAGAGAAGAACCTGATATACGATCTTTCCATTATATAACCCAAGATTAAAAGTGTGGCTAAACTGAAAAAGAATGTATGACCAAACAAAAATAAAGGTATGGCCAATATATATTTGCTATTCATTACTTACAGCATTCTGCTTGCAAAAGCAGGGTTAAAAAGGCAAGGCAATAAACAACTTTGGTGCATTCAAAAAAGGGAAAACCAGCATTAACATACAATTATGTGTTGTCATAACTATTATGGCATTAGCCATTGCAAACCGTACATGATGATCTCGTGCAGTAAACGAATTCTAGTGCACGTATTCATAAAGCAATGCTTGTACCTTGATATCCTTCTATTTTTATTTGGAAGGCATTAGACATGTGTACACGAGAAAAATGAGTGAAATCCGTAAAAGAATTCTTGTGTACATCTGTTCATGTGGCAGGTCTCTATCTTTATATCCTTCTTATTCTGCTTTAAAGGCATTAGGCATATGTGGTATATATTTGGA
Source organism: Allium sativum (assembly GCA_030737875.1). Classification (NCBI taxonomy): domain Eukaryota; kingdom Viridiplantae; phylum Streptophyta; class Magnoliopsida; order Asparagales; family Amaryllidaceae; genus Allium; species Allium sativum. Next base: position 11,430,517 of record CM060917.1, read on the forward strand.
GCAACCAGTTCACAATTTTTTGAATGAAAACATTTTTCAGGTCAACTATGTATTGCGAACGGAAAATAAGAAATGCACTGCAATTATATTTAAGTGCCTTACATTTCATTAGACTTCCAATTGGTAAATGTTCAACAAAATGCAAGATTTTTGCAGAAAATTTATCCAGTGTGGAGAAAACTGTAGAAATAAAAGGTATAGGCTCGCTTACAAACCAATATGATAAACAACAGTATCGACCATGTTTGAATTTTAAAAAAACAAATAATAATATGAGATATTGCTTAATTTTATGGCTGTCAATTGTTGCAACTGTCTTTGTTGTCGAATGGAAAAAGTTGCGAGGCTATTGCAGAATAATGCATGGGGAAAAAACTGAAGGAGCGATTTCTCCACTCCAGGTTAAATAACAAATAATTATAACAATGAAATAATCATGAATATGTGATAGTTTATAATCTAGGTGTTGAAAGAATGATATTTCCAACCCAATCTTCTCGTTAAAAGCTAGATAAACTAACAGTTTTTTTTTTCTGGAGTTGATTTTATTTACAGCAAAGTCGAATCCACTTTGGCCTAGTTTATACAGGTAGCAATATGTATTTCCACACAAACGGATTTGAAAGCAAAATAGGACGAGGAAAAATAAGACTATGGCTTATTTTCCTTATCTATGCGGGTTTGGCATACAATGAGGAATATAGTTAATACGTACAGCATGGTCTGAATGTGAGTGTACTCTTGTAGGTTAGCATAACATATGAGTTTTTGATGAAAATTTGAATACTTAAGGTAATAAAGGTTATGTTTATAGAGAATCATTATTGTTATAGTTTCACGAGTTGGCAGATGATATTTCCATTACAAATGAACAGTTTTTGGCTATTGCTCCATGTTGAGACAGATATGTTACCTACATTAAAAATCTCTTATGTATTGTTGAATGCACAATAAGTAGGAAAGAATCCAAAGAAAAACATGTAATATTTAAATTATTACTTTCATTCGTAGCTGGAACTTAGACATTAGTTGTGAAAATGGACAAATTCAGTGGTGGACATACGTATGTCTTATAGCGTACGTATTAATTATGTGTTTTGTTCTTCTAACATTCGTTGTATAGAAGGAGTAAAAAGGAAGATTGTGGCTTCTTTACTTAAAATGAGGGAAAGACTCATTTGTGGACAAAGTCAAATCCGAAGCTGTAGCGGATAGCAAAAGCATCGAATCTTATGGAGTAAAAATGTAAAATTATGGTCATTGTTTACATTTTACTATATTTCGGTAACATATGGAGACTGACAAATAATGTTTGAACGTTAAAAGCTTGGAATGCAGTAGCATATGCAGTAACTGAATGAAGACAATTCTGGTTTTAGAGTACAAAAACAGACGAAATGTCATGTAGAGAAATCATGTAATTAGTTAATTTTAATAAAATTGGAGGTTTAAATAAGTCGTTAGTCTCCCAAAATATTACAAAGTAAGAAACAGCAGTAAACTCTTCCATGACATTCAGTAACTTTGCAAACGAAATTAATTTGTTTACGGAAAGCAAACATCAGTGCCACATGATATCGTAAATATGTGTAAGGCACAATCTGGAGAAAATAAAGAACATAACATACAAATATGTCACTGAAAAGTCGTATGCAATAATTTGCGATCAAAAGATCCCTACGTTGTTTAAGACGATGAGTATACAGAAGTAGGCGTTGGGTTAAAAAAATGCAGGGAAATAGGAAATCATTAGTATTATGGTCAATGGAACTAACCATGTTGTAACACCATGTATTAGTATGAAGAAATTTAGTTGAAAGAAAAGTTCTGCTTTGAAATTACACCATAATTTGAAATTTTTTTACACCACAGCTTTGGAGCGTAAACAAATTGTGACGATAATGAATTTACTGGTCAGTTTACAATGGCGGTGAAGAGTAATAATACATTGAGATGTTTAAAAAAGGGACATTTCCATACCTGGATGCGTGTAAGTACAGTAGGAGAGGGAGGACGGTAGTCAAATCGGAGTACATCAGTAGCAGGTCAGTAACGGAGTTCAAGTGTCACCGAGTAGGAAAGAAATGGGTGCGAGAGTATCGGAAGTTTATCTGTGTTGGGAAAAGGCAGCGCCAGGGAAGAGAGTGGGCATGGTCGAGTATTGCGTCGACTTGTTGTTGGGTACCGTCGAGAAGAAAGGGTGGTGCACATGAAGTCTGGTGGGTCGATAATTTGGGGTGGAGGGGGGTGTTAAAGGAGTGGAGCAGTTGTAGGAGATGAGTTCGGAGAGGATGAAAAAGGGGAAAAGTAAACGGTGGGAGAAGAGAAGGAAGTTGTGTTAAGAGAAACAGTAAAAGAAAGCGATGAAAGAACAGAAGAAAACCTGGGGATGCGTGAATGACCTGTGGAAGTGACACGTGTATCGTGGTTCTTCCTTTCCTATTTAAGTAATAGATACGTAGAGCATGAGATCCAAACGTTCTGCTAGATGGTTATTTATGATTAGACATTATTATAATATCACTTAATTTTGATATCAAAATGTTTTGGTTATCATTAGGTAAGAACCATTTGTATTTATGTGTGGATCGGCCTTATGATTACCCTTTCTTTCAAAAGGTTTTTTTTTTAAGTTAAACAAATTGGTTGGAGTTTACTCACACTAGTCCCATGACTGATCCAGAGTTTATTTTGTTTGTTTTACCCAAAACTATTGGCTGCTCAAATTGTACGGGCAGTCAAATGTTTCAGGGTTTTACAGATACACTTGGAGGAGCTTGAAGCAGAAGGCTTCACAGTTAGTTATTTAGAGTTATTTCCGCTGTGATGTATATGTGTTGTACTCTGATATAGTATGTATGTATAATACAGATTTGTATTTCAAAGTTATGATATACGATATTATATTTTGTTCAATTCAACTGTGAGATTTTTCTTTTGTTCTATCTTCTATCTATTTATATTTCTTTTACCCTAATGACTCGTATTTCTATGCAATTTAGGTTGGACGTGTGTTGTTATAGTCAACTCAGATGGTACGGATTTGCGGGCCATCACAGTTGGCAACAGTGCTTAGGTTGAGCGAACACCTAGGCTTTGATGGGAGTTTACTCATTAGAGATAGTGTCAGTAGTACCCTAGAATGAGTTGAGTGTATATATATGAGAGATCGTATTTGTAAGTTGATATAAAAAACTGTTTTATCTTTTGTTGATTGTTTTGTTGACTAGTTTATGAACTCTGATCGATACAGCGTGATCAACTGCATCGATAGGTGTTTCTAAACACTTGAACATGGTAATTCAACACGGTATTGTTTTAAAAGCTGGGTGAATGAAATAATTTTTCTTATATTTTGATATAAAGAAATAATTTTATGAAATTATTATATTTGGTGTGTCAATTATGGTTATCAAAACAGTTAAATGGTTATATATAACCAAATGGAATTGGTATAAGAACTTAATATACAAATGGGATGAATTAAAATTAGATAATGAAAACGAATTTGGAATTTATATACTAGAAAGTTGGAAAATATTTTTTCCAAAGTATAATAAAATAATATAGCTTTGTTTTAGAAGGATTTTTGAATAAAAACGATTTTGAATAGAATTTGAATGTGATAAAGCATTGAACTCACTTCAGTCACTGGAAAATAATTCCGATGATGATTCGAACATCGTCGATATTCATTTTCGAGTTTCTAAGTGATGCATTGCTACCTTAGTGAAATTTCCAATGGAAATATATTGTAGAAAAGAATTTTTTTTGAAAAATTCAAATGTTTAAATTTGAGATGAATAAATATATGTATATATGTTTTCGTAGGAATTTGAAAAAAAACAAGAATTGAATTATGGAATTTAAATTTAACTAAGCAAGCTAAATTAATCGAAATGAATAAATTGATTTGAATCAATTTGAATGGATTGGAATATAATTGAACTGAATAGAGTAAATAAGAAATTTGATAAATAGGTTTGTATAGATATGGAAACATGCAGGAGAGCATATAGATTGAAGATAAGAATGTGGTGATAGATTGTCAAAAATGGTGGATAGGTCAACTGAGACAAATTGTGTATAGACATGAGATTTAAAGGTTCTGTGTGAGAAATGATTTGAGGAGATATGAATTGTTGAGTTTTGGCATAAGTGGATTTTTGAAAAGTTAAAGGGTTTGCAGCATTTCTTCTGTCTTAATAATTTCGGGGGTGAAATTCTTTTAAGGGGGAAGGAATATAACGTCCCGGATTTTTAACCGTTTAATATTGAACATTTAAATTTATTTTAACTGTTGAATTGGAATAATAAGTGGATTTATATATTGAATTTATCGATTTAATAATCAATATGCGATTTAATATCGGATATATTGAATTAAAATGATAGTATAATTATTATTATTATTATTATTATTATTTATCGATGAATTTGATTGATTTGAATTTAAAATATATTTTAATCAACTATAATTGATATATGGAATAGTCAAATTTCAAACGATCTCAGAATTCAATGAAACCAAGTCCATCGGATCCGCAATTATGTATTATTATCGGATTTCAAATTTTATAACATTTGGATTTGTCGTTTGATTGTACGGTTAGAGAACGCTCAGAAATAATTAAATTAAAAATCAATTTAGATTGTAGATTTAAATTGTTATCTCCTCCATATGATCAAATTAAATTTCAAAATTTGTTCCGTTGAGTTCAGAATGGCGTTATAATCTGAAAGCATAGGTCGCTACATTAAAATATCGGCTCGGCATTATGAGTTAAGGGGCCACGAGACACTTTAGTTATTTAATTAAAAACAAAATCTATTCTAATTTCATCAAATTAATTTACTCTGACCTGCATATTCTTCAGCAACCCTATTTTCTAATCCTAAAGCCACCCCAGACCATAGATTCTCTTACAAATGTTTCTCTTCTTCCTTACAAAATTATCGGACAATTTAATGGCGCCACCCTATTATTCAAAAAGCCGACCTCTGTTCTTATTTCGCACAATTTTTCTTCCTCGAGCTGAAAAAAATATCTCCACTTCATCTATAAAAAACCACGCATACCCTTTTATTCTGCCGTTTCGTTCCTCAGAATAAAATCGCAAGCTTCAGAATTGTAAATGATCGCTATTCCTTTTCTCTTTTTCCTTCAATTTTACAGCAAACATCGAAAACCTTCTATTTCAAAACCGCTCCCCTTCACTCGTTTATTCTCTTCCTGTATTGATAACGATCTATAAAAAAAAGGGTAATCATGATTTAAATCGCGAGTTCTCTGAAGCTCCCAGGAAGCGCTCGTGTGCAAGGAGATGGGCGACGCTGGTACATGGTAAGTCAAATTTTCTGATGAGGTTTTGGTGCGATGGTTGGCAACATAGGTAAAGTCGTGATTGGGGAAAAGTCAGGTCGAGATTTTGAACTTGGTGATGTTAAAAGTCGACTGTGGGATATTAGGGGCATGTGATGTATTGTCGATGAAATAGGGATGCGGAGTGAAGTTTAGTGAGTCCGAAGTGGTGTTTGAGGCATTTTAGTGGAGTTGAGTTATCTACTACGGGATTGTGGGTACAGGAAGCAGACTTTAATTTAGAGGAGATTGTCTGGTTGTGAACACTGATGGTGTAGTAGGAGGATGTGCACTAACTGGGAATAGGTAAGGAAAATGGGCCGAGGTCAACCTGGGTGGTGAACTGTGACATGGTAGTGAATGAAGATTGTGGGTAAAGTATTCGATGAATTTCCGTAATGGACGATGCAGTATTGGGGCTAATGGCAGTATTTTGGAACTGGTCGAAAGTGCTTTGCAGATTAGTTGAGTTATTTGCAAAAGCGATGAGGTATATATGCCTTTATGAAATCTAAAAATACGTAAAATAAGTTATTTATTTGTTTAAATATTTAATTTAAATAAATAATCTCTGATCGTTATATAAAATTAAATAATCGTAGGTAAGGATTTCGTTCGAAATTCTTTTGAGTAGATTCGAAGCCGAGACGTTTTGGGAATTTAAACAGGATGTTAGGCAAATAAAATCAAGTGAGTAAACTCACTCTCTGCTTCGAAATAATTCATTATAATCGAATTTTTATTTAATACAAATATTTATATGTTTTTTGTTGTTTGTTCGGATGCATTGAATATAATAATGCCTATTATATATATTAGTTATATTTTGGCTTGGTTGTTGTCAATATTATATATATATATATATATATATATATATATATATATTGCATATTTCCCGCAGTACCATTAGAGGATAACCTTATCGCCCCATGATATATTGAGTGGATGACCTTCTATATAGTGATATCCTGCCTTTAAGCAGGATTGGTATTATTTATGTTGTCTAACATCTGTGGATGTAGGGAAAACAGGTTGGAGGGATCCAACTAGATTCCTCAAAATTTATTTATTGTTATTTACAAATTTATTTTACTCAAAAGGAAAATTTATTTTTAGAAGTGGGAATTTGATTTCAAATGGAATTTGAAATAGAAACTTGTTTAATATTTAAAATAAGAAGTGAAATTTATAAACGATGTTTATAAATAAAAGAAAGGAATTTTCATTGGATAATTTATAAATTTAAATTCAAATATGAATTTAAAAAGGGATGTATAATTTGAAAACATTTCAAAGAAAGGAAGCGGTGAAATTTATTATGATCTTCAGAATGTAAAATGAATTGAAATAAATCCATCTGGATTTATGATTACAATTCGACCATTTGGAGTTTGTAAAAAAATAAATTATTTCCAGATAAGATACTGGGATTATATTGAATAGAATCTAAAATTTAAAAATGAAAGTAGATTCCATGTTTATATATATAAGTTATATAAAATAAAATATTCCAAATTGGGAATCGAGTAGTTTCAAATAGATTATTGAAATGGAAGTTAATTTATAAACAACGTTTACAAATGTGATGAAGTAATTTTCATCGATTATTTTGGAAATAGATTTTCAAATGTAAGAAATGGAATAGAAGGTGAGATTTAAATCGAGTTTTTGTATTACAAGCTTTTACCTATCTCAAGATAAGAATGTTGTCGATCAAGGTCTAAGAGGTAATTAAAATACCCTAACTTGAACGACTTCACTATTATCGAGGGATGATATTAGTTTGCAATGGTAAATGATGTGTTATTTCCAAATGAATTGGAATTTAATATAGAAATTGAGTTATAAATAATTTTATAATAGATTTATGAATTTGGATGAAGTAATCAACGATTTTGGAGAATCGAAGTGTTTAAGTTAGATTTGGGAAATTGGTTAACTTATATTAAAATATGGAAGATAGGAATTGGAATTTAGTTTATAAACAAAGGTTAATGTTTATATTAAAATTTAATTAAAATGAACTCGCCGCAGCGCAGTAGTTCGTAATTTGATGATTTGAACTTTAATTGAGTATATGAAACTCAATATAAGTCGGAATTTGATGAAACAAGAAACGTTTGGACCTATTGAATGATAATTTTCTAATGGAGGAGAAAAATATTGATTTCGTCTTATAGATTTTGAGTTATATTAAAATCAAGTTTTTAGAAAAATAGTGCTATAATCGTTTTCAAACCATAATGGTTTATTTAATAAATTAAATGGATTTTAAGTGAATAAGATCTAGATATCCATTTGAAAAATCCAGACTTGAGTTATAAAATAAATATGAACTCAAGCGGAGTGAATAAAGTTATTTTTGAAATAAAAATCAGATTTTGCATTATATATTAATATTAACTAATTTGTAAAGGAAATTAGTTAACGGAGTTTTGATCAAACTTAACCTAGGTTAAGTGAATTGGAATTGTAACTTATAACTTGCAGTTGAATACGAAACTCGAGTTAGAATTAGATTTGATTGGTATATAAGCGAATTAAAATATATTTGAACATGATATGTTCAAATCAAAAGTGCATTAGGCAAAAAGAGCTAATTAAAGAAATGATTAGCGAATTTCATTTAAAATGATTAGATTAATTGAAATGAATTGGAAATGGGCATACATATGTTAAACAGTTATGGAATTAAGAGAATGATGGTTATAATTTGAGTGCCCGACAGAAAGGTACATGTTTAAATTCTATAAGAGATTTTATGAGCCTATTGGGCAAGCCGCTTGGCTTTTTAATTTTCTTTTTGAATGGAAAGGGCCTAGAGAGGCGATTTGTAGTTGTACCGATTGAGCCGTACAAAGGAGACGCTGGCGAAATTTTCTAGAAATTTAAGAAGTTAGAATACAGATATGGTATATGTGTTGTACTCTGATATGGTATGTATATACAATACAGATTTGTATTTCAAACTTTTGATATATGATATTATATTTTGTTTAGTTCTACTGTGAGATTCTGATGTTTTCTTTTGTTCTATCTTCTATCCATTTCTATTTCTTTAACCCTGATGCCTCATATTTCTGTGCAATTTGGGTTGGACGTAAGTCCTTTTAGTCAACTCAGATGGCATGGATTTGTGGGCCATCATATACCAATTTACCTATGTTCACATATGTCTGTTTATTTTGAAAAAAAATTCTTATATTTTATACTATATTTATACTAATTTATTTAATTTTTTTACTTCGTTTAGGGAACAAATTCCTAGTTCTCTTCTTAATTTAGTAGACACTGCTTTGGTTAATGGTTTACTTAATATATATGCAATTTGATTTTGTATGTTAATAAATTATAGTGAAATATTTTCTTTATTTACGTTATCTCTTAGAAAATGATGTCTCACATCAATATGTTTTGTTCCAGCATGATGTTTAGGACTTTTAGATAGATTTATAGAACTTGTATTAACGCAGTAAATCGGTGATTTGGTTATATTTAAACAAAAATCTCTTAGAATTTGTTGCATACATATTACTTGAGAACTATAAAAAGCACCAGATATTTATTCTGCTTTAGTTGTTGATAAGAAAACAGTATATTTCTTTTTACTAAACCAGGAAACTAAGGAATGACGCAAAATGTGACAAGTTCCACTTGTGCTTTTTCGATCTGATTTACAACTAGCATAGTCAGCATTGCAATACGAAATTAAATCTAGTGAATCATTCTTAGGGTAGAATAATCCGAAGTCTAATGTACGTTTGACATATCTTATAATATGTTTTACGAATTTTAAGTGAGTTTCCTTAGGTTGTGATTGATATTTAGCGCAGAGACAAATGCTATGCATTATGCCTGGTCTAGTTACAGTTATATATAGAAAAGATCCCATCATTCCTCTGTAAAGTTTCTGATCTACATCTTTTGAAGAATCATCTTTACTTAAGGCTTTATTGGTTACCATAGAAGTGGGTTTTCCTTTAGTACTAGCCATATTAAATTTATTGATTAATCCCTAGTGTATTTTCTTGATTAATAAATATTTCATTATCTAATTGTCTAATTTGTAATCCTAAGATGAAAGTAAGTTCTACAATATGACTCATTTCAAATTTTCTATTCATGATTTCAGAGAATTCTTGATTCATTTTATTATTAGTTGATCAGAAAATTATATCATCTATATAGATTCATACTAATTGAATATCATTTTCATTTCTTTTAACAAATAATTTATTATCTACTTTACCATTTTCAACATTTAATAGTAATAAGTATGCTCCTAATCGATCGTACTAGGCTCTAAGAGTTTGTTTTAAACCGTACAAGGATTTATTTAATTTATAAACATGATTAGGAAATTTTTCATATTCGAATAATAAGGGTTGTTCAACGTAACGTCTTCTTAAACGAATCCATTTAGAAAAGTAATTTTTACATCCATTTGAAATAATTTGAAATTATTATGATTAGTGAAAGCAAGTAGAAATCTAATAGCTTCTAATCTTGCTATAGGAGCAAAAGTTTCGTCATAATTTATTCCTTCTTGCCGACAATATTCTTGAGCAATAATCGTGCTGTATTTCTAACGACCTCGCCAAGTTCATTTATTTTATTTTATATACCCATTTAGTTCCTATTATAGGTTTATCATATGGTCTAGGAACAAGTTGCCATACATCGTTTTTGGTTAACTGATTCAATTCCTCTTGCATAACAAGTATCCGTGAATCATTAGTTGATACTTCCTTTGGATTTTTAGGTTCAACAATTGATATAAATGCTATATTAATCGTATTATTTAATTGATTTCCTGTTCTAACTACAGATTCAATATCTGCTAGAATATTCTCTACAGGATGAGCTCTTAAAATCCTAACTCTTTTGTTAGGTTGATTAATTTCATTATTATTCCATTTGATTCATCATTATTATCAAATTCATGTTTATTTTTATTTAAATCTTTATAATTTTCATCAAAGGAAACATTTAAAGTTTCTTCAATAGTATTAGTTTTAAATCGAAAACTCTAAAAACTTTACTTCTATTTGAATATTGAATAAATATTCCTTTATCTAATCATGGATCAAATTTATCTAAATTATCTTTAATATTTAAAATTAAGCATTTACTCCCAAAAATTCTGAAGTAAGATACATTCGGTTTCTTTTTATACAGAAGTTCGTATGGAGTTTTATTAGTCAATAGTCTAATTAAAATTCTATTTAAAATATAACTAGCTGTAGCGGCTGCTTCAGCGCAAAAACTTTTAGGTAAACAACTATCAGAAAGCATAGTTTTCGCACACTCTTGTATCGTCCTATTTTTACGCTCAACTACTATGTTTTCTTGAGGATTTCTTGAAAAGGAAATTTTATAAGTCCCTTTTTATTGCAATTTTTTAATTTTCATTTTCAAATTCTCCATCGTGATCACTACGTATAGTACTAATTTTAAAAGATAACAGATTTTGAATTCTTTTAGCCAAAATTTAAAGATAATTCAAAAGCATCACTTTTATGTTTAAGAAACGATGTCCAAGTAAATCTAGAGAAATCATTGATAATAAAGAAAATGTATCTACAATGGTTTGTTGAATGTATTTAAGACGAACCAAATAAATCCATATGAAGTAATTCTAATGGATTTGAAATGGTAATCTCATCTTTTGACTTGAATGGACTTTTTCTTAATTTCCCTAATTGGCAAGCCTCACATAAGTTATCTAATTTGAAATTCATTTTGGATAATCCTCTAATTAAGTCTAATCTAGAGATTTTAGAGAGACGTTTGAAATTTAAATGTTTGAATCTCTTATGCCAAATTCAAGGGTCACTTGTATTAGCCAAAAGACACAAATTATCATTTGAAATTTTCATACTTAAGATGAAAATATTTTTCTTTCGAATTCCTTTAAAAATTATATTTGAATTATTATCTTTGATAAAGCACTTGTCTTTTTCAAATTTAATTTTATACCCTTTATTGCATAATTGACTTATAATTAGTAAGTTATGATTTAATTTCCTAACCAATAAAACATAAGAAATAGTAGGAGTTTTAGAATTACCGAACTGCCGATTCCAATCATATATCCTTTCAAGTTCTCACCAAAATTGACCATTCGTACATCTTCATAGATTATATTATTCAATAAGTTCGGATTTCTTGTCATATGCCTCAAACAGCCACTATCCAGTATCCATTTATCTCTTTTGATTTGAACCAACTGACCATCAAGTTTTGAATCACCAACAGCCATGTAACACCTCTGTTCATGTACAACACACCAATTTGGTAGACAACCTGACTTTTAATAATAATTAAATGTAGACTTATAAAACAATGATGTAATGCATACTTTTAAACTAGTGTTATGAAAATCTTCAAATTTTGCCATTTAAACTTTTCAAAATTCAGATTATGGAAACTTTGAAAACCAATGGTCTGATACCAATTGTTGGAGAAGCGGATTAAGGGTTTTAAGGCAAGTGAAACGCTAGAAGGGGTGAATGAGACGGCCCCAAAACCCCCATACGACGGTGGCAAGGGTAATCTTTAGAATATAACACATAAACAGATAATAGCAGAACAGAAATAATTAAATACACAAGATAATGTACAATAGAATACACTGGATAAAAATAATCATCTAAGTTACACAGTATACAGGATCATACTTAGTACAAAATACAGTTCAACTATACATAAATATCTACAGCGGAAAACAAAACAAAATATGTACAATAGGAGCTGAACAGCATAAAAAGAGATAAATGATAGAATCCATCTTCAGCTCTAGCTATCCAGAAAGAGCCTGCTACAACCTGAATACAAGGCTGCCCGTGTAGAAATAGGGGTACCCGAGTTTGCAAGTGAAACAAACTACGAGTCAGTCATGGGACTGGTATGAGAAATCTACTTAATTGGTTAACCAATAATAAGAAGGCAAATCATAGGACCACGCCACTTTCGCGGAACGGGTTTACTCCATTGGATTGCCAATGCTTTAAAATAAGCAAATCTTTTAAACATCGCAATGCTTTTTATAAAAATGAAGCCATTATAAGACTCGGTTCCCATCACACAATGCAACGCTAACCGGAGGATAGAGTTTTACCTTATAATGGACAAAATATGCTTGATACGAGCAAAACAAATCATTTGATATTATTACTAGTGTTTATATGTTTCAAAAACAATTTCAATCATAACTATCAATCATAGATGGCATGGGTACCATATATTATGTCGCCATATATAGGTATACAATCAAAACCGCACGGTGTCGTATTTGGAAATTGGATTTTTGTCATGAACCAAGGAAAAAGATAGTCCTTACCGAATTCGAGACTCTCTAGCCCGAGCCTAAGGATCAGACACAGGTGAGCCCTTGGATCGTCAGGGCTGGTCCACCGATGTGGATTAAAATGCCTGAATACTGCGTTTCCCCAGCCTTTGGGGGCGTAAATGAGTCCTATGACTCCATCGGCTCCACATAGTCACCGATATTTCCGAGGCGCCTCGCAATCCAACAACCACACAGGTGAAAATAATATAAATGTCTGAGCTGTTAGGTCACTAACACCACCCAAGCTAGAAGGAAACGCATGTACTCCCCGAGGTCCTCTCCCGTTTCTGGTTCATACCGGGGTGTGAGGCTCGCGAATTAACGTTATACACAAAGCTATGCCATGCAGGCTGTGCTTTGATCATCAACCATAAGACTTTGCTTTTCAATAGAAGCCATGATCATCTGCCACTTAGGCATGCCACACAGACAGTTCACTCCATGCGACTGATTTCTATCGATATATAACCTCTGAGCTCGTACGTCTCAGAGAAGGGCGTTAAGCAAGAGAATAAATTCTCCACCGCCAAACAGATATATATTTATTAGATATCAATCTACACAGAACAAAATCCAATGTCAGACACACAGTCCATTTACAAGTTCGTTCTAGGTCTAAACGAAACCGGAGGCGTCTTATACCTCGCATATCCATCGATCTTCAAGTACGTCTGGACGATCACCACTTATTATCTATATTTTGGGATGCCTCCCAATCAAGACATCAGTAATCATCCAACCGATGCGAAGATCTCCAGTCTTCAACCACCGTTTTCATCATCGACTTCTTATCGCTGATCAATTATTTGAAATGAGATTTAACTCGGCCTTTTCAAATAATTCACGTATATTTAGAATTTAAATCAATTCGTTTCAATGGTTAAAATATACGACATTAATAATTCTGTTCTTAAATGTAATTTTCACGGCAAAACACATTCAACCATCAAATATCCAATAAACCGGGTAAATTCGGTTTATTTCCATTCCATATCATTTATAACATTTTATAACGATTTATCACTATTTTTATTCATTTAAAAATAGCCAATTCATTCAAACGACGTTTTAGGCCATAACGCGGCTGTGGCACTGTTTTTCTTCAGATTTGATTTACACATATCTGAAAATCTAACTGTTGGATCTTCACAAGTTTTATATCATTAGAATGATCTTTTCAAAACGAATCCAACGATTTCATTTTTGGGAAAATCCGACGGTCGGATCTCACGGTAGAATCGTTTGAGGTTACGATTTCAAAATACGAACTGTAGCATCGTTATTCGATTTAATTTAATTATATTTACATATATATATAATCGATTCTGGCGCTGTTTTTCTTTAGATTGAATTAAACATTCCAGACAATCCAACCATTGGATCTTTACAAAGTTGGTGTCGTTGGAAAGATATTCCAAAGCGAACCCAACGGTTTCGGTTTCGGGAAAATCTGATGGTCGGATCTCCCGCACTAATCGTTTGAAATCATGGTTTCAAAATACGAACTGCAGCTTCGTTATTCGATTTAATTTAATTATATTTATATATATATAATCCATTCTTCGATTTCAAAACCATATTCGCTTCATATATTTGATAAAAATGATATTTTCATCCAGCAGATATTTATTTCACCACATCACTATTTTTAACAATTCATGTATCTAATAAAAATGTAATTTTTGTTGTAAAACAATTTATTTCAAAACACGATTATATTATATAGCTCATACATAAGGTAAAAATGTTATTTTTCTCTTTCAAGGAATTTATTCAACACCTGAATTTCTATTTAACACATGAATTTGGTTTCAACACATGAATTTCTATTCAACGCATGAATTTGGTTTCAACACAAGAATGTTTTCTATAGTTTATATATATAATAAAAATGTGATTTTTTTTATTATTAAAAACAATTTATTTCAAAACATGATTATTTTATATAGTTAATACATAAGGTAAAAATGTTATTTTTCTCTTTCAAAGAATTTATTCAACACATGAATTTCTATTCAACACATGAATTTCCATCCAACACATGAATATAGTTTCAACACATGAATATGGTTTCAACACATGAAAATAATTCTAACGCATGAATATTATTGAAAATTTCGGCAGCATAACGGCAGGGTAGTTAAAACCGGCACCGTCCCTAGTAACGGCTCCTTGCTCTACCTTAAAGTCTCATAGTATCTAGTTCGTACGCAGACAAATTTTCCTATATACTAATCCTATTGGGATTTCAACCACAATCAATCATTTCAAATCAACCATTCATGATATTCACCAAATTTTCACATCAACCAATAATCCAAACTATATCACAACCAATATATATATCATCCATGGTCTGTGGACGAGGGGAGTGTATATATATATATATAAAAAAACTATATTTCGATTTCATTTCAATATCATTTAAATTCATTTCAACGCATATATGATTTCTACAACGCATATATAACTTATACATCGAACATACAACTTATACAACGCTTATACATGAGGTGTACAACTCTTATATAACTCATACATCGATTATATAATTTATACATCGTTATTTCCATATCGTTTATAATTCAGAAATCTCACATTGGGTTCCACTCATCCAAAAATTGTAGAAGGCTCAGAAAAATATCCGGGCACTTCTAGAATGTAGAAGACGTCAGCACGAGTCCACTGTCTCTTATTTCACTGTATTTCGATCACATAGCAAAAAGATATGATTTTTAGAAGTTTGCAACACTTAAAAGTGTAAAAATCGGTTCAAATTAGAACAGGCCGTACCTTTTTGAAATTAGTTCGAATCTAGGTTTTGAATTTGCAATCAAACGGGGTAACGGTTTGAGGATCGGGTTGCACGAGGTCGAAGGGGGAGGTGGGGCGCGGGTTCACCAGTGGTGCGGTGGTCTCCGGTGGCTGGGGCAACTCACAGCGACGCTTGAAACAATCGGATTTTTGATCCCGATATCTCCACGAAAATTCCACGAAAAAATCCAAACCTTATATTGGTTTGAAGCTTGAGTAATCCTTTACAAAATTCCCCACTGGAGCATGTAATTTTATTAAGTAGTTTGAGAAATTTTGAAGAGAGAAGGAGTGGAAACGTTTCCATCGTTCATCATAGCGGGGAGAGAGAAAAGGCGGCTTTTTTTATTTTTAATTATGATGGAAAAATTCTATTAGGCCATATTTATATTAGTTTGAAAATTAGGGTTTTTATAAACGAACACCAATTCAAACCCAATGACCGTCGCCCCTAGCTAAATACCCCCATCCCGAACACAATGGGATATGTTTCGCTGGCCAATTCGACTGTTATAGCCAGTTATTCTTCAAATTAAAGTATAAAACATTCAATATTTGATTTGAACGTACATTTTAATCTGCCAGGGCCACATACTGATCCCAAAAATTCTAGAAAAATAAATCTAGATATGTTTTGACGATACGGTCCCAACAAAACTAGTTTCGTCGAGTTCTGAGACCGTTTGAAAAATGACCATTTTCTGATCGATCCAATTTAACTGAAATCAACCAAACACATTTTCCTTCGCCACACTCACATATTAACTTCAAAAATTATGGAATTTGAAACCTAACAATAATTTGACATCCTGTATCCAACAAAAGTGGTTTCGTCGAATTCTGAGGTCGTTTGCAAAATATCTATTTTCAAGGGCTATATATTCTCTATAGCGACCTTTCTGAAAATTCCTTTGGCCATAACTTTTGATTCCCGCTACGAAACTTGGATTTTTCAGATTCGTTATAAAGATATTCATAAACAAATTTAGATATTTTTGGCACTAAAATCCATTTTAATTTGCACACAGTACAGTCAGTCAAAGTTTGAATTCCAATTTTGAAACTGCCGCGCCATTTCAGGCCTTGTTTATAATTAAAAATAATTATATTTATTTCCAAACGTCGATTCAAACATACTTTTCGTCGTTATTATTTAAAATAATTTATTTTAAATATTCAAAATCCACTAAAATAGCCAAATTAAAATTTTTAAATTGGTTCAGATTTTCCGGGTTGTTGCAATCTCCCCCACTTAAAACTTTTCGTCCCTAAAAAGGAACGAAGTCAAAAGTTGTTTAATTAACCAACTCAACTTTCATTTTGGCTTCCATTCTTCAACTTTTCAGTTTCTAAGAATTTTCAAATTCTTCAAAAATTTGGCTAACACCCTAAATTTTCGAAAAATTTCGCCATAACCCCCTTTGTACGGGGAGGGGTTTGGAAATTTATTGGGTCGTATTAGGTACCCAATAAATCCTAATAAGCATGCACATATTTATAGTGATATATTCCGGTGTCCACAGGGGAGTGTGTATAGATCATAACTCAAGAGAATAAATTCTTGTCACCCTATAAATGGTTTTTGTGCCTTAATGACCAGAGAGACGTGTTTATTGTCATCTCCAGACCCGTGCAGGGTTTTTATTAATCTTGCAATTTACCGTTACATTTTATATGGTCCATATCAGTCATCAGTTCAACCTGTAATATATCATTGCCATACAAGCCTCTCGCTCGTATGGTAAATCTTCAACCTCGTCACACAAGCCCCAAATGCTTATGTGGTATATGATGAAGTATGCCTATCTTCAAGAAGTATGCCATGTAGTGTAGTTCAAAATTAATTGTTACTATCCTATGGCGACATTTATTATTACACACAGAACAACCAGCACTCTGCATCTAATGGCATTCACAGGAGTTTATATAATAATAAAATTGCGCATCCAACTCGTTAAGTTTAACCTATTTGTCGGGCACGCAAATAAATTCTTTACTCAACAGCTAATCCATTTACCTGTTTAAACATATATAATGTATGTGCATATGTTTCTATCTATTTTTAAATCAGTTCAATACTTGATTCACTTGCATACATTTAACTTCTTTCTCTTATTGATTAAATTAACTATCATTCTAATAATTTAATTAATCAAATCCACAATCACACAACACAAACAACAATCAATTTGTTGATTAACTTTTCAAAAATATACCAATTAATTCATATACTCTTTTGAAAACATTCAGAATATATAAATTAAGAGTTTACATGCATGAAAAGAAAACAACAGCAAAGTAGAGAACGAAATGGGAATGCAAATATGGTAAATGTACCTTGCACCAGAGTCAATTAGAGATATCCAGCCTGCACTTTGGATAGGCTTTCTTAATGCTCTCCTCAGTTTCCCACGTACAATCTCGCGGATCTCCACTGCATTGCACTTTGACTAAGTGAACCTTCTTGTTCCTCGGCTCTTTGGTTTCTTTTCCAATAATCTTTAGCGGTTCTCTTCTCACAGCCAATTCTGGAGTAATTTCTATATCCCATTGCGCTGCTTCTTCCACGATCAAGTCTGGATCATGAACATGCTTTCGAAGTTGAGATACATGAAATACATTATGTACTCCAGGTAACCATTCTGGCAATTGAACTTTATAAGCGATAGTTCCAATCCGTTCAAGTATAGGGAATGGACCAATAAATTTGGGCGCCAACTTCCCAGTTTTTCCAAATCGAATCACTCCTCTCATCGGAGAAACCCTTAGATACACATAGTCACCAACAGCAAATGCTAAATCCCTCCTTCTCGAGTCTGCATAGCTCTTCTGTCGGCTTTGAGCTGCTAGCAATTGTTTCTTAATGAAATCGACTTTATCCGCAGCTTCGTGAATCATCTCTGGTCCCAATACAAGCCTATTACCAGGTTCAACCCAACAAGTAGGAGATCGTCACGGTCTACCATACAATGCTTCGAATGGTGACATTGTCAAGCTCGCTTGATAGCTGTTGTTGTATGAGAACTCAGCCAAATGCAAATGGTCTTCCCATGATCCACCAAAATCAAGAACACAAGCCCGCAATAAATCTTCTAGTATACGATTCATCCTCTCAGTCTGACCATCTGTCTGAGGATGATAGGCGGTGCTTAGATTCAGCTTTGTCCCCAGTTCTACTTGAAATGCCTCCCAGAATTTTCTAGTAAATATTGGATCTCTATCATTAACTATACTGATAGGTACTCCATGTAGCTTAACAATTTCTCTGAAATAAATCTGTGCTAGACTTTGAGCGGTTCTATTGGATCTAACAGGTATAAAATGGGCGGTCTTCATGAAGCGATCTATGATAACCCAAATACTATCATTCCCTTTTCTGATTCTGGGCAACCCGTCTATGAAATCCATAGAACTGTGTTCCCACTTACAACCTGGAATGTCCAATGGCTGCAATAATCCGGCAAGTTTTTGTTGGTCGCTTTTGAATAGTTGGCAAGTAGAGCACCTGCTAACATATAAAGAAATGTCTCTCTTCATCGGTCTCCACCGGAATGTATGCTTGATATCATTATACATTGTGATCACTCCGGGATGTATACTAAGCTTTGACTTGTGGCATTCATCCAGTACTTCCCTCCGGAGCTCAGAAATGTTAGGAACACAAATTCGACCTTTTAGCCTTAGAACCCCTAACTCAAGGGTTCGCCTTTCTGTAGTCTTTCTCTGATCCTCTGAATGAACTGATCGTCCTTCTGAAGAGCAGATATTTTATCAATCAATGAAGTCGTAATAATAAAATTGGCAATCATTACATTCTTTCTACATAGCGCATCAGCCACAACATTGGCTTTCCCTGGAGTGTAGAAAATGTCAAAATCGTATGCTGTAAGAAATTCTAGCCAACGCTGCTGTCTCAGATTCAAGTCTTTCTGGGTGAACAAGTACTTCAATGACTGATGGTCTGTATATAGTTCGAATTTCTCACCCAAAAGATAATGCCTCCAGATTTTCAAAGCAAATACAATGGCTAACAACTCAAGATCATGAGTAACGTAATTTTTCTCATGCGGTTTCAGTTGACGGCTAGCATAAGCAACCACTTGACCTATTTGCATTAATACTGCACCAAGGCCTTCTCTAGAGGCATCTATCCAAACTTTTAAGTCTTGATTGCCATCGATAATCATTAACACTGGAGCAGTTGTTAATCTTAATTTTAGCTTCTGAAAAGCCTACTCACATTCAGGAGTCCACTTGAATCTTGCATACTTCTTTGTAAGCTTTGTTAACGAACTAGATATCTTCGAAAAATCTTTAACGAACTTCCAATAATAACTAGCCAATCCAAGAAAACTTCGGACTTCTATGGGAGTACTAGCCTGCTTCCAATCTTGAGTAGTGGTGATTTTACCGGGATCCACAGAAATTCTCTCTTTTGATACAACGTGGCCAAGAAACTTGACTTCTTCTTGCCAGAATATATGTTTGGAAAGTTTAGCCTTCAAAACATTCCTTCGCAGAATTTCTAACACTTGTTCCAAATGTTTCGCGTGCTCGCTCTCTGACTTAGAGAAGATCAATATGTGATCAATGAAAACCAAAACAAATTTATTCAAGACTTCTCTGAATACCATGTTTATCAGATCGACAAAATATGCTGGAGCGTTACATAAGCCGAACGGCATTACTAACCACTCATAGAATAAATTGGGACCTCTGAATGCTGTCATAGGAACACACTCTTCGGGAATACGAAGCTGATGGAAGCCTGTAGCTAGGTCCATCCTTGAGAACACTTGCGCACCATTTAATCGATCCAACAAATCATCAATTCACGACAATGGATATTTGTTCTTTAATGTATGTTTATTCAAGTCATGATAATCCACACATAGTCGAAGAGTACCATCTGACTTTAGGACAAACACCACTGCTGCTCCCTAATCAGAGAAACTAGGCCTGATCAGACCCTTCCATACAAGCTATCAAGTTTGATTATCTAATTCTTCTTTCTCCTTTAGAGTCATTCTCCGAATAGCGTACACTATTGGCCTTGCATTCGGAATTAAAGCGATCTTGAAATCAATTTCTCTCTTCGGAGGTAAACTAACAACTTCTTCGAACACATCCGCATAATTCTTAACGATAGGAATATCTTTTATGATGTCCAGAATATTCTCTGTGACTACAGGGATATTTTCTATCTGAGAAGGAGAAACATCTAGAGCTGATCAAAAGTCTTTTCTATCCGAATTCGGACCTTCACATGGTATGGTTATATAATCCCCTGATTTAATCTTTGCCTTAACCACTCTCTCGGCGCATTTAACCTCAGCTTCATATTTGGTTAACCAATCCAATCCCAAAATAAAATCGAATTCGGGAAAATTCATGACGATCGAGATGGTAGGAAACCGATATCGGGAAAAAGAGACAGGCACCCCACAAATCCAACCAAGATTGAGGGAACCCCAATCGGATTATGGACAGTGATGGGGGTCTTTAAGCTTTTTCAAATTCAAATCCAACTTCTTAACGACATTCTTTGCAATAAAGCTTCGTGACACGCCTGTATCAAATAGTACTTTAACTGGAATGTTTTTGACAGTAAGCGTGCCTTCCAAAACATCTGACCTTCCCTGACTAGCTGAGCGTGTTGAAGTTTCTTCCACTTCATTTACATGTGTGGCTTTAGACTTTTTCTTTAATAGCTGGCAATTCTTCTCGATATGACCAGTCTGATGGCACTTCCGGCATTTCCTAATCTCTGGAGACTTCCTACCGGGTTCAAATCCATCTTTCTTCAAAGATTTATAATTTACCGAGAAATTTCCTTGCTTATTGCAGTTAGAGTAGGCGGCAGTCGTTATTGGTTCTTTCCCAGATTTAACTTTTATCCTATTGACTCCAGGCTTCTTTCTGACCCCAGACGTCGTACCTGCCTCAGGCTGTGTACTTGCCTCCAGGCTATCAGTTTCAAATTTCCTTTTGTTGCTAGAATTGACTTCCTCTTCGTTGTTCAAAAGACCATTCTTATGGAGATCTTCATATTGATAAGCCATGTATATCATTCCAGAAAAAGGAAGCTTCACATGTCCCATTACACTACTTTGGTACTTCCTTTGAAGCCCGTTAATAAACCTCAGATTCTTTCTCTTCGGATTTTGAATTAGATGCGGGGCAAAATGAGAAAGTTCATTGAATTTCTTATGATACTCTGGAATGGTCATATCTCCTTGTATCAGATAATAGATTTCATCACATAATCGCTCAGTTGCCTCTGGAGGAATAAATCTTTCACTGAAAATCTTTTTAAATCTATCCCAGGTAATATTACCTTCTAGATTATCCTTAATAATCGTTTCCCACTAGATTAAAGCTTCATCTTTGAGTGCCCAAGATGCCACTAATCTTTTATGATCATCTCTCAGTTGGAAACGTTCAAAAATTCTTTTAGCAGAACTCATCCAAGCCTGAGTTTGAATAATGGATTCATTTCCCGAGAATGGTACTCCACCCAGATTTCGATATCTCTTTAATAGAGCTTCTATATTTGTTCCTGGCTGTGGGAGCACAATTTGCTCATTAGATGGTTGAACAATAGAATTTCTTCTTTTGTTTATGTCACTCATTTTTCTACATCTGCAAATGGTAGACAAAGTGTCAAGTCAACAGAAAAGGTAATTTTAAAACATAGAGACATATACTTGAATGTAAATGTGTCTATTGGGGTGTATTTCATTCTGCTATACTCGTACTAGGATATTACTGATCCTATCTATAATGAGTTATTCGTCCTAGAACACTACTGGTTCTATTTCTGACGAGTTCGTTAATATGTTAAATTTATGAGCTAAGCTTAAACAAAGCTCTGATACCTCATGTGACGACCCCAAAACCCACATACGATGGTGGCAAGGGTAATCTTTGGAATATAACACATAAACAGATAACAGCAGAACATAAATAATTAAATACACCAGATAATGTACAATAGAATACACTGGATAAACATAATCATCAGAGTTACATAGTATACAGAACCATACTTAGTACAAAATACAGTTCAGCTATACATAAATGTCTATAGCGGAAAACAAAACATAATATGTGTAATAGGAGCTGAACAACATAAAAAAGATAAATGATAGAATCCATGTTCAGCTCCAGCTATCCAGAAAGAGCCTGCTAAAACCTGAATACAAGGCTGGCCGTGTAGAAATAGGGGCACCCGAGTTTGCAAGTGAAACAAACTACGAGTCAGTCATGGGACTGGTATAAGAAATCTACTTAACTGGTTAACCAATAATAACAAGGCAAATCATAGGCCAATGCAACTTTCGCGGAACGGGTTTACTCCATTAGATTGTCAATGTTTTAAAACAAGTAAATCTTTTAAACATCGTAATGCTTTTTATAAAAATGAAGCCATTATAAGACTCAGTTCCCATCACACAATGCAACACAAACTGGAGGATAGAGTTTTACCTTATAATGGCCAAAATATGCTTGATACGAGCAAAACAAATCATTTGATATTATTACAAGTGTTTATATGTTTCAAAAACAATTTCAATCATAACTATCAATCATAGACGGCATGGGTACCATATATCATGTTGCCATATATAGGTATACAATCAAAACCGCATGGTGTCGTATTTGGAAATTGGATTTGCGCCATGAACCAAGGCAAAAGATAGTCCTTACCAAATTCGAGACTCTCTAGCCCGAGCCTCAGGACCCAGACACATGTAAGCCCTTGGATCGTCAGGGCCGGTCCACTGATATGGATTAAAATGCCTGAACACTGCATTTCCCCACCCTTTGGGGCGTAAATGAGTCCTATGACTCCATCGGCTCCACATAGTCACCGATATATCTGAGGCGCCTCTCAATCCAACAACTACATAGTTGAAAATAATATAAATGTCAGGGCTGGTAGGTCATTGACACCATCCCAGCTAGAAGGAAACGCATGTCCTCCCTGAGGTCCTCTCCCATTTCTAGTTCATACCGGGGTGTGAGGCTCGCGAATTAACGTTATACACAAAGCTATGCCACACAGGCCGTGCTTTGATCATCAACCACAAGACTTTGCTTTTTGAACAGAAGCCTTGATCATCTGCCACTTAGGCAACCCACACAGGAAGTTCACTCCATGCGATTAATTTCTATTGATATATAACCTCTGAGCTCGTACGTCTCAGAGAAGGGCGGAATAAATTCTCCATCGCCAAACAGATATATATTTAATAGAGATCAATCAGTATAGAACAAAATCCAATGTCAGACACACAGTCCATTTATAAGTTCATTCTGGGTCTGAACGAAACTGGAGGCACCTTATACCTCACATATCCATTGATCTCCAAGTACGTCTTGACGATCACCACTTATTATCTATATTTTGGGATGCCTCCCAATCAAGACATCAGTAATCATCCAACCGATGTGAAGATCTCTGGTCTTCAACCACCGTCTTCATCATCGACTTCTTATCGCCGATCAATTATTTGAAATGAGATTTAACTCGGCCTTTTCAAATAATTCACGTATATTTAGAATTTAAATCAATTCATTTCAATGGTTAAATTATTCAACATCAATAATTCTGTTCTGAAATGTAATTTTCACGCCAAACACATTCAACCATCAAATATCCAATAAACCGGGTAAATATGGTTTATTTCCATTTCATATTGTTTATAATATTTTATAATGATTTATCGCTATTTTTATTAATTTAAAAATAGCCAATTCATTCAAACGACGCTTCAGGCCATAACGCGGCTGTGGCGCTGTTTTTCTTCAGATTTGATTTACACATATCTGAAAATCTAACCATTGGATTTTCAAAACGAATCCAATGGTATCAGTTTTGGGAAAATCCGATGGTCGGATCTCCGGGTACAATCGTTTGAAGTTACAATTTCAAAATACGAACTGCAGTGTCGTTATTCGATTTAATTTAATTATATATATATAATCGATTCTGGCGTTGTTTTTCTTTAGATTTGAATTAAACATTCCAGACAATCCAACCGTTGGATCTTTACAATGTTGGTGTCGTTGGAAAGATATTTCCAAAGCGAACCCAACGGTTTCGGTTTCGGGAAAATCCGATGGTCGGATCTCCTGCACTAATCGTTTCAAATCACGTTTTCAAATTACGAACTGCAGCTTCATTCTTCGTTTTCAAATCACGTTTTCTCTTTCAAGGAATTTATTCAACACATGAATTTCTATTCAACATATGAATTTCTATTCAACACTTGAATTTGGTTTCAACACATGAATTTCTATTCAACACATGAATTTGGTTTCAACTCATGAATGTTTTCTATAGTTTTATATATATATAATAAAATTGTGATTTTTTATTGTTAAAAACAATTTATTTCAAAACACGATTATTTTATATAGTTAATACATAAGGTAAAAATGTTATTTTTCTCTTTCAAAGAATTTATTCAACATATGAATTTCTATTCAAGACATGAATTTCCATCCAACACATGAATATAGTTTCAACACATGAATATGGTTTCAACACATGAAAATAATTCTAACACATGAATATTATTGAAAATTTCGGCAGCATAATGGCAAGGTAGTTAAAGCTGACATCGTCCCTAGTAAGGCTCCTCGCTCTACCTTAAAGCCTCGCAGCTTTTGACAATGGGGATTCTTAATATCTAGTTCGTACGCAGACGAATTTTTCCCATATACCAATCCTATTGGGATTTCAACCACAATCAATCATTTCAAATCAACCATTCATGATATTCACCAAATTTTCACATCAACCAATAATCCAAACAATATCACAACCAATATATATATCGTCCATGGTCTGTGGACGAGGGGAGTGTGTATATATATATAGATATACGTATATAACTATATTTCGAATACATTTCAATATCATTTCAACTCATTTCAACGCATATATGATTTCTACAACGCATATATAACTTATACATCGAACATACAACTTATACAACGCTTATACATGAGGTGTACAACGCTTATATAACTCATACATCGACTATATAATTTATACATCTTATTTCCATATCGTTTATAATTCAAAAATCTCACATTGGGTTCCACTCCTCCAAAATTGTAGAACGCTCAGAAAAATATCCGGTCTCTTCTAGAATGTAGAAGACGTCCGCACGAGTCCACCGTCTCTTGTTTCACTGGATTTCGATCACATAGCAAAAAGATATGATTTTTAGAAGTTTGCAACACTTAAAAGTGTAAAAATCAGTTTAAATTAGAACAGGCCGTACCTTTCTGAAATTAGTTCGAATCTAGGTTTTGAATTTGCGATCAAACGGGGTAACGGTTTGAGGATCGGGTTGCATAAGGTCGAAGGGGGAGTTGGGGCACGGGTTCGCCAGTGGTGCGGCGGTCTCCGGTGGCTGGAGCAACTCACGGCGGCGCTTGAAACAATCGGATTTTCGAGCCCGATATCTCTACGAAAACTCCACGAAAAATCCAAACTTTATATTGATTTGAAGCTTGAGTGATCCTCTACAAAATCCCCACTGGAGCATGTAATTTTATTGAGTAGTTTGAGAGATTTTGAAGAGAGAAGGAGTGGAAACGTTTCCGTCGTTCATCGTAGCGGGGAGAGAGAAAAGGCGTCTTTTTTATTTTTAATTATGATGGAAAAATTCTATTGGGCCATATTTATATTAGTTTGAAAATTAGGGTTTTTATAAACGAATACCAATTCAAACCCAACGACTATCGCCCCTAACTAAATACCCCCATCCCGAACATAATGGGATATGTTTCGTAGGCCAATTCGACTATTACAGTCAGTTATTCTTCAAATTAAAGTATAAAACATTCAATATTTGATTTAAACCTACATTTTAATCTGACAGGGCCATATACTGATCCCAGAAAATCCAGAAAAATAAATCTAGCTATGTTTTGATGATACGGCCACAATAAAACTAGTCTCGTCGAATTCTGAGACCGTTTGAAAAATGACCATTTTCTGGTCGATCCAATTTAACTGAAGTCAACCAAACACATTTTCCTTCGCCACACTCACATATTAACTTCAAAAACTATGGAATTTTAAACCTAGCAATAATTTGACATCCCGGATCCAACAAAAGTGGTTTCGTCAAATTCTGAGGTTGTTTGCAAAATGTCTATTTTCAAGGGCAATATATTCTCTATAGCGACCTTTCTGAAAATTCATTTGGCCATAACTTTTGATTCCCGCTATGAAACTTCGATTTTTCAGATTCTATAGAAAGATATTCATAAACAGATTTAGATATTTTTCGTTTCACTAAAATCCGTTTTAATTTACACCCGGTACAGTCAGTCAAAGTTTGAATTCCAATTTTGAAACTACCGCGCCATTTCAGGCCTTTTTTATAATTAAAAATAATTATATTTATTTCCAAGCGTCGATTCAAACATATTTTTATCATTATTATTTAAAATAATTTATTTTAAATATTTAAAATCCAGTAAAATAGCCAAATTAAAAATTTTAAATTGGTTCAGATTTTCCGGGTTATTACGGTGAATACCGTTTTATGGAATTTATTAATTTCTTGGAATCTTTTTGGATTAAACAAAACAGTATGCAGATCACATATATTGACAAACATAGAATCAATCACGGAATGTGGAAAATAAAAGTAAAATCAGTAAAAGGAAAGTACACACTGGGATTTTATACTGATTCAGGACTCCCCTACATTCAGTCTCACACAATGCTGGGTTGATGCATATTTTTAGTCAACAATATGCAATTACAATCCTTGATTTCAGGGCTGCATGCGCACACCCTAACTGATTCCAAGTACAGTGGCATTTAGTAGATTTACGGGCTACAACTTTGCACCCAATTGATTTCCAAGACATAATCACACCCAGTCACTTTATACGGGACAAGACCACACCCTTCTCTTATTAGTTTTTGTAGTACTGACTCTATAAAACTTGATCTTGAGATCTTTAATTACAAACAGCCTATAACTCTTGAGTAGCAATTGAATTTAGATAGATTTTGAATTGAAAGAGAAGAAGAATGATATGATTCCCACTAAAATCAATAGAGCATAAGTACAGAAAGATTCCAAGATATTAAAAAATTACATAAAATGCTATTTACCCCTCTCTAGTGTTTCACTTGCCTTAAGATCCTTAATCCGCATCTTTAACAGCAATCAATATAGGATTTTTTGCCGAGATAAAAAGGTCATAAATAGTGTAATTACTATTGTAACAATATTTGTTTTGGGGAATTAATTAAATAGGATAGATCTGCCTAAATGTTTACAATAAAAATGGTATTTAGGAATATAAATTTGTAATTCCAACAAGGGAATAAATAAATAAATAGCTAACTTATATATATGTACATATGTTCACATAGGAATTAAATGGAATTAAATTTGTAGTAACATTTGGGAGTTACAATAATTAGATTACAATTTAAATGTGATTGATATAAATGACATTTGAAAGGATAATAAATGCCTTAGGAAAATATGACCATTAATGTCATAAAGGACATTAAATAGGTCTAACGATGCCTTAAGAAATATGACCGTTAAGGTCATTAGTGGCAGGTAACCTAATTAATAATAATAACAGGAATACAAAGGGAAATTTATGGTGACTGGTTGTCATAGTAAATACTAAGTCCAATAAGTGAATTAATAAATAAACATCCTAGAATAGGAAGTTATTGGTTTTCCTTATTTATTTCTAGTTTATCTAGAATTAATGTAATTAAGAATCAAGATTGGACTTAGTAGGTTAATGGTGCAAGGTTAGTTGCCTTATCCAGCAAAAGTCTACACTTTCCAAGAGTCAAATATGTGTACAATTAATGTGAGACATCAATAACCATAGGAAACTATGACCAAAGTTAATTGCCTAACGAGGATTATTTCCTAAAATAAGGTTGATCTCAAGTGTGAGGTATTAAGTGGTTGTAAGACCCGGCTCCTGTCCCAAAAGAGGAAACCTTAAAAAAGGAAATAATTTATAAACGCAAGCATGTATCGGGATAGAGGTATTAAGTAGTTGGATCCACTCTTAAAGGGTATTAAGTGATTGTAAAGCTCACCTCTCCATAAACAAGAGTATTAAATGACTACTGGGTACGAGTTTGGTAATCCCCACGTAGGTCCGCTTCCTCAAGGTAGTAAGTGACTAGGGTGGGAGTTCTCATTGGGATTAGGCATTAAATGACCACTACGGATGTATCACAGGTCTGCCTATCCTGCGGGAAGTATTAATTAGCTAGGGGATTATCTAATAAAGTCAGCTAGATGGCAACATAGGCGTCCGCCAGGGGAAGATTATAAATGATGAGATGTCGTCTATCTATCATGTAGCTAATAGGTGGATGGTTACTATCTCTCTCCTTATGCGGGATTTCGGGTATATATGTGAATAACAGAAGCCTTAAATTAGTAGGACTTAGTAGTTAGTTTCCTGTAATTTATATTAGTGTATAGTAAACCACCGAGTAAGGTATTAAGTGATTGATAGGTCCGCCTAGGGTCTTAAGTGATCAGAAGGATCTACCCATATCATATATTAATAGTGAGGTCTTGAGCGGCAACATAGAAATAATTAACCTCCTTATGGAATAGTGAGCAGTTGGGAGCCCATCCCTTAGTCTTTGGTAATTAGTTGAATGGTGGTTTAAAGGCTTCATCCTTATGCGTAAACATTCTTTCTCAGTATTGTGAAATAGTTACGATTAGGAAACTACTTTTGGTATGGTAGTTTGTCGTTGTGTGTAAATCTATACCAGGTTAGGTTAGAATTACTAGCCTTGTTAAACTTATGTTTTCGTTCTGACCAAACGAGATACATTTTTGTATTGTAGACAATGTTACACATTTTCTACTCACTAGGACTTATTATTCTAATCCCCCTCCTCATAAAAGCTCTCTGGTTTAGCTCGAGGAAGAAAGGTCCTAGAAAGTGTTCAGTTTGGTTTTTGGATCTCGTTCTCTCATGCTCGATATCGATGTGACGATGTGCTTTAAGGTAGTCGTCTTAGTCAGTATTAGTTATCTCATTTTGTTTCCGTTGTTAATTAGTTTTATTTTACTCTGATTATGCTCATTCTTATTATTTGCAAGTACCAGATTTAGACTTTCCATTTTGGATAGGTTTGGATTTCGATTTTTATCAAAATTTGGGCTCAGTAAGGTGCGGGGTGTTACATTTAGTATCAGAGCTTTGGTTTAGACGGTCATAGGAATTAATAAATTAGGATTAGTGAGAGAACGTGTTCAAACTTCTTTCCTATTTTCTTTCTTCATTCTAACTTGAATCTAAATTATTTTAACGATGAGATAGTCATGGCTTATATAACTAAGATTGGTTTTAAACGACTAGAAGTTAGAAATGTTTTGAGATTGAGTATTCAGTCAACCCCGATTTACCCCACGGTGCATTTGGTAATTTTGTTTTGGAAAAGCATGAGGACGATATATGGTGAATCTTGTGGACTTGTGCTTGTGACAGGACGAAAAGCTATCTACAATTGAGATAGTCGCGATTTCTTGTTTTTGGCTTCGTTTGGCAGTTCCAGTCAATGACCTTATTTTGGTTTTGAAACTAGAAATTCATGTTCATGTGTCGTTATGGTCCGGAAATATAATTATGAAACATATTCATTCGTAAATCCGAATATTCTTTTGATGAAGTTATTCGTTTAAGTCCTTAGTCTTATATATTCGGAAAGATTTCAGTATTAAATCTATTTTTGAAATTAGAGAGGGTTTTCACAAAATTTAAATTATAGTGTAACGACCCGGATTTTTAGTCGTTTAGATTTGAACATTTCAATTTGTTTTAAATGTTGTATTGGAAATATAAAAGGATTTTAAATAAATTGATTATCATTTTTGAAAATATCGAATTTAAGAATTAAGTTAGTTTATTTGAAAGTTATATAAAATTCTATTTGAGTATATACAATAATAATAATTTATTATTAATAGATTTGTTTGTTTGGAATCAATTTAGTTTATCGATTTAATTTGGAACTTAAGAATAATCAATTTTCAAACGACCTCGGATTTCTACGAAACTAATTTTATAAAATCTATAATGGCTAATTATTGTAAGATTTCCAATTTCAAGTCAACTGGAGTTATGGTCTTTTCCAATTTCTAATTTCAAGTCAACAAAATTTGTTTTCACTGTAAGTTAGCTTTATTTTACTCTGACTATGCTCCTGATCATTGATTAAAGAGAAAATTAAACCTCTCCGCCAGATCATCGATATGATCTTTTAACTGTCGTGACTTCACGAGTTTGTCGTCCATATAAACTTCCATGGATCTCCCAATTTGATCTTTTAATATTCGATAGGCGAGCTGTTAATAGATAGCCCTATCATTTTTCAATCTAATCCCAAAATCGGCGATGAAGCTCGTATTATAGGTCGAGTACTATAACACCCCGTAAATATATATATTAGTCTAGAAATTTAAATAATAATAATAAGTTAAATAAACAATAAATTTAAGACAATAGAAAAATGAATTTTTGAATAATTAAGAATTTAGCCATGAAAATATTTTATTTGTGCTTGTGACGAAATTCTTATACGTTTTCATATGAAATATGTTGAAAACGGTGTTCATATGAAGAAATTGCAATTTAATGAAATTATATGGTAAATTTGTATATATATGCGTTTAAATTAATAATATATATAAGGGATAAACGACAAAATTTAGATAATAATAACATTCCCTTAGAATATGTCACATAAGGAAAAGAATTAGTAATAAAAGGTAAGTAATAATTAATTAAATAACATCATGCGCCACCAGGCACATTGGGCTTTTTTGCCTATGAGCGGTCGACCGCCCGCTATAGGAGGTGTCAACCGCGTGGTTTGGCCAAAGCCCAGTGAGGGTTGGTTTGGATGGTGTTCTGGTTGGTTTTATAGATAACGAATAGCTTAGGTTAAATCTATGTTAATCTAACAGTTACTGTTCATTTACACACTTATAAATACCAACAAACTCACCTAACGTTCTCTAAACTCTCTCATTCTTTGTGCCTCCATTTTACTGCTAACATTCTAGGAATTTAGGTTCTTCTTCTATCCCTAAACTATTTCATTTATAATATAATTCTATTTAGTTTATATTTTGTAATTAAATTAATTTATATATAAGATTCAAATCTATAGGATTCTCTTATATGGATCTGTAGTAGAATCGAAGAATGATGATTTCAGCATTCAAACCAATATTATCTCTTTTCTCCAAAATCTCTATGATTGCAAATAATATTTGTTTAGGCTAAATTCTAAAAAATTATATTTATATATTGATATGTAAGCCTAGAGAGATTTGGTCTCACGATAACATCATATTATAAAACCCCCCAAATCTCTCATTTTTTAATATACACAAAGTTGTCAATAAATATTTGGGTTTTTGAATTGTTTGGGTCATGAATGAAGAATAGTTTGGTAATTTTACTATTGTTTAGTTTGATTTGCCTCTTTTTAATTAAAAAGCGTTGTGATGTAAAAAGATTAAGATTTGATTTGGCTTTAGTATTTGAATAGGTTTATATTTCCATTCTAAAATGGATAATTTGAACGTATTCATATTTGAAATAATCAAATGTTAATGTTTTTATGTACAACATAGAAAAAGGTCAATTGGATTAAATAGAGGTTTACATATATATATATATGTATATGTATGTATATTCATATATATATATATATATGTTTGTATGTATGTATGTATGTAATTAACACCTTATTCCTATTTCATTACCTAAATTATTCTAACAAACCAAGGAATACAAGTTTGGATAGTTATGTTGTACTGTTCGCATTGTTATTGTTATTAATTATGCCATGTATTTAGTAGTTGATGTGAGAATTAGGCTTGTATACCTTAAATGTGAACCATATTGGCAATTTACACCGTTAAAACGTTTATTCATTCGAACAGAAATTAGCGCTTATAGTACGTATTAGATATTATACTTATACAGTGTAATCAATGTAAACAAACACAATAATGATGTAATAAATACGTTAGATTAAGGTTAGTAATTTGAAATGTCCCTATATGAATTGTTGCTTGTGTGTGTGTATAAAATGGCTTTTATATATATATATATATATATTAAATAATGATACACAGACAAAAGGTTAGTCATCATTTTTGGTAGAAGTCTGTCGGGAACCAACCGACAAATCCGGCAATCACAAGTGAATTTGGCTAATGTGAGAGGTCTAGGTGCCATGAGCCATTT
This sequence comes from Allium sativum, assembly GCA_030737875.1. Lineage (NCBI taxonomy): Eukaryota > Viridiplantae > Streptophyta > Magnoliopsida > Asparagales > Amaryllidaceae > Allium > Allium sativum. Next base: position 11,463,351 of record CM060917.1, read on the forward strand.
AACTTAGTACATTATGACACGAGGTCAAACCCGCTTATAGTAGACAGTTTAATGTGAGAGGTCTAGTATTTATATATATATATATATATATATATATATAAACACACCTATTATGTGTATAATTAGGTAGGCTTACTACGCCCTGAGAAGGTCTTAAGTGGTTGATTTTCTTCTTATCTAGTTTTGGTCTTAAGTGGTCAAAGACTAGGACCATTCTTAAGGTGTATTCCTTGGACTTGGACCAAAGTTATAGGACTCTCCCTTATTAGATTTGAAGTTGGTCTATGGATCATCCTCCTCTAAAAAGTGGTTTAGTCATGATGATAACGGAGTAGGGTAGTTTACCGGAATGTCCACTTCCTCTAGGAGCATAGTGAGGGCAACCTAGGGACAGATTTGGTATACGTGGGACATAACATGCTATTTAATTAACCAACTATCTAAGGGAATTCTTAAGCGGCATAGGTGTTCTACCCTAATATCAGTTAGGTAATAACATGAGGCATCCATCGGAGGGATCTTAAATGGCTATATGCGGGCCTACCCTAAACCAATATTAACCGGCGAGATACTACTTCTCATATTACTTGTGAGAATATATATAAGGACATTGATGTGCTAGGACAGGTTCTTAAGCAGTTAGGGTCCTCTTTAGGGTCATAAGAGATCTTAAGAATCCACCCTTAACAAATATAGCAGAATGGGCCTTAAGTGACTGAGAATGTTCACCTTGTTGGGTCTTAAGTGATTGTTGATCCGCCCAAATGCATTAATGAAGGTCTTAAGTGACTGATTCAGATGTCTAGCTCATTAATTAAAATATTCCTTTGTATGTATGTGCTTTTGTGTTTACGTAGATATACTTTGAAGTATATAACCTGCCAAATCTAGAGTATAGTCTTTTAACACATATTATTTTCAATCGCTAGAACTTCATGTTCTGAACTCCTCCTCTTAACATATAAACAGGACAATATGTGGGAATGCTTGGATCAATGATACTTTGGAGATGGATCCTAATAATGGAGGATCCATAGGCATTAGGCATTATGGCAATATCGTTATGTTGGGATAATTGATGCTAGTGTACCTATTATTGCATGAGACTCTTTGCAATTAATATTTATGATTGTTTTAAACTAAAGATACATCTATTTTAAGTCATTATATTTTATCCCTTCTGCTGTATGAGATTCTGATTTCGCTTTAGTATGCACTGTTATATCTATTATACCATTTCTTTATAGGAACTGATGATTCGATCAGAATGACTTTCGATTGGTCTTTTAGGTCAAAATTTAGGCCCGTTCCGGGCGGGTTGTTACAAGTACGCATCCATAAATGATAGAAGCTAATGGAAAACGGTTGAGTCGACGAGCTGGTTAGTCTCTGGAATTAGGAAACTGTCCTTTGGGAATGCTTTATTCAAGTCAGAATAATCGATGCATGTTTTTCATTTCCCATTTGACTTCTTCACAAACATTGGATTGGAGATCCATTGAGGGTAGAGGGCATCGCAGATAAAGCCGTTATTGAGTTGCTTATCAACCTCTTCTTTAAGTGTTGCTAGTTTCCCTAACCCTAAGATTAAATATTTCTGTTTCAATGGAAAGAACTTCGGATCAATATTCAGGTTGTGACTTGTGATTGCTAGCACAATTCCGCACATATCAGCACAGATCCGAGCAAAGACATCTAGATTGGCTCATAATAAATTAAGTAATTCCCTCTTCAAAGTGGGATTGAATTGTGATCCAATCTTGAAGACCCAAGATAAGTCGTAATGGTTGAGTGGAAAATCGATGGTTTTCTCAGCTGTAGTTGCTGTTTCATAATTTGTCACTTTGTCTTTTCTTGGGTCAATTCCATGGTAAAGACGACTATGTCGCCTAAGCCAAACCTCAAACGTTGGTTGCTAGGCATTAAGGTTCCTTATGTAGAGTGAAGTCTCTACACACTTCCCCCTTTCTCGATGTCTGGCACTTTTCATTCTGCCATACAGCAAGTCCCTATGATGTGATCGCTATGGGTAACTCCGACTTCATTATCTATAAGAAATTTCATCAACAGGCCCTATAGTGGTATGAGAATTAAAAAAATTAGAAAGAGAAGTGCGCCTAAAAAGGTATTTTAAGGAGAGTAGATATCAATAATGACGAAGGAGATAATTCTGACTTTGCAACGTTTTCCTTCACAAAGTTTCATCGGTAGGTCGATGATTCACACTGGCGCATTCCCTATGCCACTAAAGCCATGGATTCTATCTGTGCATAGCTTAAGATCCTTAGCCTTAAGCTTCATCAAATCATAGACCTTCTTGAAAAGAATGTTGATGGAACTCCTTGAGTCAATGAGGAAATTCCATATATATATATAAGACCAATCTTGGTTGAGATAACAAATAGATCGATTGTTAGGGCTTCCACCCCTACGGCTTCCCTTTTATGAAAGACAATATCTTCGTTGATTGTCTTTTGGAATTTTGCTGGGACACCTCATCTACAGCAAAGCACTCTTCGTATTCTATGTGCTTAATGGCATTGACATATTCTTCCATATGCCTCTAGCTCTTTTCAACTGGATGTGGTCCACCATAGATGGTGTTTTTGAGGATTCCTCATTAAGGGGTTTTGGATTAGATGACCTTGGTGCCGCCTAAGCTAGTGTGGGTGCTAATGGACCTGGTTCTCCATCCTTTGGAGCTTGTACGTATTGCTCAAGATTCTTTCTATGGATGAGGTTCTCTACGACGTCTTGAAGACCTCGATAGTCATTTGTAGTACAACCAAACATCACACGGAACCTGCAATACTTTCCTGACTGGTTCTCCTTTTCCGTGGACTCCCTTGGATTGGACTTCTTATATTATATAGTATTGCATATCTTAAGTGCATCTCCAACCGAAAATTCAAAGGAGTAGTTATTATAGAAAGGAAATCTGGATCGTTTCTTCAATTCCTTCTTTTTATCGTGACTATCTGAGTTATTGCCCCCTTTTTTTTCTTGTATTAAACATATACGTTAACATTTCTAAAACTCTCTCTAGTCTGATTGATTGTAACATTGCTTTACATAGTGTTACCACCAAAATTAACCCCCAACATAGGCTAACAGCGAAGGGGTATCGGAGGAACACAAGAACATAAGAATCTTCTGAGAGCAAAAAGACGAATAATAGAAAGAACCGAAAGCAGGTAAGAATGATCCGAGAGTAGCATAAACCATCACCTCCCAGAAGAGAGGAGTTCAAAGTCTAGAGGATGCCAGCGAAGTCTATCTGATAGGGTCTACCCGGTAGGGAGTTCTATAGCGAAAGGTCAGCTAAGTCAGAAACCAAAGAAGAAGAAGAAGAAGACACGAGCTCCACTCATCGAAACCTGGAAGGGCGACCGGTATTAACCTGCTTAATACCGATACATAAGGAGACCAAGGCATCAAGGGTATCAAGCCAGAAGTACATAGAGATAATCCAGAACCGGCTTCCGAAACATCCACTGCATAAATGACGAGAGGTCACATTGATAGACAACAGAAGCATCACCGGGAACTGCCTTCCGGATGACCAGACTATCCCAAGAGCTTCACTGGAAGGCAAACCAGAACCCTAGGAAGGATGCAGGCCATCCATACTAAACCACTTAGTACATACATCGATGGCGGTTCCGAACCGATAGCTATCTACATACGTTTCGAGGGCAAGCACCTCCAAGTATTTATGAGAAAACCAGGAGCCTACATCTAGAAGCTTATAACTGAGAGCATGCAACAGGAAGTTCAAAGACCTTCTAGAAAAAGCTACTACATCAACGACCCCATATCCCTCTCACATAGACCCCAGTTGACCAAAACCTTCCTTACGAAAGCCATAATCCACACCACAAAGCGGCGAGAGCTAAAAACAATCGAAACCAAGGAGGAAAGCAGCCAACGAAGGCATCCGTGGGCCTAATGGCCCAATAGCTGAAAGGTCCCTGATTTCTCTATAAATAAGACCCCATGGATCACATTAGGGGGGATTTTTTCTCATTTTTCTTAAGCTTGTTCTTTCCTCTCTAAAATCACAAATCCCTATCCCCAAATCGGATTGAGGATTCCTTCAACTCTTGTAATACATCTATAATTTATGAATGAAGAATTTTGAGACTTAGACGTCTTGCGATTTGATAATCTTTTTGTTTCATTATGATGAAACAGGGCGTTAACACTAACCTTTCGTATGAGAAAGTTGATCATGGCAACTTCGTGAAAGAGAAAGGGCTTCATAGAAATTCGAAGTCCTTCTCCTTCTATCTCGAGGGTTTGCAACATTGATCAGTGCTCTCGTAATGAGAGTAATGCTTCTTAACCTCGGAAAGGAGGTTATTTGCATGTTTATAACTCGATTTTTGATGCCACCAAGGCCCTTCGGGTTGGTTCAATGTGGAAAGATTATCTGAGTTAATAAGCATTGCGATGCCCTTCTCCCTCGAATGTGGAGAAGCATTAGCCTGTTTTCTTATTTTCACAATACATATTATTACATTTGTGATCTAGGAAGTAACTGATTTCGTAAGACTTTAGTTATGTCAAACAAAGTAAACCTTCTTCCGGTCATTTCGGAACACCGCTATGCTGTAAGCATGGTATTCATCTCTTGAGGGAAGAATAACTAATCTTCAGAACCAAGATTATGGTGCTTAAGGAGAGGTAGATTTAGCTAAATAACACTAGTCTTTGAATATCCTTCAGTAACCATGGATCATGACTATATCAAATTTATTGAACACATGTCCACTACAACAAAATAACCATATTACAGCGGTGGAACACCGTTGTAATATATATTTTACAACGGTGGGCATACTGTCGTGTATTAAGAAGTTGTAATAGACTACAACTTTTTTGCATTGTTGCAACACCGTTGTAATATGTACATTTTACAACTGTTTTCCACTGTTGTAATAAACTTTATTACAACATTTATGCACCTTTGCGGTAATACCTACTACAACCGTTATGCACTGTTATGACTTCTTAATTTTTACAATTATTTCTTTTGGTTGTAATACACTTTAATACAATTATAATTGAATACATTTTGCAAGTGCAACAAGGGCTAGATAAAAAGAAAACAAATTGATATAAATGTAAAGTATCGGATCTATTCATATAAAGGACGCTACAACTTTTATTCACAATACAAAGCTAATGAATCATACATCATTGCAGTGATATAAATCAATTCTTCATTATAAATGATGATTGCACAAACTAACATCCGCTTGAAAGACACCTGCTGGTCTTCTTGATTGCTTTCTTCAGTGCTTCTGGATCAGCTCGTCCTACTACTGTAATCTTGTGTCATGGAACATCAATGCTTACATTGTACACCCCTATAACAAGATCAAGAAAATCTGATTAGTACAAGTTATACTTTTTCATTTCTTTTCTTTAAGAAGGTGTTGGGTATTGGATTATTACCATGTATTCTCTCTATCACTCTTTTGATCCTTCGAGAATAACCATTGCAATCCATTGGAACAAACAACTCCGATATGTACGGCTTTTTCATATATGGAACTGATGTTCAGAACAGACTATGGAATTGGTATTAGAATATTGAAACCAGTACTGAAAAGTGGTTTAGTTAACATACCTGATCTAAATCAGCAGCCATAAGATGAATCAATTTACAGGTTCTTGTTTCTTAGCTAGTTGCCTTGGTCGAAACTTATTATTGTAGCTTTGGGCTTTATTTGTAGCCGGAGGAGTGGAATGTTATTTTTCTTATAAGTTGTGAGGATAATAATGAATCATTTGCTTTGTATAACATATGATAAAATTTGAGTTCATATTAGTTTTTTTCTTGTCTACAGCTTGCGTTCTTTTAACTTCTTAGATATTTATATGACTTCTTTTTTAAAGTGTAACGAGCCTACTCACCTTATCACTAGGCCAATGGTTGTGTAGGAGTAAGTTCACTTGGGAACCCTAGGAAGAAAAGAATAAGCATGTCAATCACGTTCACAAATTGACAATGGCTATAAAATATAAATATTTTGTTGTTTCTTTACTAAACTGTTTTTTCCTGTGATATTTTCCCTATTTAATTTTTAGTGCTGGAAGCTTGTGGCTAGTAGACATTGTCAGTCTCAACGTTTAATGAGCAGAAAATGATACGAAGCCCCATTTTACATGTAACCTCTTTTCTTGAAAATCTTAGTAAAAAGTTTTTCAGTCTTTTAGGATATAAGATGGAACAGGATAACAGCCTCACTTCGTCCTTATTAACAAGTTGCATCTTCATGTCAGAGTCATGACAAAAACGCATGGAGGTTTGTTCCAGCCGTTATAACCTACGTACAAATTCTTTTCTAATCTTAATGGAAAACAAATATTTTTATACGTTGATATTTTGTAGGTAAGAAAATAATTGAGTACTAACGCTACGAAGGAACAAGATTCACATAAAAATGTGCAACTTACTACCACGTATAAACAATCAGACTGCAAACAAAATGTATCATGTGCAACAATGTGCCATCTAAGTGCACGATGCCACCATATTTATGCAGTCAACCAATCATCACATACTATTTTTTCCCTCTTATGTTTACTCATCTCAAAATTCTTATTTTTTATTAATACTTTATGTATGCTACTTCATTCACATCATGACCCCAAACTGTAATATGATCGTCACACTATCTGTAATGTCCCGGATTTTAGAACGTTAATTAGGAATATTTAAATCTATTTAAATATTAATTTGGTGATAATTAATGAATTATATATTGAATTTATTTAACAAAATGGAGTTCGAATTTATATATTTATAAATTAATTGAAACGATCTTGAAACGATGCTACAGTTCATAATTTACAATTTAAACTTCAATTAGTTATACCGGATCAGATATAAATCGGATTTCAGTGAAACAAGAACCGGTTGAATCGATTAGATGATAATTTTCTAATGTAAGAAACAAATCAAGATTTCATCGTAAAGATTGCAAGATATGTCCAATTCAAAATTTCAGAAAGTCGTAGTGGAATCATTTATAAACCGTAACGATAATTTAATTATAATTAAATATCGGCCTCGAATTTGGATAAGACCTTTGAGACGTAGTTATAATTTAATTTTTAGAATTTTACTGTAATTTTTAATTGGGAAAATATGCCACTTTTTTATTTGAAGTATTTTGCACCCTGTATCAGTATTTTGGGGTTTCACAATATAAGTCAACCTACCAATATTATTATATTTGTGGGATCGTCGAGCGTTGGTCGATACAGCGGTATTTTTATTTCTGTCGATAGAGGTCTTTAATGAAAAATTTCTGTATAGCGCCATAGTACCCTAAAAGATCTGATATAAAACAAAACGTTAAATCCATGCACAGAAACTTTCGCAAAACCCATCCCCTACCGTTAAGGCACGCATGAACCTACGTAGGGAAAAACCATCACTCAATTCCCTGATTTCACGCCATGATTCCTGTGAACAAGCTGTAGGTGTTTTCTATATATACCTCGTTTGTATCTTCCTCCACACACATCCCTAGTTTTCATGACCGGACCGGGCCTCCGATTCAACCACGGAAACCGCGGGCCACAGCCCATTGCGGCCCGGAAAACACTAAAACCATGTTTAGACGGCCCAGGCTCCAAAACCGTAAAAATCCAGGCCCAACCGCATAAAACCCGGTTCTGTGGTAAAATTTAACCAACCCAATAAATATTTTGATCATGACACAGGCCGAATAACTCCAGCCCATGCAAGCAGCTGTTGCATGACACAGCCTGCTACTTAATAAGCCTGGACGTCCCTTATTTATAAAGAAGAAACTGGTGCTGTTTCATTTACTCCAAAGTGTGGGACATTAAACATAGGAAAAAATACCAAATTCAGAGTTATGCTGCAACTGCAAATACTAATTTCACATGTTTTCCAAATCCAACACTGAACCAACAGTAGGCATTTCAAACTCGTTCTTGATCTCATGTCCTGAAACAACAATAATAAACTCATTACTGCACCTCGTCTCTTCTCACAGCATGAGCAATGGCATTGACTGAAATGGAAAATCCATCAGGATATGATTCGTGCACTGAGAGATCAGCAGCTTCCAAAAGTTTAAATGCATTGAGAGATCATGATCAAAGTTAATATTTCAAAAGGTTGATCAATGTTCAGCTACCACTTCCACCACGGTTTCAGCAGCTGCAACCGCTTCTCCGACGCTGAAAGTGCAAAAAACTCCCCTAATTCTGGATCTGAACTTCCCTAGTTGCTGCAAGTTTTTATGGGACGGCTTTTACGGTTCGACCGGTCCGACCTTCAAAACCCCCGACCTTGGACTCTCACGGTTCGACGCACGGCACGGTCATGAAAACTATGCACACATCTCACTCTTCTTCTAAAAACGAGATCTCAAAATAAATTCTAAGACCCAACCACTCCTCTCGAAAATAAAACAAGATCAAACACCAACCTTCACGTATTTAAAACGGGATGCAGCAAGAGAGAAAAAACAACCGAAATTCAAACAAAAACAAAAATCAAACTATAAAAATAAAATAAAACAGTCGGTGCGAGTTCTGTCTGAAGGCGGTGAGCAACGATGTGGTAGCTACCGTGGGTGGAACGGTTGTCCGTGTTCCGTCGATGAGAACCGATCTGCAAGGTGGGTCCGGTAGTTGTGAGGCTGCTTCGGACAGTATGTTGGCAGTGGAGTGGATCAGCGGGTGAGGCATGGGCTGATGACGTGGGTGTTAGTCTCTGCATGGTTTTAAAATTTGAAGAGCATTGGAGGAAGGAATAAAAAGAATGGGAGGCGAAGGGCAGTTTGAAGTGTACTACGTGATGACACTTTGCATGGTTTAGAGGGGGAGTGACGTTTGATGGCCTGTGTTTAGTTCGGCATGGAGTTCATTTGCTGGGCTTTTCTTGTCTGCATGTGGTGCTTTCTTGTTTGCATGTGGGGAAGAGAAATTTGTGTATGGGTTGAATGAAGTGAGTGCTGAAGCTTTGAATCGGGGTAGAAGGAAGAAGAGTGCTGTAGCAAAACATGGTCGCAGTAATATGATGGACTGTTCTTTAGTAAGTTTAAGGCCTTAGCAAGAAAAGGAGATGGAAGAATGTAGGGTGAGTGGACATACATGGTTGCGTTTTGAAGGAGCAGAAGTGGACAGTTATATGAAGTGGGGAAGATGAAGGATTTAAAACAAAGGGATGGACAGGGTTCCATAAAGGATGGTGACTGTAGTGTAGAGTTGGAGACGGAAAATGATGGGAAGTAGGTCGATTGGTGTTACAGGAAAGAGAGACATTGATGTTCGGTTCAACGAGTATATGTTGTGATGATGAACGTGGTGAAACGGGGGATCATGGTACTGGTGCAAAAGGTTAACACGGATAGGAACAGTAACTTTAAATCGTAGAAGGTCAGGAGATAGTTACCGCATGCTAATCATTGATTAAGGAGCATTGGACGAAACATGATCTGATAGGATCGTACCGATGGAAGTTATGCGAGCGCGCTGGTTCGATTGGAATCAGAAGCAACCGGAATTTTATCTCCGTTTCATTTAAGATTGAACGAACAACGCTAGAATCGATCATCAAAAATCAAGGTGAGTTAATTCTCACACTTTTCTGAAATTCTGTGCAGTGTTAAATTTGTATAAAATACAACTCATCGTTAGTGATAATAGTTTGATGACTGCATGCCTTGGTTGATTGGTTTTTTTAATGATTGTCGACAAATTATATTTGTCGTATTGGCTTATTTTGATTTACATAATTATTTAAATTGTATTATATGAAATGCAGGGACGAACAGGTTGGAGGGATCCGACCGGATTCCTCAAAATACACTGTATATTATTTAAATATAGAACTGTTACCCAATGATGATTGAACATTGAATTGACCTTCACATTTATGATATATTTTAAATAAATAGACCGTATTGATTTAGTAGTTGGCAGCAACAATCAGAAACCCTGTTTTAAAACGTTAGTGTACCGACGGGCGAATGGACGTAATTAAAATTATAAAACTTGCTCCTTTGAACCAAACTGAAGTTATAAATTATAGGGTATTATAATGCGTCGATGGTTACGAAATAAATTATATAATAATGTTTTAAGTAAGTTTTATTTAGATTAGTTATATTTATATTAGAATAATTAATCGAAATCAGTTAAATAAGCATTGGTGGTTAGGTTAACTAATCAGAATTAGTAATTAGATTAATCGGTCTTCGATTAATCTAATGGAGAAGATTTAACGAATATTTGGTTTAATGTAATGATTAAAAATCTTTTTATTTAACGAGGTTTAAATATGATTAGTAAATTATAACAATCATTAATATGATTAGCAATTGTTTAAGTAAGTGATTAACTAATCTGTTTTCAATCACTAACAAAGTAAGCTAAGATTGATTATTATTTTAATTAATGATAATTAAAATAATGCACTTTCTAAATGAAAGAAGGAATAAGGATTTGAAACAAAACTTAATGGTACGATGAAATAAAGGTATTATATCGGGTTATAAAGCAAAACATAATGATTAAGTGAAGTACAACCGAAGGGACCAGAAAAGAGTTTTCCCAATATATAAGAGGCATTAAATGGATTATCGTTTAAATTTGATAATAGAACCCGAGTTTATAATAAGACGTTTATAGCGAAGAATTAAACCCAGTCGATGGTTTTAAAGTAAGCTTTTATTTAAGAAATGATATTTGAAATGTAAGTAAGTGATATAGAATTTAATTTGAGTTTGAAGTATAAGTATCAAAGTGAGAAGATAGTGTTTTTCCTAAAGTATAAGAATTGGAATAGATTTGGTGGATAACAATGTTTTCGAAAATACGAAATAAAGTGGAGTTTGGTGGGTGTGTTTATATAAAGATATAGTTTCCACTATCGCGAACAATAAGATTTGAAATAAGAATATAAAACGATTTTGAAGGATCGACGATATGGTTTAGTTAAAATGATCTGAGCTGCCAACGAACTTGATCATGCTGTTTTGACATTGATAGTTAAAACACCAAACTATCAGTGAAATATACTTGACCCTTTTGACGTGTTGTTTCGAAGAGACCGGGATGAGGCTGGACCAAAAACCACTTCGATTCAATGTTACGTACGAAGCTAACTGGCAGAGAATAAAGACGGAGCATTGAAGACCCGTAGAATATCATAAGCGGAAGGACTACTTATAATCTCTGGGTAGCTCCCAAACAAAAAGAGATACTGTGATTCTGTCGTGGTTGAGATCTAAGGGATTGCAAGGACGTCTCGCTACTGATCCTGGGTGATTCCTATACAGGAGGCGGTAGGAGAGTGCCTTCGGTTCATCCTGTTCCTGGATGACTTGTACGGACGAGTGTCTGACAAAGTATTCCTAACGAATCGCATACGGTTGATCTCCAAAAGGTATTATGTCTGGTGGCAGAGAAATTCATTTCTCTTAGCTTTTTAAACCCGTAATATTTTGAGGAAATTGATTAGTGATTTGACGGGTTTGATGATGTGGCATTCAAAGTGAATGATGGTGTGCTGTTCTAGAAGACAAGCGTAGCCTCTAGCCTCACAGCCGGGAAAGACAAAAGTTGGGCAGGGCAGCATGACTAGTTGGGTCATACCCAAGCAGGGTGTCTTGTCACCGATCTAGAGAAAATTCATATTTTATCCTTCTTTTCGATTCTCTATCTATGGATGACGGTTGGGCGGCCGACAACCGTAGTGGCAATATATTCGATACACTCAAGCTAAATGAGTGGTCGGTCATGTGAGGCCGGGTTGCAAGACGTTCTTGTTGAACCCCAGTGTATACCCTCTAGAGTACACTGATCGGAAGGTGCTCCCATACCTTGTCTGTTGGAATCCAATCTCCAATAAGCGCCCAACGTTTTTGATTTTATAATAAGTATATAGAGCGTGAAATGCAAGCGTTCTACTACTTGGTTAATTATTTGTGATTGATAGACACTATTATAATATCACTGGATCTTGATATATCAAAACTGTTTATTGTGAATTTACCACTGAAAGTATTCCAGACTGATCCGGGTGAATTTTGATTTAAATCAAATGTGCTCGGGTCAGACCGAGTATATTTCCAGGTCAGGTTTCGCTGGAGTTTCAAGAGCTGGAAGCAGGAGGCTTCACCGCTAGTTATCTAGAGTTTATTTCCGCTGTGTCTGATGTATGATGTACTCTGATGATTGCTATGTATATATACAGTTTCTTTTTGTATAAATTTTTTTGGTATATTATACTTTACTCGTTCCGCTGTGAGATTCTGATGTTCTTCTTACTCTTTTATTCTATTAGTTCTATCTTATCTCTCTCATCCTCTAACTTCTTTCTCTTAACATTCTGCTTTTCTATATAATTTGGATTGACTGTGTAGTAAAATGTCAGCTTAAATGGGTACGGAAAAGTGGGATGTTACAACGTGGTATCAGAGCAATGGTTTAGAAATAACCTTTGCTCTGTGGTGTAACTCAATAGAGATGGGATTAGAAATATCCTAGATTGAGTTTGAATATATATACGAGAATGCGTATTTGTGATAAAGTTGTTTTAATTATTTCGTAAAGCGGGTAAATGAAATAATTTTTCCCATGCTATATTTTTATATAGAAAAGAAATTAATTTTCTTGAGTTATTGGTTGGATTGGGTGTTTGATTGGCCTGTTTAGAATTCATAAGGAATAGTAAAATGACATGGAATTAGTTAGGAAACTAATTTGTTAATTTAACTAGATCAGTTTGATAAAGTGAAATAAATTAAAAAGATATGGAAAGGGAAATTAAATCAAATAAGTTTGAGGTTTAAATGGATAATAAATTAAATAGAATCACTGAGATGAAACTAAATAAATTATCCCTATGTTTATTACCCGTATTATAAATTGAGATAAGTGCAGATTCAAGCAAACCATGGAATTTATCTGGTTATAGATATGGAAGTTTAGGTTGGAAGATGAAGAGTTGATTTACGTCGGAATTGGAATTGAGTTGCCCAACAAAGAGGTAAACCTTAATACATTATTGGTTGATGATTGTTTTTACCACTGAGATTAGGTAGCCGTTTTGTTTTGGTTTTCCGTTGGAGATGTTGACGCCCGAAGTGGCAATTGTAGTGGTACCGATCGAACCACGTAGAGGAGGTGCTGGCGAAATTTTCGAAAATTTTAGGGAGTCTGAATTTATTTTAAGGATATTCATATATAATTATTTTAACTAGATTCAGATCATTCTTCTTACTTTGTAATTTCGGGGACGAAATTCTTTTAAGGGGGGAACAAGGTAATGTCCCGGATTTTTGAACGTTAATTACGAATATTTAAATCTATTTAAATATTAATTTTGTGATAATTAATGAATTATATATCGACTTTATTTAACGAAATGGAGTTCGAATTTATATATTTATAAATTAATTGAAACGAGCTTGAAACGATGCTGCAGTTCGTAATTTACGATTTAAACTTCAATTAGTTATACCGGATCCGATATAAATCGGATTTCAGTGAAACAAGAACTGGTTGAATCGGTTAAATGATAATTTTCTAATGTAAGAAACAAATCAAGATTTCATCGTAAAGATTGCAAGATATGTCCAATTCAAAATTTCAGAAAGTCGATGTGGAATCATTTATAAACCGTAATGATAATTTAATTATAATTAAATATCGACCTCGAATTTGGATAAGACCTTTGAGACGTAGTTATAATTTAATTTTTAGAATTTTACTGTAATTTTTAATTGGGAAAATACGCCACTTTTTTATTTGAAGTATTTTGCACCCTGTATCAGTATTTTGGGGTTTCACAATATAAGTCAACCTATCGATTATTGTATTTGTGGGATCGTGGAGCGTTGGTCGATACAGCGGTATTTTTATTTCTATCGATAGAGGTTTTTAATGAAAATTTTCTGTATAGCACCACAGTACCCTAAAATATCTAATATAAAACAAAAAGTTAAATCCATGCACAGAAACTTTCGCAAAACCCATCCCCTACAGTTAAGGCACGCATGAACCTACATAGGGAAAAACCATCACTCTATTCCCTGATTTCACGCCATGATTCCTGTGAACAAGCTGTAGGTGTTTTCTATATATACCTCGTCTGTATCTTCCTCCTCACACATCTCACTCTTCTTCTAAAAACGAGATCTCAAAATAAATCCTAAGACCCAACCACTCCTATCGAAAATAAAACTAGATCAAACACCAACCTTCACGTATTTAAAACGGGATGCAGCAAGAGAGGAAAAACAACCAAAATTCAAACAGAAACAAAAATCAAACTATAAAAATAAAACGAACAGTCGGTGCGAATTCTGTCTGAAGGCGGTGAGCAACGATGTGGTAGCTACCGTGGGTGGAACGGTTGTCCGTGTTCCGGCGATGAGAACCGATCTGCAAGGTGGGTCCGGTAGTTGTGAGGCTGCTTCGGACAGTATGTTGGCAGTGGAGTGGATCAGCGGGTAAGGCATGGGCTGATGACGTGGGTGTTAGTCTCTGCATGGTTTTAAAATTTGAAGAGCATTGGAGGAAGGAATAAAAAGAATAGGAGGCGAAGGGCAGTTTGAAGTGTACTGCGTGATGACACTTTGCATGGTTTAGAGGGGGAGTGACGTTTGATGGCCTGTGTTGAGTTCGGCATGGAGTTCATTTGCTGGGCTTTTCTTGTTTGCATGAGGTGCTTTCTCGTTTGCACGTGGGGAAGAGAGAAATTTGTGCATGGGTTGAATGAAGTGAGCGCTGAAGCTTTGAATTGGGGTAGAAGGAAGAAGAGTGATGTAGCAAAACACGGTTGCGGTAATATGGTGGACTGTTCTTTTGTAAGTTTAAGGCCTTAGCAAGAAAAGGAGATGGAAGAATATAGGGTGAGTGGACATACATGGTTGCGTTTTGAAGGAGCAGAAGTGGACAGTTATATGAAGTGGAGAAAATGAAGGATTTAAAACAAAGGGATGGACAGGGTTCCATAAAGGACGGTGACTGTAGTGTAGAGTCGAAGACGGAAAATGATGGGAAGTAGGTCGGTTGGTGTGTACAGGAAAGAGACATTGATATTCGGTTCAACGAGTATATGTTGATATGATGAACGTGGTGAAAAGGGGGATCACGGTACTAGTGCAAAAGGTCAACACGGATAGTAACAGTAACTTTAAATCGTAGAATGTCAGGAGATAGTTACTGCATGCTAATCATTGATTAAGGAGCATTGGACGAAACATGATCTGATAGGATCGTACCGATGGAAGTTATGCGAGCGCGCTAGTTCGATTGGAATCAGAAGCAACCGGAATTTTGTCTCCGTTTCATTTATGATTAAACGAACAACGCTAGAATCGATCATCAAAAATCAAGGTGAGTTAATTCTCACACTTTTCTGAAATTCTGTGCAGTGTTAAATTCATATAAAATACAACCCATCGTTAGTGATAATAATTTGATGACTGCATGCCTTGGTTGATTGGTTGTTTTAATGATTGTCGACAAATTATATTTGTCGTATTGGCTGATTTTGATTTAAATAATTATTTAAATATTATTATATGAAATTCAAGGACGAACAGGTTGGAGGGATCCGACCGGATTCCTCAAAATACACTGTATATTATTTAAATATAGAACTGTTACCCAATGATGATTGAACGTTGAATTGACCTTCACATTTATGTGATGTTTTAAATAAATAGACCGTATTGATTTAATAGTTGGCAGCAACAATCAGAAACCCTGTTTTAAAATGTTAGTGTACCGACGGGCGAATAGACGTAATTAAAGTTATAAAACTTGCTCCTCTGAACCAAAGTGAAGTTATAAATTATAGGGTATTATAATGCGTCGATGGTCACGAAATAAATTATATAATAATGTTTTAAGTAAGTTTTATTTATATTAATTATATTATTATTAGAATAATTAATCGAAATCAGTTAAATAAGCAATGGTGGTTAGATTAACTAATCAGAATTAGTAATTAGATTAATCGGTCTTCGATTAATCTAACGGAGAAGATTTAACGAATATTTGGTTTAATGTAATGATTAAAAATCTTTTTATTTAACGAGGTTTAAATATGATTAGTAAATTATAATAATCATTAATATGATTAGCAATTGTTTAAGTAAGTGATTAACTAATCTGTTTTCAATCACTAACAAAGTAAGCTAAGGCTGATTATTATTTTAATTAATGATAATTAAAATAATGAACTTTCTAAATGAAAGAAGGAATCAGGATTTGAAACAAAACTTGATGGTACGATGAAACAAAGGTATTATATCGGGTTATAAAGCAAAACATAATGATTAAGTGAAGTACAATCAAAGGGACCAGAAAAGAGTTTTCCCAATATATAAGGGGCATTAAATGGATTATCGTTTAGATTTGATAATAGAACCCGAGTTTATAATAAGACGTTTATAGCGAAGAATTAAACCCAGTCGATGGTTTTAAAGTAAGCTTTTATTTTAGAAATGATATTTGAAATGTAAGTAAGTGATATAGAATTTAATTTGAGTTTGAAGTATAAGTATCAAAGTGAGAAGATAGTGTTTTTCCCAAAGTATAAGAATTGTAATAGATTTGGTGGATAACAATGTTTTCGAAAATACAAATAAAGTGGAGTTTGGTGGGTGCGTTTATATAAAGATATAGTTTCCACCATCGCGAACAATAAGATTTAAAATAAGAATATAAAACGATTTTGAAGGATCGACGATATGGTTTAGTTAAAATGATCTGAGCTGCCAACGAACTTGACCATAATATTTTGACATTAATAGTTAAAACACCAAACTATCAGTGAAATATACTTGACCCTTTTGACGTGTTGTTTCGAAGAGACCGGGATGAGGCTGGACCAAAAACCACTTCGATTCAATGTTACGTGCGAAGCTAACTGGCAGAGAATAAAGGCGGAGCATTGAAGACCCGTGGAATATCATAAGCGGAAGGACTACTTATAATCTCTGGGTAGCTCCCAAACAAAAAGAGAAACTGTGATACTGTCGTGGTTGAGATCTAAGGGATTGCAAGGATGTCCCGCTACTGATCCTGGGGTGATTCCTATACAGGAGGCGGTAGGAGAGTGCCTTCGGTTCATCCTGTTCTTGGATGACTTGTATGGATGAGTGTCTGACAAAGTATTCCTAACGAATCGCGTACGGTTGATCTCCAAAAGGTATTATGTCTGGTGGCGGAGAAATTCGTTTCTCTTAGCTTTTTAAACCCGTAATATTTTGAGGAAATTGATGATTTGACGGGTTTGATGATGTGGCATTCAAAGTGAATGATGGTGTGTTGTTCTAGAAGATAAGCATAGCCTCTAGCCTCACAGCCGGGAAAGACAGAAGTTGGGCAGGGCAGCATGGCTAGTTGGGTCATACCCAAGCAGGGTATCTTGTCACTGATCTAGAGAAAATTCATATTTTATCCTTCTTTTCGATTCTGTATCTACGGATGACGGTTGGACGGCCGACAACCATGGTGGCAATATATTCGATACACTCAAGCTAAATGAGTGGTCGGTCATGTGAGGCTGGGTTGCAAGACGTTCTTGTTGAACCCCAGTGTATACCCTCTAGAGTACACTGATCGTAAGGTGCTCCCATACCTTGTCTGTTGGATTCCAATCTCCAATAAGCGCCCTGCGGTTTTTGATTTTATAATAAGTATGTAGAGCGTGAGATGCAAGCGTTCTACTACTTGGTTAATTATTTGTGATTGATAGACACTATTATAATATCACTGGATCTTGATAATCAAAACTGTTTATTGTGAATTTAGCATTGAAAGTATTCCAGACTGATCCAGGTGAATTTTGTTTTAAATTAAATGTGCTCGGGTCAGACCGAGTATATTTCCCGGTCAGGTTTTGCTGGAGTTTCAAGAGCTGGAAGCAGGAGGCTTCGCCGCTAGTTAGCTAGAGTTTATTTCCGTTGTGTCTGATGTATGATGTACTCTGATGATTGGTATGTATATATACAGTTTCTTTTTGTATAAAGAATTTTGGTATATTATACTTTACTCATTTCGCTGTGAGATTCTGATGTTCTTCTTACTCGTCTATTCTATTAGTTCTATCTTATCTTTCTCATCCTCTAACTTCTTTCTCTTAACATTCTGCTTTTCTATATAATTTGTATTGACTGTGCAGTAAAATGTCAGCTTAAATGGGTACGGAAAAGTAGGACGTTACACTATCAAAACATTCTATAGCTCAACACAAATGCTAGACCTATAATGAAGCTGTCCTCAACCAATATTATAGACCACCAATGCTTTAACACACCTACCCAACTTGGCAAAACGACCATACATAATATATTTGTCATAATTTTGCAAACAGTTCTTCCAAACTGCAAATATTTTGTCTTTTGAATTTGGTTCTACAATTATCCCAAAACATTTTTACATTCAATTTTTGTCGTAACTCGCTTTACCTACCAGTACCACACCACAAGGAAATGCAAGTATATCGGCCAGCCCTTGCGACGTCGCCAGCTGTCAGTTATGATTTCTCAGGCATTTCAAAACAAAATGGAACAGACATGAGAAACCAAAAACTTTCAAATAACATCTCATGCATTTCAAAACACATATGATTTCTCAGGAAACAGTGGCCATAGAGTTGGAATAACGGAAACAAGATCATCCACATTTATTATATAACTGACAAAAAAAATTAGGAGATTAGAATACACGGGAGTGACCGAATCATGCTACTCAGAATAAAATAGGCACTAAGTTCAATTAAATAATAGAAAAAATTTCAACAAACCTTCATTGCTAGATCCACGACATACCGAATAACATCCCACCTAAATTAAAGTGACAGTCTTCTGAAACAAGCATCGACATAGGAAGAGTCTTACTGACTGTCGTGGTTTTGCTTTGGATATCCCTTTCTACCTCTTCATTTTATCCATTTTTAGATTTGGTAGCCATCTTTTCAATCCAAACAGGCTTCGCCGGATTAAACGGTGCTTTGAATTTGGTAAACGCGCCACTTGCGCCCACTCTCTCCAGTTGATTGGAAAGCAACTTCTTCAAATTTTCTGGCAGGCCCTAGTTTTTCTCTCCCTTTGTACTTAGAAATTGCGTCATCGCTAGATCCAGTTCATTCTTTCGGCACTGGTATCGCCTCCAAGGTCATCTCGCGATGTTTGGGATGAGAAGTGTCAGCATTTTTAAGCCACTTAGAAATTTGAAATTAGGGTTGAAAGGAGGAGATTTCAGTTTACTGGAGAGGACAAGATAGGAATAAATTGTGAAATTGGTTCATCAAGCTGTCAAGCAGCGAAAATTTCACTAGTTAGAGCCAAATATCTGGGTTTTGGAGCCAAAACTTGTACTTTGGAGCCAAAACGATCTATGAAGTAATACAGAAGTGAATTAATAGATGCATTCGAGGATAACGGTCTATGTTCTATATAGTTTTCAATGCACTTTGTACGTAGTTACTAGAAAAATATTTCAAATTTAACTCCTTTTACGAATTTTTCTAAAGTATTGGATATTATATAAAATTTTAACTTTATTTAATTATAGTGGAAGTAAAAAATGTATTTTTAAAATTTATGAAAATTTAAATTAATTTTTTAAAAATTCAGAAATTTACATTTTTCAGAATTAAACATTGAACGTACTATTAAATAATACGTATTGCTTAGAAGTTAATTTAGAATATTTAATAAAAGAAATTAGCATTTTATAAACATTGAATATTTTACAAAATTTAAAATTATAATTTTTTTCGTTTTTGAGTTTTGTGATTTTAAAATTTTATGCATGTTTTTGAATTTTAAGAAAGTTTTTAAATATATTCTAAAAAAATCATAAATTAACATTTAGTTTTAAACAAAATTATCAATTTTAATTATTAAAATTAAAATCATAAATATCTATTACAAGTAAAATAATAATAAAAGTTGTTGAATATAATCATTTATTACAACTGTTAGAAAAGAAATGTTGTAATAGACGTTTACTACAACTGGTAAAGTAAAAGAGTTGTTGTAAATGAGTATATTACAACTTTCTAAAAAAAAGTTGTAAAAAACCTTTATTACAACTGTTAATTTGTGACCGTTGTAAAAGTACAATTGTAATAAGGTCTTTTTGTTGTAGTGGTCCTATATAATTTGTTCTGGGTGTTGATGGAAAATAACGCTAACACATAGTGTCACGTTGAATCTTGTGAGGATATCCCTTTATAACCCGATTCATACATGATTCTTCTTCTCATAGGTAATGATTAACTTTATCATATAATCGCTCCAAGGATATTAAAGGCTTTTGGGCGAGCCATCCCCCAAGTTTATTTCAGAGTGAATACCCTTAATAGGTGCAACAAGAATTAGTTCAGCTGTGGGTCATCAACCTCTATGAGCGCATTGTCAAATCTTCCCAGGAAGATTTCAAGTAACTCTCCAGCCCATTTGGAATATGTTGAATATTGACATGTTATTTGTAAGCCTTGTGGTATGCATCTTGAACTACTCCACCAGTTTGCTTTCAAGCTGATTGGAGGACGATATGGTTTTCGGCAAAAGCCAAGAGAACCATAATAAGGCTACACCTTCAAGGAATACAGGGAAGCACTTGCACTTTAATGCATTGGCGGTGCATGCAAAGTCCATATGCAACTGATAATGGTTAAGGAACTACCCTGGATTGGTTTATCTTGAGTATGTTGAGAGCGATGGCATATTACATCGATGAGGTCATTCGGCACTCTGAACAACTTCAGCAAATGGGTAATGCCTTGAACCTGTTTCCCAGTCGTCGTCATTGTGACCATGTTACTCTCTCATGATCCTATAAATCATGCCATAAGGTTAGAAGTTTATATCTATGTTGTAATCAAATGATCGTGATCCAACTCTAGTGAAGATCATTTGGGGGGCTTCTTGGTTGAACATCATCACTAGGCCAAGTGACATTATTATGAAGATTCTGAGGAGGTTGTGTAGAAGTTACTTGGTTCTGGTTGATGGTAGGAAGTCCAAAGACCAAATTTTCGATAGTTATGGCGTGCGGTCCCTTATGCAGGGGTTTAGGCCCGATCCCATAGGTCAGATCAATTTCGAATCAAGAAAGACTAGGTTAGTTCGTTCCCTTTGTAGTGGTATCTCCTGTGCCATCTTCAGATATCATTATTCTATGATTTCAGTCATTACAATGGGATAAGGACGAAGAGCTTTATGAAACATAATTATTAGGAGTTAAAGCCCTTTATTTCCCTCAAGTTGATTAACATTGCCTTGAGTGGCTTGTTGCAGCTATTGCATTAGATCAACATCCTGCTTGATCTGGTTGTCGAACTACATTTGGGTATCCTTCAATTTTTCATTACGGTTTCCAACTGGGCATTGGTAACCAGAGTGTTAGGATTGGATGTCGTGGCCACATCAATTGTAGAATAAAATTAGCATCATCATATGTTTATTGCTAGATTGAAGCGTCATCATAATTAGCATTAGAAGGTCCAACAACTTGAGGGTTCATCTTTTTCACCACGGCATCACGTTCCTGAGGTAGATCTATGGGGATCTGAGAAAATTCAAAAACTTAAATGATAAGAAATCAGAAAAACTGAATTTTTTACTCCTAGTGAAAGCATCGTAATGTAAGCTCAAAAAATTGGCAAAATACCCAAAGAGTTCAGCGAATAGCTAAACTATGAAAATTAATTAAAAATGAGGAATAAGCAATAGAAATGTAGAAAATAAAGACATGAGAATTTATAGTGATTCGATATTGTTATGCCTACGTCCACTTTAAATGTTTTGTTTATTTTATTTTTGTTTTGTATGATTACAAGGTCTTGGGTCGACATGACTTCAAAGCGTACAGAGCAAATTAAACAAATGCCAAAACGATTCATGTTTCTTTAATGCAGCCGATATTTATAGATGTAGGTTGACTTGAAAACTCAACGGAACTTTGCAAGGGTGGTCCAAAAGGGGGCAAAGCCTACTATCTTCCAAGTCCTTGATCGGCACAGATCTCTTCATAGGGATCTGTACCGATCCCTTAAATCATGTAATGACCCGGATTTTCGGTCATTTGAAATTTGTTATTTAAATCTATTTTAAATATTATATTCGAAAATACTGATGGATTTTAATATTGAATTCTTTATTTAACAACGATTGAACATTTAATTTTATATTTAATTTAAAAAAAATCGTAACGTCGCGGTAGTTCGTAATATTGAATTTTGAACTTCAATTGAATATACAGAATCTGTTTTGAGTCGGAATTCTGTGAAACAAGAAATGTTAGGATCTTATTGATTATAATTTTCAAATGAAAGAGAAAACTCGATATTTGAGTACATATATTATAAGTTATGTCCAAATCAATTTTTGAAATAGTCGCTATGGAAATTGTTTATAAGTTATAACATTTATTTAACTCGTTTAAAAGGGATTTTTGTATATTTGGATAATGTTTAACTCGGAAATGTTAATATTGAGTTATAAATGTATATTGGTTGAATCTGAAGTGATATTTTATCTTATTTGGATATGTATGACGATAATAATTTATCATTATTAATTTATATTGTTTTGAAATTTATTAATATTACAACGGTATTATATAAGCATTAAAACAACTATTTTTCAAACAACCTTTGTTTTCAACAAAATAGATTTTATTGGAACACGTGTAGCTAATTATTGCTAGATTTCCAATTTGGGGCCAATCGGAGTTTTTTTGTGAGTGTACGATATTTAAATTGTGAACCGATGAATAAATTAAAATCAAAATATCGTTTTTGAATAGTGTGGCTCGTTAATGGCGAGAGGAGAAGTTTATTTCTTCTGATTTTGCTTGCGTGAGCCATCATCTATCTCTAATTTCATCTATTTTTAATCAGATTTCTTTTCGTTAACCTTCAATGTATTTACTTCTCATAAATCTTTGTAAGAATTTTGAATTCTATTTTAATTTCACAACCCAAAACCGGATCTAGTTCATTCCTTTTGAGATATGAAGCAAAGCGCTCGAGTTAATTGCGATCCAGTCTCAAGCCGCTTAGTATCGATCTTCACTGACTCTGGATCTGATTCGTTTTGACTTTGGATGATCAAGCCTTTGCAGATTTAGCTTTCGGCATTGCCGGCGCAACTGATATAGGTTCAGTTCCAAATCTTCCAACCGATCTTCCAGTTGTCTGGACCTTATCAATTTCAGTTGGTTTTTGTGATAAGACTCTATTTTTGGCTTGGATTGTTGTCTGCGGTTTTCATTCTCATTCAGATTTGATTCTTAAGGATTGCAGTTTGTTATAATTTATTGTACCGGGTACCCGAGACTGAAAATTGAGTACAGTATGTGGCTTTCATGTTTTCTTCATGATCTCTCCTCGGTTTGTTTATGGTAGTTCCAATAATCTTCTATGTGGTTTTTTTTCAGTAAATCAGATAGGTGAATGTGGGACTTTTGATTTTATTAATATAGGTTTCCCAGTACATTTATGTTGGAAAAATAGTTTATTTTCGTAAAGATGAATTATTTAAAAATGGATAAGTATGATATGAGTCCTATATAAATAGTCCCATATCATGAGACTATATGAAAGAACTGGTCTTTATTTGACTTGGTAAATATTGAGATCCATGTTTTCAGATCTGAACCTTTATTTGACTTGGTAAATATTGAGATCCATGTTTTCAGATCTGAACCGACTTTCCTCGCAATCCTTTTTATACGTTCCCACTACTCAGAAAAAAAAATTAACTTTTTTCTTATCTCTCTCTTCTTCTTCCTCCACCATTAAAAGTTCTTCAAAAAAAAAATCAGAACGAGCAGTTAAATTTAAATCGAAAGTGCAAATCTGATTTGTGCAAGCAAATTAATTATTTTTCTCATAAGGTTGTTTTATCCCAGAGGCGGCGGCGACAAGTACGAACTGGTTTGCACCACCGACCAGATTGTCGAATCGTCTTCAAGAAAGCGACCTAGTCCGTGACTCAGCCATTGTTTCCCAACAATTTGAAGACAAATCTGAAACAATGGCTTGGACTGCAATATGGATGACGCTGCTGCTTCTATATTCTTAAATTACAATATATCTCGATTTGGGGCTTTGCCATTTAGTGGTGAACCCTAAATTCAAAATCCAAGTTATCCTGATCAATTTTAATCAAGACAACCACAGCAAGACCGATGTGGGCCCCAACAAAAGGAGAAGGTGGGCAGAGAAAGTAGTAACCGTGAAGCGGCAGGATTTGTATGACAGGAGAGTTTTTAGATCGAGATACCTGGCTGTTAACACTTTAATTAGTGATGAAAAGGAAGATATTAGCCAAGTTGACTCGGATAAGTTTGATAGGATTTTCCACTTCATTGGAGAACCTGCATCAACAGGGGAGCCTGGCATATATTTTATCATTGCCTGGAACGATCGAAATTATTACTGCAGAAGTCAGTAATTTTTATTTAATTTCTTTATTTTTTTTAATATCAAACATAGCTAGCCATAGTAGCTCTTTGTTGCTGAAAACACGGTCACTGCGTTCACTCCAGATATGCCAAACCGCTAATACTAGACCCATAGATGCTAACGAATTAGTTGCTTTATTTATCAATTATTGATTGGAATATGCTGTAGTGATTGCATTAAGCTAGTTGACCTAGGAACATTGGGTAAAAATTGATGTTTAATCATTGTCCATATGTTCTTAGAGAACTCGCATTTAAAAATTAAATGATCTGAGTTTCAGTAAAATTGCTACACAGAACACTTGTGGTAAAGCTAAAATTACCCAAGCATATCTAAAGTCTTTAAATATGTTGTCTTTAATATGTTGAGCACAGCAAAAGTAGCACAAATGGACAATTTAGTATGGACCATCAATTTTGAAAGATGTATTTCTACTTGAAATCTTTGCACATTATTTTGATCTTAACGTTCAGGTCCATCATATAAAATGACTCAACAGCCTTTTCGGCTATACTGCAGAATGGTACAAATGCAGAAAATAATATTTTATATGAATAACTTATGTTAGTCTATGAGTTTACATATATTTTTCTATAAGAAAAATATAAATTTTCAAAGATATTAACATCTCAAGCAATAGTAAGCCTCAACAGCCGGTCAGTTGAGAATAGAATGGGAATCCACAAGGAAACCATAAAGAACAGCAGCAACCAACCAAAAAGAATGATTCTGGATAGTTGCTTCTATATTACCACTGTGGAAAACCAGGTCATATGGCACGACGGTGTCGGAACAGGCTAAGCCCTGCACCGTAGGCAAACCTGACTGAGACGCTTTTAACGGCTACGACTACTGAGATTCATTTTGATGGTGGATCAGAGGGTTGGTGGGTAGACACTGGTGTTTCTCGCCATGTCTGTTATGATCGTGATATATTCACAATATACACAGCTGCTGATGATCATAAAGTGTTGTTGGGAGATCCTCACACCACTAAAACTGTAGAGATAGGTAATGTGAAAAGAAAGCTTACAATTAGAAAGACAATGTTTCTTAATGTTGTGATGCATTTGACATGTTTGAAACATTAAAAACTGAAATTGAGAAATAAGAAAATTAAGAGAATTCATAATGATAGAGGAATAGTATATGAATCTAGTTTATTCTGATTTTTTTTAAATTACATGGTATAGTACATGAGAGAACTGCACCATATTCACTTGAAATGAATGGTAAAGATGAAAAAAATAGGACCTTTACCGAATTAGTAATTGCCATTTTATTAAATTTTGGTGCAGCAAAACATTGGTGGGGGGGATATTTTAATTGACTGCATGCTATGTTTTGAATAGAATCTCCTAATCGAAGAACAAAATTTCACCTTATGAAATTTTAAAGAATTATAAATCCAATGTGTCATACTTTAGAACTTGGAGTTGTTTAGCATATGTTCGCACTCCAAACCATAAGAGAACAAAATCGGCAAGTAGAGCATATGAATGTGTATTTATGGGCTATGTTATTAATAGCAAAGCATACCGATTTTATGACCTAAATGCACGTAATATAATTGAATCAAATGATGCCGATTTTTATGAAACAAAATTTTCTTTTAAATTAAGGAATAGTGGGGGCACATCAAGTATCCCTATTAGAACAGAACTTAATAAATGTTCTGAAACTGAACCTAGAAAAAATAAAAGAGCAAGAACCGTAAAAGATTTTGGTTCGGATTTTTGTGCTTTTACTATAGAGGAGGATCCCTTAAACCTCCAAGAGGCCGTATCTTCTTTAGATGCCGATTTTTTCGCAAGAGGCTATAAATGATGAGATGGATTCTCTGGAATACAATAAGACTTGGCAATTGGTAGATTTATTCTCTGGTTGTAAATCTATAGGTTGTAAATGGGTGTTTAAAAAGAAATTAAAAACTTGATGGCACTATTGATAAATATAAAGCACAATTAGTAGCTAAAGGTTTTAAGCAAAGAGAAAATATAGATTTCTTCGACATTTTTTTTACTTGTAACTAGAATTACATTCATTCGGGTATTTATCTCACTTGCTTCTATTCGTTATTTATTAATACACCAAATGGATATTAAAACCAAAATTTTTAAACGGTGAATTAGAAGAAGAAATTTATATGGACCAGCATGATGGATTTGTAGTATATGGTCAAGAACATAAAGTATGCAAAATAGATAAATCATTATATGGTTTAAAACAAGCACCTAAACAATGATATGAAAAACATTTGATAACTTAATCATTTCTTATGGTTTTAAAGTTAATGAAAGTGACAAATGCATTTATTACAAATCTGAGAATGACATTTGCACTATTATATTTTTTATGTAGATGACCTTCTCATCGTTGGGTCAAATATTCATGCTATAAACTCAGTCAAATCCTTATTAAGTGTCATTTTTGATATGAAAGATCTAGGTAAGGCGAGTGTAATCCCCGATATTAAGATTACTAGGTAAAAAGTGGGATTTTCTTTGGATCAATCTCATTAAATTGAGAAGACTCTAAAGAAATATGATTACTTTGACTGTAAACTTCCACATACACCATATGATCCCATTGTAAAGTTATTTAAGAACACTGGTGAATGTATAAGATAGTCTGTTTAACCTAGCATCATTGGCAGCCTTCGGATGTCATTGATTGTACTAGACCCGACATTACCTATGTCGTGGGATTATTATGCATGTTTTTCAGTAGACCTAGTATAGAGCATTAACATGTTAATGAGAGGGTTATGAGATACCTATAATAAACCATGAACCTTGGATTACATTATGAAAAGTTTTCAGTTGTACTTGAAGTAAATTCTGATACAAGCTGAAATACTTTATCTGATGATTCTAAAGGACCAGTGGTTATATATTTAGCATTGCTGAAGAAAGCTGTCTCTTGGAAACCCAAGAAACAGACTATTTTGACTCAGTCTACTATAGAGATTGAGATAATAGCACTAGCCACATCTAGTTAAGAAGCAGAGAGAAAAAGAAATCTGCTATTTGAGATCCCTATAAGGAAAAAACCGACACCAGTGGTGTAATCGATTGCGACAGTATCGCGGCTATTGCAAAAAGTATAGAACCGTTATTACAATGGTAAAAGACGACTCGTAAGCACAATATTGTAAATGAAGATCACATATATAGTGATGAAAAAAACTTGACGACTATTGAAAAAAAAAACAGAACCGATATTACAACGGTAAAAAATGACAGTCGTATGCATCGTATTGTTAGAGAACATCACATATGAAGTGATGGCAAATTGGCAGATCCTTTGATGAAAGGACTGACCAGAAAGAAAGTCCTTAATAATTCTAAAAGAATGAGACTATTGCCCTGAGATTGTGGAATCACGCACAATGGTAACCCGACCTAAATGACTGGAGATCCCAAGAACTAGGTTCAATGGGTAAAAACAAGTTGTGTAATGATAGTAGATGAACATGCTAAATTTATATATTAAGAAGAACGTATTCCTGAAGTGATTAGAGGATGAGTTAATAGAAACTCTTAATGAGATCTATACTCTATTTGGAGTGGAATACCTACCTTCAGGAGTGCTCTTGATAGACTCACCTATGTGAATGTGGAAATGTGGCTGTTTCCTATGGAGTTTGGGCAAAACTTCTAGAGTGTTCACTAAACTGGGATAGACGTGCATGGCCATTAATGCACGGGCTTATTTGATTGCACTATAGAAAAGGTTGTGTGTGGTCTGATGTCAGGAATAGAGTTCAAGACTACGTGTCACTCTAGTAAAAACTGAATCTTATTCACTATGCAAAGCTTCAAGTTGGATGACACCTTTGTTTATGCACAATCTTATGTTTTTAGAAACTGCTCGGGAAATATTTTTAAAAATTCAAGTGGGGGATTGTTGGAAAAATAGTTTATTTTTGTAAAGATGAATTATTTAAAAATGGATAAATATGATATGAGTCCTATATGAATAGTCCCATATCATGAGACTATATGAAAGAACCGGTCTTTGTTTAACTTGGTAAATATTGAGATCCATGTTTTTAGATCTGAACGTTTATTTGACTTGGTAAATATTGAGATCCGTGTTTTCAGATCTGAACCTTTATTTGACTTGGTAAATATTGAGATCCATGTTTCCAGATCTGAACCGACTTTCCTCGCAATCCTTTTTATACGTTCCCACTACTCAGAAAAAACAATAACTCTTTTCTTATCTCTCTTCTTCTTCTTCCTCCGCCATTAAAAGTTCTTCAAAAAAACAAAATTAGAACGAGCATTTAAATTTAAATTGAAAGTGCGAATCTGAATTGGTTTGTTGTGCAAGCAAATCAATTATTTTTCTCATAAGGCTGTTTTATCCCAGAGGCGGCGGTGACAAGTACGAACTGGTTTGCACCACCAACCAGATCACCGAATCGTCTTCAAGAAAGCGACCTAGTCCGTGACTCAACCATTGTTTCCCACCAATTTAGTTTAGAATTTGAGGATCATTGAGAAGTTTTATTTATGGAGGATATGTTCTGTTGGTGCCTTGAGGACAAGATATGTTTTATTTTTGATTATTTTGTTTTTCTCGAGGCCTTATAAGCTGGAAGGAGAGGGTCGCTACAAGAAATTATGCTTTTAGTTACATTATACGGCGGCGTTCATATACTAAATGTAACAATTTCGTTTTCCTCCCTGAAATGGTTGCGTTTTAGCTTTAGATGGTATTAGGCGGGATTTATTTCTCAATTCCCGCTTACCACCCCCACTATTTTCATTATCTAAAAGTTACGTTCTGAGAAAACCCGATTCCACAAAATTCCTAATTCAGTCACTCCACCTTAATTTCCAAATCATGAATCATTCCACCTTAATTATCGAATCGCTTCGCCACTTCATTCAGCCTCACAGCCCTAATTCTGAATCGCTTGCCTCAACTTTTGCATTACTCATCTCTACTAGGTACTTTCTAATCCAGTCAGTCTAAGGTTTCATCTACTATTTTTGTTACTGTTTTAAGTATATTTTGGAGTTACTTTCAGAATTTAACATTAATTTTGATTTTTCATAAACCACCTGCTGCTTCGGTGGATGTTTCATTGGGTTTTTTTTTATCCTGAGGGTTTATAGGGTTATCACATTGTTTAGGTAATTTCTAATAGTCTGTTGCAGTACAAAGTCCATTTTTATTATTTTTCATCATTACAGTATTGATTAGTTCACTTTTTATTACTTGAAGTTATTTATACATCTTAACGTCATAGTATTTTCTATTTCTATGAATAAATTTGTTTCTAAATTTTCAAAATATTGTGGCAGTGGACATGGGAGCTTTTCAGATAATGTGAAGTTGAACAATGTGGTGGGATATTTTCATCATACTCTGGTTCTTGTTCCTTATCATGGATGGTAACCTATATTTCCCCTTAAAATTTATTTTTCTTTTGTGCTTTAAAAGGAAAAATGATATATTCATATGGTATGTGCTCAAAAGGATTATTTTTGGAGTAATTGTGTTCTACTTTAGCACTTAATAAATGTTTTGTGTTGAATAAAATTTCGATGCTATTAAATTATCAAGGAAAAAAGAAGAGAACAATAATTAGAAGTATTTAGTTCTTTCCATTTGATGTGTTAGTATTTCGGGTTTCTCTCTTATTTTCCTATGTTGTCACATAAACGGTCTCATTAAATATCTCCGGAAGACAGTAAGCACTTGTTGTTTTAATTTGATTAGTCGGTCGTTTTGCTGGTTTGTAATGCTCTTTGAATTAGTCGGTCGTTTTTATGTAGTGGGGGTTCAAAAATTTGATGGTTTGTAAAATAAGATTAATAATGTAAGATGGTAATTTGCCGGTTTGCAGTGATCGACTTAAATTGCAAAAATATTTTAGTCAAACAGTACTACTTGTTGGTTTGTAATGCTATTTGTATATAGTAATTTTTTTTCTTTTAAAGTAGCGTTCGTAAAACAACCAGCAATTTATTGGTTTTGCAATTCAAATGCTTGCTAGTTTGCAATGCTCTTTTAATTTGCTGGTTTTAAAAATAAAATTACTATATGTAAGACAGTAACCATTCACCAAATTGTTGGTTTGCAATGTCGGCTTTAATTTTGCTGTCAGCTTTTGTTTTTGGTTTGCAGTGCTTCAATTTGCTGGTTAGGCACATTGCAGTTGTAGAAGAGACCTTCCTTAGATTCTTAAGCTATGCCAAAGAGGACTCCCGCTAAGGGGTTGGTGTTTATGTCGTTGATGTAAGTAGTAAGCATTGCTTGTTTTCTTCTTTCTTTTCAAAATTTTGCGATTTTATGATTTGGATTTCACCCTTGATTTAATGTTTATTTTTTATGATTTGCTGAATTATTCTTTTTAATGCAGAAGTAAAAAGGTAAATTATGGCTTTATCTTCTGATTATAGGAAATTCATTTTTTTTCTTTTAATTTATAGTAACGTGGTTATGGTGTTGGAATTAGATGTTCATGTTAATAGTAAAAAGTAATTTGTCTGGACCGGGCTTTAATTATCCATATGAAACGATAAAATTACAGAAATGCTAGATTTAGTTAGTATCTATATTGGCTTATTGTACTAAGAATGCTGGAGATAGATAATACGTTGTATTTATAAAATAGGGCCACAAGATCCAATGCTTTCTATATAGCCTGAGGAAGCATGTTACTTAATTGAAATCCAAAGTAATTTAGTGATATTTAAATTGGTTTAAACATCTAGTTATTAGCGAGGCACCTGCAGATAGTACGGATTAGCGAGTCGATTGCAGAAGATGAGAAATAATAAATACCTGAAATATTTATAATTTCGCCATACGGAACACTCGTTATCTTCTCCTGCACGACTAACATGCACATATCATCTTCATAAACCCAGTTTCTTTTAGTATTATAATGTTGAATTGATTTTGTTTGTAAGGTTATAAATTCCCTTGTCATGCTTACTTTTTTTACTTAATGGTTCTGTAGGAAAACAATTTTATTCTCTATTTTAGGAGAAATACTTAAACAATGATAAGTTTCTCTTACTGGAGCAAAGCTAAGAGAGTTTTATATGAATTTATAAGGTTTATAATAATAATACACAATGATTTGGTACAAATTAAATTAATTATCAATAATAATAATTTAGTAAATTCTTCCCTCTCGATGTACGTTGTTCTAATACATAAACGAGTCAAATCAATAGGCTTCATCCTAATTTAATTTATTATTTGCTCAAATATATGGTGGATTGTCAGCCAATTTGTTCTCTTATAGTTTATTTTAATGTGGGTATCATTGCTGTGATGTTGCCTCCATGGAGATATAACAGCAAATGCAGTGAAGGAGGAAGATTTTGTAGTGGTTAGTTGAGGTGGTGAATGTTTGGGCAGTGTGCGGAGGTGTATCGAAGTTTGTTCTTGGTAAATAATGTGGCGTACAAGGGAGATTGAAGGGACATGTTTTTATAGAGTAGTATGTTCAAATTGGTGTATGTTGTGGATGAGTAATAGGCAGTATGAGGTGATTGTGATGGTTTGCAATGAAAGTTATCAGGTTTTGATTTTAGTAGAAAAATTCATGGTAGAAACATGTGGGTTGTCCTTTGCGATGGTTATGGAGATGTATTTGATTTGGGTGGCTACTGGTCAAAGTTTGATATTCAACAGGAATGTGATTTTAAGGAGTTCTTAATTGTTTTAGGGAATTTAATTCACACTGGCAATTTAATTGTTTTTAATCGTTTTAGGCAATTTTATGAATCATATTAACCATCCTAGGTCTATAACTGTTGTAGTAAAAATTCGTAATCCTTCAAGCATGTTCTCCACCTTTAGTTGCAAACATAGCCACTCATATATCTTCTTGTCTAATAGATAATCATTTAGCATCTTTCCCCTTCGTTGTCAGTAAATGAATTTAATATGAATTTGTACATTAGTAACAAGTTATAAAATAAATATTCGAAAAGATCCATATTATTTGCTGCTAGAATATATTTTGTCTTCACTCTAGTATGAAGTCAGGAAGAAAATACACATCATAATGGATCAACACAAAACAAAAGCTCACTACATACCATTTGGTTTGAAGCTAGAGTGGTATAGTGCTCACGACCGACTTCAAAACGATATCTAGAATTTGTTTAATAAATAAAAAATGAGGAACTTGCATTGCCTCTATTATCAGAGGTTGGAAAGAGTTCATTAAGACTTAAAAGAAAAAAGGTAATAAGCATATATATAAAATGCCAAACATATGCAAACAAATTGTTCTATATGCTTTATAAGGGAATGAATTGTCATTTGTTGAACCCATTGATCAGTTGATAATATTTTATGAGCTAAAATCCATAATAAATTAATGCATACAATCATGAAGGAGTCAAACTATATTTATACTTTGGAAAAGGTGTAATTAAAAGGCCAAGTGAATCGTCTTAATTTAAGAATGTTGTATATAAAATGTTCTTTTACTGGGGCATTTAAAATCTTCTATTACACACTTTATTACCTAGCCTATTTCTATGTAGACATTTGCTTCTAGAAGATACTCATCACTTCAGGACAAATTGATAGCAGTCAGCTTATTCATCCGGCCTCGAAGGCCAGCATATTCCCGTCCTTGACCACCACCCTCATTTTGACATTTACAGTACGACATTCATCAATATGATCAAATTTAGATCCCATTATTAGGTTTCATAAAGTCAGTTGCGTCTAGCTATTATGTATTCGCAATTTTTGTTGTAGTTCCTCAGTTTTAATCTATATGTTTAGATGTTCTAGGCTTATACGTAACAGCTCTTTTCATGATAGTACTACTTCACATCTACTTCTTTCTAACTTCAGTTCAGTAACTTCAATTCTATGGCAGCTAGTGTTGTTGCTACTTCGGTGTCAGCTCGTTTATGTACAAATCCTCATGCATTGCTCACGTGCTCCAGTCTAAACCCATCATTACTGTTACTTGACACAAATCTAGGTTCTGGTTTTAGCTCACCAGAAAATGGAACCACAAGCAATACAGGTTATCTCTCAGTCACCCATCCACTCAGTCAACCAACTACATTGTATTGGTGTGTTGTCTTGATTTTATGCCTTGATTTGATGTTGTCTGATCTCATTACACATACCTGGATCATTTCTATATCCTTGTATTTAATGGTTCATGTTGTTGTGAACATACTGCTTTGAAGTTGTTTAAACATGAGTCAGAGTAACAGGGCAGTGAAAAAGTACTATGTGAACATTAAAAGTTGCTGAGTGTAAGACAATGCTTCAAAATAATATATTAGGATTGTATAAATGGAAACTCTATATCAAGTTGCAATAACCCCGTATCAGGTTTATTATGTCATTTCCAAAAATGTAGCTACTGATATTACATGAATTCCTAATATAATTAATAACGGATACACTTTTCTGATGGTATTGGAAAATGTTCCGCTGATTTTACTGGACAAGCAGCAATCAACTGTGACTTATAGAGGTCGACTCCTTCAGCGTTTAAAATCAGATATATTGGTTAAAAATATGTCTAACTTCATCTTAAATCGGATATAATGGCAGCCAAAGTGCCAGTCATGTCGTCCTAACAAACAAATAACAACTCTACTTTCAACACTTGGAGTTAAAAATTGCATTTTTGAAAATAAACAAAAAGATATTGCAGACCAATGATTGGTTGTTTGGATGAAACAGGAATTTTGAGATATGGACAGGTTTTTCTTCAAGTTTCTTATTGTGTAAGGTAATATTGTGAGGATAACATAGTCTATATGATTTCTTTAAAGAAATCAGATAACGATAAGGCAGTAATAACTGGAATGGTATTTGCCGAAGATCCATGTTTACATCGAAGTGATGTTGGTGTATCGATGGCCATCAATGTTCCTGCTTCAAGTAATGGTTGACTGTATAGTTTATCCTACGCAAGGCCAAAGGTATGATATGTGTTGTCTCATTTTTAATCTATAGAGATAACATATTTTGAGTTCAAAATATTTATTACCAATTTCCCAGGCCACATCCAAATAAATGTTCATCGAGTGATTTAGATGGAGATGTATATTTTATAAGCTGGGGTCAATCTCTTATTCCAAAATGACAAGTTCCACCTATCAAGTGAACTGCACCTCCTATTGTAAGACTTGATGACAATGTTCTTTTTTCCTGCTCTGCATATTGAACTCATGTCCTCCTTTTATTTCATGTTTTGTTCTTCTTTCAACATGTACATGAAAGTAAGATACACATATTGAAATCCGGGACATGAAATGTGTGCACTTTTAAAATGATAGATTAAAGTATTATTACCCAACTTCGTCTGGACAAAATTATTGAGTAAACTAAGATTCCATTCTCAATCATTTAGGGTACTTTAGTGTTTTATTGAATGCCAAAAATGGTTTTCTTGGTGGTTTATTTTTATTTTCTTGCTAGAGGTGTCAGATTAATATGTAGGAAGTCTAAGAGTATTTCACAAACTACATACTAAATGACAGTTTAATCATTATGAGTGCCCATAGAGCGTTACCTGAAAAACAACCACTAAAAGCTGAAAGTGAAAAATGTTTTGACTTTCTAAACTATTTTTAGTTGCGGCATACTTTCCAAAAACAGGGGTCCCTGCTGAATCCCATATATTGCTCACATATTGTGTTATAATTCCACCTATAGTTGAATTTGTCTAAGTAACCACTAATCAGCGTAATCTTAGTTCTTTAAGCTGTACAAGGAAAACTACTATAATGTATTATCTGAAAATGGAATTAGCAATATTGCAGTAAAAAAATGAACATATCTTTAATTGCTATGTGATTTGCAAGTTGTTATCTTCTAGTTGTTCTAGTTCATGATGAAAAATTAGTGTCAACAGTTTGTTGAAGTAGGAAAATTTAACTTATTTGATGGCTAGAAGGGTCATGATTGATCCTTTGTTATACTTAAGAATACTATTTAATATAATGACCAGTTATATTAATTGTGGCTATGGACTTGACAGTAATTTAGGTTTATAGCTAATGATTCTGAATTTGTTTTCTGTCTTCTGTCAAAAGAAGAGCATAGAGAATTATCTCAATATTTTTATTCATAAAATCTCATTGACTAAGGAAATATGTATCTCCTTAATTTATATCTAGTTCCTTCTTTTGTGTTTTAGAGTGTTTCTAAGGAAGAAATGTCTCTTATGGATGGTGAGGTTGCAAGTATTCTTGATAAAAAGTTGGAGCAGCTTTAGCAATTTTCTGATGTCCCTTCAAGCCAAATCTCTCAGTATGTGATTAATACAAATCTACTTTGTTGAGTCAAATATAATTATGAACTTATGTTTCTAATTACTTGATTTTGCTTAATCATGGTATTTGAAAATTCGCACCAGTATATCAGGTTATTTAGCTGTTTCAAAAATAAAGATGTTACTCAAGTTCGAGGGTATCCTCCAAAAAAATTATGTATATTTTATATACCTTATTATGATTTGTCATTTAAAATTCTTTGACTGTAAGTTAGAGCCATAAGCAGATACCAATTAACTGAATTTGAGGTATGTGTATAAAAAAAAAATATGAGTCCATTTGAGTTTTATTTTATTTCTTAATGATATATAAAATAACATGTCTATTTTGCTAGCTTTTCATGATTGGAAATTTGTGTTCGGAAATAGTGGATGAAGTTGTTGCTATGGTCCCTCCTATTAAGGTAAAATTAGCATATGTTTATGTACTTAACTACTTTCTTAAATGATTTTTATTATCAATGTGATCAACATATGTTTCAGGTGATTAACCAATTTAATTGTATATATACTATGATCAAATTAGCATGATCTAATAGCCATCAACTAAAATAATAATTATTATTATTATTGTGATTTTGTTGTATAATGTCTAAGTTTATTAAATTTTATAAATAAAAATGTTATATAATTTAAAAAAGCTTTATAAATAATAATGAAGATGATAATGAATTAACAAAGTTTATAAAATTTAACTAGATTAATAATAATATAAGTAAGTTAGTTGAGATCTAATAAATAATTATAATACCTAATATTATTAGCTATTATAATAAATTAATTAAGTTAACTAGGTTATTAAAAATTAGCTATGCTTTGTTAAATTTAAATAAGTTTATCAAATTAAATAGGTTTAAGCAACTAAATTTTATAAATAATAATGATGATGATGAATCAACCAAGTTGATAAAACTTAACTAAGTTTACAATAATAATATAATTAATTTAACCAAGTTTTAAGGATAATAGTATTTTAAAGTAACCAAGTTTTGTTAAAATTAACTAATTTTAAGCCAACTAAAATTTATAAATAATAACAATATAACTATTTAACAATTTTTATAAATAACGTTGGTGATGACGAATTAATTAAGTTATAAAAATTAATTAAATTTATAATAATAATAGTAATATAATTAAGTTAACCGAGTTTTAATAATAATAGTGACAATAAAATTAATTAAGTTAACCAGGTTAATAAAAATTAGCTAAGATTAAGTTAACTAAATTTTAAATATAACAATAATATAACTAATTTGACCAAGTTTTATAAATAATAATATTGATGATAATTATAAATTTGTAAAAAGTAACTAAGTTTATAATAATGATAATAATAATAATACAATTAAGTTAACTGAGTTTTAATAATAATAATAAATTAACTAAGTTAATCAAGTTAATAAAATTAACTATGTTTTTAAAAAATTAAACAAGTTCATGAAAATAACTTAGTTTAAATTAACTATACTTTATAAATGATTATAATACAACCAATTTAACAAAATTTTATATATAAGTTTAAGATTGTTTGACTATATGATATGCTTATAATTGTGCAGGCTTTGAACTTTTAAAGAGATCGTAGTCAGACTTTTATGGTAATCCTGTAAATTTTCTTAGTATACTTGGATAGCTTGATTATTTATGTGTGTGTTTTAATAATAATCAATTAATAATGTTTGAATGTTACTCGATAATTCATGGTAAATTCTTATTTTTGATTATTGAACATGTTTACAGGTAATTAGCTTTCCCGAGTGAAGACCATCAACAACAATGAACACAACTTCAATTTTTATATGTATTATGATATTAGTTAATATTTGTTATGTAAACCTTTTTGTGAATGCTTATGGTATGGGAATTTAATTTGCTCATTTTTTCAAACAACTATTACTTAAATTGTTATGGAAAATACTTGTGACTAACATGTTCTCAATTATTTGAATATTTTGATTATATGATTGGTTGATTGTTGGTTTAAATATGGTAATTATACGATTGTTGTTGATTTTGATAAGACTATTACCTAATTGGATGTTGAAAACAATAAAAGCCATTAACAATATATAGTAGCATTTAAAATATGTTATAAAACAATCAGTATCTTTTAGTAGCGTTTTAGAAATGCTACAGAAACAGCTGTAAAAAAACCATTTGAATTTATAGTAACATAAAATAAATGTAACGAAAAGATTTGGCAGCGGTTAAAAAATGCAGTTGTATGAAATATTTGGTAGCGTTTATCAAAACGCAACAAAAAAAACCCAGACTTTTAGTTGCGTGACCTATAGTAGCGTTCTTTAAAACGCTACCAAAAGCTTTAGTAGCGTTTTTTAAATGCTACTAAAGTTCTTTTCTGGTGTAGTGGGTATGTCCCAGATCCATATATCTTTGAGAAGACAACTTGCAAAATCATAAGCTATCATCAGTAGATTGGTTTAATTTTTTGTTAAATGGTTTATGTAGTATATAGAGCAGCTGGTAAAGACCTAAAGTGCTTAAGTTTGGCAGTAAGTCATTATACACCTTAATTCTAGTCTTTCCGATTAAGGACTGGCTTGTTATGAATGAGCTGAGAATTTACAGTGAGTATAACAAGGAAAATGTAGTAGATGGCACTTGGACTTTTCAATGTTCATATGAAATCTTCAGCTTATATCATCGACTTTGGTACTTAGATTGATTCACAGCTGTTTGTGAATCATCAACCAGAATTTGTGGCGGAGTCGAATATCTTTTGGGATTTCACAAATGATTTTGTGTTATCTACATCGGTGGGCTGTTTTGGTCTTCAACGTGCTACTTTGGATCATAATGGAGAACATAAGTTTGGTTTTGCATTAAGTTGTCTACACCATGTCAATTCTGGGTGTAATGGGAGTGTATACAAGAGTGGGGTATATATAACCAGTTTTAGAAATGTTCATATGTTGGTCTGCGAGGGGAAGGAGTAGCTGAGTAGGGGTTTGTTTGGGTATATGTTCATTGATCTTTCTCGTCGTGGAAATGTGTTGTTTGATCAACAAGCTTTCTGCGAAATCCAGCTTTTGGTACTGAGAAGCTAATGAAGTGCCTACTACATTTTAGAAGCAAAAATGGGTGGGGTTTTTTTGGAATTGGCTAAACAAAGGAATTTCTACTCAATTTAATTTGAACTGGAGATCTTCATGATATTCTGAAGATGTGGTGCTGCGTGAATGCTTAATAGAGCATTGGGTTCAGGTGTAGCGAGGGCTGGCCTAATCAATTAGTTAGCATGTGTTTTTCTTGTAATTTCTTGTTATGTTCTTTACGTTTTATTTAAATAAATAGTAAAGGTTAGTATGCTAACCTATCGTTTGTACTGCTCTTTCTTAGTTAATAAAAGTGAAGCAGTTTTAAAAAAAGATCAAAATAAAATAAAATATCATTTTTGAGGAAACGGGGTCAGTTGTCAAAGAAATTAGTTTCATTGGAACCGTAACGTCAGGATGTAGCACATTTTCGTTTTGTTTAGAGTTCATGTGTATCCGTGCGAATTGAACTGTCTACGTCAAATAACGGTAACCATGTAAATAAAATCTACCTTAACCAAGCTACCCTAAAACTCTCATTCAACCGACCTATCATAAATGTCATATTGAAACAAACATGTATCCTAAAGTGCAGCCTATATCATTAGATAGCACATGAAAATTTGAAAATATACACCCTAAAACATGTAGACTTAAACATGCCTACCTTATATATGCTAACTGTAGACCTAAGATGTGATACACGCACAGCTAGCCAAAATATTTGCACCCAATCCTTTGAAAATAGAAAGCACATGCTAGCAAGCCCTACCCGCACAACTAATGAAAGGAAATTTCATATATCTACCCTATATCTCTACCGAGTGAACATTGTTTTCATCCACCATCCCCACCTGTATATATACCCACTGTATATCCTCGTTACCTTTCATCTCTACATTTCAGCGAGAAAAAAGAAAAATAAACAACGAACTTCCCCATTTTAATTTCCAGTAAAGATAAACGAACGCAATCATCCTTCTATATAAAAAGAAAGAGAGAGGAGCAACATGCTTGGGCTATAGCATGGTGCATGCAAATGTATGGAGTTGGCTGCGAGGAAGGGAAGGCCGCTGCTACAGGATCAGTCGTCGGTTTTTGTTGGAGCACCAATGGGTTGATGAGCGAGTAGCCGTGTTGAGTTCGGTGAGAGAGTGCGTTGGTGTGTGCAGTTTTTAAATGCATGGAAGGAGATGTTATTAATGTGTGGCAGGAGGGATACATGACACAGTGATGGGGAGAAAATTAGGGTCGATGTTTTATTCTGGAGTAGGAGATGGAGTATTGTTGGATTTGGTTTTGTTGAGGTGGGCTGAGAAAAGGTGGGTTTGGGCCTTTCGAAAATAAAAAAACAAGGAAGAACGAAACTGGTCTACTGGAGTTAGTTTGGAAGTTTAGGGAAGGAAAGAACATGGACGGCTGAACTGTGTGTGAGCTATAAAGAAAATCGGCTTTAGGCCAAAGAAAAGAAAAAAAAGGAGGAAAATAACGAAACTGGGAAGAACAGGGAAGCGTGAACAAATAACGAATGGGGATGGGAACAAAAAAAAGAACAAGAGGAAGACACGGTCAACGGTTTTGGTCCTGACGCTGGGCCAAGAATAATCAGGTGAGGCACATTATATGCATATAATTTAAGTTTAAATGATTCACATTGTTTTATAGGCATATTAACTTGATATCTCGACCGTATATGATCAGTATCAAGCACGGTAGGTCATGTTAGACAATGTTAACGGAGGCTACGAGATGGAGCTAGTCTGGCCAAGATTGGAAGCAACCATAATTTTTATTTAAATTAAACGACTGTTTAATTTAATTTAATTTAATTAAATTAAAACAAGCATTTAAACGACCGAATCAAATCAAGGTGAGTTTAACTCACTCAGTTATCCCACTTATATTTTATATAAGTCGGGTTTAATATTTGTGTGCTATGTTTGCTAATTGTTGATTGGTTTGTTAATTATTTGAAAATATGCAGAATATTTTTATATAATTGATTTAGACTAAAAATTCGTTTAATTTAATCAAACCTAATTGTTATTTTAAATGATTATTTCCAAATAAGGTAACTTACCTTGTTGATTACGTTTATAGTAATATAAACGTATTAAATTGAAAATTTGATGCTTAAATAGTTGTGTTGATTGACCGTTATTAGTTGAATTAATTATTCATGTATATTGTCATATTGAACGGATTGTTTTTTTTTTGATGTAAACTATTTGGATGTAGGGAAATGCAGGTTGGAGGGATCCAACTAGATTCCTCAAATTTGTTGTTTATTTTCATATGATCATTAGATGAACAGTTAAACCAATATGATCGGATTATTGAATTGATTATTGCTTGTTGAAGTCAAATTCAAAGTTTTTTTGGATATTAACCAATGCGCAGTATTGGTTGAGAAATGACAGCAGATGGCCTAATAAGACATCGTTTTATAAATATTAATTCACCGTCAGGTAAATCGATAGAAATGAAGTCGTGAAATTATTTTATAACTGAAGTTATAATTAGAAATATAATATTCTGAAACATAAGTTTATGAAAAGGAAATAAATATTTATTATTTATTATTTAAGTTTATATGTGATTATTAAATGATTTTAGTAAGCTAATTCTTATATTAATAAGAATGATAAGCAAAGTGAGCAGAATTTAACGTAACGATTAATTACCGAGATTTATTGTTTTAAAAAACAATTAAAATGAGATTAGATTTACATTAATTATTATTTATTTAAAAATAATCAAAGTAAATGAGATTATTTAAATTAATTATATTATTAATTAATTTAAACGAAAAAGGTTAATTGGATTTGATTAACGAGTTAATCATGTTTAGAATTGACCAAGCCAACTGCATTAACTGAAATTGAGTTTTAAATCAGTTTGTTAATTTAATGGAAATATTTAATGGTGAAGTAAACCATTTATTTTAATAAATATTGAAAGTTGATTGTTCTTTATTTAAATAATAATCAAAGTGGTAATCTTGGAAATTAAAAGTTATTAATGGAGATTTATGAAGTTTTAATGCCTGCTTATAGTTAATGACTTTTTAAGCGATTTGAGACTAATAATAAGACAAGATATGTTCAAATTGAAGTTTTAATTAAATTCCTATTTGAATTATATTAACTGGATTCTATAAAACCCAAGATTTGACAAAGTTGTAAAACCCAAGTTTACTGAACATTATTGGGATGAGTTACTAGAAATGGCTTATGAGTGGGATAAAAGTTGAGGATATCAAATTAAAGAATTGGAATCTAACCGGAGATCGGTTGAGATATATGATTTTCTGAGTATTGATCTCATGTTGGTTTCGGCCTTCGGGGTTGATATTTAGGGAATTGTTTTCTTACTGATTTATGGTTAGGAACTGATGAAGGTATGAAATGGAGATCAAAACTAAAAACCCAAGTTTGAATTAAAGTGGTTAGGACAGTTTAATTATAACGATGCTAGTTAAATTCACTGTATTAAATAAGGAATGAAGTTTTATGGAGATATAACTGAAATGAGTTTTGGGATAAACTTATCGGAAATTTATAAAAGGTTCTATTTGGAATGAAGGTTTGTATATAATGTTTTAAAAGATTTAAAGAATTTGAGTTAACGAATGGAGAATTTAAAAAGGCCAAGTGACATTGTGTAATAAACGAGTGAATCTATTTTTATGTTTGTTTATTTTGATAGTTAAATAACCGACTATCAAAAAACATGTCTAATGCGTTGTTGGTACGGAAAGACCCGGAGCAAAATTATATTCGAAAACCATTCCAAACCAAAGGATAGGTAAACAAAGAAGATATCTGATGCTGATCGAGATGGAGCAATTGAAGACCATAAATCATCATGAGCGGGGGAACTATTGTTGAATTTCTCTGGCTGATCCCCTGGAGATATTTTAAT
Organism: Allium sativum; assembly: GCA_030737875.1. Classification (NCBI taxonomy): domain Eukaryota; kingdom Viridiplantae; phylum Streptophyta; class Magnoliopsida; order Asparagales; family Amaryllidaceae; genus Allium; species Allium sativum. The sequence goes on from CM060917.1 coordinate 11,506,126, forward strand.
AGTGATTCTGTCGTAATTGAAATCTACGGATTACAAGGACTACTCGCTACTGATCTATAGGGTGATTTCTAGGATGTAGTAGGAGGGGCCTTCGGTTTGTCCAGTCCCGGGACAACTTGTATGGACGGATGTCTGACAGAGTATTTCCAAAAGGATCATGCACGTTGATTTCTTCAAGCATACAATAGCTAGTGGCGGAGAGGGGCACCTCTCTTAGCTTAACAACTAGAGTATTTTTGTGGACATAAATTAGTGACATTTAATGGATCTGATGATGTGGCATTCAAAGTTAATGATGTCCAGATGTTCTGAAAAGAAGATTTAAACCTCAAGCCTCATCAACCGGGAAATAACAAAAATCGGGCAGGCAACATGGCTAAGTGGGTCGCTCCCAATTAGGGTGTATTGTCACCATCTAGAGAATATTCAATTTTGTTCTACTTTTCATTTCTTTATCTCCCGGAAATTACGGTGGTCGCGACAAAAAGCCATAAGGTGACAATATATTTGGAACATTCAAGCGAAATGAATGGCCGATCATATGTGGTCGAGTTACAATATATTCTTGTTGAACTCCAGCGTATCCCCTCTAGAGCACACTGACCGAAAGTTGGTTCCATACCTTATCATAGTCAGAATCCAATCTCCATAAGCACCAGCGGTTTTGATTATATACTATGTATGTGGAGCACGAGATGCAAGCGTTCCGCTAGATTGCTATTTATTAGATGTAGACACTATTTTAATATCAGAAAAGATTTGATTTTAAAAACGTTTTTGGTCATTGTAAGGTAAAAGACCGTCCGTATTTATGTGTAGATTTGGTCTTACGATTATCTTTTTCTTTCGAAAAGATTTTGACTTTAAAATCAAGTTAGATGATCCACTTTGGACTAAGTGGGTTTTCTCACGTTGTTTCACCAAATTGATCATGGCATTTGCAATGCTCGTGTCAGATTGAGTTTTACAGCTTCAGGTTATCAGATGTTGTGAAATCCAAAGATGAGCTGGAGGAGTTAAGACATGATTTTATTTTATTCCGTTGTGTGTTATATATGAAGACAAATTATTATAACTTTCCAGTTGCATTGATGTACTCTGATGACTGTAAGTTTTATTTGAAGCTCTCAATAAAGATTTAATTCTATATTATATTTTGTTCTGCTGCGACGTGAGACTCTAATTCTATGTTGGTTCTTCTTCTTATTCTTTTATTCTAACTTTCTTTCTTATCTCACCATCTAATATCTTTCTTTTAGCTTTCTGGATTTTTCGATACTTGAGTTTGGACATGGGATGTATTTGTGTTGAGATTCGATTGTTGAATTTCCGGGATGCTGTAGTTGCTATCAGAGCATAAGGTTTAGTAATAACCTTGGCTCTATGGTAAAACTCGATAGAGATTGGGTTAGTAATACCCTAGATTGAGTTGAAGTGTATACATATGAGAGCGCGTATTTGTAAATTTTACATACAAAATGTTTTGTATTGTGTTGTTTGATCGGTTCAAGTTGAACTGAAAATTGATGCAATATCATTTTGTAAAGAGGGTAAATGAAATAATTTTGCCCAAAATATATTTTTGTATAGAAAATAAATAATTTTATCAAAATATTGATATTGGGTTATTGATTTGAATGGAAATGAGATTGTAAATTTGAATGGATACTATAACCAATAGATGATTTCACATATGGAATGTGTGAATATGACATTAAATAAATTAGAATTTAATTTGAAATTACGTTAAATATGGAATGGTTTGGATTATACTGATTTTGCACTGATAGATTGGTAAAATTCACTAACAATTTAAAAATGAATTGAAGGGTAGAGGAAATAAATTCTACATAATAAATTGGAATAGAGTCAATATGAAATAAACCTGGATAATTTAACCATGTAATGATTATTTGTATTATATTGAGTTAGTACAGGTTGGAGAAAGGAAGAGTTGTTAGTTGCTTTGCTTCATGATTAGAGTATTGGTGGCTCGACAAATAGGTACACCTTAACGTATTAATTGGATGACTAATTTTATACCCCTGAGTTGGGTAGCCGCTAGGCTTTTATTTTATTTTAATCGATGAGTGGCTTAGAGAGGTGAGTTGTAGTTGTTCTGATTTAGCTGTGTAGAGGAGGTGCTGGCGAATTTTTCGTAAAATATTAAGACTTGAACATTTTTTATTATATTTTAAATTAATTATTTTGGAAATATTCAGCTTTGAACATTCCCCTTACTTAGTAATTTCGGGGACAAAATTCTTTTAAGAGGGGAAGAATGTAATGACCCGAATTTTCTGTCATCTAAAATTTGTTATTTAAATCTATTTTAAATATTATATTCGAAAATTTTAATGGATTTTAATATTTAATTCATTATTTAACAACAATTGAACGTTTAATTTAACATTTAATTTAAAAATGAACTCGTAACGTCACGGTAGTACGTAATATTGAGTTTTGAACTTCAATTTAATATACAGAATCTATTTTAGGTCGAAATTCAGTGAATAAGAAACGTTAGGATCTTACTGGTTATAATTTTCTAATGAGAGTGAAAAATCGAGATTTGAGTATATGTATTGCAAGTTATGTCTAAATCAAATTTTGAAATAGTCGTTATAGAAATCGTTTATAAGTTATAACATTTATTTAATTTATTTAAAAGGGATTTTTGTATATTTGTATATTATTTAACTCGAAAATGTTAATATTGACATATGGGTGGAATCTGAAGTGATATGTTATTTTAATTGGATATATATGACGATAATAATTTATTATTATTAAATTATATTGTTTTCGAATTTATTAATATTATATCGATATTATACAATCTTTAAAACAACTATTTTTCAAACAACCTCCATTTTCAACGAAATGAATTTTATTGGAAAACGTGTAGCTAGTTATTGCTAGATTTCTAGTTTGGGGCCATTCAGAGTTTTTTGTGAGTGTGCGATATTTAAATTGTGAACAAAGGCGATATTTAAATTGTGAACCGATGAACAAATTAAAATATGTTTTTTGAGCAAACAGGGTCGGTTTTCAACGAAATTAATTTCATTGGAACTGTAACGTCAAGACGTAGCAGTGTGTCCATTTTCGTTGTGTTTGGAGTTCGTGTGTATCATTGCGAATTTAACAGTCCACGTTAAATAATGGTAACCGTGTAAAATAAAATCCACCCTAACCAAGCCTACCCTAAAGCTCTCATTTAGCTGACCTGTCATATATGTCATATATGTCATATATGTCATATTAAAACAAACATGTATCCTAAAACGCAGCCTATATTATTAGACATCACATGAAAATTTGAAAGTATACACCCTAAAATGTGTAGACCTAAACATGCCTACCTTACATATGCACACTGCAGATGTGATACATGCACAGCTAGTCAAAATATTTGCACCTAGTCCTTTGAAAAGAGAAAGCACATGCTAGCAAGCCCTACCCGCACATTTAATGAAAGGAAGTTTCGTTCAGCTACCCTATATCTCTACCGAGTGGACAATGTTTTTATCCACCTTCCTCACCTATATATATACACCCACTATATATCCTTGTTCCCTTTCATCTCTACATTTCAGCGAGAAAAAATAAAAACAAATAACAAACTCCCCCATTTTAATATATAGTAAAGATAAACGAATGCAAGCATCCTTTTATATAAAAAGAGAGAGGTGGGTGGATGTAGCACACATGGGCTATAGCATGGTGCACACAAATGTATGGAGTTGGCTACGAGGAGGGGATGCCGCTGCTACAAGATCGGTCGTCGGTTTCTTGTCGAGCACCGGTGGGTTGATGAGAGGGTAGCTGTGTTGAGTTCGGTGAGAGAGTGCTTTGGTGTGTACAGTTTTTAAATGCATGGAAGGAGCTGTTATTAATGTGTGACATGCGGGATACATGACACGGTGATAAGGAGAATATTGGGGTCGATGTTTTATTCTAGAGTAGGAGATGGAGTAATGTTGCATGCGGTTTTGCTGAGGGTGGGCTAGGAAAAGGTGGGCTTGGGCCTTTCCAAAATTAAAAGAAAAGGGAAGAATGAAACTGGTCTGCTGGAGTTAATTCGGAAGTTTGGGGAAGGAAAGAATGTGGAGGGCTGGACCGTGCGTGAGCTATAAGCAAATGGAATTTAGGCCAAATAAAAGAAAAAAGGGGAGCAAAACAGCGAAACTGGGAAGAACATAGGGAAGTGTGAACAAATAACGCACAGGGATGAGAAAAAAACAAGGAACATAAGGAAGACATAGTCAGCTGTTTTGGCCTTGACGTTGGGCCAAGAATAATAGGGTGAGGCCCATTATATATATATATAATTAAGTTTAAATGATTCAAATTGTTTTATAGCCGTATTAAGTTAATATCTCGACCGTATATGATCAGAATCAAGCACGGTCGGTCTCGTTGGAACCATGTTGATGGAGGCTATGAGATGGAGCTGGTCTGGCCAAGATTGGAAGCAACCGTGATTTTTAATTAAATTAAAACAAGTATTTAAACAATCGGATCTAATCAAAGTGAGTTCATCTCACTCGGTTATCCCACTTATATTTTATATAAGTCAGGTTTAATGTTTGTGTGCTATGTTTGCTAATTGTTGATTGATTTGTTGATTATTTCAATATATGCTTAATAATTTTATATAATTGATTTAGATTAAACATTCATTTGATTTAATTGAACCCAATCGTTATTTTTAATGATTATTTCCAAACGAGGTAACTTACCTTATTGGTTACGTTTATAATAATATAAATTTATTAAATTGAAAAGTTGATTCTTGAATTGTCGTGTTGACTGACCATTATTAGTTGAATTAATTATTCAAGTTTATAATATATTATCATATTGAATGGGTTGTTTTATTTGAGATAACCTATTTAGATGCAGGGAAATTTAGGTTGGAGGGATCTAACTGGATTCCTCAAATTTATTGTTTATTTTCATATGATCATTGTATGAACTGTTAAACCAGTATGATTGGATTATTGAACTGATTATTGATTATTGAATTCAAATTCAATGTTTGTTTTGGATATTAACCAATGGGCAGTATTAGTTGATAAATGGAAGCAGATGAACCAATAAGTCATCGTTTTATAAATATTAATTCATTTTCATGTAAATCGATAAAAATGAAGCTATGAAATTATTTTATAACTGAAGTTAGAATTTGAAATATAATATTGTTGAAACGAAAGTTTACAAAAAGGAAATAAATGTTTATAATTTATTATTTAAGTTTATATGTGATTATTAAATGATTTTAGTAAGTTAATTCTTGTATTAATAAGATTGATAAGCAAAGTAAGCAGAATTTAGCGTAAAGATTAATTACCAAGATTTATTGTTTTAAGAAACAATTAAATGAGATTAGATTTACATTAATTATTATTTATTTAAAATAATCAAAGTAAATGAGATTATTTAAATTAATTATATTATTAATTAATTTAAATGAAAAAGGTTAATTAGATTTAATTAACGAGTTAATAATGTTTAGAATTGACTAAGCCAACTACATTAACTGAAATTGAGTATTAAACCAGTTCGTTAATTTAATGGAAATATTTAATGGTAAAGTAAACCATTTTTTTAATAAATGTCGAAAGTTGATTGTTCTTCATTTAAATAATAATCGAAGTAGTAATCTTGGAAATTAAAAGTTATTAATGGAGATTTATGAAGTTTTAAGGCCTGTTTATGGCTAATGACTTTTTAAGCGATTTGAGATTAATAATAAAAGAAGTTATATTTAAATTGAAGTTTTAATTAAATTCCTATTTTAATTATACTTAATTGGATAAACTTATCAGAAGTTTATAAAAGGTTTTATTTAGGATGAAGGTTTGTATATGATGTTTTAAAAGATTTAAAGAATTTGAGTTAACGAATGGTGAATTTAAAAAGGCCAAGTGACGATGTGTAATAAACTAGTGAAACTATTCTTATGTTTGTTTATTTTGATAGTTTAATAACCGACTGTCAAAAATCATGCCTAACGCGTTGTTGGTATAGAAAGGTCGGGATCGAAATTATATTCGAAAACCCCGAACCAACGAATACTTAAATAAAGAAGATATCTGATGTTGATCGAGATGGAGCAATTGAAGACTGTAAATCTTCATGAGCGAGGGAACTATTGTTGAATTTCTCTTGCTGATCCCTGAATATATTTTGACAGTGATTCTATCGTAATTGAAATCTGCGGATTGCAAGGAGTACTAGCTACTAATCTATAGGGTGATTCCTAGGATGTAGTAGGAGGGTGCCTTCGGTTTGTCCAGTCCCATAACAACTTGTATGGACATATGTCTGATAGAGTATTTCCATAGGGATCAGGTACGTTGATTTCTTTAAATGTACCATAGTTGGTGGTGGAGAGGGGCACCTCTCTTAGCTTAACAACTAGAGTATTTTTGTAGACGTCAATTATTGATATTTGATGGATCTGACGATGTGGCATTCAAAGTGAATGGTGGCCAGATGTTCTGAAAAGAAGATTTAAACCTCAAGCCTCATCAACCAGGAAATGACAAAAATCGGGCAGGCAGCATGGCTAAGGGGGTCGCTCCCAATTAGGATGTAATGTCATCGTCTAGCGAATATTCAATTTTGTTTTTCTTTTCATTTATGTATCTCCAGGAAATTATGGTGGTCGCGACAAAAAGCCGTAAGGTGATAATATATTCAAAACATTTAAGCGAAATGAATGGCCGGTCATGTGTGGTCGAGTTGTAAGATGTTCTTGTTGAACTCCAGTGCATCCCCTCTAAAGTACACTGATCGGAAGGTGGTTCCATACCTTGTCATAGTCGGAATCCAATCTCCCATAAGCGCCTACGATTTTGATTATATACTACGTATATGGAGCATGAGATGCAAGTGCTCCGCTAGATTGCTATTTATTTGATATAGACACTTTTAATATCAGAAAAGATGTAATTTTAAAAACGTTTTGGTTCATTGTAAGGTAAAAACAGTTCGTATTTATGTGTGGATTTGGTTTTATGATTATCCTTTTATTTCGAAAATATTTTGACTTTAAAATCAAGTTGGATGGTCCACTTTAAACTTAGTGGGTTTTCTCACGCTGGTTCACCATACTGATCCCCTGGCGTTTGCAATGCTCGGATCAGACCGAGTTTTACAGGTTCAAGTTTTCAGCCGTTGTGAAGTCCAGAGATGAGCTGGAGGAGTCCAGACATGATTTTGTTTTATTTCGCTGTGTGTTGTATATGAGGACGGATTATTATAACTGTCTAGATGTATTGATGATTGTAAGTTTTATTTCAAGCTCTCAATAAAGATTTACTTCTACATTATATTTTGTTACGCTGCAATGTGCGATTCTTATTATGTGTTGGTTCTTCTTATTATTCTTTTATTCTAACTAGGGGTGGGCATAAACCGCACCACAATGCAGAAATCGCCCAGACCGGACCGCAAAAACGGTACGGAAAACCGCACCAGATTCTCTCTCTAAAGCAAACAACACAAACCGAACCGACTTGCAACGATACTGTTCGGTTGCGGTTTGAACTGTTACCAAACCATATTAAACCGAACTGAACCGCATAGCAACACCGGTAAGGTCATGATAAAAAATTAACAAATTCCTATTTAACTTTTTATTTTGACGATATATATATTCTATTTTCCGCGTATGTTGTAGTTATATCAATTCAAGATGACACTATGTGTTTTAACCTTCAGATGACATAATGTCATACAATCATAAATTGATTGTTGAGGGAAGTAATTCTCTTTTTTCGTATTTAATACGGGTTCAAACCGAACCGAACCAAAACCGGACCATATTACATCGAAACAAAACCGAAACCGAACCGTTTGAACAGTTAGTATAATGGTTTGTATTTTTGATCAACCATTTGATATGGTGCAGAAGTGGTTTGAGCTCCAAACCGCACCGAACCGCGCGCACCCCTAATTCTAACTTTCTTTTTTTCTCACCCTCTAATATTCTTTCTTTTAGCTTTCTGGGTTTTTCGATACTTGAGTTTTAACATGGGATGTATTGGTGTCAAGATTCGAGTGTCGAATTTCCGGGACGCTACAAATTAAGTTCATACAGTTGGCAAGTTGTCCTTGGATCCCACCATATGCATTGAAGTTTTCTCACGATCTGATTTGTGGTTGGAGAATTATGGCATGCAGATTGTTGAAGTTGAGTTATTCTGTTGGTTTGTCTCGAATTTGTACCGACCTCTATACTGTCCGGGCTGATCCCTCACTTGAAGAGATATTGGGCATTGCTTTCATGAGCTAGATCAACAGTAGTTTCATGACACTATTCGAACTTGATCTCTCGACATTTAGAGGATATTTCTAGGCCGTTAGCCTTGATAATCATTGAGTCGTGCAAATGCAAATAACTATAGATGTCCGAACCAAAATGTCGGTTAACGACATTCATTTTGTTTCTTAAACTATATTTTTCATATACACTATATGCTTTCCTCGCTTTCAAATTTTAAGGTCGTCGATATGACGTGTACTACAACGACCATTAGTTATGAAAAATATCATAAGAGCAAATGTTAAGGTTCATAAAATTAGTCAAATACCCCTAAGTTTTTTTTGAATATGAAGTAGCTTTTAAATAAAAATTAGGTTGTATTTTTACGGTTATATATAGATTTACCAAAGTACTTTGGCATGCTTAGCAATATTAGAACCGAGAATCGAACTGATTCGAATTGAACTCGATGGGTTTCGAGTCAGGTTCAAATGGGAAAAAAATACAATAACATCATGATCAGACCTTACCCGAATACACACAATCTGAAAGATCGACAAAAATCGATAAGATATATGTATTTTTAGTTTTATTACATAACGAGATGCAAACCGATCTGAATCGAAACTTGGGTCGAGTCAAGATTTTCAAATGGCGATTTTCAATTAAAGAGCTTTTTAATTTAGACTAATAAGTTTTAAAAACAACATTTCTAAAAAATTAATTTTAAGAACAATTCAATGGAGAAAGATAAAATCAATTTATCATTTTTAATTGTAGCGAAATAATGATAATTTAATTTTTCTTATATGACTGAAAATGACAAATTGATTTATCTTTTTCTGTAAATTGTTCTTAAAACTAATTTTTCAAAAGTGTTTTGCTTAAAAATTAGGACAAATTTTAAAAATAGGCTAACTTCTAAAACATATAGCAGAAATAGGCTTGTTTTAAAAGTATTAGCAGAAATAGGCCAGTTTTTGCCACCTTAGCGATGAGGTGACAATGTGTTAAAAAAATTAACCGAGGGCACACATGGCAAGTGCGCTCCTTAAAATTATAACAGGCGCACTTGACAAATGCGCCTGTTATAATTTTAACCCTAAAACTAACTTACTTGCTTCCTATTACTGTTTGTCATTCTGTTTTTTACTATTTCGGGATAAAAAGTACCAAATCGTACCATTCTTCCACTGGCCCCAAAAATCCCTAAAATCTTCACAAAATATCAAAATAAACAAGGATTATTGATTAGGTTACTTCTATCAGCTAGCTATTGGACATTATTATGAACGTATTGATTTAGTTTAAACTCAAACGCTAGCTCAAATTGTTTTGTTTCTTAATTACATTCAAACCCTAGGTTTAGTTTTTTTTTTTTTTTTTTTTTTTTTTTTTTTTTTTGCTTTCTTATGTTACTAATATTTGTGTAACAATTAATTATCCTAATGCCTTGCAAATTTTCCATTGTAGAGTATGCCGGATTTCATCCCTATTATTTGCTATTTTGATGGGAAGTTGAATTTGAATGAAAATAATACGCCGGTGTATGTTGATGGCAAACAAAATGGTTCAAAAGTCAAATTTTTTTCTCCTAACATGAATTAAAAGAAATAGTGTATAGGGTTGCAAAAATTGATTCACAAAAGTACGATGTAAGATTAATAAGCAAGTAAGTGAGAGATTCTGGATCTTCTGCTATCGATGTAAACGACAATGAAGATGTCGATGCAATGTTTTCAATTAATATGGAATCCCTACATATAGAATGTGCTAGTTGATCTGCCGCAGATATGTCTAAGTGGCATGCCTAGTTGGCTTTGAAAGACACCGATCATATGCATGCAAACTGTTGAGATGTATAATCCTGATCGAGTGATGCGACAATTTGGTTTTCAGCAACACATCCCTGAGCCTTACGAACCAAAGCCTAATTTGGATTTTGCTGCCATTCAATGGAACGATAGACATAACCATATCGTTCGTCAACAAATTCCAAGCACTCCTATTTCATCATACATGAGTTGGTATTGGTCGATCACTCGAAGATTCATTATCGCAGATCGGAATCATTACGAACGAGTATACACCGCTCATGCACCGCTTGAGCGAGATGTCGTATGTCTTTTACTTTGCTTTACTGTTTTACTTTGCTGACTTAATTTTTCAATATATAATTATAAATAACACAATTTGTAGGTTGATGTGCTAGTGACAGTTGGTAGAGGATTGGAGGATATTGGACGCGGTCGAGTGCCGGAGCCCGACGTCCAAGCACGATGTATTAGTTTGAATAAACTAATTGGCACATTAGTCATTAGACGTAGACTAGAACGCCCAGGAGAGCAAAGAACTAAAAGAAGACATGATCCTTTTCAAGCTCCACCTCAACATGACCCAGCTCAATCGCAGGCGGCAGGACCTTCTCAACCTCCCCCTACTTAAGATTAAACTTCACCATGAACGTTTCTATAAGTATTGTATTAGCGTATGTTTGTAAGCGAACCATGTGCACTTTGGATTTGTGATAGAATTTTACTTGGGTTCGTGTTTATGTTTGTAATCGAATATTAACGTTGTTTTTACGTATTTGTGTTTGAAGTTGATACATATATGTGTTTATGCTTTATTTGAGTTAGTGTATGTTTTAAGTTGATTCAATATAAATGATCAAATTAGTAGAAAAACTGTTGTGAAACAGCAGGGTAGATGAAGACAGACTGCTGTTAATTTTAAAAGCATTGACAAGTGCGTCTTTGTTAATTTTAAAAGCACTGACAAGTGCGTTTTGTTAATTTTAAGAGGCGTACTTGACAAGTGCGCCCCCAGTTATTTTTTTTAAAAGCATTGCAACCACATCGCTGAGGTGACAAAAACTGACTTATATCTGCTGTATGTTTTAAAAGTTAGCCTATTTTGAAAATTTATCCTAAAACTTATTATGTTGAAATAATAATGGAGGAAACTTATTTCCACTATTCAAAATGCCTTGTTTGGACCTACCAAAACCCTATCGGTCTTAAAATGAAACCATCTCAGGTCGGATGGTACATCAGTTCAGTCAAGTGTAATCGACACCCCAGGTAAACCCCTAAACAAAACACAGTTAAATACCACGTTTCAATGGAGAATGACGATCCTTGGTTTTCCTTCGACAAATATGAGCACATAATCGCATGTTTCATAATTACAATAGCTGTCTCCTTAGTCTGCCGCCGCTGCCATCTTCCTATGATACGTCGCCGGTGTGCAGTTATCGGGTCCATCGCTGCCCTTCTCGCTGGCGCCGCCAAGGAGATTGCCGACGAATTCGGGTTTTACTGGCAGTCTTCTGGTGGATCCATCAAGGATGCAGTTGCCGATTTTGTTGGAATTGTTGTTGCCAATTTGTTTTTGCTTAGATTTGGATTTTGGAGGAGGCAGATAGATCTTCATCGTCCGCAATTGGAGATGGATTCCATGGTTTAGATTCAGTATGAGGTAATTCGTTGTTTGGAATGTTAGAACTTGATGTCATTTGAACCCCATTTATCAATCATACCTGATTAACTTTTTTTCCCCTCTGACTGAAATATTTATTTCATATGTTTACCTTGTACCGGACAAATGTATTTAGGAAAAAGAAAGAAAAGGAGAGTTTATAATTATACCTGGTTAACTTTTTTTTTCTTTTCTTTCGACTGAAATATTTATTTCATATGTTTACCTTGCGCCGAACAAATGTATTTAGAAAAAAAGAAAGAAAACGAGAGTTTATTATTATTACTATATATATATATATATATATATATATATATATATATATATGGCGAGCGTTCAATGGCACCCCAAACAGTGCAGCACCCCTAAATGCTCTCCGATTTCTACCACATATCCCGTTTCTCTCTCCCTCCACTCATTCTTTCACCTTCCACTCACTTATTCTAATATAAATGTTTGGTTGATATAGGGGGGCAAATGAGGTGCTCACTATTTGGGGTGTCATTGAACGCTCCTCAAATATATATATATATATATATATATACATACATGTATATGTGCGCGTGTGTGGGGGGAGGGGTGTACACACACGTATACATATATGTGGGTTGTGGTGCAGGCTGGAGGGAGAGAGAGAAACGAACAAGTACATCATCACATGGTTCGGGGAATGTGGTCATTTGAACGGTGAGAAAAAGAAAATCGTCCAACTCTTCCGGCAGTTGAGTGAGAGGAGTTGACTATTTTCATAGCGTTGAACGATTTTTTGAAAACCGTTCATAGTAGTAGACATTGTTTTAAAGTCCCTCGACCGTAAATAGTTTTCTAAATTTTTTTAGGCTTTGAATGGTTTTCAGAAAACCATTTACGGTATTCACACTACGGAAAAAGTGGAAATTTGTCCCACTTTTTCCCATCGTTCATGCTCAAATTCACACTCTTAAAGCATTAGGAAGAGAGAAGAAACATGGGGATTCTTTTCGTTTCAACGAAAATCAACATCGGTGGAGATGCTCTTACAAAACTTGGTCTAGAGGATCAGATATAAGTTGGTCTGAATTTTAATCAATGAGGATCAGATATAAATTGGTCTGAATTTTAATCAATTTAATTACAAAGCTGCAAATGCACAAAATATTTACGTTAGAAAAGTTTATTTGTGTTTCACGAAAAGTGTTGTTAAAATGATCTTAATAATTTGTATTACAAATATATATATATATGTATGTATTTAAATATGAACTAACAATTATTCTAATCAATTTGACTTACGATTTTTTTGGGAATTCAGTTTAAAATGGTAAACAATTTTAAAAATTAAGGTTAGATAAACTGACATAAAGGGAGTCTATTGTATCAAAACAAGTCTATTAAATAAGTATAATACTACGAAAAATACATTGATCCAATATAATCTAATTAGTATTCGTAGACAATATTTTCTATTTAGTAATGATATGAGAAATACATAGTTCGACGTAATTTCAAAATTAGTTGAATTCAATACTCTAAAATTGCATAACTATCGTTAGAAATTTTATAATTTCAAGACTGGAAAGGCAACAGAAATATTTTATAGGCAATTTTCATGGTTTGAGACAATTGATTAAAAATATATAGCTTGTTCGAAGTGACTTTCAAACCTATTTTTTTAAAATTAAAAGTAAAACTAATGTGGACCTCTGCTGCGCATATGGTACACATGATTATATGAACGTTGGGCCATGTTCATTTCAAATGCTGAAAACTGATTATTGTATATTTATTTTTGAATGTCGAATTAAAGCATGCAGTTATTCTGAGTCTCTAGAAATCAAAGTAGTTAAGATGCCAAGGTGCAAGCCTTGGGCTTTTTCGTTTGTCTTTCATATACGTTTGATCTACTATTTTAGTAACTACAAATTAATTTTTAAACCATTTTTTATAATTTATTCAACTTTTTTATTAAACAAACTTTAAAATCTAAATCATATTTTATAATTCATTTAACAATTTACATTTTTTAATTTAACTATTTTAATGAATAAAATAAAATTAAGTTTTAAAAATTAAGTTGAAATAGGATTAAAGTTTATCCAATTTCAAAAATTTTGAACTTTTGAAAAATTAGAAACTAATTGGTATTTTAAATTTTGATTTTTAAATTTATGATATCATAGTAGATTTAATTAACTGTATAATTGGAAAAAATATAGTATTAAACATCCAGCGCTAAAAAAGCAATTTAGAAGCGTTGATCACTTATTATCTAAATAAGTATTTTAGTCTTAATGCTTAATGAAACCAAACATCTTGTAAGTTCTTATTGGTGAATAATTAGCCTATTAAGTGATTCCTTGTTATAAACAAACAATACCTTAATCTGAACTGTCAGAAGGTCATTTAAAGGTCAAAATAAAAGTAACGACAACAATGAGGACTTAGTCCATCATCTATCCACTGGTTTCTTCCTCTCCAATCACCTTCTTCCGATTGCTTCCTCCTTCCTCACTTTAACTCGTCTCCTTTTCCCTGCTAAGCTTTTCCTCTCGTTGTTGTACCCTCTTTTTTTTTTGCTTCACTTTCGATTAGGGTTCCATCGCTCATATCTATTTTTTTAGATTTGATTTTCACATTTCTGGTTCGAACTTGAAGCTTTTAGAAGACGATATCCCCTACGATCTTGTCGTGGGTTGTCATTCAACTTGTCAGATCTGTATTTTGAAATCTGGTCTTTGCTCTTCATCTCGTCCTCCCAGATGCGTCACTTGCCAGATTCTTTGCCGTCACACCTATCCTAATTGCTCTGCTCCGCCTATAGCATGACCCTTAGGTCCAAAGTTACGAGTTTTTCGACTGCTACGATTTTGGCATATTGTGCTAAGTTTCTAGATGGTGTCAGTGGAGTTGTCTTGTTGTTTGTGGATTGGGTGTTTTGAGCTGAGGCTGTGGAGCTTGTATTTCCATTTGTTGGATGTTTGTTGGAAATCTTTCTGCCATCTACGGATGTGCAGTTGGCACTGTGCTTCTGAACACTGTTGTTAAGCCCTTCTCTTTGTGTTATTGTTCCTCCAATCTTTCTTCCACCGACTTAAGTCCTCGTATTTATATGTTTTCTAACATGTTATTGACATGATCTCTAAACAAGAACTGTATTACATATTTAGTGTTCTAAGAGAACAAATCATATATTCTTTTTCAATCTAATTGTAGATATCAAAATAGGTAAGCATTTTTTTCAAGTCTTATTTGTAGATCTAATTACATTAATTTATCTTTTTAGATCTCATTTTACCATATGTCTAATTTTTCAGATCTCATTTTATTCTCTTGTTTTTATAATCTTATTATATCAATATGATCTTTTTAGACCTCATGTAGATCTAAATTGTTAGGTCTTAGTTCACCGTGCATGTATCGTTTTTTTAGTCGTTATATTCATATCTCATTCTATTGTAAATCTAATTTATTTTTGATCCATTGTATTGTAAATTTTGATATCATACTGAAATAAACTATCTTTCAGATTTGTACATAGCTTAAAAATAGAATGTTAAATGTAATGATTTTCGAAATTGAATTGGAGCTGATTTAAAATTTGCTTATTTTTTTAATGTTCTTAAGTCCATTTATTTTGGAAAGCAAGTTTTAAATTTGACAATTTTTGTTGTTGACTCAGATAAATTTATAGAATTTTGGT
The DNA here is from genome assembly GCA_030737875.1 of Allium sativum. NCBI lineage: Eukaryota > Viridiplantae > Streptophyta > Magnoliopsida > Asparagales > Amaryllidaceae > Allium > Allium sativum. Next base: position 11,521,563 of record CM060917.1, read on the forward strand.
TGGGTTCTGGTTTGTGGTATGGATCTAAGTAATCCAAGAATGTTTGATAAGTGGTGTTTTCAAATTGAAAACCTTTTCGTTTGCTTTTGATAAGCTCAGTTTCTCTGTTCGTCTGCGGAAATTTTAGCAAAAATTATTGGAAAACAAAGGGTGAAAAATGTAAGAAAGTACGTTGTGATGAGGCATAATGAAACAGATGGCTGACAGTGTTGTTAGCATACTGCTAGTATTGATAAATATAACCAACAGTGGTACCAGAGTAAAAATCGGTTGGAGTATATGCATAAAGCATATGTTTGGCAGTAAATAGAAAAGTGAACTGGTAAAGTGGAGCAGCTGAAATGCAGGTTGTAAGATGAGAGGCGAATAAAGCGACATAATGTATAAGCAGTGCAAAAGCTCAGTTTCTCCGTTCGTCTGCGGAAATTTAAGCAAAAATTATTGGAAAACAAAGGGTGAAGCAAAACTGAATGAGGTTGGTATGAGGATGTAAACGTGAGTGATAAGAACATACCAGTAAGATTATTGAATACTTCTTTGTAAACAATGTTCTGAGTATAATTTTGAGTGCCGTTGCAGCCGTCGCCAAGTAAAAATTTTAATCCGTAATGTGAAGTCGTCCTTGAAACCCCGACATAGAGTTGACCATGAGTGAAAACAGGTCTGGGTAAGTATATTCCCACATGCTCCAAAGTTTGACCTTGACTCTTATTTATTGTCATTGCAAAACATACCTTAATCGGATATTTCCGTCTTTGAAGAATAAAAGGTCATTTGGTTTCATTTGTCGTCAGCACAATTCGTGGAATTAATACTTTTCTGCCTACATTATTCCCGTTTACAATTTCTGCTTCAATTACTCTTTCAGCTAACTGAGTAACAATTAACCTGGTTCCGTTACAGAGTCCCAAACTTTGATTCAAGTTGCGAAGTAACATGATGGGGACTCCTACTTTAAGTTCTAAAACATGGTTTGGAATACCGGAAAATTTAAGCGTGTTTAGAAACTCAACTGGATATAATATATGTTGATCTTCAACAGTTTCTGAAATCGGACTAATAGAATCGGCGCTTAAATAGGTTTTCAAAGAAGCAGCAAGAAGACCTACCACGTGAGAGTTAATTTCTTCTACACACTCGTTAGTTGGAGCCAGTATACAACGTTCTCTCAAATATTGTGTGTTATGAATATAATCTTCCAAGTTGGGGTAAATTTTTAAAACAATTTGATGAACATGATTTGACGAAGGAGAAATGAGGTAGTCGTTTGGAATTTTTATCCAACTCGACTGTTTAGTGTCATCGATTGTTATTGTTGGCAACTTTCCCTCACTGACATCTAGAATCCAATTGGAAAAAGAACGAAATTTTGAAACCTCCTCGCTGTTGGTAGAAGAGAGGCGCAATCTCATATTGATTGTAAGTGTGAAAACAGTGCAGTATTCCCACAATGAAGATTGATTAATAGCCGCACGTACAATCTCAGCTCGAGTTCCTTTAGGAACAACAGGAAGTGTTTGGCGAAAGTCTCCGCCCAAAAGCACAACTTTTCCACCAAAATTTTTCGTAGAATGAATATTTGGATCTAAGGACACAATATCAGTCAAACTTTTTTCAAAAGCTTCTAGTGCATTCCATGTATCATTGGTGCTTCGTCCCAAATGATTAAATCAGTTTTTCTAAGTAGTTCTGCCAAGCAGGATTGTTTAGATATGTCACCCGTAGAAGCGTCGTCCAACGTAATTGGAATTTTAAGTTTTGAATGAGCAGTACGTCCACCTGGCAATAGTAATGAAGCTATACCCGAAGATGCTACAGCTAGAACAATCTTACCTTCTGATCGTAACCTATTTATGAGTGCCTTCCACAGGAAAGTCTTTCCGGTGCCACCACTACCGTAGACAAAGAAAAAACCACCAATGTTAGAGTACACAGCTTCAGAAACAGCATAAAAAACAGTTCATTGCTCAACGGTTAAATCAGGTATCATTCTATTAGCTTGTTCCCGTATTTCGTCGCAGTCATAATTTCCTTCTTCCATAAGCAAAGAATTAGATCCAACTTGATAATCGCGTATGTCATCGAAGCACGAAGACCAAAATTCCTTCAACGACCTATTACTTCTATTCATTATTTTTTCAACTTCTATCAGACATTGTGCTTTAACTTCATGTTCTGATGGTTCATGACATTCGTGTAGCGTGCGTGTCTGCAGCCGTCGACATATATTATCACAAAATGAAGGCCAGTTATTTTCCTAAAGGTCATATGGATTGGAGACCTCGCAAAAAAGAAGTATTGTTGCAAACAATTCTCTCATGGAAGAAGCAGAAGCCCAAACAGCTGCTTCAGTCAACGCTGAACTCCATTCGTTATCATCTTCTAGCAACCCTCTTTTTATACAAGCTGACTTGGAATTGTCTAGAACAACACCGTCAACAGTTTTGATGTCTTCATATGTAGGTCCCTTTACAACATTTAGCAACATACGAAGATAAAACCTTTCGCCAGAAGTAGGATGAGCGTAATATATTCTGCCTATACTCTCCCCCTTTTGCCGCATTTTCCAACATTTATAGGTCGTATCCCATACCCATTTTGTTGGGAAATCCACATATGTCAAGTTCCTTGCCTTTGGACAGGTCATGTTTGTATCTAGCCATTGGTTGAACATTGTTTTACCAACATTAGGTCTGCTGTTTATTTGCGACAATGAATCGGCATCATCAAAAAATATTGTCTGTTCACCTGGCAGGTGAAACATCAGCCTCTCTACAGATGGGGAGCGGTATTGAATGTTAAATTTGAAAATTCTCCAACTTGCCTCGGATGCGGAGACATACCTGCAATCGAGATAAGTTTTAACCTCATCGACTTCAGCAACAAATGTTTGATCTGTATGTGCGTAGTCTTCAATGACAACACTGGCCCTGTCATGACCTTTGTTAATGTATTTGAATAAATACTTAATAGTTCTTGCCTTGTTGCATATTTCAACATTTATATGAGCTTGAAATTTGACAACCAAGTCAACATTATGTGGTATCACCCATCCATTGTCCTGGAGAAAACCATTGGATGCTACTGTCGAATTTTCACTTCTTCGTCTTCTGTAAATTGGAAAACCTTTTTTGTCAAACGTTGTCTCCTCGGACAATTTTTTTGGATAATGCTTAGAACATAAACCGTCAACCATACAAGGGCAATGTGGGTTTGCTTCACCACATGGTCCATGAATCATATATTGGCAAACTGACTGATGTGCAAATGTGTCTGAAAGGGCATCAGGTATCTCAGCGCTAACAACATCATCCACCTCTGACGTAGTTTTAGGTCTGTCTTTGCTGTGAACAAAAACCAACATGTGGGCGTGTGGAAGTCCTCGTTTTTTAAATTCAATAGTGTACATCACTGGAAGTTAAAAGCATCGGATTTGTTATTGTGAGTACGGAAGCTTGAAAAAAAATGAGAACATAATAAAATACAAAAAGTTATATGCAAACTCACATGCTTTCACTTTACCAAAATGGGATTCATCCTTGATAACATGTATAAGTTCCTGTAGCTTTAGCTTGAAAACTTTAGAGACAATATCAGGTCTGTCCTCAGCTTTCTGACCGGGAATAAGATCAAGTGCATATTCAATTTCAGGCCATTTAGGATTGCATGTGAATGTAGTAAAATAATCTGGAGATCCGGCTCATCTGCAGATAGCCATTGCATCTTGGTAATTCTGAACTATGTACCTAGGACCACTAATGAAAGACGAAGGTAATATTATTTTTCTTCCAACTGAGAATGCAGAATTATCACCGACGTTTACTGCATCATGCAACCCACTATACAACTCGCATCTAAGGGTATTTTGATTATTTCTAATGAAAGAATGTCCTTCCTCCTCAATGCAAGTGTATGCGTCGATGACAAATTGTTGGAATAGTCTACCCTCCTTGAGTAAGATACAATTATCCGACGGTCTATATTGAAGCAAGTACGTGTAGTATTCTCTCATTGTTACGGTAGTTCGCTTGCGTGAGGTTCGAACATAAGTGTCTCGGTATAAGATATTAGGTCGATACCCATCTTCATCGTATGGAAATAACACAGGGTATTGCATGGACATGAACGATGGATGTTTTTCGTTCACCCTTTTTAGAACACCGCTCCTTTCTTCAATAATGATATCCCTTAGACCACAAGAGTCAACATTTGATGTGTCAGTTAACGCTGTAACTTCCAACGTAGTAGGTAGGTTATAACATCTACCGTCCCGAAAACGCCTCTCATGCAAAGTAATATATATTAGCTTGTACTCAGTAGCATGGAATCTGTCTCTTGCCATTCGGAAAAATTTGGCAAGCTCGTTGCATTCGTTAAACATGGCAATTAAATTTTTAACAATGTCATCGTCAAGTGTGGAACTTGTAGTAGAAGAGAAAGCCTTTTTTCTGTTATGTACTTCATTATTTGTGTCGTAGAGGTAGAGTTGAGTGAACTTTGGTTTACCATTCGTAGGTAGAATTGGCCCGATACGATGATGATTTTGACCATTAATACGAAAAACATAAGGGTCTCGACCATTATTTACTGAGCTATCAATGTGATCGCCCATGGATGTAAAATCAAAAATGGAGTTGTATGCGCGAATATTTTCTCTAAATTTACATGACTTGCGACTCCCATGGTAATTTAGCAATGAAAGCAAATAGTCGGGGCATCGTTTGTACCTTGTTAGTTGTATTTTTCCTTTCTTCCAACACAAGGAAAACAGAGGACGTGCTATTGTACTTCCCTTTACTACTCGTTCAGCATGCCATAATACTGCTCCACAATTTGAGCATGATGTGGATGGACACCCTATGTCATGAGGACTGAAGAATCTACCTGATTACCAAGGAAAAATAATAAATTGATAAAGGAAATAGAGTTGAAAAAGTGATAATGTTGGGTAGGTACTTACGACTGAATGATTTACGCTTTTCAGGAGAATCATCTTTTTCAGCCACGGCTGGCGAGAAATGCACCGGCGCAAGAGCAGAGTTGTAGTCGACGAATGAAAAGGTCGTTTTGGGACAATCGTGTATCAGACCGTGACCTGGAAAAATAAGTATCAATAAGTTGATGCGTAATATTTTAAAAACATAACTTAAAATTATAAGCAGTAGGTTTATATATGGAAGGGTACATTAGTATTGTAATAATTATTTTTCAAACCTTTGGTTAATTTGTATAGACGTTTGTCGTAAATACTGGTGTCGTTGCTGGCGATTAAGTCTGCAAACTGTGATGTGGAGAAATAAAAAACAGAGGCATTCAGTTGTACTATAAGGTAATCATAAACTGTGGTATATAAATGTAAAAAATAAATAAGAAATGATACATTACTTGCTTTTCTTTGGTCATTGAAGAATAGCAGCAATGCTGTTGCATCTTGTCTATGTTAATCGCACACCAAAGAGGTGAAATTTGAGGTTAAAAAATTTGGGGAGTTCGTATGGCAAGCTTTGCAAGATAACCATTTGTGCCAATATTTTTTTGTTAGTTGTTTTCGTCGTAATATCAATCTTCGCCTCATTCGTGCGTGTTTTGACATCTGACAACATTCAACAAAGGAAGCATTTTGGTTGTTATGTGTTATTTTGGATAATGTGATTAATGTGAGCAAGGGTCAAAAGGGATGGGTAGCACAAAAAGTATACAATAGTAGATAGATATAATTAAGTAGCGGCCGAAGAGTGAATGAACGTAGGGTAAGAAGTCAGTTCAGTAAATGGTTATGACGTACCGAAAGGCGACATCGGCGAACTTGAAGAAAGGGTTCAGCATTAAAGATTGTCATATGTCATGAACTGAAGTAAATGTTTGTGCAGTCTGTTAATCTGCAGAAGTAAAAAAAAAAAAAAACAAATCAGTTAACAAATACGATGGAGATTGCCATCATAGAAAATAATGACTGCATGTGAGAAGAAAAATGTAGCATAAAATTAATTAGTGAGATAAATTTTTAACCAAAAGTAGAACAGAGAAAGAAATATTGACTTTATGAAAGAAATTAGCATAAATGGTGTAATTTGTTTATCATATCTCTTTATTTTGAAATTAAGCTTAGTGATCAAAATTCATTTTATTACGAATTAAGCTTAGTGATCAAAATTAAATTAAGCATAATGATTGCATGGATTAACTGTTAATCAAATGCATTATAATTCACTATAGCTGGCCAAAAAAAGGTAAACTTGAAAAAAATAGCGAAGTAGGGTAACAAATGATAATTGAGTTACCTACAAAGAATAGTTAGTTGGTTGACGGAAAAAACACCGCCAAAGCAGCCACACAAGGTACTATATGCTTTATAACATGTGTTATATGTTAGTAATTGGTTGTTCATAATCATCAACTTCAGGTTGTTCATAATCATCAACTTCATTTTGCACGCCTGGTATATCACAATTAGCTTTCGATTTGCTCATTATTACATATTCAACTAGCTATTCCATGTAAAGGCTACATCTTATTTGGCCAAAAAATATCACGATACTATAAATCATCAATTTTTTTTTATAAAAAATAATAATTCTGTTCTGGTACTGCTGCCGTACAGGAAGTTCATTAGTTTATTTTATTTTTTTAACAAAGAAAATAATACCCATGCATAGTACTGTGTGTGTAACCATTTCTGAAAGCAAGTTAACATAAAAAGTATCCAAGGAATTTGTACAACCTATATATGAACCAGGATGGTGACAGGGTCACTCTGATAAGGGATAGGAATAGAGTTGCGTTATTCACAGCAGTATATAATTACTAACCTATGAAAATAAATAAGCAATCTTTGGAGTATGAAGTTTTAGCTTATTAAAATTTTCAAATATTACAAACTTCGTTCCTATATTATCATTCCCTTAATACTTATTAGGATTGTCACAGAGAGCTGCTTCCGCTTTAAATCATCTAAAAACAATGTGCTTATAATTATCACACCACATAGAATACAAAAGTAACTATTTGAAAACCACATTTATCCATTAATGCATTCAATGATGACTGCAATTCAACAGAAGAAAATATCATAACACTGATTTGAAAACAACAAAAAAAATCTCATTTGATATGCATAAACCGTAGGATAGAAAGAAGTAATTTATCATAGAAACAACGAAAATAAAAGCATAAGTACCAATCGTGTGCTTGCATATTTTGATGTTGTTAACATCGATACAGAATTTAATTGTTGAATGCTGAAATAACACACTAACCTCATATTTTTCGAATACTCAATTATAAGTAGAAACTTGAAACACAACATAAATGTTAATTTCAAATACATGGTAACCATAAATTATTATTATTTTAAAAACCAAGCATTTGGTACCGGAGGAGCATATTGTAGATTGGAGAAAACATGAACCCATGTGTGCTTATTTTTAAGTTATAAATATGTATCTGCTTCCCAGGAAATCAAAACATCAATTTTGTCCACATAACAGATGTGATATTCAGAAAACCCAAAATAAAACTATGCAAATTGTTAGCATAATAGATGAGATTTGAGCAATGGACCTTTTAACAACACATATCGGAGGGACAAAATCAAAATAAGAGAAATTAAAATGTGAAATACCAGGGTTGTAATCAACCGTGACAGTCTGAGTCTACCTCCTGGATGTCGGATACGAGGGTGGTGGTGTTAAGTACATAGCGGCAGTACAACACACATAAGGACCTTTATTTTGTTTGTCAGCACGTTAGTTTAATCAATTATTGTCTGCAGCAACTCATCCTTTTTTGCCTGCAAGTTCATATGATATGTCAAACAAACATGAAATACTGGGTAAGCAGAGGTTAGGAAAGTTATTAAGAAAGAAAAATTATGAGTTGCAAACCTGCGGTGAAATAACAGTACCTCGCCCACAAGTTGAGTTTACAATGATATACAATGTGAACCTGAAGCGGAAGTACGTCAGACGGAAGACTAAGTAGTTCATAAAACAGAAATTATTTTGGGCGGACGAAGTGGAGCAGAGTAGTGCAGACGATCTGAAGCGCGTAATCGAGATTGGAGGTGTGTAAACGTGAAGATGGAAGGAGAATCGTTACCTGGTACCAGATCGGGACGAGTCATTGTATGAATTGCTAGGCGCGAAATTATTGAGGTTAGGGTTTGATGATTTGTAAATCGAAAATCGTGGTGGAAGATTAGGAAGGTAGGGGGAATTTCGCGGCGGCTTTGTTGGTGTGCCGTTACAGCCAGAGGAAGCAGAAATGTAAGGAGAAGGATGAAGACGGGTGATGCAGGTAGTGGGAATGCTCCGGTATTGAGGTAGTGGGAATGCTTCGGTCACGTGAGGGGTTAGGGAGAAAAAAAAAGGGGGAACGAACTGCGTTTCAGAAATAGGGGAATGGGAATAGCGGAGACTTCCACGTCAGATAGGCAATAGTCATGTTATTAGGTTTAAGTAATAGATAGATTTCTATAACATTGGTTTTAAGAAATTTTATTAACACTCCGTTGTTTTGAGTCCTCTAACGGGGAAGGGTTTCCGCCGTCTCCTTCCCTCTTTCTGAACTTCCTTTCGTCTTCTCGTTTCTAACCCTCCCTCTCAACGAATCGTCCTCCATTCTCTTTATCATATTATCCGCGTTTTCTCTTTTGTTTTGTCTGTTTTCGATTTTGATTTTACTCTTGCTTTCGTTCTGTTCTCTTTTCCTTTCACCAATTTTGTTACCGCTTTTCCTCAACCCAGATAGGCCTTTTTGTTCAGTTCTGGTTTTCTTGGCTGTTTATATTCAACCACATATGCTCTTGAGCCCCTCTTAGCTAGGGTTTGTTGGTTCAGCAAAGTTGTTGGTTGGATTTGCAGCTTCTTCTCGCAGATCTGGGTTTTCTTTTGCGTTCAGGATCTCTAAGTTGATGTTTTGCTTTGTTTGTGGAACCAGTGCTTTGTCGATCTGCAGGTTCCCTTTCTTCACAACCGCTTGTTTCATCTTCGTGCGTTTTATTGGGCCCAAGCCGATGGTCTTTATCCTAGTCTTGCTTCAGATTTCTTTGCCATTCTCTGTCTTTTCCATGGAGTGCAGTATCGCCTTCATCCATGATTTGTACTGTGTCGCGTCACTCTTTGTCTGGTAAGTTGTCCTCTCTCTTGTAGTGTGATCATCACTTTTCGGTGGACTATTACTTGTCTCGGCTTCATCATACTATGGGTTGGTTGTGCTGGCATTTTGTGGTATGGAGGTTTTCTTTGTTACTATATGATGTTGGCTTGTTCTTAACATATTGTGGTCTGTCGCGAGACTGTGGTGGTACTGGTTGTCAATGCTCCTTGGGTCATCATATTCGAAGATTGGATTCTTCTTTGGCTTTGGTTGTTTGGGAGTCTGCCCTTGCTTGTTCTGCTGTGCTTTGCTGCTTGTTGCTGGTTATTGGTTTTGCTGATTCCTTTGTTCTTGGTGGGATCTGTTTTCAACGGCTATTGGTTTGGTGGTACTCAACAGTGCCGGCCCTTGGGCTGGGCAACCTGGGCAACAGCCCAAGGCCCAAATTCCATGGGGGGCACAGCCGCACATTTTTTTTAATCTATTATCCATATTTGCTTTTTCAATCTGTTAGTAATAACCCTAGCCGCAATTCTTAATTTCAACGTATCAGGGACCAAATTTCAGCAGAAGCCAAAGCGATCTACGAGACTTTCAATCTTCGATTTTCAATTTCCAAAGCACCTGCTCGATTTTGAATGGAGATAGCGTTCTTCTCCATATCCCCTTTTAATTCAGGCTCCTTTCCCTATTCTAATCTCATCAATCTTACCATCTGTAAAGCCCTGATATTAAGATTTCAAAGCTTATCAGCACCACTAGATTCAAATCAAGTTCGGATTCATTTGGATTTCCGAATTCAATCAAGGTATGCTTTTGAATTTACTGTGTTTATTGTTTTTTTTGGTTCTGACTGAATGAAAACTTTAAAGCCTAAAACGCCTGAAAAAATGATGTTTGTTTCCAGCAAACTACGTCTCTATCAATTCTGAAGCAATCCTGCGACAACCAAATCTCCTCTTGTGGCTTGAATATCATTTGTTGTCCTTTTGTTTTCAGGTTTGTTTCAACTTTTGAGTTTTAATTACAGTTTTTTTATGTACTGCCTTTTAGTTGAAACTTAACGTTGACTGTTTTTACCTGATTAAGAAATTAAAAAAAAAATCAAGGAATAACATTTGGTCTTGTTTATTAACTGCAGTTTTCTGAGATTAACGTCCCTTTGTTGGATGGAAGAATGATCTCATGATGGGACGTGATCATTAAGAGCAATTTTTAAATGATGTTGTTGGACTTAACTGTTTGTCTTCTAATGATCAAAAAGTTGTAATTTTGATGTTTTTGGGGATGTAATAAACAAATTAATTAGCTTTTAAAAAAACTGTTGTAATGTTTAATTTATGTGTTTGTTACTGTTTTGAAGTGTTATTTGTATTTGTAAAAAAGGGCACAAACTTGAGTTTTGTCCATGGCCCAAAATGACCTAGGACCGGCCCTGGTACTCAAGATTGGTGAAAGGAAGGATGTTTTGTTTTATCTGTTTTGTTATGTCTGTTGCTTTCCTTTTGGTTTATGTTGACCGTGTTATGTGGAGCTTTTGGCTTTTCTTTCTCTATTTGTATTTGCTGCAGTAGTAGGACTGTAATAGTTTGATGTTGAACGGAAAACTTTTTTGTTGAAAAAAAAAAGATTTCTATAACATTTAAAAGTATTTAGAAAATCCTCTTACTTTTGTTGTGGATATTTTTTTATTGAACTCCTAAAAGAGATGTGAAGATATGTTTATACAATTATAATTATGCATTATTCTCTAACAAGTGACCATAATTAATGTTCAAAAATGATAATTGAGATGTAATTAAAGATTAAAACTTAACAATTTAAAGTTGTGTATATAATTTGTTTGAATCAGAAGGTTTTATGGTTCCAAACCTGTTTGAACATTATCATACGATCTTTAAGGATTCACACTGACAAGAAAAAATTAATAGTTTTAAATCCTTATAAAAGCGTGTTCTAAAATCACCTGCTCAAATGATGAGTTTGCTAGTTATAAAGAATGCAAAGAATGATAACTGTAGATTACAACATTCTTGTAAATATTGTTGTAATGATAATCCAATCAGATTAATGGCGGTGGGATACGATTGAATTAGGTTTTACCTAACTCAACGATCGCCAAATTCTCTCGCATCCTATTTTAAAAATCACGATTGTTAGATCCCCGATGCCACTCTCTATAGTGAGATGCTAGCCTAAAGTGCGTTTTAGGCCGCCCTTCGGCCATTGAAGCGCGATTGGACTCCCTTCCCTCAAGCGGTTGTCTGATCTCCAAGATCTGGAATTCCGCTCTCGTGGGTGACTCACATTCATCTGAATTTGATTCATGCTCCAGGTTCATCGAGTCTTGCTCCATCAATAATGAGCGTGGTGTTTTGTGTCAGAGTCTATGCTCAAATGGTTCGTCGATCGATGGAGTAAGTATCTTGTCCTTTATGTTATTGGATCCCGCCTCTACTTTATTCACATATACACGCACATTGAACGCGTTTGGAAACCAATGGATTGTTTCGTGTTTTTTGCTAGGAAAAATAGGGTTGAACATAAACCATACCACAATACGGAAGCCGCCCTGACCGAACCGCAAAAACGGTGCGGAAAACTGGGCTGAATCCTCTCTCTAAAGTAAATACTCCAAATCAAACCAACCCGCAATGATACGGTTCAGTTGCAGTTTAAACTGTTGACCCAACCATATTAAATCGGATCGAATCGTATACCTGCATTAGTAATCTTATGATAAAAATATAACTAATTCTTATCTAACTTTTTATTTTAACGATGTTTATTCTATTTTCAGCGTATATTGTTGTTATATTGGTAATGACCATTATCACAAAGGAAAGTTTTATAGTTTAAGTATAATAGTTTTCATATCAATTTTTTAAATAATGCTAATTATATTCTTATTTGAGTCATCTTACTTGATGTTTATGCATTAATAAACGTTGATGTTTGGTTAATGTACTAAAACAATTCCACTTTTAATTAGATGTAAAATTAAAGTACTCGTGCAATTAGAAACTAATCTTTCAGTTCAGGACAACACTGTGTGTTTTAACCTTTAAGTGATACAACGTTACACAATCGTAAATTTGTTGTTGATGAATTCTTTTATTTCATACTTAATACGGGTTCAAACCGGACCAAACCAAAACTGGACCATATTACAACAAAACCGAACCGTTTGAACAGTTAGTATAGTAGTTTGTATTTTTAATCAACTGTTTGATGTGGTGTGGAAGCGGTTTGGACTCCAATTCGCACCAGACCAAACCATGCCCTCCACTAGGAAAAATGATCACTTCTTGATTAAATTCGAGAATGTTGTGGACTTAGAGAAAATGCTATAGGGTGGCCCCTATTTTATTTTATTTTTTTGATTCGAGACTGATTTTGTTGAAAAAAAGGTCTATCAGTATAAGGTATGCTAGAGATGTTTTTAACTCCCTACCAATTTGGGTAAAATTTGATTTACCAAAGGAGTTGTGGGATCATGAGATCATTTGTGCAGTGGCTACCATTATGGAAAAGGTTTCGAAACTCGGATAGCTAGAGTGTTAGTCGATATTGCAGCCCCTTTTAAATTCTCCGCTACTGTCGGTGTTCTACAATGGGAAATGTTTTATGGTATCAGCGTCAAACGATGCATCTGCCGTCCCTGTCCGTTCTGCACATTTTAATTCTACTTCAGATTCTATTCTGCTGGTTTCTGTGTCATCCTCTGCAGATGCCCGATCAGCTCTCTTAATTCCTGACCCTGGTTCAACATATCGTGCACTGCCCGTGTCTTCTAGTTCTGCCAGTTCTTTGCAGTGCTTGGCACTAATGGTTCCTTTGATTTCTAATGCTCAGCCTTGTGCCTCTAATGCTGTTCCAGCTCTGCCTATTCACACAGAACCTGCTGATGCTTGTGCATGTGATTCCGATCTGGTAGCTTTACCCGACCTTTGGCAAACTTATGTTTCTTTGGCTCAGGGTAGTCGTGCACATTCTTGTGCACCTGTGCGTGTTGTCATGTCTGAAGCTGTTGTTGCTACTGTCCATGATACCCTTGCTGCTAGATCGATTTCATCCTCACTTGCATGGCTCACATGCTTATGCTCTGTCACATGTTGCTTCCAGTTTTGATTTTTTTTTTTTTTTTTTTTTTTTTTTTGTGTGCCTGTGATCCCACCAATCCTTGTGCCCATGCTAAAACTGCCCTTACAAATGCTCTTGCCGTGCAAATTTAGGATTCCAATTCTGAAATTTTGCGCTGTGATCTATCCATGAACTCTGGCCATGGGATTGTTGCATCTCTAGTCACTGCCACAATTTCTCATGCTATTGCCGCACCGTTGATTGCCTCCACTGCTGGTCCGGATTTGGCCAGCGATGCTCGTTCACTTCTTGTTCAGCCTGCCAGAGTCATTGTTGTTTCTACCTGTCCTGATGCTGATGTGTCCTCACATGATTCTTATTTGCAGTTGGTTCTGGTTCCTACTTCTGATCGGTCTTCCTCGATTATTTGTCACGCTGGCTCTACTAGTACTCTGGCTTCTTTTTGTGATTCTCCGGTTGGTGGCTTTGACGCTTCCGTTATTCATGGTCCAATGAATGTGGGAATCCCTGCTCCCATCTCTGTGATTGGTAGGGTTTTCCTGTATATGCGTTTGCGACGATCGTTCCAGGGAGGAGTTTATCGCAAAATTTGGGCAGACCTAGACCTAAAATACAGTACTGTCACTCGCAACTATGGTCCAAACTAGGGGTGGGCGCGGTTCGGTCCGGTGCGGTTTGAAGATCAAACCGCTTCCGCACCGCATCAAACGGTTGATCAAAAATACAAACCATTATACTTACCATTCAAACGGTTCGTTTTCGATGTAATACGGTTCGGTTTTGGTTCGGTTCGGTTTGAACCCGTATTAAATATGAAACAAGAAAATTACTTTCATCAACAAACAATTTACGATTTTATGACGTTGTGTCATCTGAAGGTTAAAACACATAGTGTTATCTTTAATTAATATAACTACATAATACGTTGAAAATAGAATATATAGCGTTAAATTAAAAGTTAGATAGGAATTTGTTAACTTTTTTTATCATAACATCGTCGGTGTAGCAATGCGGTTCGGTTCGGTTTAATACGGTTTGATAAAAGTTCAAACCGCAACCGAACCGTATCATGGAAGACGGTTCGGTTTGGGTTGTTTGCTTTAGAGAGAATCCGGTGCGGTTTTCCGCACCGTTTTTGCGGTTCGGTCTGGGCGGTTTCCGCATTGCGGTGCGGTTTATGCCCACCCCTAGTCCAAACTAGCATCAACGCAAGCGAAATTTGGATACACAAGCTTTTATCCGCATCCTAGATTTAGAGTAGGGATCGTGTGAGTTACTGTTTGCGTATGACTTTAGGAGTTGTCAGATGGATGGTTGTTCCTTTTACCGCTTATCGCTTGATCGGTTCCAAATCCAGTTGGCTTAGGATGTGAGCCTTTTTCTCTTGGCTTCAGTTGTAGGTCATAGTGCTTTGTTGTATACCTTTGACCTATCTCTTTTCCTTATGTTTCTTTCTTTTCTTCTTTGTATCTTTATCTTGAGCCGGAAAGTTAAATTTATATGGCAATATATCTCTTGTTCCTAGAAAAAAGAAGGAAAAAAAAATGAAAATCTTGATATTACTCATGATAAGTAGATTACTTCCTGCTTTTAAATATTATTGTAATTAAACTCTTAATATTCATCATATGTATAGTTGCAATAAGAAAAATTGATTTAAAGCGCCAAAATGAAAGCATCAAGCTGTTTTCTATGAAATTTAGCAGACGAAGTGCGTAAAATGCAAATAACATTTGGAAGAAACAATCATGAAAAATCGATGTTATCGAAGAAATTTATTTATAAATGATGAACATATAAAGAAGAGAAAATAGAATTACTATCTTCTGATTTTAATTTTCTTAATGATTTTCTAACCTATATGGATTAGAAGTATTTGTCGCTGATTTGAGTTGATAAGTCCTGTATTTAAACTTAAAGGACAAATTATAAAATAAGGAGAGCATGTATAGATGTATCATAATGTATTTTTTTCTTTCACTGTTTTTTCCCCGTAGGGTTTTCTTACTAAGGTTTTAACGTTACATATTAATCCCGAAGTATCAAATTCGATATAGTAAACTATTGAAATATGGCATATTATATTGTACTTTTTTTCCTTTATTAACACATTTTACATTGGGTTTTTCTTAGTAAAGTTTCAATGAGGCAATATCTTGATTTAGAAGTATCGGACATCTTTTGAAGCAACAAACTATTAAAATATATTGTATTATATTTTTTTTCTTGGCAATTTTTTTCCCATTGGTTTTCTTATTAATAGTTTTGACGAGACATAATCCTGATGCGAAAGTATTAAATTTCTTCTGATGAAATAAGTTAATAAAATATGTCACTGTGCTTCTTTTCTTTCACTAAGATTTTTTCCATTGGGCTTTCCTTAAAATGTTTTAATGAGGGATTTCAAATTCTTTAATGATTATCATTTTTATATGATATTTACGATTTTACAGGTTGTATTCTTTTCTTGTTCAAGGTTTTTCTTAGCAGATGTTTTTAATAAGACGTTATCTATGTCAATGGAATAGATAAATATAAGCAAAGTAATAATAATAAGAGGGAGCAATCATCATATATGTTTCAAAAAGGACAAATTCAAGTTATCAGAGTATTCTTGATTTTGAAGATGCAATATATATAAGTAAATATATACGAATAAATATGTTTTTGTACATTTACTTTAATCCCACATAGGAAAATGGACAATAAATATACAGTGAACAAAATCTCTCTTCCTCTAATTGTCTATCATCTTTATATAATTTATAACACAGTGACTGAAACATAACTAAAATGCCGAGAACTTTGGTCGTCAATACTGAGAACTCAGTGGCAAACAATGCATTTAAGGTTCATAATCATTTATATATTCAGAGAAATACAACAAAAGTTTTTCATCTAATCTTTTCTTGAACTTTTACAGTAAACTTCTGTGCTTGCGGTGAATAATACGCCTGGGGCATCTGCTTGGATACATTCTCGAAGTGTTGCAGAATGCCTCAAATACATTCTGGAAGTTAATTGAGAGTTTACAGGCATTATGTTTTATGAGATTGCATACTTCAAACAATGGACAGGTTGGAGAGGGCATGATGAAGCAGGCATTGGGCTGTTAACGGGTGTTGGAGATTATTTCAGGTTAAAGGCTGGGTATGAACCCGCTAATTGATGTGAGGGCACAATGTGATTGTTAAATTTCCTTGATTACTCGGAAGTCGGCGGGTGTTGTAGCTGCTCTTAATAACTGGGTTGAGTTGGATATAGAGTTAATGCCTTTTATTGGTTTAGAAACTTGAGGGTGTGCTGTGATAGTATGAATTAAGTTGTAGGATTTTTGATGTTTTGCGTCCAGGATGTAATATATTCTCTGATTAGTTGTTAATGGTGGGTTTTTTTTTTTTTTTTTTTTGGTACGATATGATTTGATAAATTAACAGGCATTCGAGCATTTATAAGGCTTGTGTATATTTGGAAATTACGCATGTTTACGGGTCTTGATATATTAGACTTTTGTTAACAAATGTCTTGTTTTGAACAAAATAGTCTAGAAACGACATATAAATTATAAAATGAGTCAATTACAAAAGCAAAATTGATTATGCTATTGCTACCCACAGCACGCGTAAATATGTTGTGAAACGCTTGATGTCTTTCTAATGAATTGTCAAAGACATTTTAAAACTAGTTTGGTTTAGCAGTGCTTGCTTAAATCAGATAAATCAACTCCATCAGGTCATTTTAGTCCGTTAGATTTGGTTTTTGATACTAGATTGACTTATTATTTGCTTGTAATTTTTTTTTTCAATTGATTTATTGATGTTATAATAAAATTTTCAGCTTAGTTTAGCGATTCAAATATACTGTATTCATCATTTCTTTTCTTTAAAAATCGGTTTTTTTATTGAAGACGTTTAAGAGCTGAAGAGGGAGTCAATCTCCTTAACAAATATTACCAGTGTAGCAAGAAAGAAAACTGCAGCTCTTACAACGATATACAACCTTTTACAACCAAACAAATATGTCAAAAACACACCTCGTCTATCAAAACACATGCTACTCGATCCACCCAATCGCGTAAAACAAAACAAAAAACCCTAAAATCAAGCGAAAGACAATGAGTAAGAATACTATAGTGTCTATATTACTTTTTAAAAAACACATAAAAATTGATAAATAAGAATACTATAATCATATACTTATGTTCTATTCCAAATTACATTGAGTATTCCAATCACAAAATGTAAAGCATTTTTAGTTTGGTTAATTAGATTATTAACTAAACTAACCAAATGTAATTTAGTTGGCATGATTTAATTTTTGTTTTTATTAATTTTAGTTTGATTAAAAAAAATACATCGTTGGATAAATCAAACTGACCAAACACGTACTTCCGTCCCATATCTTTTATATAATACAAATTCTTAGCCCATAAAGTCGAGATGAAGCCTTTTTTTGCACTTTCTAAAACATCATTTGCTATGCTTTTCTTATACAAAAAAGGGTATCTGTGTCATTCGTCTTCTTGCATCGGGACCTTCTGCCATTTTTCTAAGATCCTCTATTGTGGCTTATCATTCTTCTTCCCAAAGCCGATCATGGGACTTATGATGCCCGGTGCGATTTAATAAATGATGCCCCTAATATAAAATTTTGCATAATGATATTAAATAATAATCATATTTCTAAGGTACGTTAATATTTGAAAATTCAACATTGCTACTACGGGCTAATAGAACAAACAAAACAAATAAAAATACGATGGTTATGATGCAAAAAATTGTATATATCAAGTCTAAATATTAAGAAATATTACATACAAGACTATTTTGAAATCGACTAAAACTGTAAAAAAATTTAGTACTTCTTAAGAGACCCTTTTATTGATTAGGCTATATCATCGTTTCTTCTATTAGAGCTTCAATATGGATGTTTTCATGGAAACATTATAATTATCGTTTATTTCGTTCATTTTGAAATTATGAATTGTGGTTTTAAAAAACTACAATGAGGTAAAATCATATTACTAGTTATAACACTTTGTTCGTCAAACTTATAAATAGAAATTGATTTTATTTTAAAAATATTTAGCATTTAGGAAATCTAATATACGTGCCTAAGTTCAAACTCTCCTCCAAACACCTAACGCGAAAGATACATTAGTTTTCTTTCTTTTTTTAATTAAAGCATGATAACAAATTTTGAGTAGTCAGCTATGATTATGTTCTAACTTCCTCGTTTCGTTTTTATTTTGAGATGCTACAATCAAGAATTTGCTAATTAAACTATAAAACATATAAAAGTTAATTTTAAGTTGTATGATTATGCTCTTACCTTAATTGGAGGAATTAAGGATATAAGCATAGCTATATTTTTCACTTTTAACAAAGATGTGAACGTACGGATCTGTAAGGATTTTAGGATCTCTACACAATTAGATTTTAGAAGAGATAAGAAGTGAAGAAAAAATAATGACAAAATTATTCCATCAAAACAAAAAATTTGTTAAACCACCAAATTTTTTACAAGAAACACTAAAATTGAGAAGATATCTCAAGTCCTAAAACCTAAAGAGAACATACCTTTTCTTCCACATACAAACAATGAACAATGTAATGCCTATTTATAATAACATTGAAAAAATATCTTCTTTAAGAAGCCATTGAGTAATTCCATAAGTCTTCCCATGTAGATAATTTGTTGCCTTTTCTAATGCAATAAAAGAGGAAACTAATTACTCCATAAAATCTACCAAATCTTCAAAAGATGTAATTAATCAATCTTCAAAAAATCTAGAAAACCCATAAAATAGGCAATGAATTTGAGTCATTATTGCATATAGACTCAAATATATCCAAAATCTACATATATATGGAATGTTATATCACAAAAAAAAAAAAAAAAAAAACTAACAGTCTCCACCTTGATACTATATTCCATATATGTCATCCAAGCTCCATTTAAAATCCCAGCTTCAAAACAGCATCCAATAATACCATGAGAACAAATATCATCATTCTAAAAATGAATAACCTTCAAATCACCAAAAAAAAAATAAAAAAATGCTTGCTTCAAATTAGACATGCATGTCATCGATAAATCACAACTGTTTGCAATACCACAATGGCCTTCACGTGGTCTTTGCAGCTTTATATTGGTGGCTCCAGCTTGATTTTGACCAGTTTGAATTTTCACCACCACTTTGGGAAGTTTCTTCATTCTCTATCGTTTTCCCAAGCAATTTGTATACATTATTACTTCCTCTTTTTGCAAGTAGCACCTCCTTATTACCCTTCCAAACTCTTGTAACTCCACCCCGAGTTGCAAAGTTGCAACCTTTAGCCTCCAACTGTCCCACAGAAACAAGATTCTTCGTAATCTCCGAGACATGCCCAACTCCTGTAAGCTTCACCAACCTTCCGTCGTGCATCTTCAACCTAATTGAACCTATTCCCTTAACACGTAAGCTTTCTGTTAGGATTATCTCGCATGTTCTCAAGGAGGAATGATGGTTTGAATACGATAGTCCCACATCACAGAATATATTGAAGGAATTGTGTACAAATATGAGTTGGTAGGCACGTAACAACAGGGATTCCTTTTGTTATATGGGAGTTGTGTTCCAGCTCATATGCGTATAAGCAAAGAGAGCTTTGTTCCGACCGTCGTTGCATAACAGTGGTATCAGAACCGAAGCTTCGGACTAGGCCATGCGGGCAAGACAGTGCTCTCAAAAGATACTCGTAGGATGCGAGTCAGGGGGGAGACTGTTAGGATTGTCTCGCATGTTCTTAAGGAGGAACGATGGTTTGGATACAATAGTCCCACATCACGGAATATATTGAAGGAATTGTATACAAATATGAGTTGGTAGACACGTAACAACAGGGATTCCTTTTGTTATATGGGAGTCGTGTGCCAGCTCATATGCATGCAAGGAAAGGAGGCTTTGTTCCGACCGTCGTTACATAACAGGATTATCTAGCGTATGATTCAAATGTTATAAACCAATTCTAATTATCAAAAAAACCATAACATTATAGATGTGCCAACTTATAACAAAATCTCTACCCAAATCATATGGTTCATTATATCAGATTTAAACCTACGAAATTGATCATCAACTCCTATAGTTGCCTTTTCTTCACTATTTCAGATAACTAAATGTCACAAAACCGAACAATGTAGGCAACTTGATAAACAATAGAAAACACCCCGAAGGCAAACAACCACAAAAGACTTTTCAAAGAATTCAACTCTAGTGTGAAGATTTATAATCAACATAAAAAAGTGTGGATCTGAAGCTTTCAACCAAGCGCTTTTCACGAGAACACCACCAACGAAACTGATCATCTCGATAAAGATTTAAAGGCAAAAATACACAGAAATAAGAAGGAATGAACACCTTTATCTGATTCTATAAAAAAATCACTAATATGGGATTCAAAAAAATTAACAATAGGGAATCAACGCGTATTAGAAAGGAAAAAAACAATAACTTACGACAAAAAATGATAGGACAAAAATGTCTGTAAGCAACAAAAGGAGTTGCTTAGAAAGGAAAACTGAGCCTATTCAGTCTGCACTAGGAATGAAACAAACTATGACACCCCACGTCCGTTAATGTCACTCACAAAGGGAATGCATTAAGTTTCGTGGAGCGTTATAGTAAACAGAACGGAAATATTACAAGATAGACATATATAATAACAGCAGAATAAAAACTTTATTTATCATAAGATATTGTGGTCCAAAAACATCACATGTCTGAAATACAAAAGCCCATTACAACATAAAATCCACTGTCTTGTACTTCAAAAATATCAGAGTACATAAAAGAAATGAAATACCCCAAAAACAAAATATAGTCATAGCAACAAGGATAGGAGCTTAAGCCATACATATCAACAGCTCCAGCAAAAATAAGCAGAATCACAGTCAAGCCTGAGTGTTTCCACCCTGAGAACCTGGGGGGAGGGGGGAACGGAAGAAAGAAGGAGAAACAAAAAGGATCAGACATAAAATTTGGCGAGTCTAGTTACTTTTAGCAAGTAAATAAATAAAAGTAGCATGACAGTCATATAAAGTGGATAAGAGAGATTACTACATAAAAGACAGGTGTGACGAGGTAGACATGATAAGGTGTATACGCTTCCCTAATGATTACTCTGCACTATTACTAGTATATCCAGAATGAAATGATCTCTTCCACTATAAGGTGGTAGACATAGGCATACGTCCAAGTGTACCCTAACTACTACCCTAATCGATCGGCTCCCTAATCCATGTAGATACTCTGTGCCGGCCCCACCGTAGGATATTTCACGCCCTAAAGTGGCAACCACTTGCTGATATGCACAGCCCCATATCTACAGGTGTCACGGTCGTCTTATCCCCCTCTGCCCGGCTCATGCATGCACATGGCCCGGTCGGTTTGCACCGCCCACACCGTCCTCCACATTTGGATCTTTTATAATCAGTCCAGTAAGCGTGCCCCTTCTCCGACCTAGTACGAAATACATGTTTTGATACCTACTCCGGGTTACTGGATGAAACGGGTTCCACACAACATGATACAAGCTCTCCCCTTTGTCTTGTATCCCCCACTAGATTTTCATTGGCTATGTATACCACTAGGTGTCATTAATTACATAACCCTATCATTTCTACAAGTTATGTTTACCCTAAAAGGTGTCTTTAATTACATAACTTTACTATTTCCACCGATTATGTATACCACTAGGTGTCTTTAATTACATAACCTTATTAGATTAAGTTTGTGGGCCTATATGTAAGTATTACTCACCCCCTCAGATTCACTTAACCCACCCACTGTTCAACCAAATTTACTTAACCCCAACTTTAGTTCATATTCATACAATCCCTTATGGATTAGATTAGGTTAAGTAGTCCAATTTATTACCATGTCCATTTAGGGTTTATAATGGGCTAGACCTCCCACTTTAGGCCTACAACTTGTGGATGCTGGATATGCCGGTCAGGTCCATGAAGACTTACTCCACAAGTTGGGCCTAACCTCGTGTCTTAGCCCGTTTCATATTTGTGCACTTAGACCTCTCACATTAGGTTCAACATTAGTGGTTGCTGGATATGCTGGTCGGGTCCGGGCAGGCTTCCACCCCTAATGCAAACTAACCTCGTGCCATAAGTGCAATTACAAATTTTAATCGTAATCTTAGACATTTCATAATTATCCAAATTTACCTATGTCATTATAGGTGATTATGCCCCTTTTTCCCCATTTGAATTATATGTCCAATTCATATAAACATTACTTAAATTATGCCAATTCTAACCTTTTTTCCCCCGTTCCTTAACTAACGCATTCGCATGTATTTAACGACATTTAGGCTAGAAAGTAGCCTAGTCGTAAACAATAAAAAGGGAAAGATGATGGGAGAAATGACAATAGTAATCATTTTAAAAGTGACATAAACATATATATTGGCATAGACAAGTAATAGGCATAATAAGGTGGACATAAAAACACATCTAGTGAAAATGGTAACGATAAAACTAGATCCAATATACTTAGGATGAAAAGATCCAAATAAGAGTTCATATGTCCAATAATGATAGATCTCAATTAATCATAATATGATGATCTAGATCTAAACAAAGGTCCAATTGTCCATATAATGATAATCCCAAATTAACCACAAACTTGGTAAAGGTTCAGATCCACAAAGGTGACATGATAAACTAATCACAGTTGAATTAGATCTATAAAAATAGATCTAACATAATAAAGTTTGAGATTCAAGAATAACATAGATTCATGATTCAAGACAGATCCAAATCACAGTACTATCACGTTTTATTTTTAATCATTTAAATCTAAAAGTAACCTAGAACTCATTGTGTTTAGATTAAAATAAAAGGTAGAAAATAGCTGAGGTTGGATCTACACTCGAATCTCTAAGTTTGATTTGCAAAGTTGATCGTTGTTGAAGAAAGGATCCGTCTTAGTTCAGATACCGGCAGCATTTGGCCTCCATGATTTCCAATGAAGAAAACAGGAGAAATGGACACATATTTATAGCTGTCAGCACCTCTGATACTGACTGCCACGTCAGCCGTACGGGTGTTAACACCCCTGTAGGGGGGTCGACCCTGGTGTCGACAGCCCTCTGGGGAGTCGACCTGGTATCGACAGCCCTCTAGGGGGGTAGACCCCTAGAGCGAGAAATTTGCCGCCTTCTGCATTTTTATTTTTGAACGGTTTTGGATTGGGTTCTGACTCATATGTACATATATTTCTTCTACGCGTATACAAACTTAAAATGCTCATAACTTCTTTATACGTTGTCCATTTTACGCAAACCAAATGACTATCTTGACCAGAATTTTGAGACAGACGCAATGGCGCAGTCCATTTCATATTAAATTAATTATTATTTAATTTATCCTCTTTAATGTTTAACAAAATTTCGGGGTGTTACTTTCCTCTACTTAAAGGATTTCGTCCCCGAAATCTCTAAATTGAGAAGAAAGCATATCCTACCATCCATCATCCATCTATTCATCCATCAATCACTGGCATCCATTGTCCTTTAAGATTTCTAATTCTTATTAATGCGAAGATCAGGCGGTCTACTGATTCAGTTGACCTCCTTAATGCAATGTATGTTAGCGCCATGTATCCAATATGAATGCATATAATCATATTATAATATGTAATTTCTATATGTGTGCACACTCATTCGTCCAAATGCAACATCCATATGCTAATACATCCATTTCCATCCATAAAAGAAAAGAAAATGCACACACATCCATATGCAGTATGAGAGTGATCGAGCCGATCTAGTGCCTAATGTGTGTGTATATGCATCCACAGGAAACCACTAACAACCACTTGCATCCACTTGCATCTATCAAACATAACATGTCACAAACACATGTTTACATCCATAGGATTCCTATCTAAAGGTCGAGAATACTATGGATAGGATATATTCAAATGATAGAAACAAGCACAGATAAAATTTTGGAAAAGGAGTTAAGAACATACCCTCGAAAAGAAAAGGGTACGAAGCCTGAATCTTGTCTTCGGTCTCCCAAGTCGCATCCTCTAGGTTATCTCCCCATTGAACCTTTATCAGCTTGATCTCTTTATTGCGTAGCTTCTTAACCTCTGATCCAAGAATATGGGTAGGGACTCGTCTGACTGTCACCTCCCACTCTACTTCCACTTCTTCCAATATGCTTGGCTCAACAACTTCCGCGGTGTCATGCAAACACTTCCGCAGATGAGAAACGTGGAAAACATCATGAACATCGGATAAATTTTCTGGAAGCTTTACTCTATAGGCCATTTGGCCAATCCTCTCGGTTATGGGAAATGGTCCCACAAACCTAGGTTCCAACTTCCCTACCGATCCAAAGCGAACCACATTCCCCAGAAGTGACACTTTGATAAAAACTAAATCTCCCACTTTGAATTCGATACCAGTCCTTCTCTTGTCTGCATAGGATTTCTTCCTATCTTGGACTGTCTTCATCTGCCGTCGAATAAGGTCAATCTTCTCGGATGTTTCCCTAACCATATCTGGTCCAATTAATAATCATTCTGTATATTCACACCAACAAGTTGGTGATCTACAGGGTTTTCTGTACAATGCTTTGAAGGGTGCCATGCCGATGCTAGCTTGATAACTGTTGTTATAGGCAAACTCTACTAAAGGAAGATGCTCTTCCCAAGTCCCTCCGAAGTCTAGGATACACATCCTTAAAAGATCTTCAAGAATTCTGTTCACCCTCTCCGTCTTCCCATCGGTCTGAGGATGATAAGCGGTGCTCAAACACAACTATGTACCTAATGCTTCTTGCAAGCTCCTCTAAAATTCACTGGTAAAGATGGGTCACGATCGCTCACGATGCTGGAAGGTACTCCATGAAGACGAACTATCTCTCGGACATAGATTGCTGTTAACCATGATGATGTCCTCTTACTCTTAACTGGAATAAAGTGAGTGCTCTTAGTGAGTCTATCTACCACAACCCAGGTACGGGTGTTGCCTTTCTTTGATCTAGGAAAACCATCTATGAAATCCATAGAGACGCTCTCCCATTTCAACTTCGGAACTTCCAAAGGATGAAGTAAACCTCTAGGCTTCCTTTGCTCAGTTTTAACTTGCAGGCAAACTAAACACTGGGAAACAAATTCGGCCACATCTTTCTTCATCCCAACCTAAAAGAAAACCCTCTTCATGTCTCTGTACATCTTATCACCGCCTGAATGAATAGTCATCTTACAATGGTAGGCTTTTTCTAGGACTGCCTTTATCAAGCTTCCAATTTGAGGGACACAAAGCCTTCCATCTCGTCGCAACCACCCCTTTTCATTTATGGTATATCAATTGAGGTGACTAGAAGTCTCCCCTTTTCGGAGCTTATCCATGATGTCTAAAATCTGTGAGTCACCTTGCTGCGAAGCTCCTATCTGATCCATAAGAGTTGGTCGTATTTCTAACGATGCAAACAAATCAGGAAAAATCTCGATGGAGGGTTTAAAATCAAAGGTTGATATAAACTCCAAGCTTTTCCTCTCTACAAACAGAGGACTTAAGGCCATCCTCTGCCTACTTAGTGCCTCAGCCACCACATTACCCTTGCCAGGGGTATAAGCTATTTCAAAATCATAAGAAGCTAAGAACTCCATCCACATTTGTTGCCTCAAATCAAGATCCTTCTGTGAGAACAGATACTTGAGAGATTTATGATCGATGTATAACTCAAACTTCTCTCCAAGTAAATAGTGACACCACGTTTTAAGCGCGAATACTATGGCAGCTAGTTATAGATCATGAGTGGGGTAGTTCTTCTCATGAACTCTCAAGTGTCTACCCCCATAACATACTACTTTCCCTTCTTACATCAGAACCGCACCAAGCGTTGTACCACATGCATCAGTGTAAACTGTAAACACTTTGTTCCCATCGGGCAAAGTCAAGACTGGGGCTGTTGTAAGAGCCCTCTTTAATGGTTGGAAAGCAACATCACAATCTATATCTCATGAAAATGCCAAGTTCTTCTTCGTCACCCTAGTGAGTGGGGCTGATATCTTTGTGAAGTCCTTAATGAACTTCCTATAATAGCCTGCCAACCCAAGAAAGCTTCTCACCTCTGTTGCATTTTTCGGAATTTGCCAATCTAGCACTGCAACCACTTTCGTGGGATCCACAGCTATCCCTTCTTCAGAGACGACATTCCTTAAGTATCTCGCCTCCTTTCTCCAAAAATGACATTTGGAGAACTTTGCTTTAAGCTGATGGTCATGGAGACTTTTCGAAACTTCTCCCAAATGCTGGGCGTGCTCTTCCTCGTTTTTGGAGAAGATCAAGATATCATCAACAAAGACCACGACAAATTTATTTAGGAACTCCCGAAACACCCTACTCATCAGATCAACAAAATAGGCGGGTGCATTTTTCAGCCCAAAAGGCATAACTAGCCATTCAAAGAAACCATCTGGAGTCCTAAAAGCAGTCTTATCTATGATGTCCTCAGCCACTCTCAACTAATGAAACCACGTGGCCAAGTCTAACTGAGAAAATACTGAGACCCCGATAAGTTGGTCGAACAAGTCGTCTATCCTCGGAAGTGGGTGACTATTCTTCTTTGTGAGTTTGTTCAATTCTCTATAGTCCACAGACAAAGCGAACCATCCGCCTTAGTTGTGAATACAACTGGAGCACCCCATTCAGATATGCTTCTTCTGATAAATCCTTGCTCAAGTATCTCCCCTACTTGCTTACTCAGCTCCCTCCATTCCCTTGGAGCCATATGGCGCACTAGTAATGCAACTGGTTTTGCATTGTCCACCAAATATATACGAAAGTCGATCTCGCGCCTTGAAGGTAAGCCCTGAACCTCCTCAAAAACATCAAAATAATCTCAGACTACCGGAACAGATTGCGAATCATCTGTGGATGCATCAAGAGACTCTAGAAACTAAGCATAACAGACCCTTGGGGGTCACGAGAAATATCGAGGGTCCTCCCATGACAAGTAAGAAGCCTAACGACCCTCTTCTCACAATCTAGAATGGCACCATACATGGTAAGCCAATCCATTCCTAGAACCAATCCATAGCCCATAAACCCGAGCACATATGCATCGCATTCAAACTCGACGCCTAACACAAATATCCTCAAACCCCGACAAATCATAGATAAATGAGCCGAACCACCAATGGGATTTGAGACAACTATGGGATCCACTACCATACTAGTAATTAAGTGCAAAGATTCAACCACAGAACTAGATATAAATGAATGTGAAGCGCCAGAATCAAATAGTGTTTTAATAGGATGGTTTGAAAGAGAAATTAAACATTCCACAGAAATTTTTCTACCTCTATGAGGAGCACTAATCGCGAGAGCATGCACCTGCCCTCCAGAAGTTCCTGCCCTTTGACCTTGTCCCTGTGATCCCTGTTTCTTCGGGCACTCCCTAGCAAAGTGTCCGACTTCTCCACAGTTAAAGCAAGTGTTCTTCCTTCTTTTACAGTCTTTGACCAAGTGACCTTCTTTCCCACAACCGTGACACTTCCTTTTCTCCTTACCATTGTCATTCTTTCCTCCTTTCTTCTGTTTTTGTTGTTGTTGTCCTTTCTTGGCCATGTCTTCTTGTTTTGCGTTGTTTCCTCGGCTTTAACCTCCTTCTTTTCCCCTTTCTCTTCCTCATACATCAAGGCCATATCAACATGTCTTTCATAGGTGGCTCCCATTGGAATATGGGACATGACTAACCCATAAAGGGGTTCGTTTAGCCCTTTAGCAAACCGCAAAGCCTTCTTATGCGGAGTGTCTACAAGTTCCGGTTCAAATCTTGCCAAGTGGTTAAATTTGTTCACATACTCTTTAACCGCCAGGTTCCCTTGTTTGAGTGTTAAGAATCTCTACATCTGTATGATCTTCTCAGCTTGGGAAAGGAATTTCATCTCAAACCTCTGTCTAAAGTCATCCTAAGTTTCCACCGGACGGCTTGCTTGGGTCACCTCCCACCAAAATGAAGCCTCATCCTTCAATAGCTAAGCAACTAACTGAATCTTTCTTCAATCCTCTACTTCGAAGATTACAAACAAGTCCTCAGGCTCCTTGAACCAGTTCCTTGCTTCCACAAACGTCTTGGTTCCATCAAAAGGCTTCTCTCCTATAGCACGGAAATCTTTGCAGATCTTTGAGAAGTTGTATGCATGCGGAGGAGGAGGAGGAACAACATGTGCAGCTGGGGGAGAAACGTTTCCTTGGCCTTTGGCAGACGCCGTGGCCTCCAGGTACCTACGGAATCATCCTGGTATCGTAACGACCTCTGGAATGTTAGGTTCCCCAGACATGCTGAAAAAGAAAACGAAAGAGATTCAGAAAAGGGATCGAAAGATATTACTTATGGCTTTTTGGGGAATGTTTTTCAAAAAAAACTTTTTTTTTGAAAATGTTTTCTTTTAAAACTTTTTTTTTTGAAAATAGCTTTCAAAAACTTTTATCTAATCTGGTAACCTTTAGCTCTGATACCAAGTGTGACACCCCACGTCCGTTAATGTCACTCACAAAAGGAATGCATTAAGTTTCGTGGAGCGTTATAGTAAACAACACGGAAATATTACAAGACAGACATATATAATAAAAGCGGAATAAAAACTTTATTTATCATAAGATACCATGGTCCAAAAACATAACATGTCTGAAATACAAAAGCGCATTACAACATAAAAGCCACTGCCTTGTACTTCAAAAATATCAGAGTACATAAAAGAAATAAAATTCCCCAAAAACAAAATATAGCCATAGCAAAAAGGATAGTAGCTTGAGCCATACATATTTGCAGCTCCAACAAAATAAGCAGAATCGCGATCAAGCCTGAGTGTTTCTGCCCTGAGAACCTGGGAGGAACAAAAGAAAGAAGGAGAAACAAAAGTGGCTAGACATAAAGGCTGGCGAGTCTAGTTACTTTTAGCAAGTAAATAAATAAAAGTAGCATGACATGCATATAAAGTGGATAAGAGAGATTCCTACATAAAGGACAGTTGTGACGAGGTAGATATGATAAGGTGTATATGCTTCCTTAATGATTACTCTGCTCTATTACTAGTATATCCAGAATGAAATGATCTCTTCCACTATAAGGTGGTAGACTTAGGCATACGTCCAAGTGTACCCTAACTACTACCCTAATCGATCGGCACCCTAATCCGCGTAGATACTCTATGCCGACCCCACTGTAGGATGTATCATGTCCTAAAGTGGCAACCCCTCCCTGATATGCACAGTCCCATATCTACAGGTGTCACGGTCATTTATCCCCCTCTGCCCGGCTCATGCACGCACATGACCCGGTCGGTTTGCACCGCCCACACCATCCTCCACGTTTGGATCTCTTACAATCAGTCCAGTAAGTGTACCCCTTCTCCGACCTAGTACGTAGTACATGTTTTGATACTTACTCCGGGTTACTGAAGAAATGCGTCCCACACAACATGATACAAGCTTTCCCCTTTGTCTTGTATCCCCCACTAGGTTTTCATTGGCTATGTATACCACTAGGTTTCTTTAATTACATAACCCTATCATTTCTACAAGGTATGTTTACCCTCACTACACCATAACTGCAAATTAGGCTATGCTTTTGACTGTATCAAAAGCAATTTGGCAGTGCTAAAATCCATATCAAATTTTGTTGTGTTTGTTAAATTGATAAGGCTTATAGCCGTATCAATCTATGAATTTGATACGGCTTATAGCCGTATCAAATTAGAATGATACGGCTATTAGTCATATCAAATTCATAGATTTATACGGCTTTATAGCCGTATCAATCTATGAATTTGATACAGCTATTAGCCGTATCATTATATGAATTTGATACAGCTATTAGTCGTATCAAATTCATATATTGATACGGCTACAAGACATATCCAAATCACTATTAGATACGCGTTTAAACCATATCTAATGATTATTTCAATACGGCTTTAAGCCGTATTTAATGGTTTCCTACTGCAATACTATGAACAAAATAGATACGGCTTATAGCCGTATTGAAATCATGTACACTACTGTACCCATTGATATATATATATATATATATACACACACACACACACACACGCACGCACAACAAAGAAGATACACTACACCCATGTAACATTATATAAAGAAGGTACACAAAGCATAACTTCGATCAATACACAATAACTTCAATTGATAAAAAAAACATAATTTCGTTAATACAAACACAATTTGTACAAAGCGTAGTATTCTCAGTTCTTGCTATAAAAAAATTTGGAGACAACTAAACTACAGTAGTCGATCCCACGCAACCGGAACAACGAATGGTTTCGTATCACTCCATGCTACAGGCATGTTCCATAGCCTGAAAAGAAGAAGAAGAAAAAACTATGAATATAGGAGGATTCAATAAAGCTTAGTTTTTAAACTCGACTGATGCAGGCACAGTTTTGCGATTTCAAGCATACACAGTTTAGAGATTTCAAGCATACACAGTTTAGCGAATTACGTTTGGTATGGTAAATCCCAAAGTTGGCTCTGCCAAGTAGGGTAATCATAGGGAAAAGATGAAAAGATATAAACTTCTTCAAAGTTGGTAAATCCCAAAGTTGGCTTTGCCATGTACGGTAATCAAGTATAAACTTCTTCAAAGTTTCAAAGTATAAACCAGGTAATCTCGCAATGCTTATTCAGCCTATGCAAATTCGACATAAATACTATCTAACAAAGTTTAACCTGTTCATGCTGCTTTTCGCATGAATTTCATACTCAAATGCATTTCAGGGTGCAAGCTTAATGCATTTCAGGTTTTGAAATAAGGCAGGAGAAACTAACATGAATTTATAAGTGTACCCATGCATGTTAACATGCTTAAACTATTTCAGGTTTTGAAATAAGGCAATTGACAGGATATTTCTGTTTTCTGGATAAAATGATGAATGCTGAATCAAAGTGGAATGGGCCACTAAATTTTCGGTTTGCAAAACTCATGCTATCACTACACCATAAACGCCATTTTGCAATGGTTTAAGGCCGTTGCAAATTGATTTTGCAACGGCTATAAGCCGTTGCAAAATCTGGGGTAGATAAAATTTTGCAACGACTTATGGCCGTTGCAAAACATGTATTTTGCAACTGCCTTTGCTCGTTGCTATTGTTATCATTGCAACGGCTTCAGTCCGTTGCTATTGTAGATTTAGCAACGGCTTTTAGCCATTGCTAATTGATAATATTTTAGAAAAAAAATCTGCATTTTCTCTCTTCTTTGGTACCTTCTATTTAATACAAAAGTTTATAGATTTGACATAGTACCACAAAAAAATATCAATAAATTGAATATTTCCAATACATTCAACATAAAAAACCAAATTTAACAACAGACTTTTGAACTTCAACAATATATATATTACAAACTTAAAAGTTCTTACAACATCGATAATATTTCAACTTCACCACGATAATAATACAACATTAATTGTTCATATACATATTATATTGTTGCATTGATGTTTCACCCTAAAAAGAAAATCGTGCCGCACAATTAACTATTACGGATAATATTTTTCACAAGAACAAAAGCACATAACAAAGCATAATCTAGTGCAGCCATAAGCTTGGAAGCATCTTCTGCTTAACATTGTGTAAACCTTCAAACAAACAAAAATTTGTATTAGATAGAGTTTATATTTGCAATTGTTATATGAGTTAGAAGCGCCCACAAGTAACATGCACTAATGAGTTATCTTCTGCTTAACAATCATATGAAAAAATAATTCTCGAATATGAGATTGTCGGCAATTTCAGTCTCCTATCTATGTCCAATTTCCAATAGTTTTCCCTTATCATATAACAATTCAGCTAAGTGCTTATTCTATCCAGAAAACTACTAGGAAAACATGGTTTGTATAACCACATAGCTCAGTTTTCACAAAACTAAGACCTCTTTTTATTTTTCTCGAAGCTTTTAATTATGTGTATCAGCTGCAGTATATTTTAAGTAAACATTTTATAGCTAGTCTGAGTTAGAATCAAAATTCATTTGATCATGTTTGTTCTTAATGTGTACAATCCAGAAATTAAAGTATGGTTTCAGTTTTGGACGTACTATTAGGTATATTTTTTTGTATGATTAATAGAAACTGACTATGCTCATCTAGCTATGTTACAACTATCATGAAGATTTTAGCCTATCAACAATTCCAAAATGGAATTACATATTACTTTCTTAAGCTACGTTACTGCATGTGCAATTAAAGCGGGTAACAATACTATAGCTGTTGATACCCAAAAAAAGGATAACGGAAATAAATAAGAAACACAATGGAAAAAAGCAAGGGCGCAAAAAATATCATTGAATATAAAATAAAATATTTAATGTTATGTTACTCTCGTATAACGTCATTTGTATAGAAAAAAATTATATTGGATAATCTTGTAAAACGAAACCAAAGAAAATTATGATTCGTGCAGCATAGATCTCCTGAGTACTATGTACTTCAAACTCATATTAATCACTTAAACTTTATAGTTTGGCTTTTACCCTAATTTTATTGATTTAGTTTAAGGAAAAACTAGTTCATTTGACCGTTTTACGTTGATTTTACTAAAACGAGACCTAAAAAGCTTTGATTCAATGGTTGTACCGGAAAATGACATGGCTAAAAGCAGAAATATTGTTCATCATCGCTAAACTCAAAAAATGTAATAGTTGAAGAGCATTGCGTGCTTTAACATAGATTTCTGGACTGAAAAAATATACCTAATAATAATACCTGCGGAAACTGTAAAATATCAACGTGGAAGTTTCATTTGGTCCAATGAAAATTCAAAAATTGATGATGCCTTCTTCTCTTATGCATTAGCTCCTTTTCTTCAAAATAAATGATAAATATGGATGAATCAATTGAGCCAGACATGAGAATCCATAAGAATTATGCAATCAGGTTGACTTATGTTACCCTTATAGTTGCAGATTAACAGTTCCCATAAATAAGTAAATTAGATGTTCAATACTGAAGGATTTTATGGGGATGCCCATCGAAGCATTATTTGTATAGAGCAATTATCTTATAATTTGGATAAAAAGAACGATTACCATTATCTCATAATTTAGTCAATCAAAATAGATTCTTAGTATATTTGAAAAAAATAAGTTCAAAGCCACAGTAAAATAAAACAAAAACTGAATTGCAAGGAAGCTCCATTTTATTATTAATATTGTTGAAAGAAAAGAAAAAAGTCTTGCTATAACAGCTAAATTTTTTTCTTTAGAAATTCCAATTAACCATCCAAGCTCAACATTCCTGTAAATTAGCATTCCCTCAGCCTGTCCCCTCTCCCCGTTTCCATCTCACACACTCCTCCTTCACCATTTATTTATACTGGACAAAAAATGTAATGGTTGTCTATGATTCAAAATGTTAAAAAATCGGTTTAAGCAAATAAAAATTCATACTCTCTCCCTACATTTATTTATCTACTAAAAAAAGATCATAATATCTACCATTGCCTTTTATTTTTAACATTGCCATAAAAAATCTATTTTTCAAGAAACCCAATAAAGCAGCTAGTAGACTAGGCATTCACAACAACACTTCTGTTTATTTCCCATTTTTCACCATTTTAAACTCCTGAACAAGTCCACCTCTATACCCAAATGTACAATTAGCAACCAAACAATTTTTTTGATAAAATCCTACACAGTAAAATGGCAAAATAGAAGTATACATGTAGTAAGAAAAAAGAAAAGGCATATCATTAACAGCAAGTCAAACATAGGCCTGTGAAGACTGAAGACAATGGCAGATCATTATATTCATATGTTTGAAAAAAGAAATAAAGAACAAAACCTAACAGCGCTTGTTGAATTTTGAATTATGTCTTGAAGGTTGCTTTGTTATCTTATATGACCAAGTGTCTTAACCAAAAGCAAGCATTGAATATGACAACCATGAACATGCTTAGAATTTCATCTGAGACTACCAATCACAAAAATATACTAGCGTGCACACAACTATAAGATCAAGTTTACTTAAAACTTTCTAATCCAAATACTATAAGATCAAGTTAACTTAAGATCAAGTTAACTATAAGATCAAGTTAAGTTAAAACCGAATTCTTTATTGAAACTGTACCTTACTTTGAATGTCCAAATAGGCTCAAATGCAAAATCCGAATTCTTTATTGAAACTGTACCTTATTTTCTTTATTGAAACTGTACCTTACTTTGAATGTCCAAATATGCTCAAATGCAAAAACCGAATTCTTTATTGAAATTGTACCTTACTTTCTTTCACTTACTGTCATAAAGCTATCTAAGTCTTTAAACTAACTAGACTACCACTTACCTTGATGTTTTAACAGTATTAACTTTACATGTTTTCCAAATCTACCACTCCTGACATACATGGATTCGTGACCCGAACATGGTGTATATCAATAGTAGAAAATGTAGTTTATAAAATAGTTGACATATCTAGTGTGTTAGTGACATGTCCACTAGAAGACTGATCTTCTCTCAAACTATCATTTAAAGATAAAATGTCTGGAATATCATCCGATTAGAATTTCCCTATTCCAAAGTAGGATGCTTTCAAATAAAGAGTCGACTAGGCATTCTCGAAGAAGAAAACAAGCACATTTAAATGAGCTTGAGGCACAGGACTAAACATTTTATTGTTCTATCTTTTGACAAGCCATTTACACATAAATACTAACATTATTTTAATTTTCAATTGCAGTCGTTGCAATTATGACTTGAGAACTCAACTTCATTGAAGCATCTAGCGTGTATAAACCAAAAGCATAATTAATATTCCTTGGAAAACAGAGCAGTAAAGGCTGAATTCAAAACTTTAAGGGCTAAGATAAGTACGTTGGAATTTATGTTTGTTAAACTCCTTTTTCTTGGCAATTTTACTCCTTATCTAACAACGTGTCAGGTGGATTCACTTGGAATCAACTTCAATGTTTCTACATGAATAAATTTAAAAGACTGATATAACTACAAGCTACAAGCATCATTCATCATTATCATAAGTGCATGAATCTAAAATACGAAAATACATCTAAAAGACTGTAATTGTTCATACCTACTCCTCCATCTAAAGAGCTATCCAATATGTACAGCAACATAATATAGAGACAAGAATGTGCCATGCTATGTTCTACTACGGCATGACTTCTACGACCACTGTGATGTAATTGTACAATGATCTTTTTTTTTTTTTGGCCTAGATCTCTTCTTTCGCATGCACCGGATTTTTCTTCTTTTTTCAAGAATCCGTCCCAATCTTCTAGGCTAACTTTTAGAGGACAATTTTTCCTCCAATATTCATCATTATCAAATTTGTACCTATCCTCAATTCGCTTTTGTATCTCCTACCGACTCGCACATTTTTTTTTTAAATAAAGCGCTTTTGCATCGGACTCTACGTCAAAAAAATATGTAAATGATGAAGATAAAAATATGTTAGTGTAATTCAAAACATCAAACAGTTTCCATTGTGAATAAAAGGACCAAGAAATAATTTCATGAAATACACTAAATAAAAGTTGTAGCTTATGCTTTTAGCTTTCCGGAATGGGTAAAATCATCGTAATCCGATAAACCGTTCAAAATATATGATTAGATTAGTTCAGCGAAGCTTTAGGCTTATGTTATTCTAACATAACATGTCTTCCCCTGATTGTTTTCTTTCTATTACCAGAAACAAAACTGAAAATAATGAATAAAATATGTAATTATAAATAAAAATGCAGGTTCTAGAAAAAAGCACAATCAAATTCAATCACACACAAAAAACAAAGTTAATAATTGCATGTGAGAATAAATTATTACATAATGAAACAAATACTACTAAGCGCACATAAACTACTAATTTTTATACATACCAGTCCCTTGATACTATCATTATTATAATTATTATAATTTATTTTTTAGTGAACAAGGCATGCAGACATCCGTTACAAACTAACTAGCAAGCATCCAACAACTTACTAGATTACAATACATACATTTACTACCTTACATAGTTAATAAGCCACAATAAATTAAAGACAAATTCAACAATTACATCATATAAATCAACAAACAACCCAGCACTACACAGTACATACTTTACCAATGATCACCCAGCAAGCTTAAACCAGCAACTCAACACATAAGAAAACTGGTAAGAAAAATTCAAGCTCCAAGTTGAAGATGAAAATGATGATTGAAAGTTTCAATTTGAAACTCAGCAAGCAAGGAAACTTCACTATATAGTGTATACACTAAAGTCAAATATTTGACCTAACAAACTAGAGAATCGAAAATGTTAAATGTATATTCTTAATTTCTCACTAGTATGTAAGCACTGCTAATCAATATATATTCATTTAGAACCAAACTTATATCATTTTATATCTTTTTAACGTGAAATGGGTCAAAGCATTATTGATTGAATAAAATTTTTAAACTGGTATAGCGAATGTATGTTAAGACATTGAATGAAACCTTTTCTTTTTACACAATTATACCCTGATCCATAGTTGAAATTCAGGGGATTGGCAGGTAAAATAAATAAATGTTATGAGTCTGCACCACTGCCACAAAAACATTCTCTTATCTTGGAGAAAAAAAAACTTCATGGTAAACCATCAAATTTCAGACTATAAATACATGGTGCTTTGCATGGTTAATTGGCAAGAAGGTGAAAAGGACTAATTAATAGTACTAGAAGGTGCGCTTAATTATCAATTCACTCTATGTACACACACACACACACACACTTTCATCGTCTTGCAAACGAAAAACATCATTGCCAAACTATGCTAGCATGTACTGGTGATGTGAAATAACAAAACTGATGTAAACTAAGAATTAATTTCTTGTGTATACTGAACTTCACAGTCGAAATCAAGGTTACTACGCCCTCGAAAATAAAAGCAGCATTGGTGCAACCTGATAGGGTTTAAAGGTACTAATGCAGCTAACACATAGACATGGTGCAACAAGATGCAATACAAAAGGAAAAAGCAACATGCAAGTTCAACAAAAAGCAATTAATTCCTGCAGTAATATAAAGTGAACAATCAAGGAGAGAAACAAGTTCATGCAAGTTTTTTTTCTTTCATATCTCAATTGAC
The DNA here is from genome assembly GCA_030737875.1 of Allium sativum. Classification (NCBI taxonomy): domain Eukaryota; kingdom Viridiplantae; phylum Streptophyta; class Magnoliopsida; order Asparagales; family Amaryllidaceae; genus Allium; species Allium sativum. Next base: position 11,558,924 of record CM060917.1, read on the forward strand.
AATGTCCATTTTTCATATTACAATGTATGCATTTGCCATGTGTAGATGCATATATAGTTTATTCTCACATATAATAATTTGTTACACGACATCTTGCTTTAGGATTATAGCTTCCATGATGTGCAAATAATATCAGCCGTGACACTACAAATTATCATTGGATTAGGGCAACTAGGTATTGAATATGACATCATAGGATTATACTATATCTAAGGTATATAATACACATACGAACACAAAACTCTTTACAATAATTATACACTCAAAATTATGGTTGGTAAAAAGCTATTAAGATAGACTGAATTTTTCACTTTTGTTAATGTAATATGACAAAATATGCTTCAAGTTTTTACCAAAATTGAATTCTTAGTGTTTCTTATAATGCTTGCACACCTTTACATTGTGGGTTCTTTAGTTTTCATTGGCAACTGCATTGAAGATGGTCTCACCATTTACGAACTGTAGCTTTAGCTCCTACTTTAATAAACATGCATAAGCAAATATGTGCCTCAAAAGAGAAATGGACATGGACAGATTTCTACATTGTCGGTTTTGAACAAAGTTTGCCGTAAATTATATTTCCGATTGTTATATTAGTATTACACATTAATATGAATTTTTCATATTACATATGAATACATAAAACTGATGTTATTAGATAATCATTTTTAAAAATGAATACATTAGATAATAGCGAATCATTTCTCAATGTATACATATTTAAAATGATACATTAGATAATAGCGAATCATTAGATAATAGCGAATCATCTAATCGCCAATCATTTTTATTTTATTTTATATTAGATAATAGTGAAAGGGACTAAAATGATGTTATTACATATTTAAAATTGAATACATGATGCTAGCTATTGAAATGTATACAGTAGGACTCATTTTAAAACTGAATGTTTAAAATTCCCAATCCGACATGGAAAATTGCTAAATTTAGATGAGTATGGGGAAAGGCAAATGAATTTGGTGACATTTTGTGATCCTAGATTTGCTAAGTGAGCTATGTCTGACCCAAACCCATACATAAATGGGATGCGAGCCAAGTGCAATATAGTGCTCCTTATGGGTGAGTTCACTTTTCAACTTGTACTTTTAAATAACGGTAAAATCCTTATGAAGTGCGAAATACAAACAAAGTGCAGGTTTTGTATTTCTAAGTTTTAAAAATTGCACATGGCAACTTAAAATTTTTGCATTTCTCTAACGAATTTGACTGCTTAAGTTGCAAGTATATGGCCTACCCAAGTGACTATGGATACCAATAGGCAAGCCTCATTTTTATATGTATAATGCTAAGTTAATTTCTTCTTTATTTTCCTTGCTTGGTTATTTATCTTAAATTTAAAGCAGTTATTCTATTTCCCCTTTAAATGGATTCTACTGAATAGAATAACCTGGAAGAAGGGTCTTGTGCTTTCAAATAGATAAGCACTAGTCCAACGATCCATTTTTTTATGTACATTAGTGAGAGCTCCCTATTTTCATCTTCCATGGATAATCAAAAGTTTAAATATCTGCACTTTCTTAACATTCTTTTGTTTTAAGTTAATGATATAGTTATATTTTATATAGTTTTTTAATGAAAAATATGCTAATTTTGAGATGTAAGAAGGTTGCACTCTTCAAAACTGCTTGTATTTTGTTTGTTTCTATTGCAATGTGTTTGACATTTCAGGATAAATATTGTGCTTACTATCAAACAGGGCACGTATAATCCTCAAATGACAGCACAACATTTTAGTTAATTCTACGAAATGCCCTCGGCATCTGTTCCAAGTCAGCCGCCATACCCTTACCCTTATGTACCCTACAATGTGCAGCCTCCTAGACCCAGCTTTAGTGCACCCGTATTCACCACCCTATGTACATTCAACATCCAACGGATCATACGGCGGATCATATCTGTCTTCTCCACTTTCTAATTTTCCACATCTAGGCCAGATTATATTGATTTCATTCTCCAATGCATCGTGATAGATGAACTACTCACTAATGCTGATATAAACCAACTTAATATTAACAATGCAATTATACTATTGTAAATTGTTTTTTACCACATGTGGATCATTGGGGTCATTATATTCTACATAGGTATAAATTCTCTGTTTGGTACAACTAGTATAAAATCTTGATCGTTTTAATAATATTTTGAATCAACTTGTTTATTTATTGTTACACACATAATTATTTACGGGATAAGATTGTAAATATGACAGATATGAAACAGAAAGTCCAGGCTGTCTACCAGCTAAAAAACTACTTCTAACAAGTATGGTACGAAGAAGGTAAAATTTTAGGCAACTCCTATGTGAATGGAAAAAACTAGTGCACTTGCACTCGCTTTGACAGAACCTCTAGTAGGACCAACTGATATATCTGAACAAATCAAAATACTAAAAAAAATGTCCTGTCGTTACAGGAACGGGTTTTTGATACCCTTTCATTATCCAGTGGACTATTTACTAAAACAAACCCACTTGTGTATCCTAAATAATTGAAAACCATACCTACCTAGAAAATAGTTGTTTGTTTGTCTTCTTAAACTTGGACACTGTACACTCTCCTACTTACCTACAATTGGACACCGCCTCCTAATTTAGAAGATTCACAAGCTCCTCCTCAACATTCCACAAGAGGTATGAATGCTGTGAGCGGCGACGAGTGAAATACCGAAGCTATCTTTTGTCATCACGATCAAGAAATAACAATGTAAAACATGTACTTAATTCAATTCATTTCATTTTATATATTTTTACTATAAAAGAAAATGACAATAATAATGATATGTATCGCAAATTTTCAATTCAAAAAAAAAAGAAGTCAGAATATACGACAATGGAGCATCAACAACCAATTATGAAACAACCCAAACTAGAATATTACCGATTGGTTTCAGTTATTGGCTCCTCAATTTAGACTGTTAGCAAAGTATCGATTAAACATACAATCATGGATACTCATCACACTCAAGGCAGCATGTACATATGCAAACACAGGCAAACAAAGCATGGCATAGGGAATTGAGTCTGAACAAAGATGCAATATGTAACAACCCGAAAATCTGGGCCAGTTTAAAATTTTTATTTTGGCAATTTTGGCGGATTTTGATTATTTAAAATGAATTATTTTAAATAATTATCGACGAGAAATTATTTTTTAGATAGAATTCGAACGTATATATTATATACGTCGTCGTTAGAATATAAATATTTATATATAATTATAAATAGAATTGAAAATGGCGCGGTAGTTCGATAATTCGATTTCAAACTTCAATTGAATGTACCGGGTGCAAAACAATCCGGATTTTAGTGAAACCAAAATCATAGAATCTATTTGATAATATCTTTCCAACGAATCCGGAAAATCAAGATTTCATAGCGGGAATCAAAAGATATGTCCAGTTGAAAATTCTGAATAGTCGTTATGGAATTCAGGCCCTTAAAAATGGACATTTTGCAAACGAACTCGGATTTCGACGAAACCACTTTTGTTGGGTCCGTGATGTAAAGTTATTGCTAGATTCCGAATTTCATAATTTTCTGAATCAATATGTGAGCGTGGCAAAAGAAAACGCATTTGACCAGTTTCAGTTGATTTTAGTCGACTGGAAATTGGCCATTTTTCTAACGGTCTCAGAATTCGACGAAACTAGTTTTGTTAGGACCGTATCGTCAATACGAAGCTAGAAAATATTTTTCTGGAATTTTTAGAGTTAGTATGTGACCCCGGTAATTTGAAATGTATGTTTAAAATTCAATATGGTGATTTAAATGTAAATTCAACGGAAACTGATTCAAACGATCGAATCAACCTGCGATACACATCCCATTGTGTTCGGAATGGGGGTGAAACGCTATGGACGACAGGCGGTGGGCCTCGTTTCGAGGTCTTATGAAAAAGTCAACTTTTTGAAAACAAATTAATTAAATTAAAAAAAATCTCTCTCCCTCCCCTTTAACCCGCTTTGGCCCCCCCTCTTATCATTCTGAATCGATTTTTCAGAAATCGAAAAAAAAAGAAAAAAAAACAAATGGAATCGCTCGCCATCGCCTCCCCAGGCGTCGCCGCCGCCGGAAGTACCCCCCCTCGGATCGACAGTCGCCTCCCCTCCTTCCCCTTCTCCTCTCCACCTCCTCCAACCTCCAACCGCACGACGCCCTCCTCTTCTTCTTCTCCACCTTAAACCACCGCCCACCTCTGGCTACCGACGCTAGGCACCGCAGCCCCCCTAACCTCGAGCGCACCTCCTCCCACCGCCGCCGCGTCCCAGCAGACCGCCACCCTCCGTCTCCGTTCGTAGCAGCGACCCCCGCCCCCTTCTGACCTAGAAAAAGGTGAGTTTTTAATATTTTGTTTTAATTTAAAAACTGTATTTTGTTTTAATTTAAAAACTGTATTTTGTTTTAATTTAAAAACTGTATTTTGTTTTAATTTAAAAACCGATTTTTGTTATAATTTAAAAACTGATTTTTGTTATATTTAAAAACTGATTTTATTTTATGTTATAAAGCAATGATTTTTATTTAGAAATCTTTAAATTAGAAAAGGTAAAATCTTTGAATTAGAAAAGGTAAAATCTTTAAATTTGAAAGGGCGAAGTCTATGTTTTATAAAGGCGAAATCTTTATTTTAGAAAAGGCGAAATCTTTATTTTAGAAAAGGCGAAATCTTTATATGGAAAATAGCGTGATAAAAATATAATTTTTATCTATATAACATAGTAGTAAAAATTCGATTTTTATATATTGAAAAACGAAGTAAAAATTCGATTTTTACATATGTAGTGGCTACGGGCAACGAAGATGACGAAGAGGCGATAACGAAGAAGATTTCTATCAAAGAAGAGTCTAGATGATTGGATAGCTATCAGTGAGAATTTCTCACCTTTCAATTTCTTTTTCTAGTTATATATATATATACTAGGATGCAGACGGTGCTTAGTAGCACCCGACACAATCGTCCACAGACCATGGACTTGTTTGTTTGGTTGCATAGATTAGTTAGACGATTTGATTTGAAATTAAATTGTTTAGTGGAATGAATGGATTTGATTGATGTGTGAATGGCGTGGGCCTTCACTAGACCGGGGATAAGGCTAGGCCTCGTCCCGTTTCTAGTATCGTGCCGTTATGCCGCCGAAATTTTCTAAAAATAAGTTAAAAAAATAAAGATAACATTTTATTTAATAAATGAATCGAATAGAAAATTCATAGGTTGAATAAAACAGTTTGATCGTTAAAAATATAATTTTTAACGTGAATGTGAATAAATAAATATTCATTTACAAACCAGACGGTTTGTTTACGTACACCTATTTGAAGGACATTGATTGGGACGATAAATTTTACACATCGCCCAACTGCACAACTAAATCTGTGTTTGACTGTTTGAAACCCCACACGGGTGTTAGGATGAAATTTGAAGTTCACTCATCCTGATTGATTAAATATGTCGATCGATCGATTGACAGGCTGTTATAAGCGTTAGATATCTATATTTGATGCTTATACAGTGTAGTGCACTTTGGTTGATGGTTGATTATTTTTCAATGCTATTATATACATGTGTTGTATGAAATCCATATAATTAACTTTATATGGTAATTGATTGGGCCTCATTCCAATTTGAAAAATAAAGAATAATATAAAATAAAGGTTCATGTGTTGACATTACTCATCCATTGAGATTGGTCATGTGTTGAACGAAATATTTTAGTAATAAAATTTACATCTTTATTAATATAAAATAAAGGTTCATGTGTTGACAGTACTCATCCATTGAGATTGGTCATGTGTTGAACGAAATATTTTGATAATAACAACTATTTTGAAAAAGAAATATTTGAAATAGAATATTTGAAAATAGAAATTTATGAAGCCGTGTTGATTAGATTGACGCCATTTTGACGTGATCGATATTTATATCGATTTTAACGATTTCGAAATGAAATGAATTGAAAACGATTTCGAAATGGAATGAATTGAAAACGATTTCGAAATGGAATGAATTGAAAACGATTTCGAAATGGAATGAATTGAAAACGATTTCGAAATGAAATGAATTGAAAACGATTTCGAAATGGAATGAATTGAAAACGATTTCGAAATGAAATGAATTGAAACCGATTTCGAAATGAAATGAATTGAAAACGATTTCGTAATGAAATGAATTGAAAACGATTTCGAAATGAAATGAATTGAAAACGATTTCGAAATGAAATGAATTGAAAACGATTTCGAAATGAAATGAATTGAAAACGATTTCGAAATGAAATGAATTGAAAACGATTTCGAAATGAATTGAATATAAAACGAATTCAAATTGAATTGAAAGCAAATTGAAATGAATTGAAATTGAATTGAAATTTGAATTGAATAGAAATGAACTTTAAAACGAATTTATAAAGAAGAATTCAATTTTGATTTGAATTGAAATGGAAGTTGAAATTGCTTTTGAAACAAATTTAAAACTATTTATATAATTCGTTTTAAATAGAAATCGACGAAATATATATTATATATATTATATATATATAATATAATGGCCTGAATAGAACGCGCCGCGCCGCGGCAGTTCGTGAATTTCGACCATTTATTTCAAACGGACATTACGGGAGATCCGACTGTCGGATTCTCCTAAAACCAGAACCGTTGGGTTCGTATCGAAAAGAGCTTTCTAACGAATATTAGAAATTCAAAATCTAACGGTTGGATTTGGAGTTACGTCCAAATCAAATTTGAAAAAGGTCGCTGTAAGTGCAGTTCGATGGCCATTGATGGAAATCGACTGTACGGGCCTTGATAAAATTATTAAAAATAGTAATAATTTGTGTAAAATCATAAGAAATGATTTGTGAAGATTTGGGATGAAAAACTCCATATTTGAAAAGATAAAAATAGATTTTTATCGAAATGAACTAGTTTTGAACTAGAAATATAATTCTATTTATTTTTAAATAAATAAATTGAATTTGAAAAAGGGTTTTAAAAATAACCAGAATTTCCAATGATTGCATTGGAGTGGATCTGAATCGAAATTGTCTTCGGAATATTTCGATGTTGGAATTCGTGATTATACAGATGTTGTTATGGAAATTTGAAAGATATATATGTATATCGTTATTTCCAATATGACATTTGTTAATCGTAGAATTTGATATTGAATATAAGCCGATATGTTTTCTATTCAGAGCCTTATATTGAATATCAAATGTGATTTGGGTTTGTCGTGAGTGGTGTCTTCACTAACACTGTTCTTGAACCCAGTTGAGAAAAGATTAAATCTTTTTATTTAGATTTAATGAAGTGTACCAATTAAATGATATTTAATTGGAATTGAATTGGGAATGATTCTTGGGTTTATCGTGAACAGTGTTTTAAATAACACTTGTTCTTTAACCCGATAATTAATGGAATGATTTTTGGGTTTATCGTGAACCGTGTTTTAAATGACACTGATTCTTTAACCCAGTCGAAGATTAAAACTAAGTGGAGTTTTAATGAATCTTTAATTAGATTGAAATGATCGAAAATGGAGTATCACCAGTTTTGCTCCAGGCGATAGTTAAATCTTTAATTAGATTTGAACGTGAAATGGTAATTGAATTTACCGATAACACTGTGGTGTTAGATATGAAGTATTACCAGTTTTACTTCATGGGATGAATAGTTTGGGATGGGGAAATTAAAACAAATGATTACTTCGGTAAGGTTCGCTAATCCCGACTAGTTTGAATTGAGATTCAAAAATAGAATAAAGAATAAATTCAAGGAATTTATCTTGGATAAAATTAATGGGAACCTTTCCCTATGAATGTGAAATTTGGAAACTAACTGTCGGTTAGCCAAGCAGAAGGGTTTTCTGGATATTGATCTGATGTTGGTTTCGGCCTTCGGGGTTAATATTTGGGAAATTATTCTCTTGTTTAATTTACGGTTAGTGACTAATGAATCGGAATGAGGCGTATGTTGTGTTTGTGTAACACTTATTTAAAATATACGCGAGTTATTCGGAAAGACCGGGTTTATCCCATTCTGAATAACTGATACGACGACAAGTCGAAGATGAAGATGGTGGTCGAAGACCGGAAGTCTTCACGTCGTTTGGGTGATTACTGATGATCTTGATTGGGCTGTACACCCAAGAAGATGGAAACAGTTGGTGATCGTCCAGACGTACTTGGAGATCGATGGATATGCGGGGTACTAGGTGCCTCCGGTTTTGTTCAGACCCAGAGCGAACTTGTAAATGGACTGTGTGTCTGACATTGGATTTTAGTCCGTGTGATTGATCTCTATTAAATATATATCTGTTTGGCGGCGGAGAATTTATTCTCTTGCTTAACGCCCTTCTCTGAGACGTACGAGCTCAGGGGTTATATATTGATGGATATCAAACGCATGGAGTGAATTGCCTGTGTGGCATGCCTAAGTGGCAATTGATCGAGGCTTCTGTTGAAAAGCAAAGTCTTGTCGTGATGATCAAAGCACGGCCTTTGTGGCATAGCTTTGTGTAACGTGTACTTCGCTAGTATCACACCCGGTATGAACCAAAAACGGGAGATGGACCTCAGGGAGGGCATGCGTTTCCTTCTAGCTAAAAAGTGGCGTCAGTGGTTTTACACGCCCTGACGAGTTTGACTTATGTGGTTGTTGCTGTTGCGAGGCGCCTCGGATTGATCGGTCGTTCTCGAACCGATGGAGTCGTTTAGTTGGCTCATTTACGCCCCAAAGGGCGGGGAAACGTATTGTTCAGGCATTTTAATCCACATCGGTGGACCGACCCTGTCGTTCCAAGGCTTGACTGAGTACTTGCCTGAGACATGGGCTAGATTGTCTCGAATCGGTTGAGGACTATCTTTTGCCTCGGTTCATAGATGGAAATCCAACTTCCAAATACGTGACATTTGCGGTTTTAATTATAGAACTAGTATGGCGACATGATATATGGTACCCATGCCGTCTATGATTGATACTTATGATTTGAAGTTGTTTTATACACTATGCACTTATAGTAGTATCAAATGATTTGTTTTAAACGTATCAAGCATTCTTTGGCTGTTATAAGGGAAAACCCTATCCTCGGCTACGTTGCATTGTGTGATGGGACCTGGGTCTTATAACAGCTTCATTTTTCTTTATTTAGCATTACGCTGTTTGTTTTATGCACTGGTATTCTTAGGAGGAAACCCGTTTCGTGTTATACGGCGTGGTCCCTTGATTTACCTAACTTTAAAATAAAGATTAACTGTTTTAGTTCTCGCACCAGTCACATGACTAACATGGAGTTTATTGTTTTAACCTAAACTCTGGGTGCCCTTATTTTCGACACGGGCAGCTAGTAGTTTTGGTTTTGCAGATTTATATTCACAGGATCCTGGTTTACAGCTGGAATGGTATCCGGAAAGCTTTGTATCCGTATATCTCTTCTAGTTGTGTATTGTATTATTTTCCGCTGCTATGTATTTAAATGTAATTTAAATCTCTGATATTTCTGTGTAATATTCATTTATACTCGGTATATTCTTGTAATCTGATGCATTGTTGTAATATACAGTGAAATGTTCTTTTATATGCGTTCTGCTGTGGCTTGTTCTCGAACTATCCGACACTTTCCTTTACGGGGAAGTTGCGGGTGTTAACACAATACAACAGATAGGAATTCATAGCAAATCAGGGATGCACTTAAATGACGTTATAGATTTCTAATTTCAGAGATTAGTTTATAAATACATATAAATCTGAGTTAGGGTTTCTAATAGGCATGCATAAAACTCAACAATCAATTCCAAACATCACACAAAAGCACATATATTAAAATCCCAATAACAATTTTTATTGATTGATAACATCTTAATTCATAAGCATGATGGTATAATATAATCAAGCAGTAAAAATCACAAACCCTAAAATGTAGCAAAATTTTGTAAAATTTATATAGCAGAAATCAAGCAAAATAATCCATAGATCAAGGCCAATTTGAACCGATTATCGCCTAAATAACAAAATTACATAAAACCTAAAGATCTCGGAACGATTTGAATAGATTACCTGACCATGGTCGATGGCTAATGACGATCAAACACGATATGAACAGGAAAGGTAAGCGTCTTCGATTTCCGATCAGGAGAGGCAAGCGTCTTCGATTTTGATGCCAGATCTACGGCGCACAAACGTTTTTTCTTTTTCTTTCTCTTCCCGTGTGCGAAGAGAATGAAAGTGTATTATGGGGATACGGGGGTGTATTGGCTTACGTATTGTTTTGCAGAACGGATTAAGCTCGTTCTAAAATGTAGAACGGCCTGAAGCCGTATTGAACCACTCTACAACGATCAAAACCCGTTACTATTTTGCAACGGTTCAAAGCCGTTGCGAAATTTCCGCATTAGGGAGTTGCAAAACTGGCTGTATGGTGTAGTGTATAGCGCATATAGTTGCAAAATTAGGCTATCCTTCTTATGTTTAACCACTCCAAGTATAATTGTTTTGTCACTATGATTTGTGATACAAATAACAGTTACAGAAAATAAGGAAAAATATGCAGATTATGTTGATAGGAGACGATTTTTATTCATGGTTGACAAATGTATTACACTAAAACTGAAGGTCAAAAGGTACAGTACATAATGTTTGGAGATAGGAAACTACATACTGTAAAGGACAATAATGGAGCTAGGGCACATTATGTCAAAACTACTAACATGTACAACTCACATAAGCAACTTATTAAGTGTATCCCACGTTGAAGAACTTAAGGTGAAATTCTAGAAAGACATGGAAAGACAAAAAAAGATAGTGAGTTCTACACTTCTATTACACTTGTAGTTTGCTTTTTTACATTAGTAGAAGATGGGAGTACAATATTATGTGTTGGAAAATTTCGTCAGGGCAAGTGATTCTGGATGTAAGAAATACATGATTGACATGTGCAAAAAAAAAAAAAAAAAAAAAAAACTAGTCCAAAAAAACTAGTCCCCGTTGAATAGTTGTTTTAGATTAGATACGCGACTACCAAAAGGATATTGTCAGGGATTAAACTTTGATCGTGCCCTTGTCTCAATTATTAGGGATTTTGACTTGAATGCAAAAGATCGTGTACTCGGAACTTACATTGCGTTATTTGAACATATATACTACCAAAACTATACATAAGTATCGAATAAAAAATTAAAAGGAAAAAGAATAAACTTGTCATCAAGCCGTTGTTGAACATTACAAAACGATAGAACTGGAGGAGTAAAAGGAACAAAAATCAGGACCTTCCAAGAAAAGAAAACGATAACACAGCAAAGCGAAGTTTGCTTAGTATATAACAATACTTGGAATCAAAAGTTGTTAGGCTTATAATACCAAACAAACATGCCTTGTGCGTCATCTTTAACCATTCTAATATCGTAACATACTCGGCAAGGACGACAACTTTAGTGCAACATTAGAGGAATGGGAATATCTTTCAAAGAATTTACAAAGAAACGTTCCCTTACTTAATGTCTTGCGAGTTTTTTTTAAACAGCAGACATTAGATCCCATGCTAGTAATGGCTACGATTTATTTTAATGGGTCAACCAAACAACACAATATGATCAGGCATTATCGACTGATCAGTAAACTGAACTAGCAAAAGCCAACCAAATGAATCAAATGACTCAATCGATATCAAAACCGTTATCTAAAATATCTAAACTAAGAAAATCGTCTAGACAGGGTGTATACCAGAATTTTTTTGGATAGGAATCTCAAGACTCATCTAAATCTAATCCTTCTATTTGCATGCAATCAACGTGACAACAATACAAGTCCCATATATGTCAATGTATATGTGCTCAAAACAATAATAAGGAAAATGCATGTATAATAAAAATTACCAAACTGGATATCATCCATATAAGTAAACTGAAGTAGCAAAAACCAACCAAATGAATCAAATGACTCAACCAATATTAAATGACTCAGTCAAGTCATTTTCTCATTGAACTGGGACTAACTTCACTATCTTATTTATAATCCACTTTAGACTCTACTCTAAAATGAGAATAGGTCCATGAGTTTACTTATATGGATGTTATACTAAATTCAGCATCGTCAACCGATCAAATTAGCAGTTTAGAGAAATGTTTATCAAGTATAAAAAGTAGTAGTAGGCACAATTTAAATTGAAGACAACCATGTTTGCATAACTGCGTGTCACAAATCCTTAACAAAAGAAGTATATGTAAATACAAAAGAAAAATGTTAAGGTGACAACCATGTTTGCATAACTAAGAAAAATGTTAAGGTGACAACCATGTTTACATACACTATGCCATCGTAATGCTTTTTGATTGGCAGAAGATTACGAGTAAAGTGCCTGGTAAAACATACTGATTTTAAATAATTATGGGTTTAATGAGACCTGCCTTATTTGCATTCGTATGGAAGGGTTAAGGAATTTGTGGTTGCCGCACATTGATGGATAAATTGCTGAAAATGTGCCATCATCATTGTCTTGCTACATTACTATGAGAGCGCCATCTCTTTATTTTAATTTATGAACTTTTTTGGTTGGTTACTCATTTTTAGCTTAACAAAAGCAAAAATAAGTTAACAGTTTTATAGTCCCGTTGAACTATAAATGACTCATTTCATACATGAGCTTCTCTAACTTTACCTTTCTTGGAAAGTCAGCTGGTGTACATAACATAATATTATGGTTATGCCAAAAATTCCTCCATAATGAAGCTCAATATTTAGGTATCTCAATAAGGGACTCAAAGCACCTATTATTAGATCTTAGGTATAGTGAGTTAGACTGCACATTTTAACTACATTTTAGTAAAGTAATGCACCTATTTTCAATGAAACTAATGTACCTATTTTATGTAAAATACTACGAAGAGTTAAGTATATGTAACGGCTGGAAATTTCCGACTCCTCGAGAGTCGGAAATTCCGAGACATTAGTGAAAGAATTTAGAAGGTGAGAAAGAAAAGATAGAACTAATAGAATAGAAGAAGAAGAAGAACATCAGAATCATCAGAGTAACACGAATCTCACAGCGGAACGAATAACATATAATATATAACATAACTTTGAAGTAAATAGTTATATATATACAATAGCACTTATCAGAGTACAACACTTACAACACAGCGGAAATAACTATAGCTATAAAATCTTGCAGCCTCCTGCTCCAAGCTCTCCAAGTATATCTGTAAATCCCGACTACTTGACTGCCCGTACAAATTTAGGCACCCAAGAGTTTAGGGAAAACAACAAAGTAAACTCCGGGTCAGTCATGGGACTGGTATGAGTAAAACAATTTAAACATGTATATGAACAAGTAAACGATATCTCATAAGACCACGCCGCATAACGGAACGGGTTTTTCCCTTATGAAAATCCAAAATATCTTTATATCAAAAACCTTTTGATATTATAATAATGTCTATGTACAAATAGATATCAACTAGCAGAAACGCTTGCATCTCACGTTCTACATACATAGTATAAAATCATAAACCGCAGGGCTCTTATCGGAGAATGGATTCCAACAGACAAGGTATGGGAGCACCTTCTGAATAGTGTACTCTAGAGGTGATACACTCAGGGTTCAACAAGAACGTCTTGCAACCCGGCCACACATGACCGCTCACTCATTTAGCTTGAGTGTCGCGAATATATTGCCACCACGGTTGTAGGCCATCCAACCGTCATTCGAAGATACAGAATCAAAAAGAAGTATAAATATGGATATTCCCTAGATCGGTGACAATACACCCTGCTTGGGGATGACCCAACTAGCCATGCTGCCTAGCCCAACTTTTGTTACTTCCCGGTGTGAGGCTAGAAGCTACGTCTATCTTCAGAACATCTGATCACCATTCACTTTGAATGCCACATCGTCATACCCGCCAAATCACAAATTGACTTATCCAAAAATAACACGGGTATATAGCTAAGAGAAACGAATTCCTCCGCCACCAAACGTGAATACGTTTGAACAGATCAACTTACGCGATCCATTGGATATACTCTGTCAGACCTTCTTCCATATACGTTGTCCTGGGACTGGACAAACCGAAGGCACTATTCAGTATATCCATCTTAGTCACTGTTATCTAAGACTTATACAACAGCCCTTGCACTTTACTCCGTCTTCAATTTATCTTTGGCATATATTGCTCGCAACGCTTATGCCGATACAGAGTGGTTCTTTGGATAATAATCCAACCGGTCTCTCCATATTAACAACGTTAAAATGGTAAAAACTTTGATAGTTTGTGATTCAACTATCAAATGAAAACATGTCGGTGTACAAACAACGATCTTATTTCCAAATGGAAATTCGATCGATAAATCATCATATGTTCATATTTCCTTATTTCATATATTTAGAAAATATATGTTATTAATCATTGGAAAACATTTCCATAGCTTATTTTCACATCACTATTATTTCGCAACTATCAGTCCCTAACTGTAACTAGTATGAGGACAATTCTCTAAGTATCAATTCGGAAGGTCGAAACCAACATCAGATCGTCACTTAGAAAACCGTTCAACTTACCCTCTCCAGTCAGTTTCTGAATTTGCTTAACTCTATCTCTCAAATTCTCATCATGGAAACATTTCATTTTCTATGTTTAGAAAACATATCTGATTTTATTTGGAAAACGTTCCCAAAACTCATTTACGAATTTCCAATGAACGTTGTATAAAACATCGTTTCGCTTAATCCATTTATCGCTTATTCCTTAACTTTATTCCTAATCAACCTTTTAGATCGAACCACAACTATTCCTTTGTCAATTCTGAAGTCAATCAAGTTAGGGTATAATTACCTCGCAGACCTTAATTGAACAACGTCCTTTACTGTGAAATAGATGAAGTTCATCACTCACTTTTTCCAATCATCTGTTCATGCAAATTCTCGGATTCAGGTTACGAATCCACTTCTTATATGACAGTGTTTGATTATAACTATAACGTTATAATTCCTACCCCTATATATTTTATTTCCTAACTCGAATAATTTAACAGACACCTAATTTCTAAATCAATAACTAAATCTTGATTTAAACCCTAGAAAGTAAATAGTATTTTCCCGAATTCGCTATAATCGAATTCGACGTATAACTCTCTTTCGAGTAATCTCTATTTGATTAACTCTTCTTCGAATAACCTATATTCGATTTTCTCTCTTCGAATAACTCATATTCGAAATCTCTCTCTTTCGAATAAACAATATTCGATCTCTTTCTTTCGAATATGCTATATTCGAAAATCTCCTTTCGATTTACTAATCGATAACTCCTTTCGATCAAAATAAAATCGATAACTCCTTTAACTCTATTCGAATAACTCTAATGTGTTTAACTCTATTCAAATATATAATTCGAATAACTCATTTCGAATAACTAAATTCGATTAACTCTTTTAACTTTACTCGAATAACTATATTCGATTAACACCTTCTTTCGAATAACTATATTCGATTAACTCTTCGACTAACTCCTTTGGATTAACCAACTTCGGATAACTCCTTTGGATTAGCTAACTTCGAATAACTCCTTTGGATTAGCTAACTTCGAATAACTCCTTTGGATTAACTAACTTCGGATAACTCCTTTGGATTAACTAACTCCGAATAACTCCTTTGGATTAACTCTTCGACTAACTCCTTCGGATTAACTAACTTCGAATAACTCCTTTGGATTAACTAACTCCGAATAACTCCTTTGGATTAACTAACTTCGAATAATTCCTTTGGGTTAACTCTTCGACTAACTCCTTCGGATTAACTAACTTCGAATAACTCCTTTGGATTAACTCTTCGACTAACTCCTTCGGATTAACTCTTCGATTAACTCCTTTGGATTAACTAACTTCGAATAATTCCTTTGGATTAACTAACTCCGAATAACCAATATTCGATAACTCCTCTTCGTATAAATAATATTCGATAACTCTTCTCAAATGAATAACATTTGATTTCTCCACTCGAATAAACTATATTTGATAACTCTTCTCAAATGAATAACATTTGATTTCTCCACTCAAATAAACTATATTCGATAACTCTTCTCAAATGAATAACATTTGATTTCTCCATTCGAATAAACTATATTCGATAACTCTTCTCAAATGAATAACATTTGATTTCTCCACTCGAATAGACTATATTCGATAACTCTTCTTCGAATAAGTGATATTCGACAACGCTACTCGATTAACTCCACTTGGATAACTCTAACCGGTCAACTCAACTGGTTTAACCTAACTGGTTAACTCTGACTGGTTAACTCTAACTGGTCAATTCTAACTGGTCAATTCTAACTGATTAACTCAAATGGTTTAACCTAACTGGTTAACTCGTCTCGATTAACTGAACTAATCCACTTAGTTTAACTTAGCTAATTCACGTTGATTAACTCTAACCGATTCACTTAGTTTAACTCAACTAATTCACTTCGATTAACCACTTAGTTAACTTAACTAATTCACTTCGATTAACCAATTAGTTTAACTTAACTAATTCACATTGATTAACTCTAACCGATTCACTTAGTTTAACTCAACTAATTCACTTCGATTAACCACTTAGTTAACTTAACTAATCCACTTTGATTAACTCTAACCGATTCACTTAGTTTAACTCAACTAATTCACTTCGTTAACTCCTATTTATTTAACAAATAAATATCTCCTTTAGTTTAATTCTATTTATTTAATCTCTAAATAAATATCCTTTATATTTCTTTTAACGAATATAATTCCTTTATATTTTGATTAACAAATATATCCCCTTATATTCGATTAACATATATATATTCACATGTATTTGATTTACAAATATAATCCTTTTATATTTGTTTTACCAACTATATTCCTTTATATTCAAAATCCTTTTTCTTATATATATATATACATATGTATATATAAAATCCCTTGATTTTATATAAATAAACTATTTTCAAAATATACTTTGAAAACCCCTCTCCTACATTTTGGTATTTCTCATGGTATTTAACACACCATATAACAACGATAAATATCGTCCCACCACACATAATCACACAGATTATATACATCACATTATATATCACAATATAAAAATCACAGTAAAATACTGTTGAGGAATCCTGTTGGATTCCTCCAACCTGTTTCCCTGCACCACAGATGTTAGACAATACAACAACATCGATTTCACTTCACTGTGAAATATTCTGATAGCAGAATCAACATATGACTATTTAACGGTTTATATATATACGTAAATATATATATAAAATCTCTACTAACTGACTAGCAGTTCAATCAAACAGTCAACACACGGTCAAACAGTCAAACAGATAATATTTTAACAGTTCTAAGAATACAACGTGAAAATAAAACTGTTTAGAGTTTGTGAGATTTACTCACATTTGCAGTTCATCGTTAAAGAACGATAAACTGTGGTTTGATTTGAATCAAACAATTTATTTTGCCGTAGATTCATACGAGACCCAATCCACTTCCAGTCAGTTCCAGTGTGAAGCCCTCGTCCATACGATCCTAACGGATCCAACCGCTCGAAATTCTGGTACAGTACGTAATAGATATGACTGATACAAGTTATACGGTATTGAAATTTAAAATAAATTAAATTCCTTTGATTTTATAAATGGGCTTAACCTTTATATTTCCGGCCCATCATTTCGTTTAAAACCCAACCCGTCGAATGCTTCTTCTTCTGTTTTGTTTACACCATGAGCTCCATAAAATCCTTCACTGCCAAAAACTTTGCACCCACTTTTTCTCCTTTCAATACTCCACCTTATACCTAATGTGAACGAATCCATCTCCAGGCACTTTTGAAACCCACACAAGCAAATAACGGACCTGCTATGTACAGTCCTCCTTCTACCACCATCAATTTGCGTCCCCGGTATTCTTAACACCATTTCCTCCCTTGTTTCCTTCACGCTCCTCCTGTTCGGTCATGGCCGCTACTATGAACTTTCATTCACCATTTCTCCAATAGATCCTTAAATAACAACCCTTTTAAAATCCTCACCAACCCCAAACGTATTATCCCTCAGTACTTCTGCCAATCCCCTCCCTTAACACGTCCATACTTTTCAGACTTGAAAAGGAATCCCAACCCAAACTTCAGTTCGCTTCCTCCCAAACAACAGACAACGACCCCATTCTTCAACTCCGTTTTTACTTCACTGCAAATCACAAAATAACCACCATCGCTTCTCCACAATTCAAGCTCCATCCTCTGTTCGAGTTCGAACAGTATCACGCACAAAACGAGCAACGGATATCGACAACTGTTCTCACGGAAATCCACTTAATTAACATATAAATTGCGGATCTACCCCGTGAATTCAAAACGACATCGATTCCGCAAATAAACAAGTAAAAATTTCAGGAACTCAAACCCTAGCTCGTCCTTGCTATTTCCAACGAACGGAAAACTAATCGAACCCTTCAAGGACCCTATTGGATTGAAGAGCATCACTCGCTGAACTCAAATACACTTGTATTGGATTTTATAAAGTTTAATTTGAATTTCTAAGAATATTCTTTGATCGAAATTGGCTGAGATAGTTATCTCCTAGCAGCGGAAAAAGTGATCCACTATAGAATGAGAAAATTCGTTTTAAGGGTGGGAAGGAGTTTATTATATCATATACATGGAGTACTTAGATGGTGACTATACGTGGAGTACTTAGATAACACTAACTCTCTTCCGTGGTTGTTAACTTTGAACGTGGAGTAATTTGAACGTACGAAATAATTCAAAGTATTGCAAACAGTTAAATCTATTTGTTTTAAAGTTTTAAAAACTACACACACCATTCCATACAATTATATTCATATATGAGCGTTGCAGACTGAGATGAAAATACAGTCGTGTTCAGTGAGGTGCCGCGATCCCGAAAATATAATAATATCGGTAGATTAACTCATATTTTGAAACCTCAAAATGTTGATTACAGGGTGCACAATACTCCAAATAAAAAGTTGCTATTTTAATTAATTAAAAATTACAGTAAAATTCTAAAAATTAAATTATCACTACGCCTCAAAAGAACCTCGTCTAAATTCAAACCCGATCTCTAGTTATATCGAATAAACCGATACGGTCGATAACCGATTCTATAGCGACTATTTTAAAATTTGATTTGGACATATCTCAAAATCTATCCGACGAAATCCAGATTTTTCTCTTCTACTAGAAAGATATACTCCACCAGCTCCACACGTTTCTTGTTTCACAGAAATCCGGCTTAAAACGTTGAAGTTCGGATCGCCAAATAGCGAACTGTCGCGACGTTTCAGGTTCGTTTTAATTATAATTATAAATTATAAGTTCGAACGTTGTACTTTAAGTTATCGATATCGCCAAATCGATATATAAATCATTAAATAAATTAATTATTCGACAGCTAACAAAACGCGCCATTACAGACTTCCCCCCTTAAAATAATTTCGTCCTCGAAATTGCTAAGTTGGAGGTTGACCCTATATATTGGAACTCCTAAGATTGGTTTACCCCTTATTTTTGTTTTCAACCGAACCACTTAATATCGACAGAAATATTTATTCTTCCGACTAATTAAAATTTTCAAAAATTCTGAAAATTTTCTAACACTTTAAATTTTCGGAAAATTTTGCCATAACCTCCTTTGTACAGCCCTATCGGTAAAACCACAACTCGCCTCTCTAGGCCATCTCCAACCCAAAAGAAAATCAAATAGCCAAGCGGCTTGCCGATTCGGCTCATAAATCTCATGCTTATATCAAAAATAAACTTGTACCTTTTTGTCGGGCATATCAACTCTTATCACTTTCACCTGTTATCAACCCAACATATACCAATGTCATCTCAATCCAACCTTCAACTCAAACACTTGGTGCTATCCAAGTCAAATTCTATTCAAACTCCAATATCAGATTTCAAACTCTTAACCCATCAACTAAATTCCAATCCAGATGATTCTCTAACCAAATCCCGATTTATTTAACTTGGTTCAAGTTAAATTTTAATCTACTTATTTGTTTTTACCATCTTGATTCATTCAACTTAACAAGTTAAATTTTAAATTTCAAGATTTAAATTCCTGGGTTTTATTTCAAGTCAATTTCAAATCCTAACACCAATTCAAAACTTTTGAATTTCTAAACAACTTGTTTTCTCAAAACAATTTGAAAACAAAATCCTTGGTAGTAATCCGCCACTTAGAAACTCGAAAATCACACCGACGATGTATCGATCCATCCTCGGAATTATTTTCCAGTCATCCATGTGAGTTAGATACTATCTTTATTTCAAATTGAAAAACATTTTCAAAATCTCCCAGGAACTTAAAATTTCCTTATTTTAATTCCAAATTTTGATTTAAATTCAGATTTACTCATCTGATTTCACTTATATGAATTCCGGTTGGTTATGTATAACCCTTTCACTATATAATCTTACTCGATCATAATTACAACCAATATATCTAATATATTAAAATTTTGATATATATAAATATATCTCTATATCAAAATACACTTTGGGTAAAGTTAAATTCACTTACCCTCTTTCAAAACATATCGTGACGACACATCGTATCCGAGTGTTTATTAACTCCTACCGATACAGTGGATCAAACTGATCGACCAGAACTCATAAACAACTCAGCCAATGAATCTCCACAATAAAAACCCTTTTTTATTATATCAAATACAAATACGCACTCGTATATATACACTCCATCTCAGTCTAGGGTATTACTAACCCTATCTCTACCGAGTCACGCCACAGAGCCAAGTAATTCTTAACTTAAGCTCTGATACCAACTGTAACGGCTGGAAATTTCCGACTCCTCGAGAGTCGGAAATTCCGAGACATTAGTGAAAGAATTTAGAAGGTGAGAAAGAAAAGATAGAACTAATAGAATAGAAGAAGAAGAAGAACATCAGAATCATCAGAGTAACACGAATCTCACAGCGGAACGAATAACATATAATATATAACATAACTTTGAAGTAAACAGTTATATATATACAATAGCACTTATCAGAGTACAACACTTACAACACAGCGGAAATAACTATAGCTATAAAATCTTGCAGCCTCCTGCTCCAAGCTCTCCAAGTATATCTGTAAATCCCGACTACTTGACTGCCCATACAAATTTAGGCACCCAAGAGTTTAGGGAAAACAACAAAGTAAACTCCGGGTCAGTCATGGGACTGGTATGAGTAAAACAATTTAAACATGTATATGAACAAGTAAACGATATCTCATAAGACCACGCCGCATAACGGAACGGGTTTTTCCCTTATGAAAATCCAAAATATCTTTATATCAAAAACCTTTTGATATTATAATAATGTCTATGTACAAATAGATATCAACTAGCAGAAACGCTTGCATCTCACGTTCTACATACATAGTATAAAATCATAAACCGCAGGGCTCTTATCGGAGAATGGATTCCAACAGACAAGGTATGGGAGCACCTTCTGAATAGTGTACTCTAGAGGTGATACACTCAGGGTTCAACAAGAACGTCTTGCAACCCGGCCACACATGACCGCTCACTCATTTAGCTTGAGTGTCGCGAATATATTGCCACCACAGTTTTAGGCCATCCAACCGTCATTCGAAGATACAGAATCAAAAAGAAGTATAAACATGGATATTCCCTAGATCGGTGACAATACACCCTGCTTGGGGATGACCCAACTAGCCATGCTGCCTAGCCCAACTTTTGTTGCTTCCCGGTGTGAGGCTAGAAGCTACGTCTATCTTCAGAACATCTGATCACCATTCACTTTGAATGCCACATCGTCATACCCGCCAAATCACAAATTGACTTATCCAAAAATAACACGGGTATATAGCTAAGAGAAACGAATTCCTCCGCCACCAAACGTGAATACGTTTGAACAGATCAACTTACGCGATCCATTGGATATACTCTGTCAGACCTTCTTCCATATACGTTGTCCTGGGACTGGACAAACCGAAGGCACTATTCAGTATATCCATCTTAGTCACTGTTATCTAAGACTTATACAACAGCCCTTGCACTTTACTCCGTCTTCAATTTATCTTTGGCATATATTGCTCGCAACGCTTATGCCGATACAGAGTGGTTCTTTGGATAATAATCCAACCGGTCTCTCCATATTAACAACGTTAAAATGGTAAAAACTTTGATAGTTTGTGATTCAACTATCAAATGAAAACATGTCGGTGTACAAACAACGATCTTATTTCCAAATGGAAATTCGATCGATAAATCATCATATGTTCATATTTCCTTATTTCATATATTTAGAAAATATATGTTATTAATCATTGGAAAACATTTCCATAGCTTATTTTCACATCACTATTATTTCGCAACTATCAGTCCCTAACTGTAACTAGTATGAGGACAATTCTCTAAGTATCAATTCGGAAGGTCGAAACCAACATCAGATCGTCACTTAGAAAACCGTTCAACTTACCCTCTCCAGTCAGTTTCTGAATTTGCTTAACTCTATCTCTCAAATTCTCATCATGGAAACATTTCATTTTCTATGTTTAGAAAACATATCTGATTTTATTTGGAAAACGTTCCCAAAACTCATTTACGGATTTCCAATGAACGTTGTATAAAACATCGTTTCGCTTAATCCATTTATCGCTTATTCCTTAACTTTATTCCTAATCAACCTTTTAGATCGAACCACAACTATTCCTTTGTCAATTCTGAAGTCAATCAAGTTGGGGTATAATTACCTCGCAGACCTTAATTGAACAACGTCCTTTACTGTGAAATAGATGAAGTTCATCACTCACTTTTTCCAATCATCTGTTCATGCAAATTCTTCGATTCAGGTTACGAATCCACTTCTTATATGACAGTGTTTGATTATAACTATAACGTTATAATTCCTACCCCTATATATTTTATTTTCTAACTCGAATAATTTAACAGACACCTAATTTCTAAATCAATAACTAAATCTTGATTTAAACCCTGGAAAGTAAATAGTATTTTCCCGAATTCGCTATAATCGAATTCGACGTATAACTCTCTTTCGAGTAATCTCTATTTGATTAACTCTTCTTCGAATAACCTATATTCGATTTTCTCTCTTCGAATAACTCATATTCGAAATCTCTCTCTTTCGAATAAACAATATTCGATCTCTTTCTTTCGAATATGCTATATTCGAAAATCTCCTTTCGATTTACTAATCGATAACTCCTTTCGATCAAAATAAAATCGATAACTCCTTTAACTCTATTCGAATAACTCTAATGTGTTTAACTCTATTCAAATATCTAATTCGAATAACTCATTTCGAATAACTAAATTCGATTAACTCTTTTAACTTTACTCGAATAACTATATTCGATTAACACCTTCTTTCGAATAACTATATTCGATTAACTCTTCGACTAACTCCTTTGGATTAACCAACTTCGGATAACTCCTTTGGATTAGCTAACTTCGAATAACTCCTTTGGATTAGCTAACTTCGAATAACTCCTTTGGATTAACTAACTTCGGATAACTCCTTTGGATTAACTAACTCCGAATAACTCCTTTGGATTAACTCTTCGACTAACTCCTTCGGATTAACTAACTTCGAATAACTCCTTTGGATTAACTAACTCCGAATAACTCCTTTGGATTAACTAACTTCGAATAACTCCTTTGGGTTAACTCTTCGACTAACTCCTTCGGATTAACTAACTTCGAATAACTCCTTTGGATTAACTCTTCGACTAACTCCTTCGGATTAACTCTTCGATTAACTCCTTTGGATTAACTAACTTCGAATAATTCCTTTCGATTAACTAACTCCGAATAACCAATATTCGATAACTCCTCTTCGTATAAATAATATTCGATAACTCTTCTCAAATGAATAACATTTGATTTCTCCACTCGAATAAACTATATTCGATAACTCTTCTCAAATGAATAACATTTGATTTCTCCACTCGAATAAACTATATTCGATAACTCTTCTCAAATGAATAACATTTGATTTCTCCACTCGAATAAACTATATTCGATAACTCTTCTCAAATGAATAACATTTGATTTCTCCACTCGAATAGACTATATTCGATAACTCTTCTTCGAATAAGTGATATTCGACAACGCTACTCGATTAACTCCACTTGGATAACTCTAACCGGTCAACTCAACTGGTTTAACCTAACTGGTTAACTCTGACTGGTTAACTCTAACTGGTCAATTCTAACTGGTCAATTCTAACTGATTAACTCAAATGGTTTAACCTAACTGGTTAACTCGTCTCGATTAACTGAACTAATCCACTTAGTTTAACTTAGCTAATTCACGTTGATTAACTCTAACCGATTCACTTAGTTTAACTCAACTAATTCACTTCGATTAACCACTTAGTTAACTTAACTAATTCACTTCGATTAACCAATTAGTTTAACTTAACTAATTCACATTGATTAACTCTAACCGATTCACTTAGTTTAACTCAACTAATTCACTTCGATTAACCACTTAGTTAACTTAACTAATCCACTTTGATTAACTCTAACCGATTCACTTAGTTTAACTCAACTAATTCACTTCGTTAACTCCTATTTATTTAACAAATAAATATCTCCTTTAGTTTAATTCTATTTATTTAATCTCTAAATAAATATCCTTTATATTTCTTTTAACGAATATAATTCCTTTATATTTTGATTAACAAATATATCCCCTTATATTCGATTAACATATATATATTCCCATGTATTTGATTTACAAATATAATCCTTTTATATTTGTTTTACCAACTATATTCCTTTATATTCAAAATCCTTTTTCTTATATATATATATATGTATATATAAAATCCCTTGATTTTATATAAATAAACTATTTTCAAAATATACTTTGAAAACCCCTCTCCTACATTTTGGTATTTCTCATGGTATTTAACACACCATATAACAACGATAAATATCGTCCCACCACACATAATCACACAGATTATATACATCACATTATATATCACAATATAAAAATCACAGTAAAATACTGTTGAGGAATCCTGTTGGATTCCTCCAACCTGTTTCCCTGCACCACAGATGTTAGACAATACAACAACATCGATTTCACTTCACTGTGAAATATTCTGATAGCAGAATCAACATATGACTATTTAACGGTTTATATATATACGTAAATATATATATAAAATCTCTACTAACTGACTAGCAGTTCAATCAAACAGTCAACACACGGTCAAACAGTCAAACAGATAATATTTTAACAGTTCTAAGAATACAACGTGAAAATAAAACTGTTTAGAGTTTGTGAGATTTACTCACATTTGCAGTTCATCGTTAAAGAACGATAAACTGTGGTTTGATTTGAATCAAACAATTTATTTCGCCGTAGATTCATACGAGACCCAATCCACTTCCAGTCAGTTCCAGTGTGAAGCCCTCGTCCATACGATCCTAACGGATCCAACCGCTCGAAATTCTGGTACAGTACGTAATAGATATGACTGATACAAGTTATACGGTATTGAAATTTAAAATAAATTAAATTCCTTTGATTTTATAAATGGGCTTAACCTTTATATTTCCGGCCCATCATTTCGTTTAAAACCCAACCCGTCGAATGCTTCTTCTTCTGTTTTGTTTACACCATGAGCTCCATAAAATCCTTCACTACCAAAAACTTTGCACCCACGTTTTCTCCTTTCAATACTCCACCTTATACCTAATGTGAACGAATCCATCTCCAGGCACTTTTGAAACCCACACAAGCAAATAACGGACCTGCTATGTACAGTCCTCCTTCTACCACCATCAATTTGCGTCCCCGGTATTCTTAACACCATTTCCTCCCTTGTTTCCTTCACGCTCCTCCTGTTCGGTCATGGCCGCTACTATGAACTTTCATTCACCATTTCTCCAATAGATCCTTAAATAACAACCCTTTTAAAATCCTCACCAACCCCAAACGTATTATCCCTCAGTACTTCTGCCAATCCCCTCCCTTAACACGTCCATACTTTTCAGACTTGAAAAGGAATCCCAACCCAAACTTCAGTTCGCTTCCTCCCAAACAACAGACAACGACCCCATTCTTCAACTTCGTTTTTACTTCACTGCAAATCACAAAATAACCACCATCGCTTCTCCACAATTCAAGCTCCATCCTCTGTTCGAGTTCGAACAGTATCACGCACAAAACGAGCAACAGATATCGACAACTGTTCTCACGGAAATCCACTTAATTAACATATAAAGTGCGGATCTACCCCGTGAATTCAAAACGACATCGATTCCGCAAATAAACAAGTAAAAATTTCAGGAACTCAAACCCTAGCTCGTCCTTGCTATTTCCAACGAACGGAAAACTAATCGAACCCTTCAAGGACCCTATTGGATTGAAGAGCATCACTCGCTGAACTCAAATACACTTGTATTGGATTTTATAAAGTTTAATTTGAATTTCTAAGAATATTCTTTGATCGAAATTGGCTGAGATAGTTATCTCCTGGCAGCGGAAAAAGCGATCCACTATAGAATGAGAAAATTCGTTTTAAGGGTGGGAAGGAGTTTATTATATCATATACATGGAGTACTTAGATGGTGACTATACGTGGAGTACTTAGATAACACTAACTCTCTTCTGTGGTTGTTAACTTTGAACGTGGAGTAATTTGAACGTACGAAATAATTCAAAGTATTGCAAACAGTTAAATCTATTTGTTTTAAAGTTTTAAAAACTACACACACCATTCCATACAATTATATTCATATATGAGCGTTGCAGACTGAGATGAAAATACAGTCGTGTTCAGTGAGGTGCCGCGATCCCGAAAATATAATAATATCGGTAGATTAACTCATATTTTGAAACCTCAAAATGTTGATTACAGGGTGCACAATACTCCAAATAAAAAGTTGCTATTTTAATTAATTAAAAATTACAGTAAAATTCTAAAAATTAAATTATCACTATGCCTCAAAAGAACCTCGTCTAAATTCAAACCCGATCTCTAGTTATATCGAATAAACCGATACGGTCGATAACCGATTCTATAGCGACTATTTTAAAATTTGATTTGGACATATCTCAAAATCTATCCGACGAAATCCAGATTTTTCTCTTCTACTAGAAAGATATACTCCACCAGCTCCACACGTTTCTTGTTTCACAGAAATCCGGCTTAAAACGAATCCTGTACATTCAGTTGAAGTTCGGATCGCCAAATGGCGAACTGCCGCGACGTTTCAGGTTCGTTTTAATTATAATTATAAATTATAAGTTCGAACGTTGTACTTTAAGTTATCGATATCGCCAAATCGATATATAAATCATTAAATAAATTAATTATTCGACAGCTAACAAAACGCGCCATTACAGTATAAAATTATATATACCTGATCCAACGTCTAAAGATATCGAATTAGGCTCTTCAGATGACACATTAACCCACCCACTCCGACTTCATCATATGTTTATGCAAAGTGATGATTTATTTTGTTGGTTTTCTCATCTGGTAGTAGTATACAATCCAAAACCAATTTTTCATGTGTAGATGGTACATTTTTCCCATGGCATTTGAACGATGTAGAATCTCGACATACAATACCTATTGCAATAAAGTTGTCTAGATTTATCCAACAAAATAACTCCATCAAAATAAAATAATAATAAAAAGCTGGTAATAAATACCTGTTGCTATTATTTCTAGATCAGAATTGAGAATTTCACATTTTTGATTGTTCGAAACATTGGTCGTATCCTCCAACTAAGAAGCAACGACTTTAGAAGCACCAAGTTTTGTACAACGTCCTCCATCAGAAGGATTTAACGGTACGTCGAATCATTGTTCAATGTTTCCTACCTTCGAATTAGAAGCTCCATTTGCCCAGACATACTTCCTATTGTACCCTACAAATTTCCCACCCTCATTTTCAATTCATCATTGTCTTGACTAAAATATTTGAATCATTTATGTGCAATAGCACAAGCCTTAACATTAGTTTTTGGTATGACGGAACCAACACCGCGACTCCTACCCTTTGTATCCTTACCCAATACTTGTGATAAGATATCTTCATCCATTGTCAATTTTTCTTCATCACTATCGGTGATTTCTTCCTTTAATTTCGCAATTTGATCCTGGGATATGATATTTTTTATATGAATAAATTTTTTCCAAACAATACGCAATTTAGTATTTGTTTAACTTATGATGCACACAGAAGCGGCATTAGATATACTACCATCTTTTTTCATGTGTGTCTTCTCCCATATATGACGACGGTTGATATTTGCAGATGGATCAGCAGCAATCTGCAATATATGCCATTTTGTGTATATTTTCTCATAATTGGGAGCATTTTGCTATTTTTGAAAGAAAATGAATATAAATTACCATTTCATGTTCTATTCTAGCGCGACTTTTACGTCCTATATGGTGAGCATAACTAAGCAATAATCTATTTTTTTCCCTGCCTTCCTTCTTCCGCTCGCTTCAGGCGTTGCTTCATTCTTTATGAACTCATTCCAATCTTCTTGAATAACTGTAGGTGCGCAATTTTTCAACCGTTCTTCGTCATTATCGAAAATATCATAAAAACTTACTCTCATGTTTTTCTTGTGTCTCCTGAAAGCCTCAGAAATTCTTTTTAAAATTTTTTCCTTTGAAAGCGGCTCAAACGCATACATGTTCTGTGAAAATAAAAAGCCAAACTGTAAAAATAGGCTGTAGACATTTAAGCGCTATATCACTAAATTGCTTAAGTAAAAACTTACCACTAACTGGTCCCAAATGTCGTCCTTATATGTTTTGGGTACTTTATCCCAACTTATGAATGATATCGGCACATGAACTCTTACTAGTTTACCAAGCATAGTTGCGATTTTTGAAGCATTTTCTAAGATTGGAATACCAAGTAAGTTTTGATCAACTTGCTGCTCTTTTGAACATGATGCATGTGATGATGCTGGATTTTGTGACATAGTTTCCTACAAAATATAATATTACTAATACATGTGCATATCACTAATATGCTCAATAGGTTATCCACAATTCACAAATTAACATATGGTTTTGGTACGTAAAAAAAAGCATTCAACAATTCAACACATTTCAAATACATGTGATTCCCTTGTAAAAGAAAGCATTCAACAAATCATTACATTTCAAATACATGTGATTCCCTTATAAAAGAAAGCATTCAACAATTCATGACATTTCAAATACATGTGATTCCCTTGTAAAAGAAAGCATTCAACAATTTATTAGTTAACATATGATTTTGGTAAGATATTCTAATTTTTCATTATCATCAAAAGCTGATTGATAGAGGGTAGGAAACTCAATGTCATCGACATTTGTAGTCAACCGTTTTGGTGTATGCAAAACCACAGACCATCTGTTGTTTTTTCAATCTTTTAAGTAGAAAACTTGACTCACTTTTGATGCAAGAATAAATGGTTCATCATTCACGCTGTCTTTGTTCTTTAATTTTCCTAAATTAACCATGATCAAGTTTGAAACAGGATCTATTTTACAACCATTGATCTTATCCTCGACCTTTACCCAATCACAATAAAAAAACCGATTGTTTGAAGTCAGTGTAATCCAACTCAAGTATCTGCTGAATGACTCCATAATACGTTGTTTCTGCTACCTTATAATTTTTATCTTTACCACTCACTCTAAATTTTGTAATTGCTCTCATCTAGCTATTTATTCTGTAATACGTTGTACACGATAGCTATTTATTCCGAATAAAAATACACATAACCGAAATTAGTTATTTACCATTCAAAAGGATACATCCATTTATATCTGACATGACCACCAATCAATCCCTGATCGGCTAAATGAACCATAAGATGAATGCTGATATCAAAAAATGCAGGTGGAAAATGTTTTTCAAGACACATATTGCTTCTACCAAACTAGCCTTTGCTTTTATAAGGTGTTCCCTATTGATCACCTTTGAGCACAAAATGTTAAAGAATAAACTAATACGATCAATGGCATTTTGTAGATCCTTATGTCGTGCATAAGAATGTTGAAGCAATATCGGAAGCAAATGTTGCATTATGACGTGGTAATCATGCGACTTCATATTTCTTTGTTCGAGTGGATTGATGCTCACATTGTTGCGGAAGTTAGAAGAGAATTTGTTAGGTACTTTCAGGTTTTTCAATACAGTGCAAAACCGTATCTTTTCTTCTTTGCTCAAAGTAAAAGTTGCCTTTGGTATGATTATTTTATTTGTTTTAGGATCTTTCATCAACCACAACTTTTGTTTTATATCCATGGTTTTCAAATCCTTGCGTGATTTGATACCATCTTTTGACTTATCTTTATGGTCTATAATTGTGTTGGTGAGATGCTTGTGACATTTTTCTCTGTATGCATAACATCAATATTATGTGAATCATATTTTCCTTCCAATATGATAAATCAAAAAAGATAGACCTCCTATACCATGCAGAAACATTATCGAATTCTTCAATATCTGACTTTTTTCATTTTCGACCAATTTCTTTGTATTTACCGACTTCCATTTTGATATTCGCTACTTTCTTTTCAACTTCAAAACCAGTCAATGGTCGCTTAGGACGACGAAGTTCTTGTTCGTTGTTGAAATTTGTCTTCTCGTATCGAAACTTGTGTCCGTTGGGAAGAAACATTCGATGTCCCACAAAACACATCTTCTTACTTTCAGGAAGATGATAAGAACATGTGTTTTCCCCACAAGCGGGACATGCAAAGTAACCGTGAGTTGTACATCCGAATAAAGTCCCAAGAGCAGGGTGATCATGGATTACCTACAGCACCCTAACTCTCATTGTGAACTAGGATTTATTAAATGAATCATATGTAACAACTCCTTCCCATAACTACTTTAACTCTTCTATTAACGGTTGTAAATAAATGTCAATATCTTTCCTTGGTTGTTTTGGTCCAGAAATCAACAGTGTTAACATTGAAAACTCTCGTTTCATGCACATAGGCGGAGGAAGATTATATGGTACTACAACTACTGGCCAACAACTGTAAGGGTTAGATAGAGAAACATGCGGACAAAATCCATCTGCTGTTATTCCAAGTGTGACATTTCATGGCTCGACAGGAAACGTTTGATCAAAAGAATCTGCAACTTTCCATTGAGAAGTGTCACATGGATGACGCATTACGACTGGATCAGACTTGGCACGACCATGCCAGATCATTGCATCTGCTATCCATGGTTCAGTATATAATCTATTCAATTTAGAAATTAAAGGAAAATGTCTTAATGTCTTTCGAGCTACTTTGGTGCCTTTTCTCTCTTCATTGAATGATGTCATGTATCTTGGTTCATTGCAATTTGTACAAGAGACTTTGTTCGCATCATCTTTCTAGTACAATATGCAAACATTGATGCATGCATCATAAGTTTTGTAATTCATCCCAAATTGCTTAATGAACTTCTTTGTGTTGGAGTTATTTGTCGGTAACGTGTTACCTTCGGGGAGTAACTCCTTTATTAGTTTGAGAAGTGCAGTCACACCATTATCTGAAAAGCCATATCGTGTCTTTAAGCTATTTAGTTTCACAATGGCGTTCAACTTCGTTATCCCTTTTGAACTTGAAGGATACAGTGGCTCTTTTGCGCTATCAAAAAGTGGTTTATACTTCTTACTTTCTTGGCTTGCCAATTGCCATCATCCGTAGACTGCTCTCCAACATTAACATAATCAGACAACGGATTTTCAGGTTGAAAATCATGAAATCTATCCACATCATTGACTAGATCTTCCATCCTAATATGTTCTACCTCATCAGTACTTATGACATAATTAACCGATTGTTGTTTTTTCATCTCCACCGCTTTTTCCCTATGAAAATACCACACGTTATATGATTGGATAAAACCCCATCTAAGAAAATGAAAATGAATCTCATCTAATTTTATCTTCTTCATATTTTGACACTGAGTGCAAGGGCATAAATACAATCCTTTACTACCACCATTTTCTTTAACAAAACTAATAAAACTTCTTCACCCCGTCAATATAGTACGTAGTTCTTTGATCAGATTCATTTATCCACTTTTTGTCTATATTGAATGACATGTTTCTAAAAATAATGTTTATGAGTTGGAAGTTGTACATGCTTCTAAAAATTACTATAATTTATAAAATGTTGATACAATTCAAAAACTGTTGTTATCTTATATAATAAAATTACTTTCTATATCATCGCATCAAACAAATGGGCCTGCCCTCCCGGACAATATGCTCCTTTTCAATTATCCCTTGATCGCTCCTTCAATGAATTAATGTGCTTTTATGAAAATAACCAATATTTTTTATTTATTAGATGCATTTGTTCTCAGACACACTAGCTAAGTCTAAATATAGTTAATTTTTACTAATTTACATAACATATACTTATTTACCCGCTTACAACTTACGCCATTGAAATCTTATTCCTACTAGTTTCTAATTTACATGGTAAGCAATGAGTAACTTCTTCACGGTTGAGATAACAGTGAAATTCTCAGATAATTAACATAGTATTTTAATTTTTCGATAGTGGGCCGAGCAGATTGCTAATATGAATTGAATGAACATGGAAGTGTTTGATCACACCAAATATGGCTGAAAGTGTTTTGCATTCGCCGTGAACTGAGTGATGTTACAAAAAAAGTTTGTGGCTTAATCATGCTAAATATGGCTGAAAGTGTTTTGCATTTGTTGTGAACTAAGCATCGCCGCTTGACTTCAAGTACTATTATGTGTATGAATTTTTGACCACATGGTATTTTATTAAATTTTTAAATTTGTAGTTTTGAAGTTCAATCACTTTAGTCATGGCGAAAAAGGCCCAAAAAGACTCAGGATGGCGCCTAGCGCTTTTTGGTGCCTTAAGCATGACTTTTGCTGATTTTCAGCAAAAAAACTACACCTTTAGAACCGTGAAAACTCAAATTTTGACTTAAATTATGTACATATAAATGCAATATGGTAAGCAAACTGCAGTTTAAAAAGTGCATTGTACAAAAATTGCATTTAATAAACTATATAAAATATGTTTTTAAAAAACCGAATATTATGCACTGTTTTAAAAAAAACTACACCTTCAAAACTGTTTTAAAAAAAATGCATCTTTTCAAAACTGATTTAAAAACAACTGCATTTCTTACACTGCATATTAAATTTTATATTCAATTTTATAAACTATATTTCATAATTCATACCCAAAAAAACTGCATCTCATTTTAATACACTGCATTTTGGGAAGAAAACTGCATATCAAATTTTACATTCAAATTCTATATAATTCTAATTCAATTTTTAACTTGCACAATTAACATAGCTAAAATTTGCGAACTACATATTAAAATTTTGCATTTTTAAAAAACTTCAACAACTGCAAATTTTAAAAATTACATATTAAAACACCACATATTAAAAACTACATATAATATAACTTTAAAATTCAATTTCACACTTTTAAAAAAATTGCATATTTAAAAAACTAGTATAATTTAAAACTTTAAAAAACTGGATAGTTAAACAACTTTATAATTTAAAACATATAATTGAAAAAACTACATATAAAAAAATCAACTATAATTTCACACTTATAAATTCAATTTAAAATATACATGCGCAGCACCAAGGAGATCCAGTAGCGGCGACAAAGAAGTACGGTGGTGGTGGTGGCTGCGGCAGCAACGACCGCACAAGTTTTTTTTTTAAGTCGAGAACCGAGATTGACATTGAAACACATGATAACCCTGAAAAATAATATCGATTGTTTTTTACATTGGGTATCGACTTAACTTACAAAGTCGGGTTCGGTTTTGAGGCCTTTAGGGGGCCAAACCCTAAAAATTGTCGATGTTTCATAAGTCGAGCTTTTTTAGCGCTTCGACTTTTGCAGCGCCTCTTCTCCTTCAGCGCTTTTCCAGCGCCTCAAGCATTGATGACGCCTAAAAGGAGTAAAGAGCCCTACCGCCGCCTAGGGCTTTTTGACGCCTAGTCGCGCTTAGGCGAGCGCCTTGACTACACTGAGTTCAATAAAAATAACTAATAACAAAAAAAATTAAATTATTAAATCAGAGCTTTCTAATTATATAATATTATAAATAAATAAAGCATAGGTAGAAAAGTTTGTTATTAATAAGCATAGGAATGGCTCATTCTGTTGAATTTCAAAATTGGCAGTGACACATCTGAATTGATACCATGCAAGTGACACATGCTTGTGTATCATGGTAGTAAAACACCAGTATTGAAAAAAAGAGACCAATATAACTTAAAAAGAAATCACATCTTTACATAGTTTACAGTAATCGATTAACTGGTTTTTGAAAATAGAAAAATGATAGGAAAAGAGCAGCTTTTTGTTTACAGAGTTAATGATATGAAAGTTTGCTATGAATATAAACACGAAAGTGTAGTATAAATAATATTACCATTTATAAGAAACCATTCTTTGTATTTGATAAATTAATACAAAAATGTGAATACAAAAATGCTAATGACCATCAACATATGTAACTTCACAAAAATGCCAAAGGCTCAGTATATTAGAGTTTACTATTTCATTTTAGTTCGTCATTTTTTAATTCGTACGAAGGCTTTAGAGAATCGACTACACGACTATTGATCATTTGTACAAACAATATTTGAACCCATTGATATTTTACAATTGTTTTTTTATTTGTATAACATTGTTCACCTAAAGGTTGGAGTTTTAACTTGTAGGCTGCGTAAATATTGTATACGTAGTTGTATAACACTTTCATTTACTCATTTATCCTTGTTAATTTCTAAAAATGACACCATGATAAGTGCACAAGGGAGATAATGACGTCACTGCGAAATTTCAAGAGATAAATAAAGCCTATAAAGTAAGTTTACTTTGTTTTATTCCCTGCAACAAAATACAACAATCTTTCGTTTCATACAAGGATAATCATTTCCATCGTTTATGCTATGTTTTGGATCATTTATCCTTATGCTGGAAAATCCCTGAATCGTAAGGGAGATATTAACAGCGAGCAACTCATTTTTGGCTTGTTACTGGACTAATAAAATGTCTTTTATTAGTCATTGACTTTTACAAACAAATGATATGATCCTAATTAAGGTTATTAATTATTGACATAAGTCTGTAGAAACCATCTGATTTGTACACGACCAGTAACTTGGTTAGGAATATGAATTAGATTCTTAGTGTGGTGGAGTGCATGATGACAGTTAAAATCGGAGCAAGATCAAAGTCTTCCTTTGTAGTGGAAACCCAAAGCAACTTAAAGAACATTACTGTCTTATTTCTTTAAATTACATATTATCTTTTATTTGCTTGCAGCATGAAACTTACATATGAAGTTAGTTATATAAGCATGAAATATTACTTACTTCATGCACATATATATCCGTGTATGTGAAAAAACTTGCTAAAGGAAATAGCTTACCTTTGCTTTATCAACTAAAGATAACCTATAAATTGTTGCTTCTAAACAGTTTTGAGTTTTTGAGAAAGATTGTACGTGCTGTCACTCTATATCATCCTATCCCTCCACTGAATCCATCTAATAGTTTATGTTACACATTATTTATTATTTAGCTATTCTAAAATGTAAAATTAACAACAAAATATAAGAAAATGGTAATTAAGTGATGTTTAAATCCTATAACAACTGAAAGCATGCAAAACCAACAATAAATATCATATTATTTTGGTTTACCAATGCTAGTTAAAAATTTATATATAAAAATATGTTATCTAAAATTTTATTTTTAGATATCTAAAGTAAATATCATTGAAAAGCAGTGGCGTAGCCAGGATATAATCCTGAAAGGGGCACAAATTGAATGATTGGAGCATTTTAATTTTTTCACAACTGTTCAACATTGGTTTTTATATTTCAAAAAAGTTAAGCAAGGATTTTAGTATTGCCAAAATGATTCAAAATATCATATTTCAATTCATGGTTTGGCATTTCAAAACAAAACATTATTAACTAACCTAAACATAGTTTTAATTAAATGATCTGCATTCATTAAAACCGGGAGTAAATTAGACAAATTAGTGGAACATAAACAAACTAGGAATTAAAAGCATTCAATAAATAAATTCCTATTTGTTAGTAAACTTAACCATTCATAAGCATTAAGTAAACAAATTAGACTATATTAATGAATAAATCAAAATCTAAAGGAATTATGGTTACCATGTCAAGGGGTGGAGTCGCAAAGGCAGTCAATCCAATGGGCAACAAGGGATGATTTGCTGCAGTAGCTAGTTCAAGTAGCATCAACACCGGTTAGGATTTTGAGTAAGAGAGAGTAAATGGTAGCAAAGATAGTACACTCGAAGTATTTAGCTGTTCGAGATATAGATTAATGATGAAATAGCGATCATAAAATATAGGATTGAAAGCATAAAACTAGGATTTTAAAAATAAAAAAGGATGGACAAACATGCATAAAAAATTAGAAATTCCCGGGAGGGTCACGTGACCCTTCCAAAGTAAACGTGGCTCCGCCACTGTTGAAAAGTATATTGAACTGCAATTTAATTGTGAGAAAGATATTAAATTCGATCAATATACATAAAACTATCATATTTTAAAGGCAAAAGATAAATGAGTTGGTGAATGCTAATAATTGTCCAGTGTGGTATTAGGGAGTAAGAACTAATTTATATAATTAGCAATCAAGACATCCAGTTTACCATTACAAATGCATCATACTCACCAAGACTCCCAGAAATGATACTATACTCATTTATAGGTGACTGCTTACGTGTTTTGTCCCTATAAAATACCTATCCTATCCCTGATATAACCTCTAATTATTCTTTTTATATTTTATTTGCTATTGTTGTAAGTGTACCTGCCTAACAGATTGATTCATCATGAATGTTTAAGAAAATAATGGTTATTTTCCTATCACTTGCATATAAAACATGCACAACACATTCATGTATAAATACATACAACACAACATATTTGTTACCTAGTTGGTACTGCTGCAGCTACTTCTGTACAGTAGGATAAGCTCCTGTAGTAAATTATTAACCTAAAAAAAAGAGAATAACGAAATCGATTAGACCATAAAAATTGTTTACTAGATTTGTAAAACAAAACAGAATCGAATTGATTAGAGCAGAAAGAATTTAGTTTAATTAGAATTTCGTAAAAGGTTAGTAAAACAAAAGCCATCAACAGAAAGAATTGATAAGAGCAGAAAGAATTTGGCTTTTTACTAATCAAATCGAAATCGAACTGAATTAGTTCACGAGAAAAATTGTACCTTTTAGGTTGAAAAAGAATTGGTTCAGCTATTCGAATTGAATCGACTTGACTAAGTAGAAAGAATCTAACCAATTCAATTCAATTCAGGAGAAAAAGAATTTATTGTTGAAAGAATCAATTCATAAAAGGTTGGTAAAAAGCCATCAACAGAAAGAATTTTGATTTCCAAACCTTTTTGGCCATTTGACAAATCGAAAGAGGCCAGAATGGTGGAATTTCCAGATTAGAATGAGGGCACAGTAGAGAGGGAAATAAAAAAAGGGGAACAAGGGAGGGAAATGAAAAAAAGAGGGAGTATGCCTGCGTGTTGATGGGAAATGTTTGCACGTGAACAGACACTAGTTCGACACGGTCTCTATGCATATCAAACTCCCATTAGGTTGCAAGCCCTTCCAAATTGATTAGGCACGGGTTAGAGCCCTATCAAATTTGATACGGGTATAAGCCGTATCAAATTTGAAGGATAGGGGAGTGCCAAAATGAGCATATGGTGTAGTGCCTAAAAGGTGTCTTTAATTACATAACTTTATTATTTCCACCGGTCATGTATACAACGAGGTGTCTTTAATTACATGACCTTATTAGGTTAAGTTTATGGGCCTATATGTAAATATTACCCACCTCCTCAGATTTATTTAACCCACCCACTGTTTAACCAAATTTACTTAACCCCAACTTTAGTTCATATTCATACAATCCCTTATGGATTAGATTAGGTTAAGTAGTCCAATTTATTACCACGTCCATTTAGGGTTTATAATGGACATACCTCCCACATTAGGCCTACAACTTGTGGATGCTGGATATGCCGGTCGGGTCCGGGCAGACTTATTCCACAAGTTGGGCCTAACCTCGTATCTTAGCCCGATTCGTATTTGTGCACTTATACCTTTCACATTAGGTTCAACATTAGTGGTTGCTGGATATGTCGGTCGGGTCCAGGCAGACTTCAACCACTAAAGCAACCTAACCTCGTGTCATATGTGCAATTATAATTTTTAATTGTAATCTTAGACATTTCATAATTATCCAAATTTACCTATGTTATTATAGGTGATTATGCCCCTTTTTCCCCATTTGAATTATATGTCCAATTCATATAAACATTGCTTAAATTATGCCAATTCTAACCTCCCCCATGTTCCCTAACTAACGCATTCACATATATTTGGCGGCATCTAGGCTAAAAAGTAGCCTAGTCATAAACAATAAAAAGGGAAAGGTGATGGGAGAAATGACAATAGTAATCATTCTAAAAGTGACATAAACATATATACTAATATAGACAAGTAATAGGCATAATAAGGCGGACATAAAAAAAGATCTGGTGAAAAAGGGTAATGATAAAACTAGATCCAATATACTTAGGATGAACAGATCCAAATAAAAATTCATATGTCCAATAATGACTGATCTCAATTAATCACAATATGATGATCTAGATCTAAACAAAGTTTCAATTGTCCATATAATGATAATCCCAAATTAACCACAAACTTGACAAAGATTAAAATCCACAAAGGTGACATGATAAACTAATCATAGGTGAATTAGATTTATTAAAATAGATCTAGCATAATAAAGTTTGAGATCCAAGAATAACATAGATTCATGATTCAAGACAGATCCAAATCATAGTACTATCACGTTTTACTTTTAATCATTTAAATCTAAAAAAAACCCTAAAACTCATTGTGTTTAGATTAAAAGAAAAGGTAAAAAATAGCTAAGGTTGGATCTACACTCGAATCTCTAATATTATTTGCAAAGTTGATCGTTGTTGAAGAAAGGATCCGTCTCAGTTCAGACACCAGCAGCATTTGGCCTTCATGATTTCCAGTGAAGAAAACAGGAGAAATGGGCACATATTTATAGCTGCCAGCACCTCTGAAACCGACTGCCACGTCCGCCTTAGGGGTGTCAACACCCCTGTAGGGGGGCAACCCTGGTGTCGACGCCCCTTAAGAGTGGTCGACCCCGGTGTCGACACCCCTCTAGGGGGTCGAACCTCTAGAGCGGGGAATTTGCTGCCTTCTGCCATTTTGATTTTTGAATGGTTTTGGATAAGGTTCTGACTAATATCTGACTCATATGTGTATGTGTGTGTATATATATACACATATACATATATATATATTCTTCTACGCGTATACAACTTAAAAATCCTCATAACTTCTTCATACGATGTCCGTTTTACACAAACCAAATGTCTATCTTGACCAGAATTTTGAGACGGACGCAATGACGTAGTATGCTTCCCTTAATTCCGAATATTAAGTTAATTATTATTTAATTTATCCTCTTTAATGTTTAACAAAATTTCGGGGTGTTATACGAACGACAAGAAGAAAATGAATTCACCTAGACAAAGCGATGATAATGTTTGCGGATTAATCAAAAAATAGAGACACCTTTCTTCCTCAATCAATAACTCAGTGTCTCTTCCTTCTTCACAAGCTCGTTTTGTGTTACCTTCGACCTTCATCCCCTTTTCCTGTACGCATACTTCATTTTCCGCCATCGGTTTTTTCCTTTATCACAGTTCGCAAGTTTGTTTTCCGCCTCCTCGTAAGTTCGTCTTTTTCCTTTTTTCCATCATACGCTGCTTAGTTTTTATTTAATTCCCACCGCAATTTGCTGCCTGTGCAATGCCGTAGTTAGCACCGTGTCAGGGCCGACTTTGCTTCTTCCTACCGTTTTCCAACTAACTATGGTCACATGAGAAATTGTCTTCATCAACATCACTTTTCTAGTCATATTGCTCACAACACTCCAGTTCTCTTATTTTTTGTAAAGAAGGTACTACAATATTTTTAAATGAATTTACTTTTGACCGAATCTGTGAATGGAGTTCGATTCGATTCCTCTTTAAATTTTACAAGAGATTCAGGTTCCAAATTTTTTGTTTACTTTCGCTTATCATTAAGTCTAAACGTAACATTCCGCTAATTCCATAATCATAGCTTCAATTATTATGATTAACTCTTGAACCTTTGGTGTGCTATCTTCATTCTTTATTTCAAGTTATCATCACTTGCAGTATCTATGGTTAACAAAACAAGTCTCCAATGATGAAGAAGTTTAAAAGAACTATCTTACAGTCTATTTATCTGTAATGGTCCAAATTCAGATGCCATGATGTGCGGCGAACTAGTGAAAGAAAGGTGATAGTGTGAAGGTATTGGGAAGGTGAAGAAACAATGTAAGGAGTTGAGAAGAAGGAGATGAGGAGGATGTTAGATGGATTTAAGAATTTAAGCAAGGAGATTTAGGAGGAGAATGAAGAAGTTTAGGTCGGAGAGATGACTAGAAAACTGATACACTACAAGAAAAATACCCTATTGCAACTAGCAATTTGCAACAGACGAAAAATGACAGTTGCAGTAAATGATATTTAGCAATAAACCGACTGTAGCAGT
This sequence comes from Allium sativum, assembly GCA_030737875.1. Taxonomy (NCBI): domain Eukaryota; kingdom Viridiplantae; phylum Streptophyta; class Magnoliopsida; order Asparagales; family Amaryllidaceae; genus Allium; species Allium sativum. Next base: position 11,599,671 of record CM060917.1, read on the forward strand.
TGCAATAGATGAGATTTAGCAACAAGCCTTTTTTTTTCTTTTACGAAAAACATATTTTAGCAACTACGCTAACCTTCCTGTTGCAAAAACATACTTTTAGCAACTGTGCTTCCATAACAGTTGCAATAAACATATTATTTTCAAGTGCGCTTCCAAGCCAATTGCGAATAAATATCTTTAGCAATTGTTTTTGCCGCTTGAGATAACTATATTTTTTTTACAACTAGTAAAGCCAATTGCGAAAAACATATTATTAACAATTAGTATCAGGTTTTAATTATTAACCTTTTGTAATTAATTTTAAATAGTTATTATTAAATGATTAACTACTAGTAATTATATAATAATTAAGATTGATATTTAATAATTATTAATTACTAATAAAATTTAAGTATTATAAAGTGATATTTATAACTGGTAATTAAATAAAATGAATTTATACTTTAATAATAATAAATACGAAGTAATTGTTTAATAATTAATATAACTTCTAATAATTAATAATAAATAAGTAATATATAATAATCATTAATAATAGTTAATGAATAATAATTAGTCAACAAAGAATTATATTTTAATAATTATTATGTACTAAATGTGTAATAATTAATATTAATAAGTAGTAACATATAGGTATAACTAACATTTAATAACTAATATTCAATTATAGCCACACAATAATAATAAATAACAAACAATAATTAAAAAAATAAGTAGTTACATTTTAATAATTAATAATTACTATTTATTAATAAATATTTAATATTTAATAAGTAATATTCGAAACAGTAATTAATAAATATTTAATAATTATTTGTATAGTCGTACATTCTGATAATAGCGTATGCTTGCTTTAATGTTCAATGATTTATTATATTTGATAATAATTCCTAATATAATTTATATGTAACAACTTCCCCGGTCATGAAACAGCGCGAGCGAAAAACTTCAATATCCAATCCGATTCGATTTCTAGAAATTTCACTAATAGAAAAACATAACTGAGATGAAACAGCAGTTTATTATTGATGAATTGCTATACATGATGATCCAAATTGTATATGGGAGTCCTTTATTTATAATACAAGAAATAAATGTAAATAGGCTCGAATAATAGGGATGTGACCATTGCTTTGTTATAATGGACATGTGACCGTAGTTTTGTTACAATAGGCATGTGACCATTGCTTTGTTATAATAGGCATGTGACCGTTGCTTTGTTATAATGGGCGTGTGACCATTGCTTTGTTATAATGGGCATGTGACCATTGCTTTCCCATTATTCTTTCTTTCCTTTATTACCGCCCCTGAAATTAGGGTTAGGGTTTGCAACCTTAATTTGTCACTTTATGGGCTGACGTTGGTAAGGAGTAAGTAATTTCAATACTTCGTCATACCAGTGAAGATACAGGTAAGATCCAGATTTGTCACACCAAATTATAGGATTTCTGTTAGATGATAGTTTTAGCTCCTTTAACAATGATTGTAGCCATAAAATTTCAGCAATAGTACTATCAACACTCCTATATTCCACTTCTGTGCTTGATATCGAGATGGTTGTTTGTTTTTTAGAGCACTAAGAAATATGACTTTCTCCTATATAAATGCAATAACAAGAAACTGATTTTCTACCATCTATGTCTATAGCCAGTCTACATCTGAATAAGCTATAATGTTTAAGTCTTTGCTGCATTTTCATGACAAGCCAAAGTTGATTTTGCTTTCAAGTATCTGAGTATTCTTTTCATTGCTGTCGAATGCACACTTCTGGGTTTCTGCAAAAATTGAGATACTTTGTTAACACTGAAAGAAATATCAGATCATGTTATAGCAACATATTTTAATGCTCCTACAACACTCATATAATGTTTGATATTTGAGATAGCTTCCGCCTTGTTCTTTGACAAGTGTTGGTTTGATATCATAGGAGTTGGTTGGATATTTGTTTCAATCATGTTTGTCTTATTTAGAAGCTCTGTAATATACTTTCTTTGCCAAAGATGAATTTCTTTATCTGATTTTCTTGTAACTTCTTTTCCAAGGAAATAACATAATTCAACCAAATCTTTTATTGAGAACTGTTGGTTCAAATAATCTACTAATTTTATGATTTCAGTTTCACTGCTTCCTGTGATAATTAAATCATCTAAATATATTAATATATAAGTGGTAGGCGATTCACTTATTTTTGTGAATAGGGATGTATCAGATCTGGTAGGTGAATAGCCAATGTTGTCAAACTTGCTTTAAGTCTTTCAAACCATACTCTGGTTGCTTGCTTCAGACAATAGATTGCTTTGTTCAGTTCACATACTAATGTTGGGTGTTGTGTACAGCCTTGCGGTTGTTGCGTGAATATCGCTTCATGCAGATTCCCGTTTAAGAATGCATTATTAACATCTAACTGCTTGATTTCCAGTTATTTCTTAATGCTATAGTCAATATAAGTCTAATAGTTGAGGGTTTTACCACTGGGGAGAATGTTTCATTATGTCAAAACCAAATAATTGTGTGAATCCTTTTGCAACAAGTCGTGCTTTATATCTATTAATGGATCCATATGGATTCTTTTTCAGTCTATATACCCACTTGCATCCAGTTATATTCTTGTTGTTTGGTGGACTAGTTCCGATGTACAATTGTTCATCTGTGCTTGATATTCTTCATCCATTGCCTTTCTCCATTCTTTATGTTTGACTGCTTGTTGAGTACTATTTGGATCTTCTTCAGTATTGGTTGTAGTATAAGTCTTTGGTTTGAATATGCCTCTTTTTGATCTGGTTATCATTGGATGTCCAGTTTGATGCTGTGATAGCTGAATTGGTGAGTCATTTTGTCTGCTGCTATAGTTTTGATTGCTATCATTGATGATTTCTTCTGATTGTCTGCAACTTGATTCTATAGGTGATTGAATAGCGTAGCTAGTTTGCTCTGGCATATCATCATTAGTTTCATTATCACTGTGGTGGCCTTCAGAGTTACTAGCAGCCTTGTCACCATTCTCTTGATGCCATTTATTAGCAGTGTTGTCCAAATCAAATATACTAACTTTTGGATTATATATTTTGGTTGTGGTTTGTATATCTGATCTACTATAAGGGAAGTATTTTCTTTAAAAATAATATATCTGCTTGTAAATATTCTACCGGACTTGTCTATACATCTAGCCCTTTTTTATTATTGTAATAACCTACGAAAATGCAGGGTTTAGATCTATAGCCAAGTTTATGATTATTATAAGGTCTTAAGTAAGGGAAACACAGGAAACCAAATGTTTTTAGATTGTCACTACAACAAAATGACCCTATTACAACGGTGGAACACCGTTGTAATAGGTTTTTACAACGGTGGGCAAACCGTCGTGTCTTAAGAAGTTGTAATAGCCTAATATCTTTTACAACTTTTCTGCACTGTTGCAAAACCGTTGTAATATGTATATTTTACAACTTTTTTCCACCGTTGTAATAAACTTTATTACAACAGTTATGCACCGTTGTGATTGATATTTGGGTTTTAAAAAAAATAAATTTTGCAAATGCAACAAAAGCTGAATAAACAGAAAACAAATTGATATAAATTCAAAGCAACAGATCCATTCATACAAAAAACATTACAACTTTATATTCAAAATGCAAAAAGTGAATCATACATCATCACGTTAATATATCAATTCTTCATTACAAATAATGATTACAAATTAGTACCATCCAAAAACTTTGCTTCAACTATCAGCTTGCTTCATCTTTGCACTTCCTCAACTTCCCCACCAACACAAGACACCACCTGCACAATCACAAAACATGCATATATATAAACATAACCTTAAGCTTGTTGTAAACATAAAATGGTGGATATCTACTTTTCTTCCAAGTTGGATGAGGAGTTGAAACTATGTAAAATGCAATGCATGTATTTTTGTAGTAAGCTAAGAGTATATAAGAGTTTTACTGGTTTAAGAAATACGTAATGACCATGAACTGCTTCGCTCTTTTAATGTGTTTAAGTTAATTAAGGTAATGAAAGATGATAGTAAATAGAGATGCCTCCATTATTGGTGCAAGAACTAATGCCACACCAAGCTTATCATCCGCACACAACTCGTAAATGCAAAAGAAATTATCACCAAGACAGTGATGTACATATGTATATTCCAGTTTAATGTTAGTTCACACTTACACGTGCAAATTACTTTTTGACAAAGATTTTGGTGCTTTGTTTACAATATTATTTGGCATTTCCTTAGAACCTTGTTTCAATATTTCTTACATGAAAACTTGACTAAAACAAAGTTCTAAGCTGATACCAAGAACGGTTCTGATAACATGATTGAAAATTTGAAAAGCAAGGAAAGTGCAAAATTTGCAAAATTAGTTTGAAATGTTTATTTAAATATCATCTTTTACCTTTCAGACTTAAGGCCTTTATTACCGAAAGTACCATTATGATAGTTTATTATAAATTGTATGCTTAAACAAGGTCGTGAATACCATTTAGTTTTAACATATAAAAAAATTAACACCATAACTGCACGTTCTAAAATTTTAGTATTATAATATTTCACCATTACAATAGTAATAAATATAACTGTTGTGTCAAAGAATATTTACATTTCACTTTGAACAAAAAAGTGGTTGTGTTTCCTTATTTCTGTTTCTGAATTTGTTACTACGCAAGGCTTTCTAAGTTTTAAGACATAAAAATTACTAGATGGAAAACTGTTAAATGCAGCTGCATAAGACCGTATGTAACTAACATGTACATCCTCACAGTGAACTGTGTGAAAGCTACGGAGAGGCTAAGAAACTAATTCAAAAGAGAGGCTAAGAAACTAATTCAAAAGAGAGGCCAAGAAACTAATTCAAATAGAAACACAACATGCACATGAAAACATGATTCACTAACCAATTCATAGTTGCTCTTGTTTGACATTCCTATTGCATCTCCATCAACATTCAACCTCAATCCATTGATCAATGAATCACGAACTGCAAATGTGTAGACCCTCTGTGATCTAGCACCCAACCGAGAAGAATTGCTCCATCACAGTGGGACACAATTCTGGAATCCAACATAAACCCACCAAATAAACATAAGAACAGCCCAAAACAACACTAACACAAGTCGATTCACACCCAAAAACTTCAAATAAGAGCAGTACCTTTCCTCTTTCGAGCAATTTCCTGAATTGTATTAAAACTTTGAGAATGAAATCCAACTCACCCAATTACAGCCATACTCTAAAAGCTGCAAAGGTCTAACCCTTAATCGCGGTTTTGTATGGGATTTAAGTGGATAAAAGAAGGTTTAACTGTAAGTAAACTAACCGTTAATCGCGGTGGCTTCTCGAAAGGGCGGAGGAAGGACCATCGATGGGTTTGGATCTCGGCAGCGCTCGTTGCTGACGTGGGCGACACAGCTGGTAGAAGGCTCGGATGAAGCAAGGAGGGGTATGGGTCCCTGGCGGCGCGCTTTGACGGACTAGAGGTGGAGGAGCTGTCTCGAGTGGCGCGGCAAGGCTTCGGCCATTTTCCAGTGAAGCTTCCATTTGAGCAAACTGACGGTGGCCAAGAAAATTTGGGCTAGCGAATCAAAAAAAGGAGAAAACAACGAAAGGGATTTCGGCTATTGATGGAGCTAGGGATTACTGGGCTGTTGGAATTGATTAGGGTTACCAAAAGAGGGAAAATAGAATAAGAAGTGAATTAGAGAGAGAGACAACGGAAAAATGGATTAAAAAGCAAAAATTTAGACCTGGAGCCAAATTTTCGGAGTTTGGAGCCAAAAACAAGATGCGTATCATAAATTTTTAAAAGTTGTGTTGCACTGTACACTCAAAATCAGTCCAATTCTTATATGACTTTTATAAGAATTGTTGTTGTACTGTACACTCAAAGTCAGTCCACTTTTTAAATTTAAGGTTCACATATACTATTTTCTTCACAAATTTTTAATAATTGGCATAATTTTGTAATTGTAAAATTTACATAATCTTCGTTCCTGATGACTTCGCAACTATTACCTAGTGCTTAGTTATTAGCAACTTTTAAAAATTTATGATTGTTATAAATTATTAAATATTATTTACTACTGATTTTTAACTTACAATAGTTACTTAATTAACGATTACTTATTAAAAAATATTATATACTAAATATTAATTACTACTAATAGTCATGATTAATTATAAATTAAATATTTGTTAATTGTTATTTATTTATTGATTATTAATTAATTGATTATTAACCGCTGATTAGTTATTACTTACTAATTAATTACTAGTACTTAATAATGAAGTAGTTATATATAATTATTTTTAATTTAATATTTAATATTTATATATTGATTATTATTTACTAATCGGTTGTTAATTAGTAATTATTAGTAGGAATTATTTATTTATTGAAGTATTTTTAACTAAATATTTAATATGTATTTATTGATTATTAATTAATAATTACTAATTGGTTGTCAATTACTAATTATTATCATGAATTATTTATTTATTGAAGTATTTTTAATTAAATAATTAATATTAATATATAGGTTATTAATTAATAATTACTAATTAGTTGTTCATATTAATTATTAAAAATTATTTAATGAAAATAATTAATATTAAAATATAGTCATATATTACAACAGCCAAAAAATAAAAGTTGTGATAGGCTTTTATTACAACTGTCAAAATAACACAGTTGTTAAAAATAAATTTATTACAACTTTTCTGGAAAAAAGTTGTAAAAAACATTTATTACAACGGTGCTTTAACCACCGTTGTAAAATTAAAGTTGTAATATGGTGTTTTTGTTGTAGTTACAACGGTGTTTATACCACCGTTGTAAAAAACAATTTATTACAACGGTGCTTTTACCACCGTTGTAAAAACCCATTTATTACAACGGTGCGTTTACCACCGTTGTAAAATTAAAGTTGTAATATGGTGTTTTTGTTGTAGTGTGTTGTAATAAGGTTTGACACTAAATAGCTTTTCTAGAGGTGTTATGTCTTTCAGTACTTTAGTGGGCATTCTATTTATTAGATGCACAATAGTACTGAAAGCATCAAGCCAAAATTTAAGTGCAAAAGATGCTTGGGCTAACAAAGTTAAACCTGATTCAACTATTTGTCTATGTTTCCTCTCAACTACACCATTATGTTCAGAAGCATAGGGACATGTTACTCTATGTATAATACCCTTCCTTTTAAAATAATCTGTCAGGTGTTTGTATTCTAATCATCCATCATATTGCATTACTTTAATTTAATAGTTTATTTGGTTTTCAAACATATTAATAAAACCGATGACAACACTTTTAGTGTCAGATTTAGCTTTTAAAAAGTATATCCAAGTATATCTAGTGTAAGCATCAACAAATGGCATGCAGTATTTGTATCCATAATCATAAAATATAGGAGATGGACCCCTAAATATCAGTGGTAATTAATTGTCCAGGTTTGGAACACACAGTTAATGAATCAGAGAATGGTAATTTGTGGCTTTTTCCCATCTGGAAATAAGTACATACATAAGGTAATTTTGTAGGAATACATTTTATTTTATTATCCTTAAGAATTTTTGTTACAATGCTAGCACTAGGATGTCCTAACTTATAATTCCATAAGTCAAAAGTACTTCTAGTTTGAACTACATCGGTTATATCGGTCAGATTACAAAGTGGGTGATAATTGATAGTAGTATTGTGGTTGTTGAGATTGAATTCATAGAGTCCCTTCACAGTATTACCCCAAAGAAGAATTTCCCTAGTTATTATGTCTCTAACTACACAGTATTTAGGAAAAAAAATCAAAGTATACATTAATATATTTAGCATATTGGGACACACCAATTAGGTTTTTATTAATAGTGGGTACTCTTAGTAAATTATGCAAAAATAACTGCCTACTACTAATAATACTACAAGTGCTAGTATGAGAGATTTTAACACACTTACCACTGCCCATGCTTATAGTTCGATTACTTTTGTATTATGTGTTTCCAATATTCAGCTTGTTCAGATTGTTAATGATATGATGGCTAGCTCCTGAGTCTGGGTACCATGATTCATCTTGAATATGATAAGTGTTTTTAGTATGATTAGTTGCATCTCCCTGTCCTTGTGCTAAATTGGTAGTGAAATTGGTGTTTTTTGACTGTTTTTGCTGGCTTGGCCTGCTAAGTAGTTTGAATTATATCTGAAATAACACTGATAGCAGTATGACCAATCTTCTCACATATTTGACACTTTGGTCGATTGTTGTTGTTGTTATTGCATCATCCTCTTCCTCTACCACCTCTGACTCTAGTGGAGGGGTTGTCCCTCTGAAAGGTTTTCTCATTTATGTAATTATTACATATTTGATTTCTGTTATCGTCATTACTTTTATTAACTACATAGTTAATAGAGTAGTCACTTTCTTGAGCTTTCTTGCCTTCAAGCCTAACTTATGTGCTAATAAAATAGAGTGAACATCATCAAGAGAGGAGAATTCCTTTTGTGAGGAAATATGGCTTTTACAGTGTGACACTCCACGCCCGTTATTGTCACTCTTTAGCAGAATTCATTAAATTTCGTGAAGCGTTATAGATAAACAAAATTAGAAGCACTACAAGGCAGATTTAAAATTACATCGGAATTAAAACTTTATAAAACATCGTAGTCCAAAACATGGTTACATCATAAGTCTGAAATACTAAAAACATAAAACTTCTGCCTTGTAGAAAAATCATCATCAGAGTACAGTAATACATTAAAAAGCATAATCCCCAAAATATAGTCATAGTAGAGAAGATATGAAATCAAGCAGTACATATCTAAGCAGCTCCCAGCAGAATGAAAGATGAATTCTGATCAAGCTTGAGTATTCCCACCATGAGAACCGGGGGAGGGAGAAAGAAGAGGAAACAAAATGGTTCAGACATAAAGTCTGGCGAGTCCATTTACTTTTAGCATATAAATAGGGAAAAGAATCATGACAGGCATATAAGTTGGAGAGAGATTACAGTGTCATATGGCAGGTATAACAAGGTAAACAGGACAAACTGAATAGCACAGGCGTTGCGCTTCTCTAATACTTTTCTCTGCACCATCACTAGTATAACAAGAACAAGATGATCCCCAACAAGTACAAGATGGTGAACTTGGGTGTACTTCTAGTGAGATGTTTTACCCCCATACAATAACAGGTAGCCCAACTAAACTTACCGGTGTTACCCCTAAGGATAATAACGGGCTCCTAACCAAGCGAGACTAGATGTACCCTAATTACTACCCCAACCGATTGGCTCGCTAGCTTCGTAGATACCCTGTGATGGCCCCACAGTAGAGTGTATCACTTCCTAATGCGGCAACCCTTCGTTTACATGATGTGCACAACCATATCTACTGATGTCACAACGTCTTATTTTCTCGAGCAGGCGGACTCATGCACGCACGTGACCCTAATGGAACGCGCCATCAGACACCTTTTCCCAAGTGACCTCTTATAACAAGCCCAGTAACCGTTCCCCGACTCCGACCTAGTTCATAGTACTCGTTTGATACCTACATGTGTTACTGACTGAAATGGATCGCACACACCACATGATACAAGCTTCCCCTAGGCTTGCATCCCCGTTACTAGGATTTCAACAGGCTATGCTATACAAGTTTAACAAGATTGCATAACCCTACAGGTTATATTTGTAGGCCTATATATAAATATTACCCACTGCTCCAAGATTTACTTAACCACTACTTAAGTTAACATGTTCTTGTAATCCCAATGGATTCAATCAGGTTAAGTATTACAAGTTCATTACCATTTATTCATTTATGGTTATAATGCGCTAGACCTCCCACATTAAGCCTACCACTTGTGGATGCTGGATATGCCGGTTGGGTCTGGGCAGACTTCTTCCACAAGTCGGACTTAACATCATGCCTTAACATCATTACGTGTTTATGCTCTTAGACCTCTCACATTAGATTTACCACTTGTGGACGTTGGATATGTCGGGCAGTTCTGGACAGACTTCTACCACAAGTGTAATCTAACCTCGTGTCTAAGTACCGCTACAGTTTCTAATTACTGTAAATCTAGGCATTCTCATTATTAACCAATTATCATGTTCATTATGCCCCCAATTCCCCGTCCGATCTACGATACAAGTTATGCAAAAGTTTAGATAAAGATCTAGATTATGCCCCAAATTCTAAGTTTTGGCTCAAGGTACGAATTATGTCCAAAATTCCCAATCATATTTTACAACAAAAACTATGCCCCAAAGTAATCATTCCCAATTTCGCGCATTCCCGTATTTCAGTGATAGGCCTAGGCTCGAAGTTAGCCTGGATATAAAAACAAAAAGGGAAAACAAGGGGAAGAAGAAAACAAGAATAGGCATAGAAAATAAAAACTGCCTTAAGATGATGGAATTGATGATACTAACAGAATAGGCATAGTGACATGATTAGCATACAGTGGCATGATTAGGCAAACTAACATAATATGGATATCATAAACAGGCATGATGAGATCTAAACAGTGATTAGATATACAAATAATGGTAGATCTGGTATGATTCAAATAGTCATAGGCTTAGATCCAATTCATAGACATATCAAAATAACTTTTAATTGTTCACATATAAAAATAACATAGACTCACGGTGATTGGATCTAGGAAACAGAAGAATGATTGCAGATGTTGAATCATAGATCCTTGAATACGTATAACTTACTTGATGAAGAAGAACTTAGGCTAGATCAAACTATGTTGGAGCAGCACATCGTTGTCTCCGTTGAAATAGATGAATAAAACAATGGATATAGGGTCCTATTTATAGCCTAGGGTCAACGAATATGGTCAGAAAACAAGTCAACGAATATCGTTGTCTCACTTCAAAGACTCGAGCTGCTACAACACGACTTATAGTTGTAGAGGGCAATTTTAGCTATCTGCCTCAACACAAGGGTGCTATCTGCCTCAACACAAGGGTGCTACCAGCCTCAACACAAGGGTGCTATCTCCCAATTCAATTGGTTTCCACAAGGGTCCAATATTGAATGGGAGAGGGTGGGCCATACCATGTCTTCTTACCTATGAATAAGAAGACCCCTTCGTAAGGAAGACACATGAAGCGTAGCTCAAGCTCAAATGGCGAGCACAGGCTTCAAGGTACCACATGAAGGGTAAGGCCAGTAAACAAGGGCCCTAGCTGCTAGAATCTACTGGCAAGGGCCGAAGTTTACTATGGATTTTTCACCATAATTGAAGATTTGGTTCTTTGGAGAGAAATATACTGAGTGCCATTGAAGACTAAAACTAGGGTAGGAACATTTAGAGAGGAGCGTAGTATATAGAGGAGATCCAACACTTTTCTATTTTGCCCTATAAGGTAGTCATGGTATTAGTGAGTACTCTCTAGATCCAACACTTTTCTATTTTCCCCTATAAGGTAGTCATGGTATTAGTGAGTACTCTCTAAACGAGAAATAGACCTCTGCTGGGAGAAGTTTACTTAATAAGAGCATACCATCGAATCTAGAAAAGTTATGGAAGTAGACCTTATCTATTTTCTCTTCTTTTGCTTTCACTACTAAACGAGAAATAAAGATTTCCAACATGATATTACTTCTATCCACGAACTCAGAGTACTGCGAGAAATCCTCACTATAATAAGTTTCGATATCTTTTTTATCAATATCAACTTTATCAGGTTTAACCAATAAGAAACCAATTGCATAAGGGGTATGTACTTTATGAATACGACCATCTACTTTGGTACTATTGGAATCAATCATTATAGTTTCCGTATCGGCTACAAAGAAAGCACCACACTCTTCACTTTCTACTTTCAGAGGTATTAGTGAGTACTCTCTAATACCATGTACCTATTAATTGAAGACCGTAAGTGAGGAATATACTCCCCGATCCAAACTATTATAAACATTCGGGAGGCGCCAGTATATTAATTCGGAACGTTCCACTGGTTGAAAGAAGAGAGCGAGGCGAGCTCTGTAACCAGTTCACTTCGAGTGAACAAGAACAGTTACATTTAGGAGCGGAGCGAACAGGCCCTCAACCAAAGTATATACCACCTACTCCGTTGACTTGAATCTCTAGTTCACTAGGTAAGGTCTTTATTTTCAGTCTTGTGCCGTGTGCTTGATGAGGCGCTACGGAGGTTGTTTTGATAAGCCCCTCGCTATTCCGTTTCCGGTGTTCCTTACTCGTAGTGGTATCCCTCGATGCATCCCGGTGTTTCATAGAAGGATGATAAAACGTCGTGATGCCAAGACAGATCAATTAGTGAGGGCTCTCACTATTTTCACTTTTCAAATGAATCGGCAAAACGAATTTTTCATTTGAATCGATGGTCAAGCGTTGCTTGTTCCAGTCGAATTATTAACCGACTTTAGAGCACGCTGTGTCGAGTTGGGGGATGTCTCTAAGTTGTTTGAAATCCCCATGGGGTTACGATGGGAACCTATGTGGACGTCTTCGTCTGTTTATTACTCTAACGTCAGGCGGACTAAAGATGCTCTCTGTCGCCCATTCCATCGTATGATATTGGAATTCTTTTCCATAGATATTTTTGACAAGTAAACTATCCTGGGCGCGACATCGGACGGAAGTCTTGATTGTCGGTCTCGATGTTGGCCCTTTCAGTCGGAAAACCTCGAGTGCCAACGATTTTCTGATTTCTTCTTTCCGCGTATCATCTTCCCGGTGAAGATGACCCCTTTTTGTGATCTTTTTCGTGGAATTTTCTTACTAGCAATCGAAAGATATTAATTCAATTGTTTTGATGAACTGTCACTAAACAAAAAAAGAAAGAAGAGAAAGAACTGGGAGTTGGCGCCTACATAACAGGTTGCTTGCTTACCAAGCCATCCTGGCAAGCTCCTCCAGTTCGATTATTATTCTTGACTTGACTTATTATTAAGAAAACAACTCACTATGAAAATAAAAGACGATCTAGAATCTACCCAAGAAGATAGAGAGTCCCACATACGAGAAAAGGTCACAAATGGAGTTGAACCAAGTAACATTGCAAAGGCATAATGATAGTAGGGTCGGGATATCCCCGCCCTCCGAACCGGACGTGAGGGTCTCCCCTCATCCGGCTCTCCGCAGGGGAATCTCCACTCACTGCTTCCCCTAATATCCTCCCTTTACCAATTAATGGAATGGGGGTTTACAGGAGATCCCAGAGGCTCGCTCAGACTATACCAGACATTATTACTAAACTACAAAGAAATAAAAGACTTTAGTAGTCACTAGACTCACTATAGTAGTCCGTCCGGCTGCTCTTGCTTAAATCATTACTATTTTCCCGTGCTCTAGCAATTGCGCTCCCTAGACCACTACCATTTAGGTAGGGACAATCAATCCGTAGTTACGGGAATAACGGAATGAATGGGGATCCCTATCAATAGAAAAATGAAGATGATTATATAGAATCCATAGATGTATCTGGTCTGAGACGGCTCTACGAGAGGAATGCAATGGGATGGATGGTAGAGGGCTGCCTGCGCCCAAAAGCGATGATTCACTTGTCCCCTTGTCTATAGGGACCTCGTGGCATACAACCGCCACGACTCCTGCGTTATAGCCGCCCCTTTCTTTTGACTGCCTCGTGGACGGACGAAAGAAGGGAAGTTACAGAACAGGGCAGTGAAGGCTCGCGAAGTAGACAGCAAGCCCCCACCCCGTACTGTGTTGCCGTAGCGCGCCCTACTTCAATAAGGCGCTGTTGCTACGCGTGAAGTGGTCGAAGTATACTGGACCTCTTCCAGAGCTCCCTATCGCTCGAAAGAGGTGGCGCGAATATACAGCAATATACAGCTACCTCCCGGTTGTCGAAGCTCCCGATTGAATATACAGCCGACCCAATTAATATAGGGTTAGTTGTCGCCGCAATTAATATACTGGCGATTTTGTTAACCGGCCCTCCCGTTGGTCGCCTCGCTTTCTTTAAAGTTCGCTAGGGGATGGGAAATAGGTAAGCCGGCACTTGCATTTCTGCTAGCACTACAAAAAGCTCCGGTCTTAACGCCCCTACGGAAGCTGTGCAGCCTTTCCTCGGGTTCGTAGAGTCGGGTTTCCCGTTTACCCACAACGGAGGAGCCGCCCCCACCAGGCAGGCGGCCACGGTTCATAACGCAATCTTCGCACAACAGATCCACTTTGAAGTTGACTTATTCGCTCGGCCAATCGTCGGAATGTGTACGAGATACCATAAGGGCCCAATATCTCAATAGCACCCTTGTCTAAAGCTTCGAATGAGACTGAATATCTGAAACGCAGGAACAATCTGACTAGAAAGTCATTCAAAACTTGATCGAAGAACCAGCGTTTATTGAAGAAGCAATAGAGTCGATTACAAAAAGTACTAGTTTGAAGGGCTCGTTGGAATTGATCCGCTACGGTATTTACATTATACGCTAGAGAAGCACCTGAAGTACTAAACAGAATAGGTATGAGTTTTGTAATGGTTGGAGCAGCAAACTCGGATTCGGCAAGAATCTCATTTTTAGGTAGTACGAAGGGGGAATTGGCCCAAAAATTGGATAGGGGTAAAGACGCAGCCGGGGGCTTACTCAAGTTCCCCCCGAACCGCGCGAAATGGTCGCCTATTACACGGCTCACAAACTCTGCCTGGGGCCTATTATTCGTCGGCGGTACGGCGCACGCAGGGCCTCGGTTTGCTGCGTGGACTTCCTATGCATTTCCTACAGAGTGCAATGGAACCCAGCTCCGCCGAGCCAAAAGGAAAGAACCGGCGGACAGTAGAGTATAGCCAAGAGGCTCCGTAAAGGACCTCCCTATTAATATACTGGGTCTCAAGGTGCTTGCGAAATAAGAAAGAGATTATTACCCACCTTAGACTACTAAGCCCTCTCGAATTAGTTCTACGCCGGGAATTAATGCCGTACACCCGGGGACAAATCTTTCACTCACTGAGTTGTGAAAACCTGTGACTATATCGTCCTGAAGACGGGTGCGACGGGAAGAAGTGGCATTTAGAAGTGTTGCTGACTTTACATTTAGGTTTCGGCATAACAAAGCTTGCACTGTCTTTTCGCACTTAGGCGACCCCGAATCAATGGGGGAGGGTAGATTAATAGTTGGTAATGATTCTACTACGGTGCCGAAAATTCGCAAGCTGGTCCTAAGTAATCGTTGTTGTTCATTGGATTCCGGAGGAATGACTTCGTTAGGATTGGAGAATTGCTGCAATTCTTCCTGAATAGACTTGATTCTCCCGTCGAGAGTTTCTTTGAAAGTCTTACCTAAACTCTTCCGACTGAATATGATAAAGCCTAAAAAACAACGAGCTACTATCATTTCTTCATTATAGATTGAGATCTTCTTCGGACTTGATGCACAAATGGATGGAATCGCAGCAAATAGCATCTTTCTATCCTGCATATTCGTTGAACTCAATCTCATTGGGTTCTTATTTTGATCTATCTTCTTTGCAAGGGAACGGGAAATTCAGTTGTGTAGGACAGGATGCGCCAGTATATTAATTGGCGGCGACCAAAAGGTCGAGGAACTTCGTATTTTGTAACTCTCCTTTAGTTCTCTTTAACCTTGAATACAATTTATAGATTCGACAGCAATAGTACCTCGGACTCGAAAAGTTATAACGAAAATGGCTGATCCAATAGCGGATTCCGCAGCTGCCACGGTTGGAACTAATGAAGCAAATGATTGACCCATCATATCATCCAAAGAAACGGAAAAAACCAAAAAGTTCGAATTGACAGCTAATAACATTGATTCAATTGGCATTGACATAATAGGAATATTTCGTCTATTAAGGAGGATTCCCCGAATACCTAAAATAGAGATGATCATAGAAAATGTAAAATATTTGATAGGATCCGTTTCGGAAACGTGGAATATTTGAGAAATTCAAATTGATAGTTTGGACTTGGTATAGTATATAATTGCGCCAATGTTTATACTGGCTTATTTTATTGCACTAGCATTCGATGCATCAACTATGGCTCTTCCTCCAAGACAGCTTATTCATCTGCACCGGAGAATGTGATACCTAATAGTCTAAAATAGAGGTGCGTAGCAAGGAACGTTCTCTAGCAGCCTCTAATTTCACTCTTTTTCTACAATCACTGGTGTAACATAATTGGCAGATGCCCTTGCTGCGGAAATTAATATACTTGGTCATTGAGATTCGCCTCTTTTGCTCTCCCATTCGAAACCAGGCGTAAAGACAGCTACGCTACCTATCATCCCGAACTGGATTACTATACAAACACAAAAACAATGTGACCGCTTTTGGTTTATTATTGTGATATAACATGCTCGCTGAGTGGTTTTGTATCACAGTCTTATAGCCCTGATTGATGCCTATCCTCAAAGGAAGGTGCGTAGCGGCAGTATTTCCCTCTCCGCTCTCTAATACTTGTGATAAACTGATCCCCAGTATATTAATTCCCGGAGTTTGGGTCTATTACCAGGCTTGGACCAGGTCTACCAAACGGTGACGAACCCATTCTGATTTTTGCTTCCGTTACAACCGGAGGTCTTCCGCTTTAGTTGTGTCGCAACATATACTTCCCCGCCCTAACACAAGAAAATAAGTGCACTTCCTAACGATTCTAATCAGGCAAGCTCTTTCCTATTGTTATTGATAGAGATTCAAGTGCGTAAAACACCTCTTCAAGAGAAGACCCGCAGTAATATAGGGGTAGCTGGATTCTCTCAGAAGCTATTTACGCGCTTAATGTCTTTCCTTCAGATACTTCGCCATAGAATAAATGCTAAGGTCTATCCTGAGTGAAGGACGGATACTGGCTCTTTAGGACTGATAGTAACTGCTCTTCTGGTAGTATAGCTGTCTGCTTATGCTAGCTCTCTTCTTTCTTATGAGAGAGATTCGCTATAGGGGCACATTTCTCTGTAAGAAGAAGGCCTGTTACAGCTATCAGATATAGGGCTTCACCTTGAATAACTATCGAGAAATGCCTTTCTTTTCAGCTTTCTATTTAATTAAGAAGGCAAACAAGCTTACCTTATTATTAGAGAAAGGGGCAGGTAAATGTTTTTCTTACTTGAAGTCTCAATGGAAGAGAGAAAGGGGGCTTGAAAGCAATCATTCCTTGCAGTATATTAATTGCTTACGGAAAAAGGCTAATCCAAGGACTCTTTACTAATAGAATATCATAGGGCCTTGAGCCGTACTCCCATCAGCTTTCAAGTAGATAAAGAAGTTCAGGCTAGTGACATCAGCTATCTAATATTGGCCGAAAGCTTCTCCTTGCATAATATGGATTCCAAGCCTTCCTCTTCGTCAATGATTATGGGTCGCTCCTGTCTTGTAGTTCGATACACTACTCTAAGGCCAGTTGCCTATACAACATCTTGAGTTTATAGTACTTATATTACTATCCGCTTTGGTTATCGCTACACCCTCTCTAGACAAACGATTTGATTCAAGCCACTCCACTACTG
This sequence comes from Allium sativum, assembly GCA_030737875.1. Lineage (NCBI taxonomy): Eukaryota > Viridiplantae > Streptophyta > Magnoliopsida > Asparagales > Amaryllidaceae > Allium > Allium sativum. Next base: position 11,617,137 of record CM060917.1, read on the forward strand.
GGCCTTAGTAACGCGCATCCTGCCTTAATAATCGTATAGGCACCCGGGAACCCTACTCAGTAAAGAAGGGGACTCCCTAAACGAGACTGCTAGCTGGTATGGAGAGACTAGCTTTGCGCTGCGCACCTAGTCCCTCTCCGTCTTACTTTTTCATATGAAAGGTAAAAAAAAAGAAGAAAATAAAGAAAAGGAGAAGGAGATATAACTGGCTCAAAGAAGACGTATGAGACAAAGCACTACGAGAGGAGGGAGCTGTTCAACATCCAGGTCCTTGATGAGAGCGTTTGTTTACCGCACCCGAAAAAGCCAGCTCCTCGATCTACTTCAATGGGAGCAACTGAAATCACTCAAGGCACTGGCCCCTTAGCCGAATAAGACACTGGGAAATGGTTCTCCACTTGAAACATCATAGACTGGCTCCACGACACCGTTGGTAATCTTTCGGAAAGGTCGGCTTCCCTAAAAGCTTGGCCCGAATCGAAAGCATTCAACCTTACTTATGGAATTGGAATTCCCTCCATATCTATATTAGGGCACTCACCCTAATGAAGTTTCTAATGGCTTTCATTCCCTCTCTCGAAGCCCGCTTTTCGTCGAATTCGACGATTCAGGAGTTCCACAAGTACAGTACCGAAAGAACAAAAGGAGAATTACAATCGGAAGGTAACGGGGAGACAGGAGTGAAGACGGCAGGCGCAATAGTGCCGGGTTAAGGGCCTCCAACGCCTCTAAAGTCTAAGCAGAAAGGCTTCACTCAGGTAGACCACTCTCCAATATCAATATTCATTGCCCCAGTATATTAATTGCTATCGTTTTTTGTCTTCTGGTGTCGCCTTCTCCCAAAAATGTGATGAGCAGGCATATAGTCAAGGGCTGTCGTTCGGGGAGGGAAATATTTCCGGCACTTGCGACTGCTGCCCCAAAGAACATCCAAAGTTTGACTCGTCCTGGTTCAAGACATTCAAGCGCTCTTTCAACCTCAACCGCTAGGTCTTCGATACGCTTTGAGAGCAGTAAAAGCCTATCTCTAATTCAAAAGGAAATTACTTATGCACTCCACTTTCCACAAGGTGTAAAAGTGCCGGGCCAAGCTATAAGCCTTCAGATTTTATCACTCTAAAGAGTAACATAATATTGGGGGCATTTTCTTTACTTATTTAACTGGAAGAATTGAGTAGTACTAGTATTTGTATATATATAATTCCCTCGACACCCTTGACCCATGGGTCGACACCTGTCCAAATTCCCTCCCTAGCCCGCGTCTTCTGATTTCGAATTATTTTGAAAGTTCTGAGTTGTTTTGTATATATATAATTCTCTTGTGCGTACACAAACTTCAAACCCTGATATCTTCTTCATACGATGTCCGTTTTACACGAATTTGGTATCTATGTTAAGCATAATTCCGAGACGAACGAAATAGCGTAGTCCGTTTTACTTAATTCCCAATATTTAATTTATTATTCTTTAATTTTTCATTTTAATGTGTTATAAATTACAGGGTGTTACATTCTCCCCTACTTATAGAATTTTGTCCCCTAAATCTCCAAGTTAAGAAGAATGTATATCCTAACATCCATCATCCATATACTCATACATCAATCAAAGACATCCATTGTCCGTAAATATTTGTATTTCTTTAATGAACATATGCAAAGGTGTGTGTATATGTCCCTATACTAATGCGAAATATTGGGCGATCTACTAATTCAGTTGACCTCCTTAATGCAATGTATGTTAGTGCCATGAATCCAACATGTATGCAAATAATCCTATTATAACATGTAAGTTCTATATGCGTGCGCAATCATTCATCTAAATGCAACATCCATATGATGATACACCCCTTTCATCCATAAAAAGAAGAAAAATGCACACGCATCCATATGCTGTATGAGAGTGATCGAGCCGATCTAGTGCCTAATGTGTGTGTATATGCATCCACGATCAGCCACTAGCAACCACTTGCATCCATCAAACATAACATGTATCAAACACATGTTTACACCCATGGGATTCCTACCTAAAAAGTTGAAGATGCGATCGATAGGATATGCTTTAAATGATAGAAAAAAGCATGAATAAAGGCTTTGGAAAGGAAGATAAGAATATACCCTTGAAAAGAAAAGGGTACGAAGCGCAAATCTTGTCTTTAGTCTCCCAAGTTGCATCCTCTTGGTTATCTCCCCACTGTACTTTCATCAACTTGACTTCCCGGTTGTGTAGCTTCTTAACTTCTAATCCAAGAATATGGGTAGGAACTCGTCTAACTGTCACCTCCCGTTCTACCTTTACTTCCTCAAGCATACTCGGCTTAACTACTTCTGTAGTATCATGCAAGCACATCCGTAAATAAGAAACATGTAAAACATCAGGAACGCCGGACAGTCTTTTAGGTAGCTTTACTCTATAGGCTATTTGTCCAATCCTTTCTGTTATGGGAAATGGCCCTACAAATCTCGGTGCCAATTTCCCTACAGATCCAAAGCAAACTACATTCCTCAAAGGTGATACTTTGATGAAAACCGTGTCTCCCACCTCAGACTCAATGTCAGTCCTTCTCCTGTCTGCACAGGACTTCTGCTGTCTTGATCTGTCTTCATGCCCTCCTAATAAGATCAATCTTTTTTGAAGTTTCTCTAACCATATCCGGTCCAAGTAGAAGTCTTTCTGTAGACCCCCACCAACAAGTCGGTGATGTACAGGGTCATGCGTACAATGCTTCGAAGGGTGCCGTGCCAATACTTGCCTGAAGCTGTTGTTGTAGGCGAAATCTACTAATGGGAGATGCTCCTTCCAAGTCCCTCCGAAATCAAGGATACACAACCTCAAAAGATCCTCTAGAACTTTTTTCACCTTCTTCGTTTGTCAATTGGTTTGAGGATGATATGCGGTGCTCAAACATAACTGTGCACCAAGTGCCTCTTGCAGACTCTTCCAGAACTCACTAGTGAATATAGGATCTTGATCACTCACTATGCTGGAGGGTACTCCGTGTAGACGGACAATCTCGCGAAGATAAACTACCGCCAACCATGCTGTCGTTCTTTTGCTCTTAACAAGAATGAAATGAGCACTCTTAGTAAGTCTGTCCACTATAACCAAATACTGGTGTTGCCTTTCCTCGATCTAGACAAACCATCAAGAAATCCATCGAGATGCTGTCCCACTTCCACTGTGGGACCTCCAAATGATGAAGTAAACCACTGGGCTTCTTTTGCTCAGCTTTTATGTGTTGGCAAATCAAACATCGATAAACGAACTCTGCTAAATCTTTTTTCATCCCAGCCCAAAAGAAAACCCTCTTCATATCTCTATACATCTTATCGTAGCCTGGATGTATAGTCATCTTTAAATAGTTGGCTTCCTCAAGGACTGTCTTCAACAGACTCCCAACTCGAGGAGCATAAAGCCTTCCATCTCATCGCAACCACCCTCTATCGTCTGTGGAATATCTACTGAGGTGACTAGAAGTCTGCCCTCTAATGAGCCTATCCAAGATGTCTAAAATCTATGGATCCTCACGCCGTGAAGTTCTTATCTGATCCAAAAGACTAGGTCGCACCTCTAGTGATGCCAATAAACCAGGTGTAAACTCGGTAGAGGGTCTAAAATCAAAAGTCAATATGAATTCCAAGCTTTTCCTCTCCACAAACAGAGGACTACATGTCATCCTCTGCCTACTCAATGCGTCTACCACCATATTACCCTTGCCAGGAATATAAGCAATCCAAAAATCATAGGACGCTAGGAACTCCATCCATCTTTGTTGCCTTAAATTGAGATCCTTCTGCAAGAACAAGTACTTGAGAGATTTATGATCAATGTACAACTCAAATTTCTCCCCAAGTAGATAATAGCGCCAAGTCTTAAGTGTGAATACTATGGCAGCTAACTCTAAGTCATGGGTAAGGTAGTTCTTCTTCTGAACTCTTAGCTGTCTACCTCCATAACATACTACCCTTCCTTCTTGCATCATAACCACACCAATCCCTGTACCACACGCATCGATGTATACTGTGAACACCTTGTTCCTGTCAGGCAAGGTCAAAGCTGGGGTTGTTGTCAGAGCCCTCTTCAACCACTGGAAAGCATCGTCACAATCTATATCCCATGATAATGTTAGATTCTTCTTCATCATTCTGGTGAGTAGGGCTGATATTTTTGCGAAGTCCTTAGTGAACTTCATTTAATAGCCCGCTAATCTAAGAAAGCTTCTCACCTCCATTGCATTCTTTTGAATCTGCCAATCTTGAACTGCAACTACCTTTGCGGGATCTACTGCTATCCCATCTTTAGAGACCACATGCCCTAGAAATCTCACTTCTTTTCTCCAAAAATGACATTTGGAGAATTTTGCCTTAAGTTGGTGCGCACAGAGAGTTTTCAAAACCTCACTCAAATGTTGGGCATGCTCTTCCTTGCACTTCGAGAAAATCAAGATGACATCAATATAGACCATAACGAACTTATTTAGAAACTCCCGAAACACTCTAATCATTAAATCAACAAAATAGATGGGTGCATTTGTCAATCCAAAAGGCATGTCGAGCCATTCGATGAAACCATCTGGAGTTCTAAAAGCGGTCTTGTCTATATTGTCCTCGGCCACCCTCAACTGATGAAACCTGTAGCCAAGTCTAACTGAGAGAAAACATATGCACCAGTAAGCTAGTCAAATAGATCATCTATCCTCGAAAGTGGGTGCCTATTTTTCTTAGTGAGCTTATTCAACTCTCTATAGTCCACACATAAGCAAAGCGAACCATCCGCCTTAGTTGCGAATACTACTGGAGCACCCCATTCAGATATGCTTCGCCTAATAAACCCTTTCTCAAGTAGCTCCCTTACTTGCTTGCTAAGCCCCCTTCCTTCTCTTGGAGCCATATGGCACACAGGCAATGCAACTAGCTTTGCATTGTCCACCAAGTATATACGGAAATCAATCTCGCGCCTCGGAGGTAAGCCCCGAACCTCCTCAAAAACATCAGGATACTTAAAGACTACTGGTAAAGATCATTGATAGATGCATCAAGTGACTCTAGGAAACTAAGCATGACAAACCCTTTCGGGTCACAAGAAATCTCGAGGGTCCTCGCATGGCAAGTCAAAAGTCTAAAGATCCTCCTCTCACAATCTAGAATGGCACCATAATAGCTAGCCAATCCATCCCCAGAATCAAACCATAGCCCATGAAACCAAGCACATATGAGTCACACTCAAACTTGACACTCAACACCGATATTCTCAAATGCCGACAAATCATAGACAAATGAGTCGTACCCCCAATGGGGTTTGAGACAACAACAGGATCCGAAACCATACTAGTACTAAGGTGCAGAGTGACACAACCATAGAATTAGATATAAAAGAATACGAAGCGCCCAAATCAAAAGAGTTCTAATAGGATGATTGGAAAGAGAAATCAATCCTTCAACGGAAACTTTTATACCTCTATTTGGCGCACCGACCACGAGTGCATGCATCTACCCTCCCAAAGATCCTGCCATTTGACCTTGTCCTTGCCTCTTCGGGCACTCCTTAGAAAAGTGTCTGACCTCTCTACAATTGAAACAAGCGTTCTTCTTTCTTTTACAGTCCTTGATCAAGTAACCCTTACGTCCGCAATTATGACACTTTCTCTTATCCCCAGTTTTGCCATCCATTCTTCCCTTCTTTTGTTGTTGTTGTTGTTGTCATCTCTTGGGCCACACTTTCTTAATTTGTGTTTCCTCAACCTTAGTTTATTTCTTTTCACCTTTATCTTCTTCATGCATCAATGCCATATCAACGAGTTTCTCAAAAGTTGCTCCCATCTGAATATGAGACATAGCCAACCCATGGAGGGGTTCATTCAACCCTCTAGCAAAACTCAAAGCCTTCTTGTGCGGGGTATTCGCTAGCTCCGAACCAAACCTCTCCAATTGGTTGAATTTATTAACATATTCTTTCACAGACATGCTTCCTTGCTCAAGCGCCAAAAACCTTTCCATTTGCATGCTTTGCTTAGCTTGTGAAAGAAACTTCATTTCGAATTTCTATCGGAAATCATCTCAAGTTTCCATTGGAAGCCCTGCTTGCATCACTTCCCACCAGAATGAAGCCTCATCTTTCAGCTGGCAAACGGCCAACTGAATCTTCTTACGATCATAAACTTCAAAAATTCCAAACAAATCCTCCATTTCTTTAAGCCAATTCCTTGCTTATATAAAAATATCAATTCCTCAGAATGGATTTCCTCCCATAGCATAGAAATCTTTGCATATCTTAGAGAAATTATCAGCACGCAGAAGGGGAGGGGGGAGGGGGAGGAGGAACAACAGGTGCAGCTGGGGGAGGAACTTCTGCTTGACCTCTGGCAGGCGTCGTGGCCTTAAGATACCTACGAACCAACTTGGTATCATAATGCCCTCAGGAATATTAGGTTCCCCAGACATGCTGAAAAGAAAAGGAAAAAGGGATTCAAATAGAGAATCGAAAGATATTACATATGGCTTTGGGGAATATATTTTTCAATACAGACTTTTCTTTTGAAAAATACTTTTTTAAAAACCTTTTTGAAAATAATTTTCAAAATCTTTTATCCGTTCTGGTAACCTTCAGCTATGATACTAAGTGTGACACATCACGTCCATTAATGTCACTCTTTAGTAGAATGCATTAAGTTTATTGAAGCATTACATCATAAGTATGAAACAGAAACAGAAGCATTACAAGATAGATATAAAATAAAAGCGGAATTAAAACTTTATAAAATAGAAAACATCATGGTTCAAAACATGGTTACATCATAAGTCTGAAATACTGAAAACATAAAACTTCTACCTAGTACAAAAATCATCATCAGAGTACAATGACACTTAAAAGAGCTAATCCCTAAAATATAGCCATAGTAGAGAAGATATGAAATCAAGCAGTACATCTAAGCATCTCCAAGCAGAATGAAAGAAGAATCTTGATCAAACTTGAGTATTCCCACCCTAAGAACTTGGGGGGAGGGGGACAAAAGAGAAAGAAGAGGAAACAAAATGGGTCAGACATAAAGTCTGGTGAGCCCAGTTACTTTTGCATATAAATAGGTAAAAGCATCATGATAGGCATATAAGTTGGAGAGAGAGATAACAATGTCATATAGCAGGTGTAACAAGGTAAAGAGGATAAACAGAATAGAACAAGCATTGCGCTTCTCTAATACTTTTCTCTGCACCATCATTAGTATAACAAGAACACGATGATCCCCAACAAGTACAAGATGGTAGACTTAGGTGTACTTCTAGTGAGAGGTTTTACCCATGTAATAACAGGTAGCCTAACTGAACTTACTGGTGTTACCCCTAAAGATAATAACGGGCTCCTAACCAAGCGAGACTAGATGTACCTTAATTACTATCCCAATCGATCGGCTCCCTATCTTCTTAGATACCTTGTGCTAGCCCCATAGTAGAATGTATCACTGCCTAAAGTGGCAACCCTTTGTTTACAGGATGTGCACAACCATATCTACTGATGTCACAACGTCTTGTTTTCCCGAGAAGGCGGACTCATGCATGCACATGACCCCTATGGAACGCGCCGTCAGACACCTTTTCACAAATGACCTCTTATAATCAGCTCAGTAAGCATGCCCCAACTCTGACCTAGTTCGGAGTACTCGTTTGATACCTATATGGGTTACTAATTGAAACGAATCCCATACACCAGATGATACAAGCTTCCTCCTAGGCTTGCATCCCCACTACTAGGTTTCAACAGGTTATGCTATACAAGTTTAACAAGATTGCATAACCCCATAGGTTAAGTTTTTGGGCCTATATATAAATATTACCCACCGCCCTAAGATTTATATACTTAACACTCCCACTAATTCTGCAAGTTTACTTAACCCCTACTCAAGTTAGCATGTTCTTATAATCTCGATGGATTTAATCAGCTTGGTCATTACAAGTTCATTACCATTTATTCATTAATAGCCATAATGCGCTATACCACCTACATTAAGCCTACCACTTGTGGATGCTGGGTATGCCGGTTGGGTCCGGGCAGACTTCTTCCACAAGTCGGACATTACCTTGTGTCTTAGTATCATTACGTGTTTATGCACTTAGACCCCTCACATTAGATTTACCACTTGTGGACACTGGATATGCCGGGAGGTTCCGGGCAGACTTCTACAACAATGTAATCTAACCTCGTGTCTAAGCGCTGTTGCAGTTTCTAATTACTATAAATCTAGGCATTCTCATTATTAACCAATTATCATGTCATTATGCTCCAATTCCCCGTCCGATCTAGGATACAAGTTATGCCCAAATTTAGATCAAGATCTAGATTATGCCCCCAAATTCTAAGTTTTGGCTCAAGGTACGAATTATGCCCAAAATTCCTAATCATGTTTTACAACAAAAATTATGCCCTAAATTAATCATTCCCAATTCCGCGCTTTTGTGTATTTCAACGATAGGCCTACGCTCAAAGATAGCCTAGTTATAAAAACAAAAAGGGAAAAGAAGGGGAAGAAGGGAATACAAATAGGCATAGAAAATAAAAACTGGCTTAAGATGATGAAATTGACCATACTAACAAAATAGGCATAGTGACATGATTAGGCAATCCAACATAATAGGCATACAGCGGCATGATTAGGCAAACTAACATAATATGGATATCATAAACAGGCATGATGAGATCTAAGTAGTGAAATTGATATACAAATAATGGTAGATTTATTATGATTCAAATAGTCACAGGCTTAGATCCAATTCATAGACATATCAACATAAATTTTAATAGTTTACATCTAAAAATAACATAGACTCACTGTGATTAAATCTAAGATCACAGAAGAATGGTTGCAGATGTTGAATCACAGATCCTTGAATATGTATAACTTGTTGGATGAAGAAGTAGGATAGATCAAACTATTTTGGGGTAGCACATCGTTGTCGCCATTGAATTAGATGAATAAAACAATGGATGTAGGGTCATATTTATAGCCTAGGGCCAATGAATCTAGTCAGAAAACAAGTCCATATACGCAGAACTGAATCTGCCTCAAATCTTGGGGGTGTCGACCCATGGGTCGACACCCAAAGATGGGGTCGACCTCCAATGGTCCAAACTCCCACCCTAGCCCGTGTCTTATTATTTAGAATTATTTTGAAAGTTCTGAGTTGTGTTGTATATATATAATTCTCTTATGCGTATACAAACTTCAAACCTTAATATCTTCTTTATACGATGTCCGTTTTATGCAAACTTGGTGTCCATCGTATGCAGAATTCCGAGACGAATGCAATGGTGTAGTCCGTTTTAATTAATTCCCAATATTTAATTCAATATTCTTTAATTTTCATTTTAATGTGTTATAGAATTACGTGGTGTTTCATACAGCCTCATATTTTTTACTTAAGCCATTGAGAATAGTCAAGATTTGTTAAGAATCTTGCAGTTTATAGCCAGTAGCTTCTAACATGTCACAAACAAATATAATTTTGCTCTACTACTCTCTCGTGGTAATGTTGTCCTTCTTTATTTTTTGCGATTATCTCTTATAAAACATGACTTTAGAAGTTGACTGGTTGTTGAATATTTTTTTTATTGTTGTCCATATCTCATTAGCACTTTTGCAGCCAATCTTTTGTGGTAATAAGCTTTGATTGATAGAGGATATTAGCCATGAACTGATTAAACGATCTTTCCTGTGGTATTTCATGTATTCTTTATTACTGACTATTTTATACTCTTGCTCAGTAATGAATTTTGGTGGAACTTTTAAAGTCCCCATGATGAAGCCTTCAAGGCTATAACCTTGGATTGTAGTCTCGATCTGAAGTTTCCAAAGCAAGTAAGTATTTTCATCCAATTTCACTGTAATTAGTTGTGGTTGAGGACTAATTACAGTTTTGGTGAGTTTATCAACAACAATGAGGCTTTCAATCGTTCAAGTACCATTGTCAGAAGTTGATGAAGCAGGGTCATTGGCCATGATGACCAAGCGATGAATAATCAAATGGCTGTTAAGCCTTAACAAGGCTTTGATACCATGATAGAAAAGCACAATTGAGATGAAACAACAGTTTATTATTGAAGAATTGTATTACAAGATGATACAAATTGCATAAAGGAGTCCTCTATTTATAATAAAAAATATAAATAGGCTTGAATAATAGGCTTGTGACCGTTGCTTTGTATAATGGGCATGTGACCATTGCTTTTTTATAATAGGCATGTTACTGTTGCTTTGTTACAATGGGCATGTGACCGTTGCTTTGTTATAATAGGCATGCGACTGTTGCTTTCCCATTATTCTTTCTTTCCTTTATTATTCATATTAGAAAATTGTATTCCTACCTCCCTCATCCCATACGAGCCACCAAATCGAAAAATACCTAATCTAGACCTAAATTGCCTTTTCCACCATCAAAGACGTCACAACCCCCTTCGTCCTTCTCCTGCATATCCAGAATTTGTCCCATCTCCTTACGGGCAACTGCATCCCGAGCGGGTTCATGTGGCCGATCAGTTAGTTCAATGCAGGGAACAATTTTAAAACGGACGACCACTAAGTGGTGATTTCAGTTAATGATGATGCTCAACAACATAGCCTCCCATCCATGCCCGTAAACATGAGAAACACAACTGCCAAAGTTATAGTCTCTTCTGCATTGCTTCAAGAGGTTGCAGTTTTTTGTTCTTACATGTCCAGATTAGGAGGATAATTCCTTTGGTTCACAGTCCTTTGATTTATGTGAAATTATTAAACCATGTCTGAAGTTAGAGACGTTATTAAATAGTTTATGAGAATTCCTTTGGTACGCAGTCCCTTGATTTATGCGAAATTATTAAATCATGTGTGAAGTTAGACAAGTTATTAAACAGTTTATGAGAAATCCTCTGATTTCCAACCTATTTTCTTTGCTAATGCGGTCCCATGTGAAAATGAATGAGATTTAGTCTGTCGTAACTAATTACTTAGCATTCTGTTCATACTTATTTTAAGGATATTTGATTATACTTAGAATGCAATACATGTTGGAGCTATGATGTATTTCTGTCCAGTTTGTAATTCATATTGTTTGTAATAGTCGGTTGAAAACCAAAACATTTAAAGCAAGGCTTTACATGCCTTGGAAAGTATTTTCTCCAAAGAGGAAAAATGTATACATATAATAAATCATGATGCGGCTATTAAATTGATCTTTAATTATATATTGTAAACTATACTGGAAGGTTTGTCTTATCTTTGCGAATTATAAACTGGTTATCAGTAGCATGAAACCTTTATTTTGTGACTTGTTTAAAATAAATAGTCATTTTCTCATTCATAAAATCAGCTTTAAGCAATTAGAACAAATAATTTGTTTTGTTTCTAAGATGTTGATCGCGATCCAAGTTGAAACCAATGTCCAAGTTGAACCCAAATGCATGCATATGGTTAGCTGACTTGTTAAGATTCACTATGCCTGCTAATGTCCACCTTACAAAAATGACTTGTTAAGATTCATTAGCTGGCTTTTTTACCCGAATACTTAATTTTTATTTACCAAGTTAATGTTACACAATTATGATGTCACTATACAATCCCAAAAGGATGCAGTGGCATAGACATTCTTCCTTTTAAAAAATGAAATATGCCCACCTTACAAAAATGCAATGCTTGGTCAGGGAAGCCACCATAAGGTCTGCAAGTGCAATCCTCGACTCCATTCCAATTCTCAGGCTAAAGTAACGGAGTAGATGGATTTGAAAAGAAAGGGAAAAAATAATTCATGTAAAAGCTTCTACATAATACCTATTGAGTCCGCTCGCTAATTTTCAAGACGCACTAAAACTTAGAGTGAAAATCCTTTTTATTACACTAGGTATGATTCAACAACTGTTCTTCCAAATTTCTCCTACACATCTTTTGGTGTTTCAATAGTAGTCAATACTTTAAATAGAGTTTTCACAACATTTAACGGGTTCTTTTCACTGAATAACTGTTAGTTATATTCTTTATTTTGCGTGGTTTGCATAGAACTATAAATGTGATTTTATTCTTTCCAGTTCCCTTATGATGGTTAATGATGAAAATATAAGTCCCACATCGGGAAATGTTCAACTAAAATCCTGGATATATACTAAGAAACTACAGTTCACATCAACCAATTGGTTTTGTGAACAAACTATGTAGCTCTCTAAACTATAAAATGCCAACAGTGGTATCGGAGCCCAGGTCAACTAATTCAACTAGTTCAACTAATACGTATGTGCTTAACCGCCATACGTGCGCCACTCCATCCAAAATAGCATGATCACGTAGATGGCTCAATTACGCCACACGTGAAGGGGGAGTGATGAAAATATAAGTCCCACATCGGGAAATGTTCAACTAAAATCTTGAATATATACTAAGAAACTACAGTTCACATCAACCAATTGGTTTTGTGAACAAACTATGTAGCTCTCTAAACTATAAAATGCCAACAGTTAAATTAGCTAGAACTTATTTATATGAAAACAGATTGTTTCCAAATATTAATGATCAACTGTGCTTTTATGTATTATCTCTCTTGTTATTTACTTTAGTTATAATTGATATTGACAAATTAGGGTAACTTATTTTCAGCTGTAAAATTGTAGGAAATTTTAATGGTAAATTGCATCATATAAATATGCGGCTCATGAGGGTCTGGTGGATACACAATTTCCAGTAAATTAAGCCAAACCGATTTTCAATATAGGATTAACTCGTGTTTTCTTGGGGGAGTGGATAAGAATGTGCTGCGTATCCTGTTTTTGTGAGCCTGCTTTCTGTCGGTGACTGGGAAACTAGCTATCTTGACAGTTTTCATGCCATGGTTTATTATGTGCCTTTGTTATATACATGCCAGGCTAGCTGTGTATATTCTCCGGACTGACCATAAATGTGAGTTTTATCTCACGATTTCTTTAAACCAAGCTCAACATCAATTTAATACTAGAAATACGGGGGTAATTTTTTGAGTGTTGAACTGCCTATTGCCATGATTTTGCTGCCTTACACTGCTGCCTGTCATTACCTTTACAATATTTAGCTTGCGAGTGTTCATTATTTATAAACTTACTGATTTAGGTTGCATTGGCACATACATTTTACTTTGCCAATGGTTTTCACTGCCCTATGTTTTGCTACTTGCCACTATATGCCCAAACTGCATATAACCTAAACTGTATATCATCCATGCACCTCTGTTTTAATTGGGAGAACTTGAACATGTTGGTTTATAGTATTTAGAACTGAAACAGCATGTTACATTGGATCATGCATGTGTGTATTTTTAATGGCATGCACCCTCACCTGGATATGTCAGCTTGTTCCTTGTTCGAACTGTGAGCTGCAGCATATATGTATACACCTGTGTGTGTCTTTTATTTGCCACCTTTATACTGCTATGAGCATGGTTACTTCAGGCCTGTATGCTTGCATTGTTATTAGCACTTTGGTATTAGGCCATTTCCCCACTGTGACATGAGCTACCAATTTGTTGATACACAATATAGGCTGTGTACATACTTCGCATATAAATTTAACCATGGGAAATCTAAGCATTTAAACTATTGTTGTTCCATGACCCCACACACACACACACACACACATATATATATATATATATATATATATATATATATATATATACATACATATATATATACACACACACACGTACGTATATATGTATGTATTTATATGTGTGTGTGTTGACCTCTAAAATTGTCGTCAACACTAGAGAGTTCCAAAAATTTGAAATTTTTAGTCCAGAGCGGAGAATCATAAGAAATGTAGTAATAATGTGTGGAGAAGTAAAGGACACAGTTATTTATAGTGGTTCGGCCCGTCGGGGCCTACATCCACTTTGAAGGTTGTATTGATTTTATTACATTATAATAAAGTACAACAAGACTATTATAAGAAGCTACAATGATTAACAATGTCCTCTTAGTCATTGTTATCGATCTTCTTTACTGAGCGAGCATAGTCGAGCAGTTGCTAATGTTGTAGCTGGTCGAGTGAGGCAGAGTCGAGGCCGAGTGAGGCGGAGTCGAGGCCAAGGTCTGCGGGAGGCGGAGTCGAGACTGAGTAATGTAGAGTCGAGGCCGAGGTCCGCGGGAGGTGGAGTCGAGGTCGAGGTCGAGTGAAGCGGAGACGAGACTGAGGTCCGCGAGAGGTGGAGTCGAGGCCAAGTGAGGCAGAGTCAAGGCCGAGGTCCGCGGGAAGCGGAGTCAAGGCCGAGTGAGGCGGAGTTGAGGCCGAGGTCCGCGGGATGCGGAGTCGAACCTCGAGGTCCGCGGGAGGCGGAGTCAAGGCTCGGTGTATCCCCTCTTCCGGGTACGAATTTCGTACCCCTTGGGGATACGAAATCTGAACCCGTAGGGGTTCGAATTTCATACCCCTTCGGGGTTCGAATTTCGAACCCCTTGGGGGTATGAAATTCAAACCCAAAGAGATTCGAATTTCGAACCCCTCGGGGGTACAAAATTCGAACCCAGAGGCTCAACGTCCGAAGGAGGAGGAGCTAAGGCCTCCTCCTCCTCTTTCTTCTTCTAGAGACCCATGCCATGTCCAATAGCCATGGAGAAGCAGGCGAAGGTCCTTAATGGTGTTTTGGAGTTTCATAAAGTCCCAAGGTGTGGTTTTATGTCCAAAGGCGTGCTTGGACCTTCATGACTATGCTCATGGGTCCAAGCATATCCATCTTCTCCCTTATATGATGAAGGGAGGTGCCCAAGAGGCCTTGAGGAAGAAGATGGAAGCTATTAAGCTTGAGAAAGAGCTTAGACCAACCTCTTTGAAGTGGGAAGTGAGGGGGTATTTATAGTGATGTGGTTAGGTGGGAGTAGGTAGGAGAGTAGGTGAAAATAGGGGACCACACCCAAAAATTCGCACCTGGAGCCTGCGCATGCCAGAATTTCGCACCTAGGCCTGGGGTGCGAATTTTCGCACCTCGCTGGGTGCAAAATTCGCACCACATGGGGTGCGAGATTCGTGCCTCCTAGGGTGTGAAATCAGCACCCAGGGTACAAATTTCACAACATGTTGGGTGCGAATTTTGCACCCTGCTGGGTGCGGATTTCGCATCCGTACGGGTGCGAACTTTGCACCTAGCTGGGTGCGAAATTCGCGCCCCTGCTGGGTGTGAAATTCACACCCTGCTGGGTCCGAATTTCGCAATTTGCACCCCGAGGGGTACGAAGTTCACATTAGGAGAAGTGCGAAGGCCATGCGTATGGATGTTTGGAGGAGCAGCGAGGTTCGCAGAAGTTGTCAGCTAAATCCTGACTTTGAGTCGATCTGGTGATTCTGGGCAACACACTTGTTGGCAGAAATCGGATCACCGCCGGGAATGTGGGGCCCCGGACACCTACCGGTGCTGCGCCCAGACCCGCTTACCAGCTCGCCTTCGGCTCGGAGCACGGCTCGTCTGTGGATGAATGCCAACGGATGCCACACCCAAGGGATGTGACATTCCGTTAGTGGCCATACTCAAGTCTTCTGGTACTGGCAACGCCTCTGGGCTGTAATATCACACGGTATGTTGAGTCGAGTGTGTCTTGTGTACTTTTGGGAACCAGACCAAAAGGCTGGTTAACAGTGTGTATATATATGTTGGAGAATAGAATTTTGATGACAACAACCTTGTTTCAATTATTAACATTATTGATTATAAAATATATACTAACATTCTTGCCAGAATATATATATATATATATATACATATATATGCAGGTTATAAATATCGAAGACTATACAGTATTAGAGATTCAAAATATCAATGAATTCAAGACTCATGAATATCAAGATGATCAAGATTTCAAGAGCTTGAGATTATCAAGTACTAGAGTATAGTTTATACTTTAAACTCCGGTTAGCACTTTTCAAATTCTATTTTCAAATTCCTTTTCAAATTGGTTTCAATTTTATTTCAAACTCCTTTTCTAAAATGATTCCAATTATTAAGATTTTACTTATGATTTCAAATATATATGTATATATATATATATATGTGTGTGTGTGTGTTTATAATTTATTAAGTTTTATAATATATGTTTTAGAGTCTTATATTATATAATTTTATAAATATGTTTATATTATATATTACTATATTTTTATGCTTTAGAAAATTCATTTGAAACATTAGTTTTGATTCAAGAATTTCCACAATATATATTATTTTTAACACTTGAAAAATGATTTTAAAAATCAAAATAAAAGGTATATGCCGACATACATGTTTGAGCATGTCGACATATAATTGTCAGATTTTCAATTTTCAAAGTGACTTTTCATGTTTGAAACATTGCAGAGATGTTGCAACCTTTCAAACACTATAAATAGGGGTTAAATTCAAATTTTTTATAACTTCTTCTTCTCCGTCTTCATCCTATCTCTAACCACCATTATTATTCTTTATTTCTTAATTTCTACACTTATGCTCTGCTGATTTCATTAAAAATTATATCGTTCTTTTCTCTTCTCAATCAACTACTATCTGTTTGGAAGTGCTAATCAAGAGTCAAGGGCTGTTGTAATCATTTCGGAATTATTTGGGAAAAGGTGCGTTTCTTGTAACCCTAAAATCAAGGAAAGGGTGCAGTGTGAACCTTGTAGCCGTGAAATAAAGGATGGTGGAATCGGTGTTAACCTTGTAGCTATGAAATCAAGGGGGTTGTTAGATTGATACTAGTATTAATAAAACTCTGTACAATCCAGCGTTGCATGGGACTGGACGTAGGAGTAATCCGAACCAGTATAAAATCCGGTGTGTTCTTTCCTTTTCTGCATTTAATATTTACTTATATCCATGTCTGTTATTGTTTCTGTGTTTGTGATAATTTTTGGTGTGATAATCATTGTGTGATTCATTTAGTAATTCAAGATTGTTTAAATTTTCCATAATTTCTTTAAACACTATTCACCCCCCCTATAATGTTAGTTTTGCCATAAGATCTGTAACAACCTGAATTTTTAAAACACGTTAAAACTAGAAATCAAGGCAGAATTAAATTTTAAAATCAGAATCAGAGGAAACGGGTTACACGGTTGCGTTCGTCTCGAAATTTTACATGAAATAGAGTCCGAGTTTTCGAAAATTGGAGTCCGTATGAGGGAGATATGACCCTCTGAAGTTTCATGAATTTTCAAAATCAAAAGCAGCCCGAAATTCGAATTCGAAATTCGAATTCAAACCCCAGAATAGGCTGGGCGGGAAAATTCCCGCGCAGGGACCAGGTCGACCTGGGGGTCGACCATAGTGTCGACCTCCCAGGGACCAGGTCGGCAATAGTGTCGACCTGGGGGTCGACCTGCCTCCCGAGCCCACTTCCTGAACCTGATGCATTCTGATGTATTTGACCCCGTTTTCTGTCCAGATTCATCTGCCTAATCCTATATAAACTCACCCCTAGCCTCATTCTCTCCGCACCATTTCATTCTGTCCTTATGCTACCTTCGTGAAAATCAAAATGATAATATTTAAATTAAAAGAGACTACTTCTTCTTTGTCAAGACAACAACTAGGAATTGCAAATTGGGGGTTTTCAACTAGAACAAGACTAAACAAATAGAGATTCAACAACTGCAACAACCGTTTCAAGAATAAAATCTCTGCACTCCAATTCTCGATCCGCGCTCTATAAGTTCTAGTTACTTTGAGATTGAAACTTGTTAAATTTGATATGGACATGGAATAAAATGAAATTGGACCTAAGCTTGATTATCTATTTGGATATGTTCTTGTCTCTTCTTGAATATATGATTTTGGGTTATTTCTTATCAACTGAATCATGCCCATTCATGTTGTTGGACCTAGTTTATTATTCAAACGCCAGATTGTAACATAAATTCTTGGATCTTGACTTGTGGGAATATTTCTATTTGGGGCCTATTCATGTTGTAAATCAAATTCTTTCAGGACTATAACCTTAATATGCCTATGATTGTGGACATAAGGTTTTGCCTATGCCTATGATTATGACGATGAACATAAGACTATACCTATGCCTATGACAGAACATAAGACCATGCCTATGACTGTAAACATAAGACTATGCCTATGACTATGATGAGGATAATTGTGGCTAATCACCTATGACTCTTGACTATGAGGATTATTACCTATGATTATGAACATAAGGCCAATATCTATGACCATGACTTTGAAGCTATTACTGTTAATTGCCTATGACTATCTGCCTAGAACTATTTTTGATAATTATCCATGATTATTGTGATGAGTTGCTTATGATTCATAACTATGAGATTTCTACCTATGACTATTGGGGTTAATTGCCTAAGACTATTATAGTTGATTGTTCATGCCCATAACACTATAGTTGAAAACCATGTTGTGCACCGAATTGGCATTTTGTTGGATCGTATACCTAGGGTGTGATTTGCTTAGTTTATTCGCTATTATGTACACCAAAACCATTGGATCCATTATCCTTGTATTTGGCTTGCTTTTGCATGCCTATTCTTTTATGTCAGCGTTTACCATGACTATCGCCTTATCTTGCTAGATTTGGAATCCTATATGCCAGTGATGTTGTAACCAATTTATGTCATGCTAGTCTTGTAACCCCTTTTATCGCTTTATGCTAGTCCCTTTTGCCTATCATAGTTTTATGCTATTCCCTCTATTTCGAGATTTGGATTTATTTGTAGTATAGATTGATTCACGTTCACGTGCGATGGGAATACGATTTGGGTAGATTAGGCAAAACATGAATTGGTTATGAACATGAATTATGAACTTGATAATAGGCAAAACTTGAAACATGGACATTGTTATAACTTGAATCTGGATGTGGGCATGAATCTTATCCTTGAAACTTGACACGAACTCGACATGAAACTTGAACATGGACATGACATTAAAGTAAACATGAAAATGGCCAACTCGAGGTTGGGTTGAGTTTGCAGTGTAAATCTGCCCGGAACCGCCCGGCAAATCCAGTTACTACAAACAATAGGATCCAATGTGGGTAGTTGGTCATACCACGCTTGAAACCCGAGGTCAGACTGAGTTGTGGTGTAAATCTGCCCGGAACCGCCCGGTATATCCAGTGACCACAACAACAGGTCTGATATGAGAGGTTGCGGTGCATTAATGAATTAATGCCACATGATAGGGTTAAGTCATGTACCGCTTGAATATACTTAACCAATTTGACACGATGACATGATAGGGTTAAGTCATGTACCACTTGAATATACTTAACCAATTTGACACGATGACTTGATAGGGTTAAGTCATGAACCGCTTGAATATACTTAACTAATTTGACACGATGATTTGATAGGGTTAAGTCATGAACCCTCAAATATACTTAACCAACTTGACACATGATTCGTAGGGCTAAGTCATGAACTTAAACGACAACATTTAGCCAATTTGACATGACACATAGGCGGGTTAAGTCATGAACTTGAATTAAAACACTTAACCAACTTGACATGCTAGACTAATGGGGTTAAGTCTCGAATTTAAATGACAACACTTAACCTACTGAACGGAAACCCTAGTTACGCGGTCCTTTTCAGCAGTAACCCACTAGATGTATCACGGTACCCTGGAACTAGGCAGGGTGGGGCACGATTACTGGGCTGATTGTAAGCGACCAGAATGACGGCCGAGTTGGTGCACCATTGTAGGTTCAGGCGGACTATGGTTGTGCACGTAGTCCGGAGTTGAAAAAGCAGGCATTGGGCACCAGTAGGTTTACAATGTGCGTGCTTGATTCGTGTCGGTGGTTGGCACCCTAGGGCTTGATACACCCTATGGTGGACCTAGCACAGGTGACTACATTTCATGATTGGGCCGTATGACACAGACACATGAACGAGCCAGGACTTGTAGGGAGCCGATCGACTAATAGATCGTTACGTGGAATTCGTTAGGTAGCCTAATCCCTATTGGTCCTAGGTATCATAAACCCTAATCGAATCTAGAAAACGTTCAATAGGTAGCATAATCTCTAGTGGTCCTAGGTGGCATAAATCCTAGTTGAACACGCGATAGCTCATGATAAGGAAACCTAGCCAAAACAAGGGTGGCGGTCCAAACGATTTCAAGAATGGTGGCACTACGTTGAAGTAGTATAGAAATACGTGATGAAACCCGTATGATATACGACAAGGGACTGTACATATACATGGAAAGGATGATACGGGTTGGGGTACTAGTACAGTTGGTGCAGAGAATGTTAAACATGCGATGTTATACGTAGTTTACCTGGTTTACATAGTTTATCTTGTTACTGTAGTTTATCTTGTTACCATAGTTTATCTAGTTATCTTAGTTTAACTTGCATATCTCGTCATCATCCTTATGTTTACTTTCAGTTTATACATGTCATGTTACCTTTACTTGTTTCTATGCTGAAAGTCACTAGGACTTACCAGTCTGTATGACTGACCCGTTTTGTTTCGCCTCTTTTTCTTCCGTTCCCCCCTAGGTTCTCAGGGAGGAAGCACTACTATTTAGTTTGGACTTCTTTCTGCTTCAGGATCATCATATATGGCTTGGACTTTTCTTGGCTATGGCTGCTTTACTGTTTTACTTGGGGAATGATTTATGACTGTGGTTTTATGCTTCTTTACTATTGCAAGACAGATTTCGATGTAATGGATTTAATGGCATTTTGATGTAAAAGGCTTTAGACCTTACTAGATTTTAAAGAAATGAAATTTGGTTTTTCTTCCGTTGTTTTATACATGTTCTGTCTTGTAATATTTCTGGGTATGTTTACCTAGGTAATGCTCCACCAAATCTAGTGCATTCCCCTTGTGAGTGACACTAGTGGAGGTGGGGTGTTACATTTGGTATCAGAGCAGAAGGTTACCAGACTGGGAAAAAGTTTTTAAAACCTTTTGAAATTATTTGCAAAATGTTTACAAAGAAGCATTTTTCTAAGAAAAGTTTTGTTTTACGAATGGCATATTCCCCAAAGCCATATGTACTATCTTTTGATTCTCTCCTCGAGTCTCTTCTCTCTTTCTTTTTCACGATAGTTTGTAGGCATACGGCACTTGTCGGAGGGCAAAGGAGTGCCCAACCTCCATCAGTAGCCGCAGTAGTTCCATCTGCGCCTAATATGATTTCAAGCTTTGTAGGGTTGCCATGCGATGGAGGTAGATTTCGAGAAACTTGTCAACAAGCTATACAAGGATAGTAAGAACGAGGATAAAGAACACAAGCCTAACGATGAGAAACTTGTTGATATGGCTTAATCCACGAAGAGGAAAAAGGTGAAAGGAAAGAGGCCAAGTGAAAGAATAAAAAAGAAAAAAACCCATGACAAGAGAGACTATCTTTAGTATGGTAAAAAAGGACATGTAATTAAGTATTATAGGACAAGGACAAAGGCAAAGGACAAGATCGTCGAGAGGGCAATTGTATGCTTTCACTACTAGCGTACCTAAGAAAGGTGGTAACGTTTCTGTTAAAGGATTATCTTTTCTTTTCTGTCATCCCATTAGAACTTTGTTTTTGTACATCGCATCCTTTTGATTATGCTTCGATAGTTGAGTCTCTGCACCTTAGTACTAGCTTGAGGATCCCATTTTATTCTCAAATCCTATTAGGGAATCGGCTCATTTATTCATGACTTGTTTGGATTTGAGAATGTCTATGCTAAGTGTTGAGTTTAGAAGTAAAGCTTATGTTTTTGGGCTATGGGTTGATTCTAGGGATGGAGTGGTTGTCCAGAAATGGTACCATTCTCAAGTATGAAAAGAGGGTAGTTAGACGCTCGACTTGCCTTGGTAATTCCCTCGAAGTTAAGTGTAACCCTTAGGGTTCTTCCATGTTTAGTTACCTAGAATCTCTTGATACATTTATCGATCCGTTCTTGATACATTTATCGATCCGCTCGAGTAGTGTTCGCCACTAAGGTGGATGGTTCATTTCGCTTATGCATGATTTATAGAAAATCACCTTAGTAAGTACATTTGGCAACATGGTTGACATTTGTTTGTTTTCAAGAGATAGTTCTTCTGCGTGGAATACCTTATAGTGAGTAAACGAGATCCAGGATTCACTAGTGAATTTTGGAGAGCTTGCATGAAACCATGAGTACGCAGTTAGGTTTGAGCCGAAGGAGGATAAGGGAAAATAGGACGAGAGACAACAGTGAAATGAGTTCCAACTCATATTTTGGAAACAAGAATTAAGAAATTTTGAAGTTAAAGACGGACAAAGCACAATGGAGTTAAGCTCAAGGAAATGCGACTTAGAAGATTGAAGACTAGATACGCGCATCATATCTCTTTTTAAGAGTATATCCTTGATCCCTCTTTTCCTGTAGAGCTAATTTGCATGCTATCTTTCAAGTATATCATCTCGGTCCTATTCTCAATCCCATTTCTGTTAGAAACCCCATAGGGAGGATGACTCGTCTGTTAGTAATACATTTTGGGGCTTGAGGGTGTCCGTTGGGTTGACTAAACGCTTTGGGTATTATGGGATACGAGTTGGTTTTAGGAAGGGATTTCCTTGTGACCTAAAAGGAGTACATCATGCTTGGTTTCCTAGAATCATATATATCGGTTGGGTTGAGTAATTCTTTGGGTGTCAGCCCGATGTTGATTTCGGTCTTCGGGACTGGTGCTTAGGGAGTTCTTCTCCTATTCAGTATATATGTGACGTAGATTTCTAGCTTTGACATTGCCTGATGGGCACAAAGTTTTTACTTGCTTCTATCATTCGGCTATATCTTTAGGTAGGAACAATTGGGTGAAACATGTGTTTGAGACATGTTATTATTGATGGTTGCAAGTGGTTGCTCGTGGTTGCATAATACACATTAGGCATTAGATCAGCTCAGACACATTTTCGTATTGCATATGCATGAGTGTTTATACTTGTTTATGGATGAAATTGAATGTGTTATCATGTGAATGTTGCATATGGATGGATGTTTGAGCACGCATATAGTGTTTATATGACTAGGACTATTTGCATACATGTTGGATTCATGGCAGTAAACATATTTTGCATTAAAAAAGATCAATTAGGCCTGATCATTTGCATTAGATAAGGAACATATACACACACTTTCTGCATATGTTCATACAGCAATAGAAATCTCTTAAGGACAATGGATGCCTGTGATTGATGATTGAGTAGATGGATGATTGGATGGTAGGACACATTCTTCTTAACTTGAAGATTTCGGGGACGAAATCCTTTAAGGAGGGGAGAATGTAACAACCCGAATTTTTACAACACGTTGAAACTAGAAATCAAGGCAGAATTAAATTTTAAAATAAGAATCAGGGGAAACGGGTTACACCATTGCGTTCGTCTCGAAATTTTACATGAAATAGAGTCCGAGTTTTCGAAAATTGGAGTCCATATGAGGGAGATATGACCCTCTGAAGTTTCACAAATTTTCAGAATAAAAAACAGCTCGAAATTCGAATTCGAAATTCGAATTCAAACCCCAGAACAGGCTGGGCAGGAAAATTCCCACCTAGGGACCAGGTCGACCTGGAGGTCGACCATAGTGTCGACCTCCCAGGGACCAGGTTGACCATAGTGTCGACCTGGGGGTCGACCTGCCTCCCGAGCCCACTTCCTGAACCTGATGCATTCTGATGTATTTGACCCCGTTTTCTGTCCAGATTCATCTGCCTAATCCTATATAAACTCACCCCTAGCCTCATTCTCTCCACACCATTTCATTCTGTCCTTATGCTACCTCTGTGAAAATCAAAATGATAATATTTAAATTGAAAGAGACTACTTCTTCTTCGTCAAGACAACAACTGGGAATTGCAAACTGAGGGTTTTCAACTAGAACAAGACTAAACAAATAGAGATTCAACAACTGCAACAACCGTTTCTAGAATCAAATCTCTGCACTCTAATTCTCAATCCGCGCTCTGTAAGTTCTAGTTTCTTTGAGATTGGAACTTGTTAAATTTGATATGGACATGGAATAAAATGAAATTGGACCTAAGCTTGATTTTCTATTTGGACCTGTTCTTGTCTCTTCTTGAATCTATGATTTTGGGTTATTTCTTATCGACTGAATCATGCCCATTCATGTTGTTGGACCTAGTTTATTATTCAAACGCTAGATTGTAACATAAATTCTTGGATCTTGACTTGTGGGAATATTTCTATTTGGGGCCTATTCATGTTGTAAATCAAATTCTTTCAGGACTATAACCTTAATATGCCTATGACTGTGGACATAAGGTTTTGCCTATGCCTATGACTATGACGATGAACATAAGATTATACCTATGCCTATAACAGAACATAAGACCATGCCTATGACTGTAAACATAAGACTATGCCCATGGCTATGACGAGGACAATTTTGGCTAATCACCTATGACTCTTTACTATGAGGATTATTACCTATGATTATGAACATAAGGCCATTATTTATGACCATGACTTTGAAGCTATTACTGTTAATTGCCTATGACTATCTGCCTAGAACTATTTTTGATAATTATCCATGATTATTGTGATGAGTCGCTTATGATTCATAACTATGAGATTTCTACCTATGACTATTGGGGTTAATTGCCTAAGACTATTATAGTTGATTGTTCATGCCCATAACACTATAGTTGAAAACCATGTTGTGCACCGAATTGGCATTTTGTTGGATCGTATACCTAGGGTGTGACTTGCTTAGTTTATTCGCTATTATGTACACCAAAACCATTGGATCCATTATCCTTGTATTTGGCTTGCTTTTGCATGCCTATTCTTTTATGTCAGCGTTTACCATGACTATCGCCTTATCTTGCTAGATTTGGAATCCTATATGCCAGTGATGTTTTAACCAATTTATGTCATGCTAGTCTTGTAACCCCTTTTATCGCTTTATGCTAGTCCCTTTTGCCTATCATAGTTTTGATGATATTCCCTCTATTTCGAGATTTGGATTTATTTGTAGTATAGATTGATTCACGTTCACGTGCGATGGGAATACGATTTGGGTAGATTAGGCAAAGCATGAATTGGTTATGAACATGAATTATGAACTTGATAATAGGCAAAACTTGAAACATGAACATTGCTATAACTTGAATTTGGATGTGGGCATGAAACTTATCCTTGAAACTTGACACGAACTCGACATGAAACTTGAACATGGACATGACATTAGAGTAAACATGAAAATGGCCAACTCGAGGTTGGGTTGAGCTTGCAGTGTAAATCTTCCCGGAACCGCCCGGCAAATCCAGTTACTGCAAACAATAGGATCCAATGCGGGAGTTGGTCATACCGCGCTTGAAACTCGTGGTCAGACTGAGTTGTGGTGAAAATCTGCCCGGAACCGCCCGGCATATCCAGTAACCACAACAACAGGTCTGATGTGAGAGGTTGTGGTGCATTAATGAATTAATGCCACATGATAGGGTTAAATCATGTACCGCTTGAATATACTTAACCAATTTGACACGATGACATGATAGGGTTAAGTCATGTACTGCTTGAATATACTTAACCAATTTGACACGATGACTTGATAGGGTTAAGTCATGAACCGCTTGAATATACTTAACCAATTTGACACGATGATTTGACAGGGTTAAGTCATGAACCGCTCGAATATACTTAACCAACTTGACACATGATTCGTAGGGCTAAGTCATGAACTTAAACGACAACACTTAGCCAATTTGACATGACACGTAGGCGGATTAAGTCACGAACTTGAATGACAACACTTAACCAACTTGACATGCTAGACTGATGGGGTTAAGTCTCGAATTTAAATGATAACACTTAACCTACTGAACGGAAACCCTAGTTACGCGGTCCTTTTCAGCAGTAACCCACTAGATGTATCACGGTACCCTGGAACTAGGCAGGGTAGGGCACGATTACTGGGCTGATTGTAAGCGACCAGAACGACGGCTGAGTTGGTGCACCATTGTAGGTTCAGGCGGACTATGGACGTGCACGTATTCCGGAGTTGAAAAAGCAGGCATTGGGCACCAGTAGGTTTACACTGTGCGTGCTTGATTCGTGTCGTTGGTTGGCACCCTAGGGCTTGATACACCCTATGGTGGACCTAGCACAGGTGACTACATTTCATGATTGGGCCGTATGACACAGACACATGAACGAGCTAGGACTTGTAGGGAGCCGATCGACTAATAGATCGTTACGTGGAATTCGTTAGGTAGCATAATCCCTAGTGGTCCTAGGTGGCATAAACCCTAATCGAATCTAGAAAATGTTCAATAGGTAGCATAATCCCTAGTGGTCCTAGGTCGCATAAATCCTAGTTGAACACCCGATAACTCATGATAAGGAAACCTAGCCAGAACAAGGGTGGCGGCCCAAACGATTTCAAGAATGGTGGCACTACGTTGAAGTAGTATAGAAATACGTGATGAAACCCGTACGATATACGACAAGGGACTGTACATATACATGGAAAGGATGATACGGGTTGGGGTACTAGTAAAGTTAGTGCAGAGAATGTTGAACATGCGATGCTACATGTAGTTTATCTGGTTTATATAGTTTATCTTGTTACTGTAGTTTATCTTGTTACCATAGTTTATCTTGTTATCTTAGTTTAACTTTCCTATCTCGTCATCATCCTTATGTTTACTTTCAGTTTATACATGTCATGTTACCTTTACTTGTTTCTATGCTGAAAGTTACTAGGACTTACCAGTCTGTATGACTGACCCATTTTGTTTCGCCACTTTTTCTTCTGTTCCCCCCCAGGTTCTCAAGGAGGAAGCACTACTATTTAGTTTGGACTTCTTTCTGCTTCAAGATCATCATATATGGCTTGGACCTTTCTTGGCTATGGCTGCTTTACTGTTTTACTTGGGGAATGATTTATGACTGTGGTTTTATGCTTCTTAACTATTGCAAGACAGATTTCGATGTAATGGATTTAATGGCATTTTGATGTAAAAGGATTTAGACCTTACTAGATTTTAAAGAAATGAAATTTGGTTTTTCTTCCGCTGTTTTATATATGTTCTGTCTTGTAATATTTCTGTGTATGTTTACCTAGATAATGCTCCACCGAAGCTAGTGCATTCCCCTTGTGAGTGACCCTAGTGGAGGTGGTGTGTTACAGGATCCTTAATCCGCAATCCCTAGCAATTGGTATCAGAGCATAGATTTTCAAAAAGTTCATCATCTAAATTTTGGAAATATTAAATAGAAAATTTTGAAATGATTTATAACACTAGTTTAAATTCATGCATTGCATTAGATGCATTCAATTTTATTAAAAAACAAAGTTATCATGATACGACTTCTTGAAAAGTTTAAATGGATATATCATAGAATCATCATGACGCTGTTATTTCATATCACAATTAGTTATTTTGAAAAGTCACTAGATTCTTTGAAAAGTTGTGTTGTTATGCAGGGAAAGAAGTTATGTTTGATGACTATTGATCAAAGGACACAAGTTGTTCATTTATTAATGGAGAAGGAAAAGAAGAATATTGGCAATCTACAATGAAATGGGTACCTGATATACAAAAATTATTTTTCTTCCTCAATGTGATTTAATACTATACTTCTCTTCAAACTCTCTGCAATGCCTCTGGTTTCATGCGAATCCATCGAGAAATGGCCAAGTTATGATCCAATGAAGTTTTGATGAACAAAGGACAAAGGACAAAGAAACCAAAACTGGCCCTGGTATTTCTCATATTTCAACTAGATATTTGTATTATTTCATCCCAACTCCATTTCCAGAGTGTAATCCTTGTTCTTGTGGTCGTTTTGATGGTATACCATCAAATTACGACCAAATTGAGTGAGATATGCAGTTTGAAGTTGGCTATTCAAAACAGAAAATTATATACGGGATTTTCTATTTTCCTCTCATTGATTCAACATACCTGCGCCATAATATCATTCAAAATCTTCACTAAACCATTACTGAATTGCATCCATTGCCTTCCTCTTCGATTTGACGTTAGTTTCGTCCAATTCCATTAAGAAACGAAGAAGTCATGCCTCCCAGAAGATTGATTGAAATTGGAAAAACAGGAAGAAGAAGAAGAATAAGAGAAAATTTTTTGTGAAAAGACATGACTTTTGCGCTATTCGTAGCAGTTAAGTGCCCATCCATTCAAATTCAAATTCAAATTTTTGGCGCCAAGTGGGTTGAACTGTTAAATCATCAAAATCTTTCTTATGCATTCTTCAAATTCAGCAAATGAGTATATTATCCTGATCAGAAAAACGAGCCTGTCGCAATAGAGAAGATCTCATTGTCAAATTCTGGAAGATCTGAATGTGTGATTCATGACAATGGAAGAACAACAAAAATAATGATTGCAAAAAGAGGTACGCTTTACAATTATTTCATAACTATCATTGAATTTAGGAATATACATCTATGCACATAGTTAGGTATATAAATTCATCTTTTATATCATTTTAAATATTTTGGCACATATGTCGATACACCATAGTATACATATCAACATACCAATTTAATTAAAATCTCTTCTTATTTTAAATTTCTCTACTCTTTAAATTGGTTTTGATAAATTGAAAGGACATTTTTCCAAATATGAAAATGTCTGTTCAAACTCTAGTTATCAATTTTGATCATCTACTTATGTTCATTTTGTTTTGAAAGTATATGTTAAAAGTATATATATTGTACATAAATATGTTAATATGATTGAAATAATTTAAAATTTTCAAACATTTGATATTGTTATAAACTACAAATTTATATAGCTTTTATATGAAGTTTAAACATACATAGTTTAACTTATATATTTTTCACACATAATTTCATAACAATTTTGGGTTACATTATCATAAATACTATGTAATTAATACTAATTTTGGTTCCTTATTAAGATTTATAAAACTTGTATATATAACTCAATATTTTGGTACAATACATACATACATACATACATATACATATATACATATATACATATGATTTTTATGTATTAAATATATAGTTCAAATATAAGAAGTTATAGTTCTATAGTTTACTTGATATTACCAGATTTCATTAAAATAATTTTATTATAACTATAGATTTCTTTAAAATTTTAACATATAAATGGTTCTTTAGCAAATTAACATGTTCTGATTTCTAAAGTTTATATTTAACATTGATTTGTATTGAAAAGATTAATGTATATCTCATAATAAATTGAATTTTAAGTTCTTTTTGAAATTAGTTTTTATATATACAATTATGAATATATATATATATATATATATGTTGGAATTGTCCCACATCGAGAATTTGTCTATCTAATCTTCCTTAATATATGAGGAGTTCCCCCTTTCACATTGCCAATTGGTTTTGTGATAATATGGGGCTCCATCATTTCTTCTTCATGGTATCAGAGTAGCGATCCAAAAACTCTTCTTCATGATCTGCCCCACGTCACCCAAAAAGATCCACGTGTTAGGCTAAAGATACGCCACACGTGCGGGGGCGTGCTGGAATTGTCCCACATCGGGAATTTGTCTATCTAATCTTCCTTAATATATGAGGAGTTCCCCCTTTCACATTGCCAATTGGTTTTGTGATAATATGGGGCTCCATCATTTCTTCTTCATATGTGAAAACAGAAAATAGAATTGTATTTCTTGATTTGTCAGATGATTGTTTTCATTAGCCATAGATTGAGAAAGATAAGAGTGTAATTTTATTTAATGGCGCTCTGATACCATGTAGAAGAAATGATGGAGCCCCATATTATCACAAAACCAATTGGCAATGTGAAAGGGGGAACTCCTAATATATTAAGGAAGATTAGATAGACAAATTCCCGATGTGGGACAATTCCAACAATATATTTATAGTTTACTTCATATGGTAAAATTTTAGATTCTCTTTGAAAAGATTTTCAATATTTACTATATTATTTTTTAAAGAAGCACCCTACTAAGACTATTAAACTCCACATTTCCCGTAAAATTATTCTAATACCTACCATGAATATATTTTTTAATTGCCGTTAAACTTTTATCTTTACTATCATTTCAATCTCTTTCATTAGTATTATTAACTCAACTCTAGAAATTAATGTAAATTATCTTTATTTGATTAAAATAATTTATAATATATGTATATGCATAATAGTTAGACAACTTCTGAATATCTTTTACTGAAATAGATATCATCACCAAATCATTCTACATATTATCATTACAGATCTTATTTCATATCATACATCATTATTATAAATTACAATTGCATTTATAATTAACATCATTCACGTCATAAGTTGCACTTCATTTAATATATCATTTCATATTACTTTGCATATAACACACATTTCATACTACATTATAACCAGCATATTGCACACACTACTTTACATATTAACTATTGATTCCACACATAACAAATATACAGTATGGGGAGTTGCATGTCTTAGAAAAATATAGGATTATTAATACATAACATATTTACTTTGACTAGATTAACTTGTTTGGCTTGGTTGATTTGTTTGACTTGATTGACATGGTTGGATTTGATGTGTTTGTGTGTATAGGTTATACACATGTAGGTATTAAATAACATAACTATCTTTTTCACATTTTGTTACATATAGCTTTTCTAGTATTAAATTAAGGGGGAGCTTTATAGTTTCTAGGATTATTTGAAGTTTCAAGAAGTGTTTTTGAATAGACAAATATTTTTGCTTTGGTTGATTTGGTTTAGATTGTTTGGATTGCTTGTCAAACTTGTTTGAATTGCTTGTTTAATTTATACAATGTTTGATTATACTCCTGTTTAGTTTACTTAGTAAAATTACAATAGTATAGCCATAAGTTTAGGGGGGAATTATAAATTTTTAGATTTAAATTTAGGGAGAGTCATAGAGTAAGGGGGGTTTATTTAGAGTTATTTTGAAATATTTATATCTATTTTGAATTATTTATAGCATAGATTTAGGGGGAGTATACGTTAGTTTAGTATAGTCTAAAATCGGTAAGTATTATCTAGTTTAGTATAGGATACTATAGGTATAGTTTAGTATAGGAAAGTTTTTGATAATGACAAAGGGGGAGGAATTATAAAACAGATTGGAATAGTTTAAGGGCGAGTTATAAAGAATTCATGGTGAAAGGGGGAGTAATCAAAGAGTCAAATCAATAGGTAATATTAGGTATTAATATTTTATGAACCAAGGTTGCCATCATTATAAAGAGGGAGATTGTTGGAGATGTTAGGGATTGCGGAATGGATCGTTAAGGAAAAACTAACACTAGAGGATGGGAGGGAGGTGAATAGTGTTTTTGTGAAATTAAACAAAATCTACAACTTATATGATGTACTATATGAATCACACACCACAGAACAATCAGAGACACAAAATCAAACATAAACACAAAGATAAAAAAATGCAGAAAAGGAAAGAACACACCAGATTTTATACTGGTTCGTATTACTCCTACGTCCAGTCCGACGCAACACTGGATTGTGCAATGTTTTATTATTATATCAATATCCAAGTACAACCCCCTTGATTTCACGACTACAATGTTAACACCGATTCCAAACATCCTTGATTAAGTATATTCCCCTTGGTTTCACAGCTACAAGGTTAACACTGCTCCGGTTCCTCGATTTTATGGCTACAAGGAAACACCGTTATCCAAACACTTACCAAACGATTACAATAAACCTATAACTCTTCAATAGCACTTTGATTCAAAGAGTAATGAGCAGAGAGTGAAGAGAAGAAGTCTTATGTAAATAGAAATGAATTCGGCAAAGTATTAAGTGTAGAAATCATAAAAATGAGAAAATATAATGGTGTAAAGAAAGGAGATGAAGATGGAGAAGAAGAATGATGAAAAAATTCGAAATCAACCCCTATTTATAAGATTTGAAAAGGTTGCAACGCTTCTGGAACGTTACAAATAGTGAAAGGGCACCTCTTTTCAAATAAAAAGTATGACAGTTATATGTCAACATAGACATAAATGTATGTCGACATAAGCATGTGTAAAATTGAATTTTGAGTATTTTTGAAGTGCTTTGATATATATATATATATATATATATATATATATATATATATTGTAACAACCCGGAAATTCTGAGCCAATTTAAAATTTTTATTTTGGCAATTTTAGTGAATTTTGAATATTTAAAATGAATCATTTTAAATAATAACAACGAGAAACTTATTTTGAATAGAATTAGAACATATATATCTATATAGATCGTCGTTAGAATATAAATATTTATTTTTAATTATAAAAGGAATTGAAAATGGCGCGGTAGTTTGAAAATTCGATTTCTAATTTCAAATGAATGTACAGGATTCAAAATAAACCGGATTTTAGAGAAACCAAAAATATTAGAATCTATTTGAGAATATCTTTCCAATGAATCCGGAAAATCGAAATTTCATAGCGTGAATCAAAAGTTACGTCCAGTTGAAAATTCAGAATAGTCGCTATGGAATTCTGGCCCTTAAAAATGGAAATTTTGCAAACGACCTCGGTTTTCAACGAAACCACTTTTGTTGGATCCGTGATGTCGAGTTATTGCTAGATTTCAAAATTCGTAATTCTTCGAATCGATATGTGAGCGTGGCGAAGTAAAATGCATTTGACCAGTTTCAGTTGATTTTAATCGACTGGAAAATAGCCATTTTTCAAACAGTCTCAGAATTTGGCGAAATTAGTTTTGTTAGAACCGTATCGTCAATACGAAGTTAGAAATAATTTTTCTGGAATTTTTAGAGTCCGTATATGGGCCCGGTAAAATAAAATGCGCGTTCAAATTCAATATATTGATTTATATTTTGATTTTGACGGAAACTGATCGTAACCGCCGAATTGGGTTATGAAACATATCCCATTGTGTTCGGAATAGGGGTAATTAGCTGGGGACGACAGTCGGTGGGTCTCGTTTCGAAGTCGAAATAAAAGGTTACTTTTTCTGAGAATTAAAAATAATAATTAAATAAATTAAATAACTAAGTCAACCCCTCCTCCCTTTACTCTCTTTCTTCCCTTCCTTTCTCACGTTCATTTTCAGAAAATGAAAAAAAAAAACGCTCTTCATTTCAGCGCTCCCCCTCCTCCGCCCATCATCGGACCGCCGCCCCTACCCCACCGTGTCGCTCCGCCGAGATCCTCCCACTCCTCCGCTCCTGCTCTTCCCCCACCGCCTCTCTCCTTCTTCCCCGAACCCAAAACAGCCCCAAACCTCTTGAAACTCGAACCCTAGCTCCTACAATCCGCCGCCACCAGCCATTTCAAGCGCTCCTTCACCATACTCCAGCCCAGCGCCGCCTATCCCGCCACTCCCCTCCGATGAAGGCACTCCTCCATCCAAAACTTGGATTTTTCACAAGAAAAATGTGAGTTTTTTTCTTTGATTTTAATTTAATGAAATTAGTTTAGAAACATATAAAAAAATCAATTTTTTTATAGGATAGTTTTGAAAAAAATCAGTTTTTTTTATAGCATAATAAAAATATGATTTTTATTATACGAATAGTAATGAAAGATATGATTTTTGTGTAATGAAAGATATGATATTTTTTTTATTATGCAAACATCGACAAAGAGAAAGTTAGATTTTTATAACAAAGAAAGAAGTGATTTTTATATTATAGAAAGATTAAAAATATGATTTTTATATTATAGAAAGATTAAAAATATAATTTTTATATAATGTAGAGTAATAAAGATGTGATCTTTATAGAAGTAGCAATGTAAAAATAAGTTTTATATCTATATAGTAGCAACGTAAAAATAGAATTTTTATCTATACAGTAGCGGTGTAAAATAGAATTTTTATCTATATAGTAGCGGTGTAAAAATAGAATTTTTATTTATATAGTAGCAGTGTAAAAATAGAATTTTTATCTATATAGTAGCGGTGTAAAAATAGAATTTTTATCTATATAGTAGATGTGTAAAAATAATTTTTTTATCTATATAGTAGCGGTGTAAAAATAGAAATTTTATCTATATAGTAGCGGTGTAAAAATAGATTTTTTATCTATATAGTAGCGGTATTTAAATAGAATTTTTATCTATATAGTGGCGGTATAAAAATGTGATTTTTATCCATATAGAGTGATTATAAAAATGTGATTTTTGTATGCATAACAACAATATAAAAAATGTGATTTTTATATATGTAGTGGCTACGGACAATGAAATTGACAAAAGGCGAGCACGGCGAAGATTTTCTACACATAAAGAGTCACGGTGAATTGGTTTAGCTAGTCGGTGAGAACTTCTCACTTTAAATTTTCTTTTCTAGTTAAAAATATATACTAGAATGCAGACGGTGCTTAGCAGCACCTGACGCCCACCGTCCACAGACCATGGACTACTTGTATGCTTGTTGGATGTGTTGTGAAGTTTGTTTGTGATGTTGATGTGAAATGGATAATAAAACATACATGTGTGTAATAAATTATTTTATCGTTAAAAGTATAATTTTTAACATGAATTTGAATAAATTAATATTCATTTACAAACCGGACGGTTTGTTTGTGCTCACCCATTTGAAGGATATTGATTTGAACGATAAATTTTACACGTCGCCCAACTGCACAAATAATATTCAGTGTTTGTGGATTGAAACCCCACACGGGCGTTGGGATGATATTTGGCATACACTAATCCCAATTATTTAGTTGTATGTCGATCGATTGGTCGACAGACTGTGTAAACATTAATTATTTATATTTAATGCTTATGCAGTTGCGTGGTGCACTTTGGATGATGGTTGATTATTTATCGTTGCTATTATATACATGTGTTGTATGGAATCCATATGATTAACATTATATGGTAATTGATTGGGCCTCATTCCAATTGGGAAAATAAAGAATATAATAAAATATATATTCATGTGTTGAATAGAATAAAATATATATTCATGTGTTGAATAGAATAAAATATATATTCATGTGTTGAATAGAATAAAATATACATTCATGTGTTGAATAGAAAAAAAAAAATATTCATGTGTTGAAAATATTCATGTGTTGAGTAAAATATTTTAAACAATAAAATTTACATCTTTATCATAATTTTATAAAATATATTAAATAACAAAAATAGTCATGTGTTGACGATGCTCATGTATTGAGAATATTCATGTGTTGAATAAAATATAGATTCATTTGTTGAATAGAATAAAATATATATTCATTTGTTGAATAGAATAACGAAGTTATTGAAATATATAAAGCCGTGTTGATTAGATATGCGCCATTATGACGCGAACGATATTTATATCGATTATATTAATTTTTATAATGAATATAGAAAAAGAAGTGATTTCAAAATATAACGTTTTGAAAATATTATTATTTATATATTAATGATATGATTCAATTTTGATTTGAAACTGAATATGAAGTTGAAATTGTTTTGAAAACGAATTTAAAATGATTTATACAATACGTTTTGAATTGAAATCGACGAAGTATATATTATATATATATATTATATATATATTAATGGCCTGAATAGAATGCGCTGCGCCGCGGCAGTTCATGAATTTCGACCATTGACTTCGAGTTGATGTTACGGGAGATCCGACCGTCGGATTCTCCTAAAACCGGAACCTTGGGTTCTATCGAAAAGAGATTTCCAATGAATATTAGAAATTTGAAATCTAACAGTTGGATTTGGAATTATGTCCAAATCAAATTTGGAAAAGGTAGCTGTAAGTACGGTTCGGTGGCCGCTATTGAAAACCGACTGTATGGGTGTTGATAAAATTATTAAAAATATCAATAATTTGTGTGAAATCATAAAAAAATGATTTGTGAAGAATTGGGATGAAAAATTCCAAATTTGAAAAGATAAAAATAGATTTTTATCGAAATGATCTAGTTTTGAACTAGAATTATAATCCCATTTATTTTTAAAATAAATAAAGTGGATTTGAAATGGTTTTGAGAATAACCAGAATTTCCAATATACAAAGTGGAAATGGATTTGAATCGAAATTGGCTTTGGAATATTTCGATGTTGGATTTCGTGATTATACAGATATTGTTATGTAAATTTGAAAGATATATTTATATCGTTATTTCCAATACTATATTTGTTGGTCATAGAATTTGATATTGAATATAAGCCGATATATTTTCTATTCAGAGCCTTGTATTTAATATTAAACATGATTTGGATTTGTCGTGAATGGTGTCTTCATTAACACTGTTCTTAAACCCAGTTGAGAAAAAGATTAAATCTTTCTATTTAGATTTAATGAAGTGTACCAATTAAATAATATTAATTGGAATTGAATTTAAATTTGTTTTTGGGTTTATCATGAGCGGTGTTTTGAATAACACCTGTTCTTTAACCCGATTAACAATAGGAAGTGATTTTTGGTTTATCGTCAACCTTGTTTTAGATGACATTGGCTCTTTAACCCACTTAAAGACATGATATTGATTTTTGGGAAGATTAAAACTAAGTGGAGTTTTAATGAATCTTTAATTAGATTAAAGTGATCGAGGATGGAGTATCACCAGTTTTGCTCCAAAGCTATAGTTAAATCTTTAATTAGATTTGAACGTGAAATGGTAATTAATATTTACCGATTACACCGTGGTGTTAGATATGGAGTATTATCAGTTTTGCTCCATGGGATGAATAGGTTGGGATTGGGAAATAAAATAAATAATTACTTTGGTGTGGTTCGCTAACCCCGACTAGTTTGGAAAACCTTAACACGGTTTGAAATGATATCCAAAGGAAGATTAAAGAATAAATTTAGAAGAATTTATCTTTGATAAAATTAATGGGAACCTTTCCCTAAGAATGTGAAAATTTGAATAAAACAATATTATGAATTGGAATGAGGTGTATGTTGTGTTTGTGAAACACTTGTTTATTTTATATGCGGGTTATTCGGAAAGGCCGGGTTTATACCCATTCTGAATAACCGATTCGACGATAAGTCGAAGATGAAGACGGTGGTTGAAGATCGGAAGTCTTCACATCGTTTGGATGATTATTGATGATCTTGATTGGGCTATACACCCAAGAGGAGGGAATCAGTCGGTGATCGTCCAGACGTACATGAAGATCGATGGATATGCGAGGAAAGTGCCTCCGATTTCGTTCAAACCCAGAACGAACTTGTAAATGGACTGTGTGTCTGACATTGGATTTTATTCCGTGTTGATTGATCTCTATTAAATATACATCTGTTTGGCGGCGGAGAATTTATTCTCTTGCTTAACGCCCATCTCTGAGACGTACGAGCTCAGAGGTTATATATCGATGGACATCACTCGCATGGAGTGAATTGCCTGTGTGGCATGCCTAAGTGGTAGATGATCAAGGCTTATGTTGAAAAGCAAAGTCTTGTGGTTGATGATCAAAGTACAGCCTGTGTGGCATAGCTTTGTGTATAGTGTTAATTCGCGAGCCTCACACCTCGGTATGAGTCAAAAACGGGATAGTGACTGCAGGGAGAGCACGACGTTTATTTCTAGCTATGGGTGATGTCAGTGACCTACCAGCCCTAACATTTATATAATTTTTACCTATATGGTTGTCGGATGTGAGGTGCCTCGAATATATGGTCGATAACTGGCACTATGTGAGCCGACGTACAGACCATTATATAGGTCCTATAGGACCGGGAAGCGTGTGTTCAGGAATAACTAATCCTCAAAAGTAAGAGAGGACCGACCCTGAAGATCCAAGGATCGCTGTGTGTGGTCCTGAGACATTTGCTAGAGTGTCTCGAACGGAGAGGAGCTTGTCCCTTGCCTCGACTCATGATGGAATCCAATTTCCAATACGTGATAATTCAGTTTTATTTGTAGAACCTAGTATGGCGACATAGTAGATGGTAGCTATGCTGCCTATGATTGATACTTATGATCGAAATTGTTTTGACACTATACATTTATAGTAATATCAAAATAATCTGTTTTTAAACGTATCAAGCATTCTTTGGCTATTATAAGGCAAAACCCTATCCTCCGGCTTGCGTTGCATTGTGTGATGGGACCTGGGTTTTATAATAGCTTCATTTTTCTTTATTTAGCATTGCGCTGTTTGTTTTATGCACTGGTATTCTTGGGAGGAAACCCGTTCCGTGTTATACGGTGTGGTCCCTTGATTTACCTAACTTTAAGAATAAGGATTTATAACTGTTTTAGTTCTCACACCAGTCACATGACTGACCTAGAGTTTATTGTTTTAACCTAAACTCTGGGTGCCCTTATTTTCCGCATGGGAAGCTAGTGGTTGGGTTTTGCAGATTTATTTCACAGGATCCTGGTTTATAGCTGAAGTGATATTCGGAAAGCTCTGTATCCATGTATTTCTTTCAGTTATGTTTTGTATTATTTTTCCGCTGCTATGTAATTAAATGTAATTTATTGTAATCTCTGATATTTATCATATGTGTAATATTTATTCATACTCTGTATATTCTTGTATTCTGATGGAATTGTTGTAAGAAGCAATGAAATGTTCTTCTGTTTGTGTTCTGATTTGTGTTGTTCTCAAAGAAATCCGGGCTTTCCTTTACGGGGAAGTTCAGGTCGTTATAGAGTGGTATCAGAGCTTTGGTTTACAAAGCTCGAGAACAAGACACATTAGAACTAAACGAGAGAATTCATCAGATATTGGATAAGTAATATCCAATTAGAATGACTCGTTAGAGATAGGATCAGTAGTATCCTAGAACGATTGTGAAGAGTATATTTTTAAAATTGAAAACAATATTGTTTCGAAAATTTAAACCATTTGCTACGTATTTGATTATTAATTTATATTGAATTTGGAAAATCCAATATATAAAGATTTTGCATATACGCGTCATGAACGTATATTCGAAGTTTTAATATACTGGATAGATATAAAATCACACTCTAGTTGCCCGAGGATAATTCTGATAATGCTGCAGCGTTATCAGTATTTATTTTCGTGTATCGAAGGTGTGATATCTATATATTTCCATCAGACTAGTGTGAGAACCAAAACTAGATAGGGCTTATTGTTGTGATTTGGCATCAAAAACATGATTTTCTGTATATATATCAAAATTATGAATTTGAAAAGCTAATCAGCTAATTGATTGATGGTTGTGTTGTTTGGTTATGGGTTTGATATTTTTAACCATTATGCCAAATTGAACCGAATATTGAACTGTATCGAAAATTGTTTGAAAATGCATATACATGTACTTACATTGAATAGGTCATAGCAAGGAGGCTAGAGCAGAAGAATAAAATTGTTTGCCCGACAAATGGGTACATGTTTATTAATTTCTTAGGTTTTGGATGATTTTATAAGCCGATTGGCTAGCCGCTTGGCTATTTCTTTTTCTTTTTGGATTGATGAGGGCCATGGGAGGCTATTTGAAAAATCCTGAGGTACTCGGTGCAGGGGAGGTTATGGCGAAATTTTTCGAAAATTTAGGGTGTTATCCAAATTTTTGAAAAATTTGAAAGGTTCTTAGAAACTGAAAAGTTGAAGAACTTAGGCCGTAAAGAAAATAATGGAAGTTGAGTTGGTTTGTTAAACAACTTTCAGCTTTGTTCCTTTTCGGGGACGAAAAGTTTTAAGTGGGGGAGATTGTAACAACCCAGAAATTCTAAGCTAATTAAATTTTTTTATTTTGGCAATTTTAGTGAATTTTGAATATTTAAAATGAATTATTTTAAATAATAACGACGAGAAATTTATTTTGAATAGAATTAGAACGTATATATTTAAGAATATAAATATTTATTTGTAATTATAAAAGGAATTGAAAATGGAGCGGTAGTTTGAAAATTCGATTTCTAATTTCAAATGAATGTGCAAGATTCAAAATATATCGGATTTTAGCGAAACCAAAAATATTAGAATCTATTTGAGAATATCTTTCCAACGAATCCGGAAAATCGAAATTTCATAGCGGGAATCAAAAGTTACGTCCAGTTGAAAATTCAGAATAGTCGCTATGGAATTCTGGCTCCTTAAAATGGAAATTTTGTAAACGACCTCAGTTTTTGACGAAACCACTTTTGTTGGATCCGTGATGTCGAGTTATTGCAAGATTCCAAAATTCGTAATTTTTCGAATCGATATGTGAGCGTGGCAAAGTAAAACGCGTTTGACCAGTTTTAGTTGATTTTAATCGACTGGAAAATAGCCATTTTTCAAACAGTCTTAGAATTTGGCGAAGTTAGTTTTGTTAGAACCGTATCGTCAATATGAAGTTAGAAGTAATTTTTCTTGAATTTTTAGAGTCCGTATGTAGGCCAGGTAAATTAAAATGCGCGTTCAAATTCAATATATAGATTTATATTTTGATTTTGAGGAAACTGATCGTAACAGCCGAATTAGGTTACGAAACATATCCCATTGTGTTAGGAATGGGTGGTAATTAGCTAGGGACGACAGTCGGTGGGTCTCGTTTTGAAGTCGAAATAAAAGGTTACTTTTTTTGAGAATTAAAATAACAATTAAATAAATTAAATAACTAAGTCAACCCCTCCTCCCTTTACGCTCTCTCTTCCCCTCCTTTCTCACGTTCATTTTCAGAAAACGAAATAAAATAAAAAACCGCTCTTCATTTCAGCGCTCCTCTTCCTCTGCCCATCATCGGACCGCCGCCCCTAGCCCACCGTGTCGCCGCGCCGGGATCCTCCAACTCCTCCGCTCCTCCTCTTCCCCCACTGCCTCTCTCCTTCTTCCCCGAACCCAAAACAGCCCCAAACCTCATGAAACCCGAACCCTTGCTCCTAAAATCCGCCGCCACCAGCCATTTCAGGCGCTCCTCCACCATACTCCAGCCCTAGCGCCGCCTATCCCGCCACTCTCCTCCGATGAAGGCACTACTCCATCCAAAACTTGGATTTTTCACAAGAAAAATGTGAGTTTTTACTTTGATTTTAATTTGATGAAATTAGTTTAGAAACGTATAAAAAAATCAGTTTTTTATAGGATAGTTTTGAAAAAAAATCAGTTTTTTTATAGCATAATAAAAATATGATTTTTATTATACGAATAGTAATGAAAGATATGATTTCTACGTAATGAAAGATATGATTTTTTTAATTATGCAAATATTGACAAAGAAAAAGTTAGATTTTTATAACAAAGAAGTGATTTTTATATTATAGATAGATTAAAAATATGATTTTTATATTATAGAAAAATTAAAAATATAATTTTTATATAATGTAGAGTAATAAAGATGTGATCTTTATAGAATTAGCAATGTAAAAATAGGATTTTTATCTATACAGTAGCAATGTAAAAATAGAATTTTTATCTATATAGTAGTGGTATAAAAATAGAATTTTTATCTATTTAGTAGCGGTGTAGAAATAGAATTTTTATCTATATAGTAGCGGTGTAAAAATAGAATTTTTATCTATATAGTAGCGGTATAAAAATAGAATTTTTATCTATATAGTAGCGGTGTAAAAATAGAATTTTTATCTATATAGTAGCGGTGTAAAAATAGAATTTTTATCTATATAGTAGCGGTATTAAAATAGAATTTTTATTTATATAGTAGTGGTATAAAAATGTGATTTTTATCCATATAGAGTGATTATAAAAATGTGATTTTTATATACATAGCAACAATAATGTG
Organism: Allium sativum; assembly: GCA_030737875.1. NCBI lineage: Eukaryota > Viridiplantae > Streptophyta > Magnoliopsida > Asparagales > Amaryllidaceae > Allium > Allium sativum. The sequence continues at coordinate 11,658,714 of CM060917.1, forward strand.
ATTTTTATATATGTAGTGGCTACGGACAATGAAATTGACAAAAGACGAGCACGGCGAATATTTTCTACACATGAAGAGTTGCGGTGAATTGGTTTAGCTAGTCGGTGAGAACTTCTCACTTTAAATTTTCTTTTCTAGTTAAAAATATATACTAGGATGCAGACGGTGCTTAGCAGCACTTGACACCTGCCGTCCACAGACCATGGAAGACTTGTATGCTTGTTGGATGTGTTATGAAGTTTGTTTGTGATGTTGATGTGAAATGGATAATAAAACATACATGTGTGAAATAAATTATTTTATCATTAAAAATATAATTTTTAACGTGAATGTGAATAAATAAATATTCATTTACAAACCGGGCAGTTTGTTTATGTACACCCATTTGAATGATATTGATTGGAACGATAAATTTTACACGTCACCCAAATGCACAAATAAAATTCAGTGTTTGTTGATTGAAACCCTACATGGGTGTTGGGATGATATTTGGCGTACACTAATCCCAATTATTTAGTTGTATGTCGATCGATTGGTCGACAGACTGTGTAAGCGTTAATTATTTATATTTAATGCTTATGCAGTTGTGTGGTGCACTTTGGATGATGGTTGATTATTTATCGTTGCTATTATATACATGTGTTGTATGGAATCCATATGATTAACATTATATGGTAATTGATTGGGCCTTATACCAATTGGGAAAATAAAGAATATAATAAAATATATATTCATGTGTTGAATAGAATAAAATATATATTCATGTGTTGAATAGAATAAAATATACATTCATGTGTTGAATAGAATAAAATACATATTCATGTGTTGAAAATATTCATGTGTTGAGTAAAATATTTTAGACAATAAAATTTACATCTTTATCATAATTTTATAAAATATATTAAATAAAAAAAAATTCATGTGTTGACGATGCTCATGTGTTGAGAATATTCATGTGTTGAATAAAAGATAGATTCATGTGTTGAATAGAATAAAATATATATTCATTTGTTGAATAGAATAACGAAATTATTGAAATATATAAAGCCGTGTTGATTAGATAGCGCCATTTTGACGCGAAGGATATTCATATCGATTATATTAGTTTTTATAATGAATATAGAAAAAGAAGTGATTTCAAAATATAACATTTTGAAAATATTATCATTTATATATTAATGATATGAAATATTCAATTTTGATTTGAAACTGAATATGAAGTTGAAATTGTTTTGAAAATGAATTTAAAACGATTTATAAAATACATTTTGAATTGAAATCGACGAAGTATATATATATTATATATATATATATATACATATATTAATGGCCCGAATAGAACACGCCGCGCCGCGGAAGTTCGTGAATTTTGACCATTGACTTCGAGTTGATGTTACGGGAGATCCGACCGTCGGATTCTCCTAAAGCCGGAACCGTTGGGTTCGTATCGAAAAGAGCTTTCCAATGAATATTAGAAATTTGAAATCTAACGGTTGAATTTGGAATTATGTCCAAATCAAATTTGGAAAAGGTCGCTGTAAGTGCGGTTCGGTGGCCGCTATTGAAAACCAACTGTACGGGTCTTGATAAAATTATTAAAGATATCAATAATTTGTGTAAAGTCATAAGAAATGATTTGTGAAGAATTGGGATGAAAAATTCCAAATTTGATAAGATAAAAATAGATTTTTATCGAAATGATCTTGTTTTGAACTAGAATTATAATCCCATTTATTTTTAAAACAAATAAAGTGGATTTGAAATGGTTTTGAAAATAACCAGAATTTCCAATATATAAAGTGGAAATGGATTTGAATCGAAATTGGCTTTGGAATATTTCGATGTTGGATTTTGTGATTATACAGATATTGTTATGGAAATTTGAAAGATATATTTATATCATTATTTCCAATATGATATTTGTTGGTCGTAGAATTTGATATTGAATATAAGCCGATATATTTTCTATTCAGAGCCTAGTATTTAATATCAAACGTGATTTGGGTTTGTCGTGAATGGTGTCTTCATTACACTGTTCTTAAACCCAGTTGAGAAAAAGATTAAATCTTTCTATTTAGATTTAATGAAGTGTACCAATTAAATAATATTAATTGGAATTGAATTTAAATTGGTTTTTGGGTTTATCGTGAGCGGTGTTTTGAATAACGCCTGTTCTTTAACTCGATTAACAATGGGAAGTGATTTTTGGTTTATCGTGAACCGTGTTTTAGATGACATTGGCTCTTTAACCTAGTTAAAGACATGACATTGACTTTTGGGAAGATTAAAACTAAGTGGAGTTTTAATGAATCTTTAATTAGATTAAAGTGACCGAGGATGGAGTATCACCATTTTTGCTCCAAAGAGATAGTTAAATCTTTAATTAGATTTGAACGTGAAATGGTAATTAATATTTACCGATAACACTGTGGTGTTAGATATGGAGTATTACCAGTTTTGCTCCATAGGATGAATAGGTTGGGATTGGGAAATAAAATAAATAATTACTTCGGTGTGGTTCGTTAATCCCGACTAGTTTGGAAAACCTTAACACGGTTTGAAATGATATCCAAAGGAAGATTAAAGAATAAATTTAGAAGAATTTATCTTTGATAAAATTAATGGGAACCTTTCCCTAAGAACGTGAAAATTTGAATAAATGAATATTTTGAGTTGGAATGAGGTGTATGTTTTGTTTGTGTAACACTTGTTTATTTTATACGCGGGTTATTCGGAAAGGCCGGGTTTATACCCATTCTGAATTACCGATTCGACGATAAGTCGAAGATGAAGACGGTTATTGAAGACCGGAAGTCTTCACATCGTTTGGATGATTATTGATGATCTTGATTGGGCTGTACACCCAAGAGGAGGGAATCAGTCGGTGATCGTCCAGACGTACATGGAGATCGATGGATATGCGAGGAAAGTGCCTCCGATTTCGTTCAAACCCAGAACGAACTTGTAAATGGACTGTGTGTCTGACATTGGATTTTATTCCATGTTGATTGATCTCTATTAAATATACATCTGTTTGGCGGCGGAGAATTTATTCTCTTGCTTAACGCCCTTCTCTGAGACGTACGAGCTCAGAGGTTGTATATCGATGGACATCAGTCGCATGGAGTGAATTGCTTGTGTGGCATACCTAAGTGGCAGATGATCAAGGCTTCTGTTGAAAAGCAAAGTCTTGTGGTTGATGATCAAAGCACAGCCTGTGTGGCATACCTTTGTGTATAGCGTTAATTCGCAAGCCTCACACCTCTGTATGAGTCAAAAACGGGATAGTGACTATGGGTGATGTCAGTGACCTACCAGCCCTGACATGTATATACTTTTTACCTGTGTGGTTGTTGGATGTGAGGCGCCTCGAATATATGGTCAGTAACTGACACTATGTGAGCCGACGTACAGACCATTATATAGGTCCTATAGGACCGGGAAACGTGTGTTCAGGAATAACTAATCCTCAAAAGTAAGAGAGGACCGGCCCTGAAGATCCAAGGATCGCTGTGTGTGCTCCTGAGACTTTTGCTAGAGTGTCTTGAACGGAGAGGAGCTTGCCCCTTGCCTCGACTCATGATGGAATCCAATTTCCAGTATGTGATAATTCGGTTTTATTTGTAGAACCTAGTATGGCGACATAGTAGATGGTAGCTATGCCGCCTATGATTGATACTTATGATTGAAATTGTTTTGACACTATACATTTATAGTAATATCAAAATAATCTGTTTTTAAACATGTCAAGCATTCTTTGGCTATTATAAGTTAAAACTCTATCCTCCAGCTGGCGTTGCATTGTGTGATGGGACCTTGGTCTTATAATAGCTTTATTTTTCTTTATTTAGCATTGCGCTGTTTGTTTTATGCACTGGTATTCTTGGGAGGAAACCCGTTCCGTGTTATACGGCGTGATCCCTTGATTTACCTAACTTTAAAAATAAAGATTAATAACTGTTTTAGTTCTCGCACCAGTCACATGACTGACCTGGAGTTTATTGTTTTAACCTAAACTCTGGGTGCCCTTATTTTTCGCACGGGCAGCTAGTGGTTGGGTTTTGCAGATTTATTTTCACAGGATCTTGGTTTATAGCTGAAGTGATATTCGAAAAGCTCTGTATCCGTGTATTTGTTTCAGTTATGTTTTGTATTATTTTTCCGCTGCTGTGTATTTAAATGTAATTTATTGTAATCTCTGATATTTATCATATGTGTAATATTTATTCATACTCTGTATATTCTTGTATTCTGATGGAATTGTTGTAATAAGCAATGAAATGTTCTTCTGTTTGTGTTTTTCTCAAAGCAATCCGGGCTTTCCTTTACGGGGAAGTTCGGGTCGTTACATATATATATATATATATATATATATATATATATATATATATATAAAATTCTGGAAACTCTTAAATTAGAACATAGTGTTGTAAATGAATATTATAAAGTAGTAAATCATTTGAAACCATAAGTATAAACTATATAAACATATTTACAAAATTATAAAGTTTGAAACTATATAAATAAAATGTATATAAAGTATAAATATATAAAACTTAAAAAGCTTTGAGTTTAAATCAAAAGTATAACAGTGAGGATAAATATAAAATTAGAAATTAGAATTTGATTTTGAATTTGAACCGGGAGTGCTATTCAGAGTCTTACATAAACTAATATCTGGATTCTGAAAATCTAATATCTTTAAACTGTATACTCTTCAGTATTAATTCCTGTGTATAATTCCTGCATACTTATATATATATTCTAGACAAAAGTGTTAGTATATATTTTATAATCAATTAATATTGAAATAAGGTCGTTGTCATCAAAACTCTATTCTCCAACAGGAGAATGGAATTTTGCTAATAACAACCTTACTTCAATTATTAACATTATTGATTATAATATATATACTAACAATCTTGCCTAGAATATATATATATATGTGTGTGTACAGGATATATGGAAGATATAAATATTGAAGATTATACAGTATTAGAGATTCAAGATATCAAGGAACTCAAGACTCATGAGTATCAAGATAATCAAGAGCTCAAAATTATTGAGTAACAAAATCTAGTTTATATGTAAAACTCCGGTTAGCACTTTCAAATTAGGTTTTCAAATTCCTTTTCAAATTGATTTCAATTTTATTTCAAACTCCTTTTCTAAAATGAATTCAAATTATTAAAATTTTACTTATGATTTCATATATATATATATATATATTTTTGTGTGTGTGTGTGTGTGTTTATAATTTGTAAAGTTTTATAATATATATAATATGATTTATGGTCTTATATCATATAATTTTATAGATATGTTTATTTTATGTATTACTTTGTTTTTATATGTCTTTATACTTTAGAAATTCATTTTGAAACATTTGTTCTGATTCAAGAATTTCCACAATATATATATTAGTTTTAACACTTGAAAAATGATTTTAAAAATCAAAATAAAAGGTACATGTAGACATACATGTTTTAGCATGTTGACATATAACTGTCATATTTTCAATTTCCAAAGGAAGTGTCTTTTCATATTTGAAACATTTCAGAAACGTTGCAACCTTTCAAACACTATAAATAGGCGTTATATTCGAATTTTTTATAACTTCTTCTTTTCCATCTTCATTCTATCTCTAACCGCCATTATTATTCTTTAACTTCTTGATTTCTACACTTGTACTCTGGTGATTTCAACAAAAATTATATCAATCTTTTTCTCTTCTCAATCTCTATTAACTACTATCTGTTTAGAATTGCTATTCAAGAGTTCTAGGGTTGTTGTAATCATTTGGGAGTTGTTTGGGAAAGGTTGTGTTCCTTGTAGCCCAGAAATCAAGGAAAGGGAGCAGTGTGAACCTTGTTGCCGTGAAATCAAGGGAGTTGGAAGAATAATACTAGTATTAACGAAACTTTGCGCAATCCAGCGTTGCGTGAGATTGGATGTAGGAGTAATTCGAACCAGTATAAAATCCAATGTGTTCTTTCCTTTTTTGCATTCTATATTTACTTATGTCTGTGATTGTTTCTATATTTGTGATCATTTCCGGTTTGATAATCATTGTGTGATTCAAATAGTAATTCAAGATTGTTTAAAATTTCCCTAATCTCTTTAAAACACTATTCACCCCCCTTGATTATTAGTTTTGCCTTAAGATCCTTAATCCATAATACCTAATAATATATATATACACACACATGAACATGCTAGAAAGCCCAAATGAATTTAGGGCAGATTGTCAGGTTTTACAAATAAACCGTTCAGATTTATTAAATCTTGTAAATGAACGTTTCCCCATGAACTATGTAATAACCCGGATTTTTTGTCGATTTATTTTAAACATTTAATATTTGTTTTAAATATGAGTTGATAATATAAATGGAATTTTATATGGAGTTTATCGATCGAATACGATTTAATCGAATTATCATAATACAGAAACAAAAATAATTTAATTCAAATTTAAATCTATATTGGAACAATTCAGATGACCAATATAAATGCTATTTGAATATAAAACGATAACAATAATAATTATTTGTCGAAGAGTTGATTGGTTTAAATTAAAATTATTATATCGATTTAAATTGATATCTTCTTCATACGATTAAATTAGGCTTCAAAACCTGTCCCAGTAGGTTCAGAATAATGGCATAACCTTAGGAATGTCAGTTGCTGCGTTTAAATAGGAGTTTGGAAACACGCGATAATCTAAATTAAACAGTTCCACGTCGGTTCAAAATAAAATTTACATCAGTTCAAATTAATTTAAGGCCAACCTATATTTTTATTACTTCTTTCCTAAGCCAATAAAAATATAAAACTCACCTTAGCTAATGAAAAATAACGTAGGCTACCTATCTTCAATCACTTCTTCTTTTAATTTCTGGTCCATAATGTCTCCCTCCTTCAATACAAAGTAAAACTTTAATCATTGTACTTGTTATTCCACATTTTATTCTATAAAACCAAGCATCGCCCTTCGTGTTTTCTTCATTCTGAAACCAACAATTCATTCAAGCTTCAGCCTACATTCCCTTTTCTCTATCAAACACAAATTGAATGGAATGGAAAATGGTTGCTCCTCTTAATCTTTCCTCATTCAGACTCGAATGTTTATACTCAACGAGATCTAAAAAAATTCGCGATCCAATACTGAGGCGCAAGCATATAAAAGGAAGGAAAATTGAGTGATTGGTATTGAGTACGAAAGGGGATTATGGGCTCGAAATCAAATGGTTGACTTCGAGCTCGCAAGCAACATCAATGAGGAATCGTGATCTCAGCTCAACGCTGGAAAGGGATCACAACTCGGGGGGGCGCGATGTGGGTTCGAAAGGGATTACCATGAGTTGTTAGAAGGATGTTGCGGGAATTCGACATAGAATAAGGTCACAATGAATAAAGTTGGGTTGTTGTGATTTTACTGGGAGTAGTAGGGGTTCAACAGTAAATGTTTTTTTGGATTCGATCTTTGTTTTGGGGTTACAAGTTAAATTTCTCTGGTGATCAATGTAAGAGCTGCATCTGTAGAGAAGCGTACAGGGATTAGAGGTAGAAGTCCTGATATATTTCTAGTCGTTTGTAGCCTGTCGAGTTCGAAATGGAAAGACGATATGGGTGGTGATAAGTTGTATTCCGGTTCAGCTGTAGTTGGTAGTGCTGAATAAAGTGTAGTTCAGTAGTGATGGAATAAAGAAGAAGTTCAATGGTGAAGTTTAGTAGAAGTAATGGATTAAGGTAAACTTGGCAATTAAGTTTAAATTAATTACTTAAAATAATTTTTGAAATTTTACATGCAATATCTATCTCATTTAGATCCAAATTAAGTGCAATCAAGAGCGTGAGGTTCATATTGACGTAGACTTTGCTTCAAATTTGAATTGGAGTGCTTTAGAGGCTGTGGAATTTCTTATTGAATTAAACATTTGTTCAATTTAATCAGAGATCAATCACTATTTTCAACGATAAAAATCAATGTGAGTAAACTCACTCTCTGGATTCGTTTATAATTTTATTATAAACGAATTTTTATTTTTAAATAATTTTTATATGTTGTTTGTTAGTTGTTTGGATGCATTGAAATATTATTGTGGCTATATATATATATAAAAGTTATATAGGCTTGGTGGTTGTGACTATTATATATACATACATACAAACATATATATATATATACACATATCGGTGGTTGGATATTTCTCGCAGTACCGGTAGCGGATGCACATAGTATCATTAGCGGATGACCCTATGTGCCCCCACAATATATACAGTGGATGACCTTCTATATCGCGATATCCTGTCTTGAAGCAGGATGAGTATTATTTATGTTGGCTAATATCTGTGGATGTAGGAAAACAGGTTGGAGGGATTTAGCTAGATTCCTCAAAAATTTATTATTTGTTGCTTTCAAATATATTATCATATATGATGTGTTAGAAAACTTATAACTAATAATTAGATGTTTTGGATGTTAGAATATCACTGGCCTAATATTGATATATGAAAATATCGTGAAAAGGGATTTAGGGATTTAAAAAGGGAAAATATATTTTTCTAAAACTAGAATTTGAATTTCGAATGGGGTAAGAAATATTAACTTGTTTTGAATAATAAAACAAGTAATGAATTCATAAGCAGTGTTTATAAATTAAATGGAATATTTTTCATTGGATAATGCGGGGAATTGAAATTAATTTATAAAAGTTGTTTATAAATTAAATGGAATAATTTTCAGTTAGATAATGTGGGAATGTAAATTCAAATGTGAATTTAAAAAGGGGAATTGAAAATAGTTTCAAAAAGGAACGATGAAATCTATTCCGATGGTTGAAATGTAAATTGAATTAAAATAAATCAATATGGATTTATGATTGATTTGAATTCGATTAGATTGAATTTATTCAAAATAAAATATTTTCAAAAAATATATTAGGATTGTATTAAATAGAAGTTTAATTTTAAATATGAAAATAGAATCACTATTTATATATACTTCTATATAAGTAATAATCAATAAAATATTCCAGAATAGGAGTTAGGTTTCAAATGGATTTGAAATGGAAACTTTGTTAGTCTACTTTGTGAACTAGGCTACACGAAGAGCAAATAGTGAGAAAGACACCAATCGGTTCGGATCAGAGGAAGATAGTGCAGGAGGTGAGTAAAGATCAAGAACGCAAAGATCACATCGGATCGGATCAGAGAGATACGTCAGCAATATCGAAGGATAGTAGGTGGCCTCATCATATCGGTTCGGATCGGAGATACGTCAGCAACATCCGAGGATTGCGAACGGGCTCATCGGATCGGGTCGGAAGAATATGGCAGCAACATCATACAACAAATGGCCTCATCGGACCGGATCGGAGGAGTACGCAAGCAACATCAAGGGATAGTAAGTTGCCTCACCGGATCGGATCGGAGGCCCCGATCCGAACCCCTTTTTCCCCTTGCATCTGTAACCGTTGCTGTGCATATCTCCTGAAGACCCGGACTAGGCCTGACCATTTCTCCCACGATTTCCCACTAAATCAATGCGCTGTCACCATCTTGAAGCCTCCGAACCCGACTCTCAAGGGATGGGTGCCACGCGATTCCGAATCGGAGCCACTTCGAAGAGATTTTTCACCTATAAATACACCATCTAGAGACATTTGAAAGGATCTTTGGGAAAATTCTCAGTCCATACTTCCTCCATAGTTGAATTCTACAATCATATTCAGATCAAAATCATCTCTTAAAGTCCATTTTTGAGAGATTTGAGTGAGTTTATGCATTGTAATTGTGAAGTCGAGTGAGAATCATTGCTGTATTTGTATTCAAATCATCAATTAAAAGAAAAACAAAGTGGACGTAGGCTCGTTAACGCCGAACCACTATAAATTGCATGTTCTTTATCGCTTTTTGATTCTATTTCATTAAATTCATATCTAATTTGGGTGTTAGAGCCAATTTTTGGTCTAACATTTTGGTGCTTTCACTGAGAAACTTCGAATGCTCAGCTTTTTCGGGATTATCATTCCACTATTTGGAATCTCAAGTTCAAAGAAGTTAATCCCTTCTCTTTAAGATTTTTCAGTACTTGTTGACTAACCGTTGAAGAATCAAGTATTATGGCTAAGACCAAAGGAAAAGAAGTGCAAGGCGCTAGAGGAAATGTTTCCAGAGGGGATCAGCAAGCTATCGTGTTAACAAGGTCACGCGCTCAAAGCTCTAGAGCATATCACTCCAACCAGGAGGATCCGAACCGGATCGGAGGTGTCGATCCGAACCGAGAGGAAACGAACCGGATCGTGTTAACAGCGATCCGAACAGATGATCCGATCCGAACTGATGATCCGATCCGAACTAATGGTGTCGGGGGCTCTCACTCTCTCCCTCCGAACTGCTCCGACCAGGCTGCTGTGAACCGTTCCGATCCGAATCAGAATGAAGCTGGAACTTCTACTCGAGCTCCCTCCAATGCTCCGATTCCAGCCACGATGACTAATGTACAACCTGATCCATCTGCACCCATTACGTATGGAGACTTTTCACGTTTTCTTGACATGCTTTAGAGCACTAAAGAAGCATTGGAGGCCCAAAGGCGTGAAAACCTTCGCATGCAGGAAAACATGATCACCATGGGTAGAGAACTACAAGGGCTCCGGAGGTAGAGGACTCCTTCCCCACCATGCCGTATTGTTACAGATGATTCATCTTCTTCGGAGGAGGAACGTCCTCATGAGAGAAGGCCTCTTGAACGACCTCAGAACCTCGATCAGTTGACTTTTGGATCTTTAGGATCCCGAGAAGACGCTGCTCGTGTATTGGGCCCTGATGACCCGAGTCTGCAACAGCCCATGTTGCTACCCATGCGCAGATTCCACGTCCTACCCAGGGATCCTAATATTACTAACCAAACACAGCAACAACTTCTCCAACCTCTACCTCCAGAGATTGACCGGGAGAACAGAAAGCAACGTAGAGCAGCTGCCGCCAGAAACAGAAGGTTATCCCCTGATCAGGAACCTAGGGGTAATCCGAACATCAGATCTAGAGAGCCTGTGTAGACATTAACCAACGCCGATGTATTGGCAATGGTGCGCCAGATTATGTCTGAAAGCTGGCGATATACTAATGAAGATTGGGGCATTAAGCGAAGTCATACCCCTTTCACATATGACATCCTTAATTTCCAGTTCCCCCGACGATTCAACTTGCCTCAGATGGATCGATATTCAGGAAGAACAGACCCAGGGCAGCACCTAATGAGATATGCATGATTCATGAATGCAGCAGCAGCTTCGGACACCGCAAAATGCAAAGCTTTTCCAATCTATCTTGAAGATGTAGGGTTGATGTGGTTCACCCGACTCCCTCCTCGGTCGGTATCAAATTTCGCAGAATTGAGTGAGCGCTTCATGAACCTGTTTCGACTCCATGCCCAAAAGTCCAAGACCGTTATAGAGTTGTCACGAATTAAACAAGCCCCAGGAGAATCTTTGAAGTCATATCTGGATCGCTTCAACCTGGCCGTCACCGAAGTTAGTGATCCCTATGAGCCCACTATCCTAATGGCTTTGATAGAAGGGGTAGATCCCGACACTGAGTTCGGGGATTACTTAGCTGGAAAACCACCTCCTACTAGAGAATTGTTCTATGAAAAGGCTAATGTTCGCTTAAGGCGAGAAGAAGCTAAGGCAAATCGAAAGAGAAAGTCCGAAGGGGCCTCGAAGGAGGGTGTCCAGAGTAACATTGTTGTGAAACAATCTGGTGATAGTTCAGGGAAGGTGGAAGTAAATGTTGGCAACCAGAGTGGCGGTAATAGCAACAGAAATGGGAACGACAATAGAAGGAATAGAAACCGAGGGAATAGCTCTAATAAAAGATCCAGATTCCAGACTTTTGAAAATTACACAACGTTGAATGATATGTTGGAGAACATTTATTTAGATACATACAGCATATTGCAGTACAAAAAACCGCCACCCAGAGATTCTACTGAGAAAGAGATTGAAACAGGAAAGTTTTGCTTGTTTCATGGTACACACGGTCATTCCACCAATGAGTGCCGTCATTTGATGGATATCGTCGAAAAATTGTTGCGAGAAGGGAAGTTGGATGAGTACAAATCCGCCCCAAGGGATAGGGGGCAAGGGAGACAAGCCCCGAACCAAGAACAGCCTGCTTCAAAACCCATAGCTCAGCAAAAAGGTAAGAGGGTCGTCATTAACTCCATTATAGGCGGACCTCACTTGGTTGGTCGTAGTTTTAAAGCAATGGACCAGTACGTCAATGCCGCCAAGCATTTAGAAATAGGAGAATGCAACAGCCTTGACGATGTTACTCCAATAAAACAGCAAAAATCGATGTCAGATGATGTCATATTCCGCAATAGAGATGATTTTGGAGTTCAATCTCCAACCGACTATCCACTAGTGATTACCATGACAATTTGCCCTGCCTTAGTCCATAAAGTGTTAGTAGACAACGGAAGCTCGGTTAATATCCTTTTCAAGAAAGCTTTCGAACAAATGAGGCTTGAAGCAAAAGACTTAAAACCATGTCAAGGATGGATACGTGGCTTTAACGAAGTATCTACAACTCCGTTGGGTTTTGTGGAATTACCAGTCACTCTAGGGCAGGGAGATCACCAGAGAGTAAGGATCCTGCCATTTGTAGTTTTGGATTTGGAATCACCTTACAATGCCTTCCTAGGCCGACCGGCCCTTGCTGAATTTAGGGCATGTATTGTGCATTGGTGCTTGCTGCTTAAATTCCCGACCGACTCAGGAGTTGGGACAATGAGGGGCGACAAGCTACGGGACGAGCTTGTTACATGGCAGAGTTAAAGATGTTAATGAAGGGGCTGAATATAGATGCTAAAGATGATTCCGCCTCTCCAAGGGAAGCTTCAGCATAGCAACTAAGGGGTCCTGCCCCAAGAGAGTCGCCCTCAGACATACTCGAGAATATAGATCCCAGAGAGGATAGAGAACCCGGAGACATGAAGGCAACTCCCAATGAAATAACAGTTGATATACCTATTGATGAAACGAATCAAATAAAGTACTAAAGATTGGCTCGCAACTGGATCCAGTTAGAGCGAGGGAATTGGCTGATTTCTTAAAGGCAAATCTGGATGTGTTTGCCTGGACTCACGCTGACATGTGTGGGATTTCGCCTACTATCATGAGCCACTCTTTTTGTATTAATCCAAAGCACCCACCAGTCAAGAAAAAAAGACGGATGTTGGGCCCAAAGCGGTCGGCAGCTCTGAAAGAAGAAGTAGAGAAATTAAAAAGTAACGGATTCATAAAGGATTCGAAGTATCCCGACTGGATATCAAATCCTGTCCTGGTTAAAAAGTCAAACGGGAAGTGGAGAACGTGCATTGACTTTTCTGATTTAAACAAGGCTTGCCCTAAGGATTGCTTTCCTCTTCCCAGAATTGAACAACTAGTAGATTCAACTGCCGGGCATGAACTTTTATCCTTTATGGACGTTTATTCCGGATACAATCAAATTCCCATGCACATACCAGATCAAGAGCATACAAGCTTTATTATAGACTTGGGATTGTATTGTTATGTCATAATGCCATTTGGATTAAAAAATGCGGGAGCCACATATCAGCGCCTGGTCAACCGCATGTTTTACAATCAAATTGGGAAGACCATGGAAGTTTTCGTAGATGATATGCTAGTGAAATCCAAGCAATCTCCCGATCATACGAAGGACTTAGCAGAAATGTTCGGCATGTTACGAAGGTATGGGATGAAGTCGAACCCCTTGAAGTGTTCTTTTAGCGTGGCATCAGGCAAGTTCCTTGGCTTTATCGTGAGTTCCAGAGGAATCGAAATCAATCCGGACCAAATAGCGGCAATCCGGAATATAGAGGAGCCGCGAAAGATTAGGGATGTTCAAAGCTTAGCTGGAAAGGTTGCAGCACTGGGGAGGTTCATCTCCAACGCAACAGACAAGTGTGTGCCTTTCTTCGATCTCATAAAACGATGAAAGCGAAATTTTGAGTGGACTCCCGATTGTGTGGAGGCGTTCCAGAATCTGTTAGACTTCTTAGAAAAGCCTCCAATATTATTAAAGCCTGTGCAACATGAGGATTTGTTTTCCTACTTGGCGGTATCATCCCACGCCGTCAGCGCAGCACTAGTACGTGAAGAGGATAAAGTCCAGAAACCTGTGTATTAGGTAAGAAAAAAACTAGCTGCTGCAGAACGTAACTACCCAAAGATAGAGAAGCTTGCTTACAGCCTCCTGATTGCTTCCCGCAAACTCCGCCATTATTTTCAGGCACACCCAATAGTTGTGTATACCGACCAACCTTTGAGACAAGTATTGCAGAAACCTGAAGCATCAGGGCGGCTAATTAAATGGAATAACGAGTTGAGCCAGTTTGATTTGAACTTTCAGTCGCGAAGATCAATAAGAGGGCAGGCCTTGGCCGACTTCATAGCTGAATTTACAATTCTTGAAGAAGAAACGGTGGGTGACAAGATAGTTACTTTGGATCAAGAGTTGGAGCTTAGTCCGTGGAGAATATATACGGACGGAGCCAAGAACGATAGAAAGTCCGGCACCGGAGTTGTTTTAATAACTCCTAAAGGACGATCCATTTATTATGCATTATAGTTGGAATTTACTGCTACTAACAATGATTCCGAGTATGAAGCCCTGATTGCCGGCCTGAAACTCGCCGAAGATTTGGGAGTGAAGAAACTAGATATATATTGCGATTCCAGGATAGTTGTATGTCAAATTCGGGAAGAATTTGCTGCTAAAGGACCTCGACTTAGCACTTATCTCAAGAAAGTAAAGGAGCTATTGGAACGTTTGGAGCATTATAGCATAAACCACATTCCAAGAGCGGAAAATCAGAAAGCAGATCGATTGGCGAAGCTAGCAAGTTCAGGTAGTCTTAAAGAATCCGAAATGGTTCCGATAGAGGTGTTGGATTCACCAAGTTTTGATCTAATGGAAACAGAGCTAGCCTTGGATGTTGAACAAAAATGAGAATCCTGGATGACATCAATTAAGAATTTTCTCAAGAATGGTACCCTCCCGGTAAAAAAGAGCGAGAGACGAGCTGTGTAATAACCCAGAAATTCTGGGCCAGTTTAAAAATTTTATTTTGGCAATTTTAGCGAATTTTGAATATTTAAAATGGATTATTTTAAATAATATCGACGAGAAAATTTATTTTGAATAGAATTCGAACGTATATATTGTATACGCCGTCGTTAGAATATAAATATTTTTATATAATTATAAATAGAATTGAAAATGGAGCGGTAGTTCGATAATTCGATTTCAAACTTCAATTGAATGTACCGGGTGCAAAACAATCCGGATTTTAGTGAAACCAAAAACAATAGGATCTAATTGATAATATCTTTCCAACGAATCCGAAGAATTGAAATTTCATAGCGGGAATCAAAAGATATGTCCAGTTGAAAATTCTGAAAAGTCGCTATGGAATTCAGGCCCTTAAAAATGGGAATTTTGCAAATGACCTCGGAATTCGACGAAACCACTTTTGTTGGGTCCGTGATGTCAAATTATTGATAGATTCCAAATTTCATAATTTTTCGAATCAATATGTGAGCGTGGCAAAGGAAAACGCGTTTGACCAGTTTTAGTTGATTTTAATCGACTGGAAAATGGCCATTTTTCTAACGGTCTCAGAATTCGACGAAACTAGTTTTGTTAGGACCGTATTGTCAATACGAAGCTAGAAATTATTTTTTGGGAATTTTTCGAGTTCGTATGTGACCCCGGTAAATTGAAATGCGCGTTTAAAATTCAATATAATGATTTAAATGTAAATTCAACGGAAACTGATCAAAGCGATCGAACCAGCTTACGATACATATCCCATTGTGTTCGGAATGGGGGTGAAACGCTATGGCCGACAGGCGGTGGACCTCGTTTAGAGGTCGTATGTAAAAGTCAACTCTTTAGAAATTAAAAAAATTAAAAAAAATTAAAAAACCTCTCTCTCCTCCTTAAATCGCTCTGCCCCCCTTTTTTCTCGTTTTCATAGTTCAGAAGGAAAAAAAAAGAGAAAAAAACCTAAACTATCGACAGCCCCCCCGGTCCATCTCGATGCCGCGCCACCACCCAATCGCCTCCCCTCCGTTCCAGCCTCCTCCCCCAATCGCGAAGCCCCTGCCACCAAAAATCAGCCGCAGCCACCATCGGAGCCCCCCAGCGGCGCCGACCTCGCGACAGGCCCCCCCATCGAAGACGAACGCGATACCCCCCTCCTCCTCTGCCTACCGCCGCATCAGCCCCCCCTCTGTAAGTTTCCTTGATTTTTTTTATTGTTTTTAAAACTGAAATAATATACGATTTTCATATATATATAACATATAGTTTTTTTTAAGGTTTGATTTTTAATTTAAACAAAGGTTTGATTTTTAATTTAAACAAAGGTTTGATTTTTAATTTAAACAAAGGTTAGATTTTTGTTCGTGTGAAGTAGCAAATAAAAATATGATTTTTATATTTTTAAAGTATTAGAAATATGATTTTTATATTTTTAAAGTATCAAAAATATAATCTTTACTATATAAAAGATGTAAAAATATGATTTTTGTTTATGTAGAGAAGTAAAAATATAATTTTTACATGATAGAGATATTAAAAATAACATCTTTATATGGGTAGCAAAATAAAAATGTGATTTTTATAGTGATGAAATTGAAAAGACGATATTTTTAAAAGTGAAAAGACGATATTTTTAAAAGTGAAAAGACGATATTTTTAAAAGTGAAAAGACGATATTTTTAAAAGTGAAAAGACGATATTTTAAAAAATAGAAAAGGCGAGATTTTTATATATATTGAATAGTATAGTAAAAATTCGATTTTTATATATTGAATAACAAGATAAAAATTCGATTTTTTTTATGTATTGAATAGCAAGATAAAAATTCGATTTTTATATATTGAATAGCGAAATAAAAATTCGATCTTTATATATTGAATAGCGGAGTAAAAATTCGATTTTTACATATGTAGTGGCTACAGCAACGAAGATGACAAAAATGCGATAACGATGAAGATTTCTATCAAAGAAGAGTCAAGATGATTGGATAGCTATTTGTGAGAACTTCTCACTCTTCAGTCTCTTTTCTAGTTATATTTATATACTAGGATGCAGACGGTGCTTAGTAGCACCCGACACAATCGTCCACAGACCATGGACTTATTTGTTTGGTTGCATAAATTAGTTAGATGATTTGATTGAAATTGAATTGTTTGGTGAAATGAATGGATTTGATTGATGTGTGAATGGCGTGGGCCTTCACTAGACCGGGGATAAGGCTAGGCCTCGTCCCGTTTCTAGTATCGTGCCGTTATGCCGCCGAATTTTTTTTAAAATAAGTTAGAAAAATAAAAATATCATTTTATTTAAAGAATGAACTGAATAGAAATTCATAAGTTAAAATAAAATGTTTTGTCGTTAAAAATATAATTTTTAACGTGAATGTGAATAAATAAATATTCATTTACAAACCGGACGGTTTGTTTATGTACACCTATTTGAAGGACATTGATTGGGTCGATAAATTTTACACATCGCCCAACTGCACAACTTAAATCTGTGTTTAATTGTTTGAAACCCCACACGGGTGTTGGGATGAAATTTGAAGTTCACTTATCCTGATTGATTAAATATGTCGATCGATTGATCGACAGGCTGTTACAAGCGTTAGATATCTATATTTGATGCTTATACAGTGTAGTGCACTTTGGTTGATGGTTGATTATTTTCCAATGCTATTATATACGTGTGATGTATGAAAATCCATATAATTAACATTATATGGTGATTGATTGGGCCTCATTCCAATTTAGAAGATTAAGAATATTATAAAATAAAGGTTTATGTATTGACTGTACTCATCCGTTGAGATTAGTCATGTGTTGAACGTAATATTTTAACAATAAATTTTATATCTTTATCACTATAAAATAAAGGTTCATGTGTTGAATGTACTCATCCGTTGAGATTAGTCACGTGTTGAACGTAATATTTTAACAATAAATTTTATATCTTTATCACTATAAAATAAAGGTTCATGTGTTGACTGTACTCATCCGTTGAGATTAGTCATGTGTTGAACGAAATAATTTAACAAAAATATTCACACGTGGACAGTACTCATTCTTTGAGATTATTCGTGTGTTGACAAAAATAAATATTCATTTGTTGAATAGAATGAAGGAATATATGAAGCCATGTTGATTAGATTGACGCCATTTTGACGTGAACGATTTTTATATCGATTTTATTCATTTTAAAATGAATATTGAAAAGTGATTTCGAAATCGAATATTTTGAAATGAAATTTGAATTTGAATAGAATAGAAAATCAATCGAATTTGAATAGAATAGAAAATCAATCGAATTTGAATAGAATAGAAAAATCAATCGAATTTGAATAGAATAAAAAAATCAATCGAATTTGAATAGAATAGAAAATCAATCGAATTTAAATAGAATAGAAAATCAATCGAATTTGAATAGAATAGAAAATCAATCGAATTTGAATAGAATAGAAAATCAATCGAATTTGAATAGAATAGAAAATCAAACGAATTTGAATTCAAATGGAATTGAATCGAATAGAAAACCAATTTTAATTTTAATTGATTAGAAAACGAATTTGAATTGAATCGAATAGAAAACCAATTTTAATTGAATCGAATAGAAAACCAATTTGAATTGAATCAAATAGAAAACGACTTTAAAATTGGATTGAATTGAAAACGAATTCAAATTGAATTGAAAGCGAATTGAAATGAATTCAAATTGAATTGAAATTTGAATTGAATAGAAATGAATTTTAAAACGAATTTATAAAGAAGAATTCAATTTTGCTTTGGATTGAAATGGAAGTTGAAATTGTTTTTGAAACGAATTTAAAACTATTTATATAATTCGTTTTAAATAAAAATCGACGAAATATATATTATATATATAATATAATGGCCTGAATAGAACGCGCCGTGCCGCGGCAGTTCGTGAATTTCGACCATTTATTTCAAACGGACATTACGGGAGATCCGACCGTCGGATTCTCCTAAAACCGGAACCATTCGGTTCGTATCGAAAAGAGCTTTCTAACGAATATTTGAAATTCAAAATCTAATGGTTGGATTTGGAGATACGTCCAAATCAAATTCGAAAAAGGTCGCTGTAAGTGCAGTTCGATGGCCGTTGATGGAAATCGATTGTACGGGCCTTGATAAAATTATTAAAAATAGTAATAATTTGTGTAAAATCAGAGGAAATAATTTGGGAAAAATTGGGGTGAAAAACCCCATATTTGAAAAGATAAAAATGGATTTTTATCGAAATGAACTAGTTTTGAACTAAATTTAAAACCCAATTATTTTTAAATAAATGAATTAGATTTAAAAAGGGGTTTTAAATAAATCGGAATTTCTAATATATTTGATTGGATTTGAAATGGGTTTATCGTGAACGGTGTTTTAAATAACACTAGTTCTTTAACCCGATAATGAATAGAATGTGATTTGGGTTTGTCGTGAACTGTGTTTTAAATAACACTAGTTCTTTAACCCAGTAAAAGGAGTTTTAACGAATTTGCAATTAGATTGAAATGTAAATCTATAATCTAAATTATCAAATTTAGAAATGAGCTAGAATGGGGTATCGCCAGTTTTGCTCCAAAGCGATAGTTAAATCTTTAATTAGATTTGAACGTGAAATGGTAATTAATTTTACCGATAACATCATTGTGTTAGATATGGAGTATTACCAGTTTTGCTTCATGGGATGAATAGGTTGGGATTGGGAAATAAAATAAATAATTACTTCGGTGTGGTTCGCTAATCTCGACTAGTTTAGAAAACCATAATCTAGTTTGAAATGGCATCCAAAGGAAGATTAAAGGATAAATTTTAAAGAATTTATCTTGGATAAAATTAATGGGAACCTTTCCCTAAGAATGTAATTTGGTGAATAAAAGAATATTCTGAATTGGAATGAGGCGTATGCTGTGTTTGTGTAAAATTTGTTTCTAATATACGCGGGTTGTTCGGAAAGGCCGGGTTTATACCCATTCTGAATAACCGATTCGACGATAAGTCGAAGATGAAGACGGTGGTCGAAGACCAGAAGTCTTCACATCGTTTTGGTAATTACTGACGATCCTGATTGGGCTGTACACCCAAGAGGATGGAAATAGTTGGTGGTCGTCCAGACGTACTTGGAGATGGATGGATATGCGAGGAAAGTGCCTCCGGTTTCGTTCAGACCCAGAACGAACTTGTAAATGGATTGTGTGTCTGACATTGGATTTTATTCTGTGTTGATTGATTTCTGTTAAATATATATCTGTTTGGCGGCGGAGAATTTATTCTCTTGCTTAACGCCCTTCTCTGAGACGTACGAGCTTAGAGGTTATATATCGATAGATATCAATCGCATGGCATGAATTGCCTGTGTGGCATGCTAAGATGCAATGATCAAGGCTTCTATTGAAAAGCAAAGTCTTGTGGTTGATGATCAAAGCACGGCCTACGTGGCATAGCTTTGTGTATAACGTGAATTCGCGAGCCTCACACCTCGGTATGAGTTAAAAACAGGATATGGACCGCTGGGAGAGCACGACGTTTCTTTCTAGCTTTGGTGGTGTCAGTGACTTACCGGCCCTGACATTTATATACTTTTCACCTTTGTGGTTGTTGGAATGAGGCGCCTCGATTATAGGTCTGTAAGGATTGGGAAACGTGTGTTCAGGCATAATTAATCCTTTAACGTAAGTGAGGACCGGCCCGGCCGCATCCAGGGTTGCCCAGATTGCGTAGCCCTGAGGCATTTGCTAGAGTGTCTCGAATGCGGAGAGGAGCTTGCCCCTTGCCTCAGCTCATGACGGAAATCCAATTTCCAATACGTGTATTTCAGCTTTATTTGTAGAGCCTAGTATGGCGACATAGTGGCATGGGATGCTATGCCGTCTATGATTTATATTTATGATTGAAATTGTTTTGACACTATACACTTATTATAGTATCAAATGATTTGTTTTAAACGTACCAAGCATGTTTGGCTGTTTTAAGGTAAAACCCTATCCTCCGGCTTGCGTTGCATTGTGTGATGGGACCTGGGTCTTATAATAGCTTCATTTTTCGAAAAAGCATTGCGCTGTTTATTCTATGCACTGGTATTCTTGGGAGGAACCCCGTTCTGTGTTATACGGCGTGGTCCCTTGAATTACTATCTTTAAAAATAAAGTTTTAATAACTGTTTTAGTTCTCACACCAGTCACATGACTGACCTGGAGTTTATTGTTTTAACCTAAACTCTGGGTGCCCTCATTTTCCGCATGGGCAGCTAGTAGTTTTGGTTTTGCAGATTTATATTCACAGGATCCTGGTTTACAGTTGGAATGATATCCGGAAAGCTCTGTATCCGTATATCACCTTCAGTTGTGCTTTGTATTATTTTTCCGCTGCTAAGTAATCTATTGTAATCTCTGATATTTGTCGAATGTAATTTATTCAATTATACTCTGTATATTCTTGTATCTGATGGAATTGTTGTAATAGCAATGAAATGTTCTTCCGTCTGCGTTCTGATTTGTCCTGTTCTCAAACGAACAGGGGTTTCGAACGGTCTAGATCGGTTTAACGACTGATTCAGATCGAGCGAAATTCCTGGCCGTCACATTCGGTATCAGAGCTTTGGTTTACAGAGCTCGAGAACAAGACACATTAGAACCATACGAAAGAATTCATCAGATATTGGATTAGTAATATCCAATTAGAATGACTCGTTAGAGATAGGATCAGTAGTATCCTAGAACGGGTGTGAAAAGTATATTTTTCAAATGAAAACAATTTTGTTTTGAAAGTTAAATTCAAGTATACGTATTTGAATATTTATTTGTATAGAATTTGGACAATCTAGTATATAAAGATTTTGCATATACGCGTCATGAACTTATATTCGAAGTTTTAATATATTAGATAGATATAGAGTCACACTCTAGTCGCCCGGAGATGATTCTACTGATGATTATATAGCATCAGTAGTGTGTGTCCGAGTTTCGAAGGTGTGATTTTCTATATATTTCCATTTAGACTGGTGTGAGAACCAAAACCAATATAGCTAGAACACATTGTTGTGAATTGGCATCAAAAACATGATTTTCTGTATATACATCAAAATTATGAATTTGAAACGTTAATCCACTAATTGATTGATGTTTGTGTTGTTTGTTTATTTGTTTGATAATTTTGAACCATTATGCCTAATTGAATCAAATATTGAATTGTATTGAGAATTGCTCACATTTGCTTGCATATACAAGTACTTACATTGAACAGGTCATAGCAAGGAGGCTAGAGCCGAAGAACAAAATTTTTTTGCCCGACAAATAGGTACATGTTTACTATAATTTACTGTTTTGCTTGGGTGATGATGATTTTATGAGCCTATTGGCTAGCCGCTTGGCTTTTTCTTTTTCTTTTTGAGATCAAAAGGCATATATGGCAATTTCGGGATTTTCCCGTGGCTCCCGGTGCAGGGGAGGTTATGGCGAAATTTTTCGAAAATTTAGGGTGTTAGCCAAATTTTTGAGAATTTGGAAATTCTCAGAAACTGAAAAGTTGGAGAATGGAAGCCAAATCGAATGTAGAGTTGATTAATCAAACCACTTTCGACTTTGTTCCTTTTCGGGGACGAAAAGTTTTAAGTGGGGGAGATTGTAATAACCCGGAAATTCTGGGCCAATTTAAAATTTTTATTTTGGCAATTTTAGCGAATTTTGAATATTTAAAATGAATTATTTTAAATAATATTGACGAGAAAATTTATTTTGAATAGAATTCGAACGTATATATTGTATACGCCGTCGTTAGAATATAAATATTTTTATATAATTATAAATAGAATTGAAAATGGAGCGGTAGTTCGATAATTCGATTTCAAACTTCAATTGAATGTACCGGGTGCAAAACAATCCGGATTTTAGTGAAACCAAAAACAATAGGATCTAATTGATAATATCTTTCCAGCGAATTCGAAGAATCGAAATTTCATAGCGGGAATCAAAAGATATGTCAAGTTGAAAATTCTGAATAGTCGCTATGGAATTCAGGCCCTTAAAAATGGGAATTTTGCAAATGACCTCGGAATTCGACGAAACCACTTTTGTTGGGTCCGTGATGTCAAATTATTGTTAGATTCCAAATTTCATTATTTTTCGAATCAATATGTGAGTGTGGCAAAGGAAAACGCGTTTGACCAGTTTTAGTTGATTTTAATCGACTGGAAAATGGCCATTTTTCTAACGATCTCAGAATTCGACGAAACTAGTTTTGTTAGGACCGTATCGTCAATACGAAACTAGAAAATATTTTTCGGGAATTTTTCGAGTTCGTATGTGACCCCGGTAAATTGAAATGCACGTTTAAAATTCAATATAATGATTTAAATTTAAATTCAGCGGAAACTGATCAAAGCAATCGAACCAGCTTACGATACATATCCCATTGTGTTCGGAATGGGGGTGAAACGTTATGGCCGATAGGCGGTGGACCTCGTTTAGAGGTCGTATGTAAAAGTCAACTCTTTAGAAATTAAAATAATTAAATAAATTAAAAAAAATTAAAAAACCTCTCCCTCCTCCTTAAATCGCTCTGCCCCCCCTTTTCTCGTTTTCATAGTTCAGAAGGAAAAAAAAAGAGAAAAAAAACCTAAACTATCGACAGCCCCCCCGGTTGATCTCGATGCCGCGCCACCACCCAACCGCCTCCCCTCCGTTCCAGCCTCCTGCCCCAATCGCGAAGCCCCTGCCACCAAAAATCGGCCGCAGCCACCATCGGAGCCCCCCAGCGGTGCCGACCTCGCGACAGCCCCCCCATCGAAGACGAACGCGATACCCCCCTCCTCCTCTGCCTACCGCCGCATCAGCCCACCCTCTGTAAGTTTCCTTGATTTTTTTTATTGTTTTTAAAACTGAAATAATACACGATTTTCATATATATATATATATATATATATATATCATATAGTTTTTTTTAAGGTTTGATTTTTAATTTAAACAAAGGTTTGGTTTTTAATTTAAACAAAGGTTTGATTTTTAATTTAAACAAAGGTTAGATTTTTGTTCGTGTGAAGTAGCAAATAAAAATATGATTTTTATATTTTTAAAGTATCAAAAATATAATCTTTACTATATAAAAGATGTAAAAATATGATTTTTGTTTATGTAGAGAAGTAAAAATATAATTTTTACATGATAAAAATATTAAAAATAGCATCTTTATATGGGTAGCAAAATAAAAATGTGATTTTTATAGTGATGAAATTGAAAAGACGATATTTTAAAAGCGAAAAGACGATATTTTTAAAAGTGAAAAGACGATATTTTTAAAAGTGAAAAGACGATATTTTAAAAAATAGAAAAGGCGAGATTTTTATATATATTGAATAGTATAGTAAAAATTCGATTTTTATATATTGAATAACAAGATAAAAATTCGATTTTTTTTATGTATTGAATAGCAAGATAAAAATTCGATTTTTATATATTGAATAGCGAAATAAAAATTCGATCTTTATATATTGAATAGCGGAGTAAAAATTTGATTTTTACATATGTAGTGGCTACAGCAACGAAGATGACAAAAAGTGCGATAACGATGAAGATTTCTATCAAAGAAGAGTCAAGATGATTGGATAGCTATTTATGAGAACTTCTCACTCTTCAATTTATTTTCTAGTTATATTTATATACTAGGATGCAGACGGTGCTTAGTAGCACCCGACACAATCGTCCACAGACCATGGACTTGTTTGTTTGGTTGCATAAATTAGTTAGATGATTTGATTGAAATTGAATTGTTTGGTGAAATGAATGGATTTGATTGATGTGTGAATGGCGTGGGCCTTCACTAGACCGGGGATAAGGCTAGGCCTCGTCCCGTTTCTAGTATCGTGCCGTTATGCCGTCGAAATTTTCTAAAAAAAGTTAGAAAAATAAAAATATCATTTTATTTAAAGAATGAACTGAATAGAAATTCATAAGTTAAAATAAAATGTTTTGTCGTTAAAAATATAATTTTTAACGTGAATGTGAATAAATAAATATTCATTTACAAACCGGACGGTTTGTTTATGTACACCTATTTGAAGGACATTGACTGGGTCGATAAATTTTACACATCGCCCAACTGCACAACTAAAATCTGTGTTTGATTGTTTGAAACCCCACACAGGTGTTGGGATGAAATTTGAAGTTCACTCATCCTGATTGATTAAATATGTCGATCGATTGATTGGCAGGCTGTTATAAGTGTTAGATATCTATATTTGATGCTTATACAGTGTAGTGCACTTTGGTTGATGGTTGATTATTTTTCAATGCTATTATATACGTGTGATGTATGAAAATCCATATAATTAACATTATATGGTGATTGATTGGGCCTCATTCCAATTTAGAAGATTAAGAATATTATAAAATAAAGGTTCATGTGTTGACTGTACTCATCCGTTGAGATTAGTCATGTGTTGAACGTAATATTTTAACAATAAATTTTATATCTTTATCACTATAAAATAAATGTTCATGTGTTGACTGTACTCATCCGTTGAGATTAGTCATGTGTTGAACGTAATATTTTAACAATAAATTTTATATCTTTATCACTATAAAATAAAGGTTCATGTGTTGACTGTACTCATCCGTTGAGATTAGTCATGTGTTGAACGAAATAATTTAACAAAAATAGTCACACGTGGACAGTACTCATTCGTTGAGATTAGTCGTGTGTTGACAAAAATAAATATTCATTTGTTGAATAGAATGAAGGAATATATGAAGCCGTGTTGATTAGATTGACGCCATTTTGACGTGAACAATATTTATATCGATTTTATTCATTTTAAAATGAATATTGAAAAGTGATTTCGAAATCGAATATTTTGAAATGAAATTTGAATTTGAATAGAATAGAAAATCAATCGAATTTGAATAGAACAGAAAATCAATCGAATTTGAATAGAATAGAAAAATCAATCGAATTTGAATAGAATAGAAAAATCAATCGAATTTGAATAGAATAGAAAATCAATCGAATTTGAATAGAATAGAAAATCAATCGAATTTGAATAGAATAGAAAATCAATCGAATTAGAATAGAATAGAAAATCAAATGAATTTGAATTCAAATGGAATTGAATCGAATAGAAAACCAATTTTAATTGAATTGATTAGAAAACGAATTTGAATTGAATCGAATAGAAAACCAATTTTAATTGAATCGAATAGAAAACCAATTTGAATTGAATCAAATAGAAAACGACTTTGAAATTGGATTGAATTGAAAACGAATTCAAATTGAATTGAAAGCGAATTGAAATGAATTCAAAATTTGAATTGAATAGAAATGAATTTTAAAACGAATTTATAAAGAAGAATTCAATTTTGCTTTGGATTGAAATGGAAGTTGAAATTGTTTTTGAAACGAATTTAAAACTATTTATATCATTCGTTTTAAATAAAAATCGACAAAATATATATTATATATATAATATAATGGCCTGAATAGAACGCGCCGCGCCGCGGCAGTTCGTGAATTTCGACCATTTATTTCAAACGGACATTACGGGAGATCCGACCGTCGGATTCTCCTAAAACCGGAACCGTTGGGTTCGTATCGAAATGAGCTTTCTAACGAATATTTGAAATTCAAAATCTAACGGTTGAATTTGGAGATACGTCCAAATCAAATTCGAAAAAGGTCGCTGTAAGTGCAGTTCGATGGCCGTTGATGGAAATCGATTGTACGGGCCTTGATAAAATTATTAAAAATAGTAATAATTTGTGTAAAATCAGAGGAAATAATTTGGGAAAAATTGGGGTGAAAAACCCCATATTTGAAAAGATAGAAATGGATTTTTATCGAAATGAACTAGTTTTGAACTAAATTTAAAACCCAATTATTTTTAAATAAATGAATTAGATTTAAAAAGGGGTTTTAAATAAATCGGAATTTCTAATATATTTGATTGGATTTGAAATGGGTTTATCGTGAACGGTGTTTTAAATAACACTAGTTCTTTAACCCGATAATGAATAGAATGTGATTTGGGTTTGTCGTGAACTGTGTTTTAAATAACACTAGTTCTTTAACCTAGTAAAAGGAGTTTTAACGAATCTGCAATTAGATTGAAATGTAAATCTATAATCTAAATTATCAAATTTAGAAATGAGCTAGAATGGGGTATCGCCAGTTTTGCTCCAAAGCGATAGTTAAATCTTTAATTAGATTTGAACGTGAAATGGTAATTAATTTTACCGATAACATCATTGTGTTAGATATGGAGTATTACCAGTTTTGCTTCACGGGATGAATAGGTTAGGATTGGGAAATAAAATAAATAATTACTTCGGTGTGGTTCGCTAATCTCGACTAGTTTAGAAAACTATAATCTGGTTTGAAAAGGCATCCAAAGGAAGATTAAAGGATAAATTTTAAAGAATTTATCTTGGATAAAATTAATGGGAACCTTTCCCTAAGAATGTAATTTGGTGAATAAAAGAATATTCTGAATTGGAATGAGGCGTATGTTGTGTTTGTGTAACATTTGTTTCTAATATACGCGGGTTGTTCGGAAAGGCCGGGTTTATACCCATTCTGAATAACCGATTCGACGATAAGTCGAAGATGAAGACGGTGGTCGAAGACCGGAAGTCTTCACATCATTTGGGTAATTACTGACGATCCTGATTGGGCTGTACACCCAAGAGGATAGAAATAGTTGGTGGTCGTCCAGACGTACTTGGAGATGGATGGATATGCGAGGAAAGTGCCTCCGGTTTCGTTCAGACCCAGAACGAACTTGTAAATGGATTGTGTGTCTGACATTGGATTTTATTCTGTGTTGATTGATTTCTGTTAAATATATATCTGTTTGGCGGCGGAGAATTTATTCTCTTGCTTAACGCCCTTCTCTGAGACGTATGAGCTAGAGGTTATATATCGATAGATATCAATCGCATGGCATGAATTGCCTGTGTGGCATGCTAAGATGCAATGATCAAGGCTTCTGTTGAAAAGCAAAGTCTTGTGGTTGATGATCAAAGCACGGCCTATGTGGCATAGCTTTGTGTATAACGTGAATTCGCGAGCCTCACACCTCGGTATGAGTTAAAAACGGGATATGGACCGCTGGGAGAGCACGACGTTTCTTTCTAGCTTTGGTGGTGTCAGTGACTTACCAGCCCTGACATTTATATACTTTTCACCTTTGTTGTTGTTGGAATGAGGCGCCTCGATTATAGGTCTGTGAGGACCGGGAAACGTGTGTTCAGGCATAATTAATCCTCTAACGTAAGTGAGGACCGGCCCAGCCGCATCCAGGGTTGGCCAGAGTGCGTAGCCCTGAGGCATTTGCTAGAGTGTCTCGAACGCGGAGAGGAGCTTGCCCCTTGCCTCGGCTCATGACGGAAATCCAATTTCCAATACGTGTATTTCGGCTTTATTTGTAGAGCCTAGTATGGCGACATAGTAGCATGGGATGCTATGCCGTCTATGATTTATATTTATGATTGAAATTGCTTTGACACTATACACTTATTATAGTATCAAATGATTTGTTTTAAACGTACCAAGCATGTTTGGCTGTTATAAGGTAAAACCCTATCCTCCGGCTTGCGTTGCATTGTGTGATAGGACCTGGGTCTTATAATAGCTTCATTTTTCGAAAAAGCATTGCGCTGTTTATTCTATGCACTGGTATTCTTGGGAGGAAACCCGTTCCGTGTTATACGGCGTGGTCCCTTGAATTACTATCTTTAAAAATAAAGTTTTAATAACTGTTTTAGTTCTCACACCAGTCACATGACTGACCTGGTTGCAGATTTATATTCACAGGATCCTGGTTTACAGCTGGAATGATATCCGGAAAGCTCTGTATCCGTATATCACCTTCAGTTGTGCTTTGTATTATTTTTCCTCTGCTAAGTAATCTATTGTAATCTCTGATATTTGTCGAATGTAATTTATTCAATTATACTATGTATATTCTTGTATCTGATGGAATTGTTGTAATAGCAATGAAATGTTCTTCCGTCTGCGTTCTGATTTGTCCTGTTCTCAAACGAACAGGGGTTTCGAATGGTCTAGATCGGTTTAACGACTGATTCAGATCGAGCGAAATTCCTGGCCGTCACAAGCTGTAAGACGTAAGGCCACAAGGTACGTTTTACAGGACGACGTCCTTTATCGTCAAGGGTTTTCAATGCCCCTGCTACGGTGTATCGCACACGACGACATCAAACGTGTACTGCAAGAGGTGCATGAAGGTGAGTGTGGAGATCACACTGGGGGCTAAACCCTAGCAAAGAAAGTGTTACGGTACGGATATTTCTGGCCTACCGTGAACAAAGATGCGGCTGCTTATTCACGACGCTACGATAGATGTCAAAGATATGCGAAAGTTCCCAGAGCGCCTCTGACTCAGCTCAAGTCAATGGTAAGTCCGTGGCCATTTGCCATGTGGGGAATTGACACTATTGGAGTGCAACCTATTGCCAGAGGAGGAGCTAAGTACGCGATCGTTGCCGTGGACTACTTCACAAAATGGGAGGAAGTTGAACCTCTAACAACCATCACGGCAAGGAAGGTGATCAGTTTTGTGGTCAGAAACATTATTTGTCGATTTGGGATTCCAAAGACCATCATAAGCGATAATGGGACACAATTTGACAGCATTGAGTTCAAAAACTACTGCCAGAAATATAAGATTGATAAACGATATACTGCAGTAGCTCATCCGCAGTCAAATGGACAGGTCGAAGTCGTAAATAAAGTCATTAAATCAATTCTAAACAAGCGGCTGAAGCAAGCCAAAGCCAAATGGGTAGATGAGTTGTCGTTAGCTTTATGGGCCTACAAGACGACCTTTAAGACGGCTACCGGCCATACTCCCTATTCACTTTCCTTTGGGTCTGAAGCGGTGATCCCGATAGAGTTGGAAGTCCCTTCTCATCGAGTTGCGTACTATGATCCGATGACGAATAAAGCGCTCCTCCTTGAATCTCTTGATATGATTGAAGAAAAAAGCAATGAAGCCGACTTGCGTGCCTCTAGACATCGACATCAGGTAGCACGTTATTATGACTGAAAGGTTCACCTCAAAACCTTTGAGCCAGGAGACCTAGTACTGAAGCGAGTCTTCCCACCTTCAACCCGAGTGGATCTTAAATGGGAAGGGCCATACACCATCCAACGGAAGCTTGATACAGGAGCATTCAGGCTAATGATCGTGGACGGTGAGGAGATTCCCAGAGCATGGAACGCTCAGCACCTACGACGATATCTGAGCTAAATATGAAATGTCATTTCTTTTGTTTTTATAAGCTATGTAAAAAGGCACGACTTGCCTTAAAAAGTCTGTTTATGTGAACAAAAGATTATAAAGTGGATGTAGGCTACGACTTAGCCGAACCACTATAAAAATATCGTGTGTCATTTACTTTCCTGCATTATTTATATCTTCAACTATTATTCTATTATGACTGTGGAATACGAAATATTAAATTAAAATTTGGAAAGTTGGAGATGATTTATTTGTAGGAACAAACAAAACGACTATTTGTACAATAAGACATAGAAGAATGGGAAGACGACATTTTTAACTCTAACTCTCAAAAATCGAGAGAGGGTATAAAGGACGGGAAGACGACGTCCTCTGAGGCGTGAAGGTGCACCCAAATGAGAGACCGCCTCAGCGAAAACTCTAACCTGGATATAAGACAGGAGAGTATAGAGATGCCAGAAAGAACAGGCATCAATGACGAAAGGAATATGGCCTCGTCAGAGAATCGGGGACATTTGGAATTTTTAATTTAATCTTGAGTAGTTCTTGCTCAGTTATTCAAGATTGACTGGGGGCATACATGTGCACACATATTCCCCTCTACCATGACTTCATTACATAACTTAAGTATGACATACTTTTGTATTTTTACTTAAGTGCTGAACTAACGACTATCAGGCATTGCAGGAAATAAACTATTTTTATTTACAAACGTATGAGTTTGTACAAGGAAAACAAGCAAAAAAGATGATGCGAGGGCCGCACTCGCTACAACAATTGCGAACCAATTAAATGCCAAAATAAAACGAAGAACTTCATCATTTGGGCTTCAGATCAGACTTGGATTTTTTGGCAGCTTTCTGAGCAGCCTTAGCTTCTTTTTCAGCTTCGGTCATAACGCGTTTCAACTTTTTCTTCTCTGTAGCCAAAGTGCTAGATTTCAGTTGGTTTTTCCCCAGGAGATGGAACGCTGGAATCAAGAGAAGACTTTTTAGCAAGCTCTTCTGTAATAGATCTGTTTGAAAGCTTTACAATTAACCTTGATCCAGGGTCCACAATTGCAAGAGGCTTAAGGCTTTCGGGGTCCAGGTCTTCAACTTTTAGCTGCATACGTTTATCTTGTCCGGCTTTCATTTTCAGCCAAAGTGATGTCATCAGCGCTTTTTGAATCCTCGACTAAATCCACATCGGGGTCTTCCTCATGCCCCTTACTACCTCCATCATCTTTCAAGGCGTCTATCATCTCGTCATCATGAGGAGCATCAGCCTTCTCCTTTTCTCCTTCAGCCTTCTCCGTGGATTTTGCTCCGTGGTGGTTCCCTGAGGTACGTCTGTCTTCTCGGACGGTTCAACACCTACAGAATGAGAAGCAACAGTTATCAACACAGGAGAAAATAAAGGGTCCTTCATCGATTGCCAGATTATGTGATGAAAAGTGGAGACGGCCTTGACGAATTGGGGTGAAAAGGTAGAAATACCTTCCGATAATTTCTCAGTTGGAGTGACTGCCGTCTTTGACGCCGTCTTGGGTATGGGGATAAAAGAGATGCCTGAGGGATCTCCGGGTTTTCGGGGTCGTATCCCTCAACTTCAGAAGTTTCAGCGGCAGTAGAAGAAGAACAGCCCCGAAGATATACTTTTGTTTGGCCATCCTCTTTTCCTCCTCCATAGCAGTAGCGATGAGGCGACGCCCCTCAGCCAGACGTGTCGGCTCATCATTTCTTAGATATTTTTCCATGAGCTTGTCTTCGTCGACGGAATCTACCTTGAGTTCCTCTTTCTCCCATTCAATAACTTGGCTCCACACGTGAACCAAGGTAGTCAGATAATCTTCAATCCAAGAGATGTTTCGGCGACGAATTATATGCGCAAAAAATTCGATCATTAATTCGCCAAAACCATGCACATCCTCCTGGGCCTCTGACAGCTGCTTGTGGGTCTCATCGGCGTATTTAATAACTCTTTCAACATTACCCTCCGCTAGGGTAGCCCTATTCTCAACCTCCATCAAATTGGAAGCCAAGTCAGCGTTACCTTTTCCAATTCAGCGTTCTTCCTTGCTAACTCGGCCTTTTCTCGCTCAAGAGCAGTGTAAGCAAGTTGCATTTTGGCGTTATCCGACTTAGCATCTTCTGCTTGCTTTTTCAGCTCCAAGTGCTCTTGACTATGAGACTCGAGCAAGTCATGATAATGTTTTTGTAGATCTTCAAATTGCTACTTGAAGTTGGTAGCTTCCCGTTGGGCGATGACCAATTGGGCCTGTGTATCCTCCAGGTCTTTTCCCAAATTTTTCAAAGCTTTTGCATCAGCTTCTGCAGTCTTTTACACTGAGTTATTATCCGTGATTAGAGTTCGCATGATTCTGGAAAGGTTACGTGAATACTTGAACATCTCCGAATATTATTTTTTGACTGCGTCAATTTTTGCTTTGGCCTCGTCTGCCCACCTCGAGGAAATAGGCTTGAGAGCAGGTAAGAAAGCAGATTTTCAAAGTAGTAGTCGGGGAACTGCTTCTCCAGGTATGCCCGCTTAACTTTAGCTTCAGCATCCAATGGTGGAGATGCGCGATATGTTAGCTCAGTATCCTTATGATGAGTGGGCACGATGGCCGTATCACCCTTCCTAGGCCGCTTATCAGAAACCTTATGCTTTCCTCGTGAGTCGGTATCTTTCGGCGGGCTCCTTTCCCTACTACGTTTTTCATGATGAGAGGTTTGATCTTTTGACTACGACGTGTCTTCTCCTCGGCGACCTTGGTAGCTTTTGTATCGTTCTTGATCCGACCCGAGCGAGAGCGCGAGGTCCGTGACTGATAAGAGTCATGAGGCCTTCTATCCTCTCTACCCGGCTTTTGCAGTGATCATGCTCAACATCAGAAGGGGGCCTAGTCATGCTGCGACAAATTTTCCTGATGTCATAATAAGGGCGAGACATTGTACCTGCGCAACAATGCAAGTGGAATTCAGAATCAGTATTCTCATGAGAAGTATGTGCTGTGAAGTGTGGTGCTATTGTGTTAAGTGCATCCTAAGTGGTGTGCCCCCGACAAACCCAAGTCCGAAGCTAAGCCAGTGTGAGTGGGCTCTTTGGCCTTAACAGGAGTAGTCTCCTCTGAAGAAGTAAAAACTAAAGGATTTGTGCCAAAATCCTCGGAAGTATGGATAGTTTCAGGTAGGGGGAGATCTCCTAAGCCCTGAAATGTAGGATCATCGGTAGTAGGGGCATCTCCTTGGGAAGCGTCTGTTGGCAGCTCTTTAGGAGATAATGATTTCTCAGGAGAAATAGCATCCCCAGGCACGATGTAACCTTCTCGGTGTTTTTCGGCTATGTTGGCCAGCTCATCGTCTTGAGTCGAAAATGGAGAAGGTGAAGTTCGAAGTGGCAATGTGGGGCTTTTTGAGCTCTCGCCCGTTCCTGGAATTACATCCACTGGGGGATGTATACATATGGACCTGACCCATGACCTATGCTACGGGTAATGGACAATAACCCGTGATGATGAAGGTATTCATCCTTAAGGACTTCATCGATGGTCAGAAATTTTTGGTCGCCATTGAGGAGGCGATGCATCCGATCAAAGTACACTTGACCCAATATTTGTTTTGGATTATCAACTGCAAACAAAAAGAAAACGAATTAATGTGTTGGCGTGAACATTCAAAGTTGAGATCTAGAAAACCAATGCTTTACTTGATTTTGTCCATCTCCTAGCACATCCCGGCTATTGCCTTATATAAAACCATTCTAGCTTGGAATCGCCTGCCTTGCTGCTGAACGGCGCTGAAATAATTTTCCTTTTCGGGACTGATTCGAAGTAAGAGAAGGAAGGAGTTTCTCGAGTCCGATGCTTAAAATTATAAAAAAAGTGAACGTCGTCGAAAGTGAGCTCTGTACCTAAAATCTCTCGGTATGCTATAAATAAGGTATATAAGTAAGCATAGGAGTTGGAATGTAGCTGCATGGGGGCAATCTGCAACTGTCTTAGAAAGTCGACAACAAAAGGCGAAAACGGTGGAATAGCCCCGACCATGCACATCAATCGTGTAATTTCCATAAATCCTTCTAGGGGATTGTGAGGACAGTCAGTTTTCGATGGCACCAGGGTATCCCTTTTTAGTATCACGTGCTTTAAACATATGCGGACAAGTCTATCATCATCGATCGTTGATTCAACAGAGTCTATGGGTGATTCCAAGATAATGGCAGACTCAAATTCGTCAGGAGCTTGATAATCTCCAATCCCTCCTTCCACCTCGTAGCCCAGAGAAACTTCGCTATCAGAAGGTATTTCGTTGTTATGCGCTCCTACTTCATAATCTAGGCCCACGTCATCCCATTCAGGGTCTGAAGAAGAAGATATGTCATCAATGGTAACTCTCTCAGAAATTTTCGCAACTTCCATCTTCTTTGTCAATCTAGATGAACGTTTTTCGGCCATGATCACTAGACTATCGAAGAAACAATAGCAAGAATTAGAGTAAAGTTGTCCGTGCCCCCCGTGTGTGTACGTGAACTAAAGTGTGTGCTAGGTGTAACAAAAATACAGAGCGAATACATGAAAGCATAAGGTAAAGGTCCAAGGAAGCAGTAATGTTCAGAACAATTCTTGATATTTGTCATGTTCGAAAGGCGCTATCCTAACTGTTCGTCAAGTTGAAGGCTATGTCAAGTATTTTTTAAGATGGTTGAAAAAATTCTTGCACATTATGTTAGGCTGTTTCGGTTCGGTTCGGTTCGGATGTCTGTATTGGATAGGATCGGAGGACAAAGTCATGTTTCGATCGGAAGCGGAAGTCCTACCCAGTGAGTTAAACCGTATCGGCTCGGATGTAGGCTTTCGGAGTGGATCGGATCAGCTTGACCCTTATTACCATCCGATCCGAACAGGTGAGTTTTGTTTTCCCTTTATTTTTGCCTTTTTCTACTCCGACCCGATCCGGTCTTGTAAACACCATCTGATCCAGTTAAGTGGGTTTTGTTTCCTCTTTTTTGCTTTATCTTTTGCTCCAATCCGATCCGGTCATGTGAACACCTCTCCTTTTCTTTCACTCCAACGTTTCTTCATCCGAACTGATCCCAGCTCCTCTCTTCTCCTTCATCCCCTTCATTCTCCATCTCGCTGAACCAACGCTGAACCGAATTCAATTTCACAAAACCCAATCGAAGCCAAGCACTTACGTGCTCAAGCATACCATAGAACCCTAATTCTCTCTCTCCATGCTTCGAAGTGGTGACAGAGCCACCAACAACACGGTGAGAAGAGAAGAGACCAAGGCGTTCAAATCAGGCAAACGCCATGATCGAATCATCCAGTTTTGCCACAAACCTAAATCGAAATCGATTACAGTAAAGTAATCGAAGCTTTTGACCTACCAATTTATTGAATTTAAGGAAGAACGAAATAATTTAGAGTTTTTTGAAGCTTTGGGGTTTCGATGCTAAGTTGCTTGGGCCAGAATAAATAAAAAAGAGAAGGGGAAGAAAGTAGGAGGCGGATTTATATAAAAAACTAGGGTGATCACTCGTATTCCTAGCCTACTTCACTCCGTTCGGACCGAGAGTCGAGCCCATGAAGGAACTCTGGCCTGTTAGTCCATGGCGTAGCAGTATTGAAAGGCCCATCCTAGTGTGCTACTGAAGGAAACCCGTTCAGATCGAGATCCGAACCAAAGGGGATCATATGCACAGATTTGTCACACAGGGAGAATTCTTAAAAAAAAAGTAAAGAAAATGTTCAACTGGAAAAATCAATAGACATCAAAAGGAGCTCTCGAAGTCGTTTGAAAATGAAGTAAGTGATTCATATGGATTGTGGATATATGTAAGCAGCGAAAGCCACGAATTTATGAAGTGACACAACATTACAAGTAAATAGAGGCGATCATTCAATGATTCTAGTTCAAAGGATGTTTTGTAAATTGCTTCGAAGAACACTTTATCTTAAATAAGAGTGTACTTCGAGGGGGCAAAAATGTTAGACTACTTTGTGAACTAGGCTACACAAAGAGCAAATAGTGAGAAAGACACCAATCGGTTCGGATCAGAGGAAGATAGTGCAGGAGGTGAGTAAAGATCAAGAACGTAGAGATCACATCGGATCATATCGGAGAGATACGTCAGCAGTATCGAAGGATAGTAGGTGGCCTCATCGTATCGGTACGGATCGGAGATATGTCAGCAACATCAGAGGATTGCGAACGGCCTCATCGGATCGGATCAGAAGAATATGGAAGCAACATCATACAACAAATGGCCTCATCGGATCGGATCGGAGGAGTACGCAAGCAACATCAAGGGATAGCAAGCTGCCTCACCGGATCGGATCGGAGGCCCCGATCCAAACCCCTTTTTCCCCTTGCATCTGTAACCGTTGCTGCGCATATCTCCTAAAGACTCGAACTAGGCCTGACCATTTCTCCCACAATCTCCCACTAAATCAATGCGCTGTCACCATCTTGAAGCCTCCGAACCCGACTCTCAAGGGATGGGTGCCACGCGATTCCGAACCGGAGCCACTTCGAAGAGATTTTTCACCTATAAATACACCATCTAGAGGCATTTGAAAGGATCTTTGGGCAAATTCTCAGTCCATACTTCCTCCATAGCCGAATTCTACAATCATATTTAGATCAAAATCATCTCTTAAAGTCCATTTTTGAGATATTTGAGTGAGTTTATGCATTGTAATTGTGAAGTTGAGTGAGAATCATTGTTGTATTTGTATTCAAATCATCAATTAAAAGAAAACAAAGTGGACGCAGGCTCGTTAACGCCGAACCACTATAAATTGCGTGTTCTTTATCGCTTTTTGATTCTATTTCATTGAATTCATATCTAATTTGGGTGTTAGAGCCAATTTTTGGTCTAACAAACTTGTTTAAACTATAAAACAAGTAATTTAAATTTATAAACGACGTTTATAAATTATGTGAGATAAATTATCATTAGATATTTAGAGGTTTAAACCCAAGCATGAATTTAAAAGTGAATTGAAAATCGTTTCGAAGAGGGAACTACATGTTTTATTCCAGAATTCAGAATATAAACTAAATTGAAAAAATCCAAAGGATTTATAATTAGAATTCAACTTTTATTAATTTTATAAAATAAATTATCTCCAAAGGAATTGATATAATATGTAAGATTTAATTGTAAATAAATTTGTAATTGAGTTATCAAATAATCGACGGTTTAGGATAATCGGGAAATTTAAGTTAAATTTGGAAAACTGGAAATTTAAGTTAGATTTGGAAAACGAGTTTAAATTATATTTAGTAATGGAGTGAAATTTATATATAAATGAATTTCAAATGCTTATATTTAAATATAATTTAAAACGAACTCGCCACAGTGCGATAGTTCGTAATTTGACATTTCGAACTTCAATTGAGTATAAAGAACTCAACATAAGTCGGAATTCTTTGAAACAAGAATCGCCAGACCGGTTGAATAATAGTTTTCTAATGGAAGAGAAAAATCTAGATTTTGTCTTATAGATTTTGAGTTATCTCAAAATTAAATATTCAGAAAAAACAGCGGTATAGTCGTTTATAAATTATAATAATTAAACAACAAAAATCAAAGGAATTTAAGTTAAAAAAATTTGGATTTCATTATAAAAATCCAAACTTGGTTATAAAATAAATATGAATTAAGGTGAAGTAAATGCATTGATTTTTAAAGCAAATCAAATGTTTATTATTGAATAAATTTAACTAATTAGAAGAACAAATATATAATGGACTTTGGATCGAAATGGACTTTCTATAAGTGAATGGGGTTTGTGAATTTATATTCAAAATCAAATATGAAACTTGAGTTGGAAATGACATTCGGTTGATTTATAAGCGAATTAAAAATATGTATGAAAGTGATATGTTCAAATAAAAAGTAAAATAGGCAAAAGAGCTAATTAGATAATGAATTAGCAAATTGAGTTAAAAACGAATGGGTTGAGTTGGAATTGTGACACCCCACATCCGTTAATGTCACTCACAAAGGGAATGCAGTAAGTTTCGTGAAGCGTAATAGGTAAATAGAACATAAATATTACAAGACAGATATAAAAGCAACAGCGGAATTTTAATTTTTATTTCAAACATAAATCATGGCATCATGGTACAAAATACCATAAGTCTGGAAACTAAATAAAATCCATTACAATAATATAACTTCTGTCTTGAGTCATCAGAGTACATCAATAATTAAGAGAAAACATAATTCCCCAGAAAGAGAGAAAGCCATAGTAGAGATAAGAACTTGAGCCATACTTCGAAAGCAGCTCCTAGCAAGATGATAACCGAGTCCTGGCTAAGCCCGAGTGTTCCCACCCTGAGAACCTAGAGGGGGGAGGGACGGAAGAAAGAAGAGGAAACAAAAAGGGTCAGACATAAAGTCTGGCGAGTCTAGTTACTTTTAGCAAGTAAATAAATAAAAGTAGCATGACAGGCATATAAAGTGGATAAGAGAGAGATTACTACATAAAAGGCAAGTGTGACAAGGTAGACAGGATAAGGGGTATATGCTACTAATGATTAATCTGTTTATTCTCTGCATCAATACTAGTATACCAAGTACTTAATAGGATTACGTACTCCCTAATTGCTTAACAGAAACAGGATGATCCCAACAGAAATATAATGGTAGTTTTAGGTGTACTCTAGTAACGGGTTTTAACCCAAACAGAATTAGCCGATACCTAAACAGGAATAACGGGTGTTAGCCCCAATAAAAACACAGGTACCCCACAGAAACAAACATGACTAGATGTACCCTATTTACTACTCTAGTAGATCGGCTCCCTACTCCGTAGATACCCTGTGCTGGCCCTAGAGTAAGGTGTATCATTCCCTAAAGTGGCAACCCTTCATTTCCCGAATGTGCACAACCATATCTACTAATGTCACAATGTCTTATTTTCCTGAGCAGGGGGGTCATGCATGCACATGACCACGTTGGAATGCGCCGCCAACATCGCCTCCAAGTTTGGATCTCTTACAATCAGTCAGTAAGCGTGCCCCTCCTCTGCCTAGTACGGAGTACTTTATTTGATACCAACTTCGGGTTACTGACTGAAATGGGTCTCACACAATATGATACAAGCTCTCCCTTTTGTCTTATATCCCCCCACTAGGTTTTCAATGACTATCTATACAACTAGGTATCTTTAATTACGTAGCCCTATTCATTTCTACCAGTTATGCTTACCCTAAATGGTGTCTTTAATTACATAACTTTTATATTTTCCACCGGTTATGTATACAACTAGGTGTCTTTAATTACATAACCTTATAAGGTTAAGTTTATGGGCCTATATGTAAATATTACCCACCCCCTCTAGATTTGCTTGACCCATCCACTATCCAATCAATTTTACTTAACCCTAACTTTAGTTCACAATCAGACAATCCCTATGGATTAGATTTGTTAAGTAGTCCATTTTATTACCATGTCCATTTATGGTTTATAATGGGCTAGACCTCCTAATTAGGCCTACAAATTGTTGACGCTGGATATGCCGGTCGGGTTCGGGCAGTCTTATTCCACAAGTTGGGCCTAGCCTCGTGTCTTAGCCCAATTCATATTTGTACACTTAGACCTCTCAAATTAGGTTCAACACTTTTGGTTGCTAGATATGCTGGTCGGGTCCGGGCAGACTTCCACCACAAGTGCAACCTAACCTCGTGTCATAAGTGCAATTACAGTTTCTAATTACTGTAATCCTAGGCATTTTCCATTTTTAATTATACTTATGTCAATTATAGGTTTTATGCCCCTTTTTCCCAATTATGTCCATAATTGATTTTATGCCAAACTTATTCATATTCATTACTTCAATTAATAGCTAAATTAGCATTCAAATTTCCAATTATGTCTAAATGTCCAATTATACTCATAATGGATTATATGTCCAAATTCATATCAAGTTATGCCAATTCTAATATTCCCCCCATCTCCTAACTAAGCATTCGCATATACTTAGCAGCATACCTAGGCTAGAAAGTAGTCTAGGCATATATAGTAAAAAGTGAAAGGTGATGGGAAAATGACAATAGTGATCATTCTAATAAAGGTGACGTAAACACATATACTGGCATGACATGTTTTGGCATAATAATAAGGTGGACATAAAAATTGATCTATTGAACAGGCAATGATAAAACTAGATCTAACATAATTATGATGTGGACATAAAAACAGATCTAGCATAGTTAGGATGACATAGCAAGCAATTTTAGGTCTAAAAAAAGATTTATATGTCTAAATAATGACATATCTAAGCTGGCCACAATATGATAGGTAAAAAATGATCTACATAGAGAATTATATCTAAACAAGGTTTTAACTTTCCAGAAATGAAAGATTTACGTTAACCACAATATAGATATAAACCAAGATCTACAAAGGTGACATAATATATTAACGACAATTGAATTAGATCTTGAAAGTAGATCTATCATGACATAGCTTAGGATCCAATAACAATATAGATTCATAATATACAACATATCCAAATCACAATCTTTCACAAATTACTTTTATTCA
Organism: Allium sativum; assembly: GCA_030737875.1. Lineage (NCBI taxonomy): Eukaryota > Viridiplantae > Streptophyta > Magnoliopsida > Asparagales > Amaryllidaceae > Allium > Allium sativum. The sequence goes on from CM060917.1 coordinate 11,699,640, forward strand.
TTTAATCCTAAAATTAACCAACTCGTAGTGTTTGGATTGTTAATAAGATAGAAGAGAAGTTGTAGGTGTTGAATCTACGCTTGAATCTCTGAATTTGATTTGTAGAAGATGAATAGAATTAGATTTAGTCCAGTCACTGACTGCATTTGGCCTCCATTGCATTCCAGGACAGAAAACATGAAAAATGGACCTTTATTTATAGCTACCAGCCTCCAAACCGACTATGCCACATCAGCTCTAGGGGTGTCGACACCCCTGTGAGTGCACTATAAGAAAAACCGAGATTAGCGACAGATTTTTAGCAGCGGAAATTCCGTCGCTAATTAGCAGCGGATTTCCATGTGATAAACAAGGGACAGTTTTTGTTTTTTCAACTTTATTTTCTTTTATTTATTACCGTCTCCTTTTTTCATCCCTCACTAACCCGCTGCAAATTGCGTCAAATTACCGACTAAAAATTTCTGCCACTATTTTCCGCTGCAAACCCAAACAGAATACCGACGAATATTTATTGAAGCTATTTTGCAGCAGAATTCCAATAGATTTGCAAAAGATGAAAATATCAGTTTATTATAATAATTATTTAATAATTAATAATAAAAATTAATACTTATGAAATGATATTTAGAATTCAGTAATTAATTTTATATAATCATATTTAATAACTATAGTTGATTATTATTGTTGATACTTATATTTTATAATTACAGTTGATAATTATATTTTATATTTCGAAAAAATTAAAAATTTGAAATCATCTTGAATAAATTTGAAATAAATCATAAAGTTTATAAAACCAGTTATTGTTTGACACGAAATAACCAAAATTTATAAACTTTAAAATATTGAAAGACTTCATTTAATAGTTTAATTTAAATTGTATAATACTTCATATTCTAATTTAAATTTTTTCTATAAATTCTGACTAAGGTAAAATACAATTTTTTTAAACGTTGGCTCCGCTTGTGAAATTTTGGCTCCAACGCATGAAACTTTTAGCTCCATCATTTGGTTATGTTTAGTGATATAGAATTAGTAATTTGGACGTTGAAATGTTGATAAAGCATTAATAATTTGAGAGTAAAAGTTAATAAAGTATTTTAATTGAAAAAACATTGATCGGTTATTTCCACTGATATGTTTATACCGACCCGCACCCAGCAAAACCCTATTTCCCATAAAACAAACAATCCACTTTCCTCAGCCGACACATTCGTTCGTATTTCATTCAAAAAAATAAAACCCTAGATCTATGAAATCTCGAAGCCGCCCCCTTCCATCTAGTAAAATCGCCATCCCTACCCAGTCAATTGCCGCCTCACAGTAAGCTGCCGCCACACTCCTCGACCGCCTAATAGTAAGCGGTTCTACTGGGATGTAAACACCGAGTTCACCGGGAACTTCACCAGCATCGCATCTCAATGTTTGCAGAAACTTCCGACTACAAATGACAAATTCGCTTACAACTGCGATGACCCACTTTCAATTACCTAGTTTAAGATGGATTCAGTGAGTTTTCTCTTTATTTTTATTTATATGCTTTTTATCAAAGATTCGTCTATTTTCCAATTTAAAGTTTTAGTTTCTTTTGACCGAGTTGGATTTGTAGATCTGTTGATTAAGGGACTTGGTATGTTGGTTGGATTTGGAAAGTGTTATCATTCATTATGAAATCGAGTATTATGACCTATAGTAGCCTAGTTGGATTGTATGTACCTTATCAAGATAACTGCAGAAGTTGTCAATTCTTAGAATTTGAACACGATAAAGAAGAACATATACGTGTTCAGTACTAATTATCGTATTAGCAAAGCGATGGTTCATCATATTCCAGTCTAATATTTTAGTTGCTTACCTAAAATCTTGATCTATTTTATTACTTCTCTGGTGCTGGCCTTGTTAGTATTCTATTTTTCTTTTGCATACATATCTTTAATATTAGGTATACTTATCACTAATATTCTTTATTTTAATTATGTTTGTTGACTTTTTGAAGTGGAGGAAAGGAGAAGTGTAGTTTAATATTTTAATTAAAAAAGCATATATTACTATTGGTGGCTTTTTGTATACATCTATGATTATGTGCAGAAAATTGCAGTACATAAATTATCTGCGATCCTAATGCAGATCGCAGTTTTGCCAATTGGTCAATTGATGGCCTTGGTTTTGCCTAAAAAGGAAGTTGCTGCTTTCCGAAAATGGAGCTTCAGTTTGAATCCAGGGCTTTTTAATATTAAGGAGCATGTGATTATTACTATTTCTGCGAACTGTGGTGTGTCGCCAGGAGGCCTAGATGCTTACTCTATTGTGGCGATTAAGGTTATGAAAGCTTATTACAAGTAGAATTTGGGGTTTCTTTGTGCCCTTATCATTGTTCTTACTACTCAGGTACTCATTTCATTTATTATTATTTTTCAGTTAATCTAGGTGAATACATGGTGGTTAATTTTTGTTGTATTGTTATTTTTTCTCAGTTTCTTTATTTATTTGTTGCACAATTACATTTTATTTTGTGTAATTGCATCGAACAATCTATTATTTGTATCTGCTCATCACGATTCACACAATTCAACCAAATATTGATGGCATGAGTTACATCTAGATCTGTATGTAACGGTACCAATTTCTTTAAAGAATTGCCCATTATTTGTCTATGAATGACCCAATTACCGTATAAATACATAATTTAATTTGTTAATTCAACATTTACTATAAACTGCAGCGAACATAGTTTTAAATCCACTGAGAAATGGCATACGTCTCTTGATAACACATGTGTACCATGTAATGGCTAACCTACTCCCGCATGTAAACCAATTGTTGACATATTGATTCCAACTGACCTGCAATTCAAATGTGAAATGCAAATTATTTTTTTGCATGCAGGTGGCGAAAATCAGTGAGAAAGGAAGTTATGTCTAATCTGTCAGTAGATGACTTAATTTACAGGCCTGGGAAAAAACTTATTTATTTGTAACAGCCAGACATATTGGTTATCAAGGTATAATTTTATTCAAATAGCATTTAGACTGACAAACAATTTCATTTATTGACACCGTCCATTGCTCAGTTAGTTTTTTGGTTCTTAAGTTTACTGCTGCGTATAACACTTGGTTGTTGATCTATGAATAACGCTAAGCCATACTTGGCAAATGATAATTTATGCATGCCTCTGTACTTAATTCTTATTGAGCATTCGTGATAGCCATTTGTTGTCAGACTAACTGATCACCAAATTGTATGATTCTTTTTCCACAAGAGTAGAGCAGAATAGGTTCATATTAACCTCTACTTACAAGGGAATACAATTTGTGTTTTTTTTATATGCAGTTCAATTGATGGAAGTTATATATATTTGAATTTATGTTGCTGCTATTTCGCTCATTCTAGACAACAAGCCGTGTACCATTTGATGCATGCAAACTATTGACTATAATGGTATTGGACTATTTCATCTTTTCCAAATTTCAATATCCAATTAACACCTCTGGTTTTAACATTAGGATAATTTTTTTGACTTCATTCAGTTTAATATTATAGTGAACTGTGTACTATATATCATGGACAAGCCGGCAGTAAGGAATTGCTGTGTGAATGCTTCTCTTATACGGGAACCGCATGTCCGTATGTTTTGGATTGTGTACATAGATGATTGAACTTTCATGTGTCTATTTGCAGATGTGAAGCTTTGAAAATGAAGGCAATTGGGTACATCATAAGTTGGAAATCGAAGTTCGATCTTCTGAGAAGGCTTCCGTACTAGTGCATAGGCATATTGGACATGTCAATGTGGACAACCTCTATCAAACTTCTGATTACAACTAAAAAAGAATTGTAGGATTAAATCTGCTAGGTATGTAGTTCTTCCACAATGTGTACATAGATGACTTGTTATGAGATATTGTAATTGATTATTTAGTCCAATTTTTCTTATTAGAGTTTCGCGTTTGCCTTCGGTTTCGCGTTCGCCTTCGGTTTCACGTCGTCGTCTTCATAAGTTGGTTGGGTATGTTAGTTAGACTTATTTTGGTGTAAACATGGCGTTATGTGGTTTTAGTATTGTTATGGATGATATGTGTTTGTATTTGGGATAATTTTAGCACCAACTGAATAGTTTTGTTGTTCATAATTCAATTTGGTGTATGAATTGATGAAGGATTATGGATATCGTGGTTTTTTTGTATGTGATTATGAATATTCTTTTTAGTTCTAAATTAATATTGTTGGCTAATTTATCTTTGTTTTTTTAATATGTAATTTATTTCGGTGTTCATAGTTGAATGATGTTTGTTGTATATGTACACACACACACGCGCATATATACATACATGTATTGGCAGATCAGAAGGGGAATAGTGGCGGATTACCAACAAAAAAAGTGAGGTTAAGTTTACCTCAATTTAATTTCTGTTTCTAATCCCTTGGCAATTAGTAAGGATTTACCAACTCATTTTATAAATAATAATTTAACATAAATTAATTATCCGTCGGTAAATAAATTTAAATTAAATTAATAAATAAAATTATATTTTTATTATATACATAGTAAAATGACGGAAAACCGTCGAAAAACTCATGCAATATTCCGTCGCAAAATCTGACACAAATACCGTCATGGTTTTTTCCGACCACACCGTTATGTAGGAAATCCGTCGCTAAGGCCTGTTTAGCGAAGGACCAGAAGCATATTCTGCCGCTGCTATATGCTGTTTTTCTTGTAGTGGTGGGTCGACACTAGTGTGGACACCCCTTTAGAGGGGTCGAGCCCGGTGTCGACACCCCTCAAGGGAGGTCGACCCCCTAGAGCGAGTAATCTACCGCCACCTTTTCTTTTTCAAATTTGAACTGTTCTAGATAAAATTTTGACTCATCTTTGACTCATGCGTATTATAATCTTTCTGTGTGTATACAAACTTAAAACCCTCATAACTTCTTCATACAGTGTCCGTTTTACGCAAACCAAATGTCTATCTTGACCAGAATTTCGAGATGGACGCAATGGCGTAGCCCGTTTTCCTTAATTATGAATATTAAATTAATTATTATTTAATTTATCTTCTTTTAGTGTCATTAAAATACGGGGTGTTACATTTCCCCCACTCAAAGGATTTCGTCCCCGTGATCTCCAAGTTGAGAAAAATGTATCCTACCATCTACTCATCCACCTATCACAGGCATCCATTGTCCTTAAAACTTTATAATTCTTATATGAACATATGCAAAGGTGTGAGAATATGTCCCAATACTAATGCGAAAATCAGGTATCCAATATGTATGCAAATAATCCTATTATAACATGTAAGTTCTATATGTATGCACAATCATCCATCTAAATGCAACGTCCATATGATGATACATCCATTTTCATCCATTAAAGAAAAGAAAAATGCACATGCATCCATTTGCAGTGTGAGAGTGATTGAGCCGATCTAGTGCCTAATGTGGGTGTATATGCATCCACAGGAAACCACTAGCAAACACTTGCATCCATCAAACATAACATGTCTCAAACACATGTTTACATCCATGGGCTCCCTGCCTAAAGGTCAAAGATTCGATCGATAGGATATAGATGAATGATAGAAACAAGTACGAATAAAAAGCTTTAGAAAAAGAATTTAAGAACATAGTCCCAAAAAGGAAAGGGTATGAAGCATGATCTTTATCTTGAGTCTCCCAAGTCGCATTCTCGTTGTCTTCTCCCTATTGCACTTTTATTAACCTAACCTCTCTATTGCACAGTTTCTTAACCTCTGATCCAGGTATGCAAGTCGGAACTCATCCAATCATTGCTTCCTTCTCTACTTTCACTTCCTTTCGCAAGTTTAGATCCACTACCTCGAACTCTATACATTTTATCATCGCTTAGATGAATAGTCATCTTAAAATGACGAGCCTCCTCAAGGTTTGTCTTCAATAGGTTCCCCATCCCGATATGATTAACTTATCAAACCTCTTCTCAAGTAGCTCCCCTACTTGCTTATCAAGTTCCCACATGTCGCACAGGAAATGCGATTGGCTTTGCGTTGTCCACCAAGTATATGCGGAAACCAATCTCGTTCCTCAGGGTAAACCTAAACCCCATCAAAAACATCAGGATACTCACAACTATTGGTACCGATCGAAGATCATCGATAGATGCCTCAATAGATCCTAGGAAACTAAGCATGACAACCCCTTGCGGGTCATGAGAAATCTCGAGGGTCCTCTTATGACAAGTCAGAAGCCTAACGACCCTCATATCACAATCCAGAATGGCACCATATAAGGTAAGCCAATCCATTCCTAGAATCAACCCATAACCCATAAACCCGAGCACATACGCATCACACTCAAACTCGACGTCTAATACAGATATCCTCAAACCCCGACAAATCATAGATAAATGAGCCGAACCTCCAATGGGGTTTGAGATAACTACGGGATCCACTACCATACTAGTAATTAAGTGCAGAGATTCAACCATAGAACTAGATATGAATGTGAAGTGCTAGAATCAAAAAGAGTTCTAAAAGGATGGTTTGAAAGAGAAATTAAACCTTCGACAGAAATTTTTCCACCTCTATCAGGAGCACTGATCACGAGAGCATTCACTTGCCCTCCAGAAGTTCCTGCCCTTTGACCTTGTCCTTGTTTCTTCGGGAAATCCTTAATAAAATGCCCGACCTCTCCACAAATGAAGCAAGCATTCTTTCCTGCAGTGCTTATCCAAGTGACCCTCTGGCCCACAACTATGGCACTTCCTCTTATCTTCAACCTTGTCATTCTTTTCGCCTTTCTTATGTTGCTGCTGATGTTGTCCCTTCTTGGGCCACATCTTCTCATTTTGCGTTGCTTCCTCAGCCTTTACTTCCTTCTTTTCTCCCTTGTCTTCCTCATGCATTAGGGCTATATCAAAAAGCTTTTCAAAAGTGGCTCCCATTGGGATATGGGACATGGCTAACCTATGAAGGGGTTCATTTATACCTTTAGCAAACTGCAAAGCCTTCTTATGTGAAGTGTCAACCAATTCCAATCCAAACCTTGCTAGCTGGTTGTATTTATTCACATATTTTTTAATAGTCAAGTTTCCTTGCTTGAGTGCCAAGAACTTCTCCATCTGCATACTCTTCTCGGCCTGGGAGAGAAAATTCATTTCAAATCTTTGTATAAAATCTTCCCAAGTTTCCACCGGACGTCTAGCTTGGGTGACTTCGCACCAAAATGTGGCTTCATCTTTCAGTAGCCAAGCAGCTAACTGAATCTTCGTTCTATCCTCTACTTCAAAGATCACAAACAATTCCTCTATCTCCATCAGCCAATTCCGCGCTTCTGCGTATGTCTCATTCCCATGGAAGGGCTTCCCTCCCATAGCACGGAAGCCTTTGTAGATCCTGGCGATGTTATTTACTCTTGGAGAGGGAGGAGGAGGAGGAATGACTGGTGCAGCTGGGGGAGAAACGTTTCCTTGGCCTTCGGCAGGCGCCTTGGCCTCCAGATACCTATGGAACCATCCGGGTATCGTAGCACCCTCTGGGATATTGGGAATGTTTTATTCCCCAGACATGTTGAAAAAGGAAAAGGAAGAGACTTAAACAAAAGACCGAAGGATATTACATATGGATTTTTGGGGAATGTTTTTCAAAGCAAACTTTTATCTTTGAAAATGCTTTCTTTTAAAACCTTTTTGAAAATAGTTTTCAAAAACTTTTATCCAATCTGGTAACCTTCAGCTCTGATACCAAGCGTGACACCCCAAGTCCATTAATGTCACTTACAAAGGAATGTAATTAGTTTTGTCAAGCGTTATAGGTAAACAGAACATAAATATTATAAGACAAATATAAAAGCAACAACGGAATTTAAATTTTTATTTCAAACATAAATCATAGCATCATGGTACAAAATACCATAAATCTGAAAACTACATAAAACCCATTACAATAATATAACTTCTGTCTTGTGTCATTAGAGTACATAAATACTTAAAAGAAAACATAATTCCCTAGATTGAGACAATGCCATAGCAGAGATAAGAACTTGAGCCATACTTCGAAAGAAGATCCTAGTAAGATGATAACTGAATCCTAACTAAGCCTGAGTGTTCCCACCCTGAGAACCTGGGGTGGGGAGGGGGGTGGGGGGGGGGGGACAGAAGAAAGAAGAGGAAACAAAAAGGGTCAAACATAAAGTCTGGTGAGTCTAGTTACTTTTAGCAATAAATAAATAAAAGTAGCATGACAGGCATATAAAGTGGATAAGAGAGCTTACTACATAAAAGGCAGGTGTGACAAGGTAGACATGATAAGATGTATACACTACTAATGATTACTCTGTTTATTTTCTGCATCAATACTAGTATACCAAGTATGTAATAGGATTACATACTCCCTAATTGCTTAAAAGAAACAGGATGATCCCAACAGAAATATAATGGTAGATTTAGGTGTACTCTAGTAACGGGTTTTAACCCAAACAGAATTAGCCAATACCTAAACAGGAATAACGAGTGTTAGCCCCAACAGAAACACAGGTACTCCACAGAAACAGATAGGACTAGATGTACCCTATTTACTACCTTAGTCGGTTGACTCCCTACTCCGTAGATACCTTGTGCTGGCCCCATAGTACGGTGTATCGTTCCCTAAAGTGGCAACCCTTCATTTCTCGGATGTGCACAACCATATCTGCTGATGTCACAACATCTTATTTTCCCGAGCAGGCGGAGTCATGCACGCACATGACCCCGTTGGAGCGCGCCGCCAACACCGCCTCCATGTTTGGATCTCTTACAACTAGTCAGTAAGTGTGCCCCTTCTCCGCCTAGAACATAGTACTTTATTCGATACCTACTCTAGGTTACTGAATGAAACGGGTCCCACACAATATGATACAAGCTCTCCCCTTTGTCTTGTATCCCCCACTGGGTTTTCACTGACTATGTATACCTCTAAGTATCTTTAATTACATAGCCCTATTCATTTATACCAGTAATGCTTACCCTAAAAAGGTGTATTTAATTACATAACTTATATATTTTCCACCGGTTATGTATACCACGAGGTGTCTTTAATTACATAACCTCATAGGGTTAAGTTTGTCGGACTATATGTAAATATTACCCACTCCCTCCAGATTTTCTTAACCCATCCTCTATCCAATCAATTTTACTTAACCCTTACTTTAGTTCACAATCATACAATCCCTATGGATTAGATTTGGTCAAGTAGTCCAATTTATTACCATGTCCATTTATGGTTTATAGTAGGCTAGACCTCCCACATTAGGCCTATAACTTGTGGATGTTGGATATGCCGGTTGGGTCCGTGCAGTCTTATTCCACAAGTTGGGCCTAACCTCGTGTCTTAGCCCAATTCGTATTTGTACACTTAGACCTCTCACATTAGGTTCAACACTTGTGGTTGCTGGATATGCCGATCAATTTCGAGCAGACTTCTGCCACAAGTGCAATTACTGTAATCCTAGGCATTTTCCATTTTTTATTATACCTATGTCAATTATAGGTTTTATGGCCCTTTTTCCCAATTATATCCATTATTAATTTTATGCAAACTTATTCATATCTATTACTCCAATTAATAACCAAATTAACATTCAAAATTCCAATTATGCCTAAATGTCCAGTTATACTCATAACGGATCTTGGTGATCTTCTCTATCTAATGAATGAAATAAGAAATCCATATGTATATATGACTATATGTCAAAATTCATATCAAGTTATGCCAATTCTAATATTTCCCCCCATTCCCTAACTAACGCATTCACATATATTTGGTAGCATACCTAGGCTAGAAAGTAGCCTAAGCATATACAGCAAAAAGGGAAAGGTGATGGGAAAATGACAATAGTGATCATTCTAATAAAGGTGACATAAACACATATACTGGCATAGACATGTTTTGGCATAATAATAAGGTGGACATAAAAATAGATCTAGTGAACATGCAATGATAAAACTAGATCTAACATAATTATGATGTCGACATAAATATAGATCTATCATAATTATGATGACATAGCAAGCATGTTTAGGTTTAAACAAAGATTTATATGTCCAAATAATGACATATCCAAGCTGGCCACAATGTGACAGGTAAAAGATGATCTACATAAAGGATTAGATCTAAACAATGTTTTAACTGTCCAAAAATGACAGATTTACATTAACCACAATATAGATATAAACCAAGATCCACAAAGCTGATGTAATAGATTAACCACAATTGAATTAGATCTAGAAAAGTAGATCTATAATGACATAGCTTCGGATCCAATAACAGTATAGATTCATAATTTACAATATATGCAAATCACAGTCTTTCACAAAGTACTTTTATTCATTTAAACCTAAAAGTAAACAACTCATAGTGTTTGAATTATTAATAAGATAGAAGAGAAGTTGTAGGTGTTGAATCCACCCTTGAATCTCAAAATTTGATTTGTAGAAGATGAATAGAATTAGGTTTAGTCCAGTCACTGATAGCATTTGGCATCCATTGCATTCCAAGACAGAAAACATGAAAAGTGGACCTTTATTCATAGCTGCCAGCCTCCAAACCGACTATGCCACACCAGCCCTAGGGGTGTTGACACCCCTGTGGGTGGGTTGACCCTGGTGTTGAAACCCCTTAAGGGGGGTCGACCCAGGTGTCTACACCTGTTAGCCTACTTTGTGAACTAGGCTACACAAAGAGCAAACAGGGAAAAAGCCACCAATCGGTTAGGATCATAGGAAAGTAGCGCAAGAAGTGAGTAGAAACCAGAGACACAGAAATCACATCGGATCGGTGATACGTCAGCAATATCAAAGGATAGCAAGTGGCCTCATCGGTTCGGAGCGGAGAAGTACGTCAGCAACAGAACATAGCCAGTGGTCTCATCGGATCGGATCGGAGGCAGCCGATCCGGACCGCTTTCTCTGAGAATGTGACCGTTGCTACGCACGCTCCCTGAAGACTCGGACCAAGCATGACTATTTCTCCCATGATCTCCCACTAAATCAATGCGCTGTCATCACCTGGGAGCTTCCGAACCCGACTCGTATGGGATGGGTGCCACACAATTCCGAACCGGAGCAACTTCGAAGAGATTTTTCACCTATAAATACACCATCTGGAGACATTTATAAGGATCTTTGGGCAAATTCTCAGTTCTAACTTCCTCCATAGCCGAATTTCATAGCTACACTCAGATCAAAATTGTCTCTTAAAGTCTATTTCTGAGAGATTTGAGTGAGTTTATGCATTGTAATTGTGAAGTTGAGTGAGAATCATTGCTGTATTTGTATTCAAATCATCAATTAAAAGAAAACAAAGTGGACATAGGCTCGTTAACGCCGAACCACTATAAATCGCGTGTTCTCTGTTGCTTTTTGATTCTATTTCATTGAAACCATAATTAATTTGGGTGTTAGAACCAATTTTTGGTCTAACATTTTGGTGCCTTCACTGAGAAAACCTTTCGAATTCTCAGTCTTTTCGGGATTATCATTCTACTATTTGGAACTTTGAGTTCAAAGAAGTTAATCCCTCTTCTCTGACATCTTTCAGTACTTGTTGACTAACCATTGAAGAATCAAGTATTATGGCTAAGACCAAAGGAAAAGAAGTGCAAGGCGCTAGGGGAAATGATTCCAAAGAAGATCAGCAAGCTATCGTGTTAACAAGGTCACGCGCTCAAAGCTCTGGAGCAGATCACTTCAACCAGGAGGATCTGGACCGGATCGGAGGTGCCGATCCGAACCGAGTGGAAGGCTCCGATCCAATCCGATCTGATGAGGTAGGGGGCAACCACTCTCTCTATCCAAACCGCCCTGACCAGGCTGCTGTGAACCGATCCGATCCGAACTAGAGTGAAGCTGGAACTTCTACTCGAGCTCCCTCCAACGCTTTGATTCCAGCCACGATGACTAATGCTCAGCCTGATCCATCTACACCCCTTACACAGGGAGACTTTTCACGTTTTCTTGACATGCTTCAGAGCACCAAAGAAGCATTGGAAGCCCAAAGGCATGACAACCTTCACATGCAGGAAAACATGATCACTATAGGCAGAGAACTACAGGAGCTCCGGATACAGAAGTCTCCTTCCCCAACGCGTTGTCTTACTACAGATGATTCATCCTCTTCGGAAGAGGAATGCCCTCGCATGAGGAGGCCGCTTGAACTTCCTCAGAACCTAGATCAATTGACTTTTGGATCTTTGGGATCCCGAGAAGACGCTGTTCGTGCATTGGGCCCTGATGACCGGAGCCTACAATAGCCTATGTTTCTACCCATGCACGGATCCCACGTCTTGCCTAGGGATCCTAATATTACCAACCCCACGCAGCAATAGCTTCCCCAACCTCTACCTCCCGAGGTCGACTGGGAACACAGAGTGCAACGTAGAGCAGCTACCGCCAGAAACAGGAGGTTATCCCCTGATCAGGAACCCGGGGGTAATCCGAACATCAGATCAAGAGAGCCTGTGCAGACATTAACAAACGCTGATGTATGGGCAATGGTGCGCAAGATCATGTCCGAAAGCCAGCACTATACTAATGAAGATTGGGGCATTGAACGAAGTCATACCCCCTGTTACAGATGACATACTGAATTTCCAGTTCCCCCGTCGATTCCACTTGCCTCAGATGGATCGATATTCAGGAAGGACAGACCCAGGGCAGCATTTGATGAGATATGCATGGTTCATGAATGCGGCAGCAACCCCGAAGGCCGTAAAATGCAAAGCTTTTCAAATCTGTCTGGAAGATGTAGCATTGATGTGGTTCAGTTGACTCCCTCCTCGGTCGGTATCAAATTTCACAGAATTGAGTGAGTGCTTCATGAATCAGTTTCGACTCCATGCCCAAAAGTCCAAGACTGTCAAAGAATTGTCACGAATTAAACAAGCCCCAGGAGAATCTTTGAAGTCATATCTGGATCGCTTCAACCTGGCCGTCACCGAAGTTAGTGATCCCCATGTGCCCACTATCCTAATGGCCTTGATAGAAGGGGTAGATCCTGACACAGAATTTGGGGATTACTTAGCTGGAAAACCACCTCCTACTAGAGAGTTGTTCTATGAAAAGGCTAATGTTCGCTTAAGGCGAGAAGAAGCTAAAGAAAATTGAAAGAGAAAGTCCGAAAGGGCCTCGAAGGAGGGTGTCCAGAGTAACATTGCTATGAAACAATCTGATGACAGCTCAGGGAAGGTGGAAGTAAGTGTTAGCAACCAGAGTAGTGGTAATAAAAACAGAAATGGGAACGGCAATAGAAGGAATAGAAATCGAGGGAATAGCTCTAATAAAAGACCCAGATTTCAGACTTTTGAAAATTACACGCCGTTAAATGATACGTTGGAGAACATTTATTTGGATACAAACAGCAGATTGCAGTACAAAAAACCACCACCCAGAGATTCTACAGAGAAAGAGATTAAAACAAGAAAGTTTTTCTTGTTTCATGGTACACACGGTCATTCCACCAATGAGTGCCATTATTTGAGGGATATCGTCGAAAAATTGTTGCGAGAAGGGAAGTTGGATGAGTACAAGGTCGGCCCAAGGGACAGGGAGCAAGGGGGGCAAGCCCCTAACCAAGAACAACCTGCTTCAAAACCCCCATAGCTCAGCAAAAAGGTAAGCGGATCTTCATTAACTCAATTATAGGCAAACCTCACCTAGTAGGTCGTAGTTTTAAAGCAATGGATCAGTACGTCAACACCGCCAAGCATTTTGAAGTAGGATAATGCAGTACCCTTGAAGATGTCACTCCAATAAAACAGCAAAAAACGATGTCAGATGATGTCATATTCCGCAATAGAGATGATTTTGGAGTTCAATCTCTAACCGACGATCCATTAGTGATAACCACGACTGTAACAACCCGAATTTTAATAACGTGTTAAGACAAGAATCGAGGCAGAATTAAATTTTAAAATAAGAATCAAGAGAAACGGGTTGCGCCGTTGCGTTCGTCTCGGAATTCTGGTTGGAAACGAGTCCGAAATTTTGTAAATCGGAGTCCGTATGACCGAGATATGGCCTCTAGAAGTTTCAAGAAAAATCAGAAAACGAAAACAGATTTTTAAATTTCGAATTTAGCCCCAAACAGACTGGGCGGGAAAATTTCCCGCCCAGCCCCAGGTCGACTGGGGAGTCGAACCCCCAGGACCAGGTCGACTGGGGAGTCGACCTGGGTGTCGACCTGGGGGTCGACCTCCTTGGTCGGGCCAGGTTGGCCTGGTGCACCTGCTTGCTCCTTTAGGTCTGTTCTGTTGGCCTGTGACGAGATTGGATGGTTCAGATCTAAACTAGGGTTAATCTAAGGGCCTAAACTAGTCCTAACTTCTATAAAAACACCCTAAGACCTAGCCTAATTCACTACAAACCATCCTAACAACGAAGTGCTGCCCAAATGTCTCTTGATCATGGCCTCCATCTTCAACTTCAAAGGCTTAAGCATGCAAACTAAATTCAAGTCAAAGGAGCAAGCTTTCTACATCAAATCAAGGAAGTAGAGCATCATCTCAACACCGTTCTACGACAAATGCTTGCTCATAAATCTCTAGCCACGCTATGTAAGTTCTAGCTACTTTTAGATCTAAACGGTAGTTCTAATGTTGACATGGAATAAAATGAGATGAAACCTAAGTATGTTAGTCTATGTGAATCTAGTCTTGCCCCTCTCTTGAACCTATGACTTTGGGCTATTTCTTAGTGATTAAATCATGCCACTCATGTTGTGTTTGACCTAGTTTATCATGCAAGATTGAACCTTGACTTGTGGAATGTTGGCATAAACCCTTAGAACAATTTGACTTGTGGAACATTTATATGAACTTGACTTGGGGCTTATGCATGTAAAAGAACCTAAACCCCTCATGACCATTTACATGCCTAGGATGATGAACCTAGTGTTATGCTATCATACATGTTTGAGGCCAATCCCTTTATGCTATCATACATGTTTGAGGCCAATATGTTGTCATATTATTCCTACTATGTTGACTCGCTTTCACTTGCGTTGGGATTACGCCTTGGGTAGTTTAGGAAAACTTGAGATGGGCTATGAAACATAACATGAATTAAGTAACGGGACAATGGGCATACGTGGAAAACGTGGACTTTGTCGTGGCCTAAATTTGACATGAACATGACAATTAGGAAAACATGAAAGTGGCCAACTCGAGGTTGGGTTGAGTTTGTAGCATAAATCTGCCCGGAACCGCCCGGCAAATCCAGTAGCTACAGACAATAAGACCCAATGTGATTAGTTGGTCATATCGCACTTAAAACCCGAGGTTAGACTAGGTTGTGGTGTAAAGCTGCCCGGACCCGCCCGGCGTAACCAGTAACCACAACAAAGCCTAATGTGAGAGGTTGGGGTGCATTAATTTAATTAATGCCACATGATAAGGTTAAGTTAGTTTGACTAATGGCACTTAACTGATATGACATGAATGGGTAGGTTAAGTAAGACCGGACTTGATTACTTAAAGACACTTAACCATATAACACGATTAGCGAATGGGTTAGTTTAACCTAAATGGGTTGATAACACCCGACTGGGATAACGCGATGCGTGGTAGGGTTAAGTAAACCCACAACAATGATACTTAACCATTATAAATACGACTAGTGGATGTGGTTAAGTTAACCTACACTTAACCAATCTGACTCGGTAATTTGATGGGGCTAAGTTAACTTACACTTAACCAATCTGACTTGATGATTTGATAGGGTTAAGTCACGAACCTCTTAAATATGCTTAACCAATCCGACTCGATAATTTAATGGGGTTAAGTTAACCTATACTTAACCAATCCGACTCGATAATTTAATGGGGTTAAGTTAACTTACACTTAACCAATTTTACTCGATGATTTGATGAGGTTAAGACAACCTATACTTAACCAATCTAACGCAGTAGCTTGATGAGGTTAAGATAACCTATACTTAACCAATCTGACACGGTAATTTGATAGGGTTAAGTTAACCTACACTTAACCAATCTGACACGATAATCTAGGGTTAAGTCATGAACTTCATGATATACTTAACCAACTTGATACATGGTTTGTAGGGCTAAGTCTTGAACTTGAATACTTAGCCAATTTTTACATGATTCGTAGGCGGGGTAAGTCGTGAACTCGAATGACAACACTTAACCCATTAGAAAAAACCCTAGTTCAGGGAACTAAGTGGGAAATCGTAGTTAATAAGGATAACGGGAAGGGAAACTAAGTGATAAACCTTAGTTAAGGATAACTATGTAATAATTCTTAGTCAAGAGAATTGGACCAGTTCACAAATAGATGAGTAACCTGATACGGTAGGTCATCGTTTAAACAACACACGAGGAGGAGCGAATGTTTATCTGACTTAGATAAAGGCTCCAGCGAAATGGGTGACGAAGAGGTAGCTTCGGGGGACGTGAGGGTACTCTCGGTATCCCTCTGTGAGGTTGCAGATGATCCGCCTGGGCTCACAGAGGTTAAGGTCTGTGGTAGAAGAACCAAGGGTATGCCTTGGTTGTTGTGCGAGCAACCTAAAGACCGGGGTGGATTAGCGTGGAGTCGGCGATACTTAGTTTAGCCCTGTGATAGCACGTCATCGACTATCTACCATCTTTAGTCAATCGTGTACGTATGTGGAAAGGCAGAGAACTCCCAACATACCATATACATGCTATCTAGTTATGGGTGAGGTTGGCCAATAGGAAAGTGGGGCACGGATGGCCGGAGTATAGTTCTCGTGCATGATTTTCTTGGATTGCCTTTCAGTAGTTGAGGGAGGGGTCAGTGGGACCATAACCACCGATAGAAAAACAGACCTTGATATCTGCATCGGTAGATAACCTAAAGCTCCCGACCGTGTCCTGTATTTCTTGCTTAGCCCTGTCACGGGACTCGGGTGGCACATTGAGATACATGTGCATCTAGACATGGAAAAACGATTCACGATACATACGTGGGAAAAAGGGCGTGGTTGACGGGTAGCGTAATCCATAGCGGTCCTAGGTGACTTAAACCCAAACCGAGTTACGAAAACGTTTAGTAGGTAGCGTAATCCCTAGTGGTCCTAGGTGGCATAAATCATAGCCGAACATTCGAGAATTCATGGTAAGAAAATACAGCTAGATCAAGGGTGATAGTCCAAATGATTTCAAGGATAATGGAACTACGTTGAAGTAGTATAGAACTACGTGAGGAAGCCCGTAGGATTTACGGCAAAGGACTAAAAATATACATGGAAAGAAACATACGAGTTGGGAAAACCTACATTAGATTGACATGAACCATTTCATTTTGGGCAAGGGACATTTTGTAGCTAACACATGACACGGGTTGGGATACTAGTACGGAAGGTGCAAGTCAAATATACTTGATAGAACCTTGGGGTGTTATACTAGATAGAACCTTGGGATGTTATACTCGATAGAACCTTGGGATGTTATACTCGATAGAACCTTGGGATTTTATACTTGATTCATAGTGACCGTAGTTTATCTTGTTACAGTAGTTCATCCTGTTACCTTGGTTTAGCTTGTCTATCTTGTAATCATCCTTATGTTTACTTTAAGTTTATGCATGTCATGTTACCTTTACCTGTTTTTATGCTGGAAATAGATAGGACTTACCATTCTTTATGACTGACCCCGTTTTCTTTTGCCTCTTTGTCTTCCGTTTCCCCCTCCCCCCCAGGTTTTCAGGGAGGAAATACTGTTATTTAGCTCGGACTTTTTCTGCTTCAAGGTCATCATTTATGGCTTGGATTTTTCTTGGCTATGGCTGCTTTACCGTTTTACTTGGGGAATATTTTATGACTGTGGTTTTATGCTTCTTTAACTATTGCAAGACAGGTTCTCAATGTAATGGCTTTTAAAGGCACTTTGATGTAAAAGGCTTTAGACCTTATAATTTTATGAGGTAATGAAATTTTGTTTTTCTTCCGCTGTTTTATATGTTCTGTCTTGTAATATTTCTGTGCATGTTTACCTAGACAACGCCCCTCCAAAGCTAGTGCATTCTCTTGTGAGTGACCCTGGCGGAGGTGGGGTGTTACTTTTGGTATCAGAGTAGAAGGTTACCAGACTGGGCAAAAGTTTTAAAACCTTCTGAAAACTATTTGAAAACCATTTATAAAGAAGCATTTTTCAAGGAAAGTTTTATTTTTAAAGGCTATTCTCCAAAGGCCATTAGCATTATCCTTTGTTTCTTTGATTGAATCTCTTTTCCTTTCTTCCCTCCACCGGTAGTCACAGTGGTTTGAACTGCGACTAATCCTTTTCTAACTACGTCAGTGTTTTCGGTACGATGGAGGCAGTTCTCGAGAGACCTGTTACCGCGTTATAAGAAAGGATATTAAGAACAAGGATAAAGGATACAAGCTTAAGGACAAGCAACTTGTTGGTATGGCTTAATCCACAAAGGAGGAAAAGGGTGAATGATAAAACCCATGACAAGAGAGAGTATCTCTAGTAGGGTAAAAAGGGAAAGATAGTCAAGTATTATGAGACGAGGACAAGATCATCGAGATGGCAATTGTATGCTCTCACCGTTAGCGTACCTAAGAAGGATGGTAACGTTTCTGTGAAAGGTTTAGCTTTTCTTCTCTATCATCCCGTCAGGACTTTGCTTTGATCACTGCATCATTTAAGTCTGCTTTGATAGTTGAGACTCTGCACCTTCGTACTAGCATAGTAGAGGATCCCATTTTTGTCTCAAATCTTGTTGAGGAATCGGTCCATTTATTCATGACTTGTTTGGATTTGAGGACGCCTATGACTTTTGGGAATAATGCTTATGCTTTTAAGCTATGGGTTGAATTCTAGGAATGGAGTGGTTATCCAGTAAGGGTGCCATTCTCAGTTCTGAAAGGAGGGTAGTTAGGCTCTTGACTTGCCTCGGTAATACCCTCGAAGTCTCGTGTAACCTTTAGGGTTCTGTCATGATTGGTTACCAAGAATCTCTTGATGCATTTGTTGGTAATCCGTTCGAGTAGAGTTCACCACTAAGGCGGATGGTTCATTTCGCTTGTGCATGAGTTATGGAAATCACTCTAGTAAGTACACTCGGTAAAATGGTTGGCATCTGTTTGTTTTCAAGAGATAAGTCCTTCTACGTGGAATACCGTAGAGAGAGTAAACGAGATCCATGATTCACTAGTGAATTTTGGAGAGTTTACATGAAACCATGAGTGCACGGATATGGTTAAGCCAAGTATACTAGAGTAAGAATAAGTAAAAGTGGAACGAGAGGCGACAATGAAGTGAGTTCCAGCTCATATTTAGAAATAGGAGTTAAGAGGCCATGAAATCATGAAGTTAAAGATGGTCAAAGCACAATGGAAGTAAGCTCAAGGAAATGCGACTTAGAAGATTGAAGACAAGATACGCGCATCATATCTCTTTTTAAGAGTATATTCTTGATCCCTATTTTCCTATAGAGCTTACCCGCATGCTATCTTTTATGCATATCCTCTCGGTCCTATTCTCGATCTTATTTCTGTTGCAAACTCCATAGGGGGTACGACTCATCGGTTAATAATACATGTCAGGGTTTGAAGGTGTCCGTTAGGTTGACTAAACCTTTGGACTTTATGGGATATGGGTTGGGTTTAGAAAGGGATTTCTTGTAATCCAAAAGGAGTTTATCTTGCTTATCTTCTCGGTCCTATCTTGAGGACCTTAGGTAGAACCCTGTGGATGTAAACATGTATTTGAAAACATGTTATGATTGATATGGTTGCAAGTGGTTGCTCGTGGATGCGCGAATACACACTAGGCACTAGATCGACTCAGTCACATTTCATATTTCATATGTATATGTGTTTATACTTGTTTATGGATGAATTTGAATGTGTTATCATGTGAATATTGCATATGGATGAATGGTTGTGCACACATATAGTGTTTATGTGACAAGGACTATTTGCATACATGTGGATTCATGGCACTAAACATATTTTGCACTTAGAAGATCAATCAGGCCTGATCATTTGCATTAGATAAGGAACATATACACACACTTTCTGCATATGTTCATATGGTATTAGAAATCTTTTAAGGACAATGGTTGCTTGTGGATGATGTCTTGAGTAGATGGACGATGGAGGGTAGGATACGTTCTTCCTAACTTAGAGATTTCGGGGACGAAATCCTTAAAGGAGGGGAGAATATAACAACACGAATTTTAATAACATGTTAAGACAAGAATCGAGACAGAATTAAATTTTAAAATAAGAATCAAGAGAAACGAATTGCGCCGTTGCGTTCGTCTCGGAATTCTGGTTGGAAACGAGTCCGAAATTTCGTTAATCGGAGTCCGTATGACCGAGATATGGCCTCTAGAAGTTTCATGAAAAATCAGAAAACGAAAACAGATTTTTAAATTTTGAATTTAGCACCAAACAGACTGGGCGGGAAAATTTCCCGTCCAGCCCCAGGTCGACTGGGGAGTCGACCCCCCAGGACCAGATCGACTGGGGAGTCGACCTGGGTGTCGACCTGCGGGTCGACCTCCTTGGTCGGGCCAGGTTGGCCTGGTGCACCTGCTTGCTCCTTTGGGTCTGTTCTGTTGGCCTGTGACGAGATTGGATGGTTCAGATCTAAACTAGTGTTAATCTAAGGGCCTAAACTAGTCCTAACTTCTATAAAAACACCCTAAGACCTAGCCTAATTCACTACAAACCATCCTAACAACGAAGTGCTGCCCAAATGTCTCTTGATCATGGCCTCCATCTTCAACTTCAAAGGCTTAAGCATGCAAACTGGATTCAAGTCAAAGGGGCAAGCTTTCTACATCAAATCAAGGAAGTAGAGCATCATCTCAACACCATTCTACGACAAATGCTTGCTCATAAATCTCTAGCCACGCTTTGTAAGTTCTAGCTACTTTTAGATCTAAACGGTAGTTCTAATGTTGACATGGAATAAAATGAGATGAAACCTAAGTATGTTAGTCTATGTGTTGCCCCTCTCTTGAACCTATGACTTTGGGCTATTTCTTAGTGATTAAATCATGCCACTCATGTTGTGTTTGACCTAGTTTATCATGCAAGATTGAATCTTGACTTGTGGAATGTTGGCATGAACCCTTAGAACAATTTGACTTGTGGAACATCCATATGAACTTGACTTGGGGCTTATGCATGTAAAAGAACCTAAACCCCTCATGACCATTTACATGCCTAGGATGACGAACCTAGTGTTATGCTATCATACATGTTTGAGGCCAATCCCTTTATGCTATCATACATGTTTGAGGCCAATCCCTTTATGCTATCATACATGTTTGAGGCCAATATGTTGTCATATTATTCCTACTATGTTGACTCGCTTTCACTTGCGTTGGGAATACGCCTGGGGTAGTTTAGGCAAACTTGAGATGGGCTATGAAACTTAACATGAATTAAGTAATGGGACAATGGGCATAAGTCGAAAACGTGGACTTTGTCGTGGCCTAAATTTGACATGAACATGACAAGTAGGAAAACATGAAAGTGGCCAACTCGAGGTTGGGTTGAGTTTGTAGCATAAATCTGCCCGGAACCGCCCGGCAAATCCAGTAGCTACAGACAATAAGACCCAATGTGAGTAGTTTGTCATATCGCACTTAAAAGTCAAGGTTAGACTAGGTTGTGGTGTAAAGCTGCCCGGACCCGCCCGGCGTAACCAGTAACCACAACAAAGTCCAATGTGAGAGGTTGGGGTGCATTAATTTACTTATTGCCACATGACAAGGTTAAGTTAGTTTGACTAATGGCACTTAACCGATATGACATGAATGGGTAGGTTAAGTAAGACCGGACTATAACACGATTAGCGGATGGGTTAGTTTAACCTAAATGGGTTGATAACACCCGACTGGGATAACGCGATGCGTGGTAGGGTTAAGTAAACCCACAACAATGATACTTAACCATTATAAATACGACTAGTGGATGGGTTAAGTTAACCTACACTTAACCAATCCGATTCGGTAATTTGATGGGGCTAAGTTAACTTACACTTAACCAATTTGACTTGATGATTTGATAGGGTTAAGTCACGAACCTCTTAAATATGCTTAACCAATCCGACTCGATAATTTAATGGGGTTAAGTTAACCTATACTTAACCAATCCGACTCGATAATTTAATGGGGTTAAGTTAACCTACACTTAACCAATTTTACTCGATGATTTGATGAGGTTAAGACAACCTATACTTAACCAATCTGACGCGGTAGCTTGATGAGGTTAAGATAACCTATACTTAACCAATCTGACACAAAAATTTTATAGGGTTAAGTTAACCTACACTTAACCAATCTGACACGATAATCTAGGGTTAAGTCATGAACTTCTTGATATACTTAACCAACTTGATACATGGTTTGTAGGGCTAAGTCTTGAACTTGAATACTTAGCCAATTTTGACATGATTCGTAGGCGGGGTAAGTCATGAACTCGAATGACAACACTTAACCCATTAGACAAAACCCTAGTTCAGGGAACTAAGTGGGAAATCGTAGTTAATAAGGATAACGGGAAGGGAAACTAAGTTATAAACCTTAGTTAAGGATAACTAAGTAATAATTCTTAGTCAAGAGAATTGGACCAGTTCACAAATAGATGAGTAACCTGATACGGTAGGTCATCGTTTAAACAAACACACGAGGAGGAGCGAATGTTTATCTGACTTAGATAAAGGCTCCAGTGAACTGGGTGACGAAGCAGTAGCTTCGGGGGACGTGAGGTTACTCTTGGTATCCCTCTGTGAGGTTGCAGATGATCCGCCTGGGCTCACAGAGGTTAAGGTCTGCGGTAGAAGAACCAAGGGTAGGCCTTGGTTGCTGTGCGAGCAACCTAAAGACTGGGGTTGATTAGCGTGGATTCGGCGATACTTAGTTTAGCCCTATGATAGCACGTCGTCGACTACCTACCATCTTTAGTCAATCGTGTACGTATGCAGAAAGGCAGAGAACTCCCAACAGACCATATACTTGCTATCTAGTTATGGGTGAGGTTGGCCAATAGGAAAGTGGGGCACGGATGGCCGAAGTATAGTTCTCGTGCATGATTTTCTTGGATTGCCTTTCAGTAGTTGAGGGAGGGGTCACGTGGGACCATAAGCACCGGTAAAAAAACAGACCTTGATATCTGCATCGGCAGATAACCTAAAGCTCCCGACCGAGTCCTGTATTTCTTGCTTAGCCCTGTCATGGGACTCGTGTGGCACATTGAGATACATGTGCATCTAGGCATGGAAAAACGATTCACGATACATACATGGGAAAAAGGACGTGGTTGACGGGTAGCGTAATCCCTAGCGGTCCTAGGTGGCTTAAACCCAAATCGAGTTACGAAAACGTTTAGTAGGTAGCGTAATCTTTAGTGGTCCTAGGTGGCATAAATCCTAGCCGAACATTCGAGAATTCATGGTAAGGAAATACAGCTAGATCAAGGGTGACAGTCCAAACGATTTCAAGGATAATGGAACTACGTTGAAGTAGTATATAACTACGTGAGGAAGCCCGTAGGATTTACGACAAAGGACTAAACATATACATGGAAAGAAACATACGAGTTGGGAAAACCTACATTCGGTTGACATGGACCATTTCATGACATTGGGCAAGGGACATTTTGTAGCTAACACATGACACGGGTTGGGATACTAGTACGGAAGGTGCCGGGCAAATATACTTGATAGAACCTTGGGTGTTATACTCGATAGAACCTTGGGATGTTATACTCGATAGAACCTTGGGATGTTATACTCGATAGAACCTTGGGATTTTATACTTGATTCATAGTGGCCGTAGTTTATCTTGATACAGTAGTTCATCATGTTACCTTGGTTTAGCTTGTCTATCTTGTCATCATCCTTATGTTTACTTTCAGTTTATGCATGTCATGTTACCTTTACCTGTTTTTATGCTGGAAGCAGATAGGACTTACCAGTCTTTATGACTGACCCCGTTTTCTTTCGCCTCTTTGTCTTCCGTTCCCCCCCACCCTGGTTTTCAGGGAGGAAATACTGTTATTTAGCTCGAACTTCTTCTGCTTCAAGGTCATCATGTATGGCCTGGATTTTTCTTGGCTATGGCTACTTTACCGTTTTACTTGGGGAATATTTTATGATTGTGGTTTTATGCTTCTTTAACTATTGCAAGACAGGTTCTCAATGTAATGGCTTTTAAAGGAACTTTGATGTAAAAGGCTTTAGATCTTATAATTTTATGAGGTAATGAAATTTGGTTTTTCTTCCGCTGTTTTATATGTTCTGTCTTGTAATATTTCTTTGCATGTTTACCTAGACAACGCCCCTCCAAAGCTAGTGCATTCTCTTGTGAGTGACCCTGGCGGAGGTGGGGTGTTACAACGACAATTGGCCCTGCCTTAGTCCATAAAGTGTTAGTAGAAAATGAAAGCTCGGTTAATATCCTCTTGAAGAAAGCTTTCGAACAAATGAGGCTCGAAGCAAAAGACTTAAAGCCATGTCAAGTATGGATACGTGGCTTTAACGGAGTATCTACAACTCCGATGGGTTTTGTGGAATTACTAGTCACTCTAGGGCAGGGAGATCGCCAGAGGGTAAGGATCCTACCATTTGTAGTTTTGGATTTAGAGTCACCTTACAATGCCTTCCTAGGCAGACCGGCCCTTGCCGAATTTAGGGCATGTATTGCGCCTTGGTTCTTGTTGCTTAAATTCCCGACTGACTCAGGAGTTAGGACGATGAGGGGCGACCAAGCTATGGGACGAGCTTGTTAAGTGGCAGAGTTAAAGATGTTAATGAAGGGGTTGAACATGGATGCAAAAGATGATTCCGCCCCTCCAAAGGAGGCCTCAGCATAGCAACTAAGGGGTCCTGCCCCAAGAGAGTCGCCCTCAGACGTGCTCTAGGATATAGATCCCAAAGAGGATAGAGAACCCAGGGACAAGAAGGCAACTCCCAACGAAATAACAGTTGATATACCTATTGATGAAGCGGATCCAACAAAAGTACTAAAGATCGGCTCGCAACTGGATCCAGTTAGAGCAAGGGAATTGGCTGATTTTTTAAAAGCAAATCTGGACGTGTTTGCCTGGACTCACGCTGACATGTATGGAATTTCGCCTACCGTCATGAGCCACTCTTTGTGTATTAATCCATAGCACCCACCGGTCAAGCAGAAGAGACGGATGTTGGGCCCAGAGCAATCAGCAGCTTTGAAAGAAGAAGTAGAGAAGTTAAAAGGCAACGGATTCATTAAGGATTCGAAATATTCCGACTGGATATCGAATCCTGTCCTGGTCAAAAAGTCAAATGGGAAGTGGAGAACGTGCATCGACTTTTCTGATTTAAACAAGGCTTGCCCGAAGGATAACTTTCCTCTTCCAAGAGTTGATCAACTAGTAGATTCGACTGCCGGGCACGAACTTTTATCCTTTATAGGTGCTTATTCCGGGTACAATCAAATTCCCATGCACATACCGGATCAAGAGCATACAAGCTTTATCACAGACTTGGAATTGTACTGTTACATCGTAATGCCGTTTGGATTAAAAAATGCGGGAGCCATGTATCAGCGCCTAGTCAACTGCATGTTTTACAATCAAATCGGGAAAACCATGGAAGTTTACGTGGATGATATGCTCATGAAATCCAAGCAATCTCTCGATCATAGAAGGACTTAGCAGAAATGTTAGGCATACTACGAAGGTATGAGATGAAGTTGAACCCCTTGAAGTGATCTTTTGGCGTGGCATCAGGCAAGTTCCTTGGCATTATCGTGAGTTCCAGAGGAATTGAAATCAATCCGGACCAAATAGTAGCAATCCGGAATATAGAGGAGCCGCAAAAGATTAGGGATGTTCAGAGCTTAGCTGGGAAGGTTGCAGCACTGGGTAGGTTCATCTCCAAAGCAACATACAAGTGTGTACCTTTCTTCGATCTCATAAAACGGGGAAAGAGAAACTTTGAGTGGACTCTCGACTGTGTGGAGGCCTTCCAGAATCTATTGGATTTCTTAGGAAAGCCTCAAATATTATCAAAGCCTGTGGAACACGAGGATTTGTTCGTCTACTTGGTGGTATCATCTCACGCCGTTAGTGCAGCATTAGTACGTGAATAGGATAAAGTCCAGAAACCTGTGTATTACGTAAGCAAAAAACTAGCTGCTGCAGAACGTAACTACCCAAAGATAGAGAAGCTTGCCTATAGCCTCTTGATTGCTTCCCGCAAACTCCGCCATTATTTTCAGGCACACCCAATAGTTGTGTATACCGACCAACCATTAAGACAAGTGCTGCAGAAACCCGAAGCATCGGGGCGATTACTTAAATGGAATATCGAGCTGATTCAGTTTGATGTGAACTTTCAGCCACGAAGATCAATAAGGGGATAGGCCTTGGCTGACTTTATAGCCGAATTTACAATTCCTGAAGAGGAAACGGTGGGTGACAATGTAGTTTCTTTGGATCAAGAATTAGAGCTTAGTCCATGGAAATTATATACGGACGGAGCCAAGAATGATAGAAAGTCTGACGTCGGAGTTGTTTTGATAACTCCTGAAGGACGATCTATCTACTATGCAATACGGTTAGAGTTTGCTGTTACTAACAACGATTCCGAGTATGAAGCCCTGATTGTCGGGCTGAAACTCGCCAAACATTTGGGAGTGAAGACACTAGATATATATTGCGATTCCAATATAGTTGTATGTCAAGTTCAGGAAGAATTTGCTGCTGAAGGACCTCGACTTATCACTTATCTCATAAAGGTAAAGGAGTTATTTGAAGGTTTGGATCATTATAGCATAACACACATTCCGAGAGCGGAAAATCAGAAAGCAGATCGATTGGCGAAGCTGGCAAGTTCTGATAATCTTAAAGAAACCGAAATGGTTCCGATAGAGGTGTTGGAATCACCGAGTTTCGACCTAATGGAATTAAAGCTAGCCTTGGAAGTTGAACCAGAAAGAGAATCCTGGATGACATCAATTAAGAATTTTCTCAAAAATGGAACCCTCCCATTGAAAAAGAGCGAAAGACGAGCTGTAAGACGTAAGGCCATAACATACGTTTTACAGGACGACGTCCTTTATCGTCAAGGGTTTTCTATGCCCCTGCTATGGTGTATCGCACACGACGACATCAAACGTGTACTGCAAGAGGTGCATGAAGGTGAGTGTGGAGATCACACTGGGGGCCAAACCCTAGCAAAGAAAGTGTTACGGTACGGATATTTCTGGCCTACCGTGAACAAAGACGCGGCTGCTTATTCATGACGCTGCGATAGATGTCAAAGATATGCCAAAGATCCCAGAGCGCCTCCGACTCAGCTCAAGTCAATGGTAAGTCCGTGGTCGTTTGCCATGTGGGGAATTGACATTATTGGAGTACTACCTATTGCCAGAGGAGGAGCTAAGTACGCGATCGTTGCCGTGGACTACTTCATAAAATGGGTGGAAGCTGAACCTCTAACAACCATCACGGCAACAAAGGTGATTATTTTTGTGGTCAGAAACATTATTTGTCGATTTGGGATTCCGAAGACCAACATAACCGATAATGGGACAGAATTTGACATCATTGAGTTCAAAAACTTCTGCCAGAAATATAAGATTGATAAAGATACACTGCAGTAGCTCATCCGTAGTCAAATGGGCAGGTCGAAGCCGTAAATAAAGTCATTAAATTAATTCTAAAGAAGCGGCTGAAGCAGGCCAAAGCCAAATGGGTAGATGAGTTGCTATTAGCTTTATGGGCCTACAGGACGACCTTTAATACGGCTACCGGCCATACTCCCTATTCACTTTCATTTGGGTCTGAAGCGGTGATCCCGGTAGAATTGGAAGTCCCTTCTCATCGAGTTGCGTACTATGACCCGATGACGAATAAAGCGCTCCTCCTAGAATCTATTGATATTATTGAAGAAAAAAGAGACGAAGCCGACTTGCGTGCCTTAAGACATCGACATCAAGTAGCACGTTGTTATGACCGGAAGGTTCGCCTCAAAACCTTTGAACCAGGAGATCTAGTACTGAAGCGAGTCTTCCCGCTTTCAACCCAATTGGGTTCAAAATGGGAAGGACCATACACCATCCAACGGAAGCTTGATACAGGAGCGTTCAAGCTAACGACCGTGGACGGTGAGGAGATTCCCAGAGCCTGGAACGCTCAGCACCTACGACGATATCTGAGCTAAATATGAAATGTCATTTATGTTGTTTTCATAAGCTGTGTAAAAAGGCACAACTTGCCTTTAAAAAGTCTGTTTATGTAAACAAAGGATTATAAAGTGGATGTAGGCTACGACTTAGCCGAACCACTATAAAAATATCATGTGTCATTTACTTTTCTGCATTATTTATATCTTCAACAATTATTCTATTATGACTGTGAGACGCGAAATGTTAAATTAAATTTGGAAAGTTGGAGATGACCTATATGCAGGAAAAAACAAAACGACTGTTTGAACGATAAGACATAGAAGAATGGGAAGATGATGTTCTTAACTCTAACTTTCTAGAATCGAGAGAGAGTATAAAGGAAGGGAAGACGACGTCCTCTGAGGCGTGAAGGTGCACCCAGATGAGAGACCGCCTCAACAAAAACTCTAACCTGGATATGAGACAGGAGAGTATAAAGTTGCCGAAAAGAACATGCATCAATGACAAAAGGAATATGGCCCCGTCAGAGAATCGGGGACATTTGGATTTTTTAATTTAATTTAATCTTGAATAGTACTCGCTCAGTTATCCAAGATTGGCTGGGGGCATACATGTGCACACATACTCCCCTCCACCATGACCTCATTACATAACTTTAGTATGACATACTTTTGTATTTTTACTTAAGTTCTGAACTAACGATTATCAGGCATTGCAGGAATAAACTATTTTTATTTACAAACGTGTGAGTTTGTACAAGGAAAACAAGCAAAAAAGAAGATGCGAGGGCCGCACTCGCTGCAACAATTGCGAACCAATTAAATGCCAAAATAAAACGAAGTACTTCATCATTTGGGCTTTGGATCAGACTTGGTATTTTTGGCAGCTTTCTGAGCAGCCTTAGCTTCCTTTTCAGCTTCGGTCATAACGCGTTTCAACTTTTTCTTCCCTGTAACTGAAGTGCTAGAATCAGTTGATTTTCTCCCAGGAGTCGGAATGCTGGAATCAAGAGAAGACTTTTTAGCAAGCTCTTCTTTAATAGAGCTAGTTGAAAGCTTAACGACTAACCTTGATCCAGGATCCATCACTACAAGAGGCTTAAGGCTTTCGGGGTCCAGGTCTTCAACTTTTAACTGCATACGTTTATCTTGTTCGGCTTTCATTTCAGTCAAAGTGATGCCATCAACGCTTTTTGAATCCCCGACTATAGCCACATCAGGGTCTTCCTCATGTCCCTCGCTACCGCCATCGTCCTTCAAGGCGTCTATCATTTCGTCGTCATGAGGAGCATCAGCCTTGGACAATTCAGCTCCCCCTCCTGACTCTGCTGAGGCTTCCTTATCCTTTCCTCCTTAAGCCTTCTCCACGGATTTTGCTCCGGTGGTGGTTCCCTGAGGCACGTCTGTCTTCTCAGTTGGTTCAACACCTACAGAATGAGAAACAACAATTATCAACTCAGGAGAAAATAAAGGATCCTTCATCGATTGCCCGATTATGAGATGAAAAGTGGAGACAGCTTTGACGAATTGGGGTGAAAAGGTGGAAATACCTTCCGATGATTTCTCAGCTGGAGTGACTGCCATCTCCGACGCCGTCTCGGGTATGGGGGATAAAAGAGATGCCTGAGTGATCCCCGGGTTTTCGGGGTCATATCCCTCAACTTCAGAAGTTTCAGCGGTAGTAGAAGAAGAACCCGCCTCGAGGATATTCTTTTGTTTGGCCCTCCGCTTCTCCTCCTCCATAGCAGCAGTGATGAGGCGACGCCCCTCGGCCAGGCGTGCCAGCTCATCATCTCTTAGATATTTTTCCATGAGCATGTCTTCGTCGATGGAATTTACGTTGAGTTCCTCTTTCTCCCATTCAATAATTTGGCTCCATACGTGAACCAAGGTAGTCGGATAATCTTCAATCCAAGAGATGTTTCGACGACGAATTATATGCCCGAAGAATTCGATCAGTAGTTCGCTAAAACCATGCACTTCCTCCTGGGACTCCGACAGCTGCTTGCGGGTCTCTTCGGCGGACTTAATACCACTTTCCACATTACCCTACTAGGGAAGCCCTATTCTCGGCCTTCATCAACTTGGAAGTCAAGTCAGCGTTTCTCTTCTCCAATTCAGCGTTCTTTCTCGCTAACTCGGCTTTTTCTCGCTCAAGAGCATTGTAAGCAAGTTGCATTTTGGCTTTATCCGACTTAGCATCTTCTGCTTGCTTTTTCAACTCTAAGCGCTCTTGGCTATGAGATTCTAGCAAGTCATGATAACGCTTCTATAACTCTTCAAATTGCTGTTTAAAAGTGGTAGCGTCTCGTTGAGCGATTACTAGTTGGGCCTTTGTGTCCTTGAGGTCCTTCTCCAATTTTTTCAAGGCCTTTGCGTCGGCACCTGCAGTCTTTTTCATTGATTCAATATCCGTAATTAAAGTTCGAATGATTTTGGAGAGGTTACACGAATACTTGAACATCTCCGAATATTGTTTTTCGACTGCATCAATTTTTGCTTTGGCCTTGTCTGCCCACCTTGAGGAAATAGGCTCGAGAGCAGGTAAGAAAGTCAGATTTTCAAAATAGTGGTCGGGGAACTGCTTCTCCAGATATGCCCGCTTAACTTGAGCTTCATCATTCAATGGTGGAGGTGCGCAGTATGTTAGCTCGGTATCCTTATGTTTAGTGGGCACGATGGCCGCCTCACCCTTCCTAGGTCGCTTATCTGAAACCTTATGCTTGCCTCGTGAGTCGGTATCTTTCGGCGGGCTCCTTTCCCTATTGCGTTTGTCTTGAGGAGAAGTTTGGTCTTTTGGCTGCGATGTGTCTTCACCTTGACGACCCTGGTAGCTTTTGTATCGTTCTGGATCCGACCGAACGGGGGAGCGAGAGCGCGAGCTCCGCGACTGATAAGACTCATGAGGCCTTCTGTCCTCTCCATCCCGGCTTTCGCGGCGATCATGCTCGACATCGGAAGGGGGTCTAGTCATGCTACGACGTAATTTACTGACGTCATAGTAAGGGCGAGACATGGTACCTGCACAACAATGTAAGTGGAATTCAGAATCAGTATTCTCATGAGAAGTAAGTGCTGTGAAGTGTGGTGCTATTGTGTTAAGTGCATCCTGAGTGGTGTTCCCCCCGACATATCCGAGTCCGAAGCCAAGCCAGCATGAGTGGGCTCTTTGGCCTTAACAGGAGTAGTCTCCTCTGAAGAATTAAAAACTAAAGGATTTATGCCAAAATCCTCTGAAGTATAGATAGTTTCAGGTAGGGGGAGATATCCTAAGCCCTGAAATGTGGATCATCGGTAGTAGGGGAATCTCCTTGGGAAGCGTCTGTTGGCAGTTCTTTAGGAGATAGTGATTTCTTAGGAGAAATGGCATCCCCAGGGACGATGTACCCTTCTCGGTGCTTTTCGGCTATGTTGGCCAGCTCATCGTCTTGAGTAGAAGATGGAGAAGGTGAAGTCCGAAGAGGTATTCTTGGACTTTTCGAGCCCTCGCCCGTTTCAGGAATTATGTCCACTGGGGGGATGTATACATATGGACCCGACCCGTGACCTATGCTAGGGTAATGGACAATAGCCCGTGATGATGGAGGTATTCATCCTTAAGGACTTCATCGATGGTAAGAAATTTTTGATCACCATTAAGGAGCCGATGCATCCGATCAAAGTACACTTGACCCGATATTTGTTTTGGATTATCAACTGCAAATAAAAAGAAAACGGATTAATGTGTTGGCATGAACATTCAGAGCCGAGATCTAGAAAACCAATGCTTTACTTGATTTTGTCCATCTCCTGGCACATCCCGGCTGTTGCCTGATATAAAACAATTCTAGCTTGGAATCGCTGGCCTTGCTGCTGAATGGTGTTGAAATAATTTTTCTTTTTGGGACTGATTCGAAGTAAGAGAAGGAAAGAGTTTCTAGAGTCCAATGCTTGAAATTATAAAAAAAAGTGAACATCGTCTAAAGTGAGCTCTGTACCTACAATCTCTCGGTATGCTATATATAAGGTATACAAGTAAGCAAAGGAGTTGGGATGTAGCTGCATGAGGGCAATCCGCATCTGTTTTAGAAAGTCGACAACAAAAGGCGGAAACGGTGGAATATCCCCGACCATGCACATCAATCGGGTAATTGCCATAAATCCTTCTGGGTGATTGTGAGGAGGTCAGTTTTCGATGGCACCAGGGTATCCCTTTTTAGTATCTCGTGCTTTAAACATATGCTGGCAAGTCTATCATCGTCGATCGTTGATTCAACAGAGTCTACGGGTGACTCCAAGATAATGGCAGACTCAAATTCGTCAGGAGCTCGATTGTCTCCAATCGCTCCTTCCTCCTCATAGCCCAGAGAAACCTCGCTATCGGAAGGCGTTTTGTTGTTATGCGCTCCTACTTCATAATCTGGGCCCTCGTCGTCCCATTCAGGGTCTGAAGGAGAAGATATGTCATCAAAAGTAACTTTCTCGGAAGTTCCCACAATTTCCATCTTCTTTGCTAACCTAGACAAATGTCTCTCGGCCATGATCACTAGACTATTGAAGAAACAATAGCAAGAATTAGAGTAAAGTTGCATGTGTCCCCCGTGTGTGCATGTGAGCTAAAGTGTGCGCTACGTGTAACAAAAATGCAGAGCAAACATATGAAAGCATGATATGAAGATTCAAAGAAATAATAATGTTTCAGAATGGTTCTTGATGTTTGTTATGTTCGAAAGGCGCTATCCAAACTATTCATCAAGTTGAAGGTTATGCCAAGCATTGATTAAGATAACTGAAAAAATTCTTGCACATTAAGTTAGGCTGTTTTGGTTCGGATATCGGTATTGGGATCGGATCGGAGGGCAAAGCCATGTTTCGATTGGAAGCGGACGTTCGCACCCAGTGAGTAAAATTGGATCGGCTCGGGTGTAGACATTCGGAGCGGATCGGATCAGCTTGAGTAATCCTTCTTCTCCTTGTCCCTTATTCCCAACCGATCCGACCAGGTAGGTTTTGCTTTCCCTTTATTTTTGCCTTTTTTTTCTACTCCGACTTGATCCAGCCTTGTAAGCACCATCCGATCCGACCTAGTGAGTTTTGTTTTCTCACTTTTGCCTTTTTCTGCTTCGACCCGATCCGGTCTTATAGGCACCTTTCCCTTTCCTTCACTCCAACGTTTCTCCACCCGAACCGATCCCAGTTCCTCTTCTCTTCTTCATCCTCCATCTTTCACCTCGCCTAACCCAAACTGACTCCATTTCATAAAATCCAACTAAGTCCAAGCACGTACGTGCTCAAATATACTGTAGAACCCAAATTCTTCCTCTGGTGACAAGAGCCACCAACAACGACGGCGAAGAGGGAGAGGACGGCGGCGTTGGAATTAAACGCGCACTAGGTTCAAATCATCCAGTTTTACCACAAATTTAAATCGAAAATGATTACAGCCAAGTGGCGAGATATTAAACCTACCTAATTGTTTAATTTAAGGAATAACGCGAGAATTTCGGGGTTTTAGGAGTTTTTGGGTTTCAATGAAGAATCGGTTTATGCGGAGTGATAAAAGAAGAAGAGGAAGAAGAAGATGGGAGGGATACTTATATGAAATTAAAGTGACCACTCGTATTACCGTTCGGACCGGAAGTCGGACCCACTCGTGTATTACGGCCTGTTAGTCATGGTTAAGCATCGCTGGAGGGCCCATCTGAGTGTGCTACTAGAGGAAGTCCATTCGGATCGGAATCCGAACCGAAAGGGACCACATACACTGGTTCGACACGCAGGGAGAATTTGAGGAAAAGCAAAGGAAAAGCTCATCTGGAAGAATCGCTGGACATTAAAAGAAGCTCTCAAAATTGTTTGAAGATGAAGAAAGTGATTCATATGGCTTGTGAGTATATATAAGCAGCAAAAGCCACGACTTTATGAAGCGACGCTACAAGTAAATGGAAGTGATCATTCAATGGTTCTAATTCAAAGGATGTTTCGTAAACTTCTTTGAAGCACACTTTATCTTAGATAAGAGTGTACTTCGAGGGGGCAAAATGTTAGCCTACTTTGTGAACTACGCTACACAAAGAGCAAACAGCGAAAAAGCCACCAATCGGTTTGGATCGGAGGAAAGTAGCGCATGAAGTGAGTAGAAACCAGAGACGCAGAAATCACATCGAATCGAATCGGTGATACATCAGCAATATCAAAGGATAGCAAGTGGCATCATCGGTTCGGAGCGGAGAAGTACGTCAGCAACAGAACATAGCCGGTGGTCTCACCGGATCGGATCGGAGGCAGCCGATCCGAACCGCTTTCTTTGAGAATGTGACCGTTGCTACGCACGCTCCCTGAAGACTCGGACCAAGCATGACTATTTCTCCCACGATCTCCCACTAAATCAATGCGTTGTCATCATCTGGGAGCTTCCGATCCCGACTCGTATGGGATGGGTGCCACGCAATTCCGAACCGGAGCCACTTCGAAGAGATTTTTCACCTATAAATACACCATCCGGAGGCATTTGAAAGGATCTTTGGGCAAATTCTCAGTTCTAACTTCCTCCATTGCCAAATTTCATAGCTATATTCAGATCAAAATCGTCTCTTAAAGTCTATTTTTGAGAGATTTGATTGAGTTTATGCATTGTAATTGTGAAGTTGAGTGAGAATCATTGCTGTATTTGTATTCAAATCATCAATTAAAAGAAAACAAAAGGGACGTAGGCTCGTTAACGCCGAACCACTATAAATCGCGTGTTCTCTGTTGTTTTTGATTCTATTTCATTGAAATCATAATTAATTTGGGTGTTAGAACCAATTTTTGGTCTAACAACACCCCTCTAGGGGGTCGACCCTCTAGAGTAGGAAATCTACTACCACTTTTTCTTTTTCAAATTCGAACTGTTCTGGATAAAATTCTGACTCATCTCTAAATCATGCGTATATCTATAATCTTTCTGCGCATATACCAACTTAAAACCCTTATAACTTCTTCACACATTGTCCGTTTTACGCAAACCAAATGTCTTTCTTGACCAGAATTTCGAGATGGACGCAATGGCATAGCCCGTTTTCCTTAATTATGAATATTAAATTAATTATTATTTAATTTATCCTGTTTTAGTGTCATTGAAATATGGGGTGTTACAAGAATAAATTGGGAATGGTTAGATATATGTGACAATGGTTTGGAATGAAGAGAATGAAGATTATATTTTGAATGCCCGACAAAAAGGTACATGCCTAAATTCCATATGAGATTTTATGATTGAGCCGTACAAAGGAGACACTGGTGAAATTTCCGAAAACTTAAGCAGTTAGAATATTTTTAAGAAAATTTGATAACCAGAAATCAATATATATAGAATTAGATAAGGAAACAAAATTAAAATAGAATACTATAAACAAAAAGGAAATCTATAAATTTAAATCTTGTAAGAATAGAAAGGGAAACGTATACATGTTTAAAAGAATGGATAATTGGTTTATATGGTATGGATTATTCGAGATAAGTATTCTTGTCCGTTTTGAAGTTAAGAATGTTATTCAGTCAAGGTCTGAGAGGTAGTTATAACCTAACTTGATTGATTTCATTATTAACCGATAAATAGAAAGATTCAGTCTCGAAGATCAACGTTTAAATAAGATTTAATTGAATGCAGTATTTTGGGTTGTTGCAACGATGTTTTACACAACATTCATTTTAACCTAAGTAAGTGAGATTTTGGAAATATAAAAATAAACATTTCCTAAGTATAGAAATAAATGAGTTCGGGAAAGAGATAAGTAATTGGAATGTTTTCCAATTTATAAATGCAAGATATTTTCTAAGTATAGAAAATAAAAGAAGGTGATATATGAAAATGTTTTCCAAATAGCTTAAGAGGCCAAGATAATTGTTGAAAATATTAGATTAACAAATATTGATAAGGAAATGGAGAAGTGATTTAATTAATGAAATATTAATTAAGGAGCCAGTGGTTGTTTTATGCTTTAGATGAATGTTTGTTTTTCTTCGATAGTTAAATAACCGACTCTCTAAGTATTGGCCAATATAGTTGTCAATATGGAGAGACCAGTTGGATTATTATCCGAGAACCACCCCATATTGACATTAGCATTGCGAATCAGATTATATGAAGACATTCAAAGACGAAGTAAAGTGCAAAGGCTTTTTTGTTAATCCTAGGTAGTAATTTCCTAAGATGGATTAATGGAAATTGTGCCTTCGGTTTCATTTAGTCCCAGAACGAACTTGTATGGATGAATGCCTAACAGAGTATTTCCAATGATCACATATGTTGGTCCGTACAAATATACATCTACTGGCAGAGAATTTATTCTCTTAGCATAATTTCTAGAATATATAAATTAATGTTTAACGGATCTGAAATTTTGGCATTAAAAGTGATTTTCTATCAGTGAAAGGTAAGTAATCGTAGCCTGAGGCCTCAACAACCGGAAAATGACAAAAATCGGGTAGGAGCAAGGCTAAGTGGGTAGCTCCCAATTAGGGTGCTTATCACATATCTGGAGAAATTTCATTTCCTTCTTTATTCTATTTGATTTTGTCCCTTTCGGGAAACGATTATTGATCCCAACCGTTTGTGATATACATTTGATACACTCAAGCGAAATGAGGGGCCGGTCATGTGTGGCCGGGTTGCAATATGTTCTTGTTGAATCCAGTGTATTCCTCTCTAGAGATACACTATCAGAAGGTGGTTCCATACCTTGTCATAGTTGGAAATCCATTACCAAATAAACGCCCGCCGTTATGATTGTATACTATGTATGTGGAGCGTGAGATGCAAGCGTTTTGCAAGATTGATATTTATTTGATTTAGACACTATTATAATAATCAGACTAGTATTGATTTTATAGAAATGTTTTGGGTTATCGTAGGGTAAAAATTATCCGTGTTTATTTGTGGATCGGTCTTATGATTATTTTTTCTTTTGAAAAAGATTTTTAGAAGTAAAATCAAGTGGTTTGAGTTTACTCATACTAGTCCCATGACTGACCCAGATTTTTTTTTTTAACCTAAACTCTTGGGTGCCCAAATTTGTACGGACAACCAAGTATTTCCACTACTTAAAGGAGCTTGGAGCAGGAGGCTTCATCATTATATAGCTATTGTTATTTGCGTTGTGTTGTAAGTATGGTACTGTGATAATGAGATGTATGTATGTAAAATTTGTATTTCAAAGATTGATATATATATATATATATATATATATATATATATATATATATATATATATATATATGTTATATTTTATTCCGCTGCGAGGTGAAATTCTGTGTTGTTGTTTCTATTTCTTTTTTTATCCTTTTCTTCTTTAATTCATAATGATTCGTATTGCTGTGCAATTTGGGTTGGACATGTGGTGTATTTAGTCAACTCAGATGGTACAGATTTGCGGATCGTTAGAAACTGCGTGACTTCCTCACTTTCCTGACATCCTTTTCCGGGCTTTCTACCATGGCCCATACATATATATATATATATATATATATGTATGTATGTATGTGTGTGTTGGCTCACATATACGCATAAAGATATGCAAGAAATTTTGGTTGAGCATTTTGTAATAATCAGAAGGTACCCTGTTTTGCTACTCGCCCGATGTCTGCCTCGATTGTTAAATCTAGAAACATGTATTATGAGCATATACCTCATTCCATAAACCTTGGAACCTGGATGAACATTGTATGCTCTGACATGAATGTGTATTTATGATATTGTGCCTTGTTTGACTGATTACCCTTATACCTTCTTCACACACGTGGGTCCTGCCTTTGTTAATTCACATAACATGTTGTTGTTGATTTGTACCAAACTAGATTTGACCACATGTGTTTGCCATTGGGCTTATGTGCCCACTGCGAGTTTGTTGACACTTGTCTAAGGAAGGTCACGGTGACACTCCCACCTGATTGGTGGAAATCAGAGAGACCCATATGGACCTTCCGGATTTCCACCAATCAGGAGAGAGTGTCACGGTGACACTACCAAAAAAGTGTCAGTAAATTCGGACTCCTTATGTGCCTTACCTTATTCTTGTCGTGTGCCTGAAAATATCTTAGTTAGTATACTTACACAAGTCCCACACTGTTTAAACCCGTCGTCATTCTTCCTTGACATTTTACATGCCTGACTTAGAAAGCTAAAGTAAACATGTTGGTTCCCACCTTGATTTTTTTTCATAAAGTATGCACCCCTTCCTTATCTGAATGTTTTTCTTTGTTCTAACATCATGAATAATTTATCATGTTATTACAGTAACTTGTGTTCATTTGTCTTAAATGTTGGTAATTAACATTTGCATTTATAGTAATAGTGTGTGTGTGTGTATGTATATATATAATGTCTATGGGAGTGTTACCTCCATTGCATCTGAACACTTTTACATTATATTCCCTGCTCTTTATCGGCCTCATTGAATGTTATACGCTTCTCTTTTGTGATAGGCCAGTTCTGATGTATTTGCATGCAGTTTTGTACAGTATTTTTAGTGTTGTCAAGTATCTCGATACATACATGGCGGGTAATACCATTTTTCTGTGAATTATGAGCTGTATTATTCAAAATTTAAAATACCCTGAAGAGGAAATGATGCAGCTCCTTTTTCTTTAACATTTCTATTAATGATGCTGCAAGCTTTCGGCTCATTTGAATCTCATTTGTCTTGTACATTTTATAGATGGATTTTTTCACAAGTAGTAAAATCTAGTTTATTGAATATTTCGTCGAATGTTTAGCATTCACACTAACGATGCACTATAAGACTCCATGAGTTTTTTTTCCTGTTAATGCTCCTTTACAATAGAGACGGTTACTTAATACAACAATCTTTTTAGTTGGAAGGAAGTTTTCTTTTCGTCATTTAGAACTATTTTCATTGCACATGTGTTAGGACGCTTTTTCCTGACTAGTGAGTGCAACTGTTGATTCAGCGTTAAGACTGAGTGACTGCAGAGATGTGTGTTTGAAAAACTATTCGTGCACTGCATATGCTAGAACCGGTACATGCGATGGTGGAAATGGGTGTATATTTTGGCCAATTGAGCATTTTAATATTTTTGTGCATACTACTGGAGGCCAGGATCAGCAGCGATTTAAGTATCGCCTATTTTTTGTTTAATATGTTTCTTTATTTGAGTTTCTTCATGATCAAATTCTTCATCCTTGTGCCTACTCATTTTGTTAATTTGACTTCACCTAGATTACAAACTACGTTATATCGAATTTAGTGTCTGCGAATGCTTTATAACCAAATTAATGGAAGCGAGATTACACTTTTGATCATTCTCTTTTGGTTTAGAAAAACAATGTCCAAAATATGAATTTAAAACGTTCAAAGATTAAAGGATATTTTGGAATTATACTTAGCATTTTGTACATTTAGACGCATTATTCTATAAAACCTATTTAAATGTGATCCGAAGGAAATTATTGTTCTTGTTTGAATTCCGATTTCTGTGAGATCCTGTTTTACCTATCTTTATGTGTTCTTGTTTGAAATCGTTTAACTAGTTGAGCTCCATATACAAATACGTGAGAGCACAGAAGCCAAATAGAGGATTTGACCGAAATTTTTACAGACAATCATTGACATTAAATTTCAAAGCTATGGTGAGATGAGCATTATTTTTCTTATGTTATCGATTTCTATAAATGTAGACAAATATATAATTTTTTTGGCAAAGCCTGCGGGGTTGAATGGCCCCTACCATTTTATTTATATTGTAAGAAAACTTACAATACAAACGTGTGCAAGAGTACAGTAAATAAAACTCAAACAAAAGAGTAAATGGAAAAGAAATTAGCTCCATTTGTTTTGAACAGTAATGTCAAAATCTATAGGAGACAACAAAATTTCTCTGAAGATACTTTTGCAGATAGTATGATAGATCCGCAATCTACTTTCCTTCTTCCCATTGAATATCCGTTGGTTCCTTTCTTTCCATATTTCATTTATCGAGACCTTGAGCATTATAAGCAGCTCATATGTTGAAGCTTGTTTCCACCTAGTCGCCTTGTAAACCGTCAGCCATTCTTCCTTGTTATCGATCACCGGCGCCGCATATCCTCCTCGATCTTTGATTTTCTTCCATAAAAAGTGTGTAAAGGAGCATGAAAAGAAAAGATGATTCGTATCTTCCTCATGTGATCTACAGTAAACACACATATTCGATACATTCATGCCTTTACGGATAAGATTGGACAATGTATGAAGAGCGTTTGCATTCACCTTCCATAGCATACAATTTAGCTTTTCATTGGAGCTTCTGTTCCATATTCTTTTGTACCACCTGAAAGCGCCTAAATCATTTTCTCCTATTAATGCTTTGTATACTACAGAAATCTGATGCTGTGTGTAACAACCCGTATTTTCAATAACCTGTAATAACATAAATCGAGGCAGAATTTAATTCTAAAATGGGAATCAAGGGAAACGGGCTATGCCATTGCGTTCGTCTCGGAAAAATACGCGAAATAGAGTCCGAGTTTTCGAAAATCGGAGTCCGTATGACCAAGATATGGCCTCGCGAAGTTTCACGAAAAATTCCCAAATTAAAGTATACTTAATTAAGTGAAATGGGTTGTGTAGATATATATATATATATATATATATATATTGATATATATATATATATATAATTGAAAATTTAATAAATAAATATGCAAAAATGCTCAAAACAGCGAATTGGGAGAGGGGAATAACCGAACCGGCCGATTTTTGAAGTCGACCCGAGCCCGCTGGGTCGACTAGGGGTTAATCCAGGGTGTTTGGCTGTCAACCCGTGGGCCGATTCGCTCAAGTGCAGATTTTGCATTTGAATGGTTCTCATGGTCCATCTTTAATCTAAAGGCCCTAGATGGTTCCTACACTTGACTTCTTCCCCAAGACATGCTTTGATGGCTTGGATTGAATCTAGGGTTAATCCTATGGCCTAAAACACTTGCCTAATCTATAAATAAGACCCTAACCTACCCTAACTCATTCATAATTAAACCTAGTAACTAAACTATGGCAAAATGCTAGCTCTCATGGCCTCCACTAATTTTATGAAGAGGGTTGCATACTAATCACTCTCTAATCAACTTCTAATCCCTTCTTAGCATCTTAATCTTCTTCATTTGGTGTTCAAAGTTGCTAGTTGTGAGTTTCTATCACTTTGATGATCTTTTGGTAAACTAATTAGATGAGATGTGATGAGATTTATGGTTTTGTATGTGGGTTAATGAGCTTTGAATCATATGATATGATGTTAGCATTAATCTTATGTTTATGCATGTTGAGTATGTAAGCTTATGCAAGTTTAATATGATGTATGTTATGTTTGCATGATGCTAAATATGCAAGTTGTGGGCTATGTAATCATATGCATGTTATGCAAGTTCATGGTAATATGCTATGCAAGTTACATGTATGTAAATATGCAAGTTACATGTTTGTTAATATGCAAGTTACATGTATGTAAATATGCAAGTTACATGTTTGTTAATATGCAAGTTACATGTTTGTTAATATGCAAGTTACATGTATGTAAATATGCAAGTTACATGTTTCTTTATAGGCAAGTTACATGTTTGTTAATATGCGAGTTACATGTATGTAAATATGCAAGTTACATGTTTATTAATATGCAAGTTCATGATGACACATTATGCAAGTCTATAAGCTAATATGCAAGTTTGTTATGCAAAATGAATATGTAAGTTATGTGACATATTATATGCAAGTTATGTGACATGTTATGCAAGTTCATATGCAAGTTATGTGTTTGTTAATATGCAAGATGGCACCTTTGAAACATGTTCATTCATATGCAAGTTGACACCTTTTATATGTGTTATATCATGAACGAAATTACGTGGGAACGATGGGGTAATTAAATGCATAAGTTAATAAGATTGTGTGAAATTAATATAATTATGCATAACACAAAATAAATAAACATAGTATGGGAATTTGCCTATTTGGTTAGGTGTACCCATACTATGTGTTGGGAATTTACCTATTGAGTTAGGTCTACCCCATGGGAATTTACCTATTAAGTTAGGTCTACCCATGTTAAGAAAACTTGATTAATTAGGGATAATTAATATAAAATTATGAGGGTGATTAATTAGGTGTAATTAATTGACTAAGACACGAGGTTGGACTCAGTTGTAGCGTAAAACTGCCCGGACCCAACCGGCTTAACCAGTTGCTACAAATGTTAGCCCAATGTGAGAGGTCTTAGGCACAAACTAAATACGTAATTAATGTAAAGACACGAGGTTAGACTCTGTTATGACATAAGGCTGCCCGGACCCAACCGGCTTAACCAGCGGTCATAAAAGACAGTCTAATGTGAGAGGTCTTTACAAAGGTTACGTTCTTAATTAATTAATTAAGAAACACTTAACCACATTAGCATGTAGAGGGACATGAGGGGTTAAGTGGGTGCCTCGGGTGGCATGAGAAAATCTAGTGGTTGCCTTGGGTGGCAATAGAAAATACGATTAGAATACTTAACCAAAATGGAACATGTAATTAAAACATGATTAAAGGGTTAAGTGGGATATACTAGAAAAAGGGACAAGCTTAGGTGGGTAGCTTGTGGAGGCCCATTTCAACCAGTAACCCATACGTATCTTTGTGGGCTCGACCCATGTCGAGGACGGGACACGCATACTGGGCTTGACTGTAAGAGGCAAACGGGTTAGCGGTGGCAACGCAAGTCCAACGGGCTTCATATGCGTGAGTGGGCCCGGGCTGGTAGGTAAGCCGTTGTTGCATCGAGTAGATATAAGCCGTGCACCTTTAGTTTCATCAGGTTGCCACATTGGGGAATGATACATCCCACGGTGGGGCCAGCACGGGTATCTACGTTAGGGAGCCGATCGAATGGGAAGTAGTGTGTACACCTAGTGGATTGTAGGGCCCCGTGGCGCCTACTTGGTCACCTAGGGGTACGCAGGTACTAATTAGTAAATTTTATAAGTCCTTGGGTGGGATCAACCTTTAAGTTAGGAACGACTGGTGTGGTGCAGTTTAGTAATTTACCTTAGGGAGGGTAGATGCGTCTTTATCCTTTATCTTCGTTTAGTTGACTGCTTAGGGTAGCCATTCATCCCTATATGTTACCGTATATCAGTTTATGTCTTCTCTGGTTACTTTAACGATTG
This sequence comes from Allium sativum, assembly GCA_030737875.1. Taxonomy (NCBI): domain Eukaryota; kingdom Viridiplantae; phylum Streptophyta; class Magnoliopsida; order Asparagales; family Amaryllidaceae; genus Allium; species Allium sativum. Next base: position 11,742,924 of record CM060917.1, read on the forward strand.
TATTGTTAAAGTTATAGGACTCGCTCAGACTTATGTCTGACCCCGTTGTTTTTATCTTTTTCCCAACCCTCAGGTCCTACGGTGGATCCTAGCAGTAGTGGAGCTTGATCGGATTGCTGTTCCAGTCTTTAGGAGCTTGGATAGATGTAAAGCTCCAGTTATCCAGTTATCTTTTCTTTTGTTTGGCTATTGTATGAGAGTGGGATTATGTACTTCTTTATTTTGATGGATATTGTACTTGACCTTTATTGTGGTTTTATGATGTAACCAGACATGTTTTACTTCCGCTGTTATGAGATGATGTTTTAAAATTTCAAGTACTATTTATATCTGTCTTGTTGTAATTTTTCTGTTCTATATTCACTAAAATACTCCACCGATGCTATGGCATTCCCTTAGTGAGTGATCATAGCGGGAGTGGGGTGTTACACGTGGTATCAGAGCTTAAGGTTACCAGAACAGATAAAATTTTTGAGAAAAACTACTTTCTAAGAGTATTTTCGAAGAAAGTATTTTTAAAAGCATGTCTTCTAAGAGAAAAAGTTTTTGAAAAAGAAAAGCATAATCCCCAATAGCCATATCTTTATCTTTCGGAATCTCCTTTTTGAATCTTTCCTCTTTCGTTTCAGCATGGCTGAAGATCTTAACATCCCGGAGGGTTTAGTTATACCACTATGGTATAGGAGGTTGCAAGAGGCTAGGGCCGCGGCTGCGGGTCCGGCCAATGCTACTACACCAGAGACAACCGCTCCTCCTCCTCAGCCTAGAGTGGATAATTTTGCTAAGGTTTGCAAGGAGTTCAAGGCTATAGGAGGAAAACCTTTTCTTGGTTCAGAGACTTTCGTAGAGGCTAGAGATTGGCTTAAGGAAGTGGAAGAGTTGCTAGATATCTTTGAAGTGGAAGAGGGAAAGAAAGTCAAGTTGGCGGCTTGGTTAATGAAGGGAGAGGCCTCATTCTGGTGGGAGGTCACTAATGGAGAACGCCCTGTTGACTCTTGGGCAGATTTTAAGCAAAGGTTTGGGGCTAAGTTTCTCTCAAGGGCGGAAGAGAATCTGTTTATGGAGAAGTTCTTGAATTTGAAGCAAGGGAATCTCACGGTGAAAGAATATGTCAACAAATTCAATCAATTAGCAAGGTTTGGCATAGAGTTGGTGAATACACCGGAGAAGAAGGCTTTGAGGTTCGTTAGAGGCTTGAACGAACCATTGCAAGGAATAGCTATGACTCACATTCCTATGGGGGCCACTTTTGAGAAGCTTGTCTACATGGCACTTATGCATGAGGATGATAAGAATTCTAAGGCACCAGAGAAAAAGGGGGATCAGAAGAAACCGCAACAACAACAACAAGGCAAGGGCGGAAAAGGCAATGGTGACAAAAAGAAGACGAAGAAGAAGTGCTTCAATTGTGGAACACCAGGACACCTCAGTAAGGATTGTCGCAAAAAGAAGAAGACCGGTTGCTTTCATTGTGGTGAAGCAGGGCATCTTGTGAAAAACTGCCCAAAGAAGGGGCAGAAGACGGGGTCTACCTCAGGAGGGCAGGTGCAAGCTCTTATAGCACCACCTCAGTCAGGGGGGCAAGTTCAGGTTCTCTCAGTTCCACCGATTCAGCAGAGAGGTAGAACTATTTCCGTTGAAAGTCTGGTTTTTCTGTTTGATCATCCAGTTCGTACTTTGTTTGACTCTGGCGCATCGCATTCTTTTATCTCATCATCGTTAGTTGAGTCACTGCACTTAGACACCAGTCTAGTTGATGATCCCTTGGTTGTCTCAAACCCAATTGGGGGCTCCATATATCTGTCTATGATATGTTTGGGTTTGAAGATTTCTATACTTAGCGTTGAGTTTAGATGTGATGCTTTTGTATTGGGCTTCACGGGCTATGGGTTGATCTTGGGCATGGACTGGTTATCCAGTAATGGTGCCGTTCTTGATTGCGAAAGGAGAGTTGTCAGGCTCATGACCCGCTTGGGTAACACTCTCGAGATCTCTTGCAATCCCATGGAATCTGTTTTGCTAAGTTATCTTGAATCGCTCGATGCTTCGGTCGAGAGTTTGCATTCTGTCAGAGTAGTCCGGGAATATCCGGATGTGTTTGAAGAAGTAAAGGGTTTGCCTCCGAAGCGGGAGATAGATTTCCGAATTTATTTGGTGGATAATGCCAAACCAGTGTCTTTGCCAGTGCGCCACATGGCTCCTCGGGAGAGAAGGGAACTTCATAAGCAAGTAGGGGAGTTGCTTGAGAAGGGGTTTATAAGGCGAAGTATATCGGAGTAGGGAGCTCCAGTAGTGTTTGCCACGAAGGCGGATGGGTCCCTCAGACTTTGTGTGGATTATAGAGAACTTAATAAGCTCACGAAGAAGAATAGACACCCATTACCGAGGATAGATGATCTCTTTGATCAGTTGGTTGGCGCGTCAGTATTTTCGCAGATGGACTTAGCTACAGGGTTTCATCAGTTAAGAGTGGCGGAGGACAGTATAGAGAAGACTGCTTTCCGGACTCCGGATGGTTTTTATGAGTGGCTAGTGATGCCATTTGGGTTGACAAACGCCCCCGCATACTTTGTTGATCTCATGAGTAGAGTGTTCAGAGAGTATCTGAATAAGTTTGTGGTAGTTTTTGTGGATGACATCTTGGTCTTTTCCAAGAATGAAGAAGAGCATGCCTTACATCTCAAGGAAGTGTTGGAGACTCTTCGAGCGCATAGTCTTAAAGCTAAATTCTCTAAATGCCATTTTTGGAGAAGAGAAGTGCGATTCTTAGGGCATGTGGTCTCTAAGGAAGGGATAGCTGTGGATCCCGCAAAGATAGTATCTATCCAGGATTGGAAAGTTCCTAGAAATGCTACCGAGGTAAGAAGTTTCTTGGGGTTGGCAGGATATTATAGGAAGTTCATCAAAGACTTCGCGAAGATATCAGCCCCATTAACCCGCTTGACGAAAAAGAATCTGGTTTTCTCGTGGGATGTAGATTGTGATGATGCTTTCCGACGGTTAAAGAGAGCTTTGACCACCGCTCCAGTTTTAGTGCTCCCGGATGGGAGTAAGCCGTTTGTTGTTTATACCGATGCTTGTGGAACAGGATTAGGCGCAGTCTTGATGCAGGAGGGAAGGGTAATAGCCTATGGAGGGAGACAATTGAGAGTGCATGAGAAGAATTACCCTACCCATGATCTAGAGTTGGCCGCGATTGTTTTCGCACTTAAGTCTTGGCGCCATTATCTTCTTGGTGAGAGATTCGAGTTGTTCACCGACCATAAATCATTGAAGTACTTATTCTCTCAGAAGGATTTAAACTTAAGACAGCAAAGGTGGATGGAGTTCTTAGCATCCTATGATTTCGAGATAGCGTATACCCCTGGTAAGGGTAACGTGGTGGCAGACGCCTTAAGTAGAAAAAGGCTATCTTTGAGTCCATTGTTCGTGGAACGACGAAGCTTGGAGTTTCTTTCTTTGTTTGACTTCAGACCTTCTGTTGATTTTGTACCTGGTTTGTTGGCATCCTTGGAGGTTAGACCTACTCTTTTGAGACGGATTGGCGAGGCTCAGCGAGACGACCCACAGTTGGTTGTGTTGGTAGAGAAGCTTATAAGAGGGGAGTCGTCCAGCCATTTGGGTAGATACACCATAGATGATAAGGGATGGTTGCATAGAGACGGTAGACTTTGTGTACCGCAAGATGAGGGTTTGAAGAAGGCTATTTTGGATGATGCACATCGTTCAAGAATGACTATTCATCCCGGTGGAGACAAAATGTACCAAGACATGAAGAGAGTTTTCTTCTGGGCCGGTATGAAGAAAGATGTGGCCGAGTATGTGGCTAGATGCTTAGTGTGCCAACAAGTTAAAGTGGAGCAAAGGAAACCCGGTGGGTTGCTACACCCATTGGAAGTTCCACAGTGGAAGTGGGATAGTGTCTCGATGGATTTCATCGACGGGTTACCGAGATCGAGGAAGGGCAATACGGGAATTTGGGTTGTGGTAGACAGACTTACCAAGAGTGCCCATTTTATACCCGTAAAGAGTAAGAGGACCGCTCCATGGCTTGCTTCAGTCTATGTTAGAGAGATTGTTAGATTGCATGGCGTACCATCCAGCATTGTGAGTGATCGAGATCCTATTTTCACTAGTGAGTTTTGGAGAAGTTTGCAAGAGGCGGTAGGGACTCAGTTGTGTTTGAGCACCGCATATCATCCTCAGACGGACGGTCAGACTGAGAGGGTGAACCGTATCTTAGAAGATCTTTTGAGGCTTTGTATCTTGGATTTTGGAGGTACATGGGAAGAACATCTTCCTTTGGTGGAGTTCGCATATAATAACAGCTTTCAGTCCAGTATTGGTATGGCTCCTTTCGAAGCTCTTTATGGAAGGCCTTGTCGATCTCCTACATGTTGGTGGGAATCTACGGATAAGATCTTGCTTGGGCCGGATATGGTTAGAGAGACTTCAGAGAAGATTGATTTAATTCGAAAAAGGATGAAAGCAGCGCAAGATAGACAGAAATCTTATGCGGATCGGAGAAGGACGGATCTTGAGTTTGAGGTTGGGGATATGGTTTTTGTCAAAGTATCTCCATTGAGAAATGTGGTTCGCTTTGGGTCCGTTGGGAAGTTAGCACCGAGATTTGTTGGGCCATTTCCTATTAAGGAAAGGATTGGACGGATGGCATATAGGGTGGAGTTGCCCGACAGACTTAGTGGTGTTCATGATGTATTCCATGTATCACATTTGAGGAAGTGCTTACATGAGACCGCAGAGGTGGTAGAGCCGAGTTTGCTTAGAGATGTAGAGGTAGAGCGTGACGCGACGATTCGACGAGCTCCTACTCGCATCCTTGGGTCAGAAACTAGGAAGTTGAGGAACAGAGAAGTTCAGCTAGTTAAAGTGCAATGGGGAGATGACGAAAGCAATGCTACTTGGGAGACGGAAGCAAAGATGCGTTCTTTGTATCCATTTCTTTTTGAGAGTATGTCTTTTAACTTCTCCTTTATTGCTTGTCTAGTACTTATCTTATCTTTAGTATATCCTCTCGCTAATACCTATGACCTTTAGATAGGGTAAAACCTATGGTTGAAACATGTGTTTGAAACATGTTATGGTTGATGGATGCATATGGATGCAATTGTTTGCTAGTGGTTGCTCGTGGATGCATATACACACACATTAGGCACTAGATCGGCTCAGTCACTTCATGTTGCATATTGCATAAATGGATGTGGTAGTTAGATTGATGGATGTATCATGGCTGTGTTATCATATGGATGATGCATTTTTGTGTATGGTTGTGCACGCATGTAGAAATTTGTATGTGTCAATAGGGTTTCGCATACATATTGGATGCATGGCACTATCATGGTTTGCATTAAGGAGGTTTACTGTATCAGTAACCGCCTGATTTTCGCATTAGGTAAGTACATATACACACACTTTTGCATATATCCATCCAGCATTTAGAATCTTGTAAGGACAATGATTGCTCGTGGATGATGCTTTGAGTAGATGGATGATTGGATGGTAGGATACGTTCTTCCTAACTTGAAGATTTCGGGGACGAAATCCTTTAAGGAGGGGAGAATGTAACAACCCGTATTTTCAATAACCTGTAATAACATAAATCGAGGCAGAATTTAATTCTAAAATGGGAATCAAGGGAAACGGGCTATGCCATTGCGTTCGTCTCGGAAAAATACGCGAAATAGAGTCCGAGTTTTCGAAAATCGGAGTCCGTATGACCAAGATATGGCCTCGCGAAGTTTCACGAAAAATTCCCAAATTAAAGTATACTTAATTAAGTGAAATGGGTTGTGTAGATATATATATATATATATATATATATATTGATATATATATATATATATAATTGAAAATTTAATAAATAAATATGCAAAAATGCTCAAAACAGCGAATTGGGAGAGGGGAATAACCGAACCGGCCGATTTTTGAAGTCGACCCGAGCCCGCTGGGTCGACTAGGGGTTAATCCAGGGTGTTTGGCTGTCAACCCGTGGGCCGATTCGCTCAAGTGCAGATTTTGCATTTGAATGGTTCTCATGGTCCATCTTTAATCTAAAGGCCCTAGATGGTTCCTACACTTGACTTCTTCCCCAAGACATGCTTTGATGGCTTGGATTGAATCTAGGGTTAATCCTATGGCCTAAAACACTTGCCTAATCTATAAATAAGACCCTAACCTACCCTAATTCATTCATAATTAAACCTAGTAACTAAACTATGGCAAAATGCTAGCTCTCATGGCCTCCACTAATTTTATGAAGAGGGTTGCATACTAATCACTCTCTAATCAACTTCTAATCCCTTCTTAGCATCTTAATCTTCTTCATTTGGTGTTCAAAGTTGCTAGTTGTGAGTTTCTATCACTTTGATGATCTTTTGGTAAACTAATTAGATGAGATGTGATGAGATTTATGGTTTTGTATGTGGGTTAATGAGCTTTGAATCATATGATATGATGTTAGCATTAATCTTATGTTTATGCATGTTGAGTATGTAAGCTTATGCAAGTTTAATATGATGTATGTTATGTTTGCATGATGCTAAATATGCAAGTTGTGGGCTATGTAATCATATGCATGTTATGCAAGTTCATGGTAATATGCTATGCAAGTTACATGTATGTAAATATGCAAGTTACATGTTTGTTAATATGCAAGTTACATGTATGTAAATATGCAAGTTACATGTTTGTTAATATGCAAGTTACATGTTTGTTAATATGCAAGTTACATGTATGTAAATATGCAAGTTACATGTTTCTTTATAGGCAAGTTACATGTTTGTTAATATGCGAGTTACATGTATGTAAATATGCAAGTTACATGTTTATTAATATGCAAGTTCATGATGACACATTATGCAAGTCTATAAGCTAATATGCAAGTTTGTTATGCAAAATGAATATGTAAGTTATGTGACATATTATATGCAAGTTATGTGACATGTTATGCAAGTTCATATGCAAGTTATGTGTTTGTTAATATGCAAGATGGCACCTTTGAAACATGTTCATTCATATGCAAGTTGACACCTTTTATATGTGTTATATCATGAACGAAATTACGTGGGAACGATGGGGTAATTAAATGCATAAGTTAATAAGATTGTGTGAAATTAATATAATTATGCATAACACAAAATAAATAAACATAGTATGGGAATTTGCCTATTTGGTTAGGTGTACCCATACTATGTGTTGGGAATTTACCTATTGAGTTAGGTCTACCCCATGGGAATTTACCTATTAAGTTAGGTCTACCCATGTTAAGAAAACTTGATTAATTAGGGATAATTAATATAAAATTATGAGGGTGATTAATTAGGTGTAATTAATTGACTAAGACACGAGGTTGGACTCAGTTGTAGCGTAAAACTGCCCGGACCCAACCGGCTTAACCAGTTGCTACAAATGTTAGCCCAATGTGAGAGGTCTTAGGCACAAACTAAATACGTAATTAATGTAAAGACACGAGGTTAGACTCTGTTATGACATAAGGCTGCCCGGACCCAACCGGCTTAACCAGCGGTCATAAAAGACAGTCTAATGTGAGAGGTCTTTACAAAGGTTACGTTCTTAATTAATTAATTAAGAAACACTTAACCACATTAGCATGTAGAGGGACATGAGGGGTTAAGTGGGTGCCTCGGGTGGCATGAGAAAATCTAGTGGTTGCCTTGGGTGGCAATAGAAAATACGATTAGAATACTTAACCAAAATGGAACATGTAATTAAAACATGATTAAAGGGTTAAGTGGGATATACTAGAAAAAGGGACAAGCTTAGGTGGGTAGCTTGTGGAGGCCCATTTCAACCAGTAACCCATACGTATCTTTGTGGGCTCGACCCATGTCGAGGACGGGACACGCATACTGGGCTTGACTGTAAGAGGCAAACGGGTTAGCGGTGGCAACGCAAGTCCAACGGGCTTCATATGCGTGAGTGGGCCCGGGCTGGTAGGTAAGCCGTTGTTGCATCGAGTAGATATAAGCCGTGCACCTTTAGTTTCATCAGGTTGCCACATTGGGGAATGATACATCCCACGGTGGGGCCAGCACGGGTATCTACGTTAGGGAGCCGATCGAATGGGAAGTAGTGTGTACACCTAGTGGATTGTAGGGCCCCGTGGCGCCTACTTGGTCACCTAGGGGTACGCAGGTACTAATTAGTAAATTTTATAAGTCCTTGGGTGGGATCAACCTTTAAGTTAGGAACGACTGGTGTGGTGCAGTTTAGTAATTTACCTTAGGGAGGGTAGATGCGTCTTTATCCTTTATCTTCGTTTAGTTGACTGCTTAGGGTAGCCATTCATCCCTATATGTTACCGTATATCAGTTTATGTCTTCTCTGGTTACTTTAACGATTGTATTGTTAAAGTTATAGGACTCGCTCAGACTTATGTCTGACCCCGTTGTTTTTATCTTTTTCCCAACCCTCAGGTCCTACGGTGGATCCTAGCAGTAGTGGAGCTTGATCGGATTGCTGTTCCAGTCTTTAGGAGCTTGGATAGATGTAAAGCTCCAGTTATCCAGTTATCTTTTCTTTTGTTTGGCTATTGTATGAGAGTGGGATTATGTACTTCTTTATTTTGATGGATATTGTACTTGACCTTTATTGTGGTTTTATGATGTAACCAGACATGTTTTACTTCCGCTGTTATGAGATGATGTTTTAAAATTTCAAGTACTATTTATATCTGTCTTGTTGTAATTTTTCTGTTCTATATTCACTAAAATACTCCACCGATGCTATGGCATTCCCTTAGTGAGTGATCATAGCGGGAGTGGGGTGTTACACTGTGTGTTCTCTCCCGTCCATTTGTACTCATCTTGATGCGTGAAGGTGTATGCCATTCGGTCATATTGTCTCCATACAGCATTCAATGCGGTACTGGAGGTTCGTGACAGAGTAAGGACGCCATTTCTAATATAGTCTGTTGCTTTTGCATTCAAAGGAATCCCGCTATTTTGTATTTCATTAAATCCAATTCTTCTTTGCAATATTACACCACTCTCAATCCATAGAGCATGCCAAAACTTAACGTTACTGTTAATAGATAATGATAGTTTTGAAAAAGGCAGGACTTTTTCTCTAACCTTTAGAATTGATTTCCAAACCCAACTCTGCGACGGTTTAGCAGATGCTACCCATATGTCTTCACTTTTTAAGTTGTGTTTAAGGCTCCATCTAACCCAAAGAGTTTCTTTCTTCAAGACAAGGGACTGAAAGTGATGAGATAATGCACCTATATTCCAGTATTTGACATTCTTCAGACCCAGCCCACCATATTTCTTCGGAAGTTCTATTTTTTTGTATGCTATTGGAGCAAACTTGACTGTGTGAATAGATCCCGACCATAAGAAGTTATGCATTGCCTTTTTCAGCATGTTTATCAATTTTGTGGGAAGCATAAATGTTCGGCACCAGTACACCGTCATCGAAAATATAATTGCATTTAATATCACCAGACGACCTGATTGTGTTAAGTATCTATTTTCCCATCTAGTAAGAACAGAAGATATTTTCTCATATAGCGGAACGCATTGAGGCATAGTGATGCACTTAGTTGCTAACGGAATTCCAAGATAGGACGTGTTGGAAGCCATAGATGCCATACCAGTTGCGGAAACAACAGAATGAGTCTGAGACGGGGATAGGCCAGCTAATTGAATTTGAGATTTTTCACAGTTGATTTTTAAGCCAGAGAAGGCATTAAATGCATCTAAAGATGTCATAATGGAATGAATGGATGAGGTAGTTGGTTTGGTGAAAATGAGGAGATCATCGGCAAAGGCTATAGATGTAATCAAAGGTGTTTTGCATTTGGGATGTAAAGTGTAATTTTTGAGGGAAACTTGCCGCTCAAATTCTTTGGTTAGCGCCTCCATTAGCATGATGAAAAGGTACGCCGATATCGAATCTCCTTGCCTCAGCCCCTTGTTGCCTTTAAAATATCCAACGGAATGGGCATTGAAAATAAGAGAATATCTCACCGTGGAGATACAAATGTATATCCAGTATATAAATTTAACCGGAAATTTCATTTTTAACATAATGCCAACGATAGATGACCATCTGACGGAGTCAAAAGCTTTCTTTATATCAATTTTCATCATGGCTCTAGGGGAGACATTATTACTAGAGTATCCATTAAAAAGTTCATGAGTCAGCAAAACGTTGTCCAATATACTTCGTAAAGGAAGGAATGCTGCTTGATTCGTAGAGATTATCGGCTGCAGCACAACTTTTAGTTTTGAAGCAAGAATCCTAGATATTGCTTTGTATATTACATTACAACAAGCGATCGGTCTGAATTGAGTGACATTGGTCGGGTTATATCATTTAGGTTTCAATGCAAGGTTGGTTGAATTTATTGATGATAGAAGTTTGCTGTTAGTGAAAAAACTGCACATCGCTTTAAGGACTACCGGAGAGATGATATTCCAGCAATGAATATAGAAGGAGACAGTAAATCCATCTGGACCAGGTGAGGCTGCTTTTCTCATTGTAAATATAGCTTCCTTTATGTCATTGTCTGAGACTTGTCTTGTCAAAAATTCATGATTGTCATTACTGACTGTGGTTATCAGAAGGTTGTCCAAGAAAACATGGCTCGGTTCAGCATTATCTTCTCCTAGTAACTCCGTGTAGTATTTCATGAATGCACTATCCACATCAACTGGGTTAGAAAAACAGCTCCCTTGCTCATCGTCAATTTGATGTATGTATTCCTTTGCCTGTTTTATCTTCAGGGATGCATGGTATATTTTTGTATTCCTGTCGCCATGGACTGTCCATTGTTCCTTATTTTTCTGCTTTATCATATTTGCTTCAGTTTCAAGAGCTTCTTCCAGTTGCTTCGATAGTTCTTTTTCTCTTTGAAAGTTGATCGCATCTGCATTCGGTTGTATGGTTAGCTGCTGTATTTGCTCAAGTTTTTCTGTGATTGCTGTTGATCTTTTACTACCTTTTCCATATATTTCCTTTGACCACTTCCTTAGTGCTTCCTTTGTATTTTGGAGCTTTTGCAGCAGTATAAACATCGGGTTTCTGTATGTTCGTATTTTCCATGCATCTTCTACCACCTGCAGCATAGATACATTCGATGTCCATACGTCCAAAAATTTGAAATTTACCTGATGAACAGATGGAGCTGAGCCAAAGGATAAGATGAGAGGGCAGTGGTCGGAAAGAAGAGGCATGGTGATCTTTATGTGTATGGATGGCCAGGATGTTAAGGCATTATAGTTCATAAGACCATGATCGATTTTGGTCAGCGTTCTAGGACCTTGAATACTTTTATTTGACCATGTAAAATCCGAGCCAGAGGTTGGGATGTCAATAAGGGATGATCTGTGCATGGATTCATTTAGCGGGGAAAGTTCGGTTAGGCTAAGAGGAGGGCCTCCATGCTTATGCGAAGATAGGAAGGAGCAGTTAAAATCTCCAATGACAACCCAGGGGAGAGAAGGCTGATTGAGATTAGGTAATGCTTCCAACATTTGCTTTCTTACCGAAGGGGTGTTGCTTGCATATATAAAGGTTAGAAGAAGGGGAGAGGATGATGGAATATGAATGGCTTTGGAGTGGATGAATTGGTAATCTTGGAGGATGGGGGTTATATGAAAGATGGTCGGGTCAAACAAGATTTGCAGCCTACCATAGGATGCTTGATCATGGTTGGTTAGAGAGGACCAACAAGGATTTATGTATGCCGCGGCTTTAGTTGAGAGGATGTTACTGAGTTTAGTTTCTGAAATGGAGATGAGGGAGAGGTGGTGTTCGTTAATGAGGGTCTTTATTTGGTCTAATTTTGAAGATTTGTGTGCGCCCCTAATGTTCCATGCAGCAATGTTGCACTGCATGATTAAACTATTGGGGTTTTGCTTGAACTTCGAGTTCTTCTAGGAGAAGATATTGGGGATTTTGGAGTATGGAAAAACTGGGCTGATACATCAGAGAAGTATTCTTGGTCAATTGGTGATAAGTTCATATCGTCGTGCATTGCTTCAATTGTCTCTACCTCATTTCTTTTTGCCTTTTTTTCTTTTTCTTCTTCGCAGGTCTAGACGCCGGCTCTGATTCTATTTGTATCTTGAAAAGTCTGGATTTTCTTTTCGAGAATAAGTCAGCTAAAGGAGGGGACAGTGGATCTAATGTAGGGTCTGATATTTGGTTGAGCATAGTGACAGAGGTATGGGATGATTTGAATTTAGAGGAGGTTTTGGCTCTCTGTTTTTTGGATTTGGACTGTTTACGTGTAACAGCATTTTCTGACTGAGAAATGGATGAAGTACTGAATTTAGCCGGAGGCTCTGAAACTGGAGGGTTGAGAGATTTTAGCTGATGTCAGCTGGGTATTGGGTGATGTGGAGGGTATAGGTTGGATCTGGGGTCTGTTTATTATGGACACATCTGGATAGTTTGCTATATTCGTTTCTTGAAGGGGATGCATATCGTTTATGCAATTTGGATCATTTATGATGCCATGCACGCTCAAGTCTTCACGTGTTACAATTGCCTTAACTCCACTATTTCCTTTGCACTTTTGCTTTGTTTTCTTCCCTTTATCATCAGTTTTCTTTTGCACATTGTTTTGTGCAGAGTTGTCTAGTATTCCTTTTTGCTTTTTCATTTCATTCTTTTGCTGTTCTCTCTTATAATTGGTACTTCCTTCAATTCTTTCATTTTGATCATTTTCCTTGTTCATATTTGATTCTGTTTCTACATTGTCTTGTTCTGCTGTAATAACTTCTTCGTCGGGGGAGGTAAGGGTAGAAAAGCTGTTATACACAGCAGTGCTCGTAGAGGTTCCTGTTATTTTCTTTGTTGCATTTTATTTGACTGTTTTTGATTTGTTGATTCTCCCTATCGCATTTCTCTTTGCATAATCTATTCCCGTTCGTACCGGATACATCCTTCTTCTTTTCGTTATCACCGTTGTCCATGTCTTCTTTTGTGCTTCACTCTGTATTTGCTTGTTACTTATTTGCTCAACCTCTTTACCAGATTTTTCCTTCTCTTTTTGTTTCATTGCAGTACTCTTTTCAAGTTCATTTGCTTCATTTCTGATTTTGCATTTCACACTCTTATGTCCGAACACTTTGCAGTACACACAAATGTCTGGTTGCCATAGAAAAGTAGCTTGTACATTTTGTGTCGTTCCATCTGGATTTTCAACTTGGAATTCATTCACAAGTTCACAATCAGGTGTTATTTCTATGAGGCATTTTGCATCCGTAATTATTGCCAATGCTTCTGTAGCACTTCCTAAGCATATCAGTCTACCCAACCGATTTGCTAGCCAATTAATTCCAGGTGGTGACCATAAGTACATCGGGATATTTGACATGCTCACCCAGACCGGAACAGCTCTAATAGAACCGCGTACGTTGCTTACATTAGAGTCCCACTGTTTTATGATGAACAATTTATTTCTCGTAACAATTGGGTCACCTCTTATTATTTTTTCTCTGTCGGAATCATCCGTGAATCTAAACAAAAATAAGGTACCATCAGATTTTACTTCCTATGTTCCTCGCAAGTGCCATCTTTGCTTTAGAGTTTCCATCACCATGGTGTATGGAAGCGGTTTATCAATGAAAAACCCGACCACATAACTGTTCCATATTTTCTCTCCAGCTCCTACAATATCAGCTATGGGGACCATCTTCCCATCTTTGTAAGTAATCTGATACTGAACAGGCGTGTACTTACCGGCATTTCGAGGAAGGTTGCGGAATAGCCGATCTGAAGTCCAAGCTTGTTCAGTTGTTTGCTTGCTAGAAGGCTGAACAGATGAGGGCGCAGATGAAGTTGGGTTTACGGTTTGACTAGATGATTGTGGGTCATCTAGAGGGGAGGGTTGTGTTAAGGGAGGGTCTGGAGGACGAAACGGAGGCGGTGGGTTGGGAATTAGGGCTAGCGATTTGGATTTGGAGGAGAGAGAAAAGGTAGGGTTTGGGTTGGGTAGGGCGGGAATAGGCTCAGCTGCCATTAAAATTAGAAAAGAGGAAAGGAAACTGAAAATCGAAAAAAATTGACAAATATATAATTTTTCTTTCCTACATTTAGCTTCAATAAAAACTTAACAACAAGTTCCTAACCGGGTCGATGGATGAGGTGGATTCCATGACCTCATCCATGGCAGTGCCATCAGTGTTAGAATTTTTGGGGAGGAAGAGGAATAGATTAATGAGAAAAAGGAATATTTGGAAAAGAGGAAAACTTTTAAATTGCTTTATTACTCTTTTCTTTTCTTAATTCTTCCTTCATACATACATACAAATGAGACAAACTCTTATTTATAACTTACAATAGAACCTTCTAGATTTGTAATATTCTAGGAATATCTTTTCCTAATTAATAGCAACATTAAAACCTCTCATAAAACCTAAATAGCAAATTACCATTTATCTTGACTTTTCTTAAATATGTCACTAATTAATGTTTCCTATTAAAAACCAAGTTTATTTTCAACATCTCCCCTTAAACTTGGTTTTATTATTCCAAACAGATTTCTTTGTATCTCACGTGTTTTGGCAGAACTAAAGAAATTATCCAAATTTTCTTCTTTCGTTTCTTCCTCTTTCCCAATATGAAGATCTTCGATGCAATTTCTTCAACAGTGCTCCATTCTTTTTGTCCTCCTCCATTCGCACAAGATGTTCCAAAAAGTGTGTGCTCTGGCTTCCATTTAATTCCGGTGTCATTAACTTTGAATGAGTCATATAAGTCATATTTCCATTCTTTCATAACTTCCAAATTTTTCTTGTACTTGAAATCTCTAACAGTGTATTGAATTTCTTTGACTTCTTTATTTCCATTTCTTTTGTTATCACTTTTCTTAAAAGGATCACCGACTACATGACTTAAACCACGAGCTTTTGACTTTTCCATGAACTCATCATATATTTTTTTCATGCATAAAAGTACGAGAACCAGCACAATAACATTGTCCCTGGTTAAAGAACAATGCAAAATGAGAAAGCTCGTTAACATCCATGTGACTAGCAAAGGCTGCACTAGTTGTGGAGCCAAAACCAGAAATCACATTAAGAACACCATCAGGACCTCCTTTACATTCTTCTGCCTTCTTCGCATTTTCCCAAGCATCCTTTTTATTGAATCATCATCGACCTTAGCATCGTCAGGGTCACTCATCTCGATATCCTTATTTTTATTATCTTCTTTGTCTTTTGTTTCTGCAACCTCTTTTATTTCACTGTAACTTTCTTCAACGTCCTTTATCCCCATGCCATCCTTTACGTCCTCTTCCTCTTCGATTATCCATTCATCTATCATGTCTTTATTCTTTTCATCATTCTCAATTTTTAAATCCTCTTTGAAGTTTACATCAGCAACTTTATCACCATTTTCCTCCTCCACATCAATAAGTTTTTCATTCGCTTTATTCTGATCACCAACTTCTTCTTTCTCTTCTTTTACGTCATCTTCTTCTACTTCATATTCTTCCACGACTTCCTCCTCGATTTCTTCTTTAGCAGCTTTCTCTCTCATCAGCTTCTCTTCAGCTTTTAACTTCTTCTCCACCACTCGAACATCAGCAATTTTTTCTCCATAGCCTTTTGACTGATTCACATTCGCCTTCACCCTTGTAAAGTAATCCGAAGTCGATTCGGATTCACTCATCTTCATTGTTTCGAGATCACTCCTTAGCGATTGAAGCTTAACTTTCTTTACTTTCTCAACTCCTTGGAAAGATTTTTCCAAAATTTCCCAGGCTTCGTTTGAAGTGGCTGCATCCGCTACTTTTTCTAACATTGAATCATCCAAACATTGATGAATGAGGCTAAGTGCATATTGATCTTTTTCCTTCATCTTTGTTAATTCTTCCTTCTCCACTTGAGACAATGCAGTTTCATTTTCTTGCTTGTCGTATCCTTTGTCTACGATCTCCCACACTTTTTGTCCGCCAAGTAAAGCTTTCATTCGAAGACACCATTTCTCGTAATTTTCTTTTGTGAGACGAGGATATTGGAGGAAAACCATTCCATTGTTTGACATTTTATCACACCTTCACTAACTTGGCTCTGATACCACTTTGTTAGAATTTTTGGGGAGGAAGAGGAATAGATTAATGAGAAAAAGGAATATTTGGAAAAGAGGAAAACTTTTAAATTGCTTTATTACTCTTTTCTTTTCTTAATTCTTCCTTCATACATGCATACAAATGAGACAAACTCTTATTTATAACATACAATAGAACCTTCTAGATTTGTAATATTCTAGGAATATCTTTTCCAAATTAATAGCAACATTAAAACCTCTCATAAAACCTAAATAGAAAATTACCATTTATCTTGACATTTCTTAAATATGTCACTAATTAATGTTTCCTATTAAAAACCAAGTTTATTTTCAACAACCAGAGCATTCAAAGAAGGCAATGGCACAGGAGAATCTGGCTGAGCTTGAATTAATTGATCCTAAAAGAGCCAGGAGAGATCTTGCGAATAAACAATCTACTGTTCGATCAAAGGAGAGGAAGATTACGTACACAAGTGAACTTGAAGAAGAGTGCGAACTTTGCAAACTGAGGCAACCATTATATCATCACAGCTTACACTATTGCAGGTATTCGTATGAATGTGCTTTTATTATACAAGTAGCAATATTTGATGATAGTGGATGTTTTTTTTGTTAAAACAATAAATAGATAAATAAGTAATAGAGAAAATTTCAACAAAAAAAATAGCAAGTTCCTAACTAGATGTTACCCTATGTTTCCTAAAAAATTCAAAGGGATGATTATTCACTCTCTTTTTTCACAATCATCACATCATTCATCATCTATGGCATCGTACTGTATACTTTTTTATAATTTTTTTTATATATTAGCAAACTTCCATGTCCAATAATCAACACCCATGTTTATTTCTTTGAAACCGGTAAAATCGATAAAAGTTTGGAATCTATACTCAAGTTATTATTTGCTAAAACACACTAACTATTAAAAATGTACAGGCAAGGTCGCCTGCAATATCCCAAGTTAGGGAATTATTAACACCTTCTAGAGTAAAAATTGTCCACATATGAGTTCTCTCCTGGTTGAAGTGTTTTAGCATATACAATGTACAACAATGAAATATAATCTTAGTTCCCTCTTTAACATGAGTTTACACATATTTCCATTGGTTCAATTTTATTTTTTCCAATTAGAAATGTTTACGCAACTTAATTTTTTGCTAACACGTAAGGTGTTAATCCATTGATTTATTTCAATGCCTCTAATGAAATTTATTTGGAGAAACACTAATTATGAAATCATATCTTAGTTAAAGATTATTGCTGATATTGCACGTAGTCGAGGATCGTGAAGCTTTTCTACTAAGGCCAAATTCAGAGATTTTCACCATTCAAGAGGCCATTGGTACAACCGTGGGTTGACACAAAGACTTCACTCCGCTATAGTAGTATGTGCATTTTTAGCTTATGGTTTTGTGTTATATAGTATTTTGGAATCGTCACTACAATATGCATTTAGATTATGTGTATGTATTACATTTTTTTTATTATGGTAGAACTTTGAATGTAACTTTAACTATTGAAATGTCTATTAGAAGTTAGTGAATTTGATTTTATCTTTCCTATGTCTATTGGAAATGTATGTTTATTTACTTCTTGGTAATATACACTTTCATTATTATATTATTTAATGCAGGTGATGGTGGATTATAATAGGCAAATGCCTTTTTTGAATTTTGCAATGGGCATGTAGTGTTGCAAATAATCAAATTGCAACTGTCAGGAATAGTTGTAGTATTTCACCTTTTCAATGTCTATTCAAGGTTCGCAACTGACGTTTGTTGTTGCAAAAGTATCTGTTGCAATAACAAATTCCTATTGCAAAAAAATCTGCCGCAACGTATTATTGCAACTGCAATAACAGTTGCAAAAAGCGGTCGACCTATCACAACTCCAGCTATCCAGACGGGCGCGGGCCTGTTGCAATAGGACTACTGCAACATATATTGCCTATTGCGAAAAGGGTTCTCTGTTGTAGTGTATATGACTTGTGATGTGATTGATGCTATGTAATGATTAGTTTATGTTGTTAATTTCCATAGTTTTAGGAAAATCACTGGTTTGAAATGATACATATCCAAATACATTAGATTAGGGAAAAATCATTATGGGTTGAAATGATATATTTGAACGATTTTTACTGAATTTGGGATTGCGGGTTGAAATGATATACACCTATAAAATTTTAAATTACGGAATAAATTATAAATATCAGTATCACTTGACCATTGGGTAGAAAACTATATACGGACACCGTTGGTCATGTTTTCGAAGTAAAGTGATTTGGAAAATTTGATTTCTAAATAATAACTTAAGATTTTATGTTTTTGTATATATTTAAAGATTTTAAAGCCTATTTTTTCTTAAATTTTAAATTATATTTTTTAAAATGATTCTATGAGTAAATATGGGATTAAATACTTATTTAAGATTTTACTTATAATTTTATTAATTTTAAACCAAATAATTTAATAAAGATAATCATATAAGAATTTTCAAAATTAAAATTAATATATTATAATAAATGATTCTTTAAACCTATTTCTAAAATATTTTTAACTTATATATGCTTATAAAACTATTTTCTAATTAAATTTTATAACTTATAAACTTATATATATATTCCAAAATTTAATCATTAATATATTTTATAAACTTTAATGAAAAACTTAAAGATAGATAGGTTGTGATTTCATGTATTAAATATAAGTTTTAAAGATTTAAACTTAATATTGACATTTGATTAAATGGGCGAACTTATATAAGATATGAAATTGAATTTGAATTAATATGAACTTTTATTAGAGATGAACCTGAATTGGTTTAAAATATGAGCTTTTATAAAACTTGAAGTGCATAAATTGTTTTTATTTGAATTTATAATTGATATGAAATGAATTCGATTTTTTGACTGAATGTGAATTGGAGTATATAAATTTTATATATGGAATTGATTTTATAAATCCCTTGGTATGAGCTAGGAAATATGTTAAATTGAATTTATAAGAATGGTTTTAAATCATAAGATTTGAGTTTATAAATCATGATTTTGAATTATACGACTTGAATTATAAAATATGACCTTTTTACTAATTTCTTCCATTCCAATAGAATTTTTTCTAATTTTTCATTGATTATTTGCATCAGTTGTAATTACATTGAATAAAAATTTCAAAGATTTTATTTGACTTTTTGAATCTATTCCTTGCACACGTTTATATGATTTGAATTATATAAAATGAATTTGAACCTAAGTGCTTGGAGTTTATGAATCGACTTAAATGAATTTTTATAAAGGAAAAACTGTATAATATGGATTGTTTGAACTTGGATTTTTTTTACGAATATAAATCAAACTAAAATATCCTCGAATTTAATTATTTTAGTATCAATTTAAATGGTAATTTAGACCTTTAAGATATGATTTTCATAAGTCAATTTTGGATTGAAAGTCGTTATGTGAATATTTTTGGAAATTAAATAAAACCGAAGTTAAATATTGTAGTATTAGTTTATAATATATTTTAAGATCTTTACGAAATGATTTTATAAATCAGTTTGATTTATGTGAGTTGTTTTTAAAATTTAAATATAATCAAAGTGGATATTTAATTTTGATTTCAATTTGAACTTGAGATTCCGTATAAATGATTATAAAGTGATTTATAAAATAACGACCATGGCGTGAAAGATGTAAACGATTGGTTTTTAAAGAAACCGGGATCGGCTATTGTCATACTCTCTGCCAATACCAAAAACCACTTTAACGATCGTGCAAGTAGTTGAAAATCCAGAATGAAGTAGGATGAATTGGAGATGATTAATGGATTTGAAGAAAGAGAACGATGATGAATATCCTTGACCATCAGGTCATAATTGAAATGACTAAAACAAGAGCCATACTCAGGCCAATATGTGTTAGCTGCTCTTACCAGACATGCTTATTTGATACCATATATATTACTTCGTGACCGATTTGGGCGCCTTTGAATTTGGGTGTATTGTCTGAGGTGGGTGGTAGTCGCGGTTTTGCGTTACCGCCAGCTTGGGTCTGCAATCCGGTAGAACCCTATTGGTGGGTATTGCCTCGATGCCTTTGTTGGAGAATGGTGTTTTGATGACAACAACCTTATTTAAATTATCATTATTAATTAATTATAAAATATATACTAACATCTCTATCTAGAATATATAAACATATATATGCAGGGTTTATATACATGACTTAAAGGCTGAAGACTGTACAATTTTAGAGTATCAAGAGATTTAGGATTCATGAGAGATTCCGGACTCATGAGTTATCAAGATATCAAGTTTTCAAGAGTTCAAGAAAAATAGTAATAGAGTCTAGTTTACATGTAAGACTCTGAATAACACTCAAGGTTCGAATTCTGTTTTTCAAATTCTGATTTTCAAATTTCAAATTCTATTTTCAAAATTCAAATACTAATTTCAAATTATTATCTTTCTTATGATTTCAAACATATATGTATATAAGTTTTAAATATATATATATATATATATATAGTTATAGTTATATAGTTTTATAGTCTTAAATCTTATAACTTTATATATATGTATATATAATATGTTATTATGATTTCATATGATTTTACACTTTAGAATATGTAACACCCCACATCCATTAATGTCACTCACAAAGGGAATGCATTAACTTCCATGGAGGTTTTAAGTGAATATAGAACAGAAAAATTACAACAAGACAGATAATAAGTAGTACTTGGAAATCTAAAACTTCATTTTATTGCAGCGGAATTTGAACATGTTTATTACATCATAAAACCATAAATCAGAGTCAATTACAATATCCATCTTGCTAAACAAAATATATAATCTCATTACATAAATAGCCATAAAAAAAGATAACAAGCTGGACTTTACTTCAACGGTCCAAGCTTTCCAAAGAGAGATGAAGCAATCCAATCAAACTCCACTAGAGCTGGGTCCAACCTGAGGACCTGGAGGGGGAAAAAGGATAGAAATGGAGGGGGTCAGACATAAAGTCTGGCGAGTATGATAATTCTAACAATACTATTATCAAAGTAACTAGACTAAGGCATAAGCTGGAAAACAAGGAAATGTCTATGAACTATTGGGTATGGAAAAGCAGATAAAGATAACGTCAAAGATAATGTTAAAGGCACACCTAACTACTAACGAATAATTACTACACTGCACCGCACCAGTCACCCTAAAGGTTGATCCCACTTGCTTCACACAGAAACTATATAAATAGCCTTGTGTAACCCTAGCTGACTACATAGGAGTCGTCTGCCCCTATCTCCACTAGGTGTACCCCACTACCCACTTTCGATCGGCTCCCTACTCGTAGATACGCGTGCTGGCCCCACAGTGGGGTGTATCACTCCCCTAAAGTGGCAACCCGATACAACTTGAGAATGCATGGCTTATACCTACACGATGCAACAACGTCTTACCTACCAGCCCGGGTCCACACACGCATATGAAACCCGTTGGACTTGCGTTGCCACCGCTCCCCGTTTTGGCCTCTTATAGTCAAACCCAGCATGCGTGTCCCGTCCTCGACTTGGGTTGAGCCCACAAAGATACGTTTGGGATACTGGTTGAAATGGCCCCCCACAAGCTACCCACCTAAGCTTGTCCTCTAGTACATCCCACTTAACCCTCTTAGTCATGTTCATTTACATGTGTGTTTGGTTAAGTCTTACTAATCGTATTTCACATGCCACTAAGGGCACCCACTAGATTCCTCATGCCACCCAAGGCACCTACTTTACCCTCATGTCCCACCTTACATGTTTATCCGGTTAAGTATTTCTTAATTCATTCAGGCCATAACCTCATAAAGACCTCTCACATTAGACTGGCATTTATGGCAGCTGGATTTGCTGGGCGGGTCCGGGCAGTCTTACACCATAAAAGAGTCTAACCTCGTGTCTTTACAACTGTTATGCTTTAGTTTGGGCCTAGGACCTCTCACATTGGGCTGACATTTGTGACCACTGGATTTGCCGGGCGGGTCCGGGCAGTTTTACGTCACAAACGAGTCCAACCTCGTGTCCTAAGCATTGATTATCACTTATAATCTTTTACCCTAGTTTTAATAATTCCCTATTCAAATTATTAATTACTTCCAATTTTAATGATGTCCATAATTGACTCAATTATGGCCATCCATTCATGGCATGCAAAATCATATCAATTGCACCCCAACTTCTTACTATTGAATCGTTAATATCACCCCTACCCCACGTTATACGTTCGCTTATTCAACGCAAAGTATACGTTAGACTAGAATAGTCTAACTCATAGCACAAAGATAAATTATCACCACATATAGACAAATAAAATAAATCTAATCATATAGGGGTGAAACTTGCATAAACTACACATGTTAAGGATCTAAAGGTGTCCACTTGTTTGGTTAAATGTCACAATTTACATGATATGATCATAACCCAAATTCATGTATAAACTTGCATATGGGGTTTTTATGCAACAAGATGATGGTGTGAACTAGCATCTAACACATAGCATTCACATTTTTCATAGCATAATTCTAGATGTCATAATTCTAGATCTAAATAGATGTCATGGCATATGTTCATAATCTTTACTAATCAATCTAAACTTGCATATGTGATTTGTCATATAGATCAACATAGCCCAAATAATATCAACATTATGACTTGATTAACATGAACTAATTAGCATAGACAATAACATCATGACTTTATAGCATGTATGATTTATCATAATTTATCATAGAAAACTACAACCTATACAATATCATCATGGCATGATTTACAACATATAGGATATCATCATCACATAACATAGGATTTACAACATACACGATAGCATAAGGTTTACAACAGCATATATGACAATTCACATCATTTTCTTATGATCCATTCATAACTTAATCTAATTAGTTTGCAATAATCTTGTTAAGATCATCATACTCACAACTAGAAGAGAAAGAGAGTCTTGATTTGCCTTAGAGTTGAGTAGGATTAGGGTTTTGATTAGCTTTTCTTCCTTCTTAGTTGGCGGCGGCTACACTGAGTTCCATGGCGGCGGTATGACGGTGGCTATTCTATTTTTCATGTGAATTAGAGTGAGAGACTACCTAGGTATTTATAGAGTTTAGGGTTTATTTAGACCGTCAGATCAACTCAGAACTAAACTGAACCGTTTAATTTGCCAACTCAGCCCTAAAGACACATCAGCCAAACCCTAGCCACCTGGACAGGTCGACACCCAGGTCGACTGCCCAGTCGACTACCCAGTCGACCTGGGGGGTGTTGACTGCCCATTCGGCTACCCAATCGACCTGGGGTGCTAGGCGGGAATTTTCCCGCCAAGCCAGTTTGACTCCGAATTTTGAATTTTAAATTTTCTGAAATCTGTTTTGAATTTTCTGAAACTTCCGATGGCCATAACTTCTTCATACGAAGTCCAATTCACGCAAACTCGGACTCTATTTCAACCAAAATTCCGAGACGAACACAATGACGCAACCCGTTTCCCACAATTCTCATGTCTGAGATTAGTTATTCTTTAGTTTGTGAATATTAATATTAATAGAATTACGGGGTGTTACATTCTCCCCTCCTTAAAGGATTTCGACCCCGAAATCTTCAAGTCAAGTAGAATGTATATCATAACATCCAATCATCCATCTACTCAACCATCAAACACAAGCATCCATTGTCCTTATAGACTTCTAATGCTTTCATGTTTAAATGCACAGTGTGTGTATATGTCCATATCTTGTGACGGCCCGCCCCGCACCAACCGACATTTACTCTAAAAGTGCGCTGTACACATGTCCAGTTAGCACGGAACGGGTCGTGAGAAGGAAAGGGAAGAAGGAAATGAACATACAAAGAACCTGTAGAATGTCTCACAGGGCATAGAACAAACTATAATAATAACATACTTGACATAAAATAGGAGAGATAGTGCATAAGCTGAAAATCAGAACTAAACATCATTGCAGCGGAAATCCAAAATACAACTTATTACAACTTTCAAACTGTCTCAAAGCAAAAGTAAGATAAAGGAGGTACACTACTAATGCCCAAGTAGCGACCACCAACGACACAGGGAGAATGTGTGTTTGTGTATATATATATATATATATATATATATATATATATATGTATCATACGTGGAAGCCTCCTGCCCGCCTCCGAATCAGCTACTCGCGCATCACCAGCTAACCTGTCTCTAGTCTGCTCGTGTGAGCACCCAGAGTAATAAGAGGAGACATAAAACTCTGGGTCAGACATAAAGCCTGGTATGAGCGATAAGCATCTAAAGTGAACAATAACAGGTAGACTAAAACATACCTAAACCTGGACCTGCAACCAAAGAGTTAGCACTACATACTGTACAACACTCTAAGGTACCATATCAAATAGTGTAAAGATACGGAGGTGGGGGAGGTGTGCATGTCATAATGATGGAAAACAATCAAACATAGCATCCATCCTCACATCTCTCACTCAGTGCGTAAAGCATACGATGTTCACCACTTCGATCACCCTCAATCCCCTATCCGATCCGAATTCCTGCACCTTGTCCAGCGAGTTGTTTACGCCTCTCGACGGCATTTTCGACCATTCTAACTATTCTAATCGATCACAAAGTATACCATACAGTCATAGAAGCATGTATAATCAACCACAAACATCAAAACATCAATATGATAGGTAGAAATGGATCAAACATACCCAAAATCCCATATTTCCCCTTAAGCATATTTAGGTGAAACTAATGATAGGATTAGCAAAACTTAACCAAATTAACCCAAATTCATATCAGAGGTCTAAAACATCATTCCGAATTTTATAAACATTTTTCCAGAATTTTATCATGTTTAAATTCGCTAATTAACACTAATCACCCCTAATTAGCCATAATTAGTGCAAAACTATGCAAATCACTCACCTTAGTCATAAATAAACTAAGATCTGAAATAAATCTCTGATTTGATGTGAATCTCTATGCTAAACAGCAGCTCCAATGTTGATTTGGTGTAGATCTTCCTTGATTAGGGGTTGCTAAGCCAAATCCTTGACCAAAAGGTGATTTTGAGGTGATTTAGAGGTTGGAGGCCATTTTTAGGGTTCCTTGGTGATAAGTGGAGGCTAGAAAACTGAAATGGAATGATGCTCTATCTCATTTCAGCCTCCCCATAACCCTAATCCCGAAATGGGTTATGGGCCTACTCACTAATCACCCGATTTGGCCCGGTTAAGCAGTTTTTCACCCTCCAAACCTTATTTCAGCCATATCTCCCAAACGGTAAGTCCGTTTGGCTATTATGACCACTCTACGGAAAGGTAAACCATCAAACGAATCCAATGGAAGTGGTTTCAAGTCAAAATTCCTTTCCAATAAAAAGTATGGCCAAAACAGTACTAACTAAGTGCAAAATGGTCATTTAAAAATCGACAAAAATCATGAACATGGGAAATGACTCTAATGGATGTTTCCCAAAGTTACATGACCATACGACTTCACATGGGAAAGAAATAAATATTCTACAATCCTACGATGTGTAGAATACGGGTCGTTACACTCTCTCACCCTTAAGAAATTTCGCCCCCGAAATTCCCCCTAGCTTGCGGAATAACTAAATCGCAAGGTAAATCTTACCAGGCAAAGAGTTCTGGATATGCCTTCCTAATGCTCTCCTCTGTCTCCCAAGTACAATCATCCTCGTCCTCGCCCCACTGAACCTTGACTAGCTTCACCGCCTTCCTTCGAAGTTGTTTCGTATCATGCCCTACAATACGGATCGGCTTGCGGTTCCCAACCGCCTCGGGTCCTACTTCGAAGTCCTCTAACTGATCAGGTGAAATAGTCATATCTGAGTCGTGAACGAACTTCCTTAGTTGGGAAACATGAAATACATTGTGAACTCCCGCCATCTTCTCTGGTAAGCCAACTCTATAAGCCAAATTCCTGACTAGTTCAAGAACAGGGAATGGGCCAACAAATCTTGGTGCCAACTTGCCTCTCCTGCCAAATCGTATCACGCTCTTCAACGGAGAGATCTTGACAAACACCAAGTCGCCAACGGAGAATTTCAAGCCTCTTCTCCTCTTATCAGCATAACTCTTCTGCCTATCTTGGGCAGCTTTCATTCGTTGTTGAATGATCTTGATCTTATCGGAAGTTTCTCTCACCACATCTGGTCCAAGCACAAACTTCTCTCCAGTCTCTATCCAACATGATGGTGAGTTGCACGGTCTTCCGTACAAAGCTTTATATGGAGCCATACCGATACTGGATTGGTAGCTATTATTATATGCAAACTCTACTAGATGCAAATGGTCATCCCATGATCCACCAAAATCCAATATACATGCTCTCAAGAGATCTTCCAATATACGATTCACCCTCTCCGTCTGACCGTCGGTCTGAGGATGATATGCGGTACTGAGATGTAATCCTGACCCTAGAGCCTCTTGTAAGCTCTTCCAAAACCCACTAGTGAACAACGGGTCTCGGTCACTCACAATGTTTTTGGGTACTCCGTAAAATCTCACTACCCACTTCATATACAATTCTGCCAACTTGGCTGCTGTTCTGGTCGATTTGACTGGTATAAATCTTGCACTTTTAGTCAATCGATCCACAATTACCCAAATGCTATCATATCCTGATCTAGTCCTTGGTAAACCATCGATGAAATCCATCGAGACTTGTTCCCATATCCATTCGGGAATCTCTAATGGTTGCAACAACCCACTAGGCTTCTTTTGCTCGGCTTTAACTAGCTGGCAATTCATGAATTTGGATATAAACTTCCCAACGTCTCTTTTCATCCCCTCCCAGTAGTAAGTCTGCTTCATGTCTCGATACATTTTATTACCACCGGGGTGTATGGTTAGTTTTGAGTGATGACATTCTCTAAGCACTTCATCTCTCAAACCATTCACGTTGGGCACAACTAGTCTTCCATTCCTTCTAAGCCATCCATCTCGATCAAGCCCATACACATTCATCTCTTCACCGTCGATACCCATCTCTAACTTGGAGATGATTTCCAATAGGTTAGGATCGTCCCTATGACTAGAACCAGTCCGCTCTATCAAAGTGGGTCTGATCGTCAAACTAGCTAGCATGACTGGATCCAATTCGCACTTTGGTCTGAAATCAAACCCCGCGATATACTCCAGTTGCTTCCACTCAAGAAACATTGCCCCTAAGCTGGTATGTCTCCTACTCAAGGCATCGGCTACCGCATTACCTTTCCCAGGTGTATATGCGATATCAAAATCAAACGAAGCCAAGAACTCTAACCATCTCTGCTGACGGAGATTCAGATCTTTCTGAGAGAAGATATATTTCAATGATTTATGATCGGTAAACAACTCAAATCTTTCTCCCAAGAGATAGTGTCTCCACATCTTCAGCGCAAAAACAATCGCTGCCAATTCCAAATCATGGGTAGGATACTTCTTCTCATGCGGCTTTAGCTGTCGACTAGCATAAGCTACAACCCTACCTCCTTGCATCAATACAACACCCAGTCCGGTACCACAAGCATCCGTGTATACCGTCATCTCTTCACTCCCTTTAGGAATGACTAACACTGGCGCACGCGTCAACTTCTCCTTTAGACTCTTGAAGGCATCCTCACACACTTCGTCCCAGACGAAGGACTGATTCTTCTTAGTCAACTGAGTCAACGGTGCTGCTATCTTGGAGAAGTCCTGGATAAACTTACGATAATATCCAGCTAATCCCAAGAAACTTCTCACATCTGTTACATTCTTGGGCGTAGGCCAATCCTGTACCGTAGCCACCTTCGCAGGGTCCACGGCAATACCACTCTCTGAAACAACATGACCCAAGAATCTCACTTCCCTTCTCCAAAAATGACACTTTGAGAATTTCGCTTTCAATTGGTGTTTCCTCAACACCTCCATCACTATCCTCAAGTGTCCCTTGTGTTCCTCCTCTGTCCTTGAATAAACAAGGATATCATCCACGAACACAAGAACAAACTTATTCAACTGATCTCTGAATACTCGATTCATAAAATCCACAAAATAGGCTGGTGCATTGGTCAACCCAAATGGCATGACCAACCACTCATAAAATCCAGACGGCGTCCTAAATGCCGTTTTCGGAACACTCTCATCTGCTACTCTAAGCTGATGAAATCCTGTCGCGAGGTCCAACTGGGAGAACACTCTTGCTCCTTCCAGTTGATCAAACAAATCATCTATCCGCGGTAGAGGATACTTATTCTTCCTCGTCACCTTATTCAACTCGCGATAGTCCACGCACAAACGAAGGGAACCATCTGCCTTAGTGGCAAACACAACTGGTGCTCCCCACTCGGAGACACTCCTTCTAATAAATCCCTTCTTCAAAAGATTTCTGACTTGCACCCCGAGCTCTCGCTGCTCCCTTGGTGCCATACGACGAAGTGGCATCACTATAGGTCTGGCATCTTTCACTAAATCAATACGGAACTCAATCTCTCGGTGTGGTGGAAGTCCGGTCACCTCCTCGAAGACGTCCGGATACTAGCCAACCACTGGCACATCTGACAACTCATCCTGCGGGATGTCGAGGGAATTTACAAAACTAGCCATAACCCCATCACTAGGTAGACTACCAAACACTACCCTCCGCCCATCATCCGCCCTCACTGTCACCAAAAAGCCCTCACAGTCTACCACCACCCCGTATCTTTGGAGCCAATCGACTCCCAATATAATGCCATACCCAGTAAAGCCCAAAACAAAGCAATCACATACAAACATACATCCATGACTCGATAAGACCAAATTCCTGCAAATCATACTAAGGCTAGTCGAACCACCAATCGGGTTCGTCACAACCAATGGTCTATCGACTATCTCGGGTTCCAGTCCCAACCTATCTACCAGGTCACTAGATATGAAAGAACGGGAAGCCCCAGTATCAAACAAAACTCGAACTAGTACATCATAAATAGAAAGCATACCTTGAATAACAATATTCTTTCCTTTCTCCGCCGCAGTTGGGGCATTCGACGAAGAAAGAAACAACATCAATAGCATATGCTTTCACAATCTGCTTCTCCTTAAGAGGTTGCAGACACATATTCTTCTGATGTCCCATTTGACCACAGTTGTAGCACTTCCTTTCCGCTGGCTTGGCCCGACATTCTTTAGCATAATGGCCCTTCTTTCCACAGTTGAAGCACTCAACATCCTTCTTGCTATTTTTCTGGCCACCTTTAGATTGGTCCTGCTTCCTCTTATTCTAAGAGTTATTCTTGCCTCCACCGCCTACTTGCGACTTTGGCCCTTCTGCAGATGCAGCCTCAGTCTTTGACTTAGGGTAAAGACTCTCAGATCTCAAAGCTTTCCCCACAATCGATTCAAAAGTCTCATCGATGTGGTTGATAAGCCTTTCCCCCAAGTATCCATCCAAACCAGTAATGAACTTCTCATTCTTCTTCTCAGGAGTATCAATGAGAGACAGTCCATACTTCGACAAAGTGTCGAACTCCGCAATATAATCAGAAACTGCCCTTCCGTTCTGCTTGAGTTCCAAGAACCTCTTGAACAACACTGACTTCTGGGCAGCTGGAATAAACTTCTCGCTAAAGCGAGCCTTGAACTGATCCCAAGTAACCTGATCCTCTAGAGTAGCTGTTCTAATGGCATTCCACCAATTCATCGCTCGCCCTTGCAGCTGACGAGACGCTAGCCTTCTCTTCATCGCATCCTCAAGACCCAAGTCATCAAAGATACGATCACAGCTATACATCCAATCTTGAACATCTGTGGCCGACTCCGTTCCATGGAACGGCTTTCCACCAAGATTAGTGTAATCTTTGCACAACTTGGCGAAATCGACCCTAGGCGCCTGCACTACTGGGCCAACACCAACCCCGGGATTGGGAACTGCCCCTTGCATTTCTCTAAGCATGTCTCTCATGAGGTTAGTAAACATTGCCCTCATGTCAGCGACATTCCCTTGGTTGGTCCCTCTACCAGCACCCCTCGTATCTCGGCTCATCGTCAATCTGAAAAAGGGAAACGATTAACGACCCCATAGTGGTGCTAGTGCAGTGCGACTTCATTCTTATACTACTAATAGTATATATATACATAGCTTTTGAAAACCAAAAGAATCACAAATACGCGCTCTCATATACGTACTAACTCTCCCTAGTGTCTTTCCCTAGGTTAACTACGCAACCTAGAGCTCTGATACCAAGTGTGATGGCCCGCCCCGCACCAACCGACATTTACTCCAAAAGTGCGCTGTATACATGTCCAGTTAGCACGGAACGGGTCGTGAGAAGGAAAGGGAAGAAGGAAATGAACATACAAAGAACCTGTAGAATGTCTCACAGCGCATAGAACAAAATATAATAATAACATACTTGACATAAAATAGGAGAGACAGTGCATAAGCTGTAAATCAGAACTAAACATCATAGCAGCGGAAATCCAAAATACAGCTTATTACAACTTTCAAACTGTCTCAAAGCAAAAGTAAGATAAAGGAGGTACAATACTAATGCCCATGTAGCGACCACCAACGACACAGGGAGAATGTGTGTGTATATATATATATATATATATATACGTGGAAGCCTCCTGCCTGCCTCCGAATCAGCTACTCGCGCATCACCAGCTAACCTGTCTCTAGTCTGCTCGTGTGAGCACCCAGAGTAATAAGAGGAGACATAAAACTTTGGGTCAGACATAAAGCCTGGTATGAGCGATAAGCATCTAAAGTGAACAATAACAGGTAGACTAAAACATACCTAAACCTGGACCTGCAACCAAAGAGTTAACACTACATACTGTACAACACTCTAAGGTACCATATCAAACAGTGTAAAGATACGGAGGTGGGGGAGGTGTGCATGTCATAATGATGGCAAACAATCAAACATAGCATCCATCCTCACATCTCTCACTCAGTGCGTAAAGCATACGATGTTCACCACTTCGATCACCCAATATACCCTGCTATGATCACTCTGCCCCATGAAGTCATAAATGGCTTCACTGCACTGATAACGTAGCCACTAATCCTTTGCTATGTCCACTTTGCCCCATGGATCACAAGAACCCCACTGCACTGGCTCATAGCCTTACTAATCCTTACTATGTCCACTCTGCCCCATGGAGTCACAATGACCCCACTGCACTGGCTCATAGTCTTACTACGCATCACCTTGCCCCTCGGGTCATAATGACCCTACTGCACTGATAACGTAGTCTTGCTACCATCACCTTGCCCCTCAGGTCATAATGACCCTACTGCACTGATAAGTAGCCCATCATTCATTCTTAGTGGTGATTCGAAGTTATGAACGTCGACAACTCCTTAGCACACGTCCCGCAGCAAAGTCCAACTCATGAAGTCCACTCATTGGTTCCTATCTGGATCCTGAGTCAAATACCCTTCATTTGGACTACCTTCGCATCTCGGGTTATCAGTCTTCATCGGTTCGGTTCGGATAAGAATGCTCCTTCTTCACTGGATCGGGTCGGGTCTCCAGATTGCCACGGTTCAGATTGCCATCGCGGTCCTCTTTCCCTCTGCTTCGGATTGTGCTCCTCTCCTCGGTTCGGATCGGAATACCCCATACGGGTCGGATCGCGCTCCTCCAGTTCGTGGCTCCCCCTGGTTCGAATCGGCGTCTCGTAGTGCATCGATTCGTGGATGCTGCTTCCCTCTAGTCGGATCGTGATGCGAAACACAAGTGGATCAGATCGGGTAGCAGTTCGCGGTTGGTGCTCGTGGGCCTTGCGCAGATGGTTCGGTTCGGAAGAGATGACTCGACTCGTGGTGATGTCCCACGATCCCATAGGGCGATCCGATCGACCCTCAATCCCCTATCCGATCCGAATTCCTGCACCTTGTCCAGCGAGTTGTTTACGCCTCTCGACGGCATTTTCGACCATTCTAACTATTCTAATCGATCACAAAGTATACCATACAGTCATAGAAGCATGTATAATCAACCACAAACATCAAAACATCAATATGATAGGTAGAAATGGATCAAACATACCCAAAATCCCATATTTCCCCTTAAGCATATTTAGGTGAAACTAATGATAGGATTAGCAAAACTTAACCAAATTAACCCAAATTCATATCAGAGGTCTAAAACATCATTACGAATTTTATAAACATTTTTCCAGAATTTTATCATGTTTAAATTCGCTAATTAACACTAATCACCCCTAATTAGCCATAATTAGTGCGAAACTATGCAAATCACTCACTTTAGCCACAAATAAACTAAGATCTGAAATAAATCTCTGATTTGATGTGAATCTCTATGCTAAACAGCAGCTCCAATGTTGATTTGGTGTAGATCTTCCTTGATTAGGGGTTGCTAAGCCAAATCCTTTACCAAAAGGTGATTTGGAGGTGATTTAGAGGTTGGAGGCCATTTTTAGGGTTCCTTGGTGATAAGTGGAGGCTAGAAAATTGAAATGGATTGATGCTCTATCTCATTTCAGCCTCCCCATAACCCTAATCCCGAAATGGGTTATGGGCCTACTCACTAATCACCCGATTTGGCCCGGTTAAGCAGTTTTTCACCCTCCAAACCTTATTTCAGCCATATCTCCCAAACGGTAAGTCCGTTTGGCTACTATGACCACTCTACGGAAAGGTAAACCATCAAACGAATCCAATGGAAGTGGTTTCAGGTCAAAATTCCTTTCCAATCAAAAGTTATGGCCAAAACAGTACTAACTAAGGGCAAAATGGTCATTTAAAAATCGACAAAAATCATGAACATGGGAAATGACTCTAATGGATGTTTCCCAAAGTTACATGACCATACGACTTCACATGGGAAAGAAATAAATATTCTACAATCCTATGATGTGTAGAATACGGGTCGTTACATATCTAATGCAAAATAGGCGGTCCACTGATTCAGTTGACCTCCTTAATGCAAATCATGATAGTGCCATGCGTCCATTATGTATGCAAAAGTTCCTTAATGCTACATATTATCTCTATATGCGTGCACAATCATCATCAGAATGCAGCATCCATATGATAATACAATCATCATACATCCATTTTACTAAATACAGCCATTTATATGCAATTTGCAGTATGAAGTGACTGAGCCAATCTAGTGCCTAGCAGTGTGTGTATATGCGTCCATGAGCAACCACTAGCAAACACTTGCATCCACTTTGCATCCATCATACATAACATTTCTCAAACACATGTTTCAACCATAGGATTATCCTAACTAAAGGTCAAGGATACTAGCGAGGGGATACTCTAAAGGTAAGATAAGTACAAGATAAATGATAAAGGAGAAATTAAAAGACATACCCTCAAAAAGAAAAGGGTATCGTGAACGCATCTTCTCTTCTGTCTCCCAAGTAGCGTTGCTCTCATCATTTCCCCATTGTACTTTGACTAGTTTGACCTCTCGATTCCTCAGCTTCTTAATCTCTGACCCAAGAATGCATGTAGGAGCTCGTCGAATCGTCGCATCATGCTCTATCTCCACCTCTTTAAGCAAGCTCGGCTCTACCACTTCTGCGGTCTCATGCAAGCACTTCCTCAAATGTGATACATGGAATACGTCGTGTACACCACTAAGTCTCTCAGGCAGCTCCACTCTATACGCCATCTGCCCAATCTTTTCCTTAATAGGAAACGGCCCTACGAACCTTGGTGCTAATTTCCCAACGGACCTGAAGCGAACAACGTTCCGTAATGGAGACACTTTGATAAAGACCATGTCCCCAACCTCAAACTCAAGATCTGACCTCCTCTTGTCCACATAAGATTTTGGTCTATCTTGCGCCGTCTTCATCCTTCTTCGGATCAAATCAATCTTCTCCGAAGTCTCTCTAATCATATCGGGCCCAAGCAAGATCTTATCTGTAGCTTCCCACCAACATGTAGGCGAACGACACGACCGTCTGTAAAGAGCTTCGAATGGTGCCATGCCAATGCTAGACTGAAAGCTGTTATTATATGCGAATTCCACCAACGGAAGATGCTCTTCCCATGTACCCCCAAAGTCTAGGATACATAGCCTCAAAAGGTCCTCTAGAATGCGATTCACCCTCTCGGTCTGGCCGTCCGTCTGAGGATGGTATGCGGTGCTCAAACATAACTGAGTCCCTACCGCTTCTTGCAAGCTTCTCCAAAATTCGCTAGTGAAAATAGGATCGCGGTCGCTCACTATGCTAGAAGGAACACCGTGTAAATGAACTATTTCTCGGACGTATACAGAAGCTAACCATGGAGCAGTCCTCTTACTCTTCACGGGAATGAAATGGGCGCTCTTAGTAAGTCTATCTACTATAACCCAAATCCCCGTATTACCCTTCCTTGATCTTGGTAATCCATCCACAAAATCCATCGAGACACTCTCCCACTTCCATAGTGGAACCTCCAATGGGTGAAGCAACCCACCGGGTTTCTTTTGCTCCGCTTTTACTTGTTGGCACACCAAGCATCTAGCGACATACTCGGCCACATCCCTCTTCATACCGGCCCAAAAGTAAACTTGTCTCATGTCCATGTACATCTTGTCCCCGCCGGGATGAATGGTCATCTTCGAACGATGTGCATCATCAAGAATGGTCTTCCTTAGGTCATCGTCTTTTGGTTTACAAAGTCTACCGTCCCTACGTAACCAATACTTATCATCTAGGGTATACCTACGGAGATGGCTTGATGACTCCCCTCTTTTGAGCTTTTCTACTAACTCAACCAACTATGGGTCGTCTCGCTGTGCCTCGGCAATCCGTCCCAAAAGCGTAGGTCTGACCTCCAAGGATGCTAGCAAACTGGGTACAAAGTCAACGGAAGGTCTAAAATCAAACATAGAAATGAACTCTAAACTTCGTCGTTCAACAAACAACGGACTCAAGGACAACCTTTTCCTACTTAAGGCGTCCCCCACCACGTTACCCTTGCCAGGGGTATATGTTATTTCGAAATCGTAGGACGCTAAGAACTCCAACCACCTTTGCTGCCTTAAGTTCAAGTCCTTCTGAGAGAACAAGTATTTTAGCGATTTGTGATCAGTGAATAATTCGAATTTCTCGCCAAGAAGATAATGAGCCAAGATTTAAGCGTGAAAACAATAGCGGCCAACTCTAGGTCATGTGTATGGTAATTTTTCTCATGCGCTCTCAACTGCCTTCCACCATAGGCTATGACCCTACCCTCTTGCATTAAGACTACACCTAGTCCTGTCCCACAAGCATCGGTATAAACAGTAATCGGCTTACTACCGTCTGGTAGCACTAAGACTGGGGCTAAGGTCAAAGCTCTCTTTAAACGTTGGAACGCATCATCACAATCTACGTCCCATGCGAAGACTAGGTTCTTCTTCGTCAGGCGTGTCAATGGAGCTGATATCTTTGCGAAGTCTTTGATAAACTTCCTATAGTAGCCAGCCAACCCCAACAAACTTCTTACTTCGGTAGCATTTTTAGGGACCTTCCAATCTTGGATGGCCACCACCTTCGCGGGATCCACAGCTATCCCTTCCTTGGAAACCACGTGCCCTAAGAATCGTACTTCCTTCCTCCAGAAGTGACACTTAGAAAATTTAGCTTTAAGGTTATGCCCTCGTAGGGTCTCCAACACTTCCCTAAGATGTAGGGCATGCTCTTCTTCATCCTTAGAAAAGATCGGGATGTCGTCTACAAAGACTACCACGAATTTGTTAAGGTACTCCCTAAACACCCTACTCATCAAATCAACAAAGTATGCGGGGGCGTTTGTCAAACCGAAGGGCATCACTAGCCATTCATAGAAACCGTCCGGAGTCCTAAAGGCAGTCTTGTCTATGCTATCCTCAGCCACCCTCAACTGATGGAAACCAGTGGCTAAGTCCAACTGCAAAAACACTGAGGTGCCAACTAAATGATCGAAGAGATCGTCAATCCTCGGCAGTGGGTGTCTGTTTTTCTTAGTAAGCTTATTAAGTTCTCTATAGTCCACACAAAGTCTAAGGGACCCATCCGCCTTCGTGGCAAATACTACTGGAGCACTCCACTTCGATATACTTCGTCTTATGAACCCCTTCTCAAGTAACTCCTTCACTTGCTTATCGAGTTCCCTCCTTTCACGTGGAGCCATGTGGCGTACAGGCAAAGATACTGGTTTTGCATTATCCACAAGATATATTCGAAAATCTATCTCCCGTTTCGGAGGCAAGCCCTTCACCTCCTCAAACACACCCGAATATTCTCGGACCACTCTAACAGATCGTAGATTTTCCACCGACGCGTCAAGCGATTCTAGATAACTTAGCATAACGGAATTTATGGGATTACAAAAGATTTCGAGAGTGTTGCCAAGGCGAGTCACGAGCCTAACTACTCTCCTTTCACAATCAAGAACGACCCCATTTCTGGATAACCAATCCATTCCTAAAATTAGCCTGTAACACCCCACCTCCACTAGGATCACTCCTTAGAATGTACTAGCTTTGGAGGGGCGTTATTGTGAAGGTAAACATGCACAGAGATATCGCAAGACAGAATATATAAAAATAAATATAGGTAAAGCAGCGGTAGCAGATAAAAACCCATCATCATCATCTCACAAAACCCACATAGTCAAGTACATAATATCAAAATGTCATGATCCAAAATACAACATAAGTCTAGATACGTGATAACAAAATACATGGTAAAACATCAGTACTAATCCCCAGAAATAAAAGGTAAGCCACAGCTAGCTCAGATCCATACATGAGCTATCCAACAAGCAAGCCAAAGATCCACTAAGCAGATGTAGCCCCTCCCTGAGAACCTGTGGGGGGGGGAACGGAAGAAAAGAAGCGAAAGAAAACAGGTCAGTCAAAAAGACTGGTAAGCCCTACTACGATCAATCTATAAACTAATAAAGTTAACAGCATGATGGAAACTGAGATGAACATACTGGCAATAGATAAAGGTGACATCACATAGATGAGATTAAATTTTGCACCGCAGTGTACTAGCAAACCCACAAAACAGATCTTGATCCCTTAGCCCAAACTTTGGCCCAATAACATGAAGTGACCTTAGTATAAGGTCCAGCCCAACGGTCTAGTCGATCGGCTCCCTATAAACCTAACACATCCAGTGTTGGTGTCCATACGGCCCACATGGATGTAGTCAGACTGCGCTGGGTCCACCTTTGGGTGTATCAAGCCCTCAGGTGTCAACCCCAGACACCTAAGCAATAATGCACAGTCTAAACCTACTGGTACCCGTGCCTCGAGTTTGTCCAACATCGGACTACGTGCACGTCCGTAGCCCGCCGGACCCGCACCGCTGTACCACTCAGCCGTCGCTTTGGTCGCTTACATCAGTCCAGTAATCGTGCCCCGCCCTAGCCTAGCCTCTAGGGTTGTGAATGATACCAAACTAGGATTACTGCTGGAACAGACCACGTTGCTAGGGTTTCTAAGAGGGTTAAGTGTGGTTTTAACCCCTCACTAATCCTGGATTAAATTAGTTAAGTGTAACCACTTAACCCCATCTAATCCTCGCATCCCCATTATTGGTTAAGTATTAGTGGGCCATGACTTAACCCTAATCATGAGGCATTAATTTATTAATGCACCCAACCTCTCACATTAGACATCCGTGGTTACCTGGGAAGATTTACACCACGTCTAGGTCTAACCTCGGGTCTTACGGTGCAACATGACCAACTACCCACATTAGACCCCACGTTGTGGTTACATAGGAAGATTTACACCACAACTAGGTCTAACCTCGAGTTGGCCATATCATGTTATCTAACGTCATGTCCACTTTAAAACATATTTACAAGTTAACATATACTTGGGTAGACCTAACTTAATAGGTAAATTCCCAAGGGGTAGACCTAACTTAATAGGTAAATTCCCAATCTTTTAGTTTCATGTATTTTTAAGTTTACCCAAACCCCCCAACGTCATTATATCGCTTACATATTCGTCATAACGCATAAGGGTATAAATTTGGCATAACATACATGATGAACTTCATATATCATAATAATGATGCATAACATGTTAGACTTGCAAATCATGTCATAGTGAACTCGCATAAACATGCATAACCCATAAAACTTGCATAACATGGTAAGGTGAACTTGCATAAACATGCATAACCCATAAAACTTGCATAACATGGTAGGGTGAACTTGCATAAACATGCATAACTTATGAAACATGTAAAACATGGCATAGTGAATTCGCATAAGCATGCATAACTTGTGAAACATGTAAAACATGGCATAGTAATCTCGCATAAGCATGCATAACTTATGAAACATGTAAAACATGGCATGGTAATCTCGCATAAGCATGCATAACTTATGAAACATGTAAAACATGGCATAGTGAGTTCGCATAAGCATGCATAATCAAATAATCTCACATAAATCTCAACTTTCACCACATATTAACTTTAGAGTTTGTAAAGTGAAGGTAAGAGGGCTTACAAATATAAACAAGTCACAAATCCACCAAATAAGATGAAGAAGCCCCTTTAAAAACCCAAACAAAGCTTCAAATAAGAAAACCCTTTTGCAAAATCCCAAAAACACAAACTTAGCAAATCAAACTTGCAACTTAATGAAGTATGCAAGTTATTAAGCATTCATACAACATAGAAAAGGTTGTATGATCATCATATCTTCATAGGATTAAACTTTGAGGAAGGTGGAGGCTAGGGTTTTTAGGTGGAGGCCATTTGAGGATTCAATTTGACATAGTTTAGTTGCTAGATTGATTAATGAGGCTTTAGGGTAGGATTAGGGATATATTTATAGAGAATTAGAGTGTTTTAAGCCCTAGGATTAACCCTAGAATAGTTTAGGCCCGTCAGATCTCGGAACTCTCTAGAACCAAGCCACAAGACCCAGCCCAAACCAAAATGGTGCGCCAGGCAGATTTGCCTGGCTGCCCCCTGTCGACAGGGCTGTCGACAGGGCTGTCGACTCCCTAGGGGCCCTGTCGACATGCGGGTCCTGGCGGGAGTTTTCCCGCCTGACCCTGATTAGCCCTAATCCCTGCTCTTAATTTGAAATTTAAATCTGTTTTTAGCATAGAAATTTCTGAAAACTTCAATGGGCCTTAACTGGGTCATACGGACTCCGATTTTCGAAAACTCGGACTCTATTTCGCGTATTTTTCCGAGACGAACGCAATGGCATAGCCCGTTTCCCTTGATTCAGCTATTTGAATTTAATTCTTCCTCAATTTATGTTATAACAGTTTTATTGAAAATACGGGTTGTTATATTCTCCCCTCCTTAAAGGATTTCGTCCCCGAAATCTTCAAGTTAGGAAGAACATATCCTACCATCCAACATCCATCTACTCAAAACATCATCCACGAGCAACCATTGTCCTTAAAAGATTCTAAATGCCGTATGAACATATGCAGAAGTGTGTGTATATGTACCTATCTAATGCAAAGATCAATGCAAAAATATGTTAGTGAAATGTATCCATATGTATGCAAATCCCTAGCATAATGTATAATATCTACATGCGTGCTCAATCATACATCCATATGCAACATCCATGTGATTGCATACAAATTCCATCCAAGGATAAGCATAAACACTCATGCACATGCAATATGAGGAGTGTGTGAGCCGATCTAGTGCCTAATGTGTATCATGCATCCACGAGTAACCACTTGCAAACACTTGCAACCACTTGCAACCATCAAACATAACATGTCTCAAGCACATGTTTCATCCAAAGGGTTTCTACCTAAGGTTCTCATGATAAGATAGACACGATGAACTAGATAAACTAGATAGACATGGATAGCAAAAGAAAGATATACTAACAAAGGAAAGAGATTGAGAGTGTACCCTCAAAAAGGAATGGATAAAGCCCACGCATCTTCTCCTCGGTTTCCCAAGTTGCGTCTTCTTCGGCTTCACCCCATTGAACTTTCACCAATCTGACCTCACGATTCCTTAGCTTCTTGGTCTCTGTCCCCAAGATACGAATCGGAGCTCTCCTTAAAGTTGCTTCTTTCTCTACTTCCACGTCTTCAAGAATGCTAGGTTCAACCACCTCAGCGGACTCATGCAGGCACTTTCGGAGATGCGAGACATGAAAGACATTATGCACTCCGGACAACTTTTCGGGCAATTGCACTCTATAAGCCATCTTCCCTATTCTCTCTATGATAGGGAAGGGTCCAACAAATCTCGGTGCTAGCTTCCCAATAGCTCCAAAACGGACCACATTCCGCAAAGGAGAAACCTTTACGAAAACCTTGTCCCCAACCTCAAACTCCAATTCGGACCTTCGCTTGTCAGCATAGGATTTCTGCCGGTCTTGGGCCGCTTTCATCCGTCTTCTAATCAATTCGACCTTCTCGGATGTATCTCTAATCATGTCGGGTCCAAGTATAAGCTTATCCGTAGTCTCCCACCAACATGTAGGTGATTTGCACGGCCTCCCATATAAAGCTTCAAATGGTGCCATCCCTATGCTCGCCTGATAACTGTTGTTATATGCAAACTCAACAAGAGGGAGATGGTCTTCCCAAGCACCACCAAAATCCAGAATGCAAAGCCTCAACAAGTCCTCAAGTACCCTATTCACCCTTTCTGTTTGGCCGTCTGTTTGTGGGTGATAGGCCGTACTCAGGTTCAATCTCGTGCCCATAGCTTCCTGTAAACTGTTCCAGAACTGACTAGTAAAGATGGGGTCTCGGTCACTGACTATGCTTGAAGGGACTCCATGTAGTCGCACTATCTCTCGAAGATATACTGATGCTAGTCCAGATGCGGTCCTTTTGCTCTTCACTGGGATAAAATGAGCACTCTTCGTAAGCCTATCTACAGTGACCCATATGCTCGTATTCCCTCTCCTTGACCTTGGAAGCCCATCAATAAAGTCCATAGAAATGCTCTCCCACTTCCATAGCGGGACTTCTAGCGGATGTAATAGCCCACCGGGCTTCTTCGACTCAGCTTTTTCTCTCTGACAAATAACACATCTCGAGACAAACTCCGCCACATCCTTCTTCATTCCAGGCCAGAAGAAAACGCGCTTCATGTCCTTGTACATTTTATCACCACCTGGATGTATAGTCATCTTGGAGCGATGTGCTTCCTCAAGAACTTTCCTCACCAAGTCTTCTACCATCGGAACACAAAGCCTTCCGTCTCTCCTCAGCCAACTCTTATCGTCTATAGAATACCGAGCAAGGTGACTAGATGTCTCCCCTCGAACCAGCTTGTCCATGATCTCAGTTATCTGAGGGTCTTCCTTCTGTGAAGCCCCGACTTGATCCAGAAGGGTAGGCCTGAGCTCTAGAGATGCCAAAGAACCGGTCATCGTCTCAACTGTCAAGGAAAAATCAAAGGTTGCCAAGAACTCTAAATTCTTCATCTCAACAAATAGAGGACTTAGTGTCAACCTTTTCCTACTCAACGCATCCGCTACAACATTCCCCTTGCCAGGGGTATAGGCTATGTCAAAATCATAGGAAGCTAGGAATTCCATCCATCTCTGCTGCCTCAAGTTCAGATCCTTCTGCGAAAAGAGATACTTCAAAGACTTATGATCAGTATACAGCTCAAATCTCTCTCCCAGAAGATAATGACGCCAAGCTTTGAGTGCATATACAATCGCTGCCAGCTCTAGATCATGAGTAGGATAATTCCTCTCATGCACCTTAAGTTGCCTCCCACCAAAACATATAACTCTGCCCTCTTGCATCAGAACGGCGCCCAATCCCGTGCCACAAGCATCAGTGTACACGGTAAATATCTTACCACCATCGGGTAAAGCTAGAACGGGTGCGGAGGTAAGGGCTCTCTTGAGTCTCTGAAAAGCAAGCTCACAATCCATATCCCAAGCAAAGACTAAGTTCTTCTTCGTCAACTTAGTAAGAGGAGCGGATATCTTCGCGAAGTCCTTGATGAACTTCCGGTAAAAACCCGCAAGACCCAGAAAGCTTCTCACCTCGGTTGCATTCCTTGGAGTCTTCCAATCCTGAACTGCAACCACCTTAGCGGGATCCACCGCCAAGCCTTGCTTGGATACGATATGCCCAAGGAATCTGACTTCCCTTCTCCAAAAGTGGCACTTGGAGAACTTGGCCTTTAACTGGTGTGCTCTGAGCGTATCCATCACCTCTACTAGGTGCCTCGCATGCTCTTCCTCATCCTTGGAGAAGACCAGAATATCATCCACAAAGACCACGACAAACTTATTCAAGAACTCCCGAAACACCCTACTCATCAAATCCACAAAATACGCGGGTGCATTCGTCAAACCGAACGGCATAACAAGCCATTCAAAGAATCCGTCTGGAGTTCTGAATGCAGTCTTGTCTATACTATCTTCAGCCACTCTGAGCTGATGAAAACCCGTAGCAAGATCAAGCTGAGAGAAAACAGAAGCACCAACAAGCTGATCAAAGAGATCGTCGATCCTCGGTAACGGGTGTCTGTTCTTCTTAGTCAGCTTATTCAATTCTCTATAATCCACACAGAGCCGAAGAGAACCATCTGCCTTAGTTGCAAACACCACAGGCGCTCCCCATTCGGATATACTCCTTCTGATGAAGTTCTTCTCAAGTAATTCTTTCACTTGCTTGCTCAGCTCTCGTCTCTCACGCGGAGCCATATGCCGAACGGGCAAAGAAACAGGCTTAGCATTGTCCACCAGATAGATGCGAAAATCAATCTCTCGTTTAGGGGGCAACCCCTTAACTTCTTCAAAAACATCTGGATAATCTCGGACCACCCTTACAGACTGAAGGGCCTCCTCTGATGAGTCGAGAGATTCTAGATAGCATAACATGACGGGATTCTTCGGATTGCATGAAATCTCTAAGGTGTTGCCCAGGCGAGTCACAAGCCTTACAACCCTATGCTCACAATCCAGAATGGCTCCATATCTAGACAGCCAATCCATGCCCAAGATCAATCCGTATCCCCTGAAACCTAGAACATACGCACTACACAAGAACTCTACGCTGAGTATAGAGATCCTCAGATCCTCACATATCATAGATAGATGAGCAGAACCCCCAATGGGATTCGAAACACAAACGGGATCATCCACTAAGCTAGTACTAAGGTGCAAGTTATCAACAAGATCAGATGAAATAAAGCTATGTGATGCACCAGAATCAAACAAGGTACGTACTGGAAGATCAGAGATATAAACAAGGTTCTCAACAGAAACACTACCTCGCTCGGGAACTGAAGCGGCATTGAGAGCATGAACTTGCCCTCCTGAAGGTCCAGCCTGTCCTTTCTTCTTTGGGCATTCTTTGCTAAAGTGCCCAGTCTCTCCACAGGAAAAGCATCCATCACTAAGCTTCCTTTTCTTCTTCCTGCAATCCTTAGCAAAGTGCCCAGCTATGCCACAGTAGTTGCACTTTCCCTTGCCTTTGTTGTTGCCCTTCTTGTTCTTGTTCTGATTTCCTTGACTGCTTTGACCACCTTGGTTGCCTTTGCCTTGAGAATCAGTCTTCTTTGCTTGAGTATCACTCGACTTGACTTCTTTCTTTCCATCTCCCTGAAGCAGAGCCATATTGACCAAACTCTCAAAAGTAGCTCCATGCGGAATATGTGACATCGCCAAGCCTTGTAGCGGCTCATTCAACCCTCTAGCAAATCGAAGAGCCTTCTTCTCCGGAGTGTTCACCATATCCAAACCAAAGCGGGCCAGCTGATTAAACTTGTTCACATACTCCTTGACAGACATATCACCTTGCTTTAATGCAATGAACTTCTCCATCTGTAAATTCGCCTCAGCCGAAGATAGAAACTTGGTCACAAATCTAGCCCTCAAATCGGCCCAAGTCTCAACGGGCCTCGTCC
Organism: Allium sativum; assembly: GCA_030737875.1. NCBI lineage: Eukaryota > Viridiplantae > Streptophyta > Magnoliopsida > Asparagales > Amaryllidaceae > Allium > Allium sativum. Next base: position 11,786,837 of record CM060917.1, read on the forward strand.
CATTGGTGACCTCCCACCAATAGGCCGCCTCATCCTTCAAAAGCCACACCGTCAATAAGATTTTCCTCTCGTCATCAATCCCAAAGATAGCAAACAAGTCCTCCGTGTCTTTCAGCCAATTCCTAGCTTCAACAAAAGATTCCGTGCCTAGGAAATTCTTGCCTCACATTGCCTTGAAATCTTTACAAACCTTCGTAAACTCAATCTGAGGGTGCTGAGGGGGAGGGGGAGGAAGAGGAGCCTCAGCAACAGGAGGAGGAATATTAACTGCTGGAGGAGGGGGAGCAGGAACCACCGGAGGAGGGATATTTGGAAGAGGATTCTCAACTACAGGAGGAGGAGTGGGAGTAGGGTTGGCGGGACCAGCTGCCGCCCTGGCTTCTAGAAGCCTCCTATACCAGAGTGGTACGTTCACTCCATCTGGGATGTCAAGATTCTCAGCCATACTGAAACGAAAGATAAGATAAGATCAGGTCAAGGGAACGAAGGATAACGCTAATGGCTTTTGGGGATTAGCCTTAAAATAATCTAGACTTTATTTTGGAAAATACTTAGTAGGTTTTTGGAAAATAGTTTTTCAAAAAGGTTTTTTTTTCAAAAGTTTTGTTCAATCTTGTTAACCTTGTGCTCTGATACCAAATGTAACACCCCACCTCCACTAGGATCACTCCTTAGAATGTACTAGCTTTGGAGGGGCGTTATTGTGAAGGTAAACATGCACAGAGATATCGCAAGACAGAATATATAAAAATAAATATAGGTAAAGCAGCGGTAGCAGATAAAAACCCATCATCATCATCTCACAAAACCCACATAGTCAAGTACATAATATCAAAATGTCATGATCCAAAATACAACATAAGTCTAGATACGTGATAACAAAATACATGGTAAAACATCAGTACTAATCCCCAGAAATAAAAGATAAGCCACAGCTAGCTCAGATCCATACATGAGCTATCCAACAAGCAAGCCAAAGATCCACTAAGCAGATGTAGCCCCTCCCTGAGAACCTGTGGGGGGGGGGGGGAAACGGAAGAAAAGAAGCGAAAGAAAACAGGTCAGTCAAAAAGACTGGTAAGCCCTACTACGATCAATCTATAAACTAATAAAGTTAACAGCATGATGGAAACTGAGATGAACATACTGGCAATAGATAAAGGTGACATCACATAGATGAGATTAAACTTTGCACCGCAGTGTACTAGCAAACCCACAAAACAGATCTTGATCCCTTAGCCCAAACTTTGGCCCAATAACATGAAGTGACCTTAGTATAAGGTCCAGCCCAACGGTCTAGTCGATCGGCTCCCTATAAACCTAACACGTCCAGTGTTGGTGTCCATACGGCCCACATGGATGTAGTCAGACTGCGCTGGGTCCACCTTTGGGTGTATCAAGCCCTCGGGTGTCAACCCCAGACACCTAAGCAATAATGCACAGTCTAAACCTACTGGTACCCGTGCCTCGAGTTTGTCCAACATCGGACTACGTGCACGTCCGTAGCCCGCCGGACCCGCACCGCTGTACCACTCAGCCGTCGCTTTGGTCGCTTACATCAGTCCAGTAATCGTGCCCCGCCCTAGCCTAGCCTCTAGGGTTGTGAATGATACCAAACTGGGATTACTGCTGGAACAGACCACGTTGCTAGGGTTTCTAAGAGGGTTAAGTGTGGTTTTAACCCCTCACTAATCCTGGATTAAATTAGTTAAGTGTAACCACTTAACCCCATCTAATCCTCGCATCCCCATTATTGGTTAAGTATTAGTGGGCCATGACTTAACCCTAATCATGAGGCATTAATTTATTAATGCACCCTACCTCTCACATTAGACATCCGTGGTTACCTGGGAAGATTTACACCACGTCTAGGTCTAACCTCGGGTCTTACGGTGCAACATGACCAACTACCCACATTAGACCCCACGTTGTGGTTACCTAGGAAGATTTACACCACAACTAGGTCTAACCTCGAGTTGGCCATATCATGTTATCTAACGTCATGTCCACTTTAAAACATATTTACAAGTTAACATATACTTGGGTAGACCTAACTTAATAGGTAAATTCCCAAGGGGTAGACCTAACTTAATAGGTAAATTCCCAATCTTTTAGTTTCATGTATTTTTAAGTTTACCCAAACCCCCCAACGTCATTATATCGCTTACATATTCGTCATAACACATAAGGGTATAAATTTGGCATAACATACATGATGAACTTCATATATCATAATAATGATGCATAACATGTTAGACTTGCAAATCATGTCATAGTGAACTCGCATAAACATGCATAACCCATAAAACTTGCATAACATGGTAAGGTGAACTTGCATAACCCATAAAACTTGCATAACATGGTAGGGTGAACTTGCATAAACATGCATAACTTATGAAACATGTAAAACATGGCATAGTGAATTCGCATAAGCATGCATAACTTGTGAAACATGTAAAACATGGCATAGTAATCTCGCATAAGCATGCATAACTTATGAAACATGTAAAACATGGCATGGTAATCTCGCATAAGCATGCATAACTTATGAAACATGTAAAACATGGCATAGTGAGTTCGCATAAGCATGCATAATCAAATAAACTCACATAAATCTCAACTTTCACCACATATTAACTTTAGAGTTTGTAAAGTGAAGGTAAGAGGGCTTACAAATATAAACAAGTCACAAATCCACCAAATAAGATGAAGAAGCCCCTTTAAAAACCCAAACAAAGCTTCAAATAAGAAAACCCTTTTGCAAAATCCCAAAAACACAAACTTAGCAAATCAAACTTGCAACTTAATGAAGTATGCAAGTTATTAAGCATTCATACAACATAGAAAAGGTTGTATGATCATCATATCTTCATAGGATTTAACTTTGAGGAAGGTGGAGGCTAGGGTTTTTAGGTGGAGGCCATTTGAGGATTCAATTTGACATAGTTTAGTTGCTAGATTGATTAATGAGGCTTCAGGGTAGGATTAGGGGTATATTTATAGAGAATTAGAGTGTTTTAAGCCCTAGGATTAACCCTAGAATAGTTTAGGCCCGTCAGATCTCGGAACTCTCTAGAACCAAGCCACAAGACCCAGCCCAAACCAAAATGGTGCGCCAGGCAGATTTGCCTGACTGCCCCCTGTCGACAGGGCTGTCGACAGGGCTGTCGACTCCCTAGGGGCCCTGTCGACATGCCTGTCGACATGCGGGTCCTGGCGGGAGTTTTCCCGCCTGACCCCGATTAGCCCTAATCCCTGCTCTTAATTTGAAATTTAAATCTGTTTTTAGCATAGAAATTTCTGAAAACTTCAATGGGCCTTAACTGGGTCATACGGACTCCGATTTTCGAAAACTCGGACTCTATTTCGCGTATTTTTCCGAGATGAACGCAATGGCATAGCCCATTTTCCTTGATTCAGCTTTTTGAATTTAATTCTGCCTCAATTTATGTTATAACAGTTTTATTGAATCCCTCCTTTCACGTGGAGCCATGTGGCGTACAGGCAAAGATACTGGTTTTGCATTATCCACAAGATATATTCGAAAATCTATCTCCCGTTTCGGAGGCAAGCCCTTCACCTCCTCAAACACACCCGAATATTCTCGGACCACTCTAACAGATCGTAGATTTTCCACCGACGCGTCAAGCGATTCTAGATAACTTAGCATAACGGAATTTATGGGATTACAAAAGATTTCGAGAGTGTTTCCAAGGCGAGTCACGAGCCTAACTACTCTCCTTTCACAATCAAGAACGACCCCATTTCTGGATAACCAATCCATTCCTAAAATTAGCCCATTGCCCGTGAAGCCCAAAACATAAGCATCACATCTAAACTCAACGCGAAGTATAGAAATTTTCAAATCCGAACACATCATGGACAAATAAGCTGAGCCCCCAATTGGATTCGAAACAACTAAGGGATCCTCTACTAAACTGGTGTTTAAGTGCAGTGATTCAACTAATGATGTAGAGATAAACGAATGCAATGCGCCCGAATCAAATAAGGTACGGACATGATGATCAAACAGAAAAACTAAGCTTTCAACAGAAATGGTTCTACCTCGTTCTTGCAGTGGTGGGACCGCGAGAGCCTGAACTTGTCCCCTTGCCTTCCCTGGTGCCATAAGAGCCTGCACCTGTCCTCCCGAGGTAGCTCCTGCCCTCTGCCCCTTCTTTGGGCAGTCCTTCACTAGATGTCCCGCTTCGCCACAGTGGAAACAACCAGTCTTCTTTTTCTTTCGGCAATCCTTGCTGAGATGGCCTGGTGTCCCACAGTTAAAGCATTTCTTCTTTCCCTTGCCATTATTGTCTTTACCACCCTTCTTGTTTTGTTGTTGTGGTTTCTTCTGATCCCCTTTCTTCTCGGGTGCCTTATCAGCTTTAGTGCCTTTCTCCTCTTGCATGAGTGCCATGTCTACTAGCTTTCTCAAAGGTGGCCCCCATAGGGATGTGGGTCATAGCCAGCCCTTGCAATGGTTCATTCAATCCATTAACGAACCTCAGAGCCTTCTTCTCCGGCATGTTCACTAAGTCCAAGCCAAACCTTGCTAACTGATTAAATTTGTTGACATATTCTTTCACTGATGAGCTTCCTTGCTTCAATGTCAAGAACCTTTCCATATATAGATTCTCTTCTGCCCTTGAGAGAAACTTCGCCTCAAACCTACGTCTGAAATCTGCCCAAGAATCAACAGGACGCTCCCCATTAGTGACCTCCCACCAAAACGAGGCCTCTCCCTTCATTAACCAAGCTGCTAATTTGACTTTCCTCCCTTCTTCTACTTCAAAGATTTCTAGCAATTCTTCCACCTCCTTAAGCCAATCTCTAGCTTCCACAAACGTTTCTGACCCTTGAAAGGGTTTTCCACCCATAGCCTTAAATTCCTTGCATGTCTTTGCAAAAGTATCAACACGAGGAGGAGGAGGAGGAACGGGTGCAACTGGTGGTGGAGGAACATTGGCTGGACCTGCGGCGGCCCTAGCCTCTAATAACCTCCTATACCATCCCGGTAACGTTACACCGTCCGGAAGGTTAAGATCTTCACCCATGTTGAAACGAAAAAGGAAAGATTCAAAATGGAGAGATAAAGATATATGGCTATTGGGGATTATGTTTTTCTTAAAAACTTTTCTCTTTAAATTACTCATCAAGACATGTTTTGAAAACACTTCTTCCAAAAATACTTTAGAAAAATAGTTTTTCTAAAAAAATTATCTGTTCTGGTAACCTTAAGCTTTGATACCACGTGTAACACCCCACGTCCATTAATGTCACTCACAAAGGGAATGCATTAACTTCCATGGAGGTTTTAAGTGAATATAGAACAGAAAAATTACAACAAGACAGATAATAAGTAGTACTTGGAAATCTAAAACTTCATTTTATTGTAGCGGAATATGAACATGTTTATTACATCATAAAACCATAAACCAGATTCAAGTACAATATCCATCTTGCTAAACAAAATACATAATCCCATTACATAAATAGCCATAAAAAAAAAGATAACAAGCTGGACTTTACTTCAACGGTCCAAGCTTTCCAAAGAGAGATGAATTAATCCAATCAAACTCCACTAGAGCTGGGTCCAACCTGAGGACCTGGAGGGGAAAAAAGGATAGAAATGGAGGGGGTCAGACATAAAGTCTGGCGAGTATGATAATTCTAGTAATACTATTATCAAAGTAACTAGAGTAAGGCATAAGCTGGAAAACAAGGAAATGTCTATGAACTATTGGGTATGGAAAAGCAGATAAAGATAACGTCAAAGATAATGTTAAAGGCACACCTAACTACTAACGAATAATTACTACACTACACCGCACCAGTCACCCTAAAGGTTGATCCCACTTGCTTCACACAGAAACTATATAAATAGCCTTGCGTACCCCTAGCTGACTACATAGGTGTCGTCTGCCCCTATCTCCACTAGGTGTACCCCACTACCCACTTTCGATCGGCTCCCTACTCGTAGATACCCGTGCTGGCCCCACAGTGGGGTGTATCACTCCCCTAAAGCGGCAACACGATACAACTTGAGAATGCACGGCTTATACCTACACGATGCAACAACGTCTTACCTACCATCCCGGGTCCACACACGCATATGAAACCCGTTGGACTTGCATTGCCACCGCTCCCCGTTTTGGCCTCTTATAGTCAAACCTAGCATGTGTGTCCCGTCCTCGACTTGGGTCGAGCCCACAAAGATACGTTTGGGATACTGGTTGAAATGGGCCCCCACAAGCTACCCACCTAAGCTTGTCCACTAGTACATCCCACTTAACCCTCTTAGTCATGTTCATTTACATGTGTGTTTGTTTAAGTCTTACTAATCGTATTTCACATGCCACTAAGGGCACCCACTAGATTCCTTATGTCACCCAAGGCACCTACTTAACCCCCATGTCCCACCTTACATGTTTATCTGGTTAAGTATTTCTTAATTCATTCAGGCCATAACCTCATAAAGACCTCTCACATTAGACTGGCATTTATGGCAGCTGGATTTGCCGGGCGGGTCCCGGCAGTCTTACACCATAAAAGAGTCTAACCTCGTGTCTTTACAACTGTTATGCTTTAGTTTGGGCCTAGGACCTCTCACATTGGGCTGACATTTGTGACCACTGGATTTGCCGGGTGGGTCCGGGCAGTTTTACGTCACAAACGAGTCCAACCTCGTGTCCTAAGCATTGATTATCACTTATAATCTTTTACCCCAGTTTTAATAATTCCCTATTCAAAATATTAATTACTTCCAATTTTAATGATGTCCATAATTGACTCAATTATGGCCATCCATTCATGGCATGCAAAATCATATCAATTGCACCCCAACTTCTTATTATTGAATCCTTAATATCACCCCTACCCCACGTTATACATTCGCTTATTCAACGCAAAGTATACGTTAGACTCGAATAGTCTAACTCATAGCACAGAGATAAATTATCACCACATATAGACAAATAAAATAAATCTAATCATATAGGGGTGAAACTTGCATAAACTATACATGTTAAGGATCTAAAGGTGTCCACTTGTTTGGTTAAATGTCACAATTTACATGATATGATCATATCCCAAATTCATGTATAAACTTGCATATGGGGTTTTTATGCAACAAGATGATGGTGTGAACTAGCATCTAACACATAGCATTCACATATGTCATAGCATAATTCTAGATGTCATAATTCTAGATCTAAATAGATGTCATGGCATATGTTCATAATCTTTACTAATCAATCTAAACTTGCATATGTGATTTGTCATATAGATCAACATAGCCCAAATAATATCAACATTATGACTTGATTAACATGAACTAATTAGCATAGACAATAACATCATGACTTTATAACATGTATGATTTATCACAATTTAGCATAGAAAACTACAACCTATACAATATCACAATGGCATGATTTACAACATATAGGATATCATCATCACATAACATAGGATTTACAACATACATGATAACATAAGGTTTACAACAGCATATATGACAATTCACATCATTTTCTTATGATCCATTCATAACTTAATCTAATTAGTTTGCAATAATCTTGTTAAGATCATCATACTCACAATTAGAAGAGAAAGAGAGTCTTGATTTGCTTTAGAGTTGAGTAGGATTAGGGTTTTGATTAGCTTTTCTTCCTTCTTAGTTGGCGGCGGCTACACCGAGTTCCATGGCGGCGGTATGACGGTGGCTATTTTATTTTTCATGTGAATTAGAGTGAGAGACTACCTAGGTATTTATAGAGTTTAGGGTTTATTTAGACCGTCAGATCAACTTAGAACTAAACTGAACCGTTTAATTTGCCAACTCAACCCTAAAGACACATCAGCCAAACCCTAGCCGCCTGGATAGGTCGACACCCAGGTCGACTGCCCAGTTGACTACCCAGTCGACCTGGGGGGTCTCGACTGCCCAGTCGACCTGGGGTGCTGGGCGGGAATTTTCCCGCCTAGCCAGTTTGCTCCGAATTTTAAATTTTAAATTTTCTGGAATCTGTTTTGAATTTTCTGAAACTTCCGATGGCCATAAATTCTTCATACGAAGTCCAATTCACGCAAACTCGGACTCTATTTCAACCAAAATTCCGAGACGAACACAATGGCGCAACCCGTTTCCCACAATTCCCACGTCTGAGATTAGTTATTCTTTAGTTTGTGAATGTTAATATTAATAGAATTACGGGGTGTTACAGAATATTTATTTATATCACTAAGATTTGATTCAAGAATTTCCGAAATAATATATATGTTTAAACACTTGAAAAATAGTTTAAAAAATAAATATACTATTCATATGTCGACACACATTGATTGTTATGTTGACATACAACTGTCATTTTTTCAATTTTCAAAGGAAGTGTCTTTTCACTTTTTGTAACATTTCTGAAACATTACAAACATTGAAATGCTAAAAATAGGGGCTGATTTCGAATTTTTTTCATAATTCTTATTCTCCATCTTCACCCCTTTTCATACCACCATTAACATTTATCATTTTCTTGATTCTTACACTTATGCTTTGCCGATTTCTACTCTATATAAAACTTCATCTTTTCTGAATCTCTATCTACTACTCTCTGAATTAAAGTGTCATTGAAGAGTTATAGGGCAGTTGTAATCATTTGGGAAGTGTTTGGGAAAAGGTATATTCCTTGTAGCCCTAAAATCAAGAAAAGGGAGTAGTGTTAACCTTGTAGCCATGAAATCAAGGGTGTTTGGAGCGGTGTTAACCTTGTAGCCGTGAAATCAAGGGGTTGTAATTGGATATTGATAATAATAAAACTCTATGCAATCCAGCGTTGCATGGGACTGGATGTAGGAGTAATCCAAACCAGTATAAAATCTGGTGTGTTCTTTCCTTTTCTGCATTTTATATTTATCTGTTTCTATATTTGTGTTTGATTCTGTGTTTGTGATCATCTCTTATGTGTGTGATTCATATAGTAGATCATTTAAGTTTAAAATTTTCATAAATTCATCATAAACATTATTCATCCCCCCTCTAGTGTTTGTTTTGCCTTAAGAACCACATTCCGCAATCCCTAATAGCCTTGTTATATTTATCCTGATCAAACCCACCTATGATTTTGATTGAACATTGTCGCATAGCGGCGCATCCCTATCCACTGACGGCTTACTAGTGTTTTATATGCAATGTTTACGACAACGTATAAACGGTGTAAGGGTAAAAATGTAATATCGCTTACGCTATTTTCAATAGTACACTTAACCATAGACACTATTATAATAGTGTATTGTATTGTATGATATTAGTTTAACGAATCCTTAGAGGATGGAAATCCCAAACATCCTTTAAGTTACTAATGCATTTCATTGAACATTTTATTGAGTTGATTTACTTCAATGAGAATGTTAGTCCTGATCCGAGTTGTTTTGTTTTGCATTATTGCTCGGGTCAGATCGAGTATTACAGCTTTTGAGATTCACTCTTGGAGCTTGGAGCTTATATTGGGTTTCGTTCATCTCGTATCTACCAATTGATCAGTTTTTCCAGTCATCTAGCTATTTCTGTCATTTCTATTTCAGATAGTTATAATTTATTTATGTACTGGTAATTGTTGTATTAAATTTCCGCTGTATTGTTTATGTAAACTTTATTGTAAAAATTATTTAGTAGTTTTGTGAATTATTATTTTATTATTTATTTTCCTCTACGAGATATTATATTGCTCTATGTTTGTGATCTATGATCCTATGATTTATTTTATTTACCTCGGAAGCTAATGACAATCTACTGTTTCGAACGGTATGAGTTGGTTTAATTACCGACTTGAAGTGGTCGAAAAAGATGGGGCGTTACATTTTCATTCAAGTACGAAGATGTATAAATCACAAAACATAAATTATGTGATGAACAAAGTTAGTTTGTAAATCAATTTTGATTCTTTCATGTCAATAATTTATCATACAACATATCAAAAAAAAATTTCCTTTTTAGTGTTAATAACTCTACAACAAATTTATACATCTTTCACAAATTTCTTCTCAGTTTTTCCTACTGTAAGTCAATATACTTATACTAGTTTCATAATTTTAAACTTACCTTAATTAAACAAATTGTATTATATAATATTTGTTAATTCATCTAATAAATTAATAACAGTGTCAGTTCAACATGCTGCATTTATATTAAGAAAAATAATAAAATTAATTCCTTTTTACATATACATACAAATAATAATAATAATTTTAGTTTATATGTTTCATCGAAATTTATTGTATATTGCATAATAAAGTTCTTTTAACATTAAAATGATAATATCATTTTCAATATTATCGATTGAGTGTGTTTGTTTTTAGTTGTTGTATCCTTAAGATATGGTTTGTAAAATATTTTATATGGTTAACATTTCAGCATTTGAATACAAAGGTTTTTTTTAGAATCATGATTGTACATCCAATATTTGTTAGAGCATCTCTAGCAATGGCTAAAAATGCGAAAATGGGACGAACCCCATTTATTTAAGTTAGTCGTTCCACTCTCTAATGGTGGCTATCGTCATTTCTACATGTCTTATTTATGGATACCTCTTTATCTCCGCTTTCACTTCCAAGCAATTGCTTATTGTCTCCCACTCTTCTGAGCACGAAATCCATTTTCTTCTTAAATATACATTTTTCTCTACATCATTTCACGTATAAACTTCTCTAACCTATATCTTCTGGCTATTCTTACTCACGATCGCAGCTCATATGCAGACACGTCCTGCGCCTGAAAGGTTTCATTCCTATTTTAATTTTCGTTGGCTGTTTAATTTTCACATAAAGTATATCGATGATTTCGTGAGGCCGGTGGTGTTAAGTACTGGTATGTTATGGAAACTGCACCTTTGCGGAAGCGGCCAGGATCATCTTCACCCAATTACTTAAAGATGATTTCTATGGAAACAAACACAGATATGACATCACATGCGCAAACACAAGATATTCCACCCAACCACCCTCTTTATTGATTCTCAAAAACAAATTTTGTTTACACTCAATGTATCAAAACCAACAATAAACAAAATTACAAGAATCAATAACCTTATTGAGAAAGGGAAAGAATATCTAGATGACTAACACTCTTTGTTGGAGAAGGAGAACAATGAAGAACGACGGCTAAGCCTTGGATTAACTGGAGGCACCAATCATCTCTAGGGCACCAAGCCCTAGAGACACGCAGCCGCCTCTCTATTCGGTCATGCATTAATCCAACCCTATGTGCTGCATTTATAGGAGAATAGAAGGACTAGGCAAATATCCAATTTTCCCCTTCATTACTTGCAGAATAAGTCATAGAAAGACCAAGTCAAAACCGCAGAAAACCCGCTCAGACGTCTGACCAATATATGTCAGACGTTTGTCCATGCTCTCGGGTTTCAAAACCCTGTAGGCACAGACGTCTGACCAAGATCCCTCAGATGTCTATGCTGAAACATAGCACAAAACCGCTACTTCTTGCCTTCTTTCTGCTTTTACACCATCTCCACTATCGCCAAGCACATCCACGCCTCGTCTTCATCAACATATGTGATTTCGTGTCACAAATCACAACATGGTACGTTTATATGAAATCTCATCATATCAAACAAACTTCCAACACACAAGTCATCTAGCTCTTTCAACGACACCTTCTCTCAATTAAAACCAACCTCGATTTCCAGGCAACGAGATATACCCCACCTGTTTTGAGTACAGGGACTCAATTGATTTCAGGGCAACAATCACACCCAGCCGATTTGAAAGGACTACGACCACACCTCAATTACAAACACAACCCACCGCCTGCAAAAGATGCATCTACCGCCTGAGTTGCACCGTGCATAAACCAACGGCCTAAAAGTGCTTGCAATACCATCGACACCCGTCTAACACTTGATCTGAGCTCCTTCCTTGATCATCTTGGATCCCTCGAGCATCATCAACATGAAGACCCCTGTCGAACACAACAGCAGTGACCAAATTAACCCCTCCACCTTGCTGTGGACTAGATTCTTCAACCGTCACTCGCCTTCCACATCGACACCCGTCTACCACTTGACCTGAGCACCTTCCTCGATCACTCCTGATCCCTCGAGCATCATCAACGTGAAGACCCCTGTCGAAAACATGAACCGAAACACCAAGGTATAGGCAAATCAAACCAATTGCCAACATCTTCGTCTTCTTCCATCTTCCCCCATCCACATCTGAGGGATCCTCTTCATCTCCATCAACCAAACAATTTAGGCCTTCAAATCCCCAATCAAAATTAGTCATCACCAACAGCGTCATCATATCCGACGTAAAAAAAAATTGATTTTTTTCAACAAAAAATCAATTTTTTCCGAACAAAAATCAATTTTTTTTCCAATCCAAAATCACTTTAAGCTTTGCGAAGATCTAGCTCTGATACCAACTGTTGTGAAAACTGCACCTTTGCGGAAGCGGTCAGGATCTTCTTCACCCAATTACTTAAAGATGATTTCTATGGAAACAAACACAGATATGAAATCACACGCGCAAACACAAGATATTCCACCCAACCACCCTCTTTATAGATTCTCAAAAACAAATTTTGTTTACACTCAATGGATCAAAACCAACAATAAACAAAATTACAAGAATCAATAACCTTATTGAGAAAGGGAAAGAATATCTAGATGACTAACATTCTTTGTTGGAGAAGAAGAACAATGAAGAACGACGGCTAAGCCTTGGATTAACTGGAGGCACCAATCATCTCTAGGGCACCAAGCCCTAGAGGCACGCAGTCGCCACTCTATTCGGTCATGCATTAATCCAACCCTATGTGCTGCATTTATAGGAGAATAGAAGGCCTAGGCAAATATTCAATTTGCCCCTTCATTGCTTGCAGAATAAGTCATAGAAAGACCAAGTCAAAACCGCAGAAAACCCACTCAGACGTCTGACCAATATATGTCAGATGTCTGTCCATGCTCTCGGGTTTCAAAACCCTGTAGGCACAGACGTCTGACCAAGATCCCTCAGACGTCTGTGCTGAAACATAGCACAAAACTGCTCCTTCTTGCCTTCTTTCTGCTTCTACACCATCTCCACTATCGCCAAGCACATCCACGCCTCGTCTTCATCAACATATGTGATTTCATGTCACAAATCACAACATGGTACGTTTGCCAGTACTCTGTTTATCCATTTTTTCCTTTCACTTAGCATTTATTAACGTCTATTTTATATACAACAATGAAAGTGTTGTAAAATAAGATGCATACCCAAGGGAAATTCCTACGTGAAGAGATAAATGCAGCCATTGGTTTAAGTAGTTGAATGTCAAGAGTTCTTGGTAGAAATCGTAAAGCAAAGAGAAAACCCAAGAAATGAAAATAAAGTAGATGACGATGAGATGGAAGAAGCACATCTATCAAGGTCGAAAATAAAAGTTATAAAGCAAGTAGGGAAGATAAAGAAGAAGGAGAAGAAAAAAAATGAACGTATCGATGAAAGAAGATGAAGAGAAGGAAGAAGGCACATTGTATGTGCTACATATCAATGTAGCATGAGCTTTAGTAGCACTGCATAAGAAAATAATATGTCTAGAAGAAGGATGTTGGAAATAGTTCTCCTGCCATAAGTATTTGGTTCAACACGGAAATGTTCATTTTGGAATTGACTTCTAGTGTGCCTATGGAAAGCATGTAAAATGAGGTTCAAATGGCCTTGGGTTGGAACCTAGCATACTTGAGTTCATACAGGTGGCCTCCCTTACATTTGTCACGAGTGCAGCCAGACTTCCCAGTTTGTTTCAAATTTCAAACAACATAATATTAATTAAATATGATCTATGCATTAGATTTATGTGAATAATTAACTACTGTGACCTACGGCGAATGTTGTAACAATGGTTACCATTAACGTTTAGCAAATACTGTTATCATACCATTTTTACTGGTAAGCCAAAATTTCTTACCGTTACCGTTATCGATTGAATGGTATACCGAAGACTGATTACCGTTAATCTGGTAACCGTTACACTGGTAATGGAAATTACCATTAGTCAATCAAAGTATTTATCTTGACATTTTTTGTACATAGTGCATTTTCATTATGCTATAATATGTAATGTTAGCTTATAAAAGACATAAATGAGAAAAAAATAAATGTACATAGAATTATTTTACTTGATTATTGAACTAAATATAATCATTAATTTGGTTTTAAATTCATGTAATAAACCATATCAGATGAATATACAAATATTTTAAATTTATTGGTAAAATTATCATTACCGTTGATACTGAAGAAATGTTACTGGTAATTAACCGTTAAAAATGGTAAAATTACAGTTACTATACCGTTCTAATTGGTATACCAATTTCAATCAAAAATGGTTACCGATCGACTTATAATGGTATGGTAATGGTAAATTTACCGTTACCATAACAACCCTACCTATGGCTGTTAACTGGTATTTTCGTCAGGTTCCCAAAAAGTACACAAGACTCACTCGACTCGACACATCACGTGGTGTTAAAGCTCGAAGAATTTTCCAAGTTGTTGAAGGTTTGGACCAAGAAGAGGTCGAGCAAGGAATAACTTCACAAACCCTCGCCTCACCTCATAAGCCCTCGCCTCAATCCGGCTCGCCTCTCACCAACTCACATCATTCCATAGCACCTCATATCGCACACAGCAAGGTGTGATGCCATCGCGTCCACCAGGATGTGATGACATCGCATCCCTCAGGATGCAATGACATCGCGTCCACCTGGATGCAATGACATCGCGTCCACCTGGATGCGATGAAATTGCGTCCACCATGATGTGATGTCATCGCATCCACCAGGATACGATGCGAATGCGCCGCATCCCTCGGGATGCGATGTCATCGCATCCCAGGGAGGTGGCGCTTCACGACCACATCACATCCCATAAGAGGGATGCGATTTCCCCCTAATACATGTGATGTGATTTCCTATGGTATACAAGCCTATGATGCTATTTTCTGCTGAGTAGTCCCCCAATCCTACCTACTCCCACCTAACCACTCCACTATAAATACTCCCAAGCTAATTTGTTACAAATGTTGGAAATTTGCTGATTTGACACCCACCTAGAACTCCAAGGAACCTCTCTAATGGTATCTTCACTTTGAGGAAGAAGAAGGACAAAAACAACTTTTTCCATATAATCACATATGATGATTATGACTCCAAATTACATGGAAATGCTTGTAACTAAATGCCTAGAAGGGGCTCATAGCCTATAAATCATTGTTGTTAATAAAATATCAGCAGCTCTTCTAAACTGGACGTAGGCTCCTCACGGTACCCAATCACTGTAAATCTTTTATGTCAATTACTACTTTTCTGCACTTATTTTCCATAAGCGAAACCGAATTCTTAAGTAAATAAGAATCTTGAGTATTGGTGACATTTTTTGCCATCAACATTCTGGTGCTTTCACCGAGAACAAAGAATCGCTTTGTTGCACACTACCGTCTCGACTCCGATGAGCTTTAGGTTCCTTCTCTAAAACGCAGCCAAGTCCGCTTATGATGGTTAAGTAAACAAAGAAAACACTGATTGGCTCCTCTACTGCAGCCGAAGCTGAAACATCTCAGCGACTCCAGTCGACGAATATCCCGACCGAAATGGACATACTTCCTCCTGCGGACCCCAAAGCCCCCACAACTCAAGCGCAAATTTACGTGCTTATCAAGAGACATGAAATTACAGCTCTCGAACTCAACCAAGGATTGAAAACTAACATCGACCTTATACGTCAGCTTCAAGAGAGTCAACATATAGTCGCCTGTTTATCCCTTAAAAACCGTACATATGTTGGTCTGTTAAATCTAGGTAGAAAATACGAGTCGAGCGTCGTTATGTTCGGTCGTGCATAATCTAATCCAATACACCCAGACAAGTTGTGAAAAGTAAGCGACGATTACGCAGAACAAAGTTCAAGCGCCAATTTAAGGTTAAGCGGGGCATGAAGGGGTGAACATAGCAAGAATGGTCGCATACATCAGAGTGGTTTGGCCATCCATTCCACACAGTCAGGATCGGTCATACTACATAGCAAGACTAATACAAAGAAGTCATACACACGAAGATAATTCAAGAATGGCACGGTTCAACGACAGTAAGGCTCGTACATCCTGTAAAGGTCGCTCATATGAAGGGAAGTCGCTCATTCCTATATCGAAAAGGTCGGTCGTACAAGACAAGGATAAGAATTGGTTTCGGTCACACGTTGCACTCTACAGTCGTTTCGTTCATATTCCCCTGATCGATCATACGTAGCAGGGAACACAAAGATGCCAAAGGTCGCACATGCATCCTATGTCCGCTCATAGATTGCAACCCCGGTCGCTCGCTCATTCCTCAATCAGTCACTAATGCTTCAATCATATGCTACCTACCGATCCAACAGATGTCAACTCCATAATGATCACACTTATATCAGCTTTACAAGCCTTGGTCGGTCTCCTGTTCATCTACAATCGGATATCGATGCTTCAGCCAGATACTATCTATCGGCCAGTTATAAAAGGCTTAATAGGATGACCCGATCGGTCGCTCTTCTATCAACCATGAAGCTTTGACAAATCGCCTGTGCATTCATCACCTGTCATCCCATTCAATGTGCTCAGATCTATGCAATCGCTCACTCCCATGAAGCTGCTCGTGCGGGAAAGCTGAATACGACTATTGACAATTGGCTATAGCTAGGCGGTGGCATTTTTATAATTAACGAAACGAGTGATCCATAGCCTACATATATGAATTTCAGCTCATTTCTTCAGGAGCTTACCTATAATTAGGCCATGGATTCCACCATAAAGGGGATCGACTCCTTGCCACCACAAAGTGCTGCTGAATTCTTTCCTCCACCATTCCTTAAGCATTTCAACTATCATCATCATCTCCGCTTGAAGGTTATTGATCCATTTGGCCATGGCATCCATTAGGATCTTCTAAGGGAAAAAAAGATCAAAAACGTCCTCCTTCTCCATCGCTCGCCCATCCTTCTCCTCCATGGATTCCACCATTTCTCCATCAAATTTTATGAATTTAAGCGAGATTTGTATGTGAGAAAGAGAATATGTTGAGAGTATGAGAAGATGTATGAACAAAGAGAGTTTATATGCTTTGTAATCATTGTCATGATAAAGCAAGCTACCTTCATAGTGGACGTAGGCCTAGCTTAGAGCCGAACCACTCCAAAACCCTTGTCTTCATTTTACTTTCCTCATTTCTTGCTTTTAATTCCTGTCGATTGCGGCTCTATCTACTTTCCTACCACATTGGTGAAGTACAATCCTCATACCATTGGTGTTTGAGCCATTTTTTGGTGCAAACATTTGGCGCCCACCGTGGGGCCGTGTTCGTATTTCCTTCCTTTACTCTTTCCTCCAATTCCAACAGCCTACCATTGAAATCCTAAACCGGTTCCTTCTTCAAAGCCATGGTCGGTTCAAAGAAAAATAACAAGTCCATTAGAGCTACTGCGATTATTGAGGATGTTCATGGTGATGAAGCTACACCACAAACTTTGAATCGAGAAGTTGAAGAGTCCTCTAAGCCATCCGTAACACGAGATGAATTGAATATGGTTATGACTGGCTTGAACGAAAAAATGGATGCTACAACAAAAATGATGATGGAAAGGCTTGATGCCCTAATTAATGCTCAAGCCAATCTTCCGCCACCGAATGCTGTAAACAATGTTGACAAAAAAGAGGACTCTTCTGCCTCAGACCCTAGTCGATCCCACTTCTTAGTGGAAGACAAGGGAGAGGCTGGTGTTGATGACTCTAAGGTCAAAGTCCCACAGCACGAGGTGAAGAGCGCAACTCAGAGTGCCGCAAGTCCCACCAAAGGGACACCTCCCAAATGAGGTGCAAGACATCAGAGCTTGAGCCGTGATCGCACCGACAAAAGCATCGATACCAATCCCATGGAACAAGCGGGCGACGAGAAGCACATTGCAGATATGATCCAATGAATAATGATAGAAAAAAACCCTAATAAGATGATGAGAAGGAAAGGGAGTTTTCACCTAGTAAAAACCCGTTTATAGAAAGGATCCGTAAAGCGAAGTTTCCTAAGAAATTCGTACCCCCGACAATAGCACCTTATGGTGGAACTGGAGATCTAAACATCTTCCTATTCAAATATGATCAAAACATGAATGGAGCTAGGGCAACTAATGAGATAAAATGCTTGTACCTTCCTGTATGCCTAGAAGTGTGGCTTCACCATGGTTCACTAGACTCACACCTAAATGTGTTGATCAATTTGCTGACTTGGCAAGAAGATTTAAGGACTAGTTCCGTCTACAGACTACCAAAGCAAGGGATGTAATGTCGGTCAGCGAGATGAAAAAAATGTCTGGAGAAACCATCAAAGCTTTTCTTACATGGTTCCATGTTGCAGCAGCTGAAGTCATAGAACCAGAACCTTGGTATTTGTTAGCAGCCCTAAAAGGTGCTATTGATAAGAAACCAAAATTTGGGAAATGGCTTAAGATAAAGAAACCCAAAACCCTAAAGAAGTTCTATAAGAAAGTCGAAGAGTATATGAGCATGGAAGATGATGCACCGAATATTCAGAAGGTCATAGATTGTAGCACTACCAAAGAAGGGAAAGGCAACGAGTTCTGAACCGAGCAGAAGAATGGCTCTAGGCAGAAGAGGGGAAGTGATGAGAAGGATAGAAAAGCCTATAAGAAAACACGGCTTTACAAGCATTCAGAATTGACTCTCTTAAATGAAACCCCAGAGAGGATCTACTCCACCATAAAGGATTCGGGCATCTTTCCTCAAACGAAGCCTTAGAAGATTAATAAGCAGCAAGACAACTCCAGCAAATTCTGTCGGTTTCACAACCAACCAGGGCACAACAATAACGAATGTCGACACCTGAAGAGCTTGACTGAAGAGCTCATCAGAAACAATCATCTTTAATAGTATGTGATGAATCCTGAGAACGCTCCAGGTGCCAAGGGGAAGAATAATACCACAAATCAATTCGACTCAAGTGAGAAAGCTCATATACATGTTGATTCGAGACCAGTAATCAACATGATTTTTGGAGGACCTCATCCGGCTGGAAGCAGCTTGGCGGACATGTAGAGATACTCCAATGAGCTGAAGGGTGCCTCGAAAGAAGAAAGATGCATGATCCTAAGCAATGAGCTTCCAAAGAAGATACCTAGAACCTCGACTGATGATATGATATTCAAAGATAAAGTTGATGACGGCCATGGTAGTCACGATTGGTCTCGGACCTGCAGTTGTGAAAAGAGTCCTAGTTAACACGAGGGCATCTGTTAATGTGATCTTCATAAATACATTTCTGGAAAATGAACCTCTCTATGACAGAAGTGCGAGCCTTTCCATACAAAATGCATTGATTTACCGGACAACCCACGCAACCCATTGGTACAATTGACTTACTCGTTGAAATAACAGACGGGGAATGCAAGGTCTCCATGATGCAAACCTTCCACTTGATGGATGAGCTCTCTTCCTACAATGCGTTCCTTGGGCGACCGACTCTCGCAGGCTTTAAAATTGCGCTAGCTCTATGGTGTTTAACTATGAAGTTTCCAACTGAGAATGGAATTGGCATAATTAAGGGCGATCAGGCCACTGCGAGGGATTGCTATGTAACAGAGCTATGTGAGGCAAAGAAGAAAGATTTGGGGAAGAATGCAGAGGCTCCAGCCCGCATTCGCGACCTCCCGTTATAGAAATTAAGGTACAGTCCCTGCACTAGCAAACATAGTGGAGCGCAAAAGGAGATCAATCCTAGAAAAGCTAGTGTAGAGGACGAAAGAGTGGCCCCACCTGAGATCACGATTCCTGTAGTTGTTAGTCCGAAAGATCCAAACCGTGTGCTGAATATAGGATCTCAGTTAAGCCCTAAATTGAAGAATCAATTGATTGTATTTTTAAAAGCTAATTTGGATGTGTTTGCGTGGAACCATTCCGACATGAGCGGCACATCTCCAGATGTTGCAGTCCATATACTTAATATTAATCCACATGTTCCATCTGTCAAGCAAAAAAGGAGGACCTAGGGGCTAGAGAGATCAAAGGCCTTGAAGGAGGAGGTTGACAGGCTAATGGAAAACAACTTAATCTGGGCATCCACCTATCTAAATTGGGTCTCCAATCGTGTACTTGTAAAGAAAGCAAACAGCAAATGGAGAGTCTGCATAGACTACTCAGATCTTAATAAAGCTTGTCCAAAGGATAGTTTCCCTCTTCCCAGAATAAATCAATTGGTGGATTCCACGGCTGGGAATGAGTTGCTGTCTTTTATGGATGTGTATTCTGGATACAATCAAATCATGTACGGACCGGATCAAGAGGACACAAGTTTTATCACTGATCTTGGCTTATATTGCTACAAAGTGATGCCATTTGGCCTAAGGAATGCAAGGGCGACTTACCAGCGATTGTTAAATGCTATGTTCAAAAAAAAAAAAATATTGGCAGGACAATGGAAGTCTATGTCGATGATATGTTGGTAAAGTCAAAAAGAGCAGTTGATCATTTGGAAGATTTAGCCCGGATGTTCGATATTCTATGCCAATATTGTATGAAGTTGAATCCTTTAAAATGTTCCTTCAGGGTCAGTTCAGGCAAGTTCCCAGGGTTTATGGTCAATGCTAGGGGTATAGAAGCCAATCCAGCAAAAATATCAGCCTTGAGAGAAATGCGCGCCCCAGGAACCAAGAAAGAGCTTCAGCGTTTAAATGGAAAATTTGCAGCTTTGAACTGCTTCATATCTAGGGCAATGAATGGATGTCTTCCCTTCTTCGAAGCCCTTAGAAAAGGAAAGAAAGAGATACAGTGGACTTCTAAATGTCAGAAAGCTTTCGAAGAACTAATCTAACACATGGAAACACCTCCAATGTTGTCAAAGCCTAGTGATGGAGAAGATTTGTTTGTATATTTGGCAGTATCTTCCCATGCTCTAGGCGCGGCATTGGTAAGGGAGGATTTGAAGGTCCAGAGGCCAGTCTATTACATCAATAAGATATTATCTGGGGCAGAACCGAACTATCCAAAACTCGAAAAGCTTTCTTATTGTTTACTTATCGCCTCAAAGAAGCTTCGGCCCTACTTTCAGGCACACCCTATCAAGGTCCTCGCGGATCAGCCTCTGAGGCATGTTTTATTTCGACCAGAGACTTCTAGGAGGTTGTTAAAATGGAATATTGAGCTTAGTCAATATGACATTAGATACCTCCCCCGAAAGGAAATCAACGGACAAGCACTTGCATATTTTATCGCAGAATTTACCGACCAAGGAGATATGAAAGAGGAACCTGATACTAAAACCAACATCCAATGGAAATTATCTGTTGATGGAGCATCAAACGATTACTGCTCTGGGGCAGGAGTAATCGTTGAAACCCCTGAAGGAAGATCTATATGCTATGCGCTAAGACTAGAATTTCCTTCAACAAATAACGAAGCTGAATATGAATCCCTCATTGCAGGAATAAGGCTAGCAAGAGAACTACAACTAAAGACCATACAAATCTTCAGTGACTCCCAACTAGTGGTGTGCCAGGTCCGGGGAGAGTTCCAAGCCAAAATGGGTAACTTACCAACTTATCTATCTAAGGCCTTGAAACTACTAGAGAGCTTCGAGCATTATACCATATCTCAAATTCCAAGAGAAGAAAACACCAAGGCGGATTCATTGGAAAAATACGCAAGCACAGGAGATGCACAACTTATTGGGTTGTTTCCAGTAAAGTCCTTTCTAGTCCCAGCATGGAGCAGATTGAGATGGATTGGGTCATGGAAGTAGCTGATGAGCCAGAATCGTGGATGACACCAATCAAAGAGCATCTCATGACCGGTGCACTCTCGGCAGAAGTTAAGAAGCAAAGGAGAATCTTACGAAAAGTCCCTATGTATCCCATTCAGGATGGACGGCTATATAGATGAGGATTTTCTACACCCTTACTTCGTTGTGTTACAAAAAAGGAATCAAAGGCAATCATGTTAGAATTACATGAGGGCGAATGCAGGGTCATATTGGCGGTCAGACTTTGGCTAAGAAAATTCTGTGATATGGTTACTTTTGTCCAGAGATAAATAAAGACTCCGTGGCTTACACCAAAAAATGTGACAAATGTCAAAGATTTGCAAAAATTCCGAGAATGTCATCCACTTCTATAACCCACATGGTCATCCCATGGCCATTCGCCATCTAGGACATTGATCTCATGGGAGCGCTTCCCATCGCAAAATCTGGTTTCAAATATGCCATTGTCGTTGTTGATTATTTCACAAAATGGGCTGAAGCAGAACCATTGGAAATTATAACCTCAAAGAAAGTTATGAAGTTTGTCTTAAAAAATATCATTTGTAGGTTTGGTGTGCCACAAAAAATAATCACAGACAATGGAACCCATTTTTGAAAGCCAAGAATTCCAAAATTTAGGTGCCAAGTATAAAATCCAGAAAAGCATTTCCGTAGTTGCCCATTCACAAGAAAACGGGCAAGTAGAAGCGGTGAACAAAATCATTATGTCAACCATTAAGAAGCGGTTGGAGAAATCTAAAGGTGGTTGGGCAGATGAGCTTACACTAGCACTATGTGCATATTGTACCACTCGAAAAACTATGACTGGGCACACTCCGTTTTCCTTAGCTTTCGGCTCTGAAGCCATGATCCTTGTGGAACTGGAATTTCCCACCCGTATGAGGGTTCACTTCAACCAGCAGGAGAATGAGAGGTAACAACTTAAGGCCCTCGACCAACTTGGGGAAAAAAGAAAAGAAGCAGAACTCAGGGTGGCTACACATCAAAGAAGGGTGGCCAAGAATTTCAATTCAAAAGTCAAACACATGACTTTCAAAATCGGAGACCTTGTGCTGAAGAAAGTAATGGCCAAAACCAGGGTTATTGGACCAAATTGGGAAGGGGCCTATGTTATAAACCAAAAACTTCGAGATGGTACTTTCAATTTGACCACCACAGATGGAGTCCAGATTCCTCGAGCTTGGAATAACGAGCACATCCGCCACTACTTTTTATGATGCATCGTTCAGATCTATTGTAAAAGCTATAAATATTTGCAAAAACTTCGCATTTGAGCTATATACATATAAAAAAAACACATGAGTGACAAACTCCAGTTGCTTACATGAATTGTATATTTGCTGATTTCTGCTAAAAGTTGACTTTTTTATGTAGGCAAAGAAGAACAATTATTCTCTCTAAATCAAACCATAGTTGGAAACTTCCCAAGCGTATCCCAGCTGAAACAATTCAAAAAATTTAAGTGCTGAAGCATCATTCAAACTAAATAATAAGTGGGTGACGAATCAGAAAGCTGTATCTTTCATCGCAAAAACATCAAATCCTTAGTAAGCATCCAGTAGAAGGGTTGGTACCAAACTATGAAAATAATGCAAAGGTGGAAGCAGCCAAATTTGTCTCATGGATAAAGATTGCCAGTCCCAAAAGAGGCATATTTTTAGGTGCAGGACACGATTTCTTTAAATTGAACTAAAACTCGAAAAGATGAACTAGTAACCAACTCTCGGGATGAAGCATAAAGTCAGAAGGACCGACAAAACCTAGGCTAGAAGTATTAGGCATAGTGCCGGAAGGACCGGCAGAAAAGCTGGAAGGACCAGCAGTCGGACCTAGGCTAGAAACAATAGTCCTAGTGCCGGAAGGACTGGCAAACATGCTGGAAGGACCAGCGCAAACAGAAATCCTAGCCGAAAGGGGGTAAAATAAATCCTAGTCGAAAGGGGGTAACAGAAATCCTAGCCAAAAGGGGGTATCCGATTTAATCTTCCCAGTCTTGAGCTAACCAGAAGAGAGAAGGTATAAAGTTGGATTAAACTTAAAAGTATTTAAACCCGATCTCCGAAGGACTCGGGTCACTGAGTTAGTGAGAAGTGTGGTTGAATACATTATAAAAATGTGTACCTAACCAAATCTCCGAAGGGCTTGGGTCACCAGGTTGGCGAGAAATATGGTTAGATACATCAGAAACCAAAAACATGTATTTAAACTAAATCTCCAAAGGACTTAGGTCACTGAGTTAGTTACAAAAACGATTAAATACATCATAAAATTTATAACTCTCTTAAGGGGGCATTCACTCAAGTCCAAATTCCGAAGGGCTTGGGTCACTAGGTTAGTGAACATATGAATGAATGCATGATCACCGAAAAGAGAGAAAAGTGGCATAAAATTAATCAGCTAAATTAAATTCTAAGAAGCTGATCACTTCCAATCTAATAAAGCTATAACAAGCTATTATGACATCAAAAATCAAGTTGGTAGCGTTAAAGTTACGCAGCATAAGCTCGATACTAACACACGATCGACAAAGAAAATTGCGATGCAAGGTACAAGTAGAATGTGCTACCAAACAGGATGAAATACCACAGTGTAACAAACAAGAGCATTGTCCCATACTAATGAAGCAAAGCATGAAGACATCCCGAAATCCCAAACCAGTCACAGAACCACCAAAACACCAAAATAGACACAAGTCGTAACACAGACCAGCATAAAGTTAAACACGAGGATCAGCACTTGCTTATACAACCGATCTAAAGTATAGTTCACAAAAGAGAAACAACCAGAGGCAAGATAGCAAAACTACAGATCCTTGTTCTTCCTAGGCCCACCAACCTTCCTTATAACTTGAGTAGAGTAGGACAGAGGTTCATCTGCCAAGGGATCTTTGCGCTTTTGAACTGCCATCTCAATGTCTCGTGGAGCAAAAGAGGCAACCACACTATCCCTGGACCTAAGAGCCTGGATCAACTTTGCCTTATCATCTTCAAGGGCAGAGATACGCTCAAGATTATCCCTGTGAAGCTTTTGGGGATCACATGCTAGTGCATGCCAACCGCTCATTTGTTTTGCAGAATGGTCCTTAAGCATATCCATCTGCTTCCCAAACTGATACATAGCGGTCTCAAAACGAGAAAGCATCTGAGACTTCGCGACAATCATATCACCTGAAAAATTTTGATGGTCAAATGGGGATATATCCACGTTAGAAGACATTCCCTACAGATTCCATCCTTTTAGTCACTTAGCAAGCTTAGGATTGCACGGCCTGGGGGGTAACATGGACTGCTAATGATTGTTTGAAGTTCTGTATGAGAGGGACCGATGAGAGAGTTCATAGACAGCTGACTAGTCGATTGAACATCAGTTATCTGAACATCCAAATCAAAGTGCTTTTCCAGCCGACGTCGCTTCGGAGACATGTCCATCCTGTGTAAGTGAATTAGTAAACAGTTACGCAACTCAGGGATTTTAAGGGTCGGTCAAGATTAAACAAGTAACGCAGCAAAAAACATAACCACGAACGACCAATCACTCCAACCCTGGCCGCGTGCAACAAGTTCACGTTACTCTCACATACTTCACTCAAAACGGTCACTCATACTTAATCAAGTCAGGGCCATTCAGGATTGACTTAAGGGAAAAACCGGAACGACCCACCGTCAAATGCATCTGAGCGACCAGAGGAGTCAAAGCAGAAGCATAAATCATAGTAACAAGATTAAGGCCGCATGGCTTAGGCATTTCATCGAACATCATGTGAGCAAAATAGATAACTGGGAACAAATCGTTGGCATATGGTCATAAGATTAGAAATTGTGTAAGATATGAACTTGTCTTAAGTATTTCAGGAAGCGTATCATGTGCATAAAGTTTAAAACCAGAGAAAAAAGGAATATCAAAGTTAAATGTTCTCAGACAAGTGCATGCACAAAGCAAATCAGAATCAGTCCAAAAAATTCCGACTATTATCATCATAAAAAGATCAACAACAACAAAAATCGTTTCTAATGATCATAAGGGTTTCAGAAAGCATTCCAAGAAAGCATAAAAAGGATTTATTCCTATTAAACCATATATTATCACTTCAGAAATTAAAGAAGCATAAGCAAGGATTGACAAAACTGTGCTTCGCAAATTGAAGATAGGAAAGAGTACAGGGTTTTTGACTGGGAGAATATCGAAAGGAATTTGAAGTAGAAATTGGGTTTTTAGAAAATGAAGTAGCTGCTACCAATGTGTTTTATTTGGAAAGTAAAGTGAATTAAAGAGAGGAGTAAGAAAACAAGGGGGAAGACAAAGATACTCACATCTAAATCATTCTCGCCACGTCAGCTCAATACTCGATTGCGCAAATACAAGTGGCCCACCAGATACAATTGGCTTACCCGCATCCCCATGATTTGACGATAGTAATGATACTTCAACTCAGAAGAAATAGTGTGAGTGAATCATACTTTTCGTTCACGAGAAGGAATGATCTCGACCATCTTTACCTAAGCAATCCTAAGTTTTGCATGATCACCCCTTGGTAAAACGGATTCAATTCAACAAACTATGTTATGGTCAATTATTTCAAAGCTTGTAATTTTTTACAAAATAAAAATTACAAACTTCGAACTGCAAATTTTTATCCCTTAAAACCATGCATATGTTGGTATGTTAAATCTAGGTAGAAAATACGAGTCGAGCGTCGTTAGGATCGGTTATGCATAATCCAATCCAATACACCCAAGCAGGTTGTGAAAAGTAAGGGACAATCATGCAGAACACAATTCAAGCACCAACTTAAGGTTAAGCGGGGCATGAAGGGGCAAATATAGCAAGAAAGGTCGCACACATCAGAGTGGTTGGACCATCCGTTCGACACAGTCAGGATCAGTCATACTGCATAGCATGACTAATACAAAGAAGTCATACACACGAAGCTAATTCAAGAATGGCATGGTATAAGGACAGTAAGGCTCATACATCCTGTAAATTCGCCCATATCAAGGGAAGTTGATCATTCCTATATGGAAAAAGTCAGTCGTAAAAGATAAGGAGAATAATTGGTTCTGGTCGCACGTTTCACTCTACAGTCGTTTCGTTCATACTGCCCTGATCGATCGTACGTAGCAGGGAACACAAAGATGCCAGAGGTCGCACATGCATCCCATGTCCGCTTATAGATTGCAACCCCAATTGCTCGCTCATTCCTCAATCGGTCACTAATTCTTCAATCATATGCTACATACCAGCCCAATAGATGTCAACTCCAGAGTGATCGCACTTATATCTACTCTACAAGCATTGGTCGGTCGCCCGTTAATCTACAATCAGATACTGATGCTTCGACCAGATACTATCTATCGGTCAGTCATAAAAGGCTTAACAGGATGACCCGATCGGTCTCTCTTCTACCAACCATGAAGCTTTGACAAATCGCATGTGCATTCATCACGTGTCCGCCCATTCAATGTGCTCAGATCTATGCAATTGCTCGCTCCCATGAAGCCGCTCGTGCGGGATAGATGAATACGACTATCGACAATTGGCTACAGCTAGGCGGTGGCATTTTTGTAATTAACGAAACGAGTGACCCATAGCCTGCATATATGAATTTCATCTCATTTCTTCAAGAGCTCGCCTATAAACAGGCCATGGATTCCACCATAAAAGGGATCGACTCCTTGCCACCACGAAGTGCTGCTGAATTCTTTCCTTCACCATTCCTTAAGCATTTCAACCATCATCATCTCCACTTGAAGGTTATTGATCCATTTGGCCATGGCATCCATTAGGATCTTATAAGGGAAAAAAGATCAAAAGCATCCTCCTTCTCGATTGCTCACCCATCCTTCTCCTCCATGGATTCCACCATTTCTCCATTGAATTCTATGAATTTAAGCAAGATTTGTATGTGAGAAAGAGAATATGTTGAGAGTATGAGAAGATGTATGTACAAAGAGAGCTTAAATGCTTTGTAATCATTGTCATGATAATGCAAGCTACCTTCATAGTGGACATAGGCCTAGCTTAGGACCGAGCCACTCTAAAACCCTTGTCTTCAATTCACTTTCCTCACTTTTTTCTTTTAATTCTTATCGATTGTGGCTGCATCTACTTTCCAACCACATTGGTGAATTATGATCCTCGTACCATTAGTGTTTGAGCCATTTTTTTTGGTGAAAACATCGCCCAACTCCAACTAGCTCAAAACAATCCCCGAGTGAAGCGCACTATCTTGGAAACTTCTTCCTCCGAGTCTCGGGTCCCGCATCAACGAATGGAGTTTAGCCTTAACAAAAATGTCGTTGTCCGCTCTAACGCCCATAATAGTGGTCACAATTATGGCAACAACAACGGAAATGGGAATGGTGACAGAACCACTGTCACCTATGGTGGGGCACGCATCACCATGATTGGTTCTGACTGCTCATTAATGATGAGCCAGGTCCGAGTAATCACCCCGCACTTTGACAGAATCCTACTGTCATCGCTCAGTATTTGGCGCCCACGCTCCCAACGGCTCAACAGACCCAAATCCCTCAAGATTAGAATGAATATCAACTACTGACCCTCACTAACCATACTTGAACCAGACAAATCGACATTGACGATATGGAAGAGGATGACCCCGACGTTCACCATAGAAGGCATCCACGGAATCAAACTCCTGAAGTTCGCCGAAATTGGATTCCGCCAGATGATGTACATCTGACATATCTCCTCGCATGGTATGAAGGATCATGAGAGATATGCGGGGAAATGCTAACGACTCGTGGGAAACCTACCTGAGGCGTAACTCCTTTACCAGAGATGTCCACAAAGCTGAGTGGCCTCGACGCTTTAACATGTAATAGATGATGCTATATGACGGCATGACTGATCCCCGCGTTTTCCTGAACCACTACAAATGATAGATGGACTCTAGCCGAGCCACCGTTGCCATCGAGTGCAAACGCTTCCCAGTCGCCATGGCAAGTATGGATTTCCTTTGGTTCTTCCGCCTTTCGCTCCACTCCATCAATACCTTCAGCCAACTAGACACATAATTGATTAAACAGTTCAGGATGCACATTCCAAATCCAAAGAACGCGCTCACCCTGTCTAATTTATACTAGGGTCTCGCTGAGTCACTTAAAAGCTACCTTGAGCAGTTCGATACCGCCCTCGCCGAGGTCGAGGATCCTGAACTTCATACCATGCTATTCCATCTAGCCAACGATGTCCTCTCGACCTCCAAATTTAGGGCATGGATAGATAGAAAACAACCCAAGAGTCTAGAGACTTTCTAGGAGAAAGCAAGACAGTTTTTGTGCCAAAAAGAAGCTAGGCATAACATAGCCTCACAGGTTAGCCACCCTAACAACCCACACGCTAGCACTGTCAAAGATAATGTCAAGGGAAAGCAAGCTGGGGAATTTCCCGTCAAGGGTAAAGGAGCAATCCCCTGTAAGCCAAAAGATGAATCCCAGCAAACATGGTGGCCGCAATAATAATATGACTCCGTAGGACCCCAAGAAGCACGACCACTATCAAAATTACAGAAACTACACTCCACTGAGTCACGAC
This sequence comes from Allium sativum, assembly GCA_030737875.1. Taxonomy (NCBI): domain Eukaryota; kingdom Viridiplantae; phylum Streptophyta; class Magnoliopsida; order Asparagales; family Amaryllidaceae; genus Allium; species Allium sativum. The sequence goes on from CM060917.1 coordinate 11,816,248, forward strand.
ATGAGATCATCTACTTAGAGACCTATAATACACTCCAGTAAAAGACGCCCATACAAGGGAATCGACTGACCGTGAGAAGAACTCCGGCAAGTAGCATGTTCCATGATATGTATGGGCACAATACGAACGATTACTGCCATCTCAAGGATGTAATCGAAAAACTAATCCATGATAAATGGTTAGAGAAGTATATTTATGATATTTTTTATTTCGAGGAGGCCATGGGCTCTCAAACGCCTGCACTCTATGCTCCTGCTAATGCTGCCCCAGGGCCATCCAACCAAAGGTCACATGGCTTCATGATCAATAACATCTGTGGCGGGCCTCATCCCACACATGACAGCTTCCGTAAAATGGATTACGCCAACTCCATAAAGCATCCCACATACAAAGCTTGTTCTGCCCTTGACGAATCAGTCCCCACCAAACTTTAGAAGACAATGTGGGACTATATCGTCTTCCGTGAGAGGGAATCAACGAGGATTGAGATCCCAACCATAGACCCTCTCATCGTCTCTGCTTAGATTGGCCCAACTTTCGTTTGAAGGATCCTTATTGACTCGGGAAGCTCGGTCAATATCATATTCAAGGCAGCCTATGACCAATGGAGTTGGAGGCTAATGATTTGATGCCTAGCCATGTAATGATCCACGATTTCAATGGATCCACCAACCATGCGGTCGGCAAGATAGACCTTCCCGTAGAACTCGGAACAGGGGATGGGAGCTGGGTCCACATCCTCAACTTTGTGGTCATTGATGTCATGTCTCCATACAATGCTTTCCTAGGACGACCTTTCCTCATAGAATTCCAAGTCTACCTATCACCATGGTCCCTCCTGATGAAATTTCCAATAGAGAATGGGATCAGTACTGTCAAGGGCGATCAAGCCATAGCGAAGGACTGCTACCTCATAGAATGGAGGAACGCACGCAATAAGGACACAAGCAAGAACGTGCCTCCACCTTCTTGCGCCATGACCGTCTCCACATAGCAATCAAAGGCATCGTCTTAGTCTTGGCTTAGGCGCTACTGCCATCTTTCCAGCGATCTCGATCCAAAGAAGGATGAAGAGCCCGATTCCAAAATGTCTACTCCAGTAGAACCAAGGGTGGATGTTCCGATCAGTACTGACGACCGCGTGAAGGTATTGAAAGTAGGGTCGCAAATCCACCCCGCAATAAGGGAAGAGCTCATGGAATTTTTAAGAGTCAACTTTGATGTGTTCGCATGGACACACTCCGACATGTGTGGCATCGACCTAAGAGTCACTTGCAACAGGCTCGCCATAAATCCCTTACAGCTCCCATTCAAGCAGAAGCGTCGAGTCTTGGGGAGTGATAAGTTGACAATACTCAGAGAAGAGGTCGATAGGCTACTCAAAAATGGTATTATCTAAGAATCTTATTACCCTAAATGGGTCTCTAATCCAATCTTGGTCAAGAAGGCAAACAACAAGTGGCGAACATGTATCGACCTCTCCGACCTGAATAAGATAAGTCCTAAAGACAGTTTCGAAGTCCTGAAAATCGACCAGCTTGCCGATTCAATAGTCAGTTATCAGCTCTTGTCCTTCATCGATGCCTACTCAGGCTACAATCAGATTCTGATATATCTCCCCGATCAGACCATACTTCTTTCATAATTGACCTCGGACTTTATTGCTATCTCATCATGCCTTTTGGCCTCAAGAACACGGAAGGTACCTACCAACCTACCAATGAGTAGTCAACTTCATTTTTAAGAACCAGATTGGGAGATCCATGGAGGTTTACATGGACGATATGCTCATGAAATCAACAATATCGAACGGCCACGTTCGTGACCTCTTCGAAATGTCCGGTGTCCTCCGCCAATATGCATGAAACTTAACCCCTTGAAATGCTCTTTTGGCATTGCGTCAGGAAAATTCTTGGGTTTCATTATCAATTCGCGAGGAATCAAGGCCAATCTAGATAAAATCAAAGCTATGCAGGACATCTAGGCTCTTCAAAGCATTAAGGATGTTCATAGTTTAAACGGGAAGTTTGTCGCCCTAAGTCGATTCATATCAAAAGCAACCGACAAGTGCATTCCCCTTTTTGACTTGCTCAAAAAGGGGAAGCACAATTTCTCTTGGACACTAGAATGCGTTGTCGTGTTCCAAAACCTCCTGAATCACTTAGAACGACCAACTATCTTGTCCAAGCCCATAGACCACGAAGACTTATATATTTATTTGGCTGTTTCCTTGCAGGCGGTTAGCTCAGCGCTCGTGCGCATCGAAGATCGTGTCTAGCGACCCATTCTCAACATTAACATAAGACTGATGGGGGCAGAAAATAATTACATCAAGCTTGAGAAGTTGGTCTACTTCCTGTTTATCTCTTCCCATAAACTATGCCCTTACTTCCAATCTCATCCCATCAAAGTTTTCACTGATCAGTCGCTACGACAGGTCCTTCAGTGACCTGACGCGTCTGGACGACTTTTGAAGTGGAACATAAAGCTATGCCAATTCGAGATTACCTTCCTCCCTTGCTGAATTCATTGTGGAATTCACCATCCTGGAAGAACCCACTTCAGAGGACATCGACACTCCAGAACCCCAATGGAAACTCTATGTGGATGGATCGTCTACTGACCATTATTCCGGGGCTAGGATCGTGCTCATCACTTCCGAGGCCCAACCTATATGCTATGCTTTGAAACTTGACTTTTCTGCTACCAATAATGATGCTAAGTATGAATCCTTGATAGCCAGACTTAAGATTGTGATTGAACTTGACATCAAGACTATTCGGATATACTCAGACTCGGTTCTCGTCATACATCAAGTCTGGGGGACAAAACCAGAATGCTAACTCCTTATTTAAACTAACAAGTTACGGGGATGCGCAGCTTATGGGGCTCTCCTCCATCGAGGTACTCGGCTCTTTGAACATCGATCAGATGCAGACTGATTCATTAGCAATGACGGAGATTGAGCCTTAGCCTGAGTCATGGATGACGTCGATCAGGAACTACTTGCAACATGGAATCCACCCCGAGCGCCACAAAGACAAACGAGCATTCACCCGAAAATCTTCCTGCTACCTCATTCTAGACAGGGTGCTCTACCCAGGGGATTATCTATTCTGTTACTCCGATGTTTAGCCCTTGACAATTCCGAACGTGTATTGCTGGACATACATGAAGGAGAGTATGGCGACCACACCGGGAGGCAAACTCTATCAAAAAAAGTCCTTAGACACGGTTATTTCTTGTTGGCACTCGACCATGATGCGATGGACTATGCCTACAAGTGAGATAATTGCCATAGATTTTCCAAGATTCTAGATCCCCGCTTACCGAGCTAATGTAAATGGTCAGTCCCTAGCCATTTCCCATCCAGGGAATAGACATAGTCGGGACTCTCCCAATGGCTAGAGGGTAGCACATTATGCCATTATCGCGGTCGATTACTTTGCAAAATCGGTAGAGGCTGAGGCCCTTGCTACAATCACAACTAAGAAGGTAATCAACTTCATCGTCTGCAATATTATTACCCGATATGGGGTCCCCCAAGCCATCATCTCTGAAAACGGGATCCAGTTCAAAAGCTCAAAGTTAAAAAACTTCTGCCGACTGCACAAGATCAAGAAGAGGTTCTTAGCAGTTGCTCTTCCCCAAGCCAATGGGCAAGTCAAGACTGTCAACAAAGTGATAAAATCTATCATCAAAAAAGGTTTGGAGAAGGCTAGAGGCTTGAGGGATGAAGAACTCCCTCTGGCCCTATAGGCCTACCGGACCACCCATAAGTCAGCGACCGGTCACACCCCTTTCGCTCTTACCTACGGATTCGAAGCTGTCATTCCCATTGAGCTAAATATCCAATCTCATCAAGTCACTTACTATGATCCAAAGACCAACCAAGATCTCTTCTTGGAATCAGTTAACCTGCTCAAAGAGAAAAGGAACGAAACCTAGCTTAGAGCTGCCGCTCAACGCCAGCGAGTCACCTGATACTTCAACTCGAGAGCCCATCCCAAAAATTTCAATATCAATGATCTTTTCTTGAAATGGATCTTCCCCCATCGAGTGGCCTCAGTCCTCGATGGGAGGGTCCGTACGTCATACAACAAAGGCTCGGGGATGGAACCTTCAAACTAGCGACCGTCGATGGCATCGAGCTCCCAAGGGAATGGAATAGTGAACACATTCGCCGCCACTTTACCTGACTGATTGTTTAGATTTACAACTTTCCACCTATGTTTTGTTTTCTTTCAATTCAAGGCATTGTAAAGGCTGTCACTTCCAAAGTTATTTGTAAATATCATGATCGGTTATTTTAGTATTATTAATATGTTTTCTCTTTGTGTACTATGCGAGAACAATTGTAACAACTTACTTGCTCGCACATGCCCTCAAAACCGAGTCGGCACCTCGAGGATGGGAGCCGACACCGCCACAAGGGTCTCAGACCAACGACAAGACCAAGCACAGATCACTATATTGGCACCTCAAGTTCGGGATCCGTTACCACCACACAAGTCTTGAATCAACGATGAGACCGAGAATAAACAACACTATTCGAGCCTCGAATCAACGACGAGGCCAAGTATAAATAACACCACTCGCATCTCGAATCAACGACATGGTCGAGTTTAAATCGTTCCACCACCCAGTCTCCGGGCATGGTGCAACCCATCAGCTAAGAAATTGTGAAACCGACCACTCCTACTGCTTCATTCGATCCATTAGGGTCAGGAATTGGGTACCACTCGAACTTAGGCCCAACACTGGGACCGAGTATAAATTGTTTCTCTCTGAAGTGTCCGAGCTTGGGGGAACCCCCTCGGTCACAATACAACCCGCTAGGTCAGGATACAAGCACCCTTTAGCAAATAAACTACCCCCTCGCGCTCTAAGCTCGAAGGAATGATGGGAGAGCCAAAAATCGGACGAATCGCAATGTCAAAGCTTTCTCACGACTTAGGACTAACGACCTCTGGGAGGTCCAAGAGAGAAAGCATCTGATCTATATTCCATGCAACTTGGGACTTCTTACTAGTGGAGGGCATAAGATTGGAATCAACACATAACCTCCACACAACCAGGAGCACCCCTGGTGCGGGTTCCTCTGTCACATTTGGTTGAGTATAACAACAAGTACGCTTATGTAAGTACAGGACGCTTGAAAGCATAAAACGAACATTCGAACACTTAACATAAATGCGATATAAGAAAAAGTAACTAACGCTTTCATTTACACAACTAAAACAAACCACATACTTTGATACCTTTCTTTCTAAACTGCATACTTTGATAACTACCTATCTAACGATAGAGTGCACATGAAAACCACACCATGAATCCAAAGCCAAAAGGCGAGGGCTGTGCTAGCATATATAATCAACCAACATTCCAAAAGACAAAAGACATCGGTCACTTAGGCAGCTCGCCCTCCTCCACTTGCTCGGGCTCCCTCCCTCCTTCCTTCTTCTTCTTACCCAAGTCTCCACTTGATGGATTGTCTCCCCTCTTCCTCCGCTTCCTAGAACGGCTTCCGCCCTTTTCCTTCATCCCTTTGGGTGGGGATGGGAAAAGAGTGGCTGGCGGGATCTCCTCATATTCGTCACTGATCTCTGTGATCTCATCATTAGGCGATATCTCCCTTATAGGTGGAGGAATACCCTCGCGTGAAAGTGCAATGCTGGCAGCACGCTCTCTTTCCTTTGGAGCCCAGTGTTTGACACCACCTTTTGCTAAACTTTCTTTGTAGCCTAAAGTTTTCTGGCTCCACTTTCTGCAGTTGTTTATACGTCTCTACGTCCTTCTTCCATGATGCCTCTACATCGGCCTTTTCTTTTAAATATTCCTGCTTCTTCGCAGCAACCTCCTTTTCCCTTTGAACCTTGGTTGTAGCATCTTGTTCGGCTTTCTTCCTAGCATCCACCAGAGCCGCCTGCCGGGCCAAATTGTCAGCTACCTTTTTCTGCTCTTGCTCCTCGGCTCTGGCACGTAAGCCAACCTGCTGCTCTTTTAGCATCCCATGAATCGTGGACTCGCTCACTTCCACAGTTTCTGTCGTCTGACCCTCCTATCCATCTCTCTCCATGAAAGAACTAAAGTACGCCAACTTCTCCTCAGTGAGCGGAATCTCCGTACCTCCTTCCACGTAAAGAAGGCCCGCGAAACCTGCTACTTTGATCTTGGGTTGCCCAGACTGAGTTTGGTCCACCTCATAGTCATTTCTATTCCAAAGGGCCCTACATATCCAAGAAAAGTCTTGTCAGTCGGCTAAATTCCCGCATGCCCAGATGTTTAAGTACTTACTAAAGGTGCGACATTACCTACCGACACCTACGGTGCAGTTCCGGCAGGCATTAAGCCCCCGCACGTCGTCCGGATCAAACTCTCAAAACCGAACCCCGGTGTATCTGGATCGTATTCATGTATGATGAAGGGAGTAACTTGCAAGTTAACCATTGGCGCAAACGGCCCAACTGGCTATTAGGAAGAGCTTCCTCCGTTAAACTCATGGGCCACCACCAAACTGTCAGCATTCACAGTTTTTCCTTTTGTGGCGGCCCGCTCCATCATAGCGTCATTGCTTAGCAGCTCTCTGTCCTCCTGTGGCTTCAAGCGTTCTACCTCTTTCAAGTGAGAAAACCTGAAATCAACTTCAACAATGGCATCCACCTCCTGTAGATTGACCTCAAATACCAACAGCTTATCCATAACTTGGCTGGAACCCGGGAGTAATTATCATCCCATGAAAGATCGCGGTACTTAAGCAATTTGACATACATATCCCATATGTAAGTGTAACACCCCGAATTTTCTGTTAACGTTAAATTAACGAATTAATGAATACTTAATTATAAATGTGAGAATTAAGGGAAACGGGTTATGCCATTGCGTTCATCTCGGAATTCTGGTTGAGATAGAGACTGAGTTTGCGTAAAACGGATATCGGATGAAGGAGATATGGACGAATGAAGTCAGGCGGAAAGATAGAAAAAAATAAATACTGCACTGGCGCACATGGGAAGTGCGCCAGTACAAATTTGCACTGGTGCACCTGCCAAGTGCGCCCAGGCCGAGCGGCAGGCCTGCATAGCTTTCTGGTTCAGTCTGATCCATGTTGTGACTCATTGCTGAGTCCTTTCTGACTCCTTGTCGAGTCATTAGGGCTGACTTGTCACCCTATCTTGACTGAGTGGTTTTGATTAACCCTAAGATCATCCGACAACTATAATTAAATTGAAATTCTATATAAACAACCTTGGTCTCAACCTAAATCCACACAAATAAAATAGAGCTAGAGCCATCATGCTTCTGGAAGGAAGCCAAGAGTAGCCTCCACTTGAAGAAAGATTAGAGACGAGTAAAACTAAAGTAAAAACAAGAATCAAACAACGTTTGTCTACCCAAAGGAAAGCATTTCAAATTTAGAACTCAGAATCCAGAATTCAAGTTCATCGTTTGCTGTAAGTATAGTGATTTTTCCGATGGGAATAAAATTAATATTTGATTCGATGTAAAATGGAAATGGAATTGTGCTATTGTATAACGACAATGTTAATTGATATTTATGTGTTGCAATGATTGTGGTATTGTGATGTTTGTGGTATAATTGACTTGATGTTGGATCCATTAGAATGTTTGTGGATTAATCTAGTTGATGTTGGATCTATTCAAATTCACATACAAGTTATTTGGTTCATATCTACACCTCTATGTTTAGGTGATTATGACAAGTTATATGTTGTACAATAGAACCTCTATGCCTAAATGATTAAGTTCATATACATGCTCATATGTTTATGCAAAATATGCAAGTTCATAATTGGATCCATGCCAAGATCCATTTTAATACAAGTTTCATGTTATAGTAGTAAACATGATTTGATCTAGTTCACACACATGTGATAAAATTATACATACTTTATGGACCATGTGTCATATTCTTGTCATATGTTAGTGATGTTCGATGTTATGCCTAGATCTAAACATGTTTAGGCTTATGTTGTCTAAATCATATGCTAATTCATGTGACACCTATTTAGTTAGAACCCTATTTCAATGCAGGTTCACATATATGTAAGTTGATTTAGTCTATGTTACAAATTCACATATATGTATGTTGATTTAGTCAACGTTGCAAGTTCACAATTATGATGTTCATATTGACTATGCCGAAAATGCCAAGTTTACACCTATGTCATGTTTATGTTAATGAATCTCTTTATGCCAATTTTGTGTACGCTAAATTAGGCTAAGTTTTTAGCCTCATAGTGTATGCTAAAAATCATGCGGACGGAAAATTAGGCTAAGTTGTTAGTCTAATATTTAGACGTGGTAACATTGGGAAAAATTGGTAATTATATGAAACTTGACATAAATTGGTGAAAAACATATAAAGTTGGCATGTTTGTCACATGCCAAAATTGGTGGCATTTAAATGGTATAAATCCTTATAACAAAAATGATGAACTTGGAAAGTGGGCCATAACATTTAATTGATAACAAATTTACATATAATAAGTAATAGAGACAAATATGTAAATTTAGAAAATACGAATATGCTTAAACCGAGGTTGGATTGAGTTGTGATGTAAACCTGCCCGGACCTGCCCGGCTGTCCAGTAATCACAACAATACATATCCAATGTGGGTGGTTAGGCATTGAGCCCAATAAGGACCCGAGGTTAGACTGAGTTATGATGTAAACCTTCCCGGAACCGATCGGCACATCCAGTAACCGTAACAATACCTGTCTAATGTTAGTGGTCAGTGCTTTAACTAATTAAGGTTAAGGACAAGTCAGGATGGTAGGGTTAAGTTAACTAAAACACTTAACCAATTCAACATGTTAATTAATCTTATGGGTGGGGTTAGGTAAATACAGACACTTAACCACTTAACATGTTTGACTAGAAAACCCTAGTAACGGGGACCCATTTCAGCAGTAACCTAATTAGGTACCATGGTACCTTGAAACTAGGCAGGGTGGGGCACGATTACTGGGCTGGTTGTAAGCAGTCAAAAGCGACGGCGGTTGGTGCAGCAGTGTGGGTTCTAATGGAGTGCGGGCGTGCACACACTTCGGAGCAGACAAACAGGGCACTGGGCACCAGTAGTATTACCTATGCATTCTAGGATTGTGTCGGGTCGCCACCATGGGGCTTGATACACCGCATGGTGGGACCAGCATAGGTATCTACACTCATTGGGGGCCGTATGACACATATGATTTTGCGAGTAGGAGTCGATCTTTCGAAAAGGGATCACTTCACCCCAATCATGGGGTGGCAGTTGAGAAAATACAATTAGGAGCAGAGATATAATGTGGGGTGCGATAGTATATTCGATTCAAACTGCTTTATCTTAATTTATGATACTTCCCTATTTCCAGTTTATACCTATCATGCCCTTTTTCTTATTCTCATACTGAATAGTCACTAGACTTACCAGGCTTTATGTCTGAATCTATTTTTCTTTCGTCTTCTTTTCTTTTGTCCCCCCGGTCTACAGGGAGGAAACAATCCAGCTTAGTCAGACTCTTTGCAAACTTCAAGATAGTAGATGTATGGTTAGGACTCTCTTTCCTTGGCTATGGCTTTTGGACACGTTCTATGGGAATTTATGCAACTTTTATTATGTTTTATGCTTCTTTATTTAATAATCAAGAAGGAAATGATGATGTAATGTTTTGGAAGTTATTATGAGACAATTATGGAAATGTTTTGTATGAACACGTATTTATGAAATAAAATCTGTTTATTTTCCGTTGTTTATATATATGTGTTTATATATTTGTCTTGTGTTTTATCTGTGACTTTTACTTATAAACCTCCACCGAAGTTAAGGCATTCCCTTTGTGAGTGACCTTAATGGAGGTGGGGTGTTTCACTTGGTATCAGAGCACAGATTTACCAGACTAGATAAAAGTTTTTGAAACTATTTTCAAAAAGAAGTATAAAGTAGCATTTTTTTTAAGAAAAAGCGTTGTTTTTAAAAGGCATAATTCCCCAAAGCCATATGCACTATCTCTCTATCCTTTTGTTTTGAACCCTTCCTTTTTGTTTCAGCATGTATGGAGATCTTAACCTTCTAGAAGGAGTACCGATACCTGGCTGGTTCCGAAGGTACCTAGAGGCTAGGGCCAATGGTGTGGGCCCTGCAGACATTCCTCCTCCCATAGTGGCAGCGGTTCCTCCTCCTCCTCGTGGAAATACTTTCACTAAGACGTGTAGAGACTTTAAGGCTATGGGTGGAAAGGACTTTTATGGAACTGAATCCTTTGTGGTAGCAAGGAACTGGCTAAAGGAGACCGAAGATTTGTTCGTCATCTTCGAAGTTGACGACCGGCAAAAGATATAGCTAGCAGTGTGGTTGCTTAAAGATGAAGCTTCCTATTGGTGGGAAGTTACCTATGCTGAGAGGCTAGTGGAAACTTGGGAAGATTTCAGGATGAGGTTTGAGATGAAATTCCTCTCCCAAGCTGAAAGAAGTCTGCAGATGGAGAAGTTCCTAACTCTTAAGCAAGGGAGTATGACGATCAGGGAGTACGTCAATCAGTTTAATCAGCTGGCCAGATTTGGGCTGGATTTAGTAAACACTCAACACAAGAAGGCCCTTCGCTTTGTTAAAGGTCTGAATGAGACTCTGCACAGCCTTGCTATGACTCATATACCCATGGGAGCGACTTACGAAAGCTTGGTGGACATGGCGCTGCTACACGAGGAAGATAGAGGCAAGAAAGAGGCAAAAGCATAAGTGCCTCAAGACAAGAAGGGGAAGGGTCACAGAACAAGAAGGTTGATTCAAAGAAAGGCAGGAAGAACATCAAACCCCGTGAAAAGAGAAAGTGCAATTTCTGTGGCATTATTGGATATATAGTGAAAGATTGCAGAAAGAAGAAGGCAAAGATGAACGGTGGTTGTTTCCATTGTGGAGGGACTGGACACTTGGCTAAGGACTGCCCAAAGAAGCGAGGGCAGGGACAGAGGACTGGATCCACCTCAGGGGGACAGGTTCACGCGCTGGTGGCACCTCCACAGGAATGAGGTAGAAATATTTTCGTAGAAAGCTTAGTTTATCTTTATGATCATCCAGTTCGCACTCTCTTTGATTCTAGCGCATCACACTCCTTTATTTCATCTGCTTTAGTAGAATCTCTGCACCTAGACACTAGTATGGTAGAAGATCCCTTGGTTGTTTCAAATCCAATTGGGGGCTCGGCTTATTTGTCGATGGTTTGCTTGGATTTAAAAATCTCTATTCTAAGTGTTGAATTTAGATGTAGTGCCTTTGTCTTGGGCTTCTCGGGATATGGACTGATCTTAGGCATGGAATAGTTATCCAGTAATGGTGCCATTCCTGATTGTGAGAAGAGAATGGTTAGACTCTTGACTCGGCTCGTTAACACTCTAGAAATTTCTTGTAATCCTTTGAATGCTGTTATGCTTAGTTATCTAGAGTCGCTTGATGCTTCGGTTGCGAATTTGCAGTCGGTTAGGGTGGTCCGGGAATATCCGGATGTTTTTGAAGAGGTGAGGGGCTTACCTCCGAGGTGGGAAATAAATTTCTGCATATATCTTGTTGATAATGCAAAGCCTGTAGCTCTACCTATTAGACATATGGCTCCAAAGGAGAGAAAGGAGCTCAGTAAGCAAGTTAAGGAGCTTCTCGAGAAGGGGTTTATAAGGCGGAGTATCTCAGAATGGGGTGCTCTAGTGGTGTTCACCACCGAAGCAGATGGCTCACTATGTCTTTGTGTGGACTATAGGGAGCTAAACAAGCTGACTACAAAGAATAGATAGCTGCTACCCCGAATAGATGATTTGTTTGATCAACTTTTTGGTGCGTCGGTCTTCTCCCAACTTGATTTGGCTACTGGATTCCATCAGCTAAGGGTAGCTGAAGATAGCATTGATAAGACGGCATTCAGAACCCCAGACGGTTTCTTCGAGTGGCTTGTCATGCCTTTCGGTTTGACAAACGCACCCGCTTATTTCGTGGACCTAATGAGCAGGGTGTTCAGAGAATTCCTCAACAAGTTTGTGGTCGTCTTCGTAGACGATATTTTTATCTTCTCAAAGAATGTGGAAGAACATGCTCAGCATCTGAAGAAGATCATGGAAACTCTTCGAGCTCATCAGCTAAAAGCCAAATTCTCCAAGTGCCACTTTTGGAGAGAAGAAGTAAGGTTTCTTGGACATAAAGTGTCCAAAGAAGGGTTAGCTGTGGAACCCTAGAAAGTGGTGGCAGCGCAAGATTGGAAGACACCAAGAAATGCAACCGAAGTCTGAAGCTTTCTTGGGCTAGCGGGTTTTTACCGGAAGTTCATTAGAGATTTCGCGAAAATCTCAGCTCCAATCACAAGGCTAACAAAGAAGAATCTAGCGTTCGCTTGGGATTTGGATTGTGATATTGCTTTCCAACGCTTAAAAAAGGCTCTTACAACAGCCCCAGTTCTGACTTTGCCCAATGGAAGCAAGATGTTCACAGTATATACGGATGCTTGTGGTACGGGACTAGGCGTTGTTCTGATGCAAGAAGGGAAGGTAGTAGCTTATGGTGGAAGATAATTGAAAGTTCATCGAAGGAACTACCCAACCCACGATCTTGAGTTGGCCGCCATTGTCTTTAAGCTTAAGTCTTGGCGCCATTATCTCCTAGGTGAGAAGTTCGAATTATATACTGACCATAAATCGTTGAAGTATCTTTTCTTGCAGAAAGATCTTAACTTGAGGCAGCAAAGGTGGATGGAGTTCCTTGCCTCGTATGATTTTGAGATTTCCTATACTCCTGGCAAGGGCAACATAGTAGCAGACGCGTTGAGTAGAAAGAAGCTGACCTTAAGCCCTCTCTTTGTAGAAAGGCAAAGCTTGGAGTATATAGCCAGTTTTGACTTTAGGCCCTCCTCTGATTTTGTACCTGGTCTGTTGGCATCACCAGAAGTACGGCCCACTCTTTTAGACTCAACAGGGGCCGCACAATGTGAAGACCCTCAGCTTGTTGATGTGATTGATAAGCTAATTAGGGGTGAAACTTCCAGTCACCTCAATAGGTACTCCATCGATGATAAGGGTTAGCTGAGGCGAGATGGAAGACTATGCATCCCACAAGCTAGGGATTTGGTAAAGATGGTTCTCGAAGAAGCACGCCATTCCAAGATGACAATACACCCAGGTGGAGACAAGATGTACAAGGACGTAAAGAGAGTTTTCTTTTGGAACGACATGAAAAAAAATGTGGCAGATTTCGTTTCTAAGTGCATGACATGCCAACCGGTCAAGGTGGAACAAAAGAAGCCTGGAGGACTGCTTCATCCTCTAGAAGTCCCGCAGTGGAAGTGGGATAGCATTTCAATGGATTTCATTGATGGGTTGCCTAGGTCAAGAAGGGGCAATACTAGCATTTGGGTAATAGTGGACATGCTCACAAAAAGCGCCCACTTATACCTATCAAGAGTAGAAGGGCTACCTCGTCTCTAGCTTCTCTTTATCTCAAGGAAATAGTTCGACTCCATGGAATACCCTCCAGCAAAGTGAGTGACCGAGATCCTATCTTTTCAAGCGAATTTTGGCGGAGTCTGCAAGAAGCAGTAGGCATACAGTTGTGCTTGAGCACAGCCTATCACCCCCAAACTGATGGTCAGACGGAAAGGGCGAACAGAGTGTTAGAAGATCCTCTGAGACTATGCATTCTTGACTTTAGAGGGACATGGGAGGATCATCTTCCTTTAGTGGAATTCGCCTACAACAACAGCTACCAAGCCACCATCGGCATGGCGCCCTTCGAAGCTCTATATGGAAGACCCTGCCGATCACCAACTTGTTGGTGGGAGTCTACAGACAAGCTTATACTTGGGCCAGACATGATTAGAGGGACTTCAGAAAAAGTGGACTTGATACGAAGGGGAATAAAGGCTGCCCAAGATAGACAGAAATCCTACGCAGACAAAAGAAGGACTGACCTTGAATTTGAGGTTGGGGACAGGGTTTTCCTTAAGGTATCTCCTTTAAGGAACGTCATTCGCTTTGGATCCGTAGGAAAGCTAGCACCAAGATTTATAGGGTCGTTCCCTATCACCGAGAAGATTGGGAAGATGGCTTATAGAGTAGAGCTGCTCGAAAGGTTGGCTAGAATTCACAATGTCTTTCACGTTTCTCATCTCCGAAAATGTCTACTTGAGTCTGCGGAAGTGGTGGAGCCAAGCATTCCAGAAGAAGCTGAAGTGGAACGTGAAGCAACTGTGAGAAGAGTTCCAACCCGCATCTTAGGAACTGAAATCAAACAGCTACGCAACCGCGAAGTCAAGCTTGTCAAAGTTCAGTGGAGTGACGCCGGGGAAGACGCAACTTGGGAAACTGAGGAAAGAATACGTGCGGCCTACCCTTTTCTTTTTGAGGTATATTTTTGATCTCTCTTTTTCCTTAAGTTGTGCTTGTATCTATCTTTTTAGGTATATCTCCTTGATATTATCCTTTGTCCTTAGGTGGAAACCCCTTTGGATGTAAACATGTAATTGAAACATGTTATGGTTGATGGTTGCAAGTGGTTGCAAGTGGTTTCTAGTGGTTGCTCGTGGATGCATATACACACACACTCTAGGTTTTAGATCGGCTCCATCACTTCATATTGCATATGCATATATGTATTAATATTTGTATGTGGTTGAAACTTGATATGTTGTCATATGGATGTCACATTTGTATGAATGGTTGCACACTCAAGTAGAATTATGAGTAGGGAAAAATTTGCGTACATAATGGATTCATGACACTTACATGATTCGCATTAAGGAGGTCAACTGAATCAGTAGACCGCCTGATTATTGCATTAGATAAGGACATGTACACACACTATGCATATGATCATGAAGCATTAGAAGTCTTTTAAGGACAATGGACGCTTGTGTTTGTTGGTTGAGTAGATGAACGATTGGATGTTAGGATTTACGTTCTTTCAGACTTGAAGATTTCGGGGACGAAATCCTTCAAGGAGGGGAGAATGTAACACCCCGAAATTTCTGTTAACGTTAAATTAACGAATTAAAGAATACTTAATTATAAATGTGAGAATTAAGGGAAACGGGTTAAGCCATTACATTCTTCTCGGAATTATGGTTGAGATAGAGTCCGAGTTTGCGTATAACGGATATCGGATGAAGGAGATATGGACGAACGAAGTTAGGCGGGAAAGAAAGAAAAAAAATATTGCACTGGCGCACTTGGAAAGTGCGCCGGTACAAATTTGCATTGGCGCACCTGCCAAGTGCGCCCAGGCCGAGTAGCAGGCCTGCACAGCTTTCTGGTTCAGTCTGATCCATGTTGTGACTCATTGCTGAGTCCTTTCTGACTCCTTGCTGAGTCATTAGGGCTAACTTGTCACCCTATCTTGACTGAGTGGTTTTGATTAACCCTAAGATCATCCGACGGTTATAATTAAATTGAAATTCTACATAAACAACCTTAGTCTCAACCTAAATTCACACAAATAAAATAGAGCTAGATCCGTCATGCTGCAGGAAGGAATCCAAGAGTAGCCTCCACTTGAAGAAAGATTAGAGACGAGTAAAACTAAAGTAAAAACAAGAATCAAACAACGTTTGTCTACCCAGAGGAAAGCATTTCAAATTCAGAACTCAGAATTCAGAATTCAAGTTCGTCGTTTGTTGTAAGTATAGTGATTTTTCTGATGGGAATAAAATTAAGATTTGATTCGATGTAAAATGGAAATGGAATTGTGCTATTGTATAACGACGATGTTAATTCATATTCATGTGTTGCAATGATTGTGGTACTGTGATGTTTGTGGTATAATTGACTTGATGTTGGATCCAGTAGAATGTTTTGGATTAATCTAGTTGATGTTGGATCTATTCAAATTCACATACAAGTTATTTGGTTCATATCTACACCTCTATATTTAGGTGATTATGACAAGTTATATGCTGTACAATAGAACCTCTATGCCTAAATGATTAAGTTCATATACATGCTCATATGTTTATGCGCAAGTTGCAAGTTCATAATTGGATCCATGCCAAGATCCATTTTAATACAAGTTTCATGTTATAGTAGTAAACATGATTTGATCTAGTTCACACACATGTGATAAAATTATACATACTTTATGGACCATGTGTCATATTCTTGTCATATGCTAGTGATGTTCGATGTTATGCCTAGATATAAACATGTTTAGGCTTATGTTGTCTAAATCATATGCTAATTCGTGTGACACCTATTTAGTTAGATCTCTATTTCAATGCAAGTTCACATATATGTAAGTTGATTTAGTCTATGTCACAAATTCACAAATGTATGTTGATTTAGTCTACGTTGCAAGTTCACACGTATGATGTTCATATTGACTATACCGAAAATGCCAAGTTTACACCTATGTCATGTTTATGTTAATGAATCTCTTTATGCCAATTTTGTGTACGCTAAATTAGGCTAAGTTTTTAGCCTAATAGTATACGCTAAAAATCATACAGACGAAAAATTAGGCTAAGATTGTTAGCCTAATAATAAGACGGGGTAACGTTGGGAAAAATTGGTAATTATAGGAAACTTGACATAAATTGGTGAAAAACATATAAAGTTGGCATGTTTGTCACATGCCAATATTGGTGGCATTTAAATGGTATAAATCCTTATAACAAAAAATGATGAACTTGGAAAGTGGGCCATAACATTTAATTGATAACAAATTTACATATAATAAGTAATAGAGACAAATATGTAAATTTAGAAAATACGAATATGCTTAACCCGAGGTTGGATTGAGTTGTGATGTAAACCTGCCCGGACCCGCCCGGCTGTCCAGTAATCACAACAATACCTATCCAATGTGGGTGGTTAAGCATTGAGCCCGATAAGGACCCGAGGTTAGACTGAGTTACGATGTAAACCTGCCCGGAACCGACCGGCACATCTAGTAACCGTAACAATACCTGTCTAATGTGAATGGTCGGTGCTTTAACTAATTAAGGTTAAGGAAAAGTCAGGATGGTGAGGTTAAGTTAACTAAAATACTTAACCAATTCTACATGTTAATTAATCTGATGGGTGGGGTTAGGTAAATACAAGCGCTTAACCACTTAACATGTTTGACTAGAAAACCCTAGTAACAGGGACCCATTTTAGCTGTAACCCAATTAGGTATCATGGTACCCAGAAACTAGGCAGGGTGGGGCATGATTACTGGCTGATTGTAAGCGGTCAAAAGCGACGGCGGTTGGTGCAGCAGTGTGGGTTCTAACGGAGTGTGGGCGTGCACACACTTCGGAGCAGCCAAACAGGGCATTGGGCACCAGTAGTATGACCTATGCATTCTAGGATTGTGTCGGGCCGCCACCATGGGGCTTGATACACCCCATGGTGGGACCAGCATAGGTATCTACACATATTAGGGGCCGTATGACACATATGATTTTGCGAGGAGGAGCCATTCTTTAGAAAGGGGATCACTTCACCCCGATCATGGGGTGCCAGTTGAGAAAATACAAGTAGGTGCAGAGATATAGTGTGGGGTGCGATAGTATGTTCGATTCAAACCGCTTTATCTTAATCTATGATACTTCCCTATTTCTAGTTTATACATATCATTCCCTTTTTCTTATTCTCATACTGAAGAGTCACTAGACTTACCAGGCTTTATGTCTGACTCTATTTTTCTTTCGTCTTCTTTTCTTTTATCCCCCCCTCCCCCAGGTCCACAGGGAGGAAACAACCCAGCTTAGTCAGACTCTTTGCAAGCTTCAAGATAGTAGATGTATGGTTTGGACTCTCTTTCCTTGGCAATGGCTTTTGGACACGTTCTATGGGAATTTATGCAGCTTTTATTATATTTTGTGCTTCTTTATTTAATAATTAAGACAGAAATGATGATGTAATGTTTTGGAAGTTATTATGAGACAGTTATGGAATTGTTTTTATGAACACGTATTTATGAAATAAAAGTCTGTTTATTTTCCGCTGCTTATATATATATGTGTTTATATATCTGTCTTGTGTTTTATCTGTGACTTTTACTTATAAACCTCCACCGAAGTTAAGGCATTCCCTTTGTGAGTGACCTTAATTTAGGTGGGGTGTTTCAGTAAGCCTCCAAATCCTATCCGCTTGGGCCGCGGCATCCTCAGCTGCAATTCTGAGCCCCTCTACCTCACTCGCATGCTCGGCCCTCACTCCATTCAATTGGTTGAACGTATCTCGAGTTGTTTCCTACGCCTTTTCTTTATCTTTCATGGCCTCTCCAACCAGCCTCTTTAGATTAGCGATCTCCTTCTTTTGCCTCTGAGTTTCTGCATTCTTAGTGCCCAACCTCTCATTCTCCTTCCTCAAGGCCTAATTCTCCTCCTGGAGTTGGGAAACCTTTCATTATCCTTCTCCAGTTGGGTGTTGACTCTTTCCAGTTCGGATTTATCCCACTTGAAGGCCGTATTCTTGGTTTTAAGCTTGGCCGTTGTATCCTTCAAATTCGAAGTTGCATGCTTCGCCTCCCTCTGCAACATATTGTGTGTCTCCTTCATTTCTGCTATGTCAACAACAAAAAGTTAGTGTTCGAATGGAGCACTACGAGTACAAAAATTGCCTACAACATAACGATGAGCCTCACTTCTTTCTTTCTATAGATTTCGAACGGTCGTCCGCTCAACATCGATGGTAAGACCACCGTTCTGGATCTCCACATTCTTAGCCAAATAGAGTCAGAGAGATGCCCAACGTACCTGTTGAACTCCGGGACATTGCGATAAGCATGGTACACTTTCTTCCATATGAGAGTGGTGTCTTCCTGAGGAGTCGGACTAATATCCGACATAAACATCAACGCCTCAAAGTAATACCTTGGGAATTATCTCTTCAGGAGGGCAGTCTTCTCCTCGTTGATCAGCTAGGGGCTTCTGGTCCTCCCCTTGATGTTCTTGTCCTTGGTGGCCCACGACCCAACGGCTGAACAAGTTGACAGTCAGATCTGTGAACGAGCTCCACAGGAGGGATAAGGAGTGGGAGCGTCAAAGCTTGCAATCTGGTACCCACGGTCTCAAGCACTGAATATGCCTCTGACAATCTAAGTGGTGGTGGAAATTCGGAGTGTGGTTGATATTGGTGACCGCCACCGCAACCATGATAGTGAGAGGACCTAGGCAATCTGTCCCCTTTCTTAAAACCGCTCAAAACCGAGATCTTTTGCGATCTCCGGCCCCCCGATCCATAGCTTCGATGCCTATCATCGCCACCTAAGTTTGTCGTTACACCTGCACAAAGCAATGAAAAATATCCAACCAAGGCACTTCATGCACGTGAGAAAAATGTTGTGTTATGTAATGTTCATGTATGTATTCCCAAAGTGCGCTCTCCACACACCAGACTGAGTCCCGCTAGGAGGAGTTGTCCCTCCGACGGGTAAAGTCAAGCTTCCAGAACTTGTGCCACTAGGCTAAGACGGTGGAATCTTGATTGGAACATCATCCAATCCCTTAAACTGATCCGCTCTCTCCAATGAAGCAGCGATCAGAGGAGTGGTTATAGGGGGAACCGACGCTCCCGTTTTAGCCACAACATTTGTAGGCTGGACGGGAGTGGATGGCCGACCATCTCCTCCATCAACTGCTTCCTCGACATGATTACCACTTGCACCAGCACCCTCCTGAATCTTTGCCGCCTTGGGACTTTTAGTCATGGAGGGACGAGCTTTCCGCTTACGACCCTTCCCTTCCTCAGGGTCTTCGCTCCCCTTTCCTGAAGTAGTCATGGGGAATATTCTCCAGTTTCATGGGAGCAAGCCTGTCCGACGAAGGGCCTCCTCATCCAAAATCTTCTCCGTTGAGCGAATATCCTTCGGAATAGCTTTCAAATGCGTTGCATGTTCCTGGTATTCATCACCCTTCGGCACCGGTAGAATTCCTGTTATAGAAAACCGAGGTCAACACTGAATTCGTAATTCGATCGACAACAATCTAGTGAGAACGTGCATACTTACTTCCCTCCAGCCATTGTCTCGCAATACCCGAAGGGTAATTAACAAAGAACCACTCAGACTTGAACAACCCATGTCTGGTACATGACCCTTCAATGAACCGACCACTGCGTATTGCTTCCAGGAAGTAAAGGAAAGGCGAAGTCTTGGGTCTCTTTTTGATCTGAAACAAGAACTGGATGTCCTCTTTGGTGGGTTCCGTATCCAGGTACTCTCTAAATAAACGACATGTGCCGAGAAGGAAGGCACATCCATTGGGATGAAGCTGTTAGGAGCTAATTGGAAGTAATGCAGCATGTCACGAATAAAGTCACAAGCCGAGGGCACACACACCCCGCAACACACATGAGCCTGTTCCATGTGGTATATCTCACAGGCGGAGCATGTGCCCAGTCTCCCTCCTCGGGAACTAGGATGTGGGTCTATTGTACACCAAACATTGCGCAAATGTGCTTCAGAGCATCTCCATCCATGATTGAGCGTCCCGAATCTGGCAGATTTTCAACATTTTTGGTGCCTAACATCGCATTCGGAGCCTCAGGTACGTCACTCATCACAATATTCACGTCCTCCTCGGATCTCTCCACAAATTTAGTAACACCTCCCATTGCCGACGGATCAGTCGAGCGCTCAGCCGTTTGATGTAAGCCACGATTAGGTGCTTTTGGTGAATTTGTAAATTGGGAAGGGGTTGACTCTAAAGAAGTCTCAAGCTGTTATCCCCAGGACTAGTGCTTTTAGTTGAGTCTGACTGGGATAGCGAGTGCTGAGAAGCTTTAGCTTCTGAGTGTTGCTGAGTTTTGGATCGTGTCTCCATTGCAAGCTATACTTCAATATAGTTGCACTAGACATCATTTGTAAAACCTATACCCCTCATGTTGGTGTGAACTAACGTGAAAGCGTGTAGTGTAGTGCGGTGACAATGCAACTATAGTCGAAGCAAATTCGAAACACGATGACGATCGCTGCTGTAGTATAATAGTAACCATCGTCATCATTGACCGATATTCTTGATTTCATGCTGAGTCGCGACTATATTGTGACGAGGATCGGGAGACAAATCATAGTCAATAACGTCCAAATTTTCAATGGTCCGGGCTATATGCTATAAGTCCTACGTGCGTAGTTTAATCCTGTCTGATCACGAAAAGTCACCCAGTCAGCATGTGACCTCGCATCGCCAAAGAGACACGAGATCGCATTACAAATGATGCGAAGTCACATCACAAATAGCACGAAATCGCGTCAACGTGACAATAGCAAAATGCATCACTCAAGTAATGCGGCATTGCATCATAATGATGCAAGGACGCGCATCGCAAGTGATGTGGAATCGCATCACCAAAGCGATCCGATATCACATCAGAAGGATGCGAGAGCTTGCATCATAAGGGATGCGATATCGTATCACAGTGATGCGAGAACTCTCATTGTAAGAGATGCGAAATAACATAACTGAAGTGATGCAATATCGCATCACAGTGATGCGAGAACTCGCAACGCAAGAGACGTGGAGTCGCATCACCGAAGTGATGGGATATAATGTCACAAGGATGCAAGAGCCCGCATCATAAGGGATGCGAGATTGCATCACCAAGATGATGTGACATCGTGTCACCTCAATGCAAGAACTCAAATCATAAAGCGAGGCAGGCCTCTATGCGGTGAAGGAGGCAGTGCGCCTCCCCTTTCTTCCACCTACTCTGTCCCTTTTTACAATCGTCCACCATTAATACCTTAAATAAGTTTGATCTGGAAAGAGGATGGGGAAAAGTGTTGGAAGGGGGAGGAGCTTCGTCTTTTATAAGGGGGCGGGCTTTGGCCAATCTGTTTCATTGCACAGCCCATCAGGATGCGACACAACGCATCCCACTAGGATGCGATCTATCGCATCCTTTTATGATGCGATTTACATGCAAAAATGGGGAAGTATATATATATATATAATATGTATGTATATATGTGATGTGGTACATATATATATTTTTATACATAACTACAAATATATTCACATATATGTGAATGTACAGGGGTATGTTTAAGAATACATGCGTACTTATGTACTGACCTCCCGTCCAGTGCTTCATTTCCTAATCGTGGTCACATCGCGCAAAACCCTAAAAAGATATATGAGCGCGAGTGCACGTCTACAACTACTCGTTTACGCTAAGTTGTAAATGAGAGTCGACAACTAACATCTAAATTTCATGAATAAGGTAGGACAAGATGATTAATAAGATACAAACGAATCAGAATGCTCAACAAACCTAAAGCTTCTCGTTTCTCCATAACTTCCTCCTCAACAAAAAGCACATCCTGCAAAGGCAAGACCTACTTTAGTAGGCAAATGTTAACCGATATTTTCGTCCGGTTCCTAAAATTACACAAGACCCACTTGACTCAACACGTCACATGGTGTTAAAGCTTGAAGAGTTGCCAAGTTGTTGAAGGTTTGGACTGAGAAGAGGTCGAGCAAGGAATAGCTTCACACACCCTCGCCTCACCTCGCCTCATAAGCCCTCGCCTCACTCCGGTTCACTTCTCACCAACTCACATCACTCAATAGCACCCCACATCGCACCAAGCAAGGTGTGATGCAATCGCATCCACCAGGATGCGATGACATCACGTCCCTCAAGATGTGATGACATCGCGTCCCTCAGGATGCGATGACATCGTGTCTAACAGGATGCAACGGGATTGCATCCATCAGGATGCGAAGAGCCGCATCTCTCAGGATGCAATGTCATCGCATCGCTCAGGATGCGATGTCATCGCATCCCTGGGAGGCGACGCCTCATGGACACATCGCATCCTAACTGGGATGCGATTTTTCCGTTAATACTCATATGTGATGCGATTTCCTGTGGTACATAAGCCTGTGATGCGATTTTTTGTTGTGTGTTCCTCAAATCCTACCTATTGTCACCTAACCACTCCACTATCAATACCCCCAAGCTCATTTTTTACAAAGGCTGCAAATTTGCTGATTTGACACCTCCCTAGAGTTCCAAGGAACTTCTCTAATGGCATCTTCACTTTGAGGAAGAAGAAGGACAAAATCTACTTTTTCCATATAATCACATACGATGACTATGACTCCAAATTACATGAAAATGTTGTAACTAAAAGTCTAGAAGGGGCTTATAGCTTGTAAATCATTACAGTCAATAAAATCTCAACAGCTCTTCCATAATGGACGTAGGCCCCTTATGGGACCGAACCACTATAAATATCTTGTGTCAATTACTGCTTTTCTGCACTTTTTTTCTGTACGTGAAACTGAATTCTTAAGTAAATAAGAATCTTAGATGTTGATGACTTTTTTTAGCGTCAACGATGGCTAATAAATAGGTAGGAGATGAGTTTGTGAATAATTTACTATTGTGGTACTAGTTATGATCTACATGAAAGGCAATAGATGAGTTTGTTTCATTTTTGCTTTTTATCTGTTAGTAATAGTTATGATCTATGCATTATATTTTGCGTTATAAGCATTGAATGATAATTGAAACATTGAAATGAAATAATTTTGAAGTGTTAATTTTATCATTTCTTAAGCTCTCAAGACAACACACTTACCTGTTTACATACTCAGAGCATCTCCAGTAGTTTGGGGTAGGGATTTTCGTTTTTCCGCACCCTAAACTATTGGAACGAGGGAATACCCAACGGTTTTTGGATCAGGCGTTTGTTCAACAAATGCCTGGTTTCCATGAATTTGTTGGGCATTAGCAGGAACAATGCCTGTGTCTATAAGAGGGCAGGCGTTTGTTCAACAAACACTTAAGGGCGAGGGGTTTGTTGAACAAATGCCTCACCCTTCTGCATATATCACCTCCCGCTCAAACATTTATTTTCATTTATTTTACTTTAAACATTCTCGACAAACTAAAATGCTCAAACAGTAAATGGTCTGCAACTGAGTTACTTATACTTGTGAAAGCTTATATTGAGATTGATGAAAGATACAATACTATACTGTAAAATGGTGGTGGATTAAGCCATGAAATGTTTTGGCACTTGTGCAAGAAACTTACAACAACTATCCCGAATGCCCCTCGAGACAGTCTACTATAGATGTTCATAAAACTCATAGTGCTTTTTGGTAAGCTTGTCTTCGTTACCGCGAGATTATCGAGCTAGTTGAAGATGGGGATGTATTTAAAGCAAATCATTTCACTTTCGATTCACGATACCTTTTAGAACACAGAACAAAGTTCATTGGTCATGAAGCATATGAAGTTCATTACAGCTGGCTAACACGCTTTGGATTTGAATAAGCTATAATTTTTTATGTGTTATGCAATTATGTTGGTTGTATCGTTTTATTTATCTTAGTTGTATCATGATTGTATCGTTAGTAAGGGTCTTCCTCCTTTTATTTATCTTAAATGCTTTTGTTTATGTAAGTTAGCAGGGGTCATTCTCTTTATATTTAATTTATTTATCTTAAGTACCTATGTTCACAAACCATTTTAAACAAGTTTGAATAAGACATACAAACATTGTTTACTACTCGGTAATTTGTTAATTCAAGTACCCATTAAAAACAAACGACTTCCATCCAATTCGAGTAACCATTAAAAAAAACTAGATGAGGTAGAAGAAAGGATATAACTTGCATACCACTTCGTTCAATACAACAAATTATTGGACAAAGCATACAAACATCGTTTGACACAACATATAAATATGACTCAAATACAACATAACTTTGAAAACAAACATATAACTACGACCCAATACAACATAACTACGACCCATAGTTTCGGGGTAAACCATAGCACCCAATAGGCATTTCATTCTTTACTGCAACATTCATTCTTTCCAAGCAAGACTAAGCACAACTTGCATCTTAAGTGTGTATTGGACATCCCTCTCCATAAACGGTGGAACGATCCATGAAAAAAATTACAACTTGCCAATCCTTGGCGATTATGTGCATCAATGTACGCTTTGCAACCATAAAAACAACGACCTGCATTCTTTTGACTTTTAGAAACAAGCACATTACATTTGACTCTGCAATAGCAAAGGACTGAACGACCCGTCATGCTAGAGCTTGACCTATCGAGATTCTTCGAATCTTGCAATGTATCCAACTACATGATTCATACTTTATCAACAAATGCAACGCATCTCATACAACGGGCCTCACTCGAATTCAAAAGATGACAGCTGTACTACGTATGATAACATATGGAGGTCCGAGTGGCGCTCAAGATGAAAACTTAAAAGTGACGGAAATAACAGTATTAAAGTGCTTGGACCATTTTTTCCAAGCTATCATAGACATTTACGGCAATCAATACTTTCGTATACCAAACGAGGTCGATATAGCAATGTTAATGAATATGCATGGTAGTGGAGGAAGGCCTGGAATGTTAGGATGTTTAGACTGCATGCATTGGGACTGGAAGAATTATCCAAAAGCTTACACTAGAGCTTATCAGGGTAAGTCTGATACATCAACTATTATACTTGAAGCCATAGGGTCGTACGACTTATGGACGTGACATTCATTTTACGGAATGTTGGATTCAAACAATGATTTAAACATAGTTGAACGTTCAATGTTGTTTTAGATTTGGCAAACGGCAGATCAACTCCACGTACTTTTACTTTAGAAGGTCATGTGCATGACCATGGATACTATCTAGGCGACGGTATGTACCTGAAATGGAGTACCATTGTCAAGACAATTCCAAACCCATAAAACAATAAACAAGCAAGGTTTGTAGCAATGCAAGAAGGACAAAGAAAGGATGTTGAAAGAGCATTTGGTGTTCTTCAATCCAGATTTTCCATAGTAAGTAATCCATGCAGACTTTGGTCACCAGTTAAAATGACTAGGAAAATATACGCTTGTGTTATTTTATATAACATGATTATAGAGGATGAAAGAGTCATGGAAGACGATTTCAATTATGGGAGGGGTCTTCCACCACCTGATGTTTGACGTGAAAATATGATTGGAAGCGAACCTTTAGAGTGTTTGCACAGTCGGTTGCATAACATTTTGGGTGTACATTTCAAATTTTGTGAAATCTGATGTTTTGTTGCAGCTGCTCTTAGGGCTCTGATTTCCGAAACATAAGTCATGCATGTTTAGAATCAAATATGTAAAAATTCAATCATTCTAGGTTACATTCATATAAATTCAAAATCTTTTACTATTTAATAATTGAACGCATATTGCTACTCTTTAGTTGCTTTCATATGCGGGAATCTTGGCTTTATGTATTTCAAAATCTTGGCATCTAATGTTTGAACATATGTAGACAGAACTCACTCGTGTGCTTGAAATCCACTGGTAAAATATTTTAAGAACAAAGTGCATATATCCAATCAGAACTTAAAGCTGCGTTTCATCATAAGTCTTTGCATCATTGAAAGTTTCAAAATCTTTTGTACATGCAAAGGAAAATTTCTAGCTAAATCATATGTATGTATATTCTTTTTTTTTTCACAGAACTAATGCTCTGTTCTAGAATCATCAAGCTATCAAAGTTTCACAAAGCAACAATGATATATAATATGATTAAAAAATCAGACAAACAACTGTACCTACCATGAATTGGTTAACAGTTCACCTAAAGATACAAAAAACAAAATGGAAAAGAAAGATAAAGGAAAATGATAATTTCCATTATGAAACATCTAATATTACCTTATCATGTAATTTATGTGTATAATCTCCTTGAATCAGAGATTTTTTTCACACCGTGCACAATCTATGATAATGGATCTTCAAAAGTGAATGACTACGGTTTCCCCTTTTCTTTGCAGATCAAAGAACTCATACATCTACAGCTCTCTTCACCCGTATGATATTAACTGCCTGCTTGATGGTGCATCCAATGAAAGACAGACATAACGACACTGACAGGGATATGTTACCTTTCTCAACATGCAACCAAACAGTAACCAGACTCTTAGATTTATCTTAATGAAGAAGGAAAAGTATAATATACAAAACCTCAGATCCCCAGAACATAATGCCATGAATGGTCGATGTTTACAGTTTGCCTTTAAAAGCCAGCTACTTTTGTCTTTAACATCTTTGTGACTAGTTTTGCCTGATAAGAAAGTACCGTACATGTGCAGCCAATGGTTAGCAATTCTAATCCAAGCAATGAAAAAATTTGAAGCCAGGACTACATTGTTGAGAAAGGATAACCAATAAACATGCAATGCCAACCTTATCCGTTATCATCTCCAAGACAACTCCAATCGTTGACACTTGGTTAATTTATGTGCAAACCAACCATCAAATGCATCCAAGCAAAACTAATAAAAATAAAGAATGGAAAATGTAATTTGTTGTAAAAACATATTGCAAATGCAACAATGTTCGTGAGAATTCTTATGTAACCAATAACGTTGGGGATATAAAGATAAACAAACTCTGTTCATTGAGAAGAATTTGGAGCCACGTTTACTTTATATTACTGGCTTTATGGATTATGCTGCAGCAAACTGTCAAAAGAAGCTTTAGGCTTTGATCTTGCAACAAAGTACAACAGCTCCGATCAGTGGAACTATGGAGGTGATTCTGTGAGAAGTCTGGGTCCTGTGAGAAGTTCATCTTTCCACGCCCAATTATTGTGTGATGGATCATTAATATGGAATCCTATTCAGCCTCAGTTGAGGCCTTGCACCCTTGTACGGGGTGATGGAGGCATAGCACAAGAGGCTAGTGTCAAAGGTCAGAGGTTAGTAGCAGCGACCACCACACCCTAGCGTTTGTCTAATTCGTTGATGTTTTCTTCCTTAGTTTTTGAATGATGCTTTCTATTTTGCAAGACCTAGAACAAACCATTATATATGTATATTCAAGCTTCAAAAATCTTTGCATAAAATATAAGCATATATTCCAAGCTTTGCACTCATATTTAAGCTAAAGTGAGTATTTAATGCTACAAATATATTATGAAATTACACAATATTTGGAAAACTCGGGTGTATATAAAAATATTTATGTCGAACCTAACTCTTCCCAAGGCTTGAATATGAAATTTCTTTGAAACTACATGTTTGAAAAATTGCATGTGGTTATAAAATCATTTAAAACATTACAAAACATGTGCATGCTTCTTTTTATGAATCAATGTAAAACGGGCATAAATTTGGATGTTCATATAATTTTGAAATCATAATATACGAAGCTTTATAAACCTCCAAAATTAGTATGTTATGAAAACTTGCTATAGCAAAAGTTAAGAAGATGTGTGATCCTAGTCAACTTAAAACAAATTCACTTGAAGCCATTATGCCACAAAATCTGAAGCGCGGTACCTTTCAAAATATATTTTGTAATTCAGTATATTTGTTACATTGTATTTAAAGAAGGGCATTTTTGAAAGTTTGAAATTTACAACTTCTTAGCATCTTCTTATATATGGAAAACCTATATGCAAGTAAATTCGTACTTCTTATCTTCTATGCACTAAAAATTTAACAAACCTCTTAAAACTCACATATGTATTCAAAACCAATACTTTTTTTGAAAACTTATACATAATCATGGATATGGAGTGTGAAAACTAAATAATTTTTTTCCATCAAATTTAATATTTAAAAATACAAGTAAGCTAGAAAAAAAATTTAGCTTTTGAAAAAAATACTCTAGGGGAGTCGCATCCTTGGTATGCGATGATGTCACATCGAGTGGATGCGACGAAATCGCATCCGGTTGATGCGATGACCTCGCATCTCATAGGATGCAAACCCATCGCATCCGGGGGATGCGATTGCCATCGCATCTCGATGGATGCAATGGCATCGCATCTCAAGTGATGCGATGGCATCGCATCTCGCGGATGCGATGCGAGGGAAGCCGTGGGAGGCGTGATATGAATCATGTAACATGTCAAACTGTAATACACTATAAACCTAATAAACATTCAGAATTAACCGAAACCAGCATTACCGTTGCGTTCGTATTGGAATTCTGGTTCATGTAGACCCAAGTTTGAGTAAAACAGACAACGTATGAAGAAGTCATGGGCTCTAAAAGGTTGTATACATATATCAGGCTTATGTATAAATATAATAAACGATAATAATTCAAAACAATTCAAACGAACGAGCGGGAAAAAAAAGCGGCATGAAGACCCATCGCGGGTCGACCACACCCAGCCCGGGTCGACCCATGGGTCGACCCTAGGTTCGACCCATGGGGGTCGACCCTTTGTTCGACCCAATGGTAGGTGTCATGATCTGGATGAACTCTAAGATCTGAACCTGGATTTTTTTGCGTCCCTGTTCATGCTGACTCAGCATGACTTGTACGGTTCATATTTAAAACCTAGATCCAACGGTTAATGTTGGCTTTGTAACTCTATAAATAGATGGCTTCCCTCGTTCCGTAATTTACACAAATTCTTCACATCTTACTCTGCCTCTAAATTATTCTGAAAAATATAAACACATAATGGGGGGAATGCTGCTATAGATTGGATCAAACATAAGGAACATCAATCAAGAATTGCATACGTACACTTGGATTGGACTTTCTATGGCCTAGTGTTATACATATTTATCTTCACCAAGACTCACTGTGAGTTATAATTATTTACAAATCTGATTTCTTAGGCCTTGAACATGATAGTTAAATAAAACTGGTTAGGATCTATAATGTTAGTAAAACAAATATACATGTTTTCACTATTAATACATGTGATGTTATGCCAAGTTTTATCTATAACTGTGATGATATTGGACAAGTTATACATACGCGTGAGATGTCATTATAAACCTTTTATACATATGCAGGTGATGTCATTATAAACCTGTTATACATATTCTTGTGATGTCATTATAAACCTGTTATACATATGCATGTGATGTTGTTAATTGAACAAGTTATACACATGCCTTTAAAGTTGATAAATAACAAGTTAAATGTATCTATCTTCCTTTTCCCTTTTTCTGTGTTTATTTCCAGTCTTGCCTATATATATATATACATGATTTTGATTCTATTCCTCTCCCTTTGTTTTTCTTTTTATTCTACCCCATGCCTAGGCCCTTGGAAGGCTAGGCTATACCCGATTAAAATGGGTGTACCTTTACAGGCAGCAATAAACAATATGAAAAAGGAATTAAGGCATGTTATTTACTTGGACTAAATTGATTATAATTTGGGAAAAAATATAGATATACCCGTTTAGACTTGATGTAGACACTTGTTGTATATGAACATTATGCATAAACTGTAACTTGGGGATGTAGTTGATGAATAATATGCATATGGATTAGACAAGTTAACTTTGACTTAAACGAACATAAATTAGATGACACGTTAAGAATAGGGTTGTATACACATAATGATGTAATGATGTTACAACCATGCTTATTTCCTAAACCTGCTAAGTTGAACTTAAATATTAGTAAGCAAAGAGGTACCCCCTGTCTATTATAGTATCGGGTTTTGGGGACTCTTAAAATCCTACTTACTTGGGGGCACACGCTTAGGGGGTTTGGCTTGTGTTAATCTGCAGTTTGGAACCCATATCAGTTAGTATCTCTATAGGTATCTTATATGAGGGTACCGCACTAGATAGGTACCAGAGCACGCTTTACTGAACTTGATAGCAAGAGGTTCACATGGGGGTGGTTACGGGTGCGTTTCGGCAGAGTCATGAGCTTGCTTTAGTCTGACTAAGGAAGATAAGATGCTATAACACTAGTAAATAGGTTTATGTCATATGGTTGCTGGGTTAGGGAGTGATACACCCTGCTGCCGGGGATGACACGGGGTATTTACATAGTAGGGAGCCGATTTCTTGGGTAGTAATTACGGTACACCTAATCCAATTCTTATGTAATTAGGTTAGCACCTAATCCTGTTATGTAATTAGGGTACACCTAATCCTGCTATTTAATCTTGTTGCTTAATCCTGTTGTTTAATCCTGTTGCATTATCATGCTATTCATCATACTTCTTATTATGTTATTAATCCTACTACAATCCTGCTGATAAGTAATTAGCAAAGAACTTAATCCCATAGAACCTGTTATACTAGTATTGGTACAGACATATATGTTCAGACATTACCCGTTTTTAGGATTTAAATGTGAAGCATTACCCGATCATAAGTTTATTCCTTCTATTCTATCCATCTTGTTATTATGTTTAGTTTATCTGTTGTAATGCTACACCTTTCTTATCCAGTCTTATTCACCTGTCTTGGCATTCCTATTTTATGCATATATGTAAGTCACCGAAATCCGCCAGACTTCATGTCTGATCCTTTTCTTTCGCTTCTTGCTTCGTTTTCCCCTTAGGTCCTTAGAGTGAAAGCACTCAACAGTGACTAGGATTTCCTGTAGCAGCTTGGGCTTTACTTGGACTTCTTGCAATATATCGTTTTGACTTACTCTCAACTTTGTTTGTCATGTGACATAGGATATGACTTTATGTACTTTGGTATTTTATTTTTTGAGATGGATTGAAAGACATAATTGAGGCAGTTTGCTAGTTGTAACCAGTTTTGTAACGACCTGGATTTTTGACTGTATAAATCAACAATAATCCATACATGTCAACCCAAACAGATCGCAAATGCAGGTAATTATTGGGAAAAATAAAAGAAAAGCAAGGGAAAAGAGAAGACAATAACAGAATCACACAGCGGAAGGATAACATATAATAAACAATTAACAGTTAAAAAAACATTTAAAACATATACATTTGAGTTACACTACTCTCGGTTATCAGAGTTTCACTAGTACAAATATATACAGAAATGCAGCGGAAGTAAAGTTCAGCGGGAAATACATAAATAGAATAGATATCTATACCAAATATTCGTCTTCGTTCTCCAAAGGCAAGAAATCTTCACTAACTGCAGCTCGAATCTGACCTGAGCGTATTGCATAAAAAACACAACAAACACTCGGATTAGAACTAAATCATTCTCATATAAGTCAAATTAAATACGAAATAACATGAGTGTCATGGGTGTAGTAACTCAAGAGATGTTATGGTATTTATCCATCTCTGAAGGATCCGTTAAACTAATATATACATAGTATAATACGCTATTATGATAGCGATTATCCAGTGAATTAAATATAATAAAAATAGCGTAAGCGGGATTACCATATTATACTTACGTCGGCATCACAGTCTATACATTACCGTAAATTCACCGTACTGGTGTTATCAGAGGGAACTCCATAGAAAGCAACACTAAATCAAAATCGCATGGGGCTCGATAAGGATAAATATGACAAGGCATTCGAGGCAATACCCAAGGAAGGATTCTGCCATTTGCACTCCCAGACTGGTGGTAATGCATAGCAGCCACTACCGCCCACCTCAGAACACACTCCCAAATCAAAAGGGCACCCAAATCATCACATAGTCATAGAAATGGTATCGAGAAAGCGTTTCTGATAAGAGGTGTTACTTCTATTAGTCACGGTATAGCTCCTGTTTTAGTCATTTTAATTATGACATGAAGGTCGAGGCCATTTCGTCATCATTCGCCATCCTCAGTCCAATAATTGCCTCCAAGTCACCATGCTTTGTTCTGGATACTTCAACATGTGCACAGTTGTGAAAGTGGTATCGGAACTGGTAAAGAGTATGTCACTTACCGACTCCGGTCTCTTTAACAAACAACGCTTACATTTCTTACATCGTCGGTTCTTTTACTTTTCACAAAGGTTCGCTTCCATATCCAAAATATCATGTTTGTTCCGAACCAATTTATATTCAAAATAGAATATAGTTTCATATCAACATGTCGCCATCATTCCAAACCGGTTATATTCCAAACTAGAATATATTTCAACATCAGTGTATTTTAATCATATAATATTTCAAAATCGATTTATATTCAAGTAGAACATACTTCATCTCAAAAGATTATAGTTATTCCCAGTCGATTTATGTTCGAAATCCATTTCATATTCAAATAGAGTATACATTTTTCATATCAACTCATTTTCATCCTTTCAGCACTCCTATTTATGTTCAAGTGGAATATAATTTCCATTGAAATATTATAATCGTTATATAATCGATTTACATTCAAACAGAACATAACTTCATATAAAAACTTCATTTGAATCACGGTTCAAATCAAAACAATTTCATTTAGGAAGAAATCACAATCATTTTATATAACTAGGAAAAATAGATAATTATAAAATAAATCCTTAATATAAATTTATACATAATAAAATAGTTAGAGTAAAATAAGATAATTTAAATCACTATGAATATACATCTAAATAAAGCGTTTCTAAATAATTTTAAATAACAGAATATGATAAAACTTATTTGTAAACAAAATAGTATATTGGTTACAAAATTTACTAAGATAACTTTTTGAATAATAACATATAATTTATTTGAAAACAACGGTATATATATAGTTTTTATAAAAATAAATTTAAACCATAATTATTTCTTCCTTCCAAATTTCAGTAACTTGAAATCTATATTCCGATCTTGATAGAAATCATTTAACTTCCAAATCTTGTTTCAAACATCATTCAAACCGACCATTCGATTTAGACGATTCAAATCCATATTCATACTAAATTCGAAGCAATTACGAGTAAACATCAAATAACTTTATTTCCAAAGTTTAATTCATGGAGAATCATAAATTCACATCTTACCGTAAATTTGAAAATTCCAAAACATACTTAAAAATCCAAATTTTCAAATCTCTGTTTGTTCTGGATAATCCCCTTAACAAATTCATTAAACATTCAAGGTTCAAGTTTAAAGGGAAACAAAACATATTAAACATCGACGCATTTCCTTTAATAAAATTTCCATCAAATAAAATTCTCGAATATTTAAAAAAAATCATTTAACTAACCGACGTTCGTATATAATTCTGTATCCTATGGCTAAGTGATATCAAATTTAATTATTCGATATTTCAGGGATGGATATATATCATTTCAATCCAAATCAGGGTAACAGATATCTATCATTTCAACCTGTGTTATTAATTTATTTTAATCGATTAGTCCTGGGTTTATTTGATGCCCGTAACATCTAGGGTGAAAATGGGATTAATCGTCACAAACAACTTGCAATAAAACACCCATATACTGAATTCAGAACATTTCAGTATTAATATCAATTCAGTAACCAAATCAAACCAAGGCATCCATCACAACCAATAACGGTAAATATTAAATCGTTTCTCTGGTTATCAAGTGTCAGGATTTCTAACTAGAAATTTAATTAAACTAAAATAACTAGTTATCAACTTTCATTTGCAGATTAACAAACTTGCATGTCAGTTTTAAGCAACAAATCATCAATCAAACACAACCATTCAACCAACTTATTTCATAATTTAGTTTAATAAATATGGGAACAATTTAGTTAATCATGAGTGAAAAATCACTCACCTTTGGGTCTTTAGTCGGTCGAATGTCCAACCAAAGCCCAAAAATTTACAGTCTCCAAATGCATCCAAATCAGTGCCAAAACATCCGCAATTTCGCCAAGATTCCAGCGCATCCAACCGCGTCCAAATCCGAGTCTATTAGAAAAAGTTATTTGTACTAGAACAATTGATATACCCATATATTAAGTGAATAAATAAATAATAAAATATACCCTTATTGACACATCATCTCCTTCTTCAAAACTCCCACTTCTCTCAACTGTGAACAGTACGCACGAAACGCAGAACCCACCCAACTTTGACCAGTTATTCCTCCCATCTCCGACCGCTTCAAGACCCGAGACCACCTTCTTTGCGACGCTCATCGAAAACCGCGCCTTTCCAAGGGGGACACCAACAATTCCGGTAGTCCCTAGCTCCGCCGCTGATGTTGTGAACGGAAAGGGTTTAAGCCCTTCAATGACCAAATTCCGGCAACCAACTCCTCTATAAATCACATGAACACCATTGTTGCACCCGTATCCTCCTCCTTTATAATACCCATATCGTCGATTCTCCGATTAAGTCACAAATCGAAAACCCTTAATTTTGAAATTAGGGTTCCGCAAATCCAAACATTGACCATCGGTTTCCGATATCTTCAGGCACTGCATGTCGAAACAAATAGTATCCGCAGCTTCGTATCATCGAGAGCTTCGATTTGATATATAATTTGCTAGGGTTTGTGAAGATTTGAATTTGAAGTTAGAAATTTTATTTCAACAAGGGTTTGGAAATATCATTTCAGCCATTGGAGAAATTTCTTCGAGAAGGAAGGTATACGTATAATGATAATGGTCTGATGAGGTGGATATGGAATTTTATTATCATGTATATAGATAGTCTAATATGAGAAAAACCATTATCATATCACACTGGTGCCTTTCACATTTTATCCCGTACGATCAACTGACAAGTCCGATTGTAAAGCAATTTGAAACTCTATAATAATCACTGTTCCGGATCCGATGAAACTTGTTTCATCGGATTCCGAGACAATCGCCAAAACAGTTAAATTTCACAGTTAGTTAATTAATAAAAAATTCAATGATTCATTTAACTGTTTTAATTCAATTTAAATATTTATAAAACTCTATTTCAATCCAGTTACAACTTAAATAAACTTTATAAATCGATTTCACAAATTTTAAGTTCTCAAATTCAATCATTTACAAATTTAAAAGTCTGAATTCTAATTATAAGTTAGATAACTCAACTCTATTCAAATTCATAAAAAATTAAATTCAAAATTCCAATTCTTTATCCATATAAACAAATTTATATTTTTGTTTGTGCTTAAGGTAAGTTATTTCATTAATAAAATTGTTAAAAATTGATTACTAACCATTATTACTCAATTTGTTTAATTTAATTCAAGTTTTAAATATACGGAAAAATGTGGGTTGTTACAAGTTTTGATGTATTTCTGAGACTATGCTTTATTTCTTTAATAATAAAGTTTAAAAATTTTCTGCTGCTTATTTTATCTATCTTGTATATTGTCTTTAATGATTGCCTGTTGCGCTTCATGGAACTTAATGCATTCTATTATGAGTGACATTAATGGACGTAGGGTGTCTCATTTGGTATCAGAGCAGAAGGTTACAAGATCAGAGATTTAAAAAAAAACCATTTTCGAAAAGCAAAGTATTTTCGAGTAAAAATCTATTTTTGAAAAACATATCCCCGCAAGCCATAGTCAAAATTCTCTCGATCTCTTGTTTAATCCTTTTCTTTTCTTTTTTAGAATGACTGCGGAAACCAATCTTCCCGATGGTTTTCGGATACCGG
Organism: Allium sativum; assembly: GCA_030737875.1. Taxonomy (NCBI): domain Eukaryota; kingdom Viridiplantae; phylum Streptophyta; class Magnoliopsida; order Asparagales; family Amaryllidaceae; genus Allium; species Allium sativum. Next base: position 11,852,439 of record CM060917.1, read on the forward strand.
CACGGTTCCGTAGATATCTCGATGCTACGACACCCGCCGAAGGTCAAGGAAATGCCCCTTCACCTCCTCAAGTAGATAACTTCTCTAATATATGCAAAGACTTCTACGCTATGGGAGGAAAACTATTCCGTGGAACCGAAGGCTTTGTTGGAGCATGGAATTAGCTACGAGAAACGAAAAACTTGTTTGGACTTTTTGAGGTCAACGACCGAAGGAAAATACAAGTGGCTACATGGCAACTTAAAAGTGAAGCTTCCTACTGGTGGGAAGTAACATAAGATGGACAACCAGTGGAGATTCGGGATGACTTTAGGCAAAGGTTCAAGGTGAAAATCTTATCTCAGGCAGAAGAGGGATTGCAAATGGAAAGGTTCTTTTCTTTAAAGCAAGGAGATATGATGATTAAGGAGTATGAAAATAAGTTTAATCAACTAGCGAGGTTTGGACTACAGTTTATCAATACTCCCCACAATAAGGCACCCATATTTGCGAGAGGATTGAATGAACCTCTCCAAGGACATGCTTTTTCTCACATACCAATGGTGCAAATTTTTGAAAGGCTAGTTGGTACGACGCTTATGCAAGTAGATGGCAAGGGAGAAAAGAAAGAGACCAAGACTGAGGAGACCCAAGCTAAGGGAGAAAAGCAGAAATTGTGGCTCGGAAAAGGAAAACAAAAGCAACAAAATAAAGGTGGAAACCCCAAAAAAGCCCAAACCAAAAAGGAGGTAAAGTTTCATGGTTGCAGTGGTACGGGTGACTTTGTAAAAGACAACAGAAAGACCGTGGGAGACTGCTTTAATTGTGGATAGATGGTACTATTTACAAAGAAATTCCCTAAAAAGCAAGGGGAAGGGATGAGAACTTCTGGACAAGTGCATGCTTTGGAAGCAAGTAGACCTGATCGAGGTAGGAAAGTCACAGTTGAAGGTTTGATTTCCCTTTTTGACTATCCTGTTCGAACCTTGTTTGATTCTGGTGCTGCACACTCATTTATATTAAGTTCTTTAGTAGAAAGTCTGCACCTAAATACAAGTATATTCTCTGAACCTTTAATAATCTCAAACCACAAATGAGGGTCTGCTCATTTGTCCGTGATGTGTAGGGGTTTGAAAATTTCAATCTTGGGCGTCGAATTTGAATGTGCTACGTATGTACTGGGATTTATGTGCTATGGTTTGATTCTAGGCATGGATTGGCTAGCCATGTATGGTGCCATCCTTTATTATGAAAAGAGAGTGGTTAGACTTCTTTCTTGTCATGATAGGACTCTCGAAATTTCCTACGACCCATGGGGGTCAGTGATGCTCAATTTCCTAAAATCACTTGAAACTTCTGTTGATGACTTGCGATTTATGCCCATAGTTAGAGACTACCCGGACTTGTTTGAGGAGGTTAAGGGACAACCTCCAGAGCATGAGATAGACTTCCGTATTTACTTAGTAGAGAACACCAAGCCAGTTTCTCTACCAGTACGCCACATGGCTCCTAGCGAAAAGAGAGAGCTCCGTAAGCAAGTAGGGGAGCTATTTGAGAAAGGTTTTATCAGATGAAGCATTTTAGAATGGGGAGCTCCAATCGTCTTCGCAACTAAAGAAGATGGCTTACTTCATCTATGTGCAGATTGTAGGGAGCTGAATAAGCTCACTAATAAAAATAGGCACCCACTATCGAGAATCGATGACCTGTTTGATCAGCTGGTTGGCGCATTAGTTCTCTCGCATATGGGTCTGGCTATGGCATTTCATCAGTTGAGAGTTACAGAATGCAACATAGATAAGACTCCATTGAGAACTCCAGATGGCTTCTTCAAATGGTTGGTTATGCCTTTTGGGCTAACCAATGCACCCGCCTGTTTTGTGGAATAGATGAGTAGGATGTTTAGGGAGTTTCTAAACAAGTTTGTGGTGGTCCTTGTGGATGGCATCACATTCTTGTCGAAGAACAAGGAGGTGCATGCCCAATACTTAGGAGAGGTTCCACGCACTCTCAGGTGGCACCAGTTCAAGGCGAAGTTTTCTAAGTGTCACTTTTGGAGAAAGGAAGTAAGGTTCCTAGGGCTTGTAGTCTCCAAGGATGGGATAGCAGTGGATCCCGCAAAATTCATTATAGTTCAAGACTGGAGGGCTTCAAAGAATGCAATGTAGGTGAGAAGTTTCCTAGGGTTAGCGGGCTACTACAGAAAGTTTATCAAATATTTTGCAATAGTATTAGTCTTGCCTACCCAATTGACGAAAAAGAACATAGCATTTTCATGGAGAGTGGATTGTGAGGATGCCATTTAGAGGCTGAAGAGGGCTCTGACTCTCCTAGATGAAAGAAAAATGTTTACGGTTTACACCAATGCTTATGGCATAGGGCTTGGTTCTATCTTGATGCAAGAGGGAAGGGTAATGCTCTACGGAAGTAGATAGTTGAGGGTTCACGTGCAGAACTACCCAATCCACGATCTAGAGTTGGCTGTTATAGTGTTTGCATTGAATTTTTGGCGACACTATTTTCTTGGAGAAAAATTTGAGCTGTATACGGAGCATATGTCACTCAAGTACTTATCCTGACAAAAGGATCTCAACCTAAGGCAGCAACAGTGGATGAAGTTCCTAGCGTCCTACGACTTCGAGTTAGCTTATACACCTAGCAATGGCAATGTAGTGGCGGACGCACTGAGTAGGCAGAGGATGACTTTGAGTCCTCTATTCATAGAAAGTAGGAGCTTGGAGTACACCTCAATTTTGATTTTAAGCCTTCTACGGATTTCATATTTGAATTATTAGCCTCTTCAGAGGTGCAACCTACTCTACTGGAGAAAATTGGATCTATGCAACAAGAGGACCCGCAGATTTCAGATATCTTGGACAAGCTCAATAAAGGAGAAACTTCGAGTCACTTTGCTAGATATACTGTAGATGATAAAGGGAAGCTAAGAAGAGATGGATGGCTATTTGTCCCTAATATTGGGAATTACTTAAGGCAATACTTGAGGAAGCCCACCATTCTTGGATGATTATCCATCCGAGCGGTGACAAAATGTATTAAGACATGAAGAGGGTTTTCTTATGGGCTAGCATGATGAAGGATATGGTAGAATTTGTAGCTCAATGCATGACTTGACAAAGAGTAAAGATTGAACAAAAGAAACCAAGCAGATTGCTTCAGCCCTTGGATATCCTACAATGGAAGTGGGAGAGCATCTCTATGAACTTCATCGATGGATTGCCCCGAGCAAGGAAGGTCAATACGAGCATTTAGGTAATAATGTACAGGCTAACAAAGAGCGCTCATTTTATTCCTGTAAATAGAAAGAGGACATCATCTTGGCTGGCTTCAGTTTATCTCGCAGAGATTGTATGTTTGCATGGGGTACCTTCCAGTATAGTGTGTGATTGCAACCCCATCTTTACCAGCGAGTTTTTAAGGAGCTTGCAAGAGGCGTTAGGTACACAACCACGTTTGAGCACAACATACCACCCTCATGTAGATGGACAGACTGAGAGGGTGAATAGAGTTCTTGAGGATCTTCTAAGACTATGTATCCAAGACTTTGTAGGGACTTGGGAAGAGTATCTTCCTTTATGGAGTTCGCCTACAACAACAGTTACCAGTCAAGCATAGGCATGGCACCCTTCGAAGCATTATATGGATGACCATATAGATCGCCAACTTGTTGGTGGGTGTCTATGGACATTCTTCTACTTGGGCCAGATATGATTCAATATACCTCTGAGAAGATTGATCTTATCCGTAGAAGGATGAAAGCTGCTCAAGACAGATAGAAATCTTTTGCTGATAAGAGAAGGACCAACTTGGAATTTGAGGAGGGAGATATGGTCTTCATTAAAGTGTCACCGCAAAGGAACGTTGTCTGCTTTGGCTCAGTAGGGAAGTTGGCGCCAAGATTTTTATGGCCATTCAGTATAGTAGAGAGGATAGTGCAGATGGATGATAGGATTAAGCTACCGGATAGACTGACGAGTGTACACGACATATTTCACATTCCCCATCTAAGGAAATGTCCACATGAAATGGCAGAGATAGTGGAGCCGAGCACTCTTGAGGATGTAGAAGTTGAGAAGGAGGCATCAGTAAGACAAGTTTCTGCTCTCATATCCTAGGATCAGAAATCAAGAAGTTGAGGAACAAGAAATTCTGATTAGTTAAAGTGAAATGGGGAGAAAACCATGAAGATGCGATAAGGGAAACCGAAGATAGGATTCGCGCTTTTGACCATTTTCTCTTTGAGAGTACATTCTTGACTTCTTTTCCAAGCCTTTACATTGCATTTTCTTTTACCATTATAGTTTATTTTTCCTATTGTTTGAACCTTTCAATCCTTAGGTAGAATCAAATGGTTGGAAATATGTGTTTGAAACATGTTATGGTTGATGGTTGCAAGTGGATTCAAGTGTTTGCTGGTGGTTGCTTGTAGATGCATATACACACACTAGGCACTAGATCGGCTCGGTCACTTACATGCTGCATATGGATGTGTGTGCATTTTAAACTTGCTATGTATTGAAATGGATGGATCATCATATGGATTCTGCATTTGGATTAATGATTGTGCACACATATAGAATTTATATGTTATATTAGGGCTAGTTGCATACACTTTGGGTTCATGGCACCAATATATATTGCATTAAGGAGGTCAACTGAAACACTCGATCGCCAGATTTTCACATTAGGGTAAGGACATATACACACAACACTATGCAAAAGTTCATACAAGCGTTAGAAATTTCTTAAGGAAAATGGATGCTTGTGAATGATGGATGAGTAGATGGTTGTAGGTGGATATTAGGATAGTAACATTCTCCTAAACTTGGAGATTTCGCGGTCGAAATCTTTAAGTAGGGGAGAATGTAACACCCCAAACTATAATACACTATAACCATAATAAACAATCAGAAATAACCGAAACCAGCATTACCGTAGCATTCGTTTCGGAATTCTGGTTAAGATAGACCCCATGTTTGTGTAAAACGGACAACATATGAAGAAGTAAGGGGCTCCAAAAGGTTGTTTACATATATGAGGTTTATGTATAAATATAGTAATCCAGAATAATTCAAAACAATTCAAACGAACGAGCGGGAAAAATAAGCGGCAAGAAGACCCATTCGGGGTCGACCTAATAAGGATTGGGTCGACCCTCGGGTCGACCCAGTAGCAGTTGGGTCGACCCGTATGTGATCTGGTCGAATTTTGAACTATAAACCTAGATTGTTTTGTGTCTATATTCATGTTGACTCAGCGTGACTTGTACAATTCATCTTTAAAACCTATATCTAACTACTGATGCCGGCTCTGCAACTCTATAAATAGATGACTTCACTCATTCTGGAATTCACACAAATTCTTCACATCTTACTCCGCCTCTAGATTATTCTGAAAAATATAAACACATAATGAGGGATTGTTGCTAAAGATTGGATCAAACAGACGCAACATCAATCAAGACTTACATATGTAAAATGGGCATAATCATTAGGGGTGAGCGTTTGGTTGGTTTGGTTTATCCGATGATGAAATTTGTCAAACCAAACTAGAACCAATAAAAATGAAAACCAAACCAAACCAACCAAATTAAGTTTGGTTGGTTCGGTCGGTTATCCGATTAAACCGAACTAAAAATATTTTACACTTTATGTTTGGATTGTTCACTATAGTTTGAAATAAATTATAAATATATGATTAGAGTATTATTATTTATGATTTTTATGCTTTCTAATATCAATTTTGACACATAAATGATGATTAAAAATTACTTAAATAACTGAACTAACCTAATATATTTATTAAAATATCGATAATTTTGAAAATATACTAAAAGTTCGGTTAATTTGGTTAAACCGATAACCGAACTTAATAATTTTTCGGGCCGATTACAAACCAATATAATTTCAAAACCAAACCAAACCGACCAAAATAGATTGGTTTGGTTGGGTTATTTGGTTTAACCGAATTATGCTCACCCCTAATAATCATTATGTAAGTATAACATCTGCCCAAAATTGCTTGCGGTACCCGTAGGGGTCGACCCACCCCAGATCCAGGTAGATTCATTAATGAATCTGGACTGTTTTCTAAACCACATTTGTTGCTGACTCAGTGTTGCGTATATGATAAGATCCTGAACACATATAAATAGTCTAGCAGAGCCTAGCCTAAATCTCACATTTTCTGAGAGGCTGCCTAAGCTCTGCCATTCTTCTTCCTCCTCATATCTCTTCAAAAAATAGAATAATTAGTTTAGGAAGTTTCCGATTCAAGATCCAGAGGAAAAGAATGTTTATTAATAAAGAAGGTGTTCAGAATTCTATTCGAAGTAAGGCAAATTCTTGGATCTGGTCAATTTAAATTTCACCTCTTTCTACCCTTTTTCTTTTAGTTGAGAATTGTTGATCCATGGTTATTTAGGTTCAAATTCAGTTAAGAGAACCATGAAATGCTAGATCTGGACCGGATTCATGAATTGGAAAGCAATTAGGTAAGTGGATTTAAGTTATACCTTTTGATAATGGTATATATATAGTTTGGCATTCCCCGTTAATATGCATAGTAAATCTATTGAAATGTAACTTTGCTAAAATGTTAATATGTTGAAATGTTAATATGCTGAAATGTTAATAGGTCGAAATGTTAATATGTTGAAATGTAAACCTACTGAAAGGTATAAACCTATTAAAATATGTGGAAATGAATACTGTTGTATACATACATGTTCTAATTACATGTTAATCTATGGCATACTATGTACTTGAACCCTTAACAGTAAGAATTGGGATAATTACATGTTAATTTGTTAGAATGGAATAATTACATGATTCGATGATTACATGTTATTTTAAAATAAAGTTAATCACATGTTAAGAAGAACATGATACATGATAATCAGATAATTCACTTAATATGATATTAAGTATGACATGTCAAAATAGATTACAGTAAAATTTGGAGGAATGACTATGCCTAAATTTACAGTAAATAGAAAATGGTAACCACGCCTAGACACAAGGTTAAATTCTACTTGTGGCAGAAGTCTGCCCGGAACCGCCCGACAAATCCAGCATCCACAAGTGGTTAATTTGATGTGAGAGATCTAGTGCGTAAACATACATGTAACGGTGCTAAGACACAAGGTTAAGTCAACTTGTGGAAGAAGTCTGCCCGGAACCGCCAAGCATATCCAGCATCCACAAGTGGTCGTCTTAATGTGAGAGCTCAAGTGCAAAGACATATATATAAATATATGTATACAAAAGGATAGTAATAAATGGCACTAATTGTGATTAATGGAAATGAACAGGAAATGAATAGGAAATGAATGAAAGTGATAACAATAAAAGAAGTGGGATAAATGGGGAATGATAATAATCTATTATTGGTAAACTTGAAGGGGAAAAAGGAAAGATAATAGGTAGGCTTGTCCTAGGCACAAGTGGAAATTATAACTTAGGTTATAATAAACGATAAATAAAATGGAATAACTTATGTAATGAGATAAGTTGTACTTAATTGTAAATTAAATTATCTGTAAAATCGAGAATTTGAAATCTACTGATAAGAATAACATAAGTTACAATAAATGGAAAGGAAACTTATTAGTAAATCCTAGTTAAGAGAACTAAGTTAATAAGTAAACTACGACAAGTTATGGTGACAGTGTAAGATGGAATTATGATTAAATAAGAAAGAGCGAGGTGAATATGTGGGACTTATAAGTTATATTTAATCATAAATAATAAGTGACATGTTAAACAGAAAACAGGTGAATTGAGATGAAGTGGAACATATTATTGTAACCATGGAATCAGAAAACGAGTAATACAAAGTCAATGTAGATTACAGTCCTTGAATTACAATCTAGGGAATAACATGTTATGGGCATATTGATGAACTTAAAAGGGTAAAGTTATATAACCAAAATTAATAAGCAAGAGGGGTCCATTCCTTAGAGATATAAGGGGCTCGGAAAGAACTTGGTAACTTGAATAAGAAGTTAATATGATTTGAAATAACCAAGCTAAAGGGAAACCTGATGAAGTAGAGCAAGCGCATAATTGAATGTTTAGACATAGGTTCTAATAACACATTAAACTGTGGTGCTTGGACCAGTTCGTACGTTTGACGATGAATAACCCAATAGGGTAGATCATCGTGGTGTCATGAGGCATGAGAGGAGTGTACGTCCATCTGATTATTCTATTATTTTGCTTATATTTTGCTGGCTCTGAAGGACTGGAAGGGAAAGCACGCGGCTTTCTGGGATGTGGTGGGTACTCCTGGTAGTCCTCTGTGCGGTGGTAGTGTTTAGGCTGTGCTCGTAGAGGTTGGGTCTACAAGTTACTACCCAATGAGTATGCCTTGACTGCAAAAGTAGCTTTGCAGTCAGAAGGCTGTGACGAGATGACGCTTGGGTAAATCGGCGATCGCCTCTGCGGGAGGATGGGTTAGGATCAACAAGGATAGTAGATCATGAGGTATCCGTCATCGACAATAAGTGGGATGCGAAAAGACTAGAGCTAAAACAATGAAACCATCAAACTTTCACTATCGAGGCATGGTGGTTAAGGGGCATGCCAATTGGATGTTTAGATTTTTTGTTAGGGGCACGTCACTTAGCTCTTGTAGTCTATACTATTTGAGGGAGAGGCATGGGTGGGGCCATACCCACTATGAAAAGTAGATCACACTGAATATTTGTATTTTAAGGTCCTTAAAGGTGGGCCTATACAGATATGGAAAAGCTCCCGACCGAGTTCCGTGTTTTCTTGTACTTTCTTGTACAACCTAGTTACGGAACAAAGTGGACAGTGGATAATACGTGTGGTTAAGGCATCGAGTATGATTGAAGATACGTACGTGAGAAAGTCTATATACATGCATGTATGCTCTGTCTGCTCTGGGTGGTGTATCGTAGACGATAGGGCATTACTTCGTGGTAAGACCGAGCATGGCCGAGAAATTTGGATATAGAGATCCGTACGTAATTCTAGCGTAGGATGAAGAGTTGTATATGCTTCCATAGCATAACGGCATGGATCATGCGAGAAGGGTACCATGGAAGGTTCCTTGATATTTGGGTTAGCTACATATACTATATTAGGTTAATCTATCGGGAGGTAGATGGGTAGGACATGTGTGTAAATCCGTGAGTGCCATTGACCCAAAGTAACCTAACAAATAAGAAAATGTAACTGAATGGTATATGTAGGGTTATCCAGAATATGTAGTTAAAATCCAGTCACTAGAACTTGCGTTCTTACCCCCTTCTCATAACATACTCGTAGGTTATATTTGTGGCAGAGATATGATAGCTTTGGATACTAGTCAGGCAGTATTATTATTTGGGTAAGGCTATATTTTGATTATATTATATTTTATCTATTTCGTTGTGAGATATTTTCTGAGCTCTGATATATTTTATATCTCTGTCTTTTTTGAGGGATACCAGACAAACCAACACGAGTTTCGATAGATTAGAATTCTAAAAAATCGATTTTTCGAAATTTGGGTTGTTACATCTGGTATCAGAGCCTAGGTTTAGGATTCCTGTACAGATAGTGAGTGAATGTATTTGTATTAATATAAATATACTATATATACCTAGATCCATAGAGGAACCCACTAAATAGGAAAAACATAATATGGTAAAAGTTGGGATATCTGTTTTGTACACAAAAGGAATGAACATGGAAATCTGAGACCCTTAGGTAATTTTGGGTGGAAAGTGTACGATATACTTTGTATGGAAGGAAGGTGAATCACATAGTTAGTATTTCGGGTTAGTGGGTTTGGCGGTAAAACCTTTAAATTGGAAAAGGTTAAAGGAGAAAAATGGATTAGGAATATATATAGTTGAAAGAATTGACTTTGTGGGAGTGTCTAGGAAAGTCTAGTTAAGTTGAAAACCCACTTTGATTCTAACCCCATTATTAGCTTTTAAGAACTTGAAATTGTAAATTTTTTGGGAAATGGAGTATGGTTTTTTCAATATTTGATCTTAAAAGTTACAGTTTTAAAAACATAAAAAGAGATACATATTGGGTTTTGAAGTAAAATGGGGTATATTTTGGAAACAATGATTTCTTGTGAAAATTTTGTATAAAATAATACTCGCTTAGTAAAAGGTGCACATTATATAACATGTATAGCTCACTAGTTTTCAAGTTATATGGTAAATAAAGGTGTTGCATTTTGTTGGAAACTAGAATTTTAGTAAAGAAAGCAATGAAATATCTATTCTTTTGACAATCATTTTTGATAATTGTTTTAACAAAGAAAATTTTGTTGGGTGGACAAAATAAGTTGTAGAAATTAAGAATGGATTATATGTTTTCACCTTGTGGTAAGTAACTAAACAAACAAGCTGTAAATCTGATTGAGAAATAGTTGTCCTTATTTACTCCAGTTTTCTTTTATAATTTGAAGAAAAAAATGATTTGCATTTTTTTTAAATGACATATTTTTATGGTTTGCAAAAGTAAGTTTTGGTGAGGAAAAATAAAGTTTAAAACTTTTAATTTTTGGAAGAAAATTTAAATGAAAAATAGGCCAAACCATGTTTTAAAAAGTTTGGAGTAGTAAGAATTAGTGCATAGGGAAGACAGGAAAAAGTTTTGAGGCTATGAAGCAGATAGCTAGAATTATCTTGGAATAATGGTAAGTTCCCGTAGAATGCGTAAGCATTAAAAAGCCAAGGGTGTTGCTCGAAATGATTGTTGGTACACAGTTAGGACTAAGAGGCTTATTTGAAAATAAACTTAGATCAGAGGATTAAGTTAAATAAGCTAAGAAAAGAGTAATGGCATAACTAAAAAAGAAATAAAAAATTCAATAAAGCAACAAACATGACAGTTAAAGAAAAATGGAAAATTATGAGAAAAGGTGTATAAGAGTAAATTTTTCCAAGATAAGTTGAAAAAGAAAATATGTAACAAAGAAAGTTTTCTTATGTAGGCTGTGCTTGGATAGGAAAATGGGGAATCTTTATACAATAATTACATAAAATCCAAGTACAAATGAAAAAGGTACATAAAAGAAAGATGGAAGATGTGAAGCTTTCTGTTTTCCACCTTTTTGTAACATAAGAAATCGAATTTAGAAAATTAGATTTTTTTGAAATTTGAAAAATAAAGTTGGTTGGTAAGATTTTGGATGCAACAATTAGGTGAACGACGCTCTTGCTCTGAAAAGGTGTGGGAAAATTTGGATGGAAATGTGTTTTTATTTTCAAAATATTGCATTCATGTAGAATTGCCAGTATATTTGGGATGTGCGCATCTTGTTTTTTAAAGGATTTTTGAAAAATTTGCATACATATAGGAGGTACCGCTTAGGCATATATGTATTATTATATTGTATTATACTTTGCACAAGTGCACAATGTTTGCAAAAATTGGATGCATACATGATGAATGGATATAATGCGAGGGGTTATTTGATTTTACCTTTATCAAATTTCGAGGATGAATTTTTCTAAGGGTGGGAGAATGTAATGCCCTGCATTTTATGATAATTATATATTTAATAGTGCATATGTGTATATATAAGCGTAGATATAAATATATAAAAGAAGAATAAAATAATGGTAATATATGATTGCATGTAATAAATGCATGCATTGAAAAGAAGAAAAGGTTAATGCAAGTGACAATGCAATGCATGCAAAGAAAGAAAAATCTGTTGCATGCAGTGTAATTATGTTGCATGAATGATAAAAAAAGAAAAAAAATGAAAGAAAAAGATGCATGCAAAATGAAAAGGTTACATGCAATGGTTTAAATAAAAAGGAGGAACAAGAAAAGAACAATGATCACCATTGTTCTAAGCCTTGTTAACAAAAGCCTAAGTAGTCTAGTTAGTTAGAGCATGTGGCTTTCATGAGAGTGGCGCAGGTTCGATCCCCGCAAGGGCCATATTTTTATTTTTAAAAAAGGGCTAAAATAACACATGGTCTAAAGAGAAAATATGTATAAACGCACATATAAGGAAAAGTATACATATAAGGAAGTATAGATTAATATATGTATATGAAAATACATGCGTATGTATATGTAAAAACATATATATACAAAGGAGAAATTCAAAATAAGGCTACAATCAAAGAAATATGGTAAAAATTACATAAAGCTATAACGCTGATTGAATTTTGAAAACAAAATAAAAGTTGTGCATATATATATATACGTGTAAAATGGCCATTTAAAGTTTTGTATACATATAAGAAGATTATATGTAATTATCATATTTAAATAAATCAAAGTAAGTGTAACAGGATACTAATTAAATGGTTTAAAATTAAAAACGTTAAAACGGTAAACATCTGGTCTGTGGGGAGTGCACTTTGGGCACACACTCATAAACACTGCCTAACACAACATTTTCATATGTGCGCAAAGTGCTCTGGTCTAACCTTTGATTCTTCTTTGTGTACGTGAAATGGTTGGCAGAAGTGGTGGTAGTAGGTATCGAGGCCATAGATCGGAAGGCCAGCGACCGCAAAAGAACTCAATTTTGAGTGGCTTCAAAAAAGGGGCCAAACTTCCCCAGTCCTCGCGGTCGCAGTGGAGATCATCGATATCAAAGACGCTCAGAATTCCCCTTACCACTTCGATCATTAGGAGAGGATTCAAGGCTTAAGACAGCAGGCACTAGACCACAAGCTCCGATGCTCCCCATTCCTACCCGTCACGTGGAGCCTATTCGTAGATCTACTAGTCATGATGTACAGTAGGTGGACTGCAGGCCGTCGATGATAGGTACTTCGAGGGGAGGGCCGAAAGTTGCGCAGCTAACCAACAAGGAGAAGATGACCCTCTTAATAGAGCAATTCCCAAAGCATTACTTTGAGGAGTTGATGTGGGCAATGGAGCTTAACCTGATTCCTCGTGACAACATTGCTCTTCTATGCAAGAAAGGATATCAGGTTTACCAATAGGTTATAGAATTCAACAGGCATTTTAGGCATCTCTCTGACCAGATTCGGGCCAAGAATGTGGAGATCCAGAACCGGGGTCTAACCATTGATGCTGAGCAGACGACCGTCCGGAATCTAGAGAAAGAGATAGACAGGGCTTGTCTTTATGCCGTAGATGCTTTTTGTGCTCGTATTACCCACTCGGAAGTTAAATTTTTGTTATTGACACAATGAAGCTCAAGGAGGCACACGAGAGGCTAAAAAGAGAGGCGGAGCATGTGGCTTCACATTAAAGGATACATCAGCCCCGTTAACAACTGAGAATACATCCCTAAAAAAGGATAATGTCGATCTGGTACAAGTTAATACCCAATTAGAGAAGGAAAATAAAATGGTATCCTAAGTTCAAATTGATAATGAGACCCTGAGGAAGGAGAACGAGTGGTTGAGAGCTGAGAACGCGGAAACTTAGAGGCTAATGCAGGAGAATGCCGATATAAAAAGCTAGCTTGAAGAGGCCAAGAAAGATGAGGAAAAGGCCAAGGGCACAGCCCGCGACGAGCTAGGCCAGCTGGATGGGGGTAAGGGTCGAGCATGAGAGAGAGGCAGAGGAGCTCAAATTTGCAACTGAGGACGCCGTGAAGCAGAATTAGAACCGGAGCCCTATGGTCGGGATATGTACGTCAAAATGCTTAAGTTCCATGATCTCTCGTTGGTTGACGATTACCCCAGGGTAATGACCAAAGTGTGGGACAGGTTGCTAGAGTTTGAGGCCGACCTGCAAGAGGTGGATGCTATGGACGAAATAGATTTCATGTTTCCTAACTTAAACGAGAAAAAGCGCTTGACATTATAGGATGGAAGGCAGTTGCTGAGGGATGACGTGAGGCAGTAGTGGAGGCAAAAGGGATTGGTGTGAAAGGGAAAATGGTGGCTAAAGATAGTTTGGTGGTGGCTCATGAGTTCGGTGGAAGTAGATCTTCTCAAAACCAACTGCATCACCCGCTGCAACAACCAACTCACAAGTTTTAGCCCCCGTCATGCCTAAATATATACAACCCTAATCAGTCGGGGTTGGGGCTTGAGAGTTTAACCCAATCAGTGGGTGGGAGCTCGGTGTTCGTCGAAGCTACATCTTATGTTTCAGTAGGTAATGTCACTTGCTCTTAAGTACTTCGCGATATGGGTACAAGGGAACTGAGTAAACTGACGAGCCTTCTTTTGGTTGTGTAGGTCCAATCGGGGCAGGAGTGATAGTGAGAATAGACCCGACCCTGTTTGGGCAGCCCTAGATTGGAATGGAGGGCTTTGTGGGTTAACTTGGCGAAGGGATAGGAGCAGAGGTTACAATTTCTGAGGAGGAGCTGGCACTCATTAGGTACTTTGTTGAAAGAGATGGCCAGGAGGGTTAGGTAACGAAGACCGCCGAAATGAGTGAGCACACGATGCGTGGGATGTTCAAAGAATAGCAGGCTAGCTATGCGCCAAGGCCAAGGAAAAGAGCGGAAAAAGATAGCTGACGAGCTCTCCCGGTAGACCTCTTTGGTATAGTGTAGGAAGATGGCTGAACAAGACATCGCGGATAAGGTCCAGAGAGACAGGGAAGTTGCAGCCAAGGAACAAGTAGATCTAAAGAAAAAGGCCGATGCTGAGGCCTCTAAGAAAAATCCGTGGATATGTACAAGCATCTACAGGGGGAGGAGGCTAGAAAACTCAAGGCTGGTAAGATAGGCTAGAAAAAGTTGGTTGCGAAGACCGGACCAAAAGGAAAAGAGAGCGCGCCATCCATTCTTGCGCTTTTAAGCAAGGTTGTTCCTTCTCCTTTGAGATAAATCCCACCCAATGATGAGATCATAGAGATTACCAAGGGTGATGGCGAGGTTGAGATCCAGCAGGCGTATCTAAGGTTCTCTTCCCCATCCAAAGGGAAGAAGGAGAAATGAGGAAGTAGCTCCAGGAGGTGGAGGAAGAGAGGTGACGATCCGTCGAGTGGACACTCGGGAAAGAAGAAGAAGAAGAAGAAGAAGAAAGGAGAGAAGGGGCCCGAGGAAGTGGAGGATAGCGAGTTGCCTAAATGACTATGGTATTTGTTTTTGGTGATGTAGGACGATAGTATATGCAAGTACGACCCTTGCTTTTTGGTTTTTGAAGGCAAGGTGAGGTTTTCATGTACACCATGTTGTTAGAAAGAAAGATATCAAAATATGCAGTCTGCTTTAGTCATGTGCATGAAAGTAGTAGTTTGTATTTCTTGTATCGCATTTATGTTAAGTGTTCGAATGTTCATCTTATGCTTTCCAACATCCTTTACTTGCATAAGCATACTTGTTGTTACACTCAAACTAATGTGATTGGAGAATTTTCCCTCAGGGGGCGCCCCCAGTTGTGCGGAGGTCGTGCGCTAGTTCTTCTCTCGGGCTTTTCGTTGGTCAAGAGTCTCGAGTCGCGCAGAGTGCAGGTCAGGTGCTCTCTCTCTTGGACCTCCCGGAGGTCATTGGTCCTAAATCGCAAGGTGGCATAAACATCGTGGATTCATCATATTTGGCTCTCCCGTTGTTCGTTCGGGTCTAGAGATCGAAGCAGTCATTTATTCGCCAAATGGTACTGGATCCGAACCCGATGGGTTGGATGGAGCCGTGGGAGTGGTCGGTATCAACTTGCTTGGTTAATGGGCTGCCCTTGAGCCTGGAGACTTGGGGCGAAACGATTTATGTGTGGTCTCGTCGTTGATTCGAGATTTAAGAGGTACCCGGATCCGGACCTGAATGGGTCGGATGGAGCCGCGGGAGTGGTCGATATCACACTTGCTTAGCTGATGGGCTTCCCCCATGTCCGAGGACTGGAGAACAGAACGATTTATACTCGGTCTTATCATTGATTCGAGATTCGAGTATTGTTATTTATACTCGTCTCATCATTGGTTCAAGACTCGAGTGGTGTTATTTATACTTGGCCTTGTCGTGTTCGAGATTCGAGTGGTGATATTTATACTCGGTCTCATTGTTGGTTCAAGACTCGAGTGGAGGTACCGGCTCCCGTGTTTGGGGTACTAGTCCTGTGTCATGTCCACACTTGGTCTCGTCGTTGATTCGAGACTTAAGTGGTAATGCCAACTCCCATCATCGAGGTGCCGATCCAATGTCGTGTGCTTATGAATGCGAGGAGTTTATCATAGTTGTACCAGCATATTACGCAAAAAGCAAACAAGTCATTAACACAGAGATAATTGATCATAATATTTACAAATAATTTTGGCAGTAACAACATCTACAATGCCTTGAATTGAAAGAAAAAAATATTGTTGGATAGCGGTAAATCTATACAATCAGTTACATAAAGTAACAACGAATATATTTGCTATTCCATGCCCTCGGGAGTTATGCGTCGTCCATGGTCGCTAGTTTGAAAGTCTCATCTCTGAGTCTTCATTGTATAACGTACAGACCCTCCCATCGAGGACTGAAGCCAGTCGGTGTGGGAAAGATCTGATTCAGGATGAGATCACCGACATTGAGGTCCTTTGGACAGACTCTAGATTTGAAGTATTAGGTGAATCATTGGTGTTGAGCGGCAACTCTGAGCTCAGCTTTGTTCCTTTTATCTTTGAGCAAGTCAAGCAACTCTAAGAGGATATCTTAGTTGGACTTTGGATCATCGTAAGTAACTTGATGGGGTTGGAGTTTTATCTCAGTAGGAATGATGGCTTTGGATCCGTAGGTAAGACCAAAAGGGTGAAACTGGGAGTTGACTTATGGGTGGTCCAGTAGGCACAATAGGCCAAAGGGAGTTCTTCAGCCTACAAGCCTCTGCCCTTTCCTAGATGCTTCTTGATGATGGACTCAATCACTTTGTTGACACCCTAGACTTGCCCATTGGCTTGAGGATGAGCTACCAATGAGAATCTCTTCTCGATGTTATGTAGTCGCAGAATGTTTTAAACTCAGTGCTCTTGAACTGGGTTCCGTTGTTGGAGATGATAGCCTGGGGAACACCATATCGAGTGATGATGTTACGAACGATGAAGTTTATTACCTTCTTGCGGTGATTGTGGAGAGGCCTTTGCCATTTGGTAAAGTGATCCACTACGACGATAGTGTAATGTTCCCCCTCCGGCCATTGGGAGAGTCCAATAATGTATATTCCCCACATGGAGAATGGCCAAGGTATGACCATTTGTGTTAGCTCATTAGGCGGGGATCTTGGAAAATCTATAGCATTTATTGCACTTGCAGGAATAGTCCACTACGTCTTGATCGAGTGTAGGCCAAAAATAACCATATTTGAGAACTTTCTTTCCTAGAGTTTACCCCCCGGTGTGGTCGCCGCACTCCCCTTCATGTATGAGTAGCAATATGGCATGGCATCGTCGCGGGCTACACACCGAAGTAATGGAATAGAGAATCCCCTACCGTATAGCACTATGTCAAGTATGATGTAGTGAGATGATTTTCAGGTGAGTGCTCGTTTGTCTTTGCGGCGCTCAGGGAGGACTCCATGTTGCAAGTTGTTTCTGATTGGTGTCATCCATGACTCAGACTCGGTCTCTGTCATTGCTATCGAATCACTCTACATCTGATCAATGTTTGGAGAGTCGAGTACTTAGACTGGGGCAATCCCTATAAGTTGTGCATCCCCGGAGCTTGCCTTCTTGGAGAAAGTCATCTTTCTCATTTTGTCCTTGAGGGTTGTTCATGATGAGGTAGCGATCGAAGTTGGTGAGGAGTTTGCGAACCCGAGCTAGGTAGAGAGTCGTGCCCCCTTGGCTTGATACTCTCCCTGTACCTAGCGCATGAAGAGGAGTGAGTTAGAGTAGATTTGGATAGCCTTAATGTTAAGTTTGATTGCAATTATGTGTGCAGCAATTAGGGCTTCGTACTTGGTGTCATTTTTGGTAGCAGAAAGGTTGAGTTTTAGAGCATAGCATATTGGTTGTTCCTCGGGAGTGATGAGCACGACTCTGGCACCGGAACACTGATCGTTAGAGGACCCATCCACAAAGAGTTTCCATTGAAATTATGGATTTTCTATGTCCTCTGAAGGAGGGTCTTCCGGGATAGTATACTCTACTAAGAAGTCAATGAGGGTTTGTCCGAGGATGGCTCGATGAGGAATGAAAGTGATCTCAAACTGGCATAGCTCTATGTTCCACTTCAGAAGTCGTCCAGATGCCTCTGGTCAGTATAGGACCTATCCTAGCAGTTGGTCAATGTAAACTTTGATGGGATGAGATTGGAAGCACGAGCATAGCTTCCGGGAGGAGATTAACAGGCAATAAGCCAAATTTTCAAGCTTAAGATAGTTCTTTTCTGTCTCTGTCAGCCTCTTGTTGATGTAGTAAACAAGTCGCTAGACACGGTCTTCAACGCGCACGAGCGCTGAGCTAACTGCCTGCCTTGAAACAACCAAATAAATTTATAAGTCCACGTGATCAATGAGTTTGGACAGGATAGGTGGTTGCTCTAAGTGATTCAGGAGGTCGTGGATGCGGCAACACATTCCGGTGTCCATGAGAAATTGTGCTTCCTTTTCCGAGCAAGTCAAAAAAGGGAATGCACTTGTCAGTAGATTTTAAGATGGATCGAATTAAGGCGGTGACCGTCCCATTTAAACTCGGAACATCCTTGATGCTCTAATGGGTTTGGATGTCCCGAATAGCTTTGACCTTATATGGATTGGCTTCGATGCCTCGCAAATTGACAGTGAAACCCAAGAATTTTCCCGATGCAATACCTAAAGAGCATTTCAAGGGACTGAGCTTCATGCCATATTGGCAGAGGACACCGAACATTTTGGAGAGATGACGTCAATGACCACAAAAGTGAAGATGCTGACCCAACTCCGATCCTCTTCTCCGAGTTCTTCGGGAAGGTCCACCATGCCAATCAGGTGACTGGAGGATCCATTAAAGCCGTGGATCATTGCATGGAAGGGATTCTAGTCTTTGGCCTCCAACTTAATCTGGTTGTATGCCGCTTTGAAGATGATATTGATTGAACTTCCTGAATAAATAAGGATCCTTCGGACGAAAGCTAGGCCAATCTAGGCAGAAATGATGAGAGGATCTATGGTTGGGATCTCGATTCCCATGGTGTCCCTCTCTCGGAAGACGAGATCATCCCGCTTTATCTTCGAAAGTTTGGCAGGGACTGATTTCTCTAGGGTAGTACAAGCTTTGTACGTGGCATGCTTGATAGAGTTGATGTATTCTTCCATTTTGCGGAAGCTGTCATGCGTGGGGTGAGGTCCACCACAGATAGTATTGATCACGATGCCATGTGACCTTTAGTTGGACGGCCCTAGGGCCGGAGAAGCCGAAAGTGCGAGCGTTGGAGGGCCCGTAGCCTCCACAGGAGGAGCAAGATCTTGAAAATATTGCTCCAGGCATTTCTCGCGGATGAGTTTTTCGATTGCGTCCTTGAGATGGTGGAAATCATTGGTATTATGCCCATACATGTCATGGAACCTGCAATACATGCCGGAATTCTTCTTGCGATCGGTGGATTCCCTCGTGTTAGGCTTCTTGTATTAGAGGGTATTGTAGGTTTCTAAGTAAATGGTCTCCATGTCTCAATTCAGCGAAGTGTAGTTCCTATAATTTTGATAGTGGTCGTGCCTTTGGGGATTCTGCGGAGTCTGGACGTTGTTGCGACTGCTCTGTTTGTCGCTGTTCGACTTTGGCTTGTAGAGGATTGCTCCTCTGCCCTTATCAGAGGATTCTTCGACCTGTTTTCCTTTGACATTGTCGTTGACAGTGCCGGCGTGTGGGTTGTTGGAGTGATTAACTTGTGAAGCCCTGCTACGTCTTGCTTCCTCCTGGCACAGGAATTTACCCGCTTTTCATAGAATGCTTCTAAGGTCTTGGGTTGTTTTCTGTCGATTCAGGCACCGAACTCAGAGTTAGGAAGAACACCTTTTGCAAGCTGGAAGAGTACAATGCAAGGTTCGATATCGTCAACCTCGGCGAGGGCGGTATTGAATCGCTCGATGTAGCTTTTGAGAGATTCTACAGGACCCTAGTATAAGTTAGAAAGAGTGAGTGCATTTTTTGCAGTTGGTATGTGCATTCTGAACTGCCTAACAAACTCTATGGCCAGTTGTCCGAAGGTGTTTATGGAATGGAGTGGAAGGCGATAGAACCAAAGTAGAGTTGTGTCAGATAAGAAGACTGGAAAACATTTGCATTTTACCGCGTTGGTGGCATGGCTGGAGTCCATCTGCCATTCATAGCAGTTCAGGAAAGTGCAAGGATCAGTCTTGCAATCATAGGATGCAATCTGTGGCATGTTGAAGCATCGAGGCTACTCGGCTTCATGTACGATCCTAGTGAAAGGGTCACACCTCATGTGGGCTTATCACGAGTTGTTGGTGTTCCCCCGCATATCCCTTATGATCCTTCGGACCATGTCGGGGAGATATGTTGGATGGACATCTTCTGGTGGAACCCACTGGTTTCGGTGAAGTTCGGGAGTTATGTTCCGTGGGTGTCTTCTGCGGTGTACATCTGGTTCATTCTCTTCCATGTCATCGACATCGATGTGGCCTGGTTTTGGTAGGGTTGATGAGGCTGAGCATGCTGGCGTTCAATTTGATCCGGAGGAACTTGGGCCTGCTGGGTTGCTGGGAGCGTGGGACCCAAGTTCTAAGCAGCAACAGTTGGTTTCTGTCGAGGAGGGGGTCAGTTACTTGGCATAGGTACATCATTGATAAACAAACAGAAGCGGTCGTGATGATGTGTTCCCCGCTATAAGCGACAGTTAGTGATAGTTGTCCTATCTCCGTTTCCATTTTCCTTGCCATGGCCTGGGCCATGACCATTAGTGTGAGCATTTGAACGGACAACAACATTGTTGTTAAGGCTATACTTACTTCGCTGATGAGGTCCTCGAGATTCGGAGGAAGGGGTTTGTGTGATGGTGCATCTCACTCGGAGGTTGTTCTGAGCAAGTTGAAGTTGAGCGACGATGCATTGACTCACTTGAAATTGACGCATCAGGTCAATGTTGTTTTTCAATGCTTGGTTGAGTTCAAGAGCCGTATTTTCTTACTTCTCATTCAACACGTAGATCTGCACTCAAGTTGCAGGGCCCTCAGGTTCATAGGAGGAAAGATGTTCATTTCAGCCGGGGTAGCCGCTGGTTAAGATTGCTGAGATGCTTCAGCTTCGGCTGCAGCAGAAGAGCCGGTCAGTGTGTTCTTTGGATGCTTAGCCATCATAAGTTGACTTAGCAGCCGGTTAAAGAAGGAACCTAAATCACGTCGGAGTCGAGAAGGAGATGCATGATAAAGAAGAGAGTCTACATTCTCAGTGAAAGCACAGAATGTTGTTAGACCAAAAAGTGGTTCTAAAACCAAATTGAATAATAATTTCAAGAAAAATGAATCAAAAAACAACGAGAACACAAGATTTATAGTGGTTTCGCGTTAATGTGCCTACGTCCACTTTATACATTTCTGATTGATGAATTGAATACAAGTACAATGACGATATCCACTCGATCTCACAAGTACAATCAATAATCACTCTCCATTTCCTTGAATTATACTCGAAGATTCTAAGTACGATCTGAAATGATAGAGGAAATTCGTTGGTGATGGAGTAGGAGTGAATAATTGGGCAAAAGATCCCTGAAAATGGTGATTGGTGGTGTATTTACAAAAAGAAATTCCATTCTGTTCGGGTGCCACATGGGGTCCAACCCATGAACTTCGGGTTTAAGAGCTTCGAGATGATGACATCACATCAATAACGTGGGAGAGTGGGTTGATACCATTCGCTTTTGTAGCATTGAGGTGTAACTACTTCACAGATGAAGATTGATTTGGATGGGGCAGAGGGTGTGCGGTTCAGATCCGATGACTCTGGGACGAACTGAGTCGGTCTAACTTTTGGAGTTGGTCGGTAAGCTTGTGGGTGAGAAGAGGAGAAGGGGTTCGTCTTTAGGAAACTGAACCGGTCCGAAGGCCTTTTTTCTACATGGATCATTCGTGAATGCACCCGTCAATTGATTCCTTAGGTTTGTATAGCCTGATCACAAAGCAGGTTAACATATTTACCCCTCGAAGTACGTTTTCATTTGAAGATGAAGCGTGCTTCGAAATAGTCAACTTGTCTATTTGTTTTTTAATGCCAGCCAGTGGTCACCTTTGTCTATTTGTGAAGTCATGACGCTTTATAAAGTCATATCTTTTGAATACTT
The DNA here is from genome assembly GCA_030737875.1 of Allium sativum. Classification (NCBI taxonomy): domain Eukaryota; kingdom Viridiplantae; phylum Streptophyta; class Magnoliopsida; order Asparagales; family Amaryllidaceae; genus Allium; species Allium sativum. Next base: position 11,874,558 of record CM060917.1, read on the forward strand.
GTGAGCCTATAAATACATCATGAGATCAGGAATTGTTCCTGCTATTTTCAATAACTTCAAAATTTCTATGAAGGTCTAAAGCAACTTTTCCAGGTAATCTTCATGATGTACAAATGCATAAATTATGGTAATTTCTTTTAGCTTTATCTACTCATTTCTCATAAGTATTTAATCGGCAACCATGTTTAGGTTCAGACTGATTAAGTCTGATCTGTTACGTCTTCGGTCCGCTACTGCATTATAGGGATGAAGGGCCTTAGGTCTGTTTTCTGAGCGGATTGGTTGGACCGTTGGGTCACTAGAACACGAACGGTCTTCTCCTCTTGTATAAATTTACATAACTTCGTTTCTTATTCTCCCTTTTTCTTCTCTTTTTTTTTTTTACTTTTACTTCCACCGTTATTCCTTCACTTTCAAAAAACCCTAATTTCCTCTCGATCAGTTTCATATCAAATTCCGTATTCGAATTTAGGAAGGTTCAAATCATTCTTTACTTGTTGCTAATCTTCGATTTCAATTTGAGTTATAAGCTAGGTTAGCATGTCGATTTAATTTCGATTTCCATTGCCTTTTACTAGTGGATTGTCGCAACCATCACTGCTACCATTGCCGGCGCTGGTGGTGTTAATCACCTTCAGGCGATGGTAGGGGAGAGCTTATCGAAAGAGCGGGTAATGAAGCTTCCAATTGTGTGAAGGAGGAGAAAGGGAGATAGATCAGGGTAGGGAGGTATCGGTGAGACACGGGGAAGAAGATATTGATGAGGTCAGAGGAGATAGGAATGGTTTGAATCAGTCTAACTGTTGTTAAAGAAGATTTGATAACGTTCGGGCAGGAGAATGGGGTCTTAAAGTGATGGACCGGTTTGGTTCAATATTCGTCGAATCAAACAAGCAAAGCTTCACAAGGCGCCAATTCGAGCCGATTTGATGAGCTTGTTCATAGCGCTCCGACCCTGTCAACATTTCAACGCACTAAGGCCTCCGAATCTATCCAACACTTTCCTGCATATGTATCTGAGCCGATCTGACATTTTGATATGCAGACTTCTGAACCAATCAAACTCCTTTAATCATGGAAGATATGCATAATTTTAATCATATCAACTAGATCTAATTAAAACTAAAGCTTTAGCAACATGAATCTGTGGCATACAACTTCGCTTATAATTCAACTGGAAACTAACGTGTCTTATAAACTCATGGACAGTTAGGATAGAGCCTTCATAAGCGGACATTTTTGGACTGGACGAACAAATGAGGTTTAACTTTCTTTTATACTGAACTTCATTCTGTTAGCTTTTATACTTTATGGCTTTAACACTGCGTACACTAGCACATGTTATCACACACATACACACATGGGGGGACACGAGCAACTACCTTCTAATTTCTGTTATCTCTTGGATAGTGCAGCGATCATGTCAGGAAGACGTTTAGCCAGACTCGCAGAAAAAGATGAAGCTTTAGGGCCATATGAGAATCCCAATCCCGAGATGTATCATCTACTTCATATTCAGCATTTGATAGTGTGGTTTGGACTATGAAATAGAAATTCACGAAAGTGGAGAATCATCCAAGAGTGAAGTTTCCATAGATGATGAAGAGTATGGAGGAGTGTGAGACAATCGTGCTCTTGATGAATTCGAAAGTACCATTATTTTAGAATCACTTGGTGATTCAATTGAGTCAATAATTGATGATCCCAAGCTTACGCAACTATGCTTAAAACATGGCATTCTTTGAAAAGATACCAAGCTGGATACCGAGACAGACCGACCTCATAAGCCACCCCAAGGATATATGACGATTAGCCGGTTAATATGTATTGTTAGGGAAATCCCTCCATTTTCGCCATTCGTCGTCAATTTTATGAGATGAATGCAAATTTTCCCCATGGAAATCCACCCCCAATGCCTATGCTTATCTGTACACTTTATACACCGATTATCAGGAAATTATGGGGACATAGCTCACCTTCGAAGACATATATTTCTTCTACAATTTTATACATCAAACAAAAGATACTCCATCCTTTATGTATTTTGATTCGGTGGCAAAAAGGAAGATTATTGATGTGTCGTTCAGTAGTTAAGTAGGGGATGTGAAGCCTGAATGGTTTATATCAAGCAGCAACCGGGATGTGATAGGTGGTGGCTTAAATCAAGTAAGTTTCAGGTCCTAACACTCTAGCTTTGATTGTTTCCGCAAACATATTGATTCATCTCATTCTTATTTACAGTTGCTAATCCAAGGCACAAAGTGCATCAGATGTACCCGGATCGCCTAAATCTTCTGCTTAATGGTGATCCGAAATTTCTGACTATCATAAAATGACTAATAGATGACTATCTTCATCACCATCGCTTACTTGCTATGACTCGTAGCATAGGCCATGGAGAAGGTCCTTATGTACACGTGCCCCCAGTCGAGGGGCCATTTGAAACCTTAATCGAGAAGGGAAAATGTTTAAAAGGTCGGGAACTTGTAGGATCCACCCAAGGACTGTAATTAGTGGTGAGGGAACAACTGGGGTGAAGATCCAACTGCACTTCGAAAGATTCCTTCTCCCGACTCAACACAAGATGATATATTAGTGAACATACCTGCCAAGAATAGACATCGTTATATTACCCTTGAAGACGTTGCTACTCCTGAAAAAGGAAATTCTCCGAAGACGCCACCAGTGGCGAAGTCTCAAATTGTTGACTGCCATATGGATGAGTCTATATATCAGGGATTGGGAAGGCTTCCCTTGCTTGATTCCATTTACACTTCATAAGATTTTGGAACAAATTCTTTCTTTCCTACTTCCGAGGAAGAAGTCACTCCTGCGAAAGCTGGGGATACTACAAAAATAGTCCTAGCTCTTAGCTCCGGACTATTGGAGGGATCACTTATGATATGCACAACATGCTTGCACTACATGTCATAACACTCATGTACCATATTAATCCCAATTCTGATATTTACTTGTGTCGTTTTGCAGGACAAATGACACGATACAACTACCAACTCAGAAATGTCCGCTCAAGTATGCCCAGATTTGACTCTGATGCAGAATAAGATCGGGATGATAATCGTGGGAGAGATAGTATAAGACACTTTGATTCTAGTCGTCCTTATTCTTCACGCTCCCGTTCTCCTCGTCGGTCAGATCCTAACAAGCATAGGATCCATCAGGACCGTCATGAAGGAGACAAATCACATCTTAAAGCTCCATCTCCCCCTAAAGAGAAACATCTTCAAGAAAAGCCAGCATCAACACATTCTAATTCACAGGATAAAAATAAAGTTTTCGAGAAAGGGCAAGATAAAGCCAAGACACCTCTTGCACCTGCTAAGCGACGAAATGTCGACTTATCGATAGCATAGCCTGTGACACTCGATTCCAAGAATAAAGAAAAACTAAAACTTTTGAAGAAACAATTTTCGGATTATCGCTTTGATAATATTCTTTTTGTTCCCGCCCATGAGCAGTGCCTTCGAAGTAGGCGGATGATGTTAAGGCTAAAATAGATTTAGCGGATAAGAAATATAAGGAGATGTCTAAGTACTCGCACAATCTTTCCAAGATCATTCAAGGCTTAATCACTGATATAAAAAATATGATGGAAACGGCCGAGTACGATGAAAGCATCTTGAAAGATACAGAAAAAGAAATGGAAAATGTAACACCCCGTATTTCAACTACATTAAAGAGTATAAATTAAAGAATACTTAATTTAATATTAAGAACTAAGGGAAACGGATTACGACATTGCTTCCGTCTCGAAATTCTGGTCAAGATAGACACCTGGTTTGCGTAAAACGGATAACGTATGAAGAAGTTATGAACAATAGAAGCTTGATGATCAAAACAGGGATAACTGGCGCACTTGACAAATGCACCAAGGCATTTTTACACTGGTGCACCTGCCAGATGCGCCCATAGTAGTTTTTGGCGTTTCAGACCCAAGTGGGTGTCGACCCATAACCCGATTCCCCCTAGGGAAGAGGTGGCATTCGAATTCTGGAGGCTGACAGCTATAAATATACCCTCACATCTCTTGTTTTCTCATACTAAAAACAATGGAGGCCAAATGCTGTCAGTGCCTGAACTGAGTCTAATCTTTTCTTCTTCTACAAATCAAGTTTAAAGATATAAGTATCTCAAGAATAGATCTGAGATTCAACACCAACAATTTCTTTTCTATCTTTTAAAATCCAAACACTGTGAGTTAGTTTCTTTTAGATTTAAATGATTAAAAGTAAACGTGATATGACTGTGATTTGGATATATGCATATGACGGAATCATATTGGATCTATCATAATTTGTGAATCTATAATATTCTATGGCGTGGATCTAAATCTTTATCATATCAGTCCTATTGGGACTTCTGAATCTATGACATAACTATGATGTGGATCTTAAATATTATCATGCTAGATCTACCTTTAAAGATCTAACTCGCTTGTGGTTAATTTATCATGTCACAATTGTAGATCTTAAATATTATCATGCTAGATCTACCTTTATAGATCTAATTCGCTTGTGGTTAATTTATCATGTCACATCTACTTATGGATCTAATTGTTTTTAGATCATTTGGTACTTATCATGTTGTGGCTAATTTTAGATCTGTCATTAATTGGACATATGAATCCTTATTTGTTCATGCTTATTATGGCATCCTTAGTATGTTAGATCTAGTTTTATTATCACTTGCTCGCTTGGTCTATATTTATATGTTCACCTTAACAATATGCCAATTACATATTTATGTCACTTTTGTTAAAATAATCACTATTGTTATCTTTCCCTTTTATTGTTTATGGCTAGGCTACTTTCTTGCCTAGACATGACGCCAAATATATGCGAATGCATTAGTTAGGGAATGGGGGAAAACATTAGAATTGGCATAAATTGAATGACGAATATGAATTTGGATATATAATCCATTATGAATATAATTGGGTAAATGTGCTTGAACACCTATAAAGACATAGGTATAATTAATTGGTTAATAATTAAGATGGCTAGGATTACAGTAATTAGAAAATTGTAACTGCACTTATGACACGAGGTTAAATTGCGTTTGTGGTGGAAGTCTGTCCAGACCCGACCGGCATATCCGGTAACCACAAATGTTGAATCTAATGTGAGGGGTCTAAGTGCACAAATATGAGACAGGATAAGACACGAGGTTAGGCCTAACTTGTGGAAGAAGTCTGCCCGGACCCGACCGACATATCCTGCATCCACATGTTGTAGGCCTAATATGGGAGGTCTATCCCATTATAACCATAAATGGACATGGTAACGAATTGGAATACTTAACCTTGTTGAATCCATAGGGATTGTATGAACATGTTAACTTGAATAGGGGTTAAGTAAACTTGGTTGAAAAAGTGGTTGGGTTAAGTAAGTCTTGCGGCGGTGGGTAATATTTATATATATATGGGCCCACAAACTTAACTTGTTTTATACTTTGGGGTTATGCAACTTTGTTAAATAAACCTGCTTGGATCAGTGAGGGTTAAGCATATCTTGTGGCGGTGGGGTAATATTTACATATATAGCCCGACAACTTAACATGTTTTACATGTTGGACTGTTAGGCATAACCAGTTGAAATCCTAGTAGTGGGGATGCAAGCCTAGGGGGAGCTTGTATCATCTTGTGTGTGGAAACCGTTTCAGTTAGTAACCCGGAGTAGGTATCAAACATGTACTTTGAACTAGGTCGGAGAAGGGGCACGCTTACTGGACTGATTGTAAGAGATCCAAACATGGAGGATGGTGTGGGCGGCGCAAACCGACCGGGCCATGTGCGTGCATGAGCCGAGCAGAGGGGGTAAGACGACCGCGACACCTGTAGATATGAGGTTGTGCATATCAGCGAAGGGTTGCCACTCTAGGACGTGACACATCCTATGATGGGGCGGGTACAAAGTATCTACGTGGATCAGGAAGCTGATCGATTAGGGTAGTACTTAGGATACATTTCGACGTGTGCCTTAGTCTACCACCTTATAGTGGAAGAGATCATCTCATTTTGGATATACTAGTAGTAGTGCAGAGTAATTAATGGAATCATATATACCCTATCTTGTTTATCTTGTCACACCTGCCTTTTATGTATTTATCTCTCTTATCCACTTTATACACCTATCATGCTATTTTTATTTATTTACTTGCAAAAAGTAATTGTAACCGCCAGACTTTATGTCTAACACTTTTTGTTTCCTCTTCTTTCTTCGGCCCAACCCCCCTCTAGGTTCTCAGGGTGGGAGTACTCAGGCTTAGTCAGGACTCAGTTATCATCTTGCTAGGAGCTACTTTCGAAGTACGGCTCAAATTCTAATCTCTACTATGGCTTTGTCTCTTTTTGGGGAATTATACTTTTTAAGTATTTATGTACTCCGATGGTAAAAGACAACAATTATTGTAATGGGTTTTATGTAGTTTCAGACTTGTGATATTTTGGACCACGATGTTATGATTTATGTTTGAAATAAAAATTTAAATTCCGCTGTTGCTTTTATATCTATCTTGTAATATTTCTATTTCTGTTTACCTATAATGCTTCATGAAACTTAATACATTCCCTTGGTGAGTGACATTAACGGACGTGGGGTGTCACACTTGGTATCAGAGCTGAAGGTTACCGAATTGGATAAAAGATATTGAAAATTATTTTCAAAAAGATTTTAAAAGAAAGCATTTTCAAAAGAAAAGTCTATTTTGAAAAACATAATCCCCAAATCCATAGGAAATATCTTTTGATCCTCTGTCTGAATCTCTTCCCTTTTACTTTTTAGCATGTCTGGGGAGCCTTTTATTTTTGTGGGCGTTGAAGTACCAGATTGGTTCCGTAGATATCTTAAAGCCATGACACCAACCGGGAGCCAAGGAGACGTCCCTCCCCTAGCTGCAATCATTGTTACTCCACGGTCACGAGTAGATGATTCCTCTAAAAAGAAAGAAGCTAAGGTTGAGGAAATACAAAAGAAGGGTGGAAAGAACGACAAAGCTCGAGACAAGAGGAAATGTTTTAATTGTGGACACGTGGGTAACATAAGCAAAGATTGCAGGAGAAGATCGAACGCTTGTTTCCATTATGGAGAGGTCGGGCATCTTATTAAGGATTTCCCAAAGAAACAAGGACAAGGTCAAAGGGCAGGAGCTTCTGGAGGGCAAGTGCATGCTCTCACGATCGATGCTCCAGATCGAGGTAGGAAAGTTTCTGTCGAGGTAGGAAAGTTTCTGTGGAAGGTTTTATTTCTCTTTCAAATCATATTATTAGAACACTTTTTGATTTTAGCACTTCACATTCATTTATATCTAAATCTGTAGTTGAATTTCTGCACTTAAATACTATTATGGTAGTAGATCCCGTTGTTGTCTCAAACCCCATTGGTGGTTCGGCTCATTTGTCCATGATCTATCGGGGTTTGAGAATATCTGACTTAGGCGTCGAATTTGAGTGCGATGCATATGTGCTCGGGTTTACAGGTTATGGTTTGATTCTAAGGATGGATTGGTTAACCACATATGGTGCCGTTCTAGATTGTAAGAAGAGGGTCATTAGACTTTTGACTTGTCGTGAGAGGAACCTCGAGATTTCTTGTGACCCGCAAGGGTCTGTCATGCTTAGTTTCGTAGAATCTCTTGAGGCATCTATCGATGATCTACGATCGGTACCAGTAGTCCGTGAGTATCCTGATGTCTTTGATGAGGTTCGGGGTTTACCCCCGAGGCGCGAGATTGATTTGCGTATATGCTTGGTGGACAATGCAAAGCTAGTTGCATTACCTGTGCGTCATTTGGCTCCAAGGGAAAGGAGGGAGCTCAGCAAACAAGTAGGGGAGCTACTTGAAAAGGTGTTGGTTAGGCGAAGCATATCTGAATGGGGTGCTTCGATGGTATTCGCAACTAAGGCATACATTTCGCTTCGCATATGTGTGGATATTCATGAAGTTTTTCCTTATTTCTCATTTATCAAAGTGTCAACAAGATACAGCAGAGGTAGTTGAGCCGAACATGCTTAAGGAAGTAGAGGTAGAAAGGGAGGTGACAATTAGACAAGTTCCTACCCGTATACTTGGATCAGAGGTTAAAAAACTGCGCAACAGGGAGGTTAGGTTAATAAAAGTACAATGGGAAGAAGACTGCGAGGATGAGACTTAGGAGACTGAAGACAAAGATCACGCCCCATACCCTTTCCTTTTTGGGACTATGTTTTATACTTCTTTTTCCAAAGCTTTTATTCGCATTTTCTTCTATCATCTGAGTATGTCCTATCGATCGAATCTTCGACCTTTAGGTAGGAAATCCCATGATTGTAAACATGTGTTTGAGACATGTTATGCTTGATGAATGCAAGTGGATGCAAGTGGTTGCTAGTGGTTGCTCATGGATGCATATACACACATTAGGCACTAGGTCGACACAATCACTCTCATACTGCATATGGATATGTGTGCATTTTTCTTTTTCTTGATGGATGAAAATGGATGTGTCATCATATGGATGTTGCATTTGGACGGATGATTGTGCACACATATAGAACTTACATGTTACAATAGGACTATCTACATACATGTTTGATTCATGACACTAACATTCATTGCATTAAGAAGGTCAACTGAATCAGTGGATCGATCTTTCGCATTAGTGTTGGGACATATACACACACCTTTGCATAAGTTCATATAAGCATTAGAAATTTTTAAGAACAATGGATGCCTCTGATTGGTGGATGAGTAGATGGATGATGGATGGTAGGATACATTCAACCTAACTTGGAGATTTCAGGGACGAAATCCTTTGAGTGAGGGAAAATGTAACACCCCATATTTCAACTACACTAAAGAGGATAAATTAAAGAATAATTAATTTAATATTAAGAACTAAGGGAAATGGACAACTTCATTGCGTCCGTCTCGAAATTCTGGTCCATATGGACACCTAGTTTGCATAAAACGGATAACGTATGAAGAAGATGTAAATGGGAGAAGTTTGACGATCAAAACGGGGATAATTAGGGCTCTTGACAAGTGCGTCAAGGCATTTTTACATTGGTGCACCTGTCAAGTGAACCCATAGTAGTTTTTGGGCTTCCAGACCCGAGTGGGTGTCGACCCATAGTCTGATTCCCCTTAGGGCTGAGGTGGCATTCGAATTCTAGAGGCTGGTAGCTATAAATATACCATCATATCTCTTATTTTCTTGTACTAAAAACAATGGGGGCCAAATGTTGTTAGTGCCTGAACTGAGTCTAATCTTTTCTTCTTCTACAAATCAAGTTTAAAGATTCAAGTATTTCAAGAATAGATCTAAGATTCAACACCAATAGTTTCTCTTCTATCTTCTAAAATCCAAACACTGTGAGTTAGTTACTTTTAGAATTAAATGATTAAAAGTAAATGTGATATGACTGTGATTTGGATATATGCCTGTGACTGAATCATATTGGATCTATCATAATTTGTGAATCTATTATATTCTATGACGTGGATCTAAAACTTTATCATATCAGACCTATTGGGACATTTGAATCTATGACATGACTATGATGTGGATCTTAAATATTATCATGCTTGATCTACCTTTATAGATCTAATTCGCTTGTGGTTAATTTATCATGTCACAGTTGTGGATCTTGAATATTATCATGCTAGATCTACCTTTAGAGATCTAATCCGCTTGTGGTTAATTTATCATATCACAATTGTGGATCTTAAATATTATCATGCTAGACCTACCTTTATAGATATAATTTGCTTGTGGTTAATTTATCATGTCACAATTATGGATCTTAAATATTATCATGCTAGATCAACCTTTATAGATCTAATTCGCTTGTGGTTAATTTATCATGTCACAATTATGGATCTTAAATATTATCATGCTAGATCTAGCCTTATAGATCTAATTCGCTTGTTGTTAATTTATCATGCCACAATTGTGGATCTTATATATTATCATGCTAGATATACCTTTATAGATCTAATTCGCTTGTTGTTAATTTATCATGTCATAATTGTGGATCTTAAATTTTATCATGCTAGATCTACCTCTATAGATCTAGTTCGCTTGTGGTCAATTATCATATTACAATTGTGGATCTTAAATATTATCATGCTAGATCTACCTTTATAGATCTAATTCGCTTGTGTTTAATTTATCATGTCACATCTACTTATGGATCTAATTCTTTTTAGAACATTTGGTACTTATCATGTTGTGGCTAATTTTAGATCTGTCATTAATTGGACATATGAATCCTTATTTATTCATGCCTATTATGACATCCTTAGTATGTTAGATTTAGTTTTGTTATCACATGCTCGCTAGATCTATTTTTATATGTTCACCTTATCATTATGCCAATTACATGTTTATGTCACTTTTGTTAAAATAATCACTATTGTCCTCTTTCCCTTTTATTGTTTATGGCTAGGCTACTTTCTAGCCTAAACATGACACCAAATATATGCGAATGCATTAGTTAGGGAATGAGGGAAAACATTAGAATTGGCATAACTTGAATGACGAATACGAATTTGGACATATAATCCATTATGAATACAATTGGGTAAATGGGCATGAACACCTATAAAGACATAGGTATAATTAGTTGGTTAATAATTAAGATGCCTAGGATTACAATGATTAGAAAACTGTAACTGCACTTATGACACGAGGTTAGATTGCAATTGTGATGGAAGTTTACCTGGACCCGACCGACATATCCAGCAACCGCAAATGTTGAATCTATTGTGAGGGGTCTAAGTGCAAAAATACGAGACTGGATAAGACACGATGTTAGGGCCAACTTGTGGAAGAAGTCTACCCGGACCCAACCGACATATCCAGCATCCACATGTTATAGGCCTAATGTTGGAGGTCTATCCCATTATAACCATGAATGGACATGGTAACGAATTGGAATACTTAACCCAGTTGAATCCATAGGGATTGTACGAACATGTTAACTTGAATAGGGGTTAAGTAAACTTGGTTGAAACAGTGGGTGGGTTTAGTAAATCTTGTGGCGGTGGGTAATATTTATATATATAGGCCCACAAACTTAACCTGTTTTATACTTTGGGGTTATGCAACTTTGTTAAGTAAACTTGCTTGGATCAGTGATGGTTAAGTAAATCTTGTGGTGGTGGGGTAATATTTACATATATAGGCCCGACAACTTAACTTGTTTTACATGTTGGACTGTTAGGCATAACCAGTTGAAATCCTAGTTGTGAGGATGCAAGCCTAGGGGGAGCTTGTATCATCTTGTGTGTGGGACCCGTTTTAGTCAGTAACCCGGAGTAGGTATCAAACATGTACTCCAAACTAGGTCGGAGAAGGGGCACACTTACTAGACAGATTGTAAGAGATCCAAACGTGGAGGATTGTGTGGGCGGCGCAAACCGATCGGTCCATGTGCATGCATGAGCCAGGCAGAGGAGGATAAGACGACCGTGACACCTGTAGATATGGGGCTATACATATCAGCAAAGGGTTGCCACTTTAGGACGTGATACATCCTACGGTGGGGCCGACACAGAGTACCTACGCGGATTAGGGAGTCGATCGGTTAGGGTAATAATTAGTGTACATTTGGATGTATTCCTAAGTCTACCACCTTATAGTTGAAGGTATCATCTCATTTTGGATATACTAGTAGTAGTGCAGAGTGATCATTAGAAGCGTTTATACCCTATCATGTTAATTTTGTCATACCTGCCTTTTATGTAGTTATCTCTCTTATCCACTTTATATGCTTGTCATGCTACTTTTATTTATTTACTTGCTAAAAGTAACTGGAATCGCCAGACTTTATGTCTGACCCTTTTTGTTTCCTCTTCTTTCTTCCATCTCCCCTCCCCAGGTTCTCAGGGTGGGAATACTCAGGCTTAGTCAGGACTCTGTTATCATCTTGCTATGAGCTACTTTCGAAGTATGACTCATGTTCTTATCTCTACTATGGCTTTATCTTTTTGGGAAATTATGCTTTTTAAGTATTTATGTACTCTGATGGTACAAGACAGAAATTATTATAATGGGTTTTATGTAGTTTCAGACTTGTGATATTTTGTACCATGATGTTATGATTTATGTTTGAAATAAAAATTTAAATTCTGCTGTTGCTTTTATATCAGTCTTGTAATATTTCTGTTTTTGTTTACCTATAACACTTCATGAAACTTAATGCATTCCCTTAGTGTAATATTTATTCACACTCTGTATATTCTTGTATTCTGATGAAATTGTTGTAATAAGCAATGAAATGTTCTTCTGTTTGTGTTCTGATTCATCTTGTCCTCAAAGAAATCCAGGCTTTCCTTCACCGAGGAAGTTTGGGTCGTTATACTTAGTGAGTGACATTAACGGATGTGGGGTGTTATAGAAGATGCACAAGCTCAACTTGCTCTTTCTTTGCGAAATGCTGACAATTACAAAAAACAACTCGAAGAGCTACAAAAAACATTATCATACTGAACAGGAATCTCAAAGCCTGGAACACTTGGATTTGAAATTACATGCTGAGGATGCTAAATCTGAAAGTGTCAAGGTAAAGTCAGCTTGTGCTTGCCTTGAGCAAGAGAAGGTGGGGTTAGTGAAGAAAAATGCTGAGCTAGAAGCCAAGCTAATGGAAATCGAATCGAGGGTAGTCCTAACCCAGGGCAATGCAAGCATTTCTATTAAATCTGCTGAGAATGCTAATGTACAACTTTCTACAGTCCAAAAAGAATTGAACGATTATAGTGAGCTCATGATACAGTTTTTTGCTCAAGTGATCCTTATCGGGACATCTCTTGGATCAAGGACTATCCAACAACTCTGGTTTATGTGTGGGATCGAGTTGTTGAATAGGAAAAGAAAGAGCTCAAGGTGGACTCCAATGATGAAGGGAAACTCATGGAGAAATATCTAAAGGGTGAGGAGTCGGTACGCTTAGCTGAAGGGTGTAAACTTATTGCTGCTGATATGGAGGAGAAGATGTGCCATCTTAAGGGAAAACAAACAATCGAAACTGGCTCTTCTTCTGTTGCCACCGGGGCCACCAAAGTAGAGGGGTATGATCCCTAGAATCCAGGAATTCCCAAGACATCTTTCTTGTCTCCTATTGCCGAAACGACTTCAGAAACTACTGCTGCTCATGTTGAGAAGTCATTTAAAGGTATCTCCACGTTTTCACCTAAATTTGTTAGAGTTGTTTCAACTTTTTGTCATATTGTCGGACAAACCATCAAAGAACCTGAGTTTTCTCTTGAGTAAATGACTGTCGCTTCTCATCCTATAGGTGCAAAGCCAGATGAGAAAGAAGAAGGAGTCACTGATGCAAGGTCTTCTGAGAAGGCTAAGGAGAAAAAGGAAGAGGTCATTGAGCCAAAGTCCGCCGAGAGGGTTGAGGGAAGGAGGGAGAAATTGCTGACAAAGCTATCATGACATCCAATACTGAGATTCTAAAGGAGGAAGACATTATAGATGCTCTAAAGGACGACAGTGGGAATGATGGCAATGAAGGGGATGATGATGTTATCGCAATCGAAGGCTCGGAAAAAATTGATGACATAACTTTGGCTAAGATGAAGGCGAAACAAGATGCTCTTTTGAAAGTCAAGTCTGAGGGAGAGACTGAAGAACCCCTTAGCATTGACCCCATCCAGTCAGTTCCTCCTGGGCAAAAGATATTTCCCAAGTTTCAAAATCCATCATTTCCTAGTCAGCATCTCAGTCCTCCGTTCCTCCCCAAGTTACTCCTCCAAAAGACAAGAAGAAGTCTAAGAAGTGCCTACTCACGGAGGTTAAAAAGGAAGAAAAAGAGAAACAAAAGGCTGCTCGAATATTCAAGCCTTCCCCCCAAATCCAAGTAAAATTTGATTTAGTTCTTTTATTTTATTTTCCACTGTCCAGCCGTTGTTGTAGCAAGTGCGGCCCTCACATCTTTTTGTTTAGTCCTCTTGTACAAACTTACATTTATATAAATAAAGTAACTTGTTTCCTACGATGTCAAATACTTGCAAGTTTGTCATTCATTTCAGTTAAATGCGCTAGTAGTAAAAACAATATTAACAAAAGTGATAAAAGATGAATCACATCACAAATCTAAAAAGTTCTGTACAAGCTTCCCTGTAAACAATAACACTTGTAATGCAAAAACATTACTAAACAAAATAATTGACAACAGGGAGATATAGATGTGATGTGCGTGTATATGCCCCAAATCAATCCTGAATAAAATGCCTGGCTAGGAGCTGTTCAAGATTGATTAGGTCCGACAGTAGATTTCCCCTAGTCCTTTAGTGGGGTCAGGATTCTTTTCCATTGGTACTTGTTCTTAGTGCCCTTATACTCTCCTGTCATATGGCCAGGTTAGAGTGAGGTCAAGGCAGTCTTTTATCGCGATGCACTTTCATGCCTTGAGGACACTGTCTTCTCGTCCTTTATACTCTCTCTCGAATCATGAGAGTTAGAGTTTGGGATGTTGTATTCCCATCCTTTACATTCTCTCACGAATCATGAGAGTTAGAGTTTGGGACGTCGTCTTCCCGTCCTTTACACTCTTCTACGCAAACGGTCGTTTTGTTCGCTCCGGCTTTCCTTCTACACCTAACTTCTTAAGGCAGATTCTCACCCGTATGAGTATTACACTTGTTTCCAATTTTCGATTCAGGTTTAATGTATTATACCCAGAGTAAAAACAGTCACATGGCATAAAGAGATAAATGCAGAAAAAATAAGTGACACACAATGTTTTTATAGTGGTTCGGCCAAATTATAGCCTATATTCGCTTTATAATCTTTTGTTTATATTAACTAGACTTTTTTGGCAAGTCGTGCCTTTTTACATAGTTTATAAAATAAAAGAAACCATTACAAATTTAAGTCAAGTATTGTCGCAAGTGTTGGGCATTCCATGCTCTGGGTACCTCTTCACCATTTACGGTCGTTAACTTGAAAGCTTCTATGTCAAGTTTTCGTTGAATGGTATATGGCCCTTCCCATTTCGGACCCAAGTGAACAGAGATCGACAAGATACATTTCAAGACCATGTCTCCAGGTTCAAAGGTCCAAGATCTAGCCTTCCTATTATAGTATCTCGCAACTTGGTGTCTGTGCCTCGAGGCATGCAAATCCGCTTCATCTCTTTTTTCTTCAACCATATCCAGGGACATAAGAAAAAGAGCTCTGCTCGTCATCAGATCATAGTATGTTGTCCTGTTAGAGGGAACTTTCAACTCCACTGGGATGACTGCTTCCGATCCGAAAGGAAGTGAAAAGGGGGAATAACTTGTTGCTGTCTTGTAAGTTGTTCGGTAGGCCCATAATGCTAATGGTAACTCATCGACCCACATGGCTTTTGCTTGCGCCATTCACTTTTTCAACATAGAATTAATGATTTTGTTTATTGCTTCGACTTGTCCATTTGATTGAGGGTGAGCGACTGTGGTGTATTTCTTATCAATCCTGTATTTCTGATAGAAATATTTGAACTCAGAGCTATCGAATTGGGTTCCGTTACCAGTTATGATGGTTTTGGGAATCCAAAATTGACAAATAATGTTTCTAACCACAAATTAATCACCCGCTTTGTTGAGATCGTAATTAATGGTTCAACTTCCGCCCACTTTGTAAAGTAATCTACGGCCACAATTGCATACTTGGCTCCACCTTTGGCGTTCGATAGACTTCCAGTGATGTTTGTTCCCC
This sequence comes from Allium sativum, assembly GCA_030737875.1. Classification (NCBI taxonomy): domain Eukaryota; kingdom Viridiplantae; phylum Streptophyta; class Magnoliopsida; order Asparagales; family Amaryllidaceae; genus Allium; species Allium sativum. Next base: position 11,890,266 of record CM060917.1, read on the forward strand.
ACGTAGCAAATGGCCACTGGCTCATCATCGACTTAAGCTGTTTGGAAGGTGCTCTTGGAATCTTTGTTAATTTTTGGCACCTATAGTAGTGTTGTGAATAATCAGCTGCATCTCGATTTATGGTTAGCCATAAGTAGCCATATCGCAATATTTTCTTTGCTAGTGTTTGACCACCAGTGTGATCTCCACATTCACCTTTGTGCACTTCTCTTAGTACACATTTGATGTCGTCGTTTGCTATACATTGGAGTAAAGGCATTGAAAATCCTTGACGATAAAGAACTTCATCTTGCATAACATACCTTGCAGCTTTACGAACCTCGGCTTGTCACTCACTCTTTTTTGTCAGGAGTGTTCCGGTTTGCAGAAAGTTCTTTATTAGTGTCATCTATGATTCTTTTTTTGTTTCGGTTTCCAGAACCGGATTAACATCCATCTGGTCAGTGCTTGGGGATCCTAGTGCCTTAATCGAACTATCTCGATCTCTTACGGATTGTCATAGCTTGCCAACTTAGCTAATCTATTCGCTTTATGATTCTCCATCCATGGAATGTGAGTAATGTTATAATGCTCTAAGTTGTCTAACAACTCCTTTACCCTTTCTAGGTAAGTGACTAGTCGGGGTCCTTTAGCCTAGAATTCCTTCCGAACCTGGCAAATAACAATCTTTGAATCACAGAAAATGTTCAACATCATTACACCAAATTCCTTAGCGAATTTCAAACCGATAATCAGCGCCTCGTATTCAAAATCATTGTTTTTCATGGAAAATTGTAACCGCAAAGCATAATAAATCGATCGTCCATTAGGAGTAATCAAAACAACTCCGACGCTGGATCATCGTTCAATTTTAGTCCTATCAGTATATATTTTCCAAGGGCTAAGTTCTAACTTCTGTTCCGAGGGACCAGCCTCGTCATCTTACACATCCTCCTCTGGGGTCGTAAATTCAGCGATGAAGTCAGCTAATGCTTGCCTCCTTATTGATATTCTTGGTTGAAAGTTCGGGTCGAACTGGCTTAACTCAATATTCCATTTAAGTAATCGCTCGGATGCTTCAGGCCGTTGCAGGGCCTGTCGAAGTGGTTGATCTATATACACAACAATCGGATGAGCTTAGAAATAATGACGGAGCTTTCGGGATGCAATCAGGAGGCTATAAGTAAGCTTCTCTATCTTTGGATAATCGTGCTTTGCTTCTGCTAATTTCTTACTTACATAATATAACGATCTCTAAAAAAATTCTTCTTCGGGTGCCAGAGCTGAACTAATGGCATGAGATGATACTGCCACATATACATACAAATCCTCATTGTCTACCAGCTTGGATAATTTTGGGGGCTTTTCTAATAGATCCAACAAGTTTTGAAAGGCTTCTACACAGTCTAGGGTCCACTAGAAATTGTGTTTCCCTTGTTTAATCAAATCGAAGAAAGGAACACATTTGTCTATGGCTTTGGAAATAAACCGACTCAAGGCTGCAACATTCCTCGCAAAGCTTTCAATATCCCTGATCTCTCATGTCTTCTTTATGTTTCTGATTGTCGCAATCTGGTTAGGGTTAATCTCAATTCCATGAGAACTGACTATGAAACCGATGAATTTTCCTGATGCAACCCTGAATGAGCACTTCAAGGGGTTAAGCTTCATCCCATATCGTCATAAGATTCTAAACATCTCCGCCAAGTCTTTGTGTGATCGGACGATTGTTCTAGACTTTGTAAGCATATCATCCATGTAAACCTCCATTGTTTTTCCAATCTGATCATAAAACATTCAGTTCACTAAGCGTTGACAGGTAGCTCCATCATCTTTAGTCCAAAAGGCATCACCACATAATAGTACAACCCTAAGTCCATGCTAAACCTGGTATGTTCCTTATTTGGGACATGCATAGGAATCTAGTTGTACCCTGAATATGCATCCATAAAGGAGAGAAGTTCGTGTTCCACTGTTGAATCTACTAATTGGTCAATGTCGGAAGTGGAAAGCTATCCTTCGGGCAGGCTTTATTTAGATCAAAAAATTCAATACATGTTCTCCACTTCCCATTGGATTTCTTAACCAAGACGGGGTTTGATATCCAGTCAGGATATGTTAAGTCTCTGATGAACCCGTCATATCTTAGCTTCCCCACTTCTTCTTTCAAGGTGACTAACCTTTCTGGGCCCAACATGCATCTTTTTTGTTTCACAGGAGGATGTTTTGGGTGTATACTTAGTGAATGGCAAATGATTGAGGGAGAAGTTCCACACATGTCCAGTGGGTCCAAGCAAACACGTCAAGGTTTGCTTTCAAAAAGTCTTTTAATTCCCTCGTCCAGAGAGGATCTAAGTGAGGTCCAATCTTCAAGACCTTCGTCGGGTCATCGTTATCGGTTGGAATATCTATGGTAGCTTCATTAGGCGTCTCCTTCCTGCTTCCTGGTTCTTCACCCTCTCTAGGGTCTATATCCTCAGGCAGATAGTCAGGCGACTCCTTCGGCGATATTGTCTCTAGTTACTATGTTGAGTTCTTCTTAGCAGGAGAGGAAGTATTCTTAGGTTCTACCTCTTTTCCATTGCACAACATCTTTAATTTTTCCATATAGCAGGCTTTTCCAGTGACTTGGTCTCCATGAATCATTCCCACTCCAGCTTTAGTTGGGAATTTCATTAGCAGACACCAGGGCGTGATGCAAGCTCTAAACTCTGCAAGAGTTGGTCGACCCAAGAAAGCGTTATAAGGCGAATCAATATCCATGATCATGAATTGAAGAATCCTTATTCTTCAGTGTTCTCCCTCCCCTAGCTCTACTAGTAGGTCTACCATTTCGATAGAGGAGGTTGATGAACCGTTAAAGCCACGAATCCAACCTCCAAATGGCTTTAAATCCTTCATCTCTAATTTCATCTGATCAAAAGCCTTTTCAAATAGGATATTGATGGAACTTCCGTTATCCACAAGGACTTTCTTAACTACTGTAGGTCCGATGACTGTAGTTATCACTAATGGATCATTACTAGGCGCTTCAACGCCAACACTTTCTCTGTCTCGGAAGACAACGTCATCCGTAGTTGTCTTTAGTTGATTCACTGGTGTAGTTTCTTCAAGATTACTACATTCTCCTATCTCTAGATGTTTGAGTGCTTTAACATACTGCTCCATTGTCCTGTTGCTAGACCCAACTGGATGTGGCCCCCCAAGTATGGTATTGATGAAAATATTCTTTCCCTTTTGCTGAGTTGTGGGTTTAGAAGAGGGATGATTCTGATTTGGGGTCTGCCTTCCTTGCCCCCTTTCCTTTAGGGTGACTTTGTATTCATCCAATTTTCTCGCATGAAGTTGTTTCTCTACGACATATCTTAGGTGGCGACATTCATTCGTGGAGTGGCCATAAGTCTCGTGGAAAAAACAAAATTTCCCAGTTTCATGTTCTTTCTCGGTCGAATCCCTAGGCGGAGGTTCTTTATACTAGATGACGTTATAACTATACAAATAGGTATTTTCCAAAGTGTCGCTCAGCAGCATGTAATTCTCAAAAGTCTGAAATCGAGGTCTCTTTCTGGAATTGTTCCCCTGATTCCTATTTCTTTTGCCACGATTTCCATCCTGGTTACCATCTCCTCCATTTTTATTAGCAACATTTACCTCGAACTTTCATATGCTATCTCCGGATTGCTTGATGGCAACATTACTCTGAATGTCCTCTTTGGAAACTTTGTCAGGTTTTCTTTTTCGATTAGCATATATCTCTTCCCCCCATAGGTGAATATTTGCTTTTTCATAGAACAGTTCTCTTGTTAGAAGTGGTTTTCCGGCTAGGTATCCTCTGAACTCGATGTCCTTATCAACCCCATCTACGAGTGCCATCAAGATGGTCGGTTCATACGGGTCACTTACTTCAGTTATAGCCAAGTTGAAGCGATCTAAATACGACTTCAATGATTCACCAGGAGCTTGCTTGAACCCGTACAGTTCGATGACACTCTTGGAATTCCGTGCATGGAGTCGAAATTAATTCATAGAGCTCTCACCCAGCTCTTTGAAATTGGAAACTAATTGAGGGGGAAGTCGAGTAAACCACATCAGCGCGACATCCTCAAGATAAATAAGAAAAGCTTTTCATTTCACGATGTCGGGAGCTGCTGCAGCATTCATGTACCACGAATACCTCATTAAATGCTATCTTGGATCGGTTCTTCCTCCATATCGATCCATTTGGGGTAGTTAATCGTCGGGGAATTGGAAATCCAAGATATCATCAGTGAAAGGGGTATGGCTACATTCATTGCCCCAATCTTCATTGGTGTAGTGTCTGCTATCAGCCATAATCTGGCATACCATCGCTTCCACCTCAGCATTGGTCAATGCTGGCTCAGGATCTGCACTTCTAGTTCTCTTGATACGTCCAGTTCCTATATCAGGTGATGCTCTTCGGTTTCTGGTAGCAGCTGAACCTCCTTGCCCTCTACGATCCTGGTCGTTCACGGGATGAGTTGGTTGGAGGAATTGTCCTTGAGTAGGGTTAGTGATGTTGGGATTTCTGCAAAGGACATGAGATCTCCACATTGACAACAACATTGGTTCCCTCAGGCTCGGGTTGTTAGGTCCCAAAACACGAGCAGCATTTTTGCGGGATCCCAATGATCCAAATGTCAATTCTTCCAGATTCTCGGGGTCTCTCGTACGGCCTCCTTTGACGTGTACGACATTCCTCTGAAGAGGATGAATGATCTACATCGAGACGATGAGTTGGAGAGGGTTTCCTTTGTCTACGAAGCTCATCTATCTCCCTACTCATAACTTTCATAGTTTCTCGCATAAGTATGCTTTTACGTCTCTGAACCTATAAAGCATCATTAGCTCTATCCAACATGTTGAGCAGGCACGAGAAATCCATGTGCGTGACAGGTGCAGAGGCCATAGGCTGATTACTACTTGTCGTAGTTGGCGTTGGAGCATCTGCAGTGGGTCGAGTAAAAGAACAAGCCTCGGCTGCAGCCCGTTCGGTTCGGGTCATGGTTGCACCAACGGCTCAGGTTGGGGTACCATTACCAGTGGCATTCAGTTCTTCGGTTTGGTTCGAGATTCTCATCTCGGTTCGGTTCAGGCTCCCTCCTCCGACTCGGTTCGGAACCAATCCAGTCCCTTGTGACCTGGTTGCAACCACAACCTGCTGATTTTCATTTGCCTCATTTTCCCGAGAAATTTGAGGTTCCTTTCCTTTCCTTGAAACCATAAAATCCGAATCTTTTGATATTTATAAAAATACGAAAAACGATAGAAAAGCGGACTAACTTCTTTAGACTCGGGAATCCAAACAGTAGAACGATAGTCCAGAATGTTGAGAATTTAAATTTCTTAGTGAAAGCACCAAAATGTTAACCCAAAAAGTGGTTCTAACACCCAATTGAATAATAATTTAAGAAAAATGAATCAAAAAACAACGAGAACACAAGATTTATAGTGGTTTAGGATTACCGATCCTACATCCACTTTATACTTTTCTGATTGATGAATTGAATACAAGTACAATGACGATATCCATTGATCTCACAAGTACAATCGATAACCTCTCTCAATTTCCTTGAATTGTACCCAAAGATTCTAAGTACAATATGAAATGATAGAGGAAATTCGTTGGTGATGGAGTAAGAGTGAATAATTAACCAAACGATCCTTGAAAATGGTGCTTGGTGGTGTATTTATAGGCAGAAATTTCATTCGGTTCAGGTGTCATGTGGGGTTCATCCCATGAACTTCGGATTGGGAGCTTCGAGATGATGACAAGACATCAATAATGTGGGAGAGTGGAATGAAACCGTCCGCTTTTGTAGCACCGGGTTGTAACCGCTTCACAGTATGAAGTTTGTTTCGGATCGGGTGGAGGGTGTGCGATTCGGATCGGATGACTCTGGGCCAAACCGAGCCCGATCTGACTTTTGGACTTAGCCCATAAGCTTGTGGATGAGAAGAGGAGAAGGGGTTCGGCTTTAGGAACTGAATCGATCCGAAGGCCTTCTTTCTACATGGTTCATTCGTGAATGCACCCGTCTATTGATTCCTTAGCTTTGTATAGCCAGATCACAAAGCAAGCTAACAAATGTTGATGCCAAAAAATGTCGTCGACACCCAAGATTCTTAATTACCTAAGAATATAGTTTTACGTAAGGAAAGTAAGTGCATAAGAGCAGAAAAACGGTAAATGATACAAGAGATTTATAGTAGTTCGGTCCCGTGAGGGACCTCTGTCCACTTTGGAAGAGCTGCTGATATTTTATTGATAACAATGATTTACAAGCTATAAGCCCCTTCGAGGCATCTAATTACAAGCATTTCTATGTAATTTGAAGTCATAATCATCATATGTAATTGTTGGGAAAATTTCAGTTTTGTCCTTCTTCTTCAAAGCAAAGGTGCCATTAGAGAGGTTCCTTGGAGCTCTAGAGAGATGTCAAATCAGCAAATTTCCTATCCTTGTAAAAAATGAGCTTGGGGGTATTTGTAGTGGAGTGGTTAGGTAAGAGTAGGTAGGATTTGGGGACCACACAGCAGAAAATTGCGTCACGGGTTCTCGTGCTCCTGGAAATCGCATCACATATGGTTGGTGGAAGGAGAATCGCATCCCTTTCGTGGGATGTGATTTTCGCATCTTAGAGGATGCGAAAATCACATCCCAATGGGATGTGTTATGTACCCCGGGGGCTCCACATCGTTGGGATGCGATGACGTCGCATCGGGTGTATGCGACGAAATCACATCCAGTTGATGCGATGACCTCGCATCCCATAAGATGCGAACCCATAGCATCCGGAGGATGCGATTGCCATCGTATCTGGCATCCCGAGTGATGCAATAACATCGCATTTTGGAGGATGTAATTCCATGCCTCTGAGGGATGCGATTGCCATTGCATCTCGACGGATGCGATGGAAACCGTGATACAATTCACATGTGGTGGGGCGAGAGTTTCCATGATGCGATGTGGATGCTATGAGGTGTTGTGAAGCAATCATGTGCTCGATTCTTCCTTGGCGTGAACCTTCAGTGGCTTGACAACACTTCGGACTTTGGTGTCAGACGACGTGTAGAGTCGGGTGGGTTTTGTGTACTTTTGGGAATCAGACGAAAATGTCGGTTAACACTTTACTTTTGCAAACAATCAGAACTTGATTAAATCCTAAAAATAGTGGAAGACAAAGAGTTGGAACAAGATGTAAAATTAAGAGTTGACATCATTTAATTATTCAGAGAACCGGTACGTATTACAATAATTATTATATTAGCCCTCTTCTTCCAAATCTATTAATATTTAGTTATACTTAAATTTACAATAGAGATGACCATTGGATGCTCATCAGCTACTTAAGAATGTAACTTGCTCATACATTCGATGTAAGAGAAAATGAATGTTGTTTGGGTAATTGATTTATTGGTAAATTAATTTACAATAACTCTCGGTAACAAACATTGTTTGGAATCTCAGTGGTTGCTTTAAAACATGTTCAAATAACGTTTAACAAGTTAAATTAGTATCAAAATCAAGCCACGTCAACTAGAAAAAAGTCAGCCTCGTTTAAAAGCAGCAAATATAGTTAAATAGAGATAACTCCGTATATCTTGTAACACATGTATAATTTCCTTCTACCGGTATCAAATTCCAACCAGGGCCGACCCTGGCCCATATGGGGCCCTAGGCCAGAAAAAGATGGAGGAATCGAATGGAAAAAAATTTGGTCTCTAACAATGGTGCTCTGCAGGTTTGAACTTGAGTCAACAACAAACAAGCCATGTAGCTCTACCACTCATCCAACACATCCATTCAATTTACTACTCTGGCGGAACCTATACATAAAAAAATAAAAAAAATTATATGGCCCTCCTCCACGGTCAAAGGCGGAGCTAGCCCCGGGCGGGTCTGGGCTGCAGCCCGGTGTCGGAAAAAAAATGCATTACTACTTACTCAATGTCAAAATTACAAAATGCATTATTAATTACTATTAAACTGTATGATAGCCAAACAGTAAATAGTCAAACTGTAAATCAGCTTATCCATTTGTTAATTTCTTGATCCGCCTTTGCCCACGGCGATGCCCTCGACGGCCGCCTAGTTGGCCCGGCCCTAGGGCCGGGCCTGACTCCAACCATGTCTTGTATCAACAGGACACGAATAGATTTTCTATCCAGTTTTCGTATCCGCTGCACTAAACTATGTATGATGGCACCTTACTCATGTGACATGGTCTGCATTACATTAATCACTATCCCAGTAGTCTTTGATAATAAAGGGAACTTTGTCAGCTATTCTAATTTGGGCTAACTCCGGTCAGTCTTTAAAATTCAGTTTGCTAGGATAGGAGAAATCAATTTGTGTAAAATATAGGTACAGAATGTATGAATATTTGTGCTTCAATTAGTTTGGCACATAAGGCATTGTACTCAGTAGAAAAGCACAGCGTTAAACAGAGATGACAAAAAATTATATAAAATAGATGATAAACAACTTTCACTTTTTACCAAAAGTGACTACCAATAATACCGTCTGTATGCGCGATGGAACAAAGAGGGTTGGAAGAGGATGACACAGTTCTCACTCTTCTCTGAGATAATGCTCGGCCAAAAGACGGATGCAAGACGGCAGAAATCAGATGACGAACTATTTAGGAAAGTCGGTCCGAATGGAGGCAACCAAGCAGCTCAACATCAGAGTTTGAAATCTCTTAAATCAAATTTGGCTTAAGTCCATAAGCATATACGTACAAAATTGATAACAATAATGAAATGTTCATCTGAACTTTGCATAAGTCAAACAATAATATGGATAGTTTAACTAACATATTTGTTTAACTTTTGTCATTGTAACCAACGTTAGATCTGATTGACTATAGAGAAGTTAGAACAGCAGGCTAAGAATGTAACTTCCGGACTGCATAGTTCCTTCTGCGTGCATGGAGAAGTTTCATCGCTATCTGTTGAGTCTCCTCCATGCAGGTTGAAAACATCCAATCAATTAAGATCTTTGGTCGTCAATACCAATAATGCATTGACATATGAAGTATAAATTTATTTGCTTAACGCTTAACCATCCTATATATAAGGAGTGAATATCAATTGTATGGTCATGTAATTCAATCACTGATTCCATAATAGATATACATACCAGAGAACGCGGAAAATGAAAACTTTCAGTCTTATTCCTTTGTTGATTCTTGCAGCAGCATCTGCTTTAAGCTTGTGCACTTGCCAAGTCTATGTAGTAGTCGATGAGGCAACTAATACGCCTGGAGGCATCCGCTTTGAGAAAGAAATAGGTGAACTTTACAGTATCAATATTCTAAAAAACGCTTCAGACATGTTCTGGAAGCTCTTCGTCCAAATGAGCACCGAAGACAGAAGAAACTATCAGCTCATTGCACTGATAGTGAAAGAAATTACTGGTGGTGTAAGTGTAACCTTCACCAGCAGCAGAAACGGAGAAAGCGAAATTTACATGAGTCCTTCCTACATTGCGGCCTACGTAGGAGATGTAAAAAGGGAGTTTACAGGTATGATGTTTCACGAGATAGCTCGCATAAGGCAGTGGACCGGGAACGGTGAAGCTCCGATTGGACTCTTAACGGGTATTGCGGATTATTTCAGGCTTTCAGCCGGGTATGAATCGGCTAATTGGTGTAAGCAGGGAGAAGGATCAGAATGGGACCAAGGGTATGATGTAACTGCTAGGTTTCTTAATTATTGCGAAATGAGACATCCTGGTATGGTGGTATTCCTCAATGGTTGGATGAGGTTCGGGTATTCAGTAGATATGTTTTACCAGTTCACAGGAAGCACAGTTGACGAGCTTTGGTATGACTACAAGTCTTTGTACCCTGCTCGTGGATAAGCACAGTTGAACTCTTTCAGACAGCATTCTATAATATTAATGTACACAGGAAGCACAGTTGACGAGCTTTGGTATGACTACAAGTCTTTGTACCCTGCTCGTGGATAAGCACAGTTGAACTCTTTCAGACAGCATTCTATAATATTAATGTACGAATAATTTTCTAGGATTCTCGCTGTGTATCCCAGATATCATTATGTATTTTTTTACGTGGACTTAATATTTGCGTAATCTGCATTATCACAAGTTAATGTTAATTGGTTTCTCGTCTAAAGATGCACCTATGTTGAATTCAATTTTTTATAACCCCAGATATAAGCAATGCTATTTACCCAATATACCCCACTATTAATTTCCCAGTCGAGATTTTTGCCAACCATATAAATACTTCACCGAGACAGTTATTCAAATATTGCATTAACCACTTCATTAGATTAAATATTTACATAAATTAAAATCCGCCGCTAACCCCTTGGCAGTTAGTAAGGTTTACCAACGCCTTTTATATATAATATTTTTGTAACAACCCTGATTTTTGAGGCCAATTTAAAATTTTATTTTAAGTAATTTTAATGAGTTTTGATATTTAAAATAATCTATTTTAAATAATAATGATCACAAATTTGGTTTAAATCGAAGTTAGAATGAATAATTCAATTTTAATTATAAAAGGGGTTAGAAAGAACGCGGTAGTTTGAAAAGTCAAACTTAAACTTTGAATGACCGTACAGGACGCAAAATTAAACGGATTGTAGTGAAACCAAAAATATTAGAATCTATTTAAAAATATATTTCCAACGAATCCGAAAAATTGAAATTTCATAGCGGAAATCAAAATTTGTGGCCAATTCAATTTTTAGAAAGATCGCTGTAGAAATTATATATATATTATATACGGTCCGAAAGGCTACTTTTCACATACGAAGGAATTTCGACTCGAAACCACTTCCATTGAGTTCGGAATGACGTTTCTACATTGAAAAACAGTAAACACTTATATATTTCGAGTTTCAGAAATTATTTGTTTAAAAATGTATTTTTAATATTAAATATATTGGCCTTAAAAATAGTCATTTTTCAAACGATCTCTGTTTTCGACGAAATCACTTTTGTTGGAACCGTAATGTTAAATTATTGCTAGGTTTCAATTTTCAGAATTTTTCGAATTTATACGCGAGCGTGGCAGAGGAAAATGTGTTTTGATTATTTCAGTTAAATTTAAACGCCTTAAAAATAGCCATTTTACAAACAGTCTCAGAATTCGACGAAATTAATTTTGTTGGATTTGTATCGTCATAAGAAAGCTAAAAATATTTTTTTAGAATTTTCTGAGGTCGTATGTGGCCCCGGCATATTTTGATCAACGGTCAATATTTAATTAATTAATTTTTAATGGAATTTTAAATAAAATATATACAAACTTCGGAATTGGGTCCCGAGACCTATCCCATTGTGCTCAGAAGGTGTCAAAACCTTAAGAACGACAGTAAGCAGGACAAATTCCGAGTTAGTGGCCAAATGGACCTTTATTGGGCAAATTAATTATTTAATACCATTATTTTATTATTTAAGGTACGGATGCCGCTCCTTCTTCCCGATCAAACACTCACGCACCTGAACATCAGCCGCCATTTGCCTTCCACCATCTCTCCTCTTTTCCCATCAATCCGTAGAGAATTAGACCTAGCCGTAGTTAAACTTTTTGAAGCTCTTCTCACTCTCTTTAATCTCTAACAAGTTTCATCTGTTTTCATCGACCGTAAGCGAAGAACAAGCACCGCCAACCCGCCGCCTTTGCACCCAAGCCGCACCCCACATACGCCGCCGCACCCTACACCATTTGGGGCGCCCAAATCCCTCTCGTAGTCGGTCGTTTTGCCGCAAACTGTTCGCAAAACCATCAACTATAGAGAGAGAAAATTGAAATCAAAGTTTTGAACAAAAAGGTATGAAATTCATTTCAGAATTTGCCACGCTTTTTGTAACGACCCGGATTTTCGGCCGTTGAATTCTGAATATTTAAATTTGTTTTAAAATTTTTAATTGAATTACATATAGGAATTTATTTATTAAAAACGAGGTTTGAACGTTAATTTATAATATAATTATAAAATGAGCTCGAAATCGCGCGGCAGTTCGTAATATAGAGTTTTGAACTTCAACTGAGGATACAGGATCCGATATAAGTCGGATTTCTGTGAAACAAGACACGTTGGAACCGTATTGATTATAATTTTCATATGAAAGAGAAAAATCTAGATTTCATGTTATAAATAGAAAGTTATGGCCAAATCAAATTTTGAAATAATCGCTGTGGAAATCGTTATTTAAAATATACGCGTTAAAATAGCCGTTTTGCAAACAGACTCAGATTTCGATGAAATCAGTTTCATTGGGACCGTATCGTTAAATTATTGTACGGTGGTGAGTGGCGTGGAAAACCGATGTCGTATGTAACCACGGTAGCCGAAAATGTTCATTCAGTGCAATTAAATTAATTCAACTGAATAAAGGGATATTAGAGTGTAACTTGAACAGACGATCGAATCAGGCCACGAAACCAGTTCCTGTGAGTTCGTAGCGTCGGATATAGTCAGGGTAGGTATATAGTTTGTTATTTTTAGAGATCGGCAAATTTGGTGTTCAGAAGGGCAGTGCGGTACGCACCCAAAAACAGTCTACCGGGGCAACAGTCTCAGAATGCGACGAAACTAGTGCCGTTGGATTCGTATCGAAAAATTATTGTCGGTGTTTGCAGTTTCAAGTTGATTTGATTTATCTGGTGATCGTGAAAAATTTAAACGCGTGTTGATTTCCAGTTTTATAAAGGAAATTTTTTCAAACGATGTTGGAATTCGACGAAACTTGTCCCATTGGGTTCAGAATACCTTTTTACACCAAGATTAGTTTTTTTATCAGTAGACAGAAGTCTACTGTGGTTAGTTTTACTTGATACTTTACCGCTAAGTTTCGTTATAATATAATGATATTATATAATAACAACTGTGTGTATTGGCAATAGAATTGAACCGTGCTCTCCACGTTTTCACAGTAGTGTGCCTGCCAAGCAAATGGGTTTCCGTGCGTATCAAGGTATTTTGAACACCGTGATTCCCAAGTTATCAACTTGTATAAATCAGACCCATCGTTTTAATCCGTAAGGCCCCAAATTCATTTCTTATCGTTCCCTATTTTCATTCGAATGCTTCTTAAAAACCAAATCAAATCGAAAACTAAACAGGATCGAACAAATCTTGATCCGTGAAGCTTTCTATCTTCTTATACTTCAAACCCATCTATCTATAAATAGTGCGACATGTTCAGAAGTCCACGAAAATTCGAGCATCAACTCCTGGGCATCGGATTCTTAACTGGAAACGGAGGAGGGGTGGCTGAGGACCCGCGAGTTGATGCTGAGTGGCTTGGCGTGGTCGTCGACGGAGATGGATGGCTATGGTGGTGGCGCGTTTATAGATGGAGGGTCGGAGAATCTCCGATGGGAAGAGCCGCCAGTACTGGTAGCTTGAATAGGAGGAGTTCGAACCAAAATTTCTGGACATGGGGTAGTCTCGACAGCATGGGGTGAAGTTCAGTTTATTTTTACTGTGAGAAGGTGGATACCATGAATTAAGTGGAGTGTTTGGGAAGAAGCCGAAGTTTAGTTGATGCCTGGACGTTGAAGACATCATTGATCGGATTCTGGTAAGGCTGATTACATGAGAACTAATTAACGTGTATTTGGTTCTGATAAAAGTGATTAAGGAGAAATCATTATTGCTATTGGGTTTCCTGTAAGGAAGAAATGTGTTCTCAGAGTAAATGGGCGGTCTTGAATGGAACTGGGAGTATACTTTAAGGAGGAATGGGAGATGTAGCAGGTTTAAAAGGAGATAAAAGTCTGGGTTCAAAATATAATTGGGTGAGTTCAACGTTGGGTATTGTTATTGAGGGCAGTAATCTTTTAAGGATATACTGGTAATGTAATATTGTGGGACGTGGAAGATACGGGAGAAGGGGATGTAGTTCGTGTTTTCACTGAGGAGAAGTGATGGAAAATGTTCACCATAGTGAAGAACAATAGTGTGGGGGTGAACAGTGATTAAAGAAGTTCAGCACTTTGCTTCTGGGTGCGTGGTGTGTACGAACAAATTCAGTTTGAAAATAGAAGTCTGATGACGCATTTTAAATGGTTGGTGCGGGCGTGGTGGTGAGCTGAAGATGTTACAGTGGGTGATAACCGATGATGACGGCTTATAACCGATTATAGTGCATTGAACGTGACTGGTCACGTTGGAATTATTGCGACAAAGTCTTCGTTGAGGAATTGATTTCGATGTGAACAGAGCTACTGGTATTTCGTGAAATCAAACGCTGTTTGATTTTAACAAAACAAAGCAGAATCGTCAACTGCAATCGAGGTGAGTAAACTCACTAACTCTGCTTCGTTTATATTTTTATAAACGAAATTTTAAATTTTATTTTATACTATGCAATGGTTGCTTGATTGAATAGTTGATAAAATTGGTTGATATGATTACATCGTTGATTTGATCTTTAGTTCTGATATTTCATATTGATGTTATTAACATCTGTGGATGCAGGGAAAACAGGTTGGAGGGGCCCAACTGGGTTCCTCAACATTTATATTATTGTTTGCATATAATTGTGTTATATGATGTGATATGTGTTCTATGATTGATTTTGTTATCAACTGGCCCTAACATTTTGGTATTTAAATACCGTAAATATTCTGAAATATAGAAAATGAATTTGAAATTTAAAGGAAAATATATTTTTTTCCAAAAATTAAAGTGAAATTTTCGAAGAGAGTTAAAAAGGAGAACTTGTTGATTAAAAACCAGGGGTTGATTTAAACGTGTTTATAAATTAAATGGATTATTTAACATTGGATGAAAATATAAATTCAAAATTTTAATTTATATGGAAAAAGGGAGAATCAAAATTGAAAGGAAGATTTTATAATCCAAGTTGTTATAAAAGGATATTCAAGACTAATGCATTGGTTTAATTAATATTTATATTAAGTAAAAAAATGGGGTATCAATTGGAAAGAGACGTCAAGTTTTGTAAAGAAAGGAAATGTTTGTCCGGTTTGGGTAAAAGGATTGATAAAGGGATTTAAAGATAAATCCAATTCATACAAATGAACTTGTGAAGAGGTTTCGAAAATAAAATGATGATTTTAAGGACAAACTTTTACTTGAGAATTGAATTAAGAAAAAATTGGAAATTTGATTAAATTAGGAAGTTCTCAAAAAGGGATATAAAATTTGATTAAGATTTGGTCAAAAGGGTTTTAATCCAGTTTACAACCATGGTTTGCAAAAATGGCTCGTAAGAAAAGATGAGAGTTCGAATAAGGATTTATTTAATCAACTAAAGGGAGTTGGTTAAAATAAGTCAAAAAGGGAGTTTTGAATATTTACTTGATTAATTAATTAAGTAAAGAGAGTCAACGGAAATTTCCGATGAAAGAAGGGGTTATAATACCATAGTTGAATCAAATGGCAAATAAGAGTTGTTGAGGAAGTTACCTAATTAAGGAGTGGGAGTAATCTATTATGAGAATATTATATTTATCATAAGGATTTAGAAATGAGATCGAACTATTTGGGTTTAAAATGAGAAGAGGATTAAATTGGGGTCAGAAAATGAAATATGATTTTTCCTATATAATGTAATTAAAAGTATGACGATATTCCAATGCTAGTAGGAAGGGAAATGGATAATCGTTTAAAATGAAACGATGAATTTTATTCCAACATTTGGATTATAAATTGTAATAAATGTTTTGAAAATTCTAGATAGCGATTTTAACGCTACCGCTATAATAAGTGTTGGTAAATTCTAGACAGCGATTTTAACGCTGCTGTTATAAAGGATGTTTGAAAATCTTAATAGCGATCTTAACGCTATTGCTATAATAAATGTTCTAAAATTTTAGACAGCGGTTGTAACGCTGTTGTTAAAAGCAATGTTTTATAAATCAAATATTTGCAGACAGCGATTATAACGCTACCGTTATAATCAACATTTTTCTGTAAAGGAAGTGTGTTTTTAGATTAGAATCCGAGAGTTACATAAGAAGTTGTTAAAGATTTAAAAGATAAACTTTGACCATTTCAAAGTTAAAACGTTGTTCAGTTAAGGTCTGAGAGGTAATTATACCCCAACTTGATTGACTTCCTTCTTAACTAAGGAATGGTAAGGTTTGATCGTGAAGGAGTTTTGGAAATGTTTTCCAAACGAGGATCAGAAATGTTTTCTGATAATAGAAATAAGAATTTAGAATAAATAGAAACATAAGTAAATTTATGAACTAAAGAGATAAATGTTAAATGATGATTGATCGATATAATTTCCATTTGGAAATGATATCGTTGTTTTGCACACTTGTTTTTCTTTGATAGTTAACTCACCAACTATCGAAGTTTTTGACCATTTTAACGTTGTTAATATGGAGAGACCGGTTGGATTAATATCCAAAGAACCACTCTGTATTGGCATAAGCGTTGCGAACCATATATGTCAAAGATAATTGAAGACGGAGTTATGCAAGGGCTATCCTGTTTACGGGATAGTGCCTTCGGTTTGTCCAAACCCAGGACAACTTGTATGGGCGAGTGTCTGACAGAGTATTTCCAAAGGGGGTTACATACGTTGATTCCTTCAAACGTACGAAGTTGGTGGCATAGAAGGGAAACTTCTTTAGCCTAACAATCTGAGTATTTTTGTGGGAATCAATTAGTGATTTCCGATGGATCTGACGATGTGGCATTCAAAGTGAATGATGGCCAGATGTTCTGGAAGATAATTCAAACCTCAAGCCTCATCAACCCGGAATTGGACAAAAATCGGGCAGGCAGCATGGCTATGTGGGTCGCTCCCATTATGATGTATAACCACCTATCTAGAGAAATTCCTTTTGCTTCTTAAATCTATCGATGCTGTCCTTTTTCGGGAGGCGGTTGCTGATCCCAACCGTCGGTGGTATACATTCGATACACTCAAGCGAAATGAGTGGTCGGTCATGTGTCGGCCGGGTTGCAAGATGTTCTTGTTGAACCCAGTGTATTCGTCTCTAGAGATACACTATCGGCAGGTGGTCCCATACCTTGTCATGTTGGAAATCCAATCTCCAATAAGCGCCATGCGGTTTTTGATTCAATATATATATGGAGCGTGAGATGCAAGCGTTCCGCTAGATTCTATTTATTTGATTTAGACACTATTATAATATCACCAGATTTTGATATCAAATGTTTTGGGTTATCGTAAGGTAAAAACCATCCGTGTTTATGTGTGGATGGGTCTTACGATTATCATTTCTTTCGAAAAGATTTTGAAAGTTAAACAAATGGTTGGAGTTTACTCACACCAGTCCCATGACTGACCCAGAGTTTATTTTGTTTGTTTTCCCTAAACTCTTGGGTGCCCAAATTTGTACGGGCAGTCAAGTAGTTGGGATTTTACAGATTCACCTGGAGGAGATTGAAGCAGGAGGCTTCACCTGTTAGCTATAGACTATCATACTTTCCGCTGTGTATTTTGTTGTATCTGGAAACAGGTGTTTATAACTGTTCCAGAGATAACTATTGTGCTCTGATGATGGTATGTTTATATATACAGTTATTGTTTTATATTTCAAAAGTATGTTATCTAATATATTTTATTCGTTCCGCTGTGAGTTGTGATCTTCGTTTTCTTCTATTCTAATATTTCTTTCTTTCTATTTCTCATCCTCTAACTTCTTTCTAATAATGATTCGTATTTCTGTGCAATTTGAGTTGGACGTGTGGTATTATTAGTCGACTCAAAGGGTACGGATTTGCGGGTCGTTTAATTTGGTATCAGAGCTGAAGGTTGAGTAGTAACCTTGGCTCTGTGGCGTGACTCAATTGAGATGGGGTTAGAAATACCCTAGGTTGAGTATATATACGAGTGAACGTATTTGTAGATTTGATAAAAAAAATGTTTTATATTGTGTTGACTGGTTTGTTGAGTGGTTTATGGATTCTGGTCGATACATGATGTACAAATGTATCGATAGGTGTTTCTAAACTCTCGAACAGAACAATTCAACATAGTATTGTTTTAAAGATGGGTAAATGATATAATTTTGCCCAAAGGATATTTTTTATACAAAAGTGATAATTTTCTGAAATTATTGATTTTGTTGATTGTTATTACAATAAAAGGAAATTACCAAATATTGAAATGGTTATATAATGTATACAAAGGAGATAAACTAGAATTAAATTCAAACCAGAAATTGAGAATTTGAATCTCGGGTGTATAGAAATACTTCCTGAAGTATTTTTATAGCAATATAACGTTACTTTGAAGAATTTTTGAATGAGAATGATTTTAAATAGATTTTGAAAGTGATTAAGCACTAAAATCACTTAAGGGGGCGAGAAAATAGTACTGATAATGGGTCGCGACATTATCGGTATTCATTTTCGAGTTTCTGAGTGACGGATTGCTACCAGGATAATTTAGGAATGAAAAAAAAAAAATTGTTTAAAAAGGGAATGATGATTTAGAAATTCAAATGTTTTGAATTGAGTTGATTATAAATATGTGTATAAATATATATATGATTTCAAACTAATTTGAAATAAAACCCGGAAATTTGAATTCTGAAATTTTTTAACTTGAAAAAATTGAATAGATTGAAAATGGTCAAAATGTATCAAATGAATTGGGATTTAACTTAAGTTAAATAAAACTGGATTGAATTAGAAGTAATCCCGAATGAAATTAAGTATAGAGATGTTGAAATTCGAAATATTAAAATAGATTCGACTTATACTAAACAAGTTGAATACTTATATTGTGTCGTTAATTAGAGTTAAGTTATTTTTGAGCCCAAGCAGAATAAGAGGGTTGACTTTGGAAAATAGAACTCAGTTTGGATTAGTGAATAAAAGTGATCCAATCAGAAGTTAAAGATCAAAGGTTGGATTGATTTGAAACCAATGGATATATGTATGCTGAGCAGAATGGAAGAAAGTGCAAGAGATAGAATTATGCCCGACAAAAAGGTACATGTTTACAATATTGTTTGGGTTGATGATTTTATGAGACTATGAGGCAAGCCACTTGGATTTTTGATTTTCTTTTGGATTGGAGAAGGCCTAGAAAGGCGAGTTGTGGTTGTACCGATTGAGCCGTGCAAAGGAGATGCTGCCGAAATTTTTCAGAATTTAAAGTGTTAGAAAATTTTCAGAATTTTTTTTTTCGTTAGTAAGAATAAATGAATATTTTAATTGAAATAAATTGGTCCAGTTAAACTGGAGTTAAGAGGTGGGAAAAACAAAAAGGAATTTTAAACCTAGTTAATAGGATACGTGGCATTTTCCCTACTTAGCAATTTCGAGGACGAAATTATTTTAAGGGGGAAGAAATGTAACGACCCGGATTTTCGGCCGTTGAATTCTGAATATTTAAATTTGTTTTAAAATTTTTAATTGAATTACATATAGGAATTTATTTATTAAAAACGAGGTTTGAACGTTAATTTATAATATAATTATAAAACGAGCTCGAAATCGCGCGGCAGTTCGTAATATAGAGTTTTGAACTTCAACTGAGGATACAGGATCCGATATAAGTCGGATTTCTGTGAAACAAGACACGTTGGAACCGTATTGATTATAATTTTCATATGAAAGAGAAAAATCTAGATTTCATGTTATAAATAGAAAGTTATGGCCAAATCAAATTTTGAAATAATCGCTGTGGAAATCGTTATTTAAAATATACGCGTTAAAATAGCCGTTTTGCAAACAGACTCAGATTTCGATGAAATCAGTTTCATTGGGACCGTATCGTTAAATTATTGTACGGTGGTGAGTGGCGTGGAAAACCGATGTCGTATGTAACCACGGTAGCCGAAAATGTTCATTCAGTGCAATTAAATTAATTCAACTGAATAAAGGGATATTAGAGTGTAACTTGAACAGACGATCGAATCAGGCCACGAAACCAGTTCCTGTGAGTTCGTAGCGTCGGATATAGTCAGGGTAGGTATATAGTTTGTTATTTTTAGAGATCGGCAAATTTGGTGTTCAGAAGGGCAGTGCGGTACGCACCCAAAAACAGTCTACCGGGGCAACAGTCTCAGAATGCGACGAAACTAGTGCCGTTGGATTCGTATCGAAAAGTTATTGTCGGTGTTTGCAGTTTCAAGTTGATTTGATTTATCTGGTGATCGTGAAAAATTTAAACGCGTGTTGATTTCCAGTTTTATAAAGGAAATTTTTTCAAACGATGTTGGAATTCGACGAAACTTGTCCCATTGGGTTCAGAATACCTTTTTACACCAAGATTAGTTTTTTTATCAGTAGACAGAAGTCTACTGTGGTTAGTTTTACTTGATACTTTACCGCTAAGTTTCGTTATAATATAATGATATTATATAATAACAACTGTGTGTATTGGCAATAGAATTGAACCGTGCTCTCCACGTTTTCACAGTAGTGTGCCTGCCAAGCAAATGGGTTTCCGTGCGTATCAAGGTATTTTGAACACCGTGATTCCCAAGTTATCAACTTGTATAAATCAGACCCATCGTTTTAATCCGTAAGGCCCCAAATTCATTTCTTATCGTTCCCTATTTTCATTCGAATGCTTCTTAAAAACCAAATCAAATCGAAAACTAAACAGGATCGAACAAATCTTGATCCGTGAAGCTTTCTATCTTCTTATACTTCAAACCCATCTATCTATAAATAGTGCGACATGTTCAGAAGTCCACGAAAATTCGAGCATCAACTCCTGGGCATCGGATTCTTAACTGGAAACGGAGGAGGGGTGGCTGAGGACCCGCGAGTTGATGCTGAGTGGCTTGGCGTGGTCGTCGACGGAGATGGATGGCTATGGTGGTGGCGCGTTTATAGATGGAGGGTCGGAGAATCTCCGATGGGAAGAGCCGCCAGTACTGGTAGCTTGAATAGGAGGAGTTCGAACCAAAATTTCTGGACATGGGGTAGTCTCGATAGCATGGGGTGAAGTTCAGTTTATTTTTACTGTGAGAAGGTGGATACCATGAATTAAGTGGAGTGTTTGGGAAGAAGCCGAAGTTTAGTTGATGCCTGGACGTTGAAGACATCATTGATCGGATTCTGGTAAGGCTGATTACATGAGAACTAATTAACGTGTATTTGGTTCTGATAAAAGTGATTAAGGAGAAATCATTATTGCTATTGGGTTTCCTGTAAGGAAGAAATGTGTTCTCAGAGTAAATGGGCGGTCTTGAATGGAACTGGGAGTATACTTTAAGGAGGAATGGGAGATGTAGCAGGTTTAAAAGGAGATAAAAGTCTGGGTTCAAAATATAATTGGGTGAGTTCAACGTTGGGTATTGTTATTGAGGGCAGTAATCTTTTAAGGATATACTGGTAATGTAATATTGTGGGACGTGGAAGATACGGGAGAAGGGGATGTAGTTCGTGTTTTCACTGAGGAGAAGTGATGGAAAATGTTCACCATAGTGAAGAACAATAGTGTGGGGGTGAACAGTGATTAAAGAAGTTCAGCACTTTGCTTCTGGGTGCGTGGTGTGTACGAACAAATTCAGTTTGAAAATAGAAGTCTGATGACGCATTTTAAATGGTTGGTGCGGGCGTGGTGGTGAGCTGAAGATGTTACAGTGGGTGATAACCGATGATGACGGCTTATAACCGATTATAGTGCATTGAACGTGACTGGTCACGTTGGAATTATTGCGACAAAGTCTTCGTTGAGGAATTGATTTCGATGTGAACAGAGCTACTGGTATTTCGTGAAATCAAACGCTGTTTGATTTTAACAAAACAAAGCAGAATCGTCAACTGCAATCGAGGTGAGTAAACTCACTAACTCTGCTTCGTTTATATTTTTATAAACGAAATTTTAAATTTTATTTTATACTATGCAATGGTTGCTTGATTGAATAGTTGATAAAATTGGTTGATATGATTACATCGTTGATTTGATCTTTAGTTCTGATATTTCATATTGATGTTATTAACATCTGTGGATGCAGGGAAAACAGGTTGGAGGGGCCCAACTGGGTTCCTCAACATTTATATTATTGTTTGCATATAATTGTGTTATATGATGTGATATGTGTTCTATGATTGATTTTGTTATCAACTGGCCCTAACATTTTGGTATTTAAATACCGTAAATATTCTGAAATATAGAAAATGAATTTGAAATTTAAAGGAAAATATATTTTTTTCCAAAAATTAAAGTGAAATTTTCGAAGAGAGTTAAAAAGGAGAACTTGTTGATTAAAAACCAGGGGTTGATTTAAACGTGTTTATAAATTAAATGGATTATTTAACATTGGATGAAAATATAAATTCAAATTTTGAATTTATATGGAAAAAGGGAGAATCAAATTTGAAAGGAAGATTTTATAATCCAAGTTGTTATAAAAGGATATTCAAGACTAATGCATTGGTTTAATTAATATTTATATTAAGTAAAAAAATGGGGTATCAATTGGAAAGAGACGTCAAGTTTTGTAAAGAAAGGAAATGTTTGTCCGGTTTGGGTAAAAGGATTGATAAAGGGATTTAAAGATAAATCCAATTCATACAAATGAACTTGTGAAGTGGTTTCGAAAATAAAATGATGATTTTAAGGACAAACTTTTACTTGAGAATTGAATTAAGAAAAAATTGGAAATTTGATTAAATTAGGAAGTTCTCAAAAAGGGATATAAAATTTGATTAAGATTTGGTCAAAAGGGTTTTAATCCAGTTTACAACCATGGTTTGCAAAAATGGCTCGTAAGAAAAGATGAGAGTTCGAATAAGGATTTATTTAATCAACTAAAGGGAGTTGGTTAAAATAAGTCAAAAAGGGAGTTTTGAATATTTACTTGATTAATTAATTAAGTAAAGAGAGTCAACGGAAATTTCCGATGAAAGAAGGGGTTATAATACCATAGTTGAATCAAATGGCAAATAAGAGTTGTTGAGGAAGTTACCTAATTAAGGAGTGGGAGTAATCTATTATGAGAATATTATATTTATCATAAGGATTTAGAAATGAGATCGAACTATTTGGGTTTAAATGAGAAGAGGATTAAATTGGGGTCAGAAAATGAAATATGATTTTTCCTATATAATGTAATTAAAAGTATGACGATATTCCAATGCTAGTAGGAAGGGAAATGGATAATCGTTTAAAATGAAACGATGAATTTTATTCCAACATTTGGATTATAAATTGTAATAAATGTTTTGAAAATTCCAGATAGCGATTTTAACGCTACCGCTATAATAAGTGTTGGTAAATTCTAGACAGCGATTTTAACGCTGCTGTTATAAAGGATGTTTGAAAATCTTAATAGCGATCTTAACGCTATTGCTATAATAAATGTTCTAAAATTTTAGACAGCGGTTGTAACGCTGTTGTTAAAAGCAATGTTTTATAAATCAAATATTTGCAGACAGCGATTATAACGCTACCGTTATAATCAACATTTTTCTGTAAAGGAAGTGTGTTTTTAGATTAGAATCCGAGAGTTACATAAGAAGTTGTTAAAGATTTAAAAGATAAACTTTGACCATTTCAAAGTTAAAACGTTGTTCAGTTAAGGTCTGAGAGGTAATTATACCCCAACTTGATTGACTTCCTTCTTAACTAAGGAATGGTAAGGTTTGATCGTGAAGGAGTTTTGGAAATGTTTTCCAAACGAGGATCAGAAATGTTTTCTGATAATAGAAATAAGAATTTAGAATATATAGAAACATAAGTAAATTTATGAACTAAAGAGATAAATGTTAAATGATGATTGATCGATATAATTTCCATTTGGAAATGATATCGTTGTTTTGCACACTTGTTTTTCTTTGATAGTTAACTCACCAACTATCGAAGTTTTTGACCATTTTAACGTTGTTAATATGGAGAGACCGGTTGGATTATTATCCAAAGAACCACTCTGTATTGGCATAAGCGTTGCGAACCATATATGTCAAAGATAATTGAAGACAGAGTTATGCAAGGGCTATCCTGTTTACGGGATAGTGCCTTCGGTTTGTCCAAACCCAGGACAACTTGTATGGGCGAGTGTCTGACAGAGTATTTCCAAAGGGGGTTACGTACGTTGATTCCTTCAAACGTACGAAGTTGGTGGCATAGAAGGGAAACTTCTTTAGCCTAACAATATGAGTATTTTTGTGGGAATCAATTAGTGATTTCCAATGGATCTGACGATGTGGCATTCAAAGTGAATGATGGCCAGATGTTCTGGAAGATAATTCAAACCTCAAGCCTCATCAACCCGGAATTGGACAAAAATCGGGCAGGCAGCATGGCTATGTGGGTCGCACCCATTAGGATGTATAACCACCTATCTAGAGAAATTCCTTTTGCTTCTTAAATCTATCGATGTTGTCCCTTTTCGGGAGGCGGTTGCTGATCCCAACCGTCGGTGGTATACATTCGATACACTCAAGCGAAATGAGTGGTCGGTCATGTGTGGGCCGGGTTGCAAGATGTTCTTGTTGAACCCAGTGTATTCGTCTCTAGAGATACACTATCGGCAGGTGGTCCCATACCTTGTCATGTTGGAAATCCAATCTCCAATAAGCGCCATGCGGTTTTTGATTCAATATATATATGGAGCGTGAGATGCAAGCGTTCCGCTAGATTCTATTTATTTGATTTAGACACTATTATAATATCACCAGATTTTGATATCAAATGTTTTGGGTTATCGTAAGGTAAAATCCATCCGTGTTTATGTGTGGATGGGTCTTACGATTATCATTTCTTTCGAAAAGATTTTGAAAGTTAAACAAATGGTTGGAGTTTACTCACACCAGTCCCATGACTGACCCAGAGTTTATTTTGTTTGTTTTCCCTAAACTCTTGGGTGCCCAAATTTGTACGGGCAGTCAAGTAGTCGGGATTTTACAGATTCACCTGGAGGAGATTGAAGCAGGAGGCTTCACCTGTTAGCTATAGACTATCATACTTTCCGCTGTGTATTTTGTTGTATCTGGAAACAGGTGTTTATAACTGTTCCAGAGATAACTATTGTGCTCTGATGATGGTATGTTTATATATACAGTTATTGTTTTATATTTCAAAAGTATGTTATCTAATATATTTTATTCGTTCCGCTATGAGTTGTGATCTTCGTTTTCTTCTATTCTAATATTTCTTTCTTTCTATTTCTCATCCTCTAACTTCTTTTTAATAATGATTCGTATTTCTGTGCAATTTGAGTTGGACGTGTGGTATTATTAGTCGACTCAAAGGGTACGGATTTGCGGGTCGTTTCACTTTTGGCCGTGGCATCTGCAGTTGTTAAAAGTAAATTTTATTCAAAAATTGATAATTCACTCATACGACATCAGAATCTGGAAATTTCAGATCCTGTGGAACCGTATCATCGAGTAGATCGTGTTGGAACTGATTGGGGCTGTTTTTGAAATTGTTTGGATTTTTCCATTCGCTTTAATCAAGGTGAGAATTTATTTTTAATATAATTTAATTAATTTAATTATTAATTCTTAGTTATTAAAAATACTTATTGATAGATCTGCTATGTCGTGATATTTTAAATATGGATCTAAATTGTTTATACCGTATGATGTTAGATCTGCAAATCTAAATATTAGATCTGAATTTATTGATTAATTAGAATTAATTGTTTGTTAATTTTATTGAATCATGGCTCGTTGATTTGTCATATGTCAATATAAACATCACCCTGTATATTACCTTGATGTGAATTGTTAGATTTAGTCATGTTGGTTTATTTGAATGTTGTTGTTGTTTGGATGTGACATGAAATACGATGGGGTAAATGGTAAAGGCTTAATCTTTACATTGTAAATAGAAAGACTAACTTTTATATATATTGAATTTTTGACTGAAATCATTAAAGGCTGAATTTTCAATTGAAATATTAAAGATGTAAATTTTCATGAAAATATTAAAAGATGAAAATTTTCATGTAAAAGAATAAAATTTACATTGTAATTTAAGAATAAATTTTACATTGTAAATGAAAGATGAGATTTTTATATAAAAAAAAATAAAAGATATGTTCATTGTAAATAATAAAAGATATGATTTTTTTCATTGTCTATAAAAGGAATGAATTTTTCCAATGAATCATTAAGGAATGAATTTTTGCAATGAATCATTAAGGAATGAATTTTTGCAATGAATCGTTAAGAAATGAATTTTTGCAATGAATTATTAAAGAATGAATTTTTCAATGAATCATTAAAGAATAGATTTTTCATTAAATTATTAAGTAGGATTTACTTTGAATATAAAAGTAGGACTTATATTGTAAATATAAGGTAAAGGTCTCATGAAATTAAGATGACATTTTTATATGATTATTTTAATGTAAAATTGAACGATGAAATAAAGGTGACATTTTTACATGTTATTTCAATGTAAAAAGGAACAATGAAATAAAGATGACATTTTTATATGTTAATTTAATGTAAATTAGAACGATAAAGTATAAATCACATTTTTAGATGTGATTATAATGAGAATATTCACCGTATGAAATTTACATTATTTTTAGTGTGAATAAAATAGAAATTCCATCGTATGTTAAAATTTACATTTTTACATGTAAATTATAAAGTGAATTAATGGCGTATGTTGAAAATTACATTTTTCTTTGTAATTAAAAGGTGAATTTCATCGTATGTCAGAATTTACATTTTTATATGTAAATTATAAAGCGAATTAATGTCGTATGTTGAAAATTACATTTTTCTTTGTAATTAAAAGGTGAATTTCATCGTATGTCAAAATTTACATTTTTATATGTAAATTATAAAGTGAATTAATGTCGTATGTTGAAAATTACATTTTTCTTTGTAATTAAAAGGTGAATTTCATCGTATGTCAGAATTTACATTTTTATATGTAAATTATAAAGTGAATTAATGTCGTATGTTAAAAATTACATTTTTCTTTGTAATTAAAAGGTGAATTTCATCGTATGTCAGAATTTACATTTTTATATGTAAATTATAAAGTGAATTAATGTCGTATGTTAAAAATTACATTTTTCTTTGTAATTAACAAGTGAATTTCATCGTATGTTAAAATTTACATTTTTATACGTAAATTATAAAGTGGATTAATGCCGTATGTTAAAAATTACAGTTTTTGTTTGTAATTAACATGGAAATTTCATCATATGTTAAAATTTACATTTTTATATGTACATTATATAGGGAATTACACCGTAGGATAAAATTTACATTTTTATATGTAATTAAAACATGAATTTACATTGTGTGTTAAATATTACATTTTTATATGTAATGTTTATAGGAAAGTATACCGTATGACAAAACTTCATTTTTCTATGCAATTAAACGATGCAATTTCATTGTATGATAGAATTTGCATTTTTCTTATATATATATGTAACATAAAATGAGAATGAACATTAGAAATAAATTTATTTATTTTATATTTAATTTAGATGTAGAAAAGTGGCATTGTAATTAAAAATCATATTTTTACAATGTAAATTAGTTGTAGTGTTTGCATTGTAATTAAAAATCATATTTTTTCATTGTGAATTAGATGTAGTATTTGCATTGTAATTAAAAATCATATTTTTACAATGTAAATTAGATGTAGTGTTTGCATTATAATTACAAATCATATTTTTACAATGTAAATTAGATGTAGTGTTTGCATTGTAATTAAAAATCATATTTTTACAATGTAAATTAGTAATAGAGTTTGCATTGTAATTAAAACTTACATTTTGATATGTAAATTTAAAATAGAATTCACTGCAAATATAAGTTACATTTTTATAATGTGACTAAGGTGAGAATGTACATTGAAGTTGAAATCTACGTTTTTATATGTAATTTAAAAGTAGGATTTTTTATGTATCAAAATTTACATTTGTTTACATGTAAATAAAGAATATAGGAATTTGCATAGGAATTAAACTTACATTTTTATGTAAATAAAAAGGATGGAATTTACATTTTCAATGTAAGGAAAGAATGAATTTAGGATGCGGTAATATTATCTTCATTTTCAAATGAATTAAAATTTAGTAAGTATCGGTAATTATATAGAGCGTTGTTTTAATCAAACGACGTTATTACGATTCAATGATTATATATATATAATTAAAATTAAACGAATAGGGCGTGGTAGTTCGCGTTTTGAAATCATACTTTAAAACGACTATACAAGAAGATCCGACCGTCGGATTTTCTTGAAACTGAAACCGTTAGGACCGTCTTGGAAAAATATTTCCAACGATATATATTACATTAAGATCCAACGGTTAGATTCTGAGAAATGTGAAAATCAAAATTGTTGGAATGCAGCGCCATAGTCGTCTATGGACTTAAGGCGTCGTTATATAAAAATTTAATTATTTTGAATAATTAAAATAGGAATGAATCGTTAATAAAAAAATAATTATTAATGTGTAAGAAGGATTTTAAATATATATATATATATACATACGAGGATTATTTGGAAAGTCCGAGTTTATCTCATTCCAAATAATTAAACGACGTTTAAAAATCCAAGATTTGAAGACGGCGATTGAAGACCGTCAAATCTCCACATCGAATGGACGATGATGATTGTTGCCTTAGAATGGCTCGCTACCATGATAAGGTAATAGTAGGAGTTGCCCGGACGTGGTGTTGATTTGTACGTGTTTGGCTTTCGCTCAGACCCAGAGCATAAGCTTATAAATGGATTGTGTGTCTGACATCGTACTCCATTATATATCATGTTATTAATCTTCTGTCGAATGTATGGATGTTTGGTGGCGGAGAATTTATTCTCTTGCTTAACACACGTTCATATATTTCGGCAAAGGATTGGTAGTGTGATATGGAGGGATGATGTGGCATGCTAAGATGCATATGATCAAGGCTTCGTTGAAAAGCAGGCCTTGTGGGATGATCAAAGCATAGTCTGTTTAGGCATAGCTTTGTGTATAGCGTGACTTCGCGAGCCTCACACACTGGCGGAGTCTAAAACGGGAGAAGGGAACGCAGGGAGAGCATCACGTTTCTTTCTAGCTAGAAATGGTGTTTGGGTTTTAACACGGCCCGACATTTTACTTATGTGGATGATGGAATGTGGCGCGCCTCGGATGATAGGTCCTATAGGATCGGGAAACGTGTGTTCACGAATTCCCAATCCACGAAGCTGTATGTGTGGACCGGCCCTGCAGGATCCAAGGGTTAACTGCGGGGAATCCTGAGACATTAGCTAGAGTGTCTCGAATTGGTAAGGAGCTCCTCCCTAGCCTTGACTCATGATGGAAACCCAATTTCCAATACGACCTCATGCGGTTTTGATTGTATTACTAGTATGGAGGCATAGTAGTATGGGATACTATTCTTCCTAGGATTGATATATTTACTTTGAAATGCTTTGATATATACTAATAATAATATTAAACTCGTATTTGCCGTATTTAGCATGTTTAATCACTATAAGGTAAAACCCTATCCTTTGGAGTGTGTTGCATTGTGTGATGGGACCTGGGTCTTATGGTGATTCCATTTTTCTAAAAAGCATAACGTTGTTGTACGATTTACTTATTAGTTGTTTTTGACACTTTTATGCACGACAATCCATTAGAGTAAACCCGTTCCGCATTAGTGGCGTGGTCTTTGGATTTTCCCTATTAATATTGATTTATTAGTTAAGAATTCTCACACCAGTCCCACGACTGACCCGTTGTTTGTTTCCACCTTTTTGCAAACTCGGTTGCCCTCTTTCCACATGGGCAGTCGTCTACAGGTTTATCTCTTTAGCAGGATCTTGGATTGAAGCTTAAAGCTGTGTCCAAAACATTGGAAGTCTTCCGCTACCTTAGTTATTTTGTTCCCGCTGCAATGTATTAAAATCATGTAAAATTATCTTCCGCTGTATTATTAGTCAATATACTCTGATATTATGTACTCTGATGTAACATTTATTATTGATGTTATAAAAGTCTGCTGTTGTTGTTCTGATGTATTGTATTCCCAAAGTTAACGTAGGCGGGATTTGAACGGTTTTGGTCGATTTTGCGATCGATTAAGGCCGGGCAAAATCCGACTAGTTACAGTTGGTATCAGAGCTTTGGTTAGCTCAAATCTTTGGGGTACAACTCATTAGAACTGAACAAAAGGATCATCAGAGATTGGATTAGTAATATCCAATAAGAAAACTCATTAGAGATAGGGTTAGTAATGCCCTAGAATGAGTTGGGAGTAGCGAGCCTATAATATACGTATTTGTGATTAATTATAATCTATTTTGGAAAATATGATTTGTGAATATATAAAAAGTTATATATTTGGAAGTTAATCAACTAATGAAATTGTTTAAACCAATGGAGAAAATAAATATATATATAATTAGTTAGTTAATTAACCAACTTTTAGCTTCATTCCTTTTCGAGGACGAAAAGTTTTTAAGTGGGGGAGACTGTGACAACCCTGATTTTCGGGGCCAATTTAAAAATTTATTTTAAGTAATTTTAATGAGTTTTGATATTTAAAATAATCTATTTTAAATAATAATGATCACAAATTTGGTTTAAATCGAAGTTAGAATGAATAATTCAATTTTAATTATAAAAGGGGTTAGAAAGAACGCGGTAGTTTGAAAAGTCAAACTTAAACTTTGACTGATCGTACAGGACGCAAAATTTAACGGATTGTAGTGAAACCAAAAATATTAGAATCTATTTAAAAATATCTTTCCAACGAATCCGAAAAATTGAAATTTCATAGCGGAAATCAAAAGTTGTGGCCAATTCAATTTTTAGAAAGGTCGCTGTAGAATTTATATATATATTATATATGGCCCGAAAGGCTACTTTTCACATACGAAAGAATTTTGACTCGAAACCACTTCCATTGAGTTCGGAATGATGTTTCTGCATTGAAAAACAGTAAACACTTATATATTTCGAGTTTCAGAAATTATTTGTTTAAGTATTTTTAATATTAAATATATTGGCCTTAAAAACAGTCATTTTTCAAACGACCTCTGTTTTCGACGAAACCACTTTTGTTGGAACCGGAATGTCAAATTATTGCTAGGTTTCAATTTTCAGAATTTTTCGAATTTATATGCGAGAGTGGCAGGGGAAAATGTGTTTTGACTATTTTAGTTAAATTTAAACGCCTTAAAAATAGCCATTTTACAAACAGTCTCAGAATTCAATGAAAATAATTTTGTTGGATTCGTATCGTCATAAGAAAGCTAAAAATATTTTTTTTTGAATTTTCTGAGGTCGTATGTGGCCCCAGCATATTTTGAAGAACGGTCAATATTTAATTAATTAATTTTTAATGGAATTTTAAATAAAATATATACAAACTTCGGAATTGGGTCCCGAGACCTATCCCATTGCGCTCAAAAGGTATCAAAACCTTAAGAACGACAGTAAGCAGGCCAAATTCCGAGTTAGTGGCCAAATGGACCTTTATTGGGCTAATTAATTATTTAATACCATTATTTTATTATTTAAGGTACGAATGCCGCTCCTTCTTCCCGATCAAACACTCACGCACCTGAACCCATCAGCCGCCATTTGCCTTCCACCATCTCTCCTCTTTTCCCATCAATCTGTAGAGAATTATACCTAGCCGTAGTTAAACTTTTTGAAGCTCTTCTCACTCTCTTTAATCTCCAACAAGTTTCATCCCTTTTCATCGACCGTAGGCGAAGAATGAGCACCGCCAACCTGCCGCCTTTGCACCCAAGCCACACCCCACATAGGCCGCCGCACCCTACACCATTTGGGGCACCCAAAGCCCTCTCGTAGCCGGTCGTTTTGCCGCAAACCGTTCGCAAAACCATCAACTACAGAGAGAGAAAATTGAAATCAAAGTTTTGAACAAAAAGGTATGAAATTCATTTCAGAATTTGCCACGCTTTTGGTCGTGGCATCTGCAGTTGTTAAAAGTAAATTTTATTCAAAAATTGATAATTCACTCATACGACATCGGAATCTGGAAATTTCGGATCCTGTGGAACTGTATCATCGAGTAGATCGTGTTGGAACTGATTGGGGCTGTTTTTGAAATTGTTTGGATTTTTCCATTCGCTTTAATCAAGGTGAGAATTTATTTTTAATATAATTTAATTATTAATTCTTAGTTATTAAAAATATTTATTAATAGATCTGCTATGTCGTGATATTTTAAATATGGATCTGAATTGTTTATACTGTATGATGTTAGATCTGCAAATCTAAATATTAGATCTGAATTTATTGATTAATTAGAATTAATTATTTGTTAATTTTATTGAATCATGGCTCGTTGATTTGTCATATGCCAATATAAACATCACCATGTATATTACCTTGATGTAAATTGTTAGATTTAGTCATGTTGGTTTATTTGAATGTTGTTGTTGTTTGGATGTGACATGAAATACGATGGGGTAAATGGTAAAGGCTTAACCTTTACATTGTAAATAGAAAGACTAACTTTTATATATTGAATTTTTGATTGAAATTATCAAAGGCTGAATTTTCAATTGAAATATTAAAGATGTAAATTTTCATGAAAATATTAAAAGATGAAAATTTTCATGTAAAAGAATAAAATTTACATTGTAATTTAAGAATAAATTTTATATTGTAAATGAAAGATGAGATTTTTATATAAAAAAATTAAAAGATATGTTCATTGTAAATAATAAAAGATATGATTTTTTCATTGTCTATGAAAGGAATGAATTTTTGCAATGAATCATTAAGGAATGAATTTTTGCAATGAATCATTAAGGAATGAATTTTTGCAATGAATCATTAAGGAATGAATTTTTGCAATGAATTATTAAAGAATGAATTTTTCAATGAATCATTAAAGAATAGATTTTTCATTAAATTATTAAGTAGGATTTACTTTGAATATAAAAGTAGGACTTATAATGTAAATATAAGGTAAAGGTCTCATGAAATTAAGATGACATTTTTATATGATTATTTTAATGTAAAATTGAACGATGAAATAAAGGTGACATTTTTACATGTTATTTCAATGTAAATAGGAACGATGAAATAAAGATGACATTTTTATATGTTAATTTAATGTAAATTAGAACGATAAAGTATAAATGACATTTTTAGATGTGATTATAATGAGAATATTCACCGTATGAAATTTACATTATTTTTAGTGTGAATAAAATAGAAATTCCATCGTATGTTAAAATTTACATTTTTATATGTAAATTATAAAGTGAATTAATGTCGTATGTTGAAAATTACATTTTTCTTTGTAATTAAAAGGTGAATTTCATCGTATGTCAGAATTTACATTTTTATATGTAAATTATAAATCGAATTAATATCGTATGCTGAAAATTACATTTTTCTTTGTAATTAAAAGGTGAATTTCATCATATGTCAGAATTTACATTTTTATATGTAAATTATAAAGTGAATTAATGTCGTATGTTGAAAATTACACTTTTCTTTGTAATTAAAAGGTGAATTTCATCGTATGTCAGAATTTACATTTTTATATGTAAATTATAAAGTGAATTAATGTCGTATATTGAAAATTACATTTTTCTTTGTAATTAAAAGGTGAATTTCATCGTATGTCAGAATTTACATTTTTATATGTAAATTATAAAGTGAATTAATGTCGTATGTTAAAAATTACATTTTTCTTTGTAATTAACAAGTGAATTTCATTGTATGTTAAAATTTACCTTTTTATACGTAAATTATAAAGTGGATTAATGCCGTATGTTAAAAATTACATTTTTTCTTTGTACTTAACATGGAAATTTCATCATATGTTAAAATTTACATTTTTATGTGTATATTATATAGGGAATTA
The DNA here is from genome assembly GCA_030737875.1 of Allium sativum. Lineage (NCBI taxonomy): Eukaryota > Viridiplantae > Streptophyta > Magnoliopsida > Asparagales > Amaryllidaceae > Allium > Allium sativum. The sequence continues at coordinate 11,924,001 of CM060917.1, forward strand.
CACCGTAGGATAAAATTTAAATTTTTATATGTAATTAAAACATGAATTTACATTGTATGTTAAATATTACATTTTTATATGTAATGTCTATAGGAAAGTATACCGTATGACAAAACTACATTTTTCTATGCAATTAAAGGATGCAATTTCATTGTATGATAGAATTTGCATTTTTCTTATATATATATATATATATATATATGTAACATAAAATGAGAATGAACATTAGAAATAAATTTATTTATTTTATATGTAATTTAGATGTAGAAAAGTGGCATTGTAATTAAAAATCATATTTTTACAATGTAAATTAGATGTAGTGTTTGCATTGTAATTAAAAATCATATTTTTTACAATGTGAATTAGATGTAGTGTTTACATTGTAATTAAAAATCATTTTTTTTTCAATGTGAATTAGATGTAGTATTTGCATTGTAATTACAAATCATATTTTTACAATGTAAATTAGATGTAGTGTTTGCATTGTAATTAAAAATCATATTTTTACAATGTAAATTAGTAATAGAGTTTGCATTGTAATTAAAACTTACATTTTGATATGTAAATTTAAAATAGGATTCACTGCAAATATAAGTTACATTTTTATAATGTGACTAAGGTGAGAATGTACATTGAAGTTGAAATCTACGTTTTTATATGTAATTTAAAAGTAAGATTTTGTATGTATCAAAATTTACATTTGTTTTACATGTAAATAAAAAATATAGGAATTTGCATAGGAATTAAACTTACATTTTTATGTAAATAAAAAGGATCGAATTTACATTTTCAATGTAAGGAAAGAATGAATTTAGGATGCGGTAATATTATCTTCATTTTCAAATGAATTAAAATTTAGTAAGTATCGGTAATTGTGTAGAGCGTTGTTTTAATCAAACGTCATTATTACGATTCAATGATTATATATATATATATATAATTAAACGAATAGGGCGTGGTAGTTCGCGTTTTGAAATCGTACTTTTAAACGACTATACAAGAAGATCCGACCGTCGGATTTTCTTGAAATTGAAACCATTAGGACCGTCTTGGAAAAATCTTTCCAATGATATATATTACATTAAGATCCAACGGTTAGATTCTGAGAAATGTGAAAATCAAAATTGTTGGAATGCAGCGCAATAGTCGTCTATGGACTTAAGGCATCGTTATATAAAAATTTAATTATTTTGAATAATTAAAATAGGAATGAATCGTTAATAAAAAAATAATTATTAATGTGTAAGAAGGATTTTAAATATATATATATATATATACGAGGATTATTTGGAAAGTCCGAGTTTATCTCATTCCAAATAATTAAACGACGTTTAAAAATCCAAGATTTGAAGACGGCGATTGAAGACCGTCAAATCTCCACATCGAATGGAAGATGATGATTGTTGCCTTAGAATGGCTCGCTACCATGATAAGGTAATAGTAGGAGTTGCCCGGACGTAGTGTTGATTTGTACGTGTTTGGCTTTCGCTCAGACCCAGAGCATAAGCTTATAAATGGATTGAGTGTCTGACATCGTACTCCATTATATATCATGTTATTAATCTTCTGTCGAATGTATGGATGTTTGGTGGCGGAGAATTTATTCTCTTGCTTAACACCCGTTCATATATTTCGGCAAAGGATTGGTAGTGTGATATGGAGGGATGATGTGGCATGCTAAGATGCATATGATCAAGGCTTTGTTGAAAACAGGCCTTGTGGGATGATCAAAGCATAGTCTGTTTAGGCATAACTTTGTGTATGGCGTGACTTCGCGAGCCTCACACACCGGCGGAGTCTAAAACGGGAGAAGGAAACGCAGGGAGAGCATCACGTTTCTTTCTAGCTAGAAGTGGTGTTTGGGTTTTAACACGGCCCGACATTTTACTTATGTGGATGATGGAATGTGGCGGGCCTCGGATGAAAGGTCCTATAGGATCGGGAAACGTGTGTTCAGGAATTGCCAATCCACGAAGCTGTATGTGTGGACCAGCCCTGCAGGATCCAAGGGTTAACTACGGGGAATCCTGAGGCATTAGCTAGAGTGTCTCGAATCGGTAAGGAGCTCCTCCCTAGCCTTGACTCATGATGGAAACTCAATTTCCAATACGACCTCATGCGGTTTTGATTATATTACTAGTATGGAGGCATAGTAGTATGGGATACTATTCTTCCTAGGATTGATATATTTACTTTGAAATGTTTTGATATATACTAATAATAATATTAAACTCATATTTGCCGTATTTAGCATGTTTATTCACTATAAGGTAAAACCCTATCCTCTGGTGTGTGTTGCATTGTGTGATGGGACCTGGGTCTTATGGTGATTCCATTTTTCTAAAAAGCATAACGTTGTTGTACGATTTACTTATTAGTTGTTTTTGACACTTTTATGCACGGCAATCCATTAGAGTAAACCCGTTCCGCATTTGCGGCATGGTCTTTGAATTTGCCCTATTAACAGTTATTTATTGGTTAAGAATTCTCACACCAGTCCCACGACTGACCCGTTGTTTGTTTCCACCTTTTTGCAAACTCGGGTGCCCTCTTTCCACACGGGCAGTCGAGCAGTTGTCTACAGGTTTATCTCTTTAGCAGGATTCTCGATTGAAGCTTAAAGCTGTGTCCAGAACATTGGAAGTCTCCTGCTGCCTTAGTTATTTTGTTTCCGCTGCAATGTATTAAAATCATGTAAAATTATCTTCCGTTGGATTATTAGTCAATATACTCTGATATTCTGTAATCTGATGTAACATTTATTATTGATGTTATAAAAGTCTGCTGTTGTTGTTCTGATGTATTGTATTCCCAAAGTTAACGTAGGAGGGATTTGAACGGTTTTGGTCGATTTTGCGATCGATTAAGGCCGGACAAAATCCGACTCGTTACAATTTTATTATAAATTATTTATCCATCGGTAAATAGTCGGTATATAAATTAAAATAAAATTAATAGATAAAATTTTATTTGTATTATATATATAATTAGTAAAATGACGGAAAATTGTCGAAAAACTCATTCTAAATTCCATCGCAAAATACGACACAATTACCGTCGTGGTTTTTACCGACCACATCGTTATGCAGGAATTAAATCCATCGCTAATGCCAATATACTGACGGATTAGAAATGGATACTGTCACTGCTATATGCAGTTTTTCTTATAGTATATTTTCAGATGCCTGTCCTTTAGTTTCAAACATCTTCAGATGTCTGAAATTGAATACAAACGTCTGAATCGAAAATATTGTGTTTTGACTGGGTTATATGAAAGATTTATTTTGAGATCTTTTAGGGCTCAATTGGGGTATTGACCTAGGTTTTCTATTTACCTATATATAAGCCCCGTTTAAAGATGGATTAATATTTGTACTGAAATGGAAGAAAAATTTGTTTTCGAAGATTGAGATATCTTCTCAAATTTAGTTGTTTTTTTTTTTTGTAATTAGTTGGTGGATTAATAATGATTTGTTTGGAGGAATTCTTTGTTATTGTTTCTTCTTTCTTCTTTTAAAATTTAATTGTGTAGTTATCCTAAGGAAATCCCTAATAGTCACCTGCGTTGGAAACCTCTGATACAACATGAACAAATGTTCAGAATGTGTAGACTTAAAGACATGCTGAATCTTACGCTGGATAGTGATATGATAGGGAAAGCATTCCTCCACTTCTATCTTCGCAGGTGCCATTGCTGTATTTGCCACTGGCTACTGAGTCAAACGCTGGCATCCCTATTTATGGATGGAATTCCCTCGGACACTTCTCGTGCTTGGAAGCAGGTTGATCATGTTCTAGTTTTTATTCCACTTAAGTTTTACCATCCTAAGGAATATCAAAATATGAAATAAGCTAAAATGTATTCTGAAATAGTTCAAAAAGGAAGACAACAGTAGGAAAATGCTATATTTATTTATGTTGTCTGCCCTGGACCTCGCTATCTTTTTCTAATGCATATATTCATAGTGTGTGGAAGCCGACAGGTGACCTCTTATTTATTCTAAAGAAGATGATTCTTATATTATCAAAGCTAATAGTTTATATTTTATGCATATTAACTGCTGAAAATTATTTATTATCATTTTATTTATTGATTTTGTATACTTTTATAACTCATGACATTAAAAAGTATCATGTTAAACCTAAAATTTCAATTTATGTTTTTTTTATTATCGATCGTTAACAAATATTCGGTATCCATCCGTTTCCGCGGACATGGATATCCGATATTAAAAAATAGTTTCGAATATGGATATGACACCATCCGTATTCTAAACTATACGTTTACAGCCCTAAAAATATGCAGTATAAACAAACCAAAAGCAAAAAATAGTAAATAATATAAGCCCGTTAGGCCCAAGGCCCGTTACAAAAATAAAACGACGGTCTGTATAATTCAAATGTTTTGTCACCTGTATAGTAGGACTTGGATGAACAACTAGATTAGAGTCACTACGTGTTCACTAATCAAGAAAGTTCATCACCAGTCATATGGACTGCGGCAAAATGATTGAACTTGTTTAAAAGAAGCAGTGAATAACATACAACTTACGTACGATCAAAAGTCCATAAGCATATTATACGCAAAATTGATAACAACAAAGGTTCATTTGAACTTTGCGTAAGGCAAACAATAATATAAACGGATAGTTTAACTAACATATTTTGTTTAACTTTTGTCTTTGTAACCAGCGTTAGATCTAATAATGCATGGAGAAGTTTCATCGCCATCTGTTGACTCTCCTCCACGCAGGTTGAAAACATCGAATTAAGATCTTTGGTCGTCAATACCAATAATGCATTGACATATGAAGAATAAATTTAATTACTTAACCATCCTATATATATGAGGTGAATAACTAACTATCAGTGGTCATATAATTCAATCACTGATTCCATAATTATTAAATGTGCTACAAATTTAAAGAGAACTCCAAATGAATTGGTAAATTGTAATATGTTATATTACGTGATAAGTCTAGAATGTAAAATCTAGAGTATTCTAAATAATAAAAAACTATTGTAAGATGTCTATAAATAGAAGTTTAGGCGCATTGTAATGGTGTACTACAATCTCAAAGCAATAAAGTTGTAGTATTATCAAAACCTTTGAGCCATTTCTCCATTAAACACTATTTCAATTATTTCAACTATTCAGCTACTCAACTATTTCCACTACTACAACTACTAACAAGTGGTATCGGAGCTTCGTTCGTTCACATATTGGACGAAAAAAATTGCAACCATTATAAGATATGGCAAACATTATTCAATCTCCATCAATTTCTGTTTCTATTTTTGTCGGTGAAAATTATGATTTTTGGAGTATAAAAACAAAGACATTTTTTAGCTCTCAAGATCTATGGGATATTGTAGACGAAGGGTTCACTATTCCTGAAGATACTTCAACTCTTAGCCAAGCTCAGAGAAGGGAGCTAAAAGAAAATAAACAAAAAGATTCAAAAGCATTATGTTTCCTACAACAAGCAGTGACCGATGCTATCTTTCCAAGAATAATTGGAGCTACAAACACCAAAGAAGCATGGACCACATTACAGGAGGAGTTTCGAGGAAGTGCAAAGCTACGCGCCATTAAATTTCAAACATTAAGGCGTAAGTTTGAATTAATAAAAATGAAGGATTCGGAGACCGTAAAGGATTATTACTCCAAAATAAAAGAATAGTTAGCAAATAAGAGCTTATGAGGATAATATTCTTGACAAGAAGATTGTTGAGAAAATTTTAATTCCAATTCCCCGTAAGTATGACCTCTTCGTGACTACGATCGAGCAAACTAAAGATCTGTCCACTTTATCGGTGACTGGATTAATGGGCTTCCTTGAAGCATTTGAACAAAGAATGAGCAGACATGATGAAGACTCGGTTGAAAATGCTTTTCAGTCGAAACTCAAGTTATCATCCCAAAATAAAGGATATGGAGAAAATAAGAATGAGGGAGAAAATTCCAGAAACAAAGGAAATTCTAGAAATTTCTCAAGGAATAGACAAGATAAATATCCTCCATGTGGAATTTTTAAGATGAAAAATCACTTGGAGAAGTTCTGTCGGAATCGTGGAAAGCCACAATGTCGACACTGTAAGAAATATTGACATTTGAAGAAGAAATGCTTCAGCCTAGATAAGAATCAAGCAAATTTTGTTGAAGAGCATGACAGAGAACAACATCAATATGATTGAGATCAACATTTTTTTATGCTACCCATGATTCCAGTGATGAAAATGGAGGAAACTGGTACTTGGATAGAGGTTGTAGTAATCACATGGCTAAAGATGGGAGCATTTTCAAGGATATTGATGATTCTGTCAAAGTAAAGGTACGATTGGGGAATGGCACTGTCGTAGAATCAAAAGACAGAGGCATTATTATGGTGGAAACAAAGAAAGGTACAAAATTTATCAAAGATGTTTTACTAGTTCCAAATCTAAAAGAAAATTTGTTGAGCATTGGCCAGATGATGAAGAAAGGCTATGCTCTTCACTTTGAAGGAGACATTTGCAAAATATATGACAACAACAATAAAAGATTAGAGATAGCCCAAGTAAAAATGGAGAAGAGAAATAGAAGTTTTCCTATAAGTTTTAAATACGCTACTAATATAGCCATGAAAGCAAAAGTTGATGATTCATGGTTATGGCATCGAAGATTTGGCCACTTTAACATTCAAGCCTTGAAATTGTTATATCAAAAGAAAATAATGAAACCTGTGAAGGATGTCTTCTCGGAAAGCAACACAGATAATCATTTCCATCACGAAGCACTTGGAGAGCAAGAAACTTGTTGGAGTTAGTTCACACCGACGTTTGTGTACCGATGAGAACACCTTCACTCCATAACAACAGGTATTTCATCCTCTTTATTTATGATTTCTCTACAATGACATGGGTTATCATTAAAGAAAAATCAGAAGTCTTTGGAGTATTCAAGAAGTTTAAGGCTCTTGTCGAAAATCAAAGTGGAAAACGCATAAAAAGGCTTCGTAGTGACCGTGTTAAGGAGTACAACTCCCATGAGTTTGGTAAATTTTGTGATGATGAAGGCATTGAGCGGCAGCTTACAGTTGCATATACTCCACAACAAAATGGAGTATCTGAAAGAAAAAATCGCACAGTCATGGAGATGGCAAGATCAATGCTGAAGGAGAAGGGCTTACCCAGCACATTTTGGGCAGAAACAGTTTATACTGCTGTCTGTATACTCAATCGATGTCCAACTAGAGTAGTTGAAGACAAGAATCCTGTAGAAGCATGGAGTGAAAGAAAGCCAACAGCCAATCATCTAAGAGTTTCTGGATCTATATGCTATATACATGTACCAGATCAAAAGAGACACAAACTAAAAGAGAAGACCATACAAGGAATCTTTCTGGGGTATAGCACACAATCTAAAGGATATAGAGTTTATAACTTGCAAACAAAGAAGCTGACAATTAATCGAGATGTCGGGGTTGATGAGAATGCTTCTTGGAATTGGGATGAACAAAATGTTGAGAAAAGAAGCATTTTTGTTCCAGTACATCAATCTCATGAAGATGTGGAAGATATGGAAGAACCAACAGAAGAACCAGGTATGCCCATTTCACCTCCTCAACAAAAAATTTCTTCACCAGAGTCTACTCCAAGAAGAGTTGGATCTTTGGTGGACATATATGAAACATGCAACTTGGCTATACTTGAACCTGAAAGCTATGAAGTAGCATCTAAGCAAGAAGTATGGGTCAAAGCAATGGAAGGAGAGATAAAAATGATTGAGAAGAATAATACTTGGGAGCTTGTAGATTGTCCTAAAGATAAAGAAATCGTTGATGTGAAATGGGTTTATAAGATAAAGCTAAACGTAGATGGCTCAATACAAAAACACAAGACTAGGCTCGTAGCAAAGGGCTACTCACAACAATATGGAGTCGACTATGATGAGACATTTGCTCCAGTTGCACGTCGGGACACAATTAATGCTTTAGTTGCTCTTACAACTCAGAAAGGATGGAAGATTTTTCAACTAGATGTCAAATCAGCCTTCCTAAATGGAGTATTAGAAGAAGATACTTATGTGGAGCAACCGCAAGGCTTTGTAAGTAAGGGCAATGAAGACAAAGTGCTAAGACTAAGAGAAGCCTTATATGGCCTGAAGCAAGCACCTCGAGCATGGTACAATAGAATTGATCAGTACTTCATAGATCAAGGATTTAGGAGGAGCAAGAGTGAGCCAACGTTATACATCAAGGCACAAGGTCAGTATGATACTCTCATTGTCTCTCTATACGTAGATGATCTTATCTACGTGGGAAATAATATGAAGATGATAACTGCATTCAAAGATGACATGATGAAAACATTTGAAATGACCGATCTTGGCTTGATAAATTATGTCCTTGGCATCGAAGTGAAACAACATAAGGAAGGTATATTTATCTATCAAAAGAAATATACCGAAGAACTATTAAAGAAATTTAGAATGAATGATTGCAAACCAGTATCTACTCCACTCGTAACAAATGAGAAGTTGCAAAAGGATGATGGAGCCCCAGAAGCTGATGCATCTCGCTACAGAAGTTTGATTGGAAGTCTTTTATATCTTACTACTACGCGAACGGATATTATGTACACTACAAGTCTTTTATCAAGATTCATGCAGAGTCCAAGCCAAATTCATTTGGGAGTTGCTAAAAGTGTTTTGAGATATTTACAAGGAACAAAGGAGTATGGAATATGGTATAAATCCATGACCAACTCAAAGTTGATTGAGTACACTGATAGTGATTGGACTGGTTTAGTAGATGACATGAAAAGCACATCGAGCTATGCTTTTTCACTTGGATCAGGAGTATTCTCGCGGGCATCGAAGAAGCAAGCAACAGTTGCACAATTAACAGCAGAAGCAGAATACGTGGCAGCAGCTGAAGCAACAAGCCAAGCTACATGGTTACGGAGAATACTTGAAGATATGGGTGAACATCAAGGACAACCTATTACAATCTACTGTGACAACAAATCCGCAATAGCAATGACAAAGAATCCAGTTCATCATAGTCGAACTAAGCATATAGCTATCAAGTATCACTTCATCAGAGATGCAGAAGCGACAAAAGAAATTCAGCTCAAGTACTGCGCGACAGAAGACAAAGTTGCAGACACTTTCACAAAGGCACTGCCAAAGCAAGATTTGAGCAACTTCGAACTATGCTTGGAGTGCCCGAAATTAGCATCAAGGAAGAGTATTAAATGTGCTACAAATTTCTAGAGAACTCCAAATGAATTAATAAATTGTAATATGTTATATTACTTGATAAGGCTAGAATGTAAAATCTAGAGTATTCTAAATAATAAAAAACTATTGTAAGATGCCTATAAATAGAAGTTGAGGCACATTGTTATGGTGTACTACAATCTCAAAGCAATAAAGTTGATGTATTATCAAAACCTTTGAGCCATTTCTCCATTAAACACTATTTCAACTATTCAACTACTCCACTATTTCCACTACTAAAACTACTAACAATAATAGACATACATACAAAAGAACGTGGAATGAAAACTTTCACCCTTAATCTTATACCTTTGTTGATTCTTGCAGCAGCATCTGCTTTAAGCTTGTGCACTTGCCATGTCTATGTAGTAGTCGATGAGGCAACTAATACGCCTGGAGGCATCCGCTTTGAGAAATAAATAGGTGAACTTTTACAGTATCAATATTCTAAAAAACACTTCAAACATGTTCTGGAAGCTCTTCATCCAAACGAGCACGGAAGACAGAAGAAATATCAGCTCATTGCACTGATAGTGAAAGAAATTACTAGTGGTGTAAGTGTAACCTTCACCAGCAGCAGAAACGAAAGCGAAATTAACATGAGTCCTTCCTACATTGCGGCCTATGGAGGAGACGTAAAAAGGGAGTTTATAGGTATGATGTTTCACAAGACAGCTCGCATAAGGCAGTGGACAGGAATCGGTGAAGCTCCGACTGGACTCTTAATGGGTATTGCGGATTATTTCAGGCTTTCAGCCGGGTATGAATCAGCTAATTGGTGTAAGCAGGGAGAAGGGTCAGAATGGGACGAAGGGTATGATGTAACTGCTAGGTTTCTTAGCTATTGCGAAAGGAGATATCCTGGTATGATAGTAGTCCTCAATGGTTGGATGAGGTGCAACTCAGCCACACATGACCGACCACTCATTTCGCTTGAGTGTATCGGATGTATATCACCAACGATTGGGATCAGCAACCGTTTCCCGAATGGGACAGCATCGACAATAGATTTTTAGAAGTAAATGAAACTCTAGATCAGGTGATTATACACCCTAATAGGTGCGACCTACATAGCCATGCTGCCTGCCCGATTTCTGCCATTTACCGGTTGATGAGGCTAGAAGCTACGCTTTATCATCATACCAGATTCACTTTGAATGCCACATCGTCAAATCCATCAAATCACCGATTTGACGTCTACAACAATACATTATGTGTTAGCTAAAAGAAGTTTCCTTCTCTGCTTCCACTCTTGGTACGGTTGGAGAAATCAATATACGTGATCGTCTGGAAATACTCTGTCAGACATTCATCCATACAAGTCACCCAGGAACAGGATGAACCGAAGGCACTATTTCTATTAATAGAAAATGTCCTTGCACTCTACTCCGTCTTCGATTATCTTTATATAATCTGATTCGCACGCTACTGCCGATATGGAGTGGTTCTTCGGATAATAATCCAACCGGTCTCTCCATATTGACAACGATGGTCAAAACTTCGATAGTCTGTGATTTAACTATCGAATAAAAACAAGTGTTTCGATAGTCGATGATTTAACTATCGAATAAAACAAGTGTTCATCCAAACATCCAACAATCAGTGAGCCTTTAATTAATATTTCATTAATTAAATCACTTCTCTATTTCTTTATCAATATTTGTTAACCAAATATTTTCAATAACCATATTGGCCTTATACGTTCTTTGGAAAACATTTCCATATATCGCCTTCCTTTATTTTCTATACTAAGAAATATTCATTATTCTATTTCCAAGCTTTGCACATATTTGGGTTAAAACAGATGTTGTGTAAAACATCGTTACGACAACCCAAATACAGTATTTAACTAATTCTTATTCCACATTGATCTTCGAGCCTGAATCTTGCTACTTATCGGTATATCATGAAATCAACCAAGTTGGGGTATAATTACCTCTCAGACCTTGACTGAATAACATTTAACGTCAAAACAGACAAGACTACTTACTCGAATAATCAATACCATACAACTGATTATTCACCTTTAAACACATATACATTTTCTCTTTCTATTCCTACGAGATTTTATTCTTATACTTCCCTTTTTGATTATACTATTCTATTTCTAAGTTCGTTTTCTTATCGACTTCTATATATATCGATACGTTGATTTCTAACTATCAAATTATCTTAAAAATATTCTATCTCCTTAAATTCCCGGAAAAATTCGCCATAACCTCCTTTGTACTGGGAGCATCGGGAAATTTCAAATAGCTTTCCCGGTCCTTCTCATCTCAAAAAGAAAAAGCCAAGCGGCTAGCCGATACGGCGCATAAAATCTCATATGGAAATTAAATACGTGCCTTTTTGTCGGGCAATCTATTTATTTCACTTCTATACTTTATTCCAAACCTGTCTCCTGTATGTCTATACCTGTCCAATCTATTTTAACTATACCAATCGTTTTAACTCAATTTGTTAATTAAATCTGTTACTTAACTTTTCAGTCTATTTCACCTTCATATTTGAACATGACATGTTCAAATATATTTTAACTGCATATTAACAAATTCTAATTATACTCATATTCTCGTTTCCTTATCGACTTCTCTATTCAAATTCCAATTCAATTCTATTTGAATTCTCTTTATTTAAACTTCATTTGAATTCTATTTTCAAATTCTATAGTTAAACTCCATTTGAAATAGAATTTGAATAATAGAATTTCAAATGGAGTTTAACTATAGAGTTTGAAAATATAATTCAAATGGACTTTAAACAATAGAATTTGAATATAGAATTCAAATGGACTTTAAACAATAGAATTTGAATATAGAATTTCAAATGGAGTTTAACTTTGGTACGTTTTATGAGTACACTGGAAGCACAGTTGAGGAGCTTTGGTATGACTACAAGTCTTTGTACGCTGCTCGTGGATAAGCTTGATTGAGCACTATCTTCATTTATGATGTACGAATAATTTTCTAGGATTCTAGCTGTGTAGGATCCCAGATATCATTATGTATTTTTTTTTTGCCAACCAATATATAAGCAATGCTATTTACCCAATATACCGCACTAATAATTTCCCAGTCGAGAATTTTGCCAACCAATATAAATACTTCACCCAGACACTACAAGGCACACGGTATTTACCGATGGCCTATAGCCGTCGGCAGCCAACGCTAGCCGTCGCTGCTTTAGCAACGACATATAGACACGTGTCATCTTACGTGGCAAGTCGTTTATTTGACAGAGAAGTCGTCACTAGCCGTCGCAAAACTGTTACGAATATGTGTTGCAAGCCGTCACTAGCCGTCGCTTTCAAATTACCTATAGGCCGTCGCTAGCCATCGCAAACCTGAAGCATAAAATTTACAACACACAATTCCTTTCCCTCAAGCCGCACAACAACAATTCAATCCAGAAACCCAAACCACACCACTATCATCCCATTAATTCAACAATACTCATCAAAAAACAATCCATTATACCATACCATCATCAAATATATAAAAAAACAAAATTGAAACACCCATCATAACATAACATCATTCAAATAACGTTATACATCTCAAAACACATCATACCATCGTCCACAAACCGTTATACGTGTCCAAACACATCATATACCATCGTACATGCATCTAACATATAAAAAACCAAGTATATGTACATACCAGAGCATAAGTCAAAAAAATGAGCACCTACAGTACTACTCATCATCGTCTTCCTCATCGTCGCCTTCGTCTTCCTCTCGATACACAGCAGAATCGTCTCCCTATCCTCCCTCCCCAGGCATAAACCCTGAAAGTAAGCGGCGATGCGCTCGTCTATATCCTGTTGCATCTGAGTTTTTCGCCAGTCCATCATCTCATTCATCTGCTACTACATCTGAGCAATAGTCGCCTCATCCATAGACCTCTTATAACCACGCTGAACGACCTGTGAAATAAATAAGTTCACATTAAAGTTATTCAAACATATTTTTACTAGTTTGTGTTAAACATGTATATAATATCAATACACACGTATAAATAACATTTTGTTTTTATAAAAAAAGTCTTACCTCCTGATTGCCGAAACCATATCGCCTTCCCCGAGTAGGCGGATCAGTGATAGAACGTCATATGCTATCAGACTCTGCAACTGTAAGCTCTTGTCCACTAGTCTCTATCACTTTAGCAGCCGCTGCATCATACATCCCTTGCAATAGCAATATAATTTTAGGACAAGTGCTATAAAATTCACTTATATACTGTGATATGAACTAGTATGAAACATTTTAATTTATACCGATAAACATATTTACCATTATACGTTCACTCTTCGGATCCGCCCAATCATACATAACATTTCCTTCTTCATCGGTGTGTTCCATCGCATGTGTGTGTCTGAACACATCTGCCAGCGTAGACTCTCTTCCATGCTTTATAAACTAAGTAAATATACAGTAATAAAATTATTACAGATAAGACTAGATTATATACACTAAATTTTTATCTGAACATGTACTACAAATATTTAAAATTTATACCAAATCCCTTCTGTGCTGTTGGAATGATTTTGAGTCATCGCGGTGTAGCGCAGGATTCTTTTCTCTATTTGCTTTATTTCTAGCTGCTACTTTCTATTAAATTTTGATACATGATGATGTAAAATAATGCAGTCAATATTATAAATGTGAATATTGTCATTAAATCTTACTTTAGCTTCTTTCGTGTCCCAGTACTTTTGAAAGTCTGCCCAAACATCATCACTCATAAATTGAGGCTTGTTTCTATATTTCTTGGCTGTTGAAATTGTCTCTCGATAATTCTTGCGCATCTTCATATTCCAGTAACTCAAAAAAGTTGGCATGTCCCGATCCTCAACACGTACAACAGCCTGCATATTACATTTGTTTTTAATTATTCCCAGTATTTTTTTTAATATTAGTATAAAAAATACTTACCAATAAATCGGCTAGAATGACATTCTTAATATGTGCTGGGATACTATCCAATTGCGGCCAAGCACCCTGCATTCTACTTGTGTAAGACTGCCTAGATACTTCTAAAATGAACTCCGATGGCTCGATCTCAAATCCCATGTGTAGATATTAATATGAACATTTCATATATTTTAAATAATCTAAATTGAAATAAATTTGAACATTTACCCGGCACTCTTCGGAACAATCTCCACAACTCGGCGAAGATCTGGCACTGAGCCGCTCGGTCCTGCTTCTGATCCTGCTCCAGGAGATGGTGATGGAGTAGGCTGAGATGTACTCCTCGATCGTCGTTTATCGTCAGACATATCTGTTACAATAATATAATGTGCATACAAAATAACTTGAATTATTAACATCAGTCATCATTATCATAACATAAATCGTAAATGAGAAGAACAATATTGCATAACATACATAGTCAACATTATCATTACATAAATCATACTAATACAGAACGTAAGTAAATTCATCGCTAAGAACAATCAACGTCACTAATATTACATATCTCAGAATAGTACATAAATAACTGTAAAAACCCGTATTTTAAATGGCATGTTATAACATAAATCAAGGCAGAATTAAATGATAAAACTGAATCAAGGGAAATGGGCTGTGCCATTGCGTTCGTCTCGGAAAAATACGCGAAATAGAGTCCGAGTTTTCGAAAATCGGAGTCCGTATGACCAAGTTATGGCTCGTCGAAGTTTTCAGAAAATTTTAAGTTCAAAAACAGTTCAAACTTGAATTCAGAATTCAAATTCAGCCAAGCGGGACAGGCGGGAAAAAAATTCCCGCTACCCCCAAGTCGACTAGGGAGTCGACTTGGGAGTCGACACACCCCAGGTGGTGTCGACTGCCCAGTCGACACCCCTGTCGACTTGGGTGGTCAGCCAGTTTGGCCTGGGTACACCTGACTTGTTCCTCAAGACATGTTTTAAGGATTGTGACGGATTTCAAAGGCCCAGATCTGAATTAGGGTTAATCCTATGGCCTAAACTAACCTAAACTTCTATAAAAGGACCCTAATACCTAGCCTAAACCATCATAAATCAATCCTACAACTAGGTTATGCCAAAATGTTTAATCATGGCCTCCACCCTCTTGTCATAGTCTCCATCTTCATTCATATGAGAGTTTCTAAGTTTGATTCAAGGCCAAAGTTCAATCTTTCTTCATCAAAGCAAGGATCTTCTTCTAGTTTCTCAAGGGTTTTCATCGGAGCTTATCATTTGGGAGTTTTTAGAGTTGCTAGTGGCTTCGTCTCAATCTTATTTTATTTTATAAGTCTTCATAGCATTGTAAGCCTTATTCAACTCTTAGATTCTAACTATGAAATTAAATATGACATGTTGCAAGTTTGAGTTTGGGCCTAAGTATGATTTGTGCTTTGATTCTATCATGTTATGCATAGATTTATTCTATGCATGTTTGAAAAGCTATCACCTTGATTTTGTGCATAGAAAGCTATGAGCTTTGATTTGAAATGTTGCATAAAGCAACATAGAAACTCTCATAACCCTCATGTTATCTTGCATATGATGTTATATTCAAATTACTAGCTATCATCCTATGTCATTTATGACCATATTTCATCTATTTTGCTGAAGTTGATATCATGCATGTTTTGAGGCTTATAATGTAATATGCAAGTTTATGAACACATTTGCCTCATATGACACCATGTTTAACTTGTGGCCAAGCCTTATTAATTATGTCATGCTTCTAAGTTCCCTCTTTGAGATCTATTTGCGTTTATGCGAACTTACATGCGATGGGGTTACGTTATGGGTAAACTAAAATGACATAAAAACATGACTTGAAAAGATGACACGAAATATGACATGTGATTATGCTTGAAACATGAACATGAACTTAGACATGACTTCTAGAAAACATGAGGATGACCAACTCGAGGTTGGGTTGAGTTTGTAGCATAAATCTACCCGGAACCGACCGGCTTAACTAGTGGCTACAAGCAATAAGACCCAATGTGAGTAGTTGGTCATGTCGCACTTGAAACCCGAGGTTAGACTAAGTTGTGGTGTAAAGCACCCGGACCCGCCCGGCTTAACTAGTAACCACAACAAGGTCTAATGTGAGAGGTTGGGTGCATTAAATTAATTAATGCCACATGATAGGGTTAAGTCATGGACCACTTGAATACTTAACCAATTAAACACGATGGGTTGATGGGGTTAAGTCATGAACCCTGGGTACACTTAACCAATTTGATACTTGATTGGATAGGGTTAACCACGTTTAACCCGTTAGAAACCCCAGTTACGTGGTCCTTTTCACCAGTAACCCTCTTGGTTGTATCATGATACCCTAGGAACTAGGCTAGGGTGGGGCACGATTACTGGGCTGACATGTAAGCGACCAAAACGACGGCTGAGTAGGTGCGCCGGTGTAGGTTCAGGCGGACTATGGTCGTGCATATAGTCCGGAGTTGAAAAAGCAGACACGGGCACCAGTAGGTTTAGATTGTGTGTGCTTGATTTGTGTCCATGGTTGGCACCCTAGGGCTTGATACACCCTAGGGTGGACCTAGCACAGTTTGACTACACTTCGTGGTTGGGCCGTATGACACCGACACTTGACGAGTTAGGCTTTTAGGGAGCCGATCGACTAGACCGTGTTGTTGGACCTTGATTTTGGTCCTCTCGGGATATTGGGCCAAGATTGGGCCAAGGGATCACTTCTTGTTTATACTTGACATGGGTTGGAATACTAGTACACTTGGTGCAAAACTTAACCTTGTATATGCGATGCCACACTTGATCTATCTTGTTAACATTTCACCATGCCAGTTATCATCCTATGTTTCATCTCTGTTTTACATGTCAAGTTAACTTTATTAGGTTTTATACTAATAATAGATAGGACTTACCAGTCTTTTGACTGACCCATTTTCTTTCGCCTCTTTTCTTTCGTTCCCCCCCCCCCCAGGTTTACAAGGTGGGAACACTAGCACCTAGCTTGGATCTTTAGCTGCTTTTCTGGATAGCTCATGTACGGTTTGGACTTGAGCTTGCTATGGCTTTTATTCTATCTTGGGGATAGTTACTTTATGATTTTCTTTCCAGTTTTCAGTTTATGTTTCCAGACTTTGTTTTGTGGGAAAATAATGATCAAGTACTTTGATGTAACTTGACTACAGTTTTGAAATGTTAGTTTTTACCCGCTGCTTTATTTACTCTGCTTTTACTTATATTTTCTGTCTTGTGATATCTGCATGCATGTTTACCTTGTTTAACGCCCCTCCAAAGCTAGTGTGCTTGCAAGAGTGGCATTGGCGGAGGTGGGGTGTTACATTTGGTATCGAGCATAAGGTTTTACTAGACCGGACAAAAGTTTTTAAAACCCTTTTGAAAAACTATTTTCAAAACCAATTAAGTATTTTCCAAGAAAAGTCTAGTTTATTCTAAAAAAGGCTATTCCCCAAAAGCCATTAGCACTATCCTTCGTTTCCTCGTTCTAAATCTATCTTTTCCTTTTTCAGCATGGCCGATCTTAACCTTCCCGAGGGAGTAACCATTCCCGAATGGTTCCGGAGGTACTTGGAAGCTAGGGCCAACGATGTGGACCCAGCAAACACTCCCACCGTAACTGAGGTTCCTCCTCCTCCTCCTCAGCATCCACAAGCAGATTTCGCAAAGGTTTGCAAAGACTTTAAGGCGATGGGTGGCAAGAATTTTATTGGGACAGAGACTTTTGTTGAGGCGAGAAATTGGTTGAAAGGAACTGAAGATCTCTTCGCCATCTTTGATGTGGAAGACCGTAGAAAAGTTCTGCTTGCAGCATGGCTATTGAAAGAGGAAGTTGCTTATTGGTGGGAAGTCACCAACGCTACTAGGCCTATAGAGACGTGGGCCGACTTTAGGATGAGGTTTGGGCTTAAGTTTCTATCATCTGCTGAGGCAAATCTGCAATTGGAGAAGTTTATGTCTTTGAAGCAAGGGGACATGACAGTGAGGGAGTATGTGAATAAGTTTAACCAGCTTGTTCGATTCGGTTTGGACATGGTTAATACTCCCCAAAAGAAGGCTCTACGCTTTGCACGAGGGTTGAATGAGCCATTACAAGGTTTAGCCATGTCTCATATACCCATAGGGGCCACTTTTGAAAGCCTAGTGGACATGGCATTGCTTCAGGGAGACGATAAGAATGGCAAGAAAGAAGTCAAGCCTAATGAGACTCAAACCAAGAAGGCGGACTCCAAGTGGGGAGGAAATTAGAGCAATCAGAGCAATCAGAGCAACCAGAACAACAAGAACAACAAAGGTAACAAGGCCAACAACAACAAGGCAAAGGACCTAAGAAAGTGCAACTTCTGTGGGATTGTTGGGCACATAGCCAAAGATTGTAGGAAGAAGAAGAGAAAGTTGGGCAAATGCTTTCATTGTGGAGAGACTGGACACTTTAGCAAGGATTGGCCCCAAGAAGCAAGGACATGGGCAAGGGCAGACTCAGCGTGCAGGACCTTCTGGAGGGCAAGTGCATGCTCTCAACACTGCTCCAGTTCAGGACCGAGGTAGTATTTCTGTAATAAGCCTTTTTATATTTCTGATTTTCCTGTTCGCACTTTATTTGATTCTGGCGCATCGTATACCATTATTTCTTCTGACATTGTTGAAAGTTTGCACCTAAGTACTAGTCTAGTTGAGGATCCCGTTAGTGTTTCAAATCCAATTGGGGGTTCCGCCCATCTATCTATGATTTGTATGGATTTGAGGATTTCTATCTTGACCGTAGAATTCACGTGTAATGCTTATGTTCTCGGGTTCACGGGATACGAGTTGATTTTGGGCATGGATTGGTTGTCCAGTTACTGAGCCATCGTCGATTGTGAGCATAGGGTGGTGAGGCTCATGACTCGCCTCGGTAATACCCTAGAGATTTCTTGCAACCCGCTGGATCCCGTCATGTTATGTTATCTTGAATCTCTTGACTCGTCCATCGATGATCTGCAATCTGTAAGGGTGGTCCGAGAATATCCTGATGTCTTTGAAGAGGTTAAGGGGTTACCCCCTAAACGAGAGATAGATTTCCGCATTTACCTTGTTGATAATGCCAAGCCAGTTTCATTGCCCGTTAGGCACATGGCCCCACGAGAAAGAAGAGAGCTCAGTAAGCAAATCAAGAAGTTGCTTGAGAAGAATTTTATTAGGCGAAGCATTTCTGAATGGGGTGCTCCTGTGGTGTTCGCTACTAAGGCGGATGGTTCGCTTCGTCTATGTGTTGATTATCGAGAGTTGAACAAGATGACAAAGAAGAATAGGCACCCGTTACCGAGGATTGATGACCTCTTTGACCAGCTTGTTGGTGCTTCTGTTTTCTCTCAGCTCGATCTAGCCACTGGATTCCATCAGCTTAGAGTGGCTGAGGATAGTATTGATAAGACTGCGTTTAGGACTCCAAATGGATTCTTTGAATGGCTTGTCATGCCATTCGGTTTGAATAATGCACCCGCCTACTTCGTAGATTTGATGAGTAGGTTGTTCAGGGAGTTCCTTAACAAGTTTGTTGTTGTCTTCGTGGATGATATTCTGATCTTCTCAAAGGATGAGGAAGAACATGCTAGATATCTCAAGGAGGTGATGGATACGCTTAGAGCTCATCAGTTGAAAGCCAAGTTCTCCAAATGCCATTTTTGGAGAAGGGAAGTTCGGTTTCTTAGACATACAGTTTCTAAGCAAGGCATAGCTGTGGATCCCGCGAAAGTGGTTGCGGTTCAAGACTGGAAGACTCCTAAGAATGCAACCGAAGTAAGAAGCTTTCTCGGTCTGGCAGGCTACTATAGGAAGTTCATTAGGGACTTCGCTAAGATTTCAGCCCTCTTACTAAGTTGACGAAGAACTTAGTCTTTGCATGGGACTTAGAGTGTGAGCTTGCTTTTCAAAGGCTCGAGAGGGCCCTTACCACAGCTCCAGTTTTGACATTACCCAATGGCGGTAAGATGTTTACCGTGTACACCGATGCATGTGGCACGGGGTTAGGTGCTGTTCTGATGCAGGAATGAAGAGTGATATGTTATGGGGGTAGGCAACTTAAAGTTCATGAGAAGAGCTATCCCACTCATGATTTGGAGTTGGCGGCGATTGTCTTTGCACTCAAATCCTGGCGCCACTATCTTCTAGGCGAAAGATTTGAGTTATATACTGATCACAAGTCGCTCAAGTACCTCTTCTCGCAGAAAGATCTGAATCTAAGGCAGCAAAGGTGGATGGAATTCTTGGCATCATATGACTTCGAGATAGCTTATACCCCTGGCAAGGGTAATGTTGTGGCAGATGCACTAAGCAGAATAAGGTTGACTTTGAGTCACTTGTTTGTTTAGATCAAGAGCCTAGAGTTCTTAGCAACCTTTGATTTCACAACGGATGATGAGTCGATGACGGGCTCGTTAGCATCTCTTGAGCTTAGACCTACACTTCTTGATCAAGTAGGGACTTCGCAGAAGGAAGACCCGCAGATAGTCGAGATCATGGACAAGTTGATTCGTGGTGAGACGTCTAGTCACCTTGCTAGATATACTATTGATGACAAGGGTTGGCTAAGGCGTGATGTAAGGCTATGCGTTCCACAAGTAGGAGACTTGGTGCATAAAGTTCTCAAAGAAGCGCATCACTCGAAGATGACTATACATCCTGGAGGAGATAAGATGTATAGGGAAATGAAGCGCATTTTCTTTTGAGCTGGAATGAAGAAGGATGTGGCAGAGCATGTTTCAAAGTGCATGGTGTGCCAACAAGTGAAAGCCGAGTCGAAGAAACCCGGTGGGCTATTACATCCGTTGGAGGTCCCGCAATGGAAGTGGGAAAGTATCTCTATGGATTTTGTGGATGGATTGCCTAGGTCAAGGAAAGGGAATACGAGCATATGGGTCATAGTTGATAGACTTACGAAGAGTGCTCATTTCATTCCAGTGAAGAGCAAGAGGACCGCATCAGGGCTAGCATCTGTTTATCTTCGAGAGATAGTGCGATTGCATGGAGTTCCTTTTAGCATAGTTTGCGATCGTGACCCAATCTTCACTAGCCAGTTCTGGAATAGTTTGCAAGAAGCGATGGGTACGCGATTGAATCTAAGTACAGCCTATCACCCCCAGACGGATGGCCAAACCGAAAGGGTGAATAGAGTGCTAGAAGATCTTTTGAGGCTTTGTGTTCTTGACTTTGGTGGTTCTTGGGAAGACCAGCTTACTCTTGCAGAGTTTGCTTATAATAATAGCTATCAAGCTAGCATAGGGATGGCACCATTTGAAGCTTTGTATGGGAGGCCGTGTAGGTCACCATCTTGTTGGTGGGAGACAACGGATAGGCTTATACTTGGGACCGATATGATACGGGACACATCCGAGAAATTTGAATTGGTGAGAAGACGGATGAAAATGGCACAAGGCAGACAGAAATCCTATGCTGACAAGCGAAGGACAGATCTGGAATTTGAAGTTGGAGATATGGTTTTCGTGAATGTTTCTCCTTTGCGTAATGTGGTTCATTTTGGAGCAGTTGGGAAGCTGGCACCAAGGTTCGTAGGACCCTTCCCTATCATAGAGAGAATTGGGAAGATGGCTTATAAGGTTGAATTGCCCGAGAA
The DNA here is from genome assembly GCA_030737875.1 of Allium sativum. Taxonomy (NCBI): domain Eukaryota; kingdom Viridiplantae; phylum Streptophyta; class Magnoliopsida; order Asparagales; family Amaryllidaceae; genus Allium; species Allium sativum. The sequence goes on from CM060917.1 coordinate 11,945,846, forward strand.
GCTAGCCGGAGTGCATAATGTCTTTCATGTCTCGCATCTCCGAAAGTGCCTACATGAGTCCGCTGAGGTGGTTGAACCTAGCATTCTTGAAGACGTGGAGGTAGAGAAAGAAGCAACCTTGAGGAGAGCACCGATTCGTATCTTGGGAACGGAGATCGGGAAGCTAAGGAACCGAGAAGTCAAATTGGTGAAGGTTCAGTGGAGTGAGGCCGAAGAGGATGCAACTTGGGAAACCGAGGAGAAGATGCGTGGGCTTTATCCATTTCTTTTTGAGGGTACATTCTCAATCTCTTTTCCTTGTTAACATATCTTTCTTTTTCTATCCATGTTTATTTTGTCATGAGAACCTTAGGTAGAAACCCTTTGGATGAAACATATATTTGAAACATGTTATGTTTGATGTTTGCAGGTGGTTGCAAGTGTTTGCAAGTGGATACTCGTGGATGCATAATGCACGTTAGGCACTAAGATCGGCTCACACACTTTCATATTGCATATGCATGAGTGCTTATACTTATTCATGGATGATACTTGTTATGGTATCACGTGGATGTTGCATATGGATGAATGTTATGTGCACTCATGTAGAGATTATAAATTATGTTAGGAATTTGCATACATATGGACTTATTTCACTAACATACTTTGCATTAAGGAGGTTTACTGAATCAGTAACCGCCTGATTTTCACATTAGATAAGTACATATACACACACCTTTCGCATATGATCATATAGCATTTAGAATCTTTTAAGGACAATGACTTCTCATGGATGATGTTTTGAGTAGATGGATTATAGATGGTAGGATACGTTCTTCCTTACTTGAAGATTTCGGGGACGAAATCCTTTAAGGAGGGGAGAATGTAATATCCCGTATTTTAAATGGCATGTTATAACATAAATCAAGACAGAATTAAATGATAAAATCTGAATCAAGAGAAATGGGCTGTGCCTTTGCGTTCGTCTCGGAAAAATACGCGAAATAGAGTCCGAGTTTTCGAAAATCGGAATCCGTATGACCAAGTTATGGCTCGTCAAAGTTTTCAGAAAATTTAAAGTTCAAAAACAGTTCAAACTTGAATTCTGAATTCAAATTCAGCCAAGCAGGACAGGCGGGAAAAAAAATTCCCGCCATCCCCAAGTCGACTGGGGAGTCGACTTGGGAGTCGACACACCCCAGGTGGTGTCGACTACCCAGTCGACACCCCTGTCGACTTGGGTGGTCGGCCAGTTTGGCCTGAGTACACCTGACTTGTTCCTCAAGACATGTTTTAAGGATTGTGACGGATTTCAAAGGCCCAGATCTAAATTAGGGTTAATCCTATGGCCTAAACTAACCTAAGCTTCTATAAAAGGACCCTAATACCTAGCTTAAACCATCATAAATCAATTCTACAACTAGGTTATGCCAAAATGTTTAATCATGGCCTCCACCCTCTTGTCATAGTCTCCATCTTCATTCATATGAGAGTTTCTAAGCTTGTTTGAGAGTTTCTAAGTTTGATTCAAGGCCAAAGTTCAATCTTTCTTCATCAAAGCAAGGATCTTCTTCATGTTTCTCAAGGGTTTTCATCGGAGCTTATCATTTAGGAGTTTTTAGAGTTGCTAGTGGCTTCGTCTCAATCTTATTTTATTTTATAAGTCTTCATAGCATTGTAAGCCCTATTCTACTCTTAAATTCTAACTATGAAGTTAAATATGACATGTTGCAAGTTTGAGTTTGGGCCTAAGTATGATTTGTGCTTTGATTCTATCATGTTATGCATAGATTTATTCTATGCATGTTTGAAAAGCTATCACCTTGACTTTGTGCATAGAAAGCTATGAGCTTTGATTTGAAATGTTGCATAAAGCAACATAGAAACTCTCATAACCCTCATGTTATCTTGCATATGATGTTATATGCAAATTACTAGCTATCATCATATGTCATTTATGACCATGTTTCATCTATTTTGCTGAAGTTGATATCATACATGTTTTGAGGCTTATAATGTAATATGCAAGTTTACGAACACATTTGCCTCATATGCCACCATGTTTAACTTGTGGCCAAGCCTTATTAATTATGTCATGCTTCTAAGTTCCCTCTTTGAGATCTATTTGCGTTTATGCGAACTTACATGCGATGGGGTTACGTTATGGGTAAACTAAAATGACATAAAAACATGACTTGAAAAGATGACACGAAATATGACATGTGATTATGCTTGAAACATGAACATGAACTTGGACATGACTTCTAGAAAACATGAGGATGGCCAACTCGAGGTTGGGTTGAGTTTGTAGCATAAATCTACCCGGAACCGACCGGCTTAACTAGTGGCTACAAGCAATAGGACCCAATGTGAGTAGTTGGTCATGTCGCACTTGAAACCCGAGGTTAGACTAAGTTGTGGTGTAAAGCTACCCGGACCCGCCCGGCTTAATTAGTAACCACAACAAGGTCTAATGTGAGAGGTTGGGTGCATTAAATTAATTAATGCCACATGATAGGGTTAAGTCATGGACCACTTGAATACTTAACCAATTAAACACGATGGGTTGATGGGGTTAAGTCATGAACCTTGGTTACACTTAACCAATTTGATACTTGGTTGGATAGGGTTAACCACGTTTAACCCGTTAGAAACCCTAGTTACGTGGTCCTTTTCACCAGTAACCCTCTTGGTTGTATCATGATACCCTAGGGACTAGGCTAGGGTGGGGCACGATTACTGGGCTGACATGTAAGCGACCAAAACGACGGCTGAGTAGGTGCGCCGGTGTAGGTTCAGGCGGACTATGGTCGTGCACATAGTCCAGAGTTGAAAAAGCAGACACGGGCACCAGTAGGTTTAGACTGTGCGTGCTTGATTTGTGTCTGTGGTTGGCACCCTAGGGCTTGATACACCCTCGGGTGGACCTAGCACAGTTTGACTACACTTCGTGGTTGGGCCGTATGACACCGACACTTGACGAGTTAGGCTTTTAGGGTGCCGATCGACTAGACCGTGTTGTTGGACCTTGATTTTGGTCCTCTCGGGATATTGGGCCAAGATTGGGCCAAGGGATCACTTCTAGTTTATACTTGACATGGGTTGGAATACTAGTACACTTGGTGCAAAACTTAACATTGTATATGCGATGCCACACTTGATCTATTTTGTTAACATTTCACCATGCCAGTTATCATCCTATGTTTCATCTCTGTTTTACATGTCCAGTTAACTTTATTAGTTTTTATACTAATAGTAGATAGGACTTACCAGTCTTTTGACTGACCCATTTTCTTTTGCCTCTTTTCTTTCGTCCCCCCCCCCTAGGTTTACAGGGTGGGAACACTAGCACCTAGCTTGGATCTTTAGCTGCTTTTCTGGATAGCTCATGTACGGTTTGGACTTGAGCTTGCTATGGCTTTTATTCTACCTTAGCGATAGATACTTTATGATTTTCTTTCCAGTTTTCAGTTTATGTTTCTAGACTTTGTTTTGTGGGAAAATAATGACCAAGTACTTTGATGTAACTTGACTATGGTTTTGAAATGTTAGTTTTTACCCGCTGCTTTATTTACTCTGCTTTTACTTATATGTTCTGTCTTGTGATATCTGCATGCATGTTTACCTTGTTTAACGCCCCTCCAAAGCTAGTGTGCTTGCAAGAGTGGCATTGGCGGAGGTGGGGTGTTACATTTGGTATCAGAGCATAAGGTTTTACTAGACCGGACAAAAGTTTTTAAAACCCTTTTGAAAAACTATTTTCAAAACCAATTAAGTATTTTCCAAGAAAAGTCTAGTTTATTCTAAAAAAGGCTATTCCCCAAAAGCCATTAGCACTATCCTTCGTTTCCTCGTTCTAAATCTATCTTTTCCTTTTTCAGTGTAACGACCCAGAAAATCTGAACCAATTTAAAAATTTTAAATTGGCTAAAATAATGGATTATAAATATTTAAAATAAATATTTTAAAATAATGGCGATGAAAACTGAGTTAAATCGACATTTGCAAACGAATATAATTAATTATAATTATATATAGAATTGAAAATAGTGCGGTAGTTCGATAATTCGATTTCAAACTTCAATTGAATATACCGGGTGCAAAACAATCCGGATTTTAGTGAAACCAAAAATAATGGAATCTAATTGGTAATATCTTTCTAACGAATCCGACCAATCGAAATTTGATAGCGGGAATCAAAAGATATGTCCAGTTGAAAATTCTGAATAGTCGCTATAGAATTCAGGCCCTTAAAAATGGACATTTTGCAAATGACCTCGGATTTCGACGAAACCACTTTTGTTGGATCCGCAGTGTCAAGTTATTGTTAGGTTTCAAATTTCATAATTTTTCGAATTAATATGTGAGCGTGGCAAAAGAAAACGCATTTGACCAGTTTCAGTTGATTTTAATCGACTGGAAATTGGCCATTTTTCAAACGGTCTTAGAATTCGACGAAACTAGTTTTGTTGGACCGTATCGTCAATACGAAGCTAGAAAATATTTTTCTGGAATTTTTCTAGTTAGTATGTGGCCCCGGTAATTTGAAATGTACGTTTAAAATTCCATATAGTGATTTAAATGAAAATTCAAAAGGAAACTGATTGTAACGATTAAATCAGCTTGCGATACATATCCCATTGTGTTCGGAATGGGGGTTAAACGCTATAAACGACAGTCGTTGGCTCTCGTTTCGAGGTCATATGTAAAAGTCAACCTATTTGCAAAATTAAATAATTAAATAATAAAAAAAAAATCTAAACTCCCTCCCTTTATCTTTCTTCCTGCCCCCCCCCCCCCCGTTCACTTTCATTTCAGTTAAACAAAATAAAAAAAAAGAAGAAAAAGACGGACGGAGAAACCCCGAGCGCCACCGCCTTCAGACGACGACCAGACCTCCCCCGTGCCTTCGATCCTGTCCCCCCCTCCATCGATCGAAGCATCGCGAGCCCCGAAGCAGTGAAACGCCAAGACCTCGAAGCCGTCCCCCCCCCCCCCGTTCGAAACCCTAGAGCAGCTCCGCCCAGTTCGAGAAGCCCCCCCCCCCCCCCCCCGACGATCTGCGGAAACCCCCCCCCCTCTGTAAGTCGTTTTGTTTTATTTTATTTTTTTGTTAATACTGTAATGATTTTATAAAGATTTGAACTGTTTTTTTTATAAAGATTAAAACTGATTTGTTTAAAAAGATTTAAAACGGTTTTTATAAAAAGATTTAAACTGTTTATTTTATAAGGGTTAAAACAGATTTTTTTTAAAGAATTTTAAACTGATTTTTTTTAAATAAAAAGAAAAACTGATTTTAAAAGCAAAGAAAAACTGATTTTAAAAGCAAAGAAAAACTGTTTTGTTTATAAAAAGAAAAACTGATTTTAATTAAAAGTAAAAACTGATTTTAGTTATGATTTCAAAACTGAATTTTAATTAGTTTAAAACTGATTTTCTTTTTAGGATAAAAATGATTTTTATAAATAGAGTAAAAACTGATTTTGAAATAAAGTAAAAACTGATTTTTTTTAAAAGTAAAAACTGATTTTTAGAAAAAGGTTTGAACTTTAAATAGAAAAGGGTTAAACTTTAAAAAGAAAAAGGTTTTAACTTCAAAGAGAAAAAGGTTTGAGCTTTAGAATGGAAAAAGATTTGAACGTTAAAAAGTAAAAATCATATTTTTATATATTGAATAGCGACGTCAAAATTCGATTTTTATATATTGAATAGCATCGTAAAAATTCGATTTTTACATATGTAGAGAATACGGGCGAAAGCGACAGAAAGGCGAAGATTTCCCTAGGGAAGTGTCGTGAAGTTGGATAGCTATTGGTGAGATTTCTGATTTAAAAATTATATATATATATATGTGTTGAAAATGAAAGTGAATTGCTATATATAAATATCTATATATATATATACGCCCCCCGTCCACAAACCATGGACGATATTTATTGGTTGAAATTGTTGTGAAAATTGATTGATAGCGAATGATTGTTTGGGATTGTTTGTGATTGATATTGGTTGATTGCGGTTGAAAAATACCCGTTTGTGGTTGAAAAATATTTGGTTGAAACCACATAGGATTAGTTTGTGGAAATGAAATAAATATATACATGCCGCCTGCGTGCGAACTAGATGCATGATTCCCATTGTCAAAAACCGCGAGGTTTTAAGGTAGAGCGAGGAGCCGTACTAGGGACGGTGCCGGTGTAACTACCCTGCCGTTATGCTGCCGAAATTTTGAATAATATTCTTGTGTTTGAATTATTTTCATATGCTTAAACTATAGAAAACATTCATGTGTTGAATTGATATTCATGTGTTGAATGGTATTCATATTTTGAAATAAATTGTTCGATAATAAAAATCACATTTTTATCTATATATAGAAACTATAGAAAACATTCATGTGTTGAATTGATATTCATTCGTTGTTTAGAAATTCATGTGTTGAATGGTATTCATATTTTGAAATAAATTGTTTGATAATAAAAATCACCTTTTATCGACTATATGAACTATATAGAAAAATAGTGTTTTGAAATGAATCGTTTTACAATAAAAATCACATTTTTATTGTATGCATAAATCGTTAAAATGTGAAGTGTTAAAAATAGCCACTTGTTCAAAATAAACATATATGAGTTGAAGTATTCATTAATTAGCTAATGAAATGATTTGCACCTATTTATGTAACATTAGAATGAATGGAGTTTTTAAACCAAATAGAAATCAAATATGAAGTCGAATAGAAATTGATAAATGATAAGAACTGTATATATATGTACATGCAATATTCATTGAACAGGTTATAGCAAAGGGGCTAGAGAAGAGGAATAAAATTTTGTGCCCGACAAATAGGTACACATTTACTGATTTGTTTGGGTGATGATTTTGAGCCTGTTGGCTAGCCGCTTGGCTTTTTCTTTTTCTTTTTGAGATTAGAAGGACCGGGACGCTATTTGCGATTTCCCGATGCTCCCGGTGCAGGGGAGGTTATGGCGAAATTTTTCCAAAATTTAAGGTGTTAGAAAATTTTTTGAAGTGAAAACGATATGGAAATCATTGAATGAACTATATTTATATAAATATATAAATATAAATAAAATTAAAACGAAACGAAGCCGTGCAGTTCGTATTTTGAAACCGTGATTTCAAACAACTAGTACGGGAAATCCGACCATTGGATTTTCCCGAAACCTCAACCGTCGGGTTCGCCTTGGAATAATCTTTCCAACGGCACCAACCTTGTAAAAATCCAACGGTTGGATTGTCTGGAATGTTTAATTCAAATCTGAAGAAAAACAGCGCCAGAAACGATTATATTTATTTATATATATAAATATAATTATATTTAATCGAATAACGACGCTGCAGTTCGTATTTTGAAATCGAAATTTCAAACGATTGTACCGGGAGATCCGACCGTCGGATTTTCCCGAAACTGGAACCGTTGGGTTCGTTTGAAAAGACCTTTCTAATGATGTAAATTTTGTGAAGATCCAACGGTTAGATTTTCAGATATGTGTAAATCAAATCTGAGGAAAAACAGCGCCACGGCCGCCTTATGGCCCGAAGCGTCGTTTTGAATAAAATGGCTATTTTAAAATAAATAAAAATAGCGATAAATAGTTATAAAATATCATAAGCGATATGGAATGGAAATAAACTGAATTTTCTTGATTTATGTGGCTTTTGATGGTTGAATGTGTTTGGTGTGAAAATTACATTTAAAAACAATATTGGGGTGGTCGAATAATTTAACCATTGAAATAAATCGATTTGAAATTCTAAATATACGTGAATTATTTGAGAAGGCCGAGTTAATTCTCATTTCAAATAATTGACCGACGATTGAAAGTCGAAGATGAAGACGATGGTCGAAGACCGGAGATCTTCACCTCGTTTGGATGGTAACCGAGGTCCTGATTGGGAGGCATCCCGAAATATGGATAATGAGTGGTGATCGTCCAGACGTACGTGGTGATCGATGGGTTTGCGAGGTATTTAGTGCCTCCGGTTTCGTTCAGACCCAGAACGGACTTGTAAATGGACTGTGTGTCCGACATGGGAATTTGTTCTGTGTGATTGATAGCCATCAGTTGCACGGTGTGAATTGCCTGTGTGGCATGCTAAGATGCAGTGATCAGGGCTTCTGTTGAAAAGCAAAGTCTTGTGGTGATGATCAAAGCACCGCCTGTGTGGCGTAGCTTTGTGTATAACGTAAATTCGCGAGCCTCACACCCCGTTATGAACCAGAAACGGGAGGAAGGACCTCAGGGAAGACATGCGTTTTCTTCTAGCTAGGGTGGTGTCAGTGACCTACCAGCCCTGTCATTTATATACTTTTCACCTATGTGGTTGTTGCTGTTGCGAGGCGCCTCGGTTTGATCGGACGATCCGGGTCCGATGGAGTCATTCGTTGGCTCGTTGACGCCCCAAAGGGCGGGGAAACGTATTGTTCAGGAATTTTAATCCACATCGGTGGACCGGCCCTGTCGCTCCTAGGGTCACTCGAGCTCTGATCCTGAGACACGGGCTAGAGCGTCTCGAATTCGGTAAGGACTATCTTTTGCCTTGGTTCATGACGGAAATCCAATTTCCAAATACGTGATCGTGCGGTTTTGATTGTATATATATATGGCGACATGATATATGGTACCCATGCCGTCTATGATTGATAGTTATGATTTGAAATTGTTTTCAAAAACATATAAACACTAGCAATAATATCAATTGCCTTTGTTTTATTCGTATCAATCATATTTTGGCCATTATAAGGTAAAACTCTATCCTCCGGTTTGCGTTGCATTGTGTGATGGGAACTGAGTCTTATAACGGCTTCATTTTTATAAAAAGCATAGCGATGTTTAAAAGAAAGATTTGTCTTAAAGCACTGGCAATCCAATGGAGTAAACCCGTTCCACGAAAGTGGCGTGGTCCTGTGATTAGCCATATTATATATGTGTTGAGTGGATTTCTCATACCAGTCCCATGACTGACTCGTAGTTTGTTTCACTCTCAAACTCGGGTGCCCCTTTTTCCACACGGGCAGCCTTGTATTCAGGTTTAGCTGGTTCTTTCTGGATAGCTGGAGCTGAAGATGGATTCTATCATTTATTTCTTTTTATGCTGTCCAGCTCCTATTGTACATATTTTGTTTATTTCCGCTGTAGACATTTATGTATAGCTGAACTGTATTTGTACTAAGTAAGATCCTGTATACTGTGTAACTCTGATGATTACTTTTATCCAGTATATTTTGTTGTTCATTATCTGGTGTATTTATTTAATTCTGTTCTGCTATTATCTGTTTCTGTGTTATATTCCAAAGATAACCTTGTTTCCGTGAGAACGGGAAATCGGGTCGTCTCAACGTGGTATCAGAGCTTTGGTTAAGCTTAGTTCTGGAATATAACATTTGAACGAACTCGTCAGAAATAGAACCAGTAGTGTTCTAGGACGGGTAACTCTATACAGATAGGATCAGTAATATCCTAGTATGAGTATAGCAGAATCAGAACAACTCGTTAGAGATGGGGTCAGAAGTGCCTTAGAACGAGTCGAGAGTAATATGTTTTTAAATAACGTATTTGTGATTATATATATATAGTCTGGTTTTAGAAATATAATTTTTGAATATATAAAAGATATATATTTGAAAAGTTAAAAAGGTTAAAAAACAATTGGATTGGTTGTTGTGTTGTGTGATTGTAGATTTATCAAACCACTTTCGACTTTATTCCTTTTCGGGGACGAAAAGTTTTAAGTGGGGGAGATTGTAACGACCCAGAAAATCTGAACCAATTTAAAATTTTTAAATTGGCTAAAATAATGGATTATAAATATTTAAAATAAATATTTTAAAATAATGGCGATGAAAACTGAGTTAAATCGACATTTGCAAACGAATATAATTAATCATAATTATATATAGAATTGAAAATAGTGCGGTAGTTCGATAATTCGATTTCAAACTTCAATTGAATATACCGGGTGCAAAACAATCCGGATTTTAGTGAAACCAAAAATAATGGAATCTAATTGGTAATATCTTTCTAACGAATCCGACCAATCGAAATTTGATAGCGGGAATCAAAAGATATGTCCAGTTGAAAATTCTGAATAGTCGCTATAGAATTCAGGCCCTTAAAAATGGACATTTTGCAAATGACCTCGGATTTCGACGAAACCACTTTTGTTGGATCCGCAGTGTCAAGTTATTGTTAGGTTTCAAATTTCATAATTTTTCGAATTAATATGTGAGCGTGGCAAAAGAAAACGCGTTTGACCAGTTTCAGTTGATTTTAATCGACTGGAAATTGGCCATTTTTCAAACGGTCTCAGAATTCGACGAAACTAGTTTTGTTAGGACCGTATCGTCAATACGAAGCTACAAAATATTTTTCTGGAATTTTTCTAGTTAGTATGTGGCCCCGGTAATTTGAAATGTACGTTTAAAATTCCATATAGTGATTTAAATGAAAATTCAAAAGGAAACTGATTGTAACGATTAAATCAGCTTGCGATACATATCCCATTGTGTTTGGAATGGGGGTTAAACGCTATAGACGACAGTCGTTGGCTCTCGTTTCGAGGTCATATGTAAAAGTCAACCTATTTGCAAAATTAAATAATTAAATAATAATAAAAAAAAATCTAAACTCCCTCCCTTTATCTTTCTTCCTGCCCCCCCCCCCGTTCACTTTCATTTCAGTTAAACAAAAAAAAAAAAAGAAGAAGAAGAAGACGGACGGAGAAACCCCGAGCGCCACCGCCTTCAGACGACGACCAGACCTCCCCCGCGCCTTCGATCCTGTCCCCCCCTCCATCGATCGAAGCATCGCGAGCCCCGAAGCAGTGAAACGCCAAGACCTCGAAGCCGTCCCCCCCCCCCCGCCCCCGTTCGAAACCCTAGAGCAGCTCCGCCCAGTTCGAGAAGCCCCCCCCCCCCCCCGACGATCTGCGGAAACCCCCCCCTCTGTAAGTCGTTTTGTTTTATTTTATTTTTATGTTAATACTGTAATGATTTTATAAAGATTTGAACTGTTTTTTTTATAAAGATTAAAACTGATTTGTTTAAAAAGATTTAAAACGGTTTTTATAAAAAGATTTAAACTGTTTTTTTTATAAGGGTTAAAACAGATTTTTTTTTAAAGAATTTTAAACTGATTTTTTTAAATAAAAAGAAAAACTGATTTTAAAAGCAAAGAAAAACTGATTTTAAAAGCAAAGAAAAACTGTTTTGTTTATAAAAAGAAAAACTGATTTTAGTTAAAAGTAAAAACTGATTTTAGTTATGATTTCAAAACTGAATTTTAATTAGTTTAAAACTGATTTTCTTTTTAGGATAAAAATGATTTTTATAAATAGAGTAAAAACTGATTTTGAAATAAAGTAAAAACTGAATTTTTTTTAAAAGTAAAAACTGATTTTTAGAAAAAGGTTTGAACTTTAAATAGAAAAGGGTTAAACTTTAAAAAGAAAAAGGTTTTAACTTCAAAGAGAAAAAGGTTTGAGCTTTAGAATGGAAAAAGATTTGAACGTTAAAAAGTAAAAATCATATTTTTATATATTGAATAGCGACGTCAAAATTCGATTTTTATATATTGAATAGCATCGTAAAAATTCGATTTTTACATATGTAGAGAATACGGGCGAAAGCGACAGAAAGGCGAAGATTTCCCTAGGGAAGTGTCGTGAAGTTGGATAGCTATTGGTGAGATTTCTGATTTAAAAATTATATATATATGTGTTGAAAATGAAAGTGAATTGCTATATATAAATATCTATATATATATACGCCCCCCGTCCACAAACCATGGACGATATTTATTGGTTGAAATTGTTGTGAAAATTGATTGATAGCGAATGATTGTTTGGGATTGTTTGTGATTGATATTGGTTGATTGCGGTTGAAAAATACCCGTTTGTGGTTGAAAAATATTTGGTTGAAACCACATAGGATTAGTTTGTGGAAATGAAATAAATATATACATGCCGCCTGCGTGCGAACTAGATGCATGATTCCCATTGTCAAAAACCGCGAGGTTTTAAGGTAGAGCGAGGAGCCGTACTAGGGACGGTGCCGGTGTAACTACCCTGTCGTTATGCTGCCGAAATTTTGAATAATATTCTTGTGTTTGAATTATTTTCATATGCTTAAACTATAGAAAACATTCATGTGTTGAATTGATATTCATTCGTTGTTTAGAAATTCATGTGTTGAATGGTATTCATATTTTGAAATAAATTGTTCGATAATAAAAATCACATTTTTATCTATATATAGAAACTATAGAAAACATTCATGTGTTGAATTGATATTCATTCGTTGTTTAGAAATTCATGTGTTGAATGGTATTCATATTTTGAAATAAATTGTTTGATAATAAAAATCACCTTTTATCGACTATATGAACTATATAGAAAAATAGTGTTTTGAAATGAATCGTTTTACAATAAAAATCACATTTTTATTGTATGCATAAATCGTTAAAATGTGAAGTGTTAAAAATAGCCACTTGTTCAAAATAAACATATATGAGTTGAAGTATTCATTAATTAGCTAATGAAATGATTTGCACCTATTTATGTAACATTAGAATGAATGGAGTTTTTAAACCAAATAGAAATCAAATATGAAGTCGAATAGAAATTGATAAATGATAAGAACTGTATATATATGTACATGCAATATTCATTGAACAGGTTATAGCAAAGGGGCTAGAGAAGAGGAATAAAATTTTGTGCCCGACAAATAGGTACACATTTACTGATTTGTTTGGGTGATGATTTTGAGCCTGTTGGCTAGCCGCTTGGCTTTTTCTTTTTCTTTTTGAGATTAGAAGGACCGGGACGCTATTTGCGATTTCCCGATGCTCCCGGTGCAGGGGAGGTTATGGCGAAATTTTTCCAAAATTTAAGGTGTTAGAAAAATTTTTGAAGTGAAAACGATATGGAAATCATTGAATGAACTATATTTATATAAATATAAATAAAATTAAAACGAAACGAAGCCGTGCAGTTCGTATTTTGAAACCGTGATTTCAAACAACTAGTACGGGAAATCCGACCATTGGATTTTCCCGAAACCTCAACCGTCGGGTTCGCCTTGGAATAATCTTTCCAACGGCACCAACCTTGTAAAAATCCAACGGTTGGATTGTCTGGAATGTTTAATTCAAATCTGAAGAAAAACAGCGCCAGAAACGATTATATTTATTTATATATATAAATATAATTATATTTAATCGAATAACGACGCTGCAGTTCGTATTTTGAAATCGAAATTTCAAACGATTGTACCGGGAGATCCGACCGTCGGATTTTCCCGAAACTGGAACCGTTGGGTTCGTTTTGAAAAGACCTTTCTAATGATGTAAATTTTGTGAAGATCCAACGGTTAGATTTTCAGATATGTGTAAATCAAATCTGAGGAAAAACAGCGCCACGGCCGCCTTATGGGCCGAAGCGTCGTTTTGAATAAAATGGCTATTTTAAAATAAATAAAAATAGCGATAAATAGTTATAAAATATCATAAGCGATATGGAATGGAAATAAACTGAATTTGCTTGATTTATGAGGCTTTTGATGGTTGAATGTGTTTGGTGTGAAAATTACATTTAAAAACAATATTGGGGTGGTCGAATAATTTAACCATTGAAATAAATCGATTTGAAATTCTAAATATACGTGAATTATTTGAGAAGGCCGAGTTAATTCTCATTTCAAATAATTGACCGACGATTGAAAGTCGAAGATGAAGACGATGGTCGAAGACCGGAGATCTTCACCTCGTTTGGATGGTAACCGAGGTCCTGATTGGGAGGCATCCCGAAATATGGATAATGAGTGGTGATCGTCCAGACGTACGTGGTGATCGATGGGTTTGCGAGGTATTTAGTGCCTCCGGTTTCGTTCAGACCCAGATCGGACTTGTAAATGGACTGTGTATCCGACATGGGAATTTGTTCTGTGTGATTGATAGCCATCAGTTGCACGGTGTGAATTGCCTGTGTGGCATGCTAAGATGCAGTGATCAGGGCTTCTGTTGAAAAGCAAAGTCTTGTGGTGATGATCAAAGCACCGCCTGTGTGGCGTAGCTTTGTGTATAACGTAAATTCGCGAGCCTCACACCCGGTATGAACCAGAAACGGGAGGAAGGACCTCAGGGAGGACATGCGTTTTCTTCTAGCTAGGGTGGTGTCAGTGACCTACCAGCCCTGACATTTATATACTTTTCACCTATGTGGTTGTTGCTGTTGCGAGGCGCCTCGGTTTGATCGGACGATCCGGGTCCGATGGAGTCATTCGTTGGCTCGTTGACGCCCCAAAGGGCGGGGAAACGTATTGTTCAGGAATTTTAATCCACATCGGTGGACCGGCCCTGTCGCTCCTAGGGTCACTCGAGCTCTGATCCTGAGACACGGGCTAGAGCGTCTCGAATTCGGTAAGGACTATCTTTTGCCTTGGTTCATGACGGAAATCCAATTTCCAAATACGTGATCGTGCGGTTTTGATTGTATATATATATATGGCGACATGATATATGGTACCCATGCCGTCTATGATTGATAGTTATGATTTGAAATTGTTTTCAAAAACATATAAACACTAGCAATAATATCAATTGCCTTTGTTTTATTCGTATCAATCATATTTTGGCCATTATAAGGTAAAACTCTATCCTCCGGTTTGCGTTGCATTGTGTGATGGGAACTGAGTCTTATAACGGCTTCATTTTTATAAAAAGCATAGCGATGTTTAAAAGAAAGATTTGTCTTAAAGCACTGGCAATCCAATGGAGTAAACCCGTTCCACGAAAGTGGCGTGGTCCTGTGATTAGCCATATTATATATGTGTTGAGTGGATTTCTCATACCAGTCCCATGACTGACTCGTAGTTTGTTTCACTCTCAAACTCGGGTGCCCCTTTTTCCACACGGGCAGCCTTGTATTCAGGTTTAGCTGGTTCTTTCTGGATAGCTGGAGCTGAAGATGGATTCTATCATTTATTTCTTTTTATGCTGTCCAGCTCCTATTGTACATATTTTGTTTATTTCCGCTGTAGACATTTATGTATAGCTGAACTGTATTTGTACTAAGTAAGATCCTGTATACTGTGTAACTCTGATGATTACTTTTATCCAGTATATTTTGTTGTTCATTATCTGGTGTATTTATTTAATTCTGTTCTGCTATTATCTGTTTCTGTGTTATATTCCAAAGATAACCTTGTTTCCGTGAGAACGGGAAATCGGGTCGTCTCATTCAGCATGGCCGATCTTAACCGTCCCGAGGGAGTAACCATTTACAGATGGTTTCGGAGGTACTTGGAAGTTAGGGCCAACGATGTGGGCCCAGCAAACACTCCCACCGTAACTGAGGTTCCTTCTCCTCCTCCTCAGCATCCACAAGCAGATTTCGCAAAGGTTTGCAAAGACTTTAAGGCGATGGGTGGCAAGAATTTTATTGGGACGGAGACTTTTGTTGAGGCGAGAAATTGGTTGAAAGAAACTAAAGATCTCTTCGCCATCTTTGATGTGGAAGACCGTAGAAAAGTTCTGTTGGCAGCATTGCTATTGAAAGAGGAAGCTGCTTATTGGTGGGAAGTCACTAACGCTACTAGGCCTATAGAGACTTGGGCCGACTTTAGGACGAGGTTTGGGCTTAAGTTTCTATCATCTGCTGAGGCAAATCGGCAATTGGAGAAGTTTATATCTTTTAAGCAAGGGGACATGACAGTGAGGGAGTATGTGAATAAGTTTAACCAGCTTGCTCGATTCGGTTTGGACATGGTTAATACTCCCCAAAAGAAGGCTCTACGCTTTGCACGAGGGTTGAATGAGCCATTACAAGGTTTAGCCATGTCTCATATACCCATGGGGGCCACTTTTGAAAGCCTAGTGGACATGGCATTGCTTCAGGGAGACGATAAGAATGGCAAGAAAGAAGTCAAGCCTAATGAGACTCAAAACAAGAAGGCGGACTCCAAGTGGGGAGAAAATCAGAGCAATCAGAGCAAACAGAACAACAAGAACAACAAGGGTAACAAGGCCAACAACAACAAGGCAAAGGACCCAAGAAAGTGCAACTTCTGTGGGATTGTTGGGCACATAGCCAAAGATTGTAAGAAGAAGAAGAGAAAGTTGGGCGAATGCTTTTATTGTGGAGAGACTGGACACTTTAGCAAGGATTGCCCCAAGAAGCAAGGACAAGGTCAAGGGCAGACTCAGCGTGCAGGACCTTCTGGAGGGCAAGTGCATGCTCTCAACACTTCTCCAGTTCAGGACCGAGGTAGTATTTCTGTAGAAAGCCTTGTTTATATTTCTGATTTTCCTATTCGCACTTTATTTGATTCTGGCGCATCGCATACCTTTATTTCTTCTGACATTGTTGAAAGTTTGCACCTAAGTACTCGTCTAGTTGAGGATCCCGTTAGTGTTTCAAATCCAATTGGGGGTTCCGCCCATCTATCAATGATTTGTATGGATTTGAGGATTTCTATCTTGACCGTAGAATTCACGTGTAATGCTTATGTTCTCGGGTTCACGGGATACGGGTTGATTTTGGGCATGGATTTGTTGTCTAGTTATGGAGCCATCCTCGATTGTGAGCATAGGGTGGTGAGGCTCATGACTCGCCTCGGTAATACCCTTGAGATTTCTTTCAACCCGCTGGATCCCATCATGTTATGTTATCTTGAATGTCTTGACTCGTCCATCGATGATCTGCAATCTGTAAGGGTGGTCCGATAATATCCTGATGTCTTTGAAGAGGTTAAGGGGTTACCCCCTAAACGAGAGATAGATTTCCGCATTTACCTTGTTGATAATGCCAAGCCAGTTTCATTGCCCGTTAGGCACATGGCCCCATGAGAAAGAAGAGAGCTCAGTAAGCAAATCAAGAAGTTTGCTTGAGAAGAATTTTATTAGGCGAAGCATTTCTGAATGGGGTGCTCCTGTGGTGTTCGCTACTAAGGCGGATGGTTCGCTTCGTCTATGTGTTGATTATCGAGAGTTGAACAAGCTGACAAAGAAGAATAGGCACCCGTTACCGAGGATTGATGACCTCTTTGACCAGCTTGTTGGTGCTTCTGTTTTCTCTCAGCTCGATCTAGCCACTGGATTCCATCAGCTTAGAGTGGCTGAGGATAGTATTGATAAGACTGCGTTTAGGACTCCAGATGGATTCTTTGAATGGCTTGTCATGCCATTCGGTTTGACTAATGCACCCGCCTACTTCGTAGATTTGATGAGTAGGGTGTTCAGGGAGTTCCTTAACAAGTTTGTGGTTGTCTTCGTGGATGATATTCTGATCTTCTCAAAGGATGAGGAAGAACATGCTAGACATCTCAAGGAGGTGATGGATACGCTTAGAGCTCATCAGTTGAAACCCAAGTTCTCCAAATGCCATTTTTGGAGAAGGGAAGTTCGGTTTCTTAGACATATAGTTTCTAAGCAAGGCATAGTTGTGGATCCCGCGAAAGTGGTTGCGGTTCAAGACTGGAAGACTCCTAAGAATGCAACCGAAGTAAGAAGCTTTCTCGGTCTGGCAGGCTACTATAGGAAGTTCATTAGGGACTTCGCTAAGATTTCAGCCCCTCTTACTAAGTTGACGAAGAAGAACTTAGTCTTTGCATGGGACTTAGAGTGTGAGCTTGCTTTTCAAAGGCTCAAGAGGGCCCTTACCACAGCTCCAGTTTTGACATTACCCGATGGCGGTAAGATGTTTACCATGTACACCGATGCATGTGGCACGGGGTTAGGTGCTGTTCTGATGCAGGAAGGAAGAGTGATATGTTATGGGGGTAGGCAACTTAAAGTTCATGAGAAGAACTATCCCACTCATGATTTGGAGTTGGCGGCGATTGTCTTTGCACTCAAATCCTGGCGCCACTATCTTCTAGGCGAAAGATTTGAGTTATATACTGATCACTAGTCGCTCAAGTACCTCTTCTCGCAGAAAGATCTAAATCTAAGGCAGCAAAGGTGGATGGAATTCTTGGCATAATATGACTTCGAGATAGCTTATACCCCTGGCAAGGGTAATGTTGTGGCAGATGCACTAAGCAGAAGAAGGTTGACTTTGAGTCCCTTGTTTGTTGAGATGAAGAGCCTAGAGTTCTTAGCAACCTT
Organism: Allium sativum; assembly: GCA_030737875.1. Taxonomy (NCBI): domain Eukaryota; kingdom Viridiplantae; phylum Streptophyta; class Magnoliopsida; order Asparagales; family Amaryllidaceae; genus Allium; species Allium sativum. Next base: position 11,963,953 of record CM060917.1, read on the forward strand.
TGATTTCACAACGGCTGATGAGTCGATGACGGGTTCGTTAGCATCTCTTGAGCTTAGACCTACACTTCTTGATCAAGTAGGGACTTCGCAGAAGGAAGACCCGCAGATAGTCGAGATCATGGACAAGTTGATTCGTGGTGAGACGTCTAGTCACCTTGCTAGAAATACTATTGATGACAAGGGTTGGCTAAGGCGTGATGGAAGGCTATGTGTTCCACAAGTAGGAGACTTGGTGCATAAAGTTCTCGAAGAAGCGCATCACTCGAAGATGACTATACATCCTGGAGGAGATAAGATGTATAGGGATATGAAGCGCATTTTCTTTTGGGCTGGAATGAAGAAGGACGTGGTAGAGTATGTTTCAAAGTGCATGGTGTGCCAACAAGTGAAAGCCGAGTCGAAGAAACCCGGTGGGCTATTACATCCATTGGAGGTCCCGCAATGGAAGTGGGAAAGTATCTCTATGGATTTTGTGGATGGATTGCCTAGGTCAAGGAAAGGGAATACAAGTATATGGGTCATAGTTGATAGACTTACGAAGATTGCTCATTTCATTCCAGTGAAGACCAAGAGGACCGCATCAGGGCTAGCATCTGTTTATCTTCGAGAGATAGTGCGATTGCATGGAGTTCCTTCTAGTATAGTTAGCGATCGTGACCCAATCTTCACTAGCCAGTTCTGGAATAGTTTGCAAGAAGCGATGGGTACGCGATTGAATCTAAGTACAGCCTATCACCCCCAGACGGATGGCCAAACCGAAAGGGTGAATAGAGTGCTAGAAGATCTTTTGAGGCTTTGTGTTCTTGACTTTGGTGGTACTTGGGAAGACCAGCTTCCTCTTGTAGAGTTTGCTTATAATAATAGCTATCAAGCAAGCATAGGGATGGCACCATTTGAAGCTTTGAATGGGAGGCCATGTAGGTCACCATTTTGTTGGTGGGAGACAACAGATAGGCTTATACTTGGGCCCGATATGATACGGGACACATCCGAGAAAGTTGAATTGGTGAGAAGACGGATGAAAACGGCCCAAGACAGACAGAAATCCTATGCTGACAAGCGAAGGACAGATCTGGAATTTGAAGTTGGAGATATGGTTTTCGTGAAGGTTTCTCCTTTGCGTAATGTGGTTCGTTTTGGAGCAGTTGGGAAGCTGGCACCAAGGTTCGTAGGACCCTTCCCTATCATAGAGAGAATTGGGAAGATGGCTTATAAGGTGGAATTGCCCGAGAAGCTGGCCGGAGTGCATAATGTCTTTCATGTCTCGCATCTCCAAAAGTGCCTACATGAGTCCGCTGAGGTGGTTGAACCTAGCATTCTTGAAGACGTGGAGGTAGAGAAAGAGGAAACCTTGAGGAGAGCTCCGATTCGTATCTTGGGAATGGAGATCAGGAAGCTAAGGAACCGAGAAGTCAAATTGGTGAAGGTTCAGTGGAGTGAGGCCGAAGAGGATGCAACTTGGGAAACCGAGGAGAAGATGCGTGGGCTTTATCCATTTCTTTTTGAGGGTACATTCTCAATCTCTTTTCCTTGTTAGCATATCTTTCTTTTGCTATCCATGTTTATTTTGTCATGAGAACCTTAGGTAGAAACCCTTTGGATGAAACATGTATTTGAAACATGTTATGTTTGATGTTTGCAAGTGGTTGCAAGTGGATACTTGTGGATGCATGATACACGTTAGGCACTAAGATCGGCTCACACACTTTCATGTTGCATATGCATGAGTGCTTATACTTATTCATGGCTGAAACTTGTTATGGTATCACGTGGATGTTGCATATGGATGAATGTTATGTGCACTCATGTAGAGATTATAAATTATGTTAGGAATTTGCATACATATGGACTCATTTCACTAACATACTTTGCATTAAGGAGGTTTACTGAATCAGTAACCGCCTGATTTTCGCATTAGGTAAGCACATATACACACACCTTTCGCATATGATCATACAACATTTAGAATCTTTTAAGGACAATGACTGCTCATGGATGATGTTTTGAGTAGATGGATGATGGATGGTAGGATACGTTCTTCCTAACTTGAAGATTTCGGGGACGAAATCCTTTAAGGAGGGGAGAATGTAATAACCCGTATTTTAAATGGCATGTTATAACATAAATCAAGGCAGAATTAAATGATAAAATCTGAATCAAGGGAAACGGGCTGTGCCATTGCGTTCGTCTCAGAAAAATACGCGAAATAGAGTCCGTATGACCAAGTTATGGCTCGTCAAAGTTTTCAGAAAATTTCAAGTTCAAAAACTGTTCAAACTTAAATTCAGAATTCAAATTCAGCCAAGCAGGACAGGCGGGAAAAAAAATTCCCGCCACCCCCAAGTCGAGTTGGGAGTCGACACACCTCAGGTGGTGTCGACTGCCCAGTCGACACCCCTGTCGACTTGGGTGGTCGGCCAGTTTGGCCTGGGTACACCTGACTTGTTCCTCAAGACATGTTTTAAGGATTGTGACGGATTTCAAAGGCCCAGATCTGAATTAGGGTTAATCCTATGGCCAAAACTAACCTAAACTTCTATAAAAGGACCCTAATACCTAGCCTAAACCATCATAAATCAATCCTACAACTAGGTTATGCCAAAATGTTTAATCATGGCCTCCACCCTCTTGTCATAGTCTCCATCTTCATTCATATGAGAGTTTCTAAGTTTGTTTGAGAGTTTCTAAGTTTGATTCAAGGCCAAAGTTCAATCTTTCTTCATCAAAGCAAGGATCTTCTTCTTGTTTCTCAAGGGTTTTCATCGGAGCTTATCATTTAGGAGTTTTTAGAGTTGCTAGTGGCTTCGTCTCAATCTTATTTTATTTTATAAGTCTTCATAGCATTGTAAGCCCTATTCTACTCTTAGATTCTAACTATGAAGTTAAATATGACATGTTGCAAGTTTGAGTTTGGGCCTAAGTATGATTTGAGCTTTGATTCTGTCATGTTATGCATAGATTTATTCTATGCATGTTTGAAAAGCTATCACCTTGACTTTGTGCATAGAAAGCTATGAGCTTTGATTTGAAATGTTTCATAAAGCAACATAGAAACTCTCATAACCCTCATGTTATCTTGCATATGATGTTATATGCAAATTACTAGCTATCATCCTATGTCATTTATGACCATGTTTCATCTATTTTGCTGAAGTTGATATCATGCATGTTTTGAGGCTCATAATGTAATATGCAAGTTTATGAACACATTTGCCTCATATGCCACCATGTTTAACTTGTGGCCACGCCTTATTAATTATGTCATGCTTCTAAGTTCCCTCTTTGAGATCTATTTGCGTTTATGCGAACTTACATGCGATGGGGTTACGTTATGGGTAAACTAAAATGACATAAAAACATGACTTGAAAAGATGACACGAAATATGACATGTGATTATGCTTGAAACATGAACATGAACTTGGACATGACTTCTAGAAAACATGAGGATGGCCAACTCGAGGTTGGGTTGAGTTTGTAGCATAAATCTACCCGGAACCGACTGGCTTAACTAGTGGCTACAAGCAATAGGACCCAATGTGAGTAGTTGGTCATGTCGCACTTGAAACCCGAGGTTAGACTAAGTTGTGTTGTAAAGCTACCCGGACCCGCACGGCTTAACTAGTAACCACAACAAGGTCTAATGTGAGAGGTTGGGTGCATTAAATTAATTAATGTCACATGATAGGGTTAAGTCATGGACCACTTGAATACTTAACCAGTTAAACACGATGGGTTGATGGGGTTAAGTCATGAACCTTGGGTACACTTAACCAATTTGATACTTGATTGGATAGGGTTAACCACGTTTAACCCGTTAGAAACCCTAGTTACGTGGTCCTTTTCACCAGTAACCCTCTTGGTTGTATCATGATACCCTAGGGACTAGGCTAGGGTGGGGCACGATTACTGGGCTGACATGTAAGCGACCAAAACGACGGCTGAGTAGGTGTGCCGGTGTAGGTTCAGGCGGACTATGGTCGTGCACATAGTCCGGAGTTGAAAAAGCAGACACGGGCACCAGTAGGTTTATACTGTGCGTGCTTGATTTGTGTCCGTGGTTGGCACCCTAACGCTTGATACACCCTAGGGTGGACCTAGCACAGTTTGACTACACTTTGTGGTTGGGCCGTATGACACCGACACTTGACGAGTAAGGCTTTTAGGGAGCCGATCGACTAGACCGTGTTGTTGGAACTTGATTTTGGTCCTCTCGGGATATTGGGCCAAGATTGGGCCAAGGGATCACTTCTTGTTTATACTTGACATGGGTTGGAATACTAGTACACTTGGTGCAAAACTTAACCTTGTATATGCGATGCCACACTTGTTCTATCTTGTTAACATTTCACCATGCCAGTTATCATCCTATGTTTCATCTCTGTTTTACATGTCTAGTTAACTTTATTAGTTTTTATACTAATAGTAGATAGGACTTACCAGTCTTTTGACTGATCCATTTTCTTTCGCCTCTTTTCTTTCGTTCCCCCCCACAAGGTTTACAGAGTGGGAACACTAGCACCTAGCTTGGATCTTTAGCTGCTTTTCTGGATAGCTCATGTACGGTTTGGACTTGAGCTTGCTATGGCTTTTATTCTACCTTGGGGATAGTTACTTTATGATTTTCTTTTTAGTTTTCAGTTTTTTTTTCTAGACTTTGTTTTGTGGGAAAATAATGACCCAGTACTTTGATGTAACTTGACTATGGTTTTGAAATGTTAGTTTTTACCCGCTGCTTTATTTACTCTGCTTTTACTTATATGTTCTGTCTTGTGATATCTGCATGCATGTTTACCTTGTTTAACGCCCCTCCAAAGCTAGTGTGCTTGCAAGAGTGGCATTGGCGGAGGTGGGGTGTTACATTTGGTATCAGAGCATAAGGTTTTACTAGACCGGACAAAAGTTTTTAAAACCCTTTTGAAAAACTATTTTCAAAACCAATTAAGTATTTTCCAAGAAAAGTCTAGTTTATTCTAAAAAAGGTTGTTCCCCAAAAGCCATTAGCACTATCCTTCGTTTCCTCGTTCTAAATCTATCTTTTCCTTTTTCAGCATGGCCGATCTTAACCTTCCCGAGGGAGTAACCATTCCCGGATGGTTCCGGAGGTACTTGGAAGCTTGGGCCAACGATGTGGGCCCAACAAACACTCCCACCATAACTGAGGTTCCTCCTCCTCCTCCTCCACAGCATCCACAAGCAGATTTCGCAAAGGTTTGCAAAGACTTTAAGGCGATGGGGGGCAAGAATTTTATTAGGATGGAGACTTTTGTTGAGGCGAGAAATTGGTTGAAAGAAACTGAAGATCTCTTCGCCATCTTTGATGTGGAAGACCGTAGAAAAGTTCTGTTGGCAGCATGGCTATTGAAAGAGGAAGCTGCTTATTGGTGGGAAGTCACCAACGCTACTAGGCCTATAGAGACTTGGGCCGACTTTAGGACGAGGTTTGGGCTTAAGATTCTATCATCTGCTGAGGCAAATCTGCAATTGGAGAAGTTTATATCTTTGAAGCAAGGGGACATGACAGTGAGGGAGTATGCGAATAAGTTTAACCAGCTTGCTCGATTTGGTTTGGACATGGTTAATACTCCCCAAAAGAAGGCTCTACGCTTTGCACGAGGGTTGAATGAGCCATTACAAGGTTTAGCCATGTCTCATATACCCATGGGGGCCACTTTTGAAAGCCTAGTGGACATGGCATTGCTTCAAGGAGACGATAAGAATGGCAAGAAAGAAGTCAAGCCTAATGAGACTCAAACCAAGAAGGCGGACTCCAAGTGGGGAGGAAATCAGAGCAATCAGAGCAACCAGAACAACAAGAACAACAAGGGTAACTAGGCCAACAACAACAAGGCAAAGGACCCAAGAAAGTGCAACTTCTGTGGGATTGTTGGGCACATAGCCAAAGATTGTAGGAAGAAGAAGAGAAAGTTGGGCGAATGCTTTCATTGTAGAGAGACTGGACACTTTAGCAAGGATTGCCCCAAGAAGCAAGGACAAGGGAAAGGGCAGACTCAGCGTGTAGGACCTTCTAGAGGGCAAGTGCATGCTCCTAACGCTGCTCCAGTTCAGGACCGAGGTAGTATTTCTGTAGAAAGCCTTGTTTATATTTCTGATTTTCCTGTTCGCACTTTATTTGATTCTGGCGCATCGCATACCTTTATTTCTTCTGACATTGTTGAAAGTTTGCACCTAAGTACTAGTCTAATTGAGGATCCCGTTAGTGTTTCAAATCCAATTGGGGGTTCCGCCCATCTATCTATGATTTGTATGGATTTGAGGATTTCTATCTTGACCGTAGAATTCACGTGTAATGCTTATGTTCTCGGGTTCACGGGATAAGGGTTGATTTTGGGCATGGATTGGTTGTCCAGTTATGGAGCCATCCTCGATTGTGAGCATAGGGTGGTGAGGCTCATGACTCGCCTCGGTAATACCCTAGATATTTCTTGCAACCCGCTGGATCCCGTCATGTTATGTTATCTTGAATCTCTTGACTCGTCCATCGATGATCTGCAATCTGTAAGGGTGGTCCGAGAATATCCTGATGTCTTTGAAGAGGTTAAGGGGTTACCCCCTAAACGAGAGATAGATTTCCGCATTTACCTTGTTGATAATGCCAAGACAGTTTCATTGCCCGTTAGGCACATGGCCCCAAGAGAAAGAAGAGAGCTCAGTAAGCAAATCAAGAAGTTGCTTGAGAAGAATTTTATTAGGCGAAGCATTTCTGAATGGGGTGCTCCTGTGGTGTTCGCTACTAAGGCGGATGGTTCGCTTCGTCTATGTGTTGATTATCGAGAGTTGAACAAGCTGACAAAGAAGAATAGGCACCCGTTACCGAGGATTGATGACCTCTTTGACCAGCTTGTTGGTGCTTTTGTTTTCTCTCAGCTCGATCTAGCCACTGGATTCCATCAGCTTAGAGTGGCTGAGGATAGTATTGATAAGACTGCGTTTAGGACTCCAGATGGATTCTTTGAATGGCTTGTCATGCAATTCGGTTTGAATAATGCACCCGCCTACTTCGTAGATTTGATGAATAGGGTGTTCAGGGAGTTCCTTAACAAGTTTGTGGTTGTCTTCGTGGATGATATTCTGATCTTCTCAAAGGATGAGGAAGAACATGCTAGACATCTCAAGGAGGTGATGGATACGCTTAGAGCTCATCAGTTGAAAGCCAAGTTCTCCAAATGCCATTTTTGGAGAAGGGAAGTTCGGTTTCTTAGACATATAGTTTCTAAGCAAGGCATAGCTGTGGATCCCGCGAAAGTGGTTGCGGTTCAAGACTGGAAGGCTCCTAAGAATGCAACCGAAGTAAGAAGCTTTCTCGGTCTGGCAGGCTACTATAGGAAGTTCATTAGGGACTTCGCTAAGATTTCAGCCCCTCTTACTAAGTTGACGAAGAAGAACTTAGTCTTTGCATGGGACTTAGAGTGTGAGCTTGCTTTTCAAAGGCTCAAGAGGGCCCTTACCACAGCTCCGGTTTTGACATTACCCGATGGCGGTAAGATGTTTACCGTGTACACCGATGCATGTGGGACGGGGTTAGGTGCTGTTCTGATGCAGGAAGGAAGAGTGATATGTTATGGGGGTAGGCAACTTAAAGTTCATGAGAAGAACTATCCCACTCATGATTTGGAGTTGGCGACGATTGTCTTTGCAATCAAATCCTGGCGCCACTATCTTCTAGGCAAAAGATTTGAGTTATATACTGATCACAAGTCGCTCAAGTACCTCTTCTCGCAGAAAGATCTGAATCTAAGGCAGCAAAGGTGGATGGAATTCTTGGCAACATATGACTTCGAGATAGCTTATACCCCTGGCAAGGGTAATGTTGTGGCAAATGCACTAAGCAGAAGAAGGTTGACTTTGAGTCCCTTGTTTGTTGAGATGAAGAGCCTAGATTTCTTAGCAACCTTTGATTTCACAACGGCTGATGAGTTGATGACGGGTTCATTAGCATCTCTTGAGCTTAGACCTACACTTCTTGATCAAGTAGGGACTTCGCAGAAGGAAGACCCGCAGATAGTCGAGATCATGGACAAGTTGATTCGTGGTGAGACGTCTAGTCACCTTGCTAGATATACTATTGATGACAAGGGTTGGCTAAGGCGTGATGGAAGGCTATGCGTTCCACAAGTAGGAGACTTGGTGCATAAAGTTCTCGAAGAAGCGCATCACTCGAAGATGACTATACATCCTGGAGGAGATAAGATGTATAGGGATATGAAGCGCATTTTCTTTTGGGCTGGAATGAAGAAGGATGTGGCAGAGTATGTTTCAAAGTGCATGGTGTGCCAACAAGTGAAAGCCGAGTCGAAGAAACCCGATGGGCTATTACATCCATTGGAGGTCCCGCAATGGAAGTGGGAAAGTATCTCAATGGATTTTGTGGATGGATTGCCTAGGTCAAGGAAAGGGAATACGAGCATATGGGTCATAGTTGACAGACTTACGAAGAGTGCTCATTTCATTCCAGTGAAGAGCAAGAGGACCGCATTAGGGCTAGCATCTGTTTATCTTCGAGAGATAGTGCGATTGCATGGAGTTCCTTTTAGCATAGTTAGCGATCGTGACCCAATCTTCACTAGCCAGTTCTGGAATAGTTTGCAAGAAGCGATGGGTACGCGATTGAATCTAAGTACAGCCTATCACCCCCAGACGGATGGCCAAACCGAAAGGGTGAATAGAGTGCTAGAAGATCTTATGAGGCTTTGTGTTCTTGACTTTGGTGGTACTTGGGAAGACCAGCTTCCTCTTGTAGAGTTTGCTTATAATAATAGCTATCAAGCTAGCATAGGGATGGCACCATTTGAAGCTTTGTATGGGAGGCCATGTAGGTCACCATCTTGTTGGTGGGAGACAATGGATAGGCTTATACTTGGGCCCGATATGATACGGGACACATCCGAGAAAGTTGAATTGGTGAGAAGACGGATGAAAACGGCCCAAGACAGACAGAAATCCTATGCTGACAAGCGAAGGACAGATCTGGAATTTGAAGTTGGAGATATGGTTTTCGTGAAGGTTTCTCCTTTGCGTAATGTGGTTCGTTTTGGAGAAGTTGGGAAGCTGGCACCAAGGTTCGTAGGACCCTTCCCTATCATAGAGAGAATTGGGAAGATGGCTTATAAGGTGGAATTGCTTGAGAAGCTGGCCGGAGTGCATAATGTCTTTCATGTCTCGCATCTCCGGAAGTGCCTACATGAGTCCGCTGAGGTGGTTGAACCTAGCATTCTTGAAGACGTGGAGGTAGAGAAAGAGGCAACCTTGAGGAGAGCTCCGATTCGTATCTTGGGAATGGAGATCAGGAAGCTAAGGAATCGAGAAGTCAAATTGGTGAAGGTTCAGTGGAGTGAGGCCGAAGAGGATGCAACTTGGGAAACCGAGGAGAAGATGCGTGGGCTTTATCCATTTCTTTTTGAGGGTACATTCTCAATCTCTTTTCCTTGTTAGCATATCTTTCTTTTGCTATCCATGTTTATTTTGTCATGAGAACCTTAGGTAGAAACCCTTTGGATGAAACATGTATTTGAAACATGTTATGTTTGATGTTTGCAAGTGTTTGCAAGTGGATACTCGTGGATGCATGATACACGTTTGGCACTAAGATTGGCTCACACACTTTCATATTGCATATGCATGAGTGCTTATACTTATTCATGGCTGAAACTTGTTATGGTATCACGTGGATGTTGCATATGGATGAATGTTATGTGCACTCATGTAGAGATTATAAATTATGTTAGGAATTTGCATACATATGGACTCATTTCACTAACATACTTTGCATTAAGGAGGTTTACTGAATCAGTAACCGCCTGATTTTCGCATTAGATAAGTACATATACACACACCTTTCGCACATGATCATACAGCATTTAGAATCTTTTAAGGACAATGACTGCTCATGGATGATGTTTTGAGTAGATGGATGATGGATGGTAGGATACGTTCTTCCTAACTTGAAGATTTCGGGGACGAAATCCTTTAAGGAGGGGAGAATGTAATAACCCGTATTTTAAATGGCATGTTATAACATAAATCAAGGCAGAATTAAATGATAAAATCTGAATCAATGGAAACGGGCTGTGCCATTGCGTTCGTCTCAGAAAAATACGCGAAATAGAGTCCGAGTTTTCGAAAATCGGAGTCCGTATGACTAAGTTATGGCTCGTCAAAGTTTTCAGAAAATTTCAAGTTCAAAAACAGTTCAAACTTGAATTCATAATTCAAATTCAGCCAAGCAGGACAGGCGGGAAAAAAAATTCCCGCCACCCCCAAGTCGATTGGGGAGTCGACTTGCGAGTCGACACACCCCAGGTGGTGTCGACTGCCCAGTCGACACCCCTGTCGACTTGGGTGGTTGGCCAGTTTGGCCTGGGTACACCTGACTTGTTCCTCAAGACATGTTTTAAGGATTGTGACGGATTTCAAAGGCCCAGATCTGAATTAGGGTTAATCCTATGGCCTAAACTAACCTAAACTTCTATAAAAGGACCCTAATACCTTGCCTAAACCATCATAAATCAATCCTACAACTAGGTTATGCCAAAATGTTTAATCATGGCCTCCACCCTCTTGTCATAGTCTTCATCTTCATTCACATGAGAGTTTCTAAGCTTTTTTGAGAGTTTCTAAGTTTGATTCAAGGCCAAAGTTCAATCTTTCTTCATCAAAGCAAGGATCTTCTTCTTGTTTCTCAAGGGTTTTCATCGGAGCTTATCATTTAGGAGTTTTTAGAGTTGCTAGTGGCTTCGTCTCAATCTTATTTTATTTTATAAGTCTTCATAGCATTGTAAGCCCTACTCTACTCTTAGATTCTAACTATGAAGTTAAATATGACATGTTGCAAGTTTGAGTTTGGGCCTAAGTATGATTTGTGCTTTGATTCTATCATGTTATGCATAGATTTATTCTATGCATGTTTGAAAAGCTATCTCCTTGACTTTGTGCATAGAAAGCTATGAGCTTTGATTTGAAATGTTGCATAAAGCAACATAGAAACTCTCATAACCCTCATGTTATCTTGCATATGATGTTATATGCAAACTACTAGCTATCATCCTATGTCATTTATGACAATGTTTCATCTATTTTGCTGAAGTTGATATCATGCATGTTTTGAGGCTTATAATGTAATATGCAAGTTTATGAACACATTTGCCTCATATGCCACCATGTTTAACTTGTGGCCAAGCCTTATTAATTATGTCATGCTTCTAAGTTCCCTCTTTGAGATCTATTTGCGTTTATGCGTACTTACATGCGATGGGGTTACGTTATGGGTAAACTAAAATGACATAAAAACATGACTTGAAAAGATGACACGAAATATGACATATGATTATGCTTGAAACATGAACATGAACTTGGACATGACTTCTAGAAAACATGAGGATGGCCAACTCGAGGTTGGGTTGGGTTTGTAGCATAAATCTACCCGGAACCGACCGGCTTAACTAGTGGCTACAAGCAATAGGACCCAATGTGAGTAGTTGGTCATGTCGCACTTGAAACCCGAGGTTAGACTAAGTTGTGGTGTAAAGCTACCCGGACCCGCCCGGCTTAACTAGTAACCACAACAAGGTCTAATGTGAGTGGTTGGGTGCATTAAATTAATTAATGCCACATGATAGGGTTAATTCATGGACCACTTGAATACTTAACCAATTAAACACGATGGGTTGATGGGGTTAAGTCATGAACCTTGGGTACACTTAACCAATTTGATACTTGATTGGATAGGGTTAACCACGTTTAACCCGTTAGAAACCCTAGTTACGTGGTCCTTTTCACCAGTAACCCTCTTGGTTGTATCATAAGACCCTAGGGACTAGGCTAGGGTGGGGCACGATTACTGGGCTGACATGTAAGCGACCAAAACGACGGCTGAGTAGGTGCGCCGGTGTAGGTTCAGGCGGACTATGGTCGTGCACATAGTCCGGAGTTGAAAAAGCAGACACGGGCACCAGTAGGTTTAGACTGTGCGTGCTTGATTTGTGTCTGTGGTTGGCACCCTAGGGCTTGATACACCCTAGGGTGGACCTAGCACAGTTTGACTACACTTCGTGGTTGGGCCGTATGACACCGACACTTGACGAGTTAGGCTTTTAGGGTGCCGGTCGACTAGACCGTATTGTTGGACCTTGATTTTGGTCCTCTCGGGATATTGGGCCAAGATTGGGCCAAGGGATCACTTCTTGTTTATACTTGACATGGGTTGGAATACTAGTACACTTGGTGCAAAACTTAACCTTGTATATGTGATGCCACACTTGATCTATCTTGTTAACATTTCACCATGCCAGTTATCATCCTATGTTTCATCTCTGTTTTACATGTCTAGTTAACTTTATTAGTTTTTATACTAATAGTAGATAGGACTTACCAGTCTTTTGACTGACCCATTTTCTTTTGCCTCTTTTCTTTCGTTCTCCCCCCCCCCCAGGTTTACAGGGTGGGAACACTAGCACCTAGCTTGGATCTTTAGCTGCTTTTCTGGATAGCTCATGTACGGTTTGGACTTGAGCTTGCTATGGCTTTTATTCTACCTTGGGGAAAGATACTTTATGATTTTCTTTCCAGTTTTCAGTTTATGTTTCTAGACTTTGTTTTGTGGGAAAATAATGACCAAGTACTTTGATGTAACTTGACTATGGTTTTGAAATGTTAGTTTTTACCCGCTGCTTTATTTACTCTGCTTTTACTTATATGTTCTATCTTGTGATATCTGCATGCATGTTTACCTTGTTTAACGCCCCTCCAAAGCTAGTGTGCTTGCAAGAGTGGCATTGGCGGAGGTGGGGTGTTACATTTGGTATCAGAGCATAAGGTTTTACTAGACCGGACAAAAGTTTTTAAAACCCTTTTGAAAAACTATTTTCAAAACCAATTAATTATTTTCCAAGAAAAGTCTAGTTTATTCTAAAAAAGGCTATTCCCCAAAAGCAATTAGCACTATCCTTCGTTTCCTCGTTCTAAATCTATATTTTCCTTTTTCAGCATGGCCGATCTTAACCGTCCCGAGGGAGTAACCATTCCCAGATGGTTCCGGAGGTACTTGGAAGTTAGGGCCAACGATGTGGGCCCAGCAAACACTCCCACCGTAACTGAGGTTCCTTCTCCTCCTCCTCAGCATCCACAAGCAGATTTTGCAAAGGTTTGCAAAGACTTTAAGGCGATGGGTGGCAAGAATTTTATTGGGACGGAGACTTTTGTTGAGGCGAGAAATTGGTTGAAAGAAACTAAAGATCTCTTCGCCATCTTTGATGTGGAAGACCGTAGAAAAGTTTCGTTGGCAGCATTGCTATTGAAAGAGGAAGCTGCTTATTGGTGGGAAGTCACTAACGCTACTAGGCCTATAGAGACTTGGGCCGACTTTAGGACGAGGTTTAGGCTTAAGTTTCTATCATCTGCTGAGGAAAATCTGCAATTGGAGAAGTTTATATCTTTTAAGCAAAGGGACATGACAGTGAGGGAGTATGTGAATAAGTTTAACCAGCTTGCTCGATTCGGTTTGGACATGGTTAATACTCCCCAAAAGAAGGCTCTACGCTTTGCACGAGGGTTGAATGAGCCATTACAAGGTTTAGCCATGTCTCATATACCCATGGGGGCAACTTTTGAAAGCCTAGTGGACATAGCATTGCTTCAGGGAGACGATAAGAATGGCAAGAAAGAAGTCAAGCCTAATGAGACTCAAAACAAGAAGGCGGACTCCAAGTGGGGAGGAAATCAGAGCAATCAGAGCAAACAGAACAACAAGAACAACAAGAACAACAAGGGTAACAAGGCCAACAACAACAAGGCAAAGGACCCAAGAAAGTGCAACTTCTGTGGGATTGTTGGGCACATAGCCAAAGATTGTAGGAAGAAGAAGAGAAAGTTGGGCGAATGCTTTCATTGTGGAGAGACTGGACACTTTAGCAAGGATTGCCCCAAGAAGCAAGGACAAGGGCAAGGGCAGACTCAGCATGCAGGACCTTCTGGAGGGCAAGTGCATGCTCTCAACACTGCTCCAGTTCAGGACCGAGGTAGTATTTCTGTAGAAAGCCTTGTTTATATTTCTGATTTTCCTGTTCGCACTTTATTTGATTCTGGCGCATCGCATACCTTTGTTTCTTCTGACATTGTTGAAATTTTGCACCTAAGTACTCGTCTAGTTGAGGATCCCGTTAGTGTTTCAAATCCAATTGGGGGTTCCTCCCATCTATCAATGATTTGTATGGATTTGAGGATTTCTATCTTGACCGTAGAATTCACATGTAATGCTTATGTTCTCGGGTTCACGGGATACGGGTTGATTTTGGGCATGGATTGGTTGTCTAGTTATGGAGCCATCCTCGATTGTGAGCATAGGGTGGTGAGGCTCATGACTCGCCTAGGTAATAACCTTGAGATTTCTTTCAACCCGCTGGATCCCGTCATGTTATGTTATCTTGAATCTCTTGACTCGTCCATCGATGATCTGCAATCTGTAAGGGTGGTCCGAGAATATCCTGATGTCTTTGAAGAGGTTAAGGGGTTACCCCCTAAACGAGAGATAGATTTCCGCATTTACCTTGTTGATAATGCCAAGCCAGTTTCATTGCCCGTTAGGCACATGGCCCCACGAGAAAGAAGAGAGCTCAGTAAGCAAATCAAGAAGTTGCTTGAGAAGAATTTTATTAGGCGAAGCATTTCTGAATGGGGTGCTCCTGTGGTGTTCGCTACTAAGGCGGATGGTTCGTTTAGTCTATGTGTTGATTATCGAGAGTTGAACAAGCTGACAAAGAAGAATAGGCACCCGTTACTGAGGATTAATGACCTCTTTGACCAGCTTGTTGGTGCTTCTGTTTTCTCCCAGCTCGATCTAGCCACTGGATTCCATCAGCTTAGAGTGGCTGAGGATAGTATTGATAAGACTGCGTTTAGGACTCCAGATGGATTCTTTGAATGGCTTGTCATGCCATTCGGTTTGACTAATGCACCCGCCTACTTCGTAGATTTGATGAGTAGGGTGTTCAGGGAGTTCCTTAACAAGTTTGTGGTTGTCTTCGTGGATGATATTCTGATCTTCTCAAAGGATGAGGAAGAACATGCTAGACATCTCAAGGAGGTGATGGATACGCTTAGAGCTCATCAGTTGAAAGCCAAGTTCTCCAAATGCCATTTTTGGAGAAGGGAAGTTCGGTTTCTTAGACATATAGTTTCTAAGCAAGGCATAGTTATGGATCCCGCGAAAGTGGTTGCGGTTCAAGACTGGAAGACTCCTAAGAATGCAACCGAAGTAAGAAGCTTTCTCGGTCTGGCAGGCTACTATAGGAAGTTCATTAGGGACTTCGCTAAGATTTCAGCCCCTCTTACTAAGTTGACGAAGAAGAACTTAGTCTTTGCATGGGACTTAGAGTGTGAGCTTGCTTTTCAAAGGCTCAAGAGGGCCCTTACCACAGCTCCAGTTTTGACATTACCCGATGGCGGTAAGATGTTTACCATGTACACCGATGCATGTGGCACGGGGTTAGGTGCTGTTCTGATGCAGGAAGGAAGAGTGATATGTTATGGGGGTAGGCAACTTAAAGTTCATGAGAAGAACTATCCCACTCATGATTTGGAGTTGGCGGCGATTGTCTTTGCACTCAAATCCTGGCGCCACTATCTTCTAGGCGAAAGATTTGAGTTATATACTGATCACAAGTCGCTCAAGTACCTCTTCTCGTAGAAAGATCTAAATCTAAGGCAGCAAAGGTGGATGGAATTCTTGGCATCATATGACTTCGAGATAGCTTATACCCCTGGCAAGGGTAATGTTGTGGCAGATGCACTAAGCAGAAGAAGGTTGACTTTGAGTCCCTTGTTTGTTGAGATGAAGAGCCTAGAGTTCTTAGCAACCTTTGATTTCACAACGGCTGATGAGTCGATGACGGGTTCGTTAGCATCTCTTGAGCTTAGACCTACACTTCTTGAACAAGTAGGGACTTCGCAGAAGGAAGACCCGCAGATAGTCGAGATCATAGACAAGTTGATTCGTGGTGAGACGTCTAGTCACCTTGCTAGAAATACTATTGATGACAAGGTTTGGCTAAGGCGTGATGGAAGGCTATGCGTTCCACAAGTAGGAGACTTGGTGCATAAAGTTCTCGAAGAAGCGCATCACTCGAAGATGACTATACATCCTGGAGGAGATAAGATGTATAGGGATATGAAGCGCATTTTCTTTTGGGCTGGAATGAAGAAGGATGTGGCAGAGTATGTTTCAAAGTGCATGGTGTGCCAACAAGTGAAAGCCGAGTCGAAGAAACCCGTTGGGCTATTACATCCATTGGAGGTCCCGCAATGGAAGTGGGAAAGTATCTCAATGGATTTTGTGGATGGATTGCCTAGGTCAAGGAAAGGGAATACGAGCATATGGGTCATAGTTGATAGACTTACGAAGAGTGCTCATTTCATTCCAGTGAAGAGCAAGAGGACCGCATTAGGGCTAGCATCTGTTTATCTTCGAGAGATAGTGCGATTGCGTGGAGTTCCTTTTAGCATAGTTAGTGATCATGACCCAATCTTCACTAGCCAGGTCTGGAATAGTTTGCAAGAAGTGATGGGTACACGATTAAATCTAAGTACAGCCTATCACCCCCAGACGGATGGCCAAACCGAAAGGGTGAATAGAGTGCTAGAAGATCTTTTGAGGCTTTGTGTTCTTGACTTTGGTGGTACTTGGGAAGACCAGCTTCCTCTTGTAGAGTTTTCTTATAATAATAGCTATCAAGCTAGCATAGGGATGGCACCATTTGAAGCTTTGTATGGGAGGCCATGTAGGTCACCATCTTGTTAGTGGGAGACAACGGATAGGCTTATACTTGGGCCCGATATGATACGGGACACATCCGAGAAAGTTGAATTGGTGAGAAGACGGATGAAAACGGTCCAAGACAGACAGAAATCCTATGCTGACAAGCGAAGGACAGATCTGGAATTTGAAGTTGGAGATATGGTTTTCGTGAAGGTTTCTCCTTTGCGTAATGTGGTTCGTTTTGGAGCAGTTGGGAAGCTGGCACCAAGGTTCCTAGGACCCTTCCCTATCATAGAGAGAATTGGGAAGATGGCTTATAAGGTGGAATTGCCCGAGAAGCTGGCCGGAGTGCATAATGTCTTTCATGTCTCGCATCTTCGAAAGTGCCTACATGAGTCCGCTGAGGTGGTTGAACCCAGCATTCTTGAAGACGTGGAGGTAGAGAAAGAGGCAACCTTGGGGAGAGCTCCGATTCGTATCTTGGGAATGGAGATCAGGAAGCTAAGGAACCGAGAAGTCAAATTGGTGAAGGTTCAGTGGAGTGAGGCCGAAGAGGATGCAACTTGGGAAACCGAGGAGAAGATGCGTGGGCTTTATCCATTTCTTTTTGAGGGTACATTCTCAATCTCTTTTCCTTGTTAGCATATCTTTCTTTTGCTATCCATGTTTATTTTGTCATGAGAACCTTAGGTAGAAACCCTTTGGATGAAACATGTATTTGAAACATGTTATGTTTGATGTTTGCAAGTGGTTGCAAGTGTTTGCAAGTGGATACTCGTGGATGCATGATACACGTTAGGCACCAAGATCGGCTCACGCACTTTCATATTGCATATGCATGAGTGCTTATACTTATTCATGGCTGAAACTTGTTATGGTATCACATGGATGTTGCATATGGATGAATGTTATGTGCACTCATGTAGAGATTATAAATTATGTTAGGAATTTGCATACATATGGACTCATTTCACTAACATACTTTGCATTAAGGAGGTTTACTGAATCAGTAACCGCCTGATTTTCGCATTAGATAAGTACATATACACACACCTTTCGCATATGATCATACAGCATTTAGAATCTTTTAAGGACAATGACTGCTCATGGATGATGTTTTGAGTAGATGGATGATGGATGGTAGGATACGTTCTTCCTAACTTGAAGATTTCGGGGACGAAATCCTTTAAGGAGGGGAGAATGTAATAACCCGTATTTTAAATGACATGTTATAACATAAATCAAGGCAGAATTAAATGATAAAATCTGAATCAATGGAAACGGGCTGTGCCATTGCGTTCGTCTCGGAAAAATACGCGAAATAGAGTCCGAGTTTTCGAAATTCGGAGTCCGTATGACCAAGTTATGGCTCGTCAAAGTTTTCAGAAAATTTCAAGTTCAAAAACAGTTCAAACTTGAATTCATAATTCAAATTCAGCAAAGCAGGACAGGCGGGAAAAAAAATTCCCGCCACCCCCAAGTTGACTGGGGAGTCGACTTGGGAGTCGACACACCCCAAGTGGTGTCGACTGCCCAGTCGACACCCCTGTCGACTTGGGTGGTTGGCCAGTTGGGCCTGGGTACACCTGACTTGTTCCTCAAGACATGTTTTAAGGATTGTAATGGATTTCAAAGGCCCAGATCTGAATTAGGGTTAATCCTATGGCCTAAACTAACCTAAACTTCTATAAAAGGACCCTAATACCTTGCCTAAACCATCATAAATCAATCCTACAACTAGGTTATGCCAAAATGTTTAATCATGGCCTCCACCCTCTTGTCATAGCCTTCATCTTCATTCATATGAGAGTTTCTAAGCTTGTTTGAGAGTTTCTAAGTTTGATTCAAGGCCAAAGTTCAATCTTTCTTCATCAAAGCAAGGATCTTCTTCTTGTTTCTCAAGGGTTTTCATCGGAGCTTATCATTTAGGAGTTTTTAGAGTTGCTAGTGGCTTCGTCTCAATCTTATTTTATTTTATAAGTCTTCATAGCATTGTAAGCCCTATTCTACTCTTAGATTCTAACTATGAAGTTAAATATGACATGTTGCAAGTTTGAGTTTGGGCCTAAGTATGATTTGTGCTTTGATTCTATCATGTTATGCATAGATTTATTCTATGCATGTTTGAAAAGCTATCACCTTGACTTTGTGCATAGAAAGCTATGAGCTTTGATTTGAAATGTTGCATAAAGCAACATAGAAACTCTCATAACCCTCATGTTATCTTGCATATGATGTTATATGCAAATTACTAGCTATCATCCTATGTCATTTATGACCATGTTTCATCTATTTTGCTGAAGTTGATATCATGCATGTTTTGAGGCTTATAATGTAATATGCAAGTTTATGAACACATTTGCCTCATATGCCACCATGTTTAACTTGTGGCCAAGCCTTATTAATTATGTCATGCTTCTAAGTTCCCTCTTTGAGATCTATTTGCGTTTATGCGAACTTACATGCGATGGGGTTACGTTATGGGTAAACTAAAATGACATAAAAACATGACTTGAAAAGATGACACGAAATATGACATGTGATTATGCTTGAAACATGAACATGAACTTGGACATGACTTCTAGAAAACATGAGGATGGCCAACTCGAGGTTGGGTTGAGTTTGTAGCATAAATCTACCCGGAACCGACCGGCTTAACTAGTGGCTACAAGCAATAGGACCCAATGTGAGTAGTTGGTCATGTCGCACTTGAAACCCGAGGTTAGACTAAGTAGTGGTGTAAAGCTACCCGGACCCGCCCGGCTTAACTAGTAACCACAACAAGGTCTAATGTGAGAGGTTGGGTGCATTAAATTAATTAATGCCACATGATAGGGTTATGTCATGGACCACTTGAATACTTAACCAATTAAACACGATGGGTTGATGGGGTGAAGTCATGAACCTTGGGTACACTTAACCAATTTGATACTTGATTGGATAGGGTTAACAACGTTTAACCCGTTAGAAACCCTAGTTACGTGGTCCTTTTCACTAGTAACCCTCTTGGTTTTATCATGATACCCTAGGGACTAGGCTAGGGTGGGGCACGATTACTGGGCTGACATGTAAGCGACCAAAACGACGGCTGAGTAGGTGCGCCGGTGTAGGTTCAGGCGGACTATGGTCGTGCACATAGTCCGGAGTTGAAAAAGCAGACACGGGCACCAGTAGGTTTAGACTGTGAGTGCTTGATTTGTGTCCGTGGTTGGCACCCAAGGGCTTGATACACCCTAGGGTGGACCTAGCACAGTTTGACTACACTTCGTGGTTGGGCCGTATGACACCGACACTTGACGAGTTAGGCTTTTAGGGAGCCGAGCGACTAGACCGTGTTGTTGGACCTTGATTTTGGTCCTCTCGGGATATTGGGCCAAGATTGGGCCAAGGGATCACTTCTTGTTTATACTTGACATGGGTTGGAATACTAGTACACTTGGTGCAAAACTTAACCTTGTATATGCGATGCCACACTTGATCTATCTTGTTAACATTTCACCATGCCAGTTATCATCCTATGTTTCATCTCTGTTTTACATGTCCAGTTAACTTTATTAGTTTTTATACTAATAGTAGATAGGACTTACCAGTCTTTTGACTGACCCATTTTCTTTCGCCTCTTTTCTTTCGTCCCCCCCCCCCCCAGGTTTACAGGATGGGAACACTAGCACCTAGCTTGGATCTTTAGCTGCTTTTCTGGATAGCTCATGTACGGTTTGGACTTGAGCTTGCTATGGCTTTTATTCTACCTTGGGGATAGTTACTTTATGATTTTCTTTCCGGTTTTCAGTTTATGTTTCTAGACTTTGTTTTGTCGGAAAATAATGACCAAGTACTTTGATGTAACTTGACTATGGTTTTGAAATGTTAGTTTTTACCCGCTGCTTTATTTACTCTGCTTTTACTTATGTGTTCTGTCTTGTGATATCTGCATGCATGTTTACCTTGTTTAACGCCCCTCCAAAGCTAGTGTGCTTGCAAGAGTGGCATTGGCGGAGGTGGGGTGTTACAATAACATAAGCACATAACATCAGTCTTCATCATCTTCGGATCCAGACTCGGTCTCATACTCTATATTGTTTTCATCGGTACTTACAAATGCATCTACTAATACATTCGCTTCATCATTTAACGACCCAACATCAATGTCATCAGTTATTATTACTTATGTATTTGGCTCAAAATCCGCTTGATACGCTGCTTCGTCAGGAATATTATTTCAATCAAATGTAAATCCTGCCTTTATTTTAAATACAGCCCACCAATCTGCTTTATCTTTTTTTAAGGATGGATACAGAGCAAAATAGACTTGTAATGCTTGCTTAGCTAAAACAAAAGGATCATAGTTATAGTAATGCGATGTATGCTCTATTTCGATTAGCTTATAATCTTTGTGCATGTTGATTCCATAACCAGGAACATTGCCAAACCAGTTGCATTTGAACAGATAAATTTTCTCTACGGGCTGAACATAATATGTCAACTTTACAACTTGCATTAAGAAGCCGTAAAAATCTTTTATATGCTCCTCTGGATCATCACTACCTTTGATCAATACACCGCTATTATACATTTTTCAGCTCCGTAATCATTGGTATTGAATTTAAATCCATTGACAAAGTATATTGGATAAGTTTTGACATTTCTTTTTGGTCCGATAGCAAGATGCCGTAATCCTTCGTTAACAACACAGTTTTTTGGATCATGAACATAGTCTGAAAACCATCGAGTGAATTCTATACCGAGATCACTAGATGGATGTTGTGATTCGTAGATACTGCATGTATGTGTTATGTTCAACTTTTATTAATAGAGATAAATAAATAAATATATATATATATGTACATATAATTGAATTGTATATGAATTTAGTATTACCTGACAATTGGTGCAACTTCAACACAATTTAACAGAACATATGTGTGTGGCACATTGTAGTCCTTATCGCTTAACCATATTTCCACACATTTTCCTGTGGGTCTTTTGTGTTGTCTAAATATAGATAACATTGTTTGAGAAGACTCCTGCTCAACAACTTGTTCATTATGGGGAACAGTTACAAAAGACAAGTTCACATCTTCACTAAAGTAATGAAAAAAAATGAGGCTTCTTCTTCAAGGTACGATTTGCAAATCAAACCTTCTATTCGATCTTTTTGCCTAATTTTTTTCTTCAAATGATTCAAGTACCTATAATAAGATTAATTTAATTTATATGTTGGTACAATAATCTAAGTTGTAATCTATCACGATTATTGAAATTATACACAAAATTAACACTCAAACGGATACATCCATCCATACTGGACTGGACCTCGAAGAAGTGCTTCGGATGGAAGATGTATAGGTAAATGCTCCATTACATTAAAAAAATCAGGTGGAAATATTTTCTCGAGTTTACATATCAGTATAGGGATTTATAGTTCAAGCTTACATAGACGGTCTACCTTTAACGTCGTTGAACAAAGTTGTTTATAAAACAAACATAATTCTGTTATAACACTCCAGATTTTGGTAGACAACAGTTCCTTGAAAACCACAGGTAAAAAGTATTCCATCATGATATGGCAATCATGGCTTTTCATTCCACTCAATTTACTGTTTTTAAAGTCTACACATCTAAGGAGGTTTGAAGAAATCCCATCAGGACATCGTAATCCTTCCACCGACTTTAGCACGAGTTTTACTCGCCTGTTGTCTAGCTCATAGCATGCTTTAGGTTTTTTATTTTCATCATACAAGTGCAATTCCAACCGTTTACAAAAGTGTAATATATCACGTCTTGAATTTGCATCGTCTTTGGTTTTACCCTTTACATTCAAAACTGTATTAAAAACGTTATCAAAAACATTTTTTTTCATTATGCATCATGTCAATATTATGCCGAAGTTTTAGATTTTTCTAGTAAGGTAACTCCCAAAATATAGTTTGTTTGCACCAATTATGAATGTCCGATTTACATGGAATTTCAACCTGTCCTCCAGTTTCATGTATCTTTGGGTACTCACTTACAACTTCATATATCTCTTCACTTGTCCAAACTTTAGGCAGTAGCATAGTCTCTACTCTCTTAGCTTTAAAGTTCTTTTTATCCATTCTAAATTTATGATTAATATGGAGAAAACAACGATGATAGTCAAACCAAGAATTTTTTCCCAAACTTTAATGAAAATGCTCGTGTCTCCTCCATACAATGATGACAAGCTAGACGTCCAGTAGTGCTCCAACCTGAAAGCATGCCATATGCGGGAAAATCACTAATAGTCCATAATACAGAAGCAAACATATGAAAATTTCTTTTTCTCGAAATGTCGTATGTTTCGACTCCTTCATGCCACAATGTTTTCAACTCTTCAATCAATGGTTGTAGATAAACATCAATTCCTTGTGTCGGATCATCGGGACCGGGGACGACAACCGTTAAAAACATATACAGTTTTTTCATACACATCCATGGGGATAAGTTATAAGGAGTAACAATGATAGGCCATGAAGAATATTTACTACCAAACTAAGAAAATGATGAAAATCCATCTGTGCATAAACCGAGTCCAACATTACGGCTCTCTGCAGCAAATTCAGGATTAGTCCTATCAAAGTGTTTCCATGCTTCACCATTAGACGAATGTATCACAGTTCCTTCTTTTGATGTTCTCACGCTATGCCATCACATATGATACGGTATAGCAGATGATGCATATATCCGTTGAAGTCTGGGAGTTATGGGTAGATAATGCATTCTTTTATATGGAACTTCTTTTTCTTTCTTTTTCCTTGGTTTATATCTATCTTCGTTGCAAAATTTGCATTTTCTACGGTTAGCGTCTTCTTTCCAATACAACATGCAACCTTTAACACATGTATCTATCTTATGATACGGTAGTCCAAAAGCGGACATAAGCTTTTTCACTTTATAATGACTACCGCATAAATTATTGGGCGGAATATGTTTTTTTGCAATTTGTACAACTGCTGTAAATGAAGCTTCTGTAAGATTGAATTTTGATTTCATGATGATGAATTCAGTGGTTACAGACAATTCGGTTCCGCTTGTACACCCTTCCCACAACGGTCTCTTAGAAGAATTCAGTAAATCATAAAAAAAAATCGCTTCCGCCGTTGGTTCGTCAACATTTCCAGTATCATCGTAGTCTTGCTCAATGTTAGGAAACATTGATCATGCTGCATCTTGCACCATATTTTCTATCAGATTCGGCACTGTATTATCATTCATCATTGTACTATCGTCCTCTATCACTACAGGGTTAGACGTAGGTTGAATAAGTTCTCAATGACGATCCCATAAGTGATAATTCGACACAAAACCAAATTTATACAGATGTACTTCTACTACATCTGGCTTCCAATGCTTCAGATGTTTGCACTTACTACACAGACAATGAATGTCTACGTTACTGTGATTATTAGATTTAGCAAATTTAATAAATTCTTGGACCCCATTACAAAAATGTTCCTTTATCGACCCTTTCTTACCGGTTCGGGGTTGATACATCCAACTGCGACCAAGAAAATAATCAAATATTTTCTTGATTCGCAACAAATATGTTAGAAAGTTCAATCGAACGTAACACTTTATACTATTTAAAATCTTGTAAAATTTCATTTATAACTATTGCATGTTTTCAGCTTTTTTGTTTATTTCTTTTTTACTTTGACGCCCGGTCTACCTACTTCCCATTACAAATATAATAACGTAAGCATATTTTATATATCATTTCAGGTTAAGCAGTTCAACAAAATTTCGGCAGCACTTCCCTTTGGTCCCTGTATCGTATACAAATGCGTGTACATAGGGAACAAAAAGGAAGTGCCATCGAAACTTTGTTAACCATTTAAACTGAAATGATTTATAAAATATGATTACGTTATTATATTTGTAACTTGTCCAATACTAGGACAAGTCCAACGAATATTGTATCAGATGAATATAGATTTCCGTTTTGTGTAAAAACGAATACCCATATGATGATTATATACAACACTTGTCGGACGGGGCCAAATTTATCTAAGGGGTTCACATAAGTAGTCAAAAAAACATTCAACCTAAGTTTAAACCAAAAAAACATTTCAAATGAAAAAAGCGACCATTTTGCGCTTTGGGCTTGTTTATGCTTATTCTTTTGCGCTTCACAAATAAGTGCGCCTTAAACTTCAAAAAAGTCCCGTATATAGTTGCGCCTTTTTCCGTCTACACTCGCGCCTTAACTACATAGCATCTATATAATATTTTTCAGTACGTTTAATTTGTAAAATAACATGACAATGAGAATTATGAAAATAATACGACACCGTTTCGATAATTATAATCCATTTACTATGGGTATACAATCATGTTTATTTCATTTTTTTCTCAAATCATCATACAACACAATCAACGTAAACCCAATTACATACATGATAATCACCGTTTTCATGCTTCTAAATCAATTACATATGTGATAATCATCGTTTTCAACCTCCAACCAATTACATTTATTCTTAAATCAACCTGGAACACAATCAACATCATATTTGTCTCACAAGGCAACCAATTTCATATCCATGACAATCGATTTGCAAACCCATATAAACATTCAAATTAACCCTAATTAAACATAAAATAGGGTTAGAGGACATACCTAAACAAATTTGGAAGCTTGAAAGTGAGAATTGGGGTGTAGAATTGGTGAAATTGTTGCAGCGTCGGTGGGGAGGGAGGGGCGACGGGATAGTTTTTTTTATGCTGAGTGAGAATTTGGAAAGAAAGTCGTGGCTTCGGTTTTGATATGCAGGAAATTGAGAGATGGCTAGCGACGGCCTTTTTTTAGCCGTCGCTCTGGATCGTTGCAAAACGAGACCTTTCTAGTAGTGAAACAGTTATTCAAATATTCCATTAACCACTTCATTAGATTTCTTCTTTTTATATAAAGAAAATTTAGTGATAATCTTTGTTTCTTCCACTAAATAACCTTCCATATTCTTCCCAAATGTCAAATCCGTTTAAAACCCAATTTGGATCTCCAAATGACGGGAGATGTCCTCCATGTTCTGAATTAGCACCACCAAGGGAGAAACAAATATGCTTAAAAAGAAGTGAACTCTAATTATTATCGTTTTTCCCTCAAATTAAGCATGTTTTTGGTAACAGTATATAAACTGCCTAAATTGCCACAATAAACCATTATAAAATATGTAAGGAACCAAAGTAACATGTTATTTGAGTGAAATTGTTGAAAAGATATGCAGTGGACTATATTAATAGGGCAAGCACTTGGAATTAATATATTTTTAGAAATTAAATTCCTTAAAACATATGCAGTAGACTATATTTAACATCAATTGCTTTTCACAATCCCTATGAGATGTTTACCCAAAATGGTTTGATGAACATAAAACATATGATAGGTTAAAGAAAGTTTAAATACTCTCGATGATGAGTTTTATTGTAACTTATTGTTTTTTTTATATATAATTTACAAGTAAGTCCTACAATACAACAAATAGAAGTTTCAATCCTACCAATATCACAAACGGTAGGGACAGTGAACAGAAAGCAACTTAAAACTGAACATTTCGAATGATGTTAGAAAATTTATTATTCCCATTCGAAGAAGCAAAATTCCTTCTAACACTTAAATGTTTCATTTTTTTTATAAGTAGACATAATTTGCAAATGTAGAATACATACACATGTAAAAGGTTAAATGAACTATTTGTAAAATGCAGGAAGAGTGTTGCGTATATGACCACGTTTTTTTTCCGAAGCCAATACAAATGAAGTATAGAAAAAAGAAGACAAATTTCTTGATTTATTATCAATAACATTTAGGTGTGTTTCAAGCAAGATTTTAAAGAACAAATGGCTTATTGATGTTTAGCCTTTAACGCCAAAGTCATGTTATTTATTATATTATCATAATGATTTATGTTTAGACAAATGGTTAATTAAGTTATAAACTATAAATTTATCTTTGATAAGTCATAACCAATTGTCAATAAATACTTACTATAATATATAACTTACAATTACTAAATTATGAATAGTTTTAAATACTTAATAAATTATAAATAATAATTTACAACTTGTGATTTAAGCTTTACAATTAATTATTAACAATAAGAATTAGCTAGTGACAATTTATAACTAATGTTCGTAACCGCGAGAAGGTTCAGGGATGGGTATGGATTCAAAGAGGCGATATGGGCAAGAGGAGAGGTGGCATCTGAGATAGCATGTGGGAAAGATAAGATGATTTTGATTATAACTAGTGTTGAGTTAAGAGGGCTATAATCCACGATAGCAAAAATTAGTTAGCGAATAGAGAGATCAGACAGATGAAAAAGCATGGAAGGTTTTGAAAGCGCTAAAGGAATGGCGACCAGAAATTGGTAAAAGGAAGAATCGAAGAAAGAGAAGGCTGATTAGCCGGTCTCCATGGAGAAGATAGCTGCCAGTAAAATTTCAAAATACCTAAAAAGTATTTATCATGAAACTTTGTAAATTAGGCCCCTGTTTTTCGAAAATCAGCAAAAATCATTAAAATTCAATGTAAAAACTACCAAATATCGAATCTTAATTCAATATATGATCATCTTCGTATTCATATAAAATAAGTACAAGAAAATGCTTCAAAAAAATCACAACAGCGATAAATGCATGAAACCTGCATTTTTTTGAAAAATTGCATATTCTGATGCAAATTTTGCTAACTACTTCAAATTTCAATTTCAACGCCTAAACTTATTCGAACATCACGTTATTGCGGAAAAATCATCAAAAAAATGATGTACATTGCATGCAAATGAAAAATATCTCTTTTAGTAAAAGTTTAGGAATGACATCTACTATTTTGAAAACTTGTAGACATGTCTGTAGTTCTTCATACACCGAGATACATCTGCAATATACTATGCGACTGGTTCCATTCGATATTGTTTCAGGTTTAAAAATATGAAATAGTGGAAATAAATATCTTTTTGCTTCAGATTAAATTCGCGTCGGTTGTAACAACATAAGCAACTAATGCAATACATCAAGGTTATTACAAATGTTGTTTTTTGAATTTGTTCAGTTGCGTCGATCGTTTAAAAATGTTGACGCAATACACTCATTTTTGAAAAGCAAATGCAGCCATTTGCATATATTCTAGCAACAGGAGTACATAATGACCGATGCACATCATCATCATTTGCATCAGTCGTTTAACCGATGCAACAATTTTTTCTGTTGCATCATCTTCATTTGTATCAGTTGAACAACTGACATAACAGGGGTTAACAACCAATGAAAATGAGATTTTTTGTAGTAATGTCTAACAAATTAATATCATATTCAACTTGATTTATTTCACCCGAATAATCCATTTATCAAAATCGACTCTTTAATCCAAGTTCAAGATAAAATCCTGAATTTAAAACTTATTCTAAATTACTAGGACTAACTTGGAAAAAATTAATTATCTTGAATAAATTTAGTAAAATGATTAATTTACATCCAAACCTCATCATTAAATAAAGGTTTTAACTTCTAGATCGCATTTAAAGAGTACTTAATAAGTCTAATCCTCATTATCAAAACAATTAATTAGTTTAAATCCCTTATTTAAAATACTTAATTAACTTTAACACACCACTATATAAATTAATTAATTTATAGTATGCAAGAACTAGTTAGGGTATTATAGTTGCAGACGATTCTCAATTTATGGAGATTCTTGGACATAAGATGAAATAGGGCCTACATTAGCATCGCTAGTAGCAACAACAATTGTAGAATTATTAGATAACCAATAATACTTGAACTCTTAAATATTTCATCTAAGATCATAGCAAGGAATCCAAATTCATTAATATCTAAGTCGTATCCTTTCAGGTACTCGTTTTTTAGTTCGATAAATATTCTAAATTGTGTAAGGAAGCCTAGTTATCTTCCTGTTTCCAAAACTGAAAAGATGACTGGCTACTTTGAAGGTAAGAAATAATATCACTAATCATATTGTTGATAGAATGAATTGACATCATTATGTCGCTTAATTTCATGGATTCGAAGGCCTCGATTGAATGCGCCAATTCTGCTATAAGCTAAGATATTGAATCAATTTAGGATCTTTCGATAGATGAGAGTCAAAATTGTCTCATCATTAAGCTTTGATACCAATTTGTAATGCTAGCTTGTTCATCAGCCATGACAACTGATGGAGAGTGAGTGCAGAGGTTGATAACAGGGAACTGGAGGAGGAATAAAAGAGAGGAGAGGGTGGGGAAAAAATGCAGGGGGATTTTAGATAGAATTCTTGAGTGGAGCAAGAGGTTCAAGAGGGAAGGAAGAAGAAGATGATTAGAAAAGACGATCAGAAAAACAAGAGAAGAGAATGTAGATGTAGATATCAGTGCTGGCCATGAGTGAATTGTGGCCTTAGGACAAAAAAAATTACAGAGGACAAAATTTATGTGAAAAACACGAAAACAAGAGCAAAAGCTGATCAAAGAATAAGAAGTAGAATTATCCAACAGCTAAAATATTGGGAATCAAACCAATGTCACACAGCACAAGAGCACAGTTGCTACTGTTCAATCAATGCTTCTTCACACACTAGTTAAATATCCATCTTTATTAGAAAGTCCAAAAGTTTGAGACCGCTCACTACCTTTTACCTCTGCCTCCTCGGTCTGCGGCCCTAGGCGGCCTACGCCCAGGACCGGGCCTGGTAGACATTCAGAATATAGATAAATCATGAGCAGCAGGAAGAATTTCTTTATTTCAACATGCATGCATGCCAAATTCTCATTTACAACCCGCTGTATATATAGCTGCCAAACCAATAACGCAAGTTCAACCAGCTGGTTAATACACATAACCATAATTACATAAAAGGAACCTAATTCTGATTAGGATTTATACACGCATGTATGCACATGTGCATGTGCACACCTACAACACCCTTAGTTATAGACAACAGATCTCATGTAGGATCACTCCCCTTGTCACTACTGAAAATAAAAACATTAAAGGCCTTTATAAACATCCCTCATATTTCAAATAGAGATAAAAAGTTTTGTTGAAGTGCCTTTATTTATAATGAGAGGCAAAATAGCTTCTGCCCCTATAAATACCGTCCTAAAAGAAATATAGAGGTGTACAGTTCATTTTATTTGCCTTTATTATACCATGTGCCACGCAAATAGAAATATATTAGATTCTCATTAGGGGCAAATACATACGCCTCTAAACTTTAAAGTACAACAAAGATTATATGCATATGTCACTGTTACTTCAATAAAGCTCCCAAGGCTTATCCAGATAATAAAAAACAATATATCTCTAATAAATACAGTAACATAATAACGTTTTAAAACTAGGATTATAAAAAATAGCATGGACTTTCATACTGCAAAGAAACCATGTTGTAACATATTATTATACATATTGTTAAACATAGTGAACATGTTGTAACACTCAAGATAATAAACAAGATAATACACAATAATATCATTGATCAAGCATAGCTAGCGTTAGAAAAAATGTTATACATGTTCATTTCGAAAAGCACAATAGACATTGGAAGTTCAGTAAACATTTATACAAACAAAAACATGCTTCAGATCAACCAGAATATCTCTAAAGAAGAAGAAAAAATGGTATGTTCCGTATATGATGCAACCACTTTGCTCGTCCGATGTGGAGGCCAAACGTTGTAAATCCATACTGAGAATTAAATTGATTAAATATTTGAAATTAGATAGGATTGAGGTGCTTATAACCTAGGCAATTTCAATGAAAGATAAAAAAAAGAGGACAGAACATGCATAAAATGAAGATATTGATATTTAAAATAATGTACTATGTATTTTATTATATATGGTGCATCGACCCTATCATTCAAATACAAAAATAAGCATATCATGATTCATAATTATATGAATTGAATTATAAGCGTAAAGGATTTATGAAGTTATGATATGTACCAAGTTGCACCCATGTCAACGGGAAAACTAAAATTGTAGTTGGTATATGCTTGACCATCAATTCTATCTATTGATTCCAACAACATCGCCTAACAATAAATAAACAAGCACATCAAAAATTATATGATAATCAACGAAAGTAAATAGATCATTTAGTATTCAAACTATATTTACCAAGATGCATTTGAAGAACAAGAGTAGCAACAAGGCATAAAAACAATTTCCAATGACAATGGCAAAAGGAGAGGGAGAAGAGTTCATCTCTGCTGATGAACAATATGAACCTGCAAGCAGGTAAAAATTTAATTATATATTACTACTCGAGTTAGATACAATAAAAAATTAAATGGATAAAAGCGACTGGGAACAATAAGCATTAAAATCAACAAATTTAACCATGCTTTCTCATGTGCCAAATTTTGACTAGCTAGCAAAAGATCTTAACGGCGGGTATAAACATATGGTAACATCGGATTACCACCAGTTATTTCGTAAGTTTGTTAAACTCGAAACCATTATTTGTGTGCAAATGTAGAATCATTTTGTATAAAACATAGCAAACATGTGATATTGGAAACTATTGCAAGCATGTTGTCTCATGGTAAACTTAAAAGATTCAAGCATGAAATTAGCAATCTAAACACTACACTGCAAGTTTTGTTATAAGTATGTGTTATGGCGTGACAAATGCAAACATTGACCAATGTGTAAACGCAAATAAATTTCATATCTTTAATTTACCTAATTAACAGCTTTATATTGTCGAGTATTTGAGGCAAGTGGATGATGACCATGTTAAAGGATATCCAATAAGTTTTGCAGCAAATAAGATCTTCATATTACAAATTCAAATTTGGAGCATTGACAACACTATAAGATCTCCGAATATGACCATGAAGACAAAAGACCATTTGTTAAAATAAGCATGGACATGTTATACCATCCGTTATAAATTTAGTTGATTGGTCAAATTATGGTAACAAGGGTTAGAAATGTAATCATAAGAGAGATACAACCATATGACAACAAATTACATCATTTATTTAATTAAACTATATGATGTGGAGCATCACATTAGCAAGTATTGGTGATCGATACCGATCCATTAGGAGCGATCAATACCACTTCCTAACTGTGAAAGTTGATTTCTTCTAACTTTCATACCTTGATTCATCTTGTAGTTGGCTTCGTGACTCCAAGTTTGTAACTGCTTGCACCGTACTTAGCTTGTTTCTAAGTCCCAAGGATTGATTTATGGCAAGGATCGACACTTGAAATAGGCACTTAATTAGCATTGAAGAGAAAAAATTCCACATTATCTCATTACGACGAGACCTGAGTTGTGCATAAATTTAAGGAGGAATATCTTAAAACTTGCAGCATTACAAGGAAAACCGCAATAGCAACAGATTTTTAGCAATAGAAAATTCCATCGCAAAATAGCGATGGATTTCGTGGAATCTGTAAGCGATATTTTCTAGGATTTTATATTTTAACTTGTTTTAAAATATTACCGTCGAGTTCTTATTTTCGTCGCTAAACCGGAATGAAATCCCTTATACCCAATATCCCATTTCTCCCTGTACGTACCTAACCAATCAGGATCCCCTGAATTCCACCTTTTGTAATTAAACCCTCTGACTTAATTGCCAAAAAGCTGAAACCGGAGATTTTGATTGGTTGGACACAGAGAAAATAGAGGATTTGCGTACATGTGATTTTCTCTCTGCTAAACCATAGCAAATTGCAACGGTTTAACATCATCATTTTTTCATCGCTAAGTTCCGTTCCAATTTAAGACAATTTACCGTCATGTATTTTTTGAAGCTATTTTGCAGTAGGTTTTCAAGGGATTTGCAAGAGACTTGTATGCTTATTCTTCATAAATGTTTTACTTTTATGTTTTTAATAAGTAATTGATAAGTAAAAATAAAATTTAAATAATCATTGTTAATAATAATATACTAATAACAAAAAATAAATAATTACTATTAATAATAAATAAAGTTCAATAGTTATTATTGATTAATTAATAATTATTAAATGATAAAGAGGTAATAATAACTAAATAATATAGATTAATAAGTAATCTTTAATAATTAATGATTAATAAGTAAATTTCAATAATTAAGAAGTAAAATTTATTATCTAGTATCTAAAACTCAATAATTATAATTGATAATTATGCTTAATACGTAATAATTCAAAAAATTATAACTTTCATATTTTCTAAAATAAATATAAAGTATTAATATAATCTTTTGAAGTTTTCGCAATTTTGGAACTTTGTAAAATGTTCAAAATTTCATAAATATTAAAGAATTCCAAAATTCAAAAAATATGAACATTACCATGCTAGTTATTATTTCCATGCCCATTTACAACTTTCACATGTAATTATTTTCTCTAACACATAATAAGTATTGAATATGTTTCAATTGTGTTGAATTGGTTAATAATTACACATTGAACGTCGTGTTTTTTTTTTAAAACTGATTTTTCTTAAATATATTTCTAATACTCAATCATATAAAAAATAATAACTAATATATCTAAAAATTATTAGTTATCAAGCAAAGTTTTATTAAGTGATTAATAGTTAACACGTAATAGTTAATATCAAATATAGAATATTAAGTAATTTAATTTTGGAATGCATTTAGATTACTAGTCATATCATTCTTTGTCCACATATCAAGAACATCAGTATGGACTTATTTGATCGTATTTTATTCTTGAACGATATTCCAATAATTTTTTTATTAAAAAAAACTATTTAAAATTGTTACATAGGCCTAAGGCCTAATACCCAAATAAAACGGGTAAATACCCAAAAAGATAATGCTACAAACAAAACCGAAAATGCCAACGGATCAAAAAAAAACCCTAAAATGAAATCCAGGGCATGGCAGCTCCTGAAGCGATTAGCTTAAAATTTTCTTCTAAAATTAGTGAAATCATGGTCGTTTTGGAATGTCCAATTCTTTGTAATGCTTGTCTGAGCCTCTTTGCTTCTCAAGTTCCTCATCAATATCGTAAATTGGGCTATAATCGATCTTGCTTTGAATATTTTGAGGAAGAAGCACGATGTCAGTCTTCCTATTTATACTTTGAAGCTTCCTAATATTGAGATGTAAAAGATCCGATGCTTGAACATCCATACCTGGGATAGAAGCATCGAAAATGCTCAGATAATGGAGACGTCTTAGCATCCGAGCTTGCTGGTAGTAAGTTTTTTTTCTGGATTTCTTTGATTATTTTTGTTCTATACACCATCTCACTTTACATACCAAATGAATGTGTGATTAAGATCTCGTTGCCTTAATCGATTCTGTCTTAGAACCATGTTTTTTAACTCTTTGATTTTTCATTATCGACATATTCTCAATTTTGATATAAATTGAAAATGAAATCGAAGGTGTTTATAGTGGCTCAGAACTGTGGTTTAATATATAATCAATTTGGGGTTTAAGGAGTAAGTTAAAAGGAGTTTGGAAATGGGTTTCAGGTAGTTTCACAAATAGTTTTTTGGTGAACGAAATGTTAACCCAAAGTGTAAGTTATTTTTTCATTAGAAGCATCTGCTATGCTTGACCATATAACCTTGTATTTAACAATATTTATTATTGTGTATTTTATATGGTATGCAGTATTTGCACAGTACATTCATTCATGGTTTCTTATGCATGTCCATTCATGGTTTATTGTTGACATAGTGGAGCGTCCCGCACCTCCCAGCCGGCTTAAACCGAACGAGAAGGCGGACTGCTTTGAGAACACGACTCATCTGAACACAATTAGGGGAACATTTCATTACTATTACAACAATTTACATCACAGTACATGATATCAGAGTATAAATAAATAATATACAGCAGAAAATATCAGAGATTTAAATTACAAAATAGCGGAAAATACAATACATAAATATAATATGTAGCGAAAAATATCAACTACCACAGCTGAATGAAGTACACGGATACAAAGCATTCCGAATATAGCCCGACCTGTAATCCAGGATCCTATAAAATGAAAAATCTGCGTAAACCAAAACTATAAGCTGTCCGTGTGGAAATATGGGCATCCAGAGTTTAGGTGGAAACAGTAAACTCCAAGTCTGTCATGGGACTGGTGTGAGAACTAAAACAGTTATTAACTTAATATTAATGTTGGATAAATCAAGGGACCACGCCGTATAATACGGAATGGATTTCCTCCACACGAATACCAATTAGAAAATAAACAATGCAGTGCTTTTTGAAAAAAATGAAGCCATTATAAGACTCAGGTCCCATTACACAATGCAAACACAAACCAGAGGACAGAGTTTTACTTTATAATGGATAAATATGCTTGGTACACGAAATTTATCTTTTATTATTATTATAATTGAAGAAATCAACTTCAAATATAAATGTATCAATTATAGACGGCATTGTACCCCATCCTACTATGTCGCCATGTAGGTTTACAACTAAAGCCGACAATCGCATATTAGAAATTGGATTCCATCTATGAACCAAGGCAAGGTATCTTCCTTCCAATTCGAGACACTCTAGCATGTACCTCCGGACTCACTCGCAAGTGCACCTGGAGCGGCAGGGCAGGTCCGCATCTAACGTTTGTAGATTAGTAATTCTTGAAAAATATGTTTCCCTATCCTATGGGGCATAAAATCTGGTCAGTATGTCGACCATCAAGGCCTTTTAGTCGGCCATATCCAAGGTACCTCGCTATCCATCAACCACATAAGTAAATTGTCTGGGCTCCATACCATGACATCACTCCTAGCTAAAAAGAAACGAATGTCCTCTTTGTGGTCCTCTCCCGTTTCTGGTTCACACCGGGGTGTGAGGTTCGCGAATTAACGCTATACACAAAGTTGTGCTACTTAAAGCCATGCTTTGATCATCAACCACAAAGCCTGGATTTTCAACAAAAGCTTTGATCCATGCAACTCAGCGTGCCACGTTTTCAATCCATACTATACCATTGATTTCTACCAATATATAACCTCTAAGCTCGTACGTATCAGAGAAGAGTGTTAAACAAAAGAATAAATTCTCCGCCACCAAACATATATATTTAGTAGAGATCAACGAATACAACGTGAAATACAACGTCAGACATACAAACCATTTGCAAGTCCGTTCTGGGTTTGAACGAAATCGGAGGCACCTTATTCCTCGTCCCATATGTCGAATATAGGAGAGAGGCCCTCACATATCCGATCGATCACCAAGTACGTATGGACGATCACTACTTATTACCTCATCTTGGGTGTATAGCCCAATCAAGACATCAGTAATCATCCAAACGATGTGAATATCTCCGGTCTTCAACCACCGTCTTCTTCGACTTTTAGTCATCGTATCAGTTATTCAGATTGGGTTAAACCCGATCTTTCCGAATAACTCGTTTGTCTTATAATCAAATGTTATAAAAACACATCATACGCCTCATTCCAATCTAGAATATTCTTCTATTCAAATATCCTTTTCACAATTTTAACCAAATTAAGGTTTATCGAACTAGTCGGGATTATCGAGCCTTACCGAAGTAATCATTTATTTTATTATCCCAATCCCAACTTATTCATCCCATGGAGCAAAACTGGTAGTACTTCGTATCTAACACCAATTGTGTTATCGACAAATTTAATTACGATTTAACGTTCAAATCTAATTAAAGATTTAACTATCGCACGGAGCAAAACTGGTCATACTCCATTATCGAACATTTCTTGAATTTGGTAAATTTAATTACCTCATTCCCATTTCAATCTAATTAAAGATTCATTAAAACTCTACTTATTCTTAGTCTTCAAAAATCATTACTTAATGATTATTCGACTTTAGGAAATTAATCATGCCTTTAATTGGGTTAAAGAATCAATGTCGTTTAAAACAAAGTTCACGATAAACCGAAAATCATCTTCTGTCAAAACGGAATCTTCGTGGGAATCATAACATTATATAACCGATATAAATTTCCATATCAAACTAATACTATAAGTGGAATAGCGACAAGGCCTTTTAAATTCCATAAATAGTAACAGTCTTCCTTTATAGAAGTTCATATCGATTATTAAATCAAATTCCATTCAACTCCAATTTAATATATTAAATTGGAAAACTTTTCTTTGGAAAATTCCATTAATCTTATTTAAAAGATTATAAATTCCAAATCATATCTTCTCTGTTAATTGGGTTAAAGAACTAATGTTATTTAAATCATCGCTCGCGATAAACCCAAAATCCAATTCGATTCCAATTAAATTAATTGGTAAACTTCTCTAAATCTTAATTAAAAGATTTATTCTTTTCTCAACTGGGTTTAAGAACAATGTTATTGAAGACACCTTTCACGACAAACCCAAAATCCAATTCGATATTAAATACAAGGTTCTAAATTGAAATCATATCGGCTTATATTCAATATCAAATTCTGAAACCAACGGATATCGTATTGGGATTAACGATATCTGTATCTTCCAAATTCCTCAATGATATCCATATAATCATGGAATCCAATATCGAAATATTCCGAAGATTATTCCATTTGAATCCATTCCAATTCATACATTGGAAAATTCTGGTTAGATTAAAACCATTTCAATTCTTTTCAGTTCTCATCTCAAGTTGCAAAACTACTTATTCTAATAAAAATATATTTTATCTTTTCAAAATGTAATATTTCAACCAAAATCTTTCCAAATCATTTATTATGATTTCACATAATTCGTTAATATTTTTAATAATTTTATTAAGGCCCTTACAGTCGGTTTCCAATATCGGCCATCGAACTACATCCATAGCGACCTTTTCCAAAATTGATTTGCACATATCTTAAAATCTTACCGTTGGATTTCAAATCTTTTATTATCGTTTGAAAGCTCTTTTTGATACGAACCCAACGGTTCTGGTTTTAGGAGAATCTAACAGTCGGATCTCCTGTTACGTTCATTCAAAATCATTGCTCGAAATTCGTGAATGGTCGTTGTGCGATACGTTTTATTCAGGCATTTAAATATATATAATATATTTCGTCGATCTCCACTTAAAAATATATTTTATAAATCATTTATAATTTCATTTTAAAAATGAATCCATCTTCCATTTCAATTTTAAATCAAAATTGAATATTTCATATCATTATGACATTATAATGATATTTTCAAAATATCAGATTTTGAAATCGAACCTTTTCGATATTCATTATAAAATGAATAAAATCGACAGAAAATTCCTTTCGAGTTAAAATGGCGAAATTCTACTTAACTCGGCTTCATATTGATTTCAGTTATGAATATTTCCATATTTGCGTATCTATCCAAAATCGGACATCAAAATCGTATTTTGATTCTTCACCGAATATTATTTTAAAATAATCGTTATTTCTGAATTAGAATCAGACTCAATCAGTTACCATATAATTTTATTTATATAGATTCCATACATCGCATGTATTCAAAAATAGTGATAAGCAACTATTAAACATTCAATTCACATCCGGAGTGCAATTTACAACAGTATAAGCATTAAATAATTAAATAATGCTTATCACAGCCTGTCAATCAATTATTTGACATATAATTACATCCAAGGGAGATGTGAATTAATTATCATCCCCAGACCCGTTTGGGGTTTTCAACCGTAAACAAATAATTAGACGATGTGTAAAATTATCGTCCCAATACCCGTGTGGGGTTTACATCACAGTCCATGTGAACATAATTCACAATATAAACATTTTATTTAACAATATATATTTTTCACAGTTTAATAATGATAACATTAAAACTGTAACATCCATCAACTACCAAACAGATACTGCAAACACAGGCAATCAATATATATTCAGTTATAAAAATAAATAATTATACAAAGATCTGAGTGAGAGAGTTCTCACATTGATTTCCACTCCGTCTGTCTTTAATTGACGAATTTTGGTACCATTTGGGTTTAAATTCGTCTCAAATTCTAATTTTCTCCTTTTCTGTTCTGGTCAGTTCAGAAATGTAGTGCTGGATCCCATGATTCCAACACACTTCGATCGTTCCATTATGTTTTCATTCGAATAAGGTATGGACATTTAAACTTTTAATCACTAAATTAAATTAACTTAAATTAATTAATAATTAATTAATCTAATAATTACTTAACCCTTTAATTAATTATTTTCCTCCAGTAATCGGTTGACGTTCAAAACCATTCCTCAACCTTAAACCCTAACTTGCACACGCTTTCAGGAGCCACCATCCATCGATTAACGCACACCCCTCCGACCACCATCGCACCACCTCCTACCGCTAAGAGCCATGGCCTGCTCGATCTACCCCACGCGCCTGAAAGCGCAACTGAACGGTGCCACTTCAGGGCTGAAATTCCCCTAATCCAAAGTACTAAAGTTGATCTTAACTATACGAATTTGTAGATCTCGAAATGTTCTTTCGTTTTTGTTTAGAAATCATGTATTAATTTGCCACCAATTATGAGAGATTGAGGAGCAAAGAATCATCGTCCGTAGTCATTGATTTTGTTTACAGCGGCGGTAGGTTAAAACGAGCTAGGGTTTGACTGTTTTGAGGCTTATATAGGCACATATATAATATACTTAATTCATTTATTACTTCTTAAAAGTGAAATTTTCATCCAAATTCGAAAAGAACTCCAACGACTGTCGCCTCTAGCTAAATACCCCATTCTGGACATAATGGGATATGTTCCGTAAGACCATTTGATAATTTCAATCAATTTTTATCAAAATTAAAATATAAATTAATATTATGTTCAATATTAAATTCCAACGTACATTCTAATTTACCGAGGACATATACTACTCCAAAATTATGAAATTTGAAATCTAGCTATGTTTTGATGATACAGTCCTAACAAAATTAATTTTGTCGAATTTGGAGACTGTTTGAAAAATGATATTTTTCACTGGTTTATTAAATTTAAAATGAAATTGAAAACACGTTTAACTTTACTGGTGACTTGAAAACCTGACAATATTGACGTTCCGAATCCAACAAAAGTGGTTTCGTCGAAAACGGAGGTCGTTTATAAAATGGAAAATTTTAAGGGTTATATATTATTAAAATATATATAAATTCCATAGCAACTATTTTAAATTTTAAACTGGACATAACTTAAAATTTATAAAGTGCAATCTCGGTTCCTTACATTCGTTCGAAAGATACTATTAGACAGATTCTAACATTTCTTGTTTTTACTGAAATTCGATTTATTTTGAATTCTGTATATTCGTTTAAACTTTAAAAACCAAATTTTCAAACTACACGCCCTTTCAAGCTCATTTTAATTAAATTTTAAATTTATACATTCTATCTTCGATTTAAAATAAATTACAAGTCGTTATTTATTAAACCATATTGTTTTTACATTAAAAATCCATTAAATCAATTAAAAATAAAGTTTTAAATTGGTTCCAAAAATACGGGTTGTTACACATAGATATACACTTTGCTCTGGGAAATATGGATTTAAAGACTTAAACGTTTATCCTACCAGTATAGAAATTCTCGTTAGGGCAGTAGTAATTGATTAGCAAAATTTTTTGACATTTGGCTATTGATTGTCAACTTGAAAAGAAAACTGGAAAGTAGTAATATAATGAATCAAATGTGTTTCGAAATCTATAGCTGTATTCTGTCCTTTTCTACTTCGTTTTGTTTAGAGACCGCCATTTCGTGTAAGATTCATCCAAACAACCTTACTTGTTAGTATTATTGTACCTTACCAAAATTAGAAACTTTCTAACTTGTTACTGATTGTAAAATACAAATACCTTTCATTGTACTATATGTAGATGTTAACTTATATTTCAGCGTATTTTATCTTTATGGTTGCTTCTATAATACATATTATATGTAATTTCCTACTTATTGGCAGATGATAACTTACTCCATTGATGGAATGGCCAAGTATTTGATCTCAAAAGATGCTTGAAACGTGTTTGCAATTCTTCTTTAAACTTATAATGAAATCAATTATGAGCTTCAGGCTATGCTTGGTTTGGTACTTTTTATTTTTCTCTTTTATAGGTTGACTGGTCAGGTTGTATTACAAAATCTTAATAGCATAATTTTGCTAGTATAAATTGTTTTTATTTATTTACTTCTTGTCTAGTTCATGTCTTTTTTTCCTTTTTTTTGCATGGCAAGCCGGTCTTATAGTGGTCGTACCACTGTTTACTAGAAATGAAAAGAAGGAAATGAAGTTCTGCACAGGCACAGAAACTTCATCTGGTTTAAGTGCCAGAACACTAGTACATAAAGAGTAGGAGTGAAACATAGAGTTTCAACTACAAACAAGAACCCCACAATTAATCCCCCACTAAGGTGGAATAACGGGAGGAATCACTATCACTACCAATAACATTGATATACTCAGAAAAAAGTACAGCAAGGTTTGGTACAAAGCACGGATTAGGACTGCGAAACTGCATTCCCAATCCCCAGTAGAATCATGGAAAAGTGTCTTGTTCTTATTTCCTAGAACACCTTCTGGAATGAGCTCAAAGCTATCTCCCACCACCTGATATTCCAATCTTCTATTATTCCCCACAATGTCTGATACATATTTATAGTATTCATTTTCCTGAGGATCATATCTCATACCAGAAGCTTCATGTACCCAAGCACAATCATCTGATATCCAACATATCCCATCATTTTCATATTCCACATCTGAGAAACCATAATCTTTTCCTTTAATTCTACGTCACTGCCATCACCCTTTAATGCTTTATCAACAAGCGGTTCTACTTCACCTAATTTGTCATCTATCTTGTTCTTTTGTACCCAAATACTTAGAGGAGGCTTCATGAGGGGTGATCAACCTTAGAAGGACCAACAAGCCTATAAGTATCAATAAGGTGACCAAAATAGAGCCATTTTGTGCATATTTCCGGTTTCCAAGAGTATTGCACATTCACATAGAAATCATATCATTCTATAGTTACTATGAGCTATTTTGGTAATGGCTTTCTAGGAGTTATTTCAATCAAAAATTTAGCTAAGACGAGATTTTTCCT
The DNA here is from genome assembly GCA_030737875.1 of Allium sativum. NCBI lineage: Eukaryota > Viridiplantae > Streptophyta > Magnoliopsida > Asparagales > Amaryllidaceae > Allium > Allium sativum. The sequence goes on from CM060917.1 coordinate 12,005,744, forward strand.
TGTCTCCGTGTTTGCATCGAAACATTTAGAATTCCCAATTCTACTAGCTCACCAATTCAGACTAGGAAGAGTTTGAAGGAGCGATGGAATTCTGGTGAAAATCATTCATACAAGAATGGATGACACACGCTCTCTTGCTTTCTCAACCGATGCACTCCAAGAACTAATCATAAAAGTACTCCCATCTATTATTGCCGGATCCAATTCCTTCACTTTTCTTCTCTCCTCTGCTATCGAAAATTTGAAGTAATACATTCCGTTCATTGCATTGGCTTGTAAACCACCTCTCAAATTCCAAGCATTATGACACTGGTCACGAACATCAATATGCCAAATTTCAAAGTCAAGGAAGAATCCTACTAAGTGATCTTTCCAGAAGTTGGCACCCTCTCGAACTATCTCAGGAGGGGGAATTACACTTAATGATTTTTTCCATTTTTTGATTCATGTTTTTATCATCTAATTGATTTCAGAAAACTATCAAATTTCTATGCAGCGAGAATTGAAAAAAAAAATTGGGTGATGGGAAATGTTTTTGTTTTGTAAGGAATTTTAGAAATTAGACAAGTTTTTTAGAATTTACCACACCCTATTGATATTAATATACATAATCGCTAAGTTTCTAGTGACATGGACTTGAATAGAATATTGTAATAGTTCTGTTAATATATTGATTAGGGATTGTAAATCCATCAATAGATAAACTAGTGAACTGCAGATATCAATTATATATTTACTGAAGTAACTGAACCATTTATGGTATTTACAGCTGTGTGAATTCACTATGAATTTAGCTTTAGTTGACATGGTAGTGCTTATCTATAGGTGATGTAGAGCAAATGCTTCAAAAACTTGGGACCGAAAAAGGGTGACATACAACTTTACATGTTGGAGGTACGAAAGCAAAAAATGAAAGAGCTACTGTATTTGCTGTTCTTTTGGAAGCAAGATCCCGAGTCAAAAAGCAACTTCTTTGGATGGTGATAGAGCAGTCTGTTGCAATTTTAGGTGTAATGTTAGGTGATTATCAATCAAACTGCTTTTGTTTAAATGTATATTACTAGTGTATGCTTGGACGTATTAAAAAGTTCAAGACATACGCAGTCGTCAAAGTTGAATGTACCGAACGAAGAAATAAATCATAATTGCAAATTTATCTTTGTATTTTTGGATATGCTATTTATTTCAGTGTTCATAGTTGATTGATATTAGTTCGATAAATATACATGTTTGTATTTGTGTGTTTATATATATATATATATATATATATATATATATATATATTTGCAGATTAGAAGGGAACAACGACAGATTACTGACAGATGATGCTAGATTAACTATTTACATAAATTAAAATCCATCACTAATCCCTTGGCAATTAGTATAGGTTTACCAACACCTTTTATAAATAATATTTTATTATAAATTATTTATCCGTCGGTAAATAGTCGGTATATAAATTAAAATTAATTAATAAAATTTTATTTTTATTATATAGTTAGTAAAATGACAGAAAACTGTCGGAAAACTCATTCTTAATTCCATCACAAAATCCGACACAATTACCGTCACGGTTTTCACCGACCACAGTGATATGCAGGAAATCCGTCGCTAAGGCCAATATAGCGATGGATTAGAAGCGGATACTACCGCTGTTATATGCGATTTTTCTTGTAGTGCAATAACCATGCCACTGATGCTAGTGAAAGAATTAAGATATATGGGTAAGTCAAGGAAAACAGAGAACTTTTGAGGTAATAGTACATCTCATATGTAAAACATAACTTACCATGGCCATGGTTTTCCAGTAAAGTGGTCTGCCAATTTGTAGTATCTTAGAAAATCCAGCATCAAACTCTCCTGGAAATACCCATGGTTGTGCACTACTGGTCATGTAAGTTATCTGATTCATAACATGTTTCATAATTTATAAGCAAATAAGTTTGTTGAACAAAGTACAAGCCATAACTAAAACATGCATAATGAGAAACTGGAAATGAAATTTCAGAGTCCCATAATCAACACCAAATTATGGAATTATATATTATTGATATCATTTTCAACTATATAAGAACCAAATTTCAAGAGTTGAAAATCATTTATTGTCAACAGCCACACATTTAGATTTAAAAAAATAAATAAGATTGTTGTCATTCCTGCAAATGGATCAACCAATTTACTTAACTTTCACATAATGAACATTTAATTTGTCATGGAGTTCATTGAATTACTACTTCAATATTTGCAATGCAAAGGCAGAAAAATCGAAATTCCATTTATGCATCATAGATTTAATTCTTTGTTTATAACTGCATTCATTTCATCTTTATTTCTAGATCCCTCTTGTGTGTCACAGTAGAAGTTTGTGATATCAAAAATAGTATCCAAGTCACCTAAAAAGGAAAATTCCAAATCCTCATTCAAAAGTGTTGGTGGAAACATCTGAACTACACAATTCAACATGGTGGTCACTTCAACTTTAGTTTTAGAATTTTAAATTGGAATGTACATCATGTAGAATGTTACTTAAGCCTACATTGACTTACCACTGGTTGAATTTCTAATAAAGGTTGTTTTAATTTAAATGCTAGCTAGCTTGAGTAGGGATGTTATGTAAGCCACCGATGAACTTAAAATGATGTGCCAAACATAATTTTAAATTGGATGTTATCTTTTATCATTTTCTTGTTATAATATTTAGTATTTACCATGCTGCATCTTCTTGAATATTTTCATAGAATTAGGATGTCTATCAGCAAAGCAGACTTTTTTCATCCAGGATAAAACTATGTTATTAAACAAACGATTTTTGCAATCTGATAGAATAGGAATGAAATAAATATTTAAACTGGTTAGTTTGCTAAAAGAAAACATAACAGATGGAAGGGTAACTAAGAGGACCCCTCAAGATTATACTCATTATATTGCTATTTTTTAGTAGCAAATTTTCTTCCCCGTATATGTTAGGAGTGGGCGCGGTTCGGTTCGGTGTTGTTTGGACCTCAAACCGCTTTCACACTGCATCAAACGGTTGATCAAAAATACAAACCGTTATACTAACCGTTCAACTGATTCGGTTTTAATGTTATACGGTCCGGTTTTGGTTCGTTCCAGTTTGAACCCGTATTAAACATGAAACAAGAGAATTGCTTCCCTTAACAATCAATTTATGATTATATGAGGTTGTGTCACTGAAATGTTAAAACGCATAGTGTTATCTTATATTGATATAACTACAACATACACTGGATATACAATAAAAAGTTAGATAGGAATTTGTTAATTTTTTATCATAACATTACCAGTGTAGTTATGCGGTTCAGTTCGGTTTAATATGGTTTGGTAAAAGTTCAAACCGCAATCGAACCGTATCGTTGCGAGTCGGTTTGGTTTGGATTGTTTCCTTTAGAGAGAGAATCTGGTACGGTTTTCCGCACCGTTTTTGCGGTCCGGTCTGGGTGATTTCCGCATTGCAGTGCGGTTTATGCCCACCCCTGATATAAGTAGATCCTCCTCTCTAGAGATTCTCCTCCCTGCCTTACTCAGCCTTTCCAGGATCCCTTATCACTAGTATATTCATACCAATGTAATAGTTTAAACATTAAACCTATGTTGGAAATAAAACATAAGTATTTTGTTTGTTTATACGTATGAATCCAGAGTTATAATATTGGAAGCATAGTAAATTTATTAAGTAAATATAATCAAATTGCGCAGCTAACAAAAATGTAAGTTTGTCATTCTCTCAGTTTTCCAATTATATATCAAATTCATTGCTCTCTTTAGGATTTACATGAATCATAGGTTAGGCTAAAAATCCATACTTAAGCCATTTCCTAACGCTCTTTATACATTACAGCATTCCCCTTTTTAATAGGGGTGGGCATAAACTGCACCGCAATGCGGAAACCGCCCAGACCGAACTGTAAAAACGTTGTGGAAAACCGCACCGGATTCTCTTTCTAAAGCAATTAGGCCAAACCGAACAGACTCGGAACGATACGGTTCGGTTGTGGTTTGAAATTTTACCAAACATATTAAACCGAACCGAACCACATAGCTACACCGACAACGTTATGATAAAAAATTAACAAATTCGTATCTGACTTTTAATTTAACGATATATATATTCTATTTTCAACATACGTTGTCGTTATATTAATTAAATATAACACTATGTGTTTTAGTCTTCATGTGACACAATGTTATACAATCGTAAATTGATTGTTGATGGAAGTAATTTTCTTGTTTCATATTTAATACGAGTTCAAACCAGACCAAACCAAAACCGGACCGTATTAGATCGAAGTCGAACCGAAATCGAACCGTTTAAACGGTTAGTATAATGGTTTGTATTTTTGATCAACCGCTTGATGCGGTGTGGAAGCGGTTTGAGCTTCAAACCGCACCGAACCGAACCGCGCCCACCCCTACTTTTTAATACCCATGCCTGGTACTAAAAGTTCCGACAACAATATAACATATATTTTAGTAATTAGTTTGTACTAAAATCATGGTGCTTATACTTATTTTACTAAGTATTCACATGTGGACTAAATACTCCTCTCAGGTTGCAATCATGGGATAAACCTGTACACATTTACAAGTTCACGTTTTACACAAAACAGGATCGTCCCAATCCAACCACATACAACTTCATTTATCAATATATATTTACTCCATAATCATGAGTCATAAGATAACTCTGTACATTTTATATAACAGATTTCGTTATACAAGGCAATTCTCACTTACTTTTCTCTTATGAATATATATTTAATGTGCAAAGGCAAGATTAAGTATTTTTGTACTTCATAGTGCATATGCATTCAATATTATCTACTGGTAACTTGCGCATTACATAATAACACTCATACTACATTAACTATCCCGCTATCATATTAGCAGCAATATGGGTAAAATAATATAAGTTCAATCAAATTATTCATACTTTTACCAGTTTGGTGGATGTCTTTGGCTTTACTGAGCTACTTCCCAAATAACCTAGATTATATGAACCATGTAAATTTTGATTCAAGGCCTTGGATTCATCCCTACATTTATATTTCTTATTTCATCATCACATAACCGTGTTTATACTAAAAAAACACCCTTAACAAAACTTAAACCAAACGATGCTACTTATAATTTGGATGCTCTGAGATTTTACCTAGTTGTTACATATATATATATATATACATATACATATACATACACACATTATGTATATTTAATTGAGTGACTTGAGTCTATGGCTATATCATTCTGCCACCTATTTCTTTTAAACAAAAACTATAGATATAGCTAGACCGTACTTGTTTAAGTAATCAATATAGCAGCATCACATCAGCACTTAGTTTACACATAGTTATTTTACGATGTTTTTTAACTCTATAAAAATTCTGATTGTATGTATTCATAAATTATTAACAAGAAGACAGCCTCATTCAATCATATTATATCATAAGAATGCATTTCTCAACACCAACATTTAACTGGATCTACCCAAGTTGCTGACATAACTAGTAAGACTTCCTAATTTGGACATAAACACTCTCTTTTCAGGTGTTGAATATATTCATTTAAATCATATTGCATTCACTTCAACATGCTTAACCAACATAAGAAAGTTCTTTTTAAAACCTGACAGCTTAGTTCATTTGTATGCATCAACTCACTAACATTTTATATACTCTGTTTTTGATACCAAAGCTGTTATTAAATGGTTCTTTTACTACCTTTCCTATACTTATATACATATATAAGATCAATTATTCTATACTTGCTTCACAGGATATCAGTATGTACATATATTGCCTATATGTCATGTGTAAGGGGTGATCAATCCCTTTCAGCGGAAAAACCTCAATAGGTTCTTGCAATGATGTGACAGAACAAACAGCTTGAAATGAATATCAATTTCAGATCACAGAAAAAATAAAGGCAACAGAGAACACACAAATTTATAGTGGTTCCACTATCGCGAGATAGTGTACGTCCACTTCAATGGGGAAGAGATTTTATTAATATTCAAGAGATTACAGAGTTTTTAAAGTAGAGCAAAAGAAATGAAGAATACAAATGTTCTTACATCTCATATCAATAACATCATATATGCCTTTCTTTATATAGAGGAAAATGTTTCTTGGGGATGAATTAATTTGATTTATGTAATATATCAAATCATGGAAAGCTAATATTCATATTAATTTGATTGTCATATGATTGATTGATTGATAACTTTCTATTTTCTCCATCAATCAATCTCTTTTCCAATTTTAATTTCTTTTAGTTTCTTTTTCATGAAACAAGACAACAAATTAGATGGCGAATACCTCCAATATTCCCTATTCATTAATATTCCTTCCATTTCTTTCCATTCATTTCTTGCACAAAACGGGTAACGAAATTACCACGAATATCTCCAAAAATATAATTGATATTTTGAAATATTGTATCACCAATTTCCAAAAATCTCCAAATTGATACAATATCTCATGCAACCTAGAGAATCCAATGTGAATGCTTCCCAATTAGTTCCACCAAAAGCCACCCCTCATTGCACTTTGTCAGTGAACTCCGGCAAGGCCACCGCCCACCAACAAAGTGTTGAAAGCGTTCAAAAGCAAGGTAGACATTGTGCAACCAACTCCTATCTCTTCATACAAGAAGAATACCACATCTTCTCTTGACTTCAACCAAGTCACTCTCTTCCCTATTATGCCACCATCTGGCACCTAGCACTTCATCAATGAATCAAGTTCGAGCAATGCTCGAACTTAGTAGCAGGTAATGCCTTTGTAAACATGTCTGCTGCATTTTCATTTGTGTGTATCTTCTGAAGACGAACTAACTTCTCCTCATTCATAGAGATAAGGAAATACTCTTTTACCTCTATATGCTTTGTTCTAGAACAAAAAGCCAAATTTTCAGCTAAATGAATTGCACTTTGACTGTCACAATTCACCAAACAAGCATCTTGCATGAAGCCCAAATCACACAATAATTTCTTCAAATAAAGTGTCTCCTTAGCTGCCTCAAATGCAACTATCAACTCTGCCTCTATAGTAGACAAAGAAACTATAGTCTGCAACCTCGCTCTCCAACTAATAGCTGTTCCTCCTAGTGTGAACACATACCCTGAGGCTGATTTCCTTCTATCTCTATCTCTGGCATAGTCTGAATCACAGAATCCAACCAAGTTGAAATTCTTATTTCTGCCACAAAAAACAAGCCAATAATCTAATGTTCCTCTAAGATATCTAAAATTTTACTTCACTGCCTCCCAATGCGATTTTTCCAGATTGGTCGTATATCTACTAATTAATCCAACAGCTTAAGCAATGTCAGGTCTATTGCATACCATAACATACATCAAGCTACCTACTATACTGGCATAAGGCACCTTCTACATATAGGTCGTGTCCATTTTTGAGATCGGAGAGCCCAGATTAGAAAGCTGTATATGCAAAGGCATGGGTGTACTGATAGCCTTTGCATCATCCATGCTAAATCGAGCAAGCACCTTTTAAATATATTCCTTTTGAGTAAGTCTCAAAAGTCCAAGCTTTCTATCTCTTTAGATTTCCATCCCCAAAATTTTCTTTGCTTCTCCAAGGTCTTTCATATCGAATTCCGCTTTTAATTTCAACTTCAATGCATCAACTTCAGCTTTATTCTTGGAAGCATTAACATATCATCCATATACAAAAGTAAATACACTCAATTATTATTCTTTAAATGCTTAAAATAAACACATGCATCTTTAGTACTACGATTAAAAACATGTGAAAGCATAAAAGAATCAAACCTTTTGTACCATTGTCTAGGCGACTGTTTTAGACCATAAAGAGATTTCTTCAACTAGCATACCCAATCTGACTTTCCATCTACAATGAATCCTTCTAGCTGCTTCATGTAAATGGTTTCTTCCAAGCCACCATGCAAGAAAGCGGTCTTCACATCAAGTTGTTCTTATTTCAAATCGTAAGCGGCAACTATTGTAAGTAGGATTTGAATTGATGTTTGTCTAACAGCCGAAGCAAATATTTCATCATACTCTAACCCCTTTCTTTGTGAAAACCCTTTTGCTACTAATCTTGCCTTGTATCTACCATTATCTTTTACCTTGAACACCCACTAGCAACCTATGGAATTACATGTAAAGCATACTCAAACTGATCATCAAGGCTCAAATTTTCATACTGCCAATCTCCATATCTAATTGGAGCTCTCTTTGGTCCCTGACTAACCCGAATGACTATATCCCCCGACTCTCCTTCAGCTCCACCTTGAGCTCCACCTTGAGCTGAATCATCTCTAGCTTCATGACCATCACCATCACTACTAAAGGAAATATGTGGACTATCACGTGATGTATCTTCAACTGCTCCATCACTATTATCAATGGTGATAGCTCTACTTCGGGTCTGAAAACTGGGAATCTCGGTCTTTTCAGACTTCTCATCAACTGAGTCTGAACCCTCTGATAAACCTTCCGAAGGTTTGAACATTGCTGACTTGTCAAAAGTCACATGTCTGGAATGTATTACTTTCTTCGTAATTGGATTCCAAACTCTATATCCTTTTATACCATCTGTATAACCAAGAAAAACACATTTGGAGACCCTAGGCTCTAACTTGTCACGTCCTGTGCTGTGAACATAAACCGGATATCCAAATATACGAAAATAACTTAATAAAGTGTTTTTACCTCTCCATACCTCCTATGGAATCTTCCCATCAATGGTTGAGCACAGAATCCAATTAATAATATGTGCTGCAGTCGAAATAGCTTCAGCCAAAAAACCCTTAGACGTACCCGCAGTCAATATCAAGCAATAGGCCTTTTCAAGTAGAGTCATATTCATTCTCTCAGCAGCCCCATTGGATTGTGGATCACCAGTTGTAGTAAAATGTCTCCTAATACCACGCTGTCTGGAGTAGTCGAGAAACATTTTGGAGACATATTCGCCAACATTGTCGGATCTAAGAATCTTCAGTTTCTTTCCTGTTTGGTTTTCAACAAGATCTAACCAAACCTTAAACTTCTCAAATACTACCGACATAGCTTTCATTACATACACCCATACCTTGCATGAGTAGTCATCAATGAAGGAAACAAAATAATATGCTCCACCAATAGAAGCTATAGAGTATGGCCCCCAAACAACCGAATGCACATAATCAAGTACCCTCTTAGAAGTATGCATGCCATCGCCAAAAGAAACTCTGGTTTGCTTTGCCAATACAAACTTGTTGCAAAATTCCAACTTGTTGAAGATTTCTCCCTTAATCTTTTTCTTCTTACGAAGCAACTCTAAGTTCTTCTCCGAAGTATGACCTAATCTCATATGCCAAAGCTTGGTAGCATCCAAAGTTTTAGAATTATCGATTCCAACACATAATTCTTCATGGACAGTGGTACCCATTAGTAAATACAAATTTCACACCATAACACCCTTCATCAATACAAGTGCCTCTCTAGAAACTCTCAAACCATCTTTGACAATGATTATCTTGCATCCCAATGATGCCAATTGGCCTAATGATATCAAAGACTTCTGAAGACCTGGGACATAGCGAACATTTGAAAGTGTGCGAACAATCCCATCTTACATGTGAATGTGAACTGAACCAATTCCCATAGACTTGCATGTAGCATCGTTCCCCATAAGGATAGAACTTCCTTCTTTGGCATCGAAGGAAGAAAAATAATCCTTATTAGGAGTCATGTGAAATGATGCTCCAGAATCTAGAATCCAGTGGTCTGCAACATCTGATACAACCGTTGTCAACAAATCGCTACCGCCTTTCTCCATCGCAATAGATGAAGAACCATTAGTCTTCTTCACCAAATCTGGACAATCTCTTCTCCAATGGGGTTTCTTACAATTATAGCACTTTCCATCTTTATACTTACTCCGCGAATTAGGCTTCCTAGAATTGGAATGCCCTCTATTATTTTTCACTTTCTTCTCTGCTCTTCCTGTCTTTACAAATAAGCCTGAACTACACCAACACCAAAACCTTTCATCTGATCTCTCAACTCTTCACTGAGCAAACCTGTCTTCACATCATCTAATTTTAATGTGTCTCCACCATAGATAAGGTTGTTAGTGAAACCAGTGTATCGCACTGGAAGCAAACACAACAGAACCATTGTTTTTTGTTCTTCATCAATTTTCAACTCAACAGACTTCATCTTCATTAATAGGTCATCAAACACACTTAGGTGTGTCTTAATTGAAGAACCTTCCTTCATCTTATAAGCGAAGAAAGTCTTCGATAGGATCAGACGGTTGGTTAGGGATTTCTTCATGTAGAAGTCCTCCAACTTCTTCCAAATGCCTCTAGCTGTTGTCTCCTGACTGATTTCAGAAATTACATTCTTTCCCATAGCAAGCTGAAGAGCAGTAAAGGCCCATTCTTCCATCTCTTCTAATTCCACTGATGAAATATCAGAAGGCAATGTCTCTGTATCAAATACTATTCGATGAACGCGATTTCTTCTCAAAACTGCTTTCATCATCCACTGCCACTTTTCAAAATCTCCTTCACCATTCCACTTCTCTATCGTCAACTGTGATCCTGACGCCATATAGGAGCCTCTGACGTATGGAGCAACTACTGGCACTGACGTATTATTTGTATTGTTTTCATCTCCGCCTGCCATTCTACCAAACACCTTCTTTGCGAATCTAGCTCTGATACCAGTTCTAAGGGGTGATCAATCCCTTTCAATGGAAAAACCTCAACAGGATCTTGCAATGATGTGATTGTACAAACAGCTTGAAATGAATATCAATCTCAGATCACAGAAAAAATAAAGGCAACAGAGAACATACAAATTTATAGTGGTTCCACTATAGCGAGATAATGTACGTCCACTTCAATGGGGAAGAGATTTTATTAATATTCAAGAGATTATAGATTTTTTTAAAGTAGAGCAAAGAAAATGAAGAATACAAGTGTTCTCACATCTCATATCAAATAACATCCTCTATGTCTTTCTTTATATAGAGGAAAATGTTTCTTGGGGATGAATTAATTTGATTTATGTAAATAAATCAAATCATGATAGGCTGATATTCCTATTAATTTTATTGTCATATGATTCATTGATTGATAACTTTCTATTTTCTCCATTAATCAATCCATTTTCCAATTTTAATTTCTTTCTGTTTCTTTTTCATGAAACATGACAACAAATTAGATGGCGGATATCTTCAATATCCCCTATTCATTAATATTCCTTCCATTTCTTTCCATTCATTTCTTGCACAAAACGGGTAATGAAATTACCACGAATATCTCCAAAAATCTAATTGATATTCCTTCGATGTACATATATTGCCTATATGTCATGCTCCCCTCCAGCAATCCCACAAATATAGAATACTTTCAATACAAGCATCATCCATTATTACATACATATATATATATATATCATGCACCTTACATTGTCATACTCAAAAGTCAAAACAATAAATATACTACTTTAGCTTTTATTGTTGCCTCCTCCTATTATATCATATATAATTTCACCTATTTCCTTAGCACAAACACTTACTATTTCCATCATCTATCTTGCAAACAATCACTAGACTGCCCCATTATCAATGAGACACCCCAAATGATTGCAAGGCAATCAAAAAAGGTCAGACACTCATGTCTAGTATGAGTATAAACTATTTAATATAAACAGTAATATGATCAGATTATGTAAGTGTCATATATAAACAATAATATGATCAAATTATACACTCTTCATGTTGTTTTTTGATTTAACATCAACTCCCATTCCATCCCTGTTATTTACAAGGTTACAATTATTAAGTGGTCATACTTACTGGACTTCTCATCCTTGTGAATTGCTTTCTGGGGCTTAATTTGTTAAACATAAGTTCATACATGAGTCCATATATATATATATATACACTGTGAATTTTTTTGCATATTAGACCATATTATTCAGTGCATACTAGTATATTAAACCTCTTAGGTTATGTAAATCAGCAAGCATACACAAGAACCAGCAATCACATCCTGAAACATATATTCAGACATACAACCCATGCTCTTCATTCCGCCCCATTGTTTCTTTATTTCTTAGGCTAGTCTCTTCACCCTTTCCCGAATTAATGTATTCAGTTTCTTGAGTTCATCTCCTTGCATTGAACACCATATGCACACTGTGTGAGATCCCCCTACCTGTTAACCCATCACACAAAGGCCTCAATGCATTAACATGCCGTATGCATGCCTGGTTACTACTACACATTTGCAATTTTCTGTCAAGCATTTAACGTCGTTAAGGCGTTGCTAATTTTTTTAGTGATGCCATATTGACGCCAAATGCACGACAAAAAAAGGGTCAATAAATCGTTTGGCATCATTAAGATGTCACAAAATGGGCGTCATTGTGGTGTCGCTAAAACTTAGGGATGCCATTGCGATGCCTAGTGTCTACTTGGAAAATGATTGTCATTACGGCGTCGTTAAATTTTTAGAAACGCCACAGTGACGCCTTTCGTTAATTTAAAATAATCGTCGTTATGTCATCACTAAATTCTGTGATAGCATCGTGATGCTAGCGCTCTACAACATACAATTTGTCGAAGATGGATCCCTAAGTTTAACGATATCTTTGAGACGACATGCTTATATCTGCTGCGATACTTTGCTACAACTAGATTGCAATACGAATCATTGCATCTATTAAATTTATCTTATGCAAGTCATTGCAATGTCCAAATATGAAATATAACATTTAATGACGTTTCATTTTGATATATAATTTCTAGAACATATAATCATCAAATTCAATCACTAAATTTTATAATAAAATAATAATGTATCTTCCAAGAATACACAACATTCTTACATCAAATAGCAAAAAAATCCATTAACTAATTTAAAAGTACAATACATCATAAACATCTATACCAAATGTAATGCACTTTATTTGCTTGCCTGTAGATTGCACATCATCACCTATAAAACAAATACAACTAATTAGTTGATCTGCAAATTAAGTGCAAATGTTTATTTTTGAAGCAAAAAAGATGACCATGCAAATATATAAACTTTTTTTTTGTGATGAGGAATACACTTTCTTATTGCAGGTTGTCAATATAAAAGATAGATAGTAATTGCACGATCTCCAAAACAAAATACATGGAAATTACATCATACTAATCACAGGATTTCAAGACTGTAAAACAGAAACTGTACATTTCAAAATTTTCGAAGCTATCTTCTAGCCTTTGCATTTGTATTTTACCTCTTCCATGCAAGCTATGATGCTGAAACCATGAACTAACCATGACGCACTTGCGTTATTCGGTAAGAAAGCAAATTTTCTTTATTTTAGCTTCCATCCAATTTATGGTCCTCTAGCTTAGCTAATATTCAATGGTTCTGCCTCTGTATTTATCACCTTCATTGATATATACTTTGCTCTATGGACTTCAACCACCACCATAAGGCACCTTTGCAAGACTGAAGCCATGAATAGGAAATAGAGCACACGCCAAACATAATGGTGACTGGGAATGCATTCACATTATAAAGCACAACGCACACAAAAATGTTTAAGGGGATGCGGAAGAAATTCATGATGGTGCTCCTAGCCTCTTCAGGAATGTATTGTGACCTCATCTTCATAATAGATGACCAAAATATTCCACAACATGCTTCGAACGTGCAAAAACCAAAGAGCTGTATACATCCAGCAAAAGATATACTTCCACCTTTGACAAATGGAGGTGTAGTCAAGAACGTGGTTAGAACAGGAAGGAGAAGAGTGAATGATGATACAAGAAAAACAACTTTCATGTAACTCTCAACTTTGCAGAGCGGACCATGAGCCTTGATGCAATAGAACTTCCCAACATTGAAGACAACATAAAAGTTGAGAAAATGAAACCGCATGGAATATCTTCATCATTTGGGATTAAGGCAGTAGTCCACAGGAACACAAAAGTGCACATAAAGCATCCAAATAATGATTGTATCGCACCGAGTAAAGCAATATATTCATCTGAAGCTATATCCGATGCAACAACTTTGAATTGAGTGAGTAAATCTTTGTTATCAGAAGCATCGCCATAATTTTCTGTCCAGGTTTACAATATAATTGACATGCCAATCGCTAGGAAGCAGGCAGCAACATCAAAAGAAGAGACTGGGCCGCATCCTAGATTGTCTGCTAACATGTTTGCAAACAACCCAGATATGATAGCTATAAGACCATTGCCAACAAATATAGCTTGGAGAAAGTCAAAGAAAGCCATTGTGGTTCAAAACCCCTCTTATTTTGCTCAGCAACTAGCCATGATTCAAATGACGAAAACAAGAGTAAAGTAGCGATTCCTCCCAATACACGACCCAATATCAAAATATTATACCATGGAGAATGTTTGGTAATACAACTCAGTATGTAAATATGTCACGCATGCCCTCTTCCGACCTTGTTTGTTAGCTAGAAATCCTATAGTAGTCCCGAAAATCATCGAGGATCCAAACCCTGCAATGAAAAGGCGACCAATATCGCCTTTATCAAAACCATATTTGTTGTATAGGTAGTATACATAAGGTCCTTGTAACCAATCTCCAACCATTATGAGAGAGTAAAAGACCAAGTAATTGTTCTTGAAAGAATTGAAGGCAGGAGAAGTAGCAGTACGATCATTGCCGGATTTGCTGAGCTCGAGCAATGCGACCATTATAGAAAGTGCGCCAAAAACTAAATAATAGAAGGTCTCCATTATTCTTCTTCTTTACTTTGAGGGGTGAGATAGGAGATTGGATCCGGGATTAGTAGTGAGAATTAATATGCAAAAATATCTAGTTTGAGTAACGCGAGATACATATTATGTATATAAACATATACACTTATAGAACCAATGTTCACACACACACACACACACACACACACACACACACATATATATATATATATATATATATATATTGCAATTGTAAAACCGTAGGTAGTTCCTTATTTTTATTTTCGCAACAGTAACAACCTTCATCCTCAACTATTAAAGTAAGAGAACTTACCTATTACATGTATAAAGAACTGAATAGCCTAGACACATTGGCTCGTAGATGATACAAGGAACATAAACTGGAAATGCACCATATTAAGGCAAATCAAACCTGCATAAAACCTTACTTCTTGCATGAAGCAAACAAGGAAGCAACTACGTTCAATAGGAGTAATCGTTAGGAGGGTCATGCTCCGATATTCTATAAGAGATGCCTAATTCTTCACCAGACTGGCTTCGAACTGCACTTGCTCTTAGCATTAACCGAATTAACGACTGCACCACTTCTGATATCGACAGTCGAAACTCTGGCTCCGAGTGAATACATACAACAATGATATCAACAAAGAATGAGAGAGATTTTCAGGGTACATGCCATTCAAACTAAGATCGACCATTCTTGATAATGAGTCTATGTCATGAAGTTGTGGGGCTTTCCAACCCACGAGGGACTGCTCTGATCTTACCTTAGAACCGTCAAGTTGTTTTCGACTAGTCAGTAATTCTAGCATGACAATCCTGAAGCTGTACACATCACTTTTCATAGTATAGATGCTAGACATTGCAAATTCAGGAGCACTGTACTGTAACCGAACGATCCTACCATCTCGGTCGATAGTTGTTTCTCTTTATTGGTTACTAAAGCAGCTAGCCCGCAGTCAGACAAGTGAGGATTGAGATCTTCATCTAGTAGAATATTTGCCGATTTGAAGTCCCCATGCACAAGAGAAGGCAGGCAAACTTCATGTAGATATTTTAAAGCCCTTGTAGTGCCAAGTGCATTCCATGTAAGCGCACTTGTATCGTCGGTATAATGCAAGATATCATGCAATGTTCCATGTTCAATATACCCATAAACCAAGATACGTTGTCCATGCTCTACACAGTAGCCTGCAAGTGTTGTTATGTTAGGATGTCTGAGTCGAGACATATTTGAAACGGCCTCAAGAAAGTTATCTTCATCTTGTAAGGCCAAAACCGCAGTCTATTTTCTTCACTGCATAGACCTTCATGATAGCATATTCACTCGTGATTTTCTACAATTTGGTACAGACTACTAGTGTCTAAGCTATGACGAAAATTCTTATGCTAACACACAATACATGATCTTGTCATTTTATAGAACTAGATGAAATTATGTTACACGATAGCTGCAACATTCCTGATTATAATGCTACATTCTTTTCCTTTAATTCAGAAGAAGAGCAAACAACAAAATAATTATAATGCTACACGAATAATAAACTAATGTACATGAGTTTCCATAAAATCATACTGAATACTCCTTCTGAGCTAACACTTAGTATATATGAGTAATATATCCAGAAGGAGCATTTGATGATTGCTAATCCGAGGGATTCGAGGGCAACTCTTTGCACTCGAGATGATAGTAATCTACTTGACCCAGTTCAGCTCATAGTTGATCTAAAGCCAAACCTCCCAAGTAAACTCACATTAAAATTTTAGAGAATAAGGGGCAGATCTCTGTTTTCACCGTGGTTGTAAGAGAAATATGATTAATGTGTTAATTAGGTTCATATACTTGAAAATGGGATATGAGTAATTTATCCAGAAGCAGCATTTGATGATTGCTAATCTGAGGGATTCGAGGGCCACTCTTTGCACTCGAGATGATAGTAATCTGCTTGTCCCAGTTCAGCTCATAGTTGATCTAAAGCCAAACCTCCAAAGTAAACTCACATTAAAACTTTAGAGAATAAGGGGCAGATCTCTGTTTTCGCCGTGGTTGTAACAGAACTATGATTAATGTGTAAATTAGGTTCATATATTTGAAAATGGGAAACGCCATGTTATCTTGTACTTTTCAGAAAGCTAACTTGTGTTGTTAATAAAATTTTCCAAAAATCTTTTAAATTTGATGGTGGTTTAAACTTTTTTTCTATATAGTTTCTTGATCAAAAAATGCATTTCAATTACATTTATATGTACTTAAGGAAAGCAATAATCTCAATTTTTTATTTTTGGAAAAAATTTCGGGAAAGCTCAGGTTAGCCGTTAGCTTGCATTCAGTTTTTCAAATACTGACATAATATACAATATCAATTGGAACAAGGGCATTTCTTATCACGTCCAAAATATGGATTGGATACTTAAACTCCTATCAGAATTCATGTTCAACTGATTCAGACCTGCAATACAAGACAGGTAAGTACTAAGACTAAATGTCTTTATCAATGTTGGTATAAAATAGGTGAAATGAAAAGAATAACAAGCCAGAGAAGAAAAGTACTTGCACTAGATGAAAAGCCAGATGTTTACAGGATTTATTTGATATCCATTCAGTCATTTAACACACATACAAATAATTCCAAATACAGCTTCATTGGTTCTTGGTGATTTAGCGTTACGATCTTCCAATTGTTGAATTGCAAACGCAAAGTTTTATTATGGACGTGCAATAAATTTTTAAAGTGTAATTAACATAATGATATAATGTTATTCACTTGCCGAGCTTGAACCAAATTTTTGATTGCCTTGAATGGTAATTGTTTCATGAATCTGCAAAATCTTAGACTCAGTTGTTGCCACTCATTCCAAAATTTCAACCGAACTAACCTAATTACAAAATGAGCTCATTTTTATAAATTACCAAATTATGAAATGCACAAGATGTTAAAGAAAATTTTATGGCTAGACACCTTTCGACAGTCCCTTTTGTAAACCAAAATGCATCAAAGGAAGGATCAGGTTGTAGTGTAATCAAATAACCTCCTTTTGCAGTTCGATCTAGAGCAGTCTTCAAATGAACAAGAAAATGATTCGGTAATCCAAATGCAATCTTCTCTGATTTTCCATTTGTGATTATCACTAGATCGCACCTAAACACAGTATATATTTACCAATTAGTAGATTTCCATGTTAGCGTTGCATCATTCATCAAAAATTAAGTTTGACTTTATATGAGAGATCTATGTTTATCAAAATATACACTTGCAATTTCAATAACATATGACTAATTTCCATTGTAGGCACATAAAATTGCAATTATAAACACCATATCAGTTGGACCCTTTATCCAATAAACAAACACAGAGAAAAGCAAGAACAAATTGGAGCAAAAACCCAAAATGATAATAAAAAATCGAAGTACCTGAAAACAGTAAAATTAAGGGTTTTGACAGAATTCTAGATGCACACGAGAATAGACGCAAGTCGAAAAGGAAACTGAGGGTAAATGAGAAGGATGTGAAACCTAAATCGTGGATGAGAACGAGGAAGAGAAATTAGGTCTAGGAGTTTTTCGAAATTGAATTTGTAAATGAAAAAAATAACGAAATGAGACGTATCATGGTATATTTGGGAAGGGTTGGAAAAGTTTTGAGATTTGGGCAGGGATTCGAGAATTAGGTAACGTTTAACCTGGTGAATATAAAAAGACGAAAAAAAGGAAGTTTGTGGAGCGAAGTTTTATTGGATGAAAGACAACAGAATGGATGGATAAGGTGGAGACATCTACAACCGTCCAACTGGAATGAATTGAACGGTTACAAATGTATGAGTAGGCAAAGTTACCCTTCGTCACAAAGACATAAGTACATAACAATGCCTTTGTGACGCCAATAAGAAAAGGGATTGTTATTTACACTCTAAGTATTGTTAAGGAGATTTCAATTTAAAAAGAAAAAAGAATTTGTTAAGGGGAGTATCAATGCAAAAAGTACCCCCTTAATAAATAAAGTTTATTTTACTAAATTAGCCTTCTTTATAATAATCTTTTTTTAGTTGTTAATAAAAAAATACGGTATATTAGTTGAACTACATCAAAATTTTATACCAAATTATCAATAATTTCATTTATCGATCGCTTTTTTAAATAATTTCATTTTTTGATCGTTTTTTTTATATAATTTCATTTCTCATATGTTAAATTATCAATAATCTCGTTTATTTCACATTGTTCGTTTGCACCATTATTTCGTTCTAAATGATTGCTTTTTTGTGCAAATAATTTAGCGATTTGGTTTTTTTGCATTTAAAATTGATTGGGATTTGTGATGGTAACTAATGCTATTATCAGGGTAAAAAGGAAATATAAGAAATTAAGCACATGACTCCCCCTAACATTCTTTTTCTGGTTGGAGTGTTTTTAAAATTTGAAACTCCCCCCTTAACAATATTTAGAGTGTCAATAACAATGCCTATATGAAAACGTCAAGAAAAATAATAGCGTCGCTAAGACGTAGCTAACTAACGACACTTTGGCAATTTCTAAAAGACGTCTTAGTGACGACGATAATCTTAGTGATGCCACACCGTCGCCATGTCGCTAATCAACATCAAAAATAAGCTATTTTTCTTGTAGTGTTTACCACTTGAAACCAAACAGATCAATGATATAACTCCTTTCAGGTTTAATTACACATTTGTTTATCCTTCTTATTACCTGTTTCTTAACATTAATTTACCCACCCAATTCCCTAGGTTAATCCTATGGGTATTTTTGATAAATATGTGTACATCAACTAATTTGACATATACATGAATACAACATATTGTACAGCAAGCATTCACTCATTCAAGCCTAACAAGTAAGTCTTCATTCACATCTATCACAAACTAGCAACTCAATCGTTATTTCTCAAAGTATTTTACAGCAATATATCATATAAAATCCTTTTCATATGCATTCTCAAATCTTCTTATATTTACATTACTGTGAGCATAGGATTAGAGGCATATGGGAACCTCTTAGACCCTGATTCTCTCTCTTGAAAGCTTCAAAAAGAAGTATTAAAGTGGAAATTATATAATTAGTGAAGAAGATCAGCAAATATACTCTATATTTCACCTCTTTACTTTTCTAATATGGGATTAGACATAAGCTTGTAACACTCTTGTCTATGCTGCCTAATCCCTATCATTCAATCCTACCTCACAATAATAAATCATGATTATTCATATGAAGGTTTTTTTGGCATGGCTGACTGGTTTTTATAGTGGACCGACCACTGTTTATTAGAATGGAAGATGAGAAAGAGACCATGTACAGACGCAGAATCTCAAGCTGGTTTGAAGTGCCAGCACACTGAAAAGTTACAATACAAAGGAAAAGCAATTAATCAACTACATACAGTTTTGAAGATCCAAAACGCCTACATAATCAAAGAGCCACAACAACCCATAATGAGAAATTGCCAAGTCATCAGGACTTGAGTAGTATCATTCCCCAACAACGGAGGAGTCAACTAGAGAAACAGGAGGAATCACTTGACAAACATAGTCCTCAAAACAAGTGGCAAACCTCCAGTCATAGAGAGGATGCCCAGAGGAATATACAATCGATCTGTCCCATGATGTATCATCTAAAACTTGTCAATTCCATTCACCCAATTCCCCTTCTAGAGCAATTGTGAAATCAGCATTAATAACCAAATAGTATAGACAGCGCTGTTCCTCAACTTCACGGGAAAGAAAATGGAAGAAAACGCCCCTATCAGTATTGTAACGCAAGTCAGTCCAGTAGTTTAGCCAGCTTTTCTCAGCTTCAATCCACACAAAAGTGAGATTGTAAGGTACAAGTGTAGGGCAAACATAAGGTACAATAGGAACATCTGTGATCAATTCATAATTAGGTAGGAGGACCCATAGGAGGCAGAGGAGGAATATGAGGGGGATCAATTGGCGTAGCGGGATAAGCAGCCGGGGGGGGGGGGGGAGACAGTGAGACAGGCTGAACAACCTTAAGAATTCATCGGCAGGTAGGAGGCTTAGGAAGCAGAATTTTATCTGGAAAAGGGACAGTGAGAGGTTGCTTACAAGTAGTTGCTATGTGACCAAAGGAATGACATGCAGTACAGATGTTAGGTGTCCACCCGTATCGCACTCTAACTTCAGCTATAACACTAGGAGCAAGCTGAACCTTAAATGAAGAGGGAAGAGGTTTGTTGGGGGTAATTTCAATGAGAGCTTTGGCATAAACTAATTTAATACGAGCAGTGGTACTTTCATCAAAGCATCTCAATTTACCAATGTGGCAGGCAAGCCAGTTTAGATCAATTAATGGTTGAAGAATTGACGGGATATGTGAGAGGTAAGTTCAAACTGGAAATGATAAAATTTGTTCTCTGGCACTGGAAATGGTTGAAGACTATGCAAACACAATAAATGGTATACCTTCAATAAAATGTGGCTCAGATTGTAACACTAGAAGGCGCTCTTCAGGAGAAGTAAATTTGATGTAGTACATAGAATCATGGTAGATAACTTTTATGTCTCTCCTAAGCTTCCAAATGCGCTTGAAATGGGATTTTGGTTCTTTAATGCCCTGCAACGGATCCAGAAAAAACCCACCACAAATCCCGACCAACATATGCAGTAAAACATTGACATATTCAATAAAATATGGCTGCCTTTTTCTAGGACTTAGTGCCTACATAAAATAATTTATACTCACCTATTTTCTTTCTTCAATCCTATGCTTTTCAAATAAAATCATCTGTACCTAAAATTGTCCATCCCTCTATACCTAACCAATTAGCACTCTCTGAATTCCACCTTTTTGCAATTAAACCTTTTTTGACTCAATTGCAAAATAATAAAAAATCAGAAATTCTGATTTGTTGGATACAGGGGAACACAGAATTTTGGGTACAGAGGATTAGCTCTCTATGCTTTTACCCTTAGCTTCGCCCTGGGTGCTACTGTTATTCCTCCATTTTGTATTGCATTTTCTATTTATTTTCCACTGAAGAAAGATCATTAACCCCCAACCATATTTCTTTTTGGTTATAAATAGTATAGCTTTAGGGTTTCTAGTTGTGGGTGATGTCAATCTTACCCTTGTCGAGGTTATTTTAAGACACCAAAATGTATCACACATTTATCTACCCATTTCTACTTTTATTTGATTGAGAAGCGGCTAGTTTATAAAGTTAGAATGGGTGTTCTTTTGCCATGAAAAGGTTCTCTACTGGTTTCCATTTTTGTCCCTAGATCATGCTATTTGCATTGATCTTATCTTTCTCCCTAGCCAAACAATTATCATTGATGTATATTTAATATATTACCCTATATTAGCCCATTTCTTTCGAATGAATTGCTCTGTATCCAAATTGGATGTTCCCATGTGTCAGATCGATTTTAGCCATTGATTTGCACAAAATCTAATGGTTTTGAGTAGATTGTGGGATCTGTTTATTTAATTATTAATAAGATCTGTGGTTGATGTGTGGTTCTGATTTTTCGGGCATACGAGAACATCCAAGTTGAGTGCAAAACAATTTATCTCATTTCTTTCACGTTAAGACTTGCTGCATTCATCCGTATTGGCTTTTATTTTATTTCATGGACATACCCTTGCCTTATGTAGATTTCTACTCACTGTTCATACGTACATGTTCATACATACATACATGTAAATTTCTACTCACTGTTCATTCATACATCCCAATTAAACTCTGAGTAAACGTAGGCTGCCTCGTCTAACGAATTTGTAATTGCCTTTGAGATTTATGGTTACTTGACCTGTCACCTGTATAGTAGGACTTGGATGAACAACTGAAGAATCACGGCGTGTTCACTAATCAAGAAAGTTCAGCACCAGTCACATATATGGACTGCGGTTTAATAATTGAGCTTGTTTAAAAGGAGCCGCGAATGGCATGCAACTTAAGTACGATAGTCAACGCATATACGTACAAAATTGATAACAACAAAGGTTCATTTGAACTTTGCATAAGTCAAACAATAATATAAACGGATAGTTTAACTAACATATTTTGTTTAACTTTTGTCTTTGTAACCAACGTAAGATCTAATAATGCATGGAGAGGTTTAATCACTTTATGTGTTGACTCTCCTCATGCAGGTGGTTGAAAACATCGAATTAATTAACAACTTTGGTCGTCAATACCAATAATGCATTGACATATGAAGTATAAATTTATTTACTTAACCATCCTATATAAAAGGAGTGAATATCAATTGTATGGTCATGTAATTCAATCACTGATTCCATAATAGACATACATACCAGAGAACGCGGAAAATGAAAACTTTCAGTCCTTTGTTGATTCTTGCAGCAGCATCTGCTTTAAGCTTGTGCACTTGCCAAGTCTATGTAGTAGTCGATGAGGCAACTAATACGCCTGGAGGCATCCGCTTTGAGAAAGAAATAGGTGAACTTTACAGTATCAATATTCTAAAAAACGCTTCCGACATGTTCTGGAAGCTCTTCGTCCAAATGAGCACCGAAGACAGAAGAAACTATCAGCTCATTACACTGATAGTGAAAGAAATTACTGGTGATGTAAGTGTAACCTTCACCAGCAGCAGAAACGAAAGCGATATTTACATGAGTCCTTCCTACATTGCGGCCTACGTAGGAGACGTAAAAAGGGAGTTTACAGGTATGATGTTTCACGAGACAGCTCGCATAAGGCAGTGGACGGGGAACGGTGAAGCTCCGATTGGACTCTTAACGGGTATTGCGGATTATTTCAGGCTTTCAGCCGGGTATGAATCGGCTAATTGGTGTAAGCAGGGAGAAGGATCAGAATGGGACCAAGGGTATGATGTAACTGCTAGGTTTCTTAGCTATTGCGAAAGGAGATATCCTGGTATGGTATTAGTCCTCAATGGTTGGATGAGGTTCGGGTATTCAGTTGGTACGTTTTACGAGTACACTGGAAGCACAGTTGAGGAGCTTTGGTATGACTACAAGTCTTTGTACGCCGCTCGTGGATAAGCTTGATCGAGCATTCTCTCTTCATTTATAATGTACCAATAATTTTCTAGGATTCTAGCTGTGTAGGATCCCAGATATCAGTATGTATTTTTTTTTCGTGGACTTAATATTTGTGTAATCTGTGTTATCACAAGTTAATGTTGATTGGTTTCTCATCTAAAGATGCACCTATGTTGAATTCAATTTTTTATAACCCCATATATAAGCAATGCTATTTACCCAATATACCCCACTAATAATTTCCCAGTCGAGATTTTTGCCAACCAATATAAATACTTTACCCAGACAGTTATTCAAATATTCCATTAACCACTTCATTAGATTTCTACTTTTTATATAAAGAAAAATTAGTGATAATCTTTGTTCCTTCCACTAATAACCTTCCATCTTCTTCCCAAATGTCAAATCCATTTAAAACTGTCAGGCACCAGAATCAATTAGCCATGGATCTAAAGCAAGATGGTGTTAAGAGATGCCGAAAGGTGTTTGTGAGAAGATAGAGCTTTGTGGCATTTCGTCA
This sequence comes from Allium sativum, assembly GCA_030737875.1. Lineage (NCBI taxonomy): Eukaryota > Viridiplantae > Streptophyta > Magnoliopsida > Asparagales > Amaryllidaceae > Allium > Allium sativum. The sequence continues at coordinate 12,030,024 of CM060917.1, forward strand.
AACAATTTAATAAGTAATAGAAGAATTGACGAAGCTACGTCATCATTGGAGTCAAAGGACAACTGGCAGCATAGGAATGAAGTTGAAGACCCTCTGGTTCCAGCCATGGCTCCTAGCACCCGAACTTGAAGACAATTCTGATGTGCATGTACCCAATTGCACTGGTGTGCACCATTTAGTAAAATCTGGGTTAATTCATGTTGACTGGACTTACAACTAGGCCTATTTCGGTTGATGTTGAGTTGTATAAATATGGGTAATATACACTCATTTGTTCATATTTTGATTTGTATGGGAGTTACTCTCATTAAACTTTCCGACCATTTCAGCAAACGTTTGTTAAAATCCGATAACAAGTCTGACTCCACCATTATTCTCTCCATTTCAGTTCTGCTTAATACTATTTTGTCTTCCCCATTATTGTTATTTAAAATCTTGCTGTTAAACATCTTCTGATCATGACAAACATGACTACGAGGAGTAAAGCAAGTAAACTGGGTCCTAACAGTTGATATCAGAGCCAGATGGATCGGAATTACATCAAAATTCCGATGATGAAGCACGGGAAAAAATGGTGAGTTTGATAATGAAGATGACAGTTTTGCAATAATTAGAGGCGCTAAGTAGAGGGCAGATAAATAATTTGCCCTTAAAGATAGTTGGCTAGAGGCGAATATGCAATCAACCCCTATTCATTACAACACGCAACTAATAAATTCGCCTCCACAAATAATTAGGGCAGAAAGAAATTCGTCTCCATTATTATTGAATCCAGGCAAAATCAAATGCCTCTTTTGGCTAAAAAATATTTCACCCTTATGTAATACCCTAGACATAGTGAAGCACTTTCAGTTGAACTACGGTGAAGAAGAATTCCACATAGCGGTGTGGAGGAGCATTCGCCTGAAAAGGCACCGAAGTTAGGAGAAGGTAGACGCCAGAGTTCATCTAAGGATGGAAGCAGTCTAGTTAGAGGATGTAGCAGCTATTAGCAGGTCCATGGAATTTCTGTTGCATGTGTGTACAAGATATATGAATGGCGTCTTGTGTAATATTATAATGCTGATGTGTCATGTTACGTAGCTATATAAATGACTGGTAGCTGGGTGTAAACGTTGTTGAATGAATGAAATTGTTTTCTGGGCTCATTACCTTGAAACTGTTATTTGTCATCAAACATTCGTTCAAATTCATTTCTTTATCAATTACTGCAATTAACCCTTGATAATTCCAACATGCATTCATGTCTACAACTCGAATTATTAAAAACAAGAAGAAGGAGCCTGCCAAAGTGGTATCGGAGCAGGATGAGGATACTTCTCAACCTCATTCCCACGATCAAGGTGACAGTAATCTCTGCAACTCTTGATCCGATGAAGACGGTGAATTCCGGAAACAGCAAGAGAGAATAAATGAATTAACCAAGAATGCTATTCAAGAACTTCAATATTCCTTGCAAGAAACCTCCCAAGAACTGGCCACCAAAATCGATCAGATCACCGACACCTTGAATTCAACCCTCCAAGGAATAAAAGACCTCCAGAACAACCCATCACTAACAACCAGAATTCCCACATATGTTCCCCCAAATCAAAGAAATGGTCGAACCCTGAATGACCATCAACATTCCCACAATCAAACCCTAGCCTTGGCCCACGCTCCCAAACTCCTCCAACACACTACCATTAAACTCGAATTTCCTACCTTTGATGGAGATGAAGGGGTTATGGAGTGGATCGAACAGGTTGAGCATCTCTTTGATTACCACCACACTCCAGAGGAAGAATGGGTCCCCACATGTTCTTTCCACCTTAAAGGAGATGCCCAGAAATGGTTTAAATGGATCACCAAGAATATTCAAGATTACAAGCAGTGGAGGAATTTCAAAGAAGAAATCACTGTCAGGTTAGCACCACCTAAATTGAGTAAACCGTTTGGAGCATTTGCCAACCTAAAGCAACTTACCACCGTGCAAGCATGCCTGACCAAATTTGAACAGTTACATGGATTATTAGACCATTTGCACCGTGATTATGTGTTTGATAAATTTATGGATGGCCTTAAAGAGGAGATATAGTATGATGTGGAAATTGCTAACCTTACATGTTTTTGGGAAGCCGTAAAGTATGCCAAGATTTTCGAAAATGAATATAATTGTTTCAAGAAATCGTCCAAATTGTTGAACTACACTACTAATTATACGAAGAACAAACTGCCAAAACCTGAACCTAAACTCATTGATAACTATCCACAATCTGACTGGAAAACTTCCCTTAATGACCTTACTAAAAGAAAAGGGTTGACTCCTGAGGAACTGTTAGATAAGAGAAGGAATAGTATGTGTTATTGGTGTAATGAACCGTGGCATAATGGTCATCAATGCAGGAACAAGCAAGTATATATTCTTGAAGTGATTATGGATCTAGACAGTGAAGAGGACGCGGAAGGTGAAGATCATGTTGGAACCAGTTAAGACAAAGACGATGATGATTTGAACCCAGCGATTACTTTCCACGCTATGTGTGGCATTCCCAAATCTCATACCATTCGAGTTTCTGGTGTAATTCATGGCAAAGCATTGCAGGTTTTGATAGAATCTGGATCCACTCATAGTTTTATCGATGAAACCCTCGCTAAGAAGTTATCCTTATCTGTTGATGAGTCCAAGAAGTATGATGTAGTAGTGGCTAACGGTGAGAAGCTGCAGGGCATTGGAATGTGTAAACAGGTTATTCTGAAGTGTCAAGGCTATTGCATGCCCGTTGATTACTTGTTGCTAGCTTTGGACGGTTGCCAGGTGGTTCTTGGGGCACATTGGATGAAGTCTTTAGATGAAATTACTCTTAACTTCAATGAACTACAAGTGAAACTTAATTATGAGGGAAAACAATACTTATGGAAAGGGATACAGCCTGATGAAATTCAGGTGATTGATTAGGGTAAATGCAACAAAGAGAGTCAAAAGGGACATATGACATTGAACTCTAATTATTATCATTTTTCCCTCCAGTTAATTTTAAGCATGTTTTTGATAACAGTATACAAATATTCCATTAACCACTTCTTTAGATTTCTACCTTTTTATATAAAGAAAAATTAGTGATAATCTTTGTTCCTTCCACTAAATAACCTTTCATCTTCTTCCCAAATGTCAAATCCGTTTAAAACCCAATTTGGATCTCCAAATGACTGGAGATGTCCTCCATGTTCTGAATTAGCACCACCAAGGGAGAAACAAACATGCTTGAAAAGAGGTGAACTCTTATTATTATCATTTTTCCCTCAAGTTAAGCATGTTTTTGATAAGAGTATATAAACCGCCTAAATTGCCACAGTAAGCTATTAATTAAAATATGCAAGGAACCAAAGTAACATGTTATTTGATTGAAATTATTGAAAAGATATGCAGTGGACTATATTAATACGGTAAGCACTTGGAATTAATATATTTTTAGAAATTAAATCCCTTAAAACATATGCAGCGGGCTATATTTAATGTCAATTTCTTTTTACAATCTCTATGAGATGTTTGCCCAAAACTGTTTAACGAACATAAAACGTATGATAGGTTAAAGAAAGTTTAATTACTTCTGATGATGAGTTTTATTGTAACTTATTGTTTTTTCTTATATATAATTTACAAGTAAGTCCTACAATACAACAAATAGAAGTTTCAATCCTACCAATATTACAAAAGATAAGGACAGTGAACAGAAAGCAACTTAAAAATGAACATTTCGAATGATGTTAGAAAATTTATTATTCCCATCCGAAGAAGCAAAATTCCTTCTAACACTTAAAGGTTTCATTTTTTTATAAGTAGACATAATTTGCAAATCTAGAATACATACACATGTAAAAAGGTAAATGAACTATTTGTAAAATGCACGAAGAGTGTTGCGTATATGACTACGTTTTTTTGTCAAAGCAAATACAAGTGAAGTTTAGAAAAAAGAAGACAAATTTCTCCATTTAATATCAATAACACTTAGGTATGTTCTGAAGCAAGATTTTAAAGAACAAATGGCTCATTGAAGTTTAGTCTTTAACGCTAGAGTCATGTTCGGATGTAAAGTCATGTTATTTATTATATTATCATAGTGATTTATGTTTGGACAAATGGTTAATTAAGTTATAAACTGTAAATTTATCTTTGATAAATCATAACCAATCATCAGTAAATACTTATTATAATAGATAACTTACAATTACTAAATTATGAATAATTGTGAATACTTAATAAATTATAAATAATAATTTACAACTTGTGATTTATGCTTTATAATTAGTTATTAACAATAAGAACTAGCTAGTGGCAATTTATAACTAATGTTCGTAACAAGTAATTAATAACCAATAAGTTCTAATTAATAATTAATATTTGGAACAGTTTTTTAAGGATTATGTTAATTTTTTTTTTTTTTTTGGCAAGATCAGTTCGGTGTTAATAGTGATTTGTAACACTTTTTTCAACAACAATTAATGAATAATGTAATATACAACAGATAGAGAGTTTGTCTACCTGCTACAGGAATTTTGCAGAGCTATGATACAATAGAAACAATTTAGAACTAACTAATATTTCACCATGCAGTGTGCAACTTAATAAAAAGAAAATGCAGCTAATATGTAGGGCTGTTATGGTAATGGTTACCGTTACCATTTGACAAATACCGTTACCGTACCGTTTTTACTGGTAAGCCAGAATTGCTTACCGTTACCGTTACCGATCGACTGGTATACCGCTGATTGGTATACCGATAATCTGGTAACCGTTACACTGGTAATGGTAAATTACCGTTTGTCGATCAAAGTTGATATCTTAACATATTTTTTGTAAACCGTGCATTTTTATTATAGTATATGTGGTGTTAGTTTATAAAAAACATAAATGAAAAAGAAAATAAGTGTATCTGGAATTATTTCATCTGATTATTGAATTAAATATAATCATTTATTTGGTTCTACGTGCATGTATAAAGCATATCAGATGAGTATACTTATGTTTTGAATTAACTGGTAAAATTACCGTTACCGCTGGTATTGAAGAAACGTTACCGATAATTTACCGTTAAAAATGGTAAATTTACCGTTACCATACCGTTTTAACTGGTATACCGATTTTAATCACAAAATGATTACCGATCGACTGGTAATGGTATGGTAATGGTAAATTTATCGTTACCGTAACAGCCCTACTAATATGACCAAAAGAAACACAACATTAAGTAGTCAAGGCTGTCTCATTCACAATTCCAAGTGAAAAAAAACACAGCGCCACAAGGCGAATCACCAAACGCCAAAAGCAACAAACCAGCACTCACTGCTCACAAAGCACAGCTGCAAGCTGTCTACTTTATCTTCACAAGCATAAACAACTAAGAAACATTGCATTCCACAGAATGGAGAAATCAAATGAGAAAATAACACGCTCGCAACCAAGCAAGCAGGTGACGATCAGCTGAAAAAAGATGAACAAATATACCCTAAATAACTTTAAAACACTACGCCTAACCAAACATTCATTATCAAAACAACATGACCTCCCGTCACACATCGAGAACACTACAACCAAACATAGAAACGACTGGTAGCTCCCACACCAAATCTCCAATTGCATAGAATAAAACTAATAGAAAACACAATAGCAATTACCACACACAACTAAAGTCAAGACACCATAATAAGCACACAACATCCGACGAACCAAGCAAAACGGAATCAGCCAAACCAACCACAACTTGAACCAATAACCACTGTCGCAAGCACCCAAAAACCAAAAATTGCCAAAAACTCACCAACACGTTACCAAAGCAATCCACAACCCGATGGGTCTGCCTTTCGATGAGCTTCAAGAAAATATGAGATCTAGCGCAGCAAGGGGAGCCAAATATGCGTGTAGCGATGTGACTTGGATGACTGCCATAGAAATACAGTTGTCGATCAGTGGGACACCGTGAGAAGGATCAGGGATGGGTATGGATTCATAGAGGTGATCTGGGCAAGAGGAGAGGTGACACATGAGATAGCAGGTGGGAAAGCTAAGACGATTTTGAATATAACTAGTGCTAGAGTTAAGAGGGTTATAATCCACGATAGCAAAAACTAGTTAGCGAATAGAGAGATCAGACAGATGAAAAAGCATGGAGGTTTTGAAAGCGCTAAAGGAATGGCGAGCAGAAATTGGTAAAAGGAAGAATCGAAGAAAGAGAAGGCTGACTAGCCGGTCGCCATGGAGAAGATTGCCGCCTGTGAAATTTCAAAATACCTAAAAAGTATCTATCATAAAACTTTGTAAATTAGGTCCCTGTTTATCGAAAATCAGCAAAAATCATTAAAATTCAATGTAAAAAACTACCAAACGTCGAATCTTAATTCAATATATGGTCATCTTCGTATTCATGTAAAATAAGTACAAGAAAATTGTTAACTGACCATTTGGTCTGGTTCCCAAAAGTACGCAAAACACGCTCGACTCAGCATATCACGTGATTCGACAACCCAGAGGCATTGCCAATACCAGAAGACCTAAGTCATGCCACCAGCAGAATGTCGCATCCCTCGAACGCGACCTCCATCAGTATCCGTTCGCAGCCGAGCCGAAGGCGAGCCGTACTCCGAGCCGAAGACGAGCTGCCCAGAGGGTCCGGGCGCAGCGCCGGTTGGGTTTCGGGGCCCTACAGTCCCGGCGGCGATTGACCTAACTGGTTAGGTCGAAACTGTAGGCACCGCCCGATTCATCCAATTTCCGCCAGCATGTGTGTTGCCTAGAATCACCAGATCGACTCAAAGTCAGGATTCAACCAACCACTTCCGCGAATCTCGCCGCTCCTCCAAACAAAGGCCTTGCGGTCCACACGCACCTCGAAAAGCAAACTTCACACCCCGCAGGTGCGAAATTTCAAACCCGAAAATTTCGCACCTAGCTCCAGGTTCGAAATTTCGAACCCAATGGGTACGAAATTTGGAACCCAGCCCCGGGTTCGAAATTTCGAACCCAACGGGTGCGAGATTTCGAACCCAGTGGGTGCGAAATTTCGAACCCAGCCCCGAGTTCGAGATTTCTGCTAGTGAGAGTGGCGGGTTCAAATTTTCTGCATGTGGTCCCTATTTCGACCTACTCCCACCTAATCCTACCTACCCCAACCCTATAAATAGCCTATGGCCTCACAGTTCAAAGAGGTTGGATTTTCTTCACTTGAGACCTTCCTAGAGCTTCATAAGCCTCACTAATGGCATCTCCTATTTAAGGAAGAAGGAGCATTAAATATTCTTTTTCCCTATACCTAACATATGGCAATTATAAAAGTGAATGTAATGAGCCTGACTCTACCTTGTAATTCTTAAGTGATTAATAAAAGTTCAACATCCTTCCAAATTGGACGTAGCCCTAATCTGCGGCCGAACCACTATAAATTCTCGTGTCAGTTACCGCTTTCTTTCATTTAGTCTTGCGACCAAATTAACTATTCCTAGTAATAGGAATCTTTGGTGTTTACGATATTTTTTGCCGTCAACATTTGGTGCTTTCACTGAGAACTGAATTCGAGATTTGCTTCTTTCTTCCTCATTATCATCTTGACTTCGACAAGCTTGACGTTCCTTGCACAACCTGCTGTCGAGTCTGCTTATGATGGCAAAGAAGTCAAACAACGCAATGGTCGGCTCTTCAGCCGCAGCCGAGGCTGGTACCTCCCAACAACTCAACCGGTACATATCTCGGCCGCCAATGAAACTATCCCTCCTTTGTGGACCTCGAAGTGCCCATTACACAAGCTCAAATCCGCACAATTAATGAAACATATGAGAGCACCGTGGTCGAGCTCAACCAAGCATTAAGGAATAACATCGACCTTATGCGACAACTTCAAGAAAGTCAACGCTTCGTCGCTCGACTTCAACTAGCTCGGAACAATGCTCGACCCCGACCAACTACCTCGGAAACTTCCTCTTCCGAGTCAAGGGGCCCACACCAAATAAGGAGGTTCAGCTTCTTCTACAACGTCGCCGTTCCTACCAATGCCCTCAATAACGGTAACGGTCATGCCAATGGCAATGGAAACGACAACTGGGACCAAACTACAGTCACATATAGCTAGAGGGCACAACATCGAGACCGCTCTCGCTTGATCATCAATGAAGGACCAGGTCCTACAAACCAACCTCTTCTTCGACACAACCTGATGGTTGCTAATTAGGGTGATGGGCCTGCTATTCCAGCGGCCCGCGCTCCTCCAGAACATGATCCGCATCACCCCGCTCCACCTAAAAATCCACATCAAGACCCAATCATAGATGTCGAGGACAGGGAGTAAGACGATCCGGGCATCCATCCTAGAAGACGCCGTCACAACGGAGCCCAGAACCTCACCAAAACCCATGGGTCCCAACGGTAGATCCGCATCCAACTTATCATCCCGACGTGGTCCGAAGGATTATAAGGGAAGTGTGAGGGAATGTGAACGATTCATGGGAAGCGCACATTAGGCGCAACCCCTTAACAAGAAGGGTAAATGAAGCCGAGTGGCCGCGATGCTTCAGCATGCCACAGATGCCGCTGTACGATGGCTCTACCGATCCTTGTGCTTTATTGAACCGATATGAATGGCAAACGGACTCGAGCCGGGGCAACGATCCGGTCAAATGCAGGTGCTTCTCAGTCTTCTTATCAGGAACTGCTCTACTATGGTTCTCTTGCATCTCACTCGATTCCATTGACAACTTCGGCCAGTTAGCAACACAGTTGGTCAAACAATTAAGGATGCCTATTCCAACTCCAAAGAGTGCCCTCATCTAGTCCAATTTATACCAAGGACCAACCGAGTCTCTCAAAAGCTATCTCTCCCTGTTCAATGTCGTCCTTGCCGACGTCAAGGATCCAGACCCTCGCATCATACTCTTCTAGTTAGCAAAGGGCATCCTCCTTACTTCTGAATTCGGGGCATGGATTGATCAGAAGCAGCCGAAGAGCCTCGACGCTTTCCATGAAAAGGCTAGGCAATACTTATGCCAAGAAGAAGCGAGGCGAAAGCGATTCTCCAAGGCCGGTCTTCCCAACAATTAACATGTGGGTACCATAAATGATAACGTCAAAGGGAAATAAATAGGAAAGCTTTTTGATAAGGACAAGAAGGCGGGTCCGTACAAACAAAGGCCGAATAACAGTAGGCAACACGGCCGCAACAACGGCCAAGTTCGTATGGAACCCAAGACGCCCGACCCTCACCGAATATACGAGATCTACACCCCGCTGAATGAAGACTTGGAAACAATCTACCAAGAAACGTGCAACGCGCTTCAATACAAGAAACCATACAACAGGGAATCCACTAATCATGAGAAGAATAATTGCAAGTACTATCGATACCACGACATGTACGGACATAATACCAATAATTGCCGTCAATTCAAAGACGTAATCGAAAGGCTTATCCGTGAGATGCGCCTTGAGCAGTACGTCCAAAAACCATCATGACTCTCACTGGCATTAAGCAGAATTCCGATAAAACCTAACGCTCACCCCGTTGGCCGTAATTGACGCGGGTACCTCTCACCAGTCCCGAGCGGCAAAGGACCTGCTGGAAACAGTTCTCCTTCCACTTGTGGACCTCGAAGCTCCTGCGACTCAAGCACATATTCACACACTTAATAAGAAATATGAGAATGCAGCTCTCGTGCTAGGCGTTGAGGGTTAACATTAATCTTATGCGCCAACTTTAAGAAAGTCAACACATCGTCATTCTACTTCAACTGGCTCAAAACCGCGCCCGCACGTGGCTCACCGCATTGGAAATTTCTTCTTTCGAAGCCAGGGGCCCACGTCGAGCAAGAAGGTTCAGCCTCATTAAAAACATTGTCGTCCGCTCCAACACTCGCATGGCGACAACAACGACAACAAAAATGAGATGATGATTGAACCATCATCAGTTACGGGAAAGGAACACAGTAGCAAACCAGGCTCGAGTAACCAACCTTCTATTGGGAAGAGCCCAATTTTGCCACTCACAATTAGAGTCCCACTCTTCCAGCAACTCGTCAGGCCAGAGTACTTCTGGACCAGGGTGCATGTCAGCTCGCCCAACCACGACGGCCAGATCATCCATGACAGGGAAGAGGGTGAGTCGGTGGTGTACAACAGAAGACGTCGACGAGATGGAACTCTCGAAATTCATAAAAACTAACGGGTTCCATTAGAAAATCCACCTTTGGCATATACCTCAGACATGGTTCGGATAATCATAAAAGATATGTGAAGAAGCGCTGACCACTCAAGAGAAACCCACTTGAGGCGTAATCCTTTCACTAGGATCGTACACAAAGCTGAGTGGCCCCAACGTTTCAACACCACATGTGGCATTCTATGAAGGCACGACTGGCCTCCAATCTCAGCAATGTCAGAGTCACCATCAGAAATGGAATGCGTCTTCTCGGCCGTCTTTGGCTGTGACGCTCGAGTCTCCACTAGGCAGACTCAAATTACTATGAGTCCAAAGTTGTCACCTACGCTTCTAGCATCCAACTGGGCCCAAGCTCACTTCAACCAACTTCCGCATAATCATGAAATCGAAGTTGGAGACTCATAGATCATCAAATACCTTCCGTCAAGAAGTCATGTTAGACTCCAAAGTCCTGGGCTAGATCACGACCTCTATAATGAGATAGGATCCCAACCTCTGATTATCGCCGACACGACTCGTGGAATCATGAGGGAACCATGGTGGGATGCCCGCGACGTTTGCAAAACAAGTACAAGGCATAACCCATTCGCGCTGGCCACCCTTAATACCGAATGGTGCAAGCGCTTCAACATATCAACACTCGCCCCATACTTAAGGAAGCCATGATTTCCAAATCTTCATTAGCCTCCGCAAATGGCACGTGGGTTAATTACACGTCGCCCGCGCTATAAAGTGTAAGTGCTTCCCCGTCCTTATCCAAGATGGCTCTATTCGGGTTCTCTCGACTTCCAACTTGAACTATCCCGACACTTGACTAACTCGCTAGGAGATGGGTCACGCAGTCCAGGATGCACGCTGTAATTAATAGAGATGTCCTCTCAGTCTTGAACATTTACCAAGGCGCCCGTAAAACCCTCAAAGGCTATCTCGTAGATCCTACACTGCCTTGACTGAAGTCGGGAAACCTAATCCTCGAATCGCACTCGTCCGTCGTGCAAATGGCATACCACCTAGTTCCAAACTTAGACGTGGACCAATCAAAAGCAATCTAAGATTCAGGAGGTCTTTCGCATGAATGACGACTACTTTCTATATCGAAATTTAGCATAAAGTAATCAAACTCCTACCCTCAACATCCTACCCCGTGACAATGTTCAGAGCTCCAACAACTCTAATTCTATCGCTCTACACAATCTTGCTCACGCCGGCAACATCAGAGGTAGTCGTAGCAATGGATGGAATCATCTTCGACTCCCATCTTTCGGCAGCTATACTGCTTTCAGGACACCCCCGGGAAGATCCACCTCGCAGCATGCAATACCCAACCATGCAAAAGGCCAAGACCCAAAAGTCCGATGAGCGCACCAAGGGACTCTATAGGATATTGTATGTTCTACAGCATCCAGGGACACAACACAAACATGTTTCGCCACTCGCAGAACAACATCGAGGAACTCATCCGTTATGGAACTCCGAGCCACTCAACGCTCATCAAAGACTCCCACTACATGGGATTTCTGAGCTACTCAGCACTCATCAAAGATTCCCACTAAACATGATCTCGACTGACAACTAATCCCTCAAGATCGTCCACCCACCTCGTTAGGACTACAACTTCCATGGCATAGTTGACTCTAGATTGTCATCAGGGATATCCGTTTACAATTCTTCCCTACCTATGCCTCTCTCATTGGAAGTAGAACAGAAACTAAAGGCGAACTTTCTCCAATAAAAGACACCTCCTTTTCGTTGAGCCGTGTCCTTGTTTGTCCTCCATACGGCGCTCCCGACCCCCTCCAATCAGCAGGGGGAACGCCGAGGAACATTACCGAAGGAACGTTCGGAAGCGAGCCTGAGAATTCCAGTTCTCTGTCATCCCCAGGATCATCGTCTACGATACTGCAATTCTCGAGGTTATCATTGGAGAAATTGGCCATAGACTCATTAACACCATCAGCTCGCCCATAACAAAAATATATAGAGGAGGCGAGAGTGATGATTCAATATCGTAAAGAAGGCATACATGAAACACCCCACCTCCGTTAAGGTCACTCACAAAGGGAATGCCTTAATTTTGGTGGAGGTTTATAAGTAAAATCCACAGATACACTCAAGACAGATATAAATACACATATTTTAAACAGCAGAAACCAAACAGACTTTTATTTCATCAATACGTGTTCAAAACATAACATTCCATAATTGTCTCAAAATACTTCCAACATTACAACCTCATTACTGTCTTGATTATTAAAGAAGCATAAAACATAAATAAAGTGACAAAAATCCCCATAATGATATCCAAAGCCATAGTCCGAGCAAAAGAGATCCAAATCATACATCTACGGTCTTGGAGCTTGTAAATAGCCTGACTGAGCTGAGCTGTTTCCTCTCTGTGGACCTGGGGGGAGGGGAACGAAAGAAAAGAAGAAGAAAAGAAAATAGAGTCAGACATAAAGCCTGAGTAAATCTAGTAACTCTTCAGTATGTGAATAAGAAAAGGGCATGATAGATATATACTGAAAATAGAAAAGTGTCACAAGCTAAGGAAGTGTCGAATGTACTATCGCACCCATACCATATCTCTACACGTACTTGAGTTTATTCCAACTGGCACCCCATGTTGAGGGTGAAGTGATCCCCATTTTCGAAAGATCGGCTCCTACTCGTGTTAACATGTGTCATACGGCCCCCAAGAATTGTAGATACCTATGCTGGTCCCACCATGGGGTGTATCAAGACCCATGGTGGCGCCCCGACACAAATTCTAGATGGCATAGGTTATACTACTGGTGTCCCCAGTGCCCTGGTTGTCTGCTCCGGAGTGTGTGCACACCCGCACCCCGTTAGACCTACACTGTGCACCCACCGCCGTCGTTTTGACCACTTACAATCAGCCCAGTAATCGTGCCCCACCCTGCCTAGCTTTAGGGTACCGTTGATACCTAACTTGGGTTACTGCTGAAACGGGTCCCTCGTTACCAGGATTTTCTAGTCAAACATGTTAAGTGGTTAAGTGTCTGTATTTAACTAACCCCACCCATCAATTCTTGTTAACATGTTGAGTTTGGTTAAGTGTTATAGTTGACTTAACCCTACCATCTGTCCTTAGCCTCTTAGGAGCACCAGACCACTCACATTAGACAGGTATTGCTACGGTTACTGGATGTGCCGGTTGGTTCTGGGCAGGTTTACACCGTAGCTCAGTCTAACCTCGGGTCATTATTGGGCTCAATGCTTAACCACCCACATTGGATAGGTATTGTTGTGACTACTGGACAACCGGGCGGTTCCGGGCAGGTTTACATCACAACTCAATCCAACCTCGGGTTAAGCATATCGTGTTTTCTAAATTTACAAATTTTATGACTTTTCAATTATATATGTAAATGTCATATCTTTTATTCTTGGGTATATCATTTCATACGGCTTAAATGTCATTGCCATTGGCATGCGCCAAACATGCCAACATATATTTTCAATGTTTTACACCCAACGTTGTTACCCCCGTTTGTAACGTTCGCAACATTATAACGAATGTTGGGCTCAACACAATTCGGCCCAACTTTATAAACGTGAGGAAAAAAAGGGAAAATCAATAACATGTAATATTTTACAACATATAAGGGTGTGTGGCGCATGAACTTTCAATTTAGCGATACTAACATAAATGATGGGTCATGTGAACTTGCATTCAAATCAAAGTATAACTAAGTAGGTGACATATGAAATGGCATAGTTTAGGTTTATACAAACTTGTGTTTAAACATGTTTAACTTGGCATAATGTCAAACAAAAAACTAGCATGTTGTATATTCACCAAAATGTCCAATTATAGCATCTAATCACATGGCCCATTTCAACATGAACTTGCTTAGTTTTATGAAACTCAAACAATACTTGACATAGATCCAATTATACTTGCAAATAAACATGAAAATGATATCATAGGTTTTAGGTCATGTAGGCATAAAAGGTTTCAAATCTAAAACATGTTTACATAAGCCTTAATTTAGACTTAGTGAATGTATAATGTCCCTGTCATAGACATAAACATAAAGGGATCAAATTCTAGTTTTTGCCACAAACTTGCAAGTGCCATTGTTTTCATATACAATTGTTCAATAGGCTTGCATTAATTAAATTTATGCCACAAACATCAATACACAAGTCATGATAGAACCATCACAATACATAGAATTTATACAATACAATAACACAATTCTATTTTCATTTACTTCGAATCACATCACAGTTTTTATTCATATTCTTAAAGGTCACTATACTTACAATGAATGCAGAATCTTGAATTCTAGATTCTGAATTCTGAAATTGAGATGCGCTTCTTTGGGTAGACTAACGTTGCGCTGATTAATTTTATTAAACTTTTATCTTCTTCTTAATTTGATTTGTCTCTAGGCTTTTCTCTCTTGACGGCTATGTTCAATTCCTCCCTAGCAGCATGACGACTCCTTTCTCATTTTTTTGTGTGAATTTTAAGTTGAGACTTAGGGTGTATTTATAGATTTTTAACTTGTTTTGAGCCGTCAGATGAAGACAGGAGGAATCTAGGCCATCCAAAGTTCAAAGAGCCAATCAAGAGGTGACACGCCAGCCCTAGTGACACATAGAGCCACAGAAACTCGAGCCAGAGCCAGACCTAGCCAGCCAGGTCGACACCCAGGTCGACACTATGGTCGACCTGGGGGGTCCAGGTCGACACTATGGTCGACCTGGGGAGGCCAGGTCGACACTATGTTCGACCTGGGGAGGCCAGGTCGACACCATGGTCGACCCTATGGTCGACCTGGTCTCTGGGCGGGAATTTTCCGGCCCAGCCCAGTTTGAACCTGAAATTCGAATTTTGAAATTTAAACCGAGCTGTTTGAATTTAAATTTTATTCTGAAACTTCCGAAGGCCATAACTCCTTCATACGAAGTCCGATTCGCGCAAACTCGGACTCTATCTCAAGCAGAATTCCAAGACGAACGCAATGGCGTAACCCATTTTCCTTAATTCTTTCATTTAGAATTAATTACACTTTAATATTGTGCAGCTTAACGTTATAGAATTCACGGGGTGTTACATTCTCCCCCTTAAAAGGATTTCGTCCTCGAAATCTTCAAGTTAGGAAGAATGTATATCCTACCATCCAACAAGTCCATCTACTCAACCAACAAACACAGGCATCCACTGTCCTTAAAAGACTTCTAATGCTTCATGATCCTATGCATAGTGTGTGTATATGTCCTTATCTAATGCAGAAATCAGGTGGTCTACTGATTCAGTTGACCTCCTTAATGCAAATCATGTAAGTGTCATGAATCCATTATGTATGCAAAATTTTCCTACTCATAATTCTACATGAGTGCACAACTTATTCATACAAATGCGACAACCATATGACAACATATCAAGTTTCAACCATATACAAATGAGAATACATATATATGCATATGCAATATGAAGTGACTGAGCCGATCTATAACCTAGGGTGTGTGTGTATATGCATCCACGAGCAACCACTAGCAATCACTAGAAACCATTTGCAGCCATCATCCATAACATGTTTTCAAATACATGTTTGCATCCATTTGTTTTCTACCTAAGGAGTTAGGAAAAGGACCGAGGAGATATACCTAAAAGATAGATAAAGCATAACTTAAGGAAAAAGATAGATCAAAGTGTACCCTCAAAAAGAAGAGGGTAGGCAGCGCGTATTCTTTCCTCAGTTTCCCAAGTCGCGTCTTCCTCGGCGTCGCTCCACTGAACTTTAACGAGTTTGACTTCGTGGTTGCGTAGCTTTTTAACTTCAGTTCCTAAGATGAGGGTTGGAACTCTCCTCACAGTTGCTTCACGTTCCACTTCGGCTTCTTCTATAATGCTTGATTCCACCACTTCCGCAGACTCATGTAAACACTTCCGAAGGTGAGAAACATGAAAGACGTTGTGAACTCCGGCCAGTCTCTCGGGTAGCTCTAATCTATAAGCCATCTTCCCAACCTTCTCGATGATAGGAAACGGTCCCACAAATCTTGGTGCTAGCTTTCCTACGGATCCAAAGAGAACGACGTTCCTTAAAGGAGATACCTCAAGGAAAACCCTGTCCCCGACCTCAAACTCAAGGTCGGTCCTTCTTTTATCGGCGTAGGATTTCTGTCTGTCTTGGGCAATCTTCATCCTCCTACGTATCAAGTCCACTTTCTCCGAAGTCTCTCGAATCATGTCTGGCCCAAGTATAAGCTTATCTGTAGACTCCTACCAACAAGTTGGTGATTTGCACGGTCTTCCGTACAAGGCTTCGAAGGGTGCTATACCGATGGTAGCTTGGTAGCTGTATTTATAGGCAAATTCCACTAAAGGAAGGTGATCCTCCCAAGTCCCTCCAAAGTCAAGAACGAAAAGTCTCAAAAGATCCTCTAAAACTCTATCCACCCTTTCCGTCTGGCCATCAGTTTGGGGGTGATAGGCCGTGCTCAAACATAACTGTGTGCCTACAGCTTCTTGCAGACTCCGCCAAAACTCACTTGTGAAGATAGGGTCTCGGTCACTAACAATGCTGGAGGGTATCCCATGGAGTTGAACTATTTCCTTGAGATAAAGAGATGCTAGAGATGAGGCAGTCCTTCTACTCTTGATAGGTATAAAGTGGGCGCTTTTAGTAAGCCTATCCACTATTACCCAAATGCTAGTGTTGCATCTTCTCGACCTTGGTAGTCCATCAATGAAGTCCATTGAAATGCTATCCCACTTCCACTGTGGGACCTCTTAAGGGTGAAGCAGTCCTACAGGTTTCTTCTGTTCCGCCTTGACCCGTTGGCAGGTCATGCACTTAGAGACGAAATCTGCCACGTCTTGCTTCATGCCGCTCCAAAAGAAAGTCCTTTTTATATCCTTGTACATCTTATCACCGATTGGGTGTATAGTCATCTTGGAATGATGCGCTTCCTCGAGAACCTTCTTTGTCAACTCCCTTGCTTGTGGGACGCATAATCTTCCATCTCGCCTCAGCCAAACCTTATCATCGATGGCGTATCTACTGAGGTGACTAGAAGTCTCACCCCTAATAAGTTTGTCAATCACATCCACAAGCTGAGGGTCTTCACGTTGTGCCGCCCCTATTGAGTCTAAGAGAGTAGGGCATACTTCGAGAGATGCTAACAAACCAGGTACAAAATCTGAGGAGGGCCTAAAGTTAAAACTGGCTATATACTCCAAGCTTTGTCTCTCTACGAAGAGTGGGCTTAAGGTCAGTTTCTTTCGGCTCAACACGTCTGCTACTACGTTGCATTTGCCAAGAGTATAGGAAATTTCAAAGTCATACGAGGCAAGAAACTCCATCCATCTTTGCTGCCTCAAGTTAATATCCTCCTACGAGAAGAGATATTTCAAAGATTTATGGTCAGTGTATAATTCAAACTTCTCACCTAGGAGATAATGGCGCCAAGACTTAAGCGCAAAGACGATGGCAGCTAACTCAAGATCATGGGTTGGGTAGTTCTTTTCGTGAACTTTCAATTATCTTCCGCCATAAGCTACTACCCTTCCTTCTTGCATTAGAACAGCGCCTAGTCCCGTTCCACATGCATCTGTGTATACTGTGAACATTTTGCTTCCATCTGGCAAAGCCAGAACTGGGGCTATTGTGAGAGCCCTTTTTAACCGTTGGAAAGCAAACTTGCAATCCAAATCCCAAGTGAAAGCCAGATTCTTCTTTGTTAGCCTTGTGAGTGGGGCTGAGATTTTCGCGAAATCCCTAATAAACTTTCAGTAAAAACCGACTAGCCCAAAAAGCTTCGAACTTCGGTTGCATTTCTTGGTGTCTTCCAATCTTGCACTGCCACCACTTTCGCGGGGTCCATGGCCAACCCCTCTTTGGACACTGTATGCCCCAGAAATCTTACTTCTTTTCTCCAGAAGTGACACTTGGAGAATTTGGCTTTTAGTTGATGGGCTCGAAGAGTTTCCATGATTTCTTTCAGATGCTGAGCATGCTTTTCCTCATTCTTTGAGAAGATTAAGATATCATCTATGAAGACAACCACAAATTTTTTGAGGAATTCTCTAAACACTCTACTCATTAGGTCTACGAAATAAGCGGGTGCGTTTGTCAAGCCGAAAGGCATGACAAGCCACTCGAAAAAACCGTTTGGGGTCCTGAACACCGTTTTATCAATGCTATCTTCAGCTACTCTTAGCTGATGGAACCCAGTTGCCAGATCAAGTTGGGAGAAGACCGTTGCACCTACAAGCTGATCAAACAAATCGTCGATTCGGGGAAGAGGGTGCCTATTTTTCTTGGTCAATTTGTTTAACTCCCTATAGTCGACGCAAAGACGAAGCGAACCGTCCGCTTTAGTTGCGAACACCACTGGAGCACCCCATTCCGAAATGCTCTATCTAATGAACCCTTTTTCGAGAAGTTCTTTAACCTGCTTACTGAGCTCCTTTCTCTCCCTTGGAGCCATGTGTCTGACAGGTAAAGCTACATGCTTTGCGTTATCCACAAGATATATGCGGAAGTCTATTTCCCGCCCGGAGGTAAGCCTTTGACCTCCTCAAAGACATCCGAATATTCCCGGACTACTCTTACTGATTGCAAATTCTCATCAGAAGCATCAAGCGACTCTAGATAACTAAGCATAACAGCATTCAAGGGATTACAAGAAATTTCTAGAGTGTTACCAAGCCGAGTCAAGAGTCTTACTACTCTTTTCTCACAATCAGGAATGGCACTATTACTGGATAACCAGTCCATGCCTAAGATCAAACCATATCCCGAGAAGCCCAAGACAAAGGCATTACAATTAAACTCAATGCTGAGGATGGAGATTTTCAAACCCAAACAAACCATTGACAAATAAGCGGAGCCCCAATTGGATTTGAAACTACTAAGGGATCTTCTACCATACTAGTGTCTAGATGTAGAGATTCTACTAAGGTAGATGAAATAAAAGAGTTTGATGCGCCAGAATCAAAAAGTGTATGAACTAGATGATCATAAATATAAACTACACTTTCTACAGAAATATTACTACCTCGTTCCTTCTGAGGTGCCACTAGTGCATGAACCTGACCCTCTGAAGTGGATCCGGCTTTCTGTCCCTGCCCTTTCTTCTTTGGGCAGTCCTTAGCTTGGTGCCCAGTCTCTCCACAATTGAAGCAACCATCCATCTTCGCCTTCCTTTTTTGGCAGTCTTTTGATATATGTTCCACAATGCCACAGAAATTACACCTTCTCTTCTCACGGTGCTTATTGTTCTTCCCTCCTTTCTTGAAGTCTGTTCTCTTTGCTTGTAGACCCTCTTTCTTCTCTTCCACCTTAGTTTCTTTCTTGTCGTGGTCTTCCTCGTGTAGTAATGCCATGTCCACCAAGCTTTCATAAGTCGCTCCCGTGGATACATGGGTCATGGCAAGGCTGTGTAGAGGCTCATTCAAACCCTTGACGAAGCGAAGTGCTTTCTTGTGTTGGGTGTTTACTAAGTCTAGCCCAAATCTGGCCAGCTGATTAAACTAATTAACATATTCCCTGATCGTCATGCTTCCCTGTTTCAGAGTTAGAAACTTCTCCATTTGCAGGCTTCTTTCTTCTTGGGAGAGGAATTTCATCTCAAACCTTGTCCTGAAATCCTCCCATGTTTCCACCGCCCGCTGAGCATTGGTAATTTCCCACCAATAGGATGCTTCATCCTTAAGAAACCATACCGCTAGTTGTATCTTTTGCCTGTCATCCACTCTAAAGATGACAAACAGATCCTCAGTCTCCTTTAGCCAGTTTCTTGCTCCTACAAAGGACTCTGTTCCATAAAAGTCTTTTCCACCCATAGCCTTAAAGTCTCTACATGTTTTTGCGAAGGAATTTCCACGAGGAGGTGGTGGAGGAGGAGGAACCGCAGCCATTGGAGGAGGGATGTCTGCTGGGCCCGCGCCATTGGCCCTTGCTTCTAAGTACCTCCTAAACCAGCCGGGAATCGACACTCCTTCCGGGAGGTTAAGGTCTCCAGACATGCTGAAACAGAAAGGAAAAATTCAAAATGAAGGATAGAGAGAGATAGATAGGGCACATGGCTTTGGGAGATTTTGTCTTTTTATAAATATAACACTTTTTTCTTGAAAAATGCTTCTTTAAACTTTCTTTTTGAAAACAATTTCAATTTTTTTTATCTTGTCTGGTAAACCAATGCTCTGATACCAAGTGAAACACCCCACCTCCGTTAAGGTCACTCACAAAGGGAATGCCTTAATTTTGGTGGAGGTTTATAAGTAAAAGCCACAGATAAACTCAAGACAGATATAAATACACATATTTTAAACAGCGGAAACCAAACAGACTTTTATTTCATCAATACGTGTTCAAAACATAACATTCCATGATTTTCTCAAAATACTTCCAACATTACAACCTCATTACTGTCTTGATTATTAAAGAAGCATAAACCATAAATAAAGTGACAAATATCCCCATAGTGATATCCAAAGCCATAGTCCGAGCAAAAGAGATCCAAAGCATACATCTACGGTCTTGGAGCTTGTAAAGAGCCTGACTGAGCTGAGCTGTTTCCTCCCTGTGGACCTGGGGGGAACGAAAGAAAAGAAGACGAAAAGAAAATAGAGTCAGACATAAAGCCTGAGTAAATCTAGTAACTCTTCAGTATGTGAATAAGAAAAGGGCATGATAGATATATACTGAAAATAGGAAAGTATCACAAGCCAAGGAAGTGTCGAATGTACTATCGCACCCATACCATATCTCTGCACCTACTTGAGTTTATTCCAACTGGCACCCCATGTTGAGGGTGAAGTGATCCCTAATTTCTAAAGATCGGCTCCTACTCGCATTAACATGTGTCATACGGCCCCCAAGAATTGTAGATACCTATGCTGGTCCCACCATGGGGTGTATCAAGACCCATGGTGGCGGCCCCGACACAAATTCTAGAAGGCATAGGTTATACTACTGGTGCCCCTAGTGCCCTGGTTGTCTGCTCCGGAGTGTGTGCATGCCCACACCCCGTTAGACCTACACTGTGCACCCACCGCCGTCGTTTTGACCGCTTACAATCAGCCCAGTAATCGTGCCCCACCCTGCCTAGTTTCAGGGTACCGTTGATACCTAACTTGGGTTACTGCTGAAACGGGTCCCTCGTTACCAGGATTTTCTAGTCAAACATGTTAAGTGGTTAAGTGTCTGTATTTACCTAACCCCACCAATCAATTCTTGTTAACATGTTGAATTTGGTTAAGTGTTATAGTTGACTTAACCCTACCATCTGTCCTTAGCCTCTTAGGAGCACCAGACCACTCACATTAGACAGGTATTGCTACGGTTACTGGATGTGCTGGTCGGTTCCGGGCAGGTTTACACCGTAGCTCAGTCTAACCTCGGGTCATTATTGGGCTTAATGCTTAACCACCCACATTGGATAGGTATTGTTGTGACTACTGGACAGCCAGGCGGTTCCGGGCAGGTTTACATCACAACTCAATCCAAACTCGGGTTAAGCATATCGTGTTTTATGAATTTACAAATTTTATTGCTTCTCAATTATATATGTAAATGTCATATCTTTTATTCTTGGGTATAACAATTCATACCGCTTAAATGTCATTGTCATTGGCATGTACCAAACATGCCAACATATATTTTCAATGTTTTACACCCAACGTTGTTACACCCGTTTGTAACGTTCGCAACATTACAACGAATGTTGGGCTCAACACAATTCGGCCCAACTTTATAAACGTGAGAAAAAAAGGGAAAATCAACAACATGTAATATTTTACAACATATAAGGGTGTGTGGCGCACATGAACTTGCAATTTAGCGATACTAACATAAATGATGGGTCATGTGAACTTGCATTCAAATCAAAGTATAACTAAGTAGGTGACATATGAAATGGCATAGTTTAGGTTTATACAAACTTGTGTTTAAACATGTTTAACTTGGCATAATGTCAAACACAAAACTAGCAAGTTGTATATTCGCCAAAATGTCCAATTATAGCATCTAATCATATAGCCTATTTCAACATGAACTTGCATAGTTTATGAAACCCAAACAATACTTGACATAGATCCAATTATACTTGCAAATAAACATGAAAATGATATCATAGGTTTTTGGTCATGTAGGCATAAAAGGTTTCAAATCTAAAACATGTTTACATAAGCCTTAATTTAGACTTAGTGAATGTATAAGGTCCATGTCATAGGCATAAACATAAAGGGATCAAATTCTAGTTTTTTCCACAAACTTGCAAGTGCCATTGTTTTCATATACAATTGTTCATTAGGCTTGCATCAATTAAATTTATGCCACAAACATCAATACACAAGTCATGATAGAACCATCACAATACATAGAATTTATACAATACAATAACACAATTCTATTTTCATTTACATCGAATCACATCACAGTTTTTATTCATATTCTGAAAGTTCACTATACTTACAACGAATGCAGAATCTTGAATTTTGGATTCTGAATTCTGAAATTGAGATGCGCTCCTTTGGGTAGACTAACGTTGCGCTGATTAATTTGATTAAACTTTTATCTTCTTCTTAATTTGATTCGTCTCTAGGCTTTTTCTCTCTTGACGGCTATGTTCAATTCCTCCCTAGCAGCATGACGACTCCTTTCTTATTTTTTTGTGTGAATTTTCAGTTGAGACTTAGGGTGTATTTATAGATTTTTAACTTGTTTTGAGCCGTCAGATGAAGACAGGAGGAATCTAGGCTATCCAAAGTTCAAAGAGCCAATCAAGAGGTGACACGTCAGCCCTCGTGACACAGAGCCCCAGAAACCCGAGCCAGAGCCAGACCTAGCCAGCCAGGTCGACCAGGCAGGTCGACACCCAGGTCGACACTATGGTCGACCTGGGGGGCCAGGTCGACACTATGGTCGACCTGGGGAGGTCGACACTATGGTCGACCTGGGGAGGTCGACACCATGGTCGACCCTATGGTCGACCTGGTCTCTGGGCGGGAATTTTCCCGCCCAGCCCAGTTTGAACCTGAAATTCGAATTTTGAAATTTAAACTGAGTTGTTTGAATTTAAATCTTATTCCGAAACTTCCGAAGGCCATAACTCCTTTATACGGAGTCCGATTCTCGCAAACTCGGACTCTATCTCAAGCAGAATTCCAAGACGAACGCAATGGCATAACCCATTTTCCTTAATTCTTTCATTTAGAATTAATTACACTTTAATATTGTGAAGCTTAACGTTATAGAATTCACGGGGTGTTACAATACACATCATCAAAAAATGGGACCATGAGAACAATTGCCGACGGAAATGTCTGTTTGTAAAGGGTTGCAACCTTTCCAATAGTCATTACCATTGCAATTCGAACAGAATCACCCATTCACGGATAGATGCCTCATTCCGGCCTATGTGTATATAGGCTTGCAAAAAAATGAAATGAAAAAGAAAAGAAAGGCCCCTTCTCCAAGACACACCTCATCTTTGTTGTATCATAGCCATCCTCCTCCAGCTAGTGCTCTGAGCACTTGGGGGCATGACTGAAAGCTCAACCGAGGGCCCGCTCAAACGCACATCAGCGACCTCATCTTCAAATGGGTCTTTCCTCCACCTGTAGGCATCACTCCTCGTTAGGAAGGCCCATACTCATACAACAGAAGCTCAGCGATGGAACTGTCAAACTCTCAACCATGGATTGAGCCGAACTCCCAAGGGCATGTGACAACGAACATCTTCACCACTACTTTACATAATTTAGTGTACAATTGATTCGTGCCTTCCGAAGGTGTTTTCCTTTCCTACAATTCGATGCATTGTAAAGGCCACTAATACCAGAGTTATCCATAGAAATGATGTTCAGTTTCCTACCTCCCTTCCATGTTTACTCCGTGCATGACGTTCATCACATGTTTGATTAATCCTCACAAACAGCTTGCGTACAAACATTCGATCGCCGCCCAGAGCATGGGAGACGGTGCCGCCATCCGAACCTCGATCCAATATCGAGGCTAAACGATATTGTCTATGTTCGGAACCCCGAGAATAGCAGCCGGCAACGCTACTTGAATCGCCGGCCCGCGGCGCAACCAAGTATAAACAACCACTAATTCGAACCTCGGACCAATGCCGAGGCCGAGGATAAATCGTTCTGCGTCTTAGTCTAGGCGACTCGGCGTCACTCGGCGACCGACTAAGATCGAAGCAAATCTCTCTTCACTGGTTGCGGGTGTCGGTCAAATCTTGGCGCAGCACCAAGACTGACCTTAAATTGTATCTCCCCGAAGCCCTAAAGGCTTAGGTGCAGCTCATGGCCACGATCGGACCCTACGGGCTGATGATCGGAGCTTTTCTACTCGTTGAATAAACGATGCTTGGCGGCTCACCCCTACCCGATGAATGACGGGAGAGCCACACACCAGATGGACCGCACAACGCGATGTCATACGCCTTCGCTATAATTGGGTTTAACCCCGGGCCACCCAAAATAGCAGGCACACAGCCTGATTTTGCAAACTACGAGTTTCTTGAGCCGAGGGAAACTTACTGAAACTAGCGCTTTGTCTCACCCCTCCGGAATAATTGACCCGGAGCACGGTATATAATCACACCCCTCTGTAATAATTAACCCAGAGCATGGTACACAATCGCTTTTTTGTTAGGTGTAACGATAAGTATGCTTATGCGAGTACGGGACGCCGGAAAACATAAGAAGAACATCCAAACACTTAACACAAATTGCGATCATTACTAATTCATATTCCATTTCACGAACACACCTCAAATAGACTACATGTCTAACATTTCTTCTTTGTGATGACAAGCTGTGCATGAAAACCACACCATACCTTTAGGGACCAAAAGCGAGGGTCACACTCGCATATACTATTGGTTTATCTAACCCAAAGTATCTTTAGTTCCTTAAAAAATTATTGATGCTACTCATCTTTCTCTTGTCTTTTCTTTTTTCTGTACAGGTTCGGCACCCGACAGGTCACAACCAGTGAGGGGCCCTTTCCCTCCAGAAGCGCCTCCCACTCCTCTACTCTTCACAAGAGCAACGGATTCAGGAGACATTAATGTGCGCCTCCCACAATCATCCCCGCTGCTTGTAATTATCGTAACTTCCCCGAGGGCGATACATGGTGACGACTTAGGGACGATGTCAGACGCGAGGGCCAATGCAGCCTGGGTTTCTCCCCGAGCCTTCTTAGCACCTAACTCCGCTCTCTTCTCATCATCTTTGGCAGTCTTCTGATCAGCTAGATCCTTGACATGGAGTCACACAGTTGCGTCTACTTCAAGTTTGCAAAGGGTCCCCTCACCCTTTTTTCAATGGGAATCATCGACGACTTCCCTTTTTCCTATCCTACTCTGAGGTCCTCTCCTTCTTCGCTCTAGTATCGACCTACTTCCTCTCCACTATAGCAAAAGATTTCTCCTCGGCATCCTGCCTAGCCTTTGCCCGCTCATCTTGTATGGCAGTCCCGTCCTGTCCCTCTTCACCTCTGGCTCCTCAAACTTTGCCACCAGCTGGGCTTCCTGATCTTCCACCATAGCTTGCATTGTTGGGATACTTACATCAGCTATGCCCATCGCACGAGCACCTCGACCTAACCACAACTTCTCCTCCTCTAAGGAGGCTCATATGAATGGGGGATCCCAAAGTCCACGGGTTCTCATATGAAAGGGGAAGCGGAATGATGCAGAGTTTCGTATTGGGTCCTCCTTCGAGGAGAGTATTAATAGCATGTATGTGAAAGCAGTAAGATTCCAGGGGATCTTGTGGGTCGAAGACTACCGCCGCGAGCTAGCCAGAACCTGGGAGAGGTTGGTCCCTTACGAGGCCTTCTTGCGTAGAGTGGACGTGAGTACTTTAGACGAGCGCCAACTTGCGAACGTCCTTTTGAACGACGATGAACGCGAGAGGCTGGAGGAGGGAAGGATGCTATTGCAGGAGGATGTTGAGAACGATAGGTTGGCGAGGCTTGCCGAAGAGAAAGGAAGTTTGTAGTGATAGGGCGCGTGGTTGTGCTAGAAGCATTCGCAGAGGGGAGTTCTCATCTGCCTCTTGACCTCGGATCTGTCATGATGAGTGGTCCCTGGGGTTCGGCCTAGAATGCTACTGAGTATAATCATGACTTCCCAACAATGGGGGATACCGGATTCACCTTATCCACTGTTGCGAGCACCATTCCTATCATTCCTACACCATCCTTTACCCTAGGTAAATTCCTTTTACCCTGCATCCCTGAGAATGAAGTGATTACCAAATTTATGGACTAAAAAAGGTTGTGTCTTTGCTTATGCAGCTCCTCCTGGGTCTATGACAATAGGGGACCACTCTCCCATGATCCCTCAAATGACTGAAACTGGGTCGGGGCTAGGGGCACAAACCATAGAGGGGGGCGATCAACTCGATACCTTTTCTGGCATAAGAATAACCTCTAGCATGGTCGACATTCTCAACGAAGAAGGAGAGGTCATCGACAGATTGAAGCCCCCCCCCCCCCGCCAAAGGCCTGGAAGAAGCCGATGTGGCTTCGATGGAGGCCCTGGTGGTAAGTCGACAGGCTAAGATTGTGGCTAAGTGCGAAGAGGTAGAGGAGAAACGAGAGCATGATGAAGCTACTAGGAAAAAAAATCCTAATGAAGACTCGGCGGGACGCTGAGGCAAGAGCTGCCGACACCGTTGCGAAGAAGCGAGTTGATGAGGAGGCTGAGAAGATGAGGGCCAATGATGAGGCCCAGAAGAAGAAGAGGAAGGATGAGGAAGCACAGCGGAGGACCATCGAGTCCCTTGAGAAAGCCAGAGCTGGTGGCGTCACGCCTCACAAGTCCTAAAAGTTTACCGCCCGGAAGGCGCCAGAGAGGCCAAGGAGAAAGCTGAGCGAGAGGGCAAGGTGGTCCCAGCAACGAGTGATGCTGTGGTCGGCCTTGCTGCTGGTGGTGCCCCCAAGCCTACACCTCCGGTCACCTTGATTGATATTACTGAGATTTGAAGTGGCGAAGGGACAGGCGAGAGACGCCTCTCGGCTTCTCATGATTCGACCACTTCCTGGAGGGGTGGAGATAGAAAGAGCGAGCATGGCAAAAAGAAGCCCCGAACTAAGGATGAACCGTTAAGCATGGAATCTGCAAAAAAGAACAAGCATAAGCACAAGAAAAGAAAGCATGGTTAGTGTTATCTATCTTAGTAGGGATTACCGTTATTTTGGTAGTGTAGGTCGATAGTTTATGCGAGTACGACCCTCGCTTTTGGTTTTTCAAGACACGGTGTGGTTCTCATGTACACCCTATCATTAGAAAGTAAAAGTGTTAGACACATGATTTTTTTTAGCGTGTGCGTATGAAAAGGAAATATTAACTAGTAAATATCGTCTTTTATGTCGAATGTTTGGATGTTCTTTTTATGTTTTCTAGCATTCTGTACTTGAATATAATTACTTATCGTGACATTTGTCACAAAAGCGATAAGGGGCTGTCTTTGGGTAAATTTTTCCAAAGAGGTGAGGTAGAGCGCTAGTTTTAGTAAGTTCCCCTCAGCTAAGGGAACACGTAGTTTGCGAAACCAGGTTGTGCTCCTGCTGTTTTGGGTGGCCCGGGGTTAAACCCAGGTATAGCGAAGGTGTAGGGCGTCGTGTTGTGCGGTTCGCCAGGTGGGTGGCTCTCCTGTCGTTCTTCGGGTTGAGGCGAGCCGCTAGACGTTGTTTATTTTGCTGTCGTAGTTTTTCAGCCTCGATCATCGGCTCGTAAGGTCTGATCGTGGCCATGGGTTGCCCCTAGCCTTGAGAGCTAAGGGGAAGAAACGATTTAAGGTCGGTCTTAGTGCTGCGCCAAGAGTCGACCGGCACCCGCAACCGGCGAAGAGAGATTTGCATCGATCTTAGTCGATGGCTAAGTGGCGCCAAGCCGCCCGGACTAGGACGTGGAATGATTTATCTTCGTCCTCGGCACTGGGTCGGGGTTCGAGTTCGTGGTTGTTTAGACTCGGTCGCGCCGCGGGCCGGCGATTCGAGTAGCGTTGCCGGCTCCCATGTTCGGGGTGTCGGGCATAGCCAAGCGTTTTAGACTCAATGTTGCCTAGAAATTGGGATGGCCGTGCTGGCTCCCGTGCGTGGGACGCCGATGCAATTTTCGCAAGCGTGAATCGTGTTGGTTGTTAGAAAACAGGGCGCATTACGTAAGAAGTAAACAACAGGGAGACAGGAAATTGAACATCATTTCTACTAATAATTTGGCAATAATAGCCTAAACAATGCCTTGGATTTTTGACAGACAGAACATTGTTTGACAATCATAAACAACCGTAAACTAAGTTATGTGAAGTAGCGGTGGAGATGTTCGCTGTTCCAGTCCCTTGGGAGTTCAGCTTCGTCGACGGTGGTGAGCCTGAAAGTTCAATCGCTGAGCTTTCAGTGCATGGAGTATGGGCCTTCCCAGCGAGGCGCAAGGCTTGTTGCAAGGGAAAACCCGCTGTAGCACGAGGTCGCCGATGTTTAGGTCCTTGTGGCAGACCCTCGAATTGAAGTATCGGGCTACCCGCTGTCATTGGGCAGCGGCTCTGACGTCTACCTCGTTCCTTTTTTCTTCCAGCAGATCGAGTGATCCCAGATGTAAATCTTGGTTTGTCTTTGGATCGAAGTATGTGACTCGATGGGATTGTAACTTGAGCTCGATGGGAATGAAGGCTTCAGATCCATATGCAAGGGCGAAAGAAGTATGGTCGGTTGCTATTTTGTGGGTGGTGCAGTAAGCCCATAGAGCCAAAGGAAGTTCGTCTGCCCACATGCCCCCAGCCTTTTCCAGATGTTTCTTGATGATAGATTTGATGACCTTATTAACCGCCTCGATTTGCCCATTGGCTTGGGGATGAGCCACCGCTGAGAATCTTTTATCGATGCCATGACGCTGACAGAAAGTTTTAAACTCGATGCTCTCGAATTGTGTGCCGTTGTCGGAGACGATAGCCTGAGGCACTTCATAGAGGGTAATGATGTTGCAGACAACAAAGTTTACCATCTTCTTCGTGGTTATGGTGGCGAGAGCTTCAGCTTCTGCCAACTTGTTGAAATAGTCCACTGCGACAACGGCGTACCGTGCCCTGCCTCTGGCCATTGGAAGAGTTCCGATGATGTCGATTCCCCACATGGCGAACAGCCATGGCTGACCATTTGAGATAGCTCAGTAGGCAGGGCTCTTAGAATTTTGGAGAAACGCTGGCACTTATCGCATTTGCGAGCGTATTCCGCGGTGTCTTGATCAAGCGTGGGCCAGTAATGACCATGTCTAAGGATTTTTCAGGCCAGGGTCTGCCCCCCAGTGCGGTCGCCACATTCGCCTTCATGCACACTGCTCATTACCTGGAGGGCATCACCGTGAGCTACACGTCGAAGCAGGGGAACGGAAAAGCCTCTACGGTAGAATATTCCGTCCATAAGAAGGTAACAGGCTGACTGGCGAGTGAGCATGCGCCTTTCCTTGTTGTGCTTTGGTAGGATCCCGTGCTATAGGTAATTTCTGATCGGCGTCATCCATGACTCGGGCTCAGGTTCGGTGCTCATTATTGTCTCGTCTTGCCCTTGCTTGATACTTGGAGAGTTGAAGACTTCAACCGGGGAGAATCCGTTAAGTACGGGTCTTCAGAGCTTTCCATTCTAGCGAAGGAATCTGCTTTTTCATTTTCCTCACGTGGGATATGGGTGATGGTGAAATGCTCGAGGCAGGCGAGTAGACGTGAACCCGGGCCAGGTATTGGGCAAGCCGTCCCTTTTTCGCCTGATATTCTCCCAGTATATATTGGACGATAAGCTGTGAATTTGAGAAGATATGGATAGTCTCAAGCTTGAGTTCGATCGCGATTCTAAGCCCGGCGATTAATGCCTCGTATTCCATGTCATTGTTAGTAGCAGGGAAATTTAGCCTTAGCGTGTAATACATTGGCCGTTCTCCAGGGGTGATGAACACGACTCCGGCCCCGGAGCACTTTCTATTAGAGGAGCGGTCTACGAACAATTTCCACTTAGCATCGGGAATTCCAGTGTTTGCCGCGGGTTCCTTCTGGGGTTCTGTGAGTTCCACAATGAAGTCAGCGAGGGGTTGGCCCAGGATGGCTCATCGGGGGATGAAGGTTATCTCGAACTGGCTTAACTCTATGCTCCACTTTAGTAATCACCTTGACGCATCGGGTCGTTGTAGGACCGGACATAGGGGCTAGTCAATGAAAACTTTTATGGGATGCGACTGGAAGTACGGTCGGGGCTTTCTAGAAGAGATCAATAGGTAGAATGACAGCTTTTCTAACTTCGGGTAGTTCTTCTCTGCCCCCGTCAGCCGCTTGTTGATATAGTAGACGGGCCGTTGAGTGCGATCCTCGAGGCGTATTAGTGCCAAGCTGATTTCCTACGCAGAAACAGCCATGTAATTGTATAAGTCCTCATGGTATATAGGCTTAGAGAGGATAGGTGTTCGCTCTAAGTGGTTCAGGAGTTCCTTGAATGCGGAGACGCACTCGGGGGTCCCCTTGAAATTGCGTTTCCCCTTTCGGAGTAAATCGAAGAATGGGATGCATTTGTCGGTGGCCTTAGAGATGAACCGACTTAAAGCAGTGACCTTTCCATTAAGACTTTGGACATCCCTGATGCTCTCGGGGATTCGGATGTCCCGAATAGCTTGGATTTTTCTGGGTTAGCTTCGATGCCCCGAGAATTAACAATGAAGCCTTATAATTTTCCTGAGGCGACTCCGAAGGAGCACTTAAGGGGGTTGAGTTTCATGTCGTACTTGCGAAGGACATCGAACATTTCAGAGAGGTCGTGGATGTGATCGCTTGATATTTTAGATTTTACTAGTATATCGTCGACGTACATCTCCGTGGACTTTCCGATTTGATTTTTAAAAAGCTGATTAACCATTCGCTGATAAGTGGCGCTGGCATTTTTAAGGCCGAAGCGCATAACACGGTAGCAGTAGAGCCCATGGTAGGTTATGAAAGAGGTATGATCATGGTCGTGGAGGCTCATCGGGATCTAGTTGTAGCCTGAGTAGGCATCCATGAAGGATAAGAGCTGGTATCCGGTGGTCGAGTCGACTAGTCGGTCGATCTTTAGGAGCGGGAAGTTGTCCTTGGGGCATGCCTTATTTAGTTCGGAGTAGTCGAGGCATGTTCGCCACTTACCATTGGCCTTCTTAATCAGAACTGGATTGGAGACCCATTCGGGATAATTGAGTCCGCAGATGAAGTCATTGTTGAGCAGACGGTCTACCTCTTCTTTGAGTGCGTGGGACCTCTCGGGCCCTAAGAAGCGGCGCTTCTGTTTAACTGGAGGTATTCTGGTAAGCCAAGGGAATGGCAAGCAATTGCGGGATCAATGCCTTTCATGTCGGAGTGGGTCCATGCAAACACATCTAAATTGGCTTTTAGGAAGCATATGAGGTCTTCTTTAATTGCTGGGTGCAGTTGTGACCCTACCTTCAACACACTTGTTGGGTCATCGAGATTGACGGGAATGTCCATTTTGGATTCGATCGGGATAGCCCTCTCGTATTCGGGTTCTTCGTCCTTCCATGGGTCGAGATCATCGGAAAGACAGGGGTAGGGTCTGAGCCAGGGCCCAGACGCCGCTAATTGCTATGCCGAGACGTTCTTGGCGCAAGAAGGAATGGGCACGGCTTTGCCCTTATCCTTACTGCACGCATTCTTCCATTCTATTGCGTAACATTCCCTGGAGCTTACTTACTCGCCCTTGATGGTTCCGATCCCATTTTCCATCGAGAATTTCATTAGTAGAGACTATGGTGCCATGTAAACTCGGAACTCGGTGAGGAAGGGGCGTCCTAGGAAGGCGTTGTAAGGGGAGCCGATGTATATGACCATGAAAGTGATAATCTGGACTTGGCTTCGGTCCACCCTCGCCCAGTTCCATGGGTAGGTCGATCATCCCTACAGGGGAACTAGAGGCCCCTTTAAAGCCGTGAATGGCAGCGTGGCATGGCTTTATGTCATTTGATTCCAACTTCATCTGGTCGTAGGCGGCCTTAAAGATGATGTTGACCGAGCTTCCCGAGTCGATTAAGACCTTCCGAACGGAAGCGGCACCGATCTAGGCAGTGATGACTAGTGGATTGGTGGTCGGTATTTCCACCCCTGTTGATTCCATTTCTCGGAAGATTATGTCGTCCCACATGGTTTTTGTAGCTTGGAATGGACGGACTCAGGGAGAGCGGAGCAGGCATCGTAAGTAGCATGTTTAATGGAACTCACATATTCCTCAATTTTTCGAAAGCTGTTGTGTATGGGGGTAAGGTCCACCACAGATGGTGTTGATCAAAATTCCTTGTCTTGGGTTAGATGGTCCTGGAGATCCCGTAGGGGCTTCTTGTGGAGCTGGCGCTAGAGGCTGCGAGTTTGCTTCGGCGGGAAAGGGCTCTTGGTCATATTGCTCGAGCCATTTCTCGCGTATAAGTTTCTCGATTGCATCCCTAAGTTGGCGGAATTCTTTGATGTCGTACCCGTATATGTCATGATATCGACAGTACCTCCTAGTGTTCTTCTCGCAATCAGTTGATTCTCTGATGCGTGTCTTCTTGTATGGCAGGGTGTTACATGTTTCCAAGTAGATCGTATCTATGTTTTCATTCAACGGGGTGTAGGTTTAGAAAGCTAAGTTAGTGCCGTGCTTTCTTAATTCCGCTGGGGCTTGCCCGTTGTTCCGTCCATCCATCTTCCATTGTTTGGTATTTTCCTTTGGGGACCTGCCCCCTGTTTTGGTCGGAGGGCTCCACGCCTCGCCTACCTCTTAAGTGGTTGTTAGCGATATCGGCTAGTGGGTCGTTGAGGTGACTTGTGGCGGAAAGCCAGTTCTGTCTTGCTTCTTCTTGCCACAGGTATTGATATGCCTTCTCATAGAAGCCATCAAGGCTCTTTGGCTGTTTTCGATCGATCCAAGCCCCAAATTATGAAGTAGGGAGGACCCCTTTTGCTAGCTGAAAGAGTATGGTCACTACACCATATCAGCCAATTTGGCACACCAGGATGTAGGCGTAAAATTGGGCTATAAGCCATATCAAATTTGATAGTGCTCAAATCCGTATCAAACTAAGTTTTGCGATCTGCACCACCCCAAACACCCTTAATTTGACCATCCATCAACGAAGTCCCTGATTAGTTCATTTAATGCGGCTTTGGACCATATGAAATTCGTATCAAATTTCCTCTCCCCTCTCGTACCGGTACATAGGCACGATCAAGTTTTGCCTTATCAAAACATTTGGCCGAATAATCCCTCTTTTTATTTTGCAATGGCGACCATCGAATACCCAAGTTAGGGTTTTGGTACTCGACCTACTTCCTTTGTCAATAATCGATCCACCGCAGTCCATGAGTTATCATCATCTCGCGATGCCTTCAGCTGACCGACAAAGCCTCAGTCCACCGTTGTCCATCCTTCTCGTCGCCTCTGGAGGTGAGTATAGATCACCGTTACATTTAAATATGAATTGGGGTTAATTTGGGTTTAATTTGAATTTGAATTGAGTTTAAATTAGGTTTAATATGCTGCTATTGTGTTTAAATTAGGTATTATCCCCAGTATTATAGTGCGGCAGTGTATTTGCTATAATTTACTTGTGTCGTATTTGTCTACCTTGAATTCAGACACTTTTGATTATGATTCCCTGCTCATTTGTGTGTATTATTGCACCATGTACACTGATCCTTATAACTGATCTGAAGTGCATGTGTATGATTTGATTTGAGAACTAAAGCATACTATTTCTGTTGACTGAGCTGCATGTATCTGGTAATTGATGTTGGGAAATTTGTGTTATTGAGTAGAAATGCCAGTGATGGATGCATGAATGAAAATAGAATGGCATTTATAGGTTGAGATTTAGTCAATTTGTTTGGTGTGTCATGTGTGTCACACTGCGTGTGAGTAAAGGCATAAAACTGCTTTTCCATTTATGACTTGCTGCATTGAACCAAGTTGCTTTGTGCTCATGTAACAAATCATTTTTGTTAGTCAACTTACGTGCAAAAATAGAAGCTGACTATTAATATAACATGTGTGTGCAACATGTAGCCTCCGTTATTTGGATAAAGCTAATAAGCATGGATGTGAGTTTGTTGATCTAAACCTCAGGTAATATCTCGCTTTTTCTATGAAAATTTATGTGTTATGGTATAGATACATGAAAATTTATGTGCAAAAATACTTCGTTTGATATCTATAACCTTTGCGGCGAGATCAGTTCGGCCACAAGATTTTGCAAGTGCACGTTTTGTTGCTGCAAACATGGCCTCAAAGTCGTAACCAGAAGCGATTTTAGATCAGGTCAAAACTAGAGTATGAGTCCATGTTTGAAGCTCTAAATAAGGCTGGTTAAGGGCGAATAGGGCTGGTTAAGGGCGATTGAAAGAGTATATGCAGCAGTTTAGGATCGTGTAGTATGAAGAATAGGATATAATATCTATATAGCAGAGTAGAAAGCAGTAAATCACACAGTCGATTTATACTGGTTCGGACCACTGTCCTACGTCCAGTCCCAGACTCACTTCTGGTATTTCACTAACACTAAAACCCTCACTTCGCCCAGAGGAATAGGTTCACAATTACCCGAACCATTGAACGGGATTTTTTGCCTCAACCACTGAAGAGGACTTAACAATTACAAAGGTTTTTGACTTTTGAATGTGTTCCAAACAACACTGAGTAGTCACAATATAGTACAACACTCCTATAGCCCTCACAAATGGTATTTTAGTGGATGTGCAATGGGTAGGATTAATAGTAGATCGATTATAAAGGATGTGAATGAAAATAATCGATCTTTTTAATAGAATTTGAGAGAATGATAGTTGTAGAGCAATTTTAGAGCAAAATCAATAGATTTGATCAAAGTAGTTGTTGTAAAATCAATGGAGATGTTTGGGGCTTATATAATGATGAAGGGATGTCATTACAATAGTCACAACCCTTCTGAAAGATAAAAACACTGAAAAGATTTGGTGAAAAAACGAAATGTCTTTTCATAAAATATAGCCGTTATTTACAGCACTTAAGACAGCACTGAACCGTAGCGTTTGTCCCAAAAACGCTATCATATGTCTATTCAAAATATAGCCGTCATACCCTTTCATAGCGTTTCCGAATATAGCCGTTATGACCTTTAATAGCGTTTCTGGACAAAATGCTACCGTTTTCTGCTGCGAAAAATTCTGCAAAAACAACCTTCTATATTCATCATTTTTTGACTTTTTTTTATCGTTTTTCTTCCAATAAAAAATTATGAAAAATGCTTTATGATATATTAGATGTTATGTAGAAATTTTAGGTGATTTGAAGTTAATTTGTGGGGCTTTAACAATTCTAGACTATAATGACTTTATGTACACTCAACTTATGATATGCATTCTTTTGAAGCTCTTGAGTCTGTTTCTTCTTGTCATCTTCCATCATTAGAGTTCAAATAGATTTTCAATCACCATAATAGATATTCAAATGCTTGAACACTACATAATTGATTAGCATCCTTCATGTATACGCTTTTATCCTCTTTTGTACTGTGTATCTTCATGTTGAACGTATTTTCTTTTCTCTTTTTGATACCCATGTACCTGCAAGTTAGCTCAGAAGTTCTTTGATATAAATGTACAGTTGTTGCCATCAAAATCCAACAATATAGCTTCCAACATTCTCCCCCTTTTTGATGATGACAACTATACAATTTACAACTATATATTCATTCTATAAAATATCATTGTTACCAAAGCTCCCTTTAAGTATAACGTCTCCCTCTATCAATATATACATGAATTTCTCCCCCTTTGTCATTATAAAAAAGAATGAGGAAATAAATATTTTTTCCTTTTTTCATATTCATATACATATATATATATATATATATATATATATATATATATATAGTTTTTGAGTGTGTGATATTTGAGGATAGATTTGAATATAAAAACACAAACTAATATCACATAAAAAAAAATCTTGAATAAACATTCACCTCCATTTTGATTGATGATAGAATCTTGCACTATCATCGTCTTGTCTTTATCTTCTCCCCCTCAACGTGTGATATATGAAAATTTCTCCCCCTGAGTATGTGATTATTATATTTCCAGATTTCCTGATTTAACTTTAAGCTCAGTTTTTAAAGATATTAGAGATACTGAAATACCCTCTTTTTTTGTTGTGGTGTACCAGCAACAAATATTATATAAATACTTTGGTACCCACTTCTTCCGTTAGGGTCCAGGGGTTAGATAGAAGGTAACCATACCCATGAGGGTTTAATGGTACCTTTGAAAATAAATTTTTTATTTTTAACTACTGAATCAAAATAACAATCTATATATTTTTCTCTGTTTTTCCAATTTACAGGAACCAAAATACTTAGATAGTTTCTAATAGTATTTCCTGTTGTACTTCTATTATAAATGTTTCTAGTCATAGAAGCATTTGAATTTCTATAGAAATTTGATCTTCGAGTTACACGTGCTTTAGTACTAGCAGTTAAATTTTTGTAATACATGAAGGCATATCTAGTACTAGTTCTATGATTAGTTTATTATACCCTAAGCCACTTTTATGGTGTAAAGGTCTAGAGCAAGATAGAATATCATTTAAATCATTTCGACCTTTATTAAATTTTACGAACTTATTCGTACATTTTTCAAATTTGATTCCAAAGTCGCGATTGAAATTTTCAAAAGAATTCTTGCAATCTTTTAAACCAATTTTTTTATTTAATTTAGAATTCTCCCTTTTTAAAGTACTATTATCATTTTCGAGACGACAAATTTGTGATCCTGAATTAACTAAAGAAGAGTGTAATTTTTCAAAATTTTCATTCGAATCAGATGTCTCATTTTGCAAAGTATTATTATTAACCTTTAAAAACTCATATTCTTTAGATAATTCTAAATTCTTTTCAGTTAAAGCTCCATTCTCTTTTTCAAGAGACGAAACTAAAGAATTAGAATTATTTAAAGAATCTTCTAATGATTCATTTCTATTTTTCAAGAGATCGATTTCCTTTAAAAGAACATTGTTTTTATCTTCTAGTCGCTCATTTTCTTTTTGAAGGAAATCCTTTTGAAATACAAGCTCTTCTATGGTATTTTCAAAACATTTGGCTTATTTGACTAAAAAATTGTTTTCTTCTTTTAATTTGGAATTTTCTTGCTCACAATTTTTAGACTTGGCTAAAATAATTGCATCAAGTTTACCCAAACTTTTAAAATCTTTTAATAATTTTTCGTGGTCTAATAAAAGATCTTTATATAATGAATCCTCACATACCGATTGTGATCTCACTTTAGCCATTAAACATTTTCTCTCTTGGTCCATCGCTTCTGCTTTGTTGTTCTTCCACTTTCTAATGCCTTTACTAGATTTCTTTATTGCCATTTATTCTAGGATGTTGTTACGATCTCTAGAATACCAAGCTCTGATACCAATTGAAAGAGTATATGCAGCATTTTAGGATCGTGTAGTATGAAGAATAGGATATAATATCTATATAGCAGAGTAGAAACCAGTAAATCACATAGTCGATTTATACTGGTTCGGACCACTGTGCTACGTCCAGTCCCAGACTCACTTCTGGTATTTCACTAACACTAAAACCCTCACTTCACCCGGAGGAATAGGTTCACAATTACCCGAACCACTGAACGGGATTTCTTGCCTCAACCACTGAAGAGGACTTAACAATTACAAAGGTTTTTGACTTTTGAATGTGTTCCAAACAACACTGAGTAGTCACAATATAGTACAACACTCCTATAGCCCTCACAAATGATATTTTAGTGGACGTGTAAAGGGTAGGATTAATAGTAGATCGATTATAAAGGATGTGAATGAAAATAATCGATCTTTTTAATAGAATTTGAGAGAATGGTAGTTGTAGAGCAATTTTAGAGCAAAATCAATAGATTTGATCAAGTAGTTGTTGTAAAATCAATGGAGATGTTTGGGGCTTATATAATGATGAAGGGATGTCATTAGAATAGTCACAACCCTTATGAAAGATCAAAAAACTGAAAAGATTTGGTGTAAAAACGAAGTGTCTTTTCATAAAATATAGCCGTTATTTACAGCACTTAAGACAGCACTGAACAGTAGCGTTTGGCCCAAAAACGCTATCATATGTCTATTCAAAATATAGTTGTCATACCCTTTCATAGCGTTTCGGAATATAGCCATTATAACCTTTAATAGCGTTTCTAGACAAAATGCTATCGTTTTCGGCTGCGAAAAATTCTGCAAAAACAGCCTTCTATATTCATCATTTTTTGACTTTTTTTTATCGTTTTTCTTGCAATAAAAAATTCCAAAAAATTATGAAAAATGCTTTATGATATATTAGATGTTATGTAGAAATTTTAGGTGATTTGAAGTTAATTTGTAGGTCTTTAACAATTCTAGACTATAATGACTTTATGTACACTCAACTTATGATATGCATTCTTCTGAAGCTCTTGAGTCTGTTTCTTCTTGTCTTCTTCCATCATTAGAGTTCAAATAGATTTTCAATCACCATAATAGATATTCAAATGCTTGAACACTACATAATTGATTAGCATCCTTCATGTATACGCTTTTATCCTCTTTTGTACTGTGTATCTTCATGTTGAACGTATTTTCTTTTCTCTTTTTGATACCCATGTACCTGCAAGTTAGCTCAAAAGTTCTTTGATATAATTGTACAGTTGTTGCCATCAAAATCCAAAAATATAGCTTCCAACAGCGACCACTCGTAGAACTTGCTAATGCTATGTTATATCTACATTGCAGCCAAGTGACAATAATGAGAGTTATAACAATGTGGACATATCCTCTATATTGCTCTTTAATTAGGCTATAACAACTGTCTTTAATCAAGACTTAGTCTCGATTGAACAAGTAAAAATGTTGTAGACTTGCAATATTCAACTACTAATGAAAATAATAATGTGGACATATATCCTATCCTAAACTATGCGGTTTGCACTTTTTTACAGGTCTTTGTAGTGTACATGCTATATGCTATTCAAGCTAACTTATTACCAGGCCTTGGATAGAATAGTGTGTTGATCTTCCTGAAGGGTTCCTTCTTATCTTGGATAGAATGCAATGTTTGGTGGATGTTCATCTTGAAGGAAGCATTGATTCAACAAGCTCACGACGCCGGTTCGGGTATTTATCACAGCTTATTGTAATGTAACATTATGTATCTTCTTTAGTGTAATGAAACAGCGTGTACGTATTTATTGTAATGTAATCAAATAGCATGTATCATTATATATTGTAATGTAATGAAATATTTCATACAAATGTTTCGTTTACTGTTACAATTGTGAACAAGTGTATCATGTGTTATATATGCTTAGTGTTACAAATAATATGTGTTGTAGTTCTGCTTATATATATATATTTGTGTGTGTATATATATAAGATACGGTTTTTGCTGTAACTACATATACTTTAGATACAGCTAATAGCCGTATGTTAATCCATTGAGATACGGGTTAAAGCCGTATCTAATAATTTAACATGCCACTTTTTGATACGGCTATTTACCGTGCCCAACAGCTTTAGATACGGCTAAAACACAGCCTAATCAGCGTATATGGTGTAGTGGGTGCGTGGATCTAGATCTTCGACCTCAATGAGAGCTATGTTAAACCGGGAAAGGTAGCTCCTATGCGACTCGGCGGACCCCTAGTATAGGTTGGATAAGGTGAGGGCATTCTTCGGAGTTGGGATATGCACCCTGAATTTCTTGACCAGTTCTGTCGCTAGTTGCCCGAAGTTGTTAATGGAATCGAGAGGGAGGCGGGAGAACCAAAGTAGAGCTGTACCGAACAGGAAGACCGGGAAGCATTTACATTTGGCTAGATCGTCGCCCCGGCTCGAGTCCATTTGCCATTCATAGCAATTCAAGAAGGCATAAGGATCCATGGTTCCATCATAGAGTCGAATTTGTGGCATGCTAAAACGCCTTGGTCATTCGGCTTCATTTACTCATCTTGTGAAGGGGTTACGCCTGATGTGAGCTTCCCATGCGCCGTGCACGCCTCCTCTCATCTCCCTCGTGACCCTTTGGATCATGTCTGGGAGATAGGTCGGATGCAGATCCTCCATCGGTATCCAAGGGTTTTGACGTGGTTCCGGAGTCCTGTTGCGAGATCACCATCTATGGTGGATGTCCGGATCGTCTTCCTCCATGTCCTCGACATCTATGACTGGGTCCACGTGCGGACGTTGAGGTGGAGCGGGTTGATGCGGGTCCTGTTCAACAGGAGCGTAAGCCGTTGTGTTAGCGGGCCCTTCACCCTGATTAACGAACGTCAGGTTGTGTCGAGGAAGAAGTTGGTTCTTAGGATCCGGTTCGTCATTGATAATCAAGCAAGAGCGGTCTCGGTACCTTGCTCCCTCACTGTATGTGACTGTAGTTCGGTCATTGTTGCCATTCCCATTTCCGTTGGCATGACCGTTACCATTATCGAGAGAATTGGTGCGAGCGGCGACATGGTTGATGAGGGTGATCCTCCTCCTTTTGTGTGGGCCCATTGATTTGGAAGAGGAAGTTTCCGATGCAGTTGGTCGGGGTTGAGCATTGTTCCGAGCCAATTGGAGTTGAGCAACAACG
The DNA here is from genome assembly GCA_030737875.1 of Allium sativum. Classification (NCBI taxonomy): domain Eukaryota; kingdom Viridiplantae; phylum Streptophyta; class Magnoliopsida; order Asparagales; family Amaryllidaceae; genus Allium; species Allium sativum. Next base: position 12,070,838 of record CM060917.1, read on the forward strand.
CGTTGACTTTCTTGAAGTTGGCGCATAAGATCAATGTTATCCCTTAGTGCTTGGTTGAGCTCGACCGTGGAGTTTTCATATCTTTCATTAAGCGCGCGGATTTGAGCTCGAGTAACGGGCACTTCGGGGTCCACAATAGGAGGGATGGTTTCATTAGGGGCTGGGACATCTACTGGTTGAGGTTGTTGGGAGGTACCGTCCTCGGCTACGGCTAAAGAGCCGACCATTGCGTTCTTTGACATCTTTACCATCATAAGCGGAACCAACATCGGGTTGAGCAAGGAACCCTAAGCTCGTCGAAGTCGAGATGGCAGTGCGGAAGAAAGACGCAAAACTTGAGTTCAGTTCTCAGTGAAAGCACTAAATGTTGACGGCAAAAAATGTCGTAAACACCAAAGATTCCTATTACTAGGAATAGTTAATTTGGTCGCAAGACTAAGTAAGATAAAGGGGTAAATGACACAAGAATTTTTAGTGGTTCGGCCGCGGATTAGGCCTACGTCCACTTTGGAAGGATGTTGAACTTTTATTAATTACTCAATAATTACAAGGTAGAGAGCCATGCTCACTACATTCACTTTCATAATTGAAATATGCTAGGTATTTGGGAAAAAGAATATTTAATTCTCCATCTTCCCCAAATAGGAGATGCCACTAATGGAGTTCATGAAGCTCTAGGGAGGTCTCAAGCGAAGAAAATCCAACCCCTTTGAAGTGTGGGGCCATAGGCTATTTATAGGAGTGGGAGTAGGTAATATTAGGTGAAAAGGGGGAGCACATGCAAGAAATTCGAGCCCGCACCAAAGCACCAAATGTTGAAGGCAAAAAATGTCGTAAACACCAAAGATTCCTATTACTAGGAATAGTTAATTTCGTTGCAAGACTAAGTAAGAGAAAGTGGTAAATGACACAAGAATTTTTAGTAGCTCAGCCGCGGATTAGGCCTACGTCCACTTTGGAAGGATGTTGAACTTTTATTAATCACTCAAGAATTACAAGGTAGAGCCACGCTCACTACATTCACTTTCATAATTGAAATATGCTAGGTATTTGGAAAAAAGAATATTTAATTCTCCTTCTTCCCCAAATAGGAGATGCCATTAATGGAGTCCATGAAGCTCTAGGGAGAGGTCTCAAGTGAAGAAAATCCAACCCCTTTGAAGTGTGGGGCCATGGGCTATTTATAGGAGTGGGAGTAGGTAGGATTAGGTGAAAAGGGGGACCACATGCAGGAAATTCGAGCCCGCACCCTTGCGCCTCGAAATTTCAAACCCCGTTAATGGTTCGAAATTTCGAGTCCTTGGGTTCGAAATTTCAAACCTGGTGGGTTCAAAATTTCAAACCCAAATGCGGGCGCGAAAACTCGCACCGCTGGGCTCGAGATCTCGAACCCAGCCGTGGGCACAAGATTTCACGCCCGCTGGGCTCGGTATCTCGAGCCCAGCTGTGGTTGCGAGATTTCGCACCCGCTGGGCTCGAGACCTCGCACCCATTGGGTTCGAAATTTCAAACCCAGGCTTGGGTTCAAAATTTGGAACCTAGGCATGGGTGTGAGAATTCGCACCCAGCTGGGTGCGAATTCTGTGTCATGCCCGGGTGAGGCTCCTCCGAAGGGCGCGAGGGCCTCGGGACAGGGTGGTTGAGGCTCGTAACTCCTTCGGTGTCTAAGGCCTTGGTTTGCGGATGTTTTCTGCATGCCGTGAGGCCATAGACGGTTTAATCGCTTCTAGATCATGTATCCTTCACTCCTGTGTGTTCCCTTTTGACCTCTTGTTCACGTGGTATGTTGAATCGAGCGTGTTTGATGCTCCCCTGGGAACCGAACCAAAAAGCTAGTTAACAGTAACACTTTTTTCAACAAAAATCAATGAACAATGTAATATACAAGAGATAGACAGTTTGTCTACCTGCTACAGGAATTTTACAGAGCTATGATACAAATGAAATAGTTTAGAACTAACTAGTATTTCATCATGCAATGTGCAACTTAGTAAACAGAAAATGCAGCTAATATGACCAAAAGAAACACAACATCAAGCTATCGAGGCTGTCTCGTTCACAATTCCAAGTGAAAACAAACACAGCGCCACAAGGCGAATCACCAAATGCCAAAAGCAACAAACCAGCACTCACCACTCACAAAGCACAGTTGCAAAGCAGTCTACTTTATCTTCACAAGCACAAACAACTAAGAAACATTGCATTCACAGAATGGAGAAATCACATGAGAAAATAACCTGCTCATAACCAAGGCAAGCAGGTGACGATCAGCTGAAAAAGACGAACAAGTATACCCTAAATAACTACCAAACACTATGTCTAACCAAGCATTGATTATCAAAACAACATGACCTCCAGTCACACATCGAGAGCACTACAACCAGACATAGAAACAACGAGTGGCTCCCACACCAAATCTCCAATTGCATAAAATAAAACCGACAATAAACACATTAGCAACTACCACACACAACTCAAGTCAAGACACCGTAATAAGCACACACCATCCGACCGAACTAAGCAAGACGGAATCAGCCAAACCAAACATAACCTGAACAATTAACCACTGTCGCAAGCACCCAAAAACCAAAAATTGCCAAAAACTCACCAACACGTTACCAATGCAAACCACAACCCGATGGGTCTGCCTTTCGATGATCTTCAAGAAAATATGAGATCTAGCGCCGCTATGGGAGCTAGATATGTATGTCGAGATGTGACTTAGATGACTGCCATAGAAATACAGTTGTTGATCAGTGGGACCACCGCGAGAAGGATCAGGGATGGGTATGGATTCATAGAGGCGATCTGGGAAAGAGGAGAGGTGACACATGAGATAGCTGGTAGGAAAGCTAAGACGATTTTGATTATAACTAGCGTTAGAATTAAGAGGGTTATAATCCACGATAGCAAAAACTAGTTAGCGAATAGAGTGTTCGGGCAGATGAAAAAGCATGGAGGATTTTGAAAGCGCTAAAGGAATGGCGAACAGAAATTGGTAAAAGGAAGAATCGAAGAAAGAGAAGGCTGATTAGCCGGTCGCCATGGAGAAGATAGCCACCTGCGGAATTTCAAAATACCCAAAAAGTATCTATCATAAAACTTTGTAAATTAGGTCTCTGTTTTTCGAAAATCAGCAAAAATCATTAAAATTCAATGTAAAAAACTACCAAACATCGAATCTTAATTCAATATATGATCATCTTCGTATTCATGTAAAATAAGTACAAGAAAATGCTTCAAAAATATCACAACAGAGGAAAATGCATGAAACCTGCAATTTTTTTTTTTTTTGAAAAATTGCATATTCTAATGCAAATTTTGCTAACTACTTCAAATTTCAATTTCAATGCCTAAACTTATTCGAACATCACATTATTGCAGAAAAATCATCAAAAACAAAAATGATGTACATTGCATACAAATGAAAAATATATCTTTTAGTAAAAAATTAGGAATGACATCTACTATTTTGAAAACCTGCAGACATGTCTGTAGTTCTTCATTCACCGAGACACATCTGCAATATAATAAATGATTGTTTCCATTTGATATTGTTTCAGATTTAGAAATCTAAAATAGTGAAAATAAATATATTTTTGCTTCAGATTAAATTTGCGTCGGTCGTAACAGGTTAAGCAACTGATGCAACACATCAAGGTTATACTAATATTGTTTTTTGAATTTGTTCATTTGCATCGATCGTTTAAAAATACTGACGCAATACACCCATTTTTTGAAAAGCAAATGTAGCCGTTTGCATATATTCTAGCATCGGCAATAGATAACGACCGATGCACATCATCATCATTTGCATCAATCGTTTAACTGATGCAATAAAAATTTGTCAGTTGCATCATCTTCACTTTTATCTGTTGAATAACCGACATAACAGAGGTTAACAAAACCCGATGCAAATGAGCTTTTTTGTAGTAATGTCTTACAAATTAATATCATATTTAACTTGATTTATTCCACCCAAATAACCCATTTATCAAAATCGACTCTTTAATCCAAGTTCAAGATCAAATCCTGATTTTAAAACTTAATCTAAATTACTATGACTAACCTGGATCTTATAGTTAATAAATTTATTAACTGCAAAAATTAATTATCTTGAATAAATTTAGTAAAATGATTAATTTACATCAAAACCTCATCATTAAATAAATGTTTTAACTTCTAGATCGCATTTAAAGAGTAATTAATAAGTCTAATCCTCGTTATCAAAACAATTAATTAGTTTAAATCCCTTATTTAAAATAATTAATTAACTTTAATATATCACTATATAAATTAATTAATTTATAGTATGCAAGAACTAGTTTGAGTATTATAGTTGTAGTCTGATTCTCAAGTTATTGAGATTCTTGGACTTAAGATGAAATAGGGCCTACATTAACATCACTAGTAGCAACAACCATTGTAGAGTTATTAGTTAACCAATAGTACTTGAACTCTTTAATATTTCATCTAATATCATAGCAAGGAATCCAAATTTGTTAAGATCTAAGTCGTATCCTTTCGGGTATTCGTTTGTTAGTTCGATACAAATATTCCAAATTCTGTAAGGAAGCCTAATTATCTTGCTTTTTTCAAAACTGAAAAGATGGCAGGCTACTTCGATGGTAAGAAATAATATCACTAATCATATTGTTGATAGAATTGATTGACATCATTATATCGCTTAATTCATGGATTCGAAGGTCTCGATCGAATGCTCCAATTCTACTATAAGCTAAGATGTTCAATCGAATTAGGATCTTTCGATAGATGACAGTCAAAATTTTCTCATCTTGAAGCTTTGATACCAATTTGTTATGCCAGTTTGTTCATTAGCCATAACAACTGATGGAGGGTGAGTGTAGAGGTTGATAACAGGGAATTGGAGGAGGAATGAGAGAGAGGAGAGGGTAGGGAAGAAATGCAAGGGAATTTTAGATAGAATTATTGAGTGGAGCAAGAGGTTCGAGAGGGCAGGAAGAAGAAGATGATTAGAAAAGATGATCAGAAAAACAGGAGAAGAAAATGCAGATGTAGATATCAGTGTTGGACCTGAGTGAATTGTGGCCCCATGACAAAAAAATTCATAGAAGGCAAAATTTATGTGAAAAACATGAAAACAAGAGCAAAAGATGATCAAAGAATAAGGGTGTTTTATTGACACTCCAACAATTGCTAAGGGGGTCATATTTTAAATACACTCCACCTTTTGAAAAATTGTTAAGGGGATACACAAACATATTATTTCACACTACTCAATATTCCCGGATTGCCCCTTCAACTTAGATTTTAAAAAACTTATTTGACAAGGGAAACCGAATTAAAATAAGCAATTCGTCGCCACTGCACTGAATTCAGGACGTAATCAATTAGGTATGTATTCGATAGTGATATGTCGAAAATTAATAATCATTTCGGTGCATTGCCTTCATAATTATAAAATTCGGCATATTTATGTCAACAACAAAAAAAATAGTTCGATCCTATTCCCCCGATAACGCTTATCTTTTAGGGTATAAAAAATCGATATATGCGAATTGAAAAAAATACTATGGCCTTTGCAATATTTTCAAATGTAAATTACCTTTATTTATTACGGGGCTAAATAGGTAATAAGGTAAATTACCTATATTTGTTAAGGAGCTACTTTCCTCATTTGTACTCCCCTTAACAATTTTTGAAAAAATAAAAAATTGGCCTCCCCTTAACAATATTTGGAGTGTCAATAACAATGCCCAAGAATAAAGAGTAGAATTATCCAACAGCTAACATGTTGGGAATCAAACCAATGTGACACAGCACAAGAGCAACAGTTGCTACTTTTCAATCAATGCTTCTTCACACACTTGTTAGATATCCATCTTTATTAGAAAGTCCGAAATTTTGAGACTGCTCACCACCTTCTACCTCCTCCTCCTCGGTCCGGGGCCCTAGGCGGCCTATGCCTAGAGCCGGGCCTGGTAGACATTCAGAATATAGATTAATCACGAGTAACAAGAGGAATTTCTTTATTTCAACATGCATGCATACTAAATTATCATTTACAACCCGCTGTATATATAGCTACCAAACCAATAACGCAAATTCAACCAGCGGGTTAATACACATAACCCTAACTACATAAAGAAAACCTAAATCTGATTAGGATTTATACACGCACGTGTTCACATGTGCATGTGCACACCTGCAATACCCTTAGTTATAGACACCAGATCTTATGTAGGATCACTCCCCTTGTCACTACTATAAATAAAAACATTAAAGGCCTTTAAACATCCCTCATATTTTAAATAGAGACAAAAAGTTTTGTTGAAGTGCCTTTATTTACAGTGAGACGCAAAATAGCTTCTGCACCTATAAATGCCATCCCAAAAGAAATATAGAGGCGGACAGTTCATTTTATTTGCCTCTATTATACCATGTGCCACGCAAGCAGAAATATATTAGAATCTCATTAGAGGCAAATACAAATGCCTCTAAACTTTAAAGTACAACAAAGATTATATGCATATGTCACTGTTACTTCATTTAAAGCTCCCAAGGCTTATGCAAATAATAAAAAACAATATATCAATAAATGCAGTAACATAATAACGTTTTCAAACTAAGATTATAAAAAATAGCATGGACTTTCATACTGCAAAGAAAACATGTTGTAACATATTGTTCAACATAGTGAACGTGCTGTAACACTCAAGATAATAAACAAGATAATACACAATAATATCATTAATCAAGCATAGCTAGCATTCGAAAAAATGTTATACATGTTCATTTTGAAAAGCACAATAGACATTGGAAGCTCAGTAAATATTTATCCTAACAAAAATATGCTTCAAATTAACCAGAATATCTCTAAAGGAGAACAAAATGGTATGTTCCATATAAGATGAAACCATTTTTCTTGTCCGATGTGGAGGCCAACATTGTTTTAAATCCATACTGAAAATTAAATTGATTAACTATTTGAAATTAGATAGGATTGAGGTGCTTATAAGCCAGGCAATTTCAATGAAAGCTAAAAAAAAGGAGGACAGAACATGCATAAAATGAGGATATTGATATTTAAAATAATGTATTATTTCTTTTATTATATATGGTGCATCGACCCTATCATTCAAATACAAAAATAAGCATATCATAATTCATAATTATATGAATTGAATTTTAAGTGCAAAGAATTTATAAAATTATGATATGTACCAAGCTGCACCCATGTCAACGGGAAAACTAAAATTGTAGTTGCTATGTGCTTGACCATCAATTCTATCTGTTGCTTCCAACAACATCGCCTAACAACAAATAAATGAGCACATCAAAAATTATATGATAATCAATGAAAGTAAATTGATCATTTAGTATTCAGACTATATTTACGAAGATGCATTTGAAGAGAAAGAGCAGCAACATGCAAAACTGTTGCTAATGACAATGGCAAAAGGAGAGGGAGAAGAATTCATCTCGACTAATGAACAATATGAACCTGTAATTAGGTAAAATTTTAATTATATATTACTACTCGAGTTAGATACAAATACAAATTAAAGGGATAAAAGCGGCTGGGAACATTAAGCAGTAAAATCAACAAATTTAACCATGCTTTGTCACGTGCCAAATTTTGACTAGCCAGCAAAAGATCTTAACGGCAGATATAAAGATATGGTAACATCGGATTACTACCAGTTATTTCATAAGTTTGTTAAACTCAAAACCATTATTTGTGTGAAAATGCAAACTCATTTTGTATAAAACATAGCAAACATGTGATATTGGAAACTATTGCAAGTACGTTGTTTCATGGTAAACTTAAAAGATTCAAGCATTAAACTAAACAGTAATCTAAACACTACACTGCAAGTTTTGTTATAAGTCTGTATTGTGGAATGGCAAATGCAAATATTGACCAACGTGTATACGTAAATAAATTTCATATCTTTAATTCACCTAATTAGCAGCTTCATATGGTCCAGTATTTGAGGCAAGTGGAAGATGACCATGTTAAAGGATATCCAATAAGTTTCGCAACAAATAAGTTCTTCATATTTACAAATTCAAATTTGGAGCGTGACAACACTATAGGATCTCCGAATATGACCATGAAGACAGAAGACCATTTGTTAAAATAAGCATGGACATGTTTGTTATACCATGCATTATAAAGTTAGGTGATTGGTCAAATTATGGTAACAAGGGTTAGAAATGTAATCATAAGAGAGGTACAACCATATGACAAAAAATTAAATCATTTATTTAATTAAACTATATGATGTGGAGCACAACATCAGCAAGTTTTGTTGATCCGTACCGATCCACTAAGAGCGATCAATACCACTTCCTAACTATGAAAGTTGGTATCTTCTAACTTTCATACCTTGATTCATCTTGTAGTTGGCTTCGTGACTCTAAGTTTGTAACTGCTTGCAACGTACTTAGCTTGTTTCTAAGTCCCAAGGATTAATTTATGGCAAGGATCGACACTTGAAATAGGCTCTTAATTAGCATCAAAGAGGAAAAATTCCACGTTATATCATTACGACGAGACCTGAGGTGTGCATAAATTTAAGGAGGAATGTCTTAAAACTTGCAACATTACAAGGAAAATCGCAAATAGCGATAGATTTTCAGCAGCAGAAAATTCCATTGCAAATTAGCAACGGATTTCGTGGAAATTGTAAGTGATATTTTCTAGGATTTTTTATTTTAACTTGTTTTAAAATATTACCATCGAGTTCTGATTTCTTCGCTAAACCAGAACGAAATCCCTTGTACCCAATATCCCCTGTCTCCCTGTAACCAACCAATCAGGATCCCCTGAATTCCATCTTTTGTAATTAAACCATCGGACTTAATTGCAAAAAAGTGGAAATTAGAGATTTTGATTGGTTGGGCATAAAGTGAACAGAGGACTTGGGTACATGTAATTTTCTCTTCGCTAAACCATATCAAATTGCAATGGTTTAACGTCATCATTTTTTCATCGCTAAATTCCGTTGTAATTTAAGACAATTTACCATCATGTATTTTTTGAAGCTATTTTACAGAAGGTTTTCAAGGGATTTGCAAGAAACTGGCTTGCTTATTCTTCATAAATGTTATACTTTTATGTTTTAATAAGTAATTGATAAGTAAATATAAACTTTAAATAATCAGTGTTAATAATAATATACTAATAACAAAAAATAAATAATTACTATTAATAATAAATAAAGTTCAATAGTTATAATTGATTAATTAATAATCACTAAATGATAAAGAGGTAATAGTGATTAATAATGTAGATTAATAAGTAATCTTTAATAATCAATGATTAATAAGTAAAATTTAATAATTTAGAAGTAAAATTTATTATCTAGTATCTAAATTCAATAATTATAACTGATAATTATGTTTAATACGTAATAATTCAAAAAATTAAAACTTTCATATTTTCGAAAATAGATATAAAGTTTAAATATAATCTTTTGAAGTTTTCATAATTTTGAAATAAATATGAAATTTTGAAAAATGTTCAAAAAATTTAAATAAGAAATTTCATAAATATTAAAGAATTCCAAAATTCAAAAAATATAAACATTAACATACTAGTTATTATTTCCATGCCCATTTACAACTTTCACATGTAATTATCTTCTCTCACACCTAATAAGTGTTGAATATGTTTTCAATTGTGTTGAATTGGTTAATAATTACACATTGAACGTCGCGTATTTTTTAAAAACTGACATATTTCTAATACTCAATTATATAACAAATAATAACTAATATATCTAAAAATTATTAGTTATGAAGTAAATTTTTATTGAGTGATTAATTAGTAACATGTAATAGTTAATATTAAATATAGAATATTAAGTAATTTTAATTTTGGAACGCATTTAGATTACTAGTCATATCATTCTTTGTCCACGTATCAAGAACATCGGTATGGGCTTATTTGATCACAATTTATACTTGAACGATATTCCAATAATTTTTTTATTAAAAAAAACTAGTTAAAATTGTTACATAGGCCCAAGGCCTAATACCCAAATAAAACGGGTAAATACCCAAAAAGATAACGCTATAAACAAAACCGACACATACCAATAGATTAAAAACCCGAACCCTAAAATGAAATCCAGGGCATGGCGGATCCTGAAGCGATTAGCTTAAAATCTTCTTCTAAAATAAGAGAAATCATGGTCGTGTTGGAACTTCCAATTCTTTGTAATGCTTGTCTGAGCCTCTATGCTTCTCAAGTTCCTCATGAATATCGTAAATTGGGCTATAATCGATATTGCTCTGAATATTTTGAGGAAGAAGCACGATGTCAGTCTTCCTATTTGTACTTTGAAACTTCCTGATATTAAGATGTAAAAGATCTGTCGCTTGAACGTCCATATCTGGGATAGAAGCATCAAAAATGCTCAGATAATGGAGATGTCTTAGCATCCAAGCTTGCTGATAGTAAGTTTTTTCTGTATTTCTTTGACTGTTTTTGTTCTATACACCATCTCACCTTACATACGAAATGAATATGTGATTAAGATCTCGTTGCCTTAATCGATTCTTTCTTAGAAGCAGGTTTTTTTAACTATTTGATTTTTCATTATCGACATATTTTTAGTTTTGATATGAATTTAAAAGGAAATCGAAGGCATTTGGGGTGGCTCACAACTTTGGTTTAATATATAATCAAGTTGGTGTTTAAGGAGTAATTTAAAGGTGTTTGGGAATGGGATTCAGGTAGTTTCACAAATAGTTTTTTTTTTTGGTGAAAGAGATGTTAACCCAAAGTGTAGGTTATTTTTTCATTAGAAGCATCTATTGTGCTTGATCATATAACCTTATATTTAGCAATATTTATTGTTGTGAATTTTATATGGTACGGAGAGTAGTTGCACAATACATTCATTTATGGTTTCTTATGCATGTCCATTTATGGTTTCTTGTTGACGTAGTATAGCGACCCGCACCACTCGGCTGGCCTAGACATCAACCACAAATCCCTGCTTTTCCACAAAAGCTTTGATCCATGCAACTCAGCATGCCACATTGTCAATCCATACAATACCATTGATTTCTACCAATGTATAACCTCTAAGCTCGTACGTCTTAGAGAAGGGTGTTAAGAAAGAGAATAAATTCTCCGCCACCAAACAGATATATTTAGCAGAGATCAATGAATATAACGTGAAATACAACGTCAGACATACAACCCATTTGTAAGTCCGTTCTAGGTCTGAACGAAATCGGAGGCACCTTATTCCTCGTCCCATATGTCGAATATAGGACAGGAGCCCTCACATATCCGGTCGATCTCCAAGTACGTATAGACGATCACCCTTATTACCTTGTCTTGGGTGTACAACCCAATCAAGACATAAGTAATCATCCAAATGATGTGAAGATCTCCGGTATTCAACCACTGTCTTCTTCGACTTTTGGTCACTGTGTTAGTTATTCAGAATGTGTTAAACCCGGTCATTCCGAATAGATCGTGTATCTTATAATCAAATGTTATAAAAACACATCATACGACTCATTCCTATCAATAATTTTCTTTAATTCAAATATCCTTTTCACAATTTAAACCAAATTAATGTTTATCAAACTAGTAGGGATTTTCGAGCCTTACCGATGTAATCATTTATTTTATTATCCCAATCCCAACTTATTCATCCCTTGGAGAAAAACTGGTAGTACTCCATATCTAACACCAATTGTGTTATCGGTAAATTTAATTAGCATTTAACATTCAAATCTAATTAAAGATTTAACTATCGCATGGAGCAAAACTGGTGATACTCCATTATCGAGCATTTCTTGAATTTGGTAAATTTAATTACCTTATTCCTATTTCAATCTAATTAAAGATTCATTAAAAATCTACTTAGTCTTAATCTTCAAAAATCATTACTTAATTATTATTTAACTTTAGGAAATTAATTCTGCCTTTAACTGGATTAAAGAATCAATGCCATTTAAAACTAAGTTCACGATAAACCCAAAATCATCTTCCATCAAAATGAAATCTTCACGGAAATCATAACGGTATATAATCGGTATAAATTTCCATATCAAACTAATACTATAAGTGTAATAGCGGCAAGACCTTTTAAATTCCATAAATAGTAACGGTCTTCCTTTATAGAAGTTCATCTCGATTATTAAATCGAATTCCATTCAATTCCAATTTAATATATTAAATTGGAAAAAATTCTTTGGAAAATTCCATTAATCTTGTTTAAAAGATTATAAATTTAAAATCATATCTTCTCTGTTAATTAGGTTAAAGAACTAATGTTATTTAAAACATCGCTTGCGATAAACCCAAAATCCAATTCGATACCAATTAAATTAATTAATTGGTAAACTTATCTAAATCTTAATTAGAAGATTTATTCTTTTCTCAAATGGGTTTAAGAACAATGTTATTGAAGACACCATTTATGACAAACCCAAAATCCAATTCGATATTAAATACAAGGCTCTAAATAGAAATCATATCGGCATATATTTAATATCAACTTCTGAAACCAATGGATATCGTATTGGGAATAAATATATGTATCTTTCAAATTCCTCAATGATATCCATATAATCACGAAATCCAATATCCAAATATTCCGAAGATTATTTCCATTTAAATCCATTCCAATTCATACGTTGGAAAATTCTGCTTAGATTAAAATCGTTTCAATTCTTTTCAGTTCTTATCTCAAGTTGCAAAACTACTTATTCTGATAAAAATATTTTTAATATTTTCAAACATGGAATATTTCATCCAAAATCTTTCCAAATCATTTATTATGATTTCACATAATTCATTAATATTTTTAATAATTTTATTAAGGCCCTTACAGTCAGTTTCCAATACCGGCCACCAAACTGCATCCATAGCGACCTTTTCCAAAATTGATTTGGACATATCTTAGAATATCACTATTGGATTTCAAATCTTTTATTATCATTCGAAATCTCTTTTCGATACGAACACAACGGTTCCGGTTTTAGGAGAATCCGACGGTCGGATCTCCTGTTGCGTCCATTCAAAGTCAATGGTTGAAATTCGTGAGTAGTCGTTGCGCGATACGTTCTATTCAGGCATTTAAATATATATAATATATTTCGTCGATTAAATCATTTATAAATTCATTTTAAAAATGATTCCAACTTCCATTTCAATTTTAAATCAAAATTGAATATTTCATATCATTATGACATTAAAATGATATTATTTTCAAAATATCAGATTTTGAAATCAAGCCTTTTCAATATTCATTATAAAATGAATAAAATCAACAGAAAATTCCGTTTGAGTTAAAATGGCGAATATCTGCTTAACTCGGCTTCATATTCATTTCAATTATGAATATTTCTATATTTTCGTGTCCATCCAAAATCGGACATCAAAATCATATTTTGATTCTTCACCGAATATTATTTTAAAATATTCATTATTTTTGAATTGGAATCAAATTCAGTCAATTACCATATAAGTTTATTTATATGAATTACATACATCGCATGTATTCAAAAATAGTGATAAACAACTATTAAACATTAAATTCACATCCAGAGTGCAATTTACAACTGTATAAGCATTAAATAATTAAATAATGCTTATCATAGTCTATCAATCAATTGGTCATCATACAATTAAATCCAAGGGAGATGTGAATTAATTATCATCCCCAGACCTGTGTGGGGTTTTCAACCATCAACAAATAATTAGATGATGTGTAAAATTATCGTCCCAATACCCATGTGGGGTTTACATCACAGTCCATGTGAACATAATTCATAATATAAACGTTTTATTTAACAACATATATTTTTCACAGTTTAATGATGATAATATTAAACCTGTAATATCCATCGACCACCAAATAGATACTGCAAACGCATGCAATCAATATATATTCCGTTATAAAAATAAATAACTGTACAAAGATTTGAGTGAGAGAGTTGTCAAATTGATTTCCACTCCGTCAGTCTTTAATTGACGAATTTGGAACCATTTGGTTTAAATTCGTCTCAAATCATAATTTGCTCCATTTCCGCTCTGGTCAGTTCAGAAATGTAGTGCTTGATCCCATGATTCCAGTGCACTTCGAATCGTTCCATTCTGTTTTCATTCGAATAAGATATAGACATCTAAACTTTTAATCACTAAATTAAATTAAATTAAAGTAATTAATTATTAATAAATCCAATATTTACTTTACCCTTTAAATAATTATTTTCCTCGAGTAATCGGCCGATGTTCAAACCCATTACTCAACCTTAAACCCTAACTTGCGCACACTTCCAGGTGCCACCATCCATCGATCAACACACACCCCTCCGACCACCTTCGCACCACCTCCCACCGCCAAGAGCCCTGGCCCGCTCGATCCACCCCAAGCACCTGAAAGCGCAGCTAAACAGCGCCACTTCAGGGCTGATATTCCCCTAATCCAAAGTACTAAAGTTGATCTTAACCATACGAATTTGTACATCTCGAAATGTTCTTTCGTTTTTGTTTAGAAATCATGTATTAATTTGCCACCAATTATGAGAGATTGAGGAGCAAAGAATCATCGTCCCTGGACATTGATTTTGTTTACAACGGCGGTATGTTAAAACGAGCTAGGGTTTGAATGTTTTGAGGCTTATATAGGCACATATATAATATATTTAATTCATTTATTATTTCTTAAAAGTGAAAGTGAAAACACGTTTAAATTTATTGTGCTCACATAATAATTCCAAATGATTTAAGATTTTAAATCTGGCAATAATTTGACGTTCCGGATCCAACAAAAGTAGTTTCGTAAAAAACGAAGGTCATTTTCAAAATGGCCATTTTTAAGGTTTATATATTATTAAAATATATATAAATTTCATAGCAACTATTTTAAATTTTAAACTGGATATAACTTAAAATTTATAAACCGAAATCTTAGTTCCTTACATTCGTTAGAAAGATATATTAGACAGATTCTAACGTTTCTTGTTTTACTAAAATCTGATTTAATCGTAATTTTGTATATTCATTTAAACTTCAAAACCAAAATTTTAAACTACCACGCCCTTTCAAACTCGTTTTAATTAAATTTTAAATTTGTACATTCTAACTTTGATTTAAAATAAATTTCAAGTCGTTATTTATTAAAATAAACTATTTTAACATTAAAAATCCAATAAATCGATTAAAAATAAAATTTTAAATTGGTTCCAAAAATACGGGTTTTTACATATAGATATACACTTTTCTCATTCTGGTAAATGGTGTGGATTTAAAGACTTAAACGTTTATCCTACCAGTCTAGAAATTCTTGTTAGGGTAGTAGTAATTGATTAGCGAAAAATTTCGACATTTGGCTATTGATTGTCAACTTGAAAAGAAAACTGGAAAGTAGTGATATAATGAACCAAATGTGTTTCGAAATGTATAGTTGTGTTCTATTCTTTGCTACTTCATTGTGCTTAGAGATTGCCATTTCGTGTAAGATTCATCCAAACAATCTTACTTGTCAGTATTATTGTACCTTTCCAAAATTAGAAAACTTTCTAACTTGTTACTGATTGTGAAATATAAATACCTTTCATTGTACTATATGTGAATGTTAACTTATATTTCAACGTATTTTATCTTTATCGATGCTGCTATAATACATATTATATACAATTTCCTACTTATTGTGATGAAATTAATCATGAGCTTCAGGCTATGTTTGGTTTGGTATGTCATATGCTTTTTATTTTTCTCTTTTATAGGTTGACTGGTCAGGTTGTATTACAGAATCTTAATAGCATAATTTTGCTTTTATAAATTGTTTTTATTTCTTTACTTCCTGTCAAGTTCATGTCTTTTTTTCAAAAAAAATATATTCATAGCAAGCCGGTTTATAGTGGCCGTACCACTGTTTACTAGTAATGAAAAGAAGGAAATGAAGTTGTGCACAGGCACAGAAACTTTATCTGGTTTGAAGTGCAGAAACATTATATACATAAAGAGCAGGAGTGAAACATGGAGTTTCAACAACAAACAAGAACCCCACAAGTAATCCCCCACTAAGGTGGAGTAACTGGAGGAATCACTATCACTACTAATAACATTGATATACTCATAAAAAGTACAGCAAGGTTTGGTACAAAGCACTGATTAGCACTGCGAAACTCGCATTCCCAATCCCAAGTAGAATCATGGAAAAGTGTCTTGCTCTTCTCCCCTAGAACACCTTTCTGAATGAGCTCACCACCTGGTATTCAAATCTTCTATTATCCTCTATAATGTCTGATACATATTTATAGTATCCATTTTCGTAAGGATCATATCTCATACCAGAAGCTTCATGTACCCAAGCACGATCATATGACATCCAACATATCCCATCATTTTCATATTCCACATCTGAAAAAACCACAACCTTTTCCTATAATGCTACATCACTGCCATCACCCTTTAATTCTTTATCAACAAACGGTTCTTCTTTACCTAATTTGTCATCTATCTTGTTCTTTTGCACCTAAATACTAGGAGGAGGCTTCATGAGTGGGGATTAACCTTAGAAGGACCAACAAGCTTACAAGTATCAATAAGGTGACCAAAACAGAGCCATTTGTGCATATTTCTAGTTGCCAATAGTATTGCACATTCACATAGAAATCATATCCTCCTATAGTTACTTTGAGCTGTTTTGGTAATGGCTTGCTAGGAGTTATTTCAATCAAAGATTTAGCAAAGACGCAATTTTTCCCTGTCCCCATGTTATGCATCAAAAATTTTAAAATTCCCAATTCTACTAGCTAACCAATTCAGACCAGGAAGAGTTTGAAGGACCGATGGAATTCTGGTGAAAATCATCCACACAAGAGTGGATGACACACTCTCTCTTGCTTTCTCAACCGGTGCACTCCAAGAAGTAATTATAAAAGTACTCCCACCTATTATTGCTGGATTCGATTCCATCACTTTTCTTCTCTCCTCCGCTATCGAAAATTTGAAGTAATACATTCCATTCATTGCATTGGCTTGTAAACCACCTCTCAAATTCCAAGTTTTACAACACCGGTCCCGATCATCAATACGTCGAATTTCAGAGTCAAGGAAGAATCCTACTAAGTGATCTTTCCAGAAGTTGGCACCCCCTTGAACTATCTCAGGAGGGGGAATTACACTTAGTGTTTTTTTCCATTTTTTGTTTCATGTTTTTATCATCTAATTGATTTCAGAAAACTATCAAATTTCTACCCAGTGAGAATTGAAAAAAAAAAGGGTAATGGGAAATGTTTTTGTTTTTATAAGGAATTTCAGAAGTTATATAAGTTTTTTAGAATTTATCACACCCTATTGATATTAATATACACAATCGCTAAGTTTCTACTAACATGGACTTGAATAGAATATTGTAATAGTTATGTCAATATATTGGTTAGGGATTGTAAATCCATCAATAGATAAACTAGTGAACCGCCGATAACATTCATATATTTACTAAAGTAACTGCACCATTTATGGTATTTACAGCACTGTGAATTTAACTATGTGAATTCACTATGAATTTAGCTTTAGTTGACATGGTAGTGCTTATCTATAGGTGATGTAGAGCTAATGCTTCAAAAACTTGGGACCGAAAAAGGGAGACATACCACTTCACATGTTGGAGGTACGAAAGCAAAAAATGAAAGCGCTACCATATTTGCTGTTCTTTTAGAAGCAAGAACCCGAGTCAAAAAGCAACTCCTTTGGATGGTAATAGAGTTGTCTGTTGTAATTTTAGGTGTAATGTTAGGTGATTATCGATCAAACTGCTTTTGTTTAAATGTATATTACTAGTGTATGCTTGGACGTATTAAAAAGTTCAAGACTTATGCAGTCGTCAAAGTTGAATATACCGAACGAAGAAAAAAATTCATAATTGCAAATTTATCTTTGTATTTTTGGATATGCTATTTATTTTAGTGTTCAGAGTTGATTGATATTAGTTCGATAAATATACATGTTTGTATTTGTGTGTGTTTATATATATATATATATATATATATTATATTTTTGCAGATTAGAAGGGGAACAATGACAGATTACTGACAGATGATGCTAGATTAACTATTTACATAATTAAAATCCGTCACTAATCCCTTGGCAATTAGTAAATGTTTACCAACGCCTTTTGTAAATAATATTTTATTATAAATTATTTATCCGTCGGTAAATAGTCGGTATTTAAATTAAAATTAAATTAATTAATAGTTAGTAAAATGACATAAAACTATCGGAAAACTCATTTAAATTCCATTGCAAAATCTAACACAATTTCTGTCATGGTTTTTACCGACCACAGTGTTACGTAGGAAATCCGTTGCTAAGGTCAATATAGCAGCGGATTAGAAGCGTATAATTCCGCTACTATAAGCGGTTTTTCTTGTAGTGATAACCGTGCCACTGATGCTAGTGAAAGAATTAAGATATATGGGTAAGTCAAGGAAAACAGAGAACTTTTGAGGTAATAGTACATCTCATATGTAAAACATAACTTACCATAGCCATGGTTTTCCAGTAAAGTAAGTCTGTCAATTTGTAGTATCTTAGAAAATCCAGCATCAAACTCTCCTGAAAATACCCAAAGTTATGCACTACTGGTCATGCAAGTTATCTGATTCATAACATGTTTCATAATTTACAAGCAAATAAGTTTGTTGAATAAAGTACAAGCTATAACTAAAACATGCATAATGAGAAACTGGAAATGAAATTTCAAACCCCCGTAATCAATACCAAATTATGTAATTATATATTATTGATATCATTTTCAACTATATAAGAAACAAATTTCAAGAAATGAAAATTATTTATTGCCAACAACCACACATTCCGATTTAAAAAAATAAATAAGATTGTTGTCATTCCTGCAAATGGATCAGTGAATTTACTTAACTTTCACATAATGAACATTCAATTTGTCATGGATCTCATTGAATTACTACTTCAATATTTGCAATGCAAAGGCAGAAAAATTAAAATTCCATTTATGCATCATAGATTTAATTCTTTTTTTATAACTGCATTCATTTCAACTCTATTTCTAGATCCCTCTTGTGTTGTCACAGTAGGAGTTTGTGATATCAAAAATAGTATCCAAGTCACCTGAAAAGGCAGATTCCAAATCCTCGTTCAAAAGTGTTGGTGGAAATATATGAACTACACAATTTAACATGGTAGTCACTTCAACTTTAGCTTTAGAATTTTAAATAGGAATGTACATCAGGTAGAATGTTACTTAAGATTACATTGACTTACCGCTGATTAAATTTCTAATAAAGGTTGTTTCAAATTGAATGTTAGCTAGCTTGAGTAGGGATGTTATGTAAGCCACTGATGAACTTAAAATGATGTGCCAAACATAAATTTATGTTTATCTTTTATCATTTGCTTATTATAGTATTTAGTATTTACCATGCTGCATCTTCTTGAATATTTTCATAGGATTAGGATGTCTATCAGCAAAGCCGACAGTTTTCCTCCTGGACAAAACTACGTTATTAACAAACAATTTTTGCACTCTGATAGAATAGGAACAAAATAAATATTTAAACTGGTTAGTCTGCTAAAAGAAACCATAACAGGTGGAAGGATAACTGAGAGGACCCCTCAAGATTATACTTATTATATTGGTATTTTTTAGTGGCAATTTTTTTCCTATATAAGTAGGTCCTCCTCTCTAGAGATTCTCCTCCCTGCCTTACTCAGCTTTTCCAGGATCTCTTAACACTAGTATATACATACCAATATATTAGTTTAAACATTAAACCTATATTGGAAATAACACATAAGTATTTTGTTTGTTTATATTTATGAATCCAGAGTTATAATATTGGAAGCATAGTAAATTTACTAAGTAAATATAATCAAATTACACACCTAACAAAAATGTAAGTTTTTCATTCTCTCAGTTTTCCAATTATATATCAAATTCACTGCACTTACTAGGATTTACATGAATCATAGGTTAGGCTAAAATCCATACTTAAGCCACCCTCTTTATACATACACACACACACACAAATTATGTATATTTAATTGAGTGACTTGAGTCAATGGCTATATCATTCTGACGCCTATTTCTTTTAAATGCAAACTATAGATATAACTAGACCATACTTCCTTAAGTAATCAACATAGTAGCATCACATCATCACATAGTTATTTTATGATGTTTCTTGACTCTATAAAAAATCTGATTGTATGTTTTCATAAATTATTAACAAGAAGACAGCCTCATACAATCATATTATATCATAAGAATGCATTTTTCAACACCAACATTTAACTGGTTCTACCCAAGTACTAAGACTTACTAATTTGGACATAAGTACTCTCTTATCAGGTGTTGAATATATTCATTTAAATCATATTGCATTCACTTCAGCATGCTCAACCAATATAGGAAAGTTCGTTTTAAAACTTGATAGCTTAGCTCATTTGTATGCATCAACTCACTAACATTTTATATACTCTGTTTTTGATACCAAAGCAGTATTTAAATAATTCTTTTACTACCTTTCCTATACTTATATACATATATAAAGTCAATTATTCTATACTTGCTTCACAGGATATCAGCATGTACATATATTGCCTATATGTCATGCTCCCCTCCAGCAATCCCGCAAATATTGAAAACTTTCAATACAAGCATCATCCCTTATTATATATATATATATATAGCATGCACCTTACATTGTCATACTCAAAACAATATATGTACTACTTTAGCTTTAATTGCTGCCTCTTCCTATTATATCATACATAATTTCACTTATTTCCTTAGCCCAAACACTTGCTATTCTCATCATCCATCTTGCAAACAATCATTAGGCTACCCTATTATCAATGAGACACCCAAATGATTGCAAGGCAATCAAAAAGGGTCAAACACTCATGTCTATTATGAGTATAAAGTATTAATATAAACAATAATAAGATCAAATTATGTAAGTGTCACATATAAACAATAATATGATCAAATTATACACTCTTCATGTTGTTTTTTGATTTAACATCAACTCCCATTCTATCCATGTTATTTACAAGGTTTCAATTATTATGTGGTCAAACTTACTGGGCTTCTCATCCCTGTTAATTGCTTCGTGGGGCTTAATTTGTTAAACATAAGTTCATGCATGGGTCCATATATATATATATATATATATATATATATATATATACATATATATACATATATATATATACACTGTGAATTTTTTGCATATTGGAACATATTATTCAGTGCATACTAGTATATTAAACCTCCCAGCTTACGTAAACCAGCAAGCATACACAAGAACCAACAATCACATCCTGAAACATATATTCATACACACAACCCATGCTCTCCATTTTGCCCCATTGTTTCTTTCTTTCTTAGGCTAGCCTCTTCACCCTTTTCTGAATTAATGTATTCAGTTTCTTGAGTTCATCTCCTTGCATTGAACAACATGTGCACACTGTGTGGGACCCCCTACCTGTTAGCCCATCACACAAAGGCCTCAGCGCATTAACATGCCGTATGCATGCCTGGTCACTACTACACATCTACAATTTCTATCGAGCATTTAACGTCGTTACAGCATCGCTAATTTTTTTAATGATGCCATACTGACTCCAAATGCGCGACAGAAAAACAGGGGTCACTATATTGTTTGACGTCATTAAAACATCACAAAATGGAAGTCACCGTGGCGTCGCTAAAACTTAGTGACGCCATTGTGATGCCTAGTGTCTACTAGGAAATGATTGTCGTTATGGCGTCGTTACATTTTTAGAAATGCCACAGTGACGCTTTTCGTTTATTTAAAATAATTGTCATTATGTCGTCACTAAATTCTGTGATAGCATCGTGATGCTAGCGCTCTACAACATACAATTTATCGTAGATGCATCCCTAAGTTTAACGATATCTTTGAGACGACATGCTTATATCTGCTGCGATACTTAGCTACAACTAGATTGCAAAATGAATCATTGCATCTATTAAATTTAGCTTATGCAAGTCATTGCAATGTCCAAATATGAAATATAACATTTAATGACGTTTCATTTTGATCTATAATTTCTAGAACATACAATCATCAAATTCAATCAATAAATTTTATAATAAAATAATAATGTATCTTCCAAGAATACCCAACATTCTTACACTAAATAAGTAGCAAAAAATTCCATTAGCTAATTTAAAAGTACAATACATCATAAACATCTATACCAAATGTACCGTCTAATGCATTTTATTTGCTTGCTTGTAGATTGCACGTCATCACCTATAAAACAAATACAACTAATTAGTTGATCAGCAAATTAAGTGCAAATGTTTATTTTTGATGAAAAAAGATGACCATATAAATATGTAAACTTTTTTTCTCTTTTTTGTGATGAGGAACACATTTTCTTATTGCAGGTTGCCAATATAAAAGATAGACAGTAACTGCACGATCTCCAAAACAAAATACATGGAAATTACATCATACTAATCATAGGATTCCAAGGCTATAAAACAGAAACTATACATTTCAAAATTTTCGAAGCTATCTTCTTGCCTTTGCAACTGTATTTTACCTCTTCCATGCAAGATATGATGCTGAAACCATGAACTAACCATGATGTAGTTGCATTATTCAGTAAGAAAGAAAATTTACTTTATTTTAGCTTCCATCCAATTCATGATCCTCTAGCTTAGCTAATATTCAATGGTTCTGCCTCTGTATCTATCTCCTTCATTGATATATGCTTTGCTCTATAGACTTCAACCACCACCGTAAGGTACCTTTACAAGACCGAAGCCATGAATATGAAATAGAAACACGCCAAACATAATGGTGACTGGGGAAGCATTCACATTATAAAGCACAACGCACACAAAAATGTTTAAGGGGACGCGGAAGAAATTCATAATGGTGCTCCTAGCCTCCTCAAGAATGTATTGTGACCTCATCTTCATAATAGATGGCCAAAATACCACAACATGCTTCGAACGTGCAAAAACCAAAGAGCTGTATACATCCAGCAAAAGATATACTTCCACCTTTAACAGATGGAGGTGTAGTCAAGAACGTGGTTAGAATAAGAAGGAGAAGAGTGAATGATGATACAAGAAAATCAACTTGCATGTAAATCTCACTCTACAGAGCAGGCCATGAGCCTTGATGCGATAGAACTTCTCAACATTGAAGACAACATAAAAGTGGAGAAAATGAAACCGCATGGAATGTCTTCATCATTTAGGATTAAGGCAGTAGTCCACAGGAACACAAAAGTGTACATAGAGTGTTCAAATAATGATTGTATCCCACCGAGTAAAGCAATATTTTCATCTGAAGCAATAGCCGATGCAACAACTTTGAATTGAGTGAGTAAATTTTTGTCATTAGAAGCATCGCCATAATTTTATGTCCAGGTTTACAATATAATTGACATGCCAATCGCTAGGAAACAGGCAGCAACATCAAAAGGAGCGACTGGGCTGCATCCTAGATGGCCTGCTAACATGTTTGCAAACAACCCAGATATGATAGGTACAAGACCATTGCCAAGAAATATAGCCTTGGAGAAAGTCAAAGAAAGCCATTGTGGTTCAAAACCCCCCTTATTGTGCTCAACAACTAGCCATGATTCAAATGACGAAAACAAGAGAGAAGTAGCGATTCCTCCCAATACACGACCCAACATCAAAATATTATACTGTGGAGAATGTTTGGTAATACAACTCAGTATGTAAATATGTCATGCATGCCCTCTTCCGACCTTGTTCGTTGGTTAGAAATCCTACAATAGTCCCGAAAGCATCGAGGATCCAAACCCTGCAATGAAAAGGCGACCCATATTGCCTTTATAAAAACCATATGTGTTGTATATGTAGTATACATAAGGTCCCTATAAACACTCTCCAACCATCATAAGAGAGTAAAAGACTAGGTAATTATTCTTGAAAGAATTGAAGGGAGGAGAAGTAACAGTATGATCATTGCTGGATTTGCTGAGCTTGAGCAATGCGACCACTACAGAAAGTGGGCCAAAAACCAAATAATAGAAGGTCTCCATTCTTCTTCTTCACTTTGAGGGGTGAGATTGGACATTGGATCTGGAATAAGTAGTGAGAACTAATATGCAAAAATATTTAGTTTGAGTAACACGAGATGCATATTATGTATATAAACATATATACTTACAGAACCAGCTTTCATATATATGAGGAGGGTTCCGCTACACCTCTTATATTGCACGTGAATTCTCCACCTTAATCTCCACCACCCATTTCCCCACTCATTCTCTCTCTTCCCACTAAAAAATAATATTGAAATGGGAAGAGAGAGAATAAGTGGGGAAATGAATGGTGGAGATTAAGAGGGAAGTTCACGTGCAATATAAGAGGTGTAGCGGAACTCTCCTCCATATATACATACATACATACATATATATATATACTACAATTGTAAAACCATAGGTATTTCCTTATTTTTATTTTTGCAATAGTAACAGCCTTTAACCTTAACTATTAAAGTAAGAGAACTTACCTATAACATGTACAAAGAACTGAATAGCCCAGACATTGGCACGTAGATGATACAAGGAATATAAACTGGAAATGCACCATATTAAGGCAAGTCAAACCTGCATAAATCTTACTTCTTCCATGAAGCAAACAAGGAAGCAGCTATGTTCAATAGGAGTAATCATTACTTCTTCCATGAAGCAAACAAGGAAGCAACTATGTTCAATAGGAGTGATCGTTAGGAGGGTCATGCTCCGATATTCTATAAGAGATGCCTAATTCTTCACCAAACTTCCTTCGAACTGCGCTTGCTCTTAGCATTAACCGAATTAACGACTGCACCACTTCTGATATCGGCAGTCGAAACTCTGGCTCCGACTGGATAAATATAGCAATGATATCAACAAAGTGTGAGAGAGACTTTGCAGGGTACATGCCATTCAGTCTAGGATCAACCATTCTTGATAATGAGTCTATGTCGTGAAGCTGTGGGGCTTCCCAACTTACGAGGGACTGCTCTAATCTTACCCTAGAACCGTCAAGTGTTTTCGACCAGTCAGTAATTCTAGCATGACAATCCCGAAGCTGTACACATCACTTTTCATAGTATAGATGCCAGACATTGCAAATTCAGGAGCACTCTACTTTAACTGAACGATCCTACCATCTCGGTTGATAGTTGTCTCTCTTTATTGGTTACTAAAGCAACTTGCCCGCAATCGACAAGTGTGGATTGAGATCTTCACCTAGTAGAATATTTTCTGATTTGAAGTTCCTATGCACAGGAGAAGGCAAGCAAACTTCATGTAGATATTCTAAATCCCTTGCCGTGCTAAGTGCAACCCTTACACGTGTATTCCATGTAAGCGCACTTGTATCGTCAGTATAATGCAAGATATCATGCAATGTTCCACGTCCAATAAACCATGATACATTGTCCATGCTCTACACAGTAGCCTGCAAGTGTTGTTACATTAGGATGCCTGAGTCGAGCATATTTGAAACGGCCTCCAGAAAGATATCTTCATCTTGTAAGGCCAAAACCGCAGTGTCTATTTTCTTCACTACATACACCTACATGATAGCATATTCACCCGTGATTTTCGACAATTTGGAACAGACTACTAGTGTCTAAGCTATGAAGAAAATTCTCTTGCTAACACCCAATACATGGTCTTGTCACTCTATAGAACTGGATGAAACTATGCTACACGATAGCTGCAACATTCCTAATTATAATGCTACATTCTTTTCCTTTAATTCAGAAGAAGAGCAAACAATAAAATAATTATAATGCTACATGAATAATAAACTAGTGTACATGAGTTTTCAGAAAATCATACTGAATACTCCTTCTGAGCTAACGCTTAGTATATATGAGTAATATATCCAAAAGGAGCATTTGATGATTGCTAATCTGGGGGATTCGAAGGCCACACTTTCCACTCGAGATGATAGTAATCTGCTTTTCCCAGTTCAGCTCATAGTTGATCTAAAGCCAAACCTCCCAAGTAAATTCACATTAAAACTTTAGAGAATAAGGGACAGATCTCTGTTTTCGCCGTGGTTGTAAGAGAAATACGATTAATGTGTAAATTAGGTTCATATATTAGAAAATGGGAAACGCCAGGTTATCTTGTACTTTTCAGAAGCTAACTTGTGTTGTTAATAAAGTTTTCCAAAAATCTTTTAAATTTTATATTGGTTTAAACTTTTTTTATTATAGTTTCTTGATCAAAAAACACATTTCAAATACATTTATATGTACTTAAGGAAAGCAATAATCTAATTTTTAATTTTTGGAAAAACTTTCGTGAAAGCTCAGGTTAGCCATTAGCTTGTATTCAATTTTTCAAATACTGTTGGAATAAGGAAATTTCTTATCACGTCCAAAATATGGATTGGATACTTAAACACCTATCAGAATTCATATTCAACTGATTCAGACCTGTAATACAAGACAGGTAAGTACTAAGACTAAATGTCTTTATCAATGTTGGATAAAATAGGTGAAATAAAAAGAATAACAAGCTGGAGAAGAAAAGTTCTTGCACTAGATGAAAAGCCAGATGTTTATAGGATTTATTTGATATCCATTCAGTCATTAAACACATATACAAATAATTCCAAATACAACTTCATTGGTTCTTGGTGATTTAGCGTTGTGATCTTCCAAATGTTGAATTGCAAATGCCAAGTTTTATTATGGATGTGCAATAAATTTTAAAAAGTGTAATTAACATAATGATATAGTGTTATTCACTTACCGAGCTTCAACCATATTTTTGATTGCCTTGAATAGTAATTGATTCATGAATCTGCAAAATCTCATACTTAATTGTCGCCACTCATTCCAAAATTTCAAACCGAACAAACCTAATTAAAAAATGAGATCATTTTTTTAAATTACCAAATTATGAAATGCACAAGATGTTAAAGAAAATCTTATGGCTAGACACCTTTCGATAGTCCCTTTTGTAAACCATAATGCATCAAAGGAAGGATCATGTTGTAATGTAATCAAATAACCTCCTTTTGCAGTTCGATCTGGAGTAGTCTTCAAATGAACAAGAAAATGATTCGGCAATCCAAATGCAATCTTCTCTGATTTTCCATTTGGGATTATCACTAGATTGCACCTAAACACAGTATATATTTACCAATTAGTAGATTTCCATGTAAGCATAGCATCATTCACTTTATACGAAAGATCTATGTTTATCAAAATATACACTTGCAATTTCAATAACATCAGACTAATTTCCACCTAGGCACATAAAACTGCAATTATAAACACCTTATCAGTTGGACCCTTTATTCAATAAACAAACACAGAGAAAAGAAAGAACGAATCAGAGAAAAAACCCAAAATGAGAATAAAAAATTGGAGTATCTGAAAATAGTAAAATTAGGGGTTTTGACTGAATTCTAGATGCAGGTGAGAATAGGCGCAAGTCGAAAAGGAAACCGAGGGTAAATGAGAACAATGTGAAACCTAGATTGTAGATGAGAACAAGGAAGAGAAATTAGGTTTAGGAATTTTTCGAAATTGAATTTGTAAATGAAAAAATTAACGAAATGAGACGTATCATGGTATCTTTGGGAAGGTTTGGAAAAGTTTTGAGATTTGGGGAGGGTTTCGAGAATTAGGTAACGTTTAACCTGGTGAATATAAAAAGGACGAAAAAAAGGAAGCTTGTGGAGTGAGGCTTTATTACAACAGAATTGATGGATAAGGTGGAGACATCTACAACCGTCCAACTGGAATGAATTGATCGGTTACAAATGTATGAGTAGACAAAGTTACGCTTCATCACAAAGGCATAAGTACATAACAATGCCTTTCTGACGCTAATATGAAAGGGGATTGTTATTGACACTCTAAGTATTGTTAAGGAGTAGTCAATTTAAGAAGAAAAAAGAATTTGTTTAGGGGAGTATCAATGCAAAGAGTACCCCCTTAACAAATAAAGTTTATTTTAATAAATTAGCCTTCTTTATAATAATCTTTTTTTAGTTGTTAATTGAAAAAAAACGGAATATTAGTCGAACTGCATCAAATTTTTATACCAAATTATCAATAATCTCATTTGTCAATCGCTTTTTAAAATAATTTCATTTTTCGATCGCTTTTTTTTAAATAATTTCATTTCTCATATGTTAAATTATCAATAATCTCATTTATTTCACATTCTTTGTTTGCACCATTATTTCTTCCTAAACGATCGCTGTTTTTTTTTTTTTGCAAATAATTTAGGGTTTTGGTTTTTTTGCATTTAAAATTGATTGAGATTTGGGATCGTAACTAATGTTATTATCAGGGTAAAAATGGAATGTAAGAAATTAAGTACATGACTCCCCCTAACATTCTTTTTTGATTGGAGTGTTTTTAAAATTTGAAACACTCCCTCTAACAGTATTTAGAGTGTCAATAACAATGCCCATATGAAAACACCAAGCAAAATAATGGCGTCACTAAGACATAGCTAATTAACAACGCTTTGGCAATTTCTTAAAGACGTCTTGTGACGATGATAATTTTAGTGATGCCACACCATCGCCGTGTCGCTATGGAGTTGCTAATCAACATCAAAAATAAGCTATTTTTCTTGTAGTGTTTACAACTTGAAACCGAACAGATCAATGATATAACTCCTTTCAGGTTTAATTACACATTTGTTTATCCTTCTTGTTACTTGTTTCTTAACATTAATTTACCCACCCACATCCCTGGGTTAATCCTACAGGTATTTTTGATAAATATGTGTACATCAGCTAATTCAACATATACATGAATACTGCATATTCTACATCAAATATTCACTCGTTCAAGCCAAGTTAGTCGTCATTCACATCCATCACAAACAACAACTCAATCGTTATTTCTCAAAGCATTTTACATCAATATATCATATAAAATCCTTTTCATATGCATTCTCAAATCTTCTTATATTTACATTACGGTGAGCATAGGATTAGAGGCATATGAGAGCCTCTTAGACCCTGATTCTTTCATTGAAAGCTTCATAAAGAAGTATTAATGTGGAAAATTATATTAGTGAAGAAGGTCAGCAAATATACTCTATATTTCACCTCTTCACTTTTCTAATATGGGATTAGACATAAGCTTGTAATTCTCTTGTCCATGCTGCCTAATCCCTTTCATTCAATCCTACCTCACAATAATAAATCATGATTATTCATATGTAGGTTTTTTTGACATGGCCGACTGGTTTTTATAGTGGACCGGCCACTGTTTATTAGAATGGAAGGTGAGAAAGTGACCGTGCACAGGCGCAGAATCTCAAGCTGGTTTGAAGTGCCAGCACAGTGAAAAGTTACAATACAAAGGAAAAGCAATTAATCAGCTATATACAGTTTTGAAGATCCAAAACGCCTACATAAATTTTTTTTTAAACATAAATATTTTTATATTAAACTTAAAAAGATACACCGGTTTTTATAGTGGACCGACTACTTCAGCCTTAAAAGGATTACAACATTGAATCTAGGCTACAACATAACTCCACGCAGGGAGCACAATCACCTCCACGTAGGGAGTCATACCAAACAGGCAGAACCTTTTACAAGATTAAGAGACCATAAGATCAACAACACCAACCTTCAAAAAATACCATGACAATATCACCAAAAAACACTAAAGCCTACAGCGAATCTGCCGTAACCAAGCAATTACACAAAACGGGCTGCCAAATGCCAAACCGATTCATTACAGCATCACAGAGGTGAGATAACACCTACATAATTAAAGAGCCACAACAACCCATAATGAGAAATTGCCAAGTCATCAAGACTTGAGTAGTAACATTCCCCAACAATGGAGGAATCAACTAGAGAAACAGGAGGAATCACTTGACAAACATAGTTCTCAAAACAAGTGGCAAGCCTCGAGTCATCGAGAGGATGCCCAGAGGAATATACGATCGATCTGTCCCATGATGTATCATCTAAAACTTATCGATTCCATTCACCTAATTCCCCTTCTAGAGAAATAGTGAAATCACCATTAATAACCAAATAGTATAGAAAGCGCTGTTCCCCAACTTCACGGGAAAGAAAGTGGAAGAAAAAGCCCCTATCAGTATTGTAATGCAAGTCAGTCCGGCAGTGCAGCCAGCTTTTCTCAGCTTCAATCCCCACAAAAGTGGGATTTTAAGGTACAGGTGGAGGGCTAACATGAGGTACAGTGGTAGCATCTACGATCAATTCAAAATTAGGTAAAGGAGGAACTATAGGAGGCGGAGGAGGAACAGGAGGGGGATCAATTGGTGTAGCGGGAGAAGCAGCTGGGGGAGAAGATAGTGAGACAGGCTGAACAGCCTTACAAACCCATCGGCAGGTAGGAGGCTTAGGAAGTGGAATTTTATTAGGAAAGGGGACAGAGAGAGTTTGCTTACAAGTAGTTTCTATGTGACCAAGGGAATGGCATGCAGTACAGATGTGAGGTGTCCAGCCATATCGCACTCTAATTTTAGCTATAACACCAGGAGCAGGCTGAACCTTAATCGAAGAGGGAAGAGATTTGTTGGGGGTAATTTCAATGAGAGCTTTGGCATAAACTAATTTAGTACGAGCAGTGGTACTTTCATCAAAGCATCTCAATTTATCAATGTGGCAGGCAAGCCAATTCAGACCAATTAACGGTTGAAGAATTGATGGGATATGTGAGAAGTAAGTTCAAACTGGAATTGATAAAACTTGTTCTCTGGCACTGGAAATGGTAGAAGACAATGTAGACACAATAAATGGTTTACCATCAATAAAATGTGGCTCGAATTGTAACGCTAGAAGGCGCTCTTCAGGAGAAGTAAATTTGATGTACTACATAGATCAAGGTAGATGACTTTTATGTCTCCCCTAAGCTTCCAAATGCGCTTGAAAAGGGATTTTGGTTCATTAATGCCCTGCAACGGATCCAGAAAAACCCCCACAACATACCCCGGCCAAAAGCACCAGCTTCCAATAATTCTGGGATAAGTTGTGAAACTCTATTGACAACAATAGGATCATAATCCACTGGACAGTAAGGACCTGCGTTAATCGGCAAGGAGGAGAAAAGTGAAGTCCCCAAGATTTCTGGGTGCACCAAGAAGCTCAGGCAGCACCAGGCTTTCATTGGCATTACAACAAGCAGGTTGTGTGTGTGACGCTAACACGGGGATGTCACTGCCAGGAAGGGCAGCAGCATCCATCTCACCCGAACTACCCAAAGAGCCATCAACAAACTTATTTTTGCCATTACCCGACCTATAGGCACAACAAATAAGCCACCATCGATGGCAGATCCACCAAGCAACGAGTTAAGGTTACTTATATTGTCAACGCTGGCATCTGCAGAGATAACCACTGAAGAATTCAGAGACGTAAAATCCACTGCTGAGGGTACTGGAACAGGTCGATTAGCAGATCTCCGTTCAGCCCTGAGCGCCTCGCCATCGGAGAGATTTCGATTGAGGAAAAGGGGGCGAGTAATGGTGCTTACGAGTCATCAGGAACGAAGAAAGAAAAGGGAAGCGAGAAATTGTTAGCGGCGCAAAAACGAGAACTGATCCACCATTTTTGGGTTTTCCGCAATTTCAAGAAATTTACTTTTTTGTTTCATATAAATCATTTCATCAATCAAAAATGCAGGATGCAACAATAAAATAGAATCTTAGTCTCTATTTTCTTCATTTAGAACGAGCACATACATATGCAGTAAAACATTGACGTATTCAATAAAATATAGATCCCTTTTTCTAGGACTTAGTGCATACATAAAATAATGGACAATTCACAATCTTAGGCCTATTTATGTAAATAATAACACAAATAGTCATGCTTCAAAAATAATTACGGATATAGACCTGTTTCTGTTTGAAGGCGAGTTTTCAAACCTCGCCTGCATTAAAATACAAAGGCGAGTTTTGAAAACTCGCCTTCAAATAAACCCTTACTTGATTATGTAATGTTTTTACTAATGTAGTTGTAAATATTAATTATAAATTAAAGTTGTTAAATAGAGATAAATACATTATACTTTATTTAATATATTAATATGATTTATACATTATACAATTTATATGTTATATAATTTTATAATTATAAAATTATATATTTTTCATAATTTTTGCTATTATTTAATAATACGCATTATAATGTATAAGCATATGACATATAATTATATTATATAAACATATAAATTATATTAGTACGATCCATTACAACATAAATAGGACACGAAATAACTTAGACCCAGCGATACAACATAACTTAGACCTAACGATACAACATTACTTAGTCCCAACGATACAACATAACTTAGATACAACATAACTTAGACCCAACGATACAACATAACCACGACCCAATGACACAATATAACCACGACCCAATACAATCTAACTACGACCCATAGCTTTGGAATGAACCATAGCACCCATGAAGCGTTTCATTCTTAATTTCCACATTCATTCTTTCTAAGCGATTAACCTCAGCTTGCATCTCAAGTGCGTACTGGACACCTCTCTCCGTTAAAGGTGGATCGTACCATGAAAAAAAATTACAACCCTGCAACCCTTGGCGGTTCTGTGCATGAATGTACGCTTTGCAACCATTAAAACGATGATCTGCATTCGTTTGACTTTTAGAAACAAGCATATTACATTCGACTCCGCAATAGCAAAGGACTGAACGACCCGTCATGTTGGAGCTTGAACTATCGCGGTTTTGTCTAGCAATAACTTCCCTCATCTGAGCACTGAGGGATTTTTGAACCAGCCCGATGCGCTGGACTGCGACGTTTGGTTGCGTTGCACTAAAAAGTCCAAACTCGACCTCTGCGGCATCTACTTGGACTCCCATTTGCGTTTCGGGCACAAATTCGACATCTTCTACGGGTTGTTTACCCCTTTCGTACTCATTGTACATTTGAACCATGGTATCATCGTCGTATGCCAAGTTAGCCATTTTGACAGTGAACTACTCTACAAAAAACCAAGGAGTGATGAAGATAGGAAAAGAGGTTTGTTGGTCTTTAATAAGGGAGGGAGGAAGAAATGTTGGTTTGAAACATCTACGAAATAACAACATTACATCTTCGTAAAGCAGATTCTTTACAGTAATACGTCAGACGAAAGCAGATTTTCTCCTGATACGACTAGTCATGGAAGGGTTAAAGGAGTATGTAAAGCAGATTCTCTCCTAATACAACTAGTCACTTTAGAAATTGTCCCATTAGAAACACTGTAGCACTGCTATTAAGTTAAATGCTATGATAGAGAATCTACACTGTAACCATCTATACACATTTTGGCCTGACATGTTGCTAGTTCCTAGGCATTTGTCAACAATAATGTTCATGTAAACGGGGATGACCCTGTTTTTTAACTCCGTTATGTATTGTATTGAAATGTTTAAATTATATGTGGATGGGAACGACCCTGTTTTCCGTTATATATAGCGGCTTTTCTGAATCCATTCACAATTTCTTTTCTTCTTGCCGCCTCCTCCTTCCTCTTTCACCATGTAGAAACAGGGAAAAGAAAGTGTGGGCTCCACCGTGGACAAATTGGAAAACGACGATGAATCAGTAGTAAATCTACGACCTGGAAACGACGATGAATCAGTAGTAAATCATCTCTCTTCTGGCTGCAGATTTTCCCTCTATTGATTTCTGGCCATCCGGGTCAAATCATCACAACTCCTCTCGACGAGGATAACTATATACTGTGGAAGTATCAAGTCGAAACAACACTTAGACCATAACCAACCATCTGTTCTGTTCAGTTATTCTCTCTCTTGTTTTGAAACTGGTCCAACGAGCGGAGCAACCAGAAGAAGTAACCAGCCACGGGTCAGGTAGGGGGGTTTACAACGGCAAAGTGTTCGCCGTTATAAGGTTACAACGGCAAACACTTTGCCGTTGTAACATTGTAACGGCAAAAACTTTGCCGTTATAATGTTATAACGGCAAAGTGTTTGCCGTTATAACCCCCCCAGAAAACCCCCCCGCCGCCACCCCTCTTCTTCATTCTCCTTATCCACATTTCAAACCCGAAAATCAAACCTCATCCCCCATTTTGCACCAATTTTTTTCCACCAATCCATCATCTTTGAACCAAATTAACTACCATATTTGAGATATTCGTTCGAAAGTATGGCTAGATTACTTAAAAATTTCGCCAAGAAATTCATGCACGGCGACGATGGTGGCACCGGGGGAAGTGGCGCAGGCGGGAGTGGTGTAGGGGGTAGTGGGGAATAACCAGCGCTCGGAATAGAAAACTTGCTTGCAGCCACCGAAAACATGGAGAACGAAGACGTAGAGGCGCACGAGGAAGGCGGCCATCATGGACGTGGCGGGCGTAGAGGCGGACGAGCAGGCAGGGCACGTACGTGTGTGGGATCGGTTTCCGCTAGACAGGCCGATCTCGATGGTTTTCTGGATATGAACCTCAGCGCCGCGAAGCTTCCTTTCCTATCCAATTTTCGCATTCTTCTAGAAGACGAAGTACACGTTAGCACGCAGTCGAGTTTGGCTGTAAGAATTTTTAGTATTATTTAAATAGTATTCTTTGAGTATTAGATATTGGGTAGATAGTATAACATTTTGTTGAACCGTTGACAGTCACGGAATATACGTTCACGTGGTTCGTTAGCGACCACACTTAGATATTATCATGCACACTTGGCGGGTAAAGAGGGGTTCGCAGGACTGTTACATGCTCTTGGATTTCAATTTTTTTTAAGGTAATATTAAAGACCTTTTAATGAAACAAGTGGATAATTTATTAGTCATATTTTATCTTATCGTGCGCTTTACAATTTTAGGAATAAACCATGTTATAAATGCCGATGTCAAATTGTGTGCGGCCATTGCTCTACGGTGGTACAAAACCACCCACACATTTCACTTTCCTTGTGGTGAGTTAGGACTTACACCACTTGATTTCTCCATGCTTACAGGTATTAGCATTGGAGTAGGTGCTTATCCCCCACTGCCTTATGATAATGGTCGATGGCATGATCGTGCACTTGTTCATGATCTACTACCTCATTTTGATGTTTTTGTTGTGTCGTATCAGGCAGAAGGCGCTATTGGAGTGAGCGCCATCCGTGCGGCCATGGGCAGCATACTCGGTCAGTACTCCATTGATGACGACTTGGAGCTTGCTCGATTATTTGTGTTATACCTTATGGGTAACCTTTTCTTTAGTTCTTCGAGCAGTAGTTTGCCTGTGGGGTTTCTTGAGGTCGAGGCTGAGTTAAATGCCGATGGGGCGATTTTATATGATTGGGGCACACCTATCCTTGCTTACCTATATAGATGTCTTGACATGCAGTGCACCATCTTTGATTCTCATGTTTCTTTATTTGGATTCTGGGAGTTGTTACAGTATTGGTACTTTGAGTACTCTAGGAACTTTCATTTTGTCACCCGTACTGCAGACCCATCGACCTTTTTCCCTCGTATATCCTTTTGGACTGCGGACAACCGGGGATCCAAGGATAATGTGTCACACCATGTGTATCCAGTTGCCCACAACCAGATCGAGCTGAGGATGTATAGGGATCAGATTATATGGCATCCATTTGAGCAGAGTACATCCATCGATCTTGGGATCATACAGATTGCTAGGATGCTTGCCGGACGGAGATTTCCACTTATATCTTATCCCGTGGCGATAGGTGCTTATTGGTATCTTGGTGAGAGGTGCTGGAGACAATTGTATGACTTCGATGCTATTCCGAATGATCCACACCCACATACTTATCGGTGTATGATTTACCCGACGGAGCAGCTAGATATAGCCAGGGCAGCAGGCTGGTGGACGACCGAGAGCTTTATTATTACCGGGGAGTGTTACCTTACCTTCTGGCGTAGATTTTTCATCGGGTCCTCTGACACGATTACACATGCAACATCGATTGATTTAGTAGGGTCATCTGCTATACGACACGACATATGTCCACCTGTTGTCAAGGATATTACCCAGCCCAGCCAGAGTTTTCGTGCATCTGATCTTGTGGCGGCCGCCAGTCATTTTGGATGGAACATGGCAGTGCCCACCATTGGATCAGATCGTTACGTTGACATGTTTCATCCTTCGGCCCATCACGATTACCCGGATCCTACACAGATATCATATCATGATCTGTATGATATGCAGATGGGGATTAGGCATACGGGCTATATAGAGCATAGGCGTAGCCTAGATTACTATGATGGTGAGCTACGTCATGTTGCAGAGGAGGCACGACAGCAGCAGGCGCATTTAAAGGCCCAACTTGAGGCAGAGCGCAAGAGACTTCAGGACTTGCAGATGTATTACCACCATAGGTCTAGTGCTGGGTCCAGTCAGCCTCCAGATGTTGGTGATGATGAGAGACGTCATCGGCGCCGCACACGTATACGTACTCATCCACCTTCAGATGACTCGGACGAGTGATTTACTACAACTTTCATGTAATTTCGCAGTTGTCAGTTGTATGTACTTTTTATGTATTACGTTTTCCTAGTTGTTAGTTGTATGTCTCTGTTGTTTGAGTAGACATTCTGCATTTGTTCACAACCACTATTATGTACTTTCGATGTATTACGTTTTCGCAGTTGTCAGTTGTATGTTCCTATTGTTTGAGTACGCGTTCTGTATTTGTTGACTACCACTATTATGTACTTTCGAAGTATTTTGTGTATGTTCTGGTTATATTTCTGTGTAAAGACTGTATTTGGTTCTGTGTAGCGACTGTATATCTGTGTAGAGACTGTTTTTGTGTAGAGCCGGTATGTTCTGTTGTTCTAGTTCCTGTAAGCGTTGTTTGGAATGTAATAACGTTTGAATTTGATGTTGAACAAGATTGCCCTCTTCTCGTGTAGGAATGCAAAATTCTTAAATAGCATGCCAACATACCAAGGTTTACAGATAACTCCATATTCTACGGACAAACATAAAATTAAATAGACAGTAAAACAACAATAAAATCACAATACCATAAGCCTAATTAGTTCCATAGTGGGTCAACCAACTGTAACTGAGTTTATACGCTTTGTAACCAACAAACTCCTCACCGTCCTCGAAAAGGTAACGAGAATCATATGTTGCTTGATTTGTTTTAAATATGTTCTCGTCTTCAACAGTTTCGATAATCTTTGTGTACCGATCACAAGCGTCTGCAAAATGACGATTAGCCATTTGGATTTCAACCGATGTTCGTCTAGTGGGCCGGGAACGATGGCTGTTGTATAGCCTCGTGAGCAATGCCCATTTTTCTTCGTATGTTAAACCCCCTCCACTTTGCTTTAGTAACTCATCTCTCTTTTCAACCTCAATATAAGATTTTACGAGGGCCAGCAAATCCTTCGACGAAAAATCTGGAGTAGGAGAATTCAATGTTTGAGCACTATTACTAGGTCATTGATTTACTGGAGAAGGACGTGGAGTTGTAACCGCTCGATGATGAATCGCGACAGGCACCTCTTCAACTTGTGTATCATGAACTAATCCAACTTCGCTATCGTTCACTAAGTTTCGTTCGTACTCATCATAAATCCTTCCTATTTGTTCATCACTTATTTCTGAATCGCCCATGTAACCTACGCATCAGTAGAATAAGTAGAGTTACTAGAAGTACGAATTTTGTTGATAATAAATGTTACCTTTAAGAAAACTTGAAAATAAATTTTCTCACTTGAGCCTGCAACGGTGCTACTTCAAGCTGTAAAAGGTATGAGATGGATTATCAAATATGGAGTACTTATAAGGGAAATGTACGACCAACAGTTACAATTCAACAGACTTGAATCCCAGCAACGAATGATGGAGACGCGTCTTTATTTTTTTTCTTCTCAGTGAATGGTCTAATCTTGTCATATATGCATGTGAAAGGGTATACTCTACATACACATGACTCGTATTAATTTCACAGTGATATTGAAGTATGTAATATTGTTGTATGCCACAGTGTCAAGTCATTTCATTGACAGTAGCAGGCTTTCGAAACATTATTCGTAATTGTTTTGTCATAGTGGCAATTTTGTGTATATGTAGGAGTTTAAAAATAAGGGTCGCCCACCGGTGCTTTAACCATCTCAATTCTCGAAAGAGTTAAGAAAAATGGGTTGTTCCCAGGTGCCTTACATAACTTAGAAGCTTAAATGACTTGACAATTATAACAACTACGACAATTGAGCAATTATAACAACTGAAACAACAACAACTAGTACAATAGAAGGAAATGCCAAACCATAATCATACAAACTACAACAACTGAGCACACAAGCATCAAATTCAAACACGTACACCTACCATGGCCTAGGGAAAGGACCATCTCCAGTCTTGCCGGCATTAATCTTACTCTAGCGTCTTATTTCTACTTCCGCTTCGAGTGCATACTGACGTCCACGTACGCACATGGGAGGGTCAATCCACTGCTTAAATCAACAACAATCAATGTCATCAGGATAATTCATGTGGTCGTTGTAGGCCTGACAGCCGAAAAATCGACGACCAACATTTGTTTTGGTCTCATCAACAGCCACGACCGACTCTTGTCCACAATGGAAAATAGGGTTGGATCCAATCGTCCGTAGTGGCTCGGAATCCTTCCCTTCAAGTGCAATTTCTTTTCCAGATCTTTGATGAACGGAAGAGGCATCTTCATTTGAATACGGCAAGTATCCGTATCCATGAGTTGGGCGAAACGATTGCTGGTGTTGGCCTGGACGTTGCATGGCATATGATGACGAGTGCGCTTGGGACATGGTCGTCACAAATGAATTTGAGAAGGTGGTCTGGTTGGTTGGAAGAAGGAGGAGGTAGGTTGGTATATAAAGGGAGGGCTTGCGACCGTTTAAGTAGCCGCTGTGGTGCCATGACTATAAAATATAACGGCAAATAGTTTGCCGTTATATTTTTATACAAGCAATTTCTTTTCCTAGTGTGTAGACCTGTCACTCTTTTTCTACAGTTTTCAGACCAGAGTGTGGTCATGTCACTCTTTTTCTAAAGTTAAGAACGCATTTTCCAACGTAGCTACAGGAAACAGTGCACAGTGTACAGTATACAGCGGACAGTATGCAGTAAAAAGTGCATAGTATACAGTGCGCAGTCCAACGTAAACATTACCTGTTGTCAATTTGTTTTCACATTCCATGTCTTTTGGAAACGGGAAGTAATATCCTTATGCAGTGGTAACTAAATCTCCTCCTATATATAACTAACATTGCTTCAGCAATACCCGATCCATACGGACCGAAAATTATATCTCAAATAAGAAAAATGCCAATATCATATCCATATTCTTACATTTACACGGACCTTCTCTCAGGACCATCAAACCCTAATCCGTCCACACCCAAAGAACCAAAAGAGTGGTATATCGAAATGGAAGAGCGACACAATGACAAGGTGCGACAATTACAACTTGAAGCAGGAATGCATGAAATGGAAATACGACATCAGCATGACAATCGTAATCGACAACGTGATCGCAGGTCTAACCTTGTAATTCCTCGTGTTAGAGCCACGGTAGAAGAAGGCGAGGTGCAATCCGCAAATATTGTATGCT
This sequence comes from Allium sativum, assembly GCA_030737875.1. Taxonomy (NCBI): domain Eukaryota; kingdom Viridiplantae; phylum Streptophyta; class Magnoliopsida; order Asparagales; family Amaryllidaceae; genus Allium; species Allium sativum. The sequence continues at coordinate 12,110,425 of CM060917.1, forward strand.
TTTGTGGATTTGAAGCACCGCAATTAGTCGTCCGTCATGGAAACGACGTTGGACGTCGATCTTATAGTTGTCCAGTACGTGGCAACAGATGCGAGTTTGGACAGTGGATAGATGACCGTTTTCCTCGTCGAGCAATTACGTATGCTTTGGAAATAGAGGAAGAAATAAGAAAGCTGCGAAATCAAGTAAACGACCTAAGTAATGCAAATTATCGCATGCAACGTGGGTTAAATTAGGATTTAAATATTTTATGTTATGCATACTATGTACTGCGAAATTAAGTAAAGGACCTAAGTATGTAACCCTATAGCTGTGTAACGTTTAGGTTATGTAGCCTGATTTTATTTATGGAACCTATTGTTTGTCTAATCTACCGTTTGTGTAATTTATCATATTTGTTACTTATTATCACTTATGTAACCTATACGTAAGGGTTGTTCCTAGGTGCATTAAATGATTCAATACAACAACGAGTTAAAAAATATGGGTCGTTACGCATTGACTGGTCAAGTCTTGCATAGTTCCCATAGTTCAGCCATGTTTTATGGCATGGTGGAGCCATGCCACTGTTTTTCGAGAGTAGGAGTTAAAAATAGGGGTCGTCCTCGGGTGCATTTACCATTTCAATACGTGTAGGAGTTAAAAAAAAGGGTCGGCCTACTTTGTGTCAAACAATTTATGGAAACAGTCAAACAGTATACAGTGCAAACAGTGATACACTATACATTGATACAGTACCAGTAATTATGTTACTGATAAAGTTGATGCATTATATATCAATACAAAAATTTATCACATGTATCACCTACTTTGTGTTTATGTTGGGAATTGCAACATCTCTTTTTACAAATCTAGCCCTGCTTTGTGTTCAAACGCAGCAATAAATATGCACCAGGTTTATATCTCTAACAGAACAAAAATTCCTTACACTTTGAATTCATTTCAATTGCTTAAGGTTTTGTTTTGTATTGAAGTTATGGACAACTTGTAGATTGACGATGAAACAATGAATAATTGTTATGAAGAGTTTGAATGGTCAAGGAATAGTGTACAACACAACAACCCTACGGTGGAATTCGGTGAAGGAGCACAAGTTCAGTCTAAATCAGTGAAGCCGGGAACAAAATCTTTGAATGCTCGATTGCGCTAAGTTGTAGCAAATCAAAGACCTGGTAAGCAAATCGTATACGAAGGACAAGAAATAGAGCCCCTACATCCAATCGGTCCAACGCTACCTAGTGGAGCTTACCTTATTTGTTGTTGTGGAGATGAATCGGTTGTTGTTGTTGCCAAAACTGAAAAAAATGCTGGACGCCGATTCTTCGGATGTCCTGCCTTTGAAGACCATAGGTATTACCCCAATGATATTCAATGTTGTAATTTGACGCAGTGGATGGACCCTCCGATATGCCAACGTGGACTTCAATATGCACTGGAAGCGCAAGCCGAAATAAGGTGGTTGAACAAGATTGTTGCGGATGCAACTAGAGCTGGCTATCTCAGAAATCGTTAGGATTTGGTTTATCTTGGATCAAAGATTTATTACTGTACTTCGAATTTGATGTTGCTATGTTCTGTTGTTCTAGTTCCTGTAAGTGTTGTTTGAAATGTATTAGCATTTGAATTTGATCGTGAACAAGATTGTTGTCTTCTCTTTTCGAAATGAAAAATTCTTAAATAACGCGCCAACATAACAAGGTTTGCAGATAACTCCATATTCTATGTAAGAACATAACGGGTCAACCAACTGTAGCGCAATGACTGGTCAAGTCTTGCGTTATTCGCATAGTGCAGTCATGTCATCTGGCAGATTCCACATAGTGTTCCCTACAGTGTAGCTTTTGACCATTCACACCATTACCAATCTTTCAGCTATATATACATATGTTAACTTACTCACAACACACAAAACTCCAACAACTTCTTCCCCATTCTTAGAGCACATCCTTGGATTTACACTCACTGAAAATGTCTTCGTGGGCAACATCTACAGATTCCGAGGAACAAGCTTATGAAAACATGAGGCTACAGGAGCTTGAAGACGAACTTCAGTTCCTAAACCAAATGAAACCGCAAACTATACCGCCGTACGAACAAGTGAACGTTCAACCTCCACATGAAACACCAGTACCACCTATTCAAGTATCATCTCAACAGGAGGTCACTCAGTCAACACAGGAATCAGAGTTCTTTCGTGTACCACTGCACGAACATGTAGTTGATTCTAATCCAGTTCGTTGCTACTGCGGGTATGCGGTTGAAGTTGTCATTCGAGCAGAGGGCAACAATATAGGTCAGCGCATGCAGCGATGTCCAGCCTATCCAAATGGTTGCAATTACATGGACTGGATAGAACAACCTTTGTGTTCTCGGGGAATAACATATGCTAACGAACTCGAACAAGAAAATAGACGTGTTCGAAGTGATAATGAGCAGTTGCGATTGAACATCATGCGACGCCCGTAAGACTAAACGTAACATGCATTGTAATGAAGTTGCTAATGCCTACTCCATGGTTTGATTGAGTTAGTTCGCATGTACTATCGTCAGTTGTTGTGTCTTTATAAACTATTTTGTCTTTGTGCTTATTGTTGTATCTCCTTATCCTACTCTACTATGAAAAAACTTTGTCGTTAATATTATATTGGAGATATACATATGTTATAAGCTTATAACGGCAAACAATTTGCCGTTATAAGCACTAGCCCCTGTTCAGTCAACCAGCCATGAACGAGATAAAAACTAGCCACAGACTAGCCATGGGTGACTGAACAAGCCACATCTGGTTGCTCCGTGGCTTGTTTAGTAACTAAATAAGCCATTGTTGGTTGTGCTCTTACAGGGTACGACATTCAAGAATACATCAGAGGCACAATGACCATACCTTCAGCCATGGTACCTGACAACGAAGGTAATCTCATCAGTAATTCTGAATTTACAAGATACATGAAACAAGATAGTTTGCTTGCATCGTGGTTATTATCATCGATTAACACTGGGCAGTTATCTCAAATTGTGGGGTGCAATACATCACACGAGATCTGGATGACAATTGAGCAGATTTTCAATGCCCAATCATTGGCCAGAATCATGCATTATAGGCGTGAATTGCAAAACATTAGAAAAGAAGAAATGAGTATGATAGATTATCTCACTAAAATCAAGAATTTGTGTGACAGATTTAGCGCTGTTGGTCACAAGATTTCAGACAATGAACAAGTATTGATTATCACTAACGGTCTTGATCAAGAATACGAGTCTTTAGTTACATACCTTGCCACTTAACCAACTCTACCTGATAGTCAGTTTCTTCACACTATACTATTAGCACATGAAGGCAGAGTCGAACAAAGAAAAGCTATACAGTCTATGTTAATCTGGCAACTAGTTCAAGGAATAAGTCATAAAAGAAAGGAGCAACAAATCAACAAAGGCCAGATACACAAAATCAGAGGGGTACTCAACAAAGAGGCAGAGGTCGTGGATGGTGGAACAGTAATAATCGTGTGAAGTGCCAAATTTGTGACAAATTCGGACATATGGCTAACAGGTGCTATTTTAGATTTAATTATGAGTTCAACACAGCACAATCAAACCAGTCCCAACAAAGAGGGCCAAGCGCAAATTTAGCTCAAGTTAATCAACAAAGTAGAGCAAACATCGATGCTTCAAAGGGGGTACAAGGTACTAGCAATGATTCAATACAGTTTGATGACTCTAATATTGATGATTGGTAACCTGATTTGGGGGCAACAAACCACATCACCAACAGTCTACAAAATCTCAATCTTGGAAACAAGAATTATTCAGAAACACAAAAATTACATATGGAAAACGGTGAAGCTATAAGTATATCACATGTTGGAAATGACTACATAAAAGGTAAAAGGCAACTTTTTTTGAATAATTTACTAAGGGTGCCTAGTATTACAAAGAACTTAATAAGTGTTTCACAATTCGCCAATGACAACAATGTATACTTTTAGTTTCACCCTAAATACTGTGTAGTTAAAGATATACTGAACAAAACTACATTGTTGCAGGGTAACTTGCACAATGGATTATACAAGTTCGGCAATATCAAGTCCAAGAATGTCACTAATAGGGGTTTTTCGTGGAATAACACATACTGTGATAATAGTGACAATGATAAAAACTACAGTACTGAGCAACATGTATTTGATAATATCTGAAATGGAAGCAATTTTAATATGAAGGATGTTCATGCTGGTGATCATGATAATGCTTTTAATATTAGTTCAAGTAATAACACATGCACAAATATTTTAAATTCTTGGCACTGCAGATTGGGACATCCCAATTTTAATGTGGTAAAACAATTCTTGCAAAATAATAACATTATTTGTAAAAATTTACCTGCCACAAACAACTGCACGCACTGTCACATAGGCAAAAGCCATAAATTGCCTTATGGCAACTTTGAAACTGTGCACACAAAGCCATTAGAGCTGATAGCAGCAGACTTGTGGGGTCCAGCACCAATGTGTTCATCTCAAAACCACAGGTATTACCTCTCCTTTGTTGATTCATATACTAGATATACCTGGATATATTTTCTCAAAAGCAAGTCTGAGACATACGCTGCAACTGTTCAATTTGTTAAATTCATTGAAAAACAAATGGTTCGTGTAGTTAAGATTATGCAAACTGATGGAGGTGGAGAATTCATCCCTCTAAAGAAATATTTTAATGATAAGGGTATTCTACATAGAATTACCTGTCCTTACACCTCTGAACAAAACGGTCTGGTGGAAAGAAAACATAGACACATAGTCGATACTGGACTTACTCTTCTATCACAAGCATCTTTACCCACAAATTTTTGGTATGAAGCATTTAATATTGTCGTTTACTTAATTAATAAGCTTCCTACCAAAATATTAAATTAAAAAGCCCACACGAGATGCTGGTTAATAGTAAACCAGATTAAAATAGGTTAAGAATTTTTGGTTGTCTATGTTTCCCTTACCTCAGACCGTACAACAAAAATAAACTCAGCTTAAGATCCAGCCCATGCACCTTTTTGGGTTACGCTAATAACCATAAATGATACATATGCTTGGACAAAAAGGGGAGGACTTACATTTCAAGACATGTTACTTTTGATGAAATGGTTTTCCCCTTGCAGAAAAGGGCAGTACATACAATAACAAGCAGAGCAGAGCAACTTTAAACTGCAGAGTGTACCAGATCTAGTTCAATGCACCGAAAAGGATGGAGTGAAGGCATGTCAAGACCAATCTAATGGCAGACAACCGACCATCTCAACAACCAGATCGGACTGTAGTGCAAGTGACTCTATTCCTGACAATGCATCATATCACATTGATGAAAATAAGAGCAATGCAGACAACAATAGAGGCAGTGAAGAAAGGTCAACAACCAACTCAAATTCCAGTAACCATGGTGATGGTCAGCATCAAGATAATAATGCTGGTCACAACATGATCACCAAAGAGAAGAGCAGGATATTCAAACCTAAGGCTTATACTGCATCCACTAATAATCGAGAACCAGTCACATAAGAAGAGGCAATCAAAAACAGCGAGTGGAGAAAAGCCATCGACATCGAACTCAAAGCACTTATAAGAAATGACACATGGACAGTTGTGGAGACACCCAAACACAAGAACATCGTGGGCTGCAGGTGGACGTTTAAGATCAAAAGAAAAACCGATGGAAGTATTGACAAATATAAGGCTAGATTAGTCGCCAAAGGCTATTCTCAAAAATTTGGTTTCAACTTTAATGAAACGTTTTCGCCTATGGTTAAACCTACGACTATTCTAATAGTTTTATCTATTGCTATGAGTCAAAATTGGGAAATGCAACAACTGGATGTCAATAACGCTTTTCTCAATGGAGATTTGCAAGAGGAAGTTTATATGGAGCTACCACAAGGATATAGTAAAGACAATAAAACCGGTGTGTGCAGATTGCGCAAGGCCATATATGGGTTAAAGCAAGCGTCTAGAACCTGGTATGAAAAGCTTAAGAAGACTTTGACTGGACTAAATTTTCAAGCAACCAAATCTGACACATCATTGTATGTAAAGACTGATAATAAATCCTCAGTGTATGTGCTTGTATATGTGGATGACATATTGGTCACTGGAAATGACAGATATGAGATCAATAAGGTGGTGCAGTATCTAGATAAAGCATTTGCTATCAAAGATTTGGGTTCACTGAATCATTTTCTAGGGATACAAATCAATAAAACAACACCAGATGAATTATTTTTATCTCAAAGACACTACATACTCGAAATTTTATCAAGAGCTAAAATGGATCTAGCTAAACCTATTTCGACACCTATGGTTAGCAATCTCAAGTTATTTAAACATGTGGGTGAAGCCATTAATGATATAAGACAATATAGGAGCATCATGGGTGCACTGCAATATGTAACTATTACCAGACCAGACATATGTTTAAGTGTCAATAGGGTTTGTCAATACATGCAAAAACCACTCAGTGAACATTGGAAAGCTGTGAAATGCATATTGAGGTATTTAAAGGGTACTTTAAACTACGGATTAACAATCAAATATAGCAACGATCTACATATAAATACTTATAGTGATTCTGATTGGGCTAATGACCCAGACGATAGAAGATCCATCACTGGTTATTGCGTCTATTTGGGTAGAAATATGATATCCTAGTGCGCCAAAAAGCAAACCACCGTTTCTAGGTCAAGCACGGAGACGGAATACCGATCGATAGCAAGTGCAACCGCTGAAATCATCTGGACTGAAAGCTTGCTAGGCGAATTAGGGATTAAGCTCAACCGAACCCATCATATGGTGTGATAACAGGAGCTTGATCTTCCTCTCCATGAACCCAGTTCAACACTCGCGAACGAAGCATTTGGAAATAGATCTTCACATCGTTCGCGAGAGGACCAACGAAGGAAAGATTATCATAAACCATGTTCCATCTTTTTATCAACGAGCAGATGTGCTCACAAAGCCACTTTCGTGTAAGAATTTCGCTCGATTAAGATCCGAATTAGGAATTGAAGAAGGAGCTGTCACAAAAGAAATTTGGGAAGAGAAACCCTAGTCTCATTTGAAGCAGGGTAAAAGACAAAACAGATAATATATATTCTTGTACAAAGCGGTTCAGTTGTAATACATTACATACCCGATACATTTAATATTACAGCTGTACAATTATCCGTTGTGGGCCTCTCTATTACAATTGTTTATCATGTATAAATACAGGCTATACGCCTTATTACATTTTCACTTATTTTATATAATTCTTCTTCTAAGGAATAAAACCATCTTGCTTCTGCTAATTGGCATCCGCTTTGAGAAAGAAATAGGTGAAATTTACAGTATCAATATTCTAAAAAACGCTTCCGACATGTTCTGGAAGCACTTCGTCCAAACGAGCACCGAAGACAGAAGAAACTATCAGCTCATTACACTGATAGTGAAAGAAATTACTGGTGATGTAAGCGTAACCTTCACCAGCAACAGAAACGAAAGCGATATTTACATGCCTCCGTCCTACATTGCGGCCTACGTAGGAGACGTAAAAAGGGAGTTTATAGGTATGATGTTTCACGAGATAGCTCGCATAAGGTAGTGGACGGGGAACGGTGAAGCTCCGATTGGACTCTTAACGGGTATTGCAGATTATTTCAGGCTTTCAGCCGGGTATGAATCGGCTAATTGGTGTAAGCAGGGAGAAGGATCAGAATGGGACCAAGGGTATGATGTAACTGCTAGGTTTCTTAGCTGGAGTTTTTACCATATTAGACCTGTTTTAAAACTTTATAACTTGATTAGCCATATTTTAAAAGTAATTACAAATATAGACCTGTTTTGGACTAACGAAGGCGAGTTTTGAAAACACGCCCAAAGGCGCGTTTTGAAAACTTGCCCGTGTATTCTAACAATTATATACTATAGAATTATATATACTTAGGCACTATCACATTTGGACATGGCGACTTCCTTGAAATATTATTTGGACATAGCTCGATATTTGTAATATAAAATTAATATTTTTCTGTTTCATTACTGAAATATAGTTCTATAGATTCGAACATTTTGTGTCTCAATGAAAACCGACGTATAACGATTCCTATATATTCGAATGAAGGTGTAAACGTTAAACTGCGAACTACCACGACATTTAAATAGTATATATAGCCTAACCAAACAACGTAAAACAAATACCAAATTCTAATATTCAAATACAAGAGAGATACATAGTCCGGTTAAAGACAGATAAGTTCGAAACATAAGAAATACAGATACACGAAATGCAACACACTGACATCGCATCAACAACATACATCTCCATTTTAAGCTACTGAAGTACACCGCTTTCTGTTATGGCCCAACGATCCACATTTGCTGCACCTGTTTGTTTCGGGTGTTTGATGCTCGTCCATAACATTTTTGAACCTCGTTGATTTGGGTCGTCCAGCTAGTCTTCGGACACGTGGAGCATGTATTAGTGGACTGTTGTACGAGTCCTAGTATTTTTTATCGCGTATAGGATTAAACTCTGGGTCGTATGTAGCTCTATAACTTTGGACGGAGTACCATTCAGAAGCGAAATCGTGATGTGCCAGATTAACACCAAAATCCTGTGCTGAACAAGCCGCCATCACATGAGCACATGGTATCGTCTGTAGAAGTGGGATTCTGCATGTACATGTGACATCAGAACCGTCGATCACAACATCATATTCATCGCCGTAACTGTTAATCACTTGCCATTTATATCGCCTAAATCGAACTAGCCTACAACGCCGTGCGTCAATAGCACGACCTTCAATTTTAGCTTCCCATTTTGGAGTAAGTTTCGAATTCAGACCCGCCCCTTTTTCTCGTCTCTTATAGAAATACTCAACTGATCGAAAGAACGTTCTTGCAACCAACGCCTTTATAGACAAGGATCTGGCGCCTTTTAGTACGCCATTAAAACTTTCAGATGCGTTGGTTGTTATAATATGGAAGCGGTCGCCGTCGTCTTTGCAAAAAGCCCAGTTTTCTTCGTAATTCCCTAGGCTTCGCTCAATCCAGTCATGCACCTACGGCTTAGTTGTCTTGATCTCTTCTCTAAGTTTATTGTACTAAACCACTTCTGAAGCACATGCAGCAGCGTAAAACAAGCCTAAAAGTCGCTTGTCTCGATGACCTGCAGCTTGAAAATTTGCTTTAAGATGCCTTGAACAGAACCTATGTTTGTGCGGTTGTCGACATTTATCCTGCAAAGCGCTTGGAATCCCTTTCATTCTGTCAGATATAAATGTAATGTGTCGATTTTGTACGCTATTAATGAACTCACGCATGCATGAAAAGAACCATGCCCAACTATCATACGATTCGGACTCGACCACCCCATAAGCTAATGGGTAAAGGCAGTCGTCCGTATCTACAGCGGTAGCAACAAGAAGTATTCCTTTGTACTTACCGTACAAATGTGTCCCGTCAATAGAGAGCACTGGATGGCAGTGCACATAACCTGCAATGGAAGGACCAAATGCCCAAAAAGCACGCTGAAATACCCCATACTCATCGTGTACTACATGTCCTACAGAACCTGGATTGCGTCTTTTTATTTCCTCAAAATACTGAGGCAAATACGAATACGAATCGGCCCAGTCACCGTATATTTTTTCCAAAGCTTTGTTCAACGTTCGCCAAGCTTTCACGTAACTAATTTTGATGAAGAGTTGCTCGTCGACAAGCACTTGCACCATCCCAGCTGAGATATCCAGATTGGCCTTCACAAAAGCCATGATTTTGGATACAAGAAACGCAGAAGTGGCTTGCTTGTGGTTTGAATTAATCGTAGGGTTGACACAGTTATGTTCGTGAGGTAACTTTCTGATTTCCCACAATCCGTTTTCTGATTTCTTCGACACTATAGCATGTATTCGCCATGGACAAGTATCGTCAACACAACATACAACGGTATATATTGTTTTATTCGACTTGACTGCCTTGTATGAAACACTGTGCAGAATAGACCATTCCGTAAGTTGATGGAGAAACCATTCCTTTCTTTGGAATACCATCCCAACATCAAAACCTTTTTGTACGCAGGCAACCGAGAATTTTTCGCCAGATTACTCCAGATTAGCCACTACGGATCTGGCCATCATTTGCGCCGTATAGAGATCATCGTCCATGGGTACTTCCATTTGAACCTCATCACCATCTTCTTCGGGATCTATTGTGTTTGTATCATAGTCATAGTTCATTGGTTCATTGTTGACTCCGGTCCAGCATGTATCATCAACTGTTGTCGTGGCAACCGCCATGCTATCAATATGTTCGGCCTGTTGTGAAGGACCTGCACACCATTTTGCTTCGGCTTCTATAGTCAGTCTATTAATAAATGCATTTCAGTTAGATCTTACATTTCAATAGGTAGTTATAAAACTAACTTGATGTGGATTAACTACCTTTGGCTCATATCTAACAATTCTGACTGATCAGTCTGTTGTTCTTCTTCTTGTTGTTGTTGTTGCTGCTGCTGCTCAGCCACATTTGGTGGACAATACGGATTGGTGTATAAAGGAGAACTAAAGTTGACTGATGGATCATGAGTTTGCAACATTTCTGTGAAATAACCGAAACCGCTACTCACTATAGGAGGTGTGATTATTTCTTCCACGACATCTTCCATGATTTCTTTTGTTGTTTTTCCAACAGACAACTCAAACGATTTCTTCACAGTGGAAAACATTACTTGTACATCTTCATCGTCTGAAAGTGCTACGGCTTTCGACCCCGATTCAGTAGGCCAGTTGACTGAAAACTCGATATCATATTCGAGAGGGTTAATTCTGGTTGCTTCGAAAACTGTGTCTTTCAAAGCACCAAGTGTGCAACCCCTTCGAACTCTCCCTGGTTTGCATAATCCTCCCACATATCTTCCATTTTGGTGCCCATCCACGACCAACTCACCGTCGTAGTAGATAAGTGCAGTAATAAAAGGAGGCGCCATTGCTGACTGTGTTTATTTTTCTTGAAGTTATTTGAAGACAAGATTGAAGTGTATGAGAAATAATGTGCTGAAGAGCTATGAAATAGGGAAACCAACTAAGCAACGTCACCATCAAATCAATTTTATTCAACTCAGTGTGCGGTCGTTGTCAAGTCAGAATTGACAGAGCTTTAATCATGTCACCCATTTCAAAATAAAGCAGAATCATAATCAATTGTCCTATGCTTGTCCTGATCACAAAAAACAAGCTATGCGTCAGAATTGAAAGATCGTACTGTACAGAAACAGACTGACCCAGCTTTACAGAATCAATTGTCATATGCCCGTGTCTAGTCAAATCACCTGATTTGCGGCAGATCATACTGTACAGAAACAGACTGACCCGGCTTTAACTTCTGGCAGCGAGTTGTCAATTCTTATTTATGTCATAATGTACACTGTACAAACCAGCAAACATACAAAGCTTTAATTCAAACTTCATAAGCATAAAATAATTCATTAGAAAAACAGAAACATCCAATACTTCGTACTGATCTTCCAACTCCTACAAACACACAAATAATAATTCAAACTAAACTTCAGAAACATACAATGACAACGGATAATACAATAATTCAAACTAAACTTCAGAAACATACAACGACAACGGATAATACAATAATTCAAACTAAACTTCAGAAACATACAACGACAACGGATAATACAATAATTCAAACTAAACTTTAGAAACATACAATGACAACGGATAATACAATAATTCAAACTAATCTTCAGAAACCTACAACGACGACGAATAATAGAAAAACTAGTGGTTAGATTTAAATTGCAAGTCCTCTAGGAGTTTTTTGAGACGTCTAATTTCTTGCTCCAGCTCATTCGCATATGCTATGCTCCTAGGACAAAGCGGTTCGTCAATCCATTCTGAAAAATTGCATCCGTGAGGATAATTCGAACAAAGAAGACTTCGACGACCAATGTTTTCGCCATCATCACAGACGACAACTTCAGCCATATATCCACAGTGGCAGCAAACTGGATACGAGTTAACCTCTTGCTCAACCATTGTTTGAGAAGACATTTTGAAAATATTCGGAGCTGTGAAGCTGTGGTTGAGTATGAATCAGAATTATGAGAAGAATGGTGAGTATATATAAAGTTTTGAGATTACCCCAAATACACAGGCGAGTTTTGAAAATGCGCACGAAGGCGAGTTTTCAAAAGGCGCCTATATCCCGCCCCTGACAAAACTGGTCTATATTTGTAATTATTTCTGAAACATGGCTAATCACATAATAAACTATTAAAACAGGCTTAAGATTGTAAAAAGTCCTTCTTAGCTATTGCGAAACGAGATATCCTGGTATGGTAGTAGTCCTCAATGGTTGGATGAGGTTCGGGTATTCAGTTGGTATGTTTTATGAGTACACTGGAAGACAGTTGAGGATTTTTGGTATGACTACAAGTCTTTGTACGCTGCTCGTGGATAAGCTTGATCAAGCATTCTATTTTCATTTACAACGTGCGAATAATTTTCTTGGATTCTCGCTGTGTAGGATCCGAGATATCGTTATGTATTTTTTTTCGTGGACTTAATATTTACGTAATCCGTATCATGTTTTTTCATAAGCTTGAAGCACCTAAGTTGAATTATAAAAGCAATGCTATTTACCCCCATATATCCCACTAATAATTGCCTATATCCCACTGATAATTGCCCAGTCGAGATTTTACCAACTAATGTTCATACTTGACCCAGACTGTTATTTAGATATTCCATTAACCACTTCATTAGATTTCTACTTTGTTTTGTTAATGAAAAATTTGTGATTATCTTTGTTCCTTCCACTAAGTATCCTTTCATCTTCTTCTCAAATGTCAAAAGAAACAAATATCCTTCCATTAACCACTTCATTATGAACTAGCACCACCATAGAAGAAACAAATATGCTTAAAAAGAAGTGAACTCTAATCATTATCGTTTTTCCATCAAGTTAAGCATGTTTTTGATAGCTATATATATATGGGCTAAATTGCCACAATAAGTCATTAATTTATGCAAGCAACCAAAGTAACATGTTATTTTAGTGAAATTATTGAAAAGAGTAGGTAATGGATCAATTAATAGGGTAATCACTCGTAATTAATATATCTTTAGAGATTAAATCCCTTAAAACTTAAGCAGTGGAATATATTTAATGTCAATTGCTTTTCACTATCTCTATAAGATGTTTTCCCAAAATGGTTTAACGAACATAAAACATTTGATAGGATAAAGAAAGTTTAATTACTTTCGATGATGTGTTTTATTGTAACTTACACTACTAGAAAGGCTTCAATTTGCGACGACCATGGACGACGGCTAGCAACAACTAAAAAATCGGCCGTCGCTTAATCTGAACATAACAGAACTCGTAGCTTTCTTCCCCAATTCAGTTCACGCTGAAACATAAAAAGGACAAAACCCTTTCTGTCGTCGCCCCCCTTGGAGATCCGATTTCTTCATCCAAACTCCACTCCCATCTTCTAAAATTATTTAGGTATGTCTTCTAATCCCTATTCTATGCTTAATTAGGGATAATTAGGGTTAATTTGCATGTTATGATGGGTTTGTTAATTGAATGTTTATGGAAATGAAATTGGTTGTATTGTGAGATGCATATGATATTGATTATGTTATAGATTGATTTGGGAATTAGTGTGATTGATTAGGAGGTTGAAAACGTTAATTATCACATATATACTTGGTTTAAGAGCATGAAAACGACGATTATCATGTATGTAATTGGGCTTGTATTGATTAGGATGAACCGAAGGCACCCTCCTACCACATCCTAGGTATCACCCTTTAGATCAGTAGCGAGTAGTCCTTGCAATCCATAGATTCCAATCACGATAGAATCACTGCCAAAATATCTCTGGCCGCTAAACCAGATAAATTCAACAAGTTATTCTTTCGCTCAGGAAGATCAACAGTCTTCAATTGCTCCATCTTCAATAATCATCTTCCACGTATTTGCTGGTCGGAATGGTTTTTGAATATAATTCGGTCCCGGTCTTTCCGTACCAACAATCGTATTTGCCAGATTTGATAGTCGGTAATTTAACTATCAAATAAATAATCATGTGAATGAAATGAGTTTGTTGATTCAGTACTCAGCATTACTTGGCCTCTTTAATTAAACATCTGTTAATTATATTCTTAAAATCTTCCAATATTGGAGTTTATCTTTTTCTTCTTATTAAAAATAAGAATATCCTTAAAAATCATTTATGGAAATCATAACTTACGTTTCCTTCAATTACTCTCGTTCTTAAACTAATACCATTCTTGGATAATCGTGAAGTCGTATAAGTTAGGGTATTTAATTTACCCCTCATACCTTGACCAACAATATTCATGTCTTCAGAATAGGTAAAAGTTTAGTAAACACACATTTTCCTTTGAAAACCCTTTTTAAATCTCACCACCATTTACTTAATTAATTATTAAGTAAACTATTATTATACTTCTCCATTAATCTTTAGACTTTTTACTATTATACTCGAGCTTCGATTCCATTAAAATATAATCTTTTATAAAAAAAAAAAATCAAACTTGTTTACAACACAATACTATATTTATTCAAATCATAAATAATTATCTTTAAAACTTTAACAAATTCAGTATAAATATCTTTATCAATCTTATATAAACCACTTTGCAAATCCACCATTTTTCTTTTACAATACTTATATTGATATCTCTTACAAATTCATATTTTATTTTTTTCTCAAAACAATTCACTTATCCACTGTACAAACGTTACAAATTCCATTGCACAACTTTTATTTCCTTATTTGTACTCTTGTCAAATTATTGCGACAACTTATGCGTTGTCGAAAATCTTATAGCGATCTTTTTAAGGATCTATAGTTATAAAGCGAACAGTTTAATTTTTTATTTGTAAAAATTGTTACAAATTCATTTTTCAAATTTCTTACTTCATTTACAAATTCCATTTGTAAATTTTGGTAGACAACTAACATTTCGATTACATTTCACTCTTAACTTCCATTTACAAAATCGTTTATAAATCACTTATGACAACTTATATACATTATCATTTCCAAAACCTTTTACTTGGCTTATATTCTCGCATTTGATTAACATTTCGAACTTCGAAATATCACATCCCGATCTTCAGAATAAATCTCACTTCGTTAACCATTCCGAACCTCGTAAGATCACATTCCGAACCTCGGAATAACCCTTACTTAACCATTTCATACCATTTCCCCACTTCTTAATTTCCTTTTTGAAATTTTAGACATTAAATAATTATTTAATTTAAGCTATCGAGTCCGCTTAAAAATCCTTTTTATAACTTTGATATATAAACTTGAGTTTTAATATTAAAACCCATTCATAAATTCTTTCACAATTCAATTCAATTTTATTACCACTATTGTTAGCCTACTTTGTGAACTAGGCTACACAAAGCTAGATGATCAAGTAATGAAGAGCATTCAATCCAAGGACCGGATCGGATCGGAGAACGTCGAATCGGATGAGAGAACATTGGGTCAGAGCAATTCAGCATAAAGCAGAGAAAGAAGGGGCTTGGGACAAACCAGATCGGATAAGACAAATCCGATCCGTCCCTTCCACCGAAGGACTCCGATCCGGACACATGCACTCAGAACTGCAACTATCACACCCACGTTCCCTTAAAGTTCAGAGTGGTTAGAAGGCCACGTTCCCACGTTCACCCACTAACTCAATGTGCTGGCACCATCTTGTGATATCTGAACCTGCAAGTGATGGAATGGAGGCCACGTGGATCCGAACCGGAGCCATCCCAGGAGCATTTCTCACCTATAAATAGACCATCAAGAGGCATTTGGAAGGTTCTTTTGGCATTTTCATAACTCAAACTCCTTTTCTATTCGAATTCCATCAACTTGTTCAAATTGCAATCATCTTTTGAATCATATTGTGAAGGAAATTGAGTGAATCAATGTATTATATAAGTTAGAATTGAGAGAAAATTGTTGTTGTACTTGCATTCAAGACATCCATCCAAAGAGTAGAAAGTGGACGTAGGCTATTTAACATTGAACCACTATAAATTGTGTTTTTTCGTTGTTTTTTATTTCATTTCAGTAGAATTATTATTAGTTTGGGTGTTAGAGCCAATTTTAGATCTAACATTTTGGTGCTTTCACTAAAAATTCTTTGAATTCTTCGCTTTTTGGGATTATCATTCACTATTTGGACCTTCAAGTTCAAATAAGTTAATCCTCTGTTTTCGACATCTTTAAGTACCTTTTGGTGAACCGTTGAAGAATTGAACACTATGGCCAAAACGAAAGGAAAAGAAGTGCAAGGCGCTAGAGTGAACGATGCTAGAGAGGGCCAACAAGCCATGGTATTGACGAGGTCGAAAGGGAAAGACTCTGGAGCAGGCTGCTCTGGTCAAGAAGGTCCGATCCGAGCAGGTGACTCCGATCCGAGCCGATCAGAAGACGTTGAGGTCACCCGCTCCCCTTATGCGACCCGGACCGGTCCTACTACCTTGCTCCTATCCGACCCAAACCAGAATGAAGCTGGAACTTTTACTCAAGCTCCCTCCAATGCTCCGATTCCAGCCGCTATGACCAATTATCAGCTTGACCCATCTGCACCCGTCACCCAAGGAGATTTTTCACACTTTCTTGACATGCTCCAGAGTACTAAGGAGGCATTGGAAGCCCATAAGCGTGACAGTCTTCACATGTAAGAGAACATGATCACAATGAGTAGGGAAGTCCAGGAGCTCCGGAGGCAAAAGACACCTTCCCCAACACACCGCCCTGCTGTAGACAATTCGTCTTCTTCAGATGAGAGACGTCCTCGTGAAAGAAGACCGTTAGAGCGACCTCAGAATCTTGATTAGTTAACTTTTGGATCTTTTGCATCCTGCGAAGACTGTGCTCGTGTGTTAGGGCCTGATGAACAAAGCTTGAAAGAGCCTATGTTGTTGCCCATGCGTGGATCCCACGTTCTACCCAGGGATCCTAACATTACTAATCCTACGCAACAGCAACTTCTTCAGCCCTCCCTCCTGAGATCGACTAGGAGCGTAGGGAGCAATGTAGATCAGCCGCCGCTAGAAATAGGAGGTTATCCCCTAATCAGGAGCGCAGGGGTAATCCGAATATCAGACCTAGAGAACCGGTGCAGACATTAACAAATGCCGATGTATGGGTGATGGTGCATCAGATTACGTCCGAAAGCCGGCGGTACACTAATGAGGACTGGGGTATTGAGTAAAGTCACACCCCCTTCACAGATGATGTATTGGATTTCCAGTTCCCTCGGCGATTCAATTTTCCTCAGATGGATCGGTATTTAAGAAGAATGGACCCAGGGCAACATCTGATGAGGTATGCATGGTTCATGAATGTCGTAGCAGCTCCAGATGCTGTGAAATGCAAAGCCTTTCCAATTTATCTTGAGGACGCGGCGTTAATGTGGTTCACCCGACTCCCTCCTCGATTGATATCAAATTTCACAGAATTGTGTGAGCGCTTTATGAACCTGTTTCGACTTCACACCCGAAAGTCCAAGAGCATCATAGAGTTGTCATGGATTAAACAGGCCCCAGGAGAATCTTTGAAGTCATATTTAGACCGCTTCAACTTGGCCATCCCCGAAGTTAGTGACCCTCATGAGCCCACTAATCTGATGGCCTTGATAGAAGGGGTTGACCCTGACACAGAATTCGGGGATTACTTGTCTGGGAAACCGCCTCCAACTAGAGAATTGTTTTATGAAAAGGCTAACATTCGCTTGAGACGAGGAGAATCTCATGCAAATAGGAAGAGAAAGTCTGAAGGGGCCTCGAGGGAAGGTGTCCAAAGTAATGTTGCTGTAAAACATTCCAGTGATAGTTCGGGAAAAGTTGAGGTAAACATCGGCAACCAGAGCGGAGGTAATAGCAACAGGAATGGGAACGGCAATAGAAGGAACAAGAACCGAGGGAATAACTCTAGTAAAATTCTCAAATTCCAGACTTTTGAAAACTATACGCCGTTAAGTGATATGTTGGAGAATATTTACTTGGATACATATAGCATATTGCAATACAAAAGCCACCACCCAGCGACTCCACTGTAAAAGAGATCGCAACGGGAAAGTTTTGTTCGTTCCATGGAACCCACGGTCTTCCACCAACGAATGCCGTCATTTGAGAGATATAGCTGAAAGATTGTTGCGCGAAGGGAAGTTAGACGAGTACAAGGTTGCCCCAAGGGACAAAGGGCAAGGGGAACAAGCCCCGGACCAAAACCAGCTTACTTCAAAACCCACAGCCCAGCAGAAAGGTAAGGGGATCGTTATCAATACCATTATAGGTGGACCCCACCTAGCTAGTCGTAGTTTCAAAGCGATGGATCAGTACGTCAACGCCGTTAAGCATTTTGAGGTAGGAGAATGCTGTAACCTCGAAGACATCACTCCATTGAAACAACAAAAGACGATGTCAGATGATGTCATATTCTGTAGTAGAGATGATTCCGGAGTTCAATCCCCAACTGAAGATCGACTAGTAATTACCATGACCATCGGCCTTACTTTAGTCCATAAAGTGTTGGTGGACAATGAAAGCTCGGTCAATATCCTCTTCGAGAAAGCTTTTGAACAAATGAGACTTGAAGCAAAAGATCTAAAGCCATGCGAAGGATGGATCCGTGGCTTCAACGGGGCATCGACGACTCCGATGGGCTACGTAGAATTACCAGTGACATTAGGGCAGGGAGATTGCCTGAGAGTGAGGATCTTGCCATTTGTAGTTTTGATGTACGTCACCCTACAACGCCTTCCTAGGCTGACCGGCCCTTTCCTAGTTTAGGGCATGTATTGCACCTTGGTGCTTACTGCTTAAATTTCCGACTGACGCAGGATGTAACATCCTGCACCTCCGTTCGTGCAAGATATTGTCCCCAACTTAGCCACCGTATAGGTGTGGGGTTTTGTTCCTCAAAAGGCCTCGGTGTTAGTAAGAGATGTGATCTACTATATAAGTACCCACTTTACACAGGCTTCCACAATGTGGGACTTAGCGGTGTTACATTCTCCCCTCCTACAGAGCCCAACGTCCCCGTTGGCTCACAAACACGTCACCCAGGCGTTGTGGTCCACACAGAAGCCACAATTCCGGCTGGATATTGGCTTTGATACCACTCTAACAACCGCACCTCCGTTCGCGCAAGATATTTTCCCCAACTTAGCCACCGTATAGGTGTGGGGTTTTGTTCCTCAAAAGGCCTCGGCGTTAGTAAGAGATGTGATCTACTATATAAGTACCCACTTCACACAGGCTTCCACAATGTGAGACTTAGGGGTGTAACTCAGGAATTGGGGTGATGAGAGGCGACCAAGCTACGGGACGAGCTTGTTACATGACGGAGTTGAAGTTGCTAATGAAGGGGTTGAATATAGAAACTATGGACGATTCTCACACTTCAAAGGAAAATTCAGCATAGCAATTAAGGGGTCCAGCCCCAAAAAAGTCGCCCTTAGATGTGCTCGAGGATATAGATCCCAGGGAGGATAAAGAACCCGAGGATAGGAAGGCGACTCCCAACGAGATAACAATAGATATACCTATTGACGAAACCGATTCGACGAAAGTACTAAATATCGGCTCGCAACTAGATCCAGTTCGAGCGAAAGAGTTGGCTGATTTTTTAAAGGAAAATCTGGATGTGTTTGCCTGGACCCAAGCTGACATGTGTAGGATTTCGCCTGCCATTATGATCCACTCTTTATGTATTAATCCAAAGCACCCACCAGTCAAACAGAAAAGATGAATGTTAGGCCCAGAGCGGTCAGCAGCTTTGAAAGAAGAGGTAAAGAAATTAAAGGATAATGGATTCATTAAGGTATCCCGACTGGATATCAAATCCTGTCCTGCTCAAAAAATCTAACGGGAAGTGGCGTGCACGTATTGACTTCTTAGATTTGAACAGGGCCTGCCCGAAGGATAGCTTTCCTCTTCCCAGAATTGATCAGCTAGTAGATTCGACGGCTGGACACGAGCTTTTATCTTTTATGGAAGCCTATTCGGGGTACAATCAAATTCTTATGCATATACCAGATCAGGAGCATACAAGTTTCATCACAGACTTGGGGTTATATTGTTATGTGGTAATTCCATTTGGGTTAATGAATGCAGGAGCCACGTACCAGCGCTTGGTCAACCACATGTTCTATAATCAAATTGGGAAAACCATGGAGGTTTACGTGGATGACATGCTTGTGAAGTCTAAACAATCTTCCGACCATATAAGGGACTTAGCTGAAATGTTTGATATTCTTCGAAGGTATAGAATGAAGTTAAACCCCCTAAAATGCTCGTTTGGGGTCGCATCTGGAAAATTCCTTGGGTTTATCGTGAGTTCTCAAGGAATTGAGATAAATCCTAGTCAAATAGCAGTAGTAAGGAATATTGAAGAACCACTGTGTACCTTTCTTCGATCTAATAAAACGCGGAAAACGAAATTTTGAGTGGACCCGTGACTGTATGGAGGCGTTCCAGAATTTATTAGACTTATTAGAAAGGCCTCCAATATTATCAAAACCGTGGAACATGAGGATTTGTTTGTTTACTTAGTGGTATCATCTCATGCCGTCAGTACAGCATTGGTACGTGAAGAGGATAAAGTCTAGAGGCCTGTATACTACGTGAGCAAAAAGCTAGCTGCTGCAGAACGTAATTATCCGAAGATAGAAAAACTTGCTTATTGCCTCCTGATTGCTTCCCGCAAACTTCGTCATTACTTTCAGGCTCACCCGATCGTTGTATATATTGATCAACCTTTAAGACAAGTGTTGCAGAAACCCGAAGCATCTGGGCAGTTACTTAAATGGAACATCGAGCTGAGTCAATTTGATTTAAATTTTCAACCACAGAAATCAATAAAAGGCCAGGCATTGGCCGACTTTATAGCTGAATTCACAATTCCCGAAGAGGAAACGGTGGGTGACAAGGTAGTTACTTTAGATCAAGAGTTAGAGCGTAGTCCGTGGAAGCTATATACGGACGGAGCCAAAAGTTATCGAAGGTCCGACGCCGGAGTTGTTTTGATAACTCATGAAGGACGAT
Organism: Allium sativum; assembly: GCA_030737875.1. Lineage (NCBI taxonomy): Eukaryota > Viridiplantae > Streptophyta > Magnoliopsida > Asparagales > Amaryllidaceae > Allium > Allium sativum. The sequence continues at coordinate 12,131,556 of CM060917.1, forward strand.
CTATTTACTATGCATTGTGATTAGAGTTTGCTACTACTAATAACGATTCTGAGTATGAAGCCCTGATTGCCGGGCTGAAACTCGCCAAAGAATTGGGAGTGAAGACACTGGATATATGTTGCGATTCCAAGATAGTTGTATGCCAGGTTCGGGAGGAATTTATTGCAAAAGGGCCTCGACTCGTTACTTATCTCAAAAAGGTAAAGGAGTTGCTGGGTAGTTTGGAGCATTACAACATAACGCATATTCCAAGAACGGAAAATCAGAAAGCAGATCGACTGGCAACACTAGCAAGTTCTGATAATCCCAAAAACCTGAAATGGTTCCGATAGAGGTTTTGGAGTCACCGAGTTTCGACCTGATGGAAGTGGAACTATCCTTGGAAGTTGACCCAGAGAGAGAATCATGGATGATACCAATCAAGAATTTTCTCAAGAATGGAACCCTCCCGTTGAAGAAGAGTGAAAGACGAGTTGTAAGACGTAAGGCTGCAAGATACGTTTTACAGGACGACGTCCTTTATCGCCAAGGGTTTTCAATACCCCTACTACGGTGTATCGCACATGACGACATCAAACGTGTACTGCAAGAAGTACATGAAGGTGAGTGTGAAGACCACACTGGAGGAAAAAACCTAGAAAAGAAAGTATTACGGTATGGATATTTTTGGCCTACCGTGAATAAAGATGCGGCTGATTATTCACGATGTTGCGATAGATGTCAAAGATTTGCCAAGATTCCTATAGCGCCTCCGACTCAGCTCAAGTCGATGGTAAGCCCATGGTCGTTTTCCATGTGGGGGATTGACATTATTGGAGTGTTACCTATTGCCAGAGGAGGAGCTAAGTACGCGATCGTCGCCGTGGACTATTTCATGGAATGGGTGGAAGTTGAACCTTTAACAACGATCACAGCAAGAAAGGTGATCAGTTTTGTGGTCAGAAACATTATCTGTTGATTTTGGATACCGAAGACCATCATAACTGATAATGGGACATAGTTTGACAGCGTCGAATTCAGAAACTTCTGCCAGAAGTACAAGATTGATAAACGGTATACCGTTGTGGCTCACCCGTAGTCAAATGGCCAGGTCGAAGCATTAAACAAGGTCATTAAATCTATTCTCAAGAAGCGGTTGGAGCAGGCCAAAGCCAAATGCATAGACGAGTTGCCACTAGCTTTATGGGCCTACAAGACAACCTTTAAGACGGCCACCGGCCATACTCCCTATTCACTTTCTTTTGGGTTAGAAGCAGTAATCCCAGTAGAATTGGAAGTCCCTTCTCATCGAGTCGCATATTATGACCTGATGACAAATAGAACACTCCTCCTAGAGTGTATCGATATGGTTGAACAAAAAAGAGACGAAGCAGACTTGCGTGCCTCAAGACATCGACATCAAGTAGCACGTTATTATGACTAGAAAGTTCGCTTCAAAACCTTTGAACCAGGAGACCTAGTACTGAAGCGAGTCTTCCCGCCTTCAACCCAATTTGGTCCAAAATGGGAAGGGCCATACACCTTCCAACGGAAGCTTGATACAGGAGCATTCAAGCTAATGACCGTGGACGGTGAAGAGATTCCTAGAGCTTGGAACGCTCAGCACTTACAATGATATCTGAGCTAAATATGAAATGTCTTCCTTTTCGTTTTTATAAGCTATGTAAAAAGGCACGACTTGCCTTAAAAAGTTTGTTTATATGAACAAAGGATTATGAAGTGGATGTAGGCTACGACTTAGCTGAACCACTATAAAAATATCGCTGTCATTTATTTTCCTGCATATATCTTTAACCATTATTCTGTCATGACAATAAAACACAAAATTAAATTTCAAAAATTGGAGACAACCCATGTGCAGGAGCATATAAAATAACCGTTTGCATGATAAGATGCAAAGAATGGGAAGACGGCGTTCCTAACTCTAACTCTCATGAAACGAGAGAGAGTATAAAGGACAGGAAGACGACGTCCCTTGAGGCATGAAGGTGCACCCCGATAAGAGACTGTCTCAGTAATACTCTAACCTAGTTATGAGACAGGAGAGTATAAAGATGCTAGAAAGAATAGGCATCAATGATGAAAGAAATATGGCCCCGTCAGAGGACTGGGGACAGCTGAATTTTGAATTTAATCGATCTTGAATAAGTCTTAATCAGTTATCCAAGATTGATTGGGGGCATATATATGTACACATGTTCCCTTTAATAACGACTTTACTATATAACTGTGATTTGACATGCTATTTGTGCACATCTTTACCTAAATGTTAAAATTTACGGATATCAGACATTGCAGGGAACAAACCACTTTATTCACAAATATGTGAGTTTATACAGGAAGACTAAGCAAAAGACGCGAGGGCCGCACTCGTTACAACAACAACGGACCAGTGGAATATAAAAATAAAATAAAACAAAGCACATTACCCCTTGGGATTTAGAGCAGACTTGGATTTTTTGGCAGCCTTAAGAGCATACCTAACTTCTTTTTCAGCATCATACATGAGACGCTTTGGCCTTTTCTTCTCTGTAGTTAAAGTACAAGAAGCGGTAGATTTCTTCCCAGAAGTCGGAACACTGGAATCAAGAGAAGATTTTTTAGCAAGCTCTTCTGTAATTGACCTAGTTGAAAGCTTAACAACTGACCTCGATCCAAGATCCACCACTGCAAGGTGCTTAAGGCTTTCGGGGTTTAAGTCCTCGACTTTCAGCTGCATGCGCTTGTCTTGTTCGGCTTTCATTTCAGCCAAAGTCACGTCATCGACATTTTTTGAATCCCCAATTATAGTAACTTCAGGATCTTCTTCATGCCCTTCATTACCAACGTCGTCTTTCAAGGCATCTATCATTTCGTCATCATGAGAAGTGTCGGCCTTTGACGGTTCAGCTTCCCCTCCGGATTCGACGATGGTAGCCTTATCTTGACCTCCCTGAGTCTTTTCCACGGATTCTTCCCCAATGGAGGCTCCCTGAGGCTCATCAGTCTTCTCGGCTGGTTCAGCACCAACAGAATGAGAAGATACAGTTATCAACTCAGGAGAAAATAAAGGATCCTCGATCGATTTCCCAATGATGTGATGAAAGGTGGAGATGGCCTTGACAAATTGAGGTGAAAAGGTAGAAATTCCTTCCGATGATTTCTCAATTGGGGCGGCTACCGTTTGTGACGCTGATTCGGGTATAGGAGATAAAAGAGACGCTCTAGGAATTCCCGGATTCTCGGAATCATGCCCCTAAACTCCAGTAGTTTCGGCGGTAGCACAAGAAGAACCAACTTCAAGTATATTCTTTTGTTTGGCCAGGCGTTTCTCCTCCTACATGGCAGCAGCAATAAGGCGACGCCCCTCGGCTAGACATGCCGGTTCGTCATCTCTCAGATACTTCTCCATGAGTTTGTCTTCATCAACGAAGTCTACCTTAAGTTCCTCTTTTTCCCATTCGATGATTTGACTCCATACGTGAACTAAAGTAGTCGGATAATCTTCGATCCAAGAGACGTTTCGGCGACGAATTATGTGTGCAAAGAATTCAGTTATTAGTTTGCCAAAGCCTTGCAATTCTTATTGAGCCTCTGATAGCTGTTTATGGGTTTCTTCAGCAGATTTAATAGCGCTATCCACATTCCCCTTAGCTAGGGCAGCCCTAGTCTCAGCTTCCATTAACTTGGACTCCAATTCAGCATTTCGTTTCTCCAGCTCGGTATTCTTCCTCGCTAGCTCGGCCTTTTCTTGCTCAAGAGTATTGTAAGCCAGTTGCATTTTGACACTATTTGACTTAATTAGCATCTTTCTCTTGCTTCTTCAACTCCAAACATTCTTGACTATGAGATTCCAGCAAGTCATGATAACGTTTTTGTAATTCCTCAAATTGTTGTTTGAAGTTGTTGGCATCTCGTTGAGCAATGACGAGCTGAGCCTGTGTGTCTTCTAAGTCCTTCTCTAGATTTTTCAAAGCATTCTCATCAGAATATGTAGCCTTTTTCATTGAATCAACATCTGTAATTAAGGCCCGAATGATCCTGGAGAGATTGCGTGAATACTTGTACATCTCCGAGTTTTGTTTCTCAACTGCGTCAATCTTTGCTTTAGCCACATATGCCCACTTTGAAGAAATAGGCTCAAGTGCGGGTAAGAAAGTTAGATTCTCAAAGTAATGATCTGGGAACTACTTCTCCAAATATGCCAGTTTAGTTTTGGAATCAGCATCCAGTGGTAGGGGTTTGCAATATGTAAGTTCAATGTGTTTCCGCTTAGTAGGGACGACGGCTGCATCATCTTTTCCAGACCGCTTCTCAGAAGCTTTGTGCTTGTCTCGTGAATCGGTATGTTTCAGTGAACTTTTTTCCCGATTATATTTGTCTTGAGGAGAAGTTTGATCTTTGGATTACGATATGTCTTCCCCACGACGACTTCGGTGGCTCTTATACCAGTTTGGATCCGACCGGACAGGAATACGAGAGCGTGAAGTGTGTGGTCGATGAGAATCATGAGGCCTTCTGTCATCTCTGCCCCGGCTCTCATGACGATCATGCTCGATATCGGAAGGAGGTCTAGACATGCTACAACGCATTTTTCATACATCATAGTAAGGGCGAGACATTGTACCTGCACAACAATATAAGTGGAATTCAGAATCAATGCTCACATAAGACATGAGTGCTGTGACGTGCGGTGCTAATGTGTTATGTGCATCCTAAATGGTGTTCCCCTCAACAAACCCGAATCTGAAGCCAGACTAGCATGAGCGGGCTCTTTGGCCTTCACGGCAGTAGTCTCCTCAGAAGAAGTGAAGGTTAAAGGATTTTTGCCAAAATCCTCTGAAGTATAGATAGTTTCGGGCAGGGGAAGATTTTCTAAACCCTTAAATGTGGAATCGTCGGTAGTAGGAGCATCTCCTTGAGAAGCATCTATTGGCAGCTCTTTAGGGGATGTTGACTTCTCAGGAGAAATAGTGTCATCAGGGACGGTATACCCTTCTATGTGTTTTTCAGCTATATTGGCTAACTCATCGTCCTGAGTTGAAGATGAAGAAGATGAAGCCCGAAGAGGTATTGTTGGACCTTTCGAGCCTTCGCCTGTCTCAAGAATAATGTCAACCTGGGGTATATACACATATGGACCCATCCCATGACCTATACTACGGGTAATAGATAGTAACCCGTGGTGATGGAGATACTCATCCTTAAGAACTTCGTCGATGGTAAGGAACTTTTGATCGCCATTGAGAAGCCGATGCAAACGATCAAAGTATAATTGATCCAATATTTGCTTTGGGTTATCAACTGCGAATGAAAAAGAAAGCAAGTTAATGTGTTGGCATGAGCATTTAAAATTGAAATCTAGAAGGTCAGTGCCTTACTCGATTTGGTCCATCTCCTTGCACACCCCGGCTGCTGTCTGATATAAAACCATTCATGTTTAGAATCGCCAACCTTGCTGCTAAATGGAACAGTAATAATCTTCTTCTTCGGGACTGATTCAAAATATGAGAAGGAGGGAGTCTCTTGAGTCTGATGCTTGAAATTATAAAAAAAGTGGACGTCATCAAAGGTAGGCTCTATACCTAAAACTTCTTTGTATGCTATATACAAGGTGTATAAATAAGCATAAGAGTTGGGATGTAATTGCATGGGGGCAATCTGCATCTGTCTCAGAAAATCGACGACAAAAGGCGAAAACGGTGGAATAGCCCCAACCAGGCACATCAACCGGATAGTTTCCATGAATCCTTCCGGTGGATAGTGGGGGCGATCTGTTTTCGATGGCACCAGGGTATCTCTTTTTATTATTCCATGCTTTAGACATATTCGAACGAGTCTGTCATCATTGATCGTCGATTCAACAGAATCTTTGGGTAACTCCAATATAGTGGCAGATTCAAACTCATCAGGAGCACGATCATCTTTTATCCCTCCTTCCTATTCATCGCCAAGAGAAACTTCACTATCAGAAGGTTTTTCATTATTGTGTGCTTCCACTTCATAACCTGGGCCCTCATCATCCCATTCAGGGTCTGAAGGAGAGGATATGTCATCAAGAGTGAGTCTCTCGGAAGTTTCTGCAACTTCTCTCTTTTCTGCTAACCTAGATGAACATCTCTCTTCGATGATCGCTAAACTACTGAAGAAGCAATAACATAAGTTAGAGAAAGACAGCCCGTATCCCCCCGTGTACGTGTGTGAACTAAAGTGTGTGCTATGTATGTAAAGGATGCAAAGTAAACACATGATAGCATAACTCAAAAGATTGACGAAGTAGTAATATGTTCACAATAGTCATAAATGTTCGCTCATGTTTATAAGGCATTATCCTAACTATTCATTAAGTTGTAGATCACGGCAACCAATGACCGAGCTAGTTGAACAGATTTATTTGCATTAAGTTAGATGAGTTCGGTTCGGTTCGGATGTGTATTTTAGGATCGGATCGGGGGCAAAACCATGTTTCGGTTTGAAGCAGAAGTCAACGCCCTATATGCAAATCGGATCGGTTCGGGAATGGATATTATGAGTGGTCCGGATCGGCTTGGGTACCTATGCTTTTCTCTCTTTGCTTTCCGTTCCGACCTGAACCGGTTGAGTAATCCTTGTTTTCCTTTTACTCTTCACTTTTCAATCCGATCCAATCCAGTTAGATGAAGCCCCTATCCTCTTCAATCTTATGTCACTCCACCCGAACCAATCCGAAATCCTCCTCTTTTCTTCTTCTTTTTATCTATCCTTCCTCTTCCTTAGCTAACACCGAACCCAACTCTGTGCCAAGAACCAAGTCGAAACCAAATGTTCATACATTGGCTTGGCCAATATTAGGCTCTGGTATCCTTTGTAACTGCCTCGAGATGGTGACAAGGCAATCGACGACGATGGCGATGGGAGGAGGTTGTGACGTCAAGGTCAAACAAAAACCATACCCAAATCGTCCAAATTAACCACAAATCCTAACTGAAAACAGCTATTACGAAGTTAGTTGAGGTTATAAACCTACCTATTTGTTTGATTCGAATATTAGCATGAAAATTCTCTAAGTTTTCGAGAACTAGGGTTTCGATGTAAAACTTAGAAGACGAGAACGATAAAAGGAAGGGAGGTAGAAGAAGACGAGAGGCAGACTTATATAGATTCAAGATGGCTCTTTGTATTCTCAACCTTTAACTCCGTTCGGACTAGAATACAAGCCTATGTATGTATATGTGGCCCATTAACTTAATAGTAGAGGGTTAATGGAGAAGTCGTTCGGATCGGTGGTACTTTCCTTTTGATCCCACCCTGGGTTCGGACCGGAAACCGAATCCCAACGAAACCGTGCACATTAATTTAGCATGCGAATTTAACTCAAAAGAAAAGTATGCGAGAGGTTTACCTGGAAGAGTCACTAGACATCAAGAAGAAATCTCAGAATTATGTAAAATGAAGAAAATAATTTGCGCATTACATGGTGTATATATAAGCACAAAAAACACGACTTTATGGAACAATGTATCCCTAAACACAAATGACAGCGACTTTTCAACAGTTTGAATTCAAAGGTTAATGGGCAAATAATGTCAAAGCACACCCCATCTTCAATAGAAGCGTCCTTTGAGGGGGCAAAATGTTAGCCTACTTTGTGAACTAGACTACACAAAGCCAGATGATCAAGTAATGAAGAGCATTCACTCCAAGGACCGGATCGGATCGGAGAACGTTGGATCGGATCGGAGAACGCTGGGTCCGAGCAAGTCAGCATAAAGTAGAGAAAGAAGGGGCATGGGTCAAACTGAATCGGATAAGACAAATCCAATCCGTCCCTTCCACCGAAGGACTTTGATCCGAACCCATGCACTCAGAACTGCAACTATCATACCCACGTTCCCTTAAAGTTCGGAGTAGTTATAAGGCCATGTTCCTACGTTCACCCATTAACTCAATGTGCTGGCACCATCTTGTGATATCCGAACCCGCAAGTGATGGAATGGAGGCCATGTGGATCCGAACCGGAGCCATCCCGGGAGCATTTCTCACCTATAAATAGACCATCAAGAGGCATTTGGAAGGATCTTTTGGCATTTTCAGAACTCAACCTCCATTACTATCTGAATTCCATCAACTTGTTCAGATTACAATCATCTTTTCAATCATATTTTGAAGGAAATTGAGTGAATCAATGTATTATATAAGTGAGAATTGAGTGAAAATCATTGTTGTACTTACATTCAAGACATCAATCCAAAGAGTAGAAAGCGGACGTAGGCTATTTAACGCCGAACCACTATAAATTATGTGTTTTCATCGTTTTTTATTTCATTTCAGTAGAATTATTATTATTTTGGGTGTTAGAGCCTATTTTGGATCTAACAACTATACTTAAATTATTATTTAAAATAATAATTTACTTCATCATTAACTACCGTATAAGTGATTAACTTCTTTATTGACTAAAATAAATAGTAAATTTCCTTTTGAAATCTTATTAAAATTAAAACAAATATTCATTAACTATTTCATTAGATAAATCCAAAACAAATTGATTTAAAAATCAATCAAGTAAAAATGGTTGATTTTGTCAATTCAAAACACGGTCATCTTGTTAACCCGTTCCAATAAGTCCTTTATTTAAATTGATTAATAATATAATTAATTTAAATAATTCCATTTAATTGTTTCTAAAAACAATAAATCTTAGTTATAAATCATTATATTAATCCTTGCTAACTTGCTTATTCATCTTAGTCATATAAGAATTAACTTTATAAATCATTTACTAAGTAAGATGAGGCACGTGCTTCGCACACGACTGATTTTTGGTATAACAATAGTGATTAAAACAATCAACGTATATGTGTTCGGTTTATTTCCCTTTTATAAACTTCATTTTAAATAATATATTTTAAAAATCTATACTCAGTTATAAAATAAGTTTCTAACCTGTAATAACAACAAATTTCGCTCGATCCGAATCGATCGCTAAACCAACCAAGACCGTTCGAAACCCCTGATTGTTTTGAGAACACGACAAATTGGAATGCAAACAGAAGAACATTTCATTGTTTATTACAATAATTCCATCAGAATACAAGAAAATACAGAGTAAGAAAAATATTATACAACAGAGAATATCAAAGATTTAAAAACATTACTTCAGCGGAAAAATAATACAAAGCATAACTAAAAGAAATACGCAGATACAGAGCTTTTTGAATATCACTTTAGCTATAAATTAGGATCCTGTGAATACAAAACTGCAAAACCAAAACTACTAGCTGCCCGTGTGGAAAATAAGGGCAACCAGAGTTTAGGTTAAAACAATAAACTCCAGGTCAATCATGTGACTGGTGTGAGAACTAAAAACAGTTATTAATCTTTATTTTTAACGTTACGTAAATCAAGGGACCATGCCGTATAACAAGGAACGGGTTTCCTCCCAAGAATACCAGTGCATAAAACAAACAGTGCAATGCTAAATAAAGAAAAATGAAGCTATTATAAGACCCAGGTCCCATCACACAATGCAACGCAAGCCGAAGGATAGGGTTTTACCTTATAATAGCCAAAGAATTCTTAATATGCTAAATTTCATCTTTTATTATTACTATAAGTGAAGAAAACAACTTCAAATATAAATGTATCAATCATAGGCGGCATGGGTACCATATATCATGTCGCCAATACTAGGCTCTACAATCAAAACCGAAATGTCATGTAATGGAAATTGGATTTCCGTCATGAGTCGAGGCAAGGGGCAAGCTCCTCTCTGTTCGAGACACACTAGCAAATGTCTCAGGACCACACACAACGATCTTGGATCTTCAGGGCCGATCCTCTCTTACTTTTCAGGATTAGTATTCATGAACACACGTTTGCCAGTCCTTTTAGACCTATATCCGAGGCGCCTCGCATCAACAACCACAGAGGTAAAAAGTATATAAATGTCAGGGCTGGTAGGTCACTGACATCACCCATAGCTAGAAAGAAACGTCGTGCCCTCCCTGCAGTCACGATCCCGTTTTTGACTCATACCGAGGTGTGATGCTCGCAAATTAACGCTATACACAAAGCTGTGCCACATAGGCCGTGCTTTGATCATCAACCACAAGACTTTTCTTTTCAACAAAAGCCTTGATCATTTTCCACTTAGTCATGCCACACAGGCAATTCACTCCATACGACTGATGTCGATCGATATACAACCTCTGAGCTCGTACGTCTCAGAGAAGGGTGTTAAGCAAGAGAATAAATTATCCGCCACCAAACAGATGTATATTTAATAGAGATCAATCAACATAGAATAAAATCCAGTGTCAGACACACAGTCCATTTACAAGTTCGTTCTGGGTCTGAACGAAACTGGAGGAACCTTATTCCTCACATATCCATCGATCTCCAAATACGTCTGGACGATCACTAACTAATTCCCTCCTCTTGGGTGTACAGCCCAATCAAGATCATTAGTAATCATCCAAACGATGTGAAAAACTCCGGTCTTCAACCACCGTCTTCATCTTCGACTTATCGTTGAATCAGTTATTCAGAATGGGTATAAACCCGGCCTTTCCGAATAACTCGCGTATATAATAAACAAGTGCTACAAAAACACAACATATGCCTCATTCCAATTCGGAATATTCTTTTAGTCAAATATTCACATTCTTACGGAAAGGTTCCCATTAATTTTATCAAAGATGAATTCTTCTAAATTTATTCTTTAATCTTCCTTTGGATATCATTTCAAACTATGTTAAGGTTTTCCAAACTAGTCGGGATTAGTGAAACACACCGAAGTAATTGTTTATTTTATTTCCCAATCCAACATATTCATTCCATGGAGCAAAACCGGTAATACTCCGTATCTAACACCATGGTGTTATCGGTAAATATTAATTACCATTTCACGCTCAAATCTAATTAAAAATTTAACTATCGCTTTGGAGCAAAACTGGTGATACTCCATTCTCGATCATTTCAATCTAATTAAAGATTCATTAAAACTCCACTTAGTTTTAATCTTCCCAAAAATCAATATGTTATCTTTAACTGGGTTAAAGAACCAATGTCATCTAAAACACGGTTCATGATAAACCCAAAATCACATTCCATTGTTAATCGGGTTAAAAAACAGGTGTTATTCAAAACACCACTCACGATAAATCCCAAAAACCAATTTAAATTCAATTCCAATTATATACTAATTAATTGGGCAATTTCACTAAATCTTAATTAAAAGATTTATTCTTTACTAAACTGGGTTCAAGAACAGTGTTATTTAAGACACCATTCATGACGAACCCAAAATCCCATTTGATATTAAATATAATGCTCTGAATAGAAAATATATCGGCTTATATTCATTATCAAATTCTGAAACCAACAAATATCACATTGGAAATAACGATATAAATATATCTTTCAAATTTGCACAACCATATTTGTACAATCACGAAATCCAACATCGAAATATTCTGAAGATAATTTCGATTCAAATCCATTCCTGTTCGTATATTGGAAATTCTGATTATTTTAAAACCACTTCAAATCCAATTTGTTTATTCAAAAAAACATTGGATTATAATTCTAGTTCATAACTAGTTCATTTTGATAAAAATACATTTCTATCCTTTATAAATATGGGATTTTTCACACCAATTCTTTCTAAATCATTTATTATGATTTTACACAATTTATTGATATTTTTAATAATTTTATCAAGGCTCGTACAGTCGATTTCCAATATCGGTCGTCGAACTGCACTTATAGCGACCTTTCCCAAATTTGATTTGGATATAATTACAAATCCAGCCATTAGATTTCAAATTTCTAATATTCATTGGAAAGCTCTTTTCGATACGAATCCAACGGTTCCGGTTAAAGTAGAATCCGATGGTCGGATCTCCCGTAACGTCAATTCGAAGTCAATGGTCGAAATTCACGAACTGCCGCGGCGCGGCGCGTTCTATTCAGGCCATTTAATATATATATTATATATTTCCTCGATTTCAATTCTAAACATATTTTATAATTCATTTCAAATTCGTTTTCAAAACAATTTCAACTTCATATTCAATTTTAAATCAAAATTGAATATTCCATATCATTAATATATAAATGATAATATTTTCAAAACATTATATTTTGAAATCACGTCCTTTTCTGTATTCATTATAAAAACGAATATAATCGATATAAATATCGTTTGCATCAAAATGGCGCAAATCTAATCAACACGGCTTTATATATTTCAATAACTTCGTTATTCTATTCAACAAATGAATATTTTCTTCAACACATGAATATATATTTTATTCAACACGTGAATATTTATTCATTCTTACTTACAATAAAAATGTGAATTTTATTGTATAAATATTTTATTCAACACATGAATATTTTCAACACATGAATGGTTTCAACACATGAATATCCTTAACACATGAGTATTGTCAACACATGACTATTTTGTTTATTCAACACATGAATATGATATATTTTCTAAATTGGAATGAGACCCATTAAATTACAATATAATGTTATTTATATGGATTCTATACAACACATGTATATAATGGTAATGATAAATAATCAACCATCGTCCAGAGTGCACCACACAACTGTCTATCAACCTATCGATTGACATACAACTAAATAATTGGGATTAGTGTACATCAAATATCATCCCAACACCCGTGCGGGGTTTCAATCAACAAACACTGAATATTATTTGTGCAGTTAGGCGATATGTAAAATTTATCATCCCTGTCCATATCAGTAAAATGGGTGTACATGAACAAATCGTTCGATTTGTAAATGAATATTTATTTATTCACATTCACGTTAAATTTATATTTTTAATTATAAATAATTTATTTCAACACAAGAATGTATATTTTCATTCATTCCGCATCACAATCAATTTTCACCACACAACAAAATCAAACAAGTCGTCCATGGTCTGTGGACAACGGGTGTCGGGTGCTGTTAAGCACCGTCTGCATCCTAGTATATAATTTTAACTAGAAAACAAGAATTAAAGTGAGAAGTTCTCACTTAGAGCTAAACCAAATGTCACGAATCTTCATATGTAGGAAATCTTATCGTGTTTCCTTTTGTCACTTTCGTTGTCCGTATTCACTACATATATAAAAATCACATTTTTATATGGTATTCATATAAATAAAAATCACAACTTTATATGGTTTAAAAGTCTTACCTTTGCTTAATTAAAAATCAAATCTTTTTATAATTAAAAATAAATATTTATATTCTAACGACGATTCAAATACATATATACGTTCTAATTCTATTCAAAATAAATTTCTCGTCGTTATTATTTAAAATAAATCATTTTAAATATTCAAAATTCATTAAAATTGCCAAAATAAAAAATTTTAATTGGCTCAGATTTTCCGGGTTGTTACAATCTCCCCCACTTAAAATCTTTTCGTCCTTGAAAAGGAACGAAGCTGAAAGTTGTTCAACTAACCAACTTAACTTTCATTATCTTCATTATGGCTTAAGTTCTTCAGCTTTTCAGTTTCTAATAACTTTTCAAATTTTTCAAAAATTTGAATAACACCCTAAATTTTTGAAAAATTTCATCATAACCTCCCCTGCACCGGGAGCATCGGGATATTTCAAATAGCCTCCTAGGGCCCTCACCAATCCAAAAGAAAAAGGAAAAGCCAAGCAGCTAGCCAATCGGCTCATAAAATCATCAAATCACCAAGAAATACAATAAACATGTACCTATTTGTCGGGAAAACAATTTTATTCCTCTGCTCTAGCCTCCTTGCTATGACCTGTTCAATGTATATACATGTACATATAAGCAAATGCAACCAATTTTCAATTCAGTTCTAAATTTAGTTCCATTAGGCTAAATGGTTCAAAATTTTAATAAATGAAACCAATAATCAAACAACACAACCATCAATCGATTAGTGGGTTATCGTTTCAAATTCATAATTTTGATATATATACATAGAAAATCATGTTTTTGATGCCAAACCACAACAATAAACCTATCTAGTTTTGATTCTCACACCAATCTAATGGAAATATATATAAATCCCACTTTCGAAACTCGAAAATAAATACTAGTGATGGCGCGCCATCATCATAATCATGTCCGGGCGACTAGAGTGTGATTCTATATCTATCTAGTATATTTAAAACTTCGAATATATGTTCATGATGCGTATATACAAAATCTCTATATACTTGATTGTCCAACTCAATACAAATAAAATATTTAAATACATATAAAATGGTTTAAATTTTCTAAACAAAATTTGTTTACAAATTTTTATTTCAAAAAAATTCACTCTTTACACTCGTTTTAGGACACTACTGATCCCATTTCTAACGAGTTGTTCTCATTGGATATTACTAATCCAATCTCTGATGAATCCTTTCGTTTGGTTCTAATACTTCTTGTTCTCGAGCTCTATAAACCAAAGCTCTGATACCAAATGTAACGACAAGGAATTTCGCTCGATCCGAATCAATCGCTAAACCGACCAAGATCGTTCGAAACCCCTGATTGTTTTGAGAACATGACAAATTGGAACGCAAACAGAAGAACATTCCATTGTTTATTACAACAATTCCATCAGAATACAAGAATATGCAAAGTAAGAATAAATATTATACAACAGAGAATATCATAGATTTAAATACATTACTGCAACAGAAAAATAATACAAAACATAACTGAAAGAAATACGTGGAGCATTCCGAATGTCACTTTAGAGGATCCTGTGAATATAAATCTGCAAAACCAAAACTACTAGCTTCCCATGTGGAAAATAAGGGCACCTAGAATTTAGGTTAAAACAATAAACTCCAGATCAGTCACGTGACTGGTGTGAGAACTAAAAACAGTTATTAATCTTTATTTTTAAAGTTAGGTAAATCAAGGGACCACGTTGTATAATACGGAACGGGTTTCCTCCCAAGAATAGTATTGCATAAAACAAACAGCGCAATGCTAAATAAAGAAAAATGAAGCTATTATAAAACCCAGGTCCCATCACATAATGCAACGCAAGCCGGAGGATAGGGTTTTACCTTATAATAGCCAAAGAATGCTTGATACGCTAAATTTCATCTTTTATTATTACTATAAGCGAAGAAAACAACTTCAAATATAAATGTATCAATCATAGGCGTCATGGGTACCATATATCATGTCACTAATACTAGGCTCTACAATCAAAACCTAAATATCACGTATTGGAAATTGGATTTCCTTCATGAGTCGAGGCAAGGGGCAAGCTCCTCTCCGTTCGAAACACTCTAGCAAATGTCTTAGGACCGCACACAGCGATCCTAGATCTTCAGGGTCAGTCCTCTCTTACTTTTGAGGATTAGTATTCATGAACACAGGTTTCCCGATCCTTTCAGACCTATGTCCGAGGTGCCTCGCATCCAATAACCACACAGGTAAAAAGTATATAAATGTCAAGGCTGGTAGGTCACTGACATTACCCATAGGTAGAAAGAAACGTCGTGCTCTCCCTGCAGTCACGATTTTGACTCATACCAAGGTGTGAGGCTCGCGAATTAACGCTATACACAAAGTTGTGCCACATAGGTCGTGCTTTAATCATCAACCACAAGACTTTACTTTTCAATAAAAGCCTTGATTATTTGCCACTTAGGCATGCCATACAGGCAATTCACTCCATGCGACTGATGTCGATCGATATACAACCTCTGAGCTCGTACGTCTCAGAGAAAGGTGTTAAGCAAGAGAATAAATTCTCCACCACCAAACAGATGTATATTTAATAGAGATCAATCAACACAGAATAAAATCCAGTGTCAGACACACAGTCCATTTACAAGTTCGTTCTGGGTCTGAACGAAACCGGAGGAACTTTATTTCTCGCATATCCATCGATCTCCAAATACGTCTGGACGATCACTAACTAATTCCTCCTCTTGGGTGTACAGGCCAATCAAGATCGTTAGTAATCATCTAAATGATATGAAGACCTCTGGTCTTCAACCACCGTCTTCATCTTCGACTTATCGTCGAATCAATTATTCAGAATGGGTATAAACTCGGCCTTTCCAAATAACTCGCGTATATAATAAACAAATGCTACACAAACACAACATATGCCTCATTCCAATTCTGAATATTCTTTTATTCAAATATTCACATTCTTAGGGAAAGGTTCCCATTAATTTTATCAAAGATAAGTTCTTCTAAATTTATTCTTTAATCTTCCTTTGGATATCATTTCAAACCATGTTAAGGTTTTCCAAACTAGTCGGGATTAGCGAAACACACCGAAGTAATTATTTATTTTATTTCCCAATCCCAACCTATTCATCCCATGGAGAAAAACTGGTAATACTTCATATCTAACACCACGGAATTATCGGTAAATATAAATTACCATTTCACGTTCAAATCTAATTAAAGATTTAACTATCGCTTTGGAGCAAAACTGGTGATACTCCATTCTCGATCATTTCAATCTAATTAAAGATCCATTAAAACTTCACTTAGTTTTAATCCTCCCAAAAATCAATATCCTATCTTTAACTGGGTTAAAGAACCAATGTCTTCTAAAATACGATTCACGATAAACCCAAAATCACATTCCATTGTTAATCGGGTTATAGAACAAGTGTTATTCAAAACACCGCTCACGATAAACCCCAAAAACCAATTTAAATTCAATTCCAATTAAATACAAATTAACTAGACAATTTCACTAAATCTTAATTAAAAGATTTATTCTTTTCTAAACTAGGTTTAAGAACAGTGTTATTTAAGACACCATTCATGACGAACCCAAAATCCCATTTGATATTAGATACAAGGTTCTGAATAGAAAATATATCGGCTTATATTCAATATCAAATTCTGAAACCAACAAATATCAAAATGGAAATAACGATATAAATATATCTTTCAAATTTCCACAACCATATCCGTATAATCATGAAATCCAACATCAAAATATTTCCAAGATAATTTCGATTCAAATCCTTTCCAATTCGTATATTGGAAATTCTGATTATTTTAAAACCACTTCAAATCCAATTTGTTTATTCAAAAAAACATCGGATTATAATTCTAGTTCATAACTAGTTCATTTTGATAAAAATATATTTTTATCCTTTTTAAATATGGTATTTTTCACCCCAATTCTTTCTAAATCATTTATTATGATTTTACACAAATTATTGATATTTTTAATAATTTTATCAAGGCTCGTACAGTCGATTTCCAATATTGGTCGTCGAACTGCACTTACAACGACCTTTTCCAAATTTGATTTGGACATAATTCCAAATCCAACCGTTAGATTTCAAATTTCTAATATTAATTGGAAAGCTCTTTTTGATACGAACCCAACGGTTCTGGTTTCAGGAGAATCCGACGGACGGATCTCCCGTAACGTCAATTCGAAGTCAATGGTCAAAATTCGCGAACTGCCGCGACACGGCGGACTCTATTCAGATCATTTAATATATGTAATATATATATTATATATTTCCTCGATTTCAATTCTAAACGTATTTTATAATTCGTTTTAAATTCATTTTCAAAACAATTTCAACTTCATATTCAATTTTAAATCAAAATTGAATATTCCATATCATTAATATATAAATGTTTATATTTTCAAATTGATATATTTTGAAATCACTTCCTTTTCTATATTCATTATAAAAACGAATATAATCGATATAAATATCATTCGCGTCAAAATGGCGCAAATCTAATCAACACGGCTTTATATATTTCAATAACTTCGTTATTCTATTCAACAAATGAATATTTTCTTCAACACGTGAATATATATTTTATTCAACACATGAATATTTATTCATTCTTACTTACAATAAAAATGTGAATTTTACTGTATAAATATTTTATTCAACACATGGATATTTTCAACACATGAATATTTTCAACACATGAATGATTTCAACACATGAATATTCTAAACACATGAGTATTGTCAACACATGACTATTTTGTTTATTCAACACATGAATATGATTTATTTTCTAAATTTTAATGAGACCCACTCAATTACCATATAATGTTATTTATATGGATTCTATACAACACATGTATATAATAGCAATGATAAATAATCAACCATCATCCAGAGTGCACCACACAACTGTCTGTCAACCTTTCGATTGATATACAACTAAATAATTGGGATTAGTGTACATCAAATATCATCCCAACATCCGTGCGGGGTTTCAATCAGCAAACACTGAATATTATTTGTGCAGTTGGGCGATGTGTAAAATTTATCGTCCCAATCCATATCAATAAAATGGTTGTATATAAACAAATCGTTCGCTTTGTAAATAAATATTTATTTATTCACATTCATGTTAAATTTATATATTTAACTATAAATAATTTATTTCAACACATGAATATATATTTTCATTCATTCCACATCACAATCAATTTTCACCACACAACAAAATTAAACAAGTCTTCCATGGTCTGTGGACAACAGGTATCGAGTGCTGCTAAGCACTGTCTCCATCCTAGTATATAATTTTAACTAGAAAACATGAAATAAAGTGAGAAGATCTCACCGAGAGCTAAACCAAATGCCACGACTCTTCATATGTAGGAAATCTTGCCGTGTTTCCTTTTGTCACTTTCGTTGTCCGTATTCACTACATATAAAAATCACATTTTTATATGGTATTCATATAAATAAAAATCATATCTTTATATGGTTTAAAAATCTTACCTTTGCTTAATTAAAAATCAATTCTTTTTATATTTAAAAATATAACCTTTTCTAAATTAAAGATCTAATCTTTCTATTTCAAAAATATAATCTTTTCCTTTCATAAAAATATGGTCTTTTCTTTTGTAAAGATATAACCTTTCTATAAATAGAAATCATTCCTTTTCACTCATAAAAATCCTACCTTTCATGTATATAAAAATCAAATTTTTACTTCCCTATTTTATATTTAAAAAATCGTATTTTTATTCGCTTACAATCCTATATTCTTCACGCTATCTATACAAGTAAAAATCATATTTTTATATATGATTTTTATAAGTAAAAATTGCATTTTAATTACTTAAACAAATAGAAATGAAAGTAAACGCTCACCACGGTCGGAGGATGCTCGGTTGGCCAACAATAGAGAGATGGTGGTGTCGGCGGAGAGTTTCAGCGGGTTTCCACATGTAGAAAATATAAAAATTATATTTTTATTGAAGTGGGGGCTTCAGGGTCGGAGATGGGGGTTAGGGAGGCGCGCCAGGGGTCAGGGAAGGTGGCGGGGGTGCGGCCGTCGGGGCATGGCCAGAGGTGGGTTGTGCATGGCGATTTGGGGCTGTGGGGTTCGGTGGTGTCGAACTGGAGATAGAGAGATGAGGAAGAAGGGGAATGGGGTGCTGGGAGCGCGGCCAAACGGGGGGGGGGGGGGGAGGTGGAGTAGGTGGCGCGACGGTGGGGGTGGACGGGCACAGGCGGCGGTGATGGGATTAGAGGGAGCGGCGGGATTTTCCAATTTGGGGGGAGGGAGGGGGGGCTAGGTTTGACTGAGAATGTGTTAAAGGGAGAGGGGGCCCTTATATAATTTATTATTTCATTTTATTTATTTCCCTAAAAGCAACTTTTTATTTTGGCCACCAAACAAAACGCACCGACTGTCGTCCCTAGCTGATTACCCCCATTCCGAACACAATGGGATATGTTTCAATAGCCAATTTTATCGTTACGATCAGTTTTCATCAATTTTAAAATATGGATTAGTATATATTCAATTTGAACATACATTTTAATTTACCTGGGCCACATACGGACTCTAAAAATTTCAGAAAAATTATTTCTAGCTTCGTATTAACGATACGGTCCTAACAAAACTAATTTCGTCAAATTTTGAGACCGTTCAAAAATGGCCATTTTACAGTCGATTAAAATTGACTGAAACTGTCAGAACACGTTTTACCTTGCCACGCCCACACATTGTTTCATAAAATTATGAATTTTGGAATCTAGCAATAATTCGACATCCCGGATCGAAGAAAAGTGGTTTTGTCGAAAACTGACGTAATGTCCCGTATTTTCTGACCAATTATTTAAATTATTTTATTATTTAAAATATTGATTTGAATTTAAATAATTGAATATAACCATTTCTATTTTGAATAAGTTGTTAATAATAATAATAATAATAATAATAATAATAATAAAACTTGCCTTCTAAGCAATGATTAAAACGTTCAGCCGTGGTGAGTTGAAGTACTAGCCTGTTCTATAGCATAGCCTAATCAAATAAAAATTTAAAACTTCTTTCTATATTTTCAAATCAAAGTTGACTCAATTATTACCTATTCATACGTCCCTTCCGCACCGCTAGCTTACACACTAACTTGCATAGGAAGTCTGAAACAAATTAAATCAACAACATGGAAATGCAGAACAGTCATTGAAACCTTGCCAACCCATGTGATTCAATATATCTGTACGTGCTCACGCTATTTCATTTTCGAACATTTGGGCAGACTTCGTTATGTTTTCCCTGGTTTGGAAAACATCGCCTCATCGCCTTAAATGAAGTCGACCTGGCCACATTCCTTTTCTTCAACCATATTACGGTTGGCAAATCACAAGTGAAAACAAATAAGAGCTTGTTATCCTTTACTCAGGACCATTCCTTTTCAAATGCACTAAATATAAAAAAGAAATCTTGGATAGTAGTAAAAATGTGCGCCGAAGTAAGTTCTTAGCAGAAGTATTGTGTTCCTGTTCAAAGATTTGGATCTGATATATATATATATACACACACACATATATACTGACTGATTGCTGAACAAATCTTATGCCAAGTCCTTTCTATCCATAACAAATCTTAGCATACTCTTATTTTAGCTTTCTGTAGTCATATCCAAATTCCTGATGTGCTGTCTATTTCCAAACTCAGCACATGTATGTGACCTTATCTAATAAATGTAAAAAATATACGTTGTTCCAATTAAAAACTTAGCACATGCAAAGCGTTTCTTAGCAAGCAGTGTACCGGTATTGAAATCAAATCGAGCCGCCCTATATAATCTTCGAAAGTCAGTATCAGCTAGCCTGTAATATTTTAAGCACATTGATTCAAAGTCTTTTTTTCAATCAAAAAAATATCGCTTGTCTTAATCCATTTAATACCTTGCACAAGCTTTTCACATCCACGCCTACCTATATGTCGATTTTCACATGCAGGTATAAGAGAAAACCATGTAAGCAAAAATAATAAAGTGTATCGTACTCTTCTCAATATATACACACTTTCTTCACTTGTTTCGACAGCAACCAAAAACAAATGGCGAACTAACAAAAAAAAGAGTTACAAGTTTTGTTTGCGAGCTGGGGTACGAAGAGGGCCGGCATATAGGGCGCAATGGTAGCCTGGAAGCCCAGTGATGTCGACGGTCCTTGGAGAGGTAGTAGGTGTTCGAATGGGATGAGGCGTGGCTGTAAAGTCGAAGTCCAGTGGTGGAAAATAATGATGAAAAACTTTCAGTGGTTTTACTGTAAATGGGTTGAGAACACAGGAGGTGAAGAAGCTTGTCAGTGCATGGTGAGGGGAGGTCAGGTAAAGGCATGAGGAAGTCGCGGTATGAACATGATGAAAGAAGTAGGGATGGCAACTTTTGATAGCAAGGAGTTCGAAAGTTTTACTAGCAAATGGAGTGAACAAGAGAGGTGGGATGGTATGTTGTGATTTAGGAGGTGTATGTTGATGATTGGAAGTGCGGTAGTGAAGGAAGCATGGGGAACGCAGGGAGCTACAAGTTTGGTGTGGAAAAAGGTTTGAATGTACTGGTTGGTGTTCTGAAGCAAAGAGGAGTAGATCGTGTTTTTCCATCAGAAGGGGAGAAACCGCGTTTTGACCAATACGCTAATGACGTGGACTAATCCTGTTTTAATGGTGATTAAGGTAATAATTAGAAATATAATATTCAATTTTATTTTATTAAACCCATAATCAGTGTCATTAAATAAATAATTAAATTTTTAGTAGTCGGGATTCAGGAAGGGATGAGGAAGGAAAACACGTCGTCCCGGAATGTATGTGCTGACGTGGATGATTAAGGAAATGTTAGTGGCAAATTTCAAAGTTAACAGTTAAGCACTATTTTAAAAGGTATAAAGTTAATTTAAATGATTATTATTAATAGTTATGGATGTTTAATTTAAATCATTAACTTATAAATGGTATAACTTTTGCATATGTTAACGGATTTCAGCGAAATTGGATTCATTGGGATCGTGGCAACGAGCACTACGCTGTCGAGCTGGTCTGAACTAAAATCGAAGCAGTTGGGGATCCATGTAATTTTAAACACTGGTTTAAAATTATACGATTTAACGCATCAACCGTCAACCATATTTACTGGTGAGTTAATTCTCACACTTTTCTGGACTACTATGATGTGGTACATCCATATAATATCATTTAAAAATATATATTGTTTGATTGGCTGCATTGGTTGCTTATGGTTGATTTAGTGATTGTTAATAGTTATATTATTGCCATTAGTTTATTTATTTAAATTATAGTGTTATAACAAAGCTGTGATGCAGAGAAGGACATGTTGGAGGGATCCAACCGGATTCCTCAAAATATCATGTGTATTGTATATTTTTACTGTTTACACATGAACTAATTGAAATCCAATGACACTAAAACCAGTTTGAATATTGATGGTTGAATTGATGTGACCGTTGATGTGATTTTTAATCAATCGATAGTGGTTGGCAGTGAGGACCTAAAATCTATTATTTTCAAAACATTGTTTTGCCGTCACGCGAACTGACACAGTTTTAAGTTGTAAAATTTATTTTCGAATTAAAATCTTGAGTTTATTTTATAAATGGATATGGAAAAGGAGTTCATAAATATATTTATACGTGTATAATTGTGTTCTAAATAGAAATTAATTAATAGTTTGCAATAAGAATTTAAGGACATTAATGAGATCTATGAACTGCAGTCGAAGCTAACATACGAATTTGTGAAATGGACTGATTGTTTTTATAGAACAATTAACTGATGTTTTAAATTAATTAAGTTATTTAATTAATTTAAGGATGGAATGATAACAGAAATCAGTTAACAGGTAACTGATATGTACGGTTGGCAGAAAAATCAACCGTTTAAATTTGAAATTTACGGTTGGTTTAATTTGATTTAAATTAACCAAATCAATGGTTTTCAAATTATTCGTTAACCGGACGAATGTCGTTAAAAGCTAGTTAATATTCGATTAACTATAATTTGAAATGATTATCAATTCGTTTATTTATAAATTAAGTTAATTATTATTTAATAACCTTTGTAAATCATTTAATTATTCTACTTTTAATTAATAATGAAGTTAATTAATGAATGATTAATTATTGAATTAAACCGAGTCTATTTATTGAATAATGAAGTTAATTATTATATTAATAATAATTAAAGCTATTGTTCAAATTATTGGAATTCCTTTCAAAAGGGAAGTCAAATATATAATAAGATTTAAACTAAGTAAAAATTACCAAAGAACTTGGTCATAAATCCTAGAGTTTTATAAACACCAGTTTATAAGGGACCGTCGGGCCAGAATGATATTAAAGAGAAGCTTTAAAATATAATTAAAGCGATGACTTTTAAATGGGATTCAATTAGAGGTAAATAAGTGACGATAGGATTTGATTAAAAGGTAGAAGGGATTTATAATCCAAATTTACAAACAAGGCTTGTAAATAAGCGGTGTAAACTTATACGACGTTTTCAATAAGATTTTGTTAAGTAAAATACGTAGGGACAAATTAAGACTTAAAGGTGGTTTAGTAAAGTGATTATAAGGAAGTTTACCAAAGTGAGAAATCGTTGTAAAACCATATGGGAATGATTTGGGTTTCGTGAAGGTTTACCAAATCAAGGAAATGGGATGAGCAAGTCAAGTCGGTTTCAAATAAAAGAAAATGATTTATGAATCCCGACTAAATGGAAATGGAAATGGAAATGGAAATGATATATTAGAATTGGGTATAACAAGATTATATCTATCTTGAGATAAGAACGCTGTCGATCAAGATCTGAGAGGTAATTAGAGTACCCTAACTTGAACGGCTTCGCTATTATCGAGAGATGATATTAGTTTGTAATGGATAGAGAAGTGATTATCGAGCTGTTCACAATTAATGAATTTATCATTATTTAAAATATTTAAAATGGATGTAACTATGCTAGATTTAGTTAAGTGGAAATATAATTACTTTTAATTAATTATAACTAAAGCAAGTACTTTTCAATTGGAATTCTTTTCTGAAACGAGATAAAGCTAGAAATGAATCGAAATGGAAAGGATTTGGAGTTTGATTCAAATCATATAAACAAGTATGAAAAAGGGTTTTAACCCAACCGATGATTTTAAAGATAAGTGTTCACCTCAGGGCAGAATTAAGTGAAATATTTTAATCGAAATAAGAGAGAGGATTCGGTAATTAATAATTTGTCGTTTGAGTAAAATAGAAATATAATGATTTGGCCAAATGGTAATGGAAAAGGAAAGTATGTTTATAGAGCTATAGTGATATTTTCTAATATAAAGGGAAATCGAAAATGGTTTTAAGTAAATTAAACAATGTTGCCACGATAAAGGAAATTAAAAGATGTGAAAATGAAACATGGTAATATTCCAAACCAAGGAAATAAAAAGGAGAAGTTGATAAGAGAGTGTTGAGTAATGTTTTCAAAGTAACGAAACCAAAAGAGTTCTGATAAGATTAAATTCTTGGAGTCAATCATCGATGGAATAGTGATAATGGGATTTATATAAAGGACCTCATCTGCCAATCCATCTAGATACACTGTTATGATTTGATAGTTAAATAACCGACTATCAAAATATGGCCTTTTATCGACTGTTGGTACGGAAAGACTGGGATCGAATTTATATTCGAAAACCATTCCGACCAGCAAATACGTAACGTTGAATATGGTCGAGATGGAGCATTGAAGACCATTGATCTTCATGAGTGGGAGAATTACTCGTTAAATTCCTCTGGCTAGCTACCAGAGTTATGATGACTTGTGATTCTGTCGTGATTGAAATCTTCGGATCTGCAAGGACTTCTCGCTACTGAACCTTGGGGTGACTCCTGCATAAGGATGCGGTAGGAGAATGCCTTCGGTTCATTCTGTTCTTGGATGACTTGTATGGATGGATGTCTGACAGAGTATTTCCAATGAGGTCACGTATATCGATTTTTCCAACCATACCAAGAGTAGAAGCGGAGAAGGAAACTTCTTTAGCTAACACGTAATGTATTGTTGTAGACATCAATTATTGATTTCGATGGATCTGAAAATGTGGCATTCAAAGTGAATCTGATGTGATGATAAAGCGTAGCCTCAAGCCTCATCAACCGGGAAGTGACAAAAATCGGGCAGGCAGCATGGCTATGTGGGTCGCTCCCATTAGGGTGTATAATCACCTATCTAGAGAAATTCTATTTGCTTCTTTAATCTATTTCGATGCTGTCACTTTTTGGGAAACGGTGGTTTGAGCCCAACCGTTGGTGATATACATTCGATACACTCAAGAGAAATGAGTGGTCGGTCATGTGTGGGCCGGGTTGCAAGACGTACTTATTGAACCCAGTGTATTCCCCTTTAGAGATACACTATCGGTAGGTGGTCCCATACCTTGTCATAGTTGGAATCCAATTTCCAATAAGCGCCTGTGGTTTTGATTATATCCTATATATGTAGAGTGTGAGATGCAAGCGTTGTACTAGTTTGATATTTATTTGTAGCTTGATAGACATTATTATAATATCAGAAAAGATATTGTTTCAAAAATGGTTTTGGATTATAGTAAGGTAAAAACCGCCTGTGTTTATTTGTGGGCTGGTCTTACCATTATCCTTTTCTTTCAAAAGAATTTTTCAAAGTTAAACAAGTTGTTTGTGCTGTGAGTTTATCACTAAAAGTATTCCAGACTGATCTGGGTGAATTTTGCTTTGCTTCAAATGTGCTCGGGTCAGACCGAGTATATTTCCAGGTTAAGTTTCACTTGGAATTCCAGGAGCTGGAAGCAGGAGGCTTCATCGTTAGATATAAAGTGTATTTCCGCTGTGATTGGTGTAGGTTGTACTCTAATAAATGGTATGTATATATACAGTTTCCTTTATAAAGAAATTTGATATATTATATTTATTCGTTTCGCTGTGAGATTTTGATGTGTTCTTCTTCTTTCTTCTATTATAAATTTCTTTCTTTCTATTTCTCATCCTCTAACTTCTTTCTATTAACAGTCTGGGGTTCGATACTTGGATTTTTGATCAGTAATACGAGGTTATGTATTATGGTTAAAAATTCGAGCATCGAATTTTTTTTTTCGGGCCGTTACAGTTGGTATCAAAGCTATTAGTTTAGTGATAACCTTGGCTCTGTGGTGTAACTCGATAGAGATGGGGTTAGTAATACCCTAGATTGAGTTTGAGTGTGTATATGTAAGAGTGCGTATTTGTAATTTATTATAAAATTATTTTTATATAGTTTTGCCTGGATTATCTTCTTATATAAATATACTTTTCGGGAATGATTGTAAAATGGATTTGTTTGAATAACTTGTATAAGAATTCAAATTTGAATATTCAATTGGAAGAGATTTATATAATTAAAGAGATTTCATTTGTGAAATCGAATAAGTGATAATTGGGTGGAAATTAATCCAATATAAATCAATTGATGTGAAAGCAAACAAGAAATATTTATGTGAATTAAAATGGTTTGGTTAAATTGTTATTCCTTGCTTCGTTGTTATATATTGGATGGTTTGTATAGAGTTGCCAACAGTTGATTGAAAACCAATCTAGAATAATTGAATTGAAATTATTGAGAAGGATCAAAGTATAATATGGAAAAACAAGGAATTGTTTGATTGAAATATCTGGTATGGATATAGATTTGAACATTTGTTGGAAACCAATCTAAAATAAATAAGTTAGATAAATTAAACCAAGCTTAATTAAATTGAATGGACATTTAAACAAATAAATCGATTGCTAAGTTTTGGTTGTAGTTAAATCCATCAGAATTGAATAAAGTGGTATGATTATTCCAAATTGTTTGGAATAAATGATATGGAGGATATGAATATTTGGATCTGACTGACATTATTTTGGGAACTAATGAATTTCATTGGAGTTGAGAACAGGTACAGAGTTTATCCAAGAAAATTCTGGAATAATTTGAATCCAGTTTTGCATGCTAGTCGAGTAAGCCCGAGAATAATTTATCGCTTATCGCATAATAACGCTCGCAAAAAGGTACGCCAACGCAAAATATAAAACTCTGGTTTTATTTGGGTTTTGAGATTTGATTTTGAATTTTTCCGACCATGTTGGTCAAAGTATATATTTGTTGAACCTGCGATATTGCAGATGTCCCTCCGTACAGGGGAGACTCTGCCAAATTTTTTCCAGAATTTAAAGTGTTAGAAATTTTTTGAAATTGTTGAAAATTTCGTTATTTGAAATAAATTGGTTTTAAAACCAATTAGGTTAGCTTTGAAAATAAAACTGAGTTCTAATTAAATATTTTTGTAAAAATAATAGGTTTGCAGCATTTCTTCTACCTTAGTAATTTCGAGGACGAAATTCTTTTAAGAGGGAAGGAATGTAATGTCCCGTATTTCCTGGCCAATTATTTAAATTATTTTATTATTCAAAATATTGATTTGGATTTAAATAATTGAATATAACCATTTCTATTTTGAATATGTTGTTAATAATAATAATAATAAAAAAAAAAAAACTTGCCTTCTAAGCAAGGATTAAAACGTGCAGCCCTGGTGAGTTGAAGTACTAGCCTGTTCTATAGCATAGCCTAATCAAATAAAAATTTAAAACTTCTTTCTATATTTTCAAATCAAAGTTGACCCAATTATTACCTATTCATACGTCCCTTCCGCACCGCTAGTTTACACCCTAGGAAGTCTGAAACAAATTAAATCAACAACATGGAAATGAAGAACAGTCGTTGAAAACTTTGCCAACCCATGTGATTCAATATATCTGTATGTGCTCGCGTTATTTCATTTTCAAACATTTGGGTAGACTTAGCTATTATTTCCCTGGTTTGGAAAACATCTGCTCATCGCCTTAAATGAAGTCGACCTAGCCACGTTCTTTTTCTGCAACCATATTATGGTTGGCAAATCACAAGTGAAAACCAATAAGAGCTTTTTATCCTTTACTCAGGACCATTCCATTTCAAATGCAGTAAATATAAAAAAGAAATCTTGGATAGCAGTAAAAATGTGCGCCGAAGTAAGTTCTTAGCAAAAGTATTGTGTTCCTGTTCAAAGATTTGATTCTGATATATATATATACATATATACTGACTGAATATTTACAAATGCTGAACATATCTTAAGCCAAGTCCTTTCTATACATAACAAATCTTGGCATACTCTTATTTTAGCTTTCTGTAGTCATATCCAAATTCCTGATGTGCTATCTATTTCCAAACTCAGCAAATGTATGTGACCTTATCTAATAAATGTAAAAATATACGCTGTTCCAATTAAAAACTTAGCACATGCAAAACCTTTCTTAGCAAGCAGTGTACCGGTATTGAAATCAAATCGAACCACCCTATATAATCTTCGAAAGTCAGTATCCGCTAGCCTGTAATATTTTGGGCACATTGATTCAAAGTCTTTTTTTCAATCAGAAAAATATCGCTTGTCTTAATCCATTTAATACCCTGTACAAGCTATTCACATCCACGCCTACCTATATGTCGATTTTCACATGCAGGTATCAGAGAAAACCATGTGAGGAAAAATAATAAAATATATCGTACTCTTCTCTATATATACACACTTTCTTCACTTGTTTCGACAGCAACCAAAAACAAATGGCGAACTAACAAAAAAAAAGATACAAGTTTTGTTTGCGAACTAGGGTACCAAGAGGGCCGGCATATGGGGCGCAGTGGTAGCCTAGAAGCCCAGTGATGTCGACGGTCCTTGGAGAGGTAGTAGGTGTTCGAATGGGATGAGGCGTGGCTGTAAAGTCAAAGTCCGGTGGCGGAAAATAATGATGAAAAACTTTCAGTGGTTTTACTGTAAATGGGTTGAGAACACAGGAGGTGAAGCTGCTTGTCAGTGCTTAGTGAGAGGAGATCAGGTAAAGGCATGAGGAAGTCGCGGTATGAACATGATGAAAGAAGTAGGGATGGCAACTTTTGATAGCAAGGAGTTCGAAAGTTTTACTAGCAAATGGAGTGAACAAGAGATGTGGGATGGTATGTTGTGATTTAGGAGGTGTATGCAGATGATTGGAAGTGCGGTAGTGAAGGAAGCATGGGGAACGCAGGGAGCTACAAGTTTGGTGCAGAAAAAGGATTGAATGTACTGGTTGGAGTTCTGAAGCAAAGAGGAGCAGATCGTGTTTTTCCATCAGAAGGGGAGAAACTGCGTTTTGACCAATACGCTAATGACGTGGACTAATCCTGTTTTAATGGTTATTAAGGTAATAATTAGAAATATAATATTCAATTTTATTTTATTAAACCCATAATAAGTGTCATTAAATAATTAATTAAATTTTTAGTAGTCGGGATTCAGGAAGGGATGAGGAAGGAAAACACGTCATGCAGGAATGTATGTGCTGACGTGGATGATTATGGAAATGTTAGTGGCTAATTTCAAAGTTAAAAGTTAAGCACTATTTTAAAAGGTATAAAGTTAATTTAAATGATTATTATTAATAGTTATGGATGTTTAATTTTAATCATTAACTTATAAATGGTATAACTTTTGCATACGTCAACGGATTTCAGCGAAACTGAATTCATTGGGATCGTGGCGACGAGCACTACGCTGTCGAGCTGGTCTGAACTGAAATCGAAGCAGTTGGAGATCCGTGTAATTTTAAACACCGGTTTAAAATTATACGATATAACGCATCAACCGTCAACCGTATTTACTGGTGAGTTAGTTCTCACACTTTTCTGGACTACTATGATGTGATAAATCCATATAATATCATTTAAAAATATATATTGTTTGATTGGCTGCATTGGTTGCTTATGGTTGATTTAGTGGTTGTTATTAGTTATATTATTGCCATTAATTTATTTATTTAATTTATAGTGTTATAACAAAGCTGTGATGCAGAGAAGGACAGGTTGGAGGGATCCGACCGAATTCCTCAAAATATCATGTGTATTGTATATTTTTACTGTTTACACAAGAACTAATTGAAACCCCAGTGACACTGAAACAAGTTTGAATATTGATGGTTGAATTGATGTGACCGTTGATGTGATTTTTATTCAATAGATAGTGGTTGGCAGTGAGGACCTAAAATCTTTTATTTTCAAAACATCGTTTTGCCGTCAGGCGAACTGACACAGTTTTAAGTTGTAAAATTTATTTTTGAATTAAAATCTTGAGTTTATTTTATAAATGGAAATGGAAAAGGAGTTTATAAATATATTTATACGTGTATAATCATGTTTTAAATAGAAATTAATTAATAGTTTACAATAAGAATTTAAGGACATTAATGAGATCTGTGAACTGCAGTCGAAGCTAACATACGAATTTGTGAAATGGAATGATTGTTTTTATAGAATAATTAACTGATGTTTTAAATTAATTAATTTAAGGACGGAATGATAACAGAAATCAGTTAACAGGTAACTGATATGTACGGTTGGCAGAAAAATCAACCGTTTAAATTTGAAATTTACGGTTGGGTTAATTTGATTTAAATTAACCAAATCAATGGTTTTCAAATTATTCGTTAACTGGACGAATGTCGTTAAAAGCTCGTTAATCTTCGAGTAACTATAATTTGAAATGATTATCAATTCGTTTATTTATGAATTAAGTTAATTATTATTTAATAACCTTTGTAAATCATTTAATTATTCTACTTTTAATTAATAATGAAGTTAATTAATGAATGATTAATTATTGAATTAAACCGAATCTATTTGGTGAATAATGAAGTTAATTATTATATTAATAATAGTTAAAGCTATTGTTCAAATTATTGGCATTCCTTTCAAAAGGGAAGTCAAATTTATAATAAGATTTAAACTAAATAAAGATTACCAAAGGACTTGGTCATAAATCCTAGAATTTTATAAACAGCCGTTTATAAGGGACCGTCGAGCCAGAAAGATATTAAAGAGAAGCTTTAAAATATAATTAAAGCGATGAATTTTAAATGTGATTCAATTACGAGGTAAATAAGTGAAGATAGGTGTGACAATAAGGAATTCCGCTCGATCTGAATCAGTCGCTAAACCGACCCAGACCGTTCGAAACGCCTGATTGTTTTGAGAACACGACAAAATAGAACGCAGACGGAAGGACGTTTCATTGTATATTACAACAATTCCATCAGATTACAAGAATATACAGAGTATGAATAAATATTACACAGAAATATCAGAGATTTAAATTACATTTAAATACATCGCAGCGGAAATAATACAAAACACAACTAGAAGGAGATATACGGGTACAAAGCTTTCCGGATATCATTCCAGTTGTAAACCAGGATCCTGTGAATATAAATCTGTAAAACCAAAACTACTAGCTTCCCATGTCAAATAAGGGCACCCAGAGTTTAGGTTAAAACAATAAACTCCAGGTCAGTCATGGGACTGGTTTGAGAACTAAAATAGTTATTAATCTTTATTTTTAAAGTTAGGTAAATCAAGGGACCACGCCGTATAATACGGAACGGGTTTCCTCCCCAGAATACCAGTGCATAAAACAAATAGCGCAATGCTTAATAAAGAAAAATGAAGCTATTATAAGACCCAGTTCCCATCACACAATGCAACGCAAGCCGGAGGATATGGTTTTTACCTTATAATAGACAAGAATGCTTGATACGTTTAAAACAAATCATTTGATACTATTATAAGTGCATAGTGTATAAAACAACTTCAAATCATAAGTATCAATCATAGACGGCATAAGCGCCCCATCCCACTATGTCGCCATACTAGGATCTACAAATAACATCGCAGAATCACGTATTTGGAAATTGGATTTCCATCTATGAACCGAGGCAAAAGATAGTCCTCAACCGATTCGAGACTCTCTAGCCCGAGCCTTAGGTCAGAGCTCGAGTGATCTTGGAGTGACAGGGCCGGTCCACCGATGTGGATTAAAATTCCAGAACACTGCGTTTCCCCGCCCTTTGGGGCGTAAGTGAGCCAACGAATGACTCCATCGGACCCGGATCGTCCGATCAAACCGAGGCGCCTCGCAACAGCAACAACCACATAAGTCAAACTCGTCAGGGCGTATAAAACCACTGACGCCACTTCTAACTAGAAAGAAACGCATGTCCTCCCTGAGGCCCATCTCCCGTTTTTGGTTCATACCGGGTGTGAAACTCGCGAAGTAAACGTTACACAAAGCTACGCCACAAAGGTCGTGCTTTGATCATCAACCACAAGAATCTGCTTTTCAACAGATGCCTTGATCATTTGCATCTTAGCATGCCACACAGGCAAACCACTCTATGCAACCGATATCAGTCACACAGAATGATACCCGATGTCAGATATACTGTCCATTTACAAGTCCGTTCTGGGTCTGAACGAAACCGGAGGCACCTAGTACCCCGCATATCCATCGATCTCCAAGTACGTCTGGACGATCACCAACTGTTTCCATCTTCTTGGGTGTACATCCCAATCAAGATCATCAGTAGTCACCCAAACGACGTGAAGACCTCCGGTCTTCGACCACCGTCTCATCTTCGACTTATCGTCGTATCCGTTATTCAGAATGGGATAAACCCGGTGTTTCCGAATAACTCGCGTATATAATAAACAAGTGTTACACAAACACAATATACGCCTCATTTCAATTCATCAGTCACTAACCATAAATTAACAAGAGAATAATTCCCCAAATATTAACCCCGAAGGCCGAAACCAACATCAGATCAATATCCAGAAAACCATTCTGCTTAGCTAACCGACAGTTAGTTTCTAACTTTCACATTCTTAGGGAAAGGTTCCCATTAATTTTATCAAAGATAAATTCTTTTAAATTTATTCTTTAATCTACTTTTGAATATCAATTCAAACTAGTCGGGATTAGTGAACCTCACCGAAGTAATCATTTATTTTAATATCCCAATCCCAACCTATTCATCCCATGAAGTAAAACTGGTAATACTTCATATCTAACACCACGGTGTTGTCGGTAAATTCAATTACCATTTCACGTTCAAATCTAATTAAAGATTTAACTATCGCCTGGAGCAAAACTGGTGATACTCCATTCTCGATCTTTTCAATCTAATTAAAGAATCATTAAAACTCCACTTAGTTTTAATCTTTAACTGGGTTAAAGAATCAGTGTCATTTAAAACACGGTTCACAATAAACCCCAAAATCACATCACATTTCATTCAGTCCCTAACCGTAAATTAACAAGTGAGCAATTCCCTAAGTATTAACCCCGAAGGCCGAAACCAACATCAGATCAATACCCCAGAAACCATTCAACTTAACTAATCTCCAGTTAGTTTCTGATTTTCTTAACTCCTTTGGGTCTAAGAACAGTATTATTGAAGATACCGTTCACGACGACTCAAAATCACACTCTATTAATTATCGGGTTAAAGAACGAGTGTTATTTAAAGCACCGTTCACGATAAACCCAAGAATCAATTCGAATTCAATTCCAATTTAATATTATTAATTGGTACTCTTCATTAAATCAAAATAAAAAGATTTAATCTTTTTCTCAACTGGGTTTAGGAATAGTGTTAATGAAGACACCATTCACGACAAACCCAAATCACATTTGATATTAAATACAAGGCTCTGAATAGAAAATATATCGGCTTATATTCAATATCAAAGTCTACGACCAACAAATATCGTATTGGAAATAACGGTATTAATATATCTTTCAAATTCCCATAACAATATCTGTATCATCACGAAATCCAACATCGAAATATTCCGAAGACAATTTCGATTCAAATCCATTCCAATATAATTATTGGAAATTCTGGTTATTTTCAAAACCATTTCAAATCCAATTTATTTATTTTTCAAAATAATTGAATTATAATTCCAGTTCAAAACTAGTTCATTTCGATAAAAATCTATTTTTGTCTTTTCAAATATGGAGTTTTTCATCCTAATTCTTTCTAAATCATTTCTTATGATTTTACATTAATTATTAATATTTTTTATAATTTTATCAAGGCCCGTACAGTCGATTTCCATCCACGGCCATCGAACTGCACTTTCAGCGACCTTTTCCAAATTTGATTTGGACATAATTCCAAATCCAACCGTTAGATTTCTAATTTCTAATATTCGTTAGAAAGCTCTTTTCGATACGAACCCAACGGCTCCGGTTTTAGGAGAATCCGACGGTCGGATCTCCTGTAATATCCGTTCGAAGTCAATGGTCGAAATTCGCGAACTGCCGCGGCGCGTTCTATTCAGGCCATTATATTATATATATATATAATATATATATACTTCATAGATTTCCTTTTAAAACGTATTATATAAATCGTTTTAAATTCGTTTTCAAAACGATTTCAACTTCCTTTCAACTTCAAATCAAAAACGAATTTTTCCTTATAAATTCGTTTTAAATTCATTTCA
Organism: Allium sativum; assembly: GCA_030737875.1. NCBI lineage: Eukaryota > Viridiplantae > Streptophyta > Magnoliopsida > Asparagales > Amaryllidaceae > Allium > Allium sativum. The sequence goes on from CM060917.1 coordinate 12,166,215, forward strand.
AATTGATTTCAATCCAAATCGATTTTTAATTCAATTTCAGTTCATTTTCAATTCAATTCAATTTCAATTCGAATTCATTTCTATTCAATTTCAATTTGAATTCATTTCTATTCAATTTCAATTCGAATTCATTTCTATTCAGTTTCAGTTTGAATTTCAATTCTTTTCAAAATATCAGATTTTGAAATCACTTTCGATATTCATTATAAAATGAATAAAATTGATATAAATATCGTTCATGTCAAAATGGCGTCAATCTAATCAACACGGCTTCATATATTTCTATTTTCCAATATTCTATTTCAAATATTTCTATCTCAAATATTTCTGTTTCAAATGTTTCTTTTTCAAATATTTCTATTTTCAAATATTCTATTTCAAATATGGAATAAGGCCCAATCAATTACCATATAATGTTAATTATATGGATTTTCTACCACGCGTATCTAACAACAACGATAAATCATCAACCATCATCCAAAGTGCGTTGTACACTGTATAAGCATCAAATATAAATATTTAACGCTTATAACAGTCTGTCAATCAATCGATCGACATACAACTAATTATTGGGATTAGTGTATGTCATATATCACCCCAATACCCGTGTGGGGTTTTCAAACAATCAAACACAGATTTTATTTGTGTAGTTGGGCGATGTGTAAAATTTTATCGTCCCAATCAATATCAGTCAAATGTGTGCATATAAATAAATCGTTCGATTTGTTTATATTAATTTATTTCATTTCATATACACGTTAAAACTACTATTTTTAACTATAAAATATTTTAACTATATAAATATTTTATTTCATTTCACATCACATCACACAATCAACTACACATCAAAATCAAACAAACAAGCATACAAGCCGTCCATGGTCTGTGGACGACGGGTGTCGGGTGCTACTAAACACCGTCTGCATCCTAGTATATATTTTTAACTAGATAAAATTAAAGGTGAGAAGTTCTCACAGAGGGTTCTACTCCACCGTGCTTTGTTTCTGAACTGCTGAACTATCTGGATCTGCCTGATATTCCAATGCAGTCCTTTTCACGCTGTTAAAAATAAAAATTATATTTTTATCATTTCATTCAATAAATAAAAATCGTATTTTTATTTTGCTACATATATAAAGATAATATTTTTATAGTCTCTATTATATAAAACCCACATTTTTAACACGCCACTAGTATAAAAATTATATTTTTAGCCTTCCTATATTATAAAAATTATATTTTTATTACTTCTATAATATAAAAATCATATTTTTATTATCTACATTATATAAAAATTCGATCTTTCTACTATTCAAAATTTGAACTTTCCTATGTTAAAGATTCAAACTTCCCTATATTAAAAATTCAAACTTTCCTATATTAAAAATTCAAACTTTAACATCATAATAATCAAATCTTCACATGATAAAAATCGAAGCTTTATGTTGTGAAAAATCAAAGCCTTTCATGCATTAAAAATCTTAGCTTTATATAAAATAAAAATCTAACCTTTCCTTTACAATAAAAATCAAACTTTTTCTATGTTAAAATCAAACCTTTACCTCTACATTGCCTACAAAAGGAGACCCATATTTTTTTATTACCTAAATAAGTAGGAATAAAATTAAAAACTCACCTTTTATTAAGGTTTCAACAAATGGGAAGGCATCGGGTCGGAGATGGACTGAGCGGAGGCGGTGCAGGGCGCTGGAACGGGCGGAGGGCGGCTGAACTCGCTGGTGGCGGCTAGGGTTTCGGGGCGGATTGGGGCTCGCGGGTTTTGGGGGTTGGGGGAAAGAAGAAGAGGAGGAGGGAGGCACGGAGGTCCAGGGGGAAAGAAGAGGAGGCGGCGGCGTTGGGGAGACCTCCGGCGGGCGGCGTCGACGATTGGGGGGGGGGTTGGTTGCATGACAGCGCACCCCCTTTTTTTTGTTCTGACTGAAACGATGGAAGAGAGAGAGAGTTAAGGGATTATTTAATATAATATATATATATATTTAATTATTTTTAAATTCAAAGAGCAACTTTTTATTTTAAACTCGAAATCAAACCCACCGACTGTCATCCCTAGCGTAATACCCCCATTCCGAACACAATGGGATATGTCTAGTGAGCCAATTCGGCCATTATGATCAGTTTCCATTGAAATTCAAATATAACTCTATATATTCAATTTTAAATGTACATTTCAATTTACTGGGGCCACATACTAACTCGAAAAATTCCAGAAAAATATTTTCTAGCTTCGTATTGACGATACGGTCCTAACAAAACTAGTTTCGTTGAATTCTGAGACCGTTGGAAAATTGGCCATTTTCCAGTCGATTAAAATCAACTAAAACTGGTCAAACGCGTTTTCCATTGCCACGCTCACATATTGAATCGAAAAATTATAAAATTTGGAATCTAGCAATAACTTGACATCACGGATCCAACAAAAGTGGTTTCGTCGAAATCCGAGGTCGATTGCAAAATGGCTATTTTTAAGGGCCTGAATTCTATAGCGACTACCCTGAATTTTCAACTGGACATATCTTTTTATCCCCGCTATGAAATTTTGATTTTCCGGATTCGATGGAAAGGTATTCTCGATTAGATTCAAATATTTTTGGTTTCACTAAAATCCGGTTTATTTTGAACCCGGTATGTTCATTTGAAATTTGAAATCGAATTATCGAACTACCGCGCCATTTTCAATTCCTTTTATAATTATATATATAATTATTTATATTCTAACGACGATCTATATAAATATATACGTTCGATTTTATTCTAAATAAATTTTCGTCAATATTATTTAAAATAATCCATTTTAAATATTCAAAATTCACTAAAATTGCCAAAATAAAAATTTTAAATTGGCTCGCATTTCCGGGTTGTTACAATAGGATTTGATTAAAAGGTGGTAGGGATTTATAATCCAAATTTACAAACAAGGCTTGTAAATAAGCGGTGTAAACTTATACGACGGTTTCAATAAGATTTTGTTAAGTAAAATAAGTAGGGACAAATTAAGACCTAAAGGGGGTTTAGTAAAGTGATTATAAGGAAGTTTACCAAGGTGAGAAATCGTTGTAAAACCATATTGGAATCAATGGGTTTCGTGAAGGTTTACCAAATCAAGGAAATGGGATTAGCAGGTCAAGTAGGTTTCAAATAAAAGAAAATGATTTATGAATCCCAACTAAATGGAAATGGAAATGATATTTCAGAATTGGGAATTAAAAGCTTATATCTGTCTTGAGATAAGAACGTTGTCGATCGATGTCTAAGATGTAATTAGAATACCCCAACTTGAACAGCTTCGCTATTAACGAGAGATGATATTAGTTTGTAATGGATAGAGAAGTGATTATCGAGCTGTTCACAATTATTGAATTTATCATTATTTAAAATAACCTTTTTCAATGGATGTAACTATGCTAGATTTAGTTAAGTGGAAATATAATTGCTTTTAATTAATTATAACTAAAGCAAGAACTTTTCAATTGGAATTCTTTTCTGAAACAAGATAAAGCTAGAAATGAATCGGAATGGAAAGGATTTGGAGTTTAATTCAAAACATATAAACAAGTATGAAAAAGGGTTTTAACCCAACCGATGATTTTAAAGATAAGTGTTCACCTCAGGGCTGAATTAAGTGAAATAGTTTAATCGAAATAAGGGAGAGGTTTTTGTAATTAATCATATGTCGTTTGAGTAAAGTAGAAATATAACGATTTGGCCAAATGGTAATGGAAAAGGAAAGTATGTTTATAGAGCTATAGTGATATTTTCCAATATAAAGGGAAATCGAAAATGGTTTTGAGTAAATTAAACAATGTTGCCACGATAAAGGAAATAAAAAGATGTGAAAATGAAACATGGTAATTTTCCAAACCAAGGAAATAAAAAGGAGAAGTTGATAAGTGAGTGTTGAGTAATGTTTTCAAAGTAACGAAACCAAAAGAGTTTTGATAAGATTAAATTCCTGGAGTCGATCATCGATGGAATAGTGATAATGGGATTTATATAAAGGACCTGAGCTGCCAATCCATCTAGATACACTGTTATGATTTGATAGTTAAATAACCGACTATCAAAATATGGCCTTTCATTAATTGTTGGTACGGAAAGATCGGGATCGAATTTATATTCGAAAACCATTCCGACCAGCAAATATGTAACGTTGAAGATGGTCGAGACGGACCATTGAAGACCGTTGATCTTCATGAGCGGGAGAACTACTCTTTAAATTCCTCTGGCTAGCTACCAGAGTTAGGATGACTTGTGATTCTGTCATGATTGAAATCTTCGAATCTGCAAGGACTTCTCGCTACTGATCCTTGGCGTGGCTCCTGCATAAGGATGCGGTAGGAGAGTGCCTTATGTTCATCATGTTCCTGGATGACTTGTATGGACGGATGTCTGATAGAGTATTTCCAACGAGGTCACGTATATCGATTTCTCCCACCATACCAAGAGTAGAAGCGGAGAAGGAAACTTCTTTAGCTAACACGTAATGTATTGTTGTAGATGTCAATTAGTGATTTCTATGGATCCGACAATGTGGCATTCAAAGTGAATCTGATGTGATGATAAAGCGTAGCCTCAAGCCTCATCAACCGGGAAGTGACAAAAATCGGGCAGGCAGCATGGCTATGTGGGTCGCTCCCATTAGGGTGTATAATCACCTTTCTAGAGAAATTCTATTTGCTTCTTTAATCTATTTCGATTCTGTCCCTTTTCGGGAAAGGTGGTTTGAGCGCAACCGTTGGTGATATACATTCGATACACTCAAGAGAAATGAGTGGTCGGTCATGTGTGGGCCGGGTTGCAAGACGTTCTTGTTGAACCCATTGTATTCCCCTCTAGAGATACACTATCAGTAGGTGGTCCCATACCTTGTCATAGTTGGAATCCAATCTCCAATAAGCGCCTGCGGTTTTGATTATATCCTATATATGTAGAGCGTGAGATGCAAGCGTTCTACTAGTTTGATATTTATTTGTAGCTTGATAGACATTATTATAATATCAGAAAAGATATTGTTTCAAAAATGGTTTTGGATTATAGTAAGGTAAAAACCGTCTGTGTTTATGTGTGGGTTGGTCTTACTATTATCCTTTTCTTTCAAAAGGATTTTTCAAAGTTAAACAAGTTGTTTGTGCTGTGAATTTATCCCTAAAAGTATTCCAGACTGATCCGAGTGAATTTTGCTTTGCTTCAAATGTGCTCGGGTCAGACCGAGTATATTTCCAGGTTATGTTTCACTTGGAGTTCCAGGAGCTGGAAGCAGGAGGCTTCATCATTAGATATAAAGTGTATTCCCGCTGTGATTGGTGTAGGTTGTACTCTGATAATTGGTATGCATATATACAGTTTCCTATATAAAGAAATTTGTTATATTATATTTATTCGTTCCACTATGAGATTCTGATGTGTTCTTCTTCTTTCTTCTATTATAAATTTCTTTCTTTCTATTACTCATCATCTAACTTCTTTCTATTAACAGTCTGGGGTTCGATACTTGGATTTTTGATCAGTAATACGAGGTTGTGTATTATGGTTAAAAATTCGAGCGTCGAATTTTTTTTCCGGGCCGTTACAACAGAGGTCGTTTGCAAAATTTCCGTTTTTAAGGGCCAAAATTCCATAGCGACTATTCTGAATTTTCAACTGGGCATAACTTTTTATTCCCGCTATGAAATTTGGATTTTTTGGATTCGTTGGAAAGATATTCTCAAATAGATTCTAATATTTTTGGTTTGGCTAAAATCTGTATTATTTTGAATCCTGTACATTCATTTGAAAATTGAATTCGATTTTTCAAACTACCGCGCCATTTTCAATTCCTTTTATAATTAAAAATAAATATTTATATCCTAACGACGATTCAAATACATATATACATTCTAATTCTATTCAAAATAAATTTCTCGTCGTTATTATTTAAAATAAATCATTTTAAATATTCAAAATTCATTAAAATTGTCAAAATAAAAAATTTAAATTGGCTCAGATTTTCCGGGTTGTTACATAACTTTACTACGGTCGATTCATCCAATGGTAAATCGATATTACAATGATTGATTTATAGGCCATATACTGCCAATTACTCAATTAATATCACCCATTGGTTTAAAATGGAACAAATGTTGAATTTCAGGTCAACAATCAACAATCAAATCAATCATTTCAAACAGATGGGTTTAAACTGTTCATATGACGATAATATGAAAATAAATAACATTAAATGTATTTGAGAATTCCCGTTGGATCCCTCCAACCTGTCCTTCCCTGCATTCACATAGATTATTTCCTACAATATTTTTCAATTTAATTTAACTGATAATTTCAATAACAGTAAATAACGACTGGTTAACATCACCCAATTAACAAAACAATTCAAACAATTAAACACGTTTATTTTATAAACGTGACCATTGAGGTAAGTTACCTTTAATTGGGACCAATCGTTAAAATAACGATTTAGTGTTTCACCAAAATTAAACAACGTTTAATTTTATCGGTTCAAACAATATATGAATATATATTTAACAAACAAACAAACAAACAACAAACGGTCAATCATTATCAACCATTGCACACAATTATAAATCCCGACTTTTATAAAATATAAGTGGGAAATTACTGAGTGAGTTTAACTCACCTTGATCTGATTTGTTGTTAAACAGTTCATTTCAGTTAAATTAAACAACAGTTTAATTTAACTGAAAAACACAGTTGATTCCAATCACGTCCAGTTCTATTCCAGGATGTAGATCTCGCTGATACGGTCTCGACGTAACTTGAATCGTCCAATTCTGATAATATATATGTGAGTTATTAACATTTCAAGTTAATAATATTTTAATTATAATATTATTATTAACTTAATTCCTAACGTTATAAATTTAATTAATTACATTGATCATAAAAATTCATGGGTCGACACTTTTTCTCTCATCTTCTACAATTTCGTTTACTGCTCGACTTCAAACAATGCCTGTAACAATAAATTCACGTACAATAGATATGATTTTAAATTAATTAACTAATTTAATTAAGTTAATTAAACTATAATTAACTAATCATATATTATATTTACATTATCTGTATTCCAACGCCGTAGGTCAATTCTTTTCTTCATTGCTCGTCTAAAACAACTCGAGTACAACTGTAGAACCCTAAACAGAAACCTGTCATGGTGTAAACATCGTATAAGGATTTTATATAAATTAATTAACCCTAATTTAACTTAATTAAAAACTAATTATATAAATAATTACGGTTAATCAAAAATAATCCGGCTGACTTCATTTGCATTCTTCCCTTTTCGTTCTCATGACCAATTGTTTAGTTTTCTTTGTTGGGCTGACTTAAGCAACCGACAGAACAACTCCATTCCCTTTTGAAATAAAAAAAAACAAGCTCCAATCTTCTTCCTCATCAAATTCACGTTTCAAATAAGTTAACTATTAATTTATAATTTAATAACCTAATCACGTTATGTAGGATGTACATACCGATTCACCCTTGCTTTCCCTTTTCTCCTTCGTAACAGCTGTCGTTCGATGACCAAACCCTCGTCTTCTTTGAATTCAACTTCATCACGTTGGTCCTCCTCCAGATCACCGGAGTCGCATCGGATGCCACCAAAACATGCATCCAACTGCCACTGACCATCGCATGTAATGGCTTGCTACGTGGTGCTCCAGTCCGCCGTCAATCCCTCTTCGAAAGCCTCCCCTATTTGGTGCGATCCCGACCACCAGAAAGCATGAAAATGGATCATATCCGCATAGATCAGAGATCTCGATGAGCATGGATATTTTTCTGTTGAGAATTTGTGACCTTAACATATGGATTTAGATTAAAATAGGGGAGAAGGTTTGAATATTCACGGTCGTTGATTGTGTTAAGAGGGAGGCGGCGGAATTATTGACCGCGTATTGTAAAAGAAAGGGTTTTGACCTACCTACGTTGTGCATTTATAGTGAAATGGGACTAATTTAATAATATTATATTATACCATACTTTACAGGAAGAAATTAGTTAAAGTGAAAATTGGGCTCACATCCTTAAAAATAAACTTAGTTAGGCTCACATCCTCCCCTTTAGAAAAATATAAATGTCATCCCTATTTCCAAACATCGGCTCTTTTTTTTACAGAACTGCCCCTTTCACTTAATTATCGCCGTGATTTATGTAATACGAAACACATATTAGGGTTTTATTTTTTTCCAAAATCATATAATTCTGTTTCATGGCGGCGCGACATCGTTCTCAATTTTTGCATTTCATCAATCTAAAATTTGCGGTGCTCGCGATTCTTTCAGTGATTTATTTAGATCCATCCTTGATTTATAAACTGAATGTTTATTCTTCGAGGTAAATTGTACTTTTTTTAATTTTTATTTTGTATGGATATCATTTTTTGCTTGATCTTTGTTAACTGCTCAATCTGATCTTCTTTAATTTTATAGACTTGTCGATTAACAATATTGTATTTAGTTTTAATGTTATTATAGATCGTACAGGTTTATTTGCTTAGTTTGGCAATACATTTGTTCTTATATTCAGAATATGTGTAAATATGCGTAATTTGGTAATATTTGCATAAAAATATGCAATTATTGTTATAACTGGTGTATAGGGCTTTGTATATATTCACAGTTTTAAATCTTTACTTCGTATAATAGTTTTCCTGCTGATAATGGTGTATTGGTGCTGTTGATGTTTGGTAATGATAGATGTGGATAAGGATGTTTAATAGTTACTATCAGAAAAATGGAATTGAAGGTTTGTTGTGTTACAGTTTATTTTTCACGTATAAAGTTATTTATTGTGTTTTTAGTCATACATGTATGCTATTTTTCTGAGTATCTGCATGTGTTCATGAATTTAATCTGAACAGTATAATATTCTTTTGTATATATGCTTTTAATTATGCTTATTTTGGTTTATATAGCATGCAATAATGCAGAAATTTAAAACAAATGCATACAATTGATCGGAATTTTTAATTAAATGCATAATGGTATGCATTTAATCTGGATACATGCATACTTGAATGCAATTATTATATTTGTACATATTTTTTTCATCTGTTATAGTTCTGTGCATTCATGTATGCAAATTTTAATTGAATTTGAATGCATGTGTGCAAATTTGACTAAATATTAAAAAATAAAACATAAATGTACGTATGAATATGATTTTATTGCAAATTTGCGCTATAGTATATTAATTATTTGTTCCACTTTTACTAATTTTTTGTACTATTTGTTTATATAGTTTATTTTATTCATTTAATATTTAATATTTATTTTTTTCATAGGTTTTTTCGATGTAGCAATTGCTTTTGTGTCCGGAGAAGATGAAGACAATTGGATTTGGTTTGTCATCAGCTCAAAAATTTCTGAAAGATGATCATAGAAGATGACGTGCTCTTCAAAAGACTATTACATGTTTTTTTTTGTAATTTTCTTAACAAATTTATACTTTATAGTGTTGTGAGCATTTACATTTTGGTTTAGATTTAGCTCAGTATTTAATGTTAAATTCTGTGATTTTAATAGTTATTTCTTTAGCCATATATATATGCAATTATTCAGCATAGTTGCATACATGTATGCAATTATGCAGAATATTTGTATCATCTTTTCCTGCTATTTTACATTGTTGTGTAAATGTATGAAACAGTTCGTGGTAGTTACATACAGATACGAAAGTATGTTTATAATTGGCTAATGTATATGAGTATTCTCAAATGTTGCATACAAGTATGCAATTATTCTTATAAATGCATGCAAGTATTCAAATGTTCAGCATGTATGCATATTTTCTTTTATCGTTGAATATTTGTTCCCTTTTTTTAATATGAATTTTTTTAACCTGCATATTTTCCAGTTTAAAATTTCATATAAAAAAACAAAGGCGACATCGACTATTGGAATGATTCTGCAAATACTTGCACTTATGTTAGCAATTATATGGAAAAAATGCATAAATGTATGCAAGTATTGAAATTATGCTCAGAATACAAAAAAAATAAAGCATTCCCATTTACGTTTACAACTAATAAAAATATTTTCATATAACTATGACATTAACCTGATTATTAAGACAATACAAATATGCATAACATTTAACAATACTTGAATTTAAGCATGCTAGTATTATGAACAACTGAATATAGGAAAGAAACAATTCATAATTTCATTTAAGATCAGAAGAATTTGTTTAGGTACATAAATTTCTTCTGTAATTCAGCAAAGGAACTACATAGTCATGTCGTAGTAATTCAGTATTTTAAGCTATCAATTTCTCGACCAAATCTATACATGATTTCAAGCTTTCTCCTGCTAGCTTTCAACTGCATCATTTTCTTTTACATTAGGTCTCTGCAAAACAAGGACAACATTTTTAAATAACCATCTTTAAATGCATACAAGTATGAAACAAATATTGGATATTGCACATTTGTATGAAACGGTTATTACTACATCAACAAAATCATGCAACAATCATTATATAAGTGCACACTTGCATTGTAAAATTTTGGATTTACTACGCATAATTTATGAATATATTTGTTGAATTCAGAGATTTGTTGATAAATCAACCAATAATTACATAACTATGTTCAACATTTGTTATTAGATGCATATAATTTTGTAACAAACATGAGCTAAATCTATATTTGCATGCTATACATCTGAATAGCTGCATATAATCATGCAAATATCTTCTAATAGTTGCACATTTGCGTGCAACATTTCCTATCTAATTAATATACTATTGGACAAATCATGTAATAAATGCACAATTGTACTCATTAATTTTGAAAATTTGCATAGAGGAATGCCATATTTTTGTTTAAATTCATTAATTTATGTGAGTAAAATGCCTAAATTTTTGAATATACACATCTGTGATGAACATTAAATCCATATAACCAACTGTTTTTAATACGTGATTATATATTTTCATACGTAACAAATATATGCATACATCTCTGAAAATAATGTAAATACATGCATATTTTTCCATTCGGAATTTTATTATATACTCATTTATGTAAATCAAATAATTTTGCAACATTACGATAAAAATCACATCATCAACAAACATTTCTGGCTAAAAACATTCAACCATGTTACTATTTTTTCATATTTCATAAAAAAGTCTTTTAACAATGTTTAAAATCTTAAAACAAACGATAGTACGAAAAAAATTGCAACCTAAAACATTTTTTCAAACAAATTTGCATGAATAATTGTATGTAATCATATAATCATGCAACAATTCCAAGTCAATCCATATTTTAACCTGAAATATGACAATATTAGAATTTAAATGACAGAAAAAATAAAAAAATAAATTTTTACCTTCGTTCTCCCTATGTCATAATATTTTCTAATCAAATCGGCAAATATTTTGTGCGTCTTCACTTGATCGAGATTGAAAAAATCAAAATCGGCTGAAAGTTTTTAATTTTACTCTTCCATCGGCTGACCTAATTATGCGGCATGAAAATTGAATCCAAAACGTGTTAAACGAAGATTTTTAGGGTTTACAAGGGTATAAACGGAATTTTGTCAGCGGAAATTCAAAAATAGGGTTGTTTTCTATATTCTTTTTATTAACGGTTTTTTTTTCTATTTTGAAACTTAATAGGGACTGTAAAAAACGCACCCTTTGTTAAATTACCTACATAAACCTCCTGTTTCTGACAAACAAATATGTAATCCTTGCATAGAAAAATATTCCGGACCCAATTGGACAGGTTTCGTCGAATTCCGAGGTCGTTTGTGAAAAGTCATTTATAAATATCGATGAAAAATCAAGCGTTAAAAATTCCTATAATTACAGAAAAATCCAACAAATATGAGACCCTGACAATTTACAAGACCTCTTCCTAACGGATCCAATGAATATTGTTTCGTTAAAATGGGAGTTTGTTTGGCCAGTCATTTATTCATTAAAAGTCACCCCTGTCTAAATTGTCTAAATAATTAAATAGAAGCTAAGGCGTTTTTGGCCACTGAAGTCACATACGACATCGGTTTGCCACAAAATTTGACTTTCTTAAGATAATTTACCGATACGGTTCCAATGCAACTAATTTCACTTGAAACGGAGACCGTTTGCAAATATGGCTATTTTTAACATTTATATAATATTAATAAAATATTAATTAAATTTCCAAATAATTAAATAAAATAATAATAAATTATTTTCACCATATATATATCCAAACAGAATATATATACAACTTCAAATATAAATTATATAACTCAATATCGTCAATTTCGAAGTAACCGTTATCCAAATTATATAGAAATCCGTTATAAATTATTAAATAAACGTTATATTTTAATAACGATTTCCATAGCGACTATTTTAAATTTTGATTCGGATATAACTAACAATCTATATTACAAAATCTGAAATTTTCTCTTCCATTAGAAAGTTATAATCGACAAGATTCCAACATTTCTTGTTTTATAGAAATCTGACTTAAATCGGATCCTGTATATCCAGTTAAAGTTCAAAATTCAATATTACGAACTACAACGCCATTTCGAGCTTGATTTAAATTACATATAAACTTAACGTTCAACTGCTGTTTTAAATAAATGAATTCAATATTAAATCCATTAATATTTCAAATATAATATTTAAAATAATAAATTATATTAAATATTATACTACAAAAAATACGGGACATTACAATCTTCCCCCCTTAAATGAATTTCGTCCCCAAAATTACTAGGGTAAGAAAAATGTTACAACCATTGCCATTTAAAAAAAATCCAATTTATTTAAAATCGAAAACCAATTCATTATGGTAAAAAAATAAAAAAATATCGAAAATTTTCTAGCACATTAAATTCCCGGAAAAATTTGACAGAGTCTCCCCTGTACCGAGTGACATCTGCGATATCGTAGGAACAAATAATATATATACATCGACCACACGGTCGAAAAACAAAATTAAAAACCCAAAATTTATATTTTTGCATCGGCGTACCTTTTACGAGCGCTGTTGAGCATATTACTCAATTTATTTGCAATTTGTTCAACCAAAAATCAACCCTCTATCCGTCTTGCACCTATACATAACTCAGATTATCATGTAAGTAACAGTTACATGAAATTTAAATAACAATTCATTAATTGATAAGTTTAACCACACCTATCTCCAAAATCAACATGAAATATCCATTCACTTGCAAATATAGGTTTAAATCATTAATTTCAATTATATGCGGTTTTTATTCCAGTTTTATTATGTTGGAATTTATTTCTTCATTCATTCCATTCTGTTTTAATCTTTTGATGAATTATATTTGATTAATCTAACAAACAATCAACAACTAATCAATAACCCATACACAACCAACCCAATCAAATCAATTGAATTCACATTCAATATTTACTTTGGTTTCACATATTTCGACATCAATCGGTTAATTTCCGATTGGTTTCTACTTAATTATAATTTATTCAATTTCCAAACTTCAAATCCAAAAGATCTAATTTAATTCCAATATGATTATTAGTTTAATTTCTCCTAACCAGGTTAAGTTCCATTTCAAATTTTAACTCAATTTGAATTCCATCCAAATCAATTAACACACAAACTAGTATCTCAATAAGTTGATAAAATTATTTTCTTTTCTATACAAAAATATATTTTCGGTAAAATTATTTCATTTACCCTCTTTACAAAATAATATTGTATTCATTACCAGTTTAATGCTTCTCAACACTTGAACCGATCAATCAACACAATACAAAACATTTGTATATAAAATCTACAAATACGTGCTCTCATATATATATATATATATATATATATATATATACACACATTCAATTCGATCTAAGGTATTACTAACCTCATCTCTATCGATTTACGCCACAGAGCCAAGGTTATTACTAAACAAATAGCTCTGATACCACCGAATGACCCGCGTATTTTCGACCCAGAAAATCGACACAAAAACACCATGATGACTATTCAAGCATAGAAAACACTGGAACATTATTAGAAAGAAATTAGAGGGTGAGATAAGAAAGAAAGAATTATTAAAATATAAGAAGAAGAACCAATGCAACACAGAGTCTCATATCGCAGTGGAACAAAATATAATATATAAATAAATCTTTATTTGAGAGCTTGAAAAATATTTACAATCATCAGAGTACATCAACATATTTGGACAGTTGTAATAACCTATTCTCGTATACAACACACAACGGAATAACAACTAAATATCACACGTTTGAACATCTCCAGTTTGTCTCTAAACTTCGCAGCATTCGGTAACCAGAACCTGTACGACCCGGCCTAACCCGAGCATTACAAAAGACGGGTCAGTCTAGTGAACCAGAGTGAGAAAAACACATTAAGGTTATAGGTATCACACAAGTTGATTTTAAAGTCCAAAACTTTTGAAAGAAAAGGATAATCGTAAGACTAAATCCACACATAAATACAGACAGTTTCTATCTTACGATAACCCAAAACATTTTTGAAATCAATATCTTTTCTGATATTATAGTAGTGTCTAAATACAACTAAATCTCAATCTAGTAGAATGCTTCCATCTCATGCTCCACATATATAGTATACAATCAAAACTACAGGCTTTTATTGGAGAATGGATTTCCTGACAAGGTATGGGACCACCTTCCCGACAATGTACCTCTAGAGATGAATACATTGGGGGTTCAACAAGAACATCTTGCAACCTAGGCAGAACATGAACGATCCCTCACTATACTTTGAGAGTACCGAATATATGATTACCATGGTTGGGGCCCAGACAACCGAACCGATAGCATACATATAAAAATAAAAGGGACAACCGAAGGCGTTTGATTTCACCAGATCAGGTAATGATATGCCCTTTTAATGGGTGCGACCCACATAGTCATGCGACCTACCCAATTTTATGCCATTTCCCGGTTGATTGGGCTAGAGGTCAAGATTAATTAATTAACTGATTAATTAATTAATTAGATAAATCAATTTACTTTCATTCAATTAGATTTTCTAGTTTATCCTTCAGAATAGTGCATCATTGTCAACTTTGAATGCCACATCGTCAGATCCGCCAGATATCACTAATTGACGTTCACAAAAATACTTATGTTGTTTAGCTAAAAGAAAGGCCTTTTCCCGCCATCAACTATGGTATGTTTGATGAAATCAACATACGTAATTCCTTTGGAAATACTCTGTCAGACACTCGTCCATACAAGTCATCCAGGAACAGGATGAACCGAAGGCACCCTCCTACCATATCCTAGGTATCACCCTTTAGATCAATAGCAAGTAGTCCTTGCAATCCGTAGATTCCAATCACGATAGAATCACTGTCAAAATATCTCTAGCCGCTAAACCAGAGAAATTCAACAAGTAATTCTTTCGCTCAGGAAGATCAACGGTTTTCAATTGCTTCATCTTCAATAATCATCTTCCATGTATTTGCTGGTCGGAATGGTTTTCGAATATAATTCGGTCCCGGTCTTTTCGTACCAACAATCGTACTGGCCAGATTTGATAGTTGGTGATTTAACTATCAAATAAATAATCATGTGAATGAAATGAGTTTGCTAATTCAGTACTCAGCATTACTTGGCCCCTTTAATTAAACATCTTTTAATTATATTCTTAAAATCTTCCAATATCGGAGTTTATCTTTTTCTTCTTATTAAAAATAAGAATATTCTTAAAACTCATTTCATTCCCTTATAAACTTTTCGAACACAGTTTATAATATTATTTATGGAAATCAAAACTTATGTTTCCTTCAATTACTCTCGTTCTTAAACTAATACCATTCTTGGATAATCGTGAAATTGTTCAAGTTGGGGTATTTTATTTACCTCTCATACCTCGACCGACAACATTCATATCTTCAGATAGGTAGAAAGTTTAGTAAACATACATTTTCCTTTGAAAACCCTTTTTAAATCTCACCGCCGTTTACTTAATTAATTATTAAGTAAACGATTATTTTACTTCTTGATTAATCTTTAGACTTTTTACTATTACACTCGAGCTTCGATTCCATAAAAATAGAACCTTTTATAAAAAAAATCAAACTTTTTTACAACACAATACTCTATTTTTTCAAATCATATATAATTATCTTTAAAACTTTAACAAATTCAATATAAATATCTTTATCAATCTTATATAATCCACTTTACAAATCCACCATTTTTCTTTTACAATACTTATATTGACATCTCTTACAAATTCATATATTTATTTTTTTTCTCAAAACAATTCACTTATCCACTATACAAACGTTACAGATTCCATTGCAAAACTTTTGTTTACTTATTTGTACTCTTTTTAAATTATTGCGACAACTTATGCATTGTCGAAAATCTCATAGCTATCTTTTTAAGGATCTGTAGTTATAAAGAGAATAGTTTAATTTATTATTTGGAAAAATTATTACAAATTCATTTTTCAAATTTCTTACTTCATTTACAAATTCCATTTGTAAATTTTTATCAACAACTAACATTTCAATTACATTTCACTCTTAACTTCCATTTACGAAATTGTTTGTAAATCATTTATGACAACTTATATACATTATCATTTCCAAAACCTTTTACTTAGCTGATATTCTCACATTTGTTTAACACTCTGAACTTTGGAATATCACATCCCGATCTTCGGAATAAATTTCACTTCGTTAACCATTCTGAAGTTCGGAAGATCACATTCCGAACCTCGAAATAACCCTTACTTAACCATTTCATACCATTTCCCCACTTCTTAATTTCCTTTTTCAAATTTCAAATATTAAATAATTATTTAATTTAAGCTATTGCATCCGCTTAAAAATCCTTTTTATATCTTCGTTATAAACACTCGAGTTTTAATATTAAATCCCGTTCATAAATTCTTTCACAATTCAATTCAATTTAATTACCACTATACTTAAATTATTATTTAAAATAATAATTTACTTCATCATTAACTACCGTATAAGTGATTAACTTCTTTTTTGATTAAAATAAATAGTAAATTTCCTTTTAAAATCTTATTAAAATTATAACAAATATGCATTAACTATTTCATTAGATAAATTCAAAACAAATTGATTTAAAAATCAATCCAGTTAAAATGGTTGACTTTGTCAATTCAAGACACAGTCATCTTGTTAACCCGTTCCAATAAGTCCTTTATTTAAATTAATTAATATTATAATTAATTTAACTAATTACATTTAATTGTTTCTTAAAAACAATAAATCTTAGTTATAAATCATTATATTAATCCTTGCTCACTTGCTTATTCATCTTAGTCATATAAGAATTTACTTTATAAATCATTTACTAAGTAAGATGAGGCATGTGCTTCGCACACGACTGATTTTTGGTACAACAATGGTGATTAAAACAATCAACGTATATGTGTTTGGTTTATTTCCCTTTTATAAACTTCATTTTAAATAATATATTTTAAAAATCTTTATTCAGTTATAAAATAAATTTATAACTTCACTACGGTCGATTCATCTGATGGTAAATCCATATTACAATGATTGATTTATACGCCATATACTGCCAATTACTCAACCAGTATCACCCATTGGTTTAAAACGGAACAAATGTTGAATTTCAGGTCAACAGTCAACAATCAAATCAATCATTTCAAACAGATGGGTTTAAACTGTTCATATAATGATAAAATGAAAATAAATAACATTAAATGTATTTGGGGAATCCCGTTGGATCCTCCAACCTGTCCTTCCCTGCATTCACATAGATTATTTCCAACAATATTTTTCAATTTAATTTAACTGATAATTTCAATAACAGTAAATAATAACTGCTTAACATCACCCAATTAACAAAACAATTCAAACAATTAAACACGTTTACTTTATAAACATGACCATTAAGGTAAGTTAACTTAATTGGGACCAATCGTTAAAATAACGATTTAGTGTTTTACCGAAATTAAACAACGTTTAATTTTATCATTTCAAACAATATATGAATATATATTTAACAAACAAACAAACAACAAACAGTCAACCATTAGCAACCATAGCACACAATTATAAAACCCGACTATATAAAATATAAGTGAGAATATACTGAGTGAGTTTAACTCACGTTGATCTGATTTGTTGTTAAACAGTTCATTTCAGTTAAATTAAACAATGGTTTAATTTAACTGAAAAACACATTTGATTCCAATCACGTCCAGTTCTGTTCCATGATGTAGATCTCGCTAATACGGTCTCGACGTAACTTGAATCGTCCAATTCTGATAACATATTGGTGAGTTATTAACATTTCAAGTTAATAATATTTTAACAATATTATTATTAACTTAACTCCTAATGTTATAAATTTAATCAATTACATTGATCATAAAAATTCATGGGTCGATATTTTTTCTCTCATCTTCTACAGCTTCGTTTACTGCTCGACTTCAAACAATGCTTGTAACAAGAAATTCACGTTCAATAGATATGATTTTAAATTAATTAAATAATTTAATTAACTAGCTCAATTAAACTAGAATTAACTAATCATATATTATATTTACATTGTTTGTATTCCAACACCGTAGGTCAATTCTTGTCTTCACTGCTCGTCTAAAACAACTCGAGTACAACTGTAGAACCCTAAACAGAAACTCGTCATGGTGTAAACATCGTATAAGGATTTTATTTAAATTAATAACCATAATTTAACTTAATTCAAAACTAATTATATAAATAATTACGGTTAATCAAAAATAATCCGGCTGACTTCATTTGCATTCTTCCCTTTTCGTTCTCGTGACCAACTGTTTAGTTTTCTTCGTTGGGCTGACTTAAGCAACTGACAGAACAACTCCATTCCCTTTTGAAATAAAAAAAATGACCTCCAATCTTCTTCCTTCAACCAATTCACGTTTCAAATAAGTTAACTGTTAATTTATAATTTAATAACCTAATCACGTTATGTAGGATGTACAGACCGATTCATCCTTGCTTTCCCTTTTCTCCTTTGTAACAACTGCCGTTCGATGACCAAACCCTTGTCTTCTTTGACTTCAACTTCATCACGTTTGTCCTCCTCCAGTTCACTGGAGTCACATCGGATGCCGCCAAAACATGCGTCCAACTACCACTGACCTTTGAATGTAATGGCTTGCTACGCGGTGCTCCAGTCCGTCGTCAATCCCACTTCGAAAGCCTCCCCTATTTGGTGCGATCCCGATCACCAGAAAGCATGAAAACGGATCATATCCGCATAGATCAGAGATCTCGATAAGCATGGATATTTTTCTGTTGAGTATTTGTGGCCTTAACGTATGGATTTAGATTAAAAGAGGGGAAAAGGTTCGAATATTCATGGCCGTTGATTGTGTTAAGAGGGAGGCGGCAGAATTGTTGACCGCATGTTGTAAAAGAAAGGGTTTTGACCTACTTACATTGTGCATTTATAGTGAAATGGGACTAATTTATAATATTATATTATGCCATACTTTGCAGGAAGAAATTTGTCAAATTACCTTCATGAACCCCTTGTTTTTAACAAACAAATTTGTAATCCTAGCATAGAAAAATATTCCGTACCCAATGGGACAGGTTTCGTCGAATTCTGAGGTCGTTTGTGAAAAGTAAGTTATAAATATCAAAGAAAAATTAAGCGTTAAAAATTACTATAATTACAGAAAAAATCCAAAAAATATGAGAACTTGACACTTTACTTGACCTCTTCCTAACGGATCCAATGAATCATGTTTCGTTAAATTTGGAGTTTTTTTAGCCAATCATTTATTCATTAAAAGTTACCCCTGTCTAAATTATCTAAAAAATTAAATAGAAATAGAGGTGTTCTTGGCCACCGAAGTCACATACGACATCGGTTTGCCATGAAATTTGACTTTCTTACAATAATTTACTGATACGGTTCCAATGAAATTAATTTCACTGAAAATGGAGACTGTTTGCAAAATTGGCTATTTTTAACGCTTATATAATATTAATAAAATATTAATTAAATTTCCAAATAACCAAATAAAATAATAATAAATTATTTTCATCATATATATCCAAATAGAATATATATACAACTTCAAATATAAAATATATAACTCAATATCGTCAATTTCGAGGTAACCGTTATCCAAATTATATAGAAATCTATTACAAATTATTAAATAAACGTTATACTTTAATAACAATTTCCGTAGCTACTATTTCAAAATTTGATTTGGACATAACTAACAATCTATATTACAAAATCTGAAATTTTCTCTTCCATTAGAAAGTTATAATCGACAAGATTCCAACGTTTCTTGTTTCATAGAAATCTGACTTAAATCGGATCCTGTATATCCAGTTAAATTTCAAAATTCAATATTACGAACTACAGCGCCATTTCGAGCTCGATTTAAATTATATATAAATTTAACGTTCAACTATTGTTTTAAATAAACGAATTCAATATTAAATCCATTAATATTTCAAATATAATATTTAAAATAATAAATTAAATTAAATATTATACTACCAAAAATACGGGACATTACAACCTACGTGTAACCCTGTAGTGGTAGAGGACAATAGTACAATGATAAACGATAATACAATGCCGAATCCGATAGAAAATATGGTGCAAGATGCAGCACGATCAATGTTTCCTAACATTGAGCAAGGCGACGATGAGATTGGAAATGTTGAATAACCAATGGCAGATGCAATTTTTTTATGATTTATTGAATTCTGCTAAGAGGTCGTTGTTGGAAGGGTGTACAAGCAGAATCAAATTGTTTGTAACAACTGAATTCATCACTATGAAATCAAAATTCAAAGACGATGCAAATTTGAGATGCGATATATTACACTTTTGTAAACGGCCGGAGCTGCAATTGTATGACGAAAATAAAAAAACCTAAAGCATGCTATGAGCTAGATAACAGGCAAGTAAAACTCGTGCTAAAGCGGGTGGAAGGATTACGATGTCTTGATGGGATTTCTTCAAACCTCCGTAGATGTGTGGACTTTAAAAACAGTAAATCGAGTGGAATAATAAGCCATGATTGCCATATCATGATGGAATACTTTTTACCTGTGTTTTTTAACGAACTGTTGCCTACAATAATCTGGAGTGTTATAACAGAATTAAGTTTGTTTTATAAACAACTTTGTTTAGCGACATTCAAGTTAGACCGTCTACGTAAGCTTGAACTAGAAATCCCTGAACTGATCTGTAAACTCGAGAAAATATTTCCACCTGGTTTTTTTAATGTAATGGAGCATTTACCTATTCATCTTCCGTCCGAAGTACTTATTCGAGGTCCAGTCCAGTATGGATGGATGTATCCGTTCGAGAGGTAATTTAATATAATTTCAATGATCGTGATAGATTACAACTTAGATTATTGTACCAACATATAAATTAAATTAATCTTATTATAGGTACTTGAATCATTTGAAGAAAAAAATTAGGCAAAAAGCTCGAGTAGAAGGTTCGATTTGCAAATCGTACCTTGAAGAAGAAGCCTCATTTTTTTTCTCTCATTACTTTAATGAAGATGTGAACTTGTCTTTTGTTACTGTTCCACGTAATGAATAAGTCGTTGAGCAGGAGTCTTCTCAAACAATGTTATCTATTTTTAGAGAACACGGAAGGCCTGCAGGAAAATGTGTAGAAATATGGTTAAGCGATAAAGACTACAATGTGGCACACACGTATGTTCTGTTAAATTTTGCGGAAGTTGCATCATTTGTCAGGTAATACTAAATTCATGTACAATTCAATTATATGTACATATATTATATATATATATATATTTGTCTCTATTAATAAAAAATGAACATAACACATATATGCAGTATATACGAATCACAACATCCATCTGGTGATCCCAGTACGTAATTCACTCGATGGTTTTCAGACTATGTTCATGATCCGAAAAACTGTGTTGTTAACGAAGGATTACGACATCTTGCTATTAGACCAAAAAGAAATGTCAAAACTTATCCAATATACTTTGTCAATGGATTTAAATTCAACACCAATGACTAAGGAGCTGCTAAGGAGCTGAAAAATTAATGTATAACAGTAGTGTATTCGTCAAAGGTGGTGATAATCCAGAGGAGCATATAAAAGATTTTTACGACGTCTTAATGCAAGTTGTAGAGTTGACATATTATGTTCAGCCCATAGAGAAAATTTATCTATTCAAATACAACTGGTTTAGCAATGTTCCTGGTTCTGGAATCAACGTGCTTAAAGATTACAAGCTAATCGAAATAAGGCATATGTCACATTACTCTAAGTATGATCCTTTTGTGTTAGCTAAGCAAGCATTACAAGTCTATTTAGCTCTGTATCCATCCTTAAAAAAAAATAAAGCAGATTAGTGGGCTGTTTTTAAAACAAAGGTAGGATTTACATTTGATGGAAATAATATTCCAGACGAAGCGGCGTATCGAGCAGATTTTGAGCCAGATACTGAAATAATAATAGCTAATGACATTGATGTTGGGTCGTTGAATGATGGAACGAATGTATTAGTAGATGAATCTGTAATTACTGATGAAAACGATATAGAGTATGAGACCGAGTCTGGATCTGAAGATGATGAAGACTGATGTTATGTACTTATGTTATTTATGTGCTATTATGAGTTATGTAATAATAATGATGTTGATTGTTCTTAGCTATGAATTTACTTACGTTCTGTACTAGTATGATTTATGTAATGATAATGCTGACTATGTATGTTATGCAGTATTGTTCTTCTCATTTACGATTTATGTTATGATAATAATGACTGATGTTAATAATTTAAGTTATTTTGTATGCACATTATATGATTGTAACAGATATGTCTAGCGATAGACAAAGATCGAGGAGTACATCTTAGCCTACTCCTTCACCATCTCTTGGAGCAGGATCAGGAGCAGCTCTGTGCCAGATCTTCGCCGAGTTGCGGAGATTGTCTCGAAGAGTGCCGGGTAAATGTTCAAACTTATTTCAATTTAGATTATTTAAAATATATTAAATGTTTATATTAACTTCTACATAGGGGATTTGAGATTGAGCCATCGGAGTTCATTTTAGAAGTATCAAGGCAGTCTTACACAAGTAGAATGCAGGGTGCTTGGCCGCAGTGGGATAGTATCCCAGCACATATCAAGAATGTCATTCTAGCCGATTTGTTGGTAAGTACTTTTTATACTAATATTAAAAATTAATATACTGGGAATAATTAAAAGTAAATGTAATATGCAGGCTGTTGTATGTGTTGAGGAGCAGGACATGCCCACCTTTTTGAGTAATTAGAATATGAAGATGTAAAGAATTATCGAGAGACAATTTCAAGAGCTAAGAAAAGCAGAAAAAAGCCTCAATTTATGAGTGATGATGTTTGGGCAGACTTACAAAAGTTCTGGGACACGGAAGATGCTAAAGTAAGGTTTAATGATAATATTCACATCTACAATATTGATTGCATTATTTTACATCATCGTGTAACAAATTAATAGAAAGTAACAACTAGAAATAAAGCAAATAGAGAAAAGAATCTGGCTCTACACCGTGGTGGCTCAAAATCATTCCAACAGCACAGAAGGGATTTGGTATAAAGTTTAAATATTTGTAGTACATGTTTAGATAAAAATTTAGTGTATATAATCTAGTCTTATCTTTAATAATTTTATTACTATATATTTACTCAGTTTATAAAGCACGGAAGAGAGCCTTCGCTGGCGGACGTATTCATACACACACATGCGGTGGAGCACACCGATGAAAAAGGCAATGTTACGTATGAGTGGGCAGATCCAAAAGTGCATGTATAATGGTAAATATTCTTATCCATATAAATTAAAATGTTTCATACTCATTCATATCAAAGTACATAAGTAAATTTTATAGCACTTGTCTTAAAATTATATTGGTATTGCAGGGGAAGTATGAGCAGAGGTTGCTAAAGTGATAGAGGCTAGAAGACAGGAGCTTATAGTTGTAGAGTCGTATAGCATATGGATTCTATCACTGATCCGCCTTCTCGAGGCAGGCGATATGGTTTCGGCAATCACGAGGTAAGACTTTTTTTATACATAAATAACGACAATCACGATGATTTATAAATATGTAAACCAAGAATATGAGTTAAGGAAAAATGCAAACAATGAGAATTTAGCAGAAACGAAGGGATC
Organism: Allium sativum; assembly: GCA_030737875.1. Taxonomy (NCBI): domain Eukaryota; kingdom Viridiplantae; phylum Streptophyta; class Magnoliopsida; order Asparagales; family Amaryllidaceae; genus Allium; species Allium sativum. Next base: position 12,190,418 of record CM060917.1, read on the forward strand.
AACTACAGATATACATATAAAAACAATTGGCATGATCGTGTATTTGTAAATCATGTCTACTAATTAGTATTCCATATTATTTCTCACACATGCAACAATGAATATGATTTTGTTACTAAATTTGGGCCAGACAGCATAATTTGAACAAGTAACAATATACTTCCACATAAGGCACAATTACTACTGCATATACATTACTGTTATTTTCCTATATACAATATTCTTATGCAAAATTATAATTTTGAATATTTAATCCAAGACTTACATAGATATCCAATGAATAAAGGATATCATTTTATGTAATATCATGATAAAAGATGTGGGATATATACATGTGTATTGATATTATATTTGACAATTCTACTTAAGAAAAACAAATGTTATTGCTAACTATATACATGTTTAACAAAAACTAGTAAAAATATGTTTAAATAACTTTAATGTGAACTTATTTATTTCACAAGCCGTTCAACGTGCTTATAAGAGGTCGATGGAGGAGGCGACTATCGCTCAGATGCAAGAGCAGATGAATGAGATGATGGAATGGCGAAAGACCCAGATGCAATAAAAAATAGACGAGCGGATCGCATCTTACTTTCAGGAGCATGGGTTTATGCCTGGGCAGGGAGGAGAGGGAGAAGATTCTGATGTATATCGAGAGGAAGCAGAAGCAGAAGATGGCGAGGACGACAAGGATGACGAGGATGAGTAGTGTAGGTGCTCATTTTTTTGACTTATGCTCTGGTATGTACATATACTTGGTTTTTTATATGTTAGATGCACGTACGATGTTATATGATGTGTTTGGACATGTATGACGGTTTGTGGACGATGTTATGATGTGTTTTGACATGTATGATGTTATTTGAACGATGTTATGCTATGATGGGGTTTTTAATGTTATTTTTTTATATATTTGATGATGGTATGGTATGATGGATTGATTGTTGATGAGTATTGGTGAATTAATGGGATAGTAATTGTGTGGTATTGGTTTTTGGATTGAATTGTTGTTGTGTGGCTTGATGGAACGGAATTGCTGTGTTTTGTAGTTTTTAGCTTCAGGTTTAGCGAGGGCTAGCAATGACATTTTGGTCATTACATAGCAACGCCTAGCAAAGAAATTTTTGTAACGACTAGCCGGCTTCCCGGTCAAATAAACGGCTTGCCATGTAAGATGACACGTGGACATTATCCGTCGCTAAACTAACGACCGAGCCGTTGCTATAATCGTTGTTGTTCCTGTTGGCGATGACAATAATAGCAATGACATATAGCGATGGCTAGCGTTGGCCGCCGACAGCTATATGCCGTCGCTATTCAGAGTGTGCCTTGTAGTGTTATTGTTTTTTTTATATAATTTACAAGTAAGTCCTACAATACAACAAATAGAAGTTTCAATACTACCAATATCACAAAAGGTAGGGACAGTGAACAGAAAGCAACTTAAAAATGAACATTTCGAATGATGTTAGAAAACTTATTATTCCTATCCAAAGAAGCAAAATTCCTTCTAACACTTAAAGGTTTCATTTTTTTATAAGTAGAAATAATTTGCAAATCTAGAATACATACACATGTAAAAAGGTAAATGAACTATTTGTAAATTGCATGAAGAGTGTTGCGTATATGATCACGTTTTTTTGTCGAAGCAAATAAAAGTGAAGTTTAGAAAAAAGAAGACAAATTTCTCAATTTAATATCAATAACATTTAAGTGTGTTCTCAAGCAAGATTTTAAAGAACAAATGCCTCATTGAAGTTTAGTCTTTAACGCTAGAGTCATGTTCGGATGTAAAGTCATGTTACTTACTATATTATCAAAGTGATTATGTTTGGACAAATGGTCAATTAAGTTATAAACTTTAAAGTTATCTTTGATAAGTCATAACCAGTCACCAGTAAATACTTATTATAATAGATAACGTACAATTACTAAATTATGAATAATTGTGAATATTTAATAACTTATAAATAATAATTTACAACTTGTGATTTATGCATTATAACTAATCATTAACAATAAGAATTAGCTAGTGACAATTTATAACTAATCTTCGTAACAAGTAATTAATAACCAATAAGTTATAATTAACATTTGGAATAGATTTTTAAGGACTGTGTTAATTTCCTTTTGTTTTTTTATTTTTGGCAAGATCATTCAGTTTTAATAGTGATTTGTAACACTTTTTTCAACAACCATTATCGAATAATGTAATATACAAGAGATAGACAGTCTGTCTACCTACTACAGGAATTTTACAGAGCTATGATACAATGGAAACAATTTAGAACTAATTAGTATTTCACCATGCAGTGTGCGACTTAATAAACAGAAAATGCAGCTAATATGACCAAAAGAAACACAACATCAAGTTGTCGAGGCTGTCTCATTCACAATTCCAAGTGAAAACAAACACAGAGACACAAGGCGAATCACCAAATGCCAAAAGCAACAAACCAGCACTCACCGCTCACAAAGCACAGTTGCAAAGCAGTCTACTTTATCTTTACAAGCACAAACAAGTAAGAAACATTGCATTCTATAGAATGGAGAAAACACATGAGAAAATAACACGCACACAACCAAGGCAAGCAGGTGACGACCAGTTGAAAAAAGATGAACAAATATACCCTAAATAACTACAAAATACTACACCTAACCAAATATTGATTATCAAAACAACATAACCTCCCATCACACATCGAGAGCACTACAACCAAACATAGAAACAACTTGTAGCTCCCACACCAAATCTCCAATTGCATAGTATAAAACCACCAAAAAACACAATAGCAACTACCACACACAACTCAAGTCAAGACACCGTAATAAGCACACACCATCCGAACGGTGCAAGCAAAATGGAATTAGCCAAACCAACCACAACCTGAACCAATAACCACTATCGCAAACACCCAAAAACCAAAAATTGCTAAAAACTCACCAACACGTTACCAGAGTAATCCACAACTTGATGGGTCTGCCTTTCAATGAGCTTCAAGAAAATATGAGATTTAGCGCAACAAGGGGAGCCAGATCTGTGTGTCGGGATGTGACTCAGATGATGCCACTGAAATATAGTTGTCGATCGGTGGGACCACCGCGAGAAGGATAAGGGATGGGTATGGATTAATAGAGGCGATCTGGGCAAGAGGAGAGGTGACACGTGAGATAGCAGGTGGGAAAGATACGACAATTTTGATTAGTGTTAGAGTTAAGAGGGTTATAATCCACGATAGCAAAAACTAGTTAGCGAATAAAAAGATCGGACAGATGAAAAAGCATGGAGGGTTTTGAAAGTGCTAAAGGAATGGCGAGCAGAAATTGGTAAAAGGAAGAATCAAAGAAAGAGAAGGCTGATTAGCCTGTCGCCATGGAGAAGATAGCCACCTGTGAAATTTCAAAAAAAACTTAAAAAGTACCTATCATAAAACTTTGTAAATTAGGTACCTGATTTTCGAAAATCAGCAAAAACCATTAAAATTCAATGTAAAAAACTACCAAACATCGAATCTTAATTCAATATATAATCATCTTTGTATTCATGTAAAATAAGTACAAGAAAATGCTTCAAAAAAAATCACAACAGCAAAAAATACATGAAACCTGCATTTTTTTGAAAAATTGCATATTTTAATGCAAATTTTGCTAACTACTTCAAATTTCAATTTCAACGCCTAAACTTATTCGAACATCACATTATTGTAGAAAAATCATCAAAAAATGATGTACATTGCATACAAATGAAAAATATCTGCTTTAGTAAAATTTTAAGAATGACAACTACTATTTTGAAAACATGCTTTGACATGTCTATAGTTCTTCATACACCGAGACACATTTGCAATATACAAAGCCATTGTTTCCATTTTATATTGTTTCAGGTTTAAAAATCTGAAATAGTGGAAATAAATATTGTAACAACCCGCATTCTACGCATTAGAGGATCGTAGGATATTTATTTCTTTCTTATATGAAATCGTATGGTCATGTGGCTTTGGGAAACGACCAATGGGGTCATTTCCCACGTTCATGATTTTTGTCGATTTTTAAATGACCGTTTTGCCCCTAGCAGATCTTATTTCGGTCATAACTTTTAATTGCAAAGGAATTTTGACCTGAAACCACTTCTATTTGATTCATTTGATGGTTTATCTTTCCGTAGAGTGGTCATAATAGCCAAACAGACTTACCGTTAGGGAGATATGACTGAAATAAGGTTTGGAAGGTGAAAAACTGCTTAACCGGGCCAAATAGGGTGATTAGTGAATGGGCCCATAACCCGTTTCGGGAATAGGGTTATGGGGAGGCTGTAAAGAGTTAGGGTTTCATTCCATTTCAGTTTTCTAGCCTCCACTTACCTCTTAGAAACCCTAAAAATGGCCTCCAACCTCAAAATCACCTCCAAATCAGTTTCTAATCAAGGATTAAGCTTAGCAACATCCAATTAAGTGAGATCTTCACCAAATCAATATTTGAGCTGCTGTTTAGCATTGGTATTCGTGCCATATCAGAGATTTATTTCAGATCTAAGGTTTATTTGTGGCTAAGGTGAGCGATTTGCATAGTTCCTCACTAATTATGGCTAATTAAGGGTAATTAGTGTTAATTAGCGAATTTATACATGTTAAAAATCTGGAAAAATATTGATAAATTTCGAAATAATGTTTTAGACCTCTGTTAGAAATTGGATTTGATTCGGTTAAGTTTAACTAATCATGTCACTAGTTTTGCTTAAACATGCTTAAGGGAAAATATGGGGTTTTGGCTATGTTTGATCCATTTTAACCTATCATATTGATGTTTTGGTGTTTGAAGTCACTTCTACTTGTTGCTATGACTGTATGGTATGCTTTGTGATTGACTATAATAGTTAGAATGGTCGAAAACGCCGTCGAATGGCGTAAAACACTCGTTGGAAAAGTTGCAGGAAGACGGTGCAGGTTTTCGGATCGGATCGGATGGGCTCAGACCGAATAATGGACTGGGCAAGGGATCACCGAACCGAACCAAGGCTTGGCATAAGAGAAAGTTTGGCGAAAAAGGAAGGCCATTATGGTTAAACTTGGATTGGATCGGAGCATCACAACCGAAGGGACCAACATCTAAAGGTGGAGAGCTACCGAACCGAACCAAGATGCATCTACCCGACCTGACCCGCCAGAGGGCACCCGAACCGAACCGATGTACTGCGAAGGGACTTGGAGGCCACGACCCAACCCAGAGCACTAGGAAGGAGGTCGATCCAACCCGACAGAGAAGAAGGACTGGGGATCCAAACCGATCCAATGATGACAAATAACCCGAGATGCAAAGGTAGTCCAAATGGAAGTTTGAGCTCAGGATCCAGTTGGGAACCAATGAGTTCAATTCATGGTTGGGCTTCGCTGCGGGACGTGTGCTAAGGAGTTGTCGACGTTCATAACTTCGATTCACCACTGAAAAGGAATGACGGGCTATGTATCAGTGCAGTAGAGTCATCATGACTCGAGGGGCAAAGTGATCGTAGTAAGACTATGAGCCAGTGCACTGGAGCCGTTGCGACTCCATGGGGCAGAGTGGACATAGTAAAGGATTAGTAAGGCTATGAGCCAGTACGGTGGGGTGTGCACGACTCCATGGGGAAAAGTGGACATCGCGGAGAATTAGTGGCTATGGATCAGTGCAGTGAAGCCGTCGTGACTTCATGGGGCAGAGTGATCATAGAAAAGTATTGGGTGGTCGAAGTGGTGGATATCGTATGCTTTACGCACTGAGTGAGAGATGTGAGGATGGTTGCTATGTTTGATTTGTTTGCCATCACTATGACATGCACACCCCCACCCCTGTATGCTTGTACACCATATGTTAGTGGCACCTTAGAGTGTTGTACAGTATGTAGTGCTAACTCTTTGGTTGCAGTCCAGGTTCAGGTATGGTTTAGTATACCGGTTATTGCTCTGTTTAGCTGCTTATCGCTCACACCAGACTTTTGTCTGACCCAGAGTTTTATATCTCTTCTTATTACTCTGGGTGATCCTAAACGAGCAGACTAGAGATAGGTTAGTTGGTAATGCATTAGTAGCTGATCCGGAGGCGAGCAGGAGGCTTCCACGTATGATATATATATATATATATATATATATATATATATATATATATATATATATATATATTCTCCCTGTGTCGTTGGTGGTTACTACTTGGGCATTAGTATTGTACCTCCCTTATCTTGCTTTTACCTTTAGAGACAGTTTGAAAAGTTGTAATAATGATGATGTGGAACATAAGCTGTATTTGGATTTTCCGCTGCTATGATAGTTTGTTTTCAGCTTATGCACGGTCTCACCTATTTTATGTCAAGTATGTTGTTATTATATTTTGTTCTATGCGCTGTGAGACATTCTACAGGTTCCTTGTTGATTTTTCGTCTTCTTCCTTTCCTTCTGACGACCGTCCCATGCTAACTGGACATGTGTACAGCGCACTTTTGGAGTAAATGTCGGTTGGTGCGGGGCGGGCCGTCACATTTGGTATCAGAGCTCTAGGTTGCGTAGTTAACCTAGGAAAAGACACTAGGGAGAGATAGTACGTATATGAGAGTGCGTATTTGCGATTACTTTGGTTTTCAAAAGCTACATATATACTATTAGTATAGCTAAGGATGAAGTTGCACCGCACTAGCACCACTATGGAGATGGTTAATCGTTTTCTCTTTACAGATTGAACGATGAGACGATAAGCAAGAGGTGCTGGTAGAAGAGCCAATAATGGGAATGCTGCAGACATGAGGGCGATGTTTACTGACCTCATGAGAGAAATGCTTATGGATGTGCAAGGGGAAGCTCCCCATGCCGGAAATGGTGGTGGTCCAGTATTGCAGGCGCCTAGGGCCGATTTCGCCAAGCTGTGCAAGAATTACACTAACTTTGGTGGGAAGCCGTGCCACGGAACGGAGTCGGCCACGGATGTTCAGGATTGGTTGGATAGTTGTGATCGTATCTTCGACGACTTGGGTATCGAGGATGCGATGAAGAGAAGGCTAGCATCTCGTCAACTGCAAGGGCGAGCAATGAATTGGTGGAATGCTATTAAGGCCCGCTTTAGCGATAAGTTTATCCCAGCTGCTAAGAAGTCGGAAATGTTTAGGAAGTTCTTGGAGCTTAAGCAGAATGGTAGGGCAGTCTCAGATTATATTGCTGAGTTCAACACTTTGTCGAAGTATGGGTTATCCCTTATCGATACTCCTGAGAAGAAGAATGAGAAGTTCGTTACTGGTTTGGATGGATACTTGGGGAAAAGGCTTATCAACCACATCGATGAGACTTTTGAATCGATTGTGGGGAAAGCTTTGAGATCAGAGAGTCTTTACCCTAAGTCAAAGACTGAGGTTGGATCTGCAGAAGGGCTGAAGCCGCAAGCAGGCGGTGGAGGCAAGAATAACACTCAGAACAAGAGGAAGCAGAACCAAGCTAAGGATGGTCAGAAAAAGAGTAAGAAAGATGTTGAGTGCTTCAGCTGTGGTAAGAAGGGCCATTATGCCAAAGAATGTCGGGCCAATCCAGCGGATAGGAAGTGCTACAATTGTGTCCAAGTGGGAGATCATAAGGATAAATGTCCACAACCTCTTAAAGAGAAGTAGATTGTGAAAGCATATGCTATTAATGTTGTTCCTTCTTCGTCGAATGCCCCAACTGCGGGGGAGAAAGGAAAGAATGTCGTCATTCAAGGTATGCTTTCTATTTTTTATGTACCTGTTCGAGTTTTGTTTGATACTGGGGCTTCCCGTTCCTTCATATATAGTGACCTGGTAGATAGGTTGGGACTGGAACCCGAGATAGTCGATAGACCGTTGGTTGTGACGAACCCGATTGGTGGTTCGACTAACCTTAGTATGATTTGTCGAAATTTGGTCTTATCGAGTCATGGATGTATGTTTGTTTGTGATTGCTTTGTTTTGGGCTTTACTGGGTAAGGCATTATATTGGGGGTCGATTGGCTCCAAAGATACGGGGTGGTGGTAGACTGTGCGGGCTTTTTGGTGACAGTTACGGCGGATGATGGGCGGAGGGTAGTGTTTGGTAATCTACCTAGTGATGGGGTAATGGCTAGTTTTATAAATTCCCTCGACATCCCGCATGATGAGTTGTCAGATGTGCCCGTGGTTGGCCAGTATCCGGACGTCTTCTAGGAAGTGACCGGACTTCCACCACACCGAGAGATTGAGTTCCGTATTGATTTAGTGAAAGATGCCAGACCTATAGTGATTCCACTTCGTCGTATGGCACCAAGGGAGCAACGAGAGCTCGAGGTGCAAGGAAGCGATATTTTAAAGAAGGGGTTTATTAGAAGAAGTATCTCCGAGTGGGGAGCACCAGTTGTGTTTGCCACTAAGGAAGATGGTTCCCTTCGTTTGTGTGTGGACTATCGCGAGTTGAATAAGGTGACGAGGAAGAATAAGTATCCTCTACCGAAAATAGATGATTTGTTTGATCAACTGGAAGGAGCAAGAGTGTTCTCCCAGTTGGACCTCGTGATAGGATTTCATCAGCTCCAAGTAGCGGTTGAGAGTGTTCCGAAAACGGCGTTTAGGATGTTGTCTGGATTCTATGAGTGGTTGGTCATGCCATTTGGGTTGACCAATGCACCAGCATACTTTGTGGATCTTATGAATCGGGTGTTCAGAGATCAGTTGAATAAGTTTGTTCTTGTGTTCGTAGATGACATCCTTGTTTACTCAAGAACAGAGGAAGAACACAAGGGACATTTGAGGATAGTGATGGAGGTGTTGAGAAAACACCAATTGAAAGCGAAATTTTCTAAGTGTCACTTCTGGAGGAGGGAAGTGAGATTCTTGGGCCATGTTGTTTCAGAGAATGGTATTTCCGTGGACCTTGCGAAGGTGGCTGCAGTACAAGATTGGTCTACGCCCAAGAATGCAACAGACGTAAGAAGCTTCTTGGGGTTAGCTGGATATTATCGCAAGTTTATCCAGGATTTCTCCAAGATAGCAGCACCGTTGACTCAGTTGACTAAGAAGAATCAAGCCTTCGTCTGGGACGGAGTGTGTGAGAATGCATTCAAGAGTCTAAAAGAAAAGTTGACGCGTGCGCCAGTGTTAGTCATTCGTAAAGGGAATGAAGAAATGACGGTATACATGGATGCTTGTGGTACCGGACTAGGTGTTGTATTGATGCAAGGAGGTAGGGTTGTAGCTTATGCTAGTCGGCAACTAAAGCCGCATGAGAAAAGGTATCCTACCCATGATTTGGAATTGGCAGCAATCATGTTCGCATTGAAGATGTGGAGACATTATCTCTTGGGAGAGAGATTTGAGTTGTTTACCGATCATAAATCGTTAAAGTATCTCTTCTCTCAGAAGGATCTGAATCTCCATCAACAGAGATGGTTAGAGTTCTTGGCTTCGTATGATTTTGATATCGCATATACACCTGGGAAAGGCAATGCGATAGCCGATGACTTGAGTAGGAGACATGCCAGTTTAGGGGCTATGTTTCTTGAATGGAAGCAACTGGAGTATATCGCAGGGTATGATTTCAGACCAAAGTGCGAATTGGATCCAGAGATGTTAGCTAGTTTGACGATCAGACCCACTTTGATTGAGCGGATTGGTTCCAGCCATAGGGACGATCCTAATTTATTGGAAATCATCTCCATGTTAGAGATGAATATCGATGGTGAGGAGATGAATTTGTATGGGCTTGATCGAGAAAGATGGCTTCGAAAGAATGGAAGACTAGTTGTACCCAACGTGAATGGTTTGAGAGATGAAGTGCTTAGGGAATGTCATCACTCAAAACTGACTATACACCCCGGTGGTGATAAGATGTATCGAGACATGAAGCAGACTTACTACTGGGAAGGGATGAAAAAGATGTTGGGAAGTTTATATCCAAGTGCATGAATTGCCAGCTAGTTAAAGCCGAGAAAAAGAAACCTAGTGGTTTGTTGCAACCATTAGAAATTCCCGAATGGAAATAGGAGCAAGTCTCGATGGATTTTATAGATGGTTTACCAAGGACTAGATCAGGACATGATAGCATTTGGGTAATTGTGGATCGATTGACTAAGAGTGCAAGATTTATACCAGTCAAATCGACCAGAACGGCAGCTAAGTTAGCAGAACTGTATATGAAGTGGGTAGTGAGATTTCATGGAGTACCTAAAAGCATTGTGAGTGACCGAGACCCGTTGTTTACTAGTGGGTTTTGGAAGAGATTACAAGAGGCTCTAGGGTTGGAATTATATCTCAATACCGCGTATCATCCTCAAACCGACGGTCAGACAGAGAGGGTGAATCGTATATTGGAAGATCTCTTGAGAGCTTGTATATTGGATTTTGGTGGATCATGGGATGACCATTTACATCTAGTAGAGTTTGCACATAATAATAGCTACCAATCCAGTATCGGTATGGCTCCATATGAAGCTTTGTATGGAAGACCATGCAACTCACCATCATGTTGGATAGAGACCAGTGAGAAGTTTGTGCTTGGACCAGATGTGGTAAGGGAAACTTCAGATAAGATTAAGATCATTCAACAACGGATGAAGGCTGCCCAGGATAGGCAGAAGAGTTATGTTGATAAGAGGAGAAGAGACATAAACTTCTCCGTTGGTGACTTGGTGTTTGTCAAGGTTTCTCCGTTGAAAAGCGTGATACGATTTGGCAGGAGAGGCAAGTTGGCACCAAGATTTGTTGGCTCATTCCCAGTTCTCGAACAAGTTGGGAATTTGGGACATAGAATTGAGTTATCAGAGAAGATGGCGGGAGTTCACAATGTATTTCATGTTTCCCAGCTAAGGAAGTTCGTGCACGACCCAGATATGACTATTTCACCTTATCAGTTAGAGGACTTCGAAGTGGAACCCGAGGCAGTTGGGAACCGCAAGCCGATTCGTATTGTCGAGCACGATACGAAGCAACTTCGAAGGAAGGCGGTGAAGCTAGTTAAGGTTCAGTGGGGCGAGAACGAGAATGATTGTAGTTGGGAAACAGAGGAGAGCACTAGGAAGACGTATCCAGAACTCTTTGCCTGATAATATTTACTTTACAATTTATTTATTCCGCATGCTAGGATAGACTTGTTTTGCTTTTTCTACATGTTTGATTATTGTTTTATGACTGATAGGCATGCAGGGCACTTTGTGTGTTTTGGTTAGGGAATTTCGGGGGCGAAATTTCTTAAGGAGGGGAGAATGTAACAACCCGCATTCTACGCATCGGAGGATCGTAGGATATTTATTTCTTTCTTATATGAAGTCGTATGGTCATGTGGCTTTGGGAAATGACCATTGGGGTCATTTCCCATGCTCATGATTTTTGCCGATTTTTAAATGACTGTTTTGCCCCTAGTTGATCTTGTTTCGGCCATAACTTTGATTGGAAAGGAATTTTGACTTGAAACCACTTCTATGAGATTCGTTTGATGGTTTACCTTTCCGTAGAGTGGTCATAATAGCCAAACAGACTTACCGTTTGGGAGATATGGCTGAAATAAGGTTTGGAAGGTGAAAAACTGCTTAACCGGGCCAAATAGGGTGATTAGTGAATGGGTCCATAACCCATTTCGGGAATAGGGTTATGGGGAGGCTGAAAAGAGTTAGGGTTTCATTCCATTTCAGTTTTCTAGCCTCCACTTACCTCTTAGAAACCCTAAAAATGGCCTACAACTTCTAAATCACCTCCAAATCACTTTCTAATCAAGGATTAAACTTAGCAACATCAAATTAAGGGAGATCTTCACCAAATCAAGATTTGTGCTGCTGTTTAGCATTGGTATTCGCGCCATATCAGAGATTTATTTCAGATATAAGGTTTATTTGTGGCTAAGGTGAGTGATTTGCATAGTTCCTCACTAATTATGGTTAATTAAGGGTAATTAGTGTTAATTAGTGAATTTATACATGTTAAAAATCTGGAAAAATATTGATAAATTTATTAATAATGTTTTAGACCTATGTTAGAAATTGGGTTTGATTCGGTTAAGTTTTACTAAGCATGTCACTAGTTTTGCTTAAACATGCTTAAGGGAAAATATGGGGTTTTGACTATGTTTGATCCATTTTAACCTATCATATTGATGTTTTGGTGTTTAAGGTCACTTCTGCTTGTTGCTATGACTGTATGGTATGCTTTGTGATTGATTAGAATAGTTAGAATGGTCGAAAACGCCATCGAATGGCATAAAACACTCGCTGGAAAAGCTGCAGGAAGACGATGCAGGTTTTCAGATCGGATCGGATGGATGGGCTCGGACCGGATAATGGGCTGGGCAAGGGATCACCGAACCGAACCGAGGCTTGACATAAGAGAAAGTTTGGTGGAAAAGGAAGGCCATTATGGTTAAATTGGGATCGAATCGGAGCATCACAACCGAAGGGACCAACATCTAAAGGAGGAGAGCTATTGAACCGAACCAAGATGCATCTACCCGACCCGCCAGAGGGCACCCGAATCGAACTGATGTACTGCGAAGGGAGTTGGAGGCCACGACCTGACCCGGAGCACTTGGAAGGAGGCCGATCCGAACCGACAGAGAAGAAGGACTGGGGATCCGAACCGACCCAGTGATGACCAATAACCCGAGATGCAAAGGTAGTCCAAATGGAAGTTAGAGCTCAGGATCCAGTTGGGAACCAATGAGTTCACTTCATGGCTAGGCTTTGCTGCGGGACGTGTGCTAAGGAGTTGTCGACGTTCATAACTTCAATTCACCACTGAAAAGGAATGACGGGCTACGTATCAGTGCAGTAGAGTCATCATGACTCGAGAGGCAAAGTGATCGTAGTAAGACTATGAGCCAGTGCAGTGGAGCCGTTGCGACTCCATGGGGTAGAGTGGACATAGTAAAGGATTAGTAAGGCTATGAGCCAGTGCAGTGGGGTGTGTACGACTCCATGGGGCAAAGTGGACATAGCGGAGAATTAGTGGCTATGGACCAGTGCAGTGAAGCAGACGTGACTTCATGGGGCAGAGTGATCATAGCAAAGTATTGGGTGGTCGAAGTGGTGGATATCGTATGCTTTGCGCACTGAGTGAGAGATGTGAGGATGGTTCCTATGTTTGATTTGTTTGCTATCACTATGACATGCACACCCCCACCCCCGTATGCTTGTACACCATATGTTAGTGGCACCTTAGAGTGTTGTACAGTATGTAGTGCTAACTCTTTGGTTGCAGTCCAGGTTCAGGTATGGTTTAGTATACCGGTTATTGCTCTATTTAGCTGCTTATCGCTCACACCAGACTTTTGTTTGACCCAGAGTTTTATATCTCTTCTTATTACTCTGGGTGCTCCTAAATGAGTAGACTAGAGACAGGTTAGCTGGTGATGCATGAGTAGCTGATCCGAAGGCGAGCAGGAGGCTTCCACGTATGATATATATATATATATATATATATATATATATATTCTCCTTGTGTCGTTGGTGGTCACTACTTGGGCATTAGTAGTGTACCTCCCTTATCTTGCTTTTACCTTTAGAGACAGTTTGAAAAGTTGTAATAACGATGATGTGGAACATAAGCTGTATTTGGATTTTCCGCTGCTATGATAGTTTGTTTTCAGCTTATGCACTGTCTCACCTGTTTTATGTCAAGTATGTTGTTATTATATTTTGTTCTATGTGCTGTGAGTCATTCTACAGGTTCCTTGTTGATTTTTCGTCTTCTTCAATTCCTTCTGACGACTGTCCCATGCTAACTGGACATGTGTACAGCGCACTTTTGGAGTAAATGTCGGTTAGTGCGGGGCGGGCCGTCAAAAATATCTTTTTGCTTTAGATTAAATTTGCGTCGGTTGTAACAACATAAGCAACCGATGCAATACATCAAGGTTATTACAAATGTTGTTTTTTGAATTTGTTCAATTGCTTCGAACGTTAAAAAATGCTGACGCAATACACCCATCTTTGAAAAGCAATGCAACCCTATTCTGACATCCGCAGTACATAACGACCAATACACATCATCATCATTTTCATTAGTCATTTAACTGATGCAACAAAAATTTGTCTGTTGCATCATCTTTATTTGTATCAGTTGAACAACCGACATAACAGGGGTTAACAACCGATGCAAATGAGCTTTTTTGTAGTAATGACTTACAAATAAATATCATATTTAACTTGATTTATTTCACTTAAATAATCGGTTTATCAAAATCGACTCTTTAATCCAAGTTCAAGAACAAATTCGGAATTTAAAACTTATTCTAAGTTACTAGGACTAACTTGGGTCTTATAGGTAATAAATTTATTAACTATAAAAATTAAATATCTTGAATAAATTTAGTAAAATGATTAATTTACATCCAAACCTCATGATTAAATAAATGTTTTAACTTCTAGATCGCACTTAAAGAGTAATTAATAAGTCTAATCCTTGTTATCAAAACAATTAATTAGTTTAAATCCCTTATTTAAAATAATTAATTAACTTTAACACTATCACTATATAAATTAATTAATTTATAGTATGCAAGAACTAGTTTGGGTAATATAGTTGCAGTCTGATTCTCAATTTATGGAGACTCTTGGACATAAGATGAAATAGGGCCTACATTAACATCACTAGTAGCAACAACCAGTATATAATTATTATATAATCAATAGTACCTGAACTCTCTAATATTTCATCTAAGATCATAGTAAGGAATCCAAAGTTGTTAAGATCTAAGTCATATCCTTTCGGGTACTCGTTTGTTAATTCGATACAAATATTCCAAATTCTGTACGGAAGCCTAGTTATCTTCCTTTTTTTCAAAACTGAAAAGATGACAGGCTACTTTGAAGGTAAGAAATAATATCACTAATCATATTGTTGATAGATTGGATTGACACCATTATGTCGAATAACTTCATGGATTCGAAGTTCTCGATCGAGTGCTCAAATTCTGCTATAAGCCTAGATGTTGAATCAAATAAGGATCTTCCAATAGATGAGAGTCAAATTTTGCTCATCTTGAAGCTTTGATACTAATTTGTTATGCCAGTTTGTTCATCAGCTATGACAACTGATGGACGGTGAGTGCTGAGGTTGATAATAGGGAATTGGAGGAGGAATGAGAGAGGGGAGGGGGTAGGGAAGAAATGCAAGGGAATTTTAGATAGAATTCTTGAATGGAGCAAGAGGTTCGAGAGGGAAGGAAGGAGAAGATGATTAGAAAAGATAATCAGAAAAACAAGAGAAGAGAATGCAGATGTAGATATCAGTGTTGGCCCTGAGTGAATTGTGGCCCTAGGACAAAAAAATTCACAGAGGCCAAAATTTATGTGAAAAACACGAAAATAAGAGCAAAAGATGATCAAAGAATAAGATGTAGAATTATCCAACAGCTAACATGTTGGGAATCAAACCAATGTCACACAACACAAAAAAAACAGTTGCTACTATTCAATCAATGCTTCTTCACACACTTATTAGGTATCCAACTTTATTAGAAAGTCTGAAAGTTTAAGACCGCCACCACCTTCTGTCTCCTCCTCTTCGGTCTAGGGCCCTAGGCGGCCTATGCCTTGGGCCGGGCCTGGTAGACATTCAGAATATAGATAAATCATGAGTAACATGAAGAATTTCTTTATTTCAACATGCATGCATGCCAAATTCTCATTTTCAACCCGCTGTATATATAGCTGCCAAACCCATAACGCAAATTCAACCAGCGGGTTAATACATAACCCTAATTACATAAAAAAACCTAAATATGATTAGGATTTATGCATGCATGTGTGCAAATGTGCATGTGCACACCTGCAATACCCTTAGTTATAGACACCAGATCTTATGTAGAATCACTCCCCTTGTCACTACTGAAAATAAAAACAATAAAGGCCTTTATAAACATCCCTCATATTTTAAATAGAGACAAAAATTTTTGTTGAAGTGCCTTTATTTATAATGAGAGGCGAAATGGCTTCTTCCCCTATAAATGCCGTCCCAAAAGAAATATAGAGGCGGACAGTTCATTTTATTCACCTCAATTATACCACGTGCCATGCAAGCAGAAATATATTAGAATCTCATTAGAGGCAAATACAAATGCCTCTAAACTTTAAAGTACAACAAAGATTTAATGCATCTGGCACTGTTACTTCATTAAAGCTCCCTAGGCTTGTCTAGATAATAAAAAACAATATATCTTTAATGAATGCAGTAATATAATAGTGTTTTCAAACTAAGATTATAAAAACTAGCATGGACTTTCATACTGCAAAGAAACCATGTTGTAACATATTATTATACATATTGTTCAACATAGTGAACATGCTGTAACACATAAGATAATAAACAAGATAATATACAATAATAGCATTGATCAAGCATAGCTAGCATTAGAAAAAACGTTATACATGTTCATTTTGAAAAGCACAATACATTGGAGGTTGAGTAAACATTTATCCTAACAAAAACATGCTTCGGATAAATCAGAATATCTCTAAAGAAGTACAAAATGGTATGTTCCATATAAGATGCAACCACTTTGCTTGTCCGATGTGGAGGCCAAACGTTGTTGTAAATTGATACTGAAAATTACATTGATGAAATATTTGAAATTAGATAGGATTGAGGTGTTTATAAGCCAGGCAATTTTCAACGAAAGCTAAAAAAAGAGGAGGATAGGACATGCATAAAATAAGGATATTGATATTTAAAATAATGTACTATGTATTTTATTATATATGGTGCATCGACCCTATCATTCAAATACAAAAATAAGCATATCACAATTCACAATTATATGAACTGAATTAACCATGTAAAGAATTTATAAAGTTATGATATGTACCAAGCTGCACCCATGTCAATGGGAAAACTAAAATTGTATTTGCTATATGCTTGACCATCAATTCTATTTGTTGATTACAACAACATCGCCTAATAACAAATAAATGAGCACATTAAAAATTATATGAATCAACGAAAGTAAATCAAGTGTTTAGTATTCAAATTATGTTTACCAAGATGCATTTGAAGAGCAGGAGCAGCAACAAGGCATGCAAAATCGTTGCCAATGACAATAGAAAAAGGAGAGGGAGAAGATTTCATCTCTACTGATGAACAATATGAACCTGCAATCAGGTAAAAATTAAATTATATATTACTACTCGAGTTAGATACACTTACAAAATGGATAAAAGCAACTGGGAACGTTAGGCATTAAAATCAACAAATTTAACCATGCTTTGTCATGTGCCAAATTTTGACTAGCTAGAAAAAGATCTTAATAGCAGATATAAACATATGGTAACATCGGAAATACCACCAGTTACTTCATAAGTTTGTTAAACTCAAAACCATTATTTGTGTGCAACTGCAGACTCATTTTGTATAAAACATAGCAAACATGTGATATTGGAAACCATTGCAAGCACGTTGTCTCACGGTGACCTTAAAAGATTCGAGCCTGAAATTAAATAGTAATCTAAACACTACATTGCAAGTTTTGTTATAAGTCTTCGTTGTGGCATGGCAAATGCAAACATTGACCAATGTGTAAACGCAAATAAATTTCATATCTTTAATTCACCTAATTAATAGCTTTATATGGTCAAGTATTTGAGGCAAGTGGAAGATGACCATGTTAAAGGGTATCCAATAAGTTTGGCAGCAAATAAGATCTTCATATTTACAAATTCAAATTTGGAGCGTTGACAACACTATAAGACCTCCGAATACGACCATGAAGACAAAAGAACATTTGTTAAAATAAGCATGGACATGTTTGTTATACCATTCACTATAAAGTCAGGTGATTGGTCAAATTATGGTAACAAGGGCTAGAAATATAATCATAAGAGAGATACAACCATATGACAACAAATTAAATCATTTATTTAATTAAACTATACGATGTGGATCACCACATTAGAAAGTATTGGTGATCGGTACCAATCCACTAAGAGTGATCAATACCACTTCCTAACTATGAAAGTTGGTATCTTCTAACTTTCATACCTTGATTCATCTAGTAGTTGGCTTCGTGACTCCAAATTTGTAACTGCTTGCAGTGTACTTAAATTGTTTCTAAGTCCCAAGGATTGATTTATGGCAAGGATCGACACTTGAAATAGGCTCTTAATTAGCATCGAAGAGAAAAAAATACCACGTTACCTTATTACAACGAAACCTAAGGTGTACATAAATTTAAGAAGGAATATCTTAAAATTTGCAACATTACAAGAAAAACCGCAAATAGCGACAGATTTTTAGTAGCAGAAAATTCCATTGCAAATTAGCAACTAATTTTCGTAGAATCTGTAAGTGTTATTTTCTAGGATTTTTTATTTTAAATTGTTTTAAAATATTACTGTCGAGTTCTAATTTTCGTCGCTAAACCGGAATGAAATCCCTTATACCCAATATCCC
This sequence comes from Allium sativum, assembly GCA_030737875.1. Taxonomy (NCBI): domain Eukaryota; kingdom Viridiplantae; phylum Streptophyta; class Magnoliopsida; order Asparagales; family Amaryllidaceae; genus Allium; species Allium sativum. The sequence continues at coordinate 12,208,791 of CM060917.1, forward strand.
CGGTCTCCCTTCACCCAACCAATCAGGATCCCCTGAATTCCACCTTTTGTAATTAAACCCTTAGACTTAATTACAAAAAAGTGGAAATCAGATATTTTGATTGGTTGGGCACAGAGGGAACAGAGGATTTGGGTACAGGTGATTTGCTCTCGCTAAACCATAGCAAATTGCAATGGTTTGACGTCATCATTTTTTCATCACTGAATTCCATTGTAATTTAAGACAATTTACCGTCATGTATTTTTTGAAGCTATTTTGCAGCAGGTTTTCAAGGGATTTGCAAGAGACTGGTATGCTTATTCTTCATAAATATTTTACTTTTATGTTTTTAATAAGTAATTGATAAGTAAAAATAAAATATAAATAGTCAGTGTTAATAGTAATATACCAATAAAAAAATTACTATTAATAATAAATAAAGTTCAATAGTTATTATTGATTAATTAATAACTACTAAATGATTGTAATGACCCGCAAATGCGTACCATTCGGGCTGACTAAATACAACCCACGTCCAATCCAAATTGCACGAAAATACGAATCATTAATAGAAAGAAGTTAGAGGATGAAAATAGAAAGGTAGAAAAATAGAATAGAAGAAAATAGATAGAAGATCGATCAGAACAACATAGAGTCTCACAATCGCAGCGGAATAAAATATAATATATAAATAATCACTTTTGAAATACAACAATATTTGGACTTATATACATCATCCGAATACGATACATATACAACACAGCGAAATAAACTTTACATGTCTAACATTGAAGCCTCCTGCTCCAAGCTCCTTCAGAAAATCTGTAAAATCCTGAACTATTAGACTGCCTGTACAAATTTGGGCACCCAAGAGTTTAGGGAAAATATAGAAAATAAACTCTGGGTCAGTCATGGGACTAGTGTGAGTAAACGATTAAAAACAATTTGATTTTAACTTTCAAAAACCTTTTAAAAGAAAAATAATCGTAAGACCGATCCACACATAAATACGGATGATTTTTACCTTATGATAACCCAAATAATTTTTGAAAATAATATTTATTCTAATATAGTGATAGTGTCTAGATGAAAATAAATAGAAATCTAGTAGAATGCTTGCATCTCACGCTATACATACATAGTATACAATCAAAACCGCGGGCGCTTATTGGAGATTGGATTCCGACTATGACATGGTATGGAACCACCTATCGATAGTGTTTCTCTAGAGGAGAATACACTGGGTTCAACAAGAACGTCTTGCAACCCGGCCCACACATGAACGACCACTTATTTCGCTTGAGCGTATCGAATATATTGTCACCAACGGTTGGGAGATACCCACCATTTCCCGAAAGGGACAACATTGAAAGATTTAAGAAGAAAAAGGAATTTCTCTAGATAGGTGACAATACACCCTAATGGGAGCGACACACATAACCATGCTGCCTGCCCGATTTTTTTCATTTTCAGGTTGTGAGGCTTGAGGCTGAACTTACCTTTGGATATAAAATGTCTTCATTCACTTTGAATGCCACAACGTCAAACCCGTCAAATCACAAATTGATTTCCTCAAAAATACCATAGGTATAAAGCTAAGAGAAACGAATTACTCCACCTTCAAATGTAAATAAGTTTGAAGAGATCAACTTACGTAATTTATTAGGCATACTCTATCAGACATTCGTCCATACAAGTTGCTGTGGGACTGGACAAACCGAAGGCACTATTCTGTAAATCCATCTTAGGTAATTTCTACGTAGGATCGACAAAATAGCCCTTGCATAACACCGTCTTCAATGGTCTTCAAATTTCTCTGACTCGAAACGTATATCGAATCAAAGTGGAATTTAGATTCCGGTCTCTTCGAGAACGACAACGAAAAGGTCTAGATTTGATAGTCGGTTATTTAACTATCAAATATAAAATAAAATAGACAAATTTATTTCCATTGGATCTGCTAAGCTTCTTTAAGAAGTATTTTAATTATTTAATTTCAAATATCCACTTATTCACGTAATTATCAAAAACATAATTATTATTTAACTTAGGGAATTCTTTATATAAATATTACAGGATAATCTCACTCTTGAATATATGTTTTCATAAATGAAAATGATATCTAACTCTAACACTCATTTCGAACACAAACTAATATTAACTATCTGATATCATGAAATCGTTCAAGTTAGGGTATTTTAATTAACTTCAGACCTTGAGTCAAATCATTCTTATCATCGGGATTTGTAAAAGTTCAGTAGCCAAAATATTTGACAATCCAGACTTTGTAAATTCATTTGATTTTAGGTCTTGAATTATTTCGAAACCATGTTGTTGTTTTGAAAATATTCGTCATGTTAACTTGGGTATTAAAACAAAGGAAAATAAAATGACTCAATCTCTTCACCCATTAAATTACCTTTAAAACTCACTTAATTAAGAGATTAACTAAGTTGAAACATTTTCATTGGATAACTTATCCAATATTAACTTCGCTATTTAACTGCACAATTATTTAACCAAAATCCATTAATTAAAATATTAACTAACTTTTAATAAAAGGGCTACTACGTTTATAATTATTTGTTAAAACAATTTCCATTAAATTAATAAAATAAAAAGATTAATTTAATAACCCATTTAGATCGACCTAAAACCATTTGATAAACCGATGACAATTATTTCTCCTTTTCAAATTAACTAATAACTTAAAACCATACCCTTTTTATTGTTTCTTAAAAAAATTCATTCAAATTATTAACAACTTGGGTAAATTTCTGATTTACTTTACAAAAATTGTCACTTAGTAGTCCTATGGTGCATAGCAGCTCTTTTGATATACGATATTCCAGTTGTTAAACCAATTTACGCAAACAATTGTAGAAATGTAATTCAATATTTTTAACTGATAATATAATATCTAAACAACACACTGATATAAACTAATATAATAGCATAATGTTGCTTATTACTGCCAACAAGTTGTCACAACAATTTGGTCAATTCAATTTATAGTGGAATGGTGTTTGTTTCCACTAACAGATGTCAATATAATATAATTATGATTAACATGATTAAACATAAACAAATCAATTAAAATATTTAATTGATCGATCAATTCAGAATTTCTGATCAATTCGTAACAGTTACGCATTAATTTAGTTCAACGACAAAATTTATATTGATTATATTATAAACAATTTTTGTAAATAATACTCATTTTAATTACTTAATACATTGATTTAAATTAGATTCGAACTGTTAAAACTTGACAGTTACATCGAATTGCTTATGCAATACCTTAACGATTATGACTATCCTGCCCACGAAAATCTATTCAATACATCTTCATTATTAACTTGTATATATTCATATCCATTTGTACGTATTTTTAAATACCATTTTGGTTTTAATTTAAACATAACCGTTTCCCTTATTTTATTCTCATTTTGGCCCTTTCAAAGCACAATTATTTGGGCCCATTTCGTTTTTATTTCCTTGAGCGAAGTTAAATAGTGAAATGTTTCCCATTTTATTTGTCTAATCCTATTCCTTTGACTTATCAACTGGTCTCCATAAGTGCTTAAGAATTCCCTTACCGAATAAAATGGTATTTGGCAACTTTTATGTATTATATTCATAACCGTGAATTTTTAATTCTTTTAATTGAAATTTGGGCTAAAGCTCATTAACATTAATACGCACGTCCCCCTTTTAAAAACTGGACCTTCCACCCCTTTTCTTTTCTTCTACTTTGTTTCTTCGTGTAGCAGCTTCTTTTCCACCACACTTTTTCCCCTTCTACCGCCTTCCTTCACTTCTTTACCTACTTCATACTTTACCCCATCGCACAGCTCCCCATTTTTTCGCGCATGCAATTCTCCTTGGATCCACGGTTTGAAGATTTTATTATATTTATATCTATAATATGGGATCTTACTGTTTTAATCCCAACAATGGATCTTGGGTTTTGTAAATATGGGATCCCTTATTTTCCCTTTTACACACAGGTTTACTCACGTTGTTTACCAAAAGCTGCTGCGTGATTTTTCAACAACCCAAAATTCCTTTTTTCTTTTTTTCTATTTTTTCTGCTCTTATGTTCGCTCGTTTTATTTCATTTTCCTATTTTTTTTCTTTTTTTCTTTCCTAATTAAAACTAAGATTCGAAACATATGTGTGACGGCAAGGAATTTCGCTCGGTCCGAACCAGTCGCTAAACCGATCCAGGCCGTTCGAAACGCCCTATCGTTTGAGAACACGACAAAATAGAACGCATATAAAAGAACGTTTCACTGTATATTACAACAATGCATCATATTACAAGAATATACAGAGTATAAACAAATAAATTTTTCACAGAAATATCAGAGATTACAATAAATTACATAGCAGCGGAAAATAATACAATACACAACTAGAAGAGATATACGGATACAAAGCTTTCCGGATATCGTTCCAGCTGTAACCCAGGATCCTGTGAATATAAATCTGCAAAACCAAAACTACTAGCTGCCCGTGTCAAAATAAGGGCACCCAGAGTTTAGGTTAAAACAATAAACTCCAGGTCAGTCATGGGACTGGTGTGAGAACTAAAACAGTTATTAGTCTTTATTTTTAAAGTTAGGTAAATCAAGGGACCACGCCGTATAACACGGAACGGGTTTCCTCCCAAGAATACCAGTGCATGAAACAAACAACGCAATGATAAATAAAGAAAAATGAAGCTGTTATAAGACCCAGGTCCTATCACACAATGCAACGCAAGCCGGTGGATAGGGTTTTCCCTTATAACAGCCAAAGAATGCTTGATACGTTTTAAGACAAATCATTTGATACTATTATAAGTGCATAGTGTATAAAACAACTTCAAATCATAAGTATCAATCATAGGCGGCATAAGCGCCCCATCCCACTATGTCGCCATATATAGGTTTACAAATAAAACCGCAAATGTCACGTATTTGGAAATTGGATTTCCTTTTATGAACCGAGGCCAGGGATCGTCCTCTACCGATTCGTGACTCTCTAGCCCGAGCCACAGGAACAGCCGCAACTGCCCCATGGAGCGACAGGGCCGGTTCACCGATGTGGATTATAGTGCCTGAACAATACGTTTCCCCGCCCTTTGGGGCGTAAATGAGCCAACTAAATGACTCCATCGGTTCGAGAACGACCGATCAATCCGAGGCGCCTCGCAACAGCAACAACCACATAAGTCAAACTCGTCAGGGCGTGTAAAACCACTGACGCCACTTCTAACTAGAAAGAAACGCATGCCCTCCCTGAGGTCCTCTCCCGTTTTTGGTTCATACCGGGTGTGAAACACGCGAGGTAAACGTTACACAAAGCTACGCCACAAAGGCCGTGCTTTGATCATCACCACAAGACTTTGCTTTTCAACAGAAGCCTTGATCAATTGCCACTTAGGCATGCCACACAGGCAGTTCACTCCATGCGTTTGATATCCATCAATATATAACCCCTGAGCTCGTACGTCTCAGAGAAGGGCGTTAAGCAAGAGAATAAATTCTCCGCCGCCAAACAGATATATATTTAATAGAGATCAATCACACAGACTAAAATCCAATGTCAGACACACAGTCCATTTACAAGTCCGTTCTGGGTCTGAACGAAACCGGAGGCACCTAGTACCCCGCATATCCATCGATCTCCAAGTACGTCTGGACGATCACTAACTGTTTCCATCTTCTTGGGTGTACAGCCCAATCAAGATCATCAGTAATTACCCAAACGACGTGAAGACTTCCGGTCTTCGACCACCGTCTTCATCTTCGACTTATCGTCGTATCAGTTATTCAGAATGGGATAAACCCGGTCTTTCCGAATAACTCGCGTATATTTTAAATAAGTGTTACACAAACACAACATACGCCTCATTCCAATTCATCAGTCACTAACCGTAAATTAATCAAGAGAATAATTCCCCAAATATTAACCCCGAAGGCCGAAACCAACATCAGATCAATATCCAGAAAACCATTCTGCTTGGCTAACCGACAGTTAGTTTCTAAATTTCACGTTCATAGGGAAAGGTTCCCATTAATTTTATCAAAGATAAATTCCTTGAATTTATTCTTTAATCTACTTTTGAACTTCGATTCAACTAGTCGGAATTAGCGAACCTTACCGAAGTAATCATTGGTTTTAATTTCACAATCCCAACCTATTCATCCCATGAAGTAAAACTGGTAATACTTCATATCTAACACCACGGTGTTATCGGTAAATTCAATTACCATTTCACGTTCAAATCTAATTAAAGATTTAACTAACGCCTGGAGCAAAACTGGTGGTACTCCATTCTCGATCATTTCAATCTAATTAAAGATTCATTAAAACTCCACTTAGTTTTAATCTTCGACTGGGTTAAAGAATTAGTGTCATTTAAAACACGGTCCACGATAAACCCAAAATCACATTCCATTAATTATCGGATTAAAGAACAAGTGTTATTTAAAACACTGTTCACGATAAACCCAAAAATCATTCCATTAATTATCGGATTAAAGAACAAGTGTTATTTAAAACACTGTTCACGATAAACCCAAAAATCAATACCAATTCAATTCTAATTAAATATCATTTAATTGGTACACTTCATTAAATCTAAATAAAAAGATTTAATCTTTTCTCAACTGGGTTCAAGAACAGTGTTAGTGAAGACACCATTCACGACAAACCCAAATCACATTTGATATTCAATACAAGGCTCTGAATAGAAAATATATCGGCTTATATTCAATATCAAATTCTACGATTAACAAATGTCATATTGGAAATAACGATATGAATATATATCTTTCAAATTTCCATAACAACATCTGTATAATCACGAATTCCAACATCGAAATATTCCGAAGACAATTTCGATTCAAATCCACTCCAATGCAATTATTGGAAATTCTGGTTATTTTTAAAACCCTTTTCAAATTCAATTTATTTATTTAAAAATAAATAGAATTATATTTCTAGTTCAAAACTAGTTCATTTCGATAAAAATCTATTTTTATCTTTTCAAATATGGAGTTTTTCATCCCAATTCTTTCTAAATCATTTCTTATGATTTTACACATATTATTAATATTTTTAATAATTTTATCAAGGCCCGTACAGTCGATTTCCATCAACGGCCATCGAACTGCACTTACAGCGACCTTTTTCGAATTTGATTTGGACATATCTCCAAATCCAACTGTTAGATTTCAAATTTCTAATATTCGTTAGAAAGCTCTTGTCGATACGAACCCAACGGTTCCGGTTTTAGGAGAATCCGACGGTCGGATCTCCCGTAATGTCCGTTTGAAATAAATGGTCGAAATTCACGAACTGCCGCGGCGCGGCGCGTTCTATTCAGGCCATTATATTATATATATAATATATATTTCGTCGATTTCTATTTAAAACGAATTATATAAATAGTTTTAAATTCGTTTCAAAAGTAATTTCAACTTCCATTTCAATTCAAATCAAAATTGAATTCTTCTTTATAAATTCGTTTTAAAATTCATTTCTATTCAATTCAAATTTCAATTCAATTTGAATTCATTTCAATTCGCTTTCAATTCAATTTGAATTCGTTTTCAATTCAATTCATTTCGAAATCGTTTTCAATTCAATTCATTTCGAAATCGTTTTCAATTCAATTCATTTCGAAATCGTTTTCAATTTAATTCATTTCGAAATCGTTTTCAATTCACTTTATTTCGAAATCGTTTTCAATTCAATTCATTTCGAAATCGTTTAAAATCGATATAAATATCGTTCACGTCAAAATGGCGTCAATCTAATCAACACGGCTTCATAAATTTCTATTTTCAAATATTCTATTTCAAATATTTCTTTTTCAAAATAGTTGTTATTATCAAAATATTTCGTTCAACACATGACCAATCTCAATGGATGAGTACTGTCAACACATGAACCTTTATTTTATATTGATAAAGATGTAAATTTTATTACTAAAATATTTCGTTCAACACATGACCAATCTCAATAGATGAGTACTGTCAACACATGAACCTTTATTTTATATTGATAAAGATGTAAATTTTATTACTAAAATATTTCGTTCAACACATGACCAATCTCAATAGATGAGTACTGTCAACACATGAACCTTTATTTTATATTGATAAAGATGTAAATTTTATTACTAAAATATTTCGTTCAACACATGACCAATCTCAATAGATGAGTACTGTCAACACATGAACCTTTATTTTATATTATTCTTTATTTTTCAAATTGGAATGAGGCCCAATCAATTACCATATAAAGTTAATTATATGGATTTTCATACAACACATGTATAATAGCATTGAAAAATAATCAACCATCAACCAAAGTGCACTACACTGTATAGGCATCAAATATAGATATCTAACGCTTATAACAGCCTGTCAATCGATCGATCGACATATTTAATCAATCAGGATGAGTGAAATTCATATTTCATCCCAACACCCGTGTGGGGTTTTCAAACAATCAAACACATATTTTATTTGTGCAGTTGGGCGATGTGTGAAATTTATCGTCCCAATCAATGTCCTTCAAATGGGTGTACATAAACAAACCGTCCGGTTTGTAAATGAATATTTTATTTTATTCACTTCACGTTAAAAATTATATTTTTAACGATAAAACATTTTATTTTAACATATGAATTTCTATTCAGTTCATTCTTTAAATAAAATGAAATTTTTATTTTTCTAACTTATTTTAGAAAATTTCGGCGGCATAACGGCACGATACTAGAAACGGGACAAGGCCTAGCCTTATCCCCGGTCTAGTGAAGGCCCACGCCATTCACACATCAATCAAATCAATTCATTTCACCCCACAATTCAATTTCAATCAAATAATCTAACCAATTTTTGCAATCAAACAAACAAGTCCATGGTCTGTGGACGATTGTGTCGGGTGCTACTAAACACCGTCTGCATCCTAGTATATATATATATATATAACTAGAAAAGAAATTGAAAGGTGAGAAATTCTCACCGATAGCTATCCAAACATCTTGACTCTTCTTTGATATAAATCTTCTTCGTTCTCGCCTTTTTGTTACCTTCGTTGCCCGCTTTCACTACCTATGTAAAAATCGAATTTTTACTTCGCTATTCAATATATAAAAATCATATTTTTATTTCGAAGTTCAATATATAAAAATCATATTTTTATTCCGAAGTTCAATATATAAAAATCATATTTCTATTCATTACATCTAATAAAAATCATATTTTTATTCCGAAGTTCAATATATAAAAATCATATTTCTATTCATACATCTAATAAAAATCATATTTTTATTCCGAAGTTCAATATATAAAAATCATATTTTTATTCCGAAGTTCAATATATAAAAATCATATTTTTATTCATTACATCTAATAAAAATCATATTTTTATTATATAAAAGGAAGACCCTATTTTTATTCGCTCGCGGTGAAGTAGTGGTGGCGGTTTTCCTATGGAGCGACGGACTTTGAGGTGCGAGGCGAAGGGAGGTGAAGGGAAGGGGCGGCGGCTTCTTCAGTTTTGGGGGTTTTGAAATTGACGCGGGAGGAGGTAGCGGGGCTGTGGAGGTTTGGGGATGATTGGAGAAGGAGAGCAGAGGGGCGGAGGTGCGGTGAGGCGTGGCGGTGGTCTTTGGGGAGGAGTGGAGGGGCGGATTTCTTGTGATTGAAGGAGGCGCTAGGTTTTTTTTTTTTATTTCTTTCTGTTTTGAAGAACTGACGGGAGAGAGAGAAAAAGGGGTGAGGTTATTAATATTTATATTATTTAATTTATTTAATCCTTCTCCAAAGTTGACTTTTAGCACGAACCCTAAACGAGACCCAACGACTGTCGCCCCTAGCTAAATACCCCCATTCTGAACACAATGGGATATGTATCGTAGGCTGATTCGATCGTTTGAATCAGTTTCCGTTAATTTTACATTTAAATCGCTATATTGAATTTTAAACGTACATTTCAAACTATCGGGGTCACATACTAACTAGAAAAATTCCCGAAAAATATTTTCTAGCTTCGTATTGACGATACGGTCCTAACAAAACTAGTTTCGTCGAATTCTGAGACCGTTGGAAAAATGGCCAATTTCCAGTCGATTAAAATCAACTGAAACTGGTCAAACGCGTTTTCCTTTGCCACGCTCACGTATTGATTCGAAAAATTATGAAATTTGGAATCTAGCAATAACTTGACACCACGGATCCAACAAAAGTGGTTTCGTCGAATTCTGAGGTCGTTTGCAAAATGTCCATTTTTAAGGGCCTGAATTCCATAGCGACTATTCAGAATTTTCAACTGGACATATCTTTTGATTCCCACTATGAAATTTCGATTATTCGGATTCGTTGGAAAGATATTACCAATTAGATCCTATCATTTTTGGTTTCACTAAAATCCGGATTGTTTTGCACCCGGTACATTCAATTGAAGTTTGAAATCGAATTATCGAACTACCGCGCCATTTTCAATTCCATTTATAATTATAAATAATTATTTATATTCTAACGACGGCGTATATAATATATACGTTCTAATTATATTCAAAATAAATTTCTCGTCTATTTTATTTAAAATAATCTATTTTAAATAATCAAAATTCGCTAAAATTGCCAAAATAAAAATTTTAAACTGGCCCAGATTTTCCGGGTTATTACAATATGTTTATCTAAAAAACGAGGATCCTCCTCCTGTCTCTTGCTATGTTCTGTCTTCTCTTATTCTTCCAAATGCACAGCCGTGCACCGTGCAAATGTATCACCAACACTCCGGCTACATCGGCTCCGCAACACGCAAGAATCCACTAGTGTTTGTTTTAGAAATTTGATTACTGACTTTACCAGATATGAACATAGAAATCTACCTCGAGCCAGTACCCTTGGTGGTTTAACCCACATTTGACCGTCATACCATCCACTTTCTTCATATGGAATCACTGCCAATTTTAGTTTGCCGTTAACATAACTCCATCCACCCTTACCTTTCTTATTTCATCTTCAGGAAATCTTAAAACAAATGCAAAAGCAATTCATATGATGCTTCATACAAGACAAAATGCGACTTCCCTAAAGGTCCACCTTCACGTCATTGCACCCCCAACGCTTCTGTATACTTGCACCACAGCTTGTATGCTCACATATCAGCTCATACACGCACCTCATACACACAATGTAAGGGTGTATATGCACAGTTCACTATCTCAAAGGTCACATACGTTATCTTATTATAATTATCATTATATATATTTATTTTCTTCATGATTCATGCTTACTTCATTCACGCCGTTTAAAATTGGAAGACACAAAGAATTATAGCCCGGTTTAATAACTGGGACAACAAATTACCCTTTAGGATAAGCAGTAGAACTAATATTTATAGTCATTACACAATTTATGCTATACTGGTTGCTAGTTTATCATATGCTTAGCTTTTAACCGATTAGATAAAATTTGTGCAGACTTTTCTTTTTAGCAGGCACTAACACAAAATTAGTTGGAGCAAATTAGTTTTATAAAAAACAGTGTCTTGTATTCGTTTAGTTACAGGCCGCTGTCTATTTTGGCTTTCCATTCATTTCAGTTTTAACATATTAAGAAATCAATATACTCAGAAGCACACACATATATATTGTATCAATCAGTGAATAAATGGAAGTTTACTCACGAAAATATTGGTCCCTTGTTCCTCTGTTCTGCTTTTCATTGTTTTCCAGGTTTCTTCACTTCTTTGCTATGGATTGCTACCATTTTTTCTTTCTAGTTTTGGCTTGAATGGGTTATCTTAGGTGCAGTAACTAGGTGTGCATTTATACTTGAAATAAGACTTATCTACCTGTGCATACTGTATAGCCTATGTTATTTAGCTGTTGCTACTTATTTTCTACTTGCATTTTCATGGCCATACTGAGAAATGCATGTACATGTTTACCATCCATGTTCAATTGTGGAAAAAAACGATCTTAACCTCTAAGCAACATTCTATCCTAGCTGACTATACTTGATTTAAAAGTGTCTGCTTAGCTGTAGGCTGTTTTATTGATTTGAATTGAAAGATGTGTTAAGGGTTTTCATTTCAGTATGATGTGCTCTTTTTAAATCATTCAAGTTTTGCACATGCATAGCCGGTCAGAAGTGCATGTATACATGCATATATGTACTATTCCCTTGTACTACATAGTTTTAAACCCCAAGTTTCTTACTTAAGTAACTACTCTATCTAGTTTAGGCTGCATGTTTTGATTGGAAAGGTAGTGAGCAGTGTATATAGTGTGCAGTGTATATTTGATTTGAAATACTTAGCATAGGGTTTAGCTGTTCCATTGTATGATTGAGAAAAAATGTTGTTGAAAAGGATTCACACACTAATGCTTATGTACTACCATGCTACAAATGGGGTGTACAACCAGGGTGCAGCCTTATGCACTAAATAAAAACAAATGCTTGGTTGATAAATAAATCCAAACATTAGATGCATATGTACTACAACCTATATGAAGTACCTATGTATGAACATGTATTCTAGATATTTAAGTGGTACCCCTTGGCATATGTATTTAAATATTTTTAATTTCAATTCATGACTCAATTTCATATCTGTAACGACCCAGATTTGTGATTGATTTAATTGAAATATTTAATATAGTTTTAAATATTGAGTTGATATTTTAAATCGATTTTTATATTGAGTTATCAAATTAATATCGAATATATTAAATTATCGTAATATGAAAAGTAATTCAATTGGAGATTTTAAACTAAATGGAAAACAATTTACATAATTTATAGAAATTCAATTTAAAAGGAATCGATAATAATAATTTATTATCGAAGATTTATTTGTTTGAATTTAAATTATTTTGTTTATTATATATATATATATATACACGTTTAAATTAGATATAAAATATATTCAGTTAGTTCAGAATAGTGTTACACTGTTGAAACAATAGTGGTTACATTAATATAGCGGTTTGTGGTTTAAATTAATGGACCCCGAGATATTTGATTGTGGACAGGTACGAAATCAAATCGGTATCTATTCAAAAAGAATAAAAATTTCTTTATATCAAATCAAATTAATTAGCCAATCCTAAATTACACCAACTACCTTGTACTACGCATATGACTATTCCTTCCATCTGAAGTTACTTTTCGCCTATATAAACAATTGGTTTGAACAAATGAATTTCATTTGGGGAAAAATGGTTTCTTTCTTTAATCGTTAACAAAATCAAAATAGTTTCCTTACTTTCCCCTTTTATATAAATCCACAACTCCATCCTCTATCTTGCCAAATCAAAACGAACTTCAGATAAAAAAAAACCGTACTCTTCTGAATTAAAAATTGCCTTTTTTCATTAAAATCATTCGCATTCTTCAATCTTGGTTAGCTCGAGTTTCACGCTGATGCTTACAACTAGGTGCGATGCACGATTAGGGATGTCATCGACATGGTGGGTGTCGCGATTTCATGGAGGGGCCGAGCTGATCGTAGGTCACGGTTTCAAATGGTTCTGAGGAGTTCGAGTCGCCAATTGTTGAACTGGGAAGGTTATTGAAGGTTCTGATTGGAGAGCGATTTTGATGAACTGGTGGTGAGTAGTCACGATGGGTAGTTGTTGTCTACTGTGCATTGAATTTGGGAAGTGCGACAATGGATATTTGGAGTAGTGCGAGTCTTTAATCGTGGACCTGGAAGGGCACGAAATAGCGAAATGATGATGGATGTAGAGTGCGATAGAAAATTAAGAAGGTGTGTTGTGTAATGGTCGAGCAGTCATAGGTAGGAAAGTCATGAATTTTGGTTCCTGTGACACTGCAGGAAGCTCGATCGGAAATGGCATTAAATTCTGGGTGGTGGTGAAGTTGTGATCTATGGGGGGCAGCGCTTGTTTTGATAGGAAAACTGGGTTGATTTGATGATGGTGGAGGCATTGGAGTGTTCATCAGCTAGGAAGTTTAGTAGTACTGAAGGCGGGAGCAAAGATGGTTATGCACATGTCAGAGTCTGCTAACCGAAGTAGGATAAAGCAGCAGGATAATTAAAATAAAATTTCTTAAGTGAGTTTAAATTAAAATAGTTTAATCGTTAAATAAAAATTGATATATCATGTTTATATAAATAAATCTGTTAAATTTATTTAATGGATTATATGTATATATATATAATCATCTTAACTTATAAATACAATATTAAACTGTGATTAAAGAAGATTAGGAATGAGATGAAAACGAATTAAATTTAGTTAATTAATTTTTAGTTACTAATTTAGTTAATCGGGTCCTTAAAAATATTGTGCTTAATTTATACAAGGTCTAAAAATGCTAGCTCAAATCGTTTTGGACCGATAACGGGAAATGGATTTGGATTTCTGGAGACAGATGGGATTCAGATCAAACATCTCTGATCTATTCCGTCAATTAAAAACTGGTGAGTAAACTCACTCTCTGTATTTTTACTTAAAATATTTTATATGCTATTTGTTGATGGTTTGGATGCGTTAAATATTTTTGTGGCATTCTACATATATATTAGTTATATAGGATTGATGTTTGTGGCTATTATATATATATATATATATTGGTGATTGGATAGTTCCCGCAGTACCATTAGCGGATGCCCGCAGTATCATTAGCGGATGACCCTATACGCCCCACGCTATGATAGTGGATGACCTTCTATACCGTGATATCCTGCCTCGAAGCATTATCGGTATTATTTATGTGACTAACGTATGTGGATGCAGGAAAACAGATTGGAGGAATCAACTGGATTCCTCAAAAATATTATCATTTGTTTGGTTTAATATATGTTATCTTATATGATGTGTTAGAAAAACCCGTGATTTGATAATTTGGTATTTTGGATGTTTGAAATATCACCGAGCCTAAATGGTAATTTATAGAAATATCGTAAATAGGATTTTGAAATTTAAAAGGGAAAATTCTATTTTTCTAAAATTGAATTTGAATTTAGAATGGGCTAAAGATATTTACTTGTTTTGAAAATAAATAAAAACAAGTATTGCATTTATAAACGATGTTTATAAATTAAATAATCAGGGAATTGAAATAAATTTATAAACGTTGTTTATAAATAAAATGGAGCGATTTTGATTGGATAATCAGGGAACTGAATTTAATTTATAAACGATGTTTATAAATGAAGGGAAATAAATTATCAATGGATGATATGAATATTTTAAATTCAAATGTGAATTTAAAGATATGAATTGGAAATCGTTTTAAGTAGAAAACGATGAAATTTATTCCAATGTTCGGAATGGAAATTTAATTGGATAATTAAGTTAGATTATACTGAATTTATCAAATAAATTATATCAAAAAGGAGTATTAGAATTGAATTAATTAGAGACTAATATTTGAATTAAATATTTATATAGATCATATGTTATACATAGATTAGTTATAATAATTAGAATATTCCATAATAAGCTTTTGGTTTTCAAATAGATTTTGAAATGAGACTTGTTTTATTTTAAAGCAAGGAAGTTTGATTTATAAACGATAATTAGAAATCTAGTAAATTAAATTATCATTAGATAATTTAAAGATTTAAATTCAAGTACGAATTTGAAAATTTAACTTGAAAATAGAATTTGAAATGGAATCAAAATGGGAACTTGTTTTATTTATAAAGCAAGGAAATTAAATTTATAAACAATGTATATAAATTAAAGATAGATAAATTATCATTTGATAATTTAGAAATTTGAATTCAAATATGAATTTAACCGTGAATTGGAAATTTGTTTCAGAAAAGGGAACGATGGGTTTATTTCTGGAATTCGGAATATAAACTGAGATGAGATAAATCAGAAGGATTTATAATTTGAAATTCGATTATATCAAATTTTATAAATAATTTATTTAAAAAGGGAGTTGGAATTTAATATAGAAAATTGAGTTATAAATAAATTTATAACCGATTAAGGAAAAATCAAAAATTAGAGACAATCAGAAAAGTTAAGTTGGATTTGAAACTAGATTGAATATATACTAAGATATATTTTAGAACGAGATTGAAATTTATTTCTAAACGAAGTTTATACTTAAATATAATTAAAACGAACTCGTCGCAGCGCTGCAGTTCGTAAATTGACGTTTTGAACTTCAATTGAGTATACAGAACATAATTAAAGTCGGAATTCTTTGAAACAAGAAACGACAGGACCGATTTGATAATAGTTTTCTAATAGAGAAGAAAAATCTGGATTTCGTCGAATAGATTTTGAGTTATATCAAAATCAAATTTTCAGAAAAACAGCGCCATAACCATTTAAAACCATAATGGTTTATTTAATTTTATAAAAGGATTTTAAGCAAATAAAATCCGAATTTCTACTTAAAAAAATTCAGATTTGAGTTGTAGATTATATGTGAACTCAGGTGGAGTAATGAATTGATTTTTGAAATAGAAATCAGATTTTTTATTATTGAATAGAATTAACTAATTTGAATAGTAATTAGTTAATGAGATTTTGAATTAATATTGGGCTTTGAACAAGTGAATTAGATTTAAAAATTTATATTCGAAATTGAAAAGGAAACTAGAATTGAAATTGAAATTCAATTTGGTTATGAGCAAGTTAAATATTTTTATTTGAACATGTTATGTTCAAACAAAGAAGTGAAATAGGCAAAATAGCAAATTAAAGGATGAATAAGCGAAACTGAATTCAAACGATTGGATTGAGTTGAATTGAATTCGAAACAGGTGAGCATGTATTAGACAGGTATGGGATGGAGTATATGAAGATTTTAATTTATGTGCCCGACAAAAAGGTACATGTTTAAATTCATATATGAGATTTTATGCGCCGTATCGGCAAGCCACTTGTTTTTTTTATTTTCTTTTTTTGAATGGAAAGGGCCATGGGAGGCTATTTGAAATATCCCGATGCTCCCGGTACAAAGGATGTTATGGCGAATATTTCCGGGAATTTAAGGAGTTAGAATATTTTTAAGATAATTTGATAGTTAGAAATCAATGTATCGATATATATATAATTCGATAAGGAAACGAAATCAAAAATAGAATATTGTAAATAAAAAGGGAAATCTATAAATTAGAAATAGAAAGCGAACCATATACATGTTTTAAAAATGAATAATTGGGTTTTATAGTGTGTTTATTCGTGGTAAGTGGTTTTGCCGCTTTGAAGTTGAGGATGTTTTCATTCAAGGTCTGAGAGGTAATTTTACCCCAACTTGATTGATTTCATTTTTAATTGATAAATAGCAGGATCCAGCCTCGGAGAGAAGTGTTTGAAAAAGAGTTAGTTGAATAAAATATTTTGGGTTGTTGTAACGATGTTTTATACAACATTCGTTTTAACCTAAGTGATGGAATTTTGGGAATATAAAAGTAAATATTTCCTGAGTATAATTAAAGTAGTCAGGAAAGAGATAAGTGATTGAAAATGTTTTCAACTGCGAATAGAATATATTTTCTAGGTATAGAAAATAAAAGAAGGTGATATAGGGAAATGTTTTTCCAACTAGCGTAAGAGATCAATAAGATTTCTGGAAATATTTGATTAACAAATATTTGACAGGGAAATGAAGAAGTTAATTGATTAATGAAATATTAATTAAAGGCCCAGGGATTTGTTTGATGTTATGGATGGGTGTTTTTTTTTCTTCGATAGTTAAATAACCGACTATCGAAGTGTTTGCCAATATCATTGCCAATATGGAGAGACCGTTTGGATTATTATCCGTGAACCACTTCGTATTGGCAGTAACGTTGCGAATCAGATTATATGAAGATAATCGAAGACGGAGTGAATTGCAAGGGCTTTTTCTATTAATAGAAATTGTGCCTTCGGTTTCGTTCAATCCCAGAAAGAACGTATACGGATGAGTGTCTGACAAAGTATTTCCAATGATCGCATGAGTTGGTCTGTATAAATATATATGGTTGCAACGGATTTATTCCCTTAGCATAACATCCAGAATATTTGTGCAAATCAATTAGTGACTAACGGATCTGACAATGTAGCATTCAATGTGATTGTGCTATCAATGAATAGAAAGTAATCGTAGCCTCAGGCCTCAACAACCGGGAAACGACAAAAATCGGGCAGGCAGCATGGCAAAGTGGGTCGCTGCCATTAGGGTGTATTATCACCTATCTAGAGATTCATTTAATTCCTTATTCTATTCGATGTTGTCCCATTCGGGAAACGGTTGTTGATCCCAGCCGTTGGTGATATACATTCGATACACTCAAGCGAAATGAGTGGTCGGTCATGTGTGGGCCGTGTTGCAAGATGTTCTTTTTGAACCCAGTGTATTCCTCTCTGGAGATACACTATCGGAAGGTGGTTCTATACCTTGTCATGTTGGATATCCAATCTCCAATAAGCACCCTGCGGTTTTTGATTTTATATTATATATGGAGCGTGAGATGCAAGCGTTCCACTAGACTCTATTTATTTGATCAGACATTATTATAATATCACTGGATTTTCGTATCAAAGTGTTTTGGGTTATAGTAAGGTAAAAACCGTCCATGTTTATGTGTGGCATGTCATACTATTATCATTTCTTTAGAAAGGATTTTTAAATTTAAACAAATGGTTGGAGTTTTACTCACACTAGTCCCATGACTGACCCAGAGTTTATTTTGTTTGTTTTCCCTAAACTCTTGGGTATCCAAATTTGTACGGGAAGTCAAGTAGTTCAGATTCACTTGGAAGAGCTGGAAGCAGGAGGCTTCACTTGTTAGCTATAGACTACCATATTTCCGCTGTGTACTATGTGCTATCTGGAAACAGGTGTTTATAACTGTTCCAGAAATAACTATTGTGCTTTGATGATGGTATGTATATAAAGTTACTGATTGTACTTCAAAAGTTATGTTATATAATATATTTTATTCGTTCCGCTGTGAGTTTTGATCTTCGTTTTCTTCTATTCTACTATTTCTTTCTTTCTATTTTTCATCCTCTAACTTCTTTCTAAAAATGATTCTTATTTCTGTGCAATTTAGGTTGAACGTGTGGTGTTATTAGTCAACTCAGATAGTACGGATTTGTGGGTCGTTACATTTGGTATCAGAGCTTAGGCTGAGCGAATACCTAGGCTTTGGGATGTGCTCATTAGAGATATGGTCAGCAGTTACCTAGAATGAGTTGTGTATATATACGAGAGCGCGTATTTGTTATTTGATATAAAAGTTAGTTTTATATTGTGTTAGCTAGTCTGTTGAGCTGTTTATGAATTCTGGTCGAATCGTGGGATGCCACGAAGTCGATAGGAATTTTTAAACACTTGAACAGAAAAATTTGACATGATATTGTTTTAAAATGGGTAAATGAAATAATTTTACCCAAAATTCCAATTTTTGATAGAAGAAGAATAATTTTCTGAAATTATTATAATATATGGATGCGTTGGATGTTAATATTATAATCAAATTAGATTATAAAAATTGGAATTGTTATATATAACCAAAATAGTATTTGTATATGAATTAAATATATAAATGAGATGAATTAAAATTGAATTCAAAACAGAATTTGAAATTCAAATCCTGGGAAGTTTGAAATATTTTTGGAAGCATATTAGAACAATATAGCTTTGTTTTAAAAGGATTTTGAATGGGTTTTGAAATTGCTAAAGCACTGAACTCACTTCAGTGGCTGGAAAATAATTCTGATGAGGACTGCAGCTTCATCAGTGTTCATTTTCGAGTTTCTAAGTGATGGGTTGCTCCCTTAGAAAAGTTTTGATGGGAATTTGTTTGAAAGAAATCAAGTTTAGTGGGAAAATTCAAATATTTTGAATTTGAAAAGATTATAAATATATGTACATGTTTAAGTGATTTCAAAAGGATTTGAAATGAAAACCCAGGTATTTGAATTCTGGAATTGGAATTTAACTTAAGCTAGTTAAATGGTTTGAAGTGAATCAATTGACTAGAATCAATTTGAATAGGTCTAATAGAATATAGATTGGATATAAATGGTTTGATCATAGATCATTCAAATTAAAATAAGGAAGACCAAAAGTTTTGGTGGAATTAAATTTGTTGAAATATGAGGAGTTGAGTTTCAACATAAGTGAGATTTTGAAAAGTAATGGATTTGTACCATTTTTCCTACCTTAGAAATTTCGAGGACGAAATTATTTTAAGAGGGGAAGAATGTAACGACCCAGATTTGTGATTGATTTAATTGAAATATTTAACATAGTTTTAAATATTGAGTTGTTATTTTAAATCGACTTTTATATTGAGTTATCAAATTAATATCGAATATATTAAATTATCATAATATGAAAAATAATTCAATTGGATATTTTAAACTAAATTGAAAACAATTTACATAATTTATAGAAATTCAATTTAAAAGGAATCGATAATAATAATTTATTATCGAAGATTTATTTGTTTGATATAAATTATTTTGGTTATATATATATACACGTTTAAATTAGATATAAAATATATTCAGTTAGTCTAGAATAGTGTTACACTGTTGAAAAAATAGTGGTTACATTAATATAGCAGTTCGTGGTTTAAATTAATGGACCCCGAGGTATTTGATTGTGGATAGGCACGAAATCAAATCGGTATCTATTTAAAAAGAATATAAATTTCTTTATATCAAATCAAATTTATTAGCCTATCCTAAATTACACCAACTACCTTGTACTACGCACATGACTATTCCTTCTATCTGAAGTTACTTTTCGCCTATATAAACAATTGGTTCGAACAGATGAATTTCATTTGGGGAAATATGGTTTCTTTCTTCAATCGTTAACAAAATCAAAATAGTTTCCTTACTTTCCCCTTTTATATAAATCCACAACTCCATCCTCTATCTTGCCAAATCAAAACGAACTTCAAATAAAAAAAACCCGTACTCTTCTGAATTAAAAATCGCCTTTTTTCATTAAAATCATTCATTTTCTTCAATCTTGGTTAGCTCGAGTTTCACGCTGATGCTTACAACTAGGTGCGATGCACGATTTGGGGATGTCATTGACATAGTGGGTGTCGCGATTTCAAGGAGGGGCCGATCTGATTGTAGGTCACGGTTTCAAATGGTTCTGAGGAGTTCGAGTCGCCAATTGTTGAACTGGGAAGGTCATTGAAAGTTCTGATTGGAGAGCGATTTTGATGAACTGGTGGTGAGTAGTCACGATGGGTAGTTGTTGTCTACTTTGCATTGAATTTGGGAAGTGCGACAATGGATATTTGGAGTAGTGCGAGTCTTTAATCGTGGACCTGGAAGGGCACGAAATGGCAAAATGATGATGGATGTAGAGTGCGATAGAGAATGAAGAAGGTGCGCTGTGTAATGGTCGAGCAGTCATAGGTAGGAAAGTCATGAATTTTGGTTCCTCTGATACTGCAGGAAGCTCGATCGGAAATGGCATTAAATTCTGGGTGGTGGTGAAGTTGTGATCTATGGGGGTTGAAACACCCCACGTCCATTAATGTCACTCACAAAGGGAATGCATTAACTTCCATGGAGGTTTTAAGTGAATATAGAACAGTAAAATTACAACAAGACAGATATAAAATAGTACTTGGAAATTCAAAAACTTTATTTCATTGTAGCAGAAGTCAAAACATGTTTGATTACATCATAACACCATATTCAATGTCAAGTACAATATCTATCTTGATAAAACAAGTACATAATCCCATTACATGAATAGCCATTAAAAAGAAAGATAACAAGCTGGACTTTACTTCAGCAGTCCAAGCTTTCCAGAAGATAAGCGATCCAACTAGACTCCACTAGAACTTGGCCCAACCTGCGGACCTGAAGGGAGAAAAAGGATGGAAAAGAGGGGGTCAGACATAAAGTCTGGTGAATATGATAATTCTACAATACTATTACCAAAATAACTGGACTAAGGCATAAGCTGGAAAACAAGAAAATGTCTGTGAAGAGCAGATTAAGGACATAGACAATCGCTAAAGGCAACGTTATAGGCGCTCCTAAATACTAAAGGATAAACACTATACTGCACCACACCAGTCACCCTAAAGATTCATCCCACTTAGCTTCACTTAGAAACTTTCCCAATGGCTTTACGTACCCCTAGCTGACTACATAGGTGCCGCCTGCCCCTATCTCCACTAGGTGTACCCTACTTCCCATTATTCGATCGGCTCCCTAACTCGTAGATACCCGTGCTGGCCCCATAGTGGGGTGTATCACTCCCCTAAAGTGGCAACCTGATACAACGGACATGCACGGCTTATACCTACACGATGCAACAACGTCTTACCTACCAGCCCGGGTCCACACACGCATATGAAACCCGTTGGACTTGCGTTGCCACCGCTCCCTGTTTTGGCCTCTTATAGTCAAACCCAGTATGCGTGTCCCGTCCTCGACTTGGGTCGAGCCCACAAAGATACGTTTTGGGATACTGGTTGAAATGGCCCCCCACTATTTACCACAAGCATTCCACCTAAGCTTGTCCCCATTAGTCCATCCCACTTAACCCACTTAGTCATGTTCATTTACATGTGTGTTTGGTTAAGTCTAATCGTATTTCAAATGCCTCTAAAGGTAACCACCAGATTCCTCATGCCACCCAAGGCACCTACTTAACCCCCATGTCCCACCTTACATGATTATCTGGTTAAGTATTTCTTAGTTCATTAAGGCCATAACCTCATAAAGACCTCTCACATTAGACTGGCATTTATGGCAGCTGGATTTGCCGGGCGGGTCCGGGCAGTCTTACACCATAAAAGAGTCTAACCTCGTGTCTTTACAACTGTTATGCTTTAGTTTGGGCCTAGGACCTCTCACATTGGGCCGACATTTGTGACTACTGGATTTGCCGGGCGGGTCCGGGCAGGTTTACATCACAAACGGGTCCAACCTCGTGTCCTAAGCATTGATTATTAATAATAATCCACTTTCCCCCAATTTTAATAATTCCCTACTTGAATTATTAATTACTTCCAATTTTTAACAATGTCCATAATTGACTCAATTATGGACATTCATTCATGGTATGCAACATCTTACAAAATTGCACCCAATTTATTAATTCCTAATATTACCCCTACCCCACGTTTGAACGTTTATTCGCAAAATATATGTTAGACTCGAATAGCCTAACTCATAGCATAAAAGAGATTATCATAATAACAACATGTATATGTGACCAAATGAATCATAATAAGGGGTGAAACTTGCATATGTCCAACTTGCATAGATTATATATGTCATGGATCTAAAGGTGTCAACTTGTTCAAAATTCACCTAATATGATCTCAATCAATTTTCATAAACTTACATATGAACATGTGTGAATCAACATCATCTAATTTTTTAACAACATGGTTTTATATGGGTACACCTAACTCAATAGGCAAATTCCCATAATCAAGTTTTATTTAATTATAGTTTCAAGTTTATGGGTACACCTAACCTAATAGGCAAATTCCCATAAACAAGATCCATTTAAATTAAGAAAAAAAAACATAACTTTAAGCATGATCCAACAACATCATGATTTTTCAACATAATATAGCATGATTTATAACATGGCATAGTATGATAGTATAACATAGCTTGACATGATTCTCAACATAGCACGACATAGCATAAGAGAATTTACAACATAGCATGACATAGCATATATAATTTACATCATACGACAACATAATAACATAATAAGAGATCCACAATATATAGAATTTACAATTACAAATCACATCACTTTCTTGTGATCCATTCATAACTGAGTCAAATTAGTTTGTAATAGTCTTGTGAGAATCATCATACTCACCAACAAAAGAAAAGAATTAGAGAAAGAGAGATCTTTTGATTTGATTTGTGTAGATTTAGTTGTAGATGATTAGGATTCCTCTTCTTAGTTTGTGACGGCTATGCTGAACTCCATGGCAGCAGCATGACGGTAGCTTCTCTAATTTTACAAGTGATTTAGGTCTAGGGTCTACCCACTTATTTATAGATTTTAGAATTCATTTAGGCCATTAGATTTAACCTAGAAATAACCGCAGCCGTTCAGACAAGATGGGGTTTATCTTGTTGACTCTGAAATGAGTCAGAAGTGACTCAGCAAACACTCAGCAAATTAATAAACTTCTATTCATGTTTGCATTAACTGCCCATATATATATATATATATATATATATATATATATATATATATATATTCTACAATGTACACATTAGATACATCCCCCCTTTTACACACTTATTATTGTTTTTATATACATATTAGATACATCCCCTCTCTTACACACTTATTAATATTTTTATATTCATATTAGATACATCCCTTCTCTTACATACTTATTAATATTTTTATATTCATAATAGATACATCCCCTCTCTTACATACTTATTAATATTTTTATATTCATAATAGATACATCCCCTCTCTTACATACTTATTAATATTTTTATATTCATATTAGATACATCCCCTCTCTTACATACTTATTAATATTTTTATATTCATATTAGCAACTTTAGTGTTAATAGAAAATTCGGGGTGTTACATTCTCCCCTCCTTTTAGGATTTCGTCCCCGAAATCTTCAAGTCTGGAAGAATGTATATCCTACCATCCAAACGTCCATCTACTCATCCATCATACACAGGCATCCATTGTCCTTACAGACTTCTAATGCTTTCATGTTTAAATGCACAGTGTGTGTATATGTCCGTATCTAATGCAAAATCAGGCGGTCCACTGATTCAGTTGACCTCCTTAATGCAACTATGATCGTGCCATGCATCCATTATGTATGCAAAAGATTCTTAATGCTACATAATACTTCTATATGCGTGCACAACCATCATCTGAATGCAGCATCCACATGATAATACAACCATCGTTCATCCATTTTACTAAATACATCCATATATATATATGCAATATGCAATATGTAGTGACTGAGCCGATCTAGTGCCTAAAGTGTGTGTATATATGCATCCACGAGCAACCACTAGCAAACACTTGCATCCATTTTGCATCCATCATACATAACATGTCTCAAACACATGTTTCAACCATAGGATTATCCTAACTAAAGGTCAAAGATACTAATGAGAGGACATACTAAAGATAAGATAAGATAAGCTAAGCGATAAAGGAGAAATTAAAAGACATACCCTCAAAAAGAAAAGGGTACAACGAACGCATCTTCTCTTCTGTCTCCCAAGTTGCGTTGCTCTCATCATCTCCCCATTGCACTTTAACCAGTCTGACCTCTCGATTCCTCAACTTTTTGATCTCCGACCCAAGAATGCATGTAGGAGCTCGTCTAATTGTTGCATCACGCTCTATTTCCACCTCTTTAAGCAAGCTCGGCTCTACCACCTCCGCGGTCTTGTGCAAACACTTCTCAAATGTGATACATGGAATACGTCGTGTACTCCATTAAGTTTCTCAGGCAACTCCACCCTATATGCCATCTTCCCAATCCTGTCTTTTACAGGAAACGGCCCTACAAACCTTGGTGCTATTTTCCCCACGGACCCAAAGCGAACAACATTCTGTAACGGAGATACTTTGATAAAAACCATGTCCCCAATGTCAAACTCAAGATCTGTCCTCCTCTTATCAGCATACGATTTCTGCCTATCTAGTGCTGCTTTCATCCTCCTTCGAATCAACTCAATCTTCTCCGAGGTTTCCCTAACCATATCGGGCCCAAGTAGGATTTTATTGGTAGATTCCCACCAACATGTAGGCGAACGGCAAGGCCTTCCATAAAGAGCTTCGAAAGGTGCCATGCCAATACTAGACTGAAAGCTATTATTATATGCGAATTCTACTAACGGAAGGTGCTCTTCCCATGTACCCCCAAAGTCTAGGATACAAAGCCTTAAAAGATCCTCTAGAATGCGATTCACCCTCTCGGTCTGGCCGTCTGTCTGAGGATGATATGCGGTGCTCAAACATAGCTGAGTCCCTACCGCCTCTTGTAAACTCTTCCAAAATTCGCTAGTAAAGATGGGGTCACGGTCGCTTACTATACTAGAAGGAATACCGTGCAAACGAACTATCTCCTTAATGTATACAGAAGCCAACCACGGAGCAGTCCTCTTACTTTTCACGGGAATAAAATGGGCGCTTTTAGTAAGTCTATCTACTATAACCCAAATCCCCATGTTACCCTTCCTTGATCTTGGTAATCCATCCACAAAATCCATTGAGATGCTTTCCCATTTCCATAGTGGAACTTCTAATGGGTGAAGCAACCCACCGGGTTTCTTTTGTTCTGCTTTAACTCGTTGGCACACCAAGCATCTAGCGACGTACTCGGCCGCATCTTTTTCATACCGGCCCAAAAGAAAACCCGCTTCATATCTTTGTACATCTTATCCCCGCCGGGATGAATGGTCATTTTTGAGCGATGAGCATCATCAAGAATGGCCTTCCTTAAGTCTTCGTATTGTGGTACACAAAGTCTATTATCCCTTCGTAACCAACCCTTATCGTCTAGGGTATACCTACGAAGATGGCTTGACGACTCCCCCCCTTTGAGCTTTTCTACTATCTCAACCAACTGTGGGTCGTCTCGCTGTGCCTCACCAACCCGTCCTAGAAGTGTAGGTCTAACCTCCAAGGATGCTAACAGACCGGGTACTAAGTCAACGGAGGGTCTAAAGTCAAACATAGAGATGAATTCTAAGCTTTGTCGTTCAACAAACAACGGACTCAAGGACAACCTTTTCCTACTTAAGGCGTCTGCCACCACGTTACCCTTGCCCGGGGTATATGCTATTTCAAAATCGTAGGAGGCTAAGAATTCCATCCACCGTTGCTGCCTTAAATTCAAATCCTTCTGAGAGAATAAGTATTTTAATGATTTATGGTCAGTGAACAGTTCGAATTTCTCACCAAGAAGATAGTGACGCCAAGACTTAAGCGCGAAAACAATTGCGGCTAGCTCTAAGTCATGCGTGGGGTAATTCTTTTCATGAACCCTCAACTGCCTTCCACCATAGGCTATTACTCTTCCCTCTTGCATGAGGACCGCGCCAAGTCCCGTCCCACAAGCATCAGTATAGATGGTAAACGGTTTATTCCCGTCTGGCAGCACTAAGACTGGGGCTGAAGTTAAGGCTCTCTTTAAACGTTGGAACGCATCATCGCAATCTTTGTCCCACGTAAAAACCAGGTTCTTCTTCGTTAACCGTGTTAATGGAGCTGATATTTTTGCGAAGTCTTTGATAAACTTCCTATAATAGCCAGCCAACCCCAAGAAACTTCTTACTTCGGTTGCATTTTTAGGGACCTTCCAATCTTGGATGGCCACCACCTTTGCGGGATCCACTGCTATCCCTTCTTTGGAAACCACGTGCCCTAAGAACCGTACTTCCTTCCTCCAGAAGTGACACTTAGAAAATTTTGCCTTAAGGTTATGCGCTCGAAGGGTTTCCAACACTTCCCTAAGATGTAGGGAGTGCTCTTCTTTATTCTTAGAAAAGACTAAGATGTCATCCACAAAGACTACCACGAATTTGTTAAGGTATTCCCTAAACACCCTACTCATCAAATCAACAAAATATGCAGGGGCGTTTGTCAAACCAAAGGGCATCACTAGCCATTCATAGAATCCGTCAGGAGTCCTAAAAGCAGTCTTATCTATACTATCCTCAGCCACTCTCAGTTGATGAAAGCCAGTGGCTAAGTCCAACTGCGAAAACACTGAGGCGCCAACTAACTGATCAAAGAGATCGTCAATCCTCGGCAGTGGGTGTCGGTTCTTTTTAGTAAGCTTGTTTAGTTCTCTATAGTCCATACAAAGTCTAAGAGACCCATCCGCCTTTGTGGAAAAAACTACTGGAGCACCCCACTCCGATATACTACGTCTTATGAACCCCTTCTCAAGCAACTCCTTTACTTGCTTATTGAGTTCCCTCCTTTCACGAGGAGCCATGTGGCGCACTGGCAAAGATACGGGTTTAGCATTATCCACAAGATAAATTCGAAAGTCTATCTCCCGCTTTGGAGGTAAGCCCTTCACCTCCTCAAACACATCCGGATATTCCCGGACCACTTCTACCGATCGCAGGTTCTCTACAGACGCGTCAAGCGATTCAAGATAACTTAGCATAACGGAATTTATGGGATTACAAAAGATGTCGAGAGCATAACCAAGGCGAGTCACAAGCCTAACTACTCTCCTTTCACAATCAAGAATGGCCCTATTTCTAGACAACCAATCCATTCCTAAAATTAGCCCATAGCCCGTGAAGCCCAATACATAAGCATCACATCTAAATTCAACGCTAAGTATAGAGATTTTCAAATCCAAACATATCATGGTCAAATGAGCCGAACCCCCAATTGGATTTGAAACGACCAAGGGATCCTCTACTAAACTGGTGTTCAAGTGCAGTGATTCAACTAATGATGCAGAGATAAACGAATGAGATGCGCCAGAATCGAATAAGGTACGGACAGGATGATCAAACAGAAAAACTAAGCTTTCAACAGAAATTGTTCTACCTCTTTCTTGCAGCGGTGGGGCCGCAATAGCCTGAACTTGCCCCCTTGCCTGCCCTGGTGCCATAAGAGCCTGCACCTGTCCTCCCGAGGTAGACCCTGCCCTCTGCCCCTTCTTTGGACAGTCCTTCACTAAATGTCCCGCATCTCCACAATGAAAACAACCAGTCTTCTTTTTCTTTCTACAATCTTTGCTGAGATGGCCAGGCGTCCCACAATTGAAGCATTTCTTCTTCCCTTTGCCATTATTGTTTTTACCACCCTTCTTATTTTGCTGTTGGGGTTTCTTCTGATCCCCTTTCTTTTCAACTGCCTTATCCTCATGCATAAGTGCCATTTCTACTAGCTTTTCAAAGGTGGCTCCCATAGGGATGTGGGTCATAGCCAACCCTTGTAACGGTTCATTCAAGCCTCTAACGAACCTCAAAGCTTTCTTCTCTGGCGTGTTCACCAACTCCAAGCCAAACCTTGCTAACTGATTAAATTTATTGACATATTCCTTTACTGATGAGCTCCCTTGCTTTAGTGCCAGGAATTTTTCCATATTTAAGTTCTCCTCTGCCCTTGAAAGAAACTTTGCCTCAAACCTTCGTCTGAAATCCGCCCATGAATCAACTGGACGTTCCCCGTTAGTGACCTCCCACCAAAACGAGGCCTCTCCCTTCATTAACCAAGCAGCTAAACGGACTTTCCTCCCATCTTCCACTTCAAAGATATCCAACAATTCCTCAGTCTCCTTAAGCCAATCTCTGGCCTCCACAAACGTCTCAGTCCCTTGAAAAGTTTTTCCTCCCATAGCCTTGAATTCCTTGCACGTCTTTGCAAAAGTGTCAACACGAGGAGGAGGAGGAGGAATGGGTGCAACTAGGGGTGGAGGAGTATCCGCTGGGCCTGCAGTGGTGGCCCTAGCCTCCAAGTATCTCCTAAACCACCCTGGAATCGTCACACCTTCTGGGAGATTAAGATCTTCAGCCATGCTGAAACGAAAAAGGAAAGATTCAAAATGGAGAATTCGAAAGATAAAGATAAGGATGTGGCTATTTGGGATTATGTTTTTCATAAAAACTCTCTTTAAATAACATGTTTTTTTTTTTTTTGAAAGCACTTCTTCCAAAAATACTTTAGAAAAAAAATATTTTTCTAAAATTTTTTTTTATCTGTTCTGGTAACCTTATGCTCTGATACCACGTGTAACACCCCACGTCCATTAATGTCACTCACAAAGGGAATGCATTAACTTCCATGGAGGTTTTAAGTGAATATAGAACAGTAAATTTACAACAAGACAGATATAAAATAGTACTTGGAAATTCAAAAACTTTATTTCATTGTAGCAGAAGTCAAAACATGTTTGATTACATCATAACACCATATTCAATGTCAAGTACAATATCTATCTTGATAAAACAAGTACATAATCCCATTACATGAATAGCCATTAAAAAAAAGATAACAAGCTGGACTTTACTTCAGCAGTCCAAGCTTTCCAGAAGATAAGCGATCCAACTAGACTCCACTAGAACTTGGCCCAACCTGCGGACCTGAAGGGAGAAAAAGGATGGAAAAGAGGGGGTCAGACATAAAGTCTGGTGAATATGATAATTCTACAATACTATTACCAAAATAACTGGACTAAGGCATAAGCTGGAAAACAAGAAAATGTCTGTGAAGAGCAGATTAAGGACATAGACAATCGCTAAAGGCAACGTTATAGGCGCTCCTAAATACTAAAGGATAAACACTATACTGCACCACACCAGTCACCCTAAAGATTCATCCCACTTAGCTTCACTTAGAAACTTTCCCAATGGCTTTACGTACCCCTAGCTGACTACATAGGTGCCGCCTGCCCCTATCTCCACTAGGTGTACCCTACTTCCCATTATTCGATCGGCTCCCTAACTCGTAGATACCCGTGCTGGCCCCATAGTGGGGTGTATCACTCCCCTAAAGTGGCAACCTGATACAACGGATATGCACGGCTTATACCTACACGATGCAACAACGTCTTACCTACCAGCCCGGGTCCACACACGCATATGAAACCCGTTGGACTTGCGTTGCCACCGCTCCCTGTTTTGGCCTCTTATAGTCAAACCCAGTATGCGTGTCCCGTCCTAGACTTGGGTCGAGCCCACAAAGATACGTTTTGGGATACTGGTTGAAATGGGCCCCCACTATTTACCACAAGCATTCCACCTAAGCTTGTCCCCATTAGTCCATCCCACTTAACCCACTTAGTCATGTTCATTTACATGTGTGTTTGGTTAAGTCTAATCGTATTTCAAATGCCTCTAAAGGCAACCACCAGATTCCTCATGCCACCCAAGGCACCTACTTAACCCCCATGTCCCACCTTACATGATTATCTGGTTAAGTATTTCTTAGTTCATTAAGGCCATAACCTCATAAAGACCTCTCACATTAGACTGGCATTTGTGGCAGCTGGATTTGTCGGGCGGGTCCGGGCAGTCTTACACCATAAAAGAGTCTAACCTCGTGTCTTTACAACTGTTATGCTTTAGTTTTGGGCCTAGGACCTCTCACATTGGGCCGACATTTGTGACTACTGGATTTGCCGGGCGGGTCCGGGCAGGTTTACATCACAAACGGGTCCAACCTCGTGTCCTAAGCATTGATTATTAATAATAATCCACTTTCCCCCAATTTTAATAATTCCCTACTTGAATTATTAATTACTTCCAATTTTTAACAATGTCCATAATTGACTCAATTATGGACATTCATTCATGGTATGCAACATCTTACAAAATTGCACCCAATTTATTAATTCCTAATATTACCCCTACCCCACGTTTGAACGTTTATTCGCAAAATATATGTTAGACTCGAATAGCCTAACTCATAGCATAAAAGAGATTATCATAATAACAACATGTATATGTGACCAAATGAATCATAATAAGGGGTGAAACTTGCATATGTCCAACTTGCATAGATTATACATGTCATGGATCTAAAGGTGTCAACTTGTTCAAAATTCACCTAATATGATCTCAATCAATTTTCATAAACTTACATATGAACATGTGTGAATCAACATCATCTAATTTTTTAACAACATGGTTTTATATGGGTACACCTAACTCAATAGGCAAATTCCCATAATCAAGTTTTATTTAATTATAGTTTCAAGTTTATGGGTACACCTAACCTAATAGGCAAATTCCCATAAACAAGATCCATTTAAATTAAGAAAAAAAAACATAACTTTAAGCATGATCCAACAACATCATGATTTTTCAACATAATATAGCATGATTTATAACATGGCATAGTATGATAGTATAACATAGCTTGACATGATTCTCAACATAGCACGACATAGCATAAGAGAATTTACAACATAGCATGACATAGCATATATAATTTACATCATACGACAACATAATAACATAATAAGAGATCCACAATATATAGAATTTACAATTACAAATTACATCACTTTCTTGTGATCCATTCATAACTGAGTCAAATTAGTTTGTAATAGTCTTGTGAGAATCATCATACTCACCAACAAAAGAAAAGAATTAGAGAAAGAGAGATCTTTTGATTTGATTTGTGTAGATTTAGTTGTAGATGATTAGGCTTCCTCTTCTTAGTTTGTGACGGCTATGCTGAACTCCATGGCAGCAGCATGACGGTAGCTTCTCTAATTTTACAAGTGATTTAGGTCTAGGGTCTACCCACTTATTTATAGATTTTAGAATTCATTTAGGCCATTAGATTTAACCTAGAAATAACCGCAGCCGTTCAGACAAGATGGGGTTTATCTTGTTGACTCAGCAATGAGTCAGAAGTGACTCAGCAAACACTCAGCAAATTAATAAACTTCTATTCATGTTTGCATCAACTGCCCATATATATATATATATATTCTACAATGTACACATTAGATACATCCCCCCTTTTACACACTTATTATTGTTTTTATATACATATTAGATACATCCCCTCTCTTACACACTTATTAATATTTTTATATTCATATTAGATACATCCCCTCTCTTACATACTTATTAATATTTTTATATTCATAATAGATACATCCCCTCTCTTACATACTTATTAATATTTTTATATTCATAATAGATACATCCCCTCTCTTACATACTTATTAATATTTTTATATTCATATTAGATACATCCCCTCTCTTACATACTTATTAATATTTTTATATTCATATTAGCAACTTTAGTGTTAATAGAAAATTCGGGGTGTTACAGGGGTAGCACTTGTTTTGATAGGAAAACTGGGTTGATTTGATGATGGTGCAGGAATTGGAGTGTTCATCAGCGAGGAAGTTCAGTAGCACTGAAGGTGGGGGCAAAGATGGTTATGTACATGTCACAGTCTGTTAACCGAAGTAGGATAAAGCAGAAGGGTAATTTAAATAAAATTTCTTAAGTGAGTTTAAATTAAAATAGTTTAATCGTTAAATAAAAATTGATATATCATGTTTATATAAATAAATCTGTCAGATTTATTTAATGGATTATATGTATATATATATATAATCATCTTAACTTACAAATACAATATTAAACCGTGATTAAAGAAGATTAGGAATGAGATGAAAACGAATTAAATTTAGTTAATAAATTTTTAGTTACTAATTTAGTTAATCAGGTCCTTAAAAATATTGTGCTTAATTTATACAAGGTCTAAAAATGCTAGCTCAAATCGAGTTGGACCGATAACGGGAAATGGATTTGGATTTCTGGAGACAGATGGGATTCAGATCAAACATCTCTGATCTATTCCGTCAATTAAAAACTGGTGAGTAAACTCACTCTCTGGATTTTTACTTAAAATATTTTATATGCTATTTGTTGATGGTTTGGATGCGTTAAATATTTTTGTGGCATTCTACATATATATTAGTTATATAGGATTGATGTTTGTGGCTATTATATATATATATATATATATATATATATTGGTGATTGGATAGTTCCCATGGTACCATTAGCGGATGACCGCAGTATCATTAGCGGATGACCCTATATGCCCCCACGCTATGATAGTGGATGACCTTCTATACCACGATATCCTACCTCGAAGCAAGATGAGTATTATTTATGTGACTAACGTCTGCGGATGCAGGAAAATAGGTTGGAGGAATCAACTGGATTCCTCAAAAATATTATCATTTGTTTGGTTTAATATATGTTATCTTATATGATGTGTTAGAAAAACCCGTGATTTGATAATTTGGTATTTTGGATGTTTGAAATATCACCGGGCCTAAATGGTAATTTATAGAAATATCGTAAATAGGATTTTGAAATTTAAAAGGGAAAATTCTATTTTTCTAAAATAGAATTTGAATTTAGAATGGGCTAAAGATATTTACTTGTTATGAAAATAAATAAAAACAAGTATTGCATTTATAAACGATGTTTATAAATTAAATAACTAGGGAATTGAAATAAATTTATAAACGTTGTTTATAAATAAAATGGAGTGATTTTGATTGGATAATCAGGGAACTAAATTGAATTTATAAACGATGTTCATAAATGAAGGGAAATAAATTATCATTGGATGATATGAATATTTTAAATTCTAATGTGAATTTAAAGATATGAATTGGAAATCATTGTAAGTAGAAGACGATGAAATCTATTCCAATGCTCGGAATGGAAATTTAATTGGATAATTAAGTTAGATTATAATGAATTTATAAAATAAATTATATCAAGAAGGAATATTAGAATTGAATTAATTAGAGACTAATATTTAAATTAAATATTTATATAGATCATATGTTATATATAGATTAGTAATAATAATTAGAATATTCCATAATAAGCTTTTGGTTTTCAAACAGATTTTGAAATGAGACTTGCTTTTTTTTCAAACAAGGAAGTTGGATTTATAAACAATAATTATAAATCTAGTAAATTAAATTATCATTAGATAATTTGAAGATTTAAATTCAACTATGAATTTGAAATTTTAATTTGAAAATAGAATTTGAAATGGAATCGAAATGGGAACTTGTTTTATTTATAAAGCAAGGAAATTAAATTTATAAACAATGTATATAAATTAAAGATAGATAAATTATCATTTGATAATTTCGAAATTTAAATTCAAATATGAATTTAACCGTGAATTGGAAATTTGTTTCAGAAAAGGGAACGATGGGTTTATTTCTGGAATTCGGAATATAAACTGAGATGTGATAAATCAGAAGGATTTATAATTTGAAATTTGATTATATCGAACTTTATAAATAATTTATTTATAAAGGGAGTTGGAATTTAATATAGAAAATTGAGTTACAAATAAATTTATAACCGATTAAGGAAAAACCGACAATTAGAGAAAAACAGAAATGTTAAGTTGGATTTGAAACTAGATTGAATATATACTAAGATATATATTAGAACGAGATTGAAATTTATTTCTAAACGAAGTTTATATTTAAATATAATAAAAACGAACTCGCTGCAGCGCTCAGTTCGTAAATTGATGTTTCGAACTTCAATTGAGTATACAGAACTCAATTGAAGTCAGAATTCTTTGAAACAAGAAACGTCAGGACCGAGTTGATAATAGTTTTCAAGTAGAGAATAAAAATATAGATTTCGTGGAATAGATTTTGAGTTATATCAAAATCAAATTTTCATAAAAATAGCGCCATAACCATTTAAAACCATAATGGTTTATTTAATTTTATAAAAGGATTTTAAGCGAATAAAGTCCGAATTTCTATTTAAAAAAATTCAGATTTGAGTTGTAGATTATATGTGAACTCAGGTGGAGTAATGAATTGATTTTTGAAACAGAAATCAGATTTTTGATTATTGAATAGAATTAACTAATTTGAATAGTAATTAGTTAATGAGATTTTGAATTGATATTGGGCTTTGAATAAGTGAATTCGATTTGAAAATTTATATTCGAAATTGAAAAGGAAACTAGAAGAAATTGAAATTCAATTTGGTTATGAGCAAGTTAAATATTTTTATTTGAACATGTTATGTTCAAACAAAGAAGTGAAATAGGCAAAATAGCTAATTAAAGAATAAATGAGTGAAACTGAATTCAAACGATTGGATTGAGTTGAATTGAATTCGAAACAGGTGAGCATGTGTTAGACAGGTATGGGATGAAGTATATGAAGATTTTAATTTATGTGCCTGACAAAAAGGTACATGTTTAAATTCATATATGAGATTTTATGTTCCGTAACGGCAAGCCACTTGTTTTTTGATTTTCTTTTTTTGAATGGAAAGGGCCATGGGAGGCTATTTGAAATATCCCGATGCACCTGGTACAAAGGAGGTTATGGCGAATTTTTTCGGGAATTTAAGGAGTTAGAATATTTTTAAGATAATTTGATAGTTAGAAATCAATGTATCAATATATATAGAATTCGATAAGAAAACGAAATCAAAAATAGAATATTGTAAACAAAAAGGGAAATTTAAAAATTAGAAATAGAAAGCGAACCATATACATGTTTTAAAAATGAATAATTGGGTTTTATAGTGTGTTTATTCGAGGTAAGTGGTTTGCCGCTTTAAAGTTGAGGATGTTTTCAGTCAAGGTCTGAGAGGTAATTTTACCCCAACTTGATTGATTTCATTTTTAGTTGATAAATAACAGGATCCAGCCACGGAGAGAAGTGTTTGAAAAAGAGTTAGTTGAATAAAATATTTTGGGTTGTTGTAACAATGTTTTATACAGCATTCGTTTTAACCTAAGTGATGGAATTTTGGGAATATAAAAGTAAATATTTCCTGAGTATAATTAAAGTACTCGGGAAAGAGATAAGTGATTGAAAATGTTTTCAGCTGCGAATAGAATATATTTTCTAAGTATAGAAAATAAAAGAAGGTGATATAGGGAAATGTTTTTCCAACTAGCTTAAGAGATCAATAAGATTTCTGGAAATATTTGGTTAACAAATATTTGATAGGGAAATGAAGAAGTGAATTTATTAATGAAATATTAATTAAAGGCCCAGTGATTTGTTTGATGTTGTGGATGGGTGTTTGTTTTTCTTCGATAGTTAAATAACCGACTATTGAAGTGTTTGCCAATATCGTTGTCAATATGGAGAGACCAGTTGGATTATTATCCGTGAACTACTTCGTATTGGCACTAACGTTGGGAATCATATTATATGAAGATAATCGAAGACGGAGTGAATTGCAAGGGCTTTTTCTATTAATAGAAATTGTTCCTTCGGTTTCATTCAATCCCAGAACGAACGTATATGGACGAGTGTCTGACAAAGTATTTCCAATGATCGCATGAGTTGGTCTGTATAAATATATATGGTTGCAACGGATTTATTCCCTTAGCATAACATCCAGAATATTTGTTCAAATCAATTAGTGATTAACGGATCTGACAATGTGGCATTCAAAGTGATTGTGCTATCAATGAATAGAAAGTAATCGTAGCCTCAGGCCTCAACAACCGGGAAATGACAAAAATCGGGCAGGATGGCTATGTGGGTCACTCCCATTAGGGTGTATTATCACGTATCTAGAGATTCATTTAATTCCTTATTCTATTCGATGTTGTCCCATTCGGGAAACGGTTGGTGATCCCAACCGTTGGTGATATACATTCGATACACTCAAGCGAAATGAGTGGTCGGTCATGTATGGGCCGGGTTGCAAGATGTTCTTGTTGAACCCAGTGTATTCCTCTCTAGTGATACACTATCGGAAGGTGGTTCTATACCTTGTCATGTTGGAAATCCAATCTCCAATAAGCACCCTGCGGTTTTTGATTTTATATTATATATGGAGCGTGAGATGCAAGCGTTCCACTAGACTCTATTTATTTGATTAGACATTATTATAATATCACTGGATTTTTGTATCAAAGTATTTTGGGTTATACTAAGGTAAAAACCGTCCATGTTTATGTGTGGCTGGTCTTACTATTATCATTTCTTTAGAAAGGATTTTTAAAGTTAAACAAATGGTTGGAGTTTTACTCACACCAATCCCATGACTGACCCAGAGTTTATTTTGTTTGTTTTCCCTAAACTCTTGGGTATCCAAATTTGTATGGGCAGTCAAGTAGTTGGGATTTTTCAGATTCACTTGGAAGAGCTGGAAGCAGGTGGCTTCACCTGTTAGCTATAGACTACCATATTTCCGCTGTGTACTATGTGGTATCTGGAAACAGGTGTTTATAACTGTTCCATAAATAACTATTGTTCTTTGATGATGGCATGTATATAAAGTTACTGATTGTACTTCAAAAGTTATGTTATATAATATATTTTATTCGTTCCGCTGTGAGTTTTGATCTTCGTTTTCTTCTATTCTACTATTTCTTTCTTTTTATTTCTGATCCTCTAACTTCTTTCTAAAAATGATTTGGGTTGAACATGTGGTGTTATTAGTCAACTTAGATTGTTCGGATTTGTGGGTCGTTACAATATCTCTTCATTAATTGTTTTCTGTCTTGTACATACGGGTTATAGCTTGCCACTTTAGGTCTTTGACGGGAAATATGAATGTAGGAATTATATATATATATATATGCATGTTTACTTATTATATAACATTTAGTGAAAGAAAAGGGAAATTTTCCCACTTATTGATTACTTTCCTGGGCATTTCAAATCCCATGTTTTGGTCATTTGTTTGTTGCCAGCTTTTCAGGTGTGTATACAAATAATCACAATACTATGCTTACTACCTTTTGTTCTTTGGCATGAAAATTTAAATCAACCCAATATCCTTATATATCCATGTTTACATGCTTAGTAAATAAGAAGATAATTTACTTACATTTGCACTATTATTATTATTACTTCATTTTCAGTTTTCAGTTCAGTTTGATATGCAAATCTTGAATTAAAGAAAAACAGCTTAAGATCATATATGCACATGGATATATATACATATGTATGTGTGTGTATATATAACCAATAGGTAAATAGGGGACATTTTATTCACTCATGTTCATACTCTATGCTATTCACATTTATATTTTTAACTAGAGTTGAATTTGAAACACATTAGAAATACAAACAAAATCATACTACATTATTTTACTGCTTTTGTAACCAAATAAATATTGATTTGATATTTTAAATCATTAAAATATATCATGGAAGTTGCCCAATATTTATTACTCACGGTTTATTATTTAAATCCACTGTTAAAATAATCCAAAATAAACTATATTACAAAAGCAGTCGAAATCCAAGACATTACAATCTACCCACCATAAAAGAATTTCGTCCTCGAAATTGAAGAGTAACTAGAAGATTCCAGTTATATATTCAAATTCCAAAATCCAAATTTTCAATTTTAATTCTAAATCACTTCGAAATCACATCTCTTAACTCCATTTTAAATTTAAACCCTTTGAATTCTCCCAAAACAATTTGTTTTTCCAAACATTTCTCTAATTTGTCTTATTCGTATACTCCTTCTTATACAAACTAAAATAAGCTAAATATAACCATTTTAATTCTTATAATCCTATTTGATTATAATACCAATCATCGACACATCCATATATAACAACAATTCAGATAATTAATATTTTTATATAGAAATATAATTTTGGGTAAAATTATTCCAGTTACCCATCTAAAAACAATATTGTGTTGAATTGTTCTGCTCGAGAGTTTAGAAACACCTATCGATACAATTGTACACCCCGCACCGACCAGAATTCATAAACCGCTCAACAAACCAATCATCACAATATAAAATGGTTTAAATCAATTAACAAATACGCGCTCATATATATATACTCAAACTCAATCTAGGGCATTACTAACCCCATCACTATCGAGTAACGCCACAAAGCTAAGGTTATTACTCAACCTTTCGCTCGGATACCAAGTGTAACGACCTGCAAAACCATACCTTTCGAGCTGACTAAATACAACTCATGTTCAACCCAAATTGCTCAAAAATACGAATCATTAATAGAAAGTAGTTAGAGGATGATAATAGAAAGGTAGAAAATTAGAATGGAAGAAAACAGATAGAAGATCGAACTGAACAACACAAAGTCTCACAATCACAGTGGAATAAAATATAATATATAAATAATCACTTTTGAAACACAACAGTATTTGGACTTATATACATCATCAAAATACATTACATATACAACACAGCGGAATAAACTTTATATGTCTAACGCTGAAGCCTCCTGCTCCAAGCTCCTTTGGAAAATCTGTAAAATCCTGAAGTATTGGACTGCCCGTAAAAATTTGGGCACCCAAGAGTTTAGGGAAAGAATTCAAAATAAACTTTGGGTCAGTCATTTATGGAACTGGTGTGAGTAAACGATTAAAAACAGCTTGATTTTAACTCTCAAAAACCTTTTGAAAGAAAAGATAATCATAAGACCGATCCACACATAAATACAGATGATTTTTACCTTAGAATAACCCAAAACATTCTTGAAAATAATATTTATTCTGATATTATGATAGTGTCATGATACAAATAAATAGAAATATAGTAGAATGCTTGCATCTCATGCTCTAAATACATAGTATAAAATCAAAACCGCGGGTGCTTGTTGGAGATTGGATTCCGACTATGACAAGGTACAGAGCCACCTGCCGATAGTGTATCTGTAACGAACCAAAATTTTTAATGATCAGAATATAATAAAAATTCAATTTTTCTTGAATATCAAATGAATTTGATAAGATATAAATACAAATAGTATTTTAAAAATATTATATACAAGTTGAATAAATATTTTGTTTTGATTTATTTTGATGTGAATGACTTATTTTAAGATCATATCTAAGATTTTTTTAAATAAATATTTTCAATATTAATAAGTAATAATATTATGTTTTATTAAATAATATATTTCAATAAATTTTTGTTGTGTTCTAAACCCTTGTTCTTATTTGTTAAGATAATATGAATTTTTTTTAAAAAAAATCTTAAGTAATATTTTGATTTCATTCATAAGTATTGAAAATTTGCCACATTTGTAAGTGTAACTAAGATATAACTAAAAATAGAAATTAACAACTAAATAAATAA
Source organism: Allium sativum (assembly GCA_030737875.1). Lineage (NCBI taxonomy): Eukaryota > Viridiplantae > Streptophyta > Magnoliopsida > Asparagales > Amaryllidaceae > Allium > Allium sativum. The sequence goes on from CM060917.1 coordinate 12,249,336, forward strand.
ATGATTTATGTCAACATGCATTGGCTAAAAAATTTAATAAAATTAGGTGTCGTCTTATGTGGCTACATGCATGGAGAGGGTTATAGGAGGGAAGCCAAGTGTCCTTTAATTAATTAATTAAATATATTTTTTAAATCCTATACAAAACCCATTTTTTTCTTTGGTCTCAAATCCTACGACCTCTGCCTTCTTCTCCTTTCTCTGTTTCATGTTCCAGTAAATGAAATCATACTTCCCACTTCAAATAAAAATCAAAATCTCTCAAACCATTCAAAATTTGTTCTGACTCCAACACGAAAGTTGTTCGTGTTCTCATTTTTGATTTTTAGAATTTAACGGATCAAGTTTTCGTTGAGAGTGGAGGAAGAAATCGATCAATGACAGTGAATGGAAGAAATGGGTTTCAGATCTTTGGAAAATAATATCTCAAAATCCGGGAAGAGATAGATCGCGCCGTCAGCGCCGTTGCGATCAGCAATTGACGTAGTATTTTTTGTGAGAGTTTGAGGAGTTTTCGTGTCAATGATTTGAATTGTTCAAAACTAGGTTATAGGATAATCGGGGAATGGAGCGACGATTTGAGAAATGAAGCATAGCATGATGATGAGGGAAGAAGGAGCTTCGACGTGGCATTTTTCGGTGGATTTCGAAGCAAATAAGTGTCGCACCTTTTTAATGGAGCGAATGCATTTTTCCCACTCCAGGTTTCTGTCGAGGCACATCGGATTTCGAAGGAGGTTGATGAGTCGATGGAGGATGTGTGCAGTTGAACGAGGAGGTGATGAGAGGTAGGTTGGTGGTCTCGGATTCGGGTTCGGTGATGAAATTGGGGCGTGCATGTGCACCATCGTGCGTGTGATGTTGGGTTCCATGAACGTGAGAGTGAGAGGAGAAGAAGAAGAAGGATGAGGGAGGTACGGGCTTGGTTCGGTTAAAGATGCATGGGCTGGGCCTCCTTTGTGTTGGGTAATAAATTTACTTTTATTTTTAAGTTAAAATTAGTTAAACTTGATTTGCTAATATCCCACTCGTTTTAACTCAGATTTAAACACCGTTGGATGCGTTAGAATCATATCGAGAAATATAATCTAATTATACATAGGATTGGAATTTTAGCTAAGAAAATTCTTATGGAAATTAAAATGAAAGTCTGTACATATATATATAGTAAACAAGCGTTGCTAATTCGATTTTATATGTATAAAATTAGCAGAGATCATTTGCTGCTAATGGGAAATGGGCTGAAAGCTATACGAGTAGCAGTGTCAGTGTTCGTTGGCTTGTTCGTCCTAGTAGCGAAGTTATGGAGCTATTTTGGTGAGAACAATTAATTTAATTCTTTATTTAATTCAGTAATTATCGAATAATTATAATTAGATGAGAATGATTATAATTAGTTGTTGATTGGATATGGATGCTCTTGTGTGAATGGATGTGCATGTAGTTAGATGACACTGAACACTAGAAGCGTTATTGACCGCAACGCTTGTGCACAGCTGAATGGTTGTTATTGATGATGATTATAATGTATGATCATCTAACTTATATGGTTGATTTATCTTGTTTGCATGATGTACACACAACACTATGGTTGTGAAATCATACAGATAGTCGATTCAATTCTCCTTCCATATAATGAAGATTTATCTTTTCAAATGTTAAAAATTATTCTCTTAAGCCAAATTTTGATTTGGAAGAACTTTGGAAATTTTAATAAAATATTTTATAATATTATAACTGACCATTCTAGGATGACAGAGAGGATAGTGTCTAGCCTTGGGTTTGGAAATCTAGTTTCCTGCTCTCCGTGGCTATCCCTAACTGGTCCGACGGACGGGATGGTTAATTAAAATATAAGTTGAAATTAAAATTTGAATTGTTTAAAAGTTTGAAAACCAATTCGAATTTAAACTTATAAACATCGCGTAGTGACCACTTATGAAGTTTCAACTTAAATTTAAATAAAAAGGGTTTTTGAATTCTTATGGTTACAATTTATTTAAATTTAAATTAAGATTCGAAATTATGAAATGATTTTTAGATTTAACTAAGTAATCGGTTTTAAGAATTAGTTATGTTGAACTTTTAAATTCAATTCTAATGGATTTGAACGAATTTATATTTGGTCGATTTATAATGCGCAACGACGCTGCAGTTCATAAATAGCGATTCCAATTTTAAATGGTTATACCCTGATGATTTGAAATCGATTTGACTTGAAATAAGAAACGTTGATTTTCAAATATTAACAGTTTTGAATAGAGAAGGAATTTTCAAATTCAACGTACGATTTTCAAGTTATATTTGAAAACAATTTAGAAAAGGTCGCCGTACGTGCATTCGACGACCATAAGGGAAAATCAAGGAAGACAAGTTTTAAAATTTAAGGAACTTATCTTACTTTATTTGTTTAAGGCGATTAGAATAGAAATTCGAATTTTTTAAATCTACTTGATTTAATGGCTATTGCAGCATTTTAGTAGCATTTTCAAATGTTATTATCATTTTTCTAAAGAGAATTTGGCAGCGCTTTCAATAACATTCCAAACGTTATTATCATTATTCAAAGAGGAATAGGTTTGGAAATTTTAAATAGCGAACTGTTATTTCAAATGGTGAAATGGATTGTAAATGGTTTGAAAAGGTTTTAAGTGAATAAATATGGAATCATTTATTGATTCTAAAAGTTTGAGTTTAAAAAAGAAATGAGTTGGAAAGAGTTTGTGTCGGATATTCGATATGTAGTTCCAAAGTTGAACAAATACTATCAGAACCATTAGAAAATATTCACATCAAATTATGGTAGTGTTTGTCAAGTTGAGTATTTATATCGAATATAAGTCAATTAACTCTATCAAACTTATATTTGAACATAATTTGTTTGGATTATAGTGAATTTAATTGTAATCCAAATAAAGCTTGGTAAGTTGGAAGATGTAAGGAAAGGAATAAAAATGTACGTTCTAAGCGTAAGAATTTGAAAGGTATGTTCAAATAAAAGGATTGATAAATCGAATATTGGGTTTTCAAATAAAGGGTTAAGATATAAACGGAATGTATGATCAATCCAACCTTGATTTAGAAATGAATGGATAACGATTTGGAAGGGAATTTGAATTGAGAACCTGTGTGGTCCATAACCATTGTTTTATGAATACGCTTATTACTTGGAAATACCGGGATCGGATTTAGGTCCGAAAACCATTCCAAGTAATAATACGACGCATGAAGCAAAATTCAAGACTTGGAATCGACGAGTGAAGACCGTGGTTCTTCACATCGAACGGACTGATTGCTGATTGGTTTCTTTACTGATAGCTATAGTAGAGAGATGCCCCTATTTCCGGAGTGGCAGGAAGTCCGAACGTATGGGGAGAACTTTCGGATTTTGTTCCGTTCGGACCCAGGACTGACTTGTATGGATGGTGTGTCTGACATTGAAATTGACCCCATAGCACTGATCTCCGTTAATATATATCGGCTCTGTGGAAAATATTTTATCCTCATCTCTAAGTCATATGAACTTAGAGGGTATGCATTGATTGAAATCAGCGATATGTCGTGAATTGTCCATGTGGCATACCCGAGTTATGAACGAGCTAGTGATGATCAAGGCATTGCTTTTCCAGGCATGCTTTATGTATGACATGACATCGACAAACCTCACACCCCGTATGATTAGAAACTGGCGGTTAGGTTGTGTATATATATATGAATTGATGATGACCGCTGCAGCAGTGGGAAACCACTTATGAATGATGGAATAGGGTACGTTCGGGGGGCCGTGTCTGGTCGAAAACCGTTGATCTGCCTCGCGATTTGTATTGGTGTCCGCGTCTGGATGAAAAACCCGCGATTACATTTCGTTTGTGTTCCGATTGATCTTTCGTGCCAGGAATCATCAAGTTGGAAACCCAAATCTCCAATACGAGCCATACGATTTTGATTACATATATATATGACGACATAATATAATGGGGTATTATGCCGTCTAGGAATAATACATTTATTTGCGAAATTTTTTCCACACTATATATATATGTATTGTAGCATTGGAAAAGAATTTTACGTATGAAGGCATTTTTGGTAATCATAAGATAAAACTCGCCCATATGGTGTGCGCTTGCATTGTGTGATGTCGGACGAGCTTATGATAGCTTCATTTTCAAAAGGTCATTGCGTATTTATATGCACGGGTGTTCAAATGGAGTAAACCCGTTCCGCGTTAGCGGCGTGGTCCGGTGAATTTCCCAACTTTAAAATTAATCATAAAAACAACTGTTTTATGTTCTAACACCAGTCCCATGACTGACCTGGAGTTTATTGTTCCTTCCTAAACTCTGGGTGCCTATTAATTTTCACACGGGACAAGGCCTAGCCTTATCCCCGGACTAGTGAAGGCCCACGCCATTCACACATCAATCAAATCAATTTCATTTCACCAAACAATTCAATTCAAACCAAAGAATCTAGCCAACTACACAACCAAACAATTTAACAAACAAGCCATCCATGGTCTATGGATGACGGGTGTCGGGTGCTACTAAACACCGTCTGCATCCTAGTATATATATATATAACTAGAAAATTAAATCAAAGAGTGAGAAATTCTCACCAATAGCTATCCAATCATCTTGACTCTTCTTTGATAGAAATCTTCTTCGTTATCTCATTTTTGTCATCTTCGTTGCTGTAACTACATATGTAAAAATCAAATTTTTACTTCGTTATTCAATATATAAAAATCGAATTTTTATCTCACTATACAATATAAAAGATTCGCCTTTTCAAATATAAAGATTTCACCTTTCTATAGAAAAAATATATTTCACTTCATTATAAAAATCAAATTTTTATCTTGCTATCGTATTTATAAAAATCGAACTTTTTACTTTTGTTATTCAATATATAAAAATTGTATTTTTTATGTACAATAAAAATCTAACTTTTATCTTCATGAAAAGATTATATTTTCATAACTCTACCTAAATAAAAATTATATTTTTATACTTCTAAAAATATAAAAACCATATTTCCAATATTCTATATAAGTAAAAATCATATATTTTTTTTCTTCGTTATATAAAAATTATATTTTTATACTTCTAAAAATTATTTCATACCTTTACAATTCTAAGAATCATAACTTTTCATTTGTTAAAAATCCAACTTCTCGTTTATAAAAATTCAAACTTTCCCACAATGGTTTTATTTTTCTAAAACTGAAAATTTTCAATGGCCTTATATTTTAAAAACTGATTTTCATTAATTTAAACTAATTATTTTAAATAAGCAACTAAATAAAATAAACGTAAAAACTTACAGTCAAGTTCGCAGGAGGGGGGGAGGCTGTGCTTCTTCGTCGGAGGTCGTGGAGGTGGAAGGGAGGGCGGAGGTCAGGCGGAGGGGGGGGTCGAGGTGAAGGAGTCACGGAATTGGGGGGGTGCGGCTGCTTCAGGCGTTGTGGGGGGCTCGGTTTCGAGAGAGGGCCGATGGTCCTCATGCTCGCGCGAGGCCGGAGGTTGGCCAGCGACGAAGGGGGGGTGGTAGCGCGCTAGGTGCGGCGGCGGCTCCGGGCTAGGTCGTGGGGTCTGCGGATTTAGGGCAAGGGGGGTTGTCGGGTTCGAATTAGGAGAGGTGAGAGGGAGTAGAGGGGCAGAGGAGGAGGGAGGGTGGTTGGGTGAGGTGCGCCGTCGATCGGCATTGGCCAGGCGGCGGGGAGGGCTGGGCGGAGGGAGGCGTCGCGGTCAACGGGGAGTGGGGGGATTTTCTTTTTTTTCTGAAAAGTGAAAGAGAGAGAGGGAAGGGTAGTGGTAGGTTAATATATATATATATTTATATTTAATCCATTTTTTTTTATAAAGCAACTTTTTATTTCGAACTCGAAATCGAACCCACTGACTGTTGCCCCAACTAATTACCCCTATTCCGAACACAATGGGATATGTATCGCAAGCTGATTTGATCGTTTCGATCGGTTTTCATCAAAATCAAAATATGAATCTATATATTGAATTTGAACGCACATTTCAATTTACCAGGGCCACATACTAAGCAGAAAAATTCCAGAAAAATATTTTCTAGCTTCGTATTGACAACACGGTCCTAACAAAACTAGTTTCGTCGAATACTGAGATTGTTTGAAAAATGGCCAATTTCCAGTCGATTAAAATCAACTGAAACTGGTCAAACGCGTTTTCCTTCGCCACGCTCACATATTGATTCGAAAAATTATGAAATTTGGAATCTAGCAATAATTTAACACTGCGGATCCAACAGAAGTGGTTTCGTCGAAATCCGAGGTCGCTTGCAAAATTCCCATTTTTAAGGGCCTGAATTCCATAGCGACTATTCAGAATTTTCAACTGGACATATCTTTTGATTCCCGCTATGAAATTTTGATTTTTCGGATTCGTTGGAAAGATATTCTCAATTAGATCCTAACGTTTTTTGTTTCACTAAAATCCGGATTGTTTTGCACTCGGTACATTCAATTGAAGTTTGAAATCAAATTATCGAACTACCGCGCCATTTTCAATTCCTTTTATAATTATATATAATTAATTATATTCTAACAACGACGTATATAATATATACGTTTGAATTATATTTGAAATAAATTTCTCGTCGATATTATTTAAAATAATTCATTTTAAATAGTCAAAATTCGCTAAAATTGCCAAAATAAAAATTTTAAACTGGCCCAGATTTTCGGGTTGTTACAATCTCCCCCACTTAAAACTTTTCGTCCCCGAAAAGGAACAAAGTCGAAAGTGGATTGATTAATCAACTCTACGTTCGATCTGGCTTCCCTTCTCTAACTTTTCAGTTTCTGAGAATTTTCAAATTCTTCAAAATTTTGGCTAACACCCTAAATTTTCGAAAAATTTCGCCATAACCTCCCCTGCACCGGGAGCCACGGGAAAATCCCGAAATTGCCATATAGGCCTTCTGATCTCAAAAAAAAAAACCAATAGGCTCATAAAATCATCATCACCCAAACAAAACAGTAAATTATTGTAAACATGTACCTATTTGTCGGGCAAACAAATTTTATTCTCTGCTCTAGCCTCCTTGCTATGACCTGTTCAATGTAAGTACATGTATATGCAAGCAAATGCGACCAAATTTCAATAATATTCAATATGTGATTCAATTAGGCATAATGGTTCAAAAATTATCAAACAAATAAACAAACATCAAAAACATCAATCAATTAGTGAATTAGAGTTTTAAATTCATAATTTTGATACATATACAAAAATCATGTTTTTGATGCCAAATCACAACAATAGGCCCTATCTAATTTTGGTTCTCACACCAGTCAATAGGAAATATATAGAAAGTTCACTTTCGTCACTCGAAAATAAATACTGGAGACAGTGCCCCATCACCAGAATTATCCCCGAGCAACTAGAGTATGATTCTATAACCATCCAGTACATTAAAACTTCGAATACACGTTTGCAAGACATATATGCAAAATCTTTATATATCGGATTTGTCCCGATCAATATAGAATAAATAATCAAATACGAATAGTTGATTTAGATTTCAAAACAAAACTTGTTTTTACTTTAAAAATATACTCTTCACACTCGTTCTAGGATACTACTAATCCCATCTCTAACGAGTTATCCTCATTGGATATTACTAATCCAATCATCTGATGAATTCTTTCGTTCGGTTCTAATGTGTCTGGTTCTCTGAGCTTTGTAAACCAAAGCTCTGATACCATGGTGAAATGACCCGAACTTCCCCGGTCTCCGAAGAGAAGAGAAAGAACGAATTGTTTTGAGAACACGACAAACTAGAACGCATACGGAAGAACATTTCACTGTATATCACAACAATGCATCAGATTACAAGAATATGCAGAGTATAAACAAATAAATATTACACAGAAATATCAGAGATTTAAATTACATTTAAATACATCGCAGCGGAAAATAATACAATACACAACTAAAAGGAGATATACGGATACAAAGCTTTCCGGATATCGTTCCAGCTGTAAACCAGGATCCTATGAATATAAATCTGCAAAACCAAAACTACTAGCTGCCCGTGTCAAAATAAGGGCACCCAGAGTTTAGGTTAAAACAATAAACTCCAGGTCAGTCATGTGACTGGTGTGAGAACTAAAACAGTTATTAATCTTTATTTTTAAAGCTAGGTAAATCAAGGGACCACGCCGTATAACACGGAACGGGTTTCCTCCCAAGAATACCAGTGCATAAAACAAACAACGCAATGCTAAATAAATAAAAATGAAGCTGTTATAAGACCCAGGTCCTATCACACAATGCAACGCAAGCCGGGGGATAGGGTTTTCCCTTATAACAGCCAAAGAATGCTTGATACGTTTTAAAACAAATCATTTGATACTATTATAAGTGCATAGTGTTTAAAACAACTTCAAATCATAAGTATCAATCATAGGCGGCATAGGTACCATATATCATGTCGCCATACTAGTTCTACAATTAAAACCGCAAATGTCACGTATTTGGAAATTGGATTTCCATCTATGAACCGAGGCAAGGGATCGTCCTCTACCGATTTGAGATAATCTAGCCTACCATGTCTCAGGATCAGAACGCATCGACCCTTGGTGCGACAGGGCCGGTCCACCGATGTGGATTAGACGAAATCCTGAACACTACATCTCCCCGCCCTATGGGGCGCAAATGAGCCAACGAATGACTCCATCGGACCCGGATCATCCGATCAAACCGAGGCGCCTCGCAACAGCAACAACCACACAGGTGAAAAGTATATAAAGGTCAGGGCTGGTAGGTCACTAACACCACCCTAGCTAGAAAGAAACGCATGCCCTCCCTGAGGTCCTCTCCCGATTTTGGTTCACAACCGGGGTGCGAGGCTCACGAATTCACGTTACACAAAGCTGTGCCACATAGGCTGTGCTTTGATCATCACCACAAGACTTTGCTTTTCAACAGAAGCCTCAATCAATTGCCACTTAGGCATGCCACACAGGCAATTCACTCCATGCGTTTGATATCCATCAATATATAACCCCTGAGCTCGTATGTCTCAGAGAAGGGCGTTAAGCAAGAGAATAAATTCTCCGCCGCAAAACAGATATATATTTAATAGAAATCAATCACACGGACTAAAATCCAATGTCAGACACACAGTCCATTTACAAGTCCGTTCTGGGTCTGAACGAAACCGGAGGCACCTAGTACCCCGCATATCCATCGATCTCCAAATACGTCTTGACGATCACCAACTGTTTCCATCTTCTTGGGTGTACAGCCCAATCAAGATCATCATTAATCACCCAAACGACGTGAAGACTTCCGGTCTTCAACCACCGTCTTCATCTTCGACTTATCGTCGTATCAGTTATTCAGAATGGGATAAACCCGGTCTTTACGAATAACTCGCGTATATTTTAAATAAGTGTTACACAAACACAACATACACCTTATTCCAATTCATCAGTCACTAACCGTAAATTAACAAGAGAATAATTCCCCAAATATTAACCCCGAAGGCCGAAACCAACATCAGATCAATATCCAGAAAACCATTCTGCTTAGCTAACCGACAGTTAGTTTCTAAATTTCACATTCATAGGGAAAGGTTCCCATTAATTTTATCAAAGATAAATCATTAAAATTTATTCTCTAATCTTCTTTTGAATTTCGATTCAACTAGTCGGGATTAACGAACCTTACCGAAGTAATCATTTGTTTTAATTTCCCAACCCCAACCTATTAATCCCATGAAGTAAAACTGGTCCTACTTTATATCTAACACCACGGTGTTATCGGTAAATTCAATTACCATTTCACGTTCAAATCTAATTAAAGATTTAACTATCGCCTGGAGCAAAACTGGTGATACTCCATTCTCGATCATTTCAATCTAATTAAAGATTCATTAAAACTCCACTTAGTTTTAATCTTTAACTGGGTTAAAGAACCAGTGTCATTTAAAACACAGTTCACGATAAACCCAAAATCACATTCCATTAATTATCGGGTTAAAGAACGAGTGTTATTTAAAACACTGCCCACGATAAACCCAAAAATCAATATCAATTCAATTCCAATTAAATATTATTTAATTGGTACACTTCATTAAATCCAAATAAAAAGATTTAATCTTTTCTCAACTGGGTTCAAGAACAGTGTTAGTCAAGACACCATTCATGACAAACCCAAATCACATTTGATATTAAATACAAGGCTCTGAATAGAAAATATATCGGCTTATATTCAATATCAAATTCTACGACCAACAGATATCGTATTGGAAATAACGATATATATCTATATCTTTCAAATTTCCATAACAACATCTGTATAATAACGAAATCCAACATCGAAATATTCCGAAGACAATTTCGATTCAAATCCATTCCAATGCAATCATTGGAAATTCTGGTTATTTTCAAAACCATTTCAAATTCAATTTATTTATTTAAAAATAAATAGAATTATAATTCTAGTTCAAAACTAGTTCATTTCGATAAAAATCTATTTTTATCTTTTCCGATATGGAGTTTTTCATCCCAATTCTTTCTAAATCATTTCTTAAGATTTTACACAAATTATTACTATTTTTAATAATTTTATCAAGGCCCGTACAGTCGATTTCCATCAACGGCCATCGAACTGCACTTACAGCGACCTTTTTCAAATTTGATTTGGACATAATTCCAAATCCAACCGTTAGATTTCTAATTTCTAATGATCGTTAGAAAGCTCTTTTCGATACGAACCCAACGGTTCCGGTTTTAGGAGAATTCGACGGTCGGATCTCCCGTAATATCCGTTCGAAGTCAATGGTCGAAATTCGCGAACTACCGCGGCGCGGCGCGTTCTATTCAGGCCATTATATTATATATATATTATATATAATATATACTTCGTCGATTTCTATTTAAAACGAAATTTATAGATTGTTTTAAATTCGTTTTCAAAACGTTTTCAACTTCATTTTCAAATTCAAATCAAAACTGAATTTTCCCTTTCAAATTCGGTTTAAATTCATTTCAATATAGTTCAAATTTCAAATCTATTCAATTTCAAATCTATTCAATTTCAAATCTATTCAATATTCATTGAAGAATGAATAAAATCGATATAAATATCGTTCACGTCAAAATGGCGTCAATCTAATCAATACGGCTTCATATATTCCTATTTTCAAATATTCTTTTTCAAATATTCTTTTTAAATATTTCTTTTTCAAATATTTCTTTTTCAAATATTTCTATTTTAAAACTGAGGCCCAATCAATTACCATATAATGTTAATTATATGGATTTTCTACAACACATGTATATATCAACAACGATGAATAATCAACCATCATCCAAAGTGCATTCTATACTGTATAAGCATCAAATATAAATATTCAACGCTTATAATAGCCTGTCAATCGATCGATCGACATACAACTAAACAATCGGGATTAGTGTGCGTCAAATATCATCCCAATACCCGTGTGGGGTTTCAAGCAATCAAACATAGATTTTTATTTGTGCAGTTGGGCGATGTGTAAAATTTATCGTCCCAATCAATGTCCTTCAAATAGGCGTACATAAACAAACCGTCCGATTTGTAAATGAATATTTATTTATTCACATTCACGTTAAAAATTATATTTTTAACGATCAAACTATTTTATTCAACATATGAATTTTCTATTAGATTCATTTATTAAATAAAATGTTATCTTTATTTTTCTAACTTATTTTTAGAAAATTTCGGCGGCATAACGGCACGATACTAGAAACGGGACAAGGCCTAGCCTTATCCCCGGACTAGTGAAGGCCCACGCCATTCACAAATCAATCAAATCAATTTCATTTCACCAAACAATTCAATTCAAACCAAAGAATCTAGCCAACTACACAACCAAACAATTTAACAAACAAGCCATCCATGGTCTGTGGATGACGGGTGTCGGGTGCTACTAAACACCGTCTGCATCCTAGTATATATATATAACTAGAAAATTAAATCAAAGAGTGAGAAATTCTCACCAATAGCTATCCAATCATCTTGACTCTTCTTTGATAGAAATCTTCTTCGTTATCTCATTTTTGTCATCTTCGTTGCTGTAACTACATATGTAAAAATCAAATTTTTACTTCGTTATTCAATATATAAAAATCGAATTTTTATCTCACTATACAATATAAAAGATTCTCCTTTTCAAATATAAAGATTTCACCTTTCTATAGAAAAATTATATTTCACTTCATTATAAAAATCGAATTTTTATCTTGCTATCGTATTTATAAAAATCGAATTTTTTACTTTTGTTATTCAATATATAAAAATCGTATTTTTATGTACAATAAAAATCTAACTTTTATCTTCATGAAAAGATTATATTTTCATAACTCTACCTAAATAAAAATTATATTTTTATACTTCTAAAAATATAAAAACCATATTTCCAATATTCTATATAAGTAAAAATCATATATTTTTTTCTTCGTTATATAAAAATTATATTTTTATACTTCTAAAAATTATTTCATACCTTTACAGTTCTAAGAATCATAACTTTTCATTTGTTAAAAATCCAACTTCTCGTTTATAAAAATTCAAACTTTCCCACAATGGTTTTATTTTTCTAAAACTGAAAATTTTCAATGGCCTTATATTTTAAAAACTGATTTTCATTAATTTAAACTAATTATTTTAAATAAGCAACTAAATAAAATAAACGTAAAAACTTACAGTCATGTTCGCAAGAGGGGGGGCTGTGCTTCTTCGTCGGAGGTCAAGGAGGTGGAAGGGAGGGCGGAGGTCAGGCGGAGGGGGGGTCGAGGTGAAGGAGGCACGGAATTGGGGGGGGGGGGGTGCGGCTGCTTCAGGCATTGTGGGGGGGCTCGGTTTCGAGAGAGGGCCGATGGTCATCATGCTCACGCGAGGCCGGAGGTTGGCCAGCGACGAAGGGGGGGTGGCGCGCTAGGTGCGGCGGCGGCTCCGGGCTAGGTCATGGGGTCTGCGGATTTTGGGCAAGGGGGGTGGTCGGGTTCGAATTAGGAGAGGTGAGAGGGAGTAGAGGGGCAGAGGAGGAGGGAGGGTGGTTGGGTGAGGTGCGCCGTCGATCGGCGTTGGCCAGGAGGCGGGGAGGGCTGGGCGGAGGGAGGCGTCGCGGTCAACAGGGGGGATTTTCTTTTCTTTTTTTCTGAAAAGTGAAAGAGAGAGAGGGAAGGGTAGTGGTAGGTTAATATATATATATATATATTTAATTCATTTCTTTTTATAAAGCAACTTTTTATTTCGAACTCGAAATCGAACCCACTGACTGTCGTCCCTAACTAATTACCCCTATTCTGAACACAATGGGATATGTATCGCAAGCTGATTTGATCGTTTCGATCAGTTTTCGTCAAAATCAAAATATAAATCTGTATATTGAATTTGAACGTGCATTTCAATTTACCAGGGCCACATACTAAGCAGAAAAATTCCAGAAAAATATTTTCTAGCTTCGTATTGACAATACGGTCCTAACAAAACTAGTTTCGTCGAATACTGAGATTGTTTGAAAAATGGCCAATTTCCAGTCGATTAAAATCAACTGAAACTGGTCAAACGCGTTTTCCTTCGCCACGCTCACATATTGATTCAAAAAATTATGAAATTTGGAATCTAGCAATAATTTAACACTGCGGATCCAACAGAAGTGGTTTCATCGAAATCCGAGGTCGCTTGCAAAATTCCCATTTTTAAGGGCCTGAATTCCATTGCGACTATTCAGAATTTTCAACTGGACATATCATTTGATTCCCGCTATGAAATTTTGATTTTTCGGATTCGTTGGAAAGATATTCTCAATTAGATCCTAACGTTTTTGGTTTCACTAAAATCCGGATTGTTTTGCACCCGGTACATTCAATTGAAGTTTGAAATCGAATTATCGAACTACCGCGCCATTTTCAATTCCTTTTATAATTATATATAATTAATTATATTCTATCGACGACGTATATAATATATACGTTTGAATTATATTCAAAATAAATTTCTCGTCGATATTATTTAAAATAATTCATTTTAAATAGTCAAAATTCGCTAAAATTGCCAAAATAAAAATTTTAAACTGGCCCAGATTTTCGGGTTGTTACAGATATTCATGTAACTCTGATGCAATATTGTTCTTGAGAAATGAAAAGTTCTGTTATTTTGTTCAATGTATGTATGTACCCATAACAATTCGTCTTTATGAACGGTTTAAGTGGGTTTAATTACCGGCGAGAACCGGGCAAAAAGGCTGGTCGTTACAGTTGGCATCAGAGCTTTGGTTATACAAAGCTTTGGGTACGACATATTTTGAATAAAAGATAGGACTCATCAGAGTTATAATATCTCATTAGAGATAGGGTTAGAAATGCCCTAGAATGAGTTTTTGGAATATTATGTCGAGAGAGCGTATTTTGAAATCTATATAAATTATTTTGAAACTAGGTAATCATTTTGAAAATGGCTATTATTTTAAAATATAATTGAAGATAAAGGTTTTGAGTATTGGATTCGACGTCATGATTAGACTATTGAGTATGTAAGGATTTCGAATATACGCCTGGCCAGTGTATATACAAAGTCCTGTATATACTAGACAGATGTAGAATCACACTCAAGTCGCTCGGGGATGATTCTGTTGATGATTGCAGCATCATCAGTATTCATTTTCGAGTTTCGAAGGTGGGATGACTATATAATTCCGATTTAAGCGTCGAGGAATACTTAAATTCATCAAACTAAGTATTTTAATGAATAAACCTTAATAAAATGGTTTGGTAAATTAATATAGAAATTTAATTTAGGAAAACAAACAAGAGGTCTTGAAGGGAAAGACTGAGAGTAGCTTAAAATACTTCAATACTTTTAACCCTTGAACCCTCGAAGGTGGTGAACAATAAGTGCTCAAATAATTGAAGGATATTTTAGGAATAAAACTCACTTAAAGAATTAGGAAATAAATGTTTGAAAATGCACGTAAGAAAGATATTCTATCCATATCTCAGATTTACAAGAATAATGGATCAAAGTATAACTAACATTTGAATATGAATTTTGTAATCTAATAGGTTGTAATCAGAGAAGATATCATATTCCTCGATGAGTGTAAAACAATAGAATTTAACCTATACCTAAAAGGAATGGTGAACGATAAATTACAAGTTAAAATAATTTGCTTGGAAGTATATTTTAGCAAAGCGAACTCCTTAAGGAATTTAAAGGTAATTTGACTTAAGCAAGAAATTGTTTAAAGGATGATTTAAAATATAATTAAAATTTTAAGTGGGGGAGAAAACCACTCTTCCCTATTGAAATAGTATGAGTAAGCCAATTTGAATTATCTAACAAGAAATTTCCTAAGACACAAAGGAAATATTAAAATACGATTTACCTTAATTGAATTATCCGTAGTCGTATCGTTAGGTGCACTCGATTTATCTATCTTGACCAACGCTAGTTTCTTTTTTGAACCAATTGTTCTTGAAGAGCATCATTCATACCTTTTGTCCTATGAACTTAGTTAAGTGATTTGATTCGAACCCTTATTCGGATATTGAACTTTTGTCTATAACTCGTCTCGAGCACATACAATTTGATTTGTCGAATAAAGCCAAGGTTAAATTCAAACTAGAAATAGTGATCTATTCTAATGATATGTTGATGAAATCTCAATAATTAAACATTGCATGGAAATTGAAAGCGTTTGAAATAGAGGGCCTAACTGGTGCAAGAAATTTGGATTCGTGAATATTAGTTGATTTTGTAAATTAACTTCGAATGCTTGAATAAATGCTTGAAACAATACTAGTTTGAAAATATGCCGAAATCAGAGTAGCGTAGCAGAAGCGTGGTGTTATTTGAATAGAACTGATTTTTCCAACTAGTTAAATGAAGAAAATTGTCCATACAAGCTTCAATATTTGAGAAAGGAAAAAAATCGACTTAGAATTTTTTTTTTTTTTTTGAAATGCCTGAATAAGGTCCTTGATTTCGAAATTTTGAAAACATAACTTTGTATGTTTGAAGTTGAAATTTTATTCACAATTGAATGACTTAAAAATAAAAGAAATTTCGACAACTTGAATCCCGATATTTTGAAATGTTTAGAAAACAATAAGTATTTGTAAATAATGATTTCGAAATGATTTACAACTTCGGGATTTGAAGATGATTTGGATTGTTCAAGTAACCATGACTAAAACTGGGTTGAGATGAAAGATTTGATGTCGTGCGATGGGTGATACTCAGTAGCCCTGTCATGAGGATGAACTTCTCGAACTAATTATATATGGATTTCATTATAGTATATTTGAAATTTTGAAAGCAAATTTTATTTGGAAATCCTGAAGTTAAGTATGATATTCTATATGAAAGGAATATGTAGTATTTCAATGGTTTGAAATGGAAATGGGATTCTAAGTCCGAGAAATCATCTTGAGTTTTCTAAAAATTGAAAATTTATAGGTAAGATTTCTTTTACTTATGAATAATTTTACGAACTCTCCTTTTCGAGGACGAAAAGTTCTTAAGTGGGGGAGATTGTAACGAACCAGGATTTTTAATGATCAGAATATAATAAAAATTCAATTTTTCTTGAATATCAAATGAATTTGATAAGATATAAATACAAATAGTATTTTAAAAATATTATATACAAGTTGAATAAATATTTTGTTTTGATTTATTTTGATGTGAATGACTTATTTTAAGATCATATCTAAGATTTTTTTAAATAAATATTTTCAATATTAATAAGTAATAATATTATGTTTTATTAAATAATATATTTCCATAAAGTTTTGTTGTGTTCTAAACCCTTGTTCTTATTTGTTAAGATAATATGAATAATTTTTTAAAAAAAAAAATCTTAAGTAATATTTTGATTTCATTCATAAGTATTGAAAATTTTCCACATTTATAAGTGTAACTAAGATATAACTAAAAATAGAAATTAACAACTAAATAAATAAATGATTTATGTCAACATGCATTGGCTAAATTTTTTAATAAAATTAGGTGTCCTCTTATGTGGCTACATGCATGGAGAGGGTTATAGGAGGGAAGCCAAGTGTCCTTTAATTAATTAATTATTATTTTTTTAAATCCTATACAAAACCCATTTTTTTCTTTGGTCTCAAATCCTACGACTTCTGCGTTCTTCTCCTTTCTCTGTTTCATGTTCCAGTAAATGAAATCATACTTCCCACTTCAAATAAAAATCAAAATCTCTCAAACCATTCAAAATTTGTTCTGACTCCAACACGAAAGTTGTTCGTGTTCTCATTTTTGATTTTTAGAAGTTAACGGATCAAGTTTTCGTTGAGAGTGGAGGAAGAAATCGATCAAAGACAGTGAATGGAAGAAATGGGTTTCAGATCTTTGGAAAATAATATCTCATAATCCGGGAAGAGATAGATCACGCCGTCAGCGCCGTTGCGATCAGCAACTGACGTAGTAATTTTGGTGAAAGTTTGAGGAGTTTTCGTGTCAATGATTTGAATTGTTCAAAATTAGGTTTTAGGATGATCGGGGAATGGAGCGACGATTTGAGAAATGAAGCATAGCATGATGATGAGGGAAGAAGGAGCTTCGACGTGGCATTTTTCGGTGGATTTCGAAGCAAATAAGTGTCGCACCTTTTTAATGGAGCGAATGCATTTTTCCCGCTCCAGGTTTCTGTCGAGGCACATCGGATTTCGAAGGAGGTTGATGAGTCGATGGCGGATGTGTGCAGTTGAATGAGGAGGTGATGAGAGGTAGGTTGGGGGTCTCGGATTCGGGTTCGGTGATGAAATTGGGGCGTGCATGTGCACCACCGTGCGAGTGATGTTGGGTTCCATGAACGTGAGAGTGAGAGGAGAAGAAGAAGAAGGATGAGGGTGGTACGGGCTTGGTTCGGTTGAAGATGCATGGGCTGGGCCTCCTTTGTGTTGGGTAATAAATTTACTTTTATTTTTAAGTTAAAATTAGTTAAACTTGATTTGCGAATATCCCACTCGTTTTAACTCAGATTTAAACACCGTCGGATGCGTTAGAATCATATCGAGAAATATAATCTAATTATACATAGGATTGGAATTTTAGCTAAGAAAATTTTTATGGAAATTAAAATGAAATCCGTACATATATATATATATAGTAAACAAGCGTTGCTAATTCGATTTTATATGTATAAAATTAGCAGAGATCATTTGCTGCTAATGGGAAATGGGCTGAAAGCTATACGAGTAGCAGTGTCAGTGTTCGTTGGCTTGTTCGTCCTGGTAGCGAAGTTATGGAGCTATTTTGGTGAGAACAATTAATTTAATTCTTTATTTAATTCAGTAATTATCGAATAATTATAATTAGATGAGAATGATTATAATTAGTTGTTGGTTGGGTATGGATGCTCTTGTGTGAATGGGTGTGCATGTAGTTAGATGACACTGAACACTAGAAGCGTTACTGACCGCAACGCTTGTGCACAGATGAATGGTTGTTATTGATGATGATTATAATGTATGATCATCTGACTTATATGGTTGATTTATCTTGTTTGCATGATGTACACACAACACCATGGTTGTGAAATCATACAGATAGTCGATTCAATTCTCCTTCCGTATAATGAAGATTTATCTTTTCAAATGTTAAAAATTATTCTCTTAAGCCAAATTTTGATTTGGAAGAACTTTGGAAATTTAAATAAAATATTTTATAATATTATACCTTACCATTCTAGGATGACAGAGAGGATAGTGTCTAGGCTTGGGTTTGGAAATCTAGTTTCCTGCTCTCCCTGGCTATCCCTAACTAGTCCGACGGACGGGATGGTTAATTAAAATATAAGTTGAAATTAAAATTTGAATTGTTTAAAAGTTTGAAAACCAATTCGAATTTAAACTTATAAACATCACGTAGTGACCACTTATGAAGTTTCAACTTAAATTTAAATAAAAAGGGTTTTTGAATTCTTATGGTTACAACTTATTTAAATTTAAATTAAGATTCGAAATTATGAAATGATTTTTAGATTTAACTAAGTAATCGGTTTTAAGAATTAGTTAGGTCGAACTTTTAAATTCAATTCTAAGGGATTTGAACGAATTTATATTTGGTCGATTTATAATGCGCAACGACGCTGCAGTTCATAAATAGCGATTCCAATTTTAAATGGTTATACCCTGATGATTTGAAATCGATTTGACTTGAAATAAGAAACATTGATTTTCTAATATTAACAGTTTTGAATAGAGAAGGAATTTTCAAATTCAACGTACGATTTTCAAGTTATATTTGAAACCAATTTAGAAAAGGTCGCCGTACGTGCATTCGACGACCATAAGGGAAAATCAAGGGAAGACAAGTTTTAAATTTGAAGGAACTTATCTTACTTTATTTGTTTAAGGCAATTAGAATAGAAATTCGAATTTTTTAAATCTACTTGATTTAATGGCTATTGCAGCATTTTCAAATGTTATTATCATTTTTCTAAAGAGAATTTGGCAGCGCTTTCAATAACATTCCAAACGTTATTATCATTATTCAAAGAGGAATAGGTTTGGAAATTTTAAATAGCGAACCGTTATTTCAAATGGTGAAATGGATTGTAAATGGTTTGAAAACGTTTTAAGTGAATAAATATGGAATCATTTATTGATTCTAAAAGTTTGAGTTTAAAATAGAAATGAGTTGGATAGAGTTTGTGTCGGATATTCGATATGTAGTTCCAAAGTTGAACAAATACTATCAGAACTATTAGAGAATATTCACATCAAATTCTGGTAGTGTTTGTCAAGTTGAGTATTTATATCGAATATAAGTCAATTAACTCTATCAAACTTATATTTGAACATAATTTGTTTGGATTATAGTGAATTGAATTGTAATCCAAATAAAGCTTTGGTAAGTTGGTCGATGTAAGGAAAGGAATAAAAATGTATGTTCTACCCGTAAGAATTTGAAAGGTATGTTCAAATAAAAGGATTGATAAATCGAATATTGGGTTTTCAAATAAAGGGTTAAGATATAAACGGAATGTATGATCAATCCAACCTTAATTTAGAAATGAATGGATAACGATTTGGAAGGGAATTTGAATTGAGAACCTGTGTGGTCCATAACCATTGTTTTATGAATACGCTTATTACTTGGAAAGACCGGGATCGGATTTAGGTCCGAAAACCATTCCAAGTAATAATACGACGCATGAAGCAAAATTCAAGACTTGGAATCGACGAGTGAAGACCGTGGTTCTTCACATCGAACGGACTGATTGCTGATTGGTTTCTTTACTGATAGCTACAGTAGAGAGATGCCCCTATTTCCGGAGTGGCAGGAAGTCCGAACGTATGGGGAGAATTTTCGGATTTCGTTCCGTTCAGACCCAGGACGGACTTGTATGGATGGTGTGTCTGACATTGAAATTGACCGCATTGCACTGATCTCCGTTAATTTATATCGGATCTATGGCATATATTTTATCCTCATCTCTAAGTCATATGAACTTAGAGGGTATGCATTGATTGAAATCAGCGATATGTCGTGAATTGTCCATGTGGCGTACCCGAGTGATGAACGAGCTAGTGATGATCAAGGCATTTCTTTTCCAGGCATGCTTTGTGTATGACGTGACATCGACAAACCTCACACCCCGGATGATGAGAAACTGGCGGTTAGGTTGTGTATATATATATGAATTGATGATGACCGCTGCAGTAGTGGGAAACCACTTATGAATGATGGAATAGGGTATGTTCAGGGGGCCGTGTCTGGTCGAAAACCGTTGATCTGCCTCGCGATTTGTATTGGTGTCCGCGTCTGGATGAAAAACCCATGATTACATTTCGTTTGTGTTCCGATTGATCTTTCGTGCCAGGAATCATCAAGTTGGAAACCCAAATCTCCAATACGAGCCATACGATTTTGATTGCATATATATATATGACGACATAATATTATGGGGTATTATGCCGTCTAGGATTAATACATTTATTTGCGAAATTTTTTCCACACTATATATATATATATATATATATCTATGCATTATAGCATTGGAAAAGAATTTTGCGTATGAAGGCATTTTTGGTAATCATAAGATAAAACTCGCCCATCTGGTGTGCGCTTGCATTGTGTGATGTGGGACGAGCTTATGATAGCTTCATTTTCAAAAGGTCATTGCGTATTTATATGCACGGGTGTTCACATGGAATAAACCCGTTCCGCGTTAGCGGCGTGGTCCGGTGAATTTCCCAACATTAAAATAAATCAAAAAAAACAATTGTTTTATGTTCTCACACCGGTCCCATGACTGACCTGGAGTTTATTGTTCCTTCCTAAACTCTGGGTGCCCATTAATTTTCACACGAGCAGCTAGTTGTTTAGTTTTGTAGCTATGATTCATTGGAGCAAAGTTCGAAGCGCTTTCTGAGTTGGCGTCCACGCTAGGGTTAAAGTTTCCGCTGTAACATATGTTCTTCCGCTGTAAAGTATATATGTATGTGTAACTCTGATATTCATGTAACTCTGATGCAATATTGTTCTTGAGAAATGAAAAGTTCTGTTATTTTGTTCAATGTATGTATGTACCCCTAACAATTCGTCTTTATGAATGGTTTAAGTCGGTTTAATTACCGGCGAGAACCGGGCAAAAAGGTTGGTCGTTACAGTATCTCTAGAGGGGAATACACTGGGTTCAACAAGAACGTCTTGCAACCCAGCCTACACACGACCGACCACTCATTTCGCTTGAGTGTATCGAATATATTGTCACGAACGATTGGGAACTATCCACCGTTTCCCGAAAGGGACAGCATTGAAATATTTAAGAAGCAAAAGGAATTTCTCTAGATAAGTGACAATACACCCTAATGGGAGTGACACACATAGCCATGCTGCCTGCCTGATTTTTTTTATTGCCTGGTTGTGAGGCTAGAGGCTGAACTTACCTTTGGATATAAAACGTCTTCATTCACTTTGAATGCCACATCTTCAAAACCCGTCAAATCACAATTTGATTTCCTCAAAAATACCATAGGTATAAAGATAAGAGAAACGAATTGCTCCACCACCAAATGTAAATACATTTGAAGAGATCAACTTACATAATTCATTAGGCATACTCTGTCAGACATTCGTCCATACAAGTTGCCCTGGGACGGGACAAACCGGAGGCACTATTATGTAAATCCATCTTAGGTAATATCAACCTAGGATCGACAGAATAGCCCTTGCATAACACCGTCTTTAATGGTCTTCAATAATCTCTGACTCGAAACGTATATCGAATCGAAGTGGAATTTAGATTCCGGTCTCTTCGAGAACGATAGCGAAAGGTCTATATTTGATAGTCGATTATTTAACTATCAAATATAAAATAAAATAGACAGATTTATTTCCATTGGATCTGCTAAGCTTCTTTACGAAGTATTTTAATTATTTAATTTGAAATATCCACTTATTCATGTAATTATCAAAAACATAAGTATTATTTAACTTAGTGAATTCTTTTTACGAATATTACGGGATAATCTCACTCTTGAATATATGTTTTCATAAATGAAAATGATATCTAACTCTAACACTCATTTTGAATACAAACTAATACTATCTATCTGATATCGTGAAATCGTTCAAGTTAGGGTATTTTAATTAACTTCAGACCATGAGTCAAATCATTCTTATTTTCGGGATTCGTAAAAGTTCGGTATCCAAAATATTCGAAAATCCAGACTTTATTAATTCATTTAATTTTAGATCTTGAATTATTTTGAAACCATGTTGTTGTTTTGAAAATATTCATCAGGTTAACTTGGGTATTAAAACAAAGGAAAATAAAATGACTCAATCCCTTTACCTGTTAAATTACCTTTAAAACTCAATTAATTAAGAGATTAACTAAGTTGAAACATTTTTATTGAATAGCTTATCCAATATTAACTTCGCTATTTAACTGCACAATTAATTAACCAAGATCCATTAATTAAAATATTAACTAACTTTTAATAAAAAGGACTACTATGCTTATAATTATTTGTTAAAACAATTTCCACTAAATTAATCGAAAAAACAGATTTATTTAATAACCCATTTCTATGTAAACAGTTGATTTAGATCGACCTAAAACCATTTGATAAAACGATGACAATTATTTCTCCTTTTCAAATTAATTAACAACTTAAAACAATCCCCCTTTTTACTGTTTCTTAAAACAATTCATTCAAATTATTAACAACTTTGGTAAATTTCTGATTTACTTTACAGAAAATGTCACTTAGTAGTCCCATAGTGTACAGCAGTTCTTTTAATATACGATATTCCAGTTGTTAACCCAATTTACACAAACAACCGTATAAATGTGATTTGATATTTTTAACTGATAATATAATATCTCAACAGCACACTGATATAAACTAATATAATAGCATAATGTTTTTTATTACTGCCAACAAGTTGTCACAACAATTTTGTCAATTCAATTTATAGTGGAACGGTGTTGGTTTCCACTAACAGATGTCAATACAATATAATTACGATTAACATAATTAAACATAACCCAATCAATTAAAATATTTGATTGAACAATGAATTAAAAATTTCTGATCAATTCGTAACAATTATGCACTAATGTAGTTCAGCGACAAAATTTACATTTATTATACTATAAAGGATTGTTGTAAATAACACTCATTTTAATTATTTAATACGTTGATTTAAATTAGATTCGAACTGTTAAAACTTGACAGCTACGTCGAATTGCTTATGGAATACCTTAACGATTATGACTATCCTGCCCACGAAAATCTATTCGAATACATCTTCATTATTAACTTGTATATATTCACATCCATTTGTACGTATATTTAAATACCATTTTGGTTTTAATTTAAACATAACCGTTTCCCTTATTTTATTTTCATCTTGGCGCTTTCAAAGCACAATTATTTGGGCCTATTCCGTTTTTATTTCCTTGAGCGAAGTTAAATAGTGAAATGTTTCCCTTTTATTTGTCAAATCCTATTCCTTTGACTTATCAGCTGGTTTCCATATGTAATAACCAGGAAAATACGAGCCAATTTAAAAATTTTAAATTGGACATTTCAAAGGAATTTGAACAATTGAAATAGAATATTTCAATAAAATAGTAAATTAGAAATAGTGAGTCAGTTTGAAAATTTGAATTCAAACTTTGACTGACTGTGCAGGGTGGAAAATATAACGGATTTTAGTGAAACCAAAAATATTTAAATGTGTTTATCAATACCTTTCTAACGAATCTGAAAAATCGAAGTTTCATAATGGGAATCAAAAGTTATGGCCGAATGAATTTTCAGAAAGGTCGCTATATAGAATATATAGCCCTCGAAAATTGATATTTTGCATACGACCTCGGAATTCGACGAAACCACTTTTGTTGAGTCCGGGATATCAAACTATTGCTAGGTTTCAAATTTCATAATTTTTGAAGCTAGTATGTGAGCGTGGCAAAAGAAAATGTGTTTGGTCAATTTCTGTTAAATTGGATCGACCAGAAAATGGCCATTTTTCAAACGATCTCAGAATTCGACGAAACTAGTTTTGTTGGGACTGTAGTGTCAAAACATAGCTAGATTAATTTTTCTGGAATTTTTCGAATCAGTTTGTGGCCCTGGCAAATTGAAATGTACGTTCAAAGTTAAAAATTAAATGTTTTATACTTTAATTTGAAAAATAACTGACTGTAACAGTCGAATTGGCCAACGAAACATATCCCATTATGTCCGGGATGGGGGTATTTATCCAGGGACGACAGTCGTTGGGCTTGAAAAGGAGTTCGTTGGTGAAAACCCTAATTTTCTGAAATATATATATTTCGGCGAATCAGAAAATTCCATTCATTATTTAAAAATAAAAAAAATAAAAAACCCCCGTAACCGATGAACGAACGGCGAAACCCGTTCGATTCTTCCCTCCTCGATTGTCGCCGCCTCCGCCACTTCTAGGCGCCGCCGCCACCACCGTTCGCTTCGTCTCCGCCTCCTCTTCAAATCTGACCCCAGCACCCCCTCCATCGACGCCTCCTCTGCCAGAATCGAGCCCAGGAAGTCCGAAGCTTCCCATCGCCGCCGCCGCTCCGATCTGCCACCGTGCACCACCAAACCACCATCGACAGGACCACCACTCGAAGCTCTTCCACGTCAGCACCCCCGATCGTCACCACGTGCCACAGATTTCGCCAAAACCTCAAACCTAGTTTCGAACCAAATAGAAAGGTGAGTCCTTTTTGATGTCTGCACTTTGAAAAATCATAACTTTTTGGTGTGTTGACGAAATTCGATGAAACATAAAACACCGTGACCGCAAGGAAGCTCTCTACCACATAGAAGAAGCCGCGGATTTTTCTGAGTCATCTACGATTTTTAGCACTCCGAAAACCAATGTGAGAAATCTAAATTAAATAAATTTGAATGGACAATGTCGTGTATAAATTATATAAGCGAAATATAAATTACACACGTGTTGTATACCTCATGTACATGCGTGGTGTAAGCTATATAAGCGAAGTATGAATTTTACATGCATAGAATAATTGATATATGTGTTGAAATGCAAGTGAAATATAGCAATTATAATATATATATATATATATATACATATACTCCCCTCGTCCACAAACCATGGACGATATTTATTGTTGTGAATTGGTGTGAAATATTGGATGAAAAATACGAATGGTTGAATAATTGTTTGTGGTTGATATTGTTTGATTGTGGTTGAAAAATACCCATTGGTGATTGAAATGAATTGGAAATATTTGTGGAAATAAAAATAAACATGCCGCCTGCGTGCGAATTAGATGCATGAATCCCCATTGTCAAAAACCGCGAGGTTTTAAGTTAGAGTGAGGAGCCGTACTAGGGACGGTGCCGGTTTTAACTACCCTACCGTTATGCTGCCGAAATTTTGAATAATCTTTAAGTGTTAGAATTATTTTCATATGTTGAAATTATCTTCATGCGTTGAAATTAAACTCATGTGTTGAAAAATATCCATGTGTGGAAATGTTCTTGTGTTGAAAAGTGATGTGTGAAAATTAAATTCATTTGTGAATAAATGAAGTGTATAAATAATAAAAATCACATTTTTATAATATATATGAAGTAAGTAAAATATTCGCCTTATATATAAATAGTTTCAACAATAAAAATTCCCTCTTTCTAATATTAACAACATAAATAAAATATCCATGTATGGAATGGCTCATGTGTTGAGAAGTGTGTGTAGTGGAAAAGTTCATGTGTTGAATAAATAGATCGAATAATAAAAATTACATTTTTATTGAAACTATGAAGTGTTGAAAACATCCATTTGTCGAATAAATATTTTAAATGATAAAAATATCATTTTTATCATATATGTGATATGCTAAAGATATGCGGACGTTGAAATAAATATTTGTGAAAGAAATATTATTTTTAACATGCATAGGAACTAAATAAAATAGTCATGTGTTGAGATATATTTTAGTTCGCCAAAATTATCATCTTTGAAATGGAAGTGTTAAAAATAGCCACTTGTTCAAATAAAATATGCATGAGTTGAAATATACATTAATTAGCTAATGATGTGATTCTAGCCTATGCATGCAACATTAGAATGAATGGTGTTTTTAAACCAAAGTAAATCAAATATGAAGT
This sequence comes from Allium sativum, assembly GCA_030737875.1. Lineage (NCBI taxonomy): Eukaryota > Viridiplantae > Streptophyta > Magnoliopsida > Asparagales > Amaryllidaceae > Allium > Allium sativum. The sequence goes on from CM060917.1 coordinate 12,276,013, forward strand.
TGGATGGAAAATGATAAGTGATAAAAATTGTATATATGTACATGCATATTTATTGAACAGGTTATAGCAAAGGGGCTAGAGAAGAGGAATAAAATTTTGTGCCCGACAAATAGGTACACATTTACTGTTTTGTTTGGGAGATGATTTTATGAGCCTGTTGGCTAGTCGCTTGGTTTTTTCTTTTTCTTTTTGACATGAGACGCCCGTGTGGCTATTTGGGAATTTTCCCAGCCCCTCCCATACAAAGGAGGTTATGGCGAAATTTTCCAAAATTTAAAGGCGTTAGTGAAATAATTGAAGTGAAAACGATATAGGAATTTTTGAATGAACTATATTTATATAAATATATAAATATAAATAAAATTAAAATGAAACGTGGCCGTGCAGTTCGTGTTTTGAAACCGTGATTTCAAACGATTAGTGCGGGAAATCCGACCATTGGATTTTCCCGAAACCGCAACCGTGGGGTTCGCCTTGGAAATATCTTTCCAACGGCACCAACTTTGTGAAGATCCGACGGTTGGATTGTCTGGAATGTTTAATTCAAATCTGAAGAAAAACAGCGCCAGAAACGATTATATTTATATATATATATATAAATATAATTAAATTAAATCGAATAACGACGCTGCAGTTCGTAAATTGAAATCGTAATTTCAAATGGCTAGTGTGGAAGATCCGACCGTCGGATTTTTCCCAAAACTGAAACCGTTGGATTCGTTTTGAAATGATCTTTCTAATGATATAAAATTTGTGAAGATCCAACGGTTAGATTTCCAGATATGTGTAAAACAAAATTAGTGGAAAGCAGCGCCAGTGCATCGACACGACCTAAAACGTCGTTTAATTAAATAGGGCCGTTTTAAATTAAATAAAAATGGCGATATATCGTTATAAAATACTATAGACGATATAGAGTGGAAATAAACCAATTTTGTTGTGTTTTCTTGATATGTGATGGTTGAATGTATTTGACATGAGAATTATAACTAAAGAACTGAAATGTGAATGTTGAATAGTCCGACCATGTGATAAATCGTTTTGAAGATCTAAATATACGTGGGTTATTTGAAAAGGCCGAGTTCATCTCATTTCAAATAATCGATCGACGTTGAGAAGTCGAAGAGTCGAAGACGGCTGAAGACCGACGATCTTCACATTGGATGGATGGGCGCTACCGATGCTCGTGATTGGAGTAGCTACCATGAAGGAGCTGAAGTAGTAGCCGTCCAAACATACTGTTGATGGTACGGATATGCGAGGAATTGGTGCCTCCGGTTTCGTTCAGACCCAGAACGGACTTGTAAATGGACTGTGTGTCTGACATTGGATTTTGTTTTGTGCTGATTGATCTCTGTTAAATATATATCTGTTTGGCGGCGGAGAATTTATTCTTTTGCTTAACGCCCTTCTCTGAGACGTACGAGCTCAGAGGTTATGTATTGATAGAAATCAGTCGCATGGAGTGGATTGCCTATGTGGCACGCCTGAGTGGCATATGATCAAGGCTTCTGTTGCAAAGCAAAGTCTTGTGGTTGATGATCAAAGCATGGTCTGTGTGACATAGCTTTGTGTATAACGTGAATTCGCGAGCCTCACACCCCGGTATGAGTCAAAAACGGGAGAAGGACCCAAGGAGTGCACGACGTTTCTTTCTAGCTATGGTGGTGTCAGTGACCTCCCAGCCCTGACATTTATATCTACTTTTCACCTGTGTGGTTGTTGGAATACGAGGCGCCTCGATTATAGGTCTGTAAGAACCGGGAAACGTGTGTTCAGGAATTGCCACTCCTCAAAAGTAAGAGAGGACCGACCTTGGAGGATCCAGGGATTGCTGTGTGCGGTCCCGAGGCATTTGCTAGAGTGTCTCGAATCGGAGAGGAGCTTGCCCCTTGCCTCGACTCATGAAGGAATCCTATTTCCAATACGAAATATGCGGACGTGATTGTATTACTAGTATGGCGACATAATAGATGGTAGCTATGCCGCCTAGGATTGATATTTATGATTGAAATCACTATTGAAACATATATGCACTAGTAATAATATCCAACACTTTTGTTTTACTCGTATGAAGCATTTTTTGCCATTATAAGGTAAAAACTCTATCCTCCGGCTTGCGTTGCATTGTGTGATGGGACCTGAGTCTTATAATGGCTTCATTTTATAAAAAGGATTGCGATGATTTAATCATTTACTTTATTTCATGCACTAGCACTCATTGGAGTAAACCCGTTCCGCGAAAGTGGCGTGGTCCTTTGATTTGCCTTATTATTGTTGTTAATAAGTTATGTAGATTTCTCATACCAGTCCCATGACTGACTCGTAGTTTGTTGCACCTTGCAAACTCAGGTGCCCTCATTTTCTCACGGGCAGCCTAGTTACAGGTTTCTGACGCACTTTTGGCTCATGGCGAGGCTTGACTACACCGGGCTGACTTGGATTTTCTCCGCCATTATTGTATCTATATTATGATCCCGCCATTGGCGATGTAGACTGATATTTATTTTGTGTACTCTTTATGTATGATTCCGCCTCAGGCGATGGTGACTGACTATGTATCATTATGCACTAAGTTGTATCCTGTACTGTGCTTCTCTGATGTAATGATGTCTATATGATTCCGCTGTCATATGTGTGTAAATTATTCTATTTTCTGTTTATGCTATTTTCTGTGATCTGCTAATGATGATTAATGTGTTATATTCCAATGATTATCCTTAACACCGTGTCATGGGCTTTTGGGATCGTCACACCATAAGTGCTTAAGAATCCCCTTATCGAATAAAATGGTATTCGGCAACTTTTATGTATTATATTCGTAACAAAAATTTTTAAATTCTTTTAATTGAAATTTGGGCCAAAGCCCATTAACATTGATACACGCCTCCCCCATTTTAAAATAGGTCCTTCCGCCCCTTTTCTTTTCTTCTGCTTTGTTTCTTCGTGTAGCAGCTTCTTTTCCACCACCCCTTTTTCCCTTCTATCGCATGCCTTCACTTCTTTACCTACTTCATACTTTACCCCATCGCACAGCTCCCCGTTTTTTCGCGCATGCAATTCTCCTTGGATCCACGGTTTGAATATTTTATTATATTTATATTTATATGTGAGCTAACGGTTTTATTTCCAGCAATGGATCTTGGGTTTTGTAACTATGGGATTCCTTATTTTCCCTTATCCACACAGGTTTACTCACGTTGTTTACCAAAAAGCTGCTGCGCGATTTTTCACCGACCCGAAATTCCTTCTTTCTTTTTTTCGAGTCTTTCTGCTCTTATGTTCTCTTATTTTCATTCAATTTCCTATTGTTTTTTTTTCTTTTCTTGCCTAATTAAAACTAAGGTTTGAAACATATGTTTGGCTAATAAAACGAGGATGGACCTTCTGTCTCTTGCCATTATCTATCTTCCCTTGTTCTTCCAAATGCACAGTCGTACACCGTGCAAATGTATCCCCAACACTCCGGCTACCTCGCCTCCGCAACACGCAAGAACCCACTTGTGTTTGTTTTAGAAATTTGATTACTGGCTTTATCTGGTATGAACTTAGAAATCTATCTCGAGCCAGTACCCTTGGTTGTTTAACCCACATTTGACCATCGTACCATCCACTTTCTTCATATGGAATCACTGCTGATTTTAGTTTGTCGTCAACATAACTCTATCCACCCTTACCTTTCTTATTTCATCTTCAGGAAATCTTAAAACAAAAACAAATGCAAAATCCGTGCATACACAGCTTCATAAATCCGTGCATACACTGCTTCATACAAGACAAAACGCGACTTCCCTAAAGGTCTACCCTCACATCATTGCACCCCCAACGCTCCTGTATACTTACACCACAGCTTGTATACTCGCATATAAGCTCATACATGCACCTCCTACACACAATGTAAGGGTGTATATGCACAGTTCACTACCTCAAAGGTCACATAAGTTATCTAATTATAATTATCATTATATATATTTATTTTCTTCATGATTCATGTTTACTTCATTCATGCCATTTAAAATTGGAAGACATAAAAAATTATGGCTCGGTTTAATAATTGGGACAACAAATTACCCTTTAGGACAAGCGGCAGAACTACTATTTATAATCATTACACAATTTATGCTATACTGGTTGTTAGTTTATCATATGCTTAGCTTTTAACCGATTAGATAAAATTTGTGCAGACTTTTCTTTTTAGCAGGCACTAACATAAAATTATTTCGAGCAAACTAGTTTTATAAACAACAGTGTCTTGTATTTATTCAGTTATAGGCTGCTGTCTATTTTGTCTTTCCATTCATTTCAGTTTTAACATATTTAGAAATCAATATATTCATCTTGGCCCTTTCAAAGCACAATTATTAGGGCCCATTCCATTTTTATTTCCTTGAGCGAAGTTAAATAGTGAAATGTTTCCCTTTTTATTTGCCAAATCCTATTCCTTTGACTTAACGGTTGGTCTCCATAAGTGCTTAAGAATCCCCTAACCGAATAAAATGGTATTTGGCAACTTTTCTGTATTATATTCATAACCGAGAATTTTTAATTCTTTTAATTGAAATTTGGGCCAAATCCCATTAACATTGATACGCGCCTCCCCCGTTTTAAAACAGGTCCTTCCGCCCCTTTTCTTTTCTTCTACTTTGTTTCTTCATGTGGCATCTTCTTTTCCATCACCCTTTTCCCCCTTCTACCACCTTCCTTCACTTCTTTATGTACTTCTTACTTTACCCCGTCGCACAGCTCCCTTTTTTTTCATGCATGCAATCCTCCTTGGATTCACGGTTTGAAGATTTTGTTATATTTATATTTATATGTGAGATTACGGTTTTAATTCTAGCAATGGATCTTGGGTTTTGTAAATATAGGATTCCTTATTTTCCCTTGTCCAAACAGGTTTTCTCATGTCGTTTACCAAAAAGCTACTACGTGATTTTTCACTAACCCCAAATTCCTTCTTTCTTTGTTTCTATTCTTTCTGCTCTTACATTCTCCTGTTTTCTTTCATTTTCCTATTGTTTTTTTCTTTTCTTGCCTAATTAAAACTAAGGTTCGAAACGTATGTTTGGCTAATGTAACGACCCGTATTTTTACGGGTAATAATTTATTTATTTAATTATTTAAAATAGTGATTTAGGGAATTAAATCATTGTTTTAAATAAAGTGAATATTTAATTAAATTTAAATAATATAATAATATATTAAATTCAGAAATAATCAAAAATAGTGGAAGTCACAATATTGTGTGAATTGGATTATTTAAAATATATAATTCAGTTTAGAGTTGAATTGTATTCACGAATACATTATATAAATGAAGTTTGAACGTATGATTATATTATAATTAAAATCGAGCTCGAAATAGCACGGCAGTTCGCTATTTGGCGATTTGAACTTCGACTGAATGTACAAGATTCGTTTTAAGTCGGATTTCTGTGAAACAAGAAACGTTAGGAGCTGGTGAAGTATATTTTTCTAATGGAAGAGAAAAATCGGAATTTCATTGTGTAGATTTTTATTTATGTCCAAAACAAATTTTAGAAAAGTAGCTATGGAATTCCTTTATAATTTATAACGATATATATAAGGAATTTCAATATAAATTTGAATATCGTTTCAACCGGGATTTGAATATCGAGTTGTAAAATCCTAGTGGAGTTGTATGGTATTCTAGTGTGAATATATACGATAATATTTATTTATAAATATTTAATAATTTTTTTTGAATATATTTATATATTTAAATGGGTTATTTAGAGCTTTAAAAATAACCAGTTTTTCAAACGACCTCAGAATTCGACGAAACTAATTTTGTTGGATTTGTAATGTCAAATTATTGTTATATTTCAAGTTTTGTGATTTTTAGAGTCACTATGTGGCCATACGGATTTTTAATGTGAGAAACAGTCGATAATTGGACCTTTAAAAAATACGCTGTGTAACCAAACGGAGTCGGAATTCGACGAAACCTATTTCGTTGGGACAGTAATGTCGAACTGTAGCTGCATGTCAATTTCCATTATTTTTGAATATCGTGTGTGATCACGCGGATTTTTAGAAGGCTAAAACGAATATAAAATAATAAAAGAAAATATCTAAACTCATTTAGAGCCCAAAACAAAGGCCCGTATCCTCCTTCCTAGACACAACCGCAAGGTTTTAAACGTGAGAACAGAATTTCAAGCCAACACTTCCTTCACAGAAAAATCAAAAGAAAACCTGAAAACTTCCTCTTTAGAAAATTAGAAGAAATCAAAATAAAATTCTATAAATCCAGTAACATATAAATTTGAGATGTTGGGAACTTGTTCTTCAATTGGGTATTCTGAAACAAGGGTGCGATTGAAGTTCGGTTGTGCGACTTTTGTACAGTCAACCTATGGTTGGTGATTTTGAGGAATTCAAGTATGGATTCGAATTTTGAATATGATATTTGAGGTGTGGTCCGATTTAGCATTTTTTGTGGAAGTTTTGGGGGATATGGTGCCAAACAAGTTTGGTGGTGTGACTGTAGTTGTGCGGAGAGGTGCTGAAGTCGGTTTTTTATAGGGGATGCGGGATGAATATTGTTTGGTGAAGGAGAAGGGGGATTCAAAGAGGGAGATGTTGGTATTCTCTGTTTGAATTTCTATGACGGGATGAACGAGTTCGGAGGGGGGGAGATAGTGTGTTATGGACAGTAGAAGGAGCAGCGGTCTTGAAGTCTGAAGGGGGAAGATGGTATGGGCACAACTGGGCTTTGAATTGGTGATGGACCGGAAGAGAGGTTAAAGCCCATTTGAATATAAATCCATGTTTAATTTTAATTTAAATTAGTTCAAACTTTAAAAATACATATCTTTCTCGTACGATGTCAGAATTGGACGAAACTGGATCCGTTGGGATCTTATGGACGGACACTACACGATGGAACTGATTGGAAGTCCATCGGAGCTCGTTACAATTTATTTCAAAATAAATTGTCTGTCTGAATCAAGCGATGGTTATCGTTATTAACGATGATCGTCCAATGTGAGTAAAACTCACCAACTCTGAACAGTTATATTTTTCTAACATATGTTTAGAACTGATAATTATCTGTTGATTAATGTGTGTTAACTATTTGGTTGAATTGCGTATGTATTGGATGAAATTATGGATAACGATATTTATCGTTAATCAAATATTGATTCTGTTTATCAGAATATTTCATGTCGAAGTGAAATCGATGTTATTATATTGTTTAACATCTGTGGATGCAGGGAAACAGGTTGGAGGGATCCAACTGGATTCCTCAACATTTATTTTACTGTTTTTCATATATTGTAATATATGATGTAATATATAATCTATGTTGATCATGTGTGTTCGAATGATATCGATCATTGTTATTTGATGTTTTATATACCTAAGAAATATTGGCATGCAGAAAGGGGATTTTCAAAGTATATTTTGAAAATAAATTAGTGATATAAAATCAACGGATTTTATATAGAAAAGGGAAAAAAGGGATTTTATAAAAGGAAACAGTTATAAAATCAAAAGGGTTTTGAGAAGAAAATATTTATTGGAAATAAATATAATAAAGATCAAAAGGGAATTATTTATAAAATCAAAGGACTTTATAAAGAGGAATACTTATTGGGATAATAAATAGAAGTATAAAGGGATTATTTATTTGGGAAATAAATAAGAGTTATAAAGGAAAAATATTTGTGAAACAAATAGAAAAGGAAAATATTTGTTTGTTAAATAAATAGAATTATAAAAGGAATATCTATTTAGAAAATAAATAGAATAATTATTAAAGGAAATTTTCAATGTTATATTGAAAAGGAAATATTTATAAAATCAAAAGATTTTATAAAAAGAAATATTCATTTGTTAAATAAATAGAATTGAAAGGGAATAGTTATTTGTTAAGTAAACAAATAGAAAAGGAAATAATTCAAAGGAATAAATCAAAGGAGTTAATTCAAAAGAGTAAATCGAAATGAGTTAATCGAATATTAGTTATTTGATTAGAGTTAATCAAATAGAGTAAATGAGTTAGAGTTAACCAGTTAGAGTTAATAAGTTAGGGTTGACCAGTTAGAGTTGATCAGTTAGAGTTAACTTGTTAGAGTTAGAGTTGATCAGTTAGAGTTTACCAGTTAGAGTTGGAGTTAACCAATAGAGTAATTAAATAGAGTTAATCGAATTAGAATAAATCGATTAGAGTTAGTCGAATAAGGAGTTATCGAATATTAGTTATTCGAATCGAATAAAAAGGGGTGATTGAATCTAGTTATTCGAAAGGAGCTAATCGAATATAGTTTATTCGAATAGAGTCAAAGGAGTTATCGAATATAGTTTATTCGAATAGAGTTAAAGGAGTTATCGAATATAGTTTTTTCGAAAGGAGTTAAGTGAAAAGAGTTAATCCAATAGGGTTAATTGATAAGAGTTAATTGATAGAGTAAATTGAATAGAGTTAATCGAATATAGTTTATTCGAATAAAGGTTTTCGAATTTAGTTATTCAAAAGTGAGATTATCGAATATAAGTTATTCGAAAGGAGGTTGTCGAATATAGCGGATTCGAAAGAAAGAAATCGAATATAGTTTATTCGAAAGAGTGAGTTAATCGAATATAAGTTATTCGAGGTGAGTTAATCGAATATGATCTATTTGAAAAGAGATAATCGAATATAAGTTATTCGAAGAGAGAAAATGAATATAGGTTATTCGTAGAAGAGTTAATCAAATAGAGATTTCTCGAAAGAGAGTTATACGTCGAATTCAATTATATAAAAATTGGGAAAGTACTTATACTTTCCGGTGTTTAAATCAAGATTTATTTATTGATAAATCAGGTGTTTATGTATTTATTTACATTAGAAAATAAAAGTTATAATTGAAGGTAGATATTTTAGAAGTAGGGATTATAACGTTATCATTATAATCAAATGTTTTCAATAAAGAAGTGGATACGTAAATAGAATCCAAGAGTTATATAAGGGAGTTTGTTAAAGATTTAAAAGATAAACTTTGACTATTTCGAAGTTAAAACGTTGTTCAGTTAAGGTCTGAGAGGTAATTATACCCCAACTTGATTGACTTCCTTCTTAACTAAGGAAAGGTCTAAGGTTTGATAGTAAAGGATGGTTAAGTAAATTTAGTTAGTAAGTGTAATGGTTTGAATTGGCATAACGATGGTTTGTTTAAACATCTGCCTAAGTCCAATGTAAGAGTTTTGGAAATGTTTCCCAAATAAGAATCAGAAATGTTTTCTAATATAGAAAACAAGAAATGGAAATGTTTTCCAGTGTTAATAACATATATTTTCTAAATTTAGAAAATAAGAAATGTTGAATAAATGGAAACAGGAAATGACAAATGAAATAAATTAATGATAAATTAATTTAAAGGATAAAAGTTGATTGGTGATTGATCGATGTAATTTCCATCTGGAAATAAGATGTTGTTTGCACACGTGTTTTTCTTTGATAGTTAACTCACCGACTATCAAAGTTTTCGACCATTTTAACGTTGTTAAAATGGAGAGACCGGTTGGATTATTATCCGAAGAACCACTCCGTGTTGGCATAAGCGTTGCGAATCATATATGCTAAAGATAATTGAAGACGGAGTCAACTGCAAGGGCTGTTGTGTAAATCTTAGGTAAAGATTGCATAAGGTGGTTATACTGAATAGTGCCTTTGGTTTGTCCAGTCCCAGGACGACCTGTATGGAAGAATGTCCGACAGAGTATATTTAATAGATTGCGTAAGTTGATCTCTTCAAACGTATTTACGTTTGGTGGTGGAGAAATTCGTTTCTCTTAGCTGTATACCCGAGGTATTTTTGGGGAAATCAATTTGTGATTTGGCGGGTATGACGATGTGACATTAAAAGTGAATAAATGTGTGATCTGGCAGAGATAAGCGTGGCCTCTAGCCTCACAATTGGGAAATGACAAAAATCGGGCAGGCAACATGGCTATGTAGGTCGCACCTATTAGGGTGTATAATCACCTGATCTAGAGTTTTGTTTACTTCTAAAAATCTATAGTCGATATTGTCCCATTCGAGAAACGGTTGCTGATCCCAACAGTTGGTGATATACATTCGATACACTCAAGCAAAATGAGTGGTCGGTCATGCGTGGCCGGGTTGCAAGATGTTCTTGTTGAACCCAGTGTATTCCTCTCTAGAGGTACACTAGCGAAAGGCGGTTCCATACCTTGTCATAGTTGGAAATACATTACCCAATACGTGTTTGCGGTTTTGATTATGTACTATATATGTAGAACAAGAGATGGAAGTGTTTCTGCTAGTTGATTATTATATTGTGGTTAATAGACACTATTATAATATCAATGAGTTTTGATATAAAGATTATTTTGGATTCTCATAAGGGAAAAACCCGTTCCATTATATGGCGTGGTCTTATGAGATATCGTTTTATGGCTCAACCTGTTTTAAACTGTTTTACTCATACCAGTCCCATGACTAACCCGGAGTTTATTTTGTTTTGTTTTCCCTAAACTCTTGGGTGCCCAATTTTATACGGGCAGTCAAGTGGTCAGGATTTTACAGATATACTTGGAGAGCTTGGAGCAGGAGGCTTCAGGATTATATAGCTATAGTTATTTCCGTTGTGTTGTAAGTGTTGTACTTTGATAATGTTACTGTATACATATACTGATTTTATTTCAAGGCTACGTTATCTATTATATGTTATTCGTTCCGTTGTGAGATTCGTGTTACTCTCATGTTGTTTCTTCTTCTTCTTCTTCTTCTTCTATTCTATGTTTCTATCTTATCTATTCTCACCCTCTAACTTCTTTCATTAACTACCGGTATTTTTCGATGTTTGGTTAGTCGTCATTGAGTTTATGTCGATAACTAAAGTCGTTAAAAACCGGGTCGTTACAGTTGGTTTCAGAGCTTAAGGTTAAGTGAATTACCTTGCCTCTGTGGCGTGACTCAGTAGAGATAGGGTTAGCAATACCCTAGATTGAGTTTGAGTGTATACATATGAGTGAACGTATTTGTTATTCAATATAAAATGATTTTATATTATGGAGCTTTGTAGGTTGAGTTGTTTATGGGTTCTGATCGATCAGTTTGATCCACTGTATCGATAGGTGTTAATAAACACTCGAATACAATGGGTCGACACAATATATTTTGAAAAGAGGGTAAATGAAATAATTTTATCCAAATTATATTTTGATATAAAGGATTTATATCGGAGTGATTATTATATATTGGATATATTGGTTGTCATTATAATCGAGTAACATTATAAATTAAATGATTATTTAAATAGCCAATCAGAATTCATATAAGTGAAATACGTAGAATTAGATGAATTAAATCTGAATTTGAATCAGAATTGAAATAAAACCCTGCAAATTTGGAATAGAGTTTGTAAATAAAGTTGGATTAAATATATGTAAATTTTAAGATCCTGGGAGATTTTAAATTGTTTTACAAACAGTGTGAATGGTATTTTGAAATGAATCTCAAAATGGAAGTGTTTAGATATGATTTTGAAAGTGATATAGTATTGAACTCACTTCGATAGCTGGGAAATAACCCTGATAATGAATCGCGACATCATTAGTGTTCATTTCCGAGTATGTAAGTGACGGATTACTACCAAAGATTTTATTTTTGAATTGTTTTGAGAAAAACAAGTTGTTTGAAATCCTAAAAAGGAAAGTTTGATTTTGAGAAAAGAAAAGCTGTTTAAAACTCCAAGGAATAGACTGTGACTTAAAAACAAATTTAAACAAAAAATTGTGGAAATAAATTGGACTTGAATTGAAAACCAATTGAGTGGAATTTTAAATTCAATTAGAATGATATCGAGAAGATTGGATTTGTAAGATAAGGAGTTAAAATAGAACTGGTTTGGTAAAATCAAGATTTGGAATCGAGAATAAAACTCGGGTTTGAAATGATATTTGGCTCGGATATAAGCGAATGGTTGGGTTGGAGATGGCCTAGAGAGGCGAGTTGTAGTTGTACCGATTGACCAGTACAAAGGAGGTGCTGGCGAAATTTTTCGAAAGTTTCGAGTGTTAGAAAATTTTCAGATTTTTGGAAATTTTCGTTGATAGAAATAAATAAATATTTAATTGGAATTTATTTATTTCAGTCGAAACTGAAATGAAGAATTGAACAAATAAGTTCTAACCAGTCAATAGGATTTGTTTCCTACCTTAGCAATTTCGAGGACGAAATTATTTTAAGTGGGGAAGAACGTAACGACCAGTAATTTTACGGGTAATAATTAATTTATTTAATTATTTAAAATAGTGATTTAGGGAATTAAATCATTGTTTAATTAAATAAAGTGAATATATAATTAAATTTAAATAATAGAATAATATATTAAATTCAGAAATAATCAAAAATAGCGGAATTCACAATATTGTGTGAATTGGATTATTTAAAATATATAATTCAGTTTAGAGCTAAATTATATTCACGAATATATCATATAAACGAAGTTTGAACGTATAATTATATTATAATTAAAATCGAGCTCGAAATGGCGCGGTAGTTCGCTATTTGGTGATTTGAACTTCAACTGAATGTACAAGATTCGTTTTAAGTCGGATTTCTATGAAACAAGAAACGTTAGGAGCTGGTGAAGTATATTTTTCTAATGGAAGAGAAAATTCAGGATTTCATTGTGTAGATTTTTATTTATGTCCAAATCAAATTTTAGAAAAGTCGCGATGGAATTCCTTTATAATTTATAATGATATATATATAAGGAATTTCAATATAAATTTGAATATCGATTCAACTGGGATTTGAATATCGAGTTGTAAAATCCCAGTGGAGCTGTATGGTATTCTAGTGTGAATATATACGATAATATTTATTTATAAATATTTAATAAAATTGTTTTTAAATATATTTATATATTTAAATGGGTTATTTAGAGCTTTAAAATAACCAGTTTTGCAAGCGACCTCAGAATTCGACGAAACTAATTTTGTTGGATTCGTAATGTCAAATTATTGTTATATTTCAAGTTTCGGGATTTTTAGAGTCACTGTGTGGCCGTAGGATTTTTAATGTGAGAAACATTCGATAATTGGACCTTAAAAAATACGTTGTGTGAGCAAATGGAGTCGGAATTCGATGAAACCAGTTTCGTTGGGACCGTAATGTCGAACTGTAGCTGCATGTCAATTTCCGTGATTTTTGAATATCGTGTGTGATCACACGGATTTTTAGAAGGCTAAAATGAATATAAAATAATAAAAGAAAATATCTAAATTCATTTAGAGGCCAAAACAAAGGCCACCTATCCTCCTTCCTAGCCACAACTGCAAGGTTATAAACGTGAGAGCAGAATTTCAAGCCGCCACTTCCTTCACAGAAAAATCAAAAGAAAATGTGAAAACTTCCTCTTTATAAATTAAAAGAAATCAAAATAAAATTCTATAAATCTAGTAACATATAAATTTGAGATGCTAGGACCTTGTTCTTCAATTGGGTATGCTAAAACAAGGGTGCGATTACAGTTCGGTGGTGCGACTTTTGTACAGTCAACCTAGGGTTAGCAATTTTGAGGAATTCAAGTATGGATTCGAATTTTGAATATGATATTTGAGGTATGGTTCGATTTAGCATTTGTTTAGGGAAGTTTTGGGGGATTTGGGGTCAAACAAGTTTGGTGGTGTGACTGTAGTTGTGCGGAGAGGTGCTGAAGTCGGGTTTTTTGTAGGGGGTGCGGGATGAATACTGCTTGATGAAGGAGAAGGAGGATTCAAAGAAGGAGATGTTGGTATTCTCTGTTTAAATTTCTATGAAGGGATGAACGAGTTCGGAGGGGGGAGATAGTGTGTTATAGACAGTAGAAGGAGCATCAATCTTGAAGTCTGAAGGGGGAAGAAGGTATGGGCGCAACTGGGCTTTGAATTGGTGATGGGCCAGAAGAGAGGTTAAAGCCCATTTGAATATAAATCCATGTTTAATTTTGACTTAAATTAGTTCAAACTTTAAAAATTCATATCTTTCTCGTACGATGTCAGAATTGGACGAAACTGGATCCGTTGGGAATGTATGGACGGACGCTACACGATGGAACTGACTGGAAGTCCATCGGAGCTCGTTAAAATTTATTACAAAATAAATTGTCCGTCTGAATCATGCGATGGTTATCGTTATTAACGATGATCGTCCAATGTGAGTAAAAGTCACCAACTCTGAACAGTTATATTTTTCTAACGTATATTTAGTACTGATAATTTTCTGTTGATTAACGTGTGTTAACTGTTTGGTTGAATTGCGTACGTATTGGTTGAAATTATGGAAAATGATATTTATATATATCGTTAATCAAATATTGATTCTGTTTATCAGAATATTTCCTATCGAAGTGAAATCGATGTTATTATATTGTTTAACATCTGTAGATGCAGGGAAACAGGTTGGAGGGATCCAACTGGATTCCTCAATATTTATTTTACTTTTTTCATATACTGTAATATATGACGTGATATATAATCTGTGTTGATCATGTGTGTTCGAATGATATCGATCATTATTATTTGATGTTTTAAATGCCATAAGAAATACTGGCATGTAGAAAGTGGATTTTCAAAGTATATTTTGAAAAAAAAATTTATATAAAATCAATGGATTTTATATAGAAAAGAAAAAAAGGGATTTTATAAAAGGAAACAGTTATAAAATCAAAAGGGTTTTGAGAAGAAAATATTTATTGGAAATAAATATGATAAAGATAAAAAGGGAATTATTTATAAAATCAAAGGATTTTATAAAGAGGAATATTTATTGGGATAATAAATAGAAGTATAAAGGGATTATTTATTTGGGAAATAAATAAGAGTTATAAAGGAAAAATATTTGTGAAACAAATAGAAAAGGAAAATATTTATTTGTTAAATAAATAGAATTATAAAAGGAATATCTATTTAGAAAATAAATAGAATAATTATAAAAGGAAATTTTCAATGTTATATTGATAAAGAAATATTTATAAAATCAAAGGGTTTTATAAAAAGAAATATTTATTCGTTAAATAAATAGAATTGAAAGGGAATAGTTACTTGTTAAGTAAACAAATAGAAAAGGAGATAATTCAAAGGAATAAATCAAAGGAGTTAATTCAAAAGAGTAAATCGAAATGAGTTAATCGAATATTAGTTATTCGATTAAAGTTAATCGAACAGAGTAAATGAGTTAGAGTTAACCAGTTAGAGTTAATCAATTAGGGTTGACCAGTTAGAGTTGATCAGTTAGAGTTAACCAGTTAAAGTTGATCAGTTAGAGTTAACCAATTAGAGTTAGAGTTAACCAATAGAGTAATTAAATAGAGTTAATCGAGTTAGAATAAATCGATCAGAGTTAGTCGAATAAGGAGTTATCGAATATTAGTTATTCGAATCAAATAAAAGGGGTTATCGAATCTAGTTATTCGAAAGGAGTTAATCGAATATAGTTTAATCGAATAGAGTTAAAGGAGCTAACGAATATAGTTTATTCGAAAGGAGTTAAGTGAAAAGGGTTAATCCAATAGAGTTAATTGATAGAGTAAATTGAATAGAGTTAATCGAATATAGTTTATTCGAATAAAGGTTTTCGAATTTAGTTATTCGAAAGTGAGATTATCGAATATAAGTTATTCGAAAGGAGTTAATCGAATATAGTTTATTCTAATAGAGTTAAAGGAGCTAACGAATATAGTTTATTCGAAAGGAGTTAAGTGAAAAGGGTTAATCCAATAGAGTTAATTGATAGAGTAAATTGAATAGAGTTAATCGAATATAGTTTATTCGAATAAAGGTTTTCGAATTTAGTTATTCGAAAGTGAGATTATCGAATATAAGTTATTCGAAAGGAGGTTATCGAATATAGCGTATTCGAAAGAAAGAGATCGAATATAGTTTATTCGAAAGAGTGAGTTAATCGAATATGTTCAATTCAAAAAGAGATAATCGAATATAAGTTATTCGAAGAGAGAAAATCGAATATAGGTTATTCAAAGAAGAGTTAATCAATAGAGATTTCTCGAAAGAGAGTTATACGTCGAATTCAATTATATCGAATTCGGGAAAGTACCTATACTTTCCGGTGTTTAAATCAAGATTTATTTATTGATAAATCAGGTGTTTATGTATTTATTTACATTAAAGAATAAAAGTTATAATTGAAGTTAGATATTTCATAAGTATGGATTATAACATTATCGTTATAATCAAATTTTTTCAATAAAAAAGTGGATACATAAATAGAATCCGAGAGTTACGTAAGGGAGTTTGTTAAAAGATTTAAAAGATAAACTTTGACTATTTCGAAGTTAAAACGTTGTTCAGTTAAGGTCTGAGAGGTAATTATACCCCAATTTGATTGACTTCCTTCTTAACTAAGGAAAGGCCTAAGGTTTGATAGTAAAGGATGGTTACGTAAATTTAGATAATAAGTGTAATGGTTTGAATTGGCATAGGGATGGTTTGTTCAAATATCTGTCTAAGTCCAATGTAAGAGTTTTGGAAATGTTTTCCAAAGAAGAATCAGAAATGTTTTCTAATATAGAAAACAAGAAATGAAAATGTTTTCCAGTGTTAATAACATATATTTTCTAAATTTAGAAAATAAGAAATGTTGAATATATGGAAACAGGAAATGACAAATGAATTAAATTAATGATAAATTAATTTAAAGGATAAAAGTTGATTGGTGATTGATCGATGTAATTTCCATCTGGAAATAAGATCATTGTTTGCACACGTGTTTTTCTTTGATAGTTAACTCACCGACTATCGAAGTTTTCGACCGTTTTAACGTTGTTAATATGGAGAGACCGGTTGGATTATTATCCGAAGAACCACTCCGTATTGGCATAAGCGTTGCGAATCATATATGCTAAAGATAATTGAAGACGGAGTCAACTGCAAGGGATGTTGTATAAATCTTAGGTAAAGATTGCCTAAGATGGTTGTACTGAATAGTGCCTTCGGTTTGTCCAGTCCCAGGACGACCTGTATGGAAGAATGTCTGACAAAGCATATTTAATAGATCGCATAAGTTGATCTCCTCAAACTATTTAAGTTTGGTGGCAGAGGAATTCGTTTCTCTTAGCTGTATACCCGTGGTATTTTTGGGGAAATCATTTTGTGATTTGGCGAGTATGACGATGTGACATTCAAAGTGAATAAATGTGTGATCTGTCAAAGATAAGCGTGGCCTCTAGCCTCACAACCGGGAAATGACAAAAATCTGGCAGGCAGCATGGCTATGTAGGTCGCACCTATTAGGGTGTATAATCACCTGATCTAGAGTTTCGTTTACTTCTAAAAATCTATTGTCGTTGTTGTCCCATTCGGGAAATGGTTGCTGATCCCAACCATTGGTGATATACATTCGATACACCCAAGCGAAATGAGTGGTCGGTCATGTGTGGTCGGGTTGCAAGATGTTCTTGTTGAACCCAGTGTATTCCTCTCTAGAGGTACACTAGAGAAAGGTGGTTCCATACCTCGTCATAGTTGGAAATCCATTACCCAATACGTGCTTGCGGTTTTGATTATATACTATATATGTAGAACGTGAGATGGAAGCATTTCGGCTAGATGATTATTATATTGTGGTTTATAGACACTATTATAATATCAATGAGGTTTGATATAAAGATTATTTTGGATTCTCATAAGGGAAAAACCTGTTCCGTTATACGGCGTGGTCTTATGAGATATCGTTTAATGGCTCAACCTGTTTTAAACTGTTTTACTCATACCAGTCCCATGACTGACACAGAGTTTATTTTGTTTTGTTTTCCCTAAACTCTTGGGTGCCCAATTTTATATGGGCAGTCAAGTAGTCAGGATTTTATAGATATACTTGGAGAGCTTGGAGCGGGAGGCTTCAGGATTATATAGCTATAGTTATTTCCATTGTGTTGTAAGTGTTGTACTCTGATAATGTTATTGTATACATATACTAATTTTATTTCAAGGATATGTTATCTATTTTATGTTGTTCGTTCCGCTGTGAGATTCGTGTTACTATGATGTTGTATCTTCTTCTTCTTTTTCTATTCTAAGTTTCTATCTTATCTATTCTCACCCTCTAACTTCTTTCATTAACTACCGGTATTTTTCAATGTTTGGTTAGTCGTTATTGAGTTTATGTCGATAACTAAAGTCGCTAAAAACCGGGTCGTTACAGCTAACAAAACGAAGATCCACCTTCTGTCTCTTGCAATGTTCTATCTTCTTCCAAATGCACAGCAGTGCACCGTGCAAATGTATCACCAACACTCCGGCTACCTCGCCTCCGCAACAAGCAAAAACCCACTAGTGTTTGTTTTAGAAATTTGATTACTGACTTTACATGATATGAACATAGAAATCTATCTTGGGCCAGTACCCTTGGTTGTTTAGCCCACATTTGACCATCATACCATCCACTTTCTTCATATGGAATCACTGCTGATTTTAGTTTGTCGTCAACATAACTCCATCCACCCTTACCTTTCTTATTTCATCTTCAGGAAATCTTAAAACCAAAACAAATGCAAAATCCGTGCATACACTGCTTCATAAATCTGTGCATACACTGCTTCATACAAGACAAAATGCGACTTCCCTAAGGATCTACCCTCATGTCATTGCACCCCCAACGCTCCTGTATACATACACCACGGCTTGTATACTCACATATCAGCTCATACACGCACCTTATACACACAATGTAAGGGTGTATATGCACAGTTCACTACCTCAAAGGTCACATACGTTATCTTATTATAATTATCATTATATATATTTATTTTCTTCATGATTCATGTTTACTTCATTCACGCCATTTAAATCGGAAGACACAAAGAATTATGGCCCGGTTTAATAACTGGGACAACAAATTACCCTTTAGGATAAGTGGCGGAACTAATATTTATAGTCATTACACAATTTATGCTATACTGGTTGCTAGTTTATCATATGCTTAGCTTTTAACAGATTAGATAAAATTTGTGTAGACTTTTCTTTTTGGCAAGCACTAACACAAAATTTGTTGGAGCAAACTAGTTTTATAAACAACAGTGTTTTGTATTTGTTTAGTTACAGGTTGCTGTCTATTTTGGATTTCCATTCATTTCAGTTTTAACATATTGAGAAATCAATATATTCGGAAGCAAACACATATATATTGTATCAATCAGTGAATAAATGGAAGTTTACTCACGGAAATATTGGTCCCTTGTTCCTCTGCTCTGCTTTTCATTATTTTCCAGGTTTCTTCACCTCTTTGCTATGGATTGCTACCATTTTTTTCTTTCTAGTTTTAGGTTGAATGGGTTATCTTGGGTGTAGTAACTAGGTGTGCATTTATACTTGAAATAAAACTTAAAATATTGGCTAACACATAGGCTACAGCTATGATGGAATGAGGTTGTTCTTAGTTGATTGAAAGATTGAAACAAGACTTATCTACCTGTGCATATTGTATAGCCTATGTTATTTAGCTGTTGCTACTTATTTTCTACCTGCATTTTCATGGCCATACCGAGAAATGCATGTAGATGTGTACCATCCATGTGCAATTGTGGAAAAAACTATCTTAACCTCCAAGCAACATGCTACCCTAGCTGACTGTACTTGATGTAAAAGTGTATGCTTAGCTGTAGGCTGTTTTATTGATTTGAATTGAAAGATGTGTTAAGGGTTTTCATTTCAGTATGATGTGCTCTTTTTAAATCTTCCATGTTTTGCACATGCATAACCGGTCAGAAGTACATGTATACATGCATATGTGTACTATTTCCTTGAACAACATAGCTTCAAACCCCAAGCTTCTTACTTAAGTAACTACTCTATCTAGTTTAGGCTGCATGTTTTGATAGGAAAGGTAGTGTGCAGTGTATATAATGTGCAGTGTATATTTGATTTGAAATACTTAGCATAGGTTTAGCTGTTCCATTGTATGATTGAGGAGAAATGTTGTTGAGAAGGCTTCACACACTAATGCTTATGTACGACCATGCTACAAATGGGGTGTACAATTAGGGTGTAGCCTTATGCACTATGTAAAAACAAATGCTTGGTTGATAAATAAATCCAAACATTAGATGCAGATGTACTACAAACTATATGAAGTACCTATGTATGAACATGTATTCTAGATATTTAAGTGGTACCCCTTAGCATATGTATTTAAATATTTTTAATTTCAATTCATGACTCAATTGCATATCTCTTCATTAATTGTTTTCTGTCTTGTGCATACGGGTTATAGCATGCCACTTTAGGTCTTTAACGGGAAATATGAATGTAGCAATATATATATATGCATGTTTACTTATTATATAACAATTAGTGAAAGCAAAGGGAAATTTTCTCACTTATTGATTACTATCCTGGGCATTTTAAATCCCATGTTTTGGTCATTTGTTTGTTGCTAGCTTTTCAGGTGTGGTATACAAATGATCACAATACTATGCTTACTACCTTCTGTTCTTTGACATTAGGATTTAAATCAACCCAATATCCATATATATTCATGTTTACATGCTTAATAAGTAAGAAGATAATTTACTTGCATTTGCATCGTTATTATTATTATTATTATTTCAGTTTTTAGTTCAGTTTGATATGCAAATCTTGAATTAAAGAAATACATTTGAAGATCATATATGCACAAAGATATATATACATATGTGTGTGTGTGTGTATATATAACCAGTGGGTAAATAAGGGACAGTTTATTCACTCATGTTCATACTCTATGCTATTCACATTTATATTTTTAACTAGAGTTGAATTTGAAACACATTAGAAATACAAAAAAAAAAACCACATTATTTTACTGCTTTGGTAACCATATAAATATTGATTTGATATTTTAAATCATTAAAATATATCATGGATTTTGCCCAATATTTATTACTCATAGTTTATTATTTAAATCCACTATTAAAATAATCCAAAATAAACTGTATTACAAAAGCAGTCGAAATCCGGGACATTACAACGATAAAGAGGTAATAATAATTAATAATATAGATTAATAAGTAATTTTTAATAATCAATGATTAATAAGTAAAATTTAATAATTATGAAGTAAAATTTATTATCTAGCATCTAAAATTCAGTAATTGTAATTGATAATTATGTTTAATACGCAATAATTCAAAAAATTAAAAATTTCGTATTTTCTAAAATAAATATAAAGTTTAAATATCATCTTTTGAAGTTTTCGTAATTTTGAAATAAATATGAAATTTTGTAAATTGTTCAAAATTTAAAAATAAGAAATTTCATAAATATTAAAGAATTCCAAAATTCAAAAAATACAAACATTACCATACTAGTTATTATTTCCATGCCCATTTACAACTTTCACATGTAATTATCTTCTCTCACACATAATAAGTGTTGAATATGTTTTAAATTGTGTTGAATTGGTCAATAATTACACATGAACGTAGTGTGTTTTTTAAAAACCGATTTTTCTTAAACATATTTTTAATACTCAATCATATAACAAATAATAACTAATATATTTAAAAATTATTAGTTATCAAGTAAAGTTTTATTATGTGATTAATAATTAACATGCAATAGTTAATATTAAATATAGAATATTAGTAATTTTAATTTGGGAACACATTTAGATTACTAGTCATATCATTCTTTGTCCACATATCATGAACATCGGTATGGACTTATTTGATCATAATTTATTCTTGAACGATATTCTAATAATTTTTTTAATTAAAAAAAAAAATTTGTTAAAATTGTTACATAGGCCCAAGGCCTAATACCCAAATAAAACGGGTAAATACCCAAAAAGATAATGCTACGAGCAAAACCGACATATACCAACGGATCAAAAAACTAAACCTCGAAATGAAATCCAGGGCATGGCGGCTCCTAAAGCGATTAGCTTAAAATCTTCTTCTAAAATAAGTGAAATCATGGTCATTTTGGAACTTACAATTCTTTGTAATGCTTGTCGGAGCCTCAGTGCTTCTCAAGTTCCTCATCAATATCGTAAATTGGGCTATAATTGACCTTGCTCTGAATATTTTGAGGAAGAAGCACAATGTCAGTCTTCCTATTTATACTTTGAAGCTTCCTGATATTGTGATGTAAAAGATCCGATGCTTGAACGTCCATATCTGGGATTGAAGCATCGAAAATGCTCAGATAATGGAGATGTCTTAGCATCCGAGCTTGGTAATGGTAAGTTTTTTTTTCTGTATTTTTTGATTGTTTTTGTTCTATACACCATCCCACTTTACATACGAAATGAATATGTAAATAAGATATCGTTGCCTTGATCAATTCTTTCTTAGAACCAGGTTATTTTAACTCTTTGATTTTTTATTCGACATATTTTCGGTTTTGATATAAATTGAAAATGAAATCGAAGGTGTTTTTAGTGGCTCACAACTGTGGTTTAATATATAATCAATTTGACGTTTAAGGAGTAAGTTAACAGAGTTTGGGAATGGGTTTCAAGTAGTTTCACAAATAGTTTTTTTTTTGTGAACGAGATGTTAACCCAAAGTGTAGGTTATTTTTTCATTAGAAGCATCCGCTGTGCTTGACCATATAACCTTGTATTTAACAATATTTATTATTGTGTATTTTATATGGTATGCAGAGTAGTTGGACAATACATTCATTCATGGTTTCTTATGCATGTCCATTCATGGTTTCTTGTTGATATTGTGTAGCGACCCGCACCTCCCGATCGACCTTGACCGAACGAGAAGGCAGACTGCTTTGAAAACATGACTCATCATAATACAAATAGGAGAACATTTCGTTGTTATTACAACAATTTGCATCAGAGTACAAGATATCATAGTACAAATAAATAATATACAGTGGAAAATATCAGAGATTTAAATTACAAAACAGCGGAAAATACAATACATAAATATAATGTGCAGCGAAATATATCAACTACCACAACTGAAAAAAATACACTGATACCAAGCATTCGGAATATACCTCAGTCGTAATCCAGGATCCCATGAAAAGAAATATATGCGAAAACCAAAACTACAAGCTCCCGTGTGGAAATTTGGGCATCCTGAGTTTAGGTGGAAACAATAAACTCTGAGTCAGTCATGGGACTGGTATGAGAACTAAAATAGTTATTAAATTTATTTTAATGTTGGATAAATCAAGGGACCATGCCGTATAACACGGAATGGGTTTTCTCCACATGAATACCAATTAAAAAATAAACAACATAATGCTTTTTTAAAAAATGAAGCCATTATAAGACTCGGGTCCCATCACACAATGCAAACACAAACCAAAGGATGGAGTTTTACCTTATAATGGCCAAATATGCTTGGTACATGAAATTTATCTTTTATTATTATTATAATTGAAGAAATCAACTTCAAATATAAATTTATCAATCAGAGACAGCATAGTACCCCATCCTATTATGTCACCATTTAGGTTTACAACTAAAGCCGAAAGTGGGGTATTAGAAATTTGATTCCATCTATGAACCAAGGAAAGGGATCTTCCTTTCCGATTGAAGACACTCTAGCCCAAGCCACAGGACTCACTCGCAAGTGCACCTGGGGCGGCTGGGTCGATCCATACCTAACGTTTGTGGATTAATAATTCCTGAACAATACGTTTCCCTGCCCTATGGGGCATAAAATCTGGTCAGTATGTCAACCATCAAATCCTTTTAGTCGACCATATCTAAGGTACCTCGCTATCCATCAACCACATAAGTAAATTGTCTGGGCTCCGTACCATGACATCACTCCTAGCTAGAAAGAAACGCATGTCCTCCCTGCGGTCCTCTCCCGTTTCTGGTTCGCACCGGGGTGTGAGGTTCGCGAATTAACGCTATATACAAAGCTGCATGACTTAAAGTCATGCTTTGATCATCAACCAAAATGCCCTGCTTTTCAACAAAAGCTTTGATCCATGCAACTTATCATGCCACATTGTCAATCCATACCATACCGTTGCTTTCTACCAATATATAACCTCTAAGCTAGTATGTCTCAGAGAAGGGTGTTTAGCAAGAGAATAAATTATCTGCCACCAAATAGATATATATTTAGCAAAGATCAACAAATACAACGCGAAATACAACGTCAGACATATAATCCATTTGAAAAGTTCGTTCTCGGTCTGAACCAACCAGAGGCACCTTATTCCTTGTCCCATATGTCGAATACAGGAGAGAGGCCCTCGCATATCTGGTCGATCTCCAAGTACGTCTGGACGATCACCACTTATTACCACGTCTTGGGTGTACAACCCAATCTAGACAACAGTAATCATTCCAATCCAGAATATTCTTTTATTCAAATATCCTTTTCACAAATTAAACCAAATTAAGGTTTATCGAACTAGTCTGGATTATCGAGCCTTACCGATGTAAAGACCCGCAAATTCCGGCGCTTCGAATCGACCATAAACCACACAGGTCTGATCCAAAAAGTGGAAACCTACGAATACTTTAACTTTGGGCATACAACACATTACAACAGATAACAGAAGACTTTTATAACACTATAATAAATGTTACATCAGAGTACAGAATATATATATCAGAGTACATTGGAATATAATTACAGCGGAAGATAAATACAAAAAAGTAATATACTGCAACGGAAGAACACAGCGGAAGACTCTCTATCTCTGGACACGGCTTTAAGCTTCAACCCAGAATCCTGCTTAATATATCTGCAAAAATAGCTACTCGACTGCCCGTGTGGAAAATATGGGCACCCGAGTTTGCCAGTGGACAAACTACAGGTCAGTCATGGGACTGGTGTGAGAATTCTACTTAACCTATATAATATAATAAGGCTAATCACAGGACCACGCCGCTAACGCGGAACGGGTTTACTCCATTGGATTGCCAGTGCATGACTAAAGTAAATCGTCAAAATAGCGCAATGCTTTTTCTGAAAAATGAAACCATTATAAGACCCAAGTCCCATCACACAATGCAACGCAAACCGGAGGATAGGGTTTTACCTTATAATGATCAAAAGATGCTTGATACGATAAAAAAAACGGTATTATATAATAATAGTGTGCAACCAATTTGAAATACATCAAAGTAAATATATCAATCCTAGACGGCATAAGTGCCCCATCCCACTATGTCGCCATATATAGGTATACAATCAAAACTGCGTGATGTCGTATTGGAAATTTGGGTTTCCATCTGAGTCAAGGCTAGGGAGGAGATCCTTACCGATTCGAGACACTCTAGCAATGCCCCAGGATTGGTACTCTGTCCAATCCTTGGATCCTGCAGGGCCGGTCCACACTTGCTTTTGTGGATTAGTTATGCCTGAACACACGCTTCCCGGTCCTTTTGGACCTATAATACGGCCAGTGGCGACCGCATAACCCGAGGCCTCGAAAAATCCAACAACCACAATGAATAAATGCCAGCGCTGGTAGGTCCCTGGCACCACTCTAGCTAGAAAGAAACGTGCGCACTCCCTGCGTTCCCTTCTCCCGTTTTAGACTCTACCGGGCTGTGAGGCTCGCGAAGTCACGATATACACAAAGCTATGCCTAAATAGACTGTGCTTTGATCATCAACCACAAGGCCTGCTTTTCAACAAAGCCTTGATCAATTGCATCTTAGCATGCCACATTGTCAGACTCTACCATATCATTGATCATCTACCAATATATATATATAACCTCTAAGCTCCTACGTCTTAGAGAAGGGGGTTAAGTGAAGAATAAATTCTCCACCACCAAACAAAAATATATAATCAGTAGCGTTCAACAAATACAGTAGAAAAGAATACAATGTCAGACACGCAATCCATTTACAAGTCCGCTCTGGGTCTGAGGGAAACAACGTGTCCGTCGATCTCCAAGTACGTTTGGACGATCATTACCACATACCTTGCCTTGGAATGTACTGTCCCAATTCAAGATACCAGTCATCATCATCCCAACGATGTGAAAACCTTCGGCCTTCTACCACCGTCTTCATCTTCGACTCTTGATTGTCGTGATGACTATTCAGAATGGGTTAAACCCGGTCTTTCTGAATAACTCGCGTATTTTGTGATTAAAAATCAAATATTGGAAAATCACACATTATGTCACATTCCGACCCCGAATATTCTTTTAATAAGATATTCATATTAAAAGATTTTCATAAATTTTATCAAAGATAAATTAATAAATTAAATCATAAATCTTCCTTAAAAGATTTATTAAAAATTCTGAATTTGATTTAATATCAAAAATCATTTTCACAGATCATTAATTTTAAAGAATAAATCTTCTTTTAAACGGGTTAAAGAACTCGTGTCATTTAAAACACAGTTCACGATAAACCCACAAATCAATTTCCTAAATATGGAATTCCACAGAAATCAATCAGTACATAATCAATATAAATTTCTGTATCGGACTAACAATATACATGGAATAACGGCAAAGCCTCTTAAATTCCATATATAATATCGGTCTTCTATTACAGAAGCCCATCTCGATTATTACCAATAGAATTTCCACTTAATTCCAATTTAATATATATTAAATTGGAAAACTAGATTTTTAAAAAAATGCTTTTGTTAAATCTATGAGTAGATTTACAAATTCCAAATAATAATTTCGATGTAAATTGGATTAAAGGACAAATGTCATTTAAAAACACCATCCACGATAAATCCACTTCACATCTCAATGTATCTCATATCATGAAATATAATTGCAAATTCTAATAATCTTAATTAAAGGATTTCCCTTTAAATATTAATTCGTTATAAAAACTATATATTTTTAAAATAATCATTAAAAATATTCTTTATACAAAAGATTCTAATTGGAAAGTATTCTTCACATTACATATTTTTGTCTTTTACACATATTCTTTATCTTAAAAATATATTTAACTAAAATATCTTTTTATGAAAATATATCCTTTATATAAAAAGAATTTCTAGTGTAAGAATATTCTTATTTAAAAGATCATCTGAATCGAAATGCGACTCAATCATTTACCATATAATTTGGATTATATGGATTTCACACACATCATATATATGACAATAACAATATAATCATCAAATCATCCATTTCATCCAAAGTGTAAATTCCACTGCGTAAGCGTTAAAATTAAATAATAACGCTCATCGCAGCCTGTCGATCTAACGATCAACATACAACTAAATATTGGGATTAGTGTATGTTAATTTTCATCCCAACACCCGTGTGGGGTTTCAACCAACAAACAAATAATAAATTATTTGTGCACTTGGGCGATGTGTGAAAATTATCGACCCAATCACATAAACAAGTCAGGTAACTTGCCTATGGCAGTGTAATACACAATATATAACACGTTGATAAAAATATCTCTTTTATTCCTATTCTTTTTATCGCATGTAAAATGTCAAAAAAAATGTAATCTTTATTTCTATTCTTTTATCGCATCAAAAATGATGATAAAAATATAATCTTTATTTAAATTTCTTTTATTGTAAATAAATGAAAAGAAAAATGTAATCTTTTAATTCCATTCGTAATAGGGGATATAAATACTAACACAAAATATAACTATTCATTTCATGCTTTATTTGCAACAGAGAATGCAAATAAAGATTCAACCTTTTTATTTGATGTTTATTTAGAGAGAGGAATGTAAATAAAAATTGTAACTTTTTCATTTCACAATTTATTTGCATTAAGAATTGCAAATGAAAATGTGTCTTTCGTTCTCATGTTTTATTTGCGTTGAGTAATGCAAATAAAAATGTAATATTAAATTTCTAGTTTTATTTACATCAAGAAATGTAAATAAAAGAACAACTTCTTATTTCATGTCTATTTACATCAAGTGAAGTAAATAAATAAAAATATAGCTTTTATTTACATGTTTTGTTCACATTTAAGACATGCAACATAAATGTAACATTTGTTTGTAATAAATTTGTTTGCATCTAAATTTGCAAACAAAAATGTAATTTTCCCTTTTTTTTGTTTGTTTGCAACTAAAGTTGCCAACCCAAAAATGTAATTTTTTATCTCCTTGTTTTATTTGCATGTTGGAATGCAAATAAAAACGTATATTCTATTTTCTACGTTTCGTTTGCATTGTAGAATGCAAACAAAAATATAGTTTTTATATTTATTTATTGTTTACATTGTGAAATGTAAACAAAAATTTATTGTTAATGGTTTGCTCACATTGTGAATGCGAACAAAATGTAAACCTTATTTTTGATGTTTCGTTCGCATTGTGAATGCAAACAAAATATAAATCTTAATTTTAAAGGTTTTGTTCGCATTGTGAATGCCAACAAAAATGTAAATCTTATTTTTAATGTTTTGTTCGCATTGTGAATGCGAACAAAAATGTTAATTTTTTTTATTTTGTTTGTATTGTGAATGCAAACAAAAAGGCCAATTTTATTTATTTCATGTTATATTAACATTGAAGAACATAAATAAAAGTTAACTTATTTCCTATGTTAGATTTGCATTAGTGAATGCAAAACAAAGAAAAATTTTTGTTTTAATGCATAATTGCATTTGTGAGTGCAATTAAAAGAGCAAATTTATTTTCAGTGCATATTTGTATTTGTGAATACAAATAAAAAAAAATGAACTTTTTGTTTCCAATGTTTTATTTGTATTTGAGGATACAAATAGAATAACATATCTCATTTTAATGGTTTATTTGTATATGTAAGTACGAATAAAAGGGACAAACTTTATTTTCTATGTTCACTTGTATTTGTGAATACAAATAAAAAGAACAGATTATTTTTCAATGTTTTACTTGTATATGTGAATACAAATAAAAGAACAAATTATATTTCAATGAACAAAATTTCAACAAAAATGCAATCTTATTTTATAAACTCTTCATTTCAACAAAATGAAAATAAAGATATAATCTCTTTTATACTAATCTTTACGATGAAACCCAAATCACATTAAAAATGTAATTTCTTAATGTAAAATCTTTCTATTGAAAACAATGAACACATAAAAATAAAACCTTTTACGTTGCTTCTTTTTATGAAAAACACTATTTCATTAAAAATTAAATTTTTAATGTTGCTTCTTTTTATTGAAAATAATATTACATTAAAAATGAGATTTTTAATGTTGCAAATTTTATTGAACATCAAATTGACAAATAAATTATGACTTTTGATTGAAAACTATTTTTACATAAAAAAATGAAATCTTTTGTTTTCATTCTTTTTATTGATAGAACCTCATATTAAAATATATTCTTTTTAATCACTCTTTTTAATGTAAACAAATTTACATAAAAATTTTCATTCTTTTTAATGTAGACAAATTAAAATAAGAATGGATTTATCGCTCAATTTCTTTTGTAAATTCAACAAATAAAAATAAGCTTTCATTGTCCTTCAAGTTCTTATTATAATATTAACAAATAAAAATGAGTTTTTTATTTGTCGATCAAATTCTATTATTCATTAAAGAATAATAGAAATACTATTTAATAACCTGAAATAAATTATAATAACTAAATCTGAATAAATATGATGTAATTCTGAATATAATATATTTTAGATCAAATTTTAGATCTCATTTCTAATCGTAAATAAAATTCAATATTAACTGCAATTTTAATACGGATCTAACACATTGTACACAACAAAACATATCGCAATCACAACCAATGATTCATACAACACCAGACATTTCAGAATTGAATAAACATCATCATGCAATTATTTTTAAAGCGAGAAAATAATTTAATAATTAATTAAATAATAGAATTTTGAATTCTCACATTGAATTTTGGTCGAAATTTGACTGTCTCCTTTTCAGCTGCGGTCTGCGCCATCGCGAAGCTCTTAATTTTGTGATTCCAACGCAATTTACGGTTCGTCAAACGGACCTCGTATGAGAGAGTTATGAATTTTTAAAGATCGGACAAATTAAATAATTAAATAATAAAATAATAAGAAAAAGAAAAAAGAAAGCGGACCTTTCTTCCTCGTGGAACCACGCTCGGCCGAACCCTAAACCGCACCTTCCTTCTTCTGGACGCACCACCAACGAAGCCCCCTGGCGCCGATCAGATGCTACCACGACGAAGACCACCCCAAGCTCCACCCTTGCCCACAAAGCCGCCGAACTCAGCCTCCTCCCCTAGCCAGAAATCGCCTCCGACCGCCGCCCCTTCTCGGCCAGAATTCGTGAAATCCGTGCGCCAAAACCCGATCTTAACCGTATAGATTTGTAGCTCTCTGAATTCTCTTCGATTTGGTAGGTCATACGTCAATTTTCGGCGAACGGATTGAGAGATATTAGCAATTGAAGTTGGAGCAATTCTGGCCATCAATTTCTGGGGGGCGGCTGGCCATTAGGGTTAGGGTTTTCGGATTTAATAATATTTTAATATTTAATTTCGAATTTCGTGGAATAAAGTGGATTTTTGGACTTTCTCGGATTTGAGCCTGCTTACTGTCGATCTTAACGTTTTGAGGCCTTCTGAACGTGATGGGCTATGTCCCAAGGTCCAATTCTGATGTCTACACGTTTTATTTTCGGTTTTAATTGAAAATACAATATTAAATTAATTATTTAATTTCTACCGTACATTTAAATATGCCGGGGTCACATACGACCACTAAAAATTCTAAAAAAAATATTTTTAGCTTTCTTATGACGATACGAATCCAACAAAATTATTTTCGTCGAATTCTGAGACTGTTCGAAAAATGGCTATTTTTAAGGCGTTTAAATTTAACTATAAATTGTCAAAACACATTTTATTTCGCCACGCTCACATATTGATTCGAAAAATTCTGAAAATTGAAACCTAGCAATAATTTGACATTCCGGTTCCAACAAAAGTGATTTCGTCGAAAACCGAGGTCGTTTGAAAAATGACTATTTTAAGGCCAATATATTTAATATTAAAAATATACTTTTAAACAAATAAATCCCGAAACTCAAAATATATAAGTGTTTACTGTTTTTCAATGTAGAAACATCATTCTGAACTCAATGGAAGTGGTTTCGAGTTCAAATTCCTTCGTATGCAAAAAGTAGCATTTTGGCCCTTATAAATTTC
Source organism: Allium sativum (assembly GCA_030737875.1). Classification (NCBI taxonomy): domain Eukaryota; kingdom Viridiplantae; phylum Streptophyta; class Magnoliopsida; order Asparagales; family Amaryllidaceae; genus Allium; species Allium sativum. The sequence goes on from CM060917.1 coordinate 12,307,067, forward strand.
ATAGCGACCTTTCTAAATATTGAATTGGCCATAACTTTTGATTTCCGCTATGAAATTTCAATTTTTCGGATTCGTTGGAAAGATATTTTTAAATAGATTCTAATATTTTTGTTTCACTAAAATCCGTTAAAATTTGCATCCTGTACGGTCAGTCAAAGTTCAAGTTTGACTTTTCAAACTACCACTCTATTTCTAACTCTTTTGTTAATTAAAATTAAATCATTCATTCTAACTTCGATTTAAATCAAATTTGTGATCATTATTATTTAAATAAATTATTTTATATTGTCAAAATTCATTAAAATTTTCTAAAATAAATTTTTTTAAATTGGTCCTGATTTTTGCGGGTTGTTATAATCGCCCCCACTTAAAAACTTTTCGTCCTCGAAAAGTAACGTAGCTAAAAATTGTAAAATTAACTATCTTAATTTTAAATTTTAATGGTTAATTATCTTTTCAAAATATATATAAAAATCATATTTCAAAGAATAGATTATAAATATCAAAAATACGTCAATATAAATTCGTAACTCTTAACTCGTTCTAGGGCATTACTAACCCCATCTCTAACGAGTTCACTCATTCTAGGATACTGTTGATCCTATCTCTAATGAGTATTCTTATTGGACATTACTAATCCAATCTATGATGAGTCTTCCGTTCAGTTCTAACGAGTTGTACCCCAAAGGTTTGAGCTAACCAAAGCTCTGATACCAACTGTAAAGACCCGCAAATTCCCGCCCTTCGAATCGACCATAAACTACACAGGTCTGATCCAAAAAGTGGAAACCTACGAATACTTTAACTTTGGGCATACAACACATTACAACAGATAACAGAAGACTTTTATAACACTATAATAAATGTTACATCAGAGTACAGAATATATATATCAGAGTACATTGGAATATAATTACAGCGGAAGATAAATACAAAAAAGTAATATACTGCAACGGAAGAACACAGCGGAAGACTCTCTATCTCTGGACACAGCTTTAAGCTTCAACCCAGAATCCTGCTTAATATATCTGCAAAAATAGCTACTCAACTGCCCGTGTGGAAAATATGGGCACCCGAGTTTGCCAGTGGACAAACTACAGGTCAGTCATGGGACTGGTGTGAGAATTCTACTTAACCTATATAATATAATAAGGCTAATCACAGGACCAAGCCGCTAACGCGGAACGGGTTTACTCCATTGGATTGCCAGTGCATGACTAAAGTAAATCGTCAAAATAGCGCAATGCTTTTTCTGAAAAATGAAACCATTATAAGACCCAAGTCCCATCACACAATGCAACGCAAACCGGAGGATAGGGTTTTACCTTATAATGATCAAAAGATGCTTGATACGATAAAAAAAACGGTATTATATAATAATAGTGTGCAACCAATTTGAAATACATCAAAGTAAATATATCAATCCTAGACGGCATAAGTGCCCCATCCCACTATGTCGCCATATATAGGTATACAATCAAAACCGCGTGATGTCGTATTGGAAATTTGGGTTTCCATCTGAGTCAAGGCTAGGGAGGAGATCCTTACCGATTCGAGACACTCTAGCAATGCCCCAGGATTGGTACTCTGTCCAATCCTTGGATCCTGCAGGGCCGGTCCACACTTGCTTTCGTGGATTAGTTATGCCTGAACACACGCTTCTCGGTCCTTTTAGACCTATAATACGGCCAGTGGCGACCGCATAACCCGAGGCCTCGAAAAATCCAACAACCACAATGAATAAATGCCAGCGCTGGTAGGTCCCTGGCACAACTCTAGCTAGAAAGAAACGTGCGCACTCCTTGCGTTCCCTTCTCCCATTTTAGACTCTACCGGGCTGTGAGGCTCGCGAAGTCACGATATACACAAAGCTATGCCTAAATAGACTGTGCTTTGATCATCAACCACAAGGCCTGCTTTTCAACAAAGCCTTGATCAATTGCATCTTAGCATGCCACATTGTCAGACTCTACCATATCATTGATCATCTACCAATATATATATAACCTCTAAGCTCATACGTCTTAGAGAAGGGGGTTAAGTGAAGAATAAATTCTCCACCACCAAACAGAAATATATAATCAGTAGCGTTCAACAAATACGGTAGAAAAGAATACAATGTCAGACATGCAATCCATTTACAAGTCCGCTCTGGGTCTGAACGAAACAACGTGTCCGTCGATCTCCAAGTACGTTTGGACGATCATTACCACATACCTTGCCTTGGAATGTACTGTCCCAATTCAAGATACCAGTCATCATCATCCCAACGATGTGAAAACCTTCGGCCTTCTACCACCGTCTTCATCTTCGACTCTTGATTGTCGTGATGACTATTCAGAATGGGTTAAACCCGGTCTTTCTGAATAACTCGCGTATTTTGTGATTAAAAATCAAATATTGGAAAATCACACATTATGTCACATTCCGACCCCGAATATTCTTTTAATAAGATATTCATATTAAAATATTTTCATAAATTTTATCAAAGATAAATTAATAAATTAAATCATAAATCTTCCTTAAAAGATTTATTAAAAATTCTGAATTTGATTTAATATCAAAAATCATTTTCATAGATCATTAATTTTAAAGAATAAATCTTCTTTTAAACGGGTTAAAGAACTCGTGTCATTTAAAACACAGTTCACGATAAACCCACAAATCAATTTCCTAAATATGGAATTCCATAGAAATCAATCAGTACATAATCAATATAAATTTCTGTATCGGACTAACAATATACATGGCATAACGGCAAAGCCTCTTAAATTCCATATATAATATCGGTCTTCTATTACAGAAGCCCATCTCGATTATTACCAATAGAATTTCCACTTAATTCCAATTTAATATATATTAAATTGGAAAACTAGATTTTTAAAAAAATGCTTTTGTTAAATCTATGAGTAGATTTACAAATTCCAAATAATAATTTCGATGTAAATTGGATTAAAGGACAAATGTCATTTAAAAACACCATCCACGATAAATCCACTTCACATCTCAATGTATCTCATATCATGAAATATAATTGCAAATTCTAATAATCTTAATTAAAGGATTTCCCTTTAAATATTAATTCGTTATAAAAACTATATATTTTTAAAATAATCATTAAAAATATTCTTTATACAAAAGATTCTAATTGGAAAGTATTCTTCACATTACATATTTTTGTCTTTTACACATATTCTTTATCTTAAAAATATATTTAACTAAAATATCTTTTTATGAAAATATATCCTTTATATAAAAAGAATTTCTAGTGTAAGAATATTCTTATTTAAAAGATCATCTGAATCGAAATGCGACTCAATCATTTACCATATAATTTGGATTATATGGATTTCACACACATCATATATATGACAATAACAATATAATCATCAAATCATCCATTTCATCCAAAGTGTAAGTTCCACTGCGTAAGCGTTAAAATTAAATAATAACGCTCATCGCAGCCTGTCGATCTAACGATCAACATACAACTAAATATTGGGATTAGTGTATGTTAATTTTCATCCCAACACCCGTGTGGGGTTTCAACCAACAAACAAATAATAAATTATTTGTGCACTTGGGCGATGTGTGAAAATTATCGACCCAATCACATAAACAAGTCAGGTAACTTGCCTATGGCAGTGTAATACACAATATATAACACGTTGATAAAAATATCTCTTTTATTCCTATTCTTTTTATCGCATGTAAAATGTCAATAAAAATGTAATCTTTATTTCTATTCTTTTATCGCATCAAAAATGATGATAAAAATATAATCTTTATTTCAATTTCTTTTATTGTAAATAAATGAAAAGAAAAATGTAATCTTTTAATTCCATTCGTAATAGGGGATATAAATAATAACACAAAATATAACTATTCATTTCATGCTTTATTTGCAACAGAGAATGCAAATAAAGATTCAACCTTTTTATTTGATGTTTATTTAGATAGAGGAATGTAAATAAAAATTGTAACTTTTTCATTTCACAATTTATTTGCATTAAGAATTGCAAATGAAAATGTGTCTTTCGTTCTCATGTTTTATTTGTGTTGAGTAATGCAAATAAAAATGTAATATTAAATTTCTAGTTTTATTTACATCAAGAAATGTAAATAAAAGAACAACTTCTTATTTCATGTCTATTTACATCAAGTGAAGTAAATAAATAAAAATATAGCTTTTATTTACATGTTTTGTTCGCATTTAAGACATGCAACATAAATGTAACATTTGTTTGTAATAAATTTGTTTGCATCTAAATTTGCAAACAAAAATGTAATTTTCCCTTTTTTTTGTTTGTTTGCAACTAAAGTTGCCAACCCAAAAATGTAATTTTTTATCTCCTTGTTTTATTTGCATGTTGGAATGCAAATAAAAACGTATATTCTATTTTCTACGTTTCGTTTGCATTGTAGAATGCAAACAAAAATATAATTTTTATATTTATTTATTGTTTACATTGTGAAATGTAAACAAAAATTTATTGTTAATGGTTTGCTCACATTGTGAATGCGAACAAAATGTAAACCTTATTTTTGATGTTTCGTTCGCATTGTGAATGCAAACAAAATATAAATCTTAATTTTAAAGGTTTTGTTCGCATTGTGAATGCCAACAAAAATGTAAATCTTATTTTTAATGTTTTGTTCGCATTGTGAATGCGAACAAAAATGTTAATTTTTTTTTTATTTTGTTTGTATTGTGAATGCAAACAAAAAGGCCAATTTTATTTATTTCATGTTATATTAACATTGAAGAACATAAATAAAAGTTAACTTATTTCCTATGTTAGATTTGCATTAGTGAATGCAAAACAAAGAATAAATTTTGTTTTAATGCATAATTGCATTTGTGAGTGCAATTAAAAGAGCAAATTTATTTTCAGTGCATATTTGTATTTGTGAATACAAATAAAAAAAAATGAACTTTTTGTTTCCAATGTTTTATTTGTATTTGAGGATACAAATAGAATAACATATTTCATTTTAATGGTTTATTTGTATATGTAAGTACAAATAAAAGGGACAAACTTTATTTTCTATGTTCACTTGTATTTGTGAATACAAATAAAAAGAACAGATTATTTTTCAACGTTTTACTTGTATATGTGAATACAAATAAAAGAACAAATTATATTTCAATGAACAAAATTTCAACAAAAATGCAATCTTATTTTATAAACTCTTCATTTCAACAAAATGAAAATAAAGATATAATCTCTTTTATACTAATCTTTACGATGAAACCCAAATCACATTAAAAATGTAATTTCTTAATGTAAAATCTTTCTATTGAAAACAATGAACACATAAAAATAAAACCTTTTACGTTGCTTCTTTTTATGAAAAACACTATTTCATTAAAAATGAAATTTTTAATGTTGCTTCTTTTTATTGAAAATAATATTACATTAAAAATGAGATTTTTAATGTTGTAAATTTTATTGAACATCAAATTGACAAATAAATTATGACTTTTGATTGAAAACTATTTTTACATAAAAAAATGAAATCTTTTGTTTTCATTCTTTTTAATGATAGAACCTCATATTAAAATATATTCTTTTTAATCACTCTTTTTAATGTAAACAAATTTACATAAAAAATTTCATTCTTTTTAATGTAGACAAATTAAAATAAGAATGGATTTATCGCTCAATTTCTTTTGTAAATTCAACAAATAAAAATAAGCTTTCATTGTCCTTCAAGTTCTTATTATAATATTAACAAATAAAAATGAGTTTTTTATTTGTCGATCAAATTCTATTATTCATTACAGAATAATAGAAATAATATTTAATAACCTGAAATAAATTATAATAACCAAATCTGAATAAATATGATGTAATTCTGAATATAATATATTTTAGATCAAATTTTAGATCTCATTTCTAATCGTAAATAAAATTCAATATTAACTGCAATTTTAATACGGATCTAACACATCGTACACAACAAAACATATCGCAATCACAACCAATGATTCATACAACACCAGACATTTCAGAATTGAATAAACATCATCATGCAATTATTTTTAAAGCGAGAAAATAATTTAATAATTAATTAAATAATAGAATTTTGAATTCTCACATTGAATTTTGGTCGAAATTTGACTGTCTCCTTTTCAGCTGCGGTCTGCGCCATCGCGAAGCTCTTAATTTTGTGATTTCAACGCAATTTACGGTTCGTCAAACGGACCTCGTATGAGAGAGTTATGAATTTTTAAAGATCGGACAAATTAAATAATTAAATAATAAAATAATAAGAAAAAGAAAAAAGAAAGCGGACCTTTCTTCCTCGTGGAACCACGCTCGGCCGAACCCCAAACCGCACCTTCCTTCTTCTGGACGCACCACCAACGAAGCCCCCTGGCGCCGATCAGATGCTACCACGACGAAGACCACCCCAAGCTCCACCCTTGCCCACAAAGCCGCCGAACTCAGCCTCCTCCCCTAGCCAGAAATCGCCTCCGACCGCCGCCCCTTCTCGGCCAGAATTCGCGAAATCCGTGCGCCAAAACCCGATCTTAACCGTATAGATTTGTAGCTCTCTGAATTCTCTTCGATTTGGTAGGTCATACGTCAATTTTCGGCGAACGGATTGAGAGATATTAGCAATTGAAGTTGGAGCAATTCTGGCCATCAATTTCTGGGGGGCGGCTGGCCATTAGGGTTAGGGTTTTCGGATTTAATAATATTTTAATATTTAATTTCGAATTTCGTGGAATAAAGTGGATTTTTGGACTTTCTCGGATTTGGGCCTGCTTACTGTCGATCTTAACGTTTTGAGGCCTTCTGAACGCGATGGGCTATGTCCCAAGGTCCAATTCTGATGTCTACACGTTTTATTTTCGGTTTTAATTGAAAATACAATATTAAATTAATTATTTAATTTCTACCGTACATTTAAATATGCCGGGGTCACATACGACCACTAAAAATTCTAAAAAAAATATTTTTAGCTTTCTTATGACGATACGAATCCAACAAAATTATTTTCGTCGAATTCTGAGACTGTTCGAAAAATGGCTATTTTTAAGGCGTATAAATTTAACTATAAATAGTCAAAACACATTTTATTTCGCCACGCTCACATATTGATTCGAAAAATTCTGAAAATTGAAACCTAGCAATAATTTGACATTCCGGTTCCAACAAAAGTGATTTCGTCGAAAACCGAGGTCGTTTGAAAAATGACTATTTTTAAGGCCAATATATTTAATATTAAAAAAATATTTTTAAACAAATAAATCCCGAAACTTAAAATATATAAGTGTTTACTATTTCTCAATGTAGAAACATCATTCTGAACTCAATGGAAGTGGTTTCGAGTTCAAATTCCTTCGTATGCAAAAAGTAGCATTTTGGCCCTTATAAATTTCATAGCGACCTTTCTAAATATTGAATTGGCCATAACTTTTGATTTCCGCTATGAAATTTCAATTTTTCGGATTCGTTGAAAAGATATTTTTAAATAGATTCTAATATTTTTGGTTTCTGTAACACCCCGAATTTTCTATTAACACTAAAGTTGCTAAAATAATAATAAGTGTGTAGAAGAGGGGATGTATCTAATATGAATATAAAAATATTAATAAGTATGTAAGAGAGGGGATGTATCTATTATGAATATAAAAATATTAATAAGTATGTAAGAGAGGGGATGTATCTAATATGAATATAAAAATATTAATAAGTATGTAAGAGAGGGGATGTATCTAATATGTATATAAAAACAATAATAAGTGTGCAAAAGGGGGGGATGTATCTAATGTGTACATTGTAGAATGTATATATATATATATATATATATATATATATATATATATATGGGCAGTTAATGCAAACATGAATAGAAGTTTATTAATTTGCTGAGTGTTTGCTGAGTCACTTCTGACTCATTGCTGAGTCAACAAGATAAACCCCATCTTGTCTGAACGGCTGCGGTTATTTCTAGGTTAAATCTAATGGCCTAAATGAATTCTAAAATCTATAAATAAGTGGGTAGACCCTAGACCTAAATCACTTGTAAAATTAGAGAAGCTACCGTCATGCTGCTGCCATGGAGTTCAGCATAGCCGTCACAAACTAAGAAGAGGAAGCCTAATCATCTACAACTAAATCTACACAAATCAAATCAAAAGATCTCTCTTTCTCTAATTCTTTTCTTTTGTTGGTGAGTATGATGATTCTCACAAGACTATTACAAACTAATTTGACTCAGTTATGAATGGATCACAAGAAAGTGATGTGATTTGTAATTGTAAATTCTATATATTGTGGATCTCTTATTATGTTATTATGTTGTCGTATGATGTAAATTATATATGCTATGTCATGCTATGTTGTAAATCCTCTTATGCTATGTCGTGCTATGTTGAGAATCATGTCAAGCTATGTTATACTATCATACTATGCCATGTTATAAATCATGCTATATTATGTTGAAAAATCATGATGTTGTTGGATCATGCTTAAAGTTATGTTTTTTTTTCTTAATTTAAATGGATCTTGTTTATGGGAATTTGCCTATTAGGTTAGGTGTACCCATAAACTTGAAACTATAATTAAATAAAACTTGATTATGGGAATTTGCCTATTGAGTTAGGTGTACCCCTATAAAACCATGTTGTTAAAAAATTAGATGATGTTGATTCACACATGTTCATATGTAAGTTTATGAAAATTGATTGAGATTATATTAGGTGAATTTTGAACAAGTTGACACCTTTAGGTCCATGACATGTATAATCTATGCAAGTTGGACATATGCAAGTTTCACCCCTTATTATGATTCATTTGGTCACATATACATGTTGTTATTATGATAATCTCTTTTATGCTATGAGTTAGGCTATTCGAGTCTAACATATATTTTGCGAATAAACGTTCAAACGTGGGGTAGGGGTAATATTAGGAATTAATAAATTGGGTGCAATTTTGTAAGATTTTGCATACCATGAATGGATGTCCATAATTGAGTCAATTATGGACATTGTTAAAAATTGGAAGTAATTAATAATTCAAGTAGGGAATTATTAAAATTGGGGGAAAGTGGATTATTATTAATAATCAATGCTTAGGACACGAGGTTGGACCCGTTTGTGATGTAAACCTGCCCGGACCCGCCCGGCAAATCCAGTAGTCACAAATGTCGGCCCAATGTGAGAGGTCCTAGGCCCAAACTAAAGCATAACAGTTGTAAAGACACGAGGTTAGACTCTTTTATGGTGTAAGACTGCCCGGACCCGCCCGGCAAATCCAGCTGCCATAAATGCCAGTCTAATGTGAGAGGTCTTTATGAGGTTATGGCCTTAATGAACTAAGAAATACTTAACCAGATAATCATGTAAGGTGGGACATGGGGGTTAAGTAGGTGCCTTGGGTGGCATGAGAAATCTGGTGGTTGCCTTTAGAGGCATTTGAAATACGATTAGACTTAACCAAACACACATGTAAATGAACATGACTAAGTGGGTTAAGAGGGATGGACTAATGGGGACAAGCTTAGGTGGAATGCTTGTGGTAAATAGTGGGGGCCCATTTCAACCAGTATCCCAAAACGTATCTTTGTGGGCTCGACCCAAGTCGAGGACGGGACACGCATACTGGGTTTGACTATAAGAGGCCAAAACAGGGAGCGGTGGCAACGCAAGTCCAACGGGTTTCATATGCGTGTGTGGACCCGGGCTGGTAGGTAAGACGTTGTTGCATCGTGTAGGTATAAGCCGTGCATGTCCGTTGTATCAGGTTGCCACTTTAGGGGAGTGATACACCCCACTGTGGGGCCAGCATGGGTATCTACGAGTTAGGGAGCCGATCGAATAATGGGAAGTAGGGTACACCTAGTGGAGATAGGGGCAGGCGACACCTATGTAGTCAGCTAGGGGTACGTAAAGCCATTGGGAAAGTTTCTAAGTGAAGCTAAGTGGGATGAATCTTTAGGGTGACTGGTGTGGTGCAGTATAGTGTTTATCCTTTAGTATTTAGGAGCGCCTATAACGTTGCCTTTAGCGATTGTCTATGTCCTTAATCTGCTCTTCATAGACATTTTCTTGTTTTCCAGCTTATGCCTTAGTCCAGTTATTTTGGTAATAGTATTGTAGAATTATCATATTCACCAGACTTTATGTCTGACCCCCTCTTTTCCATCCTTTTTCTCCCTTCAGGTCCGCAGGTTGGGCCAAGTTCTAGTGGAGTCTAGTTGGATCGCTTATCTTCTGGAAAGCTTGGACTGCTGAAGTAAAGTCCAGCTTGTTATCTTTCTTTTTAATGGCTATTCATGTAATGGGATTATGTACTTGTTTTATCAAGATAGATATTGTACTTGACATTGAATATGGTGTTATGATGTAATCAAACATGTTTTGACTTCTGCTACAATGAAATAAAGTTTTTGAATTTCCAAGTACTATTTTATATCTGTCTTGTTGTAATTTTACTGTTCTATATTCACTTAAAACCTCCATGGAAGTTAATGCATTCCCTTTGTGAGTGACATTAATGGACGTGGGGTGTTACACGTGGTATCAGAGCATAAGGTTACCAGAACAGATAAATTTTTTTTTTTTTTAGAAAAATATTTTTTTTTCTAAAGTATTTTTGGAAGAAGTGCTTTCAAAAAAAAAAACATGTTATTTAAAGAGAGTTTTTATGAAAAACATAATCCCAAATAGCCACATCCTTATCTTTATCTTTCGAATTCTCCATTTTGAATCTTTCCTTTTTCGTTTCAGCATGGCTGAAGATCTTAATCTCCCAGAAGGTGTGACGATTCCAGGGTGGTTTAGGAGATACTTGGAGGCTAGGGCCACCACTGCAGGCCCAGCGGATACTCCTCCACCCGTAGTTGCACCCATTCCTCCTCCTCCTCGTGTTGACACTTTTGCAAAGACGTGCAAGGAATTCAAGGCTATGGGAGGAAAAACTTTTCAAGGGACTGAGACGTTTGTGGAGGCCAGAGATTGGCTTAAGGAGACTGAGGAATTGTTGGATATCTTTGAAGTGGAAGATGGGAGGAAAGTCCGTTTAGCTGCTTGGTTAATGAAGGGAGAGGCCTCGTTTTGGTGGGAGGTCACTAACGGGGAACGTCCAGTTGATTCATGGGCGGATTTCAGACGAAGGTTTGAGGCAAAGTTTCTTTCAAGGGTAGAGGAGAACTTAAATATGGAAAATTTCCTGGCACTAAAGCAAGGGAGCTCATCAGTAAAGGAATATGTCAATAAATTTAATCAGTTAGCAAGGTTTGGCTTGGAGTTGGTGAACACGCCAGAGAAGAAAGCTTTGAGGTTCGTTAGAGGCTTGAATGAACCGTTGCAAGGGTTGGCTATGACCCACATCCCTATGGGAGCCACCTTTGAAAAGCTAGTAGAAATGGCACTTATGCATGAGGATAAGGCAGTTGAAAAGAAAGGGGATCAGAAGAAACCCCAACAGCAAAATAAGAAGGGTGGTAAAAACAATAATGGCAAAGGGAAGAAGAAATGCTTCAATTGTGGGACGCCTGGCCATCTCAGCAAAGATTGTAGAAAGAAAAAGAAGACTGGTTGTTTTCATTGTGGAGATGCGGGACATTTAGTGAAGGACTGTCCAAAGAAGGGGCAGAGGGCAGGGTCTACCTCGGGAGGACAGGTGCAGGCTCTTATGGCACCAGGGCAGGCAAGGGGGCAAGTTCAGGCTATTGCGGCCCCACCACTGCAAGAAAGAGGTAGAACAATTTCTGTTGAAAGCTTAGTTTTTCTGTTTGATCATCCTGTCCGTACCTTATTCGATTCTGGCGCATCTCATTCGTTTATCTCTGCATCATTAGTTGAATCACTGCACTTGAACACCAGTTTAGTAGAGGATCCCTTGGTCGTTTCAAATCCAATTGGGGGTTCGGCTCATTTGACCATGATATGTTTGGATTTGAAAATCTCTATACTTAGCGTTGAATTTAGATGTGATGCTTATGTATTGGGCTTCACGGGCTATGGGCTAATTTTAGGAATGGATTGGTTGTCTAGAAATAGGGCCATTCTTGATTGTGAAAGGAGAGTAGTTAGGCTTGTGACTCGCCTTGGTAATGCTCTCGACATCTTTTGTAATCCCATAAATTCCGTTATGCTAAGTTATCTTGAATCGCTTGACGCGTCTGTAGAGAACCTGCGATCGGTAGAAGTGGTCCGGGAATATCCGGATGTGTTTGAGGAGGTGAAGGGCTTACCTCCAAAGCGGGAGATAGACTTTCGAATTTATCTTGTGGATAATGCTAAACCCGTATCTTTGCAAGTGCGCCACATGGCTCCTCGTGAAAGGAGGGAACTCAATAAGCAAGTAAAGGAGTTTCTTGAGAAGGGGTTCATAAGACGTAGTATATCGGAGTGGGGTGCTCCAGTAGTTTTTGCCACAAAGGCGGATGGGTCTCTTAGACTTTGTATGGACTATAGAGAACTAAACAAGCTTACTAAAAAGAACCGACACCCACTGCCGAGGATTGACGATCTCTTTGATCAGTTAGTTGGCGCCTCAGTGTTTTCGCAGTTGGACTTAGCCACTGGCTTTCATCAACTGAGAGTGGCTGAGGATAGTATAGATAAGACTGCTTTTAGGACTCCTGACGGATTCTATGAATGGCTAGTGATGCCCTTTGGTTTGACAAACGCCCCTGCATATTTTGTTGATTTGATGAGTAGGGTGTTTAGGGAATACCTTAACAAATTCGTGGTAGTCTTTGTGGATGACATCTTAGTCTTTTCTAAGAATAAAGAAGAGCACTCCCTACATCTTAGGGAAGTGTTGGAAACCCTTCGAGCGCATAACCTTAAGGCAAAATTTTCTAAGTGTCACTTCTGGAGGAAGGAAGTACGGTTCTTAGGGCACGTGGTTTCCAAAGAAGGGATAGCAGTGGATCCCGCAAAGGTGGTGGCCATCCAAGATTGGAAGGTCCCTAAAAATGCAACCGAGGTAAGAAGTTTCTTGGGGTTGGCTGGCTATTATAGGAAGTTTATCAAAGACTTCGCAAAAATATCAGCTCCATTAACACGGTTAACGAAGAAGAACCTGGTTTTTACGTGGGACAAAGATTGCGATGATGCGTTCCAACGTTTAAAGAGAGCCTTAACTTCAGCCCCAGTCTTAGTGCTGCCAGACGGGAATAAACCGTTTACCATCTATACTGATGCTTGTGGGACGGGACTTGGCGCGGTCCTCATGCAAGAGGGAAGAGTAATAGCCTATGGTGGAAGGCAGTTGAGGGTTCATGAAAAGAATTACCCCACGCATGACTTAGAGCTAGCCGCAATTGTCTTCGCGCTTAAGTCTTGGCGTCACTATCTTCTTGGTGAGAAATTCGAACTGTTCACTGACCACAAATCATTAAAATACTTATTCTCTCAGAAGGATTTGAATTTAAGGCAGCAACGGTGGATGGAATTCTTAGCCTCCTACGATTTTGAAATAGCATATACCCCGGGCAAGGGTAACGTGGTGGCAGACGCCTTAAGTAGGAAAAGGTTGTCCTTGAGTCCGTTGTTTGTTGAACGACAAAGCTTAGAATTCATCTCTATGTTTGACTTTAGACCCTCCGTTGACTTAGTACCCGGTCTGTTAGCATCCTTGGAGGTTAGACCTACACTTCTAGGACGGGTTGGTGAGGCACAGCGAGACGACCCACAGTTGGTTGAGATAGTAGAAAAGCTCAAAGGGGGGGGGAGTCGTCAAGCCATCTTCGTAGGTATACCCTAGACGATAAGGGTTGGTTACGAAGGGATAATAGACTTTGTGTACCACAAGACGAAGACTTAAGGAAGGCCATTCTTGATGATGCTCATCGCTCAAAAATGACCATTCATCCCGGCGGGGATAAGATGTACAAAGATATGAAGCGGGTTTTCTTTTGGGCCGGTATGAAAAAGGATGTGGCCGAGTACGTCGCTAGATGCTTGGTGTGCCAACGAGTTAAAGCAGAACAAAAGAAACCCGGTGGGTTGCTTCACCCATTAGAAGTTCCACTATGGAAATGGGAAAGCATCTCAATGGATTTTGTGGATGGATTACCAAGATCAAGGAAGGGTAACACGGGGATTTGGGTTATAGTAGATAGACTTACTAAAAGCGCCCATTTTATTCCCGTGAAAAGTAAGAGGACTGCTCCGTGGTTGGCTTCTATATACATTAAGGAGATAGTTCGTTTGCACGGTATTCCTTCTAGTATAGTAAGCGACCGTGACCCCATCTTTACTAGCGAATTTTGGAAGAGTTTACAAGAGGCGGTAGGGACTCAGCTATGTTTGAGCACCGCATATCATCCTCAGACAGACGGCCAGACCGAGAGGGTGAATCGCATTCTAGAGGATCTTTTAAGGCTTTGTATCCTAGACTTTGGGGGTACATGGGAAGAGCACCTTCCGTTAGTAGAATTCGCATATAATAATAGCTTTCAGTCTAGTATTGGCATGGCACCTTTCGAAGCTCTTTATGGAAGGCCTTGCCGTTTGCCTACATGTTGGTGGGAATCTACCGATAAAATCCTACTTGGGCCCGATATGGTTAGGGAAACCTCGGAGAAGATTGAGTTGATTCGAAGGAGGATGAAAGCAGCACAAGATAGGCAAAAATCGTATGCTGATAAGAGGAGGACAGATCTTGAGTTTGACATTGGGGACATGGTTTTTATCAAAGTATCTCCGTTACAGAATGTTGTTCGCTTTGGGTCCGTGGGGAAATTAGCACCAAGGTTTGTAGGGCCGTTTCCTGTAAAAAAACAGGATTGGGAAGATGGCATATAGGGTGGAGTTGCCTGAGAAACTTAGGGGAGTACACGACATATTCCATGTATCACATTTGAGGAAGTGTTTGCACAAGACCGCAGAGGTGGTAGAGCCGAGCTTGCTTAAAGAGATGGAAATAGAGCGTGATGCAACAATCAGACGAGCTCCTACATGCATTCTTGGGTCGGAGATCAAAAAGTTGAGGAATCGAGAGGTCAGACTGGTTAAAGTGCAATGGGGAGATGATGAGAGCAACGCAACTTGGGAGACAGAAGAGAAGATGCGTTCGTTGTACCCTTTTCTTTTTGAGGGTATGTCTTTTAATTTCTCCTTTATCGCTTAGCTTATCTTATCTTATCTTTAGTATGTCCTCTCATTAGTATCTTTGACCTTTAGTTAGGATAATCCTATGGTTGAAACATGTGTTTGAGACATGTTATGTATGATGGATGCAAAATGGATGCAAGTGTTTGCTAGTGGTTGCTCGTGGATGCATATATACACACACTTTAGGCACTAGATCGGCTCAGTCACTTCATATTGCATATTGCATATATATGGATGTATTTAGTATAATGGATGTATAATGGTTGTACCATCATATGGATGCTGCATTCGGTTGAATGGGTGTGCACGCATATAGAAGTAGTATGTAAGCAATTAAGAATCTTTTGCATACATAATGGATGCATGGCACGATCATAGTTGCATTAAGGAGGTCAACTGAATCAGTGGACCGCCTGATTTTGCATTAGATACGGACATATACACACACTGTGCATTTAAACATGAAAGCATTAGAAGTCTGTAAGGACAATGGATGCCTGTGTATGATGGATGAGTAGATGGACGTTTGGATGGTAGGATATACATTCTTCCAGACTTGAAGATTTCGGGGACGAAATCCAAAAAGGAGGGGAGAGTGTAACACCCCGAATTTTCTATTAACACTAAAGTTGCTAAAATAATAATAAGTGTGTAGAAGAGGGGATGTATCTAATATGAATATAAAAATATTAATAAGTATGTAAGAGAGGGGATGTATCTATTATGAATATAAAAATATTAATAAGTATGTAAGAGAGGGGATGTATCTAATATGAATATAAAAATATTAATAAGTATGTAAGAGAGGGGATGTATCTAATATGTATATAAAAACAATAATAAGTGTGTAAAAGGGGGGATGTATCTAATGTGTACATTGTAGAATATATATATATATATATATATATATATATATATATGGGCAGTTAATGCAAACATGAATAGAAGTTTATTAATTTGCTGAGTGTTTGCTGAGTCACTTCTGACTCATTGCTGAGTCAACAAGATAAACCCCATCTTGTCTGAACGGCTGCGGTTATTTCTAGGTTAAATCTAATGGCCTAAATGAATTCTAAAATCTATAAATAAGTGGGTAGACCCTAGACCTAAATCACTTGTAAAATTAGAGAAGCTACCGTCATGCTGCTGCCATGGAGTTCAGCATAGCCGTCACAAACTAAGAAGAGGAAGCCTAATCATCTACAACTAAATCTACACAAATCAAATCAAAAGATCTCTCTTTCTCTAATTCTTTTCTTTTGTTGGTGAGTATGATGATTCTCACAAGACTATTACAAACTAATTTGACTCAGTTATGAATGGATCACAAGAAAGTGATGTGATTTGTAATTGTAAATTCTATATATTGTGGATCTCTTATTATGTTATTATGTTGTCGTATGATGTAAATTATATATGCTATGTCATGCTATGTTGTAAATCCTCTTATGCTATGTCGTGCTATGTTGAGAATCATGTCAAGCTATGTTATACTATCATACTATGCCATGTTATAAATCATGCTATATTATGTTGAAAAATCATGATGTTGTTGGATCATGCTTAAAGTTATGTTTTTTTTTTCTTAATTTAAATGGATCTTGTTTATGGGAATTTGCCTATTAGGTTAGGTGTACCCATAAACTTGAAACTATAATTAAATAAAACTTGATTATGGGAATTTGCCTATTGAGTTAGGTGTACCCATATAAAACCATGTTGTTAAAAAATTAGATGATGTTGATTCACACATGTTCATATGTAAGTTTATGAAAATTGATTGAGATTATATTAGGTGAATTTTGAACAAGTTGACACCTTTAGGTCCATGACATGTATAATCTATGCAAGTTGAACATATGCAAGTTTCACCCCTTATTATGATTCATTTGGTCACATATACATGTTGTTATTATGATAATCTCTTTTATGCTATGAGTTAGGCTATTCGAGTCTAACATATATTTTGCGAATAAACGTTCAAACGTGGGGTAGGGGTAATATTAGGAATTAATAAATTGGGTGCAATTTTGTAAGATTTTGCATACCATGAATGGATGTCCATAATTGAGTCAATTATGGACATTGTTAAAAATTGGAAGTAATTAATAATTCAAGTAGGGAATTATTAAAATTGGGGGAAAGTGGATTATTATTAATAATCAATGCTTAGGACACGAGGTTGGACCCGTTTGTGATGTAAACCTGCCCGGACCCGCCCGGCAAATCCAGTAGTCACAAATGTCGGCCCAATGTGAGAGGTCCTAGGCCCAAACTAAAGCATAACAGTTGTAAAGACACGAGGTTAGACTCTTTTATGGTGTAAGACTGCCCAGACCCGCCCGACAAATCCAGCTGCCATAAATGTCAGTCTAATGTGAGAGGTCTTTATGAGGTTATGGCCTTAATGAACTAAGAAATACTTAACCAGATAATCATGTAAGGTGGGACATGGGGGTTAAGTAGGCGCCTTGGGTGGCATGAGGAATCTGGTGGTTGCCTTTAGAGGCATTTGAAATACGATTAGACTTAACCAAACACACATGTAAATGAACATGACTAAGTGGGTTAAGTGGGATGGACTAATGGGGACAAGCTTAGGTGGAATGCTTGTGGTAAATAGTGGGGGCCCATTTCAACCAGTATCCCAAAACGTATCTTTGTGGGCTCGACCCAAGTCGAGGACGGGACACGCATACTGGGTTTGACTATAAGAGGCCAAAACAGGGAGCGGTGGCAACGCAAGTCCAACGGGTTTCATATGCGTGTGTGGACCCGGGCTGGTAGGTAAGACGTTGTTGCATCGTGTAGGTATAAGCCGTGCATGTCCGTTGTATCAGGTTGCCACTTTAGGGGAGTGATACACCCCACTGTGGGGCCAGCACGGGTATCTACGAGTTAGGGAGCCGATCGAATAATGGGAAGTAGGGTACACCTAGTGGAGATAGGGGCAGGCGGCACCTATGTAGTCAGCTAGGGGTACGTAAAGCCATTGGGAAAGTTTCTAAGTGAAGCTAAGTGGGATGAATCTTTAGGGTGACTGGTGTGGTGCAGTATAGTGTTTATCCTTTAGTATTTAGGAGCGCCTATAACGTTGCCTTTAGCGATTGTCTATGTCCTTAATCTGCTCTTCATAGACATTTTCTTGTTTTCCAGCTTATGCCTTAGTCCAGTTATTTTGGTAATAGTATTGTAGAATTATCATATTCACCAGACTTTATGTCTGACCCCCTCTTTTCCATCCTTTTTCTCCCTTCAGGTCCGCAGGTTGGGCCAAGTTCTAGTGGAGTCTAGTTGGATCGCTTATCTTCTGGAAAGCTTGGACTGCTGAAGTAAAGTCCAGCTTGTTATCTTTCTTTTTAATGGCTATTCATGTAATGGGATTATGTACTTGTTTTATCAAGATAGATATTGTACTTGACATTGAATATGGTGTTATGATGTAATCAAACATGTTTTGACTTCTGCTACAATGAAATAAAGTTTTTGAATTTCCAAGTACTATTTTATATCTGTCTTGTTGTAATTTTACTGTTCTATATTCACTTAAAACCTCCATGGAAGTTAATGCATTCCCTTTGTGAGTGACATTAATGGACGTGGGGTGTTACAGTTTCACTAAAATCCGTTAAATTTTGCATCCTGTACGGTCAGTCAAAGTTCAAGTTTGACTTTTCAAACTACCGCTCTATTTCTAACTCTTTTGTTAATTAAAATTAAATCATTCATTCTAACTTCGATTTAAATCAAATTTGTGATCATTATTATTTAAATAAATTATTTTATATTGTCAAAATTCATTAAAATTTTCTAAAATAAAAAATTTTAAATTGGTCCTGATTTTTGCGGGTTGTTACAACCGATGTAATCATTTATTTAATTATCCCAATCCCAACTATTTATCCCATGTAGCAAAAATGGTAGTACTCCATATCTAACACCAATTGTGTTATCGGTAAATTTAATTACCATTTAATGTTCAACTATCGCATGGAGAAAAACTGGTGATACTCCATTGTCGAACATTTCCTGAATTTAGTAAATTTAATTACCTCATTCCCATTTCAATCTAATTAAAGATTCATTAAAACTCTACTTAGTCTTAATCTTCAAAAATCATTACTTAATGATTATTCAACTTTAGGAAATTAATCCTGCCTTTAACTACAATGTCATTTAAAACAAAGCTCACGATGAACCCAAAATCATCTTCCAACAAAATGAAATCTTCATGGAAATCATAACAACATATAATCGATATAAATTTCCATATCAAACTAATACTATAAGTGGAATAGTAGCAAGGCCTTTTAAATTCCATAAATAGTAACGATCTTCCTTTACAGAAGTTCATCTCGATTATTAAATCAAATTCCATTCTACTACAATTTAATATATTAAATTGGAAAACTTTTCTTCGGAAAATTCCATTAATCTTATTTAAAAGATTATAAATCTAAAGCATATCTTCTCTGTTAATAGGGTTAAAGAACTAATGTCATTTAAAACATCGCTCACGATAAACCCAAAATCCAATTCGATTGCAGTTAAATTAATTAATTGGTAAACTTCTCTAAATCTTAATTAAAAGATTTATTCTTTTCTCAACTGGGTTTAAGAAAGATGTTATTGAAGACACCATTCATGACAAATTTGATATTAAATACAAGGCTCTAAATAGAAATCATATCGGCTTATATTCAATATCAAATTCTGAAACCAACGGATATCGCATTGGGAATACCAATATCTGTATCTTCCAAATTCCTCAACGATATCCGTATAATCACGGAATCCAATATCGAAATATTCCGAAGATTATTTCCATTTAAATCCATTCCAATTCATACGTTGGAAAATTCTGGTTAGATTAAAACCATTTCAATTCTTTTCAGTTCTCATCTCAAGTTGCAAAACAACTTATTCTAATAAAAATATCTTTTATCTTTTCAAATGTGGAATATTTCATCCAAAATCTTTCCAAATCATTTATTATGATTTTACATAATTTATTCACATTTTTAATAATTTTATTAGGGCCCTTACAGTCGGTTCCCAATATCGTCCACCGAACTGCATCCATAGCGATCTTTCCCAAAATTGATTTGGACATATCATAAATCTTACCGTTGAACTTCAAATCTTTTATCATCATTCAAAAGCCCTTTTCGATGCGAACCCAATGGTTCCGGTTTTAGTAGAATCCGACTATCGGATCTTCCGTTACGTCCATTCAAAGTCAATGGTCGAAATTCGCGAACGGTCGCTGCGCGATACATTATATTAAGGCCATTTAAATATATATAACATATTTCGTCGATCTCCATTTAAAACGTATTTTATAAATCGCTATAAAAATTCGTTTTAAAAATGATTCCAACTTCCATTTCAATTTTAAATCAAAATTGAATATTCCATATGATTATGACACTAAAATGATATTATTTTCAAAATATCAAAATTTGAAATCGAACCTTTTCGATATTCATTATAAAATGAATAAAGTCGATAGAATATTCCATTTGAGTTAAAATGGCGAATATTTACTTAACTCGGCTTTATAATCATTTCAGTTATGAATATTTCTATATTTTCATGTCCATCCAAAATCGTACATCAAAATCATATTTTGATTCTTTACTGAATATTATCTTAAAATATTCATTATTTCTGATTTGGAATGAAACTCAATCAATTACCATATAATTTTATTTTTATGGATTCCATACATCGCATGTATTCAAAAATAGTGATAAACAACTATTAAACATTCAATTCACATCCAGAGTGCAATTTACAACTGTATAAGCATTAAATAATTAAATAAAGCTTATCACAGTCTGTCAATCAATTGGTTGACATACAATTAAATCCAAGGGAGATGTGAATTAATTATCATCCCCGGACCCGTGTGGGGTTTTCAACCATCAACAAATAATTGGACAATGTGTAAAATTATCATCCTTATACCCATGTGGGTTTACATCACAGTCCATGTGAACATAACTCATAATATAAACGTTTTATTTAACAACGTATATTTTTCACAGTTTAGTAATGATAAAATTAAAACTGTAACGTCTATCAACCACCAAACAGATACTGCAAGCACAAGCAATTAGTATATATTCATTTACAGAAATAAATAACTGTACAAAGATTTGAGTGAGAGAGTTCTCATATAGATTTCTACTCCGTCGATATTTAGTTGACGATTTTGGTACCATTTGTGTTTAAATTTGTCTCAAGTTCTAAGTTTCTCCATTGCCGTTCTGGTCAGTTCAGAAATGTAGTGCTTGATCCCATGATTCCAACGCACTTCGAATCGTTCCATTCTGTTTTCATCCGAATAAGATAAGGACATTTAAGCTTTTAATCACTTAATTAAATTAACTTAAAGTAATTAATAATTAATTAACCTAATAATTACTTAACCCTTTAATTAATTATTTTCCTCCAGTAATCGACCGACGTTCAAACCCATTCCTCAACCTTAAACCCTAACTTGCGCACGCTTCTAGGAGCCACCATCCATCGATCAACATATAAACTTTTAATCACTTAATTATATTAACTTAAAGTAATTAATAATTAATCTAATAATTACATAACCCTTTAATTGATTATTTTCCTCCAGTAATCGGTCGACGTTCAAACCCACTCCTCAACCTTAAACCCTAACTTGCGCACGCTTCTAGGAGCCACCATCCATCGATCAAGACAAACCCCTCCAACCACCTTCGCACCACCTCCCACCACAAAGAACCCTGGCGCGCTCGATCTACCCCACGTGCTTGAAAGTGCAGCTGAATGTCGCTACTTCAAGGCTGAAATTCCCCTAATCCAAAGTACTAAATTTGATATTAACTGCACGAATTTGTAGATCTCGAAATGTTCTTTCGTTTTTTTAGAAATCATGTATTAATTTGCCACCAATTATGAGAGATTGAGGAGCAAAGAATCATCGTCCCTGGCCATTGATTTTGTTTACAACGGTGGGTACGTTAAAACGAGCTAGGGTTTGACTGTTTTGAGGCTTATATAGGCACATATAAATATATTTAATTCATTTATTATTTCTTAAAAGTGAAATTTTCATCCAAACTCGAAACAAACTCCAACGGCTATCGCCTCTAGCTAAATACCCCCATTTCGGACACAACAGGTTATGTTTCGTAAGCCCATTCGATCAGTTTTTATCAAAATTAAAATATAAATTAATATAACGTTCGATATTAAATTCCAACGTACATTTTAATTTACCGGGGCCACATATTGGCTTCAAAAATTATGAAATTTGAAATCTAGCTATGTTTTGATGATACGGTCCTAACAAAATTAATTTCGTCGAATTTGAGACCATCTGAAAATTTTAAACCTGATAATAATTTGATGTTCCGGAAGTGGTTTCGTCGAAAACGGAGGTCGTTTGCAAAATGGCCATTTTTAAGGGCTATATATTATTAAAATATAAATAAATTCCATAACAAATATTTTAAATTTTAAATTGAACATAACTTTAAAATTTATTAATTGAAATCTCTGTTCCTTACATTTGTTAGAAAGACATTATTAGACAGTTTCTAATGTTTCTTGTTTTACTGAAATCCGATTTATTTTGAATTTTGAATATTCATTTAAAATATTCGTTATTTTAAAATATTCTTTATTTTAAAATATTCTTTATTTTAAAATATTCTTTATTTCTGTATCGGAATGCGACTCAACGAATTACCATATAATTTGGGTTATATGGATTTCATACATTGCATGCATTCAACAATGATGATAAACAATCATTTAAAATTCAAACAATACCCAAAGTGCATTCTACAACCGTATAAGCATTAAAATAAGTAAATAACGCTTGTAACAGTCTGTCAACCAATCGATTGACATACAACTAAATATTGGGATTACTGTATGTCAAATATCATCCCAATACCCGTGTAGGGTTTCAACCAACAAATACTGATTATTATTTGTGCAGTTGGGCGATATGTAAAAATTGTCATCCCAATCAATATAACTAAAATTGGTGTACATAAACAAGCCGTCCGACTTGTAAATGAATATTTATGTCAATTTATTTTTATGAAAATTTTATATATCCATTTATAAATAATTTATACATTTCAGTTTCAGAAAAATTCGGCATTATAACGGCGTGATATTAGAACCAAAATAGTATCTAGCATTATCCCTCTCCTGATACTAGCCCGCGCCATACACCACAATCAATCAATCCAATGATTCCACAATACAATCAAATTGTCCACAACACAATCATATCACACAAATCATCCAAGGTTTGTATAAAAAGTAGTGTCAGGAGCTACCAAGCCCCGTCTGCAACCTAAGATATAATGACGTAACGAAAATGATTTGAGTGAGAGAGTTCTCACCATTGGTTTCTACTCCGTCAGTCTTTAATTGACGGTTTTGGTACCGTTTGGATTTAAATTTTCTTCAAATTCAAACAAACTCCAAATTGGACCCGGTTAGTCTTGTTGTGAATCTCTCGACTCCACGATCGCAACGGACCCTTTTTCATGCGATTTGGAGTTCGTATGGACAAGTTATTAAGGTACGAAACTTAATTACATAATTAATTAATTAATTAAATTATAAATTACCCCCAAAATCCAATTCACGTCATTCACCGTCGTCGATCATCTTCCACCGCCGCCTGGGGCCTCTTGGATGTCGGCTAACCTGCCTGTCGCTGCGCCTATGTGAGGCACGCCTCATGACCCAACGGCGTCGGCCCTGGTGGCTCCACCGTCACCGATTTCGGGTTTTCCCCCTTTCTTTTGATCTCTAATTGCACCACCACCGTCGCTCCATCCAGTCGCGCACCACCACAGAAATAACCGCTGCACAACCATGCTCCGATCACCTTCAGATACCACCCCCTGAAACGCCACCTAGCTTCGCCACCAAACCTAAAACCGTTTGCTGCTTCGCCCATATCAACATCGACGTTCATCTTTGATTTCCGGCCACCACGTTCATCTTTCGGCCGAGCACCCTAAGACAAAATTGTAGCCTGACCTCATTTCTACAACTTCCCCGCAGGTGCCATTACCCAATTCATCTTCGATTGGCCACAATTCACTAAATTTCGAAATTGTTTTTCTGCCTTTGGACTGAGATTCCGGCGAATCCATGCGACGATGGGCTATGGAATTTTTATGGGAGGTAGAGATCATCATGATCTACAATACGAAGAAGCCATATGGGATAATTATCTATGGATTGAGATACATAAATTGTTTTGTGTTCGGGGGCTTTTTTGCAAAATGTTTTTGAGGAGGGAGGGATTGGCTGCCCAAATTCAAACGAATGGAAACAATGAGGGTTTGTGGAGGAAAAGATATTATATAGTAGTATTGTATGATTCTATATTGATCCTCTAACTCATATTCTCTCCAATTGACAGTTATCGATGCCCCGGCCACACACGAACTTCGTTGGCAATGAAAATTGGCAAGCTGCTATGTCTCGCCCGATATGGTCCCAACAAAACTGGTTTCGTCGAATTCCGAGTCCGTTTGATCAAAAATCTCTATTTTGGGCTTAATTAGTTGATCGATTCACAATTTACTATGCACGGCCACATACTAGCTCCAAAAATTATGAAAATTGGAATCTAGCAATAATTTGACATTCCGGATCCAACAAAAGTGGTTTGGTCGAAAATGGAGGTTGTTTGCAAAATGGCTATTTTTAAGGGCTATATATTATTTAAAATATATATAAATTCCGTAACGACTATTTTGAATTTCAAACTGGGCATAACTTTCAATTTATAAAGTGAAATCCCAATTTCTTACATTCGTTAGAAAGATATAGTTAAATAGATTCTAACGTTTCTTGTTTCATCCAATTCTGATTTAAAATGAATTATGTATATTCAATTGAAATTAGAAATCGAATTTTCAAACTACTGCGTCATTTCAGACTCCTTTTATAATTTAAATAAATTTATACGTTCTAACTTCGATTTAAAAAAATTAGTCGTTATTATTTAAAATAAATCATTTTAAAAATTGAAAAACCATTAAAATAGCTAAAGTAAACATTTTAAATTGGTTCAGAATTTCCGGGTTGTTATAAAACCCGTACACATTTACCAGTTCACGTTTTACACAAAACAGGATCCTCCCAATCCAACTACATACTACTTCATTTATCAATATATATATATATATATATATATATATATATATATACACACACACACACTCCATAATCATGAGTTATAAGATAACTCTCTACATTTTATACAACAGATTTCGTTATACAAGTCAATTCTCACTTACTTTTCTCTTATGGATATACATTTAATGTACAAAGGAAAGATTAAGTATTTTTATACTTCATAGTGCATATACATTCAGTATTATCGACTGGTAACTTGCGCATAACAAAATAACATTCATACGACATGTAACTAGCTAGCTATCATATTGGAAGTAATATGGGTAAAATAAATAAGTTTAATCAAACTATTCATACTTTATCAGTTTGGTGGATGTACTTGGCTTTACTGAGCTACTTCCCAAATAACTTATATTATATGAACCAGGTTAATTTTGATTCAAGGCCTTGGATTCATCCCTACATTTACATTTCTTATTTCATCATCACATAACCGGGTTTATACTAAAAAAACACCCTTAACAAAACTTAAACCAAACGGTGCTACTTATAATTTGGATGCTCTGAGATTTAATTTGGTCCTTACATATACATACATACATGTATATATACAAATATATATATATGCACATATTATGTATATTTAATTGACTGACTTGATTCTATGGCTATATCACTCTGCCACCTATTTCTTTTAAACGCAAACAATAGATATAGCTAGACCATACTTCTTTAAGTAATCAATGTAGTAGCATCACATCAGCAAATAGTTTACACATAGTTATTTTATGATGTTTCTTGACTCTATAAAAATTCTAATTGTATGTATTCATAGATTATTAACAAGAAGACAACCTTATACAATCATATTATATCATAAGAATGCATTTTTCAGCACCAACATTTAACTGGTTCTACCCAAGTTGCTGACAGAACTACTAAGGCTTACAAAATTGGACATAAACACTCTCTTATCAGGTGTTGAGTATATTCATCTAAATCATATTGAATTAACTTCAGCATGCTTAACCAATATAAGAAAGTTCTTTTTAAAACCTGATAGCTTAGCTCATTTGTATGCATCAACTCACTAACATTTTATATACTCAGTTTTTGATACCAAAGCAGTATTCAAATGGTTCTTTTACTACCTTTCCTATACTTATATACATATATAAGGTCAATTATTCTATACTTGCTTCATATGATATTAGCATGTACATATATTGCCTATATGTCATGCTCCCCTCCAGCAATCCCACAAATATAGAAAACTTTCAATACAAGCATCATCCATTATTTTATATATATACACATATATATATATATATAATGCACCTTACATTGTCATACTCAAAACAATATATATATACACACTACTTTAGCTTTAATTGCTGCCTCTTCCTATTATATCATATATAATTTCACCCATTTCCTAAGCCCAAACACTTGCTATTCTCATAATCTATCTTGCAAACAATCACTAGGCTGCCCCATTATCAATGAGACACCCCAAATGATTGCAAGGCAATCAAAAAGGGTTATACACTCATGTCTAGTATGAGTATAAAGTATTTAATATAAACAATAATATGATCGGATTATGTAAGTGTCATATATAAACAATAAATGATCAAATTATACACTCTTCATGTTGTTTTTTGATTTAACATCAACTCCCATTCTAACCATGTTATTTACAAGGTTACAATTATTTAGTGGTCATACTTACTGGGTTTCTCATCCCTGTTAATTACTTCCTGGGGCATAATTTGTTAAACATAAGTTCATGCACGAGTCCATATGTATATATATATATATATATGTATGTATGTATATATATATATATGTATGTATGTATATATATATATATGTAATGTGAATGTTTGTGCATATTATTACATATTATTCAGTGCATACTAGTATATTAAACTTCTTAGGTTATGTAAATCAGTAAGTGTAAAAGAACTAGCAATCGCATCTTGAAACATATATTCAGACATACAACCCATGCTCACCATTTCCCCCCATTATTTATTTCTTTCTTTGGCTAGCCTCTTCACCCTTTTCCGAATTAATGTATTCAGTTTCTTGAGTTCATCTCCTTGCATTGAACACCATGTGCACACTGTGTGGGATCCCCCTACCTGTTAACCCATCACTCAAAGGCCTCAGGGCATTAACGCGTCGTATGCATGCCTGGTCACTACTACACATCTGCAATTTTCTGTCGAACATTTAACGTCGTTATGGCATCGCTAAATTTTTTAGTGGTGCCATACTGAAGCCAAATGCATGATAGAAAAACAGGAGTCACTAAATCATTTGGCATCAGTAAGATGTCACAAAATGGACGTCACTGTGGCGTAGCTAAAACTTAGTGACACCATTGTTATGCCTAGTGTCTAATAGGAAATGATTATCGTTATGGCATCGTTAAATTTTTAGAAACGCCACAATGACGCCTTTCGTTTATTTAAAATAATCATCGTTATGTCATCACTAAATTTTGTGATAGCATCGTGATGCTAACGCTCTACAACATACAATTTGTCATAGATGCATCCTTAAGTTTAATGATATCTTTGAGACGACATGCTTATAGCTGCTGTGATACCTAGCTACAACTAGATTGCAAAACAAATCATTGCATCTATTAAATTTAGCTTATGCAAGTCATTACAATGTCCAAATATGAAATATAACATTTAATGACGTTTCATTTTGATCTATAATTTCTAGAACATACAATCATCAAATTCAAACAATAAATTTTATAATAACATAATAATGTATCTTTCAAGAATACACAACATTCTTACATCAAATAAGTAGCAAAAAATCTATTAACTAATTTAAAAGTACAATACATCATAAAAATCTATACTAAATGTACTGTCTAATGCATTTTATTTGCTTGCCTGTAGATTGCACATCATCACCTATAAAACAAAAACAACTAATTAGTTGATCTGCAAATTAAGTGAAAATGTTTATTTTTGCTGCAAGAAGATGACCATATAAATATATATATATATATATATGTTATAAAATAAAGCAGAACGTATGTTAAACAAGAAACCATTAGAGAGAACAGAAAAGATAGGGGAGAGACTTTTATTTCTATTACTTCAAGTATGTACAATTTCTATTACATTGGCTCCTTTATATATAGGCTTTGGAGCTGATGTTAGACTTATTCCCATGACGTGGGACTAAATAGAATATGACAAGAGCATATTCACTCATATATATTACAACACTCCCCCTTGAATATGTGTCTTCAAAATCTTGAATGCTCTGCTAACTTGAAGTTGTCCCTTTTAAAACATGATTGCTCCCCCTTATAATTATCTTGCTTGCATATATCCATTCAGCCAATACAACTATTGTCTGTTGCCTTCAAACTCTATCAGGAACACTCAATGGGAAAAACCTTGAACGAGAAAAAGAGTACAACGTCTAACATTATGAATATCATATTAAAATGATATTCCTTAAAAGAGTTTGATGCTTCAGGATCAAAACAATGCCTCATTAAAAACATTTTTATGAAAAACCATATGGGAAAAATCATAAACACGGAAAAGAGTGCAAACTCATTTCATCTTTAGGTAACATGTTTTACAATGTTACAGTAAGCGTTGATACTTTAGGATCAAGATAATGCCTCATTAAAAACCTTACTAACAAAAACCCAATGGGAAAAATATTAGTGCAGGAAAAGAGTACATTATAGCATATTATTATATGCCTCCCTTATTTATAACTCATTATTCAATTAATCTATTGATGTAGTCGACGCATGCCAATTTTGTACATCATCTTCTGGAATGTTGATGTGGAAATTGCCTTTAAGAACAAATCTACCTGCTTTTCTTGAACTGAATTTGTTTCTCCTCTTTCTTATTATCCTTTCATTCATATGTGAGGAGAATTTTAGAGGAAATGTGCTCCATCCTATCACCCTTCATATAACTCACTTGAATCTGAGCCATGCAAACTGCCTTATCTTCTTCATAAATAATAGTTTACTGCATCAAAAGATGCTTGATACTTCTGGATCAAAATGTTGCCTCATCAAAACTTTACTAAGAAAAACTCGATGGGAAAAATCTTAGTGAAGGAAAAAGAGTACAATATACAATGTCATATACTACGTCAAAAAGTAGTATGATACTTCTGGA
Source organism: Allium sativum (assembly GCA_030737875.1). Lineage (NCBI taxonomy): Eukaryota > Viridiplantae > Streptophyta > Magnoliopsida > Asparagales > Amaryllidaceae > Allium > Allium sativum. The sequence continues at coordinate 12,336,506 of CM060917.1, forward strand.
TCAATGTAATGCCTCGTTAAAACCTTAATAAGAAAAACCCAGTGGGAAATATCTTAAATATGGAAAAAGAGTACATTATAACTTATTTTTATATGTTACTTTTTGGTTTATACTTTTAGATCATGACCCATGCCTCGTTAAAACCTTACTAAGAAAACCCAGTGGGGAAAAACTTAGTTAAGGAAAAAGAGTGCATTATATCATACTTATGGATGCTCCTCCTGTAATAACCCGGAAATCTGAGCCAATTTAAAAATTTTATTTTGGCAATTTTAATAAATTTTGAATATTTAAAATGAATTATTTTAAATAATAACAACGAGAAATTTATTTTGAATAGATTAGAGTGTATATATTTATTTGAATCGTCGTTAGAATATAATTATTTTATTTTAAATATAAAAGGAATTGAAAATGGCGCAGTAGTTTGAAAATTCGATTTCAAAGTTCAAATGAATGTACATGATTCAAAATAAACTGGATTTTGGCGAAACCAAAAATATTAGAATCTATTCGAGAATATCTTTCCAACGAATCCGAAAAATCGAAATTTCATAGCGAGGATAAAAAGATATGCCCAGTTGAAAATTCAGAATAGTCGCTATGGAAGTTTGGCCCTTAAAAATGGAATTTTGCAAACGACCTCGGTTTTCAACGAAATCACTTTTGTTGGATCCGTGATGTCAGGTTATTGCTAAGTTTCAAAATTCGTAATTTTCTGAATCAATATGTGAGCGTGGCAAAGGAAAACGCGTTTGACCGGTTTTAGTTGATTTTAATCGACTGGAAAATGACAAATTTTCAAACGGTCTTCAAGTTTTATGAGATTAGTTTGTTAGGACCGTATCGTCAATACGAAGCTAGAAAATATTTTTTGGGAATTTTTAGAGTCCGTATGTAGGCCCGGTAAATTGAAATGTGCATTCAAATTCAATATATAGATTTATATTTTGATGTTGATGAAAACTGATCGAAACAGTCGAATCATCCTACAATACATATCCCAGTGTGTTCGGAATGGGGGTAATTAGCTATGGACGACAAGCGGTGGGTCTCGTTTCGAGGTCAAAATAAAAAGGTACCTTTTTGAAATTAAATTAAATAGAATAGAATAATTATATATATTATATTTTACCACTGCCCCTCTCTCTCTTCAGATCTCGGTCAAAAAAAAAACCGATTCACCATTCCCGTTGCTTGCGCTCCCAGCCCGCCACCGCCTGTGCTCTGCCACCCAGGGCGTCGCGCCGCCCCTCAGCCAATCCCCCACCTCACGGCTCCCTCCCTCCTCTCTACCCTTGCTCCTCCTTCCCCCTCCTAAAAAAACCGAACCCCCTAATGCTTCGTGACCCAAATCGAGCCACCACCGCACCCGAGGACCGCAAGCCACCCTCCGCCGCGACTGCAACTCCGTGAATAATTTGATGTTTCTTTCTCTTATTTAAGATCAGTTATGAATGGAGAATATCGTTATCTTATTCTATTCTTTATAGGTAAATAAGATGAAAAGAAGTTGTCAATAATAGATTACCCAGAGAAATAGGTAAAAGAAATTTCCATCCAAAATTTAAAAGTTGGTCCATTTTCAGTCTAGGTAAAGTCCATCAAAACAGCCGGTATGTTTTAATTTGATTTTTATTTGTTTTCTAGGATAAAAAAATTCGATTTTTATTTGTTTACATAGGAAAAAAATAGATTTTTAACATAGAGAAGATTGGGTTTTTCTTGTATGTGGAACATCATAAAAATTAGATTTTTAGTATAGTGAAGTTTAGATTTTTTATATATATGAATGACGATAGATAAAGATATGATATTTTATATAATGTAGATAATAAAAATATGATTTTTACAGTATAGAAAGAATAAAAATACGACTTTTATATTCTATAGTTAGTAAAAATTTGATCTTTATATATGTAGTGAAATAAAAATTTGATTTTTATTATATATATTTTGAAATAAAAATGTGATTTTTATAGCGATGATATAAAAATTCGATCTTTATATATGAAGTAGAAATATAAAAATATAATTTTTATATAGAAAGAAGCGTTGTAAAAATATATGAAGAAGAAATAAAAACATGATTTTTATTTATTGGAATGAAGCGATAAAAATATAATTTTTATATATGAACAGCGTAAAAAGGACTGCATTGGAATTTCAAATAGATTCATACGGTTCAGCAGTTCAAAAGTAAAGCACGACGAAGATTTCTACATAAGAAGAGTCGCGTCATTTGGTTTAGCTAGTCGGTGAGAACTCCTCACTTTAAATCTTGTTTTCTAGTTAAAATATATACTATGATGCAGACGGTGCTTAGTAGCACCCGACACCCGTCGTCCACAGACCATGGACGACTTGTATGCTTGTTTGATGTATTGTGAAGTTTGTTGTGATGTTGATGTGAAATGGATAATAAAACATTCATATGTTAAAATAAATTAATTATCGTTAAAAATATAATTTTTAACGGGAATGTGAATAAATAAATATTCATTTACAAACCAGATGGTTTGTTTATGTACACCTATTTGAAGGATATTGATTGGCATGATAAATTTTACACGTCGCCCAACTGCACAAATAATATTCAGTGTTTGTGGATTGAAACCCCACGCGGGTGTTGGGATGATATTTGACGTACACGAATCCCAAATGTTTAGTGGTATGTCGATCGTTTGATTGACAGACTGTATGAGCGTTAATTAGTTATATTTAATGCTTATGCAGTTGTGTGGTGCACTCTGGATGATGGTTGATTATTTATCGTTGCTATTGTATACATGTGTTGTATGGAATCCATATAATTAGCATTATATGGTAATTGATTGGGCCTCATTCCATTTGGGAAAATAAAGAATATTCATGCGTTGAATAAAATATATATTCATGTGTTGAATAGAATAAAGAATATTCATGTGTTGAATAAAATATATATCCATGTGTTGAGTAGAACAAAGAATATTCATGTGTTGAATAAAATATATATTCATGTGTTGAGTAAAATATTTTAAACAATAAAATTTACATCTTTGTCACAATTTTATAAAATATATTAAATAACAAAAATAGTCATGTGTTGATGATACTCATGTGTTGAGAATATTCATGTGTTGAAAGAAATATAGATTCATGTGTTGAATAGAATAAATATTCATTTGTTGAATAGAATAACGAAGTTATTGAAATAGATAAAGCCATGTTGATTAGATATGCGCCATTTTGATGCGAATGATATTTATATCGATTATATTCGTTTTTGTAATGAATATAGAAAAAGAAGTGATTTCAAAATATAATGTTTTGAAAATATTATCATTTATATATTAATGATATGAAATATTCAATTTTGATTTGAAATTGAATATGAAGTTGAGTTTGTTTTGAAAACGAATTTAAAACGATTTATAAAAAATGTTTTGAATTGAAATCAATGAAATATATATAATATATATAAATTATATATTAAATGGCCAAAATAGAACGCACCGCGCCGCGGTAGTTCGCGAATTTCGACCATTGACTTTGAATTGACGTTATGGGAGATCCGACCGTCGGATTCTCCTGAAACCAGAACCATTGGGTTCATATCGAAAAGAGCTTTCCAATGAATTTTAGAAATTTGAAATCTAACAGCTGTATTTGGAATTATGTCCAAATCAAATTTGGAAAAGGTCGTTGTAAGTGCAGTTCAGTGGCCGTTGTTGAAAACCAACTGTACGGGCCTAGATAAAATTATTAAAAATATTAATAATTTGTGTAAAATCATAATATATGAATTGGAAAGAACTAGGATGAAAAATTCCACATTTGAAAGGATAAAAATATTTTTTTATCGAAATGAACTAGTTTATAACTTGAATTATAATCCAATGTTATTGAATAAATAAATTGGATTTGAAGTGGTTTTAATAATAATTAGAATTTCCAGTACGTGAATCGGAATGGATTTGAATCGAAATTATCTTCAGAATATTTCGATGTTGGATTTCGTGATTATACAGATATGCTTGTGGAGATTTGAAAGATATATTTATATCGTTATTTCCAATATGATATTTGTTGGTTTCAGAATTTGATATTGAATATAAGCCGATATATTTTCTATTCAGAGCCTTGTATTTAATATCAAATGGGATTTTGGGTTTATCGTGAACCATGTTTTAGATGACATTGGTTCTTTAACCCAGTTAAATTCAGGATATTGATTTTTGGGAAGATTAAAACTAAGTGGAGTTTTAATGAATCTTTAATTAGATTGAAGTGATCGAGAATAGAGTATCAACAGTTTTGCTCCAAAGCGATAGTTAAATCTTTAATTAGATTTGAACGTGAAATGGTAATTAATATTTACCGATAACACCGTGGTGTTAGATATGGAGTATCACTAGTTTTGCTCCGTGGGATGAATAGGTTGGGATTGGGAAATAAAATAAATGATTACTTCGGTGTGTTTCGCTAATCCCGACTAGTTTGGAAAACCTTAACATGGTTTGAAATGATATCCAAAGGAAGATAAGAGAATAAATTTAGAAGAATTTATCTTTGATAAAATTAATGGGAACCTTTCTCTAAGAATGTGAAAATTTGAATAAAAGAATATCCTGAGTTGGAATGAGGCGTATGTTGGGTTTGTGTAACATTTGTTTATTATATACGCGGGTTATTCGGAAAGGCCGAGTTTATACCCATTCTGTATAACCGATTCGACGATAAGTCGAAGATGAAGACGGTGGTTGAAGACCGGAAGTCTTTACACCGTTTGGATGATTATGTATCATCTTGATTGGGTGGTACACCCAAAAGGAGGGAATCAGTTGGTGATCGTCCAGTCGTACTTGGAGATCGATGGATATGCGAGAAAAGTGCCTCCGGTTTCGTTCAGACCCAGAACGAACTTGTAAATGGACTGTGTGTCTGACATTGGATTTTATTCTGTGTTGATTGATCTCTATTAAATATATATCTGTTTGACGGTGGAGAATTTATTCTCTTGCTTAACGCCCTTCTCTGAGACGTACGAGCTCAGGGGTTATATATTAATGGATATCAATCGCATGGAGTGAATTGCCTGTGTGGCATGCCTAAGTGGCAAATGATCAAGGCTTTTGTTGAAAAGCAGAGTCTTGTGGTTGATGATCAAAGCACGGCCTGTGTGGCATAGCTTTGTGTAGCGTTGATTCGCGAGCCTTACACCCCGGTTGTGAACCAAAAACGGGAGAGGACATCAGGGAGGGCATGTGTTTCCTTCTAGCTAGGGTGGTGTCAGTGACCTACCAGCCCTAACATTTGTATTATTTTCACCTATGTGGTTGTTGTTGTTGCGAGGTGCCTCGGATATATCGGTGACTGTGTGGAGCCGATGGAGTTATTTGGCTCATTTACACCCCCAAAGGGTGGGGAAACGCAGTGTTCAGGCATTTTAATCCGCATCGGTGTACCGGCCCTGACGATCCAAGGGTCACTCGAGCTCTGATCCTGAGGCTTGGGCTAAACAGTCTCGAATCGGTGAGGACTATCTTTTTCATCCGTTCACAGATGGAAATCCAACTTCCAATGCGTGACTTTGCGGTTTTGATTGTATAACCTATATATGGCGACATAGTGGTATGGGGCACTTATGCCGTCTATGATTGATACTTATGATTTGAAGTTGTTTTATACACTATACACTTATAGTAATAATAAAACATGAAATTTCACGTACCAAGCATTCTTGGCTATTATAAGGTAAAAACCCTATCCTCTGGTTTGCGTTGCATTGTGTGATGGGACCTGGGTCTTATAATAGCTTCATTGTTCTTTATTTAGCATTGCGCTGTTGTTTTATGCACTGGTATTCTTGGGAGGAAACTCGTTCCGTGTTATACAGCGTGGTCCCTTGATTTATCTAACTTTAAAAATAAAGATAAATAACTGTTTTAGTTCTCACACCAGTCACATGATTGACATGGAGTTTATTGTTTTAACCTAAACTCTGGGTGCCCTTATTTTCGACACGGGCAGCTAGTAGTTTTGGTTTTGCAGATTTATATTCATAGGAACCTAGTTTACAACTGGAACGATATCCGGAAAGCTCTGTATCCATATATCTCCTTCAGTTGTGTATTGTATTATTTTTCCGCTGCAGTAATGTAATTAAATCTCTGATGTATAATATTTATTCATACTCTGTATATTCTTGTATTCTGATGGAATTGTTGTAGTTAACAATGAAATGTTCTTCTGTTTGCATTACAATTTGTCGTGTTCTCAAAACAATCAGGGGTCTCGAACGGTCTTGGTCGGTTTAGCGATCGATTCGGATCGAGCGAAATTCCTTTTTGTCACACGTGGTATCAGAGATTTGGTTTACGGAGCTCGGAGAACAAGACACGTTAGAACCAAACGAAAGGATTCATCAGAAATTGGATTAGTAATATCCAACGAGGATGACTCGCTAGAGATGGAATCAGTAGTATCCTAGAACGAGTGTGAAGGGTGTTGTTTTCAAATAAAAATGATATTGATTTTTGTTTTGAAAAATTAAATCAATTATACGTATTTGAATATTTAGTTGTATTGATTTGGACAATCAAGTATATAAAGGTTTTGCGTATACGTCTGATCCGCGTGTATTTGAAGTTTTAATATACTGGATAGATATAGAATCACGCTCTAGTCGCCCGGAGATGGTTCTGATGATTAAAGCTTCATCATCAGAATTTATGTTCGAGTGACGAAAGTGGGATTTCTATATATTTCCAATTGACTGGTGTGAGAACCAAAGCTAGATAGGGCTTATTGTTGTGAATTGGCATCAAAAACCTGATTTTTGGACTATGTATCAAAGTTATGAATTTGAAAAGCTAATCAACAAATTGATTGTTGATTGTGTTGTTTGATTATTGTTTGATTAATTAAAATTTGGACCATTTAGCCAAATTGAACCAAATAGTGAATTGTATTGAAAATTTGTCGCATTTGCATACATATACTTGTATATACATTGAACAGGTCATAGCAAGGAGGCTAGAGCAGAGGAATAAAATGTTGCCCGACAAATAGGTACATGTTTACAAATTTATTGGGTTTTGATTATTTTATGAGCCGATTGGCTAGCCGCTTGGTTGTTTCTTTTTCTTTTTGAATTGGTGAGGGCCATGGGAGGCTATTTGAAATATCCCGAAGCTCCCGGTGCAGGGGAGGTTATGGCGAAATTTTTCGAAAATTTAGGGTGTTAGCCAAATTTTTGAAAAATTTGAAAAGTTCTTAGAAACTGAAAAGTTGAACTTAAGCTGTAAAGAAAAGAATGAAAGTTGAGTTGGTTTGTAAAACAACTTTCGGCTTCATTCCTTTTCGGGGACGAAAAGCTTTAAGTGGGGGAGATTGTAATAACCCGGAAATCTGAGCCAATTTAAAATTTTTATTTTGGTAATTTTAATGAATTTTGAATATTTAAAATGAATTACTTTAAATAATAAAGACGAGAAATTTATTTTGAATAGATTAGAGTGTATATATTTATTTGAATCGTCGTTAGAATATAATTATTTTATTTTAAATATAAAAGGAATTGAAAATGGCGCGGTAGTTTGAAAATTCGATTTCAAAGTTCAAATGAATGTACATGATTCAAAATAAACTGGATTTTAGCGAAACCAAAAATATTAGAATCCATTTGAGAATATCTTTCCAAAGAATCTGAAAAATCCAAATTTCATAGCGGGGATAAAAAGATATGCCCAGTTGAAAATTCAGAATAGTCGCTATGGAATTCTGGCTCTTAAAAATGGAAATTTTGCAAACAAGCTCGGTTTTCGACAAAACCACTTTTGTTGGATCAGTGATGTCAGGTTATTGCTAGGTTTCAAAATTCATAATTTTTTGAATCAATATGTGAGCGTGGCAAAGGAAAATGCGTTTGACTGGTTTTAGTTGATTTTAATCGACTGGAAAATGATCATTTTTCAAACGGTCTTCAAATTTGACGGAATTAGTTTTGTTAGGACTGTATCATCAATACGAAGCTAGAAAATATTTTTTGGGAATTTTTAGAGTCTGTATGTGGGCCCGGTAAATTGAAATGTGCGTTCAAATTCAATATATAAATTTATATTTTGATTTTGACAAAAACTGATAGAAACAGCCGAATCAGCCTACGATACATATCCCATTGTGTTCGGAATGAGGGTAATTAGCTATGGACGACAGGCGATGGGTCTCGTTTCGAGGTCAAAATAAAAGGGTACCTTTTTGAAATTATACTAAATAGAATAAAATAATTATATATATATATATATATTACCACTACCCCTCTCTCTCTTCAGATCTGGGTCAGAAAAAAAAGAAACCCGATTCACCATTCCCCTCGCCTGCGCTCCCAGCCCGCCACCACCTGTGCTCTGCCACCCAGGGCGTCGCGCCGCCCCTCAGCCAATCCCCCACCTCGCGCCTCCCCCCTCCTCTCTACCCTTGCTCCTCCTTCCCCCTCCTAAAAAAAACGAACCCCCTAATGCTTCGTGACCCGAATCGAGCCACCACCAAACCCGAGGACCGCTAGCCACCCTCCGCCGCGACTGCAAGCCCAGCACCCACCTCAGACCGCCATCTCCACCCCCAAAACAGCCGGTATGTTTTAATTTGATTTTTATTCTTTTTCTAGGATAAAAAAAATTCAATTTTCATTTGTTTACATAGGAAAAAAAATAGATTTTTAACATAGAGAAGATTGGGTTTTTCTTGTATGTGGAACATCATAAAAATTAGATTTTTAGTATAGTGAAGTTTAGATTTTTATATATATGAATGACGATAAATAAAGATATGATTTTTATATAATGTAGATAATAAAAATATGATTTTTATAGTATAGAAAGAATAAAAATACGATTTTTATATTCTATAGTTAGTACAAATTTGATCTTTATATATGTAGCGAAATAAAAATCTAATTTTTATTATTTATATTTTGAAATAAAAATGTGATTTTTACAGCGATGATATAAAAATTCAATCTTTATATATGAAGTAGAAATATAAAAATATAATTTTTATATAGAAAGAAGCGTTGTAAAAATATATGAAGAAGAAATAAAAACATGATTTTTATTTATTGGAATGAAGCGATAAAAATATAATTTTTATATATGAACAGCGTAAAAAGGACTGCATTGGAATTTGAAATAGATCCATACGGTTCAGCAATTCAAAAGTAAAGCACGACAAAGATTTCTACATAAGAAGAGTCGCGACGTTTGGTTTAGCTAGTCGGTGAGAACTTCTCACTTTAAATCTTGTTTTCTAGTTAAAATATATACTAGGATGCAGACGGTGCTTAGCAGCACCCGACACCCGTCATCCACAGACCATCGACGACTTGTATGCTTATTTGATGTGTTGTGAAGTTTGTTGTGATGTTGATGCGAAATGGGTAATAAAACATTCATGTGTTGAAATAAATTAATTATCGTTAAAAATATAATTTTTAACGGGAATGTGAATAAATAAATATTCATTTACAAACTGGACGGTTTGTTTATGTACACCTATTTGAAGGATATTGATTGGAACGATAAATTTTACACATCGCCCAACTGCACAAATAATATTCAGTGTTTGTGGATTGAAACCCCACGTGGGTGTTGGGATGATATTTGATGTACACTAATCCCAATTGTTTAGTGGTATGTCGATTGTTTGATTGACAGACTGTATGAGTGTTAATTAGTTATATTTAATACTTATGCAGTTGTGTGGTGCACTCTGGATGATGGTTGATTATTTATCGTTGCTATTATATACATGTGTTGTATGAAATCCATATAATTAACATTATATGGTAATTGATTGGACCTCATTCCAATTGGGAAAATAAAGAATATTCATGCGTTGAATAAAATATATATTCATGTGTTGAATAGAATAAAGAATATTCATGTGTTGAATAAAATATATATTCACGTGTTGAGTAAAATATTTTAAACAATAAAATTTACATCTTTATCATAATTTTATAAAATATATTAAATAATAAAAATAGTCATGTGTTGACGATCTCTTGTGTTGAGAATATTCATGTGTTCAAAGAAATATAGATTCATGTGTTGAATAGAATAAATATTCATTTGTTGAATAGAATAACGAAGTTATTGAAATAGATAAAGTTGTATTGATTAGATATGCGCCATTTTGACGCGAACGATATTTATATCGATTATATTAGTTTTTGTAATGAATATAGAAAAAGAAGTGATTTCAAAATATAACGTTTTGGAAATATTATCATTTATATATTAATGATATGAAATATTCAATTTTGATTGGAAATTGAATATGAAGTTGAGTTTGTTTTGAAAACGAATTTAAAACGATTTATAAAATACGTTTTGAATTGAAATCGACGAAATATATATAATATATATTAAATGGCCTGAATAGAACGCACCGCGCCGCGGCAGTTCGCGAATTTCGACCATTGACTTCGAATTGACGTTACGGGAGATCCGACCGTCGGATTCTCCTGAAACTGGAACCGTTGGGTTCGTATCGAAAAGAGCTTTCCAATGAATATTAAAAATTTGAAATCGGACGGTTGTATTTGGAATTATGTCCAAATCAAATTCGGAAAAGGTCGCTATTAGTGCAGTTCGGACGGTTGTATATGGAGTATCACTAGTTTTTCTCCGTGGGATGAATAGGTTTGGATTGGGAATAAAATAAATGATTACTTCGGTGTGGTTCGTTAATCCCGACTAGTTTGGAAAATCTTAACATGGTTTGAAATGATATCCAATGGAAGATAAAAGAATAAATTTAGAAGAATTTATCTTTGATAAAATTAATGGGAACCTTTCCCTAAGAATGTGAAAATTTGAATAAAAGAATATCCTAAGTTGGAATGAGGCGTATGTTGGGTTTGTGTAACATTTGTTTATTATATCAGCGGGTTATTCGGAAAGGCCGGGTTTATACCCATTCTAAATAACCGATTCGACGATAAGTCGAAGATGAAGACGGTGGTTGAAGGCTGGAAGTCTTCACATCGTTTGGATGATTATTGATGATCTTGATTGGGTTGTACACCCAAGAGGAGGGAATCAGTTGGTGATCGTCCAGACGTACTTGGAGATCGATGGATATGCGAGGAATGTGTCTCCGGTTTTGTTCAGACCCAGAACGAACTTGTAAATGAACTGTGTGTCTGACATTAGATTTTATTCTGTGTTGACAGATCTCTATTAAATATATATTTGTTTGGCGGCGGAGAATTTATTCTCTTGCTTAACGCCCTTCTCTGAGACGTACGAGCTCAGGGGTTATATATTGATGGATATCAATCGTATGGAGTGAATTGCCTGTGTGGCATGCCTGTGTGGCATGCCTAAGTGGCAAATGATCAAGGCTTTTGTTGAAAAGCAGAGTCTTGTGGTTGATGATCAAAGCACGGCCTTTGTGGCATAGCTTTGTGTAGCGTTGATTCACGAACCTCACACCCTGGTTGTGAACCAAAAACGGGAGAGGGCCTCAGGGAGGGCATGTGTTTCCTTCTAGCTAGGGTGGTGTCAGTGACCTATCAGCCCTGACATTTATATTATTTTCACTCGTGTGGTTGTTGTTGTTGCGAGGCGCCTCGGATATATCGGTGATTGTGTGGAGCCAATGGAGTCATTTGGCTCATTTATGCCCCAAAGGGTGGGGAAACGCAGTGTTCAGGCATTTTAATCCACATCGGTGGACCGGCCCTGACGATCCAAGGGTCACTCGAGCTCTGATCCTGAGGCTCGGGCTAGAGAGTCTCGAATCGGTGAGGACTATCTTTTGCCTCGGTTCACAGATGGAAATCCAACTTCCAATACATGACTTTGCGGTTTTGATTGTATAACCTATATATGGCGACATAGTGGTATGGGGCACTTATGCCGTCTATAATTGATACCTATGATTTGAAGTTGTTTTATACACTACTTATAGTTATAATAAAACATGAAATTTCACATACCAAGCATTCTTGGCTATTATAAGATAAAAACCATATCCTCCGGTTTGCGTTGCATTGTGTGATGGGACCTGGGTCTTATAATAGCTTCATTGTTCTTTATTTAGCATTGTGCTGTTGTTTTATGCACTGGTATTCTTGGGAGGAAACACGTTCCGTGTTATACAGCGTGGTCCCTTGATTTACCTAACTTTAAAATAAAGATAAATAATTGTTTTAGTTCTCACACCAATCACATGACTGACCTGGAGTTTATTGTTTTAACCTAAACTTTGGGTGCCCTTATTTTCGACACGGGCAGCTAGTAGTTTTGGTTTTGCAGATTTATATTCACAGGAACCTGGTTTACAGTTGGAACGATATCCGGAAAGCTCTGTATCCGTATATCTCCTTCAGTTGTGTATTGTATTATTTGTCCGCTGCGGTAATGTAATTAAATATCTGATGTATAATATTTATTCATACTCTGTATATTCTTGTATTCTAATGGAATTATTGTAATTAACAATGAAATGTTCTTCTGTTTGCGTTCCAATTTGTCGTGTTCTCAAAACAATCATGGTCTCGAACGGTCTTGGTCGGTTTAGCGATCGATTCGGATCGAGCGAACTTCCTTTTCGTCACATCTCCTGATTTAATAATTTCCTCTGAATTTGTATTCTTCTTTCAATAACTCAAATTGCTTGCAAATACTTCTTAATCAAGTTTTTCTTTTAAAACTTCATGTGCATTTCCATGCTTCAGGCATGTTTTCTTATTTAAAACTCCTTCCTTTTGTGATTTGTATGTTACAAATATTCATTTATGAATACACTTCAGGTGCTTACAATTTTCTGTTTCAATCGGACTTGCATATTGCAATACATATTTGATGAATAAGGCAACTTTCATTACAAATCAGGAAGTAATCTACTCACCTTGAAGTATATCAAGATTTTCATTACAACAATACTTAGAAGAATGATGTAATCTATCATCCATTTTCTTAGTATTCTTCATAATAACAAATGTTATTTATGTTCTTCAAGAACTTATATATTATAATAAGTTTTGCATATCACAACTACCACTTCAATGGATATTAAGAGTTTCATTGCAACAATTTTTGAAAAAAGGAAGTGATCTACTCATCATGAATTATTTCAAGATTTTCATCACAACAATACTTAAAAGAATGTTGTAATCTACATTTCTTGCTCTTTATCACTACCAAGGTTATTTAAATTCTTCTGGAATTTGTATACTTTCATTGTTTATACCTTCAGGGTATTATAAGTGTTTTAAACACTTTCACCACTTTAATCAATTCAATTATCTCTGAAAATACAATGCTCATGGCACTTAACATGTCGTTGACACTCTATGGTTCTTTAGTCATTATATATATTTCTATTTTTATCTTATGAACTACAGGTTCATATCTTATGGACTACGGGTCCATATATCTTATTTAGGAGAATTTCATGATGGCCAATCATGTTTCTCTCTAATATGGGATTTTTAATTCATTTATAAATATAAGCGCTTTATTATTTATTAATTTATCATCGTTGATAATTTCTTGTCATTCTATATGTAATTTATTGAGATCTCAAAACTTATCAAGCTTTAGGTACCTAAACCACTTCTGGGGTTATTTTGACAATCATGTCATGGGTTTCTTTTAAAGCACCTTTAAGTGTTTCTTCAGGAACACACACCTCCTTTATTTTGCATACTTATGACTTACTCCAAAGATATTTTGAACTGACTTTTATATCACATTTTCAACTGTGATTTACACCTTTTGATCCTTCGAGGATTCAAATGTATATTGGAGAAAGTCTATTAGGGATATAATTGATAATTTATGCAAGTTACTTAATACTTTGCATAATTCTATATGTTAGCATATATTTAACATCGATGATTCCTTTATCCTCTCCCTCAATGTTGACAAACATTGTCACTTTGAATAATAAACCTTCTTTGGATTCATTTTCGATCCATTATAGCATCATAGCTAGCAAATACATTAAATGTATTTCAATTGTAGGAGGATAATGCTCTTATTAGTTGATAAGATGCATTCATATTGTATTGCTTATTCCCTTTCAATGATCTAATGACTCAGAGGAATTTTCTATCATTTGAATACGCACATGACTTCAGGTCATTCAATATTGATGTCAATTGACTTTCTGAAATATAAAATAATATATGCATAATTTAGAATATGGGCTTATGACAACTTCAGGTTGTTAATTAAATATTTGCATATATGTGTATATATGTACGTCCACATATTACATATGTAATTGATTTGCATATTCTCTCTCATTTAAGTCTTGAACAAATTGTTTATAATATTCCAATCATTAATTTTTGCTTACCAAGCAATATCAACGTGAATCTTAAAGATCATTTCATAATTTCCAAAATATCTGATTTGAAACTGTATTGAACTTCTGGTTCGAATGAAATATATAAACAACTTCGAGTTGTTAATCCATATTGAACTTCTGGTTCAAATAATATATAAACAATTTCAAGTTTGTTAAATTGTATTGAACTTCTGGTTCAACTGTATTGAACTTTATGTTCAGCTGTATTGAACTTCTGGTTCCACTGTATTGAACTTCTGGTTCAAATAGAATATATAAACAACTTCTAGTTGTTAAAATTTATTCTTCAACATAATATGCACATATAAATATATAAGCAAGATAAAACTCATTTTGAAAATTGTGAAATCTTTGTATATCAATTCTATTAATGTTATTATTTTATATAGTTTCAATAAAGCTTCAGACTTTTAAATTATGAAGTATTTCAAGTACATTGATTAAGGAACTTCAAGTTCCTATGCATATATATATATATATATATACGTACATATTATATTTAGTTTATTAAATTATGACGAACTTCTGGTTCTCAACGTTTTAACATACTTCTATTTTAAAAGCTTTTACATTCTTGCTAATTGTCAAGATTTCAAACTTGTAAACTTCATCAAAAAGTTTCTTTTTTTCATATCCAAAAGTTCAGGTCTCAGATGTGATTTATACAACTTCTTCCATTATATTAGATATTAGTTGCCAAATACGTCTAATAATAATACATATGTCTATTCTTTTTCCAAATACAAACATACATCATTTAACTTATAACAGCCAATACTTTTAATAAATTTATAATAATATGGTAATGCAATATATATTACTGTAACGATGCATATAATGAATTTATTATAAAAATAGCGGAAATAACCATTATATAGTCTAAATATATGAATCAAATAAATAAATTTTACTTAAATCAACATAATAAACTTTTGATCTAGCCACAAAATTGGTCAACGACAAAACTGAAATAAACAACTTATAGTTGTATTGCATTCCCAATAATCATATTTTCTAAAATAACATGTATATGCATAATGTCTAATCGTGAATTAGGTAAAAGTGCATAATTACAGAACCAATATTTTACATTCTTTAATATGAATAATTCCATAAACTTGCAGATCTATACATAAAATTCACAACGTAAAAATTACATTTTTTAGGTTCAAATTATACAATCCATATAAAAATCTTTTAGATCTTTCTATTCATATCAAAATTATCTCTTACCATTATAGAAACTGCAGGTTCTAAATTTTCCATTTTTATAACAAAAATTGCTTCTGCATACACTTCAGATGTGCTAAATTAAGATCAATATTTAAATCTTAGCTTATGATCTTCGAGACGTATATTTTCTTTAGTCATTAAATTTGCATCATCATCTTTCTCATTTGCATATGAACTTCAGGTTCCTCATTTGCAAATAAACTTCAGGTTCCTCATTTGCATATGAACTTCAGGTTCCTTATTTGCATATGAACTTCAGGTTCCTTATTTGCAAAATTTGTATACTATTTGAATATGAACTTCAGGTTCCTTATTTTCATATTTTATTTACATCATGAGTTTTCAATTTCACTTCTAGCGATAAATCAGTATTGCTATTGAGTTTAAATGCTACATCATCATATTTTATACCCATAATTCTATTGGGTGTACATAAAAAAAATCATACATATTTTATCTTCAGTCACATACGAAAAGTAACAGTAGATCGGAAAGGATAAAATTAAATCTACCTCTACATCATCAATAATGTAAATAATACATATACAATCGAATCTCCATCAAATTGGATTTCGAAAATTCAAAATTAGATCTGCAAAGAAATGAAGGAATACATCTACACATATTTAGGATCAACAAAAAAATTAGATCTAAAAAGTTAGATCCATTCGAATATAATCTAGATCTACAAAAAAATATAGGAAAAGAGATCTAGAAGTTTGAGCTTGATCTAAAAGAACTGAAGATATGACAAATTCATAGATCCATTGATCTAATATTCTCAAACAGAAAATAATTGTATAACAAAAAACAAATATATAAATTCATGAATTGATCTTCAAATAAAAATTACTTACATGATAGATCCATGGATATAGATCTAGAATATTTCAAACAATAGCTCTAATAGAGCTTCGTGCTGATAACGTGTTATAAAATAGAACAGAACATATCTTAAACAAGAAACCATTAGAGAGAACAGAAAAGATAGGGGAGAGACTTTTATTTCTTTTACTTCAAGTATGTACAATTTCTATTACATTGGCTCCTTTATATATAGCCTTTGGAGTTGATGTTAGACTTATTCCCATGATGTGGGACTAAATAGAATATGAAAAGAGCATATTCACTCATATATATTACAACAATATACTTTTTTTTTCTTTTTTTTTGTGATCAGGAACACATTTTCTTATTGCAGGTTGTTAATATAAAAGATAGACAGTAATTGCACGATCTCCAAAAAAAATACATGGAATTTACATCATACTAATAACAGGATTTCAAGACTATAAACCAGAAACTATACATTTCAAAATTTTCGAAGCCATCTTCTTGCCTTTGCATCTGTATTTTATCTCTTTCATGCATGCTATGATGCTGAAACCATGAACTAACCATGATGCACTTGCATTATTCGGTAAGAAAGAAAATTTACTTTATTTTATCTTCCATCCAATACATGATCCTCTAGCTTAGTTAATATTCAATGGTTCTGCCTCTGTATCTATCTCCTTTATTGATATATGCTTTGCTTTGTGGCCTTCAACCACTACCATAAGGCACCATTGCAAGATTGAAGCCATGAATCGAAAATAGAGCACACGCCAAACATAATGGTGATTGGGAATGCACTCACATTATATAGCACAACGCACACAAAAATGTTTAAGGGGATGTAGAAGAAATTCATGATAGTGCTCCTAGCCTGCTCAGGAATGTTGGGATTTTGTGTGTAGCGAAAGTTTGATAAAATGCCCAAAAAATAGGATCTTTATCACCCAATCACTTGAAAATGAATTTGATTGAAAATAACAACATAACAAATCGAAATAATAGCAGTACGCTAATATTCCACCCAACCACCCTCTTTATTGATTCACTAAAAACAAATTTTGTTTACACTCAATGGATTACAACCCAAAATAAACAAAATACAATGAATCAATAACCTTATTGAGAGAGGCAAGGAATATCTAGATGACTACAAATATTGTTGGAGCAGAAGAGCGATGAAGAATGATGACAAACCCTTGGACAATCTGGAGGCACCAACTGCGTCTTTTAGCAGTAAATAGGAGTAGCTACCCTTAGCCCAAATTCCTACATTTTCATCTCCAGGGCGCAAGCCCATGGAGGCACACAACCCCACCATATATTCTCACATGGTTTCTTGTTCTTTGTTAATTTTCACAATCTAACCAAGAAGGTTGCATATATATAGGAGAATAGAAAGCCTAGGCAAATATCCAAGTTGTCCCTTCAAGATATCTCCAAAATATTACCATTCATTTCTTTCCTTCTATGATCAAATCAATCAATTAACCAATAAATCAATCAATCAATTAATCAATCAACCAATTAGTCAATTAATTAATCAATCCAATCATTTAATTGATTACATCCTCTTCATAAAATATTTGAATCAAAAAATTCAACACTTCACCTTGATTCAAATATCACATATCTCCAACAATCCGCAAACAAGTCAACCTAGCTTTTTCAACAACACCTACTCTAAATTAAAACCAACCTCGATTTCAAGGCAACGAGATATATTCCAGTCGATTTGAAAGGACTACAACCACACCTCAATTACAAACACAAGCAACCGTCTGCAAAAGATGCATCTACCATCTGAGCTACACCATGCAAAAACCAACGGTCTAAAAAATGCTTGCAATACCACAAGATTTCCATCGTTTTTATGGATTTCGAAACTCGACATCCTTCTTTCGTTTGACAAGATCTCTTCATCTCCGGGATCCCTCGAGCATCATCAATATCTAGACCCTTGTCGATACCATGATCCTCCAACTTAGGACCATAAGCAGTGACCATATTAACCTCTCCACCTTGCTATGGATTAGGTTCTTCAAACGTCAACCACCTTCTTCTTTATCTTCATCCAACTACCCTTATCCATATTAGAGGACTTCTTCACATCTTCATCAATGGGATCATGCAAATCACTGAGATATAGAATATCCTCCATCTTCGGCTTCCGTATACCCCAATTCTTCCCATTTAAAATAGCCATCTACGAAAGCAACATCATCTCCGACATCAACAATCTTCAATCCAAAATCACTCCAAGTTATGCGATGAACTGATCTCTAATACCAAACTGTTATGCTAAAATTGCTCTGATACCAAACTGTTGGGATTTTTTGCACAATGAAAGTTTGACAAAACGCCCGAAAAATAGGATCTTTATCACCCAATCACTTGAAGATGAATTTGATTGAAACTACAACATAACATATCGGAAATAATAGCAGTACACTAATATTCCACCCAACCACCCTCTTTATTAATTCAACAAAAACAAATTTTGTTTACACTCAATGGATTACAACCCAAAATAAACAAAATACAATGAATCAATAACCTTATTGAGAGAGGCAAAGAATATCTAGATGACTACAAATATTGTTGGAGCAGAAGAGCGATGAAGAATGACGATAAACCCTTAGACAATCTGGAGGCACCAATTGCGTCTTTCAGCAGTAAATAGGAATAGCTACCCTCAACCCAAATTCCTACATTTTCCTCCCCAAGGCTTAAGCCCATGGAGGCACACAACTCACCAGATATTCACACATGGTTTCTTGTTCTTTGTTAATTGTCACAATCTAACCAAGAAGGCTGAATATATATAGGAGAATAGAAAGCCTAGGCAAATATCCAAGTTGGCCCTTCAAGATATCTCCAAAATATAACCATTCATTTCTTTCCTTCTATGATCAAATTAATCAATTAACCAACCAATCAATCAATTAATCAATCAACCAATTAGTCAATTAATTAATCAATCTAATCAATCAACCAACCCAGTCAATCATTTAATTGATTACATCCTCTTCATAAAATATTTGAATCAAAAAATTCAACAAGGAATATATTGTGACCTTATCTTCACAATAGATGGCCCAAATATTCCATAGCATGTTTCGAACGTGCAAAAACCTAACAGCTGTATACATTCAGCAAAAGATATACTTCCACCTTTAACAGATGGAGGTGTAGTCAAGAACGTGTTTAGAATAGAAAGGAGAAGAGTGAATGATGATACAAGAAAAATAAGTTGCATGTAACTCTCAACTCTGTAGAGTGGGCCATAAGCCTTGATGCAATAGAACTTCCCAACATTGAAGACAACATAAAAGTGGAGAAAATGAAACCGCATGGAATGTCTTAATCATTTGGGATTAAGGCAGTAGTCTATAGGAACACAAAAGTGTACATAGAGCGTTCAAACAATGATTGTATCACAACGAGTAAAGAAATATTTTCATTTGAAGCAATAGCCAATGCAACAACTTTGAATTGAGTGAGTAAATCTTTGTCAACAGAAGCATCGCCATAATTTTCTGCCCAGATTTACAATATAATGATATGCCAAACGCTAGGAAACAGGGAGTAGCATCAAAAGGAGCGACTGGACCACATCCTAGATTGTTTGCTAACATGTTTGCAAACAACCTAGATATGATAGCTACAAAACCATTGCCAAGAAATATAGCCTTGGAGAAAGTCAAAGAAAGCCATTGTGGTTCAAAACCCTCTTATTATGCTCGGCAACTAGCCATGATTCAAATGATGAAAACAAGAGAGAAGTAGCAATTCCTCCTAATACACGACCCGACATCAAAATCTTATACTTTGGAGAATGTTTGGTAATATAACTCAATATGTAAATATGTCATGCATGCCCTCTTCCGACCTTGTTTGTTGGCTAGAAATCCTACAGTAGTCCCGAAAAGCATCGAGGATCCAGACCCTGCAGTGAAAAGGCGACCAATAACGCCTTTATCAAAACCATATGTGTTGTATATGTAGTATACATAAGGTCCCTGTAACCAACCTCCAGCCATCATGAGAGAGTAAAAGGCAAAGTAATAGTTCTTGGAAAAATTGAAGGCGGGAGAAGTAGCGGTAATCATTGTCGGATTTGCTAAGCTCGAGCAATGCGACCACTGCAGAGAGTGCACCAAAAACCAAATAATAGAAGGTCTCCATTCTTCTTCTTCTTCACTTTGAGGGGTGAGATTGGACATTGGATCTGGGATTAGTAGTGAGAATTAATATGCAAAAATATTTAGTTTGAGTTACGCGAGATGCATATTACGTATATAAACATATACACTTACGGTACCGGCGTTCATATATATATATATGTATATATATATATATATATATATGTACATATATATATACTGCAATTGTAAAACCATTGGTATTTCCTTATTTTTATTTTCGCAATAGTAACAGCCTTTAGCCTCAACTATTAAAGTAAGAGAATTTACCTATAACATGTACAAAGAAATGAATAGCCTAGACACATTGGCTCGTAGATGATACGAGGAATATAAATTGGAAATGCCCCATATTGGGGCAAATCAAACCTGCATAAAACCTTACTTCTTGTATGAAGCAAACAAGGAAGCAACTATGTTCAATAGGAGTAATCGTTAGGAGGGCCGTGCTCCGATATTTTATAAGAGATGCCTACTTCTTCACCAGACTGCCTTCGAACTGCGCTTTCCCTTAACATTAACTGGATTAACGACTGCACCACTTCTGATATCAGCAGCCGAAACTCTGGCTCCGACTAAATACATCGACAGTCAAAAAAGTGAGGATTGAGATCTTCATCTTGTAGAATATTTTCCGATTTGAAGTTCCTATGCAAAGAAGAAGGCAAGCAAACTTCATTTAGATATTCTAAAGCCCTTGCAGTGCCAAGTGCAACCCTTACGCGTGCATTCCATTTAAGTGCACTTGTTTGTCGGTATAATGCAAGATATCATGCAATGTTTCATGTCCAATATACTCATAAACCAAGACATGTTGTCCATGATCTACACGGTATCCTGCAAGTGTTGTTATGTTAGGATGCCTGAGTCGAGACATATTTGAAACAACCTCAAGAAAGTTATTTCATCTTGTAAGGCCAAAACCGCAGTGTCTATTTTCTTCACTGCATAGACCTACATGAAAGCATATTCATTCGTGATTTTCATCAATTGGGCACAGACTGCTAGTGTCTAGGCTATGAAGAAAATTCTTATGCTAACGTACAATACATGGTCTTGTCACTCTATAGAACTGGATGAAACTATGCTACATGATAGCTGCAACATTCCTAATTATAATGCAACATTTTTTTCCTTTAATTCAGAAGAAGAGCAAACAACAAAATAATTATAATGCTACATGAATAATAAACTAGTGTACAAGAGTTTTCATAAAATCATACTGAATACTCCTTTTGAGCTAACACTTAGTATATATGAGTAATATATCAAGAAGGAGCATTTGATGATTGCTAATCTGGGGGATTCGAGGGCCACTCTTTGCACTCGAGATGATAGTAATCTGCTTGTCCCAGTTCAGCTTGCAGTTGATCTAAAGCCAAACCTTTCAAGTAAACTCACATTAAAACTTTCATGCTATTTTCATTTTTGTCCATTTTGTCCCTAGATCATGCTATTTGCATTGATCTTGTCTTTCTCCCGAGCCAAACAATTATCATTGATGTATATTTAATATATTACCCTATATCAGCCCATTTCTTTCATGTTAAGACCTGCTGCATTCATTCGTATTGGCTTTATTTTATTTCATGGACATACCCTTGCCTTATGTAAATTTCTATTCACTGTTCATACATACATGTAGATATATGTCCGATTATTTTCTATTGAATAATTTACATAAACACTTTCTGTAAATCATCATGCTTATATTTTTAGCATAAGCTTTTATTTTCAAAGGATATCATATTTCAAACACTCTTGTTTGATTAATTCTCACAACTTATTCACTTATATTCTCGAAGACTCTTATATACCTTGCACACACTTATTATTATTATTATTTTTTACAAGGCCGACCGGTTTTTATGGTGACCACAAACACCTTTATTAAGAGAGAGGAACTGGTACTCTGGACAAACACAGAGTAACAACTGGTTTGAAGTGTCCAGTCACTATCAAAACGAAAAAATAGCAAAAGTAACAACATTACTACATACAAAAGATAACAATAAGAAGCTACAAATCTACATAAGAACCTGATAGGAGCATGAAGGGTCATATAACGATAAAGAATCATGGGCAAAGAGCCAAGCCATCCAGGTGAAGGGGATCTATGGATCATCACCAACAACTTCATCATCGTAGAAAAAACCGGTGTAAGGAGTCATAATATGCTTAAAGATCCAAAGAAGGAGGGCCAAATCATCTACTTTGTTAGGAGCCAATAGACGGTTATGATCCTATAGAGGATCCTGCAAGAGAACTACATTGTTTTCTCCAACGTCACCATCAATTCTCAAGGTTAGTTTGTCACCATCTGGTTTATAGAATATACGACTACGATCTTCCACTTTATCATCAATAAAGATGAAGAAAACTTCATTGGTGTCACAATGCATGCCAGAGGGAGAGTAAACCCAAGCATTCTCTAGCTCATTCCAAGAGATGTCAGGATCAGGAGGAATGTCAGGCAAAATGATAGCTGGAGGCTTAACCACCTGAAGTTCTTCCACTACCTCGGCTTGAGTAACCAACCTACCAGTAGGGACCCAAACGTGTTTTGGCGGCTTAGGTAAGGGATTCTTAGCCGGGAGAGGCATGTTCGCAACATGCGGACATAAATTAGAGCAATGACCAAAGGATTTGCAGCTTGTGCAAATGTTAGGTTGTTGTCTATACTTTACATCCACATAGTGAACACGATTGTCAAGTTTAACTTTGATTTGAGTAGGCAGAGGTTTATCAGGTGTAATCTCTATCAGGGCCCTTGCATATGTTAAGTTCCTTCTTGCGACTGTATTAGCATCCAAGCATTTAAGCTTTCCAATATGACATGCTAGCCAGTTAAGGCCAAGAAGAGGCTGTAGCACTGAGGGGATGTGGGTGAATTGTGCCCAGACAGGAATAGAAAGGGCCCAAATCTCGTGCTTTATCAATCGTATCATTCCAAGGTGTCACAATAAATGGTCTACCTTCGATAATAAAAGGTGGGACTTCAAGTACACGTAACCTCTCAGTAGCATAGGAGAACTTAAAATAATATAAGCCGTCGACAAATGTCATTTTCATGGATTCTCGGATCTGCCAAGAGGTGCGACAAGTAGTTCGCATATCGACAGTAGGCGGCTTAAGGTCCAAAAAGAACCCAACAATGTTATCACTCCAGAAATTTGCAGCCTCTTCGTGTATTTTCCTAGGTGGGACAGATCCAGTTTCGGCATTGAGGAATATCGAAATCCACCGGCATGTATTCCCCCGCAACACGAGGCAGAGAATCAAATAAAGATGTCATTTTTTAGTAGCTAAAGGGTTAGTGTTCTTCGCTGCAGCTTCATGTACTGGTTCAGTGAAGGAAGGTAATTGGCTATTATTGTTAGATGAGGCAAATTTCGATACACGTTATTATTATTTTCAATACACACATATTTCATATTTCATATAAACCTGCATCTCCTATGTTTTGTTTATAAATATTTCCATGCATTTATATTTTTAATCTTTAATTCAAACATAGAATCTAACAAATGAAAGATATTCTATTTTGAAACTTGTAGTTAATTTACTTGTGAACCCTGCACCCATCTATGCACTCTTGGATGCATAGTCAATATCTATAATTCATTCTTTAATCATCCCAAATAAATGTTTAGATAAACCTAGGGTCACTACAATAACTAAACCTCAAAAGAAATGTATAATGTTACATATGCATTTTTTTTCTATTTTGCGGTGTGAGATCATGAAAAGGAAATGGAAAGCTCCATTCGTATAGGGTCCCGGTTTAATAATTGGAGAGCAATTCTTGTGTGCCCAACCCCATGTTCTCGTGTGTGCCCACCAATCAAATCTCTCTATTTCTATTTTATTTTTTCATTTAAGCCCCCGGTCAATTAAATGGTTTAACTGCAAAAGACGAAAATCAGGAGGCTGTGATTGGTTGGGAACACCGGGCATACACAATTTCGAAACAGAAGAATTGGTGCGTAATAATTGAGCTTGTTTAAAAGGAGTAGCGAATAGCATGCAACTTTACGTGCGATATTCAAAGCATATACGTACAAATTTGATAACAACAAAGGTTCATTTGAACTTTGCATAAGTCAAACAATAATATAAACGGATAGTTTAACACTTTAACTAACATATTTGTTTAACTTTTGTCTTTATAACCAGCGTTACATCTAATAATGCATGGAGAAGTTTCATCACAATCAGTTACGTACGTTGACTCTCCTCAGGCAGGTTGAAAACATCGAATTAATTAACAACTTTGGTCGTCAATACCAATAATGCATTGACATATGAAGTATAAATTTATTTACTTAACCATCCTATATATAAGGAGTGAATATCAATTGTATGGTCATGTAATTCAATCGCAATAGACATACATATCAGAGAACACGAAATGAAAACTTTCAGTCTTATTCCTTTGTTGATTCTTGCAGCAGCATCTGCTTTAAGCTTGTGTACTTGCCAAGTCTATGTAGTAGTCGATGAGGCAACTAATACGCCTGGAGGCATCCGCTTTGAGAAAGAAATAGGTGAACTTTACAGTATCAATATTCTAAAAAACGCTTCCGACATGTTCTGGAAGCTCTTCGTCCAAACGAGCGCTGAAGACAGAAGAAACTATCAGCTCATTACACTGATAGTGAAAGAAATTACTGGTGATGTAAGCGTAACCTTCACCAGCAGCAGAAACGAAAGCGATATTTACATGAGTCCTTCCTACATTGCGACCTACGTAGGAGACGTAAAAAGGGAGTTTACAGGTATGATGTTTCACGAGACAGCTCGCATAAGGCAGTGGACGGGGAACGGTGAAGCTCCGATTGGACTCTTAACGGGTATTGCGGATTATTTCCGGCTGAATGCCGGGTATGAATTCGCTAACTGGTGTAAGCAGGGAGAAGGATCGGAATGGGACGAAGGGTATGATATAACTGCTAGATTTCTTAATTACTGCGAAAGGAGATATCCTGGTATGGTAGTAGTCCTCAATGGTTGGATGAGGTTCGGGTATTCAGTTGGTACGTTTTACGAGTACACTGGAAGCACAGTTGAGGAGCTTTGGTATGACTACAAGTCTTTGTACGCTGCTCGTGGATAAGCTTGATCGAGCATTCTGTCTTCATTTATAATATACGAATAATTTTCTAGGGTTCTAGCTGTGTAGTGTAGGATCCCAGATATCATTATGTATTTATTTTTTTCGTGGACTTAATATTTGCGTAATCTGTATTATCACAAGTCAGTGTTAATTGGTTTCTCATCTAAAGATGCACCTATGTTGAATTCAATTTTTTATAACCCCATATATAAGCAATGCTATTTACCCAATATATCCCACTAATAATTTCCCAGTCGAGATTTTGCCAACCAATATAAATACTTCACCCAGACTGTTATTCAAATATTCCATTAACCACTTCATTAGATTTCTACTTTTTATATAAAGAAAAATTAGTGATAATCTTTGTTCCTTCCACTAAATAACCTTCCTTCTTCCCAAATGTCAAATCCGCTTAAAACTGTCAGGGACCAGAATCAATTAGCCATGAATCTAAAGCAAGATGGAGTCAAGAGATGCAGAAAAGAAGATGTTTGTGAGAAGATAGAGCTTTGCGGCATTTCGTCAAACAATTTAATAAGAAATAGAAGAATTGACGAAGCCACGTCATCACTGGAGTCAAAGGACAGTTGGCAGCATAGGAGTGACGTTGAAGACCCTCTGGTTCCAGCCATGGCTCCTGGCACCCGAACTGGAAGACAATTCTGACGTGCATGCGCACAAGTGCACAAGTGTGCACCATTTAGTAAAATCTGGGTTAATTCATGGTTGACTGGAAGGCCAATTTCGGTCGATGTTGAATTGTATAAATATGGGTAATATGCCCTCATTTGTTCGTGTGTTGATTTGTATGGGAGTTACTCTCATTAAACTTTCCAACCATTTCAGCAAACGTTTGTTAAAATCCAATAACAAGTCTGATTCAACCATTATTCTCTCCATTTCAGTTCTACTTAATGCTATTTCATCTTCCCCATTATTGTTATTTACAATCTTGCTGTTAAACATCTTCTGATCATGGCAAACATGACTACGAGGAGTAAAGCACGTAAACTGGGTCCTAGCAGTTGGTATCAGAGCCAGATGGATCAGAATTACATCAAAATTCTGATGATGAAGCACTGGAAAAAACTGGTGAGTTCGACAATGAAGATGCTTATGATGATTCAGAATAAGATCTCATCAACGCTCCACTGCCAGTTTTGCAATAATTGGAGGTGCTAAGTAGAGGGCAGATAAATAATTTGCCCTTAAAGATAGTTGGTTAGAGGCGAATATGGTATCAGCCCCCATTCATTACAACAAGCAATTAATAAATTCGCCTCCACAAATAATTAGGGCAGAAAGAAATCCGTCTCCATTATTATTGAATCCAGGCAAAATCAAACGCCTCTCCTGTCTAAAAAATATTTCACCCCTGTGTAATACCCTGGACATAGTGAAGCACTTTCAGTTGAACTACGGTGAAGAAGAATTCCACATAGCAGTTGTGGAGGAGCATTCGCTTGAAAAGGCACCGCAGTTAGGAGAAGGTGGACGTCAGAGTTCATATAAGGATGGAAGCTGTCCGATCAGAGGATGTAACAGCTGTTAGCAGGTCCATGGAATTGTCGTTGCATGTGTGTACAAGATATATGATTGGAGTCTTGTGTAATATTATAATGCTGATGTGTCATGTTACGTGGCTTTAAAGTGATTGGTAGCTTGGTGTAAACGTTGTTGAATGAATGAAACTGTTTTCCGGGCTCACTACCTTGGAACTGTTATTTGTCATCAAACATTCGTTCAAATTCATTTCCTTATCAATTACTGCAATTGACCCTAGATAATTCCAACCTGCATTTATGTCTACAACTCGAATTGTTAAAAACAAGAAGAAGGAGTCTGCTAAAATGGTATTGGAGTAGGATGAGGATACTTCTCAACCTCATTCCCACGATCAAGATGGCAGTATTAATCTCTACAACTCTGAATCCTATGAAGACGGTGAATTCCAGAAACGGCAAGAGAGAATAAACGAATCAACCAAGAATGTTATTCAAGAACTTCAATATTCCTTGCAAGAAACCTCACAAGAACTGACCACCAAAATCGATCTGATCACCGACACCTGGAATTCAGCACTTTAGGGAATAAAAGACCTTCAAAACAACTCATAATTGACGACCAGAATTCCCACATATGTTCCCCCAAATCAAAGAAATGGTCGAACCCTGAATGACCATCAACATTCCCACAATCAAACCCTAGCCTTGGCTCATGCTCCCAAACTCCTCCAACACACCACCATTAAACTCTAATTTCCTACCTTTGATGGAGATGAAGGGGTTATGGACTGGATCGAACAGGTTGAGCATCTTTTTTATTACCACCACACTCCAGAGGAAGAATGGGTCCCTACATGTTCTTTCTACCTTAAAGGAGATGCCGAGAAATGGTTTAAATGGATCTCCAAGAATGTTCAAGATTACAAGCAGTGGAGGAATTTCAAAGAAGAAATCATTGTTAGGTTAGCACCACCTGAATTGAGTAAACCGTTTGGAGCATTTGTCAACCTAAAGCAACTTACCACCGTGCAAGCATGCCTGACCAAATTTGAACAGTTACATGGATTATTAGACCATTTGCACCCTAATTATGTGTTTGATAAATTTATGGATGGCCTTAAGGAGGAGATACAGTATGATGTGGAAGCTGCTAACCCTACATGCTTTGGGGAAGCCGTAAAGTATGCCAAGATTTTCAAAAATAAATACAATTGTTTCAAGAAATCCTCCAAATTGTTGACCTACCCTACTAATTATACGAAGAACAAAACTGCCTAAACCTGAACCCAAACTCATTACTAAGTACCCACAATCTGATCGGAAAACTACCCTTAATGACCTTGCTAAAAGAAAAGGGCTTGACTCCTGAGGAATTTCTAGATAACAGAAGGAATAATCTGTGTTATGGGTGCAATGAACTGTGGCATAATGGTCATCAACGCAGGAACAAGCTAGTATATATTCTTGAAGGGGTTATGGATCTAGACAGTGAAGAGGACGTGGAAGGTGAAGATCACGTTGGAACCAGTTAAGACAAAGATGATGATGATTTGAACCCAGCAATTACTTTCCATTCTATGTGCAACATTCCCACATCTCATACCATTCGAGTTTCTGGTGTAATCCATGGCAAAGCAGTGCAGGTTTTGATAGACTCTGGATCCACTCACAGTTTTATCGATGAAACCCTCGCTCAGAAGTTATCCTTATCTGTTGATGAGTCCAAGAAGTATGATGTAGTAGTGGCTAACGGTGAGAAACTACTGGGCATTGGAATTTGTAAACAGTTTATTCTGAAGTGTCAAGGCTGTTGCATGCCCATTTATTTCTTGTTGCTACCTTTGGACGGTTTCCAGATGGTGCTTGGGATACATTGGATAAAGTCTTTGGCTGAAATTACTCTTAACTTCAATGAACTATAAGTGAAATTTAATTATGAGGGAAAACAATACTTATGGAAAGGGATATAGCCTGATGAAATTCAGGTGATTGATCAGGGTAAGTGCAACTGTAACACCCCACCTCCATTAATGTCACTCACAAAGGGAATGCATTAACTTCAGTGAAGCGTTATAGGTAAAAGATGCAGATAAATTACAAGACAGACAAATAAAGCAGTGGAAAAGAATAAAATTTTTACTTCATTGATAAAACAATAGCTTGGTAAAACAACTTGTACAAAGATTGTTTTCTAACACCTAAACACCAATACCCAGTACAACAAAGTATCTGTCTTGTTTCATAAAATAAAGAAGCCTAAAATGACAATGATATTCCCCAATAAAGCATGAGCCAGCCATATCAGTGGAAACGAGAGTCCAAAGTAATACGTCGACTATCTTCGAGCTTGGAAAGAGAAACGGTCCAAACTAAGCTGAGTTATTCCCTCCCTGACTACCTTGGGGGGGAGATGGAAGAAAAGAGGCGAAACAAAACTAGGTCAGATATAAGTCTGGTAAGTCCAGTGATTTTAAGTATGTAAACAGGTAATGGTAATATGACATGAATAAACTGAATATAAGACAATATCGTGATAACAGGGACAACAAGATAACATAAGATATGATAAGGCAAGATAAACCGAATGCGCTTCTACTCTTTCTCTGCTTCGCTACTACCCCGTTATTCTGACTTTTATATTTCTGATCTCCTATTTTCTCTGCACCAACTAACCAGTATCCTAGCTAGTGTCTTTTATAGAATGATCTGTATCCCCTACTAGTGTCCCAACTAGTATCATGTGAAAAAGGATCTGCATCCCCTACTAGTGTCCCAACTAGTATCTTACGTTATATAATAAGGTGACCCCACCCCTGCAATTGTGGTAGCCTTCAGGTGTACATCTAGTATGAGGATCTTACCTCAATCAGCCTAATTGCCATGAAGATGTTAGATGTACCCTTACTACCCTATCGATCGGCTCCCTACTTGTATTAATTTTTCTTATGTGTGTGTCAATCGGCCCTCTCTTGCGTGTAGATACCCAGTGCTGGTCCCACCATAAGGTGTATCAATCCTTATGATAGCAACCCGACACGATTCAAGATGCACAGTGTATACTACTGATGCCCAGTGCCTGCTTTTCCACTTCGGAGCACGTGCACGCCCATACTCCGCCGGAACTACACTGCTGCACCCCCTACCGCTATTTTGACCGCTTATAATCTGCCCATTAATCGTGCCCCACCCTGCCTAGTTCAGGGTACCGTGATACATCTATGTGGGTTACTGCTGAAATGGGTCCCCGTTACTAGGGTTTCCTACTGGTTAAGTTATGGGCCTATATATGCAAATATTACCCACCTACACGAGATGTACTTAACCATCCCACTGATTCAAACATGTTTATTTGACGGTTAAGTTTATGGGCCTATATATACTAATATTACCCACCTATCCAAAGTTTACTTAACCCTCTTACTTATCAAGTCAATCTATATTATTGGTTAAGCTTGCCTTAACCCTATCCACTTTGTTCATGTAATATTGGTTAAGTGTTGTCCATTCATGTTAACTTAACCTCCCCACACATCATGTTGTATTGGTTAAGTGTTTCCTATTAACTTAACCCTGTTCATTCAACATGTTATATTGGTTAAGTGTTTCCCTTTAACTCAACCCCACTCGTTCATCATGTTATAATGGTTAAGTGTTCTAAATTTAATTAACCCCGCCTTCTTGTCTAATTAACATATAACGGTTAAGTGATCTAAATTTGCTTAACCTCACCTTCTTGTCTAATTAACATGTTATAATGGTTAAGTGTTATAAATTTACTTAACCCCACCCACTTGTCTAATTAACATGTTATAACGGTTAAGTGTTCTAAATTTACTTAACTCCACCTTCTTGTCTAATTAACATGTTATAACGGTTAAGTGTTCTAAATTTACTTAACCCCGCCTTCTTGTCTAATTAACATGTTGTACTGGTTAAGTGTTGCCTATTCATATGTTACTTAACCTTACTATTCTTAGCATGTATGTTTATTGGCATTAATTAATTTATTAATGCCCCAACCTCTCACATTAGAACTGTTGTTTGCGGTTGCTGGATGTGCCGGGCGGTTCCGGGCAGACTTCTACCGCAAACTCATTCTAACCTCGGGTTTTGGGCTAAATGCGCTAACCTCTCACATTAGATCTGTGTTGTTGTGGTTACTGGATGTGCCGGGTGGTTTCGAGCAGTTTTACACCGCAATTCAATCTAACCTCGGGTTAGGCATGTTCATCTTTTAGCCACTTTACATATTTACAATTTATGTTCATATGTAAATTATCCACAAGTGTTGTCAATTCAAGTCATGCCCCGTTTACCCTTTAAATTATGTCCATAATTCTAGGTATACAAATTCTACCATTTCATGCTACTAATCATTTACATGATTATAAGCCAATTTATGCCAATAGAATGTAGTTTAATATTTTTTTCCCCAACGTTTCCACCGTTATTCGTTCGCATAATTCACATAGAACGTTAGGCTCGCAAATTAGCCTAACTTATAGACAAAAGGGAAAAGAAAGGCACATGTAACATTCCAACAGGCATAAACAATATAGATCAACATGCGTAGTATAAATTTGGGATAGAATGGCATAGACTTAATTAAGCATATAGGCATGATCTTGCATTTAAATTAGATCCAATTAACATGCGAACTAGCATAAGTTTGATTGTATAAACATGAACTTATATAGATCTCAAACATGGGTACTAGCTTGGATCTAACATATAACATGTATGAACATAACTTAGCATGTAACTTACATACATAAAAGAACCACAAATTTAATAAAACATGATAGGTTCAATGGTATCAGTCCCCAATAGTCTCATAGGCATAACAGTTTTTACTATGTCAATCACAACAGTCCAATAGGCATGATAGGTTTTACTATGTCAGTCACAACAGTCCAATAGGCATGATAGGCTTTACTATGTCAGTCACAATAGTACAGTAGGCATAAGCAATTCAGAATTGACAAAAGGATAGGCACGAATAGAATTAGGCATGGTTCTAGATCCAGTTATTACAGTCTTGGTTTCTTGTTAGGTGTTCACATCTAAACAATAACTGTACTTACAGAAAAAAAGGATGGATCTTTATATCTGGAATCTGATTTCTGAATTTGAAGAGCTATCCTTTTATGTAGACGTTTGATTCTCTAGTTCTTCTAATTGATTCCTAGTTTGAATTTGATTCTCCAATTTGGGGTAGATGAATGGAGGCTAGGACAGTTTGTAGACGAACAACATGACGACTTCATAGAATGAGTTCTAGGTTGAGGTTTGGGGTGATTATATAGAAGTCTACGTTTAATTCTAGCCTTTAAATTAGTCTAGGAGAAATCAGAGCCATCAAACCAAAGAGATGTGTCATCCAGCCAACCGTAGCATGACACATATGCCCTAATACCTCAGAAATCAATCATTGGCCAATCAGAGAAGGCCACGTTCAAAAAAATAATCCTTGACCAAAAAAATACGCCACGTGCATCACACGATGCGTACACATCATATATATATATATATATATGTATGTATGTATGTATGTATTTTCTATATATATATATTTATATATATTTTTTATCTATCTTCCCAATTAACCATTTTCACACTAAACCACTTTTTGAACTGCGTTCACACTAAGCCATTTTTTTGTCATTCCCCTAAAACAAAAATATGGCGCTGGCGGGGATCGAACTCTATACCTCTTATATGAAAGTCACATGTTCTAACCAAATGAGCTACTAAGTCTTTTGCTTACAAACCTTGGGACAATACTAGACATTATTCTTTTCTCATTCCTCTTTTTCATGTCTTGCTGCAATATTTAATTTAAAGATATCTTCTTCATTTTAAATCGGTTTTCTGCAAACCATAGGTCTAAATTGACTAGAAAATCGTCATGGACGCAAAGACGCTAATTTCTTGACCAAATTCCTGAAGCTCTTCAAATTTTTCTAAATATTTATTATCATTATTTAATTTTTCTCTTAAATATATCTATGCATATAATATATATGCCAATTTCCACTTTTAAAATTAAGTATTTTTTAATTCGTTGCTTTAACATTCACAGTAAATACGAGGTGTTACAGCAACAAAGAGAGTCAAAAGTGACAAATGACATTGATGTTGTGTGCAAGGGAAGTACTCGCCACTAACCATGAGGCCATACCCCCTGATGTTGAGACTTTGTTACAAGAGTTTCCTGAAGTCACTACCCCCTCATTAATCTTGTCCCCGAAAAGAACATTCGACCATAAAATACCCTCCTTACCAAATTCAAATCCAACATGCCTCAAACCATATCACCACTCACACCACATAAAAGATGAACTGGAGAAGATCATTCAAGAAATGTTGGATTCAGGAATATTCGAAATAGTTGCAGTGCATATTCGTCACTGGTTGTTATGGTGAAGAAAAAAGATGGAACGTGGAGGTTGTGTGTACATTATAGAAGCTTAAACCAGATTACTATCAAGGATAAGTTTCCTATACCTCTTGTAGATGATTTGTTCGACGAATTGCATGGTTCAGAATATTTTTCAAAGCTTGATTTGAGGTCAGGGTATTATCAAATTAGAATGAGCGAGGAGGACATACATAAGACTGCTTTTAGGATGCATGAAAGCCAATACGAGTTTATTGTAAGCCCTTCGGTATTTCCAATGCGCCATCCACCTTCCAAGCATTGATGGACTCGATATTCAAGCCGTACTTGAGGAAATTTGTTCTAGTATTTTTCGTTGATATCTTGGCTTATAGCCATGACATTTCTGATCATCTAAAGCATTTGCAGATGACATTGCAAATATTGAAAGATCATGCATTGATTATTCAAATTTCTAAATGCACCTTTGCTACTAAATCTATTGACTATTTAGGTCATATTATTTCACTTGATGGCATTGTTGTTTACTCTCGAAAGGTTGAAGCTGTTATGTAATGGCCCATACCTAGTAATCTAAAGGCATTGTGGGGATTTCTAGGGCTAACCGGCTACTATCGAAAGTTCATAAAAATTATGGAGTTACTGCTAAGCCCCTTAATGAATTACTGTAGAAAGTTGTGTTTAAATGGAGCAAGGAAGCCACCAAATCCATGGATCAATTAAAGAGATGCTTAATTAATCCTCCTGCATTGTGTATACTCGACTTTAACAAGCAATTCATGGTTGAGTGTGATGCCAGTAGGGTTGGCATAAGAGTTGTACTGCACTAAGATAATAAACCAATTACTTACTTAAGAAAAGCCTTGCATGGATGAACTTTGCACTAGTCTACATATGAAAAGGAATTGCTTTCTCGCCACTAAACAATAGTCACAGTATTTGTTAGGACGCAGGTTCATTATCAGGATGGATCACCAGAGTCTTAAATGTCCGCTGACACAAAAATTGCACACACGAATTCAATTTAAGTGGCTAGTTAAACTACATGGCTTTGAATATCAAGTAGAGTTTGAAAGTGGTAAAGAAAATATAGAGGTTGATGCATTATCTAGAAGGGATGAAGAGGTAGCCAACAATAATTCCGAATATATGTCGATATCTCAAGTGCAACCTGCATGGATAGAGGAGCTTGGAAATACACTACAGCAACCCTCATATTACATGGAAATTATCAAGAAAATTCAAGAAGGGCACAAGATAGATGAAAAGTATAAGGTGGTGGATATACTTATTTTTTACGAGGGTAAAATCGTTGTTGATCATCACAATAAGACCTTAATATAATATTGCTGGATGAACTCCACTCTTCCCCTTTAGGAGGGCATTTAGGAATGAAGGGGACAATGAAGAGAGTTAAAGCTGTGTTTTATTGGAAAAGAACGAAGAAGGATGTGGAACAATATGTGAGGGAGTGTGATTCTTATCAAAGAAACAAATCCGAGTACATCAATATACCTGGGATGCTACAACCCTTGCCTGTACCCGATAGGATTTGGACGGATATCAGCATGGATTTTGTTACTAATCTACACAAAAGCAACAAATACACCGTCCTATTTGTTGTAGTAAACAGACTGTCTAAATATGTCCACTTATTTCCCCTAGCCCATCCTTATACCGCTAGAGATGTTGCACAAATCTTTTTCCATGGTGTGTTCAATTTACATGGACTACCTTCTTAGATTGAGTGTAACAACCCCCTATTTTTCAATAATTCTGATTATTAAACTTAATATGATTTTTGAATATATTTTTTTAAAATAAAATTTAATGATTTAATTATATAAATTTTGATGTGTGAACTTAATTAAAGAGAATTTGCTAATGAATTTCAACTTATTATAACCATAATAAGCTACGTTGATCGTAAACTTAACTATAATTTTGTTTGTACTAATTGACATTGAAATTTGAAATTTTAAAGGAAGTGGATGGAATTAAGTTAAAGAATTTATAGTTTAAATTCAATTGAATTGGTAAATAATCAATTTTGAAATTAAATACAAACAATATCAATTTACAAAGTTAGTTTGAAATTATTTTGATTTGAGTAAAATTAACATGTTTTGTAATTAAATTGAAATAAATGTTTAATTGGGAGAAAGTGGTTTGAAATGTAATTGAGGAATTTATAGCAAGTTATTAAGACTTAAAATGAAATTGATTATTTTTAAAATTTAATTGCTTAATTTAATGTGTATATCCAATTGAATATGATCTTTGATTTTGGTATGATTTACTGATATATCTTTTACTTGCATTTCACATATAGATAGTTTTTCATTTTGATACCTTTGATTGTTGTGGTTTGAATTGTAATCACATTGTATTATTTCAAATTTCAATGACAGAACAAATTTTATACTTCCTTTTTACAATGGGCTATTGTTGTTGACATTTAATGTAATGTAGCAAACAAACGGAAATAATGGAATTGTAATGAATGTTGAATTAATACAATGAAACAAACAAATTAATTCTATAATTGAAGTACAATGTTAATGTGATTTTGAACCATAATGGTTTAAACATAGAATTTAATGATTTGTGTCTTGAATTGTTAAGCAATGAATTGTAATAACTACATACGATAATAACTTGTATTTGGTAAGTTGATTATATTGAAATTTGAAATTAATATTAAATAAATAATATATAAAATAGATTAGCTAATTTTGGAATTCCTTATATATTGAAAATTTGTGTAGTAATTAACTTTGAAATCTATATATGAATACGTTTTAAACTATGACAAATTTTTAAGTAGTCAAAACGATAAGATTTGCTACGTCTGAAAGTTGAATAAAAAGGAAAGTAACTAATTTAATATAATTAATGTTTAGCGGAAATTGGTAAATAATAATTGAATTTGAGATTTTAATGTATGTAAATTGATGGAAGTCCTATTTTGGAATTGGATTCAAAATGTGTATCATGTAAAAAAAATAAAATTTGTTTTTCTATAAATATTTTTTTTTCCTAAATTGTAACTTCCATCTCAATGAAAACAAGTCGTCACAAAGAAATAGTCATGACTTTATTTCCTCTTGTCTTCATAAATCAATTAAAAATCCATTTCTTAATGAAATCGTGCAAATCTAGATTTATTGAACTCGTGTCTTAATTCTCTTCAATCCTATATGAGTTATGCAAGGTGCATCATGAAAATGCCTTAGTCGATGTTTCCACAGTGAAGAGAAAAGGACATAGGGTTCGAATTTCTAACAAATTTAGGGACTGATTCACGAATCGGATACCGTATTCAAGTTTGTGACATGAAATGACATCCAGTTTGCGATTTTGGTGGGATTCAACGACAAAAAGAGTCGAAACTTTACTGTACCATGCGTTTTAAGCCTAGGAACATGAAATTTTAGGTGAGGCCGAGTTAAACTTCGAGGTGCCGGGGGGGGGGGGGGGGAGGTTATGCGAAGAGAAGTTCGTGGGATCCGACGGTGCTGAATTTTGTTGAGAATGGAGGAAGATATGACTATGAGAATATTTGGTCATGGTGGGTTCTAAAAGTGAGAGTCAAGACCTGGGAGAAACGCCGGGTAGAAGAAGATGGAATAAGGTGGTGACATGGCATTTCAATTGGTAAAAGTTTGTTTATTTTGTTTTAATTCAATTTTCAAATCATGGAAACATGAATAGCTTTTTCATACGAATTCAGAATGACACGCGGTTTGTTGCGTTGGAATCATATCGACGAGCTCTTCGTGATGGCTCTAATTTGGACTGATTCCGAGACTGTTGAATTTTGAGCTAAAATTTGGATTTCATTCTCGTTTGAAACCAAAGTGAGTGATTTATCTCACTCACGCTTAACTAAAGTATTCTAATATTAGTTAAAATAATATTATGTCATGATATGATTGTTTGGATTGATGTTTGATAGTTTAAATTGCATATTTACATTGATTTGCATTGGTAGTGTAGTATAATTTGACTGTTAGATTAAATTTTACAGTTAAGTTAAATTTGACATTTAATTACTATTTTAAAACATGACACCTATTAATTGGTAAATTTATATGATACTTGACTGTTTGTATGTATTGATGTGATGAATGGCTTGAATTTGATATATTTGACATATTGATGTTAATTGTGTGAATTTACCTGTTATTCACATTTATTCATATACGACAATTTGTTTGTGTTGATTAATCCTAATCATTACCCCGATGTTACGGGCATCGAATAAACCCGGGATCAATCATTAAAATGAATTAAGAACGTAGGTTGAAATGATAAATACGTATGACCCTGATTTGGATTGAAATGATATATATCCTTTCCCAAAATACTAAAATTAAAATTTAAGTATCACTTGGCCATAGGATAGAAAATTATATATGGACACCGGTTGGTTAAATACAATTTGTTTTAACCATGAATTTTGAATTATTGTTTTAAAGACAATATAATCGATGTTTTATAATTTATTTCCTTTGAACTTGAACCTTGAATAAAAAAAGGAAATAAATTTGTATTGTAACTGAAGCTAAACAAAAAATGAAATATAATGTAAATCGAATTTATTGAAATTGAATGGTTTCACCCACTTTTTAATTTTGTTATGAATCAACATTGATTTGAATTATATATGAATTGTGAACTCGATATTTGCCATAAATTGAAATCATTGCAAATGAGAATCTGATTTGGAATGTAATTAGTTGAATTAATTTGATCGAATTGAAATGAATGTAAATTGCAAGTTTAATCGATGGAATTATTGAAAATTGAGTTGGTTGAATTGAAGTTGAAATTTGACTTCAAGTTTAATTGAAAATGTTAGAGAAACGATTCTAATTCCAACTATAGTATTTCAAATCATTTTATAAACTATTTTAATAATAATTATTTTTCTTTATAAACTATTTTATTTTATTACTATTTTATTATATAAATTATTTTAAATAAATGATTTTAAAATTAACTATTTATTTTATAAACTATTTAATGTTTTAACTATATATTTTAGTAAATTTGATAAATTCTATTTTAATTACAAACTATTTGTTTTCAAACTATTTCAGTTATATATCTAAACTATTTTAAATATACTATTAACTATTTTAATATTCAAATTATTAAAGTTGGAATTGTTTCAAAATTTTAACTGGTTTAAATGGAGATTTTAGTATGAATAATATTCTCTCTTGAATATTTAATGATTTTGAAAATCTAATATTTTGATATGAAGTACGAACCCCTTTGAAATATAAAAGAATTGGCCGGTGCGAAAAATGTAAACGATTGGTTGTTAAAGAGACCGGGATCAGATATTGTCATACTCTCTGCCAATACCGAAAACCACTTTAACATCTGTGTACGCGGTGAAGCTCCCGAAATAGTGTTGGATGGATTTGGAGGCGATTACTGGATTTGAAGAAAGAGAACGATGATGGATTTCCTTGACCATCGGGTCATAATTAAAATGACTAAAACAGGGCTATACCGTGAACAAGTGGGGTTAGCTACCTCCATCGGCAACACTTCTTCCTTTATTACTATAGTCCCTCGGTTTGATTGATTTGATGCGCATCCGTGATTTTGAAGTTTTGTTCGAGGTGGGCGGTAGTTGCGGCTATGTGTTACCACCAGTCCGGGCATGCAACTAGTATACTCCAACTGTGGGCATTCCTCGTGTGCCTTGTCATATTATCCTGATCGAGCCCCTACGACTTTGATTTGTACCGTACCTATGGGGTGCCTTCTGATAGCCACTACGTACTGTGGACTTTACGGTATCTATATAGACTACGGTATTATAAACAGTGTAAGGGTAAAAATGTAATCCCGCTTACGCTATATTAATATGTTATATTTAACCATAGACATTATTATAATAGCGTATTATATTATATGATATTAGTTTGATGGATCCTTAGAAGATGGAAATTCCCGTAACATCTCTTAAGTTATTGCATTCATATTATTACATGAAGTTTGATTTAACATATATGAGAATGATTTAGTTTTGATCCGAGTGTTTATTGTGTTTCTTTTTACGCAATACGCTCGAGTCAGACCAAGTTGCAGTTAGCGAAGATTTCCTTGCTTTAAGATACATTTAAGAAGATGGAGATGGAGCTCAACAGACGTATTAAAATTATTATTCCGCTGCAATATATATTGGTATGTCGTATGTTAATTTACTCTGATAATTGTTGTAAATATAATAAAATGTATGTTTTTAATAGCTTAATGAACTGTTATTTATTTATTATATTTTGTCCTTTCGCTGTGAGATTCTTCATTGTTTTTCTTCTTCTCTTCTTTTTCTTATATAAATCCCAATAATTATCCGTATTTTTGATTTGTTTGAGTCAACATTGAGGATCATTGTCGATTTGAACGGTCAAAAATTACGGGTTGTTACAGTGAGTGACCATGACACTATGTTTACCAATGCTTTTTGGACAGAGCTTTTCAAGCTGTAGGGTTGCAATCTCAGACTTAGCCCCGCCTACCACCCCCAAACCAATGGTCAAACGGAGGTGGTCAACAAGATTATTGAAGGATACTTGAGATGTTTCATTAATCACAAGCCACATGATTGGTCAAAGTGGCTAACACTAGCGGAGTATTAGTCTAACACCACATGGAGAAGCTCTACAAAAACCAGTCCCTTCCAAGCAGTGTATGGTGTCGAACCCTCTAACCTACTAGCCAATGTACCTAATTCAGCCAAAGTACAACAGGTAGAAGAGGAGTTGTTTTCGAGGGACATCGCTATGCAACTGCTAAAGGACAGTTTGCATCTTGCTAGAAGCAGAATGAAGAAGTATGCATATACAAGAAAGACTGAAAGAAGCTTTGAAATCGGGAACTGAGTCTTTTTTAAATTGTATCCCTATAAGCATATTTCAGCAAGGAATAGCAAGGTGCACAAATTATCACCGAAGTGTTATGGGCCATATGTGATTGAGGGAAAAAATAGAGACGTTGCATACAAATTAAAGCTGCCAGTTCAGGTGAAAATCCACCCCGTTTTTGATGTTTCACAGCTAAAGAGAAGAGTAGGTCGTGGTGTCATTATACAAGAGGATGTACCTTCAAATGTTGAGGACATTGTGAGGGAACCTGAAGTTATTTTGGATAGAAGGGTTGTACAAAAAAACAATAAACCAGTGGTGCAAATACTGGTAAAATGGAAGGACTTGCCGGAGGAAGAAACATCATGGGAAGAGTATAGGGAGACTATCGGAAAATATCCGACATTGGACCTTGGGGCAAGGCCCATTATTCAAGGGGGAGGGAGATGTAATATCTTGGAAATAGTGAAGCACTTTCAGTTGAACTACGGTGAAGAAGAATTCCACACATCAGATAAGGAGGAGCATTCGCCTAAAAAGGCACCGGAGTTAGGAGAAAGTGGACGTCAAAGTTCATTTAATGATGGAAGTAGTCTGGTCAGAGGATGTAGCAGCTGTTAGTAGGTCCATGGAATTATTGTTGTATGTGTGTACAAGATATATGAATGGCGTCTTGTGTAATATTATAATGTTGATGTGTCATGTTGCATGGCTATATAAGTGATTGGTAGCTGGGTGTAAACGTTGTTGAATGAATGAAACTATTTTCTGGGCCTACTACCTTGAAACTGTTATTTGTTACATGTCATCAAACATTCGTTCAAATTCATTTCCTTATCAATTACCGCAACTAACCCATGATAATTCCAACCTGCATTCATGTCTACAGCTCGAATTAGTGAAAACAAGAAGAAGGAGTGTAACACCCCGTGTTTTCTGTTAACAAAAACTAACGAATTAAACAATACTTAATTTAAAATTTGAGAACTAAGGGAAACGGGTTATGCCATTTTGTTCGTCTCGGAATTCTGGTTGAGATAGAGTCTGAGTTTGTGTAAATTGGACTTCGTATGAAGAAGTTATGGCTGTCGGAAGTTTCCAAAAAATTTAAATAAATTCAGATAGCTCGAAAACAGATTCAAAATTCAAATCAAAATCAGAAGCGGGCTGGGTGGGAAAATTCCCACCCAGGTCGACCAGGGGGTCGACCCTAGTGTCGACCTCCCCCTATAGGTCGATCTGGTGGTCAACCTAGGGGTCGACCTGGGGGTCGACCTGCCCTCCCCCTCTCCCCCGGGCAGATCTGAAAGATGACGATTATGTGAC
This sequence comes from Allium sativum, assembly GCA_030737875.1. Classification (NCBI taxonomy): domain Eukaryota; kingdom Viridiplantae; phylum Streptophyta; class Magnoliopsida; order Asparagales; family Amaryllidaceae; genus Allium; species Allium sativum. The sequence continues at coordinate 12,378,382 of CM060917.1, forward strand.
TCAGTGCTGAGTCAATAGGGCTGAGGTGTCACCCTATCTTGACTGGATGGTCTTGATTGATTCTCGGTTGATCGGATGGCCTAAATTAATCCTAAATTCTATATAAACACATGTAGACTCAAACCCTAAAACCTAATCAAAATTAGAACCATGGCCGCCATGCTATCATCTTGCAATCTAGAATAGCCATCATCAACTAGAGGAAAAGTAAAGCTAATTAACTCAATTCATCTCAAGTCTATAACAACTACAACAACAAATTTGTCTACTTCAAAGGCAAGCTAAATCAATTTCAGAACTCAGATCCCAGAACTCAAGACCTTCTTTGAATTGTGAGTTCAATTTCTTTAATAAGATAATTAACAAGTTAATTAGGTTGAGTTATAATTTGGGCTATATAGTTATGCTTGTAAAACATTGGGAAAAATGCGATATTTTGTGAATGTATGCTAGTTGTTCATAATGATAGTTTTTGTTTTGAATCCCTTTGTATATACCCAATCATCTATGTTCAACCTGATTCATGTTTGACATCATTGTATATGTAAGTTTGGGTGCAGATTATATGCTAGTTTCTATGTGAATTGTACATAGTTTACATGTGAACCAAATAAGATGACTATATGCAAGTTTAGGTAGAAATTGGATTCACATATATGCAAGTTTACACCTTTAAATTTAGATCTATGACATACATAGTTTTATGCAAGTTTGTGACTATGGCCTATGCAAGTTTTGGGTGAAAACTATATTCATACATGCAAGTTTAGGGTGAAGACTATATTCATATATGCAAGTTCACACCTTTTAGCCTATGTTTATATTCATGACAATACCAAGTTTATGCAAGATATGTTCTAATCCTTATTAGTAAGTTAGATACATTTTGTGTGTTATGCAAATTTGCGATGTTTCTTCCCTTTTTTGTCATTAGACTAATTGCTAGTCTAATATATATATAGGTCATGATAAGCAAACGAACAACGTGGGGACGATGGGGGTAATATTGAATATACACATATTGAGAATTGACATAAATGGCCTTAAAAAGGCATATAATTAATTCAAGACATTAATGGGAAAAATTGGTATTTATGGACATAATTTAGGTGACAATTATGGACATAAGTATATTTGGAATTTATTTACAAATCTGAATAGGGATATTATTCCAATTTGGGGTTAAATAAAGATGTGTAATAATAAACCACCTAAGACACAAGGTTAGACTCTTTTGTGGTGTAAGACTGCCCGGACCCGCCGGCAAATCCAGCAGCCACAAATGTCAGTCTAATGTGAGAGGTCAAAAGCATGAATTAAATGTGTAACAGTTGTAAAGACACGAGGTTAGGCTCGTTTGTGGTGTAAGACTGCCCGGACCCGTCCGGCAAATCCAGCAGCCATAAATGGCAGTCTAATGTGGGAGCCTTTAAAAGGTTACTGTATTAATGAACTTAGAAACACTTAACCAGATAAACATGTGGTGGGACATGGGCGGTTAAGTGGGTGCCATGGGTGGCATGTGAAATTAAGAGGGTGCCTTGGGTGGCGTGTGAAATACGATTTGATGCACTTAACCAAGATTGAAACATGTAAGAAGACATGAATAAGAATGGGGTTAAGTGGGGAAAACCTTAGAGGGGACGAAGCATAGGTGAAAGCTTGTGTCATGCATGGGGGCCTTTTCAAACCAGTAACCCATTATCTTTATGGGCTCGACCCAAGTCGAGGACGGGACACGCGTACTGGATTTGATTGTAAGAGGTCAAAATGGGTTTGCGGTGACAACGCAAGTCCAACGGGGCCAGGTGCGTGTGCGGCCTCGGGCTGGTAGGTAAGACGTTGTTGCATCGTGTAGGTATAAGTCGTGCATTTTTAGTGGTATCGGGTTGCCACTTTGGGGAGTGATACACCCCACTGTGGGGCCAGTACAGGTATCTACGAGTTAGGGAGCCAAACAAATGGGGGTAGTGGGTACACCTAGTGGAGATGGGGGCAGACGACACCTATGAAGGAAGCTAGGGGTACATGAAACTACCATTATCATTATTAAGTTTGGTAGGCGGGATCAACTTTTAGGGTGTTTGATGTGGTGCAATGTAGTAATTTTCTTATAATGTTTAGGTGTGCCTATAATGTTATCTTTGTTCATTTTATTCCTTTGTTTTCTCTGACATGCCCATTGGTTCACAGTCATTTCCTTATTTTCCAGCTTATGCCTTATCCTAGTTACTTAATGATTAAAGTTATTGCACTTTCCAGACTTTATGTCTGACCCCCTTTGCTTCCACCTCTTTTCTTCCTTCCCCCTAGGTGCTCTGGGTGGGACTAGCACTAGTGGAGCTTGATTTGGACTGCTTAATCTCTCTCTTTTTGGAAGTTGCTTAGATCGCTGAAGTAAAGTTCATCCTATCTTATTTATGGATATTTTATGTTGGGGTTATGTCTTTTATTTTACGTACTCAGAACTTATTTGTCAAGATGGATAATAAGTGTATTTGGTTTTGTAGTTGTTTTTTGATGTGATGTAACCAAACTATTTCTCTACTGCAATAAAAGTGGTTTTTGTTTTCCAGGTACCAATATATTTATCTGTCTTGTTTACTTTTCTGTTCTATGCACAATAAACGCTCCACCAAAATTAAGGCATTCCCATTGTGAGTGACCTTAACGGAGGTGGGGTGTCGCACGTGGTATCAGAGCTGAAGGTTACCGAAACAGATAAGATATTTTGAAAAACTATTTTCCAAAAAGCATTTTATAAAGAAATACTTTCAAAAATATGTTTGAAGGAAAGTATTTTTAAGAGAAAAGTTTATTTTAAAAACATAACCCCCAAGAGCCATATATCTTTCTTTCGAATTCTCCGTTTGAATCTCTTCATTTTCTTTTCCGCATGTCTGGAATTCCCGAGATAACCGAAGGGATACCGATACCAGGATGGTTTAAAAGGTATCTGGAAGCTAGGGCCAATGTCGCAGGCCCAGCAAATGCTCCTCCTCCTCCTCCCCGTCTTGATACTTTCGCAAAGATATGCAAGGACTTTCGGGCAATGGGCAGAAAACCTTTTCACGGGTCGGAGGCGTTTGTTGAAGCTCGAAATTGGCCAAAGGAGGTGGAAGAATGGTTTGGAATCTTTGAGGTAGAAGATGGAAGAGAGGGCCAGTTAGCTGCCTGGTTAATGAAGGATGAGGCCTTGTTTTGGTGGGAGATCACTAATAGAGAGCGTCCAGTTGATACATGGACGGATTTCAGGCAAAGGTTTGAGGCAAAGTTTCTCTCATAGGCCGAAGAGAATTTATACATGGAAAGGTTTTTGGCATTGAGGCAGGGAAATCTATCAGTGAAAGAGTACGTCAAAAAGTTCAATCAGTTGGCGAGATTTGGCTTGGACTTGGTGAATACACCCGAAAAGAAGGCCCTGAGATTTGTTAAGGGTTTGAATGAGCTGCTACATGGGTTAGCTATGACCCACATCCCTATGGGGGCCACCTTTGAGAGACTAGTTGACACTTGACATGGCGCTTATGCATGAAGAGGAGAAAGGCGCCAATGCTAATAAGGCACCTGAAAAGAAAGGGGATCAAAAGAAACCACCACAACAACAATAGAACAAGAAGGGTGGTAAAGACAACAATGGCAAGGGAAAGAAAAGATGCTTTAACTGTGGGACACCAGGCCATCTGAGCAAAGACTGTAGGAAGAAGAAGAAGACTGGTTGTTTCCACTGTAGCGAGGCATGACATCTGATTAGGGACTGCCCAAAGAAAGGGAAGAGGGCAGGGATTACCTCTGGATGGCAGATTCATGCTCTCATGGCACCGAGGCAGGCAAGGGGGCAGGTCCACGCTCTCGTGGCCCCACCACTGCAAGAACGAGGTAGAACAATTTCCGTTGAAAGTTTAGTTTGTCTTTTTGATCATCTTGTTCGCACACTCTTTGATTCTGGCACATCGCACTCTTTTATATCTACTGCTTTAGTTGAGTCACTACACCTAAACACCAGTATAGTAGAGGATCCCTTAGTTGTTTCAAATCCAGTTGGGGGCTCAGCCTATTTGTCGATGATTTGTTTGGATTTGGAAATTTCTATACTTAGCGTTGGGTTTAGATGTGATGCTTATGTTTTGGGCTTCACGGGCTACGGGTTAATTTTGGGTATGGGTTGGTTATCCAGTAATGGAGCCGTCCTAGATTGTGAAAAGAGAGAGGTTAGGCTTATGACTCGCTTGGGAAACACTCTCGAAATCTCTTGTAATCCTATGAATTCTGTTATGCTAAGTTATCTAGAATCGCTTGACGCGTCTATTGAGAATTTGCAGTCTGTTAGAGTGGTCCGTGAATACTCGGATGTCTTTAAGGAAGTAGAGGGCTTTCCTCCGAAGTTGGAGATAGACTTCCGAATATATCTAGTTGATAACGCAAAACCCGTTGCTTTACCCGTTAAGAACATGGCTCCAAGGGAGAGAAAGGAGCTTAGCAAGTAAGTTAAGGAGCTGCTAGGAAAAGGGTTTATAAGGCGGAATATTTCTGAATGGGTTGCTTCAGTGGTGTTAGCAACCAAAGTAGACAATTCACTTCGCCTATGCGTTGATTATAGGGAGCTAAACAAGCTGACCAAGAAGAATAGGCGCTCACTGCCAAGAATAGACGATTTGTTCGATCAGCTTGTAGGTGCAACAGCTTTCTCCCAATTAGATCTGGCTACCGGTTTCATCAGCTGAGAGTGGCTGAAGATAGCATTGATAAGACCGCATTCAGAACCCCGGACGGTTTCTTCGAATGGCTCGTCATGCCTTTCGGCTTGACAAACGCACCCGCTTATTTCGTCGATTTGACGAATAGAGTGTTCCGGGAATTTCTCAATAAATTCATGGAAGTCTTCGTAGATGGTTTTCTGATTTTCTCGAAGAATGATGAAGAGCATATTCTGCATTTAAGGGAAGTCATGGATACTCTCCATGCACATCAGTTAAAAGCAAAATTCTCCAAGTGCCACTTCTGGAGGGAAGAAGATTTCTTGGGCATGTGGTGTCGAAAGAAGGGTTAGCTGTGGATCCCGCAAAAGTAGTTGCTGTCCAGGATTGAAAGGTTCCAAAGAATGCAACCGAAGTCCGAAGTTTTCTTGGACTAGCAGGCTTCTATCGCAAGTTCATTAAAGACTTTGCGAAAATCTCAGCTCCACTTACAAGGTTAACGAAGAAGAACCTGGCTTTCACTTGGGATTTGGATTGCGAAGTCACTTTCCAACGATTGAAGAGGGCTCTGACAACAACCCCAGTTTTGACATTACCAGATGGGAGCAAGATGTTTACGGTATACACAGATGCACGCAGTACGGGACTAGGCGCTGTTTTGATGCAAGAGGGGAAGGCAGTAGCTTATGGTGGAAGGCAATTAAAAGTGGATGAGAAAAACTATCCAACCCGCGATCTAGAGTTAACAGCCATCGTTTTTGCTCTTAAGTCTTGGCACCACTATCTCTTAGGTGAGAAATTTGAGTTGTATACTGACCATAAATCGTTGAAGTACCTTTTCTCACAGAAAGACCTCAATCTAAGGCAGCAAAGATGGATGGAGTTTCTCGCCTCATACGACTTTGAGATCTCCTATACTCCTAGCAAGGGCAATGTAGTAGCAGATGCCCTAAGTAGAAAGAAGCTGACCTTAAGTCCTCTTTTTGTGGAGTACATTGCAAATTTTGATTTTAGACCCTCTGCTGATTATGTAACTAGCTTGATGGCAATGCTAGAGGTGCGGCCTACTTTGTTGGACTCAATAGGAACCGCGCAACGTGAAGACCCTCACCTAGTTGATGTGATAGATAAGCTAATTAAGGGAGAGACTTCTAGTCATATTAACAGATACTCCATCGATGATAAGGGTTGGTTGAGACGGGATGGAAGACTATGTGACCCGCAGGCAAGAGATTTGGTGAAGATGGTTCTGGAAGAAGCACACCATTCCAAGATGACCATACACCCCAGTGGAGACAAGATGTATAAAGATATCAAAAGAGTTTTCTTTTGGAATAGCATGAAGAGGGATGTAGCTGAATTTGTTTCAAAATGCATGATATGCCAGCAAGTCAAGGCGGAGCAGAAGAAGCCTGGCGGTTTGCTTCATCCTCTAGAAGTTCCGCAATGGAAATGGGAAAGCATCTCGATGGACTTTGTTGATGGGTTGCCTAGGTTAAGAAGTGGCAATACTGGTATTTGGGTAATAGTTGACAAGCTCACGAAAAGCGCTCATTTTATACCTGTCAAGAGTAGGAGGACCGCCTCGTCTTTAGCCTCCATTCATCTTAAGGAGATAGTTCGACTCCATGGGATACCCTCCAGCCTAGTGAGTGACCGAGATCCTATCTTTACAAGTGAGTTCTGGAGGAGTTTGCAAGAGGCTATAGGAACACAACTATGTTTAAGCACAACCTATCACCCTCAAACTGATGGTCAGACGGAAAGGGTAAACAGAGTACTGGAAGATCTTTTGAGACTGTGCATTCTTGACTTTGGAGGATCTTGGGAGGATCATCTCTCTTTGGTGGAATTCGCTTATAACAATAGCTACCAAGCCACTATAGGCATGGCACCCTTCGAAGCTTTATATGGAAGGCCATGTCGATCACCAACTTGTTGGTGGGAGTCCACAGATAAACTTATACTTGGGCCGGACATGATTAGAGAGACTTCAGAGAAAGTGGACTTGATACGAAGGAGAATAAAGACTGCCCAAGATAGACAGAAATCCTACGCAGATAAGAGAAGGACCGACCTTGAGTTTGAAGTTGGGGATAAGGTGTACCTTAAAGTATCTCCTTTGAGGAATGTCATCCGCTTTGGGTCCGTAGGAAAGTTGGCACCACGATTCGTATGACCATTTCCTATCATCGAAAGAATTGGGACGATGACCTACAGAATAGAGCTACCTGAAAGACTGGCTGGATTTCATAATGTTTTTCATGTCTCTCAGCTACGAAAGTGCTTAAATTAGTCGGCAGAAGTTGTGGAGCTAAGTATACTAGATGAAGTCGAAGTGGAACAAGAAGCGATTGTGAGGAGAGTTCCAACTCGTATCTTGGGGATGGAAGTCAAAAAGCTACGCAACCGTGAAGTTAAGCTTGTCAAAGTTCAATGGAGCGACGCCGAGGAAGACGCGAGTTGGGAGACTGAGGCCAAAATACGTGCAGCCTACCCTTTTCTTTTTTAGGGTACATCTTTGATCTCTTTTTCCTTAAGTTTATTCAAGCTTGTATCTACCTTTTTAGTGTATCTCCTCGGTCATATTCTTTATCCTTAGGTAGAGGCCAATGGATGTAAACATATATTTGAAACATGTTATGATTGATGGATGCTAGTGGATGCAAGTGTTTGCTAGTGGTTGCTCGTGGATGCATATACACACAACATTAGGCACTAGATCGACTCAATCACTTTCATACTGCATATAAATGTGTGTTTATTTAGATTAATGGATGTATAATGGTTGTGATATCATATGGATGCTGCATTCGGATGAATGGGTTCGCACCCATGTAGAAATAATATGTATCATTAGGGATCCTTTGCATACATAATGGACGCATGGCACTATCATATTATGCATTAAGGAGGTCAACTTAATCAGTAGACTGCCTGATTTTTCATTAGATGTGGACATGTACACACACTGTGCATATAAACATGAAAGCATTAGAAGTCTTTTAAGGCAATGTATGCCTGTGTTTGATGGTTGAGTAGATGGATGATTGGATGGTAGGATATGTATTCTTCGTAATTTGAAGATTTCGGGGTCGAAATCCTTTAAGGAGGGGAGAATGTAACACCCCATGTTTTCTGTTAATATAAACTAACGAATTAAACAATACTTAATTTAAAATGTGACAATTAATGGAAAAAGGTTACGCCATTTTGTTTGTCTCGGAATTCTAGTTGAGATAGAGTCCGAGTTTGCGTAAATTGGACTTCGTATGAAGAAGTTATGGTTGTCGGAAGTTTCTAAAAAAATTCAAATAAATTCAAACAGCTCGAAAACAGAATCAAAATTTAAATCAAAAGTCAGAAGCAGGCTGGGCGGGAAAATTCCGCCCAGGACCCAGGTCGACCAGGGGGGCAGTGCTGAGTCATTAGGGCTGAGGTGTCACCCTATCTTGACTGGATGGTCTTGATTGATTCTAGGTTGATCAGATGTCCTAAATAATTCCTAAATTTTATATAAACACATGTAGACTCAAACCCTAAAACCTAATCAAAATTAGAACCATGGCCGTCATGCTATCACCTTGCAACCTAGAATATCAATCATCAACTAGAGGAAAAGTAAAGCTAATCAACTCAAGTCTATAACAACTACAATAAAAAATTTGTCTACTTCAAAGGCGAGCTAAATCAATTTCAGAACTCAGATCCTAGAACTCAAGATCTTCTTTGAGTTGTGTGTTCGATTTCTTTAATAAGATAATTAACAAGTTAATTAGGTTGAGTTATAATTTGGGTTATATGGTTATGTTTGTAAAACATTGGGAAGAATGCGATATTTTGTGAATGTATGCTAGTTGTTCATAATGATAGTTTTTGTTGTAAATCCCTTTGTATATACCCAATCATCTATGTTCAGCCTGATTCATGTTTGACATCATTGTATATGCAAGTTTGGGTGCAGATTATATGCTAGTTTCTATGTGAATTGTGCATGGTTTACATGTGAACCAAATAAGATGACTATATGCAAGTTTATGTAGAAATTGGATTCATATATATGCAAGTTTACACCTTTAGATTTAGATCTATGACATACATAGTTTTATGCAAGTTTGTGACTATGGCCTATTCAAGTTTTGGGTGAAAACTATATTCATATATGCAAGTTCACACCTTTTAGCTAATGTTTAGATTCATGACAATACCAAGTTTATGCAAGATATGTTATAATCCTTATTAAGTTAGATCCATTTTGTGTGTTATGCAAATTTACGATATTTCTTCCCTTTTATGTCATTAGACTAATTGCTAGTCTAATATATATACATATATATATATATATCATGATAAGCGAACGAACAACGTGGGGGCGATGAGGGTAATATTGAATATACACATATTGAGAATTGGCATAAATGGCCTTAAAAAGGCATATAATTAATTTAAGACACTAATGGGAAAAATTGGTATTTATGGACATAATTTAGGTGACAATTATGGACATAAGTATATCTGGAATTAATTTACAAATTTGAATAGGGATATTAATCCAATCTGGGGTTAAATAAAGATGTGTAATAATAAACCGCCTAAGACACGAGGTTAGACTCTTTTTTGGTGTAAGACTGGTCGGACCCGCCCAGCAAATCCAGCAGCCACAAATGCTAGTCTAATGTAAGAGGTAAAAGGCATGAATTAAATGCGTAATAGTTGTAAAGACACGAGGTTAGGCTCGTTTGTGGTGTAAGACTACCCGGACCCGCCCGGCAAATCTAGCCGCCACAAATGCTAGTCTAATGTGGGAGGTCTTTACAAGGTTACGACGTTAATGAACTAAGAAACACTTAACTAGATAAACATGTGGTGGGACATGTGGGGTTAAGTGGGTGCCATGGGTAGAATGTGAAATTAAGAGGGTGCCTTGGGTGGCATGTGAAATACGATTAGATGCACTTAACTAAGATTGAAACATGTAAGAAGACATTAATAAGAATAGGGTTAAATGGGGAAGATCTTAGAGGGGACCAAGCATAGGTGAAAGCTTGTGTCATGCATGGGGGCCATTTTCAAACCAGTAACCCATTAAGTATCTTTGTGGGCTCGACCCAAGTCGAGGACAGGACACGCGTACTGGGTTTGATTGTAAGAGGTCAAAACGGGTTAGCGGTGGCAACGCAAGTCCAATGGGGTCAGGTGTATGTGTTGCCCCGGGCTGGTAGGTAAGACGTTGTTGCATCGTGTAAGTATAAGCCGTGCATTTTTTGTGGTATCGGGTTGCCACTTTGGGGAGTGATACACCCCATTGCGGGGCCAGCACGGGTATCTACGAGTTAGGGAGCCGATTGAATGGGGGTAGTGGGTACACCTAGTGGAGATAAGGGCAGACGTCATCTATGAAGGCAGATAGGGGTATACGAAACTACCATTATCATTATTAAGTTTGGTAGGCGGGATCAACTTTTAGGTTGTTTGGTGTGGTGCAATGTAGTAATTATCTTATAATGATTAGGTGCACCTTTAACCTTATCTTTGTTCATCTTATTCCTTTGTTTGCTCTGACATGCCCATTGGTTCACAGTCATTTCCTTATTTTCCAGCTTATGCCTTATCCTAGTTACTTAATGATTATATTGTTAAAGTTATTACACTTGCCAGACTTTATGTCTGACTCCCTTTGCTTCCACCTCTTTTCTTCCTCCCCCCCAAGGTGCTCAGGGTGGGACTAGCACTAGTGGAGCTTGTTTTGGACAGCTTTATCTCTCTTTTTTTGGAAGTTGCCTGGATCGCTGAAGTAAAGTTTAGCCTATCTTATTTATGACTATTTTATGTTGGGGTTATGTCTTTTGTTTTATGTACTCAGAACTTATTTATCAAGATGGATAATAAGTGTATTTGGTTTTGTAGTTGGTTTTTGATGTAATGTAACCAAACTATTTTTCCACTACAATAAAAGTGGTTTTTGTTTTCCAGGTACCAAGATATTTATCTATCTTGTTTACTTTTCTGTTCTATACACAATAAACGCTCCACCAAAATTAAGGCATTCCCTTTGTGAGTGACCTTAACGGAGGTGGGGTGTCGCAAGGAGTCTGCCACCCTGGCACCAAAATTTGAGATGAGCTAAGCTTTTTTATCTTTTTTTCTTCCCATTAAGCCGTAATTTGCTTTCTACTTCTCCTTACGCTACTACAAAACATGTCAGTTGCATCGGTTTTTTACCCCCTTTTTGCATCGGTTCAACAACCGATGCAAAAAGCCTAAACTTGTTACGTCGGTTGAACAGTCGATGCAAAAAAGGATTTTTTGCATTGGTTGTTAATAAAAACTGATGCAAAAATAGGGATCACGGGCTTAAAAAATCTCCTTTTTATCATCGGTTTGTTAGCAAAAATCGATGCATAACACAATGCTTTTGCATCAATTATCAATAACAACCAATGCAAATGCCAGCTGAAGCAAAAAATAATAATAAGACCATTTCAACTTCTGAAACCTAAAACAATATTAAATCAGAATGATACTTCCACATTATTTAGCTATGATACAACCAAAAAATTCAATACGGTAACATGTTAAATACTCATACTTCAAATTATAATCATTTATATATTTAAATATAAATATTCATAATAAGCACATTAGAACCAGTGTTAATAGTTTATAACACCATACTCTAAAAACCAATAAGTACAAAAATATAATAATATAAATAACAATATTATAATGTGAAGTACACATTTACACTTCCCAAAAATCCCTTGCAACAGAACTTGAGTGACAAATAACCTTTTCTACTTTGTACAAACTTCTTCAATTGTCTCTTTAGTCTTTGTAACACCCCGCATTTTTAATATAATTAAAAATGAAATATATGTATATATGCATAGATATATTTAAAGGAAAGATTAAATAATATTAATTTAATTGCATGTAAGAAGTTTATGCAGTGAAATGAAGAAAAAGATTAATAAAGAAATTACATGCAATATTTGAAATAAGAAGAAATACAGTGAAATGCGAAGAAATACATGCGAACATTTAAAAAGAAATAAAAAGGAGAATTTGAAGAGACTCTAGAATTTGGTCATGGAATTAGCGTCATTACGTTCGCGGCGATTTTCTGGTCAATTTAGACCTATAGTTTGTAGAAAACTAATTTAAAACGAAGAAGTTATCCTTAATTTAAGAAATGCAACAAAACATGAAAAAGAGCAATGGGAAAAGAATAATATGTAGCTTGGTCCTAAGTCTTGTTAACAAAAGACTTAGTAGCTCATTTGGTTAATACCTGAGACTTGTACATAAGAGGTTGTGAGTTCAATCCCCACCAGTGCCATATTTTTTCTTTTCTTTTTTGGGAGCGTCTAAATAGTGGCTTAGCAAATTGGCTCAGTGCGAAAGAGGATAAGTCAATTGGATGTTTAATTGAAAGAATGGAAATAAACCATTAACTGATTAAGGAAAATAATTTCCAAATAAAATAGACAATTGTTCGCATATAAAAATTAGTATACGCATAAGAGATGGATGCGTATGAACATGATTCAAATTTGAAGTTGCACGCAAACATAAAGACAAACAAAAAGGGGGCGTATATGTATACATGTAATTTGAAATTAATACAATAAGGGAAAAAGGATATGTGAAATTATTGCATTAAATAAATGGATGATGCATGAACCTGAATAAAAATAAATTAATGTGATGCAAATAAAAGAAAGAGAATATGGAATGCAAAACATGTCAAATGTGCAATTAAAGCATGTATAGAAAAAGGTTGTAAAAATTAAAATGGAGCAATTAAATGTGAAGGGGATCAACTTTTGAAATTTAAACGTTTAAAAAGCAAATTAATAAGGCAATAAGCAAACCACAGTTGGAGGAAGGTTAATGTTATTAAATAACATTCAAATCAGAGACGCATGCACATTTGATTAGATGTAAATAAATAAAAGAAAATGGTTTAAGGACATGCGGTTTCTTTTCAAAAAGAGTAGACAAAAAGAGAAAGAAATCGATTAATTGATTAGGAGAAGAATATAGAAATAAAGGTTCACGTATAAGTGCAAATAAATAAATAAATAATTGAATGCATGAAGGAAAGAGGTTGCTATATGTTAAAAATAGTATGTAATGCATTAATTAGAAAGAAATAAAGCGGATTCTTTTTTTCTATTTTATTTAAAGGAGCACTAAATGTGAAAAGAGTTGTTCTGGATGGTTCTTTTCTAGGGTAAGGTGGACGGTTTAGATGAGTTTTTATTTAATCCTAAGGTCCTAGTTGCTCTAGTCCACCTATAAAAGAACACCTAACCTAACCCTACAATCATTCTATCTCTTATAGGATGCCTCCATGCCACCAAACTTCAACCCAACATAGCCGCCGCCTCTAAACTCTAAATTAAATTGCAAGTTCTTCATCAATTTTGGAGTTTAATCAAATCAAGTAGCAAGTTTCTTCAACAACAATTCACGTTCTGCGTCAATAATCAAATAAGAAGCCTAAACCAACGCTCTACCTCAACAACCAATTGTTTATTTCTCCAATCCAATCGAGGTCAGTGGTTTAAAATACAGTTGTTGTATAATTGTACTTCTATCGTTTGCCATTTCCCGTAATGAATATGATGATAATTTAATAAGATCAGTTATTTCATTTATGCTTATGATTGAGTTCTCTCCTTTTTATTCTTTCCCCTTTTTATTTTTAAAGCTAGGCTATCTCGAGCCTACATCTATCATGAATTTATGCGTTGTAAACGAGAGCGAGAAAGTAAAAGGGAAAAAGGGGTTGTTAGGGCATAATATGGGTTAGAAGCATTTAAGTATGATTTGAATAGAATTATGGACATAATTGTATGGTAATTTTAAATTTATGTAGTTTGGCATGATTGAAATTGGATATGGAATTAGTACAATTTAACATTAACAACATGTAATTAGATATCATGGATTGGTGAAATTTATTGGTAAGATAAGCCTAAAAGGTGAATTAGGTTATATGTATGAACATGGAAACGTTGGGAAATATATTGGAAAAATATTGATTTTATGAACTTGAGTATTATTGAATATTTTGGATAATTGTAATATAAAAGAAATTGACATATTTGGGTATGGATTACATGGAATTGATGAAATTGCCTATAATTGGAAATTCGTAATTAAGGCCAATTAATATGTAATTAATGACAAGTTGGAATAGGCAAAATTGTAAACATGACTATATGTTGAATTAGAAACACATAACATGAAAATTGGGATTTGGGTGAAATACGATGTTAATGAACCTTTGACACGAGGTTAGGCGCAATTGTGGTGTAAGACTGCCCGGAACCGCCCGGCAAATCCAGCTGCCACAATTGGACGTCTAATGTGAGAGGTCAAAGGCATGAATTGTAGGCATAACATTTGGTGGCACGAGGTTAGTCCCGCTTTGTGGTGTAAGACTTCCCAGAACCACCCATCAAATACAACAGCCACAAAGTATTCGATCTAATGTAGGAGGTCGTGCACCGTTCGTCATAATGAATGAATTAAGAAATACTAACCATAATAAGACATGTGGGTGACATGGGTATGGTTAGAGGGTTAAGTGGGTGACATGTAAAATATGACATGTAAATATGGACTTAACCGTAGTAAGACAAGACATGTAAAACATGTAAATATGGACTTAACCGAAGTAAGACAAGACATGTAAAACATGTAAATGTGGACTTAACTGTAGTAAGATACGTGAAGTAAACCATGACTAAGGTGGACTTAACCGTAGTAAAGCATGTGTGAGACATGGAAACAATAATAAAAGAGGTTAAGTGGGACATGGGCTGTAATGACCCGCATTTTCCAGGGGTATAATTAATTTATTTAATTGTTTAAAATAGTGATATAGGGAATTTAATCGTCGTTAATTAAATAATATGGAATATTTAATTAAATTAAATAATATATTTAATTCGGAAATAATCAAAAATATTGGAAATCACAATATAAGGTGAACAGGGTCATCCCCAAGATTTAATTCAGCTTAGAGTCGAATCATATTGACGAATATATTCAATCGACGTCAGTTTGAAACGTATAATTATATTATAATTAAAATCCAGCTTGAAATAGCGCTGCAGTTCGCGATTTGGCGATTTGAACTTCAACAGAATGTACAGGATTCGTTTTAAGCTAGATTTCTGTGAAACAAGAAACATTTGGAGCTGGTGAAGTATATCTTTCTGGTGGAAGAGAAAAATCGGGATTTCGTCGTGTAGATTTAGATTTATGTCCAAATCAAATTTCAGAAAAGTCGCTGTGGAATTTCTTTATAATTTCTGAAGGAATTATTTATATTTTAAAAAGGGATTTCAATATAAATCGAATATCAATTTAATCATGATTTAAATATCAAGCTGTAAATTCAGTTAGAAATATATTGGAGCTGTATGGTATTCCATTGTGAATATATACGATAATATTTATTTATAAATATTTAATTTAATTTTATTTAAATATATTTACATATTTAAATGGGTCATCCAGAGCTTTAAAAATAGCCACTTTTGCAAACGAAGTCGAAACTCGACGAAACTAATTTTGTTGGATCCGCAATGTTAAATTATTGCTAGATGTCAGTTTCTGTGATTTTTGTAGTCAGTATGTGGCCGTACGGATTTTTAGAGTGAAAAATAGTCAGTATTTTGACAGTTAAAAATACGCTGTGTGAGCAAACAGAGTCGGAATTCGACGAAACTAGTTTCGTTGGGACCGTAGTGTCGAGCTGTAGCTGCAATTCCATTTTCGTGATTTTTGGGTATTGCTTGTGACCACAGGAATTTTAAAGGATAAGTACAACTAGCAGTTGCTTATAAATCAATATAAAAATATATTTTTCTCCTATAAATAATCCTACCCAAACCCTTAAAACCTAATTCTCAAAGTCAACAGACAATAAACTTGCGCCGTTGCTTTTTATTTTTCTTGAAAAGAAAAAATCGAAAGTGAAAATTCAAAATCAAATTGGGAAAAAATCCATAAATCTCAGAACTCATGTAGTACAGATCCTGAGGTGATTATCTTCAACCCATGTGAGTTTCAAGGTATTCGGTTGATATTCCGTTCGATGGAATTTCGACAGCGAAGTGCTAGGGTTGTATTTAGTAGAAGATGGAAGCACTCGTTCATGAATCCAGGGTTGTAGTTGGATTCCTTGGATGATTTCACACATGCGGTCAAAAATTTGGTGGATTCCGCGATTAAAAGGTTCGGACTTGCACTGTTCTTGCTCGAGAAACGCTGGAGGACGCACTGGTCCTGGTGCGTGTGAGTTGCTTCTAATGAGGATGGGTAGATGGAGATTGTCAACAGGAGTTCATTGGTGTAGTCCTTGTGAAGTTCGGTGGATAGATGAAGTCAAACGAGGTGGTAGAAGTCGGTCTTTGGCATTGAGGAAGTTCCTGGAAGCGTGAAACAATCGAGGAAGAAGGAGAGAGTAGGACGCGGGTCTGGGCCTTGGTGAAGTGGAAGTGGGCCGGTTTAAGTTAAAGGTGATGCCCGTTTCCAAAATAAAGAGGCTAAGTTTTTATTTAATATCCAATTAAAGTGTATTAACTTGTAATGTTCGTATCTTCTATATACAAAATCAGAATCACTAACCGTTAGTTGCGTCGGGATCGTGAGGACGGACACTGCACGATGACACTGACTGGAAGTCCATCCGAGCTCGTTACAATTTATTGCAAAATAAATTGTCCGTCTAAATCAAAGACAGTTAATCATTTTTAACGATAACAGTCCAATGTGAGTAAAACTCACCAACTCTGAACAGTTATATTTTTATAATGTATTTTAAGAACTGTTAATCATCTGTTGATTGCTGTGTGTTGGTTGATTGATTGAACTGCTAGTCAGTTAGTGAAAATTATATATATGCAATTATATATATATATATATATATATATAAACCGTTAAATATTTATATATTGATTCTGCTATCTAAATAATTTATATTGAACTGAAAGTGATGATAATCATATTGTGTAACATCTGTGGATGCAGGGAGACAGGTTGGAGGAATCCGACTGGATTCCTCACCAGTTATTTTATTGTTTTTCATATATTGTTATATGATGTGATATAAAATCTGTGGGCGATTATATGTACTTGGACGATATTGAACATCGTGATTTGATATGATTGAATACCATAACATACCAAAATGTTGATAAGGGGATTTTCAAAGTGATATTGAAAATAGAATATTTATAAAATGGGATATTTATAAATAAGAGATATTTATAAAGTGGAATATTTATAAATAAGAAATGTTTATAAATTTGAATATTTATAAATAGGAGATATTCAAAAAGGAAATAATTACAAACCATTTTCTTTTTGAATGGAAAGGCCTGTGTGGCGGGTTTGGAGATTTTCCCGATGCTCCCGTTACAAAGGAGGTTATGGCGAATTTTTCAGAGAATTTAAGGAGTTAGAATATTTCAAGAATAAATTTGAAAAGAAAATATTTGTAAACCATTTACAAATAGAATTGAAAAGGAAACGTTATAAAAAGGAAATCATTTTTAAAGTGTAGAACCGTTATTTGAAAGTAAATCTTTTCAAATGAATAAAACTTTGTTAAAAAGGAAATCATTTTTAAACTGAATAAAGTAAATTGAATATGGTATTCGAAGGGAGTAAATCGAATATGGTATTCGAAAGTTAGTAAAACGAATATGCTATTCGAAAGGGGTTAGTCGAGTCGAGTTAGTTGAATAGAGTTAACTAGTTCAGTAGAGTTAACCAGTTCAGTAGAGTTGACCAGTTCAGTACAGTTAACCAGTTCAATAGAGTTAACCAGTTGGGTTATGTAAGTCAAGTTAACCAGTGAGTTAAATAAGTCAAGTTAACCAGTTGGGTTAAGTAAGTCAAGTTAACCAGTTGGGTTAAGTAAGTCAAGTTAACCAGTGAGTTAAGTAAGTCAAGTTAACCAGTTGAGTTAAGTAAGTCGAGTTAATCAAGTCGAGTTGATCGAGTTAGAGTTACTCAGTTAGAGTTAATCGATTAGAGTTAAAATGAACTAGAGTTAATCAAATATAGTTATTTGAGACAGAGTTAGTCAAACATAGTATTCAGGGTAAGTTGCCATCTCGTACGACTGCTAGCGTAATTCGCAGGGCTGTAAATAGCCTAAGGCGGTCGGATGTTGCCTAAGGGAATCAGGCGTAACCATTGTGATCGTTGCGATCTAGAGTCAAGCGAATGGAGTTAAATCGAATCTAGTTATTCGATAGGAGTTAATCATGATGAGTCAAAAAAGGTAAGTTAATCGAATCTAGTTATTCGATAGGAGTTAATCAAGATGAGTTAAATAAGTTAAGTTGATCGAATCTAGTCATTCGATAGGAGTTAATCAAGTTAAGTTAAATAAGTTAAGTTAATCGAATCTAGTTATTCGAGAGGAGATTATCGACTATAGTTTATTCGAAGGAGTTATCAATTATTAGTTATTCGAAGTGAGTAGTCGAATATTGGTTATTCGAAGTGAGTTAATCGAATATTGGTTATTCGAAAATGGGAGTTATCAAATCGAATAGATTAGAGGAGTTAATCGAATGTAGTTTATTCGAGTAGAGTTAGAGGAGTTATCGAATATAGTTTATTCGACAGGAGTTAAGTGAATAGTTAGATTAATCAAAGTGAATTAGTTAAGTTAAACTAAGTGAATTAGTTAAATGAATTGGTTAAGTTAACCAAAGTGAATTTGTCGAGTTAATCAAAGTGATTAGTTCAGTTAATCGAGTTGAATTTGTCAGTCGAGTTAATAAATGGAGTTATTCAAACCAAGTAAACCAGTTAGAGTTAATTAATTAAGGTTGACCAGTTAGAGTTAATCAATCAGAGTTAATCAAATAGAGTTAAGTAAAATAAGAACTAACTAGAGATTAGTAAATTGAATGGTTTTCTAAGTGTCTATCTGATGTTGGTTTCGGCCTTCGGGATTTATACTTAGGGAATTGTTCTCATACTAGTTCACAGTCAGGGACTGATAGTTGGGGAAGAGTAGTGATTTGTAAATAAGAAAATGGAAAACGTTTTCCAGTGTTAATAACATATATTTTCTAAACATAGAAAATAAGGCAATGTGAATATATATATATAGATATATGTTGATGATTTACCGATATAATTTCCATCTGGAAATAATATCGTTTTTGCACACTTGTTTTTCTTTGATGGTTAAATCACAGACTATCGAAGTTTTGACCATTTTAACGTTGTTAATATGGAGAGACCGGTTGGATTATTATCCAAAGAACCACTCTGTATTGGCATAAACGTTGCGAATCATATATGCCAAAGATAATTGAAAACGGAGTAAAGTGCAAGGACTGTTGTATAAGTCTTAGATAACAGTGACTAAGATGGATATACTGAATAGTGCCTTCGGTTTGTCCAGTCCCAGGACAACTTGTATGGATGAAGGTCTGACAGAGTATATCCAATGGATCGCGTAAGTTGATCTGTTCAAACGTATTCACGTTTGGTGGCGGAGGAATTCGTTTCTCTAAGCTGTATACTCGTGTTACTTTTGGATAAATTAATTTGTGTTTTGGCGGGCATGACGATGTGACATTCTAAGTGAATGAGGATGACTTGTGTTGATGAATGTCTGACAGAGTATTTCCAGAAAGGTCACGTACATTGATTTCTTCAACTTTACCAAGAGTGGAAGCGGAGAAGGAAACTTTTTTAGCTAACACGTAACGTACTGTTGTAGACGCCAATTAGTGATTTTCGATGGATCTGACAATGTGGCATTCGAAGTGAATCTGATGTAATGATAAAGCGTAGCTTCTAGCCTCATCAACCGGTAAATGACAGAAATCGGGCAGGCTGCATGGCTAAGTCGGTCGCACCGAAGTAGGGTGTATAATCACCTATCTAGAGAATATTCATTTGCTTCTTTAATCTATCAATGTTGTCCCATATTTATATACGGGAACGGTTGCTGATCCCAACCGTTGGTGATGTACATTCGATACACTCAAGCGAAATGAGTGGTCGGTCATGTGTGGCTGAGTTGCAAGATGTTCTTGTTGAACTCCAGTGTATCATTCCTAGAGTACACTGATCAGAAGGTGGTTCCATACCTTGTCATAGTTGGAAATCCAATCATCGAATAAGCACCTGCGGTTTATGATTTTACATTATATATGTGGAACGTGAGACGAAAGCGTTCTGCTAGATTGACAACTATTTGTACTCTGATAAGTGCTATTGTATACATAACTGTTATATTTCAAAGTTATGTTATCTATTATATGTTATTTGTTCCGCTGTAAGGTTCGTGTTACTCTGATGTTGTGTTCTTCTTCTTCTTCTATTCTAAGTTTTTATCTTATCTATTCTCACCCTCTAATTTCTTTCATTAATTACCAGGATTTTTTGATGTTTTGGTTATCGACATCGAGCTTATGTCGATAACCAAAGTCGCCAAAAATCCAGGTCATTACATGGGCGACATGTAAGACATAAATAAATAATGCTTAACCAAAGGGGACCCGTTATGGCATCACAAATTAATTGAATTGGGTATAGTTTAGGTAACGGGTTAAATAAATGGGAAGGGTTAAGTAAATCTAAATTAATGACAAAAGTGGGGAATGGTAAATAACCTATTATGAATAAATATTAATAAGAAAAGGAAGGATAATAGGTTAGACTTTTCCTAGGGACAAGTGGAAAGTATAACTTATGGGATAAAGAAAGTTATGAGAAACGATAGAGGTAAATAAGGTAACTTATATGTGAAGATATACTCAATTACAAATTAAGTAGTTTAGGAAGGAGAAGTGTGAAATTTAAGATGATATAAGTTATATAAATGGAAAAGAAGTAAATTAGAATCATATATGTTGGTTGGGTTGAGTAATTCTCTGGGTGCCAGTCTGATGTTGATTTCGGTCTTCGGGGCTGGTGTTTAGGGGATTATTCTCCTAATCAGTATATATATGTGGATAAGACATACTTAACTATGAATTATGTATAACATGTTGTTGTAACCCTAAAGGGGAATAGTTTATGAAGTTGGAAAACAACATGTTGTGTTCTTATTAATGGACTTAAATGGGTTAGGTATAAATTGAATTAATAAGGGAGGGTAACTTGGTAAAGTTGAAAAAGAAGTCACTATTAATAAGAATAACCAAGTTAAATAAGAAAAACTGATGAGGTAACACAAGCGCGTAAGAATTGATTAGACGTAGGGTCTAATGACATATAAAATCAAGGTGCTTGGGGCAATCCGTATGTTGTAGGATGAATAACCCAACAAGGTAAATCATCACAGTGTCATAAGACACGAGAGGAGCGCACATTCGTTATTTTGGCGGCTCCAACGGACTGGAAGGGGAAGAACGCAGCTTCCTGAGACATTAAAGGTGCTCGTAGTAGTCCTCTGTGTGGTGGCAGATATTTCAGGCTGTGGCCGCAGTGGTTGGGTCTGCGTGTAACTACTATGTGGGTGGGCCTTGACTGCAAGAATAGCTGGGCAGTCAGAATGTTGTTCGCGATGATGGAAAAGGTGATTCGACGGCTGCCTCAACGGAGGTGGAGGGTCAGGACCAACAAGGATAGTAGGTCGTCGAGTGCCTGTTATCACAGCCAGTAGGATGCGGAAAGACTAGAGCTAGACCCAATGTACCATTAACCATTAATATCGTGGGACGGTGGTTGAGGGGAGACGCCACATGGGTGTTTAGATTGGTTGCTTAGGGGATTGTCGCTTAGCTCTCGTAGTCTTTATTAGTTATGGGAGGGGCTGAGGTGGGGCCATAGCCAACATAGAAAACAGACGCTAGGGATATTTGTGTGGGAGGCTCTTAAAGGCGGGCCTTGCACAAATATAAGGAAAGTTCCCGACCGAGTTCCGTGTTTCTTGTGTAGCCCTGCCACGGAACTCGGGCACGCACACACGATGGGTGTGCGGGTTAGATATCGAATACGATAGAGAATACGTACGTGGAAGAGTCTAGATATAACCATGTATTCTCTAGGTGGTGTATCGTAGACCGGTGGGCATTATTCGATAACGGCAGTCAAACTAGAGTGATCCTATGTGGGCGTAGTGTTGTATTGTTTATATAAGAGGAATATACATTACTATGACATAGGACGGGGGACTGCGTATATCACTGCGAGGATATGGTGGGGACCATGCGAGTGGGGTACCATGTGGTGTACCTCAGTTTGGGGGTAGCTACATATACATTATATTAGGTTAATCTACTGGGAGTAGATGGGTGCGAAGTGTGTGTATGCCTTGAGCGCTAACGACACAAATAACCTAATAAAAAATAAAATGTAATTGAACGGTATATGTAGGATTATTCAAGAAGTGTAGTTTAAACTCATTCACACAGAACTTATGTTCTGACCCCCTCCTCATAACATTCGCAGGTTAGATTCGTGACAGAGACTTATAGCTTTGGAGATACTGATTTAGCAATATTGTAATTAAGGTAAAGCTATGTTTATATATATTATATTTTATTCCTTCCACTGTGAGGTGTTTTCCAAACTCTGACATATTTCTTCTCTTTGTCTTTTCTGCAGGATACCAGAGCAACCAACTCGGGTTTTGATGGATTGGGTTTTTGAAAAAAAATTGGTCCGTATCGGAGCATAGGTTTATGATTCCTATATAGATAATGAGAGAGCATATATGTATTTTCAAAAATATAAATATATTATATATAAACCTAGATCTATAAAGAAGCCCACTAAATAGAAAGAGTAAAATATGGAGAGAATTGGGATAACTGTTTTGTACGCTAAAAGAATGAGCAAGGAAATCTGAGACCTTTAGGTATGTTGGGTGGAAAGTGTACCAAATGATTGGTGTTAAGAAAGATGTATCTCATACAATAGTAACTGAGATTAGTGGGTTTAGTAGGGAAACCTTATAAAGTGGAAAATGGATTAGGAATATATATAGTTGGAAGAAATGATTTCGTGGATGTGTCTAGGAAAGCCTAGGTAATTTGCAAACCCTATTAAGAAATAGTTGTCCTTGTCTACTCCAGTTTTTGATGTTTGAATTTTTTTTTTTGTATTTTTGTTATGGCGTGTTTTTATGGTTTGGCAAAAGCAAATTTTGGTAAAGAAAATAAAGTTTTACCATTTTTAATTTTTGGGAGAAAAATTTAGAAAAAAAAGAGACCAAACCATGTTTTAGAACGAATGGAGTAGGTAAGGATTAGTGTCTAGAAAGAACGAGTTTGAGGCTAGGAAGTAAATAATAAGGACTATCCTAGAATAATAAAAATAAATTCCCGTAGAATGCATAAGCATTATAAAGACTAGAATTGTTGCTCGAAAAAGACAAGTTGAAAAAAAAAGTTTCTTATGTAATTGTGCTTGGATAGGAAAATAGGAACTTTTTATAGAATAGCTATGTAAAAATCCAAGTGCAACCAGGAAAGGTACATAAAAGAAAAACGGAAAATGTAAATTCTTCCATTTTATACCTTTTTGTAACATAAGAAATCGAATTTGGAAAATTAGATTTTTCTAAATTTCGAATTTAATAATGGTTGGTAGGATTTTTGATGCAACAATTGGATAAACTATGCTCTTATTCTATAAGAGTACGGGAAAATTTGAATGAAAAATGTTTTGGCTTTTCAAAAATATTGCATTCATATAGAACGCAAGTATATTTAGGATGTGAGCATCATGTTTTGGAAAAAAAAATTTGAAAGTTTGCATACATATAGGTGGTACCAAATTAGGCATATATGCATTACTATGATGTATTTCACTTTGCACATGTGCACAATGTTTGCAAAAAAAAATTGGATGCACACTTGATGCTTTGATATTATGCGAGGAATCATATATTTTACCCCTATCTAATTTATAGGACGAAATTCCTTAAGGGTGGGAAAATGTAACACCCCGCATTTTTAATATAATTAAAAATGAGATAAATGTATATATGCATGGACATATTTAAAGGAAAGATTAAATAATATTAATGTAAATGCATGTAAGAAGTTTATGCAGTGAAATAAAGAAAAAGATTAATAAAGAAATTACATGCAATATTTGAAATAAGAAGAAATACAATGAAATGCGAAGAAATACATGCGAACATTTAAAAAGAAATGAAAAGGAGAATTTGAAGAGACTCTAGAATTTGGTCATGAAATTAACATCATTACGTTCATGGCGATTTTCTGGTCAATTTAGACCTATAGTTTATAGAAAACTAATTTAAAACGAAGAAGTTATCCTTAATTTAAGAAATGCAACAAAACATGAAAAAGAGCAATGAGAAAAGAATAATATGTAGCTTGGTCCTAAGTCTTGTTAATAAAAGACTTAGTAGCTCATTTGGTTAATACATGAGACTTGTACATAAGAGGTTGTGAGTTTAATTCTCCCCAATGCCATATTTTATTTTTATTTTTTGGGAGCGACTAAATAATGGCTTAGCAAATCGGTTCAGTGCGAAAGGGTATAAGTTAATTGGAGGTTTAATTGAAAGAATGGAAATAAACAATTAATTGATTAAGGAAGATAATTTCCAAATAAAATAGGCAATTGTTTGCATATAAAATTAGTATACGCATAAGAGATGGATGCGTATGAACAAGATTCAAATTTGAAGTTGCGCGCAAACATAGAGACAAACAAAAAGGGGGCGTATATGTATACATGTTATTTGAAATTAATGCAATATGGGAAAGAGGATATGTGAAATTATTGCATTAAATAAATGGATGATGCATGAACCTGAATAATAATAAATTAATGTGATTCAAATAAAAGAAAGAGAATATGGAATGCAAAACATGTCAAATGTGCAATTAAAGCATGCATAGAAACAGGTTGTAAACATTAAAATGGAGCAATTAAATGTGAAGGGATCAACTTTTGAAATTTAAACGTTTAAATAGTAAACTAATAAGGTCATAAGCAAGTCACAATTGGAGGAAGATTAATGTTATTGAATAACATTCAAATCAGAGACACATGCACATGTGATTAGTTGTAAATAAATAAAAGAAAATGGTTTAAGGACATGCGATTTCTTTTCAAAAAGAGTAGACAAAAAGAGAAAGAAACCAATGAATTGATTAGGAGAAGAATATAGCAAATAAAGGCTCATGTATAAGTGCAAATAAATAAATAATTGAATGCATGAAGGAAAGAGGTTGCTATACATTAAAAACCGTGTGTAATGCATTAATTAGAAAGAAATAAAGCCGTTTTTTTTTTTTAAAGGAGCACTCAGTGTGAAAAGGGTTGTTCTGGATAGTTCTTTTCTAGGGTAAGGTGGACGGTTTAGATGAGTTTTTATTTAATCCTAAGGTCCTAGTTGCTCTAACCCACCTATAAAAGAGCACCTAACCTAACCCTAAAATCATTTCATCTCTTATAAGACACCTCCATGCCACCAAACTTCAACCCAACATAGCCGCCGCCTCTAAACTCTAAATCAAATTGCAAGTTCTTCATCAATTTTGGAGTTCAATCAAATCAAATAGCAAGTTTCTTCAACAACAATTCACGTTCTGCATCAATAATCAAATAAAAAGCCTAAACCAACGTTCTAACTCAACAACCAATTGTTTATTTCTCCAATCCAGTCAAGGTGAGTGGTTTAAAATACAGTTGTTATATAATTGTACTTCTATCATTTGCCATTCCGCATAATGAATATGATGATAATTTAATAGGATCAGTTATTTCATTTATGCTTACGATTGAGTTCTCTCCTTTTTATTCTTTCCTTTTTTTATTTTTATAGCTAGGCTATCTCGAGCCTACATCTATCATGAATTTATGCGTTGTAAACGAGAACGAGAAAGTAAAAGGAAAAAGGGGTTGTTTGGACATAATATGGGTTGGAAGGATTTATGTATGATTTGAATAGAATTATGGACATAATTGAATGGTAATTTTAAATTTACGTGGTTTGGCATGATTGAAATTGGATATGGAATTAGTACAATTTAATATTAACAACATGTAATTGGATATCGTGGATTGGTGAAATTTATTGGTAAGATAAGCCTAAAAGTTGAATTAGGTTATATGTATGAACATGGGAACGTTGGGAAATATATTGGAAAATATTGATTTTATGAACTTGAGTATTATTGGATATTTTGGATAGTTTAATATAAAAGAAATTGGCATATTTGGGTATGGATTACATGGAATTGATGAAATTGCCTATAATTGGAAATTTGTGTTTAAGGCTAATTAATATGTAATTAGTGACAAGTTGGAATAGGCAAAATTGTAAACATGACTATATGTTGAATTGGAAACACATAACATGAAAATTGGGATTTGGGTGAAATACGATGTTAATAAACCTTTGAGACGAGGTTAGGCGCAATTGTGGTGTAAGACTGCCCGGAACCGCCCGGCAAATCCAGCTGCCACAATTGGACGTCTAATGTGAGAGGTTAAAGGCATGAATTGTAGGCGTAACGGTTGGTGACACGAGGTTAGACCTGCTTTGTGGTGTAAGACTGCCCGGAACCAGACGGCAAATCCAGCAGCCATAAAGTGTTCGGTCTAATGTGGGAGGTTATGCACCGTTCGTCATAATGAATGAATTAAGGAATACTAACCATAATAAGATATGTGGGTGACATGGGTATGGTTAGAGGGTTAAGTGGGTGACATGTAAAATATGACATGTAGATATGGACTTAACCGTAGTAAGACAAGACATGTAAAATATGTAAATATGGACTTAACCGTAGTAAGACAAGACATGTAAAACATGTAAATGTGGACTTAACTATAGTAAGATACGTGAAGTAAAACATGACTAAGGTGAACTTAAGCGTAGTAAAGCATGTGTAAGACATAGAAACAATAATAAAAGAGGTTAAGTGGGACATGGGCGACATGTAAGACATAAATAAATAATGCTTAACCAAAGAGGACCCGTTATGGCATCATAAATTAATTGAATTGGGTAAAGTTTAGGTAACGGGTTAAATAAATGGAAAGGGTTACGTAAATCTAAATTAATGACAAAAGTGGGGAATGGTAAAAACCTATTATGAATAAATTTGAATAAGAAAAGGAAGAATAATAGGTTAGACTTGTCCTAGGGACAAGTGGAAAGTATAACTTATGGGATAAGGAAAGTTATTAGAAACGATAGAGGAAAATAAGGTAACTTATATGTGAAGATATACTTAATTATAAATTAAGTAGTTTGGGAAGGAGAAGTGTGAAATTTAAGATGATATAAGTTATACGAATGGAAAAGAAGTAAATTAGAATCATATATGTTGGTTGGGTTGAGTAATTCTCTAGGTGCCAGTCTGATGTTGATTTCGGTCTTCGGGGCTGGTGTTTAGGGGATTATTCTCCTAATCAGTATATATGTGGATAAAACATACTTAACTATGAATTATGTATAACATGTTTTTGTAACTCTAAAAGGGAATAATTTATGAAGTTGGAAAACAACATGTTGTGGTCTTATTAATGGACTTAAATGGGTTAAGTATAAATTGAATTAATAAGCGAGGGTAACTTGGTAAAGTTGAAAAGGAAGTCAATATGAATAAGAATAACCAAGTTAAATAAGAAAAACCGACGAGGTAACATAAGCGCATAAGAATTGATTAGACGTAGGGTCTAATGACATATAAAATCTAGGCGCCTGGGGCAATCCGTACGTTGTAGGATGAATAACCCAACAAGGAAAATCATCACGGTGTCATAAGATACGAGGGGAGCGCACATTCGTTATTTTGGCGGCTCCAACAGACTAGAAGGGGAAGCACGCGGCTTCCTGAGATGTTAAAGGTGCTCCTAGTAGTCCTCTGTGTGGTGGCAGATGTTTCAGGCTGTGCTCGCAGAGGTTGGGTCTGCGCGTAACTACTAGGTGGGTGGGCCTTGAACTGCAAGAATAGCTGGGCAGTGTGAATGTTGTTTGCGGTGACGGAAAAGGTGATTCGACGGCTGCCTCAACGGAGGTGGAGGGTCAGGACCAACAAGGATAGTAGGTCGTCGAGTGCCTGTTACCACAGCCAGTAGGATGTAGAAAGACTAGTGCTAGACCCAGTGTACCATTCACTATCGTGGGACGGTGGTTGAGGGGGGACACCACATGGATGTTTAGATTGGTTGCTTAGGGGCTTGTCGCTTAGCTCTCGTAGTCTTTATTAGTTATGGGAGGGGCCGAGGTAGGGCCATAGCCACTATAGAAAACAGACCCTAGGGATATTTGTGTGGGAGGCTCTTAAAGGCGGGCCTTGCACAAATATAAGGAAAGCTCCCGACCTGGTTTCGTGTTTCTTGTGTAGCACTGCCACGAAACTCGGGCACGCACACACGATGGGTGTGCGGGTTAGATATCGAATACGATAGAGAAGACGTACGTGGAAGAGTCTAGATATAACCATTTCTACTCTGGGTGGTGTATCATAGATTGGTGGGCATTATTCGATAACGGTAGTCAAATTAGAGTGATCCTATGTGGGCGTAGTGTTGTATTATGTATATAAGAGGAATATACATTACTATGACATAGGATGGGGGACTGCGTATATCACTGCAAGGATATGGGGGGGGGGACCATGCGAGTGGGGTACCACAGGGTGTACCTCAGTTTGGGGGTAGCTACATATACATTATATTAGGTTAATCTACTAGGAGTAGATGGGTGCGATGTGTGTGTAAGCCTTGAGCGCTAACGACACAAATAACCTAATAAACAATAAAATATAATTGAACGGTATATGTAGGATTATTCGAGAAGTGTAGTTTAAACTCATTCACACAGAACTTATGTTCTGACCCCCTCCTCATAACATTCACATGTTAGATTCATGACAGAGACGTATAGCTTTGGAGATATTGATTTAGCAGTATTGTAATTAAGGTAAAGCTATGTTTATATATATTATATTTTATTCCTTCCGCTGTGAGGTGTTTTCCGAACTCTGAAATATTTCTTCTCTTTGTCATTTCTGCAGGATACCAGAGCAACCAACTTGGGTTTTGATGGATTGAGTTTTTGAAAAATAATCGGTTCGTCGGAATTCAGGTTGTTACAGTCTTTTGGCCAAAATTCATCCAATGCATGCTTCTTTAAAGTTTGGCATTGATCTCCACCTAAAATTAATAAAATAAAGTAAGTTATAAACCAAACACTTAAACATATGAAGCATACACATAAACACAAAAAACTCTTATATTCTTCAATTTCACGGTTTTGACATGCTTAATTTAATTGAAATCTAAACAACACATGATGAAACTGTTATAATTTGTGATACAATATTTCCATTTGCTAAAGATTGGAATATATTATTGATTATGGTGATACAATATTTCCATTTAGAGAAGATTTGTGAAATATTGTTAATTTAGTAATATAATATTTCCAATTTGTAGAAGATTTGGAAGATATAAGAAATTTATTGCTTTTTATTTGTACAAGGGATAGGCAATAAATTGCCTACATAAGTGGAAGGATTTGAAGAAGGTTTCTTTTTGGGATAGTGAAGTAAAGAATTAATTCCCTAATTGGTTGGTTAAACAAGGAAGCCTATCAAGAGAATTGGAGAATTAAGTAGGCAATGATTTATATTATGGGCGTTTACTACTCTACAATTAGCACTGGTAGAAAATGTCATTTCATAGATTAGTGGTGAGATAACTGCTAAGGACATTTGGACCAAGCTGGAAAAGCTCTATCTAAAGAAGTCACTAAACAACCGTCTAATTTTGCTGAAGGCATTTTTCACCATGCGGATGAGAGAGGGTACTTCAGTGAAGGCACATCTAAGCTTCTTTGATGATCTCGTGATGAAGATGAAGACGGTTGACTTGAAAGTGGATGAGGAGCAAAAAGAAATGATTCTTTTGTGTCCTCTTCCGGAGCGATACACAGGTTTCGCTAATAGTCTTATCTATGCCAGAGATACACTGACAGTAGATGATGTGAAGGCAGATCTTCTTTCTGAGGACTTGAGGGATCAGATGATGGGGATGAGTGAAGGTAGAGAAGGAAGTAGCATGGAAGCCTTATTAGCTGGTATGGAGAGAATGGAGAAGAAGAAGAAAATAATGTCAAGAGATGGGAAGCACTCTACTTGGAGAGTCAAGGGTTGGAGCCTACAGTTCTCGTGGAAAGATGTCAAAGCTAGGAATACGAGAAGGGACTTTGAGTTTCTGCATAGGAAGAATATGATCAAAGGGGAAAGCTTCAACAAGGTGGGATTTTTCCAAGAGGATGTGCTTGATAAGCGGAAGAAGGGAACGTTAGAAGTTGGCTAGAGATCAACGGAGAAAGCAGTGGATATGTATAAGTCTTTGCAGACTGCTAAGTTCGGGCTTTGCTCGAACTGGAATCACTTATCGAAATGCTAGGTTCAACGTGGTGACACGGTGTGGGGAGACTGTTGAGATGGTTCATGGAGAAGTTTGTTTTCATGGTGAAGATTGATAGATCTTACTTGAAGGGGTTACTATGTACACTTTATTGGCAGGTAGTGGCGTTCCCAGATTTTGTTGACAAAGTGCAATGGGTGATGGCCATGCTGAAGCTCATTAGGGAAAGTAATCATGGTGTTTTATCCGAGAAGATGATTAGAATAAGAGGATGTAGGTGGAGTTGGTATGATTTCAAGGAAATATAGTATCAAGGTGGAGATTGTTAGAATTTGCGATACAATATTTCCATTTACTGAAGAATGGAATATATTATTGATTATAGTGATACAATATTTCCATTTAGAGAAGATTTGGGAAATATTGTTAATTTGGGAATACGATATTTCCTACTTGCAGAAGATTTGGAAGATATCAGAAATTTGCTCTTTTATTTGTAAAAGGGATAGGCAATAAATTACCTACACAAGTGGAAGTATTTGAAGAAGGTTTCTTTTTGGGATAGTGAAGTAAAGAATTAATTCCCTAATTGGTTGATTAAACAAGGAAGCCTATCAGGAGAATTGGAGAATTAATTAGGCATTGATTTATATTATAAATCAATTACTTCAACCCCAAGCATTAATCCTTATATAAGGATAGGGATTAGGTGAATGTATTATCATCTCAAAAATGTGAGGTGTATCATCTCTAAAGTTTTCTTCCTCCCTACTATCAGTCTTGTAATTTTTATTATTGAGAAAAGTAATAAAATCTCCTCTCCCCAAGTGGACGTACACTAACAAGACATTAGTGGAACCACTATAAACCTCTTGTGTTATTTCTTTTATTGCTAGATCTGTGATTGCTTTGCTGGTGACTATCTGTTGTTTGTTTTGCCTTACCATCAATCCGTTCCTATTCTTTTTTTCCACAACAGAAACTAGAGTGTACTATCTACTTAATTCATTCTCTTAAAAACTTTCTTTTTGTGCTGCAAGCTTATATGCTAGCTTGATAGTGTACTTCAAAAATAATTGAGTTTATGAAATTAAAAAGTTATATTTATTTATACATATAACAATCCAAAAAAAACTGACATTATGATAGATATACAAAGTTATAACAATGTTTGCTTAACCTAAAACTAGTATTATTTAATACTTAGGTCGAGGTCGAGCTAAGTACAGCAAAAGGAAAAGAGAGAGGCCCTACAGTAGTTCAAGAGGCTAAAAGGCAAGGAGTCTCCTTACTAGTTCTTGATATTCACGGCATGGCTTCATGTTTGTAATAGTATGGAAATAACTAAGTAAATTGGTTATGGGAACGCAAGATGGTAATAGTATGGAAATAACTAAGTAAATAAAAAAGCTTCTATATTTACGGTGGTTCAAAAAAGAAACAATAGATTCATATTTGTGTACTCCTGATAGATAAAAAATTAAGGTAGTAACCAAATTAGTTTGGTCAGAAGAGTGTGAAATGCTAACAAAAGATTAAACAAGAAACAGTAAACTTGAATATAAAATAATACACCTACGCAAGAAGGATAAGGCACAACAACAAAACTTAATATACTTTTAGTTATAAAGCTGAAATAAATCAGTTTGATACATCATAAACTGCATATACTTTAAAACTTGATAGTATCCAGTCAAAGATACTTCATGCTGTACTTATTCAAAACATAAACATAGCTGAATCTTAATTAGTGCAAAATAACGCAATTATACAACATATGTTTTGTAAAACAATTATTCAACAGCAATCAGACATTTAGACCAAATAATTATATAGGTAACTAAAACTTCACAGCGTAATTTAGCACTATTCACAAAATAATTCCAAAACAGGTCAGTACCCAATAACGCAGTACATCAACAAGAAAGGAAATAAAACTATTTCTGAGATGGAAACGAAAACATCCCGATATAGATTAAAATTCCACATCAAACAACAAAAGTAAAGTCAAGAAACATGAAAAGAATCTTACATTGCGTTGGCCAATTTATGAACTAGCACATCTGAAGCCTTCTTAATGGAATTCAGATCCAAGAGCTTATCATACCTGAAGACTTTCTAATTCCCCGAATCTCTATACTTAACCAGAACCAAAAGCTTTTGCCTTTAGCTCATCAAACACCCAGGACATCTTTAAGCTCATCTTGAACACTTGTCCCTTGATTTCTCCATGCATAAATGACTTTTTACTGAAATTCCGTCGCTATAGGAAAGCTGCGTTTTTAGATAAGAACGATTAACGAAAAATGGTGGAGATCTGCCAATAAGAGGTAGTGACAGGTCATCATGGGAGAAATCTGCTTGATGGATCAAGGTTCGAGATTGGATTTGGATCCGCGGGAGTGGTGGTTGAAGCGAAAGAAGGAGTGGGCGATGATGGACGAACTGTACACAGATTTTTTTTTTTACAATTTGGGAAAGCATGGTGGTTGGTTCTTTTTTTAAAGGTTTAATGTCCATGAAGCAGGAAGGCACCAGCAGAAAATATCACCAGTTCAGCGTAGGTGGAGAACGAAAACTGAAGCGAGAAACTGAAAAACAGTTGAAATTTCGGTTTAGAGCCAAATTGTGGTTGCGATAGCAAGAGTGCATGAAATATTATTAAGATACTATTTGTTATGTGCATATTAGTAAATATCAATTATAAGCAATAATTAGTAACTATTAGTTATCAATTATAAGATATAGTATTATAAATAGTAAATCAAATATTATTATTAATTTTAGATATTAAATGATAATAAATAAGTAAAATGTTAAATATAAACACTGATAATTAAATATTAATTATTGAACGTTGGTTATTAGTATTATTTAATATTAATTATTAAATATGAATTGTATTTACTAATAAATGTGAATAAATATTAAATGTAATTTACTCATTATTAATAATTAACTATAATAAATTATTATATAAAAAATGGGTAACATTAATTCAGCGTTTTCTTGTTATCGTTTCCACGAATATATTTGCACATCTAAGTATATCACTTTTATTATAGTAAACTAATATTTACAATGTTAAGGGGAAAATTTGTAAATAGAATTAGTTGATGTTGGTTTTCGGATCTACTAATTACAAGTCATTAAATGTTAAAAATGACTCATGATTATCTTATATTAAATAAAAATTATTATTTAATAATTTCAAATTTTTAATTTTTTAGGCAAATATTAAATATAATAAATATTAATAAGTTATTAATTATTATGTGTAATCAATAAATACTACTTATAATTCACTAATTATTAATAATTAATTATAGTATTATAAATATAAAGATAATTGTTGGTTATTTACGAGAACTAGTAGTTATATATTATCAATTGATAATCATTCATTATAATCAAATATAAATAATGATATATGTAAGTCATTGTAATGTTCAGTTACTCCGATTTAATATTATTTTTAAATTAATAATTAATAATTTTATTACTTATTTATTGATCTTTTAACCAATTAAGACTTATTTGTTACTAATTATTGAAAGGAATTATTTCAAATTTAAAATTAATCATTAATGTTTATTATTCAATCGAAAGTAATTATTTAATAAAAGTTATCAATAATTAATTACTAAATATATATATATTACTACTCATTTTATTAATCATTAAATATAATTAATAAATATTATCTATAATTTTTTAATTAATTTACCAATTATAAATAAACACCAATACTAATTATTATATATAATTATTAATAATTCATTGATTAATTTTAATTATTTATCAAAAATTATCAAAAATTAAATATTAACTATTAACTATAAATATAACTTATTAATAAAATATTAAATGTTAAAATTATTTATTAATTGTTGATTATTAATTGATTACTACTCATTATTAATTGATAATTATTTAAATTTAATAATTTTATTAATTATCACTTCATAATTATTAAATTTTATTATTAATTATGAAATATTAGTCTTAATTACTATATAATTAATAAAATATCTTCTTATAGTAATTAATATTTAATGTAATAAAATTTAATTATTACTTCTTAATTAATAAACACTACATATTAATTAAATATTAGTTGTTAAACAATATTAATTAAATATTGATTATTAATTAATAATTATATAGTAATAATTAATTAATTATTATTTAGTAAATATATAATTATTAAATATTAATCATAATTTACTAATGATAACTAATGATAATAGATTATTACATATAAAAAATAACTACTAATTAATCATAATAATTGGTTGTTGTGGATTATTTGTTTATAATCATTAATTATAATAAATTATGAATAATAATATATGAAAATTGTTGTTTGCAATTATTGATGTATGCGTCTGCTCGATTAACATTCGCTTCGATGCATTTATATCAGTTCCAAAAAAACCAATGCGAATTAAACTATTTGCATCAATGCATTAGCTTCGGTTCTTAAGGAACATATACAAATAACACTATTTGCTTCAGATGTAAGAAGAACCGATGCATATAACACAATTTGCTTCGAGGCACTTGATTCGGTTGGTGGTAGAACCGAAGCAAATAGGACTACTTGCTTCGGTTGTGAGCACAACCGAAGCAAATACAATGAAGCAACTGGAAATAACACTATTTGCTTCGATATATTTGCATCGGTTGTTGAAATAACTGGTGAAAATCATATCATTTGCTTCGGTTTTATTAGTAATCGATGCAAATGAGGCGAAGCAACAGGCCTTTTTTGTACTAGTGTTAGGTTCATCAAACTTGCAATTAATCAAGTTGGAAGATCTAGAAGCATCAAAGGTATTTCTTTCTTTTATTATAATGTTCTGTTCTTCTATTCTATTATGATTATCAGCTAAACCCTAATCACTAATGGACTATGTTAAAAAGCCTGCATAAATTAAATTTGATGCAAGATTGGTAGCACAAAGATGAAACGCTATTCTGATATTATTTATTTAATTTGATCTTCTTCAATGTTTTTCGCAGTTGTATACTTCCATTTTTTAATGCAAGTGTTTTAGCAGAACAATGAAGGTCTTTCGAACTATGTATATTGATTTTTCTTCCGTGGGACCAATGATTTCACCTATTATGATTATCAGCAGTATTCCTTTGTTGTATTACTATTCTATTTACTTTTAAATAGTCTGTCAATGAATTCTTAGCTATGCATATAAGTTGTTTGCATAAATGTTAATACTATTACAACTTGGTTTATTTCTACAAATAAGACCAACTGTATGTGATACAAAAATTGTGTCTTATAAAGAGAGATTTTGGATGTTGTATGTGCTTTCATACGTGAATAAAACAAAATATGTTATATGTGTTGACGTGGTTTAGTAGTTGTGTATATTACAACCTAGTTAATATTTTAAGATTTATACTTAGTTGTTGGTGTGGTTTGTCAAATTTGATTTTGTAATTTGCGCTACAAAACTTCATGTAAATAGCGTGATTAGTTTTAATTCATCAAGTGATCGTAATATAATATAAAGCACGATGTGATATGAGCAGTCTCCATGCCAAATAAATTATTAATTTGTAGAAAAGCGTAAAATTGATTTGCTCCTAACCTAGTTTTCTTTACTTGTAACATGTCATAAGTCACTAGCAAAATTGATTATAAAAGAGTTTTAAGGGGAACTTCTCATTTGCTTAGGTTTAATGCTTGCTTATATCATAAAATGTCGGATAAAGATATTTGTCATTCATTACTTCTTACCTCTCATTGTTAGTGATCCAAATGATTAAGGGTGCGTTTGATTTTTAACGAGAAGGGAAATTTGAAAGGTTTTTTTTTTTGAAAGGGTATTTGAAGGGGTATTGTTACGAACGGGAATATGTTTTTTTTACGAAAGGGGAAAATTGGAAGGGATAGAGTTACTGTTTTTTATTTATAAATTTTATTGTTGTGTTTGTGTGTGTTTATTGTCGAACAGAATAGTAGAATGTAGAATACAAATTGCAGAATTAAAATTACATGATTACAGAATACAAATTGCAGAAATGAATTACATGATTGCATAATACAAATTGCAGAATTTAAAATGCTAAAATAAAAGACGTAACACAATAAAGCTTTTTAATGCATTCCCGTTGTAACAAGTTTGTTGCGCATATTGTCTCGTACTAATGACATGGTGGATGTTGTTCTGGTTCTTTGAACGGGTTCTCGATCTCTGTTTCTGCGATTTGATATACTGTAATACTCATCGAGATATTCCTCTGGCACTAAGTCATTAACCCAACCAAGACCGAAACTTAACGAATCATACATTCTGCTCCTTTTCTGTGTTTGATTTGCAATAATTTCTTGAATATCGAGAATGTCTTGCAAAATCTGCAAATCTTCCATATCAGAATCATGAATATTGTCATAGCAGAAGTGCAGAATGTAGATAGAGAAGGATAAGTGGAATGAAATGGAAAATGAAGAAGATGAAAAGGGTGGAGGAGGAGTGGAATGGGAAGAATAGTGAAATGGCGGTGGGTATGGTAATAAAACGACAGTTACTTTAATGTCAGAAGCATCGTCGAATGCGTCAGACGCATCAGACGTTAAAACTATCTTTTCAACTGTTCCCTTCAACCAGGCAAAATGGTGGGACCCACGTTCGACACGTCTGACGTCGACGCGAACTTTAACGGCTCAGTCTGAAAATCAAACATTACCTAATACTCTTTTATATCGATTCCCTGTCTTTTAAAGTGAAGCGTGTGGCACGTGACCCTATGTAATGTTTAAACTTTCAAGCAACCAAAGGTAGATTTATAATTTTCATTATTTTGCTGGGGCAATAAATTGTAGAGAGGTTCTATGAGTACCCTACACTTAATTATATGAGTCTATGATAGCTATATAAACTACATGTTTCATTTTCTATGGAATTGCATACATGGAAGTTGAGATCTAAGTTTCTAATCTAGTAGACATGAGAACTTGATGTAATAACCCGCAATTTCTGAACCAATTTAATTTTTTTATTTTGGTAGTTTTAATGGATTTTGGGCATTTAAAATAATTTATTTTAAATAATAATGACTAAAAATTTATTTAAATTGAAGTTAAAACAAAAATATTTAATTTGATTATATAAGGAGTTAGAAATAGCGCGGTAGTTTGAAAAATTGAATTTGAACTTTGACTGACTGTACAAGATGCAAAATTAATCGGATTTTGGTGAAACCAAAAATATTTAAACCTATTTAAAAATATTTTTCTAACGAATTTGAAAAATTGAAATTTCATAGCGGGAATCAAAAGTAATGCCCAGTTTAAATTTCATAATAGTCGCTATAGAATTTATATATACATTTTAATATTTAAAATAATCATTTTTCAAATGACCTCCGTTTTCAACGAAACCACTTTTGTTGGAACCGGAACGTCAAATTATTGTTAGGTTTCAATTTTCATAATTTTTCGAATTAATATGTGAGTGTGGCAAAAGAAAACGTGTTTTGCCAGTTTCAGTCAATTTGTATCGACCCGGAAATGACCATTTTTCAAACGGTCTCGGAATTCGACGAAATTAATCTTGTTAGAAATGTATCGTCAAAACATACCTAGAAATAATTTTTCTAGAATTTTTAGAGTTAGTATGTGGCCCCGGTAATTTAAAATGTAAGTTTGAATTAAATATACATTGATTTATATTTTTAATTTCTTAGAAAAACCTATCGAAACAGTCGAATTAGCTTACCGGACATGTTCCATTATGTCCGAGATGGGGGTTATTAGCTAGGGGCGACACTCATTGGGTTTGATTTGGAGTTCGTGGTGTTAAACTGATGTTATTTAAATTAAAAGTAATTAAATAAATAAAATTAAAATAAAAAAATACACGTATAAATACCTGTATTGTATTCCGTATCTCAAAAACCCTAATTCTAAACTAACTCAGATGACCCGTAACTTCCCCGTGAAGGAAAGAGCGGATACTTCGAGAACAACACACAAAAGAACGCAGACAGAAGAACATTTCATTGTTAATTACAACAATTCACCAGAATACAAGAATATGCAGAGTATAAACAAATAATATACATCAGAAAAGTATCATAGATTACAATACATTACATAGTAGCGGAAAAATAATACAATATACAACTGAAAGAGATACACGGACACAGAGCTTTCCGAATATCATTCCAGCTGTAAATCAGGATCCTGTGAATATAAATCTGCAAAACCAAAACTACTAGCCGCCCATGTCAAAATAAGGGCACCTAGAGTTTAGGTTAAAACAATAAACTCCAGGTCAGTCATGTGACTGGTGTGAGAACTAAAATAGTTATTAATCTTTATTTTAAAGTTAGGTAAATCAAGGGATCACGCCGTATAACATGAAACGGGTTTCCTCCTAAGAGTACCGGTGCATAAAACAAAAACATAATGCTAAATAAAGAACAATGAAGCTATTATAAGACCCAGGTGCCATCACACAATGCAACGCAAGCCGAAGGATAGGGTTTTACCTTATAATAGCCAAAGAATGCTTGATACGCTAAATTTCATCTTTTATTATTACTATAAGTGTATAGTGTAAAAACAATTTCAATCATAAGTATTAATCGTAGAAGGCATGGGTACCATATATCATGTCGCCAATACTAGGCTCTACAATAAAACCGCATATGTCACGTATTGGAAGTTGGATTTCCATCTGTGAACCGAGGCAAAAGATAGTCCTCACCGGCTTTGAGACTCTCTAGCCCGAGCCTTAGGGTCAGAGC
Organism: Allium sativum; assembly: GCA_030737875.1. Lineage (NCBI taxonomy): Eukaryota > Viridiplantae > Streptophyta > Magnoliopsida > Asparagales > Amaryllidaceae > Allium > Allium sativum. The sequence goes on from CM060917.1 coordinate 12,417,234, forward strand.
GCATCGACCCTTGGATCGTCAAGGCCGGTCCACCGACGTGGATTAAAATGCCTGAACACTGCGTTTCCCCGCCCTTTGGGGCGTAAATGAGCCAACGAATGACTCCATCGGCTTCACATAGTCACCGATATATCCGAGGCGCCTCGCAACAGCAACAACCACATAAGTCAAACTCGTCGGGGCGTGTAAAACCACTGACGCCACTTCTAACTAGAAGGAAATGGATGCCCTCCCTGATGTCCTCTCTCGTTTCTGGTTCACAACCGGAGTGTGAGGCTCGCAAATCAACGCTACACAAAGCTATGCCACACAGGTCGTGCTTTGATCATCAACCACAAGACTTTGCTTTTCAACAGAAGCCTTGATCAATTGCCACTTAGGCATGCCACACAGGCAATTCACTCCATGCGATGGATACCATCAATACATAACCCCTGAGCTCGTACGTCTCAGAGAAGGGCGTTAAGCAAGAGAATAAATTCTCCGCCGCCAAACAAATATATATTTAATAGAAATCAATCACACAGACTGAAATCCAATGTCAAACACACAGTCCATTTACAAGTTCGTTCTGGGTCTGAACGAAACCGGAGGCACCTAGCACCCCGCATATCCATCGATCTCCAAGTACGTCTGGACGACCACTAAAATATTTTTGAAGGAAAGTATTTTTAAGAGAAAAGTTTATTTTAAAAACATAACCCCCAAGAGCCATATATCTTTCTTTCGAATTCTCCGTTTGAATCTCTTCATTTTCTTTTCCGCATGTCTGGAATTCCCGAGATAACCGAAGGGATACCGATACCAGGATGGTTTAAAAGGTATCTGGAAGCTAGGGCCAATGTCGCAGGCCCAGCAAATGCTCCTCCTCCTCCTCCCCATCTTGATACTTTCGCAAAGATATGCAAGGACTTTCGGGCAATGGGCAGAAAACCTTTTCACGGGTCGGAGGCGTTTGTTGAAGCTCGAAATTGGCCAAAGGAGGTGGAAGAATGGTTTGGAATCTTTGAGGTAGAAGATGGAAGAGAGGGCCAGTTAGCTGCCTGGTTAATGAAGGATGAGGCCTTGTTTTGGTGGGAGGTCACTAATAGAGAGCGTCCAGTTGATACATGGACGGATTTCAGGCAAAGGTTTGAGGCAAAGTTTCTCTCATGGACCGAAGAGAATTTATACATGGAAAGGTTTTTGGCATTGAGGCAGGGAAATCTATCAGTGAAAGAGTACGTCAAAAAGTTCAATCAGTTGGCGAGATTTGTCTTGGACTTGGTGAATACACCAGAAAAGAAGGCCCTGAGATTTGTTAAGGGTTTGAATGAGCTGCTACATGGGTTAGCTATGACCCACATCCCTATGGGGGCCACCTTTGAGAGACTAGTTGACACTTGACATGGCGCTTATGCATGAAGAGGAGAAAGGCGCCAATGCTAATAAGGCACCTGAAAAGAAAGGGGATCAAAAGAAACCACCACAACAACAACAGAACAAGAAGGGTGGTAAAGACAACAATGGCAAGGGAAAGAAAAGATGCTTTAACTGTGGGACACCAGGCCATCTGAGCAAAGACTGTAGGAAGAAGAAGAAGACTGGTTGTTTCCACTGTAGCGAGGCATGACATCTGATTAGGGACTGCCCAAAGAAAGGGAAGAGGGCAGGGATTACCTCTGGATGGCAGATTCATGCTCTCATGGCACCGAGGCAGGCAAGGGGCAGGTCCACGCTCTCGTGGCCCCACCACTGCAAGAACGAGGTAGAACAATTTCCGTTGAAAGTTTAGTTTGTCTTTTTGATCATCTTGTTCGCACACTCTTTGATTCTGGCACATCGCACTCTTTTATATCTACTGCTTTAGTTGAGTCCACTACAACAAAACGACCCTATTACAACGGTGGAAAACAGTTGTAAAAGACTTTTTACAACGGTGGAGCCACCGTCGTGTATTAAGAAGTTGTAATAAACTGAAATCTTTTACAACTTTTATACACCGTTGCGACACCGTTGTTAAATGTATATTTTACAACTGTGTTCCACCGTTGTAGTAATACGTATAACAACATTTTTGCACCGTTGTAGTAATTCCCACTACAATTAATTATAACAATATGATTTTTGTTTCTTTATACATTACATTTCATATAAAAATAAATATTTATACTGAATAAAATGATACTACACTGAACTGAAATAATCAATTAAATATTTTATTTCAATATTTGAATTAGTACAACTTTGTGATCCACTATCGTACAACTCACTTTTACATAATACAGTCATAACAATACATACATTCCTCACTACAAACCGATCGCTCAACAAATCCGAGGTAGACGGTCTAGCTCTAGGCTTAGCAATGCATCGTTCTATGAAGGCCGTAAACCTGTAGATTAAGTATAATAGAATGTTCAGTCAGTATATTAATATATAATAATTGGACAATAACTATACTGTCAAACAGCAATAGCTCACCAAAATAATTGTACTGTCACCATGAGACAATTCCTGTTTCAAATATGGGCAATGCAAAAGTTGCTAGAGGATAAACAGCAGTTTATCACCAAAAGAAACTGGCAAACAAACACTCATGGACACAAAGAGATAACAATTGTAAATGACAATAGACTTGAGTAGGGAAACTTAGTATCAAAGATGACAATGCTCACTGATTTAGTGTAATATTATTTATGTAGACTGGATACTTCAGAACTTGACTTATGGTTCAAACGATCACAAATAAAAAGTTCACAGTTTTAGCTCAAAATTGAACAAACAATCTGCTTCATTGCCCAAAAACACATATTCTACTGCTACTGTTTCATCTGTTGAGCTGTTTCAACTATGAGAAAAAGTAAGAATCATACCTTAATGCTTTCTGTGCTGGTTTTAATTTGATGACTGACAAGCCGCAAACTATAGACTTAGAACAAGACGATCGATGAAGATGAACCTGGAGCTTTACTGGAGATTATTGCTGTCGGACAGCTGTGAACCAGTTAAACAATACATTCAACTTTGAGGATTGCGAAAAGTATTAACTTCAGCAAAAATATACACTCACTTGTTTCGACTTCAACTGTATGGTTCTACTTTGAGGATTGCGTAACTTCAACAAAGGTAGCTGCAATATTGATCGCAGTCTTAGACGGAAAATGTTTCAGATAATCGATGATGGGTGGCGCCGTACCAAAACAAAGGGAAACAAATAAATCGAACTATGACAAGGTTTCTCTGTTGGTCGATGTGGAGGCCTAAGGCATGGGTTTCGGATGTGTGGTCAGATTCAGGGAAGTGGGAGCTTGGATGCGAGGGTGTGGCTCGCTCTCTGGTGCAGATTTGTTGTGAGATGGTGTAAGGCGAAGGCGGAGATGCACGTAGGGCTGAAGAGAGGGTGTCCGATGGCGGAGGGAGAAGCAAGGTGGAGGCAGGATCCGCAAGTGGAGGCCGAGTTTTCAGACTTTGGGGCTGGCTTGAGAATATTTGATGAGGAAGATGAATGGAGAAGAAGAGTGTTAATTTGGGGAAGCGTGTAATTTGGGGAAACTAAATTAAGATTTTCAAGGGGACAGAGCGGTGAATGCATGTTAAAATTTTGTTTTGGAGCCAAAATTTTGCTTTGGAGCCAAAACATCTGTTCAAACGAATTGAAAAAAAACATTAATTACAATTGATGAAAAAGTAAAGTTGTAATAGAATTCCAACTATTAAAAGTTAATTATTATGTAAATGTTATTGATTATATACTATTAAATATTTAATAGTAATTTTTAAAAAGTAACTATTATTTAGTATTATCATCTAATTAACTATAATTACTTATGAATTATTGCAATTGTAAAATAGAAAGAACTCTAATCGACATAGGTTACAAGTGGCAAGAAAAGAAGATTTGTTAGAGATTCATTTATTACAATTGATTTAAATATACTACTGTTATTACTTAGAATTATATTTTAATGTTTAATTAGTATTTAATTAATTATTACTTATTAAAAAGTAATTATCTGTTGATAAATATTGATTGAGATTCGCTCTAAGGCACGAAAGATTCGCTTGTTGAACGGTTGTTACCGTTGCCTGTTGAATTCAAATTCAACAGTACACAAAATGTACCGTTAGCGGGGGCGTTGCCCCCGCACCCCCACCTAGGGGGGTTGCCACCCCCCCTGGACCCCCCCTCCGTAGGGGATCATATTCGACAAAAGGTTTTGGTAAAACTTTCAACATTATCAATTATAAATTAAGAGTATTTGGTATTATTTAGTATTATATTTTAATTACTGATTATTTTTATTATTTAACATTAATTTTCAACTTTGGTTAATATTTATTTTCAAACAATTTTTTTAATTATTAGTTACTATTATTAATTACTTATCATTATCATTATCTAATAGTAATTACTATTATTGTTGTTAATTATTTAATAATTATTATTTATATTGTAATTTAATTATAGTTACTTATGTATTATTCATGATTAGCATTAATTAGTATATTTTAATTATTAACTATTTAATAGTAATTATGTAATATTAACGATATTTTTTAATTATTCTTCTTAATTGCTAAGTATTAATAGTAATTATTAGTTATTAATTATAAATAATCAATATAAATGTAATTGTTTAATAATAATTGACTATTAATAGTAATTATTACTTATTAACTATTAATTATTTAATAATAATTGACAAATATTATTGATTTCTAAGTTTATTATTAATTATTATTATTAAGTATCAATATAATTAGTTATTAAATATAGATATTATAAACATGAAGTCTGCACTAGGCATCTCAATTACAACGAATAAAATGAAAAGTTGTGATTTATATGTTTATTACAACAGTGCGTTTTGCAAGGTTGTAAAAATGGATCTATTACAACGGTGCCTTTGCACCGTTGTAAAATTAAAGTTGTAATATGGTAATATATATGTTCTTTACAACAGTGATTATTACACCGTTGTAAAAAAGAATCTATTACAATGGTGCTTAATGCACCGTTGTAAATTAAAGTTGTGATATGGTAATATATATGTTCTTTACAACAGTGATTATTTTACCGTTGTAAAAAACATATATTACAACAGTGCGTTTTCCACCGTTGTAAAAAAGGATCTATTACAACGGTGCTTTTTGCACCGTTGTAAAATTAAAGTTGTAATATGGTGTTTTTGTTGTAGTGGTCACTACACCTAAACACCAGTATAGTAGAGGATCCCTTAGTTGTTTCAAATCCAGTTGGGGGCTCAGCCTATTTGTCGATGATTTGTTTGGATTTGGAAATTTCTATACTTAGCGTTGGGTTTAGATGTGATGCTTATGTTTTGGGCTTCACGGGCTACGGGTTAATTTTGGGAATGGGTTGGTTATCCAGTAATGGAGCCGTCCTAGATTGTGAAAAGAGAGAGGTTAGGCTTATGACTCGCTTGGGAAACACTCTCGAAATCTCTTGTAATCCTATGAATTCTGTTATGCTAAGTTATCTAGAATCGCTTGACGCGTCTATTGAGAATTTGCAGTCTGTTAGAGTGGTCCATGAATACTCGGATGTCTTTAAGGAAGTAGAGGGCTTTCCTCCGAAGTTGGAGATAGACTTCCGAATATATCTAGTTGATAACGCAAAACCCGTTGCTTTACCCGTTAAGAACATGGCTCCAAGGGAGAGAAAGGAGCTTAGCAAGTAAGTTAAGGAGATGCTAGAAAAAGGGTTTATAAGGCAGAATATTTCTGAATGGGTTGCTTCAGTGGTGTTAGCAACCAAAGTAGACAATTCACTTCGCCTATGCGTTGATTATAGGGAGCTAAACAAGCTGACCAAGAAGAATAGGCGCTCACTGCCAAGAATAGACGATTTGTTCGATCAGCTTGTAGGTGCAACAGCTTTCTCCCAATTAGATCTGGCTACCGGATTTCATCAGCTGAGAGTGGCTGAAGATAGCATTGATAAGACCGCATTCAGAACCCCGGACGGTTTCTTCGAATGGCTCGTCATGCCTTTCGGCTTGACAAACGCACCCGCTTATTTCGTCGATTTGATGAATAGAGTGTTCCGGGAATTTCTCAATAAATTCATGGAAGTCTTCGTAGATGGTTTTCTGATTTTCTCGAAGAATGATGAAGAGCATATTTTGCATTTAAGGGAAGTCATGGATACTCTCCGTGCACATCAGTTAAAAGCAAAATTCTCCAAGTGCCACTTCTGGAGGGAAGAAGATTTCTTGGGCATGTGGTGTCCAAAGAAGGGTTAGCTGTGGATCCCGCAAAAGTAGTTGCTGTCCAGGATTGAAAGGTTCCAAAGAATGCAACCGAAGTCCGAAGTTTTCTTGGACTAGCAGGCTTCTATCGCAAGTTCATTAAAGACTTTGCGAAAATCTCAGCTCCACTTACAAGGTTAACGAAGAAGAACCTGGCTTTCACTTGGGATTTGGATTGCGAAGTCACTTTCCAACGATTGAAGAGGGCTCTGACAACAACCCCAGTTTTGACATTACCAGATGGGAGCAAGATGTTTACGGTATACACAGATGCATGCAGTACGGGACTAGGCGCTGTTTTGATGCAAGAGGGGAAGGCAGTAGCTTATGGTGGAAGGCAATTAAAAGTGGATGAGAAAAACTATCCAACCCGCGATCTAGAGTTAACAGCCATCGTGTTTGCTTCATCCTCTAGAAGTTCCGCAATGGAAGTGGGAAAGCATCTCGATGGACTTTGTTGATGGGTTGCCTAGGTTAATAAGTGGCAATACTGGTATTTGGGTAATAGTTGACAAGCTCACGAAAAGCGCTCATTTTATACCTGTCAAGAGTAGGAGGACCGCCTCGTCTTTAGCCTCCATTCATCTTAAGGAGATAGTTCGACTCCATGGGATACCCTCCAGCCTAGTGAGTGACCGAGATCCTATCTTTACAAGCGAGTTCTGGAGGAGTTTGCAAGAGGCTATAGGAACACAACTATGTTTAAGCACAACCTATCACCCTCAAACTGATGGTCAGACGGAAAGGGTAAACAGAGTACTGGAAGATCTTTTGAGACTGTGCATTCTTGACTTTGGAGGATCTTGGGAGGATCATCTCTCTTCGGTGGAATTCGCTTATAACAATAGCTACCAAGCCACTATAGGCATGGCACCCTTCGAAGCTTTATATGGAAGGCCATGTCGATCACCAACTTGTTGGTGGGAGTCCACAGATAAACTTATACTTGGGCCGGACATGATTAGAGAGACTTCAGAGAAAGTGGACTTGATACGAAGGAGAATAAAGACTGCCCAAGATAGACAGAAATCCTACGCAGATAAGAGAAGGACCGACCTTGAGTTTGAAGTTGGGGATAAGGTGTACCTTAAAGTATCTCCTTTGAGGAATGTCATCCGCTTTGGGTCCGTAGGAAAGTTGGCACCACGATTCGTATGACCATTTCCTATCATCGAAAGAATTGGGACGATGACCTACAGAATAGAGCTACCTGAAAGACTGGCTGGATTTCATAATGTTTTTCATGTCTCTCAGCTACGAAAGTGCTTAAATTAGTCGGCAGAAGTTGTGGAGCTAAGTATACTAGATGAAGTCGAAGTGGAACAAGAAGTGATTGTGAGGAGAGTTCCAACTCGTATCTTGGGGATGGAAGTCAAAAAGCTACGCAACCGTGAAGTTAAGCTTGTCAAAGTTCAATGGAGCGACGCCGAGGAAGACGCGAGTTGGGAGACTGAGGCCAAAATACGTGCAGCCTACCCTTTTCTTTTTGAGGGTACATCTTTGATCTCTTTTTCCTTAAGTTTATTCAAGCTTGTATCTACCTTTTTAGTGTATCTCCTCGGTCATATTCTTTATCCTTAGGTAGAGGCCAATGGATGTAAACATATATTTGAAACATGTTATGATTGATGGATGCTAGTGGATGCAAGTGTTTGCTAGTGGTTGCTCGTGGATGCATATACACACACATTAGGCACTAGATCGACTCAATCACTTTCATACTGCATATAAATGTGTGTTTATTTAGATTAATGGATGTATAATGGTTGTGATATCATATGGATGCTGCATTCGGATGAATGGGTTCGCACGCATGTAGAAATAATATGTATCATTAGGGATCCTTTGCATACATAATGGACGCATGGCACTATCATATTATGCATTAAGGAGGTCAACTTAATCAGTAGACTGCCTGATTTTTCATTAGATGTGGACATGTACACACACTGTGCATATAAACATGAAAGCATTAGAAGTCTTTTAAGGCAATGTATGCCTGCGTTTGATGGTTGAGTAGATGGATGATTGGATGGTAGGATATGTATTCTTCGTAATTTGAAGATTTCGGGGTCGAAATCCTTTAAGGAGGGGAGAATGTAACACCCCATGTTTTCTGTTAATATAAACTAACGAATTAAACAATACTTAATTTAAAATGTGACAATTAATGGAAACAGGTTACGCCATTTTGTTTGTCTCGGAATTCTAGTTGAGATAGAGTCCGAGTTTGCGTAAATTGGACTTCGTATGAAGAAGTTATGGTTGTCGGAAGTTTCTAAAAAAATTCAAATAAATTCAAACAGCTCGAAAACAGAATCAAAATTTAAATCAAAAGTCAGAAGCAGGCTGGGCGGGAAAATTCCGCCCAGGACCCAGGTCGACCAGGGGGCAGTGCTGAGTCATTAGGGCTGAGGTGTCACCCTATCTTGACTGGATGGTCTTGATTGATTCTAGGTTGATCAGATGTCCTAAATAATTCCTAAATTTTATATAAACACATGTAGACTCAAACCCTAAAACCTAATCAAAATTAGAACCATGGCCGTCATGCTATCACCTTGCAACCTAGAATATCAATCATCAACTAGAGGAAAAGTAAAGCTAATCAACTCAAGTCTATAACAACTACAATAACAAATTTGTCTACTTCAAAGGCGAGCTAAATCAATTTCAGAACTCAGATCCTAGAACTCAAGATCTTCTTTGAGTTGTGTGTTCGATTTCTTTAATAAGATAATTAACAAGTTAATTAGGTTGAGTTATAATTTGGGTTATATGGTTATGTTTGTAAAACATTGGGAAGAATGCGATATTTTGTGAATGTATGCTAGTTGTTCATAATGATAGTTTTTGTTGTAAATCCCTTTGTATATACCCAATCATCTATGTTCAGCCTGATTCATGTTTGACATCATTGTATATGCAAGTTTGGGTGCAGATTATATGCTAGTTTCTATGTGAATTGTGCATGGTTTACATGTGAACCAAATAAGATGACTATATGCAAGTTTATGTAGAAATTGGATTCATATATATGCAAGTTTACACCTTTAGATTTAGATCTATGACATACATAGTTTTATGCAAGTTTGTGACTATGGCCTATTCAAGTTTTGGGTGAAAACTATATTCATATATGCAAGTTCACACCTTTTAGCTAATGTTTAGATTCATGACAATACCAAGTTTATGCAAGATATGTTATAATCCTTATTAAGTTAGATCCATTTTGTGTGTTATGCAAATTTGCGATATTTCTTCCCTTTTATGTCATTAGACTAATTGCTAGTCTAATATATATACATATATATATATCATGATAAGCGAACGAACAACGTGGGGGCGATGAGGGTAATATTGAATATACACATATTGAGAATTGGCATAAATGGCCTTAAAAAGGCATATAATTAATTTAAGACACTAATGGGAAAAATTGGTATTTATGGACATAATTTGGGTGACAATTATGGACATAAGTATATCTGGAATTAATTTACAAATTTGAATAGGGATATTAATCCAATCTGGGGTTAAATAAAGATGTGTAATAATAAACCGCCTAAGACACGAGGTTAGACTCTTTTTTGGTGTAAGACTGGTCGGACCCGCCCAGCAAATCCAGCAGCCACAAATGCTAGTCTAATGTGAGAGGTCAAAGGCATGAATTAAATGCGTAATAGTTGTAAAGACACGAGGTTAGGCTCGTTTGTGGTGTAAGACTACCCGGACCCGCCCGGCAAATCTAGCCGCCACAAATGCTAGTCTAATGTGGGAGGTCTTTACAAGGTTACGACGTTAATGAACTAAGAAACACTTAACTAGATAAACATGTGGTGGGACATGTGGGGTTAAGTGGGTGCCATGGGTAGAATGTGAAATTAAGAGGGTGCCTTGGGTGGCATGTGAAATACGATTAGATGCACTTAACTAAGATTGAAACATGTAAGAAGACATTAATAAGAATAGGGTTAAATGGGGAAGATCTTAGAGGGGACCAAGCATAGGTGAAAGCTTGTGTCATGCATGGGGGCCATTTTCAAACCAGTAACCCATTAAGTATCTTTGTGGGCTCGACCCAAGTCGAGGACAGGACACGCGTACTGGGTTTGATTGTAAGAGGTCAAAACGGGTTAGCGGTGGCAACGCAAGTCCAATGGGGTCAGGTGTATGTGTTGCCCCGGGCTGGTAGGTAAGACGTTGTTGCATCGTGTAAGTATAAGCCGTGCATTTTTTGTGGTATCGAGTTTCCACTTTGGGGAGTGATACACCCCATTGCGGGGCCAGCACGGGTATCTACGAGTTAGGGAGCCGATTGAATGGGGGTAGTGGGTACACCTAGTGGAGATAAGGGCAGACGTCATCTATGAAGGCAGATAGGGGTATACGAAACTACCATTATCATTATTAAGTTTGGTAGGCGGGATCAACTTTTAGGTTGTTTGGTGTGGTGCAATGTAGTAATTATCTTATAATGATTAGGTGCACCTTTAACCTTATCTTTGTTCATCTTATTCCTTTGTTTGCTCTGACATGCCCATTGGTTCACAGTCATTTCCTTATTTTCCAGCTTATGCCTTATCCTAGTTACTTAATGATTATATTGTTAAAGTTATTACACTTGCCAGACTTTATGTCTGACTCCCTTTGCTTCCACCTCTTTTCTTCCTCCCCCCCAAGGTGCTCAGGGTGGGACTAGCACTAGTGGACCTTGTTTTGGACAGCTTTATCTCTCTCTTTTTGGAAGTTGCCTGGATCGCTGAAGTAAAGTTTAGCCTATCTTATTTATGACTATTTTATGTTGGGGTTATGTCTTTTGTTTTATGTACTCAGAACTTATTTGTCAAGATGGATAATAAGTGTATTTGGTTTTGTAGTTGGTTTTTGATGTAATGTAACCAAACTATTTTTCCACTACAATAAAAGTGGTTTTTGTTTTCCAGGTACCAAGATATTTATCTATCTTGTTTACTTTTCTGTTCTATACACAATAAACGCTCCACCAAAATTAAGGCATTCCCTTTGTGAGTGACCTTAACGGAGGTGGGGTGTCGCAAGGAGTCTGCCACCCTGGCACCAAAATTTGAGATGAGCTAAGCTTTTTTATCTTTTTTCTTCCCATTAAGCCGTAATTTGCTTTCTACTTCTCCTTACGCTACTACAAAACATGTCAGTTGCATCGGTTGTTTACCCCCTTTTTGCATCGGTTCAACAACCGATGCAAAAAGCCTAAACTTGTTACGTCGGTTGAACAGTCGATGCAAAAAAGGATTTTTTGCATTGGTTGTTAATAAAAACTGATGCAAAAATAGGGATCACGGGCTTAAAAAATCTCCTTTTTTATCATCGGTTTGTTAGCAAAAACCGATGCATAACACAATGCTTTTGCATCAATTATCAATAACAACCAATGCAAATGCCAGCTGAAGCAAAAAATAATAATAAGACCATTTCAACTTCTGAAACCTAAAACAATATTAAATCAGAATGATACTTCCACATTATTTAGCTGTGATACAACCAAAAAATTCAATATGGTAACATGTTAAATACTCATACTTCAAATTATAATCATTTATATATTTAAATATAAATATTCATAATAAGCACATTAGAACCAGTGTTAATAGTTTATAACACCATACTCTAAAAACCAATAAGTACAAAAATATAATAATATAAATAACAATATTATAATGTGAAGTACACATTTACACTTCCCAAAAATCCCTTGCAACAGAACTTGAGTGACAAATAACCTTTTCTACTTTGTACAAACTTCTTCAATTGTCTCTTTAGTCTTTGTAACACCCCGCATTTTTAATATAATTAAAAATGAAATATATGTATATATGCATAGATATATTTAAAGGAAAGATTAAATAATATTAATTTAATTGCATGTAAGAAGTCAATTGTTCGCATATAAAAATTGGCTCAGTGCGAAAGAGGATAAGTCAATTGGATGTTTAATTGAAAGAATGGAAATAAACCATTAACTGATTAAGGAAAATAATTTCCAAATAAAATAGACAATTGTTCGCATATAAAAATTAGTATACGCATAAGAGATGGATGCGTATGAACATGATTCAAATTTGAAGTTGCGCGCAAACATAAAGACAAACAAAAAGGGGGCGTATATGTATACATGTAATTTGAAATTAATACAATAAGGGAAAAAGGATATGTGAAATTATTGCATTAAATAAATGGATGATGCATGAACCTGAATAAAAATAAATTAATGTGATGCAAATAAAAGAAAGAGAATATGGAATGCAAAACATGTCAAATGTGCAATTAAAGCATGTATAGAAAAAGGTTGTTAAAATTAAAATGGAGCAATTAAATGTGAAGGGGATCAACTTTTGAAATTTAAACGTTTAAAAAGCAAATTAATAAGGCAATAAGCAAACCACAGTTGGAGGAAGGTTAATGTTATTAAATAACATTCAAATCAGAGACGCATGCACATTTGATTAGATGTAAATAAATAAAAGAAAATGGTTTAAGGACATGCGGTTTCTTTTCAAAAAGAGTAGACAAAAAGAGAAAGAAATCGATTAATTGATTAGGAGAAGAATATAGCAAATAAAGGTTCACGTATAAGTGCAAATAAATAAATAAATAAATAATTGAATGCATGAAGGAAAGAGGTTGCTATATGTTAAAAATAGTATGTAATGCATTAATTAGAAAGAAATAAAGCGGATTATTTTTTTCTATTTTATTTAAAGGAGCACTAAATGTGAAAAGAGTTGTTCTGGATGGTTCTTTTCTAGGGTAAGATGGACGGTTTAGATGAGTTTTTATTTAATCCTAAGGTCCTAGTTGCTCTAGTCCACCTATAAAAGAACACCTAACCTAACCCTAAAATCATTCTATCTCTTATAAGACGCCTCCATGCCACCAAACTTCAACCCAACATAGCCGCCGCCTCTAAACTCTAAATTAAATTGCAAGTTCTTCATCAATTTTGGAGTTTATTCAAATCAAGTAGCAAGTTTCTTCAACAACAATTCACGTTCTGCGTCAATAATCAAATAAGAAGCCTAAACCAACGCTCTACCTCAACAACCAATTGTTTATTTCTCCAATCCAATCGAGGTCAGTGGTTTAAAATACAGTTGTTGTATAATTGTACTTCTATCGTTTGCCATTTCCCGTAATGAATATGATGATAATTTAATAAGATCAGTTATTTCATTTATGCTTATGATTGAGTTCTCTCCTTTTTATTCTTTCCCCTTTTTATTTTTAAAGCTAGGCTATCTCGAGCCTACATCTATCATGAATTTATGCGTTGTAAACGAGAGCGAGAAAGTAAAAGGGAAAAAGGGGTTGTTAGGGCATAATATGGGTTAGAAGCATTTATGTATGATTTGAATAGAATTATGGACATAATTGTATGGTAATTTTAAATTTATGTAGTTTGGCATGATTGAAATTGGATATGGAATTAGTACAATTTAACATTAACAACATGTAATTAGATATCATGGATTGGTGAAATTAATTGGTAAGATAAGCCTAAAAGGTGAATTAGGTTATATGTATGAACATGGAAACGTTGGGAAATATATTGGAAAAATATTGATTTTATGAACTTGAGTATTATTGAATATTTTGGATAATTGTAATATAAAAGAAATTGGCATATTTGGGTATGGATTACATGGAATTGATGAAATTGCCTATAATTGGAAATTCGTAATTAAGGCCAATTAATATGTAATTAGTGACAAGTTGGAATAGGCAAAATTGTAAACATGACTATATGTTGAATTAGAAACACATAACATGAAAATTGGGATTTGGGTGAAATACGATGTTAATGAACCTTTGACACGAGGTTAGGCGCAATTGTGGTGTAAGACTGCCCGGAACCGCCCAGCAAATCCAGCTGCCACAATTGGACGTCTAATGTGAGAGGTCAAAGGCATGAATTGTAGGCATAACATTTTGTGGCACGAGGTTAGTCCCGCTTTGTGGTGTAAGACTTCCCAGAACCACCCATCAAATACAACAGCCACAAAGTATTCGATCTAATGTAGGAGGTCGTGCACCGTTCGTCATAATGAATGAATTAAGAAATACTAACCATAATAAGACATGTGGGTGACATGGGTATGGTTAGAGGGTTAAGTGGGTGACATGTAAAATATGACATGTAAATATGGACTTAACCGTAGTAAGACAAGACATGTAAAACATGTAAATATGGACTTAACCGAAGTAAGACAAGACATGTAAAACATGTAAATGTGGACTTAACTGTAGTAAGATACGTGAAGTAAACCATGACTAAGGTGGACTTAACCGTAGTAAAGCATGTGTAAGACATGGAAACAATAATAAAAGAGGTTAAGTGGGACATGGGCTGTAATGACCCGCATTTTCCAGGGGTATAATTAATTTATTTAATTGTTTAAAATAGTGATATAGGGAATTTAATCGTCGTTAATTAAATAATATGGAATATTTAATTAAATTAATGAATATATTTAATTCAGAAATAATCAAAAATATTGGAAATCACAATATAAGGTGAACAGGGTCATCCCTAAGATTTAATTCAGCTTAGAGTCGAATCATATTGACGAATATATTCAATCGACGTCAGTTTGAAACGTATAATTATATTATAATTAAAATCCAGCTTGAAATGGCGCTGCAGTTCGCGATTTGGCGATTTGAACTTCAACAGAATGTACAGGATTCGTTTTAAGCTAGATTTCTGTGAAACAAGAAACATTTGGAGCTGGTGAAGTATATCTTTCTGGTGGAAGAGAAAAATCGGGATTTCGTCGTGTAGATTTAGATTTATGTCCAAATCAAATTTCAGAAAAGTCGCTGTGAAATTTCTTTATAATTTCTGAAGGAATTATTTATATTTTAAAAAGGGATTTCATTATAAATCGAATATCAATTTAATCATGATTTAAATATCAAGCTGTAAATTCAGTTAGAAATATATTGGAGCTGTATGGTATTCCATTGTGAATATATACGATAATATTTATTTATAAATATTTAATTTTATTTTATTTAAATATATTTACATATTTAAATGGGTCATCCAGAGCTTTAAAAATAGCCACTTTTGCAAACGAAGTCGAAACTCGACGAAACTAATTTTGTTGGATCCGCAATGTTAAATTATTGCTAGATGTCAGTTTCTGTGATTTTTATAGTCAGTATGTGGCCGTACGGATTTTTAGAGTGAAAAATAGTCAGTATTTTGACAGTTAAAAATACGCTGTGTGAGCAAACAGAGTCGGAATTCGACGAAACCAGTTTCGTTGGGACCGTAGTGTCGAGCTGTAGCTGCAATTCCATTTTCGTGATTTTTGGGTATTGCTTATGACCACAGGAATTTTAAAGGATAAGTACAACTAGCAGTTGCTTATAAATCAATATAAAAATATATTTTTCTCCTATAAATAATCCTACCCAAACCCTTAAAACCTAATTCTCAAAGTCAACAGACAATAAACTTGCGCCGTTGCTTTTTATTTTTCTTGAAAAGAAAAAATCGAAAGTGAAAATTCAAAATCAAATTGGGAAAAAATCCATAAATCTCAGAACTCATGTAGTACAGATCCTGAGGTGATTATCTTCAACCCATGTGAGTTTCAAGGTATTCGGTTGATATTCCGTTCGATGGAATTTCGACAGCGAAGTGCTAGGGTTGTATTTAGTAGAAGATGGAAGCACTCGTTCATGAATCCAGGGTTGTAGTTGGATTCCTTGGATGATTTCACACATGCGGTCAAAAATTTGGTGGATTCCGCGATTAAAAGGTTCGGACTTGCACTGTTCTTGCTCGAGAAACGCTGGAGGACGCACTGGTCCTGGTGCGTGTGAGTTGCTTCTAATGAGGATGGGTAGATGGAGATTGTCAACAGGAGTTCATTGGTGTAGTCCTTGTGAAGTTCGGTGGATAGATGAAGTCAAACGAGGTGGTAGAAGTCGGTCTTTGGCATTGAGGAAGTTCCTGGAAGCGTGAAACAATCGAGGAAGAAGGAGAGAGTAGGACGCGGGTCTGGGCCTTGGTGAAGTGGAAGTGGGCCGGTTTAAGTTAAAGGTGATGCCCGTTTCCAAAATAAAGAGGCTAAGTTTTTATTTAATATCCAATTAAAGTGTATTAACTTGTAATGTTCGTATCTTCTATATACAAAATCAGAATCACTAACCGTTAGTTGCGTCGGGATCGTGAGGACGGACACTGCACGATGACACTGACTGGAAGTCCATCCGAGCTCGTTACAATTTATTGCAAAATAAATTGTCCGTCTAAATCAAAGACAGTTAATCATTTTTAACGATAACAGTCCAATGTGAGTAAAACTCACCAACTCTGAACAGTTATATTTTTATAATGTATTTTAAGAACTGTTAATCATCTGTTGATTGCTGTGTGTTGGTTGATTGATTGAACTGCTAGTCAGTTAGTGAAAATTATATATATGCAATTATATATATATATATAAACCGTTAAATATTTATATATTGATTCTGCTATCTAAATAATTTATATTGAACTGAAAGTGATGATAATCATATTGTGTAACATCTGTGGATGCAGGGAGACAGGTTGGAGGAATCCGACTGGATTCCTCACCAGTTATTTTATTGTTTTTCATATATTGTTATATGATGTGATATAAAATCTGTGGGCGATTATATGTGCTTGGACGATATTGAACATCGTGATTTGATATGATTGAATACCATAACATACCAAAATGTTGATAAGGGGATTTTCAAAGCGATATTGAAAATAGAATATTTATAAAATGGGATATTTATAAATAAGAGATATTTATAAAGTGGAATATTTATAAATAAGAAATGTTTATAAATTTGAATATTTATAAATAGGAGATATTCAAAAAGGAAATAATTACAAACCATTTTCTTTTTGAATGGAAAGGCCTGTGTGGCGGGTTTGGAGATTTTCCCGATGCTCCCGTTACAAAGGAGGTTATGGCGAATTTTTCAGAGAATTTAAGGAGTTAGAATATTTCAAGAATAAATTTGAAAAGAAAATATTTGTAAACCATTTACAAATAGAATTGAAAAGGAAACGTTATAAAAAGGAAATCATTTTTAAAGTGTAGAACCGTTATTTGAAAGTAAATCTTTTCAAATGAATAAAACGTTGTTAAAAAGGAAATCATTTTTAAAGTGTAGAACCGTTATTTAAAAGTAAATCTTTTCAAATGAATAAAACATTGTTAAAAAGGAAATCTTTATAAAGTGAATAAAGTAAATCGAATATGGTATTCGAAGGGAGTAAATCGAATATGGTATTCGAAAGTCAGTAAAACGAATATGCTATTCGAAAGGGGTTAGTCGAGTCGAGTTAGTTGAATAGAGTTAACTAGTTTAGTAGAGTTAACCAGTTCAGTAGAGTTAACCAGTTCAGTAGAGTTAACCAGTTCAATAGAGTTAACCAGTTGGGTTATGTACGTCAAGTTAACCAGTGAGTTAAGTAAGTCAAGTTAACCAGTTGGGTTAAGTAAGTCAAGTTAACCAGTTGGGTTAAGTAAGTCAAGTTAACCTGTGAGTCAAGTAAGTCAAGTTAACCAGTTGAGTTAAGTAAGTCGAGTTAATCAAGTCGAGTTGATCGAGTTAGAGTTACCCAATTAGAGTTAATCGATTAGAGTTAAAACGAACTAGAGTTAATCAAATATAGTTATTTGAGACAGAGTTAGTCAAACATAGTATTCAGGGTAAGTTGCCATCTCGTACGACTGCTAGCGTAATTCGCAGGGCTGTAAATGGCCTAAGGCGGTCGGATGTTGCTTAAGGGAATCAGGCGTAACCATTATTATCGTTGCGATCTAGAGTCAAGCGAATGGAGTTAAATCGAATCTAGTTATTCGATAGGAGTTAATCAAGATGAGTCAAATAAGCTAAGTTAATCGAATCTAGTTATTCGATAGGAGTTAATCAAGATGAGTTAAATAAGTTAAGTTGATCGAATCTAGTCATTCGATAGGAGTTAACCAAGTTAAGTTAAATAAGTTAAGTTAATCGAATCTAGTTATTCGAGAGGAGATTATCGAATATAGTTTATTCGAAGGAGTTATCTATTATTAGTTATTCGAAGTGAGTAGTCGAATATTGGTTATTCGAAGTGAGTTAATCGAATATTGGTTATTCGAAAAGGGGAGTTATCAAATAGAATAGATTAAAGGAGTTAATCGAATGTAGTTTATTCGAGTAGAGTTAGAGGAGTTATCGAATATAGTTTATTCGACAGGAGTTAAGTGAACAGTTAGATTAATCAAAGTGAATTAGTTAAGTTAAACTAAGTGAATTAGTTAAGTGAATTGGTTAAGTTAACCAAAGTGAATTTGTCGAGTTAATCAAAGTGATTAGTTCAGTTAATCGAGTTGAATTTGTCAGTCGAGTTAATAAATGGAGTTAGTCAAACCAAGTAAAACCAGTTAGAGTTAATTAATTAAGGTTGACCAGTTAGAGTTAATCAATCAGAGTTAATCAAATAGAGTTAAGTAAAATTAGAACTGACTAGAGATCTGTAAATTGAATGGTTTTCTAAGTGTCTATCTGATGTTGGTTTCGGCCTTCGGGATTTATACTTAGGGAATTGTTCTCATACTAGTTCACAGTCAGGGACTGATAGTTGGGGAAGAGTAGTGATTTGTAAATAAGAAAATGGAAAACGTTTTCCATTGTTAATAACATATATTTTCTAAACATAGAAAATAAGGCAATGTGAATATATATATAGATATATGTTGATGATTTACTGATATAATTTCCATCTGGAAATAAAATCGTTTTTTGCACACTTGTTTTTCTTTGATGGTTAAATCACAGACTATCGAAGTTTTGACCATTTTAACGTTGTTAATATGGAGAGACCGGTTGGATTATTATCCAAAGAACCACTCTGTATTGGCGTAAACGTTGCGAATCATATATGCCAAAGATAATTGAAGACGGAGTAAAGTGCAAGGGCTGTTGTATAAGTCTTAGATAACAGTGACTAAGATGGATATACTGAATAGTGCCTTCGGTTTGTCCAGTCCCAGGACAACTTGTATGGACGAAGGTCTGATAGAGTATATCCAATGGATCGCGTAAGTTGATCTGTTCAAACGTATTCACGTTTGGTGGCTGAGGAATTCATTTCTCTAAGTTGTATACCCGTGTTACTTTTGGATAAATCAATTTGTGATTTGGCGGGCATGACGATGTGACATTCTAAGTGAATGAGGATGACTTGTTTTGATGAATGTCTGATAGAGTATTTCTAGAAAGGTCACGTACATTGATTTCTTCAACTTTACCAAGAGTGGAAGCGGAGAAGGAAACTTTTTTAGCTAACATGTAACGTACTGTTGTAGACGCCAATTAGTGATTTTCGATGGATCTGACAATGTGGCATTCGAAATGCATCTGATGTAATGATAAAGCATAGCTTCTAGCCTCATCAACCGGTAAATGACAGAAATCGGGCAGGCTGCATGGCTAAGTCGGTCGCACCGAAGTAGGGTGTATAATCACCTATCTAGAGAATATTCATTTGCTTCTTTAATCTATCAATGTTGTCCCATATTTATATACGGGAACGGTTGCTGATCCCAACCGTTGGTGATGTACATTCGATACACTCAAGCGAAATGAGTGGTTGGTCATGTGTGGCTGAGTTGCAAGATGTTCTTGTTGAACTCCAGTGTATCATTCCTAGAGTACACTGATCAGAAGGTGGTTCCATACCTTGTCATAGTTGGAAATCCAATCATCCAATAAGCGCCTGCGGTTTATGATTTTACATTATATATATGGAACGTGAGATGAAATCGTTCTGCTAGATTGACATCTATTTGTACTTAGACATTATTATAATATCAGAATGATATTGTTTACAAAGTTTTGTTTGGATTTACATAAGGGAAAAACCCGTTCCGTTTTCACGGCGTGGTCTTATGAGATATCCTTTATTTACCAAGTGTTGGAGTTTTATTCACACCAGTCCCATGACTGACCCGGAGTTTACTTTGTTGTTTTCCCTAAACTCTTGGGTTCCTAAATTTGTACGGGCAGTCAAGTAGTCGGGATTTACAGATATAGTTGAAGAGCTGGAGCATGAGGCTTCTGGATCATATAGCTATAGTTTATTTCCGCTGTATTGTAAGTGCTGTACTCTGATAAGTGCTATTGTACACATAACTGTTATATTTCAAAGTTATGTTATCTATTATATGTTATTCGTTCCGCTGTGAGGTTCGTGTTACTCTGATGTTGTGTTCTTCTTCTTCTTCTATTCTAAGTTTCTATCTTATCTATTCTCACCCTCTAATTTCTTTCATTAATTACCAGGATTTTTTGATGTTTTGGTTATCGACATCGAGCTTATGTCGATAACCAAAGTCGCCATAAATCCCGGTCGTTACAGTTGGTATCAGAGCTTAAGTTAAGTTTACCTTGGCTCTGTGGCGTGACTCGGTAGAGATAGGGTTAGTAATACCCTAGACTGAATTTGAGTGTATATATACGAGTGCGTACTTGTATTTGATATAAAATTGTTTTATATTGTGGAGATTTATTGGTTAAGTTGTTTATGAGTTCTGGTCGATCAGTTTGATCCACTGTATCGGTAGGAGTAAATAAACATTTGAATACGATGGACCGACACAGTATTGATATGTGATATATTATCATATATAGGTTGTGATTATAATCGAGTAAGATTATAACATGTGAAATGGTTATATATAACCAATCAGAATTCGTATAAGTAAAGTATATGAAATAAGATGAATTAAATATGAATTTAAATCAGATTTGGAATTAAAATAAGGAAATTTTAAGTTCTTGGGAGATTTTGAAATGTTTTCAAAATGGAAGTATTTAGTAAAGGTTTTGAAAATGATATAGTATTGAAATCACTTGGGTCGCTGGAAAATAATTCCGATGATGACTGCGCAGTATCATCGGTGTGATTTTCGAGTTTCTAAGTGGTGGATTACTACCAAAGATTTTAATTTGAATTGTTTTGAGGAAACAAGTTGTTTAGAAAATTCAAAGGTTTTGAATTGGCATTATGATTTCAAATTGATTTGAAATTTACCCAGGAATTTAAGTTCTAGAAATTAAAATTTAACTTGTGAAGTTAATTCGAATGGGATGGTAAAAGTAAATAATAAACCAGGATTTAACTTGAGATGATAAGTTAAGAAAAACTGGAAGGGATTAGAGAATAATCCGGATTTGGATTTGAAATGATAAGTTGAGAGTTTGGAATTTGAAACTCGAATTTGAAATTGAATTCGGCTTGAATAAGCAAATGGTTGTGTTAAGAATAACTTGGTCGGAGTTGATTGGGATGGCATTTGTATATGCCGAATTGATAACAGATGGTAGGGATATAATGATATGCCCAACAAAAAGGTACAAGTTTATATTTTATATGAGTTTGGAATTTATAAGCCGAATTGGCAAGCCGTTTGGCGTTTTGGTTTTCTTTTGGGTTGAAGAAGGCCCAGAGAGGCGAGTTGGAGTTTGAGCTATTGACCAATACAAAGGAGGTGCTGGCGAAATTTTTCGAAAGTTTAAAGTGTTAGAAAATTTTCAGAATTTTTGAAAATTTTAGTTAGTCGGAATTAATAAATATTTTAGTCGATATTAATTGGTTCGGTTAAAATCAGAAATAAGGGGTAAACAAATCTTAGGAATTCCAATAGGTAGGGTCGTCCTCTAACTTGGCAATTTCGAGGACGAAATTATTTTAAGTGGTGAAGAATGTAATGACCCGCATTTTCCAGGGGTATAATTAATTTATTTAATTGTTTAAAATAGTGATATAGGGAATTTAATCGTCGTTAACTAAATAATATGGAATATTTAATTAAATTAAATAATATATTTAATTCAGAAATAATCAAAAATATTGGAAATCACAATATAAGGTGAACATGGTCATCCCCAAGATTTAATTCAGCTTAGAGTTGTGACGAATATATTCAATCGACGTCAGTTTGAAACGTATAATTGTATTATAATTAAAATCGAGCTTGAAATGGCGCTGCAGTTCGCGATTTGGCGATTTGAACTTCAACTGAATGTACAGGATTCGTTTTAAGCCAGATTTCTGTGAAACAAGAAACGTTTGGAGCTAGTGGAGTATATCTTTCTGGTGGAAGAGAAAAATCGGGATTTCGTCGTGTAGATTTTGATTTATGTCCAAATCAAATTTCAGAAAAGTCGTTGTGGAATTCCTTTATAATTTCTAAAGGAATTATTTATATTTTAAAAAGGGATTTCATTATAAGTCGAATATCGATTTAATCAGGATTTAAATATCAAGCTGTAAATTCAGTTAGAAATATATTGGAGCTGTATGGTATTCCATTGTGAATATATATGATAATATTTATTTATAAATATTTAACTTTATTTTATTTAAATATATTTACATATTTAAATGGGTCATCCAAAGCTTTAAAAATAGCCACTTTTGCAAACGAAGTTGGAATTCGACGAAACTAATTTTGTTGGATCTGCAATGTTAAATTACTGCTAGATGTCAGTTTCCGTGATTTTTATAGTCAGTATGTGGCCGTACGGATTTTTAGAGTGAAAAACAGTCAGTATTTTGACAGTTAAAAATACGCTGTGTGAGCAAACAGAGTCGGAATTCGACGAAACCAGTTTCGTTGGGACCGTAATGTCGAGCTGTAGCTGCATGTCCAGTTTTTTTATTTTTGGGTATTGCTTGTGACCACAGGAAATTTAAAGGATAAGTACAACTAGCAGTTGCTTATAAATCAATATAAAATGAAATATAAAAATATATTTTTCTCCTATAAATAATCCTACCCAAACCCTTAAAACCTAATTCTCAAAGTCAACAGACAATAAACTTGCGCCGTTGCTTTTTATTTTTCCTGAAAAGAAAAAATCGAAAGTGAAAATTCAAAATCAAATTGGGAAAAAATCCTTGAATCTCAGAACTCATGTTGTAAAGATCCTGAGGTGATTATCTTCAACCCATGTGAGTTTCAAGGTATTCGGTTGATATTCCGTTCGATGGAATTTCGACAGCGAAGTGCTAGGGTTGTATTATGTAGAAGATGGAAGCACTCGTTCGTGAATTCAGGGTTGTAGTTGGATTCCTTGGATGATTTCACACCTGCGATCAAAAATTTGATGGATTCCGCGATTAAAAGGTTCGGACTTGCACTGTTCTTGCTCGAGAAACGCTGGAGGACGCACTGGTCCTGGTGCGTGCGAGTTGCTTCTAATGAGGATGGGTAGATGGAGATTGTCAACAGGAGTTCATTGGTGTAGTCCTTGTGAAGTTCGGTGGATAAATGAAGTCAAACGAGGTGGTAGAAGTCGGTCTTTGGCATTGAGGAAGTTCCTGGAAGCGTGAAACAATCGAGGAAGAAGGGGAGAGTAGGACGCGGGTCTGGGCCTTGGTGAAGTGGAAGTGGGCCGGTTTAAGTTAAAGGTGAGGCCCGTTTCCAAAATAATGAGGCTAAGTTTTTATTTAATATCCAATTAAAGTGTATTAACTTGTAATGTTCGTATCTTCTACATACGAAATCAGAATCACGAACCGTAAGTTGCGTCGGGATCGTGAGGACGGACACTACACGATGACACTGACTGGAAGTCCATCCGAGCTCGTTACAATTTATTGCAAAATAAATTGTCCGTCTAAATCAAAGACAGTTAATCGTTTTTAACGATAACAGTCCAATGTGAGTAAAACTAACCAACTCTGAACAGTTATATTTTTATAATGTATTTTTAGAACTGTTAATCATCTGTTGATTGCTGTGTGTTGGTTGATTGATTGAACTGCTAGTCAGTTAGTGAAAATTATATATATATGTAATTATATATATAAACCGTTAAATATTTATATATTGATTCTGCTATCTAAATAATTTATATTGAACTGAAAGTGATGATAATCATATTGTGTAACATCTGTGGATGCAGGGAGACAGGTTGGAGGAATCCGATTGGATTCCTCAACAGTTATTTTATTGTTTTTCATATATTGTTATATGATGTGATATAAAATCCGTGGGCGATTATATGTGCTTGGACGATATTGAACATCATGATTTGATATGATTGAATACCATTACATACCGAAATGTTGATAAGGAGATTTTCAAAGTGATATTGAAAATAGAATATTTATAAAATGGGATATTTATAAATAAGAGATATTTATAAAGTGGAATATTTGTAAATAAGAAATGTTTATAAATTGGAATATTTATAAATAGGAGATATTCAAAAAGGAAATAATTACAAACCATTTTCTTTTTGAATGGAAAGGCTTGTGTGGCGGGTTTGGGGATTTTCCCGATGCTCCCGTTACAAAGGAGGTTATGGCGAATTTTTCAGAGAATTTAAGGAGTTAGAATATTTCAAGAATAAATTTGAAAAGGAAATATTTGTAAACCATTTACAAATAGAATTGAAAAGGAAACGTTATAAAAAGGAAATCATTTTTAAAGTGTAGAACCGTTATTTAAAAGTAAATCTTTTCAAATGAATAAAACGTTGTTAAAAGGGAAATCATTTTTAAAGTGTAGAACCGTTATTTGAAAGTAAATCTTTTCAAATGAATAAAACGTTGTTAAAAAGGAAATCTTTATAAAGTGAATAAAGTAAATCGAATATGGTATTCGAAGGGAGTAAATCAAATATGGTATTCGAAAGTTAGTAAAACGAATATGCTATTCGAAAGGGATTAGTCGAGTCGAATTAGTTGAATAGAGTTAACTAGTTCAGTAGAGTTAACCAGTTCAGTAGAGTTGACCAGTTCAGTAGAGTTAACCAGTTCAATAGAGTTAACCAGTTGGGTTATGTAAGTCAAGTTAACCAGTGAGTTAAATAAGTCAAGTTAACCAGTTGGGTTAAGTAAGTCAAGTTAACCAGTTGGGTTAAGTAAGTCAAGTTAACCAGTGAGTTAAGTAAGTAAAGTTAACCAGTTGAGTTAAGTAAGTCGAGTTAATCAAGTCGAGTTGATCGAGTTAGAGTTACTCAGTTAGAGTTAATCGATTAGAGTTAAAACGAACTAGAGTTAATCAAATATAGTTATTTGAGACAGAGTTAGTCAAACATAGTATTCAGGGTAAGTTGCCATCTCGTACGACTGCTAGCGTAATTCGCAGGGCTGTAAATAGCCTAAGGCGGTCGGATGTTGCCTAAGGGAATCAGGCGTAACCATTGTGATCGTTGCGATCTAGAGTCAAGCGAATGGAGTTAAATCGAATCTAGTTATTCGATAGGAGTTAATCATGATGAGTCAAATAAGTTAAGTTAATCGAATCTAGTTATTCGATAGGAGTTAATCAAGATGAGTTAAATAAGTTAAGTTGATCGAATCTAGTCATTCGATAGGAGTTAATCAAGTTAAGTTAAATAAGTTAAGTTAATCGAATCTAGTTATTCGAGAGGAGATTATCGAATATAGTTTATTCGAAGGAGTTATCAATTATTAGTTATTCGAAGTGAGTAGTCGAATATTGGTTATTCGAAGTGAGTAGTCGAATATTGGTTATTCGAAGTGAGTTAATCGAATATTGGTTATTCGAAAACGGGAGTTATCAAATCGAATAGATTAGAGGAGTTAATCGAATGTAGTTTATTCGAGTAGAGTTAGAGGAGTTATCGAATATAGTTTATTCGATAGGAGTAAAGTGAATAGTTAGATTAATCAAAGTGAATTAGTTAAGTTAAACTAAGTGAATTAGTTAAATGAATTGGTTAAGTTAACCAAAGTGAATTTGTTGAGTTAATCAAAGTGATTAGTTCAGTTAATCGAGTTGAATTTGTCAGTCGAGTTAATAAATGGAGTTATTCAAACCAAGTAAACCAGTTAGAGTTAATTAATTAAGGTTGACCAGTTAGAGTTAATCAATCAGAGTTAATCAAATAGAGTTAAGTAAAATAAGAACTAACTAGAGATTAGTAAATTGAATGGTTTTCTAAGTGTCTATCTGATGTTGGTTTCGGCCTTCGGGATTTATACTTAGGGAATTGTTCTCATACTAGTTCACAGTCAGGGACTGATAGTTGGGGAAGAGTAGTGATTTGTAAATAAGAAAATGGAAAACATTTTCCAGTGTTAATAACATATATTTTCTAAACATAGAAAATAAGACAATGTGAATATATATATATATATGTTGATGATTTACCGATATAATTTCCATCTGGAAATAATATCGTTTTTTGCACACATGTTTTTCTTTGATGGTTAAATCACAGACTATCGAAGTTTTGACCATTTTAACGTTGTTAATATGGAGAGACCGGTTGGATTATTATCCAAAGGACCACTCTGTATTGGCATAAACGTTACGAATCATATATGCCAAAGATAATTGAAGACGGAGTAAAGTGCAAGGGCTGTTGTATAAGTCTTAGATAACAGTGACTAAGATGGATATACTGAATAGTGCCTTCGGTTTGTCCAGTCCCAGGACAACTTGTATGGATGAAGGTCTGACAGAGTATATCCAATGGATCGCATAATTTGACCTGTTCAAACGTATTCACGTTTGGTGGCGGAGGAATTCGTTTCTCTAAGCTGTATACCCGTGTTACTTTTGGATAAATCAATTTGTGATTTGGCGGGCATGACGATGTGACATTCTAAGTGAATGAGGATGACTTGTGTTGATGAATGTCTGACAGAGTATTTCCAGAAAGGTCACGTACATTGATTTCTTCAACTTTACCAAGAGTGGAAGCGGAGAAGGAAACTTTTTTAGCTAACACGTAACGTACTGTTGTAGACGCCAATTAGTGATTTTCGATGGATTTGACAATGTGGCATTCGAAGTGAATCTGATGTAATGATAAAGCGTAGCTTCTAGCCTCATCAACCGGTAAATGACAGAAATCGGGCAGGCTGCATGGCTAAGTCTGTCACACTGAAGTAAGGTGTATAATCACCTATCTAGAGAATATTCATTTTCTTCTTTAATCTATCAATGTTGTCCCATATTTATATACGGGAACGGTTGCAGATCCCAACCGTTGGTGATGTACATTCGATACACTCAAGCGAAATGAGTGGTAGGTCATGTGTGGCTGAGTTGCAAGATGTTCTTGTTGAACTCCAGTGTATCGTTCCTAGAGTACACTGATCAGAAGGTGGCTCCATACCTTGTCATAGTTGGAAATCTAATCATCCAATAAGCGCCTGCGGTTTATGATTTTACATTATATATGTGGAACGTGAGATGAAAGCGTTCTGCTAGATTGACATCTATTTGTACTTAGACATTATTATAATATCAGAATGATATTGTTTACATAGTTTTGTTTGGATTTTCATAAGGGAAAAACCCGTTCCGTTTTCACGGCGTGGTCTTATGAGATATCCTTTATTTACCAAGAGTTGGAGTTTTACTCACACCAGTCCCATGATTGACCCGGAGTTTACTTTGTTGTTTTCCCTAAACTCTTGGGTGCCTAAATTTGTACGGGCAGTCAAGTAGTCGGGATTTACAGATATACTTGAAGAGCTGGAGCAGGAGGCTTCTGGATCATATAGCTATAGTTTATTTCCGCTGTGTTGTAAGTGCTGTACTCTGATAAGTGCTATTATATACATAACTGTTATATTTCAAAGTTATGTTATCTATTATATGTTATTCATTCCGCTGTGAGGTTCGTGTTACTCTGATGTTGTGTTCTTCTTCTTCTTCTTCTTCTTCTATTCTAAGTTTCTATCTTATCTATTCTTACCCTCTAATTTCTTTCATTAATTACCAGGATTTTTTGATGTTTTGGTTATCGACATCGAGCTTATGTCGATAACCAAAGTCGCCAAAAATCCCGATCGTTACAGTTGGTATCAGAGCTTAAGTTAAGTTTACTTGGCTCTTTGGCGTGACTCGGTAGAGATAGGGTTAGTAATACCCTAGATTGAGTTTGAGTGTATATATACGAGTGCATACTTGTATTTGATATAGAATTGTTTTATATTGTGGAGATTTATTGGTTAAGTTGTTTATGAGTTCTGGTCGATCAGTTTGATCCACTGTATCGGTAGGAGTAAATAAACACTTGAATACGATGGACCGACACAGTATGGATATGTGATATATTATCATATATAGGTTGTGATTATAATCGAGTAAAATTATAACATGTGAAATGGTTATATATAACCAATCAGAATTCGTATAATTAAAGTATATGAAATAAGATGAATTTAAATCAGATTTGGAATTAAAATAAGGAAATTTTAAGTTCCTGGGAGATTTTGAAATGTTTTCAAAATGGAAGTATTTAGTAATGGTTTTGAAAATGATATAGTATTGAATTCACTTGGGTCGCTGGAAAATAATTCTGATGATGACTGCGCAGTATCATCGGTGTGATTTTCGAGTTTCTAAGTGGTGGATTACTACCAAAGATTTTAATTTGAATTGTTTTGAGGAAACAAGTTGTTTAGAAAATTCAAAGGTTTTGAATTGGCAGTATGATTTCAAATTGATTTGAAATTTACCCAGGAATTTAAGTTCTAGAAATTAAAATTTAACTTGTGAAGTTAATTCGAATGGGATGGTAAAAGTAAATAATATACCAGGATTTAACTTGAGATGATAAGTTAAGAAAAACTGGAAGTGATTAGAGAATAATCTGGAATTGGATTTGAAATGATAAGTTGAGAGTTTGGAATTTGAAACTCGAATTTGAAATTGAATTCGGCTTGAATAAGCGAATGGTTGTGTTAAGAATAACTTGGTCGGAGTTGATTGGGATGGCATTTGTATATGCCGAATTGATAACAGATGGTAGGGATATAATGATATGCCCAACAAAAGGTACAAGTTTTTATTTTATATGAGTTTGGAATTTATGAGCCGAATTGGCAAACCGTTTGGTGTTTTGATTTTCTTTTGGGATGAAGAAGGCCCAGAGAGGCGAGTTGAGTTTGAGCTATTGACCAGTACAAAGGAGGTGCTGGCGAAATTTTTCGAAAGTTTAAAGTGTTAGAAAATTTTCAGAATTTTTGAAAATTTTATTTATTCGGAATGAATAAATATTTTAGTCGATATTAATTGGTTCAGCTAAAATCAGAAATGAGGGGTAAACAAATCTTAGGAATTCCAATAGGTAGGGTCGTCCTCTAACTTAGCAATTTCGAGGACGAAATTATTTTGAGTGGGGAAGAATGTAATGACCCGCATTTTCCTGGGGTATAATTAATTTATTTAATTGTTTAAAATAGTGATATAGGGAATTTAATCGTCGTTAATTAAATAATATGGAATATTTAATTAAATTAAATAATATACTTAATTCAGAAATAATCAAAAATATTGGAAATCACAATATAAGGTGAACAGGGTCATCCCCAAGATTTAATTCAGCTTAGAGTTGAATCATATTGACGAATATATTCAGTCGACGTCAGTTTGAAACGTATAATTATATTATAATTAAAATCGAGCTTGAAATGGCGCTGTAGTTCGCGATTTGGCGATTTGAACTTCAACTGAATGTACAGGATTCGTTTTAAGCCAGATTTCTGTGAAACAAGAAACGTTTGGAGCTGGTGGAGTATATCTTTCTGGTGGAAGAGAAAAATTGGGATTTCTTCGTGTAGATTTTGATTTATGTTCAAATCAAATTTCAGAAAAGTCGCTATGGAATTCCTTTATAATTTCTAAAGAAAATATTTATATTTTAAAAAGGGATTTCATTATAAATCGAATATCGATTTAATCAGGATTTAAATATCAAGCTGTAAATTCAGTTAGAAATATATTGGAGCTGTATGGTATTCCATTGTGAATATATACGATAATATTTATTTATAAATATTTAATTTTATTTTATTTAAATATATTTACATATTTACATGGGTCATCCAGAGCTTTAAAAATAGCCACTTTTGCAAACGAAGTCAGAATTCGACGAAACTAATTTTGTTGGATCCGCAATGTTAAATTATTGCTAGATGTCAGTTTCCGTGATTTTTATAGTCAGTATGTGGCCGTACGAATTTTTAGAGTACAAAACAGTCAGTATTTTGACAGTTAAAAATACGCTGTTTGAGCAAACATAGTCGGAATTCGACGAAACCAGTTTCGTTGGGACCGTAATGTCGAGCTGTAGCTGCATGTCCAGTTTCGGGATTTTTGGGTATTACTTGTGACCACAGGAATTTTAAAGGATAAGTACAACTAGCAGTTGCTTATAAATCAATATAAAATGAAATATGAAAATATATTTTTCTCCTATAAATAATACTACCCAAACCCTTAAAACCTAATTCTCAAAGTCAACAGACAATAAACTTGCGCCGTTGCTTTTTATTTTTCTTGAAAAGAAAAAATCGAAAGTGAAAATTTAAAATCAAATTGGGAAAAAATCCATGAATCTCAGAACTCATGTAGTAAATATCCTAAGGTGATTATCTTCAACCCATGTGAGTTTCAAGGTATTCGGTTGATATTCCGTTTGATGGAATTTCGACAGTGAAGTGCTAGGGTTGTATTTTGTAGAAGATGGAAGCACTCGTTCGTGAATTCAGGGTTGTAGTTGGATTCCTTGGATGATTTCACACCTGCGGTCAAAAATTTGGTGGATTCCGCGATTAAAAGGTTCGGATTTGCACTGTTCTTGCTCGAGAAACGCTGGAGGATGCACTGGTCCTGGTGCGTGCGAGTTGCTTCTAATGAGGATGGGTAGATGGAGATTGTCAACAGGAGTTCATTGGTGTAGTCCTTGTGAAGTTCGGTGGATAGATGAAGTCAAACGAGGTGGTAGAAGTCGGTCTTTGGCATTGAGGAAGTTCCTAGAAGCGTGAAACAATCGAGGAAGAAGGGGAGAGTAGGACGCGGGTCTGGGCCTTGGTGAAGTGGAAGTGGGCCGGTTTAAGTTAAAGGTGAGGCCCGTTTCCAAAATAAAGAGGCTAAGTTTTTATTTAATATCCAATTAAAGTGTATTAACTTGTAATGTTCGTATCTTCTACATACGAAATCAGAATCACGAACCGTAAGTTGCGTCGGGATCATGAGGACGGACACTACACGATGACACTGACTGGAAGTCCATCCGAGCTCGTTACAATTTATTGCAAAATAAATTGTCCGTCTAAATCAAAGACAGTTAATCGTTTTTAACGATAACAGTCCAATGTGAGTAAAACTCACCAACTCTGAACAGTTATATTTTTATAATGTATTTTTAGAACTGTTAATCATCTGTTGATTGCTGTGTGTTGGTTGATTGATTGAACTGCTAGTCAGTTAGTGAAAATTATATATATATATATAAACCGTTAAATATTTATATATATAAACCGTTAAATATTTATATATTGATTCTGCTATCTAAATAATTTATATTGAACTTAAAGTGATGATAATCATATTGTGTAATATCTGTGGATGCAGGAAGATAGGTTGGAGGAATCCGACTGGATTCCTCAACAGTTATTTTATTGTTTTTCATATATTGTTATATGATGTGATATAAAATCTATGGGCGATTATATGTGCTTGGACGATATTGAACATCGTGATTTGATATGATTGAATACCATAACATACCGAAATGTTGATAAGGGGATTTTCAAAGTGATATTGAAAATAGAATATTTATAAAATGGGATATTTATAAATAAGAGATATTTATAAAGTGGAATATTTATAAATAAGAAATGTTTATAAATTGGAATATTTATAAATAGGAGATATTCAAAAAGGAAATAATTACAAACCATTTTCTTTTTGAATGGAAAGGCCTGTGTGGCGGGTTTGGGGATTTTCCCGACGCTCCCGCTACAAAGGAGGTTATAGCGAATTTTTCAGAGAATTTAAGGAGTTAGAATATTTCAAGAATAAATTTGAAAAGGAAATATTTGTAAACCATTTACAAATAGAATTGAAAAGGAAACGTTATAAAAAGGAAATCATTTTTAAAGTGTAGAACCGTTATTTAAAAGTAAATCTTTTCAAATTAATAAAACGTTGTTAAAAAGGAAATCATTTTTAAAGTGCAGAACCGTTATTTAAAAGTAAATCTTTTCAAATGAATAAAACGTTGTTAAAAAGGAAATTTTTATAAAGTGAATAAAGTAAATCGAATATGGTATTCGAAGGGAGTAAATCGAATATGGTATTCAAAAGTTAGTAAAACGAATATGCTATTCGAAAGGGGTTAGTCGAGTTAGTTGAATAGAGTTAACTAGTTCAGTAGAGTTAAACAGTTCAGTAGAGTTAACCAGTTCAGTAGAGTTAACCAGTTCAATAGAGTTAACCAGTTGGGTTATGTATGTCAAGTTAACCAGTGAGTTAAGTAAGTCAAGTTAACCAGTTGGGTTAAGTAAGTCAAGTTAACCAGTTGGGTTAAGTAAGTCAAGTTAACCAGTGAGTTAAGTAAGTTTAGTTAACCAGTTGACTTAAGTAAGTCGAGTTAATCAAGTCGAGTTGATCGAGTTAGAGTTACTCAGTTAGAGTTAATCGATTAGAGTTAAAACGAACTAGAGTTAATCTAATATAGTTATTTGAGACAGAGTTAGTCAAACATAGTATTCAGGGTAAGTTGCCATCTCGTACGACTGCTAGCGTAATTCGCAGGGCTGTAAATAGCCTAAGGCGGTCGGATGTTGCCTAAGGGAATCAGGCGAAACCATTGTGATCGTTGCGATCTAGAGTCAAGCGAATGGAGTTAAATCGAATCTAGTTATTCGATAGGAGTTAATCAAGATGAGTCAAATAAGTTAAGTTAATCGAATCTAGTTATTCGATAGGAGTTAATCAAGATGAGTTAAATAAGTTAAGTTGATCGAATCTAGTCATTCGATAGGAGTTAATCAAGTTAAGTTAAATAAGTTAAGTTAATCGAATCTAGTTATTCGAGAGGAGATTATCGAATATAGTTTATTCGAAGGAGTAATCAATTATTAGTTATTCGAAGTGAGTAGTCGAATATTGGTTATTCGAAGTGAGTTAATCGAATATTGGTTATTCGAAGAGGGGAGTTATCAAATCGAATAGATTAAAGGAGTTAATCGAATGTAGTTTATTCGAGTAGAGTTAGAGGAGTTATCGAATATAGTTTATTCGACAGGAGTTAAGTGAATAGTTAGATTAATCAAAGTGAATTAGTTAAGTTAAACTAAGTGAATTAGTTAAGTGAATTGGTTAAGTTAACCAAAGTGAATTTGTCGAGTTAATCAAAGTGATTAGTTCAGTTAATCGAGTTGAATTTGTCAGTCGAGTTAATAAATGGAGTTAGTCAAACCAAGTAAAACTAGTTAGAGTTAATTAATTAAGGTTGACCAGTTAGAGTTAATCAATCAGAGGTAATCAAATAGAGTTAAGTAAAATTAGAACTGACTAGAGATTAGTAAATTGAATGGTTTTCTAAGTGTCTATCTGATGTTGGTTTCGGCCTTCGGGATTTAAACTTAGGGAATTGTTCTCATACTAGTTCACAGTCAGGGACTGATAGTTGGGGAAGAGTAGTGATTTGTAAATAAGAAAATGGAAAACGTTTTCCAGTGTTAATAACATATATTTTCTAAACATAGAAAATAAGGCAATGTGAATATATATATAGATATATGTTGATGATTTACCGATATAATTTCCATCTGGAAATAATATCGTTTTTTGCACACTTGTTTTTCTTTGATGGTTAAATCACAGACTATCGAAGTTTTGACCATTTTAACGTTGTTAATATGGAGAGACCGGTTGGATTATTATCCAAAGAACCACTCTGTATTGGCATAAACGTTGTGAATCATATATGCCAAAGATAATTGAAAACGGAGTAAAGTGCAAGGACTGTTGTATAAGTCTTAGGTAACAGTGACTAAGATGGAAATACTGAATAGTGCCTTCGGTTTGTCCAGTCCCAGGACAACTTGTATGGATGAAGGTCTAACAGAGTATATCCAATGGATCGCGTAAGTTGATCTGTTCAAACGTATTCACGTTTGGTGGCGGAGGAATTCGTTTCTCTAAGCTGTATACCCGTGTTACTTTTGGATAAATTAATTTGTGTTTTGGCGGGCATGACGATGTGACATTCTAAGTGAATGAGGATGACTTGTGTTGATGAATGTCTGACAGAGTATTTCCAGAAAGGTCACGTACATTGATTTCTTCAACTTTACCAAGAGTGGAAGCGGAGAAGGAAACTTTTTTAGCTAACATGTAACGTACTGTTGTAGACGCCAATTAGTGATTTTCGATAGATCTGACAATGTGGCATTCGAAGTGAATCTGATGTAATGATAAAGCGTAGCTTCTAGCCTCATCAACCGGTAAATGACAGAAATCGGGCAGGCTGCATGGCTAAGTCGGTCGCACCGAAGTAGGGTGTATAATCATCTATCTAGAGAATATTCATTTGCTTCTTTAATCTATCAATGTTGTCCCATATTTATATACGGGAACGGTTGCTGATCCCAACCGTTGGTGATGTACATTCGATACACTCAAGCGAAATGAGTGGTCGGTCATGTGTGGCTGAGTTGCAAGATGTTCTTGTTGAACTCCAGTGTATCATTCCTAGAGTACACTGATCAGAAGGTGGTTCCATACCTTGTCATAGTTGGAAATCCAATCATCGAATAAGCGCCTGCGGTTTATGATTTTACATTATATATGTGGAACGTGAGACGTAAGCATTCTGCTAGATTGACATCTATTTGTACTTAGACATTATTATAATATCAGAATGATATTGCTAACAAAGTTTTGTTTTGATTTTCATAAGGGAAAAACCCGTTCCGTTTTCATGGCGTGGTCTTATGAGATATCCTTTATTTACCAAGTGTTGGAGTTTTATTCACACCAGTCCCATGACTGACCCGGAGTTTACTTTGTTGTTTTCCCTAAACTCTTGGGTACCTAAATTTGTACGGGCAGTCAAGTAGTCGGGATTTACAGATATACTTGAAGAGCTGGAGCAGGAGGCTTCTGGATCATATAGTTATAGTTTATTTCCGCTGTGTTGTAAGTGTTGTACTCTGATAAGTGCTATTGTATACATAACGTTTATATTTCAAAGTTATGTTATCTATTATATGTTATTTGTTCCGCTGTGAGGTTCGTGTTACTCTGATGTTGTGTTCTTCTTCTTCTTCTATTCTAAGTTTTTATCTTATCTATTCTCACCCTCTAATATCTTTCATTAATTACCAGGATTTTTTGATGTTTTGGTTATCGACATCGAGCTTATGTCGATAACCAAAGTCGCCAAAAATCCGGGTCATTACATGGGCGACATGTAAGACAAAAAATAAATAATGCTTAACCAAAGGGGACCCGTTATGGCATCACAAATTAATTGAATTGGGTATAGTTTAGGTAACGGGTTAAATAAATGGGAAGGGTTAAGTAAATCTAAATTAATGACAAAAGTGGGGAATGGTAAATAACCTATTATGAATAAATATTAATAAGAAAAGGAAGGATAATAGGTTAGACTTTTCCTAGGGACAAGTGGAAAGTATAACTTATGGGATAAGGAAAGTTATGAGAAACGATAGAGGAAAATAAGGTAACTTATATGTGAAGATATACTCAATTACAAATTAAGTAGTTTAGGAAGGAGAAGTGTGAAATTTAAGATGATATAAGTTATATAAATGGAAAAGAAGTAAATTAGAATCATATATGTTGGTTGGGTTGAGTAATTCTCTGGGCGCCAGTCTGATGTTGATTTCGGTCTTCGGGGCTGGTGTTTAGGGGATTATTCTCCTAATCAGTATATATATGTGGATAAGACATACTTAACTATGAATTATGTATAACATGTTGTTGTAACCCTAAAGGGGAATAGTTTATGAAGTTGGAAAACAACATGTTGTGTTCTTATTAATGGACTTAAATGGGTTAGGTATAAATTGAATTAATAAGCGAGGGTAACTTGGTAAAGTTGAAAAAGAAGTCACTATTAATAAGAATAACCAAGTTAAATAAGAAAAACTGATGAGGTAACACAAGCGCGTAAGAATTGATTAGACGTAGGGTCTAATGACATATAAAATCAAGGTGCTTGGGGCAATCCGTATGTTGTAGGATGAATAACCCAACAAGGTAAATCATCACAGAGTCATAAGACACGAGAGGAGCGCACATTCGTTATTTTGGCGGCTCCAACGGACTGGAAGGGGAAGAACGCAGCTTCCTGAGACGTTAAAGGTGCTCGTAGTAGTCCTCTGTGTGGTGGCAGATATTTCAGGCTGTGGCCGCAGTGGTTGGGTCTGCGTGTAACTACTATGTGGGTGGGCCTTGACTGCAAGAATAGCTGGGCAGTCAGAATGTTGTTCGCGATGATGGAAAAGGTGATTCGACGGCTGCCTCAACGGAGGTGGAGGGTCAGGACCAACAAGGATAGTAGGTCGTCGAGTGCCTATTATCACAGCCAGTAGGATGCGGAAAGACTAGAGCTAGACCCAATGTACCATTAACCATTAATATCGTGGGACGGTGGTTGAGGGGAGACGCCACATGGGTGTTTAGATTGGTTGCTTAGGGGCTTGTCGCTTAGCTCTCGTAGTCTTTATTAGTTATGGGAGGGGCCGAGGTGGGGCCATAGCCAACATAGAAAACAGACGCTAGGGATATTTGTGTGGGAGGCTCTTAAAGGCGGGCCTTGCACAAATATAAGGAAAGTTCCCGACCGAGTTCCGTGTTTCTTGTTTAGCCCTGCCACGGAACTCGGGCACGCACACACGATGGGTGTGCGGGTTAGATATCGAATACGATAGAGAATACGTACGTGGAAGTGTCTAGATATAACCATGTATTCTCTAGGTGGTGTATCGTAGACCGGTGGGCATTATTCGATAACGGCAGTCAAACTAGAGTGATCCTATGTGGGCGTAGTGTTGTATTGTTTATATAAGAGGAATATACATTACTATGACATAGGACGGGGGACTGCGTATATCACTGCGAGGATACGGTGGGGACCATGCGAGTGGGGTACTATGGGGTGTACCTCAGTTTGGGGGTAGCTACATATACATTATATTAGGTTAATCTACTGGGAGTAGATGGGTGTGAAGTGTGTGTATGCCTTGAGCGCTAATGACACAAATAACCTAATAAAAAATAAAATGTAATTGAACGGTATATGTAGGATTATTCAAGAAGTGTAGTTTAAACTCATTCACACAGAACTTATGTTCTGACTCCCTCCTCATAACATTCGCAGGTTAGATTCGTGACAGAGACTTATAGCTTTGGAGATACTGATTTAGCAATATTGTAATTAAGGTAAAGCTATGTTTATATATATTATATTTTATTCCTTCCACTGTGAGGTGTTTTCCAAACTCTGACATATTTCTTGTCTTTGTCTTTTCTGCAGGATACCAGAGCAACCAACTCGGGTTTTGATGGATTGGGTTTTTGAAAAAAAATTGGTCCGTCGGAATTCGAATTGTTACATTTGGTATCGGAGCATAGGTTTATGATTCCTATATAGATAATGAGAGAGCATATATGTATTTTCAAAAATATAAATATATTATATATAAACCTAGATCTATAAAGAAGCCCACTAAATAGAAAGAGTAAAATATGGAGAGAATTGGGATAACTGTTTTGTACGCTAAAAGAATGAGCAAGGAAATCTGAGACCTTTAGGTATGTTGGGTGGAAAGTGTACCAAATGATTGGTGTTAAGAAAGATGTATCTCATACAATAGTAACTGAGATTAGTGGGTTTAGTAGGGAAACCTTATAAAGTGGAAAATGGATTAGGAATATATATAGTTGGAAGAAATGATTTCGTGGATGTGTCTAGGAAAGCCTAGGTAATTTGCAAACCCTATTAAGAAATAGTTGTCCTTGTCTACTCCAGTTTTTGATGTTTGAATTTTATTTTATTTTTTGTATTTTTGTTATGGCGTGTTTTTATGGTTTGGCAAAAGCAAATTTTGGTAAAGAAAATAAAGTTTTACCATTTTTAATTTTTGGGAGAAAAATTTAGAAAAAAAGAGACCAAACCATGTTTTAGAACGAATGGAGTAGGTAAGGATTAGTGTCTAGAAAGAACGAGTTTGAGGCTAGGAAGTAAATAATAAGGACTATCCTAGAATAATAAAAATAAATTCCCGTAGAATGCA
Source organism: Allium sativum (assembly GCA_030737875.1). Taxonomy (NCBI): domain Eukaryota; kingdom Viridiplantae; phylum Streptophyta; class Magnoliopsida; order Asparagales; family Amaryllidaceae; genus Allium; species Allium sativum. The sequence goes on from CM060917.1 coordinate 12,455,625, forward strand.
TAAGCATTATAAAGACTAGAATTGTTGCTCGAAAAAGACAAGTTGAAAAAAAAAGTTTCTTATGTAATTGTGCTTGGATAGGAAAATAGGAACTTTTTATAGAATAGCTATGTAAAAATCCAAGTGCAACCAGGAAAGGTACATAAAAGAAAAACGGAAAATGTAAATTCTTCCATTTTATACCTTTTTGTAACATAAGAAATCGAATTTGGAAAATTAGATTTTTCTAAATTTCGAATTTAATAATGGTTGGTAGGATTTTTGATGCAACAATTGGATAAACTATGCTCTTATTCTATAAGAGTACGGGAAAATTTGAATGAAAAATGTTTTGGCTTTTCAAAAATATTGCATTCATATAGAACGCAAGTATATTTAGGATGTGAGCATCATGTTTTGGAAAAAAAAAATTGAAAGTTTGCATACATATAGGTGGTACCAAATTAGGCATACATGCATTACTATGATGTATTTCACTTTGCACATGTGCACAATGTTTGCAAAAAAAAATTGGATGCACACTTGATGCTTTGATATTATGCGAGGAATCATATATTTTACCCCTATCTAATTTATAGGACGAAATTCCTTAAGGGTGGGAAAATGTAACACCCCGCATTTTTAATATAATTAAAAATGAGATAAATGTATATATGCATGGACATATTTAAAGGAAAGATTAAATAATATTAATGTAAATGCATGTAAGAAGTTTATGCAGTGAAATAAAGAAAAAGATTAATAAAGAAATTACATGCAATATTTGAAATAAGAAGAAATACAATGAAATGCGAAGAAATACATGCGAACATTTAAAAAGAAATGAAAAGGAGAATTTGAAGAGACTCTAGAATTTGGTCATGAAATTAACATCATTACGTTCATGGCGATTTTCTGGTCAATTTAGACCTATAGTTTATAGAAAACTAATTTAAAACGAAGAAGTTATCCTTAATTTAAGAAATGCAACAAAACATGAAAAAGAGCAATGAGAAAAGAATAATATGTAGCTTGGTCCTAAGTCTTGTTAATAAAAGACTTAGTAGCTCATTTGGTTAATACATGAGACTTGTACATAAGAGGTTGTGAGTTTAATTCTCCCCAATGCCATATTTTATTTTTATTTTTTGGGAGCGGCTAAATAATGGCTTAGCAAATTGGTTCAGTGCGAAAGGGTATAAGTTAATTGGAGGTTTAATTGAAAGAATGGAAATAAACAATTAATTGATTAAGGAAGATAATTTCCAAATAAAATAGGCAATTGTTTGCATATAAAATTAGTATACGCATAAGAGATGGATGCGTATGAACAAGATTCAAATTTGAAGTTGCGCGCAAACATAGAGACAAACAAAAAGGGGGCGTATATGTATACATGTTATTTGAAATTAATGCAATATGGGAAAGAGGATATGTGAAATTATTGCATTAAATAAATGGATGATGCATGAACCTGAATAATAATAAATTAATGTGATTCAAATAAAAGAAAGAGAATATGGAATGCAAAACATGTCAAATGTGCAATTAAAGCATGCATAGAAACAGGTTGTAAACATTAAAATGGAGCAATTAAATGTGAAGGGATCAACTTTTGAAATTTAAACGTTTAAATAGTAAACTAATAAGGTCATAAGCAAGTCACAATTGGAGGAAGATTAATGTTATTGAATAACATTCAAATCAGAGACGCATGCACATGTGATTAGTTGTAAATAAATAAAAGAAAATGGTTTAAGGACATGCGATTTCTTTTCAAAATGAGTAGACAAAAAGAGAAAGAAACCAATGAATTGATTAGGAGAAGAATTTAACAAATAAAGGCTCATGTATAAGTGCAAATAAATAAATAAATAATTGAATGCATGAAGGAAAGAGGTTGCTATACATTAAAAACAGTGTGTAATGCATTAATTAGAAAGAAATAAAGTCGTTTCTTTTTTTTATTTTATTTAAAGGAGCACTCAGTGTGAAAAGGGTTGTTCTGGATGGTTCTTTTCCAGGGTAAGGTGGACGGTTTAGATGAGTTTTTATTTAATCCTAAGGTCCTAGTTGCTCTAACCCACCTATAAAAGAGCACCTAACCTAACCCTAAAATCATTCTATCTCTTATAAGACGCCTCCATGCCACCAAACTTCAACCCAACATAGCCGCCGCCTCTAAACTCTAAATCAAATTGCAAGTTCTTCATCAATTTTGGAGTTCAATCAAATCAAATAGCAAGTTTCTTCAACAACAATTCACGTTCTGCATCAATAATCAAATAAATAGCCTAAACCAACGTTCTAACTCAACAACCAATTGTTTATTTCTCCAATCCAGTCAAGGTGAGTGGTTTAAAATATAGTTGTTATATAATTGTACTTCTATCATTTGCCATTCCGCATAATGAATATGATGATAATTTAATAGGATCAGTTATTTCATTTATGCTTACGATTGAGTTCTCTCCTTTTTATTCTTTCCTTTTTTTATTTTTATAGCTAGGCTATCTCGAGCCTACATCTATCATGAATTTATGCGTTGTAAACGAGAACGAGAAAGTAAAAGGAAAAAGGGGTTGTTTGGACATAATATGGGTTGGAAGGATTTATGTATGATTTGAATAGAATTATGGACATAATTGAATGGTAATTTTAAATTTACGTGGTTTGGCATGATTGAAATTGGATATGGAATTAGTACAATTTAATATTAACAACATGTAATTGGATATCGTGGATTGGTGAAATTTATTGGTAAGATAAGCCTAAAAGTTGAATTAGGTTATATGTATGAACATGGGAACGTTGGGAAATATATTGGAAAATATTGATTTTATGAACTTGAGTATTATTGGATATTTTGGATAGTTTAATATAAAAGAAATTGGCATATTTGGGTATGGATTACATGGAATTGATGAAATTGCCTATAATTGGAAATTTGTGTTTAAGGCTAATTAATATGTAATTAGTGACAAGTTGGAATAGGCAAAATTGTAAACATGACTATATGTTGAATTGGAAACACATAACATGAAAATTGGGATTTGGGTGAAATACGATGTTAATAAACCTTTGAGACGAGGTTAGGCGCAATTGTGGTGTAAGACTGCCCGGAACCGCCCGGCAAATCCAGCTGCCACAATTGGACGTCTAATGTGAGAGGTTAAAGGCATGAATTGTAGGCGTAACGGTTGGTGACACGAGGTTAGACCTGCTTTGTGGTGTAAGACTGCCCGGAACCAGACGGCAAATCCAGCAGCCATAAAGTGTTCGGTCTAATGTGGGAGGTAATGCACCGTTCGTCATAATGAATGAATTAAGGAATACTAACCATAATAAGATATGTGGGTGACATGGGTATGGTTAGAGGGTTAAGTGGGTGACATGTAAAATATGACATGTAGATATGGACTTAACCGTAGTAAGACAAGACATGTAAAATATGTAAATATGGACTTAACCGTAGTAAGACAAGACATGTAAAACATGTAAATGTGGACTTAACTATAGTAAGATACGTGAAGTAAAACATGACTAAGGTGAACTTAAGCGTAGTAAAGCATGTGTAAGACATAGAAACAATAATAAAAGAGGTTAAGTGGGACATGGGCGACATGTAAGACATAAATAAATAATGCTTAACCAAAGAGGACCCGTTATGGCATCATAAATTAATTGAATTGGGTAAAGTTTAGGTAACGGGTTAAATAAATGGAAAGGGTTACGTAAATCTAAATTAATGACAAAAGTGGGAATGGTAAAAACCTATTATGAATAAATTTGAATAAGAAAAGGAAGAATAATAGGTTAGACTTGTCCTAGGGACAAGTGGAAAGTATAACTTATGGGATAAGGAAAGTTATTAGAAACGATAGAGGAAAATAAGGTAACTTATATGTGAAGATATACTTAATTATAAATTAAGTAGTTTGGGAAGGAGAAGTGTGAAATTTAAGATGATATAAGTTATACGAATGGAAAAGAAGTAAATTAGAATCATATATGTTGGTTGGGTTGAGTAATTCTCTAGGTGCCAGTCTGATGTTGATTTCGGTCTTCGGGGCTGGTGTTTAGGGGATTATTCTCCTAATCAATATATATGTGGATAAGACATACTTAACTATGAATTATGTATAACATGTTTTTGTAACTCTAAAAGGGAATAATTTATGAAGTTGGAAAACAACATGTTGTGGTCTTATTAATGGACTTAAATGGGTTAAGTATAAATTGAATTAATAAGCGAGGGTAACTTGGTAAAGTTGAAAAGGAAGTCAATATGAATAAGAATAACCAAGTTAAATAAGAAAAACCGACGAGGTAACATAAGCGCATAAGAATTGATTAGACGTAGGGTCTAATGACATATAAAATCTAGGCGCCTGGGGCAATCCGTACGTTGTAGGATGAATAACCCAACAAGGTAAATCATCACGGTGTCATAAGACACGAGGGGAGCGCACATTCGTTATTTTGGCGGCTCCAACAGACTAGATGGGGAAGCACGCGGCTTCCTGAGATGTTAAAGGTGCTCCTAGTAGTCCTCTGTGTGGTGGCAGATGTTTCAGGCTGTGCTCGCAGAGGTTGGGTCTGCGCGTAACTACTAGGTGGGTGGGCCTTGAACTGCAAGAATAGCTGGGCAGTGTGAATGTTGTTTGCGGTGACGGAAAAGGTGATTCGACGGCTGCCTCAACGGAGGTGGAGGGTCAGGACCAACAAGGATAGTAGGTCGTCGAGTGCCTGTTACCACAGCCAGTAGGATGTGGAAAGACTAGTGCTAGACCCAGTGTACCATTCACTATCGTGGGACGGTGGTTGAGGAGGGACACCACATGGATGTTTAGATTGGTTGCTTAGGGGCTTGTCGCTTAGCTCTCGTAGTCTTTATTAGTTATGGGAGGGGCCGAGGTAGGGCCATAGCCACTATAGAAAACAAACCCTAGGGATATTTGTGTGGGAGGCTCTTAAAGGCGGGCCTTGCACAAATATAAGGAAAGCTCCCGACCTGGTTTCGTGTTTCTTGTGTAGCACTGCCACGAAACTCGGGCACGCACACATGATAGGTGTGCGGGTTAGATATCGAATACGATAGAGAAGACGTACGTGGAAGAGTCTAGATATAACCATTTCTACTCTGGGTGGTGTATCATAGATTGGTGGGCATTATTCGATAACGGTAGTCAAATTAGAGTGATCCTATGTGGGCGTAGTGTTGTATTATGTATATAAGAGGAATATACATTACTATGACATAGGATGGGGGACTGCGTATATCACTGCAAGGATATGGGGGGGGGGGACCATGCGAGTGGGGTACCACAGGGTGTACCTCAGTTTGGGGGTAGCTACATATACATTATATTAGGTTAATCTACTAGGAGTAGATGGGTGCGATGTGTGTGTAAGCCTTGAGCGCTAACGACACAAATAACCTAATAAACAATAAAATATAATTGAACGGTATATGTAGGATTATTCGAGAAGTGTAGTTTAAACTCATTCACACAGAACTTATGTTCTGACCCCCTCCTCATAACATTCACATGTTAGATTCATGACAGAGACGTATAGCTTTGGAGATATTGATTTAGCAGTATTGTAATTAAGGTAAAGCTATGTTTATATATATTATATTTTATTCCTTCCGCTGTGAGGTGTTTTCCGAACTCTGAAATATTTCTTGTCTCTGTCTTTTCTGCAGGATACCAGAGCAACCAACTTGGGTTTTGATGGATTGAGTTTTTGAAAAATAATCGGTTCGTCGGAATTCAGGTTGTTACAGTCTTTTGGCCAAAATTCATCCAATGCATGCTTCTTTAAAGTTTGGCATTGATCTCCACCTAAAATTAATAAAATAAAGTAAGTTATAAACCAAACACTTAAGCATATTAAGCATACACATAAACACAAAAAACTCTTATATTCTTCAATTTCACGGTTTTGACATGCTTAATTTAATTGAAATCTAAACAACACATGATGAAACTGTTAGAATTTGTGATACAATATTTCCATTTGCTAAAGATTGGAATATATTATTGATTATGATGATACAATATTTCCATTTAGAGAAGATTTGTGAAATATTGTTAATTTAGTAATATAATATTTCCAATTTGTAGAAGATTTGGAAGATATAAGAAATTTATTGCTTTTTATTTGTACAAGGGATAGGCAATAAATTACCTACATAAGTGGAAGGATTTGAAGAAGGTTTCTTTTTGGGATAGTGAAGTAAAGAATTAATTCCCTAATTGGTTGGTTAAACAAGGAAGCCTATCAAGAGAATTGGAGAATTAAGTAGGCAATGATTTATATTATGGGCGTTTACTACTCTACAATTAGCACTGGTAGAAAATGTCATTTCATAGATTAGTGGTGAGATAACTGCTAAGGACATTTGGACCAAGCTGGAAAAGCTCTATCTAAAGAAGTCACTAAACAACCGTCTAATTTTGCTGAAGGCATTTTTCACCATGCGGATGAGAGAGGGTACTTCAGTGAAGGCACATCTAAGCTTCTTTGATGATCTCGTGATGAAGATGAAGACGGTTGACTTGAAAGTGGATGAGGAGCAAAAAGAAATGATTCTTTTGTGTCCTCTTCCGGAGCGATACGCAGGTTTCGCTAATAGTCTTACCTATGCCAGAGATACACTGACAGTAGATGATGTGAAGGCAGATCTTCTTTCTGAGGACTTGAGGGATCAGATGATGGGGATGAGTGAAGGTAGAGAAGGAAGTAGCATGGAAGTCTTATTAGCTGGTATGGAGAGAATGGAGAAGAAGAAGAAAATAATGTCAAGAGATGGGAAGCACTCTACTTGGAGAGTCAAGGGTTGGAGCCTACAGTTCTCGTGGAAAGATGTCAAAGCTAGGAATACGAGAAGGGACTTTGAGTTTCTGCATAGGAAGAATATGATCAAAGGGGAAAGCTTCAACAAGGTGGGATTTTTCCAAGAGGATGTGCTTGATAAGCGGAAGAAGGGAACGTTAGAAGTTGGCTAGAGATCAACGGAGAAAGCAGTGGATATGTATAAGTCTTTGCAGACTGCTAAGTTCGGGCTTTGCTCGAACTGGAATCACTTATCGAAATGCTAGGTTCAACGTGGTGACACGGTGTGGGGAGACTGTTGAGATGGTTCATGGAGAAGTTTGTTTTCATGGTGAAGATTGATAGATCTTACTTGAAGGGGTTACTATGTACACTTTATTGGCAGGTAGTGGCGTTCCCAGATTTTGTTGACAAAGTGCAATGGGTGATGGCCATGCTGAAGCTCATTAGGGAAAGTAATCATGGTGTTTTATCCGAGAAGATGATTAGAATAAGAGGATGTAGGTGGAGTTGGTATGATTTCAAGGAAATATAGTATCAAGGTGGAGATTGTTAGAATTTGCGATACAATATTTCCATTTACTGAAGAATGGAATATATTATTGATTATAGTGATACAATATTTCCATTTAGAGAAGATTTGGGAAATATTGCTAATTTGGGAATACGATATTTCCTACTTGCAGAAGATTTGGAAGATATCAGAAATTTGCTCTTTTATTTGTAAAAGGGATAGGCAATAAATTACCTACACAAGTGGAAGGATTTGAAGAAGGTTTCTTTTTGGGATAGTGAAGTAAAGAATTAATTCCCTAATTGGTTGATTAAACAAGGAAGCCTATCAGGAGAATTGGAGAATTAATTAGGCATTGATTTATATTATAAATCAATTACTTCAACCCCAAGCATTAATCCTTATATAAGGATAGGGATTAGGTGAATGTATTATCATCTCAAAAATGTGAGGTGTACCATCTCTAAAGTTTTCTTCCTCCCTACTATCAGTCTTGTAATTTTTATTATTGAGAAAAGTAATAAAATCTCCTCTCCCCAAGTGGACGTACACTAACAAGACATTAGTGGAACCACTATAAACCTCTTGTGTTATTTCTTTTATTGCTAGATCTGTGATTGCTTTGCTGGTGACTATCTGTTGTTTGTTTTGCCTTACCATCAATCCGTTCCTATTCTTTTTTTCCACAACAGAAACTAGAGTGTACTATCTACTTAATTCATTCTCTTAAAAACTTTCTTTTTGTGCTGCAAGCTTATATGCTAGCTTGATAGTGTACTTCAAAAATAATTGAGTTTATGAAATTAAAAAGTTATATTTATTTATACATATAACAATCCAAAAAAAACTGACATTATGATAGATATACAAAGTTATAACAATGTTTGCTTAACCTAAAACTAGTATTATTTAATACTTAGGTCGAGGTCGAGCTAAGTACAGCAAAAGGAAAAGAGAGAGGCCCTACAGTAGTTCAAGAGGCTAAAAGGCAAGGAGTCTCCTTACTAGTTCTTGATATTCACGGCATGGCTTCATGTTTGTAATAGTATGGAAATAACTAAGTAAATTGGTTATGGGAACGCAAGATGGTAATAGTATGGAAATAACTAAGTAAATAAAAAAGCTTCTATATTTACGGTGGTTCAAAAATGAAACAATAGATTCATATTTGTGTACTCCTGATAGATAAAAAATTAAGGTAGTAACCAAATTAGTTTGGTCAGAAGAGTGTGAAATGCTAACAAAAGATTAAACAAGAAACAGTAAACTTGAATATAAAATAATACACCTACGCAAGAAGGATAAGGCACAACAACAAAACTGAATATACTTTTAGTTATAAAGCTGAAATAAATCAGTTTGATACATCATAAACTGCATATACTTTAAAACTTGATAGTATCCAGTCAAAGATACTTCACGCTGTACTTATTCAAAACATAAACATAGCTGAATCTTAATTAGTGCAAAATAACGCAATTATACAACATATGTTTTGTAAAACAATTATTCAACAGCAATCAGACATTTAGACCAAATAATTATATAGGTAACTAAAACTTCACAGCGTAATTTAGCACTATTCACAAAATAATTCCAAAACAGGTCAGTACCCAATAACGCAGTACATCAACAAGAAAGGAAATAAAACTATTTCTGAGATGGAAACGAAAACATCCCGATATAGATTAAAATTCCACATCAAACAACAAAAGTAAAGTCAAGAAACATGAAAAGAATCTTACATTGCGTTGGCCAATTTATGAACTAGCACATCTGAAGCCTTCTTAATGGAATTCGGATCCAAGAGCTTATCATACCTGAAGACTTTCTAATTCCCCGAATCTCTATACTTAACCAGAACCAAAAGCTTTTGCCTTTAGCTCATCAAACACCCAGGACATCTTTAAGCTCATCTTGAACACTTGTCCCTTGATTTCTCCATGCATAAATGACTTTTTACTGAAATTCCGTCGCTATAGGAAAGCTGCGTTTTTAGATAAGAACGATTAACGAAAAATGGTGGAGATCTGCCAATAAGAGGTAGTGACAGGTCATCATGGGAGAAATCTGCTTGATGGATCAAGGTTCGAGATTGGATTTGGATCAGCGGGAGTGGTGGTTGAAGCGAAAGAAGGAGTGGGCGATGATGGACGAACTGTACACAGATTTTTTTTTTTTACAATTTGGGAAAGCATGGTGGTTGGTTCTTTTTTTAAAGGTTTAATGTCCATGAAGCAGGAAGGCACCAGCAGAAAATATCACCAGTTCAGCATAGGAGGAGAACAAAAACTGAAGCGAGAAACTGAAAAACAGTTGAAATTTTGGTTTAGAGCCAAATTGTGGTTGCGATAGCAAGAGTGCATGAAATATTATTAAGATACTATTTGTTATGTGCATATTAGTAAATATCAATTATAAGCAATAATTAGTAACTATTAGTTATCAATTATAAGATATAGTATTATAAATAGTAAATCAAATATTATTATTAATTTTAGATATTAAATGATAATAAATAAGTAAAATGTTAAATATAAACACTGATAATTAAATATTAATTATTGAACGTTGGTTATTAGTATTATTTAATATTAATTATTAAATATGAATTGTATTTACTAATAAATGTGAATAAATATTAAATGTAATTTACTCATTATTAATAATTAACTATAATAAATTATTATATAAAAAATGGGTAACATTAATTCAGCGTTTTCTTGTTATCGTTTCCACGAATATATTTGCACATCTAAGTATATCACTTTTATTATAGTAAACTAATATTTACAATGTTAAGGGGAAAATTTGTAAATAGAATTAGTTGATGTTGGTTTTCCGATCTACTAATTACAAGTCATTAATTGTTAAAAATGACTCATGATTATCTTATATTAAATAAAAATTATTATTTAATAATTTCAAATTTTTAATTTTTTAGGCAAATATTAAATATAATAAATATTAATAAGTTATTAATTATTATGTGTAATCAATAAATACTACTTATAATTCACTAATTATTAATAATTAATTATAGTATTATAAATATAAAGATAATTGTTGGTTATTTACGAGAACTAGTAGTTATATATTATCAATTGATAATCATTCATTATAATGAAATATAAATAATGATATATGTAAGTCATTGTAATGTTCAGTTACTCCGATTTAATATTATTTTTAAATTAATAATTAATAATTTTATTACTTATTTATTGATCTTTTAACCAATTAAGACTTATTTGTTACTAATTATTGAAAGGAATTATTTCAAATTTAAAATTAATCATTAATGTTTATTATTCAATCGAAAGTAATTATTTAATAAAAGTTATCAATAATTAATTACTAAATATATATATATATATTACTACTCATTTTATTAATCATTAAATATAATTAATAAATATTATCTATAATTTTTTAATTAATTTACCAATTATAAATAAACACCAATACTAATTATTATATATAATTATTAATAATTCATTGATTAATTTTAATTATTTATCAAAAATTATCAAAAATTAAATATTAACTATTAACTATAAATATAACTTATTAATAAAATATTAAATGTTAAAATTATTTATTAATTGTTGATTATTAATTGATTACTACTCATTATTAATTGATAATTATTTAAATTTAATAATTTTATTAATTATCACTTCATAATTATTAAATTTTATTATTAATTATGAAATATTAGTCTTAATTACTATATAATTAATAAAATATCTTCTTATAGTAATTAATATTTAATGTAATAAAATTTAATTATTAATTATTACTTCTTAATTAATAAACACTACATATTAATTAAATATTAGTTGTTAAACAATATTAATTAAATATTGATTATTAATTAATAATTATATAGTAATAATTAATTAATTATTATTTAGTAAATATATAATTATTAAATATTAATCATAATTTACTAATGATAACTAATGATAATAGATTATTACATATAAAAAATAACTACTAATTAATCATAATAATTGGTTGTTGTGGATTATTTGTTTATAATCATTAATTATAATAAATTATGAATAATAATATATGAAAATTGTTGTTTGCAATTATTGATGTATGCGTCTGCTCGATTAACATTCGCTTCGATGCATTTATATCAGTTCAAAAAAACCAATGCGAATTAAACTATTTGCATCAATGCATTAGCTTCGGTTCTTAAGGAACATATACAAATAACACTATTTGCTTCAGATGTAAGAAGAACCGATGCATATAACACAATTTGCTTCGAGGCACTTGATTCGGTTGGTGGTAGAACCGAAGCAAATAGGACTACTTGCTTCGGTTGTGAGCACAACCGAAGCAAATACAATGAAGCAACTGGAAATAACACTATTTGCTTCGATATATTTGCATCGGTTGTTGAAATAACTGGTGAAAATCATATCATTTGCTTCGGTTTTATTAGTAATCGATGCAAATGAGGCGAAGCAACAGGCCTTTTTTGTACTAGTGTTAGGTTCATCAAACTTGCAATTAATCAAGTTGGAAGATCTAGAAGCATCAAAGGTATTTCTTTCTTTTATTATAATGTTCTGTTCTTCTATTCTATTATGATTATCAGCTAAACCCTAATCACTAATGGACTATGTTAAAAAGCCTGCATAAATTAAATTTGATGCAAGATTGGTAGCACAAAGATGAAACGCTATTCTGATATTATTTATTTAATTTGATCTTCTTCAATGTTTTTCGCAGTTGTATACTTCCATTTTTTAATGCAAGTGTTTTAGCAGAACAATGAAGGTCTTTCGAACTATGTATATTGATTTTTCTTCCGTGGGACCAATGATTTCACCTATTATGATTATCAGCAGTATTCCTTTGTTGTATTACTATTCTATTTACTTTTAAATAGTCTGTCAATGAATTCTTAGCTATGCATATAAGTTGTTTGCATAAATGTTAATACTATTACAACTTGGTTTATTTCTACAAATAAGACCAACTGTATGTGATACAAAAATTGTGTCTTATAAAGAGAGATTTTGGATGTTGTATGTGCTTTCATACGTGAATAAAACAAAATATGTTATATGTGTTGACGTGGTTTAGTAGTTGTGTATATTACAACCTAGTTAATATTTTAAGATTTATACTTAGTTGTTGGTGTGGTTTGTCAAATTTGATTTTGTAATTTGCGCTACAAAACTTCATGTAAATAGCGTGATTAGTTTTAATTCATCAAGTGATCGTAATATAATATAAAGCACGATGTGATATGAGCAGTCTCCATGCCAAATAAATTATTAATTTGTAGAAAAGCGTAAAATTGATTTGCTCCTAACCTAGTTTTCTTTACTTGTAACATGTCATAAGTCACTAGCAAAATTGATTATAAAAGAGTTTTAAGGGGAACTTCTCATTTGCTTAGGTTTAATGCTTGCTTATATCATAAAATGTCGGATAAAGATATTTGTCATTCATTACTTCTTACCTCTCATTGTTAGTGATCCAAATGATTAAGGGTGCGTTTGATTTTTAACGAGAAGGGAAATTTGAAAGGTTTTTTTTTTGAAAGGGTATTTGAAGGGGTATTGTTACGAACGGGAATATGTTTTTTTTACGAAAGGGGCAAATTGGAAGGGATAGAGTTACTGTTTTTTATTTATAAATTTTATTGTTGTGTTTGTGTGTGTTTATTGTCGAACATAATAGTAGAATGTAGAATACAAATTGCAGAATTAAAATTACATGATTACAGAATACAAATTGCAGAAATGAATTACATGATTGCATAATACAAATTGCAGAATTTAAAATGCTAAAATAAAAGACATAACACAATAAAGCTTTTTAATGCATTCCCGTTGTAACAAGTTTGTTGCGCATATTGTCTCGTACTAATGACATGGTGGATGTTGTTCCGGTTCTTTAAACGGGTTCTCGATCTCTGTTTCTGCGATTTGATATACTGTAATACTCATCGAGATATTCCTCTGGCACTAAGTCATTAACCCAACCAAGACCGAAACTTAACGAATCATACATTCTGCTCCTTTTCTGTGTTTGATTTGCAATAATTTCTTGAATATCGAGAATGTCTTGCAAAATCTGCAAATCTTCCATATCAGAATCATGAATATTGTCATAGCAGAAGTGCAGAATGTAGATAGAGAAGGATAAGTGGAATGAAATGGAAAATGAAGAAGATGAAAAGGGTGGAGGAGGAGTGGAATGGGAAGAATAGTGAAATGGCGGTGGGTATGGTAATAAAACGACAGTTACTTTAACGTCAGAAGCATCGTCGAATGCGTTAGACGCATCAGACGTTAAAACTATCTTTTCAACTGTTCCCTTCAACCAGGCAAAATGGTGGGACCCACGTTCGACACGTCTGACGTCGACGCGAACTTTAACGGCTCAGTCTGAAAATCAAACATTACCTAATACTCTTTTATATCGATTCCCTGTCTTTTAAAGTGAAGCGTGTGGCACGTGACCCTATGTAATGTTTAAACTTTCAAGCAACCAAAGGTAGATTTATAATTTTCATTATTTTGCTGGGGCAATAAATTGTAGAGAGGTTCTATGAGTACCCTACACTTAATTATATGAGTCTATGATAGCTATATAAACTACATGTTTCATTTTCTATGGAATTGCATACATGGAAGTTGAGATCTAAGTTTCTAATCTAGTAGACATGAGAACTTGATGTAATAACCCGCAATTTCTGAACCAATTTAATTTTTTATTTTGGTAGTTTTAATGGATTTTGGACATTTAAAATAATTTATTTTAAATAATAATGACTAAAAATTTATTTAAATTGAAGTTAAAACAAAAATATTTAATTTGATTATATAAGGAGTTAGAAATAGCGCGGTAGTTTGAAAAATTGAATTTGAACTTTGACTGACTGTACAAGATGCAAAATTAATCGGATTTTGGTGAAACCAAAAATATTTAAACCTATTTAAAAATATTTTTCTAACGAATTTGAAAAATTGAAATTTCATAGCGGGAATCAAAAGTAATGCCCAGTTTAAATTTCATAATAGTCGCTATAGAATTTATATATACATTTTAATATTTAAAATAATCATTTTTCAAATGACCTCCGTTTTCAACGAAACCACTTTTGTTGGAACCGGAATGTCAAATTATTGTTAGGTTTCAATTTTCATAATTTTTCGAATTAATATGTAAGCGTGGCAAAAGAAAACGTGTTTTGCCAGTTTCAGTCAATTTGTATCGACCCGGAAATGACCATTTTTCAAACGGTCTCGGAATTCGACGAAATTAATCTTGTTAGAAATGTATCGTCAAAACATACCTAGAAATAATTTTTCTAGAATTTTTAGAGTTAGTATGTGGCCCCGGTAATTTAAAATGTAAGTTTGAATTAAATATACATTGATTTATATTTTTAATTTCTTAGAAAAACCTATCGAAACAGTCGAATTAGCTTACCGGATATGTTCCATTATGTCCGAGATGGGGGTTATTAGCTAGGGGCGACACTCATTGGGTTTGATTTGGAGTTCGTGGTGTTAAACTGATGTTATTTGAATTAAAAGTAATTAAATAAATAAAATTAAAATAAAAAAAATACACGTATAAATACCTGTATTGTATTCCGTATCTCAAAAACCCTAATTCTAAACTAACTCAGATGACCCGTAACTTCCCCGTGAAGGAAAGAGCGGATACTTCGAGAACAACACACAAAAGAACGCAGACAGAAGAACATTTCATTGTTAATTACAACAATTCACCAGAATACAAGAATATGCATAGTATAAACAAATAATATACATCAGAAAAGTATCATAGATTACAATACATTACATAGTAGCGGAAAAATAATACAATATACAACTGAAAGAGATACACGGACACAGAGCTTTCCGAATATCATTCCAGCTGTAAATCAGGATCCTGTGAATATAAATCTGCAAAACCAAAACTACTAGCCGCCCATGTCAAAATAAGGGCACCTAGAGTTTAGGTTAAAACAATAAACTCCAGGTCAGTCATGTGACTGGTGTGAGAACTAAAATAGTTATTAATCTTTATTTTAAAGTTAGGTAAATCAAGGGATCACGCCGTATAACATGAAACGGGTTTCCTCCTAAGAGTACCGGTGCATAAAACAAAAACATAATGCTAAATAAAGAACAATGAAGCTATTATAAGACCCAGGTGCCATCACACAATGCAACGCAAGCCGAAGGATAGGGTTTTACCTTATAATAGCCAAAGAATGCTTGATACGCTAAATTTCATCTTTTATTATTACTATAAGTGTATAGTGTAAAAACAATTTCAATCATAAGTATTAATCGTAGAAGGCATGGGTACCATATATCATGTCGCCAATACTAGGCTCTACAATAAAACCGCATATGTCACGTATTGGAAGTTGGATCTCCATCTGTGAACCGAGGCAAAAGATAGTCCTCACCGGCTTTGAGACTCTCTAGCCCGAGCCTTAGGGTCAGAGCGCATCGACCCTTGGATCGTCAAGGCCGGTCCACCGACGTGGATTAAAATGCCTGAACACTGCGTTTCCCCGCCCTTTGGGGCGTAAATGAGCCAACGAATGACTCCATCGGCTTCACATAGTCACCGATATATCCGAGGCGCCTCGCAACAACAACAACCACATAAGTCAAACTCGTCGGGGCGTGTAAAACCACTGACGCCACTTCTAACTAGAAGGAAATGGATGCCCTCCCTGATGTCCTCTCTCGTTTCTGGTTCACAACCGGAGTGTGAGGCTCGCAAATCAACGCTACACAAAGCTATGCCACACAGGTCGTGCTTTGATCATCAACCACAAGACTTTGCTTTTCAATAGAAGCCTTGATCAATTGCCACTTAGGCATGCCACACAGGCAATTCACTCCATGCGATGGATACCATCAATACATAACCCCTGAGCTCGTACGTCTCAGAGAAGGGCGTTAAGCAAGAGAATAAATTCTCCGCCGCCAAACAGATATATATTTAATAGAAATCAATCACACAGACTGAAATCCAATGTCAAACACACAGTCCATTTACAAGTTCGTTCTGGGTCTGAACGAAACCAGAGGCACCTAGCACCCCGCATATCCATCGATCTCCAAGTACGTCTGGACGACCACTAACTGATTCCCTCCTCTTGGGTGTACGGCCCAATCAAGATCATCAGTAACCACCCAAACGACGTAAAGACCTCCGGTCTTCGACCACCGTCTTCATCCTCGACACCACGTCGAATCAGTTATTCAGAATGGGATAAACCCGGTCTTCCTGAATAACTCGCATATATAGTAAACAAGTGTTACACAAACACAACATACGCCTTATTCCAATTCATCAGTCACTAACCGTAAATTAGTAAGGGAACAATTCCCCAAATAATAACCCCGAAGGCCGAAATCAACATCAGATACATACCCAGGAAACCATTCTTCTTAGCTAACCTCCAGTTAGTTTCCAAATTTCACATTCTTAGGGAAAGGTTCCCATTAATTTTATCAAAGATAAATTCTTTTAAATTTATTCTTTAATCTTCCTTTGAATATCACTTCAAACTAGTTGGGATTAACGAACCTTACCGAAGTAATCATTTATTTTAATTTCCCAACCCCAACCTATTCATCCCATGAAGTAAAACTGGTAATACTTCATATCTAACACCACGGTGTTATCGGTAAATTCACTTACCATTTCACGTTCAAATCTAATTAAAGATTTAACTATCGCCTGGAGCAAAACTGGTGATACTCCATTCTCGATCTTTTCAATCTAATTAAAGATTCATTAAAACTCCACTTAGTTTTAATCTTTAACTGGGTTAAAAAACCGATGTCATTTAAAACACGGTTCACGATAAACCCCAAAATCACATCACATTTCAATCAGTCCCTAACCGTAAATTAGTAAGAGGACAGTTCCCTAAATATTAACCCCGAAGGCCGAAACCAACATCAGATCAATATCCAAGAAACCATCCAACTTAACTGATCCCCAGTTAGTTCTTAATTATCTTAACTCCATTTGGGTTTAAGAACAGTATTATTAAAGATACCGTTCACGACAACGCAAAATCCCATTTGATATTAAACACAAGGCTCTGAATAGAAAATATATCGGCTTATATTCAATATCAAATTCTGAAACCAACAAATATCGTATTGGAAATAATGATATTAATATATCTTTCAAATTTCCACAACCATATCTATATAATCACGAAATCCAACATCGAACTATTCCGAAGATGATTTCGATTCAAATCCATTCCAATTCAATTATTGGAAATCCTGGTTATTTTCAAAACCATTTCAAATCCAATTTATTTATTTGGAAAATAAATAAATTATTATTCTAGTTCAAAACTAGTTCATCTCGATAAAAATCTATTTTTATCTTTTCAAATATGGAGTTTTTCATCCCAGTTCTTCCCAAATCATTTCTTATGATTTTACACAAATTATTACTATTTTTAATAATATTATCAAGGCATGTACAGTCGATTTCCATCAACGACCATCGAACTGCACTTACAGCGACCTTTTCCAAGTTTGACTTGGACATAATTCCAAATCCAACCGTTAGATTTCTAATTTCTAATATTCATTAGAAAGCTCTTTTTGATACGAACCCAACAGTTTCATTTTTAGGAGAATCCGACGGTCGGATCTCCCGCAATATCCATTTGAAGTCAATGGTCGAAATTCGTGAATTGCCGCGGTGCGGCGCGTTCTATTCAGCCCATTATATATATATAATATATTATATGTATTTCGTTGATTCCCTTTTTAAAACGTAATTTATAAATCGTTTTAAATTCGTTTTCGAAACGATTTCAACTTCATATTCAATTTCGAATCAAAATTGAATATTCCACATCATCGATATACAAATGATAATATTTTCAAAGTGTTATATTTTGAAATCACTTTCTTTTCTATATTCAATATAAAAATGAATAAAATCGATATCAATATCATTCACGTCAAAATGGTGTCAATCTAATCAACACGGCTTTATATATTTCAATAACTTCGTTATTCTATTCAGCAAATGAATATTTTCTTCAACATATGAATATATATTTTATTCAACACATGAATATATATTTTTCTATTCAACACATGAATTTATTTTTCTATTAAACACATGAATTTATATTTCTATTCAACACATGAATTTATTTTTCTTATTTTCCAAATTGGAATGAGGCCCAATCAATTACCATATAACATTAATTATATGGATTTTCTACAATACATGTATATAATTACAACGATAAATCATCAACCATCATCCAAAGTGCACCACACAACTGCAAAAGCATTAAATATAAATAATTTACGCTTACAAAGTCTGTCAACTCATCGATTGACATACAACTAAACAATCGGGATTAGTGTACGTCAAATATCATCCCAATACCCGTGTGGGGTTTCAAATCAACAAACACAGATTTTATTTGTGTAGTTGGACGATGTGTAAAATTTATCGTCCTAATCAATATCAGTCGAATCAGTGTATATAAACAAATCGTCCGATTTGTTTACAAATATTAATTTTATATACACGTTAAAAATTATATTTTTAACTATAAAATATTTTTTTTTCACTAGAAAATATTTTATTTTATTTCACATCACACAATCAAATTTCACAACACAGCAATCAAACAAACAAGTCATCCATGGTCTATGGACGACGGGTGTCGGGTGCTAGTAAACACCGTCTGCATCCTAGTATATATTTCAAACTGGAAATCAAAATAAAAGTAGGGAGTTCTCACCGACTAGCTAAACCAAACGCCACGACTCTTCATATGTAGAACATCTTCGTCGTGCTTGCCTTTTGTCACTTTAGTCGTCCGTGTTCGCTACACATATAAAAATCACTTCTTTACTTTGTTGCTATGTATATAAAAATCACATTTTTATACGGCTACTATATAGATAAAAATTCTATTTTTACACCGCCACTTTATAGATAAAAATTTTATTTTTACACCGCTACTATATAGATAAAAATTCTATTTTTACACCGCTACTATATAGATAAAAATTTTGTTTTTACACCGCTACTATATAGATAAAAATTCTATTTTTACAACGGTGTTCATATAATAAAGATTATATTTTTATACCGCCACTCATATAAAAATCACACCCTTACTCCTTTTACATAATAAAGATCGAATTTTTATTATCTATCTAATAAAAAAAATCATATTCTTATCCTTTCTGTAATATAAAAATCATATTTTTAATCTTCCACTAATATAAAAATCATAACTTTACCACTTCGTTTGCATTATAAAAATCACAACTTTATCACTTCTTTCCGACATTAAGAATTATATTTTTCTCTTAATTCCTTCATATAAAAGTTATACTTTCCTTTTAAATTCTTTCATATAAAAATTAAAAATCTTGCCTTCTCATTTAAAGAATCATTTCTTTCCATCGTTAAAAACCAAAGCTTTATAAATAATAAAAATCATAGCTTTATAACTAATAAAGATCATACCTTTAACTATGCTTCATATATTTTTAAACTAAAAATAATCAATGTTATTTATTTAAAACAAAACTGATTTTTCTTTTGAAGGTAGTCATATATAAAATGACTAAATACATAACCTTTCATGAATTAAAACATAGCCTTAATGAAAATAAAATAAAATAAAACTCACATTTTTCAGTAAATCGGAGAAGAAGAAGGGGAGGCGTCGGCGGAGGGTGGTGCAGAGGCTAAGGCGGCGGTGGCTGTGGGCGCAGGCGGTTTGGGGAGGTAGGGCTCATTTTGCTGCCATGGATGAGGGCTGCAATTCAAATCAGAAGGGGAGGAGGAAGAGAGAGAGAGGCACGGAGGAGGGAGGCTGAGGGGGGGAGGGGGGGCTGCGCCTCCTGGCGGCGGCGACGGAAGACCCTGGGGAGGGGGGCGCTCGATCGATTTGAACATTTAGGGTTTTTTTTCTTTTAAAACAACTGACGGGGGAGATAAGGTTTGGGGGTGAGTTCTTTATACTATATATAATTATATTTTATTATTTTATCCTCCTATATAGTTGACTTTTCCAACGAGCCCCGCATAGGGTCTAACGACTGTCGCCCCTAACTAATTACCCTCATTCCAAACACGATGGGATATGTATCGTAAGCTGATTCGATCGTTTCGATCAGTTTTCGTCAAAATCAATATATAACTCTATATATTCAATTTTAAACGTACATTTCAATTTGCTGGGGTCACATACTACTAGAAAAATTCCCGAAAAATTATTTCTAGCTTCGAATTGACGATACGGTCCTAACAAAACTAATTTCGTCAAATGCTGAGATCGTTTGAAAAATGGCTATTTTCAGGTCGATCGAAATTGACTAAAACTGTCAAAACACGTTTTCCTTCGCCACGCCCACATATTGATTCGAAAAATTACAAATTTTGAAATCTAGCAATAACTTAACATCACGGATCCAACAAAAGTGGTTTCGTTGAATACTGAGGTCGTTTGCAAAACTCCCATTTTTAAGGGCCAGAATTCCATAGCGACTATTCTGAATTTTCAACTGGACGTACCTTTTGATTCCCGCTATGAAATTTTGATTTTTCGGATTCGTTGGAAAGATATTCTCAAATAGATTCAAATATTTTTGGTTTCACTAAAATCCGGTTTATTTTGAATCCTGTACATTCATTTGAACTTTGAAATCGAATTTTCGAAATACCCGCTATTTTCAATTTCTTTTATACTTTAAAATAAATATTTATATTCTAACGATGATTCAAATAAATATATACGTTCGAATTCTATTCGAAATAAATTTCTCGTCGTTTTTATTTAAAATAATTCATTTTAAATATTCAAAATTCACTAAAATTGCCAAAATAAAAATTTTAAATTGGCTCAGATTTCCGGGTTATTACACTAACAGCAGCCTTTAACTGAAATCAATGGCTGCGAAGCCATTTCATTCTCCTTCACTTCTCTTGCAATCCACAAAGAATTATCAGGACATTATAAACACAAAATCGTTTCGTCTAGGGGACCTCTATCATACCAACGTCGGTGATCATGTACAGTCACCGGTGGTGGCCGGATTTGGAGCAAGAAGATGGCACGGTCGAGGTTAATCTGGGGGCTCTACAGGCGATCAGATTCGCCAAGGAGGGGCTTCGCGGGGACGTAGAGGAATGGCGGAGGTCGTGGCAGGAGTTGATCTTGGTCCGGCGATTGGTAGAACTTGCGGTGGCCAACCCTAGGTTAGGACTAGGAGGAGGGTGCGGTTTTCTTACTGAAGTAGAAGATGGATTAACAGAGGGAAGAAAGGTTAATCACTAATTAAGAAAGATATTACCTTTACAATATAAAAAAAGACATTGTTTTACAAATCAAATCAACATTGTTTTACAAATCAAATTAACATTGCTTTACAAATAAAATTAACACCATTTTGCAAATAAAGTTAAACATTGTTTTGTAAACAAAGATTCACATTGTTTTCAAGTAAGATTCATAATGTTTCCAAATAAGATTAACATAGTTTTTCAAATGAAATGTCACTGTTTTGATAAATAAAATAAACATTGTTTTGAATAATAAGATAAACATTGCTTTCAAAATCATTGTTTTTAAATATAAAATAACTTTAAATAAAAGTCATTGTTTGTAAATAAGAATTGCATTGTTTTGCAAATAAAATTAGCATTTGTTTGGAAATAAAAACGAACTTTGTTTTAAAACGAACATATCACTGTTTGAAATGAACATATCATTATTTTGAAAATTAAACATATCATTGTTTAGAAATTAAAAATATACTTTGTTTGAAAAGTATAATTAACATTGTTTTGATATAAAAAAATTAACATTTGGTTTTGAAACAAAAACACAACTTTTCTTTGTAAATCCAAAATATAACATAGTTTTGTAAAATCAATATAAAATGATTTGTAAAATATAAAAATAACACTTCTTTGTAAAGCAAAAAGAACATTGTTTTAGAGATGAAAATATACATTGATTTAGAGATCAAAATTTACATTGTTTTGGAAAAAGAAAAGTCGCATTGTTTCTAATATAAAATTCGCATTGTTTTTAACATGATTTTTATACAAATCTAAGTAAATAAAAATCTGATTTTTACCGTATATATAGAACAATATAAACAAAATGATTTTTAATGCGAACTGTGTGGACAGACTATGATGGAACTGAATATCAGTAGAACAGAATCTGAATCGTCCGCTAAAGACTGATGGAGTGGAAAACAAAGGTGACAACTCCTCACTAAAATTTCTACATAGTTATTTATTTACTTTTATAACTGAAAAATATATAGAATTGCCAGTTTAGATTTTAATCAGTTTAATCGCTATGAACTGTACACTGTGCTTGATTAGATCACTCCTCTCGTCCAAAAACCATGGACGATTTAAATTGACTGTATTGTATGTTGTTTGTGATGTTGAAATGATTAAAAATAATGTTAACACAAATTTGGTAGTGGAAATTAGATTATAAATATTTGTTTATAATTTGAACAGTGAAATTTGGTTAAATCTATTAACCAATATTCTGTGTAAATAATCTGTTATTGTTTGAAAACCCCAAACAGGTCAGGGGATGATAATTTGTTCACATCTCCCTTGAATTTATTTATATGTCAATCGATGGATTGACAGTATGTGATGAGTGTTATTTATTTATTTTAGTGCTCACATAGTTGAAAACTTCACTCTGGATGTGATTAGACTGTTTGATGATGGTTTATCATTATTGTTGCATTCAAGCGATATATAAAATTCATATAACTGAAAATTATATGGTAATTGATTGGGTCACATTTCGATTCAGAATATAAAGAATATTTTAAAATAAAATGTTTAAACAATAAAAATTCACATTTTTATTGTATGTGTAAAAACATAAAATAATTATTTTTTAAATTATATTTTTGTATATTAGAAATGTCATCTTGAAAATGTAAAATAACATTATAATGTAAAAGGTACATTTTAGAATCAAATAACATTTTAGAATGAAATAGTACATTTTAGAATAAAATAGCATTTTAGAGTTAAAAAGGCATTTTAGAAATAAAATTAACATCTTTGTTGAAATAAATAGTTGAAACCAAAATTAACATCTTTGTTGAAATAGAATAATTGAAACCAATATATCATTATTTGTTGAAATGAAATAGTTAAAATAAAAATAACATTTTTGTTAAATAGATTTGTGTTAAAACAAAAATGTCAATTTTTTTGAGTTAGATTATTGTAAATAAAATGAAGTTAATACTTTTATTCATTTCGTTGAAATAGAATTGTCAACAATATACTAGAATCATTTCAATGTAAAAGAGTCATTTTAATGAAATCGAACATTTATTATGTTTATAATGTAAAAGAAACATTTATATGTAAAAGAATCATTTATATGGAAAGGGTCATTTATATGAAAAGAACATTTTTATGAATAATAAACATTTTTAATGTAAAGAGCATTTTTATACAAAAGAACATTTTAACGTAAGAGTTCATTTTAATATAAAGAACATTTTAAATAAAGAATAATTTTAAATAACGAATATTTTATAATAATATTCAGCGTGGAATAAAAACTTGGTTTCGATGTCTGTCTTTAGATGGACATAAAATATAAAAATATAAAGCCGAATTAAGTAGCAAACGCCATTTTAACCCCAACGGGTTTATCGATCGATTTCATTCATTTTAAAAAGGAATACCGAAAAGTGATTTCAAAATATAATATTTTAAAAATATTATCATTTTAATATGATAAAGATATAGAATGTTCAAGTTTTATTTGAAATTGAAAATGAAGTTAAATCGTTTTAAAACGAATTTATAAATGATTTATAAAATACGTTTTTAAATAGAAATCGACGATATATTATATATTTATATAATGGCCTGAATATTACGCGCCACGCAGCGACCGTTCGCGAATTTCGACCATTAAATACAAATAGACGTAACGGGAGATCCGACTGCCAGATTCTCCTAAAACCAGAATCGTTGGGTTCGTATCGAAAAGAGCTTTCCAATGAATATTAGAGATTTGAAATCTAACGGTTAGATTTGGAAATCATTTATATGGAAAGGGTCATTTATATGAAAAGAACATTTTTATGAATAAGAAACATTTTTAATGTAACGAGCATTTTTATATAAAAGAACATTTTAACGTAAGAGTTCATTTTAATATAAAGAACATTTTAAATAAAGAATATTTTAAAATAACGAATATTTTACAATAATATCAGCATGGAATAAAAACATGATTTCGATGTTCGTCTTTAGATGGACATAAAATATAAAAATATAAAGCCGAATTAAGTAGCAAATGCCATTTTAACCCCAACGAGTTTATTGATCGATTTTATTCATTTTAAAAAGGAATATCGAAAAGTGATTTCAAAATATAATTTTTTTAAAATATTATCATTTCAATATGATGAAGATATAGAATGTTCAAGTTTTATTTGAAATTGAAAATGAATTTAAATCGTTTTAAAATGAATTTATAAACGATTTATAAAATACATTTTTAAATAGAAATCGATGATATATTATATATATTTATATAATGGCCTGAATAGAACGCGCCATGCAGCGACCGTTCGCGAATTTCGACCATTAACTTCAAATAGACATAACGGGAGATCCGACTATCAGATTCTCCTAAAACCGGAATCGTTGGGTTCGTATCGAAAAGAGCTTTCCAAAGAATATTAGATATTTGAAATTTAACGATTAGATTTGGAGATTGTCCAAATCAATTTCAGAAAAGGTTGCTATGGATGTAGTTTGGTAGCCATTGTTGGAAACCGACTGTACGGGCGATAATAAAATTATTAAAAATATGGAAAAAATTATGTAAAATCATAATAAATGGTTTGGAAAGATTTTTGATGAAAAATTCCAATTTTATAAAGATAAAAATATATTTTTATCGAAATAAACTATTTAATAAACTAGTTATTAACTAGAATAATAATTTAATTATTTTAAGAAATAAATAAATTGGACATTGAAAATGGTTATCAAAATTACCATAAATTTTCCAATATATATTTATATATATTGGAATGGATTTGAATGGAAATTAACTTCGGAATATTCCGATATTGGATTTCGTTATTATACGAATATTGTGAGGAATTTGGAAGATATATTTATATCGTTATTCCCAATACAATGTTTGTTGGTTTCATAATTTGATATTGAATATAAACCGATATAATTTCTATTCAGAACCTTATATTTAGTATCAAATGGGATTTTGGGTTTGTTGGGGATGGTGTCTTTAAATAACACTTGTCTTTAACCCAATTAACTGTGAAGAAATGATTTGGAAATTATAAATCTTTTATTAAGATTTAAATGGGAATTTTCCAAAAGGAAGTTTTCCAATTTAATATATTAAATTGGAATTGAATGGAAATTGATTCGGTAACAATCGAGATGAGCTTCTGTGAATGAAGACCAATACTATGTATGGAATTTAAATGGCTTTACTGTTATACCATTTATATTATTAGTCTGATATGGGAATTTATATCGATTATTTACTATTATGATTTCCGTGTAGATTCCATTTTAATGGAAGGAGATTTGGGTTTATCGTGAACTGTGTTTTGCAAGAAATTAGTTCCTTAACCCAATTATTTATTTCTTAAAATTGGAATAATCATTAAGTAATGATTTTTGAGATTAAAACTGAACTAGAGTTTTAATGAATCTTTAATTAGATAAAAATGTCAATATTTTATTAAAAGAATATTCTGAATTGGAATGAGGCGTTGGATGTGTTTTTATGGCACTTGTTTATAAAGTACGCCAGTTATTCGGAAAGATCGGGTGAATCCATTCTGAATAATTGATACGACGACTAACAGTCGAAGAGATTGAAAACGGCGCAAGACCAACGATCTTCACATCGAATGGATGAGTTGCTACTGATGCCCATGATTGGAGCAGCTACCTTAAAGGGGTTGCAGTGGTAGCCATCCGGACGCACTAGTTGATTGTTTGGATATGCAAGGGCCTCTCTTCTGAGGTGCCTCCGGTTTCGACCAAAACGGACTTGTAAATGGATGGTATGTCTGACGTTGTATTCCTTTATGCTGTATTCGTTGATCTCTGCTAAATATATATATATATATCTGTTGGTGGCAGAGAATTTATTCTCTTACTTAACACCCTTCTCCGAGACATATGTGCTCAGAGGTTATATATATTGGCAGAAATCAATGGTATGGTATGGATTGACAATGTGGCATGCTAAGATTCATGGATCAAGGCTTTTGTTGAAAAGCAGGGCCTTGTTGATAATGATCAAAGCATAGCTTTAATTAGCTTAGCTTTGTGTAGTGTTACCTCGCGAGCCTCACACCGTGGTATGATGGTGAACGATTTGTTTGATTAGTAGGTTTTACCAATATACTTTATCTATATATGGATTTGGTCGGCCGAGTTGTACTGGGTGTGGTCGCTCCACATCTTGAGATTTGGGATAGGGCCATTTCCCCCGATTCCCACATATAGGGATAGAGTAAGCGGTGTTTTCTCTCGCTGGGACGTAAGCCGCGATGATACTTGATTTCCCAAAAGTGCGAATGTGCATTATGGTGTTTTCTCTAGTTAGGACATAAGCCATGGAGTATTGCACTACGCGATAGATCTTTCAAATCAGGAGCCATCATGATGGAAATCCAACTTTCCAATACGAGCCTTGCGGTTTTGATTGTAGAACTTGTATGGCGACATGATATATGGTACCCATGCCGTCTATGATTGATAAATTTACTTTCGAAATTGATTTCTAAACTATGCACTTATAATAATATTAAAAGGGAAGCTCCGCGTATCAAGCATGTTTGGCTATTATAAGGTAAAACTATATCCTCTAGCTTGCACTGCATTGTGTGATGGGACATGAGTTTGATAATAGCTTCATTTTTCCTAAAAGCATTGCACTATTTATTTTTTGTATTCTTGGGGTTAAACCCGTTCCGTGTAATACGGTGTGGTCCCTTGATTTACCTAACTTTAAAATCAAATTAATAACTGTTTTGAGTTCTTATACCAGTCCTGGGACTGACCTAGAGTTTATTGTTCCTTCCTAAACTCTGGGTGCCCATATTTTCCACATGGGCAGTCAGTAGTTTAGTTTTGCAGGTATTATCTTCACAGGATCCTCGTCTATAGCTGAAGCGATATTCGGAAAGCTCTGTGTACGTATATTTCTTTCAGTTGTATTTTGTATTATTTTTCCACTGCGAATTATATGTAATTTAAATCTCTGATATTATTTTCTGTGTAATAATTATTTATACTCTGGAACATCCTTGTACTCTGATGTAATTGTTTTAACAGCAATAAAATGTTCTTCTATTTTGTGTTCTGATGTGTGTTGTTCTCAAAACAATCCGGGCTTTCCTTTAGTGGGAAGTTTGGGTCGTCACATTTGGTGTCAAAGTGAGGTTTATAGAGCTCGAAAATAAGACACATTAGAACCGAACAAAAGAATTCATCAGAGATTGGATTAGTAATATCCAACAAGAATGACTCGTTAGAGATGGGATCAGCAGTATCCTAGAACGAGTCCGAAGAGTGTTATTTTTGAATTAAAAATAGAAACAAATTTAGTTTTGAAAATTTGAAATCTTATTATACGTATTTGAATATATTATTTTGTTTTATTTTGGACAATCAAGTATATAGAGATTTGGATATGCGCCTAGCTAGCGTGTATACGAAGTCTCAAATATACTGGGTAGATATAGAATCACACTTTAGTCGCCCGGAGATGTTCTGATGGTGGTTTGAAACATCATCAAAATCTATGTTCCAGTTTCGAAAGTGGTATACCTATATAATTCCAATTGATTGGTGTGAGAACCAAAACTAATAGTGTGATTTGCACTAAAAATATGATTTTTGACTATATATAAAAATTATATATATTTGAAAAAGTTAATCACCTAATTGATTGCTGGTTGTGATGTTTGATAATTAGTTAAAATATTGGAATGATAATTAATTTAACCAATATGAGAAAGAATGATAAATTTAACAAAATTGAATTTAATATTGAATAAATTGGAAATTTGATTAGAATTGGAAGTTGAGTTGGTTAGCTGAACAACTTTCACCTCCGTTCCTTTTCGAGCACGAAAAGATTTTAAGTGGGGGAGATTGTAACAACCTGCAATTTCTGAACCAATTTAGAAATTTTATTTTGGCAATTTTAATGGATTTTGGATATTTAAAATAATTTATTTTACATAATAATGACTAAAAATTTATTTAAATCGAAGTTAAAACGAAAATATTTTATTTGATTATATAAGGAGTTAGAAATAGCACGGTAGTTTGCAAATTTGAATTTGAACTTTGACTGACTGTATAGGATGCAAAATTAATCGAATTTTGGTGAAACCAAAAATATTTAAACCTATTTAAAATTATTTTTCTAATGAATCCAAAAAATTGAAATTTCATTGCGGGAATCAAAAGTAATGCCCAGTTTAAATTTCGGAATACTCGCTATAGAATTTATATATATATATATATATATATATATTAAAAATAGCCATTTTCAAACGACCTCCGTTTTAAATGAAACCACTTTTGTTGGAACCGGAATGTCAAATTATTGCTAGGTTTCAATTTTCATAATTTTTGAAATTAATATGTGAGCGTGGCAAAAGAAAACATGTTTTGTCAGTTTCAGTCAATTTGAATCGACCCGAAAATGGCCATTTTTCAAACGGTCTCGGAATTCGACTAAATTAGTCTTGTTAGATACGTATCTTCAAAATATAACTAGAAATAATTTTTCTAGAATTTTTAGAGTTAGTATGTGGCCCCGGTAATTTAAAATGTAAATATACATTGATTTATATTTTAAATTCTTAGAAAAACCTATCGAAACAGTCGAATTAGCTTACCGAACATGTTCCATTGTGTCCGGGATGGGGGTTATTAGATGGGGGCGACACTCGTTGGGTTTGATTTGGAGTTCGTGGTGTTAAACTGATGTTATTTGAATTAAAAGGAATTAAATAAATAAAATTAAAATAAAAAATACACGTATAAATACCGTATTGTATTCCGTATCCCACAAACCCTAATTCTAAACTAACAGCCGCCTTCAACTAAAATCAATGGCTGCGAAGCCATTTCATTCTCCTTCACTTCTCTTGTAATCTATAAAGAATTATCAGGACATTATAAACACAAAATTGTTCGTCTAGAGGAGCTCTATCATACCAACGGCGGTGATTATGTACAGTCACCGGGGGTGGCCGGATTTGGAGCAAGAAGGCGGCACGGTCGAGGTTAATCTAAGGGCTCTATAGGCGATCGGATTCGCCAAGGAGGGGCTGCGCGGGGACGTAGAGGAACGACGGAGGTCGTAGCAGGAGTTGATCAGGGTCCGGCAACAGGTAGAACTTGCGGTGGCCAACCCTAGGTTAGGAGGAGGGTGTGGTTTTCTTACTGAAGTAGAAGATGGATTAACAGAGGGAAGAAAGGTTAATCACTAATTAAGAAAGACATTACCTTTAAAATATAAAAAAAGACATTGTTTTACAAATCAAATTAACACTGTTTTACAAATCAAATTAACATTGCTTTACAAATAAAATTAACACCATTTTGCAAATAAAATTAAACATTGTTTTCAAGTAAGATTCATATTGTTTCCAAATAAGATTAACATTGTTTTTCAAATGAAATGTCACTGTTTTGATAAATAAAATAAACATTGTTTTGAATAATAAGATAAACATTGCATTCAAAGTCATTGTTTTTAAATATAAAATAACTTTAAATAAAAGTCCTTGTTTGTAAATAAGAATTGCATTGTTTTGCAAATAAAATTAGCATTTGTTTAGAAATAAAAACGAACTTTGTTTTGAAATGAACATATCACTGTTTGAAACAAACATATCATTATTTTGAAAATTAAACACATCATTGTTTAGAAATTAAAAATATACTTTGTTTGAAAAGTAAAATTAACATTGTTTTGATATAAAAAAATTAACATTTGGTTTTGAAACAAAGACACAACTATTCTTTGTAAATCCAATATATAACATAGTTTTGTAAAATCAAAATAACATGATTTGTAAAATATAAAAATAACACTTCTTTGTAAAGCAAAAAGAACATAGTTTTAGAGATGAAAATATACATTGTTTTAGAGATCAAAATTTACATTGTTTTGGAAAAAAGAAAAGTCGCATTATTTCTAATATAAAATTTGCATTGTTTTTAACATGATTTTTATATAAATATAAGTAAATAAAAATCTGATTTTTACCATATATATATATATAGAACAGTATAAAAAAAATATGATTTTTGATGCAAACTATGTGGCACAGACTGCGATGGAACTGAATATAAGTAGAACAGAATCTGAATCGTCTGCTAAAGATTGACGAGTGGAAACCAAAGGTGAGAACTCCTCACTAAAATTTCTACATAGTTATTTATTTACTTTTATAATTGAAAAATATATAGAATTACCAGTTTAGATTTTAATCAGTTTAATCACTGTAAACACACTGTGCTTGATTAGATCACTTCCCTTGTCCAAAAACCATGGACGATTTATATTGTCTGCATTGTATGTTGTTTGTGATGTTGAAATGATTAAAAATAATGTTAACACAAATTTGGTAGCGGAAATTAGATTATAAATATTTGTTTATAATTTGAACAGTGAAATTTGATTAAATCTATTAACCAATATTCTGTGTAAATAATCTGTTATTGTTTGAAAACCCCACACGGGTCAGGGGATGATAATTTGTTCACATCTCCCTTGAATTTATTTATA
The DNA here is from genome assembly GCA_030737875.1 of Allium sativum. Lineage (NCBI taxonomy): Eukaryota > Viridiplantae > Streptophyta > Magnoliopsida > Asparagales > Amaryllidaceae > Allium > Allium sativum. The sequence goes on from CM060917.1 coordinate 12,486,863, forward strand.
TGTCAATCGATGGATTGACAGTCTGTGATGAGTGTTATTTATTTATTTTAATGCTCACATAGTTGAAAACTTCACTCTGGATGTGATTAGACTGTTTGATGATGGTTTATCATTATTGTTGCATTCATGCGATATATAAAATCAATATAATTGAAAATTATATGGTAATTGATTGGGTCACATTACGATTCAGAATATAAAGAATATTTTAAAATAAAATGTTTAAATAATAAAAATTCACATTTTTATTGTATGAATAAAAACATAAAATAATTATTTATTAAATTTTATTTTTGTATATTAGAAACGTCATCTTGAAAATGTAAAATAACATTATATTGTAAAAGGTACATTTTAGAATCAAATAACATTTTAGAATGAAATAGTACATTTTAGAATAAAATAACATTTTAGTGTTAAAAAGGCATTTTAGAAATAAAATTAACATCTATGTTGAAATAAATATTTGAAACCAAAATTAACATCTTTGATGAAATAGAATAATTGAAACCATTATATCATTATTTGTTGAAATGAAATAGTTAAAATAAAAATAACATTTTTGTTAAATAGATTTGTGTTAAAACAAAAATGTCAATTTTGTTGAGTTAGATTATTGTAAATAAAATGAAGTTAATACTTTTATTCATTTTGTTGAAATAGAATTGTCAGAAAAATATTAGAATCATTTCAATGTAAAAGAGTCATTTTAACGAAATTGAACATTTATTATGTATACAATGTAAAAGAAACAATTATATGAAAAAGAATCATTTATATGGAAAGGGTCATTTATATGAAAAGAACAATTTTATGAATAAGAAACATTTTTAATGTAAAGAGCATTTTTATATAAAAGAACATTTTAACGTAAGAGTTCATTTTAATATAAAGAACATTTTAAATAAAGAATATTTTAAAATAACGAATATTTTACAGTAATATTCAGCGTGGAATAAAAACATGATTTCGATGTTCATCTTTAGATGGACATAAAATATAAAAATATAAAGCCGAATTAAGTAGCAAACGTCGTCTTAACCCCAACGGGTTTATCGATCGATTTTATTCATTTAAAAAGGAATATCGAAAAGTGATTTAAAAATATAATATTTTAAAAATATTATCATTTTAATATGATGAAGATATAGAATGTTCAAGTTTTATTTGAGATTGAAAATGAAGTTAAATCGTTTTAAAACGAATTTATAAACGATTTACAAAATACGTTTTTAAACAGAAATCGACGATATATTATATATATTTATATAATAGCCTGAATAGAACGCGTCGCGCAGCGACTGTTCGTGAATTTCGACCATTAACTTCAAATAGATGTAACAGGAGATCTGACTGTCAGATTCTCCTAAAATCGGAATCGTTGGGTTCGTATCGAAAAGAGATTTCCAATGAATATTAGAGATTTGAAATCTAACGATTAGATTTGGAGATATGTCCAAATCAATTTCAGAAAAGATAGCTATGGATGTAGTTCGGTGGCCGTTGTTGGAAACCGACTATACGGACGATAATAAAATTATTAAAAATATGGAAAAATTATGTAAAATCATAATAAATGGTTTGGAAAGATTTTTGATGAAAAAAATCCAATTTTATAAAGATAAAAGTAAATTTTTATCGAAATGAACTGTTTAATGAACTAGTTATTAACTAGAATAATAATTTAATTATGTTAAGAAATAAATAAATTGGACTTTGAAAATCATTTTCAAAATAACCATAATTTTTTCAATATATATTTATATATATTGGAATGGATTTGAATGGAAATTTACTTCGGAATATTTCGATATTCGATTTCGTTATTATACGAATATTATGAGGAATTTGGAAGATATATTTATATCGTTATTCACAATACAATATTTCTTGGTTTCAGAATTTGATATTGAATATAAACCGATATAATTTCTATTCAAAACCTTATATTTAATATCGAATGGGATTTTGGGTTTGTCGTGGACGGTGTCTTTAAATAACACTTGTTCTTTAACCCAATTAACCGTGAAGAAATAATTTGGAAATTATAAATCTTTTATTAAGATTTAAATGAGAATTTTCCAAAAGGAAGTTTTCCAGTTTAATATATTAAATTGGAATTTAATGGAATTCGATTCGGTAACAATCGAGATGAGCTTCTGTGAATGAAGACCAATACTATATATGGAATTTAAAAGGCTTTACATTTATTCCATTTATATTATTAGTCTAATACGGGAATTTATATCGATTATTTAATATTATGATTTCCGTGTAGATTCCATTTTAATGGAAGGAGATTTGGGTTTATCGTGAACTGTGTTTTGCAAGACATTAGTTCCTTAACCCAGTTATTTATTTCTTAAAATTGGAATAATCATTAAGTAATGATTTTTGAGATTAAAACTGAAATAGAGTTTTAATGAATCTTTAATTAGATAAAAATGTCAATATTTTATTAAAAGAATATTCTGAATTGGAACGAGGCGTTGGATGTGTTTTTATAGCACTTGTTTATAAAGTACGCCCGTTATTCGAAAAGATCAGGTGAACCCATTCCGAATAATTGATACGGCGACTCACAATCGAAGAGATTGAAGACGGCGCAAGACTGACAATCCTCACATCAAATGGATGAGTTGCTACTGACGCCCATGATTGGAGTAGCTACCTTGAAGGGGCTGCAGTGGTAGCCATCCGGACGCACTGGTTGATTGTTCGGATATGTGAGGGCCTCTCTTCCGAGGTGCCTCCGGTTTCGTTTAGACCCAGAACAGACTTGTAAATGGATAGTATGTCTGACATTGTATTCCTTTATGCTGTATTCGTTTATCTCTGCTAAATATATATATATATATGTTGGTGGCAGAGAATTTATTCTCTTGCTTAACACCCTTCTCTGAGACATATGTGCTCAGTGGTTACATATATTAGCAGAAATCAATGGTATTGTATGGATTGACAATGTGGCATGCTAAGATGCATGTATCAAGTCTTTTGTTGAAAAGAAGGGCCTTGTGGATAATGATCAAAGCATAGCTTTAATTAGCATAGCTTTGTGTAGCGTTACTTCGCGAGCCTCACACCCCGGTATGATGGTGAACGATTTGTTTGATTAGTAGGTTTGACCAATATACTTTATCTATATATGGATTTGGTCGGCCGAGTTGTACTTGGTGTTGTCGCTCCACATCTTGAGATTTGGGATAGGGCCATTTCCCCCGATTCCCATATATAGGGATAGAGTAAGCGGTGTTTTCTCTCGCTGGGACGTAAGCCGCGACAATACTTGATTTCCCAAAAGTGCGGATGTGCATTACGGTGTTTTCTCTAGCTGGGACGTAAGCCGTGGAGTATTGCACTACGCGATAGATCTTTCAAATCAGGAGCCATCATGATGGAAATCCAGCTTTCCAATACGAGCTTTGCGGTTTTGATTGTAGAACTAGTATGGCGACATGATATATGGTACCCATGCCGTCTATGATTGATATATTTACTTTCGAAACTGATTTCTACACTATGCACTTATAGTAATATTAAAAGAGAAGTTCCGCGTATCAAGCATGTTTGGCTATTATAAGGTAAAACTCTATCATCTGGCTTGCGTTGCATTGTGTGATGGGACATGAGTCTTATAATAGCTTCATTTTTCCTAAAAGCATTGCGCTGTTTATTTTTGGTATTCTTGGGGTTAAACCCATTCCGTGTAATACGGTGTGGTCCCTTGATTTACCTAACTTTAAAATCAAATTAATAACTGTTTTGAGTTCTCATACCAGTCCCATGACTGACCTGGAGTTTCTTGTTCCTTCCTAAACTCTGGGGGCCCATATTTTCCATACGGGCAGTCAATAGTTTAGTTTTGCAGGTATTATCTTCACAGGATCCTGGTCTACAGCTGAAGTGATATTTGGAAAGCTCTGTGTCCGTGTATTTCTTTCAGTTGTATTTTGTATTATTTTTCCGCTGCTAATTATATGTAATTTAAATCTCTGATATTATTTGCTGTGTAATAATTATTTATACTCTGGAATACCCTTGTACTTTGATGCAATTGTTGTAACAACAATAAAATGTTCTTCTGTTTTGTGTTCTGATGTGTGTTGTTCTTAAAACAATCCGAGCTTTCCTTTACTGGGAAGTTTGGGTCGTCACATTGGGTATCAGAGTAAGGTTTACAGAGCTCGAAAATAATACACATTAGAACCGAACAAAAGAATTCATCAGAGATTGGATTAGTAATATCCAACGAGAATGACTCGTTAGAGATGGGATCAGCAGTATCCTAGAATGAGTCCAAAGAGTGTTATTTTTGAATTAAAAATAAAAACAAATTTAGTTTTGAAAATTTGAAATCTTATTATACGTATTTGAATATATTATTTTGTTTTATTTTGGACAATCAAGTATATAGAGATTTGGATATGCGCCTAGCTAGCGTGTATACGAAGTCTCAAATATACTGGGTAGATATATAATCACACTTTAGTCGCCCGGAGATGTTCTGATGGTGGTACGAAACTTCATCAGAATTTATGTTCGAGTTTCGAAAGGGGTATTTCTATATATTTCCTATTGGTTGGTGTGAGAACCGAAACTAGATAGGGTATATTACTGTGATTTGAACTAAAAATATGATTTTCGACTATATATAAAAATTATATATATTTGAAAAAGTTAATCACCTAATTGATTGTTAGTTGTGATGTTTGATAATTAGTTAAAATATTGGAATGATAATTAATTTAACTAATATGAGAAAGAATGATAAATTTAACAAAATCGAATTTAATATTGAACTGAATTGGAAATTTGATTAGAATTGGAAGTTGAGTTGGTTAGCTGAACAGTAAAGAAGGCAAATGCTACATTGGAAGAAAGAAAATACAACGCTTTAATTAAAAATTATGCGGTACCAGTTTTGTACATATAATAAACTCATCCAAAACATTCATCATCACATTCAAATCATCCTAAATATTCTACGTACCATACTGATTCTTCAAATATACCATATGTGCAACATATACAATCAAATAAATAATTTAAAAGTAAAATTCAACAATAAATAAGAAGAATAACATGACAAAATGACCCAAACTGATTAGCCTAAACTTCACGCAAACCGAGCTCTCCAAGAAAAGTTCTCTCCATCCCCAGTTCTATGGCAAAGAAGCTACTAACAGAGAGAGTTTCTCTTGAAGCTTAACAATCCGAGCCTGAAGTACAACAAAAATATAACAAGATACACTTTGCTCACACACCCTTTTTCTTAGTGCAGAAAAGAGCTTATTACATTATAGGACCTATTTAATCCAAACTAGAGAACAAATTAAATATACCTTGAACGATTTTGATCTACGAATCGAAGGATCAATTTGCAATGAATATAAGTATGTATTTTCTGCTGAGGCAAAATCTTCCATAGCCATGAAAGCATCGCCTTGGCATATATAACCACTTTAGAAAAAAATATCTCGAATAAATATATGCCAACAATCAATGCAATGCGGTACTATTCCAGCACCAAATATGTAAAATGCGAGGTTGAGTTACATCAATAAGTTATAGAGAAACATAAGTACATCAAGTAAGTCATAAGGAAACTTTTGTTTGTAACAAAAACACATTGGTCAAATCTTGCAGCAATACGGTGTTCAGTCAATTATAGTTCTTATAGAGGTTTCCTTTTGAAAAGAATACTATGAATTATAACTCCCAAAAGAGAAGATAAATAAACTCATAAAAATATGGTTATATGTCTATATGGTTGACAATTTACTTTTTGAGCAGCTGAGCCTCGAACGAACTCATAGACATCTTTAGCAACATGAACATTTATGAAGACTAAAGATCTAACAAAAAGGTTGAAAGACAACATGAATTTTAGTCTTTTACATTCCAACAGCTTATTTCGATTATAGTTATGTATTTGTAATATAACATTCGTAATCAAAATCCCCCCACAATGAGTATAAAGATCATAAGTTGATCATCTGTTGAATATCCACTTATCTATAATAAAAGGGAGCTAGCTTGAGATTACATATTTGTACCCTCTTTTGGGTTTGAACTACAGACATGTAATCATTATACTTTCCATCAAAGATGTTCTAAGTAATATAAGTTTTATTCTCGTTTTTTTGTTAAATAGTAACCACTTAATTCATTCATGTTTCAGGATATCTTGGTAACACCAAATCAAATTTCAAAGCTCATGGTGCACTTCCACAAGCTAAATTTTATGTACCAAACTTTGATAAAAGAAAGATCCACAAAAGTAGACCTTTATGTGAATAAAAAAAAGCAGCTTTTGCAAATCATCCATTATCACCTCATATAGCCCTTAAGAAGCCATAGTTGAGTGCTACTTACTTGAATTCTCATATAATACTAGGAGCTGCTTTAACGAGTGTAGTCATGTTGGTGCCAATTGCCATGAATTTTAGCCTTTTATGTGATGTATGATGGGGAAAAGTTGTGCTTTGAGTTCATGTATTTGAGATTTTAAATATTATGAAATTTCATAGCATTTGGCTCAAAACATGAGGGGACATTAAACTTTCCTCATGCCGCATAAATTATAACAGTTTGTTTAGCTCTATTTCATTTAATAATTAAAGTAGGCACCAAAAGTGATGCATTTTGACCAAACAAGTCTATGTTACATGTATTTGATGGCGTTGTTCGGATCTTGACCGGGTCTGAGCTTCCCAAACTCTGTGTTGTTTGGGAACTCTGCAAGGGTCTTCCTTTTCCATTTGCTTCCAATAGTTTAACCTCAAACCCTAATTTACGCATGAGAACGTCAGCTTAGCCTCCTCAGCTCTATCGTTGCTTGTTGTGCTGTTTTGTTGTCCCCGAGAAAAAAAGAAAAGCTATTGCGATGCTATTTGCTCTGCCAAAAATGACTAGTATAGTGTAAAAAATTTGGGTTATGGATGAAACGGTCTTGAGAATGAATCTTCTAAACACAATTACTCATTTTCAAATAAGCATAACATGCAGTTTGTACTAAGAGTAAAAGTAAAGGACTTACCTATAAATTCTCCCTTTTCAAGGGAAAGCAAAGGACAAAATGAAGCACATATACTATGCATGCAGGGAGCTAGTTTAAGTGTGCAAAGAAGAGTCAAATATCCCTGTATCTCCAAAGCAACACTATCTGTGAAGCTCGAATGAGTTGATGAACCAATATCACATAACAAAAATCCATGAAAGTTGATGTAATTGAAGGATAAAAACTTAAAAAAATAGTGGTTTCCATCTTGGGTGCATGCAAGAAGCACTGGACCTCATTTTACTAGAGAGAATGTACGATATTGTATTGTTGTGATAATAGATTTGCTTTTGCTACTTCTGTTTCCATGTGACCTTGATATTGACCCTATATGGGAGTTCACACTAATAGTATATATGCAACCCTATAAGTTCAAATTTAATTACAACACTAGCAATCATATATTGGGTCAGTTTTGAAAACCTCCATTTGATTCTCTCAAATCATCAATAAGCATATACATCTAAGTCACCTGCTGTTTCATTTCGTTTAATCAAACCGGTTCTTCATAGTTTGTATTACAATCAGTGTTTTAAATCTCATCCATTTCATCATAGATCTTACAAAGATTTCACTCTTACACTCGAATGAGACTAAACATTAAATATCATTCATCTCTTTGTTAAGACTCATCTTGTTTGAGATATTTAACATTGATCGAAAATTGAAAAAGGATGTCCACCGGGTTCTTGTTCGAAATATACTTTTTATAGAATACAAACAGAATGATCCTACAATTCAAAATTAAATATTTCATTTAATCCTATTCATTTACCTTTTATCTAGGTAGATCACGACAAATGACTAGCTCTGACACCAAGAACATGCTTCTGCAACTTCTACGGCATCGGAATAAGAAAAACAACGGTTTTTCCTAAAGTATACTTGAGAATCGTTTAGCTAAAACCATTGTGCCTGCTTTTCAAATTTTAACCTTATCCTGCCTGTAGTTGGAGAATCACGATTTGAATCGTCATCGTCGGGAGATCGTCGTCGTTCGCCCGACGCTCGTTGATTGCACAATTCGGTTTCGTGATTACCAAATTTGCAGATTGTGAATTTTTTTCTCCGAGTGCCCTAATTTATGGCAGAAGAACAACGGGAAGAACGAAAGACAAAAAATGACCAGATTGGTGACATTAGGGCAAATCAGACTTTCCATTACCTAGAGTAATACAGATGAGGAACAGTAGGTGATTTTGTGAGAACAAAATGAAAAGCATAGTGGGGACGAAAACATTAGCGGGAAATAAAGGAAGGGTAACGTGGATTGATCAACATGGATTGACAGCTGTGATTTTTTGTTTATGAGGGCATGGATTGATGAAGTGTACTTTTAACTTGTGTAATGCAACGCTTCTAACTAGTTTGCACGTCACAACACTAGAATTCCCACCACAATAGTGTATTCACATCTAATGCAACAACTTATGAATATTGTTGTAGAAGATCAAAGAAAGCATAGCTTTTGCAACACTTTTTTGCAACGCACACATATTAGTGTCGAATATGCCCACTTATGGTGTAGTGACATAGACATAGCCCACCAGTTTAGTTACAATTAGTTTTAAATCGTTGTTTGATGCCACCATCTAATGACTTTCCCATTGACTAAGTTACATCAAGGTTCGGCTTTGAGCCCCGATATTTTTGCATTAGTGATGGGTGAAATCACAAAAGGTATACAATAGGAGATTCCTTGGTGTATGCTCTTTACTGATGATGTTGTGCTGAATGATGAGAGTAAAATATGAGTTAATAGACAATTGGAGTTGTGGAAGGAGACCTTAGAATCGAAGGGTTTGAAGCTTAGCATGACTAAAACTGAGTATATGAAGTGTAAGTTCAGTGGTGTCTGGTCAGATGACAGAGAGATCTCCCTGACCAGTCGACTAGTACCTAAGAAGGAATCCTTTCGATATTTTTGATCTATTTTGCAATTTGATGGGGAGATTGATAGAGATGTTAGTTTTAGAATTCACGCAGGATTTGTGAAGTGTCGACCAGCATATGGCATTCTCTGTAATAGGAAGATTGCTCAGAAGCGTAAAGGAAAGTTCTATAGAACAACAATCATGCCCACGATGTTAAATGGTATGGAATGTTGGACTACTAAAATGTAACATGTCTAGACCATAAGTGTAGTAGATTTGCGTATGCTGCGTTGGAGCTGTGGGCATACCAGACGAGATTGGATTAAAATGATGGGTCAAACTTGGAGTTGCACTTATTGAAGAGAAGTTAGTCTAACACCGCATGAGATGGTTCATACATCTCCAATGAAGAACGCATGATGCAACTGTGCGCGTTGGTATTATAGGCCGCGCCGAAGGCCCAAAGAGAGGTAGGGGTCGACCTAAAATGACATGGGAGGAGATAATAAAAAGAGATTTAAGAAATTGGAGTATGTCTGAAGAACTAGTATCGAATATGAGTGCAAGGAAGTTAACAATCCGTGTACTAGAACCTTAGGTTTTCAATTTTTTTGCCACATTACAACTACTTTTATTTCTATTTAATTATTCTGAACTTTATTTTTACTTCTACTGAAGCTTTTAACTCATTTTTTTTGTTCCATTTCTAGCCAACCCCAACTTATTTGGGATTTATAGATTTGTTGTTGTAGTTGTTGTTGTTTGATGCATCCATCTACAAAGATTAATAATTGAACTGCGTTAAGTAAACAAAAAGTAAAAACATTAATATTTGTCAACTAATATTATATGTCATCTATAAATTCTATAGTGTAATCTAACAAATTATAAACAACTAATCATTTATTACTCCCCTTCCACTTGTTGATAACAATTTATGATCTTACCATATGCCAATAAATGTTCTCAATTGTTCTTTGAACCTGAAGTTTACAACTTAAAACCTCAAAAGTTGTTAGAAACGACTAAAACACTTTGTGTGTGCACTTTGACCAGTCACCATTATATTTTTCATGTAACTGAGAATACTGAATCATATTCTCTAATCATGTTGGTTCTTATTAGCATGCACTCCATACTTTTTTTCTATGTTGCATGGCCGATACCAATAAACGATTTATCTAATCATTGAGGTTGAAAATGCATGTCAGTTTCTAATTAATTTCATGATTATTTATTTCAAAGTGGTTGTTAATGAACTCTAATATATCCACATTAGTTACTTCCATAAATGTTAACACTATTTCAATCACGTAGCACAAACTGGTGATAATTTTATATTGGCTTCACAAGTAATTTAGATTTTTAATATTGTTGATCCTAAAGAGGTAGATTGGATTGTTATGGATAGAACAATGTGGAGAGATTATTATGACATAATGGAAGACAATAATGGATTTCACATGACGATTATTATTTAGCACCTAATCTTGATGATCCCAATTTGAACAATCAGGAATTACAAATAAGAAAATGATGGATTCGACATAGATGTTAGACGATTACTATTTAGCACCCAATCTTGATGATCCCAATCATTTCTTGTTCTTTTTATTTTTGTTTATTTTATCACATTCTAGGATATACATTAGTGCATAGTCCTACAGGCTTACATCTATTATGTTGAACCTATGGGAACTAAAATGAAAAGAATAGATTATTTAATACAATTTGATTAGAAGATATATGAAATAATCTTCATTGCTATATCGTTTGTTATTTTTAGGTTCATTAAGAAGAAACGGGCGTGGCTATAACGAACCCAAATAGGGTAAGAGCACTTGTAACAGTGGCAACGTTAGGGAAACGGGGGAGAATTCTCGTTTTTTCCCCTCCCCGGGCTGCAGCAGCCAAAATTTGCGTGTGGGGAAGGAGGAGAAGTGGGAACTCCCAACAATTTTTTTGAGTGGGTATCCCGAAACGATAAATTGAAAACTGTTTAGGGCCAAGTAGGCCCAAAAAAAAGGAGAAAAATCGTTAAATGAGAAACTGTTTTCCATTTAACGTTTTTCCTTTTTTTTTTTTCTTTCCCCACCCACTGCTGGACGAGTGAGAATTTCTCACTCTTTTTTCCCTTCCCCTTGTGTTTTCCCCTTCTATTGCTAGGCAAAACGAATATTGAATTCATAAAAGGCAGACTATTTATTGTTCCAAAGGATGCCGGCTAGTTAGGCAAAACGAATATTGAATTCATATCAGTATGTTAATTTTTTAAAATTGAAATAAATGTTAAAATAGAATGTTAGCCGTCTCTTTTAGTCACTTGCATTACATGTTGCTACTTGCTTTCATTTTGCAATGTTAGCCAGGTTAGAGAGGTTTGTTAGTTGTGATAAGCATTGGTTAACGTGTATGGCACCATGATATGTTACAGTTTCTTCTACCTTTCCAAAGTTCACTCTTGTTCTTTAAAATCCATGTGTAAGTTCTGGGCATCCAAATGCTCTATTAAATCCGAGTCAACCTGTTGAATTTTGATACAAAGGATCCATGCAAGTTGTTCCATAACACTACATGCTACATTTGTTGTCACTTTTAGGCATATATTTATAATAGAAACATTAGAAAATATGCAAATAAAATTATTGTAGCAGAATTTTTGACTTCTATTATTTTTGCTAGTTGTGCATGAAACCATTGCTGGATTAATATTCAGCCTTCTTGTTTGTGTATTATTTTCTTGTTTGTACATTATTTCTCAGTTAAAAATAGAGCATTGTTTTCTATTTATCAATATCATTCTTATTTAGGAGATCTGGCCTGCATAATTTCGTAGCTGCATAAATATTCAGCCTTCTTATTTGTATATTAGTTTCTTGTTTTTCTATTATCTTGTCAACTAAAATTAGAGCATTGTTTTCTGTATAGTCAGTCTGTTTTCCAAACTAGCCTGCACGTATTAAACAATTACGCATAATTTCCTCGCATTTGCTTCTAATTTGCCATTTGTATATATTCCCTCTAAAATTTTAGTTATAAGTTACACATTTGTTTTCTATTTTAAGGATACTATTGATTGGCAATGCCGAAGATATCCCTCATATCCCTACAATTCAATATACATTGTTAAAAAGTTTGTCCCAAAGGATAAGGAATAGTAGATCCAACTTGAAAAAAATTACACTCCATATATGGGATCGTCATCACATTTTGTATGTGCAGGTGATCGTGTGGATGATGAACAATAGGGGAAAATGGTTAACCATTGGACAACGATCTTGGAAATAAAGTAAGCTTCATATGTTTCAAATTCTTTCTTTATAGTCCTATGCATATTGTTATTTATCCATTGTTTCTTTGTGTTACCAATCAATATTGTAAAATTTTACAGTCAATAGGTCAAAGTTAAAGAAATAATGTGAATTGTAAGAAGTTGAAGACGAGCCATACGCGTTATTCAGTGAGCTTAGTGAGACACAGAGTAAATTTTGTAAGGTCTCATACTTCCATTTTTGTATTAGTTTCACATTCCTTGCAAATATTATTTAATTCTTTTATGCTGTACACATTTTACAAGATTAATTCTAAATCACCGATAAATATATTGTTGAACAGATAACTACATAATTATGCACATTTGAAAAGAAAAAAAGTTTGAAAAGTGATCCACATGGAATAATTTTGCACGTATCAATTTGCATATGTCACTTGGTTGAATATCTGCTGGCATTTTGTGTGTGTAGAATGTTTTAATGTCAGTTTCTCTGCCTATTTCCAGTGCTAGCTCCAAAAATATGGCGAAAGGGGTTTTCCCTAGATGGGGAAAAACCCAAAAAAAATGTAGAAAAATTGATGGCTTATAGGATCAATCACCCAACCTCTGGCTCATCAAGAGGCCAAACATGTAACCAACCTAGCCATATACTACTTCATTACAACATTTCTTCTCTATATAATTATACCTTTCTGGCTCCACTGTTAATAGCCCACCACCACCCACCCCGCCGGTTGCCCCGTCGAGGGGTGTTTCCCCAGGCGGCAGTCTGCTCCGACTACCCCTGGAGCCGGCTCTATCTATTTCATCATTATGTTCATTGCTTATGCATTCATCTTCTTTTTCTTGGTTTAGTTTATTTGTATTATTATCGGTTGAATTTATTATTGCTATATTTTCGTGAATATCAAGGAGGTCATGTTGTGCATGCGCTTTTAAATTAGACGTTGACTGTTCCAGGAGGGTAGGCTTTGGGTGGCAATCGTAATGATCGATGAAAAGGCTCTTTATATGTCTGATTAAATTAATATCTTCACCAACCTATTGGATATCCCTTTTTTCCACTGGGTCATTTCAAACATGTATAATATTTACCACGTATCAGGTTTGAAAATAAAAAAACCATGTCTGTGGACACAGGGCATGTATATAAGCTTGTTGTATTTTTAGTTTATCAATATTATAATATTACTGATAGTTCTTGATATCCTGTTGTTGGTATTTAAGTGCATTTCAATTAGCTAAAGGAGTTAATGGGTATGTTTGAAAGGTGGGTTTGAGTTTAATACACATGTTATTAGTGTGCTTGTGAGTTCTTATGGAATTGCTCGGATTCAGCTTACCAAGTTTCCAGTAAAATATTGAAAGTTGATTTAGTAACCTGCTCATGTTATACGGAAGTTTAATTTTCATTTCTTATAAACCTAATATAAGGTTGATAAATCATTTTTAACTTTTGCAGAAAATGATGCGTGAATGTTCTCAACAAGTAATGTTATAAGATGGGCGAGCTGTTGCTGCAACTGGTAAAGGTGGATCATACAAATTTCTTGGAGAGTTTCAGTTTACATCTTTGTGCAAGAGAGTTTGACATGTTCTGGTTGAAGCTACAGAGTCTTGCATTGTTATTTGATCTCTCATTTCCAGTTCATGTATAAATATATAGTAGTATAACATAAAAATTTATGTGCTTGGACAATGTTGATTTTCCCTGTTCTAGCGGTAATAAAAATTATGTTGATGCGTTGAAGCTTATTGTATTGGTTTCTTTTTTATATGGAGCAAAGGAAGAAATGTAAAAATTGATCAAAATCTTTACATTTTCAATTGGGGCCGCCAATATTTATCTAATAGGGGAACTCATACAAGCCTCAATTTTGTATTAATTTACTGACTCTTAGGCAATAACAGGAACACGTCTATCTGCCCCTATTTCTTTTCAGATTATTGACAATAACATCAAGCGCCCCTATTATATTCATATTCCAACGCATGCACTTCAGCAATAGTGGCATTTATAATTGCGAATCTACCTCTAATATGTACTAAGGACACATCATTTAAAGGCTATATTTTTATTGCCTCTCATTCCTTTAGGGGGCATTCTTAAGTGGTACTTTGTCCCTATTTATTTTGTCAAAGGTAAACGATTTTGCCTCTAGTTCATTAATATTAAGTAGTGCTCAAACTACTTTGAATAATAGGAAATTACAATAATCCCAACATGGGATCAATTCTAAGATTGATGTGACGCAAGAAACCCTAAATAACATTGCAAGGGAACTCAAAGATATGACATTGCAGCAATCAAACCCTAGGGCCCCTTACATACCACCTTCCTAACGACTACAACCATGGAAGAATTAAGAAATGTCCACCTTAGCATCTCCTATTCATGCACAACCAGAAAATAATACCATTGCTTCCAATAGAAATACTCCACATGTTCCTTTCAATTCGCAAAACTCACCCAGGCTACTACAGAATACAGTCATCAAATTGGACTTCCCCACATGCATTGGAAATGAAGAAGTCATCGAATGGCTAAACCAGGTGGAACCCTTGTTTCAATATCATCATAAACCCGAAATGAATGGGTACCTATTTGTTTATTTCATTTGAGGTAGGATGCAAGAAAATGGTATAGTCAGGAATTTTGAAACTTGGAGCATATTTAAAGATGAAATACTTGTAAGGTTTGCACCTGAAGAATTCTTAAAGCCCTATGGAGCTATTTCCAATCTGAAACAAACCACCATAGTAGTAGCCTATTTATCCCAGTTTGAGCATTTGCAAAGTACGTGTGATTCTTTACTTAATCAGTTCTTGTTTGGAAAATTTGTAGATGGACTTAAGGATGATATAATTTTGATGTACTCACATTACACCCTGTAGATTTCAAGGAAGCTGCTAGTTTAGCCAAGGTATTTGAGTGCAAAAGATTGAATAAAGGAAGGCCAAGTTTAGTAAGTCGAATAAATCTTTAGGTGGAAGAAAATCTGTCAAGAAAGACTTAACTATTAAAGAAGTTAATGTAAAAAATTTTGTTTCGGTTGTAAGGAAAAATGGCATACAGGTCATGGATGTAAAACTAAACAAATTTATAATATAGAAGGAGTTATGTCATTACAAAATGAAGACGCCGAAGGTAACAATGAGGAAATGCCAAATGGTGAAATTCAAGAATCTCAAGAGGTTGTATCCACTGCTATAAGCAAGGAAGAAGTGGAACAAAAATATGCCATTACCTTAAGTGATATGTGCGGCATTCCCACCCTTTCAACTATTAATGTTAGAGGCTATATCAAAAAGTAGTTGGTGGAAGTGCTAATTGATTCTTGTTCCACTCACAGTTTTCTCAATTAAGAATTATCCAAGAAACTTAACCTAAAGGTGCAAGAAACAAATAAATACTCGGTGCAAGTTGCTAATGGTGAAAAGATACATGGTAAAGGCATGTGTAAGGGAGTTTTGTTCATATGTTAGGGATGTGAAATGCCCATTGATCTATTGATAGTGCCATTAGCAGGTTGTAAAATCATATTGGGTGCACATTGGATGAAAGAACTAGGGGAGATATCCTTTAATTTCGCAAAATGCAGATCAAATTTCAGTGGAATGGGGCAGAATATTTATGGAATGGCATCAAGAGTGATAACAAGATTGTTGATAGAAAAAGCATATTAAAGGAAAGTACACAGTGTTAGGTTACCTTGCTTCTATGCTCGAGCGAAGTACATTGCCCTAATTTTGAAGACACTAGTGTTATCTTACCTGAAGTGCAACAGATACTAAATAATTTTCCTTCTGTCATTTCTGCAAACAAAGAACTGCCACCATCATGCAATTATGACCATAAAATACCCTTATTAAATGCTTCTAAACCAATATGTTTGAGACACTACATGCACCCTTATCACATCAAGAACAAGTTGGAGAAGTTGGATAAAGAAATGCTGGAAACTAGTGTTATCAGGCTAAGCACTAGAGAACACTCATCACCAGTATTGATGGTCAGAAAACAGACAGCACATGGAGAATGTGCATGGACTTTTGTGCACTCAACAAGCAAACAATAAATGACAAATATCATATTCCCTTAATATACGTTTTACTTGATGAATTGTATGGTTCTATTTATTTTACAAAACTAGATCTGAGATCAGGATATCATCAAATTGGTATGCACCCACACGATATACACAAACAAAATTCAAAACACACAAGGGAATTATGAATTTGTGGTCATGCCTCTTTATTTATCTAATGCACCCTCAACATTTCAAGCCCTTATGAATAAAATATTTAAACCATATTTACGTAAATTCTTGCTAGTTTTCTTTGATGATATACTAATCTATAGCCAGACTTTGTCTGAGCATATGCAACATATAACTTTTACTTTGCAGGTGCTTGAGGAGAATCACTTGGTGATAAAATTATCTAAATGCTCAGTTGCTCAAAAACAAGTCAACTACTTGGGGAATGGTATCACTAAAAATGGCATTGTTGTTGATCCAGATAAGATAAGGGCGGTGAAGGAATGACCACAGCCTTAAAATTTTGAAAGGACTAAGAGGATTTCTTGGTCTCACTGGATATTACAGGGAATTTATAAAGCATTATGGAATGATTGCAAAGCCTCTTACCAATCTTTTAAAGAAAAAATATTTTAACTGGAATGAACAAGCAACTGCATCATTTAATCAATTAAAGAATTGTTTACCCGCACCACCTGTCTTAAGTATGCGTGATTTTAGTAAAGAATTTATATTCGAATGCAATGCAAGCGGAGTGGGAATAAGAGCTGTTCAGATAAAAGAAGAAACTCCAATTGCGTACCTTATCCAGGCTCTGAATGGAAGAAATTTGACACTATCTACATATGAAAATGAATTTTTGGCAGTTTTGGTGGCTATAAAAAAATGGGCACAATATTTGTTGGGAAGAAGATTTATAATCTGAACAGACCATCAAGGCTTAAGGCATTTATTCACTCAAATAATTACTACAGGAATACAAGGGAGGTGGTTAGCCAAGCTGCACGATTTTGATTACAAGGTTGAATACAAGAAGGGAAGAGAAAACAAAGGCGTTGATTCCACATCCAAATTACCTGAAGCATAGAAAGCTGAAGTCATTAATAAGCATTGTCAAGCTATAACCACCATAGAAGGAAGCTGGCTGAAAGAGCTGACAGCAGAATGGAAATTCAGTAAAGTATCAAAATATGATGACCGTATTTCAAGGAGGTAAACTAAATGAAAAATATGAAATAGTTGATCAACTGCTGTATTATAAAGTGTAACGACCCAGATTGTTCGATCATTTAAATTTGAATATTAAATCTGTTTAAAATGTTATATCGGAAAATTAATGGATTTTTATATTGAATTCGTATATTAAAACGAAGTTTAAACGTTATAATTTATATTTAATATAAAACGAGCTCCTAATGGCATGGTAGTTCGTAATATTGAGTTTTGAACTTCAATTGAATATACAGGATCTGATTTAAGTCGGATCTCCTTGAAACAAGAAACGTTTAGATCTTGTTGATTATATTTTTTCAATGAAAGAGAAAAATACGAATTTCATGTTATAAATTGTTAATTATGTACAATACAAATTTTCAAATAGTCGCTATGGAAATCGTTTATAAACGATAACGTTTATTTAATCAATTTTATAAGGATTTCTACAAAATTTGAATACCATTTAACTCAAAAGTATTAATGTTGGGTTATAAATCCATATTGTTTTTATGTGAAGCTATATGATAATTTTATTTTGATATTTACAATAATAATAATTTATTATTTAGTAGAATTGTTCTGGAATTTAATTAACATTTTATTTATATTATATGAGCCTTCAGAAAGGCTATTTTGCAAACGGTCTCGATTTTCAATCAAATTAGTTCGTTCGAACTGTAACGTTAAATTATTGTAGGATTTCGATTTTCATATCGATCAGATTTAATGCTTGATCGTTAGAGTGGTAAACACCTAGGTTTTTATTTAATAGTTTATCGATTTAATTTGGTATTTAAGAATAACCAATTTTCTAACGAACTCCATTTTCAGCAAAATTAATTTTATTAAATCCTTAATGATTTGTTTTTGTAGTAATTCAATTTTTAAGATTAATTGGATTTATTTTATGATCATGCACAATTTAAATATGCGTCAATTCACGTATATGAATTATAAAGGAATTTTCGCACATGATCTCGGAATTCGACGAAATCTTTTCCATCATGTCCGAAATATTTTCTTATGTTAGATGTCAATTTTCAACTCGATCGGAGGTTGTTTGTAATGGTTTTTGCTTGTTACTTCGTAATGAAGTTTCGTTTATTATTAAAATTAGAATTTGGCCCCAATATATAAACCCATTGGTTAGTCAACACCCTAAGTTTTTTTACTGCGTGATCAACGAGAAAAAGGCCGCCATCTTCACGTATCAAGGATATATATCATTCAATCCTTTCTCACCAATTTTCTACAGACCCACGTATTAATACCCAATACTTCCTTCTACCAAATTGCTCTACTCATCGAGATCCAGGTAACTGGCAGTGGTGATCTTTTCTTAAGCAGCGAACTGATTGGATTTTGACTTGAAAGCCGCGACAGATCTTAGGGTTTCTGGAGCAATTGGGAAAGTCGAGTCAGGTGAGACTGATGGCGATGGGGTATAGAGGGGCGGTGAGTTTTGTAGTGCTGAACGATGGTATTTCGGTGGCTCGAATTGGATGCGGCGATCAGAGGTTCAGATCGTGAATTGAAGTCGAAACTGCTATTATCGCGAACTAGGACCAATGAAGAAGCAGTGTTAACCGAAGGTTTTCGATTGGTCGATTATCCAGTAAGCGAAAATAAATAAATTTAATTAGTTTAATTAATTTGATTAAGAAATTCTTTGTAATTAAATCCTGTTTTGGATAATACATGGCTGATCTGGGAACGATGCAAGAACAACGTGAAGAAAAAGTGATAATCGGCCTTGATTTTGGTGTTAACAGTATAATTAGTTCGTCAAATATCAAGTAATTAGTTTTAAATAAAATATGATTAAGATGTTAGTTAATTTAATTGAATCATGAACTAATCATAAGTATAATTCTTGTAGTTCAGCAGGCGTAGAGAGCAAGGAACGGAACAATATCGGCCCTAATGATTTGCTAAGCCTAAAGTAATTAGTTTAGATAATAATTAGTTAATTAAAAGTTAATTAGCTTTGAATTAAATCGTGAATACATATAATTATATAACCCTTGCATATATGGATAGAATTGGATCAAACAAGCTGTGCTGGAATTGTATTTTTGGAACACTACATTGTGGAACTATTTTGAACAGAGTTGGAGACAGCTGGAATTTCTAATTAAATTAAACGTATGTTTAATTTAACTAGAACTGAACCGCTTAACCGACAAATAAAATTCGGTAAGTATAAGTCACTCAGTTTGTCTCACTTGTATTTTATATAAGTCGGGTTTAATATTTCTGTGCTATGGTTGCTTATTGTTTGATAATTGATGGATGATATTTTATATATTGACTGAACCAATTAAATGAAACATTCATTTAACTTAATTAAACCCAAATCGTTAGTTTAACGATTGGAACCAATTGAGGTAGCTTACCTTATTGGTCACATTTATATTTATATAAACGTGTTAAATTAAATGGTTGCTATTAAATTATTATTATTGGATGTTTATAGAAATTTTTAGTTAATTTAAATTAAATGAGTTTATTTGAGGTAATGTATTTGAATGTAGGGAATGACAGGTTGGAGGGATCCAACTGGATTCTTTGTAGTAGTTGTTAAATTTTATTATATTATAATATATGTTGAATAATATGAAATTGTGATGCAAGGATTGACAGGTTGGAACTGGATTCCTCACTAATATCGATAATGTTTTTTAGTATGATTGGATGTGATTTATTTGATGTGAAATTGGTTAATATTTCACGGTTTGGTACTTTTAGTAGACATGCCTCTTTAGTGCCATTGAAAATAAAGGACTTTTGGAATCGATGTTAAATCGATTCTAAACGGTTTCAAATTATATTTATATTCATTTAATATATGATGTTTATCTTAAAAGTAACATCGAAGTTTATTTACGCTTTCTAATCATTTAAATCATAACTAATGGAGATTTCAAGGATATTATTAAATCAACAATTAAGATGTTCTATAATTGGTTGTACCAATGAATTTAAGTATAAGTGTCAGGTTAAGGGCCTTAAGTAGCATAAATGGAAATTTATAAGTTCTAAAATATTGAAATTAATTGGTGGGATTGTAAGTATACGAGAATTGAATATAAAAAATTTATAAAGGTTAAAAATTTGGCAAATAAAAGATGAAAGGCTTTTGAAGTGGAATCTGTAATATTTATTTATATAAGTTAAGCACAGCTATTTAATTAATTCTTATGAAATGATATATAAAATAAAATTGGAAATGATTATTGAGATTATAAAGGAATATAACCCGTTTAAAAATGGTAAAAAGGGAATATGATGTGGTTTTTAAGAAACTGGAACTTGTTGTACGTTGGTTCAGTTGAGTAACTTTCGAGTTATCAATCTGATGTTGGTTTCGCCCTTCAGGGTTGATACTGAGAGATTTGTAATAACCCTGGAATCGGAGCCAATTTAAATTTTTTATTTTGGCTATTTTAATGGATTTTGATTATTTAAAATGAATTATTTTAAATGATAACGACGAAAAGTTTATTTTCGACGAAGTTAAAACGAATAAATTTATTTTAATTATATAACGAGCCTGAAATGGCGCGGTAGTTTGAAATTTCGATTTCGAATTTCAAATGAATATACAGAATTTGTTTTAAGTCGGAATTGGACGAAACTAGAAATATCTAAATCTGTTAGACGATATCTTTCTATCGGATGTAAGAAACTGAGATTTCACTTTAGAAGTTGAAAGATATGTCCAGTTTAAAATTCAGAGAAGTCGCTGTGGAATTTATATATAATTAAATATATATAAAGGCCTTTGAAAATGGAAATTTTGCAAACGACCTCTGTTTTCGACGAAACCACTTTTGTTGGATCCGCGATGTCAAATTATTGCTAGATTCCAAACTTCATAATTTTCTGAATCAATATGTGAGCGTGGAGAAGGAAAACGCGTTTGACCAGTTTAAGTTGATTTTAATCAACTGGAAAATGACCATTTTTCAAACGGTCTCAGAATTTGATGAAATTAGTTTTGTTAAGACCGTATCGTCAATACGAAGCTAGAAAATATTTTTCGGGCATTTTTAGAGTTAATATGTGGCCCCAGTAAATTTAAATGTACGTTTAAAAGTGAATATATAGATTTATATTTTAATTAAAACGAAAACTGATCGAAATGGTCGAATTGGCTTGTGAAACATATCTCATTGTGTTCGGAATGAGGGTAATTAGCTAGGGACGACAGTCGGTGGGTTTGATTTGGGATTCGAAAGAAAATGTTACTTTTAGGAATTTAAAAATTAATTAAAATATATATATTATTATATAAGCGTTGACCCTGCCCCTTTTCCTCCTTCTCTTCCCCGTTATTACAGATCCCAAAAAAAAAAAAAAAAAAACCATCGCAGCCCCCACGTCGCGCCTTCCCTCGGAGCGCCGCCCCACCAGAGCCCGACCGCTGCCTCGATTGGATCGCCGTCGGCCGGACCCTCCTCCAGACCTCTGTTCTTTCTCTTCTTCCTACCCTTTTTTTTGCTTCCGCCGCTTGAAGAAACCCGCCACCGACAACCCACAGTCGCCGCCTCCCCCTAGCCCTCGAACCCCTACGCCGACATCAGCAACCGCTGCAGCCCCTCTGAAACCCCCTCACCTGATGAACAAAGTAAGTTTTGTTTATCTTTGTAATTAAAAATTTGATTTTCTTTATATGTATTAGTTTATAAAATCAGATTTTTCTTATACATGAATTAGTCAAAATAGGATCTTTCTTCGTGTAAAGGAGGGATTTTTAAAAGGGTGCGTTTTTTACAGGTCCCTATTAAGTTTTAAAATATAAAAAAAAACCGGTCGTGAAAAGAATAAGAATTACATCCCTGTTTTTGAACATCGCGTACTAAAATTCCAATATTAACCTTGTAAACCCTAAAACCCGTCATTCCAGGAAATATCATTTCAATAATAGCGGCGCACGAATAGGGCAGACGATCTATGAAGAAAATTAAAAATTTCCAGCTGATTTTCATATTTTGTATCTCGATCGACTGAAAAAGCATCAAATCGATGTCGATTTGTTCAGAAAAGTTCATCGATAAGGCGGAAACAAAGGTAAAAAATTGATTTAGTTATTTTTCTGTAAAACAACCGAAAATTTTATTATATTTTATATTCAAATATAGGTTAACATCGAATTGTTGCATAAATATATGATTACATACAAATATTCATGCAATTTTGGGTGAAAAAATGTTTTTTTTTTTTTTGGCAAGGCTTGAAATAATGTTTACGATTGTGAAAAAAATTCTTACAATCGCCTTTTTAAAGTTTGAAACTATCAGCAGAGTCGTGCAAATATCAGCAGATTTGTGCATAAATGTATGCATTTAATCACAATCTTTGCATGCAATTGTGCAACTATTATCTGAGTACTGAATAATTATATGCATTTAAACAATACTGTCGACTGCAATTGTGATTTTATTACATAATTGTTGCATAAGTCTATGCATGCAATTAGAATTGTTGCATATAATTCTGAAACTGTCTACACATTATTTGCAAATCTGATACTATTTGCATGTTTAGATGCAGATAATAAAAAATATTTCATACTTTTATGCACATATGTTGAAATAGTTGAACATGCATTTACACAAATAATAATTGCATACTTGTTCGCATGAATTCATAATATTTGCAAACTGGTATGCATAAAATATGATGAGTTGCATACTTTTTGCTGATTTCGTAAATATTACCATACTAATGCAAAAATTGAGAATGTTTGCATAATTCTATGCATGTTTTCATACTACATAGAATAATTCTAACAAACTGATTTTTTTTTTACTATTTCTGCAGCGAAAATTGTGAAATGTTTGTACTAGATATAAGGAAACAGAGAAGTGAGGACAAACAAGTTGACGAAGATGATGAAATATACAAGCCTGATTCTGTAAATCTACAACGAGCTGTGCTTAATGCTCAAATTCTAAGTTGGAAATTCCACAGTTGGACTGAATATAATGACCTAACACAGACATTCCTGCTATCAAACAAAAACAAACCTTCTGATTAAAATTATTAAAAATGGTGTGTAGATTTCTGTACAAATATGTTGACGATTTTCTGTATTCAAACTACTATTACCTTATTATGTATTTTCTGTACTGAATTACTGTGGAAGTTTATGTGCTGAATTTAGTTCTTCTATTCGTAAACGATATTATGAATTGTTGCTTTCTTGTATACAGTTATTCATAATAATTTCATGTTTAAATGCAAATATTGTTATATGTTATGCATATGTGAATTGACAAAATTTACAGGTTAATTTCAAGATTATAAAAAGGAAACTAAAATTCAAAGTTGAAAGAGGATATGCATTCACGTTGAACATTTGAATACTTGCATGCACACAATAATAATAATTGCATACTTGTATGCAAAAATTGAGAATACTCGTATACATTACCCAGTTATAAAGATACTTTCGTACCTGTATGTAACTACTACGAATTGTTTCGTACATGTATGCAGCAATGAAAAATACTACGGAAAAAGATACAAATATTCAGTATAATTGCATACATGTATGCAACTATACTGAATAATTGCATATGTATAAGCCTAAAAAAATAACTATAAAAATCACAGAATTTAACATTAAAATACTGAATTAAATTTAAAGGATAATGTAAATGCTCACAATAGTATACAATATAACTTTGTTTAAAAAAAATACACAAAAACATCTACTAGTCTTCTGAAGAACACGCCATCTTGTACGATCATCTTCCATTAAGTTTTTGAGTTGTTGACAATACAAAATCCAATTGTCTTCATCTTCTCTAGACACAAAAGCAATTGCTTCAGCGAAAAAACCTATGAAAAAAATAAAAAAATAATATGAAAAGAATAAAATAAACTACAAAACAAATAGTACAAAATAGATGTAAAACAAACACAAATAATTAATACACTACAGCGCAAATTTACAGTAAAATCACATTCATATATACAATCCTATTTTATTTTCACATTTTTATATAAATTTGCACACATGCATTCAGATTCTATCAATATTTGCATACATGAATGCACATAACTTTAACAGTTCTGTACATTCATAATAATTGCATTCAAGTATGAATATATCCAGATTAAATGCATACCTTTATGCAAATAATTCAATATTCAGAACAATTGTATGCATTTGTTTACAATTTCTGCACTATTGCATGCTAATATTAACCAAAAGAAGCATAATTAAAAGCATATATACAAAAGAATATTATATTGTTCAGATTACATTCTTTAACACATGCAAATATTCACCGATTATAATAATACATACACGCAATTTCCTGAATATATGCAAAACCCTAAACACCGCTTATAACAAAAGTTGCATATTTTTATGCAAATATTAACAAATTATGCATATTTGTATATACATATTCATAATTGACTTCAAGCAAGCAAAACATACTTCATATTTGCATAAAAGCATGCAGATATTGTCAATATATTCATACAAGCATGCATATGTTTAAAATATCTGCATAAAAAACATAGAAAAATTGTAAATAACTGCATACAAGCATGCACATATTGTCATAAATTGCATACAAGTATGGAAATATAAATGATTACTGGGTACAATCATGCAGACACATATATATACATGCAGATGGATAATTGAGAACGAACTGATTTTAAAAAATCAAAACATATAAATTACCTTAACGAGGACGGATCCATTTTAAAAAAAAAAAGCTCGATCAAAATATATCTCTGGAAAAACAGTCGATGAAATTGAATTTCATCTTGCATGAGTTCGACGTCCAGAACTTCAGGTAGAAGATGTCGCCGCCATGACAAAGAACGACGTCGAAGTCCATTTTTTTATCGCTGCAATCTGATCGTTACTTCTCTCTGCCAAGATCGTCCTGATTTGCTCCTAATCGCTCCTGTTTTGCTTCAATAGATGACGGCGTCGCCATGGAGAACGAAATATAGGTTTTCTAGAAATTAAAAAAAATACTAATTACGTAATGAGTAAATCCGACCTAGGTAATTACGGCGTGAATTAAAAAAAGGGCAGTTTTGTAAAAATATTAGCCGCTGTTTGAAATTAGGGATGTAATTTATATGTTTTGAAACAGGAGGATGTGAGGTTAATTAAGTTTCAAAATAGGGATGTGAGCCTAATATTCACTTTTTAAAATAGAAAAATATATGATTTTTATTTTTGTAGAGTAATAAAAATATAATTTTTATTATATTACTAGCAAGATAAAAAATATAAATTTTATCATGGAAGTAGCGGTGTAAAGGAGTGATTTTTACATATGTAACAAAGATATAAAAATACGATCTTTATATATAAAAATGTGATTTTTATATAGAGAATGACGAGAGAAAAATATAATTTTTATTGTATTACTAGCAAGATAAAAATGGAATTTTTATCTATACAGTAGCGGTATAAAAATGTGATTTTTATCCATATAGAGTGATTATAAAAATATGATTTTTATATAATAGAAATTATAAAAATGTGATTTTTAAATATGTAGTGATAAGATAAAAACGTGATTTTTATTTATAAGCATCATTGGTTAAAACTGGGTTTTTAACATGAACCGCGTGAAACAGATCTCGTGGGAAACACGGCGAAGATTTCATACATATGAAGAGTCGTGGCGTTTGGATTAGCTAATTGGTGAGAACTTCTCACTTTTAATTTATTTCTAGTTGAATTATATACTAGGATGCATACGGTGTTTAGTAGCACCCGACACCCGTCGTCCACAGACCATGGACGGCTTGTATGCTTGTTTGTTTGATTTTGATGTGTAGTTGATTGTGTGATGTGAAATGAAATAAAATATTTAAGTAGTTAAAACATATTTTATAGTTTAAAATATAATTTTTAATGTGAATGTGAATAAATAAATATAAACGAATCAGACGATTTGTTTATATACACTGATTTGAATGATATTGATTGGGACGATAAATTTTACACATTGCACAACTGCACAAATAAAATCTGTGTTTGATTGATTGAAACCCTACACGGGTATTGGGATGAGATTTGACGTACAATAATCCCGATTGTTTAGTTGTATGTCAATCGATGGATTGACAGACTGTGTAAGCGTTAATTAGTTATATTTAATACTTGTGCAGTTGTGTGGTGCACTCTGGATGATGGTTGATTATTTACCGTTGATATTGTATACATGTGTTGTAGAAAATCCATATAATTAACATTATATGGTAATTGATTGGGCCTCATTCCAATTTGGAAAATATAAAGAAAATTCATTTGTTGAATTGCAAAGAAAATTCATTTGTTGAATTGTAAAGAAAATTCATTTGTTGAATTGTAAAGATAATTCATTTGTTGAATTGTAAAGAAAAATTCATTTGTTGAATTGTAAGGAAAATTCATTTGTTGAATAGTAAGGAAATTCATGTGTTGAATAGGGGAAATATTCATTTGTTGAATAGAATAATGAAGTTATTGAAATATAAAAAGCCGTGTTGATTAGATTGACGCCATTTTGACGTGAACGGTATTTATATCGATTTTATTCACTTTTATAATGAATATAGAAAAGGAATTGATTTCAAAATACAACGTTTTGAAAATATTATCATTTGTATATCGATGATGTGGAATATTCAATTTTGATTAGAAATTGAATATGAAGTTGAAATTGTTTTGAAAACGAATTTAAAATGATTTATAAAATACGTTTTTAAAGGAAATCGACGAAATATATATATTATATATATATATATTATATATATAATGGTCTGAATAGAACGCGTCGCTCCGCGGCAGTTCGCGAATTTCGACCATTGACTTCGAATGGACATTACGGGAGATCCGACCGTCGGATTCTCCTAAAACCAGAATCGTTGGGTTCGTATCAAAAAGGGCTTTCTAACGAATATTAGAAATTAGAAAACTAACGGTTGGATTTGGAATTATGTCCAAATCAAATTTGGAAAAGGTCGCTGTACGTGCAGTTCGATGGCCATTGATGGAAATCGATTGTATGGGCCTTGATAGAAATAGTAAAAATTTGTGTAAAATCATAAGAAATGATTTGTGAAGAATTGGGATGAAAAACTCCATATTTGAAAAGATAAAAAAGGCTTTTTATCGAAATGAACTAGTTTTGAACTAGAATTATAACTCTATTTATTTTTAAAATAAATAAATTGGATTTGAAATGGTTTTGAAAATAACCAGAATTTCCAATAATTGAATTGGAATGGATTTGAATCGAAATTGTATTTGGGATATTTCGATGTTGGATTTTGTGATGATACAGATATTGTTATGGGAATTTGAAAGATATATTTATATCGTTATTTCGAATATAATATTTGTTGGTCGTAGAATTTGATATTAAATATAAGCTGATATATTTTCTATTCAGAGCCTTGTATTTAATATCAAATGTGATTTGGGTTTGTCGTGAATGGTATCTTCATTAACACTGTTCCTAAGCCCAGTTGAGAAAAAGATTAAATCTTTTTATTTAGATTTAATGAAGTGTACCAATTAAATAATATTTAATTGGAATTAAATTGGTATTGATTTTTGGGTTTATCGTGAACAGTGTTTTAAATAACACTTGTTTTTTAACCCGATAATTAATGGAATGTGATTTTGTGGGGTTGTCGTGAACGGTATCTTCAATAACTGTTCTTAGACCCAAAGGAGTTAAGAAAATCAGAAACTAACTGGAGATTAGTTAAGTTGAATGGTTTCTGGGATATTGATCTGATGTTGGTTTCGGCCTTCGGGGTTACTACTTAAGGAATTTCTCACTTGCTAATTTACGGTTAGGGACTAATTGAAATGTGATGTGATTTTGGGGTTTATCGTGAACCGTGTTTTAAATGACATTGGTTCTTTAACCCAGTTAAAGATTAAAACTAAGTTGAGTTTCAATGAATCTTTAATTAGATTGAAATGATCGAGAATGGAGTATCACCAGTTTTGCCCCAGGCGATAGTTAAATCTTTAATTAGATTTGAACGTGAAATGGTAATTGAATTTTCCGATAACACTGTGGTGTTAGATATGAAGCACGACCAGTTTTACTTCATGGGATGAATAGGTTGGGATTGGGAAATAAAATAAATGATCACTTCGGTGTGGTTCGCTAATCCCGACTACTTTGAATTGATATTCAAAAGAAGATTAAAGAATAAATTTAAAAGAATTTATCTTTGATAAAATTAATGGGAACATTTCCCTAAGAAAGTGAAATTTAGACACTAACTATAGGTTAGCTAAGAAGAATGGCTTCCTGGGTATTGATCTGATGTTGGTTTCGGCCTTCGGGGTTAATGTTTGGGGAATTATTCTCTTGCTAATTTACGGTTAGTGACTGATGAATTGGAATGAGGCGTATGTTGTGTTTGTGTAACACTTTTTTATTATATACGCGAGTTATTCAGAAAGACCAGGTTTATCCCATTCTGAGTAACTGATTCGACGATGAGTCGAAGATGAAGACAGTGGTTGAAGACCGGAGGTCTTCACCTCGTTTCGGTGATTACTGATGATCTTGATTGGGATGTACACCCAAGAGGAGGGAATCAGTTGGTGATCGTCTAGACGTACTTGAAGATCGATGGATATGCAAGGAATAAGGTTCCTACGGTTTCGTTCAGACCCAGAACGGACTTGTAAATGGACTGTGTGTCTGACATTGGATATCATTCTGTGTGATTGATGGATATCGGTTGCATGGAGTGGTTTGCCTGTGTGGCATGCTAAGATGCAAATGATCAAGGCTCCTGTTGAAAAGCAGAGTCTTGTGGTTGATGATCAAAGCACAGCCCGTGTGGCATAGCTTTGTGTAACGTTGATTCGCGAGCCTCACACCCCGGTATGAACCAGAAACGGGAGAGGACTGCAGGGAGAACATGCGTTTCCTTCTAGCTAGGAGTTGTGTCAGTGTTTTTACACGGCCTGACATTTTACTTATGTGGATGATGGATAGCGAGGCGCCTTGGATATATCGGTCGTTCTCGAACCGATGGAGTCATTTGCTGGCTCATTTACGCCCCATAGGGTAGGGAGACGTAGTGTTCAGGATTTCGTCTAATCCACATCGGTGGACCGGCCCTGAAGATCCAAGGGTCGATGTGTTCTGATCCTGAGAAATGGGCTAGATTGTCTCGAATTCGGTAGAGGACAATCCCCTGCCTCGGTTCACAGATGGAAATCCAACTTCCAATACGTGATAATTCGGTTTTGATTGTAGAGCCTAATATGGCGACATAGTGGGATGGGGCATTCATGCCGTCTATGATTGATATTTATGATTGTATATAAAATCAGAAACTAACTGGAAACGGGCTAAGATGGGTGGTTTCCTGGGTATAGGTATGATGTTGGTTTCGGCCTTCAGGGTTAATACTTAGGGAATCGTTCTCTTACTAATTTACGGTTGGAGTCTGATTAAGAATCAAAAGATAAAATTTCACGTGTCAAGCATTCTTTGGCTGTTATAAGGTAAAACCCTATCCTCTGGCTTGCGTTGCAATGTGTGATGGAACCTGGGTCTTATAACAGCTTCATTGTTCTTTATTTAGCATTGCGCTGTTGTTTTATGCACTGGTATTCTTGGGAGGAAACCCGTTCCGTGTTATACGGCGTGGTCCCTTGATTTACCTAACTTTAAAATAAAGATTAATAACTGTTTTAATTCTCACACCAGTCCCATGACTGACCTGGAGTTTATTGTTTTAACCTAAACTCTGTGTGCCTTTATTTTGACACGGGCAGCTAGTAGTTTTGGTTTTGCAGATTTATATTCACAGGATCCAGATTTACAGCTGGGACGATACTCGGAAAGTTCTGTATCCGTGTATTACTTCTAGTTGTGTGTTGTATTATTTTTCCTCTGCGATGTATTTAAATGTAATTTAAATCTCTGATATTTTCTGTGTATTATTTATTCATACTATGTATATTCTTGTATTCTGATGGAATTGTTGTAATTAACAATGAAATGTTCTTCTGTTTGGGTTCTTTTGTGTGTTGTTCTCAAAGTATCCGCTCTTTCCTTACCGGGGAAGTTACGGGTCTTCACAGTGGTATTAGAGCTCTGGTTTACAGAGCTAGAGAACAAGACACATTAGAACCGTACGAAGGAATTCATCAGAAATTGGATTAGCAATATCCAATGGGAATGACTCGTTAGAGATAGGATCAGTAGTATCCAAGAACGAGTGTGAAGAGTATATTTTTAAAAATGAAAACAAGTTTTGTTTTGAAATTTAAATCATTTTATACGTATTTGAATATTTATTTGTATTGAATTTGGACAATCCAATATACAAAGATTTTGCATATACGCCTTGCAAACGTGTATTCGAAGTTTTAATGTACTGGATAGTTATAAAATCACACTCTAGTTGCCCGTTGTTAATTCTGGTGACGAGGCACCATCGCCAGTATTTATTTTCGAGTTTCGAAAGTGAGATTCTATATATTTCCAATTGACTGGTGTGAGAACCGAAACTAGATAGGGCCTATTGTTGTGACTTCCCATCAAAAATCTGATTTTTAGACTATATATCGAAGTTATGAATTTGAAAAGATAATCAACTAATTGATTGCTGGTTGTGTTGTTTAATTATTGGCTGATTAATTAAAATTATAACCATATAGCCATTTTGAACCAAATGGTAAATTATATTGAAAATTTATCGCATTTGCATGCATGTACATGTCCTTACATTGAACAGGTCATTGCAAAGAGGCTAGAGTAGAAGAATAAAATTGTTTGCCCGACAAATAGGTACATGTTTACCACAAATTACTGTTTTGTTTGGGTGATGATGATTTTATGAGCCGATTGGCTAGCCACTTGGCTTTTTCTTTTTCTTTTGGATTGAATAAGGCCATGGGAGGCTATATGAAATATCCCGAAGTCCCCGGTGCAGGGGTGGTTATGGCGAAATTTTTCGAAAATTTAGGGTGTTAGCCAAATTTTTGAAAAATTTGAAAAGTTCTTAGAAACTGAAAAGTTGAAGAACTTACGCCGTAATAAAAATAATGAAAGTTGAGTTGATTTGTTAAACAACTTTCGGCTTCGTTCCTTTTCGGGGACGAAAAGTTTTAAGTGGGGGAGATTGTAATAACCCGGAAATCCGAGCCAATTTAATTTTTTTATTTTGGCTATTTTAACAGATTTTGATTATTTAAAATGAATTATTTTAAATAATAATGACGACAAGTTTATTTTCGATGAAGTTAAAACGAATAAATTTATTTTAATTATATACGAGCCTGAAATGGCGCGGTAGTTTGAAATTTCGATTTCGAATTTCAAATGAATATACAGAATTCGTTTTAAGTCGGAATTGGATGAAACCAGAAATATCTAAATCTGTTAGACGATATCTTTCTATCGGATGTAAGAAACTGAGATTTCACTTTAGAAGTTGAAAGATATGTCCAGTTTAAAATTCAGAGAAGTCGCTGTGGAATTTATATATAATTTAATATATATAAAGGCCTTTGAAAATGGAAATTTTGCAAACGATCTCTGTTTTCGACGAAACCTCTTTTGTTGGATCCGTGATGTCAAAAAATTGCTAGATTCCGAAATTCATAATTTTCTGAATCAATATGTGAGCGTGGCGAAGGAAAACGCGTTTGACCAGTTTCAGTTGATTTTAATCGACTGGAAAATGGCCATTTTTCAAACGGTCTCAGAATTTGACGAAATTTGTTTTGTTAAGACCGTATCGTCAATACAAAGCTAGAAAATATTTTTCGGGAGTTTTTAGAGTTAATATGTGGCCCCGGTAAATTTAAATGTACGTTTAAAAGTGAATATATAGATTTATATTTTAATTAAAACGAAACTGATCGAAACAATCGAATTGGCTTGTGAAACATATCCCATTGTGTTCGGAATGGGGGTAATTAGCTAGGGACGACAGTCGGTGGGTTTGATTTGGGATTTGAAAGAAAAGGTTACTTTTAGGAATTTAAAAATTAATTAAAAAATATATATTATTATATAAGCGTTGACCCTGCTCCTTTTCCTCCTTCTCTTCCCCGCTATTAGAGATTCGAAAAAAAGAAAGAGAAAACCATCGCAGCCCTCACGTCGCGCCTCCCCTTGGAGCGCCGCCCCACCAGAGCCCGACCGCGTCGGCCGAACCCTCCCCCAGACCTCCGTTCCTTCTCTTCTTCCTACCCTTTTTTTTGCTTCCGCCATTTGAAGAAACCCGCCACCCACAACCCACAGCCGCCGCCTCCCCCTAGCCCTCGAACCCCTGCGTCGACATTAGCAACCGCCACAGCCCCTCTGAAACCCCATCACCTGATGAACAAAGTAAGTTTTATTTATCTTTGTAATTAAAAATTCGATTTTCTTTATATGTATTAGTTTATAAAATCAGATTTTTCTTATACATGAATTAGTCAAAATAGGATC
The DNA here is from genome assembly GCA_030737875.1 of Allium sativum. Classification (NCBI taxonomy): domain Eukaryota; kingdom Viridiplantae; phylum Streptophyta; class Magnoliopsida; order Asparagales; family Amaryllidaceae; genus Allium; species Allium sativum. The sequence continues at coordinate 12,519,790 of CM060917.1, forward strand.
TTTCTTCGTGTAAAGGAGGGATTTTTAAAATAGGAAAATATATGATTTTTATTTTTATTTTTGTAGAGTAATAAAAATATAATTTTTATTATATTACTAGCAAGATAAAAATATAAATTTTATCATGGAAGTAGCGGTGTAAAGGAGTTATTTTTACATATGTAGCAAAGATATAAAAATACGATCTTTATATATAAAAATGTGATTTTTATATAGAGAATGACAAGAGAAAAATATAAATTTTATTGTATTATTAGCAAGATAAAAATGGAATTTTTATCTATATAGTAGCAGTATAAAAATGTGATTTTTGTCCATGTAGAGTGATTATAAAAATATGATTTTTATATAATAGAAAATATAAAAATGTGATTTTTATATATGTAGTGTTAAGATAAAAACGTGATTTTTATTTATAAACATCATTGGTTAAAACTGTGTTTTTAACATGAACCGCGTGAAACAGATCTCGTGGGAAACACAGCGAAGATTTCCTACATATGAAGAGTCGTGGCGTTTGGATTAGCTAATTGGTGAGAACTTCTCACTTTTAATTTATTTCTAGTTGAATTATATACTAGGATGCAGACGGTGTTTAGTAGCACCCGACACCCGTCGTCCACAGACCATGGACGACTTGTATGCTTGTTTGTTTGATTTTGATATGTAGTTGATTGTGTGATGTGAAATGAAATAAAATATTTAAGTAGTTAAAAATATTTTATAGTTGAAAATATAATTTTTAACATGAATGTGAATAAATAAATATAAATGAATCGGACGATTTGTTTATATACACTGATTTGACTGATATTGATTGGGACGATAAATTTTACACATCGCCCAACTGCACAAATAAAATCTGTGTTTGATTGATTGAAACCCCACACGGGTATTGGGATGAGATTTGACGTACACTAATCCCGATTGTTTAGTTGTATGTCAATCGATGGATTGACAGATTGTGTAAGCGTTAATTAGTTATATTTAATGCTTGTACAGTTGTGTGGTGCACTCTGGATGATGGTTGATTTTTTACCGTTGATATTATCTACATGTGTTGTAGAAAATCCATATAATTAACATTATATGGTAATTGATTGGGCCTCATTCCAATTTGGAAAATATAAAGAAAATTCATTTGTTGAATTGTAAAGAATATTCATTTGTTGAATTGTAAAGATAATTCATTTGTTGAATTGTAAAGAAAAATTCATTTGTTGAATTGTAAGGAAAATTCATTTGTTGAATAGTAAGGAAATTCATGTGTTGAATAGGTAAAATATTCATTTGTTGAATAGAATATAATGAAGTTATTGAAATATAAAAAGCCGTGTTGATTAGATTGACGCCATTTTGACGTGAACGATATTTATATTTATTTTATTCATTTTTATAATGAATATAGAAAAGGAATTGATTTCAAAATACAACGTTTTGAAAATATTATCATTTGTATATCGATGATGTGGAATATTCAATTTTGATTAGAAATTGAATATGAAGTTGAAATCGTTTTGAAAACGAATTTAAAACGATTTATAAAATACATTTTAAAAGGAAATTGATGAAATATATATAATATATATTATATATATATAATGGCCTGAATAGAACGCGTCGCTGCGGCAGTTCGCGAATTTCGACCATTGACTTCCAATGGACATTACGGGAGATTCGACCGTCGGATTCTCCTAAAACAGGAACCGTTGGGTTCGTATCGAAAAGTGCTTTCTTACGAATATTAGAATTTAGAAATCTAACAGTTGGATTTGGAATTATGTCCAAATCAAATTTGGAAAAGGTCGCTGTAAGTGCAGTTCGATGGCCGTTGATGTAAATCGACTGTACGGGCCTTGATAAATTTATTAAAAATAGTAAAAATTTGTGTAAAATCATAAGAAATGATTTGTGAAGAATTAGGATGAAAAACTCCATATTTGAAAAGATAAAAACAGCTTTTTATCGAAATGAACTAGAATTATAACTCTATTTATTTTTAAAATAAATAAATTGGATTTGAAATGGTTTTGAAAATAACCAGAATTTCCAATAATTGAATTGGAATGGATTTGAATAGAAATTGTATTTGGGATATTTCGATGTTGGATTTCGTGATGATACAGATATTGTTATGGGTATTTGAAAGATATATTTATATCGTTATTTCCAATACGATATTTGTTGGTCGTAGAATTTGATATTGAATATAAGCCGATATATTTTCTATTCAGAGCCTTGTATTTAATATCAAATGTGATTTGGGTTTGTCGTGAATGGTGTCTTCATTAACACTGTTCTTAAGCCCAGTTGAGAAAAAGATTAAATCTTTTTATTTAGATTTAATGAAGTGTACCAATTAAATAATATTTAATTGGATTTAAATTGGTATTGATTTTTGGGTTTATCATGAACAGTGTTTTAAATAACACTTGTTCTTTAACCCGATAATTAATGGAATGTGATTTTGGGTTTTCGTGAACGGCATCTTCAATAACTGTTCTTAGACCCAAAGGAGTTAAGAAAATCAGAAACTAACTGGAGATTAGTTAAATTGAATGGTTTCTAGGGTATTGATCTGATGTTGGTTTGTCCTTCGGGGTTAATACTTAGGGAATTGCTCACTTGCTAATTTACGGTTAGGGACTGATTGAAATGTGATGTGATTTTGGGGTTTATCATGAACCGTGTTTGAAATAACATCGGTTCTTTAACCCAATTAAAGATTAAAACTAAGTGGAGTTTTAATGAATCTTTAATTAGATTGAAATGATCGAGAATGGAGTATCACCAGTTTTGCTCCAGGCGATAGTTAAATCTTTAATTAGATTTGAACGTGAAATGGTAATTGAATTTACCGATAACACTGTGGTGTTAGATATGTTGCACGACCAGTTTTACTTCATGGGATGAATAGGATGGGATTGGGAAATAAAATAAATGATCACTTCGGTGTGGTTCGCTAATCCCGACTAGTTTGAATTGATATTCAAAAGAAGATTAAAGAATAAATTTAAAAGAATTTATCTTTGATAAAATTAATGGGAACCTTTCCCTAAGAAAGTGAAATTTAGAAACTAACTATAGGTTAGCTAAGAAGAATGGCTTTATGGGTATTGATCTGATGTTGGTTTCGGCCTTCGGGGTTAATGTTTGGGGAATTATTCTCTTGCTAACTTACGGTTAGTGACTGATGAATTGGAATGAGGCGTATGTTGTGTTTGTGTAACACTTGTTTATTATATACGCGAGTTATTCAGAAAGACCGGGTTTATCCCATTCTGAATAACTGATTCGACGATGAGTCGAAGATGAAGATGGTGGTTGAAGACCGGAGGTCTTCACGTCGTTTGGGTGATTACTGATGATCTTGATTGGGATGTACACCCAAGAGGAGGGAATCAGTTGGTGATCGTCCAGACATACTTGGAGATCGATGGATATGCGAGGAATATGGTTCCTCCGGTTTCGTTCAGACCCAGAACGGACTTGTAAATGGACTGTGTGTCTGATATTGGATGTCATTCTGTGTGATTGATGGATATTGGTTGCATGGAGTGGTTTGCCTGTGTGGCATGGTAAGATGCAAATGATCAAGGCTCCTGTTGACAAGTAGAGTCTTGTGGTTGATGATAAAGCACAACCTGTGTGGCATAGCTTTGTGTAACATTGATTCCCGAGCCTCACACCCCAGTATGAACCAGAAACGGGAGAGGACTACAGGGAGAACATGTGTTTTTACACGGCCTGACATTTTACTTATGTGGATGATGGATAGCGAGGCGCCTCGGATATATCGGTCGTTCTCGAACCGATGGAGTCATTCGTTGGCTCATTTACGCCTCATAGGGCGGGAGATGTAGTGTTCAAGATTTCGTCTAATCCACATCGGTGGACCGGCCCTGAAGATCCAAGGGTCGATGCGTTCTGATCCTGAGACATGGGCTAGATTGTCTCGAGTTCGGTAGAGGACGATCCCTTGCCTCGGTTCACATATGGAAATCCAACTTCCAATACGTGATAATTCGGTTTTGATTGTACAACCTAATATGGCGACATAGTGGGATGGGGCACTCATGCCATCTATGATTGATATTTATGATTGTATATAAAATCAGAAACTAACTGGAAACGGGCTAAGATGGGTGGTTTCCTGGGTATTGGTCTGATGTTGGTTTCGGCCTTCGGGGTTAATACTTAGGGAATCGTTCTCTTACTAATTTACGGTTGGAGTCTGATTAAGAATCAAAAGATAAAATTTCATGTATCAAGCGTTCTTTGGCTGTTATAAGGTAAAACCCTATCCTCCGGCTTGCGTTGCATTGTGTGATGGGACCTGGGTCTTATAACAGCTTCATTGTTCTTTATTTAGCATTGCGCTGTTGTTTTATGCACTGGTATTCTTGGGAGGAAACCCGTTCCGTGTTATACGGCGTGGTCCCTTGATTTACCTAACTTTAAAATAAAGATTAATAACTGTTTTAGTTCTCACACCATTCCCATGATTGACCTGAAGTTTATTGTTTTAACCTAAACTCTGAGTGCCTTTATTTTGACATGGGCAGCTAGTAGTTTGGTTTTGCAGATTTATATTCACAGGATCCTGATTTGCAACTGGGACGATACTCGGAAAGCTCTTTATCCGTGTATTACTTCTAGTTGTGTGTTGTATTATTTTTCCGCTACGATGTATATAAATGTAATTTAAATCTCTGATATTTTCTGTGTATTATTTATTCATACTCTGTATATTCTTGTATTCTGATGGAATTATTGTAATTAACAATGAAATGTTCTTCTGTTTGCGTTCTTTTGTGTGTTGTTGTCAAAGTATCCGCTCTTTCCTTACCGGGGAAGTTACGGGTCTTCACAGATTTACTCACTTACCAATTTACGGTGAGTGTCTAATGAGTAAAAGTGAAATGATAATTGAATATTCTTACATATTTTCTTACATCTAATAAGAAAGGGAAGTGTGTTCTGAATTAGAAGTTTTAATAATTCATTAACGATTGGATAATTAAAGAGGATAAATGATGTTGGGTACCGAATTAGTAATTTTATTTTATTTTTATGGATGAATGGTTGTTTATTTGATAATTAAATAACCGACTATCAAATCTGGCCTATGCGATTGTCGGTATGGAAAGAACAGGATTGGAGTATTTTTGTAGACATCAATTAGTGATTTGATGGGTCTAACGATGTGACATTCAAAGTGAATGGTGGCCAGATGTTCTAAAAGAAAATCATAATCTCAAGCCTCACAACCGGGAAATGACGAAAATCGGGCAGGCAACATGGCTAAGTGGGTCGCTCCCAATTAGGGTGTATTGTCACCATCTAGAGAAATTTCATTATTGCTCTTCTTTTTGCTTTTGTATCTCTCAGGAACAGTTATGTTGCTAGCAACTGTAATGTAACAACCCGCCCGGAATTGGCCTAAATTTCAATCCAGAAAAGGCCCATCGAAACATAGAACCATTCCAAACGGGTCTTTGGTTCCTATAAGGCTTACATTTCCACTAAATAACAATAACATATGCTTCAAATGAAATTCTCACACAGCAGAAAGAGAAAGTATAATACCAAAAATAAGATGTACCATTTATTTCAATCACAGAAATATAGTCACAGCTATATTTATTCAATAGGTACGTCAAATAGTTCATTTTCATAAGATTCCAAAGAAGCGAAGCAATAACTGCCAATAATATCATAATAACTTTGTCTTCTCCATCGTCTTCAATCCTGACTTCATCCATGGCTTGACCCCATCTATTGACCTGTTGGATCTTAAGGAGAAGGGGTCAGAACAAATGTTCTGTGTGACTGGAATATAATGTTACTTAATGTCCATTCCCTATATTTTTAGTCTATTACATATGTCAAGGTATGTCTACGCGACACACAAGATTTCACATAAACGTAAATATCTAACCAATAGGGCGGATATCCGACTCAACCGCCCATTAGTGTCTTTAGGGTAAAGGCCCAACGAGGTGGCATTCTCGGTCACTTATGGCCCTATTAAAGGTGGATTTTTATAATTTCTTATAACCCTAAGGCTTACCCTAGCCCTTTAAGAACCCCATCCTAGTACGTTAACGTTCTAAAGTCTTATCTCTCATTTGTAATATGAGAAGTAGTATCGCGAACGTTACTACTTAACGGATATTACCCGGTAGGACACCTATGTCACTTAAGATTTTCGTTTGACAGTTGGTGAGCATGCGAGGGCCATATATGCTTTAATTACCAATATGTACCTAGTTGAGCCATTACAAGCTTCTAGAGGAAGTGGACAACCCCCGTGGATTACGTACTCTGTTAACCGTTTTATGCCTAACCACTTTTAAAGAAGAAGGACCCAAAGACTTACCTTAATACTAATAAGGGTGGGTCCCATGGCTTAGGTTCCTCTCCAAGGAATATACATTTGGAGGGATCCTAGTCCTAACCACTTAAGACCCAAATTAGATAAAAGGTGAGTAAGCCACTTAAAACCTCCTTAAGACATACTAACACTATCTGTTTTTACACATCAACTTATATATACAGTTATACACACACACTAGACCTCTCACATTAGTCCATATACTCGTAAATGCTGGATATGTCGGTCGGTTCCAGATAGGCTTCTACTACAAGTCGGTTTAACCTCGTGTCTACTGTACTAAGTTTATGAATGGCCCATGGCATCTAGACATCTCACATCAGTTGGGCCCACTTGTGGTTGCTGGATATGCTGGTCGGTTACGGGCAGGCTTCTACCCCAGTTGGCAACTAACCTCGTGTCTATGTGTCATACATACATACATACATACATACATATATATATATACATACATACATACATATATATAAGCCACTCTATATATGCGCACACACACAAGCAAACAAATATATATGTATATTTGTTAAAGGGGCATTTCAAATTCAAACTCTAAACTAATCGTATTTATTAAGCTAATATAACGTTATTTACGTTAAAATAATTAATATAATAATATCACCTAATTAATGTAATATTTGTATAAACGAGAGACATTCTAATCGGGACGACAATCGTCATTTATCAAAAATTAAGGCATACAAGTCTAAATCTATCCATATTTTATAGCTACAACATAACATGAAGGCATAATGAACATATAGCAAATAGCAGTAATGGAAAACATACACATACATATCAATTACAACTTATAACCTAGGCATATAGAAAAATATTTCAATATTAAACTAAAAGTAGAGTATTTCATACATTCAATACATATTTCACCCAGTCCACCCTTTTTGGGGTGTTATACACCCAAAAATGTTCGCATTTGACTTATTCCAATTTATGAATGCGTTTACACCCAAACAAGGATCCAAACCCAATTCAATTATGAAACAATTCAAATCCCAACCCTTTTAGGCCAAATCAAATGATAATAGCGGCGAATTGCATAAAATGTTGATAGTAATACAGTACTCATGTTTACCTTTATTTCAATATAAAAACCACAATTCTACAAAACCAATATTACATGATAATTTCCTACGTTATTACATAGTAGAAGATTTGGGGATTTTTATGGTTTATTACCGCATAACCAAATCTTCATAGGCATAATAATTCATATAGCAAACTGATAATAAGATGAATACGCCTTTAAGCCAAACTTGATTCCACTCACTACCAAGTGGAGATGTGACAAAAATCTCAAGATCTGCGCCGGTTCTCCACGTTCAAGCGAGCTCTTATTGATCTCCTAACAATATAAATATAAGAAGCATATAATTAGATTCTTACATGTATTGTTTGTACTAAATTCCAACTTCCTAAACATATATAAATTGAAATAGAGAGATATAGGAATGGAGGTAGAGAAGTAGAAGAATCTTTACCCTTTTTCTCTTTATTTTCCTATGGAATTCAGTAGCATGAAGGCAGAGGTTAATTAGGGTTTCTAGTGTGTTGTTTGAGAGGTTATTTATACTTGCTCGCGTGAGCAGGAGTCGTCGGATTAAATAAAAAAATTAATCCGAACCATCCATATAAACATAATCTCTTTAGAAAACTCTAATTACATAACCTTATTGGGTTGTTCATTTTTATTAATTACGTTCTTTATTTGCTTAATTGCTTGCCTTTTATTACCAATCCTTTTCCTTAAGTAACACATCCTTTGTCCCCTTGTCTTTATCTAATTATTTGGAATTCAAATCCACCTAAGAAAAAGTTATTGTTGTCAAAACATGTAGTTTATCCCTTAGATGTTATCAATTCGAACACGTACAATAACGCAATTAATTCTAATTACATCTTTCCATATATCAATTATCCTCTGTCCCCTTGATATTATCTTATCTCTAATTTCATTTTGAATTTACCTCTTTTTATTTATTTATTTTAAATTATTATTTGGACAATATATATAATATTCACATAATTTTATATAACACTGTCCAAATTCAACTGTTCATAACTTCTTCATACGTTAACTGTTTTCAGCATATTATATATGAAAACGGTGTAGAATTTCGCCATGAATCCAAATAATAGAGTTTAATAGCCAAATTCCTAAAGATGCAAAAATTCCATTTTCCAGCCATATCATTTAATTGCTTGTTTTAATTATTTAAGTTATTTGTTAATACTTACGAGATTTATGGGGTGTTACATTCTCCCCTCCTCCTAAAATAGATGTAACACCCTGAAATTTTAACAACATTAAAGTGGATAAATTAAAGAATAATTAATTTAATATTAAGAATTAAGGGAAAACGGACTCATTGTGTCCATCTTGAAACTCTGGTCAAGATAAACACCTGGTTTGCATAAAACAGATAATGTATGAAGAAGTTATGGGCGGTAGAAGTCTGGCGGAAAGAGCAAAAATTACCGGCGCACTTGACAAGTGCGCCAATGTATTTTTGCATTGGCGCACCTGTAAAGTGCGCCCATGTATGTTTTTGGGCACCCGGACCCAAGTGGGTGTCGACCCGTGGCCCGATTCACCCTAGGGCTGAGGTGGCATTCGAATTCTGGAGGCTGGCAGCTATAAATATATCTTCATTTCTCTTGTTTTCTCATATGAAAAACAATGGAGGCCAGATGCCGTCAGTGCTTGAACTGAATCTAACATTTTCTTCTTCTACAAATCAAGCGCCTCAAGTATAGATCTGAGATTCAAATTTTAGTTTTCTCTTTCTATTCTCATAGATCCGATCCTTGTGAGTATAGTTACTTTTAGGTTTAAATGATTAAAAGAAAACATTTTATGCCTATCATTTGGATATATACCTGTGATTAAATCATCTTGGATTTATCATATTTTGTGTCTAAAATATTCTATGGTTTGGATCTCAATATTTATCATATTAGATCTATTGTAAATTTTGAATCTATGACATCCTTGGATCTTAACTTGTACTATGCTAGATCTACTTCTATGGATCTAATTCAATTGTGATGTCATATTTACTATGCTAGATCTACTTCTATAGATCTAATACATTTGTGATGTCATATATGGGATCTTAACTTGTACTATGCTAAATCTACTTCTATATATCTAATTCATTTGTGATGTCATATTTGGGATCTTAACTTGTACTACGCTATATCTACTTCTATAGATCTAATACATTTGTGATGTCATATTTGGAATCTTAACTTGTACTATGCTAGATCTACTTCTATAGATCTAATTCACTTGTGATGACATGTTTGGGATCTTAACTTGTACTATGTTAGATCTATTTCTTTAGATCTAATCCTTTTGTGGTTAATTCATCATGTCACATATGCGGATCTTACCTTTTCTCTAAGTTTGTGGTTAATTTGGGATTATCAGTATATGGACAACAGAACGGTCGTTTAGATCTAGTTTTATCATTACACTTTTTACTAGATCTGTTTTTATGTCCACCTTAATTATCATATTGTGATTAATCAAGATATGTTATTATTGAACATATGAATTCTTATTTGGATCTGTTCATCCTAAGTATTGTATCTAGCTTTATCATTACCCTTTTTACTAGATATGTTTTTGTGTCCGCCTTATTATGCCTATTACTTGTCTATGCCAATATATATGTTCATATCACTTTTAGAATGATCACTGTTGTCATTTTTCCCCATCACCTTTCCCTTTTATTGTTCATGACTAGGCTATTTACTAGCCTAGATGCCGCCAAATATATGCGAATACGTTAGTTAGGGAACGGGGAAAAAATGTTAGAATTGGCATAGTTTAAATAATGTTTATATGAATTGGACATATAATTCAAAAGGAGGAAGTGGGGACATAATTACCTATAAAGACAGGTAAGAATTGGATAATATGGAATGTTTAATAATTACATTTAGAAATTGTAATTTCACTTCTGACACGAGGTTAAGTTGCATTAGTGGTGGAAGTCTGCCCGGATACGACCTGCATATCCAGCAGCCACTAATGTTGAACCTAATGTGGGAGGTCTAAGTGCGCAAATACGAGACGGGCTATGACACGAGGTTAGGCCCAACTGTGGAATAACACTGCCCGAACCCGACCGACATATCCAGCATCCACAAGTTGCTGGCCTAATGTGGGAGGTCTTGCCCATTGTAAACTATAAATGGACACGGTAATAAATTGGATTACTTAACATAATTAACCCATAAGGAATTGTATGAATATGAACTAAATTTAGGGTTAAGTAAAATTGATTGGATAGTGGATGGGTTAAGCAAATCTTGGGTAGGTGGGTAATATTAGTATATATAGGCCCACAAACTTAATTGTTAAATAAACATGATTGAATTAGTGGGAGGGTTAAATAAATCTTGGGTAGGTGGGTAATATTTACATATGGGCCCACAAACTTAAGCTGATAAGGTTATGTAATTGAAGACACCTTGTGGTATACGTAACCGGAGGGAATAATAAAGTTATGTAATTTAAGACACCTTTTAGGGTAAGCATAACTGACATAAATGAATAGGGATATGTAATTAAAGATACCTAGTGGTATACATAATCAGTGAAAACCTAATGGGGGATAAAAGACAAAGTGGAAAGCTTTTATCATATTGTGTGGGACCCATTTCAGTCAGTAACCCGGAGTAGGTATTAAACAAAGTACTTTGTACAAGGCAGAGAAGGGGCACACTTACAGACTAACTGTAAGAGATCCAAACGTGGAGGCGGTGTTGGCGACGCATTCCAACGGGGTCATGTGCATGCATGACTCCGCCTGCTCGGGAAGATAAGACGATGTGACATCAGTAGATATGGTTATGCACATCCGGGAAATGAAGAGTTGCCACTTTAGGGAATGATACACCCTACAGTGGGGCCATCATAGGGTATCTACGGAGTAGGGAGTCGATCGACTAGGGTAGTAAATAGGGTACATCTAGTCCTATCTGTTTCTGTGGGGCACATGTGTTTCTGTTGGGACTAGGGTTGTTATTATAATCGAGTAAGATTATAAAAGTGAAACGGTTATGTAAATAACCAATTAAGATTCATATAAGTGTTACGAATGAGTTAAATATGAAATTTAATCAAAATTGAAATTTAAACCTGAAAATTTGGAGAAGTGTTTGTAAAAGGACACGAATTAAATATACGTGAATTTTAAAATCCTGGGAGATTTTAAATTGTTTTACAAACATTGGGAATAATATTTTGAAAATGGATTTCAAAATAGAAGTGTTTAGACATGGTTTTGAAAAGTGATATAGTATTGAACTCACTTCGGTCGGTGGAAAATAATTCTGATGATGACTGCGCAACATCATCAGTGTTCATTTTTGAGTTTGTAAGTGACGGATTACTATCAAAGATTTTGTTTTTGAATTGTTTTGAGAAAAACAAGTTGGTTTGAATCCTAAAAAGGAAGTTTGATTTTTTAGAAAAACAAAGCTGTTTAAAACTCTTAGAAATAATTGTGTAATTTAAAACAAATTTAAATAGGAATTTGTAGAAGTAAATAGAAATTGAATAGAAAATCAGTTAAGTGGTAACTGAAGTTGAATTAGAATGACATCGAGACAAATTGGATTTGTGAGATTTGAATTTGAAATGTCATTAGATAGTGGAGTTAAGAATTTGGAATCGAGAATGAAACTCGAGTTTGAAATGATATTTGACTTGGGTATAAGCAAGTGATTTGGATAAATGGATTGGTTCGATATCGGTATTTGCAGAATTGATAACAGATGAAAGGACATAGTGATATGCCCAACAAAAAGGTACAAGTTTATATTTGATATAAGCATGAGATTTATGAGCCGAATTAGCAAGCCGCTTGGCTGTTTGATTTTCTTTTGGGTTGGAGAAGGCATAAAGAGGTGAGTTGGAGTTTGACCTATTGACCAGTACAAAGGAGGTGCTGGCGAAATTTTTCAGAAATTTCGGGTGTTAGAAAATTTTCAAGATTTTTGAAGATATTCATTAATAGAATTGAATTTATAATTTAATTAAAATTAAATTAGTCCAGTGGAAACTGAAGTGAGAAGTGAACAAATAAGTCTGGCCAGTCGATAGGGTTTGTTTTTAGCAATTTCGAGGACGAAATTATTTTAAGTGGGGAAGAATGTAACGACCCGTATTTTTCGGTCGAACAATTAATTAATTTAATTATTTTAAATAGTGGTTGGGTAATTTAAAGGTTTGTTTAATTAAACAATATTGAATATTTAATTAAAATAATAATTAAGTAATATATTTAATTCAGAAATAATCAGAATTAGTGGAATTCACAATATTGTGTGAACTGGACAATTCAAAGTATATAATTCAGTTTAGAGTTGAATTATAATAACAAATATATTATTTGAACGAAATTTGAACGTATAATTATATTATAATTAAAATCGAGCTTGAAATGGCGCGACAGTTCGTTATTTGGCGATTTGAACTTCAACTGAAGGTATAGGATTCGTTTTAAGTCGGATTTCTGTGAAACAAGAAACGTTCGGAGCTGGTGAAGTATATTTTTCTAGTGGAAGAGAAAAATCGATATTTCGTCGTGTAGATTTTGATTTATGTCCAAATCAAATTTTAGAAAAGTCGTTGTGGAATTCCTTTATAATTTAATTATATTTTAAAAAGGAATTTCATTATAAATCGAATATCGATTTATATCGGGATTTGAAATATCGAGTTAGAAATTCATATAGGAATATTGTGGAACTGAATAATATTAAAGTGTGAATATATACGGTAATATAAATTTATTTATATATAATTTATTTATATTTAAATATATTTATATATTTAAATGGGTTATTCAAAGCTTTAAAAATAGCCAGTTTTGCAAACGGAGTCGGAATTCGACGAAACTAATTTTGTTGGATCCGCAATATTAAATTATTGTTAGATTCCAAGTTTCGTGATTTTTAGAGTCACTGTACGAATTTTTAGAGTGAAAAACAGTCAGTATTTTGACCTTTAAAAATACGCAGTGTGAGCAAAAGGGGTCAGAATTCGACGAAACCAGTTTAGTTGGGCCCGTAATGTCGAACTATAGCTGCATGTCCAGTTTCGTGATTTTTTGGGTATCATATATGATTACAAGAATTTTAAACGATAATTAAACCAAAGATTGAATAGAAATTTTTTATTTCCACCCTATATGAGTACCCTTCCCTTACCTAACTTTCTAACCTAATCTCATTCATCGGTCAACACTTTTTCCGCCTCCAGTTTTATCCCAAACGAGAAAACCCAAACTCAAAAATTCAAAAGAAATGGAAATAAAATCCGATAAATTTATTTATGTATATGTTTGGATCTCAGTGAGTATTCTCTTCAATCCTATACCAAATTCGTTTGGTGTGATTTGGTTTTCTGAGTTCTCGAATTCACCAGCATGAGCCTAGGGTTTGGGGAATGACAGGATGTAAGCTTCGATTTGTGTTATTGGTATTAAATTCGGATTTGAGGAGGGAAAAGCGAGGTTGTACTCTAGTTTTTTTTGTGGAGAATGGAGAATATTTTGATCGATGGTTGTTGTAGCAGCATTATGGAAGTCCGACGCGGGTCGAGTGAGGAGGTAATGCGAGTTTGATCGTACTGGAGTTGGGGTCGAAGCGGCCGGGAGGAAGAGGACTTGATGGAGTTTTGCGGTAACGGCAGAAATACTGGAGCGGATTTCTTCGATTGTGGAAGAGGGAGTTTGTGGAGTGGAAGTTCTTGGTTTGAAAGGCTTCAGGAGTTTAAATGGGTGAAGGAGATGAATCCAAGGAATATCTGAGGTCAAGATGTAGGATCTGGGCAGAAGCATGAGAGTGGTGTAGCTCGTTGGGGTCTCCTGTAGAAGAAAACGAGTTTTGTTTTAGTTCGGTCATGTTGTATGTGCGTGAGTAGGTTTCAGCGAAAAATCGGGGAGAATAAGGAAAATTAAAAGGGAAGGATCCTTTTATTTTGAATGGGACAATAGAGAAGGGTAAAACCCAATGAACTTAGTTAACTTAGTTTAAATTTAATTCAGTATTTGTATAATAACCTGTAAATGCAATATCTTATGCATTCAATACCAGAATTTCACAAAGGGGCACCGACATGATCGTAGGGACGGGGACAACAACAGGGAACAGGGTTGGAGTGAATAGGAGATCATTACAAATTATGATAGAGTTTAACGTCTGATGTGAATCGACAATCGGTTATCGATATTTAACGATAAACCGCCAATGTGAGTAAAACTCACCAACTCTAAACAGTTCTATTTTTATAACGTATATTTAGAACTGATAAATGATGACTTATTTTTGTGTGTTAACTATTTGGTTGAATTGTTTGTGTATTGATTGAAATCATAGATAACGATATATATATATATATAAATCATTAATCGAATATTGATTCTGTTTAACCGAATATTTTATATTCGTATTGTTTAACATCTGTGATGCAGGGAAACAGGTTGGAGGGATCCAACAGGATTCCTCAATATTTATAATACTGTTTGTTTTCGTATATTGTGTTATATGATGTGGTGTATAATCTGTGATTTAATTAAAATGACACTGGTCCTGTTATTTGGTACTGTTGAATACCAAGAGAAATATTTGAATGAAAAAGGGGAATTTCAAACCGTGTATTGAAATAGAAGTGTAAAACGATTATTTACTTAGTAAGTAAATAGAAGTATAAAGAAAGATATTTACTTAGAAAGTAAGTAGAATTTATAAAGTGATATTTTTTTAAATAAATAGAATTAATAAAGGAATATTTGTTTATGAAATAAATAGAGTTATAAAGGAAATATTTATTTAAATAGAAGTATAAAAAGGAAATTGATGAGATATAATAAGGGTTAATCAAATTTGTTAGGACAAGTTAGTTAATCGAATTTATTAGGACAAGTTAGTTAATCGAATTAGTTAAGACAAGTTAGTTAATTGAATCAAGTTAAGTCGAGTTAATCGAATACGGTTGGTCTAGTCGAATTAATCGAAAGGAGTTAATCGAACATAGTTAATCAAAATGGAGTTAAACAAAAATTGGAAACTGACTAGAGATTAATAAGTTGAATGGTTTCCTAAGTATCGGTCTGATGTTGGTTTCAGCCTTCAGGGTTTGTACTTAGGAAGTTGTTCTCTTGTTAGTTTATAGTTAGAGTCTGGTAGATGTGGAAGAATAGTGATACGTAATTAAGCTATGGAAATGTTTTCCAGTGTTAATAACGTATATTTTCTTAATATAGAAAATAAGGAAATATGAATGTGTGTGTATATATGTTTGATGATGTGATCGATAATTCCATTTGGAAATAAGATCGTTGTGTGTACACGGACATTTTTCATTTGATAGTTAAATCACCGACTATCAAAGTTTTAACCATTTTAAGTTTTTAATATGGAGAGACCAGTTGGATTCTTATCCAAAGAACCACTCCGTATTGGCATAAGCATTGCGAATCATATATGCCAAAGAAATTGAAGACGGAGTAAAGTGTAAGGGTTGTTGTATAAGTCCTAGGTAGAGATTGCCTAGGATGGATGTACTGAATAGTGCCTTCGGTTTCGTTCAGTCCTAGAACGAACCTATATGGACGAGTGTCTGACAGAGTATTTCCAACGATCAAATATGCTGGTCTGTATAAATATATATGGTTGCAACAGATTTATTCCCTTAGCATAACATCCATAATATTTGTGCAAATCAATTAGTGATTAACGGATCTGATAATGTGGCATTCAAAGTGATCGTGTTATCAATGAATGGAAAGAAATCGTAGCCTCTGGCCTCAACATCTGGGAAATGACAAAAATCGGGCAGGCAGCATTGCTATGTAGGTTGCACCTATTAGGGTGTATAATCACCTGATCTAGAGTTTCATTTACTTCTAAAAATCTATTGTCGATGCTGTCCCATTCGGGAAATGGTTGCTGATCCCAACCGTTGGTGATATATATTCGCTACACTCAAGAGAAATGAGTGGTCGATCATGTGTGGCTGAGTTGCAAGACGCTCTTGTTGAACTCGGTGTATTTTCCTCTAGAGATACATCAGTGGAAGGTGGTTTCATACCTTGTCATAGTTGGAAATCCATTACCCAATACGTGCTTGTAGTTTTGATTGTATACTATATATGTAGAATGTGAGATGAAAACGTTTCTACTAAATGATTATTATATTGTGGTTGATAGAAATTATTATAATATCAAAAGGTTTTTGATATAAAGATAATTTGGATTCTCATAAGGGAAAAACCCGTTCAGTTATACGGCGTGGTCTTATAAGATATCGTTTACTTGTTCAAACTGTTTTAAACTGTTTTACTCATACCAGTCCCATGACTGACCCGGAGTTTATCTTGTTTAGTTTTCCCTAAACTCTTGGGTGCCCAATTTTTTACGGGCAGTCAAGTAGTCGAGATTTTTACCAATACCTGAAGAGCTGGAGCAGGAAGCTTCAGAAGTGATATAGCTATAGTTAATTTCCACTGTGTTGTAAGTGACGTACTTTGGAAATGATATGTATACTCAAGTACAGATTTATATTTCAAAGTTATGTTATATATTATATGTTATTCATTCCGTTGTGAGCTTCGTGTTACTCTGATGTTGTTATTCTTCTTCTTCTATTCTAAGTTTCTATCTTATCTATTCTCACCCTCTAATTTCTTTCATTAACTACCGGTATTTTTTATGTGTGGTTAGTCATCATTGAGTTTATGGCGATAACCAAAGTCGCTTAAAACCGGGTTGTTACAGTTGGTATCAGAGCATAAGGTTAAGCGATTTACCTTGGCTCTGTGGCGTGACTCGGTAGTGATAGGGTTAGTAATACCCTAGATTGAGTTTGAGTGTGTATATATATGAGCGCGTATTTGTTATTCAATATCAAAATGATTTTATATTGTGAAGACTTATTGGTTGAGTTGTTTGTGAATTCTGGTTGATCATTTTGGTCCACTGTATCGATAGTAGTTTATAAACACTCGAATACGATGAACCGACACGGTATGTTTAAAAAAAAGGGTAAATGGAATAATTTTGCCCAGATTATATTTTGATATAAAGGAATTATTGATATTTGAAATATTAGTATATTTGAAGTGTTGGTTGTTATTATAATCGAGTAAGATTATAAAAGTGAAACGGTTATGTAAATAACCAATTATGATTCGTATAAGTGTTACGAATGAGTTAAATCTGAAATTCAATCAGAATTGAAATTTAAACCTGAAAATTTGGAGAAGTGTTTGTAAAAGGACATGGATTAAATATACGTAAATTTTAAAATCCTGGGAGATTTTAAATTGTTTTACAAACATTGGGAATAGTATTTTGAAAATGGATTTCAAAATAGAAGTGATTGGACATGGTTTTGAAAAGTGATATAGTATTGAACTCACTTCGGTCGCTGGAAAATAATTCTGATGATGACTGCGCAGCATCATCAGTGTTCATTTTCGAGTTTTTAAGTGACGAATTACTACCAAAGATTTTGTTTTTGAATTGTTTTGAGAAAAACAAGTTGGTTTGAATACTAAAATGGAAGTTTAATTTTTGAGAAAAACAAAGCTGTTTAAAACTCCCAGAAATAGATTGTGTAATTTAAAACAAATTTAAATAGGAATTTGTGGAAGTAAATAGAAATTGAATTGAAAATCAGTTAAGTGGTAATTGAAATTGAATTAGAATGACATCGAGACAAATTGGATTTGTGAGATTTGAAATGTCATTAGATAATGGAGTTAAGAATTTGGAATCGAGAATGAAACTCGAGTTTGAAATGATATTTGACTTGGGTATAAGCAAGTGATTTGGATAAATGGATTAGTTCAATATCGGTATTTGCAGAATTGGTAACAGACGAAAGGACATAGTGATATGCCCAACAAAAAGGTAAAAGTTTATATTTGGTATAAGCATGAGATTTATGAGCCGAATTGGCAAGCCGCTTGGCTGTTTGATTTTCTTTTTGGTGGGAGAAGGCCTAGAGAGGCGAGTTGGAGTTTGACCTATTGACCAGTACAAAGGAGGTGCTGACGAAATTTTTCAGAAATTTCGGGTGTTAGAAAATTTTCAAGATTTTTGAAGATATTCGTCAATAGAATTTAATTAATAATCTAACTAAAATAAAATTAGTCTAGTGGAAACTGAAGTGATAAGTGAACAAATAAGTCTAGCCTGTCGATAGGGTTTGTTTTTAGCAATTTTGAGGACGAAATTATTTTAAGTGGGAAGAATGTAACGACCCGTATTTTTCGGTCGAATAATTAAATAATTTAATTATTTAAAATAATGGTTGGGTAATTTAAAGGTTTGTTTAATTAAATAATATTGAATATTTAATTAAAATAGTAATTAAGTAATATATTTAATTCAGAAATAATCAGAATTAGTGGAATTCACAATATTGTGTGAACTGGACAATTCAAAGTATATAATTTAGTTTAGAGTTGAATTATAATAACAAATATATTATTTGAACAAAGTTTGAACGTATAATTATATTAGAATTAAAATCGAGCTTGAAATGGCGCGGTAGTTCGTTATTTGGCGATTTGAACGTCAACTGAAGGTACATGATTCGTTACAAGCCGGATGTCTATGAAACAAGAAACGTTCGGAGCTGGTGAAGTATATTTTTCTATTGGAAGAGAAAAATCGAGATTTTGTCGTGTAGATTTTGATTTATGTCCAAATCAAATTTTAGAAAATTCGTTATGGATTTCCTTTATAATTTAATTATATTTTAAAAAGGAATTTCATTATAAATCGATTATCGATTTATATCAGGATTTCAAATATCGAGTTAGAAATTCATATAGGAATATTGTGGAGCTGAATAATATTATAGTGTGAATATATACGATAATATAAATTTATTTATATTTAATTTAATTATATTTAAATATATTTATATATTTAAATGGGTTATTCAGAGCTTTAAAAATAGCCAATTTTGCAAACAAAGTCGGAATTCGACGAAACTAATTTTGATGGATCCGCAATATTAAATTATTGTTAGATTCCAAGTTTCGTGATTTTTGGAGTCACTGTGTGGTCGTACGAATTTTTAGAGTGAAAAATAGTCAGTATTTTGACCTTTAAAAATACGCTGTGTGAGCAAACGGAGTCGAAATTTGACGAAACCAGTTTCGTTGGGTCCATAATATTGAACTTTAGCTGCATGTCCAGTTTCATGATTTTTGGGTATCGTATATAATTTCAAGAATTTTAAACGATAATTAAACTAAAAACCGAATAGAAAAATATTATTTCCACCCTGTATAAATACCCTTCCCTTGCCTAACTTTCTAACCTAATCTCATTCACCGGTCAACACTTTTTCCGCCTCCAGTTTTATGCCAAACGAGAAACCCAAACTCAAAAATTCAAAAGAAACGGAAATAAAATCCGATAAATCTATATATGTATATGTTTGGATCTCAGTGAGTATTCTCTTCAATCCTATACCTAATTCGTTCGGTGCGATTTGGTTTTCTAAGTTCTAGAATTCACCAGCGTGAGCCTAGGGTTTTAGGAATGACAAGATGTAAGCTTCGATTTGTGTTATTGGTATTAAATTCGGATTTGAGGAGGGAAAAGGGAGGTTGTACTCTAGTTTTTTCTTGTGGAGAATGGAGAATATTTTTATCGATGGTTGTTGTAGCAGCACGATGGAAGTCCGACGCGGGTCGAGTGAGGAGGTAGTGCGAGTTTGATCGCACTGGAGTTGGAGTCGAAGCGGCCGGGAGGAAGAGGACTCGATGGAGTTTTGCGGTAATGGCAGAAATACTGGGGCGGATTTCTTCGATTGGGGAAGAGGGAGGTTGCGGAGTTGAAGTTCTTGGGTTGAAAGACTTCAGGAGTTTAAATGGGTAAAGGAGATGAATCCAAGGAATGTGTGAGGTCAAGATGTAGGATCTGGGCAGAAGCATGAGAGTGATGTAGCTCGTTGGGGTCTCCTATAGAAGAAAGGGAGTTTTTTTTAGTTCGGTCATGTTGTATGTGCGTGAGCAGGTTTCAGCAAAAAATTGGGGAGAAGAAGGAAAATTAAAAGGGACGGATCCTTTTATTTTGAATGGGCCGATAGAGAAGGGTAAAGCCCAATGAACTTAGTTAACTTAGTTTAAATTTAATTCTATATTTGTATAATAACCTGTAAATGCAATATCTTATGCATTCGATACCAGAATTTCACAAACGGGGTACCGACAGGATCGTAGGGACGGGGACAACAACAGGGAACTAGGTTGGAGTGAATAGGAGATCATTACAAATTATGATAGAGTTTAACGTCTGATTTGAATCGACAATCGGTTATCAATATTTAACGATAAACCGCCAATGTGAGTAAAACTCACCAACTCTGAATAGTTCTATTTTTATAATGTATATTTAGAACTGATAAATGTCGATTGATTGTTATGTGTTAACTATTTGGTTGAATTGTTTGTGTATTGATTGAAATCATAGATAACGATATATATATATAAATCGTTAATCGAATATTGATTCTGTTTAACCGAATATTTTATATTCATGTTGTTTAACATCTGTGATGCAGGGAAACAGGTTGGAGGGATCCAACAGGATTCCTCAATATTTATAATACTGTTTGTTTTCGTATATTGCGTTATATGATGTGGTGTATAATCTGTGATTTGATTAAAATGACACTGGTCCTGTTATTTGGTACTGTTGAATACCAAGAGAAATATTGGAATGAAAAAGGGGAATTTCAAATTGTGTATTGAAATAGAAGTGTAAAACGATTATTTACTTAGTGAGTAAATAGAAGTATAAAGAAAGATATTTACTTAGAAAGTAAATAGAATTTATAAAGAGATATTTATTTTTTAAATAAATAGAATTAATAAAGGAAAATTTATTTATGAAATAAATAGAGTTATAAAGGAAATATTTATTTAAATAGAAGTATAAAAATGTAACGACCCACAATTTCGAACCATTCAAACCGACAATAAATCACTCATGTCAGATCTGAATCGCTCAAAATCATGAATTGTTATTTTAACTATTGAGGTAAATACAAATCAGAACACAGAACCTCAGATACAGAAACAGAGTAACTAGCAGCGGAACAAGGTAGTACATAGGTTCATACACGATACATGATACATATAAGTACATAATGAGTCATAAGCTCATACAAAATAGAGTACATATAGATAACTAGTAGTAACCTGGGTAACTTAGATAACTAGAAGCTGATAACTGCAGATGGTCCAAAAGATGCGAATCTCCCAAATGCGTCACGAACAACGGAGGTGCTCAAGCTGACCCAAGCATAAAGTCAAAGAAACAATACACTCGAGTCAGGACTAATATTCTCATATAAGTGAATTAGCATAAAAGACATGTTCACAGAAATGTACAGCAACTTAAAGGATGTTGGGATCTCCATCCTTTAAGGATCTGTGAAACTAATACATATAATAGTACGCTATTATGATAATGTCTATTCAGTAAAGTATAAATAATGAAAATAGCGTAAGAGGAATTACATTTTTACCCTTACACCGTTTATAATATCGTATTCTATACAGTACCGTAAACCCAACCTAACACGGATGGCATCAGAGGGCACTCCATAGATACGATACAAATCAAAATCGTATGGGGCTCGCTAGGGTAAATGACATGGCACTCGAGGCAATACCAGGGTAGGATTCTACCAATTGCACTCCCGGACCGGTGGTAACGCATAACAGCCACTACCGCCCACCTCGGAACACATTCCCAAATCAAAGGGGTACCCCAAATCATACATAGTCGTAGAAATGGTATCGAAGAATCGTGTTCGATCAAAGGTGCTACCTCAATTAGTCACGGTATAGCTCCTGTTTTAGTCATTTAATTATGACCCGAAGGTCAAGGCCATATCGTTATCGTTCACCATCTTCAATCCAGAAATCGCCCCAAGTCATCATGCTTCGTTCTGGATACGTCACCACGTATACAGTTGTTAAAGTGGTATCGGCACTGACAGAGAGTATGCCACTTACCGACTCCGGTCTCTTTAACAACCAACGCTTACATTTTTCACACCGTGGCCATCGGTTTAAAATCATATTCAAGTATCGCCAAACACGTTATTCAAGTATCTCCAAAACCCGTTTACTTAAATCAATTCCCATTTGTTCAATTGAGATTTCAAAAATCCATATTCACAAATTTGTCAATCATTTAGGTTCGGAGTTCTCTCTTCCAAAGAATGTCATTATACTTGAGATCCTACATTTGAACCTTAAAATTCACGATATTGGATTGGACAAAGCTTTTGTTTTAAAAATAATAATAATAATAAATATATATTTAAATAATTAAGTTGAAATAATAATAATAAGTATATATTTAAATAATTAAGTTGAAATATATATATATATATATATATATTAAGTGGGAAAATGTATACATATATATAGACGAAAACTATTATAAATCAATATAGTTGAAGAAATCAAATTATTTATAAGGAAAGATTTTACAAAAATCAAGTAAGGCAGAAAAATAGTCTTTATGAAATTCTGGTTTCATTAAATAATATTAGTCCAGTTCCAATCTCAATCCCTATCCCGTCACTATTCCCATATTAAACCAAATTTTCTTTTATTTGATTCAATTCAATATTCTCATTGACAAACGATCTCCCCGAAACTATTTAACTTGCATTTAACATATCCTTCTTCATTGATAAATTTCCAAACACTTCATCGTTAGTTGAAAATAAAATGATGAATTGTTAAATCCCAACTCGTTAATAAAACTCATATGATCATTCTCAAACTTATTTACGTGCAAATTGAATCCTATAAAACACAAGTTGAATTTGAAACAATTTTCTTTAAATATTCTTACGCCATATGAAAATTACGTTAAAAATCCATTTACCCAAAAATCGACATAATGTTTTAAATAACTTTATTGACCACGGTGTCCATATATTATTTTCTAACCTATGGTCAAGTGGTACGGCTATTTATCATTTCAATCCGTTCTTAAAAATATTCGAATCACGGGTGTGTATCATTTCAACCCGTATCCCAAACCGATTCGAATATGCAGGGGTTCGGGTATGTATCATTTCAACCCGTGACGTTTTTTTTTCTTCTAAACTAGGGACTTGCATGGTGAGAATAATAACATAACATATCATACAAACATTCATCGTGTCATGTAAGAACGGTGTGCATGTAGCATGTGCACAACCATAAAACAAACAAATCTAGAGCACCCTAACATTTCAATAAGCATCTCAAGTTTCTAATGCACTTAATAATAAATTAGTCGTGCGTGAGAAAACTCACCTTTCGTGGCGAAAGCGAGAAGACACGTTATGAGCAGGACGACGCTAACGGCTGCAAGGCGGAACTTCGTTACCTAAAACAAAGGCATGATCTTTATTTAGACTGGCGGATCAATTTCCATGCGACGCTTATGCAAAATATTTCGGTTATACCGCTTTAGTTTACATGCGCCAAATTTCGTTTTCTTTTTTTTTTAGCAGAAAACAATTTTTTTTTTAATTTATACAAAGTAATGCATGTAAACATGCAAACAAGGTAATGCATGTACAATGGTAACGCATGTACAAGGGGTACCCTTTTGTACCCAAAATGCATGCTGCATGTAGCATGCATGAAACCAAGCGTAATTTCCCTTTTTTTTTTTTTTTTTTTAAAGAACTTGCGTTAGCCTTCTACAGGCAAGGAGGCCAAAAACTCAACAAAGCAAATCTATTTTGCATGCAACCGCATGCATGCATTTTTTTTTTAAGTACTACATGCGCATGCAGAGGTATTGGCAAATTAAAGTGCCAAACGCATGCAATGGTCCAAATGCTAAAGTGCCAAACACATGCAATGGTACATTTTCATCCCTTTATATATATATATATATATATATATATATATATATATATATATATATATATACTAGAACATGAGCAAGCTCTCTACAGCCAGAAGTGTCCAAACCAAAAGATGCTACAGACCCATTTGCTTGTGTGAACATGCATGCAACTCCCAACTAAGGTTCTAGCGCGCGCACACACACACATATATTTGTATATGAGTTTAAGTAAACATGCATGTATACTGCGTGCGCCTAGACTTGCTACAGCCGGAAGAAACAATTAGTACTCATGGTCATCACAGACTGTATTGTCTGAAGGGTTCCATTGTGATTTATGCAAGAAGCAACACATAGTTTATCAAACATATATATATATATATATATATATATATATATAATTTAATATATACATCCATGCGTGCAAACTGCTATGCAAACAAGAACTGAATTCAAAGAACTCACGACAATTAAGCTCGAGATGTTGGACGGTACCGGGCTCCGACAATAGCAACCGGAAGAGAGTTGCGGCGAAAGATGGTTACCTGACAACTCCAAAATGTTGGATAAGTGTTGGACGGCGGATTGGTGAGTGGAGGGAATAACACAGTTTTTTTCCGAAGCTTATTTGCTGAAGCAAAGAGTAGAAGAGAAAGTTGGATGCTGGAAGAAAAGCGGATGGTGAAAGTGAAAGAAGAAAAGGAAAGTGGAATATAAAAGAAAAGTGTGGACCGAATTTGGACAGGCAACGTGGTGATATTCGGCTGATGGAAAGACACGTGTACAACCTTGGCTCAAGCATACTACCAAGTGTCCTTTAGGCAATTAAAAATAAATATTGTTTTAACCCTTTCACGTTTGAATTTGGGTATACGGTGGTTTGGAAAGCAAGTAGCCCACCACCATTTCCGTGCGTTTGATTTTTTTCTATATTATTATTATTAATAATTTTTTTTCTCTATTAATTTTTTTTTAGAGATTTTTTTTTCTTTTTTTACTCAATTACCAAAATATGAACGGTTAGCGCAACGCCATACAACAGACGATATCTGTTTTACGCGCGTTTCTAGCTGTGCGCGCTACGGTTAGACAATGCTGAATGCTCGGACGTTAAATTTTTGTTAAATTATTATTTCATCATTTTTTTCGCATATGGATTTACGTTCATATATATATATATATGGAAGTCTAAGGTAACGTCGGTTTGTGCAACGGACGCGCTAATGACAATATCTGTTTAACGCGCGTTTCAGCTTTGCGCGCTACCGATAAGCAACACTGAATACTCGAACGCTAAAAATTTGAAATTAAATAAAATAAAATAAAAATTCGATTTTTTTTCATAAATTCATTTTTAATTCTTTAAATTTCAAGATCGTTACATTCTCCCCCACTTAAAAGCTTTTCGTCCTCGAAAAGAACTAGGTGAATCATGAATAGCAACGACAGATATGGATAAGATGGGGTGGATTCAATGAATAATACCTGGAATAAACAATTCCGGATTTGAAGAATGCATGCTCTCCTCCGTTTCCCAAGTACAGTCTCGATCATCGTCACTCCACTGCACTTTGACTAAGCTGACCGATTTCTTCCTAAGCTGCTTCGTGCCTCTATCGACTATACGAAGAGGTCTCTTCTCAATGGTCAAGTTAGGTTCGATATCCAGATTGTCAAGTGCTGTTAGCTGAACATAAGAAGAAGGATCATGCAGACATTTCCGAAGATGGGATATATGAAACACATTATGTACTCCTGAAAGTTTCTCAGGTAACTCAATGCGGTAAGCCAAAGGACCAATCTTTTCTAAAATACGGAACGGGCCAATGAATCTGGGAGCTAGTTTTCCTTTCCGTCCAAAACGAATGACATTTTTAAATGGTGAGATCTTCAAAAAGACTTGATCTCCAACCTCGAATTCTAAATTCTTTCTTCTTCTATCTGCGTATTTCCTTTGACGGTCTTGAGCGATTCTCATCTTATTCCTGATATCAGTGACTTTTTGCGTTGCTTCCATGATCATATCTGGTCCAAGAAGCAAACGATCTCCTTGTTCAATCCAAGTAGCAGGCGATCTACACGATTTTCCATATAAGGCCTCAAAGGGAGAACGTCCGATGCTAGCCTGGTAGCTATTATTGTACGTGAATTCAACGAGATGAAGGTGATCATCCCAAGATCCTCCATAGTCAAGGATACAGGCGCGAAGGAGATCTTCCAATACTTGGTTTAATCTTTCCGTTTGACCATCTGTCTGTGGATGGTAGGTAGTACTAAGATTTAATCTAGTACCCAAGGCTTCCTGAAATGCTTTCCAAAATCTACTCGTGAAGATCGGGTCTCGGTCACAGACGATGCTTGAGGGAACGCCGTGCAATCTAACGATTTCTTTCATGTATAATTCCGCTAGGCTCGATGCGGTACGGCTAGCTTTAATGGGAAGGAAATGGGCTGACTTGGTCAATCTATCCACAATTAAACAAATGCCCTCATTCCCTTTTCTCGTCTTAGGGAGACCGTCGATAAAATCCATGGAAATTTGATCCCATTTCCAACTAGGAATTTCAAGAGGTTGTAATAATCCAGCGACCTTTTGATGATCTGCTTTTATCTGCTGGCAGGTCATGCATCTATTAACGTGACGACAAACATCTCGCTTCATACCTCTCCACCAAAATAATTTCTTCATATTTTGGAACATCTTATTTATACCTGGATGGATAGAGAGTTTAGACTGATGACATTCCCTTAATACTTCTTGCCTTAGACCGTCAACATTTGGAACGCATATTCGGTTTCTAATTCGTAGGACTCCTTTCTTATCAATCTGAGCATCCATCTTGCTATGATCACCCACTTCTCTTTTTCGAACTTTCTCCTTGATGAGTCTAATTATCTGATCTTCATCCTTCTTGGCTGCAATGCAATCCATAAGGGGTAGTGACACTGAACTTTGACATAACATAGCCTTCTTCCGACTCAGTGCATCAGCTACTACATTTGCCTTTCCCGGAGTGTATTTAATGTCAACATCATAGGAAGCGAGAAACTCAAGCCATCTAACTTGTCTTTGATTTAGGTCTTTTGGGAGAATATATACTTAAGAGATTGATGATCGGTAAATACTTCAAACTTGGTTCCTAAAAGATGATGTCTCCATAACTTCAAAGCAAACATTACCGCAAGTAACTCCCGATCGTGTGTCACATAATTGACTTCATGATTCTTAAGTTGTCGACTAGCATATGCGATCACCCTTCCATTCTGCATTAGAACGGCCCCCAAACCTTCTTTACTAACATCGGTATAGACTGCAAATCCTTCATTTCTATTAGGGACGATAAGAACAGGTGCAGAAGTAAGTTTTTCCTTCAACTGTACAAATGCAGCTCTACACTTGTCACTCCAAACAAACTTAACATTCTTCCTTGTCAAAGCAGTCAATGGCGCAGCAATACGAGCGAAATTCTCTATGAATCTTCGATAGTATCCAGCGAGTCCTAAGAAACTACGAACTTCGGTTGGATTCTTGGGTTCTTTCCAATCATTGATCGTAGCAACCTTGGCTGGATCAACTGAAATTCCATTTTCAGAAACTATATGGCCAAGATAGCGAACTTTATTTTGCCAGAAATGGCATTTCGTAAATTTGGCTTTCAATTGGTGTTCCCTTAAGGCTCCAAGTACATACTCCAAGTGAGCCATATGTTCCTTTTTGGACTTCGAAAAGACTAAAATGTCATCAACGAAAACGAGGACAAATCTGTTAAGAACTTCGCGGAAAACTCGATTCATAAGGTCAACAAAATAAGCTGGAGCGTTAGTTAAACCGAATGGCATAACCAACCACTCGTAGAAACCATTCTCCGTACGGAAGGCTGTCTTAGGAATGCTCTCCTCGGCTACTCTAAGCTGATGGAAACCAGAGGCAAGATCGAGTTGAGAGAAAACTTTAGCTCCATAGAGCTGGTCGAACATATCGTTAATTCGAGGCATCGGGTATCTATTCTTTAAGGTAAGTTTGTTTAGTTCTCGATAATCGACACACATTCTTAGCGATCCATCTGATTTGGTTACAAATACCACAGCGGCTCCCCATTCGGAAAAACTTGGTCGAATGAGTCCTTTTGAAAGTAAATCCTCAACTTGCGCCCTTAATTCAGTTTTTTCCTTTGGCGCCATTCTTCGTGGAGGAAGGACTACAGGACGTGCTCCAGGGACAAGGTCTATACGAAATTCAATCTCTCGTTTTGGCAGAAGGCCCATTACTTCACCAAACACGTCGGGATAATGTTGAACGACTGGAGTAGAACTAAGATCGCCGAGATGAGAATCAAGCGAGAAGACAAAGCTTCCGGCGTACTTTATAGGCATACGACACCTGATCGTCAGTTTTTTCCCTTGATCATCCATTAAAGAAACAGTTCGAGATCTTTATGAGATTTCTGCTTTATATTTCTTTAACCAATCGTCGCCAAGAAGAATATCAAAAGCGTCAAAACCAAGGACATAGAAGTCGCCAGTGAAACGATGAAGGTCAAAAAGAAGTTTAACCCCTTTACAAATCCTACTGAGATAGGCTGGGCCTCCAATCGAATTGGATACACACAACGATTCAGATGCTAATGTGGGTTCTAAAGCTTTTTCAAATTCATTACAAAGATCCATAGAGATAAAACTATGTGAAGCACCAGTGTCGAATAGCACACGAACAGGATGAGAAAATAAAGTGAATGCACTTAAAAGCGTACCTTTAGTGTCATCACCGGGGGGAGGAGTGGGAGATGTCATAGCGAAAACTCCGGATGTGGTTCCTTTGTTCTGAGTGGGACAGTCTCTGCTAATATGTCCAGGCTGAAGACAATAATGGCAAAGATCATTGCGAGGTGCATGAGTTGGCGGGACACGAGCTTTAGGAGGGTTAGGACAGTTGTTGGAGTAGTGACCCAATTGCTGGCAGTTGTAACAACGAACATTCGAGAGATCAGGGGGAGGTCTCTGAGCATGATATCCTACTCCTTGCACGTTTTGTTGCTTCCTCTGTGCCCAATACTTTGCCTTCCTCTTCTTTGAATTGCTTGTTGATCCCTGAGATGGTGGCACCTGAGCAACTTGTTTTCCTTTGAGGTTCGGAGAATTTTCAAGTCTAGTGGCAGAGTTCATGAGCTCTGAAAAAGGTTGGTTAAGATAATTCATTAAATGTTCGTAGAATTCCGGACGTGCACCAAGTATAAACTTCTCATTTTTCTGAAATGGTGTTCCAATCAAGTTTGGACCAAACTTGGAAAGCTCATCAAATTTCCTTTCATATTCGGCAAAAGTCATGTTGCCTTGCTTAAGATCCATAAATTCTCGATACAATTTAGATTTTCCGGACTCAGGCATCCATTTGGTTACAAAAGCATCCCTAAAATGCGGCCATGTAAGGTCGGTCTCAGTTGAATGTGTAACGAAAGATTCCCACCAATTCCTTGCAGTATCCTTAAGCTGCCAAGCGGCCATCTGAAGCTTCTGTGCATCGGTAATCTCTAAGCCAGAAAATATTATTTCCAATTCATCCAACCATTTCTGGGATTCGACGATCGATTCGGAACCCGAAAACTTAACGCCTCCTAGATGTGTGTACTCCTTACAAAGCTTGGTAAACCTAACAGGTTGAGCGGGCTGGGCTGGCCTGACTGGTGGCTCAGGCTCGACAGGGTCGCCTCCTTGGTGGCCTCCACGACCCCTACCTCGGCCTCTAGCAGTATTACGTCTGGTAGCCATCTGGAACATCGAGAACGAGGCTAAGAATTTGACTCAAGTCGAAGTTTTATAATTAAAATACTTTGAAAACTTTTATTTTCTTGAAATACTTGTACTTTTAAAATACGCTCTCTCACAAAGATTGGATCCTGATACTGATCTTACTCATTCTAGGGTGTTTCCACCCTATCTCTAATGAGTTATTTACCTCAACAGCTAAGGTTAAACCTCAGCTCTGATACCAACTGTAACGACCCACAATTTCGAACCATTCAAATCGACAATAAATCACTCATGTCAGATCTGAATCGCTCAAAATCATGAATTGTTATTTTAACTATTGAGGTAAATACAGATCAGAACACAGAACCACAAATACATAAACAGAGTAACTAGCAGCGGAACAAGGTAGTACATAGGTTCATACACGATACATGATACATATAAGTACATAATGAGTCATAAGCTCATACAAAATAGAGTACATATAGATAACTAGTAGTAACCTGGGTAACTTAGATAACTAGAAGCTGATAACTGCAGATGGTCCAAAAGATGTGAATCTCCCAAATGCGTCACGAACAATGGAGGTGCTCAAGCTGACCCAAGCATAAAGTCAAAGAAACAATACACTCGAGTCAGGACTAATATTCTCATATAAGTGAATTAGCATAAAAGACATGTTCACAGAAATGTACAGTAACTTAAAGGATGTTGGGATCTCCATCCTTTAAGGATCTATGAAACTAATACATATAATAGTACGCTATTATGATAATGTCTATTCAGTAAAGTATAAATAATGAAAATAGCGTAAGAGGAATTACATTTTTACCCTTACACCGTTTATAATATCGTATTCTATACAGTACCGTAAACCCAACCTAACACGGATGGCATCAGAGGGCACTCCATAGGTACGATACAAATCAAAATCGTATGGGGCTCGCTAGGGTAAATGACATGGCACTCGAGGCAATACCAGGGTAGGATTCTACCAATTGCACTCCCGGACCGGTGGTAACGCATAGCAGCCACTACCGCCCACCTCGGAACACATTCCCAAATCAAAGGGGTACCCCAAATCATACATAGTCGTAGAAATGGTATCGAAGAAACGTGTTCGATCAAAGGTGCTACCTCAGTTAGTCACGGTATAGCTCCTGTTTTAGTCATTTAATTATGACCCGAAGGTCAAGGCCATATCGTTATCGTTCACCATCTTCAATCCAGAAATCGCCCCAAGTCATCATGCTTCGTTCTGGATACGTCACCACGTATACAGTTGTTAAAGTGGTATCGGCACTGACAGAGAGTATGTCACTTAC
The DNA here is from genome assembly GCA_030737875.1 of Allium sativum. Taxonomy (NCBI): domain Eukaryota; kingdom Viridiplantae; phylum Streptophyta; class Magnoliopsida; order Asparagales; family Amaryllidaceae; genus Allium; species Allium sativum. The sequence continues at coordinate 12,551,188 of CM060917.1, forward strand.
CGACTCCGGTCTCTTTAACAACCAACGCTTACATTTTTCACACCGTGGCCATCGGTTTAAAATCATATTCAAGTATCGCCAAACACGTTATTCAAGTATCTCCAAAACCTGTTTACTTAAATCAATTCCCATTTGTTCAATTGAGATTTCAAAAATCCATATTCACAAATTTGTCAATCATTTAGGTTCAGAGTTCTCACTTCCAGAGAATGTCATTATACTTGAGATCCTACATTTGAACCTTCAAAATTCACGATATTTGATTGGACAAAGCTTTTGTTTTAAAAATAATAATAATAATAAATATATATTTAAATAATTAAGTTGAAATAATAATAATAAGTATATATTTAAATAATTAAGTTGAAATATATATATATATATTAAGTGGGAAAATGTATACATATATATAGACGAAAACTATTATAAATCGATATAGTTGAAGAAATCAAATTATTTATAAGGAAAGATTTTACAAAAATCAAGTAAGGCAGAAAAATAGTCTTTATGAAATTCTGGTTTCATTAAATAATATTAGTCCAGTTCCGATCTCAATCCCTGTCCCGTCACTATTCCCATATTAAACCAAATTTTCTTTTATTTGATTCAATTCAATATTCTCATTGACAAACGATCTCCCCGAAACTATTTAACTTGCATTTAACATATCCTTCTTCATTGATAAATTTCCAAACACTTCATCGTTAGTTGAAAATAAAATGATGAATTGTTAAATCCCAACTCGTTAATAAAACTCATATGATCATTCTCAAACTTATTTACGTGCAAATTGAATCCTATAAAACACAAGTTGAATTTGAAACAATTTTCTTTAAATATTCTTACGCCATATGAAAATTACGTTAAAAATCCATTTACCCAAAAATCGACATAATGTTTTAAATAACTTTATTGACCACGGTGTCCATATATTATTTTCTAACATATGGTCAAGTGGTACGGCTATTTATCATTTCAATCCGTTCTTAAAAATATTCGGATCACGGGTGTGTATCATTTCAACCCGTATCCCAAACCGATTCGAATATGCAGGGGTTCGGGTATTTATCATTTCAACCCGTGACGTTTTTTTTTCTAAACTAGGGACTTGCATGGTGAGAATAATAACATAACATATCATACAAATATTCATCGTGTCATGTAAGAACGGTGTGCATGTAGCATGTGCACAACCATAAAACAAACAAATCTAGAGCACCCTAACATTTCAATCAACATCTCAATTTTCTAATTCACTTAATAATAAATTAGTCGTGCGTGAGAAAACTCACCTTTCGTGGCGAAAGCGAGAAGACACGTTATGAGCAGGACGACGCTAACGGCTGCAAGGCGGAACTTCGTTACCTAAAACAAAGGCATGATCTTTATTTAGACTGACGGATCAATTTTCATGCGACGCTTATGCAAAATATTTCGGTTATACCGCTTTAGTTTACATTCGCCAAATTTCGTTTTTTTTTTCTTTTTAGCAGAAAACAATTTTTTATTTATTTATACAAAGTAATGCATGTAAACATGCAAACAAGGTAATGCATGTACAAGGGGTACCCTTTTGTACCCAAAATGCATGATGCATGTAGCATGCATGAAACCAAGCGTATTTTCCCTTTTTTTTTGTTTAAAGAACTTGCGTTAGCCTTCTACAGGCAAGGAGGCCAAAAACTCAACAAAGCAAATCTATTTTGCATGCAACCGCATGCATGCCTTTTTTTTTTTTTTAAGTACTACATGCGCATGCAGAGGTATTGGAAAATTAAAGTGCCAAACGCATGCAATGGTCCAAATGCTAAAGTGCCAAACACATGCAATGGTACATTTTCCTCCCTTTTTTTTTATATATAGATATACTAGAACATGAGCAAGCTCTCTACAGCCAGAAGTGTCCAAACCAAAAGATGCTACAGACACATTTGCTTGTGTGAACATGCATGCAACTCCCAACTAAGGTTCTAGCGCGCACACACACACACACACATATATCTGTATATGAGTTTAAGTATACATGCGTGTATACTGCGTGCGCCTAGACTTGCTACAGTCGGAAGAAACAATTAGTACTCATGGTCATCACAGACTGTATTGTCTGAAGGGTTCCATTGTGATTTATGCAAGAAGCAACACATAGTTTATCAAACATATATATATAGGTATATAATTTAATATATACATCCATGCGTGCAAACTGCTATGCAAACAAGAACTGAATTCAAAGAACTCACGGCAACTAAGCTCGAGATGTTGGACGGTACCGGGCTCCGATAATAGCAACCAGAAGAGAGTTGCGGCGAAAGATGGTTACGTGACAACTCAAAAATGTTGGATAAGTGTTGGACGGTGGATTGGTGAGTGGAGGGAATAACACAGTTTTTTTCCGAAGCTTATTTGCTGAAGCAAAGAGTAGAAGAGAAAGTTGGATGCTGGAAGAAAAGCGGATGGTGAAAGTGAAAGAAGAAAAGGAAAGTGGAATATAAAAGAAAAGTGTGGACCGAATTTGGACAGGCAACGTGGTGATATTCGGCTGATGGAAAGACACGTGTACAACCTTGGCTCAAGCATACTACCAAGTGTCCTTTAGGCAATTAAAAATAAATATTGTTTTAACCCTTTCACGTTTGAATTTGGGTATATGGTGGTTTGGACAGCAAGTAGCCCACCACCATTTCCGTGCGTTTGATTTTTTTTTTCTATATATTTTTTTTCTCTATTAATTTTTTTTTAGAGATTTTTTTTTTCTTTTTTTACTCATTTACCAAAATATGAACGGTTAGCGCAACGCCATACAATAGACGATATCTGTTTTACGCGCGTTTCTAGCTGTGCGCGCTACGGTTAGACAATGCCGAATGCTCGGACGTTAAATTTTTGTTAAATTATTATTTCATCATTTTTTTCGCATATGGATTTACGTTCATATATATATATATATATGGAAATCTAAGGTAACGTCGGTTTGTGCAACGGACGCGCTAATGACAATATCTGTTTAACGCGCGTTTCAGCTTTGCGCGCTACCGATAAGCAACACTGAATACTCGAACGCTAAAAATTTGAAATAAAATAAAATAAAATAAAAATTCGATTTTTTTTCATAAATTCATTTTTAATTCTTTAAATTTCAAGATCGTTACAGAAAAGGAAATTGATGAGATATAATAAGGGTTAATCAAATTTGTTAGGACAAGTTAGTTAATCGAATTTATTAGGACAAGTTAGTTAATCGAATTGGTTAAGACAAGTTAGTTAATCGAATCAAGTTAAGTCGAGTTAATCGAATACGGTTGGTCTAGTCGAATTAATCGAAAGGAGTTAATCGAACATAGTTAATCAAAATGGAGTTAAACAAAAATTAGAAACTGACTAGAGATTAATAAGTTGAATGGTTTCCTAAGTATCGATCTGATGTTGGTTTCGGCCTACGGGGTTTGTACTTAGGAAGTTGTTCTCTTGTTAGTTTATTGTAAGAGTCTGATGGATGTGGAAGAATAGTGATACGTAATTAAGCCATGGAAATGTTTTCCAGTGTTAATAACGTATATTTTCTTAATATAGAAAATAAGGAAATATGAATGTATATATATATATATATGTGTGTTTGATGATGTGATCGATAATTCCATTTGGAAATAAGATCGTTGTGTGTACACGGACATTTTTCATTTGATAGTTAAATCACCGACTATCAAAGTTTTGACCATTTTAACGTTGTTAATATGGAGAGACCGGTTGGATTCTTATCCAAAGAACCACTATGTATTGTCATAAGCGTTGCGAATCATATATGCCAAAAAATTGTAGACGGAGTAAAGTGCAAGGGTTGTTGTATAATACCTAGGTAGAGATTGCCTAGGATGGATGTACTGAATAGTGCCTTTGGTTTCGTTTAGTCCTAGAATGAACGTATATGGACGAGTGTCTGACAGAGTATTTCCAATGATTGAATATGTTGGTCTGTATAAATATATATGGTTGCAACGGATTTATTCCCTTAGCATAACATCCAGAATATTTGTGAATCAATTAGTGATTAACGGATCTGATAATGTGGCATTCAAAGTGATCGTGTTGTCAATGAATGGAAAGAAATCATAGCTTTTGGCCTCAACAACCGGAAATGACAAAAATCGGGCAGGCAGCATGGCTATATAGGTCGCACCTATTAGGGCGCATAATCACCTGATCTAGAATTTCATTTACTTCTAAAAATCTATTGTCGATGCTGCCCCATTCGGGAAACGGTTGCTGATCCCAACCGTTAGTGATATACATTCGATACACTCAAGCGAAATAAGTGGTCGGTCATGTGTGGCTGAGTTGCATGACGTTCTTGTTGAACTCGGTGTAATCTCCTCTTGAGATACATCAGCGGAAGGTAGTTCCATACCTTGTCATAGTTGGAAATCCATTACCCAATACGTGCTTGCGGTTTTGATTGTATACTATATATGCAGAACGTGAGATGACAGTGTTTCTGCTAGATGATTATTTTATTGTGGTTGATAGGCATTATTATAATATCAAAAGGTTTTTGATATAAAGATAATTTGGATTCTCATAAGGGAAAACCCCGTTCCGTTATACGGCGTGGTCTTATGAGATATCGTTTACTTATTCAAATTGTTTTAAACTGTTTTACTCATACCAGTCCCATGACTGACCCGGAGTTTATCTTGTTTTGTTTTCCCTAAACTCTTGGGTGCACAATTTTGTACGGGCAGTCAAGTAGTCGGGATTTTTATAGATACCTGAAGAGCTGGAGCAGGAGGCTTCAGAAGTGATATAGCTATAGTTAATTTCCGCTGTGTTGTAAGTGTTGTACTTTGGAAATGATATGTATACTCAAGTACAGATTTATATTTCAAAGTTATGTTATATTATATATGTTATTCGTTCCGTTGTGAGGTTCGTGTTACTCTGATGTTGTTTTTCTTCTTCTATTCTAAGTTTCTATCTTATCTATTCTCACCCTCTAATTTCTTTTATTAACTACCGGTATTTTTCGATGTTTGGTTAGTCATCATTGAGTTTATGGCGATAACCAAAGTCGCTAAAAACCGGGTTGTTACAACACCTAAAACTACCATTATATTTCTGTTGGGATCATCATGTTTCTGTTAAGAAATTAGGGCGTATGTAGTCATGTTACGTACTTGGTTATGCTGATATTGTGCAGAGGAATTTTTAGAAAAGCGTATCACTCTATCGTGTTTACCTTATCGTACCTGTCTCTTATAGTGTTATCTTCCTTATCCATCTTATATGCTTGTCATGCTACTTTTGTTTATTTACTTGCTAACAGTTACTAGACTCGCCAGACTTTATGTTTGACACTTTTTGTTTCCTCTTCTTTCTTCTGTTCCCCCCAGGTTCTCAGGGAGGGAATTCCCAGGCTTAGCCGAGATTCTGCTATCATTTTGCTTGGAGCTGCTAGATGTAGTGCTCAAGCTTCTGTCTTTGCTACTATGGCTATGTTTTCACTTAGGGATTATGCTTCTTATATTTTGTACTCTAAGGATTAAGAATAAGACAGATGTTTTAACGATGAAATGGTTTTCATGTATTTTAGCAAGGGATGTTTTGACTGTGCTACTTTATGATAAATGAAGTTTTTATTTCCGCTTCTATTTTTATGTCTATCTTGTAATATTTCCATTCTGTTTACCTATAATGCTTCATGAAACTTAATGCATTCCCTTTGTGAGTGACATTAATGGACGTGGGGCGTCACACATGGTATTAGAGCTGAAGGTTACTAGATTGGATAAAGTTTTGAAAACTATTTTCCAAAAGGTTTTAGAAGAAAGCATTTTCAAAATAAAAGTCTGTTTTGAAAAACATATTACCCAAATCCATAGGAAATATCTCTCGATTCTCCGCTTGATTCCTTTTTCTTTTTGTCTGGGGAACCAATCCTTCCCAAAAGGTGTCCCCATTGCGGCATGGTTCCATAGGCATGTTAAGACTACGGCATGTGTTGAAGGGTAATGAAGTGCCTAACCTCCATCTGTAGCCGCATTAGTTTCACCTACGGCTATATTTCTCGAGCTTCGTAATGATTTCCATGCGTTGGAAGAAGCTTTCGAGAGACTAGTTAGCTTGTTACACAAATATGTTAAAAAGGAGAATACAGCAGTTAGGGCTAAGGAGCACAACTAAGGATGAGAAAAATGTTGGCCTGGGAAAGGAACATAGATAAAGTTCAAATAAAGGTGAAAAGGAAAAAGTTGAGGTTGAGGAAACACAAAATAAAAAGGTATGGCCCAAGAAAGGATGACAACAACAACAGAAGAAGGGCGGAAAGAATGACAAGGCTAAGTGTAAAAGGAAGTGCCATAGTTGCAGGCGAGAGGGTCACTTGGCCCAGGACTACAAGAAAAGGAAGAATGCTTGTTTCGTTTGTAAAGAGGTTGAACACTATTCTAGGGAGTGTCTAAGGAAGCAAGGGCAAGGTCAAAGGACAGGAACCTCTGGAGGGCAAGCAAATGCTCTCGTGGCTAGTGCACCAGACAGAGGTAGGAAAGTTTCCATGGAAGGTTTGATTTCTCTTTCCAATCTTCCTATAAGAACTGTTTTGATTCTAGTGCTTCGCGTTCGTTTATTTCTAGTTCTGTAGTTGAATCTTTGTACTTAAATACTAGTATGGTAGTGGATTCTGTAATTGTCTCAAACCCCATTTGTGGTTTGTCTCATTTATCTATGATTTGTTGGGGTTTGAGAATATCTGTTATAGGCGTGTAGTTTGAGTGTGACGCACATCTTGTTTCATGGGCTATGGTTTGATTCTAGGAATGGATTGGCTTACCATGTATGGTGTCATTTTGGATTGCGAGAGGAGGGTCGTTAAGATTCTGACTTATCATAGGAGGACCCTCGAGATTTCTTGTGACCCTCAAGGGTCTGTTATGCGTAGCTTCCTAGAGTCTCTTGATGCATCTATAGATGATTTGCAATTTGTTCCGGTAGTTTGAGATTATTCTAATGTTTTTGAGGAGGTTCGGGGCTTACCTCCGAGGTGTGAGATCGACTTTCGTATATATCTGTTAGACAATGCAAAGCCAGTTGCATTGTCAGTGCGCCATATGGCTCCAAGGGAAAGGAGGGAGCTGAGTAAGAAAGTAGGGGAGCTAGTTGAGAAAGGGTTTTCTTTTGGGCTGGGATGAAGAAAGGTGGAGAAGAGTTTGTTTCTCAATGTCTGATTTGCCAGCAAGTCAGAGTTGAGCAAAGGAAGCCCGGTGATTTACTTCATCCTTTAGAGGTCCCGTAGTGGAAATGGGAGAGCGTCTTCATGGATTTCATAAATGGTTTGCCTAGATCGAAGAAAGGCAACACCAGTATTTGGGTAGTAGTGGACAGATTGACTAAGAGCACTCATTTCATACCAGTAAAGAGTAAGAGGACGACAACATGGTTGGCAGCAATTTACATTCATGAGATAGTACGTCTTCAAGGAGTACCTTCCGATATCGTAAGAAATCATGATCCCATTTTCACTAGTGAATTTTGGAGGAGCTTGCAAGAAGCATTAGGGACACGGTTATGTTTGAGCACCGCTTATCATCCTCAGACCGATGGACAGATGGAGAGGGTAAACAGAGTTCTAGAGGATCTTTTGAGGCTGTGTATCCTAGACTTCGGAGGGACTTGGGAAGAGAATCTTCCTTTAGTAGAGTTTGCCCACAACAACAGTCATCAAGCATGCATTGGCATGGAACCCTTCGAAGCATTATATAGACGACCCTGTAGATCACCGACTGGTTGGTGGGGAGCTATAGAATGACTTTTACTTGGATCGGAGGTTAATAAGCTACGCAAATGAGAAGTCAAATTGGTGAAGGTTCAGTGGGGAGACAACCAAGAAGATGCAACTTGGGAGACCGAAGACAAGATTTTTGTGCTTCGTACCCTTTTCTTTTCAAGGGAATGTTCTTAACTTCTCTTCCAATTTTTTTTATTCGCATTTGCTTCTATCATCTGAGTATATCCTATTGATCGAATCTTCGACCTTTAGGTAGGAAATCCCATGATTGTAAACATGTGTTTGAAACCTGTTATGTTTGAAGGATGCAAGTGTTTGCGAGTGGTTGCTCGTGGATGCATGTACACACACATTAGGCACAAGATCAGCTCAATCACTCTCATACTGCATATGGATATGTGTGCATTTTTCTTCTTTTAACGTATGAAAGTGGATGCATCATCATATGGATGTTGCATTTGGATGGATGATTGTGTACACATATAGAACTTACATGTTATAATAGTATTATTTGCATACATGTTGGATTCATAGCACTAACATACATTGCATTAAGGAGGTCGAACCGCCTGATCTTTAGCATTAGTGTTGGGGCATATACACACATCTTTGCATATGTTCATATAAGCATTAGAAAATTTTAAGTACAATGGATGACTGTGATTGGTGAATGAGTAGATGGATGATGGATGGTAGGATACGTTCTTCTTAACTTGAAGATTTCGGGGATGAAATCCTTTGAGTAGGGGAGAATGTAACACCCCGAAATTTTAACAACATTAAAGTGGATAAATTAAAAATAATTAATTTAATATTAAGAAATAAGGGAAAAGGACTACGTCATGGCGTCTGTCTCAAAAATTCTGGTCGAGGTAGACACTTGGTTTGCGTAAAACGGATAACATATGAAGAAGTTATGGACAGTAGAAGTTTGGCGAAAAGGGAAGAAATTCCCAGCGCACTTGACAAGTGCGCTAATGTATTTTGCACTGGCGCACCTGTAAAGTGCGCCCATGTATGTTTTTGGGCACCCGGACCAAAGTGGATGTTGACCCGTGTCCCAATTCACCCTAGGGCTGAGGTGGCATTCGAATTCTGGAGGCTAGCAGCTATAAATATATCTTTATTTATCTTGTTTTCTCATATGAAAAACAATGGAGGCAAGATGCCGTTGGTGCTTGAACTGAATCTAACATTTTCTTCTTCTACAAATCAATCGCCTCAAGTATAGATCTGGGATCCAAATTTCAGTTTTCTCCTTCTATTCTCATAGATCCGATCCTTGTGAGTATAGTTACTTTTAGGTTTAAATGATTAAAAGTAAACATGTTATGACTACGATTTGGATATACACCGTGATTAAATCATCTTGGATTCATCATATTTTGTGAATCTAAAATATTCTATGGTTTGGATCTCAATATTTATCATATTCGATCTATTGTAAATTTTGAATCTATGACATCCTTGGATCTTAACTTGTACTACGCTAGATCTACTTCTATAGATCAAATTCATTTGTGATGTCATATTTGGGATCTTAACTTGTACTATGCTAGATCTACTTCTATAGATCTAATTCATTTGTGATGTCATATTTGGGATCTTAACGTGTACTGTGCTAGATCTACTTCTATAGATTTAATTCATTTGTGATGTCATATTTGGGATCTTAACTTGTAATATGCTAGATCTACTTCTATAGATCTAATTCATTTGTGATGTCATATTTGGGATCTTAACTTATATTATGCTAGATCTACTTTTATAGATCTAATACATTTGTGATGTCATATTTGGGATCTTAACTTGTACTATGCTAGATCTACTTCTATAAATCTAATTAACTTTTGATGACATGTTTGGGATCTTAACTTGCACTATGTTAGATCTATTTTCTTTAGATCAAATCCTTTTGTGGTTAACTCATCATATCACATATGCGGATCTTACCTTTTCTCTATGTTTTGGTTAATTTGGGATAATCAGTATATGGACAATTGAACATTTGTCTAGATCTAGTTTTATCATTACCCATTTTACTAGATTTGTTTTTATGTCTACCTTAATTATCATATTGTGATTAATTAAGATATGTTATTATTGGACATATGAATTCTTATTTGGATCTGTTCATCCTAAGTATTGTATCTAGCTTTATCATTACCCTTTTTACTAGATATGTTTTTGTGTTCGCCTTATTATGCCTATTACTTGTCTATGCCAGTATATATGTTTATGTCACTTTTAGAATGATCACTGTTGTCATTTTCCCCCATCACCTTTCCCTTTTATTGTTCATGACTAGGCTATTTTCTAGCATAGATGCCGCCAAATATATGCGAATACGTTAGTTAGGGAACAAGGGAAAAATGTTAGAATTGGCATAATTTAAATAATGTTTATATGAATTGGACACATAATTCAAAAGGGGAAGTGGGGACATAATTACCTATAAAGACATAGGTAAGAATTGGATAAAATGGAATGTTTAATAATTACAATTAGAAATTGTAATTGCACTTATGACACGATGTTAGGTCGCACTAGCGATGGAAGTTCGCTCGGACCGGACCGACATATCCAGCAGCCACTAATGTTGAACCTAATGTGGGAGGTCTAAGTGCGCAAATACGAGACGGGCTATGACACGAGGTTAGGCCCAATTGTAGAATAAGACTGCCCAGACCTGACCAGCATATCCAGCATCCACAAGTTGCAGGCCTAATCTGGGAGGTCTAGCCCATTATAAACCATAAATGGACATGGTAATAAATGGATGTGGTAATAAATTGGACTACTTAACCGAATCTAATCCATAAGGGATTGTATGAATATGAACTAAAGTTAGGGTTAAGTAAAATTGATTGGAGAGTGGATGGGTTAAGAAAATCTTGGGTAGGTGGGTAATATTAGTATATATAGGCACACAAACTTAACCGTTAAATAAACATGCTTGAATCAGTGGGAGGGTTAAGAAAATCTTGGGTAGGTGGGTAATATTTACATATAGGCCCACAAGCTTAAGCCGATAAGGTTATGTAATTAAAGACACCTAGTGGTATACATAACCGGAGGGAATAATAAAGTTATGTAATTAAAGTCATCTTTTAGGGTAAGCATAATTGATAGAAATGAATAGGGTTTTGTAATTAAATATACCTAGTGGTATACATAGTCAGTGAAAACCTAGTGGGGGATACAGGACAAAGGGGAGAGCTTGTATCAGATTGTGTGGGACCCATTTCAGTTAGTAACCCGGAGTAGGTATCAAACAAAGTACTCCGTACTAGCGGAGAAGGGGCACGCTTACTGACTAATTGTAAGGGATCCAAACGTAGAGGCAGTGTTGGCGGCGCATTTCAACGGGGTCATGTGCGCGCATGACTCCGCCTGCTCGGGAAGATAAGACACTATGACATTAGTAGATATGGTTGTGCACATCCGGGAAATGAAGGGTTGCCACTTTAGGGAATGATACACCCTACTATGGGGCCAACACAGGGTATCTACGGAGTAGGGAGCCGATCGACTAGGGTAGTAAATAGGGTACATCTAGTCCTATCTGTTTCTGTGGGGTACCTGTGTTTCTATTAGGGATAACACCCATTATTCCCGTTTAGGTTCCGGCTAATTCTATTTAGGTTAAAACACGTTACTAGAGTACACCTAAAACTACCATTATATTTCTGTAGGGATCATCCTGTTTCTGTTAAGCATTAGGGAGTATGTAATCATGTTACTTACTTGGTTATACTGGTATTGTGCAGAGGAATCTTTAGAAAAGTGTATCACTCTATCATGTTTACCTTGTCATCCTGTCCCTTACAGTGTTATCTTCCTTATCCATCTTATATGTCTATCATGCTACGTTTGTTTATTTACTTGCTAAAATTTACTAGACTCACTAGACTTTATGTCTGACCCTTTTGGTTTCCTCTTCTTTCTTCCGTTCCCTCCCTCCCCCTCCCCCCTCCCCCCCCCCCCGAGGTTCTCTGGGAGGGAATTCTCAAGCTTAGTCAAGATTCCGCTATCATCTTGCTTGAAGCTGCTAGATGTACTGCTCAAGCTTTATCTTTGCTACTATGGCTGTGTTTTCACTTGGGATTATGCTTCTTCTATTTTGTACCCTGATGTTTAAGAATAAGACAGATGTTTTAACGATGAAATGGTTTTCATATATTTCAGACAAGGGATGTTTTGACTATGCTACTTTATAATAAATAAAGTTTTTATTTCCGCTGCTATTTTTATGCTTGTCTTGTAATATTTCCGTTCTACTTAATACAACGCTTCACGAAACTTAATTCATTCCCTTTGTGAGTGACATTAATGGACGTGTGGTGTCACAATAGATGACGTCCCGAAATCTGCTTAGGGGGCGAAAAATACAACTCGCTCAAAACATCCATGTTGTACACCTATGTTATTTATAATTCATCCAAAAGCATTAATGACTCGCAGTATTTATGAACTACAGACCCACTAAAGTGAGCTTTAACCTAGCATGTAGGTGTAATAAGTGATGCAGCATGTATGCAAACAACCTACATATGCATATATTTCTATATGAGTGCTTAGTGCGATTGTGTTGCATCCATTCCCTAAAATCCAATCTAGCGATCACGATGCATCCATAAATGGAAATTTAAGAGAAAAATTACACGTGAAAAGCTTTAGGTGAATTTGTCTCATCTTATCCTCGGTCTCCTATGTGCTTTTCACAGGGTCATTCCCCCATTGTACTCAGACAAGGTAAACAGTTTTGTGGCGGAGCTTCTTGATCTCGTGCTCTCCAATCCTTGCAGTGGCATGGGGCACCCTGGACTCCAACTCAAGTTTTTCAATGTCCCCAATTTCATCAAGCTCGAGTCTGATAGCAGAATCATGAAGGCATTTCCTTAGATGAGTTACATCAAAAACATTATGGATTCCCGGTAGACGCTCTGGGGGATCCACTCGATAAGCCAAAGATACTATCTTCTCGATGACATTAAAAGGCCTAATAAATCTGGGAGCCAACTTCCCAGTCTTTCTAAACCGAATATTCTTCTTAAGAGGGGATAATTTCACGAACACCATGTCTCCAACATTAAATTCTAGTTCCCACCTACGCTTATCGGCATACAATTTCAGATGGTCTTAGGCTGCCTTCATTCTCTGCCTAATCAAAGATATCTTCTCTGTGGATTCATGGATGAAGTATGGTCTGAATATAACTTTGTCGGTAACTTCCCACCATTAAGTCGGCGATTTGCATGGCCTCCTGTATAGCGCTTCGAAAGGGGCCATACTAATCGTTGCTTGGAAACTATTATTATACATGAACTCCATAAGCGGTAGGTGTTGCTCCTAAACACCTCCAAAGTCGATGATACAAGCTCTGAGCAAGTATTCTAAGATTATGTTTTCTCTCTCTGTCCGTCCGTCAGCTGCGGATGATAAGTTGTGCTAAAGTTAAGGGTCGTCCCTAATGCTGCTTGTAGACTTCTCAAAAATTCGCTTGTGAATAAGGGATCTCTATCACTCATGATACTTGATGGAATACCATGAAGTCTAACCATCTCTTTGACGTATAACTGGACTAACGAGGGTGCAGTGCTTGTCTTCTTGACTGGTATGAAATGGGTGCTTTTGGTTAAAAGGTCTACCATAACCCAAATGGGCTTATTACCCTTTTGGCTTCTGGAACGTCCATTTATCAAGTCCATGGAAATATGCTCCCCCTTCCATGTGGGGATCTCTAAAGGTAACAATAGTCCTCCGGGCTTCCCTTGCTCCACCTTGACTTTTTGGCATGTTAAACATTTGGCCACGAACTCGGCTACGTCTTGCTTCATTCCTTCCCAATGGAGATTCCTCTTCATATACTTGTACATTTTATCCCCGCCAGGTTGTATGGTCAATCTCGACCTATGGCACTCTTCTAAATTTCTTTCCTCGACCCTTCATCCTTAGGGATGTAAAGTCGTCCATCCCAAGTAAACTCACATCATCATGGATCGAAAACCTTACCGAGTGAGGAAAGGTCTCTCTCTTTACCACCTTCTCCTTTATTCCTTTTAACTTTTAGTCAAGGTCTTGTGCACTTTGGACTCTTTCTCTTACGGTAGGTCTAATTATCATAGCCCCAGAAAACCATTGAAAGTGGTCGGTGAGGGTTGCAAATTAAAATTTGCAAGGAACTCTAACTGTTTCAACTCTATCATCGCATTCAATGTCGCATGTTTCCTACTAAAAGCATCCACCACAACATTCCCCTAACCCGAGATATACTGAATCGTAAAGTCAAATGAGGCAATATATTCCATCCATCTTTGTTTTCTCAGGTTTAAGTTACGCTGAGAAAATAAATACTTAAGGGATTTATGGTTAGTAAATAGTTCAAACTTCTCCCCTAAGAGATAATCCCTCCACATCTTAAGGACGAACACTACTGGAACTAACTTAAGGTTCTGCACTGGGTATATTTTCTATGGATCCTTAAGTTGTCTACTAGCATAGGCAACGACTCTTCCTTCTTGCATAAGGACCGCTCCTAAATCGGTCCCACATGCGTCAATGTAAACGGTGAAGGATTTTGAACCGTCGGGTATAATCAGGACCGGTGAGATAATTAATGCTTCCTTTAATTTCTTAAAGCCTATATCACTTTTATTACTCCAAGTGAATACCAAATTCTTTCTCATTAACTGGGTTAATGGAGTAGCAATCTTTGCGAAGTCTTTAATGAATTTCCTATAATAAACGGCCAATCCAAAGAAACTTCTTACCCCTGTAGCATTTTGAGGTATCCTCCATTCCTTGATTGCCATGATCTTCGCGGGGTCTACGACCAAGCCTTTACTTGACACAATATGTCGTAAAAATCTCACTTCTTCCCTCCAGAAATGACACTTCGAGAATTTTGCTTTCAGTTGGTTCTTTCTTAGTATCCCTAACACTTGTCTCAAGTGTTTCCCATGCTCTTCACGATCCATTTAAAAAATAAGGATAACATTTATGAAGACCACCACAATTTTATTTAGAAAGCCCCTAAACACTCTACTCATGATGTCTACAAAGAAACCGGGTGCATTCGTTAATCCGAAGGGAATAACTTCACATAGGTACAATCCGTCTGTCGTCCTAAACGCAGTTTTATCCTTGTTGTCCTTCGCAATTCTCAACTGGTGAAATGAAGTAGCAAGGGCTAGTTGGGAAAATACTTGGGCTCCTCCCAAGTGGTCAAAAAGGTCATCAATTCTTGGTAAAAGGTACCTGTTATTTTTGGTCAATTTATTAAGTTCTCTATAGTCCACACAAAGTCTCAAAGATCCATTTGCTTTGGTGGCAAATACAACAGGTGCACCCCATTCTGAGGTACTTCAGCTGTTTCGATCATTCCGGACATAATCATATATGTTCTGTAAGCCAATTCAACTGTTTCGATCAGTTTTCATCAAAATTAAAATATAAATCAATATATATTGAATTCAAACGTACATTTTAATTTACCGGAGCCACATACGGACTTCAAAAATTCCAAAAAAATAAATCTAACTATGTTTTGAGGATACGGTCCTAACAAAACTAATTTCAACGAATTTGGAGATCGTCTGAAAAATGACAATTTTCCGGTCGATTAAATTCAGCCGAATTTAATAAAACACAATTATATTTACTGTGCTCACGTATTAATTCCGAAAATTATAAAAATTGGAATCTAGCAATAATTTGACGTTCCGGATCCAACAAAAGTGGTTTCGTCGAAAACGGAGGTCGTTTGCTAAATGGCTATTTTTAAGGGCTATATATTATATTAAAATATATATAAATTCCATAGCGACTATTTTAAATTTTAAACTCGACATAACTTTCAATTTATATTATGAAATGTGAATTTTTCACATTCTTTATAAAGATATTGTTAAACAGATTTAGATGTTTCTGGTTTTACTGAAATCCGATTTATTTTGAATCCTGTACATTCATTCAAAATTTAAAATCGAATTTTCAAACTATCGCGCCATTTCAAACTCCTTTTATAACTAAAATAAAATTATACGTTCTAACTTCGATTTAAATAAATTTTTAGTCGTTATTATTTAAAATAAATCATTTTAAATATTCAAAATCCATTAAAATAGCAAAAATTAATATTTTAAATTGGTTCAGAATTTCCGGGTTGTTGCAATCTCCCCCACATAAAATCTTTGCGTCCTCGAAAAGGAATGGAGTTGAAAGTTATTTAACTAACCAACTCAACTTTCATTCTTCAATTTTTCAGTTTCTAAGAACTTTCTAATTTCTCGAAAATTTGGATAACACCCTAAATTTTCGAAAAAAATCGCCATAACCTCCTTTTTACGGGTAGATTGATAAAACCACAACTTGTCTCACAGGGCCCTCATCAATTAAAGAGAAAAATAAAAAGCCAATCGGCTCGTATAATCATCAAACCCCAATAAATACAGTATATATGTACCTATTTGTCGGACATACAATTTTATTCCTCTTCTTAGCTCCCGTGCTATGTCCTGTTCATTATATATACATGTATTTTATGCAATTCCAATTCAATTTTCAATTCAGTTCGATATTCGATTCGATTTGGCTAAATTTACCTTTCATTCTCTTATTGGTTTTATTGTTCCACTATTATTAATTAAACTAAAAATCACACAACACAACCAGCAATCAATTAGTTGGTTAACTTTTCAAACATATATAGGTTCTATATAAAATCAAAATTATATTTTTAGTTCCAAATCACAAATAATAAATTCTAATTAAGTTTTGGTTCTCACACCAGTCAATTGGAAATATATAGATATCCCACTTTCGAAACTCGAACATAAACACTGATGATACTAGTAATCATCAGTATCATCTCCGGGCGACTAGAGTGTGATTCTATATTCATCCAGTATATTTGAGACTTCGAATATACATTCATGACGCGTATATGCAAAATTTTCATATACTTGATAGTCCAAATTAAAATAAAATAATTTACTCAAATACGTATTTTATGATAAAATTTTCAAAACTTAGTTTGTTTTTATAAATAATACTCTTCAAACTCATTCTAGGGCATTATAACCCTATCTGTAACGAGTCTTTCTCATAGGATATTACTGATCCTATCTCTGACGAATTCTTTCGTTTGGTTCTAACGTGTCTTGTTCTCGAGCTCCATAAACCAAAGCTTTGATACCACGTTGAAACGACCCAAACTTCCCTGGTCGGGAAAGCCCAGATTGAGTTGAGAACATGACGCATCAGAATACAAACAATAGAACATTTCACTACTATTACAACAATTTACATTAGAGTACAAGAATATTCCAGAGTATGAATAAATATTACTTATTGAAAACACAATATCAGAAATTAAGAAATTACATAGGAGCGGGAAATAATACACAGTACAATGAGTACAGAAAATAACAATTGACACAACTGAAAGAAGTATACGGATACAAAGCTTTCCGAATATAGCTCCAGATGTAATCAAAGATCCTTGGAAAAGAAATATCAGCGAAAACCAAAATAACTGGCTGCATGTATGGAAAATAAAGCACCCAGAGTTTAGGTAGAAACAATAAACTCTGAGTCAGTCATGGGACTGGTGTTAGAACTAAAACAATTACTAATCTTTACTTTAAAAATTGGGAAATCATGGGACCACGCCATATAACACGAAACGGGTTTACTCCACATGAATCTTAGTTTAAAATAAAACAATGTAATGCTTTTTATAAAAATGAAGCTATTATAAAACTCAGGTCCCATAACACAATGCAACGCAAGCCGGAGGATAGATTTTCCTCTTATAATAGGCAAACATGCTTGGTACGTTTTAAAACAAATCATATTGGTATTACTATAAGTGTTTAGTGTCAAAATCACTTCAAATATAAATGTATCATAGATGGTGTAACACCCCGTATTTTCTGTGAACAATAAAGTAACGAATTAGGGAATACTTAATTTTAAAAGTGGTAATTAAGGGAAACGGGTTAAGCCATTGCATTCGCCTCGGAATTCTGCTTTGGATAGAGTCCTAGTTTGCGTGAATCAGACTCCGTATGAAGAAGTTATGGAGTTCAGAAGATTTCAAGTTCAAGCAGAAAATAAATATAAATAAATATAAATAATAAAAACAATTCAAAATTCAAAATCAGATGAGCGGGAAATTTCTCGCTCAGGGTGTCGACCCCCCTGTAGGGGAGTCGACATAGGTGTCGACCCCATGTAAGGAGTCGACCCCTCCTAGATCTAGCTCCTGTGATGAATTTTTGCATCCCTGTGCTGATGTGGCCTTCTCTGATTGGCCAATGACTTATTTCTGAGGTATTAGGGCATATGTGTCATGCTACGGTTGGCTGGTTGACACATCTCTTTGGTTTGATGGCTCTGATTTCTCCTAGACTAATCTAAAGGCTAGAATTGAACCTAGACTTCTATATAATCACCCCAAACCTCAACCCTAGAACTCATTCTATGAAGCCATCATGTTGTTCGTCTACAAAATGGCCTGGCCTACATTCATTTACCCCAAACTAGAGAATCAAAATCATACTAGGAATCAATTAGAAGAACTAGAGAATCAAACGTCTACATCAAAGGATAGCTTTTCAAAATCAGAAATCAGATCCCAGAAATCAAGATCCGTCCTTTTTCTGCAAGTATAGTTATTATTTAGCTGTGAACACCTAGTAAGAAATCATGACTGTAATAACTGGATATAGAACTATGCCTAACTCTATTCATGCCTATCCTTTTATCAATTCTGAATTGCTTATGCATATTGGACTGTTGTGACTGACATAGTAAAACCTATCATGCTTATTGAACTGTTGTGACTGACATAGAAAAACCTGTCATGCCTATGAGACTATTGGGACTGATACCATTGAACCTATCATGTTGTATTAAATTTGTGGTTCTTTTATGTATGTAAGTTACATGCTAAGTTATGTTCATGCATGTTATATGTTTAGGTCCAAGCTAGTACCCATGTTTAAGATCTATATAAGTTCATGTTTATACAATTAGACTTATGCTAGTTCGCATATCAATTGGATCTAATTTAAATGCAAGATCACGTTTATATGCTTAATTAAGTTTATGTCATTCTATGCCGAATTTATATTACACGTATTGATCTATGTTGTTTATGCCTGTTGGAATGTTACATGTCCCTTTTCTTTTCCCTTTTTGTATATGAGTTAGGATAATTTGCGAGCCTAACGTTCTATGTGAATTGTGTGAACGAATAACGGGGGAGGCGTTGGGGGAAAATATTAAGTTACATGATATTGGCATAGATTGGCTCATAATCATGTAAATAATTAGTAGCATGAAATGGCATAATTTGGACATAATTTAGAGGGTAAATGGGACATGACTTGATTTGACAACACTTGTGGATAATTTACATATAAGAATGAAATGTAAATATGTAAATAAATTAAAAGATGAATATGCCTAACCCGAGGTTAGATTGAGTTGTTGTGTAAGACTGCCCGGAACCGCCTGGCACATCCACCGACCGCAACAATATAGATCTAATGTGAGAGGTTAGCGCATTAAGCCCGAAAAACCCGAGGTTAGATTGAGTTGCGGTGTAAGACTGCCTGGAACCACCCGGTGCATCCAGCGACCGCAACAGTACATATCTAATGTGAGAGGTTGGTGCTTTAATGAATGAATTAAAGCTAAGGAACAAGCATGCTAAGAATGGTAGGGTTAAGTTAATTAAGGCAACACTTAACAAATACAACACATTAATCAAACAGATTTGTGGGGTTAGGTAAAATGGAGAACACTTAAACGTTATAACATGTTGATTAGGAAACCCTAGTAAGGGGGACCCATTTCAGCAGTAACCCACATGTATCATGGTGCCGTGAACTAGGCAGGGTGGGGCACGATTACTGGGCTGATTACAAGCGGTCAATATTGCGGCAGGGGGTGCAGCAGTGTAGTTCCGATGGAGTATGGGCGTGCACGTACTCCGGAGTGGAAAAGCAAGCACTGGGCATCAGTAGTATACACTGTGCACCTTGAATTTGTGTCGGGTTGCCACCATAGGAATTGATACACCCTATGGTGGGACCAGCACAGGTATCTATAATCAAGCGGGCCCAATGATACAAGTAGCAAATGCATGCGAGTAGAAGTCGATCGGGAAAGGGATCATTTTGTTATGAACACATGATGGTAGTTGAAACATTCGTAGTAGGTGCAAAGAAATAGAAATGAGTGCGATAATACATTCAGTTTACCTTATCTTTTGTTATCTTATTTTTGTGATATTGTCCTATGTTCAGTTTATTCATGTCATGATCTTTTTACCTGTTTACATGTTGAATAATCACTGGACTTACTAGACTTATGTCTGACTCGTTTTATTTCGCCTTCTTTTCTTCCATCCACCCCTCCAGGTCCGCAGGGAAGGAATACTTCAGCTTAGTGTAGACCTTTTCAAGCTTGAAGAGAGTAGATGTATTGCTTGGATTCTCTTTTCTTAGGCTATGGCTGTGGTTACACGTTTATTGGGGATTTACATCTGTTTTATGTTTCTTTATGTAAGTGGAGATTTAAATCAAGACAGATGTTTTGTTGTAATAATTTAGAAGTTGGGTTTTGGGACAATGCTTGTAATGTTTTAACTGAACCACGCCATTTAATAAATAATTTTAGTTTTTCGCTGCTTATATGTCTTGTATCTAGCGTCTTTTACCTAAAATGCTTCACCAAAGTAAATGCATTCCCTTTGTGAATGACCTTAATGGAGGTGAGGTGTTTCACTTGGTATCAGAGCAATGGTTTACCAGATCAGATAAAAGTTTTGAAAACTATTTTTCAAAAAGAAGTTTAAAGAAGCATTTTCAAGAAAAGTGTTGTTTTATTATAAAGGCATAATCCCCAAAGCCATATGCGCTATTTTTCTATCATTTGTTTTGAACCTTTTCTTTTCGTTTCAGCATGTCTGGGGATCTTAATCTTCCTAAGGGCGTACCGGTACCTGGTTGGTTCAGAAGGTACCTGGAGGTTTGGGCTAATGACGCAGGCCCAGCAGACGTTCCTCCTCCCTTAGTTGCAGCTGTTCCTCCTCCTCCTCATGTGAATGCTTTATCGAAGATATGTAGAGACTTTCGAGCCAAGGGTGGAAAGAACTTTAATGAGACTGAATCATTTGTGGAAGCAAGAAACTGGCTCAAGGAAATAGAAGATTTGTTTGTTATCTTCAAAGTGGACGATAGGCAGAAGATACAATTTACTGCATGGTAACTTAAGAACGAGGCCTCTTACTGGTGGGAAGTTACTAATGCTGAGAGACCAGTTGAAACTTAGGAGGATTTGAGAATGAAATTTGAAATGAAGCTCCTCTCGCAAGCTGAACGAAGCCTACAGATGGAGAAGTTCTTAGCACTCAAACAGGGAAACCTATCGGTTAAGGAATACGTCAACCAGTTCAACCAGCTAGCTAGGTTCAGACTGGAGTTAGTAAACACTCCACATAAAAAGGCTCTCCGATTCATTAAAGGGTTGAATGAGCCACTGCACAGCCTAGCTATGTCTTATATACATATGGGTGCGACTTTTGAGAGACTGGTGGACAAGGCACTATTACAGGAGGAAGACAAGGGTGGCAAGAAAGAGGCAAAGGTGGATGAACCTCTAGAGAAGAAAGTGCAGGGATCGCAGAATAAGAAGACGGATTCCAAGAAAGGCGGGAAGAATAACAAACCCCATGACAAGAGGAAGTGCAAATTTTGTGGCATACCTGGACATCTAATTAAAGACTGCAGGAAGAAGAAGAGGAAGATGGGTGGCTGCTTTCAATGCGGCGAGACCGGACATATGGCTAAGGATTGCCCAAAAAGGCAAGGGCAGAGGACAGACCCACTTCTGGGGGACAAATTCACGCTCTCATGGCACCTCCGCATGAAAGAGGTAGAAATATTTCTGTTGAGAGTTTAGTTTATCTTTCTGATCATCCAGTTCGTACTCTTTTTTATTCTGGCGAATCACACTCTTTTATATCTACTGCTTTAGTTGAATCTCTGCACCTAGATACCAATATAGTATAGGATCCCAGGGTTGTTTCAAATCCAATTGGGGGCTCGGCTTATTTGTCCATGATTTGTTTGGATTTGGAAATTTGTATACTAAGTGTTGGGTTTAGATGTAATGCTTATGTTTTGGACTTCACGGGCTATGGGTTGATTTTAGGCATGGATTGGCTATTTGGTAACGATGCCATCCTCGATTGTGAAAAGAGAGTGGTTAGACTTATGACTCGCCTCGGTAACACTTTGAAATCTCTTGTAATCCCATGAATTCCGTTATGCTTAGTTACCTAGAATCTCTTGATGCGTCTGTTGAAAACTTGCAATCTGTTAGAGTGGTCCGTGAATACTCGGATGTCTTTGAAGAGGTGAAGGGTTTACCTCCGAAGCGCGAGATAGACTTCCGCATATACCTTGTTGATAACGCAAAACCTGTTGCTTTACCCGTTAGACACATGGCTCCAAGGGAAAGGAAAGAGCTCAGCAAGAAAGTCAAAGAGTTGCTTGAAAAGGGGTTCATAAGGCGAAGTATTTATGAATCGGGTGCTCCAGTGGTGTTTGCAACCAAAGAAGATGGTTCACTTCACCTGTGTGTGGACTATAGGAAGCTAAACAAGCTGACCAAGAAGAATAGGCACCCACTTCCTAGAATAGATGACTTGTTTGACCAACTCGTAGGTGCCTCAGTTTTCTCCCAATTAGATCTATCCACCGGGTTTCATCAGCTAAGAGTGGCTGAAGACAGCATTGATAAGACCGCGTTCAGGACCTCGGATGGTTTCTTCGAATGGCTTATCATGCCTTTCGGCTTGACAAATGCACCTACCTATTTCGTAGATTTGATAAGTAGGGTGTTCATAGAGTTCCTTAATAAATTTGTAGTGGTCTTCGTGGATGACATTTTGATTTTCTCAAAAAGTGAGGAAGAACATGCTCTACATTTAAGGAAAGTTATGGATACTCTTCATGCACACCAGCTGAAAGGAAAATTCTCCAAATGCCATTTTTGGAGAGAAGAAGTAAGGTTTCTTAGACATGTGGTGTCCAAAGAGGGGATAGCTGCGGATCCCGCAAAAGTAGTTGCGGTGCAAGATTGGAAGATCCCCGGGAATGCAACCGAAGTACGAAGTTTTCTCGGGCTAGCAGGCTTTTACAGAAAGTTCATTAAGGACTTCGCGAAGATCTCAGCCCCACTTACTAAGTTGACGAAGAAGAACCTAACTTTTGCTTAGGATTTGGATTGCGATGTTGCTTTCCAACGATTTAAAAGAGCTCTAACAACGGCCCCAGTTCTGACATTGCCTAAAGGGAGTAAGATGTTTATTGTATATACAAACGCATGCAGAATAGGATTGGGCGCTGTCTTAATGCAAGAGGGCAAAGTAATTTGTTATGGAGGATGGCTGTTGAAGGTACATGAGAAGAACTACCCAACTCATGATTTAGAAATAGATGTCATTGTTTTCGCCCTTAAGTCATGGCGTCATTACCTACAAGGAAAAAGGTTTGAATTGTTTGTTGACCATAAATCATTAAAGTACCTTTTCTCATAGAAAAATCTTAACTTAAGACAACAAAGGTGGATGGAATTTTTGGCTTCATACAATTTTGAGATTGCTTATAACCCTGGAAAGGGCAATGTTGTAGCAAACGCCTTAAGTAGGAAAAAGATGACCATGAGTCCTCTCTTTATAGAAAGTAAAAGCTTGGAGTACATAGCAAACTTTGACTTTAGACCTTCCTTTGAATTTATACCTGGTTTGTTAGCATCACTAGAGGTGCAGCCTACTCTTTTGGACTCAACAGGAACCACGAAACGTGAAGACCCTCAGCTAGTTGATCTGATGGATACTCCATCGATGACAAGGGTTGGTTGAGACGGGATGGAAGACTATGCGTCCCAAAAGCAAGGGATTTGGTGAAAACCTTTCTCGAAGAAGCACATCATTCTAAGTTGACAATACATCCAGGTGGGGACAAGATGTATAAAGACATAAAAAGGGTTTTCTTATGGAATGGCATGAAGAAGGATGTAGCCGAGTTTGTCTCTAAATGCTTGATATGCCAGCAAGTCAAGGCGGAACAGAAGAAGCCTGGTGGTCTTCTTCATCCTCTGGAGGTCCCACAGTGGAAATGGGATATTATTTCAATGGACCTTGTTGATGGGTTACCTAGGTCAAGAAGGGGCAATACTAGTATTTGGGTAATAGTGGACATGCTCACTAAAAGCGCTCACTTTATACATGTTAAAAGTAGGAGGACTGCCTCATTGTTAGCATCCATTTATCTTAAAGAGATGGTACGACTGCATGGAATACCCTCTAGCATAGCAACTGATCAAGATCCTATCTTTACAAGCGAGTTTTGGAAGAGTTTACAAGAGGCTGTAGGCACACAACTAAGCTTAAGCACTGCCTATCACCCTCAACCTGATGGTTAGACGGAAAGGGTGAACAAAGTATTAGAAGATCTCTTTAGATTTTGCATTCTTGATTTTGGGGGAACATGGGAGGATCACCTTCCTTTGGTGGAGTTCACCTACAACAATAGCTACCAATCCACCATAGGCATGGCACCCTTCGAGGCTTTATATGGAAGACCATGCCGATCACCAACTTGTTAGTGGGAGTCTACAGACAAGCTCGTACTTGGGCCAGACATGATTAGAGAAACTTCAAAGAAGGTGGACTTGATACGAAGACGAACAAAGACCGCACAAGATAGACAGAAGCCTTACGCTGATAAAATATGGACCGACCTTGAGTTTGAGGTTGGAGACGGGGTTTTCCTTAAAGTGTCTCCTTTGAGGAATGTCGTTTGCTTTGGGTCTGCAGGAAAATTGGCACCAAGATTTGTAGGGCCATTTCCTATCATTGAAAGGATTGGGAAGGCGGCTTATAAAGTAGAGCTGCCCGAAAGGTTGGCTGGAGTTCGTAATGTTTTTCATGTCTCTCATTTACGAAAGTTCTTACATGAGTCGGTAGAAGTTGTGGAGCCAAGCATACTGGAGGAAATAGAAGTGGAGCGAGAAGCGATGGTGAGAAGGGTTCTAACTCGTATCTTGGGTAAAGAAGTTAAAAGGATAAGCAATCGTGAAGTCAAGCTAGTTAAAGTACAATGGAGTGATGCAGAGGAAGACGCGATTTGGGAGGCTAAGGACAAGATACGTGCAGCCTACCCTTATCTTTTTGAGGGTACATCTTTGATCTCTTGTCTTCCATAAAGTTTATGCATGCTTATATCTATCCTTTTAAGTATATCTCCTCGGTCCTAGTCTTGATCCCTAGGTAGAAACCAATGAATGTAAACATATATTTGAAACATGTTATGATTGATGGTTGCAAGTGGTTGCTAGTGGTTGCTCGTGGATGCATACACACACACACACACTAGGTACTAGATCGGCTCAGTCACTTTCATATTGCATATGCATATATGTATTTATATCTGGATTGGAACTTGATGTGTTGTCACGTGGACGTTGCATTTGTATGGATTATTGTGCACTGATGTAGAAGATATAAAATAAGATTAGGAAAAATTGCATGCATGATGGACTCATAACACCGACATGATTCGCATCAAGGAGGTCAACTGAATCAGTGGACCGCTTGATTTGGCATTTGATAAAGAAATATACACACACTATGCATATGACCATGAA
Organism: Allium sativum; assembly: GCA_030737875.1. NCBI lineage: Eukaryota > Viridiplantae > Streptophyta > Magnoliopsida > Asparagales > Amaryllidaceae > Allium > Allium sativum. The sequence goes on from CM060917.1 coordinate 12,576,692, forward strand.
AGCATTAGAAATCTTTTTAAGGACAGCGGATTCCTATGATTGATGGTTGAGTAGATGGATGTTGGATGTTAGGATACATTCTTCTTAACTTAGAGATTTTGGGGACGAAATCCTTTAAGGAGGGGAGAATGTAACACCCCGTATTTTCTGTGAACATTAAAGTAAAGAATATTTAATTTTAAAAGTAGAAATTAAGATAAATGGGTTATGCCATTGCGTTTGTCTCGGAATTTTGCTTGGAATAGAGTCCGAGTTTGTGTGAATCGGACTCTGTGTGAAGAAGTTATGGAGTTCATAAGACATCAAGTTCAAGCAGAAAATAAATATAAACAAATATAAATAATAAAAACAGTTCAAACATGAAAATCAACTGAACGGGAAATTTCCCGCTCAGGTTGTCGACCCCTCTAGAGGGAGTCGAAATAGGTGTCGACCCCCCTATAGGGGAGTCAACATAGGTGTCGAGCCCCCTATAGGGAGTTGACCCCTCCCAGATCCAGCTCCTGTGACGAATTTTTACAGCCCTGTGCTGATGTGGCCTTCTTTGATTGGCCAATGACTGATTTTTGAGGTATTAGGGCATATGTTTCATGCTACGGTTGGCTGGATGACACATCTCTTTGGTTTGATGGCTCTGATTTCTCCTAGACTAATCTAAAGGCTAGAATTGAACCTAGACTTCTATATAATCACCCCAAACCTCAACCCTAGAACTCATTCTATGAAGCCATCATGTTGTTCGTCTACAAACTGGCCTGGCCTACATTCATTTACCCCAAACTAGATAATCAAATTCAAACTAGGAATCAATTAGAAGAACTAGAGAATCAAATGTCTACATCAAAGGATAGCTTTTCAAATTCAGAAATCAGATCCCAGAAATCAAGATTCGTCCTTTTTCTGTAAGTATAGTTATTATTTAGATGTGAACACCTAATAAGAAATCATGACTGCAATAACTAGATCTAGAACTATGCATAACTCTATTCATGCCTATCCTTTTGTCAATTATGAATTGCTTATGCATATTGGACTGCTGTGACTGACATAGTAAAACCTATCATGCCTATTGAACTGTTGTGACTGACATAGAAAAACCTATCATGCCTATGAGACTATTGGTACTGATACCATTGAACTTATCATGTTGTATTAAATTTGTGGTTATTTTATATATGTATGTTACAAGCTAAGTTATGTTCATGCTTGTTATATGCTTAGATCCAAGCTAGTACCCATGTTTAAGATCTATATAAGTTCATGTCTATACAATTAGACTTATGCTAGTTCGCATATCAATTGGATCTAATTTAAATACAAGATCACGTTTATATGCTTTATTAAGTTTATGTCGTTCTATGCTGAATTTATATTACATGTATTAATCTATGTTGTTTTATGCCTGTTGGAATGTTACATGTCCCTTTTATTTTCCCTTTTTGTATATGTGTTAGGCTAATTTGCGAGCCTAACGTTCTGTGTGAATTGTGTGAACGAATAACGGGGGAGGCGTTAGGGGAAAATATTAAATTACATGTTTTTGGCTTAGATTGGCTCATAATCATGTAAATGATTGGTAGCATGAAATGGCATAATTTGGGCATAATTTAGAGGGTAAATGGGACATGACTTGATTTGACAACACTTGTGGATAATTTACATATAAACATGAATGGTAAATATGTAAATTAATTAAAAGATGAATATGAGTAACCAGAGGTTAGATTGAGTTGTGGTGTAAGACTGCCCGGAACCACCCGGCACATCTAGCGACCGCAACAATATAGATCTAATGTGAGAGTCAAGTGCATTAAGCCTGAAAAACCTAAGGTTAGATTGAGTTGCGGTGTAAGACTGCCCGGAACCGCCCGGCACATCCAGCGACTGCAACAACATGTTAATCAAACAGATGGGTGGGGTTAGGTAAAATGGTGAACACTTAACCGTTATAACATGTTGATTAGGAAACCCTAGTAACGGGGACCCATTTCAGCAGTAACCCACATAGACGTATCATGGTATCCTGAACTAGGCAGGGTGGGGCACGATTACTGGGCTGATTATAAGCGGTCAAAATACCGTAAGGGGGTGACGGAGTGTGGGCGTGCACGTACTCCAAAGTGGAAAAGCAGGCACTGGGCATCAGTATTATACACTGTGCATCTTGAATTTGTGTCGGGTTGCTACCCTAGGAATTGATACACCCTATGGTGGGACCAGCACAGGTATCTACAATCGAGCAAGGCCGAATGACACAAGTAGCAAATGCATGTGAGTAGAAGCTGATCGGGAAAGGGATCATTTTGTTATGAACACACGACAGTAGTTGAGCCATTCATAATAGGTGCAGAGAAACAGAAATGAGTGCGATAGTACATTCAGTTTATCTTGTCTTATGTTATCTTATTTCAATGGTATTGTCCTATGTTCAGTTTATTCATATCATGATCCTTTTACCTGTTTACATGCTGAATAATCACTGGACTTACCAGACTTATGTCTGACCCGCTTTCTTTCGCCTTCTTTTCTTCCGTCCCCCCTCCAGGTCCGTAGGGAGGGAATACTTCATCTTAGTGCAGACCTTTTCAAGCTTGAAGAGAGCAGATGTATTGTTTGGATTCACTTTTCTTGGGCTATGGCTGTGGTTACACTTTTATTGGGGATTTATGTTGCTTTACTTCTGTTTTATGTTTCTTTATGCACTTGGAGATTTAAATCAAGACAGATGTTTTGTTGTAATAATTTAGAAGTTGGGTTTTGAGACAATGCTTGTAATGTTTTAACTGAACCACGCCATTTAATAAATAATTTTAGTTTTCCGCTGCTTATATGTCTGTCTTGTAAATTATCTGTGTCTTTTACCTAAAATTCTTCACCAAAGTTAATGCTTTCCCTTTGTGAGTGACCATAACGGAGGTGGGGTATTTCAGATGGCATAGTACCCCATCCTACACTGTCGCCATACTAGTTTTACAACTAAAACAGAAAAGTCACGTATTGGAAATTGGATTCCATCTATGAGTCGAGGCAAGGGATGGCTCTTCTCCGATTCGAGACACTCTAGCAAATGCCTCAGGATTACACACGTTTCCCAGTCCTATCGGACCTATCACTTGGCTAGTAGCGACCAATATATCGAGTCGCCTCGCAATTCATTAACCAGTAAAAAATGTCTGGGCTCCATACCATGACACTACTTCTAGCTAGATAGAAACGTCGTGCACTCCTTGCGCCCCTGATCCCTTTTCTGACTCATACCGAGGTGTAAGGCTCTCAAATTAATGCTTTAAACAAGGCTATGCTAATAAAAACCATGCTTTGATCATCAACCATAAGACTCTGCTTTTCAACAAAAGCCTTGTTCATTTGCATCTTAGCATGAAACACTGACAATCCACACCATGCGACTTCTGTCTATCGATATATAACCTCTAAGATCGTATGTCTCTGAGAATGGTGTTAAGAAAGAGAATAAATCCTCTGCCACCAAACAGATATATATTTAATAGAAATCAATTAACACAGAATGAAATCCAATGTCAGACACACATCCATTTACAAGTCCATTTCGGGTCTGAACGAAACCGTAGGCACCTTATTCCTCGTCCCATACGTCCAATACAGAAGAGAAGTCCTCGAATATTGGGTTGATCTCCAATTACGTTTGGATGATCACCACTTACTACCTTGTCTTGGGTATACAGCCCAATCAAGACATCAGTAATCATCCAAACGATGTGAAGATCTCTGATCTTCAACCACCGTCTTCATCGTCGACTTTTAGTCATTGTGTCAGTTATCCAGAATGGGGTAAACCCGGTCTGTTTGAATAATTTGCGTATTTTTTGACTAATAATCAAGTGCTGTAAAAAACCTTCATACGCCTCATTCCAATCCAGAATATTCTTTTATTCAAATGTTCTTTTCACAATTTAAACCAAATTAAGGGTTTCCAAACTAGTCGGGATTAGCGAATCTTGCCGAAGTAATCATTTATTTTATTTCCCAATCCCAGCCTATTCATTCCATAGAGCAAAACTGTTAATACTCTATATCTAACACCACGGTGTTATCGGTAAAATTAATTACCATTTCGCATTCAAATCTAATTAAAGATTTAACTATCGCCTAGAGTAAAACTGGTGGTACTCCATTCTCGATCATTTCCTAAATTTGATAATTTAAATTATCACATTCTTATTTCAATCTAATTAAAGATTCATTAAAACTCTACTTAGTTTTATTCTTCCAACAATCATTATTTAATGATTATTTTAACTTTGGAAACACAAACACACCACATCGACAATCTGCACCGTGCGACTGATTTCTACCAATATATAACCTCTAAGCTCATACGTGTCAAAGAAGGGTGTTAAGCAAGAGAATAAATTCTCCGCCACCAAACAGATATATATTTAGCAGAGATCAAAAATACGGTTTGAAATACAGTGTTAGACATGTAATCCTATCTTTAACTGGGTTAAAGAACCAATGTCATTTAAAACATAGTTCACGATAAACCCAAAATCACATTCCATTAACCATGGAATCTTCACGGAAAACAGATCAATATATGTAATCGACATAAATTTCTGTATCCAATCAATAATATAAATGGAATAATGACAAAGCCTTTTGAATTCCATATATATTAACAGTCTTCCTCTACTAGAGCTCACTTTGATTATTACCAAATCGAATTCCATTCAATTCTAATTTAATAGATTAAATTGGAAAACTTTACTTTGGAAAATTTCCATTAAATCTCAATAAAAGATTTATATATTCCAAATCACATTTCACTATTAATCAGGTTAAAGAACGAATGCCGTTAAAAATACAGTTCACAATAAACCCAATTCACATTCCATTTTATTCCAATTTACTAAATATAACTGGAAACTCTAATAATCTTAATTAAAAGATTTATTCTTTTCACATGGGGTTTAAGAATAGTGTTACTGAAGACACCATTCACGACAAACCCAAAATCCACTTTGATATTAAATATAAGGGTCTAAACAGAAATTATATCGGCTTGCATTCAATATCAAATTCTAAAACCAACACATATCATATAGGGAATAACGATATATCTATCTTCCAAATTCCTCCACAATATCCGTATAATCACGGAATCCAATATCGAAATATCCCGAAGATGATTTCTATTTAAATCCATTCCAGTTCATGCATTGGAAAATTCTAGTTAGATTAAAACCATTCACAAATCCAATTTATTTATTTAAAAACGTTGGATTATCTTTCTAGTTAATAACTAGTTCATTTTGATAAAAATATCTTTTATCTTTACAAAATTGGAATTTTTCATCCAAATCCTTTCCAATTTGTTTATTATGATTTTACAAAAATTAATAGTAGTTTTAATAACTTTATCAAGGCCCGTACAATCAGTTTCCAATAACAGCCACCGAACTGCATCCATAGTGACCTTTTCCAAATTTGATTCGGGCATAATTCCAAATCCAACAATTAGATATCAAATCTCATATATTCATTGGAAAGCTCTTTTCGATATGAACCCACGGTTTCGGTTTTAAGAGAATCCGACAGTCGGATCTCCCGTAGTGTCAATTCGAAGTCAATGGTCAAAATTCGCGACGGTTGCGGCGCGGCGCGTTCTATTCAAACCATTTAAACATATATAATACATACATATATATATTATGTCCACTTAAAATGTATTTATAAATTCTTTTAAAATGATTCCCACTTCCATTTCAATCTTAAATCAAAATTGAGTATTCCTTATCATTATAATGTTAAAATGATAATATTTTTCCCAATATCAAATTTTGAAATCATTCCCTTTTCGATATTCATTATAAAAATGAATAAAATCAATATAAAAATCGTTCATGTTAAAAAGGCGCAAATCTAATTAGGAGGGCGTCACATATTTCAATATTTCTTTGTCCATCCAAAATTGGACATCAAATTTACATTTTAATCTTTTACTGAATATTATTTTAAAATATTCATTATTTCTGAACTAGAATCAGACCCAACCAATTACCATATTATATTAGTTATATGGATTTCATACGTCACATGTACACAACAGAAATGATAAACAATCATCCATAGTGCATTACAAAACTGCATAAGCATTAAATATAAATAATTAACACTTACTACAGTTTGTCAACCAATCGATTGACATACAACTAAACAATTGGGATTAGTGTATGCCAAATATCATCCCAATACCCATGTAGGGTTTCAACCAACAAATATTGAATATTATTTGTGCAGTTGGGCGATGTGTAAAATTTATCGTCCCAAACAATGTCAGCTAAATGGGTGTACATAAACAAATCGTCAGATTTGTAAATGAATATTTATTTGCATTTCAGGAGAATTTTATGCCATTCATATATACATTAAAAATTATATTTATTTCAACAGTTGACTATTTTATATTGTTAATACATTCAATAAAAATGATATTTTTATTGTTCAAACATTTTACTCAACACATGAATATTTTATATAGTTTATTTCAGAAAATTTCGGCATTATAACGGCGCGATATTAGAACCGGAATAATACCTAGCATTATCCCTCTCCTGATACTGGCTCGCGCCATACACAATCATCAATCAATCCACAAAACCACAATACAATCCATTTCACCACAATATAGTCAATTTCACTGCAATTCAATCCAAATAAACATCCATGGTTTGTACAATAAATAGTGTCAGGAGCTACTAAGCCCCTTCTGCAACCTAGGATATATTTAACTGTAAAATAATTTGAGTGAGAAGGTGTTCTCACATTGGGACCCACTCCGCCATGCTTTTCTAACGTTCTGAATTGATGTTCTGATCCCAGAATTTGTAAACGAGCTCCATCTTTTTTTGCTAGCTTAAACGCGCTATTCCGGACAACTTTTGCTTAGTGGCCTTTCTTCTGAAAATGCTCCAATTCGCCGGAATTCGTGAAAAGACATAAATCGGACAACAGACTTTGGACGCATTGTCTGTACAACTCCGCAATCCACGCCCTCCATATACCCAAATCGAAGAGAAAATCGTGCTCTTCGACTTTGGCACTGTGGAGTTTTGGCCAGAGGGGCCCGGTTGGGGAGTTATTGAGGAGGGAAGGTCAGGGGGTTAAATGTAAAACTAAAAATAATAAAAATCGGATTTTTAAGTGGAGTGGGGCCCGTGGTTGGAGCTGGGTGGCGGGTGGCTGAGCTGAGGGGAGGTTATAGGGTGTGTGCGGCTGTCGGAGGTGGGGCCAGAGGTGCTGGGGTGGGGATGAACGGGTTTGGGGTTCACGGGTTAGAAGGGGAAAGAGGGGAGAGAGAGGAGCAGAGGGAGGTGGCGGTCAGAGGGGGCGGCGGCGGAGGTGCTAGAGCGGCGGGGCGATGGTGGCGATGGCGGGCTGGGGTGTGCGGCAGCGGCGGTTGACAGAAAAAGGCGACGGGATTTCAGAAAAAGGGGCGCGATTTATTCTGAGCAACATTTAGGGTTATACCCATATATATATTTTTTATTTGATTATTTTATTAATTCCAAAAAGTCACTTTTTCATTTGAACCCCAATTCGAACCCAACGACTGTCACCCCTATCTAAATACCCCATTCCGGACACAATGGGATATGTCACGTAAGCCAATTCGAATGTTTCGATCAGTTTTCATCCAAATTTAAATATAAATAAATATATATTGAATTCAAATGTACATTTTAGTTTACCGGAGCCATATACGGACTCCCAAAATTCCTAAAAAATAAACCTAACTATGTTTTGAGGATACAGTCCTAAAAAAACAAATTTAATTGAATTTAGAGACCGTTTGAAAAATGGCCATTTTCCAGTCGATTAAATTCAACTGAATTTGACAAAACACATTTATATTTACTGTGCTCACATATTGATTCCAAAAATTATGAAAATTGGAATCCAGCAATAATTTGACATTCCAGATCCAACAAAAGTGGTTTCGCCGAAAACAGAGGTCGTTTGCTAATTGGCTATTTTTAAGGGCTATATATTATATTAAAATATATATAAATTCTATAGCGATTATTTTAAATTTTAAATTGGACATAACTTTCAATTTATATTATCAATTCTGAATTTTTCATATTCATTATAAAGATGTTGTTAAACAGATTCATATGTTTTTGGTATTATTGAAATCCAATTTATTTTGAATCCTGTACATTGATTCAAAGTTTAAAATCGAATTTCCAAACTACCATGCCATTTCAATCTCCTTTTATAATTAAAATAAAATTATACGTTCTAATTTCGATGTAAACAAATTTTTAGTCATTATTACTAAAAATAAATCAGTTTACATATTCAAAATCCATTAAAATAGCTAAAATAAATTTTTTAAATTGGTTCAGAATTTCTGGGTTATTACAAACTTTGAAGAGTATACATATATAAGAGAACGAATTCTCATATATATAAAAATAAATCTGGTTTTGAAATATTATATTTTTGAAAAGAGGATTTAGAAAATACATATGGATAACTTACATGATTATCTTATAATAAGGGTTTGAGTATTTTATTTGATGTCGAGGTTGGACTATCGAGTATAAGAATATTTTGAATATGTACCTAACTAACATATATATGAAGTCTTAGATATACTAGATAGATATAGAATCACAATCTAGTCGCTTGAAGATGATTCGGTTGATGACTGCAGCGTCATCAGTGCTTATTTTCGAGTTTCGAAAGTGGGATGACTATCTGATTCCAATTGAAATGTCAAGATATGCTTTAACCCATTTAGATAAGTGTTTGAAAATGATAGCCTCAAGCTAAGAACTTGATTAAAATTTAATGTTTGTAATTTGGGAAATGACTAAGATGATCTGAGCTTTAAATTTAACTACGAGTTAAATAAATTGAAAAGATAAAAGGGAATCAAATGAATTAAAATTTATCTTAAGTGAGGTTAAATAAAATTGGAAGGAATTTTGAGGAAATTCAATTTTGTAGTTTATAAATTGGAAATTAGTTGGCATTAGACGTATATATATATATATATATTAAATAGGTTACTAAATGGAAGCTAAGGTGTGGAATAAATTGAATACTCGTTTAAAAGATACCTGTTTACTATATTAGTTGGGTCTAATGATTTTATGAGCCTATTGGCAAGCCGCTTGGCTTTTTGGTTTTCTTTTGATTAGTGTCGGCCTAGAGAGGCAAGTTGTAGTCTTACCGATTGAGCCGTACAAAGGAGATTATGGCTAAAATTTTCAAAAATTTAAGGCACTAGAAAAATCCAAGAATTGGGAATTTTTTGAGAAACTAAAAAGCTAATGAACTTAAGTTAATTAGGATAAAGGCTTTTTGGTTAGGTAAGTAAATGACCTTCGGTTCTGCCTTTAATTTCAGGGATGGAATCTTTTTAAGTGGAGAAGATTGTAAAGACTCAAATTTTATTAAGGAATATTTAAATTAATTTAAATATTTAAAACAATTTATTTTAAGAATTAACAACTTGGAATTTATTTAATTTAAGGTTTGAATGTATAATTTATAATATTATTAAAAATCAACTTGCAACGGCGCGGTAGTTCGTAGTATTACGTTTTGAACTTTAGATCAATGTACATGATTCAATATAAGTCAGAATTCGTTGAAACAAGAAACGCTCGAATCTATTGAACTATAGTTTTCTAAGGAAAGAGAAAAATAGCGGTTTCATCTTGTTTATCGTGAGTTATGTCCAAATAAAATTTTCAGAAAGTCGCTATGGAATTTGTTATAGATCATAACGATTAATTTAATATAATAAAAGAATTTTAAAGTAAACTAAATATCGATTTAGCTTGAAAAAGGAAATATCGAGTTCAAAATCCAATATAGTTTATTTTGAAGCTATATAAATTATTTAAATATATGTGATTATAGTAATTTATTAAAATAGATTAGAATGTTTTGAAATTAAATTATACTTTATTGATTTAATTGAATATTGGAAAACAACTATTTTGCAAATGATCTCGAATTTTGATGAAACCAATTTTACTGGATCTAGAATGTTAGATTATTGTTTGATTCCAAATTTCGGATCAATCGGAGTTAGTATGTGACCATGCGAGCTATAAACGTTCAATGTAAATATGTATTAATGCATAATCAATAATTTGAACTCAAACTAGTGCTATTTGAACAAACAAACACGGATTTTGACGAAACAAGTTTCATTGGGACCATAATGACAAACCGTAACTGTATATCCATTTTAACTGCAAATAAGGTTCGCATGTGATTGTGCAAAATAATAAACTTCAATCGAGGACAGCGATAGGCACCGAGTAATATAATAATAGAATAGAATACTATTAAACCCAAAATATCTATGCTATAAATAACCCCCAAAATTCCTAAACCTAATTCCAAAATCAAAATAGCCCTTCTATTTTGCAAATAAGCCCCTTTCAAACTTTTAATTTTATCTTAAAAATGGTTATGAATTGGAGGAAAGTTCCTACTAAGAAGTTGTAGTGTTTGTCTAGTGCTACCCACAGCAAAAATTTTGTGTCGATTGGTGTTGTGGTTTGGTGTAAATCTAGGTTCAAAGTCAATAGGATGATTTTCAGTTTATCTCGTTTTGCATTTAAACGATGGAGAGTTAGTGTAAAAACACGAATTCCAAAAGACCGGATTTTTTTTCAAAATTCTAATCTATCGAAACTCGTGTTGGCTTACTCTGGTATCCTGCAGAAAAGACAGAGACATAAAATATGTCAGAGCTCAGAAAATATCTCACAGCGGAATGGATAAAATATAATATAATCAAAGTATAGCCTTACCATAGTAATAATACTGCCTAACCAGTATCTAAAGCTGTCATATCTCTTTAACAAATCTAACCTGCGTGTATGTATGAGGAGAGGGTCAAAACACAAGTTCTGCTCATTGGAATTAAACTATACACTTTGGATAATCCTACATATACCGTTCAATCACATTTTCTTATTTATTAGGTTACTTGAGTTAACAACACTCAAGGCTTACACACACGTCGTATCCATTTACTTCCCAGTGGATTAACCTAATACAGTATATATGTAGTTACTCCTCAATATTGAGGTACACCCCATGGTACCCCACTCGCACGGTCTCCATCGTAATGCCACAGAAATGAACACAGTCCCTCATCCTACGCCAGAGTGACGTATGGATCTCTGCATAACATTGTTACGTTCCGCATATATCTGTCATTACTACGCTACGTAAGCATATGAACTGCCACCATTGATCAAATCAGATTTCGTACCAGAGTAATTCCCTCAGGTCTATAATTCACCACCCAGAGCAGACATGCATGTATCTAGACTATCCCACATACGTATAATCAATCATATTCGATGCCTTAACCGCATGTAATGTGCACCGAGATCTGTAGCTGGGCTATACAAGAAACACAGAACTCGATCGGGAACTTTTCCACATCTGTATAGGCCCGCCTTTAAGATCCTCAAATAAAGATATCCCTACGGTCTATTTTTCATGGTGGCTATTGCCCCACCTCGGCCCCTCACTCAACTAGTAAAGACTAAAAGAGCTAAACGACTTGCCCCTAACAAACAATCTAAACATCCAGTTGGCACCTTCCCTCGACCACTGTACCTCGATAGTGAAAGGTGAATGGTCTATTGGTTTTAGCTCTAGTCTTTCCGCATCCCATTGGCAGCCGATGACAGGTACCCGACGATTTACGATCTTTATTGGTCTCGACCTCTTCCTCCCCATTGAGGCAATCGCCGAATCACCCTAGTGTCACCTCGTCACAGCATTCTGACTGTAAATCTACTTTTGCATTCAAGGCCCACCCACTTGATAGTTACACGCAGACCTAACCTCTGCGGGCATAGCCTAAACATCTGCCACCGCACAGAGGGTTACCAGGAGCACCTTATGTATCTCAGGAAGTCGTGTGCTTCTCCTTCCAGTCCTTCGGAGCCATCGGAATAATCAGATGAACGTTCGCACCCCTAATGCCTCATGACACCATGATGATTTACTCTGTTGGGTTATTCACCCTCAAACGTGCGAACTGGTCCAAGAGCCTCCTTTTAATATTTATTAGACTATATGTCTAAACATTCCATTATGTGCTTGCTTTACCTCATCAGGTTTCTATTTAACTTGGTTATCCCCATTCACATTGACTTCTTATTCAAGTTACCAAGTTCCTCTTGCTTATTACTTTCGGTCATATAACTTAACCCATTTAAGTTTATTAATAATCCCACAACATGTTATTCTCTGGATTGTGGTCCAAGGTCTGTAATCCACAATCCCTCTATATTCTTGTTTGGTTTCATAGCCACAATAACATGTTCTACTTAATATTTATTTAAGTACATCTCAGTTCACATGTTTTCTGTTTAACATGTAAGTCATTATTTATGACTAAATATAACTTATTTCATTTTATAAGTTTTCCTCATTCTTTCTCATTTAATCATAATTCCATTTTACACCTTCACTACAACCTATCGTTGTTTACTTATTAACTTAGTTCTCTTAACTAAGGTCCACTAATAAGTTTCTTTTCCCATAAATATAACTTATGTTGTCCTCATCCGTAGATTTCAGATTCTTGATCTTGTAAATAAATTAATTTATGATTAAGTACAACTTATCCCCTTACATAAGTTATTCTATTCCCTTTATCGTTATTATATCCTAAGTTATAATTTCCACTTGTCACTAGGACAAGCTTAAACATGTTATTCTTACCAGCAGATTTCATACTTCCAAGTTTATAGATTACTTAATTTATAATTAAATATAACTTCTTACATTTCATAAATTTCCCCCTTTTCTCTACTTATTACAAACAAATGGTTTCAGTTTTCCCTATTTACGGATTACTTAATTTATAATTAAGTGCCACTTATCTCAATTCACCAGTTATCTCATGTCCTTACTAGTTTATTATAACCTAAGTTAAAATTTTCACTTGTCCCTAGGACAAGTCTACCTATTATACAACATTCTTATTAATGTAATTTATTTATAATAGGTTATTATCATTCCCCGTTCATTCATTCCTTTTTTATTGTTGTAACTTTCTTTCAATTCCATTTATTTCCATTAATTTCAGTTAATGATGTTTATCAGTCCTGCTATTCATATATATATGTATGTATGTATGTTTGTATGTATATTATTAGACCAAATTATGGTTCTAACACCCAAATTGTTTAGAATTGCATAGAATAATAACTGGAAATGAAAGAAAATCCAATGAACACACCGGATTTATAGTGGTTCGACGTTAACGAGCCTATGTCCACTTTATATATCTTTGATTATACGATGAATACAAGTACAATCAATGATTTCTCTCAATCTCACTTTTACAACAGTGGTCCACTCAATAATTTCGAGATACTACTGATAAGAAATAATGGAGAAATAGTAATGGGGGAAACAATACTCAGAATTGCCAAAAAGAGCCTAAAAATGCCAAGTATGGGACTATTTATAGGTGATATCTGCAGGAGGTTCATGAGGACACATGGCACGGATCCTGAGAATCTCGGGCTGGTTCATGGCTTGATGGAGAATGGTTAATATGGCTGTTATGGACAGATGTCACCAGATCCTAATCTTTCAGCTCGCGAAGGACTGGGTCACGGCTATCATCTCTTTGGCTTGAGGTTGGGTTGTGATAGCTAATCACGAGCGGGTTGTGATAGCTAATCACGAGCGGGTCGTGATGTCTCATTACGAACGGGTCGTGATGATCTTCACGAGCGGGATCCTGGGCCTCTTGAGTTGTGGTGTATTCGTATCTGAGCTTGAATACATAATTCCCCTTCTTGTTTGACTACGAATACTTGTGTTCCCGGTGGCTTGGTTCAAAAGCTAGCCAACATTTTGCCCCCTCACCCCCCCCCCCCCGAAGTACGTTTCATTGAAGATGGAACGTGCTTCAAAATTAATGAAGTTCCCTTTCCCGGAAGAGTGCAGGTCAATAGTTGCATCTGCTTATACGGCTGCGGCGTTTTGAATAGCCATGTCCTTTGACAAGTATAAATATCATATTAAACCTCCAATCATTTCTTTATTCATCGGCTAATTTTACTCTTGTGAATTTCCAAGCGCGCTGTGGATCAACTCTTCTACAAGTGAGTTTTAAAATTCCTTTAAAATAGTCTTGAATAAGTTCATTGTTTTTGTATATAAGAGCTTCCAATCTCCAACTTCAATGGCCGTCTCAAAAATCCGAGTCATCAAACTCTTCTGCGGTTCGTGCTCTCTGGTGTTCATCACGAATCAGTAAGGGCTGGACTCATATGGGTCATGACGGGATTGCATGGGAATTCGTGGCCCACGAGGCCGAGCTGCTCGCATAAGACAGAAAAAGGGAGGCCAAAAGCCTTCTTGTTGTCTATATAAACTGCTCCGTCTTCCCTCTTACCCTTTCTCTCTAGTTTCACTTTTACCATCGTCGTCCTGTTCTTCCCAATCCAAAACCCTGATTTGCGATTTCCAGAAATCAACATCATCCCATAATCTAAATTAAAAAGGTAATGATGTTAGGATTGTCTCTAGTTTTTATTTTCGCTCGATTGCCCAGATTTTCGTGTCATTCCTTTCTCATTCTTCTTCGACTTGCACGAATTTCCACTGATCTCGAAGCCATCGCTGATATGAGCGGCGATAGTGGTGGAATTTGTGGCATTGAGGCCGAAAAGTGGCGATGATGTAATGGGTTTGGTACATATGGAGAGTGTGGATTTATAGGCGGGGGAGAGAGTTGACGAGGAAGAAGACAAGCTTCAGCAGGTCAGTTCGTGGATGGTGCGATGACTCAGCTCGTGATAATAGCGAGACGGAGGAAATGAAACGAGTTATGGATGAATGCAAAGTGTCGGTTTGTGAACGGAAAGGGCGTTACGGCTCGTGAGTAAGGACTACAAGGCGTGTCGTGAAGATGGGTTAAATGTCTGATTTAATTGTGTTGAGGAGCTGGGCATCGGTTCGTAGAAGGGAGCAGATTAGATGGGTTTTGGCAGCGTCTCGTGAGTCACCATGGCAAGTGGATGAGTGATATGTCACGAACCCAATGTAATCATGAGCCATTCTTTATCATGGATAGCTGTTTGAGCAAGCCGATGTCATACCCATTTAGGTATCCTATCACGAACAACGCCTTGATCACAAGTCGAACCCTCGTTTTACGAACCGATTCCATGTCACGAGTCTGCGTCTTAGGACTTAACTGACCAATCTAGCCGACAATTCGACATATGCTTTAACTGGACCTTGATGCAATTTCAACATTTTAGTGGAAGGTTAGGATAGAGCCTTCCAGATGAACTTTCTGAACTGGACGATTACATAACTTAATAGCGGATGATGATGAATATCACGCTTATCTATTTTACTTTGTGCTTTTTTTACCAGTACCATGCACAGTTGCACACACTAGCACTTGCACATACACGGGATTCACAGGTAGGTGTATTCTAACCTTTCCTGTTTACTCTCCACCACAGCCATGTCTGATAGACGTTCGCCAAGAATATCAGAAAAGAGGGCATATCCAGAGTCGTCAAGTTATCACAATCCTGATGTGCTTCCGTTAGATCCAGACTAGGAGAATTCTGACTCCGATTATGAAACAGATCTCGAAACAAAATCAATGTCTTCTGAGAGCACATCACTTGAGGAAGAAGAGGTTGATCTGTCTCCCGATGAGATTCCGAGTGCTAAAGAAATAGAGAAAGAGAAACCGACTGACTCCATAGCTTCCAAGTTGGAGAAGTCAAATTAGAAAAAAAAATTGTCTAAGGCATGGGATTCCTTGGAATGATGTGAAAGTTCCGGAGGAAGGTTAAAGGCCCAATTCTGCTCCGAAAGGGTACATGAATATCAGTAGGATCATGTGCTGGGTATGCGCCATCCCTCTGTTTCCTCCAATCGTCATTGACCTTCTAAGACGACTACGCATTGCTCCCATGCAACTCCATCCCAATGCCTATGCTGCTGTGTATACTTTGTATATCGTGTACGCAGAGGTTTTAAAGACCGAGCTCACCTTCAAAGATTTGAAATTATATTATCATTTCGAACATCTTTCCATAGGGACCCCGAACTTTTCTTTCTTCGAGTCGATTCCCGGCAGAAAGGTCTTTTCGGATGGCCATAGCAACTTAGGGGATCCCAGATCTGATTGATTTTACATAAAACATCAAGCTGGGTGTGCGAGGAAATGGATACAATCGAGTAGGCTTCAAATCCTTCAATGCGTATACCAATTGCACAATTAATGTGCTAATGTGTTCTTTTTTCCTGTGCAGCTCACAACTTTGAAAAAACAGAGGGTTTGGTATATGAGGATCGATTATCCCGCTTCATAGCAAGCAAATCTGACTTCTGCAGAATCAGGAAGTGTTTGACTGACAAGAGCCTTCACAAACACCGTCTTTTGGATATAAGATTTGGTCTCGGTTCAGGTGGCAAGCCTTACAAGTACGTACCCCCAACTCAAACAATTGGGGAACCTAGTGGCATTCCCTCGGCCGAGGGAGAAGGGACTATAGAGGTGGCGAAGGCGGTTGAGATTCCTAAAAATCCTTCACCAATGACCAGGATGACGAGGATTTGAAAAGGAACCAAAGGATGCTCCTACCCCTAAGGTACAGTCTCCCCTGAGGACTCCACCACCAGTAGAGCCTACATTAACAGAGGAGCAGATGTTCGGGGGTTTAGAAAATATCCCTTTGCCAAACGACATATATACCTCTGGAGATTTCGGACAGGACCCGTTCTTCCCTGTCTCCGAGGGAGAAACCTCTCCTGCCAAAAATAAGGATACTGCACAGACGAGCCAAGCTTCAAGCCTTGGTCTTTTAGGGGGGATTACACGGGATACATGAATCACATGCACCACTTGTCACAATACTCGATTCTGACACCTGTTTTTTTATTTTCTGCAGGAAAAATGCCTCATCGTTACTCTTATTCTTATCTCGATCTTTGCGAGAACACAGTCAGGCTATCTTCCATATCTGAACATGATCACAGTGATAGTCGAGGAAGGGATAGCCAACGGTGCCACGATTCTTATCAGCCTCACTCCACGCGCTCTCGCTCTCCCTCGAAGCAGGATCTCGGAAAATCCCACAGTTGCCAAGTACCATATACGGGGGGTAAAGAACTCCCCAATGCTTCGACTCCCCCGAAAGGCTTACGTCCCCAGGGAAAATCCTCTAAGAAGCATCACGAACCCAAAAACAAACAAAATGAGTCGAGAAAAGATAAGGAAAAAGAGAAAGCAGCTCTTGTTTCCTCTGGTCAGCATAGCTTGAATACTACAGGGATACAGGAGGGTGTTGTTACTTCGGTTAATCAGGCAAAGTTGGAGCGCTTACGGAAGGAATTCCCCGATATCTATTTTGAGAGGATGCATTTTGTCCTGGATCTCGAACTAATTTCTGATGAATGGGATGTCGAGGTTGTGGGTCAGATCGACCACGTGGCTAAACAATATAGTGCAATGAAAAAGCATGCCAATAATTTTTCAGATGTTATACGCCATCTAGAAGTAGATGCTGTAAGGGCCAGAGTGAAGATCGATCAAGATGCTAAGGCCAGGTGTAAGGCGGAGAAAGATCTTGAGGATGCACAAGCCCAGCTTGCCTTAGCTCGGCAGGACGCTGATAATTACAAAACTGAATTAGACAACGCCAAGAAACGCTTCCACCTCGAGCTCGATTCACACAGCCAAGAACGCATGGCTTTGAAGAAGGAGATAGAGGATCTCAGGACGGCTAACACTGAGCTAAAGACGTCAGAGGATCGTCTTTCCATAGAGAGGGCTGTCTGGGAAAAGGAGAGAGCAAGCTTAAATGACAACCTTGCTCATGTGGAAAAGGAGAATGCAAATTTAAACGACAAACTTGCTCATGCTGAGGAACGGGCAGCCCTTGCCGAAAGCAATGCAAATGTAGCACTCGAGTCGGCCTCCGCTGCAACTGCCAAACTTGCTGCTGCCAAGCAAGAGATAGAGGGGTTTGAGGAATTGTTAATGGACTTTTTTGCTTAAGTCATTCGGACTCGGGGTATTTCTTGGATTAAGAACTATTCCACCACCTTGGCCAACGTATGGGATATGATTGTCGAGGGCGAGAACCAACATCTGAAGGTTGATGAAGTCGACGAGAGCCAGCTGATGCAGACCTTCATCAGGGACGGAGAACCTGAGGTTTTAGCAGGGGGTAGGCATCAGACTCAAGAGGCCATGGAGAAGGAAAAGCTGGAGCTCAAGGGTAAAAACAAAATTGATGAAGGTTCGAGCTCAGCGCATGATCCCCACACTTTGAGGTTGAGGAATATAGTCCAGATGATCCGTTAATCCCTAGAGTTCTAGTTCCTCCCGCTGTTGGGGTTTCTAATGTAGCTTCGACCGAAGAATCAGTGAAAGGTATCTCCACATTCTCTCCACAATTTATCAAAGCGATTATAACTTACCGTCGTGTTGTGGAGCAAACAATCAAGGAGAACACATTTTCTCCCAAACTAATAACAGTTACTTCTCGTGATATAGGTGTCAAGTCTACTGAAGAAGTTGCAGAAAAGCAGGCTGAAGTCAAGAAGGTCGACGTACCTCCAATCATCGAGGCCCCCCGAAGCTTCAAAGCAAATTGAGGTTGAGGCAACCAAGGAGTGTTGAGAACAAGATTTTGATCGATGCCAACATATAAAGTTGCAATGAAGATCATGTCATAGAGATAAGATTATATATATATATATTTATATATATACATTGAGTCGTGTTAGAAATATGTTAAAATATATCCTCAAATTATAACACAAATGCTCATATCTTCGTTGCTAAAATGTGTATATTTGAGGATTTGAAAAGCCACAGAAAAATCCCAAACGGTCCAGTCTTCGACCGGGAAAGAGTGCAGAGTGACCTAGACTGTGGACCGAGGTCCTCCGGTCCACTGTGGACGGAGGTCCTCTGGTGCACAGCAATAAAACGGTCGACCGCCCAAAAAGAACCAGTCGACCGGTAAAATACCACCAGTCGACCATTCAGGTTTCTGTTTTGAAATAAACATTTCTCAGTTCAACCCGTCGACCGGTCGAAACTCACCAATCGACCGGTCAAAGTGTTTTTGCGCATAACGGCTATTTTTCTGGAAATTTTAATTTTAATTAAATTCAACCGGTCGACGGGTGATTTTTGACCTATCGACTGTTTTCAAACAACAAGCTTTTTCTGAAAGGTTCTTCTACTTGTGAAGAGATTTCTATTCAATAATCAAAGGAAATGAACATAACTTTTTATAGAAACTCTTCATGAAGAATTACTACCTTCTACTATTATATAAACAACTTCAAACTTGTTTTACAATCACGAAATCATTCTATATTCTCTCTAATTTCTGAATTGCATTTTCATACTCTTTGCAAAACAAAAGCTCTCCAAATTTAAAAACTTGTTGAATCCTTGTATCAATTTAATATCATTTGATTCAACAAGCATTCTACTTCCTTAATTCTACGCATTCAAAGTACATACTCGAGGATCAGATTATAGGTAGATTGTACTCAAACTGTTGACTATCCGTGTTGAATCAAGAACACAAAGTACAAATCAAAACCATTGTATTAGTTGAAGTCATGTGTGTGATCAGGCACGTGTTGAAGTCCTCGTGTGATTAGAGGCGTGAAATCCCGTTCGGCTGCTCGGGTGTTGTATACCTGTTCCTCCTGGTGAAGTGAGGAGATTATTAGTGAAATTCCAGAAGGAAGACTAGGACTGGACATAGGATGGTGCTCCGAACCAGTGTAAAAATCCCTGTTGCGATTTTTCTATTTTTACTACATTTACTATCTTATATCTGTGATTAGCTATCATTTCATACTTAAGTGTTATACACCATATTACACGATCCTTGTGTACTATATTAGCATGTACACGCCCACACTACACTTTTATTTGGTATCAGAGTCTGGCGTTCTAGAGATCGTAACAACATCCTAGAACAAATGGCAATAAAGAAATCTAGCCAGGGAATTAGAAAATGGAAGAGCAATAAAACCGAATCAGGAGAGCAAGGAAACAAATGTCTCATGGCTGAAGTCAGATCGCAATCGGTATGTAAATATTCTTTATATAAAGATCTTTTGCTAAACCATGAAAAATTATTGAATGATTTTAAAACTTTGAGTAAACTCAATACAATCATTATAGCTAAGTCAAAAAATTACGAGCAAGAAAATTCCAAATTAAAAGAAGAAAACAATTTTTTGGTAAAACAAGCCAAATGTTTTGAAAATACCTTAGAAGAGCTTGTTTCTCAGAAGGATTTCCTTCAAAAAGAAAATGAGCAACTAGAAGAAAAAAGGAATGTTCTTTTAAAGGAAATCGATTATTTGCAAAATAGAAATAAATCATTAGAAGATTCTTTAAATAATTCTAGTTCATTAATTTTGTCTCTTGAAAAAGAGAATGGAGCTTTAATTGAAAAGAATCTAGAATTCTTTAAAGAATGTGATTTTTTAAAGGTGAATAATAATATTTTGCAAAATAAAATTTTTGACACAAAAGAAAATTTTGAAAAATTACAATCTTCTTTAATTAACTCAGGATCTCAAATTTGTGGTCTCAAAACTGAGAATGTTTTAAAAAGGAAGAGCTCTGAATTAAATAAGGAAATTGATAATTTTCAAAATAATAAAATTTCTTTTATCACTCACGATTTCGGAATTAAATTCGATAAATGTACAAATAAGTTCGCGATATTTAATAAAGGTCAAAATGATTTAAACATGATTTTATCTAGATCTCGACCTTTACATGACAAAAGTGGTTTAGGATATAATAGAACCAATCGTAGAAATAGTACTAGATATGCTTTTATGTACAATAAGAATATCACTGCTAGTACTAATACACATCCAAGACCCAATTATTATAGAAATTTGAATACTTCTATGACTAGCGATATTTATAATAAATCTAGAAGTATGAAAAGGAATATCAATAGAGATTACTTAAGTATTTGGGTTCCTATAAGTTGGAAAAATAGAGAAAAATATATCGATGATTATTTCGATTCTATAGTTAGTAATGAAAATTTTATCTTTAAAGGTCCCATTAAACCCTTTTGGGTATGGTTACCTTCCATCTAACCCATGGACCCAAACAAAGCAAGTGGGTACCAAAAGTATATATGTCATATTTTTCGCAGGTACATCACAACAAAAAGAAGGCTATTCGGTATCTCCAAATATCTTTGAAAACTTAGCGTATCAAAAAGCACAATATCTCCTAAAGGTGCTATTATTATTTGTATTCTCTACTACTCTCGATAACTGTGTTTATTATGGTATTTATTCTTTTTAATCGATGACAAAGGGGGAGAAATATTTTCTCGCATGTGATACATATCATTCATGTTACATATACTATTATCATTTAAAATTATGTGCTTAACATGGTAATAGTATATGTGTGCTAACATTTGTTAATGCAGGAATTAAAAGGTAAGATTATTTATATTATGAGATAACAAATGTTGCTGAAATTCAGGGGGAGCATTGTATTCAGAGAGAGAAAATCCAAGGTGTTGTCATCAATCAAAAAGGGGGAGAATGTTGAGAACAAGATTTTGATCAATGCCAACATATAAAGTTGCAATGAAGATCATTTCATAGAGATAAGATTTTATATATATGTATATACATTGAGTCGTGTTAGAAATATGTTAAAATCTATCCTCAAAGTATAACACGAATGCGCATATCTTCGTTGCTGAAATCTGTATATTTGAGGATTTATAAAGTCAAAGAAAAAGCCCAAACAGTCCAATCTTCGATCGGGAAAGAGTGCAGAGTGATCTAGGCAGTGGACCGAGGTCATCCGGTCCACTACAATAATGGTTGACCGCCCAAAAAGAACCAGTCGACCGGTAAAATACCACCAGTCGACCGTTCGTGTTTCTGTTTCGAAATAAACATTTCTTAGTTCAACCAGTCGACCGGTCGAAACTCACAAGTCGACCGGTCTATGTGTTTTTGCACATAATGGCTATTTTCAGGAAATTTTAATTTTAATTAAATTCGACTAGTAGACCGGTGATTTTTGACCTGTCGACCATTTTCAAACAGCAAGCTTTTTCTGAAAGGTTGCTTCTATTTGTGAAGATATCTCTATTCAATAATCAAAGGAAATGGACATAACTTTTTATAGAAACTCTTCATGAAGCATTACTACCTTTCTACTATTATATAAACAGCTTCAAACTTGTTCTACAATCACGAAATCATTCTATATTCTCTCTAATTTCTAAATTGCATTTTCATACTCTTTGCAAAATAAAAGCTCTCCAAATTTAAGTACTTGTTGAATCCTTGAATCAATTTATTATTATTTGATTCAACAAGCATTCTACTTCCTTAAATCTACGCATTCAAAGTATATACTCGAGGATCATATTATAGGAAGATTGTACTAAAACTGTTGACTATCCGTGTTGAATCAAGAACACAAAGTAGAAGTCAAAACCATTGTATTAGTTGAAGTCCTGTGTGTGATCAGGCACATATTGAAGTCCTCGTGTGATTAGAGGCGTGAAATCCTGTTCGGCTGCTCGGGTGTTGTATACATGTTCCTCCGGGTGAAGTGAGGAGATTGTTAGTGAAATTCCAGAAGGAAGACTGGGATTGAACATAGGACGGTGCTCCGAACCAGTATAAAAACCCCTGGTGTGATTTTTCTATTTTTACTGCATTTACTATCTTATATTTTTGATTAGCTAGCATTTCATACTTGAGTGTTATACACCATATTACATGATCCTTATGTATTGTATTAGCACGTACACGCCCACGCTACACTTTCAAGGAGGCCCTTGGCGTATCAAGCATGGATGTCCCAAAAAACGCTGAAATTATTGGTGCCTTGCAAGATACCGATTACGGTCATGGGGATGAAGAAGAGAAAGTAGAAATCATGAGGGAGACCAAGGATGATGACAACGTGACTATAGCTGACATAAAGGAAAAAAGGGATAAATAGCTGGCCTTAAAAATAGAGGAGCAAGAGCCTCTAAATGTGGCGCCTATGTCTGCAGCTGCCCCTGGCTCTGGATTAATCGTTAAGTTGTCAGGTAAATCGATAACTACGCAGCTTGCAGCCCAATCTTCTTATCCTCCATAGGATCCTCCTTCCGATAAGAAGAAGAAAAGAAAATAGTATAAATCTGACGCCGACAAGGAGGAACCGGAAAAGCAAAAGAAAGAGAAGAGGCCGAGGTCATCTCCCAAGCCCAAGAAGAGTTTGCTTGTAAGTCAATATTTTGTTTTTAGATTTTCTATTGGCCTTATGATGTAGTTGCGAGTATGTCCCTTGTATTTTGTTTAGTTTTGTCTTGTGAATCTACACTGTAGTAAATGGAAATTTGTTTCTTTTGCATCATTGCATTGTTCCTGCAAGTTTATCATACTTAGTCACAAACATAAATAGTCAAATCATAACTAAGTTAGAATCAAATCATGAATCATTCTAGCAATAAAACTTTAAAATTTCTGCACTACACATCAGTTTATATACATATGTATAAGTATGCCCTCAATCAATCATTAATATGATGCCTGGCTAGGACTTATTGAGGATTGATTAGAGTCATATGTATGCTGCCCCCAAGCCCAAAATTGAGGGGTTCGGGCTTCGCTTTCGTTCTTCTTTCCGGTCGTGTAACGGGAAAGGAGCCCTTTAATGATGTTTAATTGAAACGCCTTTATACTCTCCTGTCGTATGGCCATGATAGAGTTCGAACTTAGCTTTCAGATTGCCCCCTGATCCTTCAGTGGGGTGTGAGTTCTTTTGCGTCGCTCAGTCTCTAGCGCCTTTATACTCTCCCGTTGGATGCCAAAGGGAGAGTGTTGTCGAGACGGTCCTTTAAATCATGGTGCACCTTCATATCTCGTGGACAATTTATTTCTTTTCCCTTCATAATCTTTCTCAAATCATGAGAACTAGAGTGCTAATAATTATGTCATTTGCTCTTATTGCACTCTCGGTGCTTTGCATACTGTTAACCTTATGATCCGATAGAAGGCACTTTGAATTGCGTGTTTCGAGACTATTGCAAGGCCCGTAGCAAATTTTAAAGATTATAATGATTCACGTGAGCAAGGAATGATAGTGTAAATAATAAATTTTGCAATAAAAGTAAATGACACAAGATATTTTATAGTGGTTCGGTCGAATCATGACCTACGTCCACTTTATAATCTTTTGTTTATATAATTGGACTATTCTAGGAATGTCGTACATTTTTACATGGTCCTAAAAGCAAAAGAATAAGATTGACAATTTCATGTCAAGTAATGCCGCAAATGCTGGGCATTCCACACTCTGAGGAATTCATATCCATCCACGGTCCCTAACTTAAAGGCTCCGTTATCAATCTTCCGTAGGATGGTATAGGGTCCTTTGCATTTCGGGCCCAAATGTACTAGGGTGGAAATACATGTTTTAGAACCAAGTCTCCCAGTTCAAAGGTTCGATCTTGGACCCTTCTATTGTAATACCGACTGACTTGCTGATTGTGCCTCAAGGCACGTAGATCCACTTAGCCCCTTTTTTCTTCTACCATATCTAGGTATTCAAGGGGCAGTTCGTTATTAGTCATTGGATTGTAGTAACTGACCCTCTGAGACGACACCTTTAACTCAACCGGAATGACTGCTTCAGATTCAAAAGCGAGGGAAAAGGGAGTATGCACGGTGGTTGATTTAAAAGTTGTTCTGTAGGCCCACAATGCCAAAGGTAGTTCATCGACCCACATGGCTTTGGCCCGTTTCAATCGCTTCTCCAAAATGGACTTGATTACTTTATTTGCCGCTTCTACCTGTCCATTTGACTGTGGATGTGACACAATTGTGAATCTCTTCTCGATATAATATCTCTAGCAAAAATCCAGGAACTCGGTTGTAACACCCCACCTCCGCCAGGGTCACTCTTGCAAGTACACTGGCTTTGGAGGGGTGTTGGACAAGGTAAACATGCATAAAGATATCACAAGACAGAACATATAAGTAAAACAGAGTAAGTAAAGCAGCGGATAGAACTACTATTTCAAAACCATAGTCAACTTACATCAAAAGTACTGAGTCATTATTTTCCAATTACTACAAGTCTACAAACATAAACTGAAAACTGGAAATAACATAAAGTTAACTATCCCCAAAGTACACGTGGTAAAGCCATAGCGAGCTCAAGTCCAAACCGTACATGAGCTATCCAGTAAGCAAGCTAAAGATCCAAACTAGGTGCTAGTGTTCCCACCCGGAGAACCTAGGGGGGGGACGGAAGAAAAGAGGCGAAAGAAAACGGGTCAGTCAAAAAGACTGGTAAGTCCTACCTACTATTAGTATAAAAACTAATAAAGTTAACTGGACATGTAAAACAGAGATGAAACATAGGATGATAACTGGCATGGTGAAAAGTTAACAAGATAGATCAAGTGTGGCATCGCATATACAAGGTTAAGTTGCACCAGGTGTACTAGTATTCTAATCCATGTCAAGTATAAACATGAAATGATCCCTTGGCCCAAGTTTGGCCCAACATCATGAGGTGACCTAAATCAAGGTCCAACTACTCGGTCTAGTCGATCGGCTCCCTATAAGCCTAACTTGTCGTGTATCGGTGTCATACGGCTTAATCATGGAATGTAGTTAACTGTGCAAGGTCCACCCTAGGGTGTATCCAGCCCTAAGGTGTAAACCACAGACACAAATCAAACACACACAGTCTAAACCTACTGGTGCCCATGTTTAACTCCGGACTTAATGTGCACGACCATGGTCCGCCTGAACAACCGGTGCACCATTCAGCCGTCTCTTTTGGTCTCTTACAATCAGTCCAGTAATCGTGCCCCACCCTAGCCTAGTCCAGGGTATCCAGATACTCCCAAGTGGGTTACTGCTGAAAAGGACCACGTAACTAGGATTTCAAGCGGGTTAAGTGTGGTTAACCCTATCCTAACCATGTATTGAGTTGGTCAAGTGTATCCAAGCAGTTCACGACTTAACCCTATCAATACATCGTGTTTAATTGGTTAAGTATACAAGTAGTCCATGACTTAACCCTACCAACCCATCGTGTTTAATTGGTTAAGTATTCAAGTGGTCCATGACTTAACCCTACCATGTGGCATTAATTAACTTAATGCACCCCAACCTCTCACATTAGACTTTGTTGTGGTTACTAGTTAAGTCGGGCGGGTCCGGGTAGCTTTACACCACAATCTAGTCTAACCTCGGGTTTTAAGTGCGATGTGACCAACTACTCACATTGGGTCCTATTGTTTGTAGCCACTAGTTAAGCCGGTCGGTTCCGGGTAGATTTATGCTACAAACTCAACCCAACCTCGAGTTGGCCACTTTCATGTTTTCTACATGTCATGTCCACGTTCATGTTTCAAGCATAATCACATGTCATATTTTCAAATCATGTTTCATGTCATTTAATTTAACCCACAACGTAACCCCAACGCATGTAAGTTCACATCAACGCACATAGATCAAAAAAGGGAACATAATGATATGACAAGTTGGGCATAAAGTGGCAAAGTTTACCACTAGTTCAACATGGTGATATATAAGGCAAAAGGGGTTCAACATACTAGCATATGGCATTATTAGCCTCAAAACATGCATGACATCCACTTAGCAAATAGGTGATAACATGATCATAGTTGACATAGGGTGAAAACATGTGATTAACATATAGTTCAAGATCATATGCGAGTTAACATCAAGGTTATAAGATGGTTCTATGTTGCATTTATGCATAACTACCAAGTTCTATGTTGCATTATGCATAACCAACAAATAAAGCTCATAGCTTTCTACCCAAAAATCAAGGTAAATGATACTAGGTTCATGATAGTGCCACAATGATAGATCAAAAGAGTCATACATGGATCTATGCATACAAATATAGCCCAAAAGTCACATTTCAACTTGCTACATGATCATATTAACTTCTTAGTTTAAATCTAAGAGTAGAATAGGGCTTACAAAGCTTGGCTATGAAGACTAGAACAAAATAAACAAGATTGAGACGAAGCCACACTAGAAATCCCCAAATGAATATAAGCTCCAAGTTGTCTTGAGAAACAAGAAGCTCCTTTGGTTTGTATGAAGAAAGATCCTTGTTTTGATGAAGAAAGATGGCTCTTTTACTAGCTTAGAACACTCAAACTTTCATGAAGAGGATGGAGGCCATGATATGAAGGTGGAGGCCATGATTAGGAAGCATTTTGGCATAATTTAGTTGTAGGAATGATTTGTAATGATTTAGGCTAGGTATTAGGGTCCTTTTATAGAAGTTTAGGTTAGTTTAGGCCATAAGATTGACCCTAATTCAGATCTGGGCCATCAAATCACGTCACTAGCCAACAAAACAGGACCGAGGAGCCAAAACAGGTGCACCAGGCCAAACTGGCCGACCACCCAAGTCGACAGGGGTGTCGACTAGGCAGTCGACACCACCTGGGGTGTGTCGACTCCCAAGTCGACTCTCCAGTCGACGTGGGGCCGGCGGGAATTTTCCTGCCTGTCCTGCTTGGGCTGAATTTGAATTGTGAATTCAAATTTGAACTGTTTTTGAACTTGAAATTTTCTGAAAACTTTGATGGGCCATAACTTGGTCATACGGACTTCGATTTTCGAAAACTCGGACTCTATTTCGCGTATTTTTCCGAGACGAACGCAATGGTACAACCCGTTTCCCTTGATTCAGATTTTAACATTTAACTATGCCTTGATTTATGTTATAACATGTTACTCAAAATACGGGTTGTTACATTCTCCCCACCTTAAAGGATTTCGTCCCCGAAATCTTCAAGTTAGGAAGAACGTATCCTACCATCCATCATCCATCTACTCAAAACATCATCCACAAGCAGCCATTGTCCTTAAAAGATTCTAAATGTTGTATGATCATATGCGAAAGGTGTGTGTATATGTACTTATCTAATGCGAAAATCAGGCGGTTACTGATTCAGTAAACCTCCTTAATGCAAAGTATGTTAGTGAAATGAGTCCACATGTATGCAAATTCCTAACATAATTCATAATCTCTACATGAGTGCACGTAACATTCATCCTTATGCAACATCCACGTGATAGCATAACAAGTTTCAGCCATGAATAAGTATAAGCACTCATGCATATGCAATATGAAAGCGTGTGAGCCGATCTTAGTGCCTAATGTGTATCATGCATCCATGAGTATCCACTTGCAAACACTTGCAACCACTTGCAAACATCAAGCATAACATGTTTCAAATACATGTTTCATCCAAAGAGTTTCTACCTAAGGTTCTCATGACAAGGTTAACGAGATACAAGATAAACATGGATAGCAAAAGAAAGATATGCTAACTAGGAAAAGAGATTGAGAATGTACCCTCAAAAAGGAATGGATAAAGCCCACGCATCTTCTCCTCGGTTTCCCAAGTTGCATCTTCCTCGGCTTCACTCCACTGAACCTTTACCAACTTGACTTCTCGATTCCTCAGCTTCTTGATCTCCGTTCCTAAGATACGAATCGGAGCTCGCCTCAGGGTTGCCTCTTTCTCTACCTCCACGTCTTCAAGAATGCTAGGCTCATCTACCTCGGCAGACTCATGTAGGCACTTTCGGAGATGCGAGACATGAAAAACATTGTGCACTCCGGCCAGCTTCTCGGGCAATTCCACCTTATAAGCCATCTTACCAATCCTCTCTATGATAGGGAAGGGTCCTACGAACCTTGGTGCCAGCTTCTCAACTGCTCCAAAATGAACCACATTTCGCAAAGGAGAAACCTTCACAAAGACCATATCTCCAACTTCAAACTCCAAGTCTGTCCTTCGCTTGTCTGCATAGGATTTATGTCTGTCTTGGGCCGCTTTCATCCACCTTCGAATCAACTCAACCTTCTCGGATGTGTCCCTTATCATGTCAGGCCCAAGTATAAGCTTATCCTTCGTCTCCCACCAACATGTTGGTGACTTGCACGGCCTCCCATAGAAAGCTTCGAATGGTGCCATCCCTATGCTTGCTTGGTAGCTGTTATTATAAGCAAACTCCACTAGAGGAAGATGATCTTCCCAAGTACCACCAAAGTCAAGAATGCATAGCCTCAACAGATCTTCTAGTACCCTATTCACACTTTCGGTCTGGCTATCCGTCTGTGGGTGATAGGCCGTACTTACATTCAATCGTGTACCCATCGCTTCTTGCAAACTACTCCAAAATTGGCTAGTGAAGATTGGGTCACGATCGCTAACTATGCAAGAAGGAACTCCATGCAACCGCACTATCTCTCGAAGATAAACAGATGCTAGCCATGATGCGGTCCTCTTGCTCTTCACCGGAATAAAGTGAGCACTCTTCGTAAGTCTATCAACTATGACCCATATGCCAGTATTCCCCTTCCTTGATCTCGGCAATCCATCCACAAAATCCATAGAGATACTTTCCCACTTCCATAGCGGGACCTCCAATGGATGCAATAGCCCACCGGGCTTCTTCGACTCGGCCTTCACTTGTTGTCAAACAATGCATCTAGAAACAAACTCTGCCACATCCTTCTTCATCCCATCCCAAAAGAAAATGCGCTTCATATCTTCCGTCACGCCTTAGCCATCCCTTGTCATCAATAGTATATCTAGCGAGGTGACTTGACGTCTCACCCCGAATCAACTTGTCCATGATCTCGACTATCTGCGGGTCTTCCCTCTGTGAAGCCCCAACTTGATCAAGAAGTATAGGTCTAAGCTCAAGGGATGCTAACGAACCAGTCATCGACTCAACAGCTGGTGTGAAATCAAAGGTTGCCTAGAACTCTAGGCTCTTCATCTCAACAAACAAGGGACTCAAAGTCAACCTTCTGCTTAGCGCATCCGCTACAACATTACCCTTGCCAGGGGTATAAGCTATCTCGAAGTCATATGATGCCAAGAATTCCATCCACCTTTGCTGCCTTAGATTCAAATCTTTCTGCGAGAAGAGGTACTTGAGCGACTTCTGATCAGTATATAACTCAAACCTTTCGCCTAGAAGATAGTGGCGCCAGGATTTGAGTGCAAAGACGATCGCCGCCAACTCCAAATCATGAGTGGGATAGTTCTTCTCATGAACTTTGAGTTGCCTACCCCCAAAGCATATCACTCTACCTTCTTGCATCGGGACAACGCCTAATCCCGTGCCACATGCATCGGTGTACACGGTAAATAACTTCCCTCCATCCGGTAATGCTAGAACTGGAGCTGTGGTGAGGGCTTTCATGAGCCTTTGAAAAACTAGCTCACACTCTAAGTCCCATGCAAAAACTAAGTTCTTCTTCGTTAACTTAGTGAGAGGGGCTGAAATCCTAGCGAAGTCCTTAATGAA
Organism: Allium sativum; assembly: GCA_030737875.1. Taxonomy (NCBI): domain Eukaryota; kingdom Viridiplantae; phylum Streptophyta; class Magnoliopsida; order Asparagales; family Amaryllidaceae; genus Allium; species Allium sativum. Next base: position 12,607,139 of record CM060917.1, read on the forward strand.
CTTCCTATAATATCCTGCCAGACCGAGAAAGCTTCTCACTTCAATTGCATTCTTCGGAACTTTCCGGTCTTGTACCGCCACCACTTTAGCGGGATCCACAGCTAAGCCCTGCTTAGAAACTATATGTCCAAGGAACCGAACTTCCCTTCTCCAGAAATGGCATTTAGAGAACTTGGCTTTCAACTGATGAGCTCTAAGCGTATCCATAACCTCCTTGAGGTGTGTAGCATGCTCTTCCTCGTCCTTAGAGAAGACCAGAATATCATCCATGAAGACAACCACAAACTTGTTAAGGAACTCCCTGAACACCCTACTCATTAAATCAACAAAGTATGCGGGTGCATTAGTCAAACCGAATGACATGACAAGTTATTCAAAGAATCCATCTGGAGTCCTAAATGCAGTCTTGCCAATACTATCCGCAGCCACTCTAAGCTGATGGAATCCGGTAGCTAGATCGAGCTGAGAGAAAACAGAAGCACCAACAAGCTGGTCAAAGAGATCATCAATACTCGGTAACGGGTGTCTATTCTTCTTTGTCAGTTGGTTCAACTCACGATAATCAACACATTGACGAAGCGAACCATCCGCCTTAGTAGCGAATACCACCGGAGCACCCCATTCTGAAATGCTTCGCCTAATGAAATTTTTCTCAAGCAACTCCTTGATTTGCTTGCTAAGCTCTCTTCTTTCTCGCGGGGCCATGTGCCTAACAGGCAATGAAACTGGCTTGGCATTATCGACAAGATATATACGGAAATCTATCTCTCGTCTAGGGGGTAACCTCTTCACCTCATCAAAAACATCAGGATATTCTCGGACCACCCTCACAGATTGAAGATTGTCAATAGACGAGTCGAGGGATTCAAGATAACATAACATGACGGGATCCAGAGGGTTACAAGAAATCTCTAGGGTATTGCCAAGGCGAGTCATAAGCCTCACTACCCTATGCTCACAATCGAGAATGGCTCCATAATTGGACAACCAATCCATGCCCAAAATCAACCCATATCCCATGAACCCGAGAACATAAGCATTACATGTGAATTCTACGGTCAAGATAGAAATCCTCAAATCCATACAAATCATAGATAAATGGGCGGAACCCCCAATTGGATTTGAAACACTAACAGGATCCTCAACAAGACTAGTACTTAGGTGCAAAATTTCAACAATGTCAGAGGAAATAAAGGTATGCGATGCGCCAGAATCAAATAAAGTTCGAACAGGAAAACCAGAAATATAAACAAGGCTTTCTACAGAAATACTACCTCGGTCCGGAACTGGAGCAGTGTTGAGAGCATGCATCTGCCCTCCAGAAGGTCCTGCTCGCTGAGTCTGTCCTTGCCCCTGCCCTTGCTTCTTTGGGAAATCCTTACTGAAGTGTCCAGTCTCTCCGCAATGAAAGCATTCTCCCAACTTCCTCTTCTTCTTCCTACAATCTTTGGCTTTGTGTCCAACGATCCCACAGTAGTTGCACTTCCTTATCTCCCTTGCCTTGTTGTTGTTGGCCTTGTTACCCTTGTTGTTCTTGTTGTTCTGACTGCTCTGGTTGCTCTGATTTCCTCCCCACTTGGAGTCTGCCTTCTTGGTTTGAGTCTCATTAGGCTTGACTTCTTTCTTGCCATTCTTATCATCTCCCTGAAGCAATGCCATGTCTAGTAGGCTTTCAAAAGTGGCCCCCATGGGTATATGAGACATGGCTAAACCTTGTAATGGCTCATTCAACCCACGTGCAAAGCATAGAGCCTTCTTCTGGGGTGTGTTAACCATGTCCAAACCGAATCGAGCAAGCTGGTTAAACTTATTCACATACTCCCTCACTGTCATGTCCCCTTGCTTCAAAGATATAAACTTTTCCATTTGTAGATTCTCCTCAGCAGATGATAGAAACTTAAGCCCAAACCTCATCCTAAAGTCGGCCCAAGTCTCTATAGGCCTAGTAGCATTGGTGACCTCCCACCAATAAGCAACTTCCTCTTTCAATAGCCATACCGCCAACAGAACTTTTCTACGGTCTTCCACATCAAAGATGGCAAAGAGGTCTTCAGTTTCTTTTAACCAATTTCTTGCCTCAACAAAAGTCTCCGTCCCAATGAAATTCTTGCCACCCATCGCCTTAAAGTCTTTGCAAATCTTTGCGAAACCCACTTGTGGGCGCTGAGGAGGAGGAGGAGGAACCTCAGGTACGGTGGGAGTGTTTGCTGGGCCCGCATCGTTGGCCCTAGCTTCCAAGTACCTTCGGAACCATCCGGGTATGGGTACTCCTTCGGGAAGGTTAAGATCAGCCATGCTGAAAAAGGAAAAGATAGATTTAGAATGAGGAAACAAAGGATAGTGCTAATGGCTTTTGGGGAAAAGCCTTTTAAAGTAAACTAGACTTTTCTTGGAAAATACTTAATTGGTTTTGAAAATAGTTTTTCAAAAGGTAAGTTTTAAAAACCTTTTGTTCAATCTCGTAAAAACTATGCTCTGATACCAAATGTAACACCCCACCTCCGCCAGGGTCACTCTTGTAAGTACACTGGCTTTGGAGGGGTGTTGGACAAGGTAAACATGCATAAAGATATCACAAGACAGAACATATAAGTAAAACAGAGTAAGTAAAGCAGCGGATAGAACTACTATTTCAAAACCATAGTCAACTTACATCAAAAGTACTGATTCATTATTTTCCAATTACTACAAGTCTAGAAACATAAACTGAAACTGGAAATAACATAAAGTAAACTATCCCCAAAGTACATGTGGTAAAGCCATAGCGAGCTCAAGTCCAAACCATACATGAGCTATCCAGTAAGCAAGCTAAAAATCCAAGCTAGGTGCTAGTGTTCCCACCCTGAGAACCTGGGGGGGAACAGAAGAAAAGAGGCGAAAGAAAACAGGTCAGTCAAAAAGACTGGTAAGTCCTACCTACTATTAGTATAAAAACTAATAAAGTTAACTGGACATGTAAAACAGAGATGAAACATAGGATGATAACTGGCATGGTGAAAAGTTAACAAGATAGATCAAGTGTGGCATCGCATATACAAGGTTAAGTTGCATCAAGTGTACTAGTATTCTAATCCATGTCAAGTATAAACAAGAAATGATCCCTTGGCCCAAGTTTGGCCCAACATCATGAGGTGAAATAAATCAAGGTCCAACTACTCGGTCTAGTCGATCAGCTCCCTATAAGCCTAACTCGTCGTGTATCGGTGTCACACGGCTTAATCATGGAATGTAGTTAATTGTGCAAGGTCCACCCTAGGGTGTATCCAGCCCTAAGGTGTAAACCACAGACACAAATCAAGCAAGCACAGTCTAAACCTACTGGTGCCCATGTTCAACTCAGGACTTAATGTGCACGACCATGGTCCGCCTGAACAACCGGTGCACCATTCAGCCATCTCTTTTGGTCTCTTACAATCAGTCAAGTAATCGTGCCCCACCCTAGCCTAGTCCAGGGTATCCAGATACTCCCAAGTGGGTTACTGCTGAAAAGGACCACGTAACTAGGATTTCAAGTGGGTTAAGTGTGGTTAACCCTATCCAAACCATGTATTGAGTTGGTCAAGTGTATCCAAGCAGTTCATGACTTAACCCTATCAATACATCGTGTTTAATTGGTTAAGTATTCAAGTAGTCCATGACTTAACCCTACCAACCCATCGTGTTTAATTGGTTAAGTATTCAAGTGGTCCATGATTTAACCCTACCATGTGGCATTAATTAACTTAATGCACCCCAACCTCTCACATTAGACTTTGTTGTGGTTACTAGATAAGCCGGGCGGGTCCGGGTAGCTTTACCCCACAACCTAGTCTAACCTCGGGTTTTAAGTGCGATGTGACCAACTACTCACATTGGGTCCTATTGTTTGTAGCCACTAGTTAAGCCGGTCGGTTCCGGGTAGATTTATGCTACAAACTCAACCCAACCTCGAGTTGGCCACTTTCATGTTTTCTACATGTCTTGTCCACGTTCATGTTTCAAGCATAATCACATGTCAAATTTTCAAATCATGTTTCATGTCATTTAATTTTACCCACAACGTAACCCCAACGCATGTAAGTTCGCATCAACGCACATAGATCAAATAGGGGAACATAATGATATGACAAGTTGGACATAAAGTGGCAAAGTCTACCACAAGTTCAACATGGTGATATATGAGGCAAAAGGGGTTCAACATACTAGCATATGGCATTATTAGCCTCAAAACATGCATGACATCCACTTAGCAAATAGGTGATAACATGATCATAGTTGACATAGGGTGAAAACATGTGATTAGCATATAGTTCAAGATCATATGCGAGTTAACATCAAAGTTATAAGATGGTTCTATGTTGCATTTATGCATAACTACCAAGTTCTATGTTTCATTATGCATAACCAACAAATAAAGCTTATAGCTTTCTACCCAAAAATCAAGGTAAATGATACTAGGTTCATGATAGTGCCACAATGATAGATCAAAAGAGTCATACATGGATCTATGCATACAAATATAGCCCAAAAGTCATATTTCAACTTGCTACATGATCATATTAACTTCTTAGTTTAAATCTAAGAGTAGAATAGGGCTTACAAAGCTTGGCTATGAAGACTAGAACAAAATAAACAAGATTGAGACGAAGCCACACAAGAAATCCCCAAATGAATATAAGCTCCTAGTTGTCTTGAGAAACAAGAAGCTCCTTTGGTTTGTATGAAGAAAGATCCTTGTTTTGATGAAGAAAGATGGCTCTTTTACTAGCTTAGAACACTCAAACTTTCATGAAGAGGATGGAGGCCATGATATGAAGGTGGAGGCCGTGATTAGGGCATTTTGGCATGATTTAGTTGTAGGAATGATTTGTGATGATTTAGGCTAGGTATTAGGGTCCTTTTATAGAAGTTTAGGTTAGTTTAGGCCATAGGATTAACCCTAATTCAGACCTGAGCCATCAAATCACGTCACTAGCCAACAAAACAAGACCCAGGAGCCAAAACAGGTGCACCAGGCCAAACTGGCCGACCACCCAAGTCGACAGGGGTGTCGACTGGGCAGTCGATACCACCTGGGGTGTGTCGACTCCCAAGTCGACTCCCCAGTCGACTTGGGGCTGGCGGGAATTTTCCCGCCTGTCCTGCTTGGGCTGAATTTGAATTTTGAATTCAAATTTGAACTGTTTTTGAACTTGATATTTTATGAAAACTTTGATGGGCCATAACTTGGTCAAACGGACTCCGATTTTCGAAAACTCGGACTCTATTTCGCGCATTTTTCCGAGACGAAAGCAATGGCAAAGCCCGTTTCCCTTGATTCAGAATTTAACATTTAATTCTGCCTTGATTTATGTTATAACATGTTATTCAAAATACGTGCCAAAGGTAGTTCATCGACCCACATGGCTTTGGCCCGTTTCAATCGCTTCTCCAAAATGGACTTGATTACTTTGTTTGCCGCTTCTACCTGTCCATTTGACTGTGGATGTGCCACAATTTTGAATATCTTCTCGATATAATATCTATGGAAAAAATCCAGGAACTCAGTACTGTCAAATTGGGTCCCTTTATCTGTTATGATGGCTTTCGGGATTCCAAATCGACAGACGATATTTCTCACGACGAAGTTAATCACCCTCTTGGTTGTGATCATGGTCAACAGTTCTGCTTCAACCCACTTCGTGAAGTAATCCACGGCTATAATGGCGAACTTTGCTCCATCCTTCGCTATGGGGAGGCTTCCAGTAATGTCAATTCCGCAAACAGCAAAGGGCCACAGACTCATCATCGTCTTTAGCTGGACAGGAGGTGCCCTGGGAATCTTTGGGAACTTCTGGCATGCGTCACAACGTCGTGCAACTTAGCTGCATCTTTGTTCACAGTAGGCCATAAATAGCCATATCAAAGTATCTTCTTGGCCAGTGTTTGTCCTCCAGTGTGGTCGCCACACTCGCCATCATGAACTTCCCTCAGCATTCTTTCTATGTCATCGTGGGCTATACACCGGATGAGAAGCATTGAGAACCCTTGTCAGTATAAAATTTTGCCTTGCATGACATATCGAGAAGCCATGCGAATGACAGCATGCCTTTCGCTCTTTTTTGGTGGGAAGTGTTCCATTTATCAGGAAGTTCTTTATGGGCGTCATCCATGACTCCCTTTCTGGCTGAGTCTCCAGTACAAGATCAATTTCCATCTGATCGATACTCGGAGACTGCAATACCTCTATCGAGACCATCTCTGTGTCCTCAAGGTTATCAGAACTAGCTATCTTGGACAGTTTATCCGCTCTTTGGTTCTCTGATCGGGGGATGTGTGTTATGCTGTAGTGTTCTAAGCCACTCGACAACTTTCTTACTTTCTTCAAGTATGATATAAGCCTTGGTCCTTTGGCCTGAAACTCTTCATTAACCTGGTTCGCAACTATCCTTGAATCACAAAAATATCCAGCTTCGCTATTCCTAGCTCCCTCACAAGCTTAAGCCCGGCAATCAGGGCTTCATACTCCGAGTCGTTGTTGATGGCGTGGAACTCTAATCTCAAAGCATAATATATCGATCGTTCTTCAGGAGTTACAAGTACCACTCCAGCACCGAATCATTTGTCATTCCTAGCTCCATCAGTATGCAGTTTCCAAACGTTGGAATCAACTAGCAAATTTGCGGTGTTAGCTTCTTCATTCACTATATCATCCTCTGAGATAGTAAATTCTGCTATGAAATCTACCAATACTTGCCTCCTTATCGACGTTCCGGGCTGAAAGTTCAGGTCAAAATGACTCAACTCGATATTCCACTTGAGTAGCCTTCCTGATGCCTCTGGTCTTTGTAACACTTGTCAGGGCAATTTCAGTGTATACAGTGATGGGATGAGCATGAAAATAGTGGTGAAGCTTTCTAGATGCGATCAACGAACTGTAGGCAAGCTTTTCTATCTTTGTGTAGTTCCACTCCGCCACCGCAAGTTTCTTACTTACATGGTACACTGGTCTTTGGACTTTATCTTCTTCTCTTACTAGGGCTGAACTTATTACGTGGGACGATACTGCCAAGTACACGAACAAATCCGCGTGATCTACCGGCTTGGACAATATCGGAGGTTTTTCCAAATGATTCAGGAGGTTCTGGAATGCTTCTACGCAGTCAAGAGTCCACTTAAAATTGCATTTACCACGCTTTATCAAATCGAAAAATGGAATGCACTTGTCTGTAGCTTTGGAGTTGAATCTGCTTAATGTCGCTACTTTCCCAGCAAGGCTCTGCACATCTCCGGGCTAAGCATTCGCCTTTTCTGCTTAACAGGTGGATGCTTCGGGTTGATGCTCAACGAGTGGCGCATAATTGATGGGGATATCCTACACATGTCAGCATGGGTCTAGGCAAACACATCTAGGTTGGCCTTTAGGAGGTCGGTTGATTCTTTGGCACGAAGGGGATCTAAGTGGGATCCAACTTTCAAGACCTTCGCTGGGTCATTATCACAGTTGTTTCTTTTGAAGTCTCCTTCTGCCCCCAAGTTCCTCATCCTCTCTGGATCTACATCCTCGGGCAGTTCTCTGGGCGGCTCCTTCGAGGACATCCTTAATTGCTACACTGTGTCCTCCTTTGCGGGTGGAGGAGTACCCTTTGGTTCTATATTTAATCCTTTGAGCAACAACTTCAACTCTGCTATGTAGCAAGCTTGTCCTGTGAACTGGTCGCATCTAACTACTCCCACTCCTGCAACTGTTGGGAACTTTAATAATGAGCACCAAGGTGCAGTACAAGCTCTGAATTCTACTAGGGCTGGTCGGCCCAAGAAGGCGTTATAAGGTGACTCGATATCCAATACCACAAATGGAAGAATTCTCACTCTCTAGCGATCTCCTTCTCCCAAAGTTACTGTCAACTCCACATATCTGGTCGGGGATGTTGAGGCTCCATTGAAACCACATATCCGTCCCTCACAGGGCTTCAAATCTTTCGCCTCAAGCTTCATCTGATCAAAAGCTTTCTTAAACAGGATGTTTACTGAATTTCCATTATCCACCAAAACCTTATGGACCAAAGCGGGACCAATGGATGCCATAATCATTAAAGGACCTTCAGTGGGGGCATGAACTCCAATACAATTTCAATTACGAAAGACGATATCATCAAACATCGTTTTATGCTACTTTATCGGGGATGAAATTTCAGGATTGCTGCATTCTCCTACTTCAAGGTGTTTGGCCGCATTCACATACTGATCCATTGCCCTAAAGCTTAATCCAACAAGATGAAGTCCTCCGACTATGGTATTGATGACAATGTTCTTTCCTTTCTACTGGGAAGTCGGCCTGACAGCGGGTTGGTTATGGTTCGGGGCCTGCCCAGCTTGCCCCATATCTCTTGGAGCAACCTTGTATTCATCCAACTTTCCTTCACGGAGTAGCTTTTCGATGACATCTCTCAAATGATGGCATTCATTGGTGGAATGGCCATGGGTCTGATGAAAAAGGCAAAACTTTCCTGTTTCACATTCCTTTTCTGTTGAATCTCACGGTGGAGGCCTTGTATACTGAAGGACGTTATAGGTGTCCAAGAAAACATTTTCTAATGTATCATTCAATGGCGTGAAGTTTTCGAATGGTTTGAATTGAGGCCTCTTCTGTGTGTCGTTCCTCGATTTCTTCACTTGTTGCCATTCCCGGACTGGCGACCATTCCCTTGGTATTTGTTCCCAACGTTGACCTCTACCTTTCCAGAACTGTCCCCAGATTGTTTGATGGTCGCATTGCTCAGTATATCCTCTTTATCAGCAGCCTTCCTCTTTCGATTGGCATATATCTCTTCCTGATGTAAGCGGATGCTAGCTTTTTCGTAGAATATTTCTCTAGTCAGTGGCGGCTTGCCAGCTAAGTATCTCCCAAACTCAGTATCCTTATTTAGTCGGTCGATAGTTTGTTCATGAGGATCTCTTACCTCTATGACTGTTAAGTTAAAACGATCTAGATAGGACCTCAAAGATTCGTCGGGGCATCATTTAATGAGGGATAACTCGATGACATTCTTAGACCTCTGAGCATGAAGTCGGAATGGATTTACATATTGTTCACTCAATTCCCTAAAAATGGAGATCGATCGTGTCGGCAAGGGGGTAAACCACATTAGTGCCACTTCCTCCAGGAATATTGGGAATGCTTTACATTTTACTACGTCAGGAGTAGCAGAGGCATTCATGTACCATGAATACCTCATCAAATGCTAAACTAGATCGTCCTACCCGTATAGCGATTCATAGAAGGCATGTTGAATTTCCTTGGAAAACGGACGTCCAATATATCATCTGTAAAGGGCGTATGACTGCGGCCTATACCCCAATCTTCGTTCCTCTATCCACGGCTATCCACCATGATTTGCCTAATCATTGCTTTGACATTAGCATGAGTCAGTGTAGATTCAGGATCAGCAATCCTTGCTCTGCGGGGTCCTCCAATGTCTCTTCGTCGTGCCGCCGCGGGGTCTGGGTCCTGAGCAGAACTTCCTTGTCCCATGTTGTCACGATCAATCACACGACGATGGGGATGCGGTGGTTGATTCTGCACAGGGTCAATAATGCCTTGATTCCTAGGTTGCGTGTAACACCCCACCTCCGCCAGGACCACTCACGAATGATTGCACTAGCTTTGGAGGGGTGTTGTCTAGGTAAACATGCACAGAGATATCACAAGACAGAACATAGATAAATAAATAAGTAAAGCAGCGGTAGAAATTTAAAAACCATAGTTAACCATTTCAAAACCAAAGTCAACTTACATCAAAATACTTAGTCATCATTTTCCAACTACCACAAGTCTAGAAAACATAAACTGAAAATAACATAAAGTAAACTATCCCCAAAATAGATGTGGTGAAGCCATAGCAAGCTCAAGTCCAAACCGTACATGAGCTGTCAAGAAAGCAAGCCAAATGTCCAAGCTAAGCACTAGTCACCACAAGAAAAACCGAGATTAGCGATAGATTTTTAGCAGCGGAAAATTCCGTCGCTAATTAGCGGCGGATTTCCGTGGGCTTTGTAAGAGAAAATATTTTGGATTTTATATGTCATCTTATTATAAATTATTACCGTCGAATACTAATTCTATCGCTAAATCAATGGAAATTGCAGCTCTTTACCATCATATAATATTTGACGCTAAATTCCGTTGCTAATAGAGTCGGATTACCGTCGACACAATTTTGAAGCTATTTTCCTGTAGTTTTCCAAGAGATTTGAAACGAACTTTTATAATTTTTTATTTATTAAATGTTTTAAATTTGTGTTATTACTTAGTAATTAATTAGTAAATTTAAATTTTAAATAATTAATGTTAATAATACATTAGTAATTAATAATAAATAATAACTATTAGAAGTAAATAAAATTCAATAATTAATGTTGATTTTTTTTTGAAAATTAATGCTGATTAATTATTAATTACTATATAATATAAATAAGAGGTAATAGTAATTAATAAAATACATTGTTGTTCGATGTTTACTAAATTTGTTTTGACAATCAATGATTATTTAATAGTCTTTAATACGATTAATTAAATTAATATCAAGAAATTATTAATACATATTTGCTCTTAAGAAATTGATTGGTACGTATTATTTGATAAATAATTAGTAATTAAGAAAAACAAAATGGTCAAAGTTTAAAAATAAGAAGTTAAATAAATATTAAAGAATTTCGAAATTCAAAAAATTCATGTTAATAATTAATGTTAATAATACACTTACATGATGTAGTTAAATTTTAAACCATGCAAACTTTTTGGTGTTATAAGTTTATTATATTCACATTATTTATGAAACAATAAATAGGTATTTATAGTTTTTATTGTATTAACAAGATTTCTTCTTCTTCTGAAACTACTGCTGCAAAATTATTTACAAATAGTGTAGTTTTGTTCCCAATCAATCACAAATAATGATATTTTTCTACAAATTCAAATTGGCATAATAATGGCGTAGGAAAATTCCATATTATAACGATTTCCACCGTGAATTATTTATATATACACAGTGTATAATGGCCATTGGATCATATTTGTGATCCATGTGACAATAATATCCACCGTGGATCTAGATAGTATCATAGTAATCCAAAACTATATATCAAATGACTCTGATCTATTGGATAATATTTGTGATCCATGTGACAATGATATCCACTGTGGATCTAGATAGTAATCCAAAACTATATATCAAATGACTCTGATCCATTGGATCTATATGCTTGTGCGTCTAGGATTTTTTCCAGCTGTTTCGTTAATGAAGCCTGCAAAACTCTCAATCGCGGTTCTTTCATAGCATAGTACTTTTTTCCTCAAATTAAAAAAACCCTCTTTCTAACCCTAGTTCGTTCGCCTCAAATTCATGCTTGAATCCGTTCCAGAATCCGCCGCCGTTCCTAGTTCCATTCCAGAATCTGTTCCAGAATCCTTTTTCCTCAAATTCATGCTTGAATCCGTTCCAGAATCCGTTCCGGAATCCATCGCCGTTCCTAGATCCATTCTCGATCCATCATTCTTGATTCCGTTGTTCTCATTTCAGGTTTTAATTTTATACCAGATGTCCTGTTTTGCAAGTATACTTTATGCATTATGATTTTTGTTCCAGACGGCCTATGAGAATTATAGTAGGATTTTTGTTAAATATAAAACATTGCACTTTCGTTAAAACCAAAAGAAGTGATGATTCCTAAGTGACATAGCTATCATTAGTTTTTGTTTGGATAATTCTGTTTGTTTTTTGTGTTTTGTGATATATCATAAAACATAGTAACAATATGTTGGTGGATCTAAGTAGCAGTAGTATAATTTTTTAATCTTATGGAGAACTTAATACACATGGACACACGTAGCCAAACATACATGATCCTGCCTATTTGAAATTCATGCTACCGTCTGAATTGTAGAGTCATATGAACTTATTTTATATTATGTATATTGCTATTTTTTTCATTTGAAAAACCGACGGAGTAATGGAGTATTATACTTAGTGTGGATGTTATTTTGAAAAATGAATGTTTGAGTTGTGATGTTTTAATTCAAAAAAATTAGTATAACAGGAATATAATTCAAATTCTGTTGTGGATATTTGAAAAAAAAAATCACGTGGATTTGAATATTTAAATGGAGAGATACAGATATTACCAGCATTATGATAATGAACTGTATTGTTACATGTATAACAATATACCATGAAATACAGAAAATTGAGTAGCAGTAGTATAATTTTTTATTTTTAAGGAGAACTTAATACTCTTGACATGCGTAGCCAAACATACATGATCCTGCCTATTTAAAATTCATGCTACCGTCTGAATTGTAGAGTCATATGAACTTATTCAATATTATGTGTGTTGCTATTTTTTTCATTTGAAAAACCGATGGAGTATTGTACTTAGTGTGGATGTTATTTTGGAAAATGAATGTTTGAGTTGCGATGTTTCAATTCAAAAAATTTAGTATACCAGGAATATCATTCAATTTCTGTTGTGGATATCCAAAAAAAAATCACCTGGATTTAAATTTTTTAATGTAAATACTGATATTACCAGTATTATGATAATGAACTATATTGTTACATGTATTACAATATACCATGAAATACAGAAAATTGAACTATTCAAATAAAGATTAATAATATCTGTGTTCCTTTTCCTTAGGAATCATCTCTTTTTTGGGTTTAGCGACATGCAATGTTTGATATTTAGCGTTATTTATGACAGAGCATCGTGTTGCTGTTTATAACGGCTGTGAGCTGCTGTGTACATCAGCTGCTCGCTTGTAATGTTTTTGAAATATGTAAAAGTTCACCTTGTGCTAGTGCAGTGATCATTTTGAAAAAAATTGAGGCAATATATCTTAGTTTGGGTAAATATGTAATATGAAAACCTGTGACAGTAACGTCCAATTAAGAGTCATTTAAAGCAATTTTCAGACTGGTGGCAATAACGAAAACATTAAGAGTCAATTAAATATGTAATTTTCAACCTGTGACAGTAACGTCCAATCAACTCTGGTATTCATCTGCGCACGAGTTGTCTTTTGACCCCTTCACCACTGCTACCTGTTCCATTCACCAACTGCTTTCCTGCTACTGGTTTCCTACTATGGTTAGTTCAGCACCTTAACTTTTTGTGTTTTAATTTTGGTACGATGTAATTGCTACAACATGTCAGTCCGTAGTTTGATCTTGGTTTATTTATCACTGCAACCATATATTTCTCTTTTCATGACAGCAAAGGCTACTGCAAACACTATGATAGACTTGCTATGGTGGAGTGACAATAATCATAGACATATATAACGGCTTGAAGCAAAAAACTTGAGCAGAACCTGCATATGCTGGTAATAGTTTTTACTTTAACATATTTGATTTCTTTTATACCAGTTCCGAGTTGGAAACATAACGTCAGTAAGGTGGATCCCTCCACTTAATGATTACCATCTAATTCTCTTTACTATACTCTGTATGACTATTATAAAAAAATGATACTCTGTTCATTTATTACACTACTGCATTTTTTTTTTCAAAACACCAACTATTTGACTGTTCTGTTTGATTTCCACAACTGAACAAATGAATATAACAAAAAACTATAGCTTTGGATTCAATCCTCATAATAATGCTAGGAAGAACAAAAATGTTGCTCGAAAAGAGCTTCAGAAAAAAAAATTGACTCTGAAAGCTTGACGATGCTATATTTTCGTCTTGAGCATCATTGATAAATTAAACTCAAATCGGTACTTAAAACACCACAGTTTTCTATTTATTTTCACTGCTATGACTCCCCCCTTACTCAAGCCTGCTGTCCAGTTTGCAGTATTCTATGTCTATCTGTTGTATGCTGGGTTTCCAAACCCTTATCCTTTACCACTGGTCCACATTGCTATCCTTTACCACTGGTCCACATTGCGGCTTTAGCAAGCTAATATTGCCCACGAATGAGCCTGGCAGCAGTATCATGCTTGTATGAATGGTTTTGTACTTATGTTTTCATGTATATGATGAATATCTAATGCACACAGGCCCATTTTTACGCATAATGCCTTATAGTATGACATCTAATTTAAATCTAGGGTGAGCGAACTTGCAGGCCCTGGCTGTGGCCGTTGAACTGGAAGGGTGTGGGTTATGGTTTGCTGAGTGAGTGCTCTGGCTTGGGTCTGCATGTGGAGATGGTTGATGGCAGTTTGTAGGAAGGTGGATGTGTTCAGGCAGTGACTGTCGGGATGATTGCAACAGTGAGAATTGAGAAGTGGAGTGTTTAGTAAAGCTTAAATGTTGTTATAGCAATTGAGAATGTGGAGCTGTGAGTACGTTTTGTTTGGAGTGGCAGTAATTGATTTAAGCTTAATTGTTGTAATGGTTGTTTTGGAAAGATTCTTCAGGTCATTAGCCAGGTTTATCTTTCTGCTTCTTATAATACGTTGTTCCTATTATTATTTATCTTTCGTGTCTTTTATTAGTGGACGTGTTTCATAATGTTTGGTATATGCAGATGATTTCTTTTATGTGCAAAGATGGCCTCTCTCTGAAGTTTTCCACATAATATTATAATATATGCTCTTGATCATTAGTTGCTTAAGAAGGAAGTTACAGGTGGCTGCTTGAAAGATTTATGAAAAGCTGAGGATTCTAATATGAAAGCTAGACTTGGGCTTAAAAAATGTGGGCTGGATTTCTTTAAAAATATACATCAAAGGTAAATATATGTATATTTATTCTCTTTTATTATATAATTAGTGAACCCAAGTAGGGAATGGTTCAATGCGTTGGCATATAAATAGTTCCAAGGCCTCTGTCTTTCATTCACCAAATGTTTTACTTACACTAATTAAAGAGAATGGAAATTTAAACCCCTTCTTCAATAGTTAACCGGTCGTTTATGTGATGATCTGAAATGGAAATTATATCGATATCCCATGTATATTTGTTCCAGTTTCCTATAGGATAGTGGGTGAGTTCTGTTCAGTCTATTATTAGCATATTTTCTTTCCTTGGTATGAAATCTGAAGGAAATACTCTACCCTTCTGCAAGGAAAAACACTGAATAAACTGTGGGTGGCAGTCTCATGTTTCACGTCAATCTATTATTAGCATATTTTCAATTTACTTTATTTTTAAGTTCAAGGTTTCACATCAATCTCATCTTTCAGATAATGCCAGTATACCAGTTCATGTCGCTACTTGTATATTTGGAGACAAAAGACACTTTAAAACATAAAATATAAGGTGAACAAGAGCAAGTGCTTTTGGTAACAGCTATGACTTGATTAGTTTAGTTAATTCTTAATACAATGTTAAATATCATTTTTAAATAATTTAACGTTTTTAAAGTACAAAACAATAACAAGACACGTATTATGGAATGGTTAGTATTTTAATAGAAAATTTGAAGTTTTCTGAAATTTTTAATGTTTCTAAGCAATAGTAGCATATCAAAAAATTGCTGAAAAAAACTAAGAAATATTAGGCATTAATTTTTATAAAAAATAAAATGTCCATTCCTTGTGTTGTCTTTCATTTTTGGTATGCTAACCTTTTTAAAACCCCATCCTACCAGTCTATATTTAGGTGGGAAAACCGTTTATATTTCCCTTTGCTATTTTCAAACTGTTTAATTGTATTAAGCACCTAAGCAATGAAAAGAAGAGCTTTTTGACTAATCAACGTGAAACAATTGTATAATATCCCAGGTGATTAACTAGAGAGGTAATGATGCAATCATAGTTGGTCGAGTAATCTTAAAGGCAGCAGATCCTGCTGAAGCTGCCAGAGAATACCGAGTTCAGGGATGGAACGCTTAAAAATTTGTTTCACTTTGTATAGTTTTTGAATCCAGATCTTAATGATAGGATGGATCTCGGCATGTTACTACTATGTTTTAACCAATTTGATAGGATGGATTCAGTTTTTAGTTTGATTAAGGGTGATGGGTTTTTTGATGTGGATGCTGGTTGTTTGGATGGTAGGGATGCTGTGCTCCTTGGATACTACTTTCAGTTGATGTGGTTGGTCGGTTTAATGTTGCCAAACAGTCCGAGCTAGTCACTATCTGTAATGAATCGTTTGAATACTCGGGGGTTTCAAAATAATTTGAGTGGTGCACTTGGTGCCGAACCGGATGCAGCAATAGTTGCAAAGAAGGCACGTAGAACAATAATCAAAAGTAGTGAAGAAGGCAGCTTGGTAGGTTTTGATGTTTAGTAAGATATTGTCTAAGCTACACTGATTAACAAAATTCTGTCAGGTTTTAATGTACTAAAATTAGTTGAAGCGCCTTCGGATAAAGGTTTTCTGATGTTGTTCTTTTTTACATGTTAATATGGATGTTGTTCTTTCTTGAATGTGATTATAGATGTTTTTTCTTGCAAATTTATTTGTCTTTTTTGATGTGCTATTTCAATGTTCACAGTTGAATGATGTTAGTTCGATATATTTATGTATGTGTATGTCTATATATATGTGTGTGTCTATATATGTGTGTCTATATACATATATATATATATATAGGCAAATCAGAAGGGGAATAGCGGCGGATTATCAACAAAAAAAGTGAGGTTAAGTCTACTTCAATTTTATTTCCGTCGCTAATCCCTTGGCAATTAGTAAGGGTTTACCAACGTTTTTTATAAATAATAATTTATTATAAATTACTTATCCGTCGGTAAATAGTCGGTAAATAAATTAAAATTAAATTAATAAATAAAACAATTTTTTTATTAAAAAATAGTAAAACTGTCGGAAAACTCATGCTATATTCCGTCGCTAAATCTGACACAATTACCGTCATGGTTTTTACCGACCACCAAGTTACGTAGGAAATCCGTCGCTAAGGTCTGTTTAGCGACGGATTTGAAGCAAATTCTGCCGCTGCTATTTGCTGTTTTTCTTGTAGTGAGTGTTCCCTCCCTGAGAACCTGGGGGGAACGGAAGAAAAGAGGCGAAAGAAAAAGGGTTAGTCATAAAGACTGGTAAGTCCTACCTACTATTAGTATAAAAACTAATGAAGTTAACTAAACATGAGAAACTGAGATGAAACATAAAGATGGTAACTAACTGGCATGATAAATAGATAACAAGGTAGATCAAGTGTGGCATCGCATATACAAGGTTTAGTTTTGCACCAATAGTACTAGTATTCTAACCCATGTCAAATATAAACAAGAAATGATCCCTTGGCCCAATATCATGAGATGACCCAAGTCAAGGTCCAACTATACGATCTAGTCGATCGGCTCCCTATAAGCCTAACTCGTCGAGTGTCGGTGTCATACGGCCCAATCGCGGAATGTAGTCAACTGTGCTAGGTCCACCCTAGGGTGTATCAAGCCCTAGGGTGCCAACCACTGACACATATCAAGCACGCACAGTCTAAACCTATTGGTGCCCATGTCTGTTTTTTCAACTCCGGACTATGTGCACGACCATAGCCCGCCTGAACCTACACTGGCGCACCTACTCAGTCGTCTTTCTGGTCGCTTACAATCAGCCCAGTAATCGTGCCCCACCCTAGCCTAGTCCCTAGGGTATCGTGATACATCCAAGATGGTTACTGCTGAAAAGGACCAAGTAACTAGGGTTTCTAACGGGTTAAGTGTGGTTAACCCTATCCAATCATGTATCAAGTTGGTTAAGTGTATCCAAGTAGTTCATGACTTAACCCTATCATGTGGCATTAATTAACTTAGTGCGCCCAACCTCTCACATTAGACTTTGTTGTGGTTACTGGATGTGTCGGGTGGGTCCGGGCAGATTTACACCACAACCTAGTCTAACCTCGGGTTTCAAGCGCGATATGACCAACTACTCACATTGGGTCCTATTGTTTGTAGCCATTGGATTTGTCGGGCGGTTCCGGACAGATTTACGCTACAAACTCAACCCAACCTCGAGTTGGCCATTTTATGGTTTTCTACATGTCATGACCACATTCACGTTTTCAAGCATAATCAATTTTCATGTCACATTTCAAGTCATGTTTTTCATGTCATTTTTAGTTCGCCTAACTACCCATAACGTATTCCCATCACACGTAAATTCGCATCAATACAAATAGAACAAGAAGGGGAACATAACAATATGACAAAGATGGGCATAAGGTGATAAAGTTGGTCATAAGTTAAACATGATGATATTTGAGGCAAAGGTGTTCATCACAACTAACATATAGGATTATTGGCCTCAAAACATGTATGACATCAAACTTAGCAAATAGGGTGATAACATGATAATAGTTGACATAGAGTGATAAACTTGTGACTAGCATGTAGTTCAACATCATAGGCAAGTTAACATCAAGGTTATGAGGGGTTCTATGTTGCATTATGCATAATCCCCAAATAAAGCTCATAGCTTTCTACCCAAAAATCAAGATGAACGGTACTAGGTTCATGATAGTTCCACAATCATAGATCAAAAGAGTCATGAATGGATCTATGCATACAATGATAGACCAAAGACAGGTATTACACAAGAATCCCATTTCAACTTGCTACATGTTCATATTAATTTCATAGTTTAAATCTAAGAGTAGAGTGGGGCTTACAAATCGTGGCTATGAGAACTAGAACAAAATAGAACAAGATAGAGACGTTGTAGAAGCTCTGGGAATGATGTAGCAACACTAGAAGCCTTGAGAAATAAGTAGCTCCTTTGATTTGATGGAGAAAGATTGCTCCTTTTGCCTTAGATCTAGTTTAGAACTCTCAAGCTCTCAAGATGAAGATGGAGGCCATGATTAGGAGCATTTTGGCAGCACTTAGTTGTTAGGACGATTTGTGGTGGTTTAGGCTAGGTCTTAGGGTGTTTTTATAGGAGTAGAGACAAGTTTAGGCCATAGGATTAACCCTAGTTTAGATCTGAACCATCAAATCCCGTCACAGGCCAACTGAACAGACCCAAAGGAGCAAACAGGTGCACCAGGCAAACCTGACCGACCAGGGAAGTCGACCCCCAGGTCGACACCCAAGTCGACTGGGCAGTCAACCTGGGGCTGGGCGGGAAATTTTCCCGCCCAATCTGTTTGGGGCTGAATTTGAATTTCGGGTTGAATTTTGAATTTTCTTAAATCTTCTATGGGCCATAACTTGGTCATACGGACTCTGATTTACGAAATTTCGGACTCGTTTTCAAGCAAAATTTCGAGACGAACGCAAGGGCGTAACCCGTTCCCATTGATTCTTAATTTATAACTTAATTCTGCCCTGAATTTTTGTTTTAACATGTTATAAAAATTCGGGTTGTTACATTCTCCCCACCTTAAAGGATTTCGTCCCCGAAATCTCCAATTTAGGAAGAACGTATCCTACCATCCATCATCCATCTACTCAAAACATCATCCACAAGTAATCATTGTCCTTAAAAGATTTCTAATGCTATATGAACATATGCAAAAGTGTGTGTATATGCACCTATCTAATGCGAAAATCAGGCGGTTACTGACTCAGTAAACCTCCTTAATGCAGAATATGTTAGTGAAATGAGTCCAAATGTATGCAAATTCCTAACATAATTTATAATCTCTACATGAGTGCACATAGCATTCATCCATATACAACATCCACGTGATAGCATAACAAGTTTCATCCATGAATATGCATAAACACTCATGCATATGCAATATGAGAGTGTGTGAGCCGATCTTAGTGCCTAACGTGTATCATGCATCCACGAGTAACCTCTTGCAAACACTTGCAACCATTTGCAACCATCAAGCATAACATGTTTCAAATGCATGTTTCATCCAAAGGGTTTCTACCTAAGGTTCTCATGACAAGATTAACGAAATAACAAGATAAACATGGATAGCAAAAGAAAGATATGCTAACTAGGAAAAGAGATTGAGAATGTACCCTCAAAAAGAAATGGATAAAGCCTACGCATCTTCTCCTCGGTTTCCCAAGTTGCATCTTCATCGGCTTCACTCCACTGAACCTTTACTAACTTGACTTCTCGATTCCTCAGCTTTTTGGTCTCCGTTCCTAAGATACGAATCAGAGCTCGCCTCAGGGTTGCCTCTTTCTCTACCTCCACGTCTTCAAGAATGCTAGGCTCAACTACTTCGGCTGATTCATGTAGGCATTTTCGGAGATGCGAGACATGAAAGACATTGTGCACTCCAGCCAGCTTCTCGGGCAATTCCACCCTATAAGCCATTTGCCCAATCTTCTCGATGATAGGGAAGGGTCCTACGAACCTTGGTGCTAGCTTTCCAACTGCTCCAAAACGAACCACATTTCGCAAGGGAGAAACCTTCACAAAGACCATATCTCCAACTTCAAACTCTAAGTCTGTCCTTCGCTTGTCTGCATAGGATTTCTGTCTGTCTTGGGCCGTTTTCATCCGCCTTCGAATCAACTCAACCTTCTCGGATGTGTCCCTTATCATGTCGGGCCCAAGTATAAGCTTATCCGTCATCTCCCACCAACATGTTGGTGACTTGCACGGCCTCCCATACAAAGCTTCGAATGGTGCCATCCCTATGCTTGCTTGGTAGCTGTTATTATAAGCAAACTCTACGAGAGGAAGGTGGTCTTTCCAAGTGCCACCAAAGTCAAGAATGCATAGCCTCAACAGATCTTCTAGTACCCTATTCACCCTTTCGGTCTGACCATCCGTCTGTGGGTGATAGGCTGTACTTAAATTCAATCGCGTACCCATCGCTTCTTGCAAACTATTCCAAAATTGGCTAGTGAAGATTGGGTCACGATCGCTAACTATGCCAGAAGGAACTCCATGCAATCGCACTATCTCTCGAAGATAAACAGATGCTAGCCATGATGCGGTCCTCTTGCTCCTCACTGGAATGAAATGAGCGCTCTTTGTGAGTCTATCCACTATGACCCATATGCTAGTATTCCCCTTCCTTGATCTCGGCAATCCATCCACAAAATCCATAGAGATACTTTCCAACTTCCACTGCGGGACCTCCAATGGATGCAGTAGCCCATCGGGCTTCTTCGACTCGGCCTTTACTTGTTGGCAAACAATGCATCTAGAAACAAACTCTGCAACATCCTTTTTCATCCCATACCAAAAGAAAATGCGCTTCATGTCCCGGTACATCTTATCCCCTCCGGGATGTATGGTCATCCTCGAGTGATGCGCCTCCTCAAGAACTTTATTAACTAAGTCTCCCACTTGTGGGACACATAGTCTTCCATCACGCCTTAGCCACCCCTTGTCATCAATAGTATATCTAGCGAGGTGACTTGACGTCTCACCACAAATCAACTTGTCCATGATCTTGACTATCTTCGGGTCTTCCCTCTGTGAAGCCCCAACTTGATCAAGAAGTGTAAGTCTAAGCTCAAGGGATGCTAACGAACCAGTCATCGACTCAACAGCAGGTGTAAAATCAAAGGTTGCCAAGAACTCTAGGCTCTTCATCTCAACAAACAAGGGACTCAAAGTCAACCTTTTTCTACTTAGCGCATCCGCCACAACATTACCCTTGCCAGGGGTATAAGCTATATCGAAGTCATATGATGCCAAGAATTCCATCCACCTCTGTTGCCTTAGATTCAAATCTTTCTGCGAGAAGAGGTACTTGAGCGACTTGTGATCAGTATATAACTCAAACCTTTCACCTAGAAGATAATGGCGCCAA
This sequence comes from Allium sativum, assembly GCA_030737875.1. NCBI lineage: Eukaryota > Viridiplantae > Streptophyta > Magnoliopsida > Asparagales > Amaryllidaceae > Allium > Allium sativum. Next base: position 12,628,748 of record CM060917.1, read on the forward strand.
GATTTGAGTGCAAAGACAATCGTCGCCAACTCCAAATCATGAGTGGGATAGTTCTTTTCATGAACTTTGAGTTGCCTACTCCTGAAGCATATCACTCTCCCTTCTTGCATCAGGACAGCGCCTAATCCCGTGCCACATGCATCGGTGTACACGGTAAACAACTTCCCTCCATCGGGTAATGCTAGAACTGGAGCTGTGGTGAGGGCTTTCTTGAGCCTTTGAAAAGCAAGCTCACACTCTAAGTCCCATGCAAAGACTAAGTTCTTCTTCGTTAACTTAGTAAGAGGGGCTGAAATCTTAGCGAAGTCCTTAATGAACTTCCGATAAAATCCTGCCAGACCGAGAAAGCTTCTCACTTCCGTTGCATTCTTCGGAACTTTCCAGTCTTGTACCGCCACTACTTTAGCGGGATCCACAGCTATGCCTTGCTTAGAAACTATATGCCCAAGGAACCGAACTTCCCTTCTCCAAAAATGGCATTTGGAGAACTTGGCTTTTAACTGATGAGCTCTAAGCGTATCCATAACCTCCTTGAGATGTGTAGCATGCTCTTCCTCGTCCTTAGAGAAGATCAGAATATCATCCACGAAGACAACCACAAAATTGTTAAGGAACTCCCTAAACACCCTACTCATCAAATCAACGAAGTATGCGGGTGCATTAGTCAAACCGAACGGCATGACGAGCCATTCAAAGAATCCATCTGGAGTCCTAAACGCAGTCTTGTCAATACTATCCTCAGCTACTCTAAGCTGATGGAATCTGGTGGCTAGATCGAGTTGAGAGAAAACAGAAGAACCAACAAGCTGGTCAAAGAGATCATCAATCCTCGGTAACGGGTGCCTATTCTTCTTTGTCAGCTTGTTTAACTCACGATAATCAACACATAGACGAAGCGAACCATCCGCCTTAGTAGCGAATACCACAGGAGCTCCCCATTCAGAAATGCTTCGCCTAATGAAATTTTTCTCAAGCAACTCATTGATTTGCTTGCTAAGCTCTCTTCTTTCTCGCGGGGCCATGTGCCTAACAGGCAATGAAACTGGCTTGGCATTATCAACAAGATAAATATGGAAGTCTATCTCGCGTTTAGGGGGTAACCCCTTCACCTCATCAAAGACATCAGGATATTATCGGACCACCCTCACAGATTGAAGATTGTCAATAGACGAGTCGAGGGATTCAAGATAACATAACATGACGGGATCCATAGGGTTACAAGAAATCTCTAGGGTATTGCCAAGGCGAGTCATAAGCCTCACTACCCTATGCTCACAATCGAGAATGGCTCCATAACTGGACAACCAATCCATGCCCAAAATCAACACGTATCCCATGAACCCGAGAACATAAGCATTACAGGTGAATTCTACGGTCAAGATAGAAAACCTCAAATCCATACAAATCATAGATAGATGGGCGGAACCCCCAATTGGATTTGAAACACTAATGGGATCCTCAACTAGACTAGTACTTAGGTGCAAACTTTCAACAATGTCATAAGAAATAAAGGTATGCGATGCGCCAGAATCAAATAAAGTTCGAACAGGGAAACCAGAAATGTAAACAAGGCTTTCTACAGAAATACTACCTCGGTCCAGAGTTGGAGTAGTGTTGAGAGCATGCATCTGCCCTCCATAAGGTCCTGCCCGCTGAGTTTGTCCTTGCCCCTGTCCTTGCTTTTTTGGGCAATCCTTACTGTAGTGTCCAGACTCTCCACAATGAAAGCATTCTCCCAACTTCCTCTTCTTCTTCCTACAATCTTTGATTATGTGTCCAGTGATCCCACAGAAGTAGCACTTCCTTGTCTCCCTTGCCTTGTTGTTGTTGGCCTTGTTACCCTTGTTGTTCTAGTTGTTCTGGTTGTTCTGATTGCCTCCCCACTTGGAGTCCACCTTCTTGGTTTGAGTCTCATTAAGCTTAACTTCTTTCTTGCCATTCTTATCATCTCCTTGAAGCAAGGCCATATCCACTAAGCCCTCAAAAGGGGCCCCCATGGGTATATGAGACATGGCCAAACCTTGCAATGGCTCATTCAATCCTCGAGCAAAGCGTAGAGCCTTCTTCTGAGGTGTGTTAACCATGTCTAAACCGAATCGAGCAAGCTGGTTAAACTTATTCACATACTCTCTCACGGTCATGTCCCCTTGCTTCAAAGATATAAACCTCTCCATTTGCAGATTCTCTTCAGCAGATGATAGAAACTTAAGCCCAAACCTCATCCTAAAGTCGGCCCAAGTCTCTGTAGGCCTAGTAGCGTTGGTGACTTCCCACCAATAAGCAGCTTCCTCTTTCAATAGCCATACTGCCAACAGAACTTTCCTACGATCTTCTACATCAAAGATAGCAAAAAGGTCTTCAGTTTCCCTTAACCAGTTTCTTGCCTCAACATAAGTCTCTGTCCCAACAAAATTATTGCCACCCATCGCCTTAAAGTCTTTGCTAATCTTCGCGAAATCCGCTTGTGGACGCTGAGGAGGAGGAGGAGGAGGAGGAACCTCAGGTATGGGAGGAGGAGTGGGAGTGTTTGTTGGGCCGGCCCCATTTGTCCTAGCCTCCATGTACCTCCTAAACCAAAGAGGTACCGGTATTCCCTCCGGGATGGTAAAGTTATCGGCCATACTGAAACGAAGTAAAAGATAGATTTAGAACGAGGAAACAAAGGATAGTGCTAATGGATTTTGGGGAATAGCCTTTTAAAATAAACTAGACTTTCCTTGGAAAAATACTTAATTGGTTTTGAAAATAGTTTTTTTCAAAAGGGTTTTTGAAACTTTTGTCTGGTCTAGTAAACCTCGCTCTGATACCAAATGTAACACCCCACCTCCGCCAGGACCACTCACGAGTGATTGCACTAGCTTTGGAGGGGTGTTGTCTAGGTAAACATGCACAGAGATATCACAAGATAGAACATAGATCAATAAATAAGTAAAGCAGCGGTAGAAATTTAGAAACCATAGTTAACCATTTCAAAACCAAAGTCAACTTACATCAAAATACTTAGTCATCATTTTCCAACTACCACAAGTCTAGAAAACATAAACTGAAAATAACATAAAGTAAACTATCCCCAAAATAGATGTGGTGAAGCCATAGCAAGCTCAAGTCCAAACCGTACATGAGCTGTTAAGAAAGCAAGCCAAATGTCCAAGCTAAGCACTAGTGTTCCCTCCCTGAGAACCAGGGGGAAACGAAAGAAAAGAGGCGAAAGAAAAAGGGTCAGTCATAAAGACTAGTAAGTCGTACCTACTATTAGTATAAAAACTAATGAAGTTAACTAAACATGAGAAACTGAGATGAAACATAAAGATGGTAACTAACTGGCATGATAAATAGATAACAAGGTAGATCAAGTGTGGCATCACATATACAAGGTTTAGTTTTGCACCAATAGTACTAGTATTCTAACCCATGTCAAATATAAACAAGATATGATCCCTTGACCCAATATCATGAGATGACCCAAGTCAAAGTCCAACTATACGATCTAGTCGATTGGCTCCCTATAAGCCTAACTCGTCGAGTGTCGGTGTCATACGGCCCAATCGCGGAATGTAGTCAACTGTGCTAGGTCCACCCTAGGGTGTATCAAGCCCTAGGGTGCCAACCACTGACACAAATCAAGCACACACAGTCTAAACCTACTGGTGCCCATGTCTGTTTTTTTTCAACTTCGGACTATGTGCACGACCATAGCCCGCTTGAACCTACACTGGTGCACCTACTCAGCCGTCTTTCTGGTCGCTTACAATCAGCCCAGTAATCGTGCCCCACCCTAGCCTAGTCCCTATGGTATCGTGATACATCCAAGAGGGTTACTGCTGAAATGGACCACGTAACTAGGGTTTCTAACGGGTTAAGTGTGGTTAACCCTATCCAATCATGTATCAAGTTGGTTAAGTGTATCCAAGTGGTTCATGACTTAACCCTATCTGTGGCATTAATTAACTTAGTGCGCCCAACCTCTCACATTAGACTTTGTTGTGGTTACTGGATGTGCCGGGCGGGTCCGGGCAGATTTACACCACAACCTAGTCTAACCTCGGGTTTCAAGCGCGATATGACCAACTACTCACATTGGGTCCTATTGTTTGTAGCCACTGGATTTGCCGGGCGGTTCCGGGCAGATTTACGCTACAAACTCATCCCAACCTTGAGTTGGCCATTTTATGGTTTTCTACATGTCATGACCACATTCAAGTTTTCAAGCATAATCAATTTTCATGTCACATTTCAAGTCATGTTTTTCATGTCATTTTTACTTCGCCTAACTACCATAACATATTCTCATCCCACGTAAATTCGCATCAATACAAATAGATAAAGAAGGGGAACATAAAAATATGACAAAGATGGGCATAAGGTGATAAAGTTGGTCATAAGTTAAACATGATGATATTTGAGGCAAAGGTGTTCATCACAACTAACATATAGGATTATTGGCCTCAAAACATGTATGACATCAAACTTAGCAAATAGGGTGATAACATGATAATAGTTGACATAGAGTGATAAACTTGTGACTAGCATGTAGTTCAACATCATAGGCAAGTTAACATCAAGGTTATGAGGGGTTCTATGTTGCATTATGCATAATCCCCAAATAAAGCTCATAGCTTTCTACCCAAAAATCAAGATGAACGGTACTAGGTTCATGATAGTTCCACAATCATAGATCAAAAGAGTCATGAATGGATCTATGCATACAATGATAGACCAAAGACAAGTATTACACAAGAATCCCATTTCAACTTGCTACATGTTCATATTAATTTCATAGTTTAAATCTAAGAGTAGAGTGGGGCTTACAAATCGTGGCTATGAGAACTAGAACAAAATAGAACAAGATAGAGACGTTGTAGAAGCTCTAGGAATGATGTAGCAACACTAGAAGCCTTGAGAAATAAGTAGCTCCTTTGATTTGATGGAGAAAGATTGCTCCTTTTGCCTTAGATCTAGTTTATAACTCTCAAGCTCTCAAGATGAAGATGGAGGCCATGATTAGGAGCATTTTGGCAGCACTTAGTTGTTAGGATGATTTGTGGTGGTTTAGGCTAGGTCTTAGGGTGTTTTTATAGGAGTAGAGACAAGTTTAGGCCATAGGATTAACCCTAGTTTAGATCTGAACCATCAAATCCCGTCATAGGCTAACTGAACAGGCCCAAAGGAGCAAACAGGTGCACCAGGCAAACCTGGCCGACCAGGGAAGTCGACCCCCAGGTCGACACCCAAGTCGACTGTGCAGTCGACTCCCCGGTCGACCTGGGGCTGGGCGGGAAATTTTCCCGCCCAATCTATTTGGGGCTGAATTTGAATTTCAGGCTGAATTTTGAATTTTCTGAAATCTTCTATGGGCCATAACTTGGTCATACGGACTCCGATTTACGAAATTTCGGACTCTTTTTCAAGCAGAATTTCGAGACGAACGCAATGGCGTAACACGTTCCCATTGATTCTTTATTTATAATTTAATTCTGCCCTGATTTCTTGTTTTAACATGTTATAAAAATTCGGGTTGTTACATTACGGAGAGGGATTATTTAAATTACTATTATCAGGTCCCAGATTGAGGGCCGCCTCTTCTCGAGAAGGAAGTGATCCTAATCGAAGCTGTTCCACATTTTCAGCCCTTTCTAAAGGTCATCGTGGAGGTCTTAGAGATTCCTCCGATGAGGATGAGTACTCTGGAGTAAAAGGATGGGCTGGCGGAGGTGTCTTCTGCCTTTGGAGATCATCGATTCGTCTGTCCAGTGTAGTAAGGTTCTATCGGAACTCTCTTGTCTTTGAGCTGCAAACTCGTTGTTCGTCCTATCCAATATATCGATGATACGAGAGAGATCTCCTTCGATTGCTGGAGCAGAGGCATGTAACTGATCATCAACATTCTCTCTTATACGTAAAGAACCCGAGCCAGGTCGAGCAGATGCACTAGCACGAGCAGAACGAGCCATAATTTCCTTTTCAGGTCGAGTTATGGTCCTATGGTCAGGTCGGTTCGTGACCCCCTCTTGCTGACGGCTCGTGATGCCTTCTGCATGATGGCTCGTGGTGATCTTAGTAGGCCGGTTCATGATGGGCTAAGTGGGACGGTTTGTGGCATCTTTTTGCGATCGGGTCGTGACCCCCTCTTCGGGTCGGGTCGCCCCCTACGAACTGCGAGCCAGGGAGTCCATCTTGGGTTGCTGCTGAACACTTTCTTCAGTGGATTCATTTGCAGTTCATTTCCTTGCGAAGCTCATAAACCCTTGGATTTCTTTCCTGCCATAATGTCTTGACTTTGCTGAAATCTTAAAAAACCAAAATAGTGGAGATTCGGACTATTTTCTTCGGACTTGAATATCCAAATAGTAGAGCAATAATATGATACGCTGATATTTCAATTCTCAGTGAAAGCACCAAAATTTTAGACCAGATTATGGTTATAACACCCAAATTGTCTAGAATTGCAGAGAATAATAACTGGAAATGAAAGAAACTACAATGAGCACACTGAATTTATAGTGGTTCGAATGACCCTATGTCCACTTTATATATCTTTGATTATACGATGAATACAAGTAAAATCAATGATTTCTCTCAATCTCACTTTTACAACAGTGGTGCACTCAATAATTTCGAGATATTACTGATAAAAATAATGGAGAAATAGTAATGGTGGAAAAATTACTCAGAATTGCCAAAAAGATCCTTAAAAATGCCAATTATAGGATGATTTATAGGTGATATCTGCAGGTGGTTTGTGAGGACACACGGCACGGATCCCAAAAATCTCGAACTGGTTCGTGACTTGATGGAGAAATGGTCAATGTGGCAGTTATGGACAGGTGTAACCAGATCCTTATCTTTCGGCTCGCAAAGGACTGGGTCATGGCTGTCATCTCCTTGGCTTGACGTCGGGTCGTGATAGCTAATCATGAGCGGGTCGTGATAGCTAATCACGAGCGAGTCGTGATATCTCATCACGAACAGGTCATGATTATCTTCACGTGCAGGTCGATCTTGGCTTGTCATGAGCGGGATCCTGGGCCTCTTGAGTCATGGTGTATTCGTCTCTAAGCTTGAATACATAATTTCCCTTCTTGTTTGACTAGAATACTTTTATTCCCGGTGGCTTGGTTCAAAAGCTAGCAAACATATATATTTTAATAATCTGTCTCAAATGAAAATGGAGTGACAGATGTACTGTAGGGTTTTGTGGATGTTTTAGTACATATCGTGTTAGTTGTATTTTAATGGGTTAAACAAGTTCACACAGACAATGGTTTGGTGGCATTTCTGGATAAATATGTATGGGCCAATGAGATGTAGTTGGTCAACCTCAAATTCATGATTCCCTGCAGGTTCGTTTTCATTGGGTTTTAGGGAAGTTATGGCTTTTATTTAGATGGGTTATTATCAGGTTCATCTAGAATATGGTACTGGCAATTTGTATTTATTCATGGAATGTTGGTCACTGTGGTGATGAAGCTCCAAAGTTTTTTAACCATCTCGGTTTATGGATTTGTTATAGTTGTTGATTAATGTTAGTTGTTTGTTGGGTTTTATGAGGATGTTGTGTTCGGTCGTACACTGCATTGGTTAGTTATGGATAATATGTCCAGTGTCTTCATCCCAAATGTGTAAGTTCATCCTACATTTGGAACTGCAACTAGTGGTAAGAATGTGGCGGTGTTTATACGGACCCGTCAGCTGCAATATGATATTAATGTTCATCCAGTTCCTCGAACGAAATTGGCACTTGAATTCTTGGTTTTACAATGTTGATTCAAGTACTAAGATGGATTCATAGTGTTGTGAATCATCATCCAAATTTAGTTCTTTGGATTGAAGTTTTTGTTGGAATTTAGGTCTAGTTTCTTTTGAGGGATGCTTTGTTGGTTGGTTTCTGGACAAGATGGGATGAACTGATGTTCATTTATAGAATGGAAGAGGTGCTTCTGATTCTACTTAAGAAAATATGTTGCAGTAGATTATATCTTTTGTACGGATGATTGGGTGATGATTATGCTTATGTGGAGCTTCGAGCTCATGAGTAGTGCAGAGAGTTTGCACGTTAGCGGGAGGGTGGCCTCATCATGGGCTGACATATATTGCTTTAGTTCTACAGTTACTTGTGTTTTCAGAATTTTATTTCTTTTGCTTATGTAACGGTTAGTATGTTAACCTTTCTCTTGTACGGTCTTTATTGTTATTAAAGTGAACCAATTTTCAAAAAAAAGTATTTATTTATGCACTAGACCCTCACATTAAGCCAACACTTGTGGATGCTGGATTTGCCGGGCGGTTCCGGGCAGACTTTTTCCACAAGTTGACTTAACCTTGTGTCTTAGCACCATTACATGTTTTATTTATGCACTTAGACACCTCACATTAAATTTACCACTTGTGGATGCTAGATGTGCTGGGCAATTCCGGACAGACTTCTAACACAAGTGTAATCAACCTGGTGTTACACTTTCCTATTTACTGTAATTTTAGGCATATTATCCTTTTCACATGTTACTGTAATCTAATTTACATGTCATCAAATTATGCCTATATTATGTCGCATGTCCTTTTTAACACGTATTTAATTCTATCCTAACATGTAATCATTTAACCGGGTAATTGTTCAAATCCAACAAGCTAACATGTCATTTTCTCAATTCTACATCTAATAATTCAAATACATAATATGCGAAAAGTTAATCATGTAATTATAACAACAGTAGTCGCTACTCATATTCTAACAAGTTTATTTTTCAACATGTAAACATTCAACACCTTAACCGATTCAACATATGAATTTCCTAACATATTCAAATTAGTACCCCAACTTGTTATAACAGCATCTTAACACTTATTATTCTGGCAGATTCCCATTACATGATAATGGGAAATGCTTAAAGATAATATATCATTATCTAAAATGATATAACTTAAATCTATTCACCTCATATGCTTTTCAGATCCTGGATCTTGTCCAGATCTAGCATTCCACGGTTTTTTCCTTAATTGGATTCAGAACCTAACAACCATGGATCTACAATTTTTACTAAAAGAACAAGGAAAGAAAGAAAACAAAATTGAAATAGACCAGATCTAGAAAATTACTCACTTCGATAAGAGATCTGAATACCTTCTAACTGATTTTCATCCTTCTCCTCTAGATCTAGATTCAGAATTTTCCTAAACTAATAATCTAAATTTTCTAAAGAGATTTTAGGAGGAAGAGGAATGGCAGAGCTTCTATGTTGTCTCGGAAATATTAGACTTAGGTTAGGCTCTATAGGCTTATTTTTAGGTGTTCAACAACGTATTTGGTCAAGAAATGAGTCCACATTCACAAAAATTAATTCTGCCCAGATCTGAATAGAGGTCGACCCCTCTCATATGGTGCTGACCTCGGGGTCGACCCTTGGTTTGACCCTCAAACACCCTGGGTTGACCCCTAGGTCCACCCCCAAAATGGGTCGGTTCGGCTCTTGGGTCTTCCGATCGCTGGTTTGAATTTTTTTTTTTTTGATATGTTTTTATTTGTTTGTATATATAATTCTCTTGCGCGCATACAAACATCTAGGCTTAATAACTTCTTCATACAATGTCCGTTTTATGCAAACCAGGTGTCTATCTTGACCAGAATTCCAAGACAGATGCAATGGCGCACTGCATTTTACTTAATTCTCAATATTTGATTATGTTACTCATATTTTATTATCTTAAAAATATAGGGTGTTACAGTTAGGTGAAGGTGTTAAGTGAGAAGTTGTTGAGGAGAGGGTGGTCGATAAGTTTCATGTTGAGGCAGTGAGCTAAAACGGCCTATGGTGGCCGCATGTTCGGGACGATCAGAGGGTTAGTAATTTTGGAAGTTGCAGCCGTAATTTCTCGATTTGCGCACAATCGAGACACTTTCAGGATGAGGCTTCAATAGAGAAGAGGAAGACGAGAGGCTGGCTCGTCGATCGACGGTGGTGACATTGCTTCAAGTGGACTGTAGAAGCTGAATTTTGCATTAGACGTGGTTTGGGTCGAATGGCAATGCATGCAAATGGTGCGTCGATGGGGTCGGCCTCAATCGGCTATGAGGAGCCTCGGAGCAGAGAAGGTGGTGATGGGTCGGTCTTGGCCTCTGGTGGCCTGTGGATGGTATCGTGAGGTGGTTGATGAGGGAAGTAGTAACGAATGGTGCAGGGGAGAAAAAGGTTAAAGGGTTATTATTTAAGCAATTAAAAACTAATGACGTGATAAATTTATCAAAGTTTGAATAACTATATCTCGCCCATATTAACTCATAATTTGATGGAACGAGTTCTATGGAATCTTGGAGAAGAATACTACACTGTGGAACTGATTTGGATGAGATTGTAGCTAATTGGAATTTCAATATAAACTAAACCTCCGTTTAATTTAATTAAAAACAATCGTTATCGAAATAGTCAAAAATCAATGTGAGAACTCTTTTGATTCAACTTTAATAATTATTTATAATCGTCAACTGATTATATATGATTTCTTATGGTCGCTATTGTTACTTCGTGGATGATCGATGTTATTACAGTTTTATTTATACTGTTTATGTACGTATAAGCGTTAACAGTTATAACGCTCATATTATAACAGTTGTTTGATGGATGATGAATTCTGTTGTTGTTATTATAATTGTTCACACAATTCACACTGAGAATATGAAATTATTCGGGAATTGGTGGAGCCCTGTTCCATTGGAATTTTAATGAACATTATATTCATTTAAGTGAAATAAGGCATGAAAATGAAAAACTGGATTTTTATATCCAAAACGATTTAGAAATGAAATTAAAATGATTTCAAACAACTTTGGAAAAGATTAAAATGAATTTGAAAGATTTTGAATTAGAAATGGCTTATTCTAATTTGCAACAAATTTTGAATAGTAAATTCAAAAGTTAATTCGAGTTAGATAAATAAATGACCTTTTTAACTCGAATAGGTTATTCCATTACTTTTGTATAACATTTAAATGGATTTCGGAGAAGTTTGGATCTCAAAAGATTAAATTTTGAAAAATATTAATATTTTAATAATACAATATTCAGTTTGATTTATAATTGAATTTGAAATTGGAATTTGATAGTATTGCTTTTAAACAATTTCTTAATTTTTTTATAAAATATATTTTGGACTGAATTGAACGAGTTTTATTTTAAATAATAATATGGTTTGAATAGGACGTTTCACACAGCGATAGTTCGCGAATTTCAACCATGAACTTCAAATGAGCATAACTAACTCAATTTAAATTGGATTTACCCGAAACGAAAAATTATTTGTTTTCTATATATGCAAACTTTCAAATAAAAGAAGAAAATTGAATTTCAATTTATATATTTCAAGTTATGTTTAAATCTATTTTGTAAAGATTGTTATAAACGTAGTACAATAACCGTAATTAGAAATCGATAGAAATGGCCTTATAAAAATATTAAAAATATGGAAAAATTATGATAAGCCATAATAAGTGATTTTAAAGTGATTTGAGAAAGAAATATGAAGTTTTGAACTGTACTTAGATTTTGTGTTTTCAACTTAACTTGCTGAATACGATGAAATGACATTTTGAAAATTTAAAGTTAAATATTGAATATATAATTTCCAAAAGCTATTATATATGTTTTATACAATTAAGAAATTATTTGGAAGGTAATTCGACTTGATTTTTAATACAAATCAAAGTTAGTCTAAATAGGACTGATTACGCAGCAGTAGTTCGCGAATGTCGACCATTGTCTTCCTATTGAGGTACTGGGAGATCTGACCATCTGATTATCCTAAAACGAAAAAACATTTGGTTCAAAATGAAAAGATTTTTCAAATGAAAAATAAGGTTTAAATATCAAATGGTTCGATCTCGAAAAAATGCAAATCGAATTTGAATAAATTAGACTTAGGTAAAAATGGCCTCGAATATTTGTATTGATTTCCGTTGAGTAGACATTTATTATTTTGAGGAATTTGGAAGAAGTTTATATCGTTATTCCCCTTATAATACTCATTGATTATGAGATTTGGTGTTGAATATAAGTTGATGTAAATTCTGAAGAATCTTATATTTGATGTCAATTGGATTTTGGGTTGTTGTGAATGACGTCTTGAATAACCTTATTCTTTGACCCAACTATGACTAATAGATGACTTGGAATAGACAAATATTTTAAGTAAGATTAAATGAAGTTTTCCAAAATTAAATTTACCAGTTAATAAATTAAACCAAAATTGAATGGAAACTGATTTAGTGATAATCGAGATGGGTCTTTGTGGATGAAGACCATTACTATTTAAGGAATTTAGAAGACTTTTCCATTATTCCTCTTGTAGTATTAGTCCGATAAGGGAATTTATATCGATTATGAGATGCTATGATTTCAGTGAAGATTTCATTGAGAGTGAAAGAAATATTTTGGGTTTATCGTGAACGATGTTTTAAATAACATTTGTTCATTAACCTATTTAAAAGGGAAAGATGATTTCCCAAATTGAAATATTTATTTAATTTTACTATAAAAATTTAATGAAAGATTTTCCCCTAGCAAACGATACTGGGAACAAAGTAAAGATTGCTTAAAAGAAGATAAGCACGTTATTAGCGTAATGATAAGATTAAGAAATTGTAAATACGATTTTGAGTGAGAGATATGATCAAGAAAAGATAAAGTAATTTACCCTAATCAATGATCAATGAATGGGTAGAGTTAATGTAAATATGCCTTTCCCGTAAAGATAAATGAAATCTTCAATCATATTTGAAATGAAAGAGGGCAATTAAACGTACCAAAATACCAGGGGTTTTAGATATGAAGTACCTCCGGTTTTGATCCATGGGATGAATAGGATGGGATATTGATTTGAGAAATTACCTATTTCATGAGATTCAACAATCTCGATAAAGCTAAAAGACTCGGTTTGAGTTAAATTTGGAAAATGAGATTTTATAAACTTTTGAAATGATTTCTAAGGAAATATTTAAACAAGAGTTTAAAGAATGTAAACCTTTGATAAGATTTAAATGGGTATACCCAATATAAATAATAATTTGAGTAAAAGAATATTCCGAAATGGAATGAGACTCATGATATTTTTGTATATCAATTATGGTTTGTAAAGATGTGCTAGTCATTCGGAAAGACCGAGTTTCAAGCCATTCTGAATAACTATAAGACGAGTATTGAGAATACTGAAGACGGTTGTTGAAGACCGTGGATCTTCACATCATTTGGATTAATTGATGATGTTTCGATTGGGGTGTACACCTAAGGCAAGGTTATAAGTGGCAGTGGTCCGGAAGTACTTGTTGATTTTACGAATTTGCAAGGGCCTCCCTCCTTTATTGGACGAGGAATAAGGTGTCTTTGGTTTCGTTCACAACTCAGAAAGAACTTGTAAATGGATGTGTGTATGACGTTGTATTCTACGGCATAACCAATTGGTTCCTTTTGATGATATATCGGTTGGTAGCTGAGGATTTGTTCTTTTTGCTTAACATCCTTCCCCGAGACTTATGTACTAAGAGGATTATATAATAATAGACACCGATTATATGTTGTGAATCGACAATATGGCATGCTAAGTGATGAGCTATTGATGATTAAAGATTTTTGTTGAACAGTAGAGCTTTGTGTGAAAACGAGACTTCACGACCTCAAAATCAGTAATGACCCAAAATGGGATGAAGAACAACAAAGATAGGGACTAACATTTCCTCTAGTTGAGAAAGTGATGTCATGATATGGAGCCCATGCCATTTACTTAGTGAATGATGGAACGAAATGTCTCTGATAATGGGCAACAATGACTGGGAGACGTTGCATTCGGGAGTAACCCGAACATCATCTGAAATAGTGGTGGTCGGCTCTTCCGCTATAAAAAGGACTCATTTGTTAACTCTTGGGACATCCCGCTAGAGGTGTACCTGAATACAGTTAAGGAAGATCTTTTGAGTTGGTCATTAATGGAACCTAAATTCCAATACGAACCATTACGATTTTAGTTGTATTTTATGTATGTAGACGTAATATATGATACCTACATTTGCTGAGATTTATACATTTACTTTCGAAAGTGATTTCTACACTATGCAATAGTAATAAATAAAAGATGTTTTCGCATACCAAGCATATTTGGTTATTATAAGGTAAAACTTACTCCTGATGGTGTGTGTTTGCATTATGTGATGGGATGCAGGTCTTATGGTAGTTTCATTTTCAGAAAACACTGCGAGTTGTTATGACTGGTATTCATAACGGGAAACTCATTCCATGTTATACGGCTTGGTTTTATGATTTACCAACTTTAAAATAAAGTAAATAACTGTTTTAGTTTTCACACCAGTCTCATGACTCGCGTGGAGTTTTTTGTTCGTCCACCAGAACTCCGGGTGCCCATATTTTCCACACCGACAACCTAGTAGTTTTGGTCTACAGATATTTTATAGAGCGGGTATTGGATTGAAGCTAGAGCTATATTCAAAGCATTTTATTTCCTCCACTTAGAGCTTATATTTTCCGCTATATACATGATACACTGTAATGACCCGCATTCTACGCATCAGGGGATCGTAGAATATTTATTTCTTTCTCATATGAAGTCGTATGGTCGTGTAACTTTGGGAAACATCTAGTAGAGTCATTTCCCATGTTCATGATTTTTGTCGATTTTTAAATGACCATTTTGCCCCTAGTTGGTACTGTTTTGGCCATAACTTTTGATTGGAAAGGAATTTTGACCTGAAACCACTTCCATTGGATTCGTTTGATGGTTTACCTTTCCGTAGAGTGGTCATAATAGCCAAACGGACTTACCGTTTGGGAGATATGGCTGAAATAAGGTTTGGAGGGAGAAAAACTGCTTAACTAGGCCAAATCGGGTGATTAGTGAGTAGGCCCATAACCCATTTCGGGATTAGGGTTATGGGAAGGCTGAAATGAGATAGAGGATCATTCCATTTCAGTTTTCTAGCCTCCACTTATCACCAAGGAACCCTAAAAATGGCCTCTAACCTCTAAATCACCTCCAAATCATCTTTTGGTCAAGGATTAAGCTTAGCAACATCTAATCAAGGAAGATCTACACCAAATCAACATTGGAGCTACTGTTTAGCATCTAGATTCGCATCAAATCAGATATTTATTTCAGACCTTAGTTTATTTTGTGGCTAAGGTGAGTGATTTGCATAGTTTTGCACTAATTATGGCTAATTAGGGTTGATTAGTGTTAATTAGCGAATTTAAACATGATAAAATTCTGGAAAAATGTTCATAAATTCCTAAATGATGTTTTAGACCTCTGATATGAATTTGGGTTAATTTGGTTAAGTTTTACTAATCCCATCATTAGTTTCACCTAATCATGCTTAAGGGGAAATATGGGATTTTGGGTATGTTTGATCAATTTTAACCTATCATGTTGATGTTTTGATGTTTGTGGTTGATTATGCATGTTGCTATGACTGTATGAAATGCTTTGTGATTGATTTCAATAGTTAGAATGGTCGAAAACGTCGTCGAATGGCGTAAACACTTGCTGGAACAGTCTCAGAAAACAGTGCAGGGTTCGGATCGGATCGGACATAGGGCTCGGATCGGATATGTTGAACTGAGCAAAGAATCTGATCGGATCGGAACCCAACACTTGGGAAAAAGTGGCAAAAAGGAAGGCCACGCTAGCTGAACTGGGATCGGATCGGATCGAGGAGGACGGATCGGATCGAGGAGGACGAATCGGATCGAGGAGGACGGATCGGAGTGAAGGCATGAGGATGGATCGGATAGGAGCATGTGAAGGACGAGGACACGGATCGGAACGGAGGCACGAGCTGGAGGGGAGATGACACCCGACCCGACCCGAGGTAAAGCACCCGAACCGAACCGATGGAGGACAACCGACCCGAACCGCACCAAGAGAAGACCCGACTCGAACCAATGAAGGATACCCGACCCGAACCGATGGCTTGAAGAGGACCCGATCCGACCAGTATTGACCAATAACCCGAGATGCAAAGGTAGTCCAATATGTGAAGTTAGAGCTCAGGATCCAGTAGGGAACCAATGAGTTCACTTCATGGTTGGACTTTGCTGCGGGACGTGTGCTAAGGAGTTGTCGACGTTCATAACTTCGATTCACCACTAAAAATGGATGATGGCTACTTATCAGTGCAGTAGGGTCATTATGACCTGAGGGGCAAAGTGATGGTAGCAAGACTACGTTATCAGTGCAGTAGGGTCATTATGACCCGAGGGGCAAGGTGATGCGTAGTAAGACTATGAGCCAGTGCAGTGGGGTTCTTGTGACTCCATGGGGCAGAGTGGACATAGTAAGGATTAGTAAGGCTATGAGCCAGTGTAGTGGGGTTCTTGTGACTCCATGGGGCAAAGTGGACATAACAAAGGATTAGTGGCTACGTTATCAGTGCAGTGAAGCCATTTATGACTTCATGGGGCAGAGTGATCGTAGCAAGGTATGTTGGGTGATCGAAGTGGTGAACATCGTATGCTTTACGCACTGAGTGAGAGATGTGAGGATGGATGCTATGTTTGATTGTTTGCCATCCCTATGACATGCACACCTCCCCCACCTCCGTATATTTACACTGTTTGATATGGTACCTTAGAGTGTTGTACAGTATGTAGTGCTAACTCTTTGGTTGCAGGTCCAGGTTCAGGTATGTTTTAGTCTACCTGTTATTGTTCACTTTAGATGCTTATCGCTCATACCAGGCTTTATGTCTGACCCAGAGTTTTATGTCTCCTCTTATTACTCTGGGTGCTCACACGAGCAGACTAGAGACAGGTTAGCTGGTGATGCGCGAGTAGCTGATTCGGAGGCGAGCAGGAGACTTCCACGTATGATATATATATGCACATTCTCCCTGTGTCTTTGGTGGTCGCTACTTGTGCATTAGTAGTGTACCTCATTTATCTTTATTTTGCTTTGAGACAGTTTGAAAGTTGTAATAAGCTGTATTTTGGATTTCCGCTGCTATGATGTTTAGTTCTGATTTTCAGCTTATGCACTGTCTCTCCTGTTTTATGTCAAGTATGTTATTATTATATTTTGTTCCATGCGCCGTGAGACATTCTACAGGTTCTTTGTATGTTCATTTCCTTCTTCCCTTTCCTTCTGACGACCCGTTCCGTGCTAACGGGGCATGTGTACAGCGCACTTTTGGAGTAAGTGTCGGTTGGTGCGGGGCGGGCCGTCACACTTGGTATCAGAGTTCTAGGTTGCGTAGTTAACCTAGGGAAAGACACTAGGGAGAATTAATACGTATATGAGAGCGTGTATTTGTGATTACTTTGGTTTTCAAAAGCTATGTACGTATATACTATTAGTAGTATAAGAATGAAGTCGCACTGCACTAGCACCACTATGGGGTCGTTAATCGTTTCCCTTTTTCAGATTGACGATGAGCCGAGATACGAGGGGTGCTGGTAGAGGGACTAACCCAGGGAATGCCGCTGACATGAGGGCAATGTTTACTAACCTCATGAGGGACATGCTTAGAGAAGTGCAAGGGGCAGTTCCCAATCCCGGAGTTGGTGTTGGCCCATTAGTGCAGGCGCCTAGGGTCGATTTTGCCAAGTTGTGCAAGGATTACACTAATCTTGGTGGAAAGCCATTCCACGGAACGGAGTCGGCCACAGATGTTCAAGATTGGATGGATAGCTGTGATCGTATCTTTGATGACTTTGGTCTTGAGGATGCGATGAAGAGAAGGCTAGCGTCTCGTCAGCTGCAAGGACAAGCGATGAATTGGTGGAATGCCATTAGAACAGCTACTCCAGAGGATCAGGTTACTTGGGTTCAGTTCAAGGCTCGCTTTAGCGAGAAGTTCATTCCAGCTACCCAAAAGTCAGTATTGTTCAAGAGGTTCTTGGAACTTAAGCAGAATGGCAGGGCAGTTTCTGATTATATTGCTGAGTTCGACACTTTGTCGAAGTATGGACTGTCTCTCATTGATATTCCTGAAAAGAAGAATGAGAAGTTCATTACTGGTTTGGATGGATACTTGGGGGAAAGGCTTATCAACCACATCGATGAGACTTTTGAACCGATTGTGGGGAAAGCTTTGAGATCCGAGAGTCTTTACCCTAAGTCAAAGACTGAGGCTGCATCTGCAGAAGGGCCAAAGCCGCAAGCAGGCGGTGGAGGCAAGAATAACTCTCAGAATAAGAGGAAGCAGGACCAATCAAAAGGTGGCCAGAAAAAGAGCAAGAAGGATGTTGAGTGTTGCAGCTGTGGTAAGAAGGGCCATTATGCTAAAGATTGTCGGGCCAAGCCAGCGGATAAGAAGTGCTTCAACTGTGGTCAAGTGGGACATTTCAAGGACAAGTGTCTGCAACCTCTTAAGGAGAAGCAGTTTGTGAAAGCATATGCTATTGATGCTATTCCTTCTTCGTCGAATGCCCAACTGCGGCGGAGAAAGGAAAGAATGTTGTTATTCAAGGTATGCTTTCTATTTATGATGTATCAGTTCGAGTTTTGTTTGATACTGGGGCTTCCCGTTGCTTCATATCTAGTGACCTGGTAGATAGGTTGGGACTGGAACCCGAGATAGTCGATAGACCTTTGGTTGTGACGAACCCGATTGGTGGTTCGACTAGCCTTAGTATGATTTGCAGGAACTTGGTCTTATCGAGTCATGGATGTATGTTTGTTTGTGATTGCTTTGTTTTGGGCTTTACTGGGTATGGCATTATATTGGGAGTCGATTGGCTCCAAAGATACGGGGTGGTGGTAGACTGTGAGGGATTTTTGGTGACAGTGAGGGCGGATGATGGGCGGAGGGTAGTGTTTGGTAGCCTACTAGTGATGGGGTTATGGCTAGTTTTGTAAATTCCCTCGACATCCCGCAGGATGAGTTGTCAGATGTGCCCGTGATTGGCCAGTATCCGGACGTCTTCGAGGAGGTGACCGGGCTTCCACCACACTGAGAGATTGAGTTCCGTATTGATTTAGTGAAAGATGACAGACCTATAGTGATGCCACTTCGTCGTATGGCACCAAGGGAGCAGCGAGAGCTCGGGGTGCAAGTCAGCAATCTTTTGAAGAAGGGATTTATTAGAAGGAGTGTCTCCGAGTGGGGAGCACCAGTTGTGTTTGCCACTAAGGCAGATGGTTCCCTTCGTTTGTGTGTGGACTATCGCGAGTTGAATAAGGTGACTATGAAGAATAACTATCCTCTACCGCAGATAGATGATTTGTTTGATCAGCTGGAAGGAGCTAGAGTGTTCTCCCAGTTGGACCTCGCGACAGGATTTCATCAGCTTCGAGTAGCGGATGAGAGTGTTCCGAAAACGGCATTTAGGACGCCGTCTGGATTTTATGAGTGGTTGGTCATGCCGTTTGGGTTGACCAATGCACCAGCCTACTTTGTGGATCTTATGAATCGAGTATTCAGAGATCAGTTGAACAAGTTTGTTCTTGTGTTCGTGGATGATATCCTTGTTTACTCAAGGATAGAGGAGGAACACAAGGGGCACTTGAGGATAGTGATGGAGGTGTTGAGGAAACACCAATTGAAAGCGAAATTCTCTAAGTGTCATTTTTGGAGAAGGGAAGTAAGATTCTTGGGTCATGTTGTTTCAGAAAGTGGTATTGCCGTGGACCCTGCGAAGGTGGCTACGGTACAAGATTGGCCTACGCCCAAGAATGCAACAGATGTGAGAAGTTTCTTGGGATTAGCTGGATATTATCGTAAGTTTATCCAGGACTTCTCCAAGATAGCAGCACCGTTGACTCAGTTGACTAAGAAGAATCAGTCCTTCATCTGGGACGAAGTGTGTGAGGATGCCTTCAAGAGTCTAAAGGAGAAGTTGACGCGTGCGCCAGTGTTAGTCATTCCTAAAGGGAATGAAGAGATGACGGTATACACAGATGCGTGTGGTACCGGACTAGGTGTTGTATTGATGCAAGGAGGTAGGGTTGTAGCTTATGCTAGTCGACAGCTAAAGCCGCATGAGAAGAAGTATCCTACCCATGATTTGGAATTGGCAGCGATTGTATTTACGCTGAAGATGTGGAGACACTATCTCTTGGGAGAAAGATTTGAGTTGTTTACCGATCATAAATCGTTGAAGTATCTCTTCTCTCAGAAAGTTCTGAATCTCCGTCAGCAGAGATGGTTAGAGTTCTTGGCTTCGTATGATTTTGATATCGCATACACACCTGGGAAGGGTAATGCGGTAGCCGATGCCTTGAGTAGGAGACATGCCAGCTTAGGGGCAATGTTTCTTGAGTGGAAGCAACTGGAGTGTATCGCGGGGTTTGATTTCAGACCAAAGTGCGAATTGGATCCAGTTATGCTAGCTAGTTTGGCGATCAGACCCACTTTGATAGAGCGGATTGGTTCCAGCCAGAGGGATGATCCTAACCTATTGGAAATCATCTCCAAGTTAGAGATGGGTATCGATGAGGAGATGAATGTGTATGGGCTTGATCGAGATGGATGGCTTCGAAAGAATGGAAGGCTAGTTGTACCCAACGTAAATGGTTTGAGGGATGAAGTGCTTAGAGAATGTCATCACTCAAAACTGACTATACATCCCGGTGGTAATAAGATGTATCGAGACATGAGACAGACGTACTACTGGGAAGGGATGAAAAGAGACGTTGGGAAGTTTATATCCAAATGCATGAATTTCCAGCTATTTAAAGCCGAGCAAAAGAAGCCTAGTGGTTTGTTGCAACCATTAGAAATTCCCGAATGGAAATGGGAGCAAGTCTCGATGGATTTCATCGATGGTTTACCAAGGACTAGATCGGGATATGATAGCATTTGGGTAATTGTGGACCGATTGACTAAAAGTGCAAGATTCATACCAGTCAAATCGACCAGAACGGCAGCCAAGTTGGCAGAATTGTATATGAAGTGGGTAGTGAGATTTCATGGAGTACCCAAAAGCATTGTGAGTGACCGAGACCCGTTGTTCACTAGTGGGTTTTGGAAGAGCTTACAAGAGGCTCTAGGGTCAGGATTACATCTCAGTACCGCATATCATCCTCAGACCGACGGTCAGACGGAGAGGGTGAATCGTATATTGGAAGACCTTTTGAGAGCTTGTATATTGGATTTTGGTGGATCATGGGATGACCATTTACATCTAGTAGAGTTTGCATATAATAATAGCTACCAATCCAGTATCGGTATGGCTCCATATGAAGCTTTGTACGGAAGACCATGCAACTCACCATCATGTTGGATAGAGACTGGCGAGAAGTTTGTGCTTGGACCAGATGTGGTGAGAGAAACTTCGGATAAGATCAAGATCATTCAGCAACGAATGAAAGTTGCCCAAGATAGGCAGAAGAGTTATGCTGATAAGAGGAGAAGAGACTTGAAATTCTCCGTTGGCGACTTGGTGTTTGTCAAGATCTCTCCGTTGAAGAGCGTGATACGATTTGGCAGGAGAGGCAAGTTGGCACCAAGATTTGTTGGCCCATTCCCTGTTCTTGAAGTAGTCGGGAATTTGGCATATAGAGTTGGCTTACCAGAGAAAATGGCGGGAGTTCACAATGTATTTCATGTTTCCCAACTAAGGAAGTTCGTTCACGACTCAGATATGACTATTTCACCTGATCAGTTAGAGGACTTCGAAGTAGAACCCGAGGCGGTTGGGAACCGCAAGCCGATCCGTATTGTGGGGCACGATACGAAGCAACTTCGAAAGAAGGCGGTGAAGCTAGTCAAGGTTCAGTGGGGCGAGGACGAGAATGATTGTACTCGGGAGACAGAGGAGAACATTAGGAAGTCATATCCAGAACTCTTTGCCTGGTAAGATTTACTTTGCGATCAAGTTATTCCGCATGCTAGGATAGACTTATTTTACTTGTTTTGCATGTTTGATGGTTGTTTTATGGTTGATAGGCATGCGAGACATTTGTGTGTGTTTTGATTAGGGAATTTCGGGGGCGAAATTTCTTAAGGGGGGGAGAGTGTAATGACCCGCATTCTACGCATCAGGGGATCGTAGAATATTTATTTCTTTCTCATATGAAGTCGTATGGTCGTGTAACTTTGGGAAACATCTATTAGAGTCATTTCCCATGTTCATGATTTTTGTCGATTTTTAAATGACAATTTTGCCCCTAGTTGGTACTGTTTTGGTCATAACTTTTGATTGGAAAGGAATTTTTACCTGAAACCACTTCCATTGGATTCGTTTGATGGTTTACCTTTCCGTAGAGTGGTCATAATAGCCAAACGGACTTACCGTTTGGGAGATATGGCTGAAATAAGGTTTGGAGGGTGAAAAACTGCTTAACCGGGCCAAATCGGGTGATTAGTGAGTAGGCCCATAACCCATTTCGGGATTAGGGTTATGGGGAGGCTGAAATGAGATAGAGGATCATTCCATTTCAGTTTTCTAGCCTCCACTTATCACCAAGGAACCCTAAAAATGACCTCTAACCTCTAAATCACCTCCAAATCATCGTTTGGTCAAGGATTAAGCTTAGCAACATCTAATCAAGGAAGATCTACACCAAATCAACATTAGAGCTGCTGTTTAGCATCTAGATTAGCATCAAATCAGAGATTTATTTCAGACCTTAGTTTATTTTGTGGCTAAGGTGAGTGATTTGCATAGTTTTGCACTAATTATGGCTAATTAGGGTTGATTAGTGTTGATTAGCGAATTTAAACATGATAAAATTCTGGAAAAATGTTCATAAATTCCTAAATGATGTTTTAGACCTCTGATATGAATTTGGGTTAATTTGGTTAAGTTTTACTAATCCCATCATTAGTTCCACCTAATCATGCTTAAGGGGAAATATGGGATTTTGGGTATGTTTGATCAATTTTAACCTATCATGTTGATGTTTTGATGTTTGTGGTTGATTATGCATGTTGCTATGACTGTATGAAATGCTTTGTGATTGATTTCAATAGTTAGAATGGTCGAAAACGTCGTCGAATGGCGTAAACACTTGCTGGAACAGTCTCAGAAAACAGTGCAGGGTTCGGATCAGATCGGACATAGGGCTCGGATCAGATATGTTGAACTGAGCAAAGAATCCGATCGGATCGGAACCCAACACTTGGGAAAAAGTGGCAAAAAGGAAGGCCACGCTAGCTGAACTGGGATCGGAGTGAAGGCATGAGGATGGATCGGATAGGAGCATGTGAAGGACGAGGACACGGATCGGAACGGAGGCACGAGATGGAGGGGAGATGACACCCGACCCGACCCGAGGTAAAGCACCCGAACCGAACCGATGGAGGACAACCGACCCGAACCGCACCAAGAGAAGACTCGACCCGAACCAATGAAGGATACCCGACCCGAACCGATGGCTTGAAGAGGACCCGATCCGACCAGTATTGACCAATAACCCGAGATGCAAAGGTAGTCCAATAAGGGAAGTTAGAGCTCCGGATCCAGTAGGGAACCAATGAGTTCACTTCATGGTTGGACTTTCCTGCGGGACGTGTGCTAAGGAGTTGTCGACGTTCATAACTTCGATTCACCACTAAAAATGGATGATGGCTACTTATCAGTGCAGTAGGGTCATTATGACCTGAGGGGCAAAGTGATGGTAGCAAGACTACGTTATCAGTGCAGTAGGGTCATTATGACCCGAGGGGCAAGGTGATGCGTAGTAAGACTATGAGCCAGTGCAGTGGGGTTCTTGTGACTCCATGGGGCAGAGTGGATATAGTAAGGATTAGTAAGGCTATGAGCCAGTGCAGTGGGGTTCTTGTGACTCCATGGGGAAAAGTGGACATAACAAAGGATTAGTGGCTACGTTATCAGTGCAGTGAAGCCATTTATGACTTCATGGGGCAGAGTGATCGTAGCAAGGTATGTTGGGTGATCGAAGTGGTGAACATCGTATGCTTTACGCACTGAGTGAGAGATGTGAGGATGGATGCTATGTTTGATTGTTTGCCATCCCTATGACATGCACACCTACCCCACCTCCGTATCTTTACACTGTTTGATATGGTACCATAGAGTGTTGTACAGTATGTAGTGCTAACTCTTTGGTTGCAGGTCCAGGTTCAGGTATGTTTTAGTCTACCTGTTATTGTTCACTTTAGATGCTTATCGCTCATACCAGGCTTTATGTCTGACCCAGAGTTTTATGTCTCCTCTTATTACTCTGGGTGCTCACACGAGCAGACTAGAGACAGGTTAGCTGGTGATGCGCGAATAGCTGATTCGGAAGCGGGCAGGAGGCTTCCACGTATGATATATATGCACATTCTCCCTGTATCGTTGGTGGTCGCTACTTGGGCATTAGTAGTGTACCTCCTTTATCTTTCTTTTGCTTTGAGACAGTTTGAAAGTTGTAATAAGCTGTATTTTGGATTTCCACTGCTATGATGTTTAGTTCTGATTTTCAGCTTATGCACTGTCTCTCCTGTTTTATGTCAAGTATGTTATTATTATATTTTGTTCCATGCGCTGTGAGACATTCTACAGGTTCTTTGTATGTTCATTTCCTTCTTCCCTTTCCTTCTGACGACCCGTTCCGTGCTAACGGGGCATGTGTACAGCGCACTTTTGGAGTAAGTGTCGGTTGGTGCGGGGCGGGCCGTCACATACACTCTAATGTAGTTATTTCTGATGTGCATGTATTTACTATTGTAACCTGAAATAAGTTATACTCTAGTGTAAAAGTCATTGCAATGATAATGAAAAAGTTATTTTGTCCAGTTCTTATGCGTTGTAACCCCAAGCGACACATCTTATTGATCGGTTTTAGTCGGTTTAATTATCGGTTTGAATCATGCAAGAAGGAGGGTAGTCACAGGCTCTATACCTAAGCAGCTTAAACCATTAAGCGTTTGTTATATATGTTGTAATGTAATTTTGAGGTCTATTTTGTGCCTTATAATACAAAAGAAAGCCATGTAAACATTTTGAATTTACTCAATTTTGTTTAACGACTTCTACTAGAACAAAAAATGAAGCCGTATATAAATGGTATAAGACAATAATTGATTAAAATTACTTCCATTTTTGTAATTTTAAGGCATATTTCATAAGTTCCATTTTAAAAAGTGGAAAATATTTGATAAACGATTTTTTTTTTCATGCTTGATTTGGAGGATTCAAACGTAAATTTCTGTTGACCTGCCTTTTGACAAGGTAGTCACAATATGGATTTATGGCAATCAAAGTACTCAGGACTTAAGTACTAGCTTAGATGAGCTCGGTATTATTGGATGGAAGTAACAAAATAACTCGAAGAGGTTAGTCTAGCACGCTTAAGTTTCGAATCGGTATGGTCGGTTCAATCTTCCCAGACAATATACTTCACTTTAGATCGAAGATGGTTGGGTCGGCATACTTAGCTCGGTGTGGATGCTCCATCTCATATCTTGCTCAGCTTGGAGAATGTCGGCTCAACATGGGGCCACGTCAGTGGCTTAACTAAAGGATCACTACACTATATATGCTAAGTAGACTGTGCTAGTGGCCGTTTCTACAGTGATTTGGCATGCCTGTAAGACGTATCAAAAAAAGGCGTGTCTAATTATTAGATACGGCTAAAGGGCATGTCAACCTGAAAATTAGGCATGCCTACGTAGCCGTATCAAAAGTGAAAAAAGAAACGGCTTTTTACCGTGTCTAAAGGGCAACTAGATACGAATATAAACCGTAGCTAACTTACAAGGGATGATGCTTTACTAAATTTTTGAAACGGATTTTGACCATATCTATGACACCCGTATCTTATTTTATATATATACGCATATTATATATATATAAACAGGAACTACAACACATGTTTCCATAACACGGACCATATCACAATTTATACAAAGCATAGCACAAATTATACACAAAGCATAACAAGAATTTTCATAACACAATTTATAGAGTGTCGTACAATTATTAAAAGGAAATTGTTACAGATTCTTCATTAATTACAAAGTTTGATAAAACTGGGCTGGTTATTGAAAGTAGCAAATTTAATTAAAGAAAAACAGATGTGATAAAACTGCAGGATCGGATCGGACCGGGAAGATTGAGCGTGTTGATCATGCTGTGTAGTCCATGTTGCTGTAAATTAAAGCAGTGATGAGCAGATGGTGATACTGAATGTACAAAACTTATATGTTTCAAAGCATGCATCGATAAGCATATAAGCTAGACACTAAATGTTGATGTGTGCATGCACGGATCATGTGCGCCACAGGTTCAGTGTAACAAATATATGACATGTAGGCAAATAGGCGCTGCATCATAGAGGTTAGTAATGGCGACAAAGATACATGGACAAATAGGCATATACATGTGCGAGTTTAAGTGCATCATCTTTATTATGGCAGTAATCGAGTCGATAGACGTCTAGTCAGTGAATTCGTCGATAAGTTGTAGACTATAGTTGGTAAATATTTTGCTACTTTCAGTGTATCCACCGACTTTCAATCGACTACATGGAAGGTCACAACAAAGTTTAGGTTCAGGAAGTAGAAATAGGCATATGGAAGGTCACAACACCAAACAAGCGACAACACGAAACAATTCCATAGACAACAAATACATGGGCAAATAGGTCAACATGATCAAATACATACATGTATTTGATCATGTTGACATATTTGCCTATGTGTTTGTTGTATATGGAATTGTTTCGTGTTGTCGCTTGTTTGGTGTTGTGATCTTCCACAACAAAGGACAGTTTATTGTCGCTTGTTTGGTGTTGTAACAAATACATGGGCAAATAGCCAAGGGCAACATGATCAAGGCAAACAATACAAAACAAGTCCTCATGAACCGCAGATGTACACACATGAATTATTAGCGGATCAATCAATTTGTAGAATTTTAACAAATAATATTCAGAGTATTTTCATAGTAACAAAAACGGAACACGAAGCCACGATATTCGTAGTGAACATTCCGATGTATTATTGCTTAGGTCATGGCAGTTAAGGTCTGGTTAGGTCAGTATCGTGGCTTTGTGTTCGTGTGTGCATATCATGTCTCACTATGCATGTGTATGCCACAAAAGAGAGTTCATGAAATTAATGCAAACACAAGTGTCATGGAATTCCTAGTTCATAAGTAAACCAAGAGTCAAGTGTAAAATTATGTATACCTACTCCAACGTCTAAAGATATCGAATCAGGGACTTCGCATGACACACAAACCACCCACTCCGACTTCATCAAAGGTCTCTGCAAATTGACGATTCAGTTTGGAGGTTTTCTATCTGGTAGCAGTATACTATCCAAAACCACTTTTTCATGTGTAGGTGGTACAACAATCGTATGGCATCTGGATGACGAAGGATCTCGACAGACAGTACCTGTTGTAATAAAATCGAGAATTTCAAAGGACAATATTAATAAAATATGCTTAATTTTATTAAAACAGGAAGACTGGAGTACGTATCCCATACGACTTTAAGCACTCTCTTTAGAATTATTAGCAATAAGGTCAAAGAAAATGAAATGAACCCATCATGCATATCAAAAAAAGTTGTGCAAACAAGTTCTATCAAACTCTTTTTAAAATATGCTAACTATATTTTACGCAGTAGATTAAAATTTGAAGGGAAGTTAGATTTCTTATTGTTAATAAATACATGTTGCTACTATGTCTAGATCAGAGTTGAGAATTTCACATCGTTGATTGGTCACCACATTGCTCGTATCCTGGATCGGAGAAGCAACACACTTTGTTGCACTTATTTGTGTACTGCTGCATCCTCCATTCGACGTAGTTAACGGTGTGTGAATTCCTTGATCAGTCAAAGATCCCACCATGTTGATCAGAACCTCCATTTTTTCATTCATATTTCCCATTGTACCCTTCATATCAGTCATCATAACCTCCAAGCTTCCCACCCTCATTTTCAACTCATCATGACCCTTTCGTTCTAGCCCTGGTAAGTGAGAGAATGATGTTCAAACTGAATCAAAGCCCTAGGAATACTTTGATATTATTCCCTTTTTTTAAGCGCTACCGCTTCTTATAATAAATAGCCTAGAATAGAAGACTCTTCACAAACATTTTTGAATCGAATCTGTGCAATGGCACAAGCCTTAACATGCATCTTTGGTATAATGTTCCCAACAGCGCGGCACCTACCCCTTGTATCCTTACCCAACACTTGTGATAAGATATCTTCATCAACAGGCAATTTTTCTTCATCACTATCGGTTATCTTCTCCTTCAGTTTGGCAATTTGATCCTAAGATAAAAGGTAAATGCGTTTACACCAAAATTTACTTGTACCAACTTGTAACTATAATATGTTACTCCTAACTAATTGATCACAATTATGGAAAGCCTGAAAGCATGAAATGAAAGTCCAAATAATAGACCGCTTGATGTTAACCATAATACAATAATACAAGTAAAAACTTACGAAGTACCCAGACGTGGCATCTGATATGGTACCATCTTTTTTCCTGTGTGTCTTCTCCCATACTTGACGACGGTTGATATTTGCAGATGGACTTGCAACGATCTACAATACATTCCATTTCATGTATATTCTCTCCCTGAATTGTGTTTTTTACTACTGTTGAAAGAAAATGATCAAATAATTAACCAATTCATGTTCTACTCTAGCGTGACTTTTACGTCCTGCATGGTGGGCATAACTTAGACTGGATCTATTTTTTTTGCCTGCCTCCCTTCTTCCGCTCACTTCAGGTGTTGCTTCATTCTTTACAAACCCGTTCCAATCATCTTGAGCAATTGTAGGTGGACAATTTTTCATCCGTTCTTTGTCATTGTTTAAAATGTCATAATAAGTTGCTCTCAAGCTTTTCTTGTGTCTCCTAAAAGCCTTGGCCATTCTTTTTGAAAATATTTCCTTTGAAAGCGGCTCGCGTATACATTTTCTGCAAAAATTAAGAGTTAGAGACTATAAAAATAAACTGTAACATTTATATGCTATTTTTCACAAAATTACCACCAACTGGTTCCAAACGTCGTCCTTATACGTTTTGGGTACTTTATCCCAACTTGTTTAAGAGATCGGCACATAAGATCGTACTAGTTTACCAAGCGTAGTAGCGACTTTTGGAGCGTTTTCTGAGACTGAAATGCCAAGAGGTTTTGTTCAACTTGTAGATCTTTCGAACATGATGCATGTGATGGTGTGGGATCTTCCGACGTATTTTCCTGCGAAATACAAGCAACATTAAGAATCAGGACAAACACCATGAATCGGAAAGTGTAAGTCATGACATTCCAAATACATATGATTCACTGGTAAAAAAAGCAATCAACAATTCATAAGTTAACACATGAGTTTGGTTAGACCCTCTAGTTTTTCATTGCCTTCCAAAGCTGAATGATAGACGGTAGGAGACTCAATGTCATCCACATTTGTAGTCAACCATTTTGGTGTATGCAAAAACACAGACCAGCCATCATTTTTTTAAAATCTTTTGAGTAGAACACTTGACTCGCTTTTGATGCAAGAATAAATGGCTCATCATTCACATTGTCTCTATTCTTTAATTTTCCTAAATTAACCATGATCAGGTTTGAAGCTGGATCTATTTTGCAACCATTGATCTAATCCTCGACTTTAACCTAATCACAATAAAAACGTTTGCTTGAAATCAGTGTAATCCAACTCAAGTATCTGCTGAATGACTCCGTAATACGTTGTTTCTGTTTCCTTATGATTTTTATCTTTACCACTCGCTCTAAATTTTGTAATTGCTTTCATGCATACGCCGCTATCCTATGTTACCATATGGTCTTCGTGTATTTTCATGGAAAATAAAAACCCATTTACTTGGTACTTCGTATAACTACGCACCATGAACATCGGCCCGTGTATTTGCCGAGTTGGGTCTACATCGCTGCAATTCAACAACTACATAAAACACAAGAAGAAAAATCAAGCATGTTCATGAAGGCGTATTGCAAACTTATAAACACATGAAATACTTTAGATGATGTACTACCCCCATTACGTAAACATATAGTAAAAGGTTTAACGACTTCGACGGTTGTTATACCTCTGCCACATGGTTGAAATTTAGTGCTTTTCACATAGGGTTTGTACCTTCTATACATAGATAACACGGATCGAAATGCATAAATAAATTGAATTAAAAATTGGGAATTCGAAACCTACTTCATGAACTTACTTTTTCCATGGATCCAATCCATCATAATTATTTAGGACCCACCTACGCACTTGTTCGAATTGCACTTGGGTTAACGTTATTTCTTTACCATTATCTAAAGGTATCTCACCAGCAAACTCATCATCCTCATCAAAAAATGCTTTGTGGGTATGTTTATGGTTGCCATAACTTCCGTTTGGGATATATTCCATACAATAAAGGCTAGCTTCTTGTATGATATATCCTTCTGCAATACACCCTTCAATATATCTTTTGTTGTGCACATACCCTTTATATGTTTTCATCAACCTATGATTGTGATCAATTATAACTTGCACATGATAGCCATTTATATGTTTATGTACATAACTGAAATTAGTTATTTACCGTTCAAAAGGATACATCCATCTATATCTAACAGTGCCACCAACCAATGCTTGATCTGCTAAATTAACCATAACATGGATACTGATATCAAAAAATGCCGGTGGAAAATGTTTTTTTAAAAACACACATTGGTTCCACCAGCTTAGCCTTTGCTTTTATAAGGTGTTCCCTATTGACCATCTTTGAGCACAAAATGTTAAAGAATAGACTAATACGATGAATAGCATTTCGTAGATCCTTATATTGTGTATAGGTATGTTGAAGCAATACCGGAAGCAGATGTTGCATTATGATGTGGTAATCATGTGACTTCATATTTCTTAGTTCGGGAGGATTGATGCTCACGTTTTTGCGGAAGTTAGAGGAGAATTTGTTAGGTACTTTCAAATCATTCAACACGGTGCAAAATCTTTTATTTTCTTCTTTGCTCAAGGTGAAAGTTGCCTTTGGTATGATTGTTTTTTTTGTTTCGGGATCTACCATCACAAACAACTTTTGTTTTATAGCCATGGTTTTCATATCCTTGCGTGCATTGATGCCATCTTTTGACTTCTCTTTATGGTCCATAATGGTGCTAATGAGATGCTCTGCGACATTCTTCTCCGTATGCGTACCATCAATATTATGTCAAATCATATTTGCTTTCCAATATGGTAAATCAAAAAAGATAGACCTCCTATACCAAGCAGAAACATTGTCACCTTCTTCAACGGCCGACTTTTTCTTTTTCGACCAACTCTTCTTTGTGTTTACCGACTTTCATTTGTACATTCTCTACTCTCTTTACAACTTCAAAACCATTCAGTGGCCTTTTAGGACAACTAAGTTCTTGTTCATTGTTGAAATTTATCTTCTCGTATCGAAACCTGCGTCTGTTAGGAAGATACATTCGATGTCCCATAAAACACATCTTCTTACTTTCAGGAAGATGATAAAAACAAGTGTTTTCCCCACAAATGGGAAATGCAAAGAA
Organism: Allium sativum; assembly: GCA_030737875.1. NCBI lineage: Eukaryota > Viridiplantae > Streptophyta > Magnoliopsida > Asparagales > Amaryllidaceae > Allium > Allium sativum. The sequence continues at coordinate 12,660,181 of CM060917.1, forward strand.
ACCGTGAGTTGTACATCCCGATAAAGCCCCAAGAGCAAGGTGATCATGGATCGCCCACAACACCCTAGCTCTCATTGTAAACTCGGATTTATTTGATGAATCATATGTAGCAACTCCTTCCAATAACTGCTTTAACTTGTCTACCAATGGCTGTAAATAAAAATCAATATCCTTTCCCAGTTGTTTTGGCCTAGAAATCAATAGTGTTAACATTGAAAACTCCTATTTCATGAACATAGACAGAGGAACATTATACGGTACTACAATTATCAGCCAACAACTGTAAGGGTTAGTAAGAGAAGCATTCAGAAAGAAACCATCTGTTGCTATTCCAAGTGGGACATTTCGTGACACGACTGCGAATGTTTTGTCAAAACAATTCAAAGCTTTCCATTGAGAAGTATCACATGGATGATGCATTACATTAGGATCAAACTTGGCACGACCATGCCAGGTCATTGCATTTGCTATCCATGGTACAGTATACAATCTCTTCAATCTAGAAATTAATGAAAAATGTCTTAATGTTTTTCGAGCTACTTTGGTTCCTTTTCTCTCGTCATTAAAAGATGTCCTATATCTTGGTTCATTGCAGTACAAGAAATTCTTTTCGCATTATCTTTCCAGTACAACATGCAATCATTGATGCATGCATCATAAGCTTTGTAATTCATCCCAACTTGCATAATGAACTTCTTCACGTCATGGTATTTTGTCGGCAGCGTGTTACCATCGGGGAGCAACTCCTTCATTAGTTCGATTAGTGTACTCACACCATTATCTGAGAAAATGTATTGGGTCTTCAAGCTATTCGGTTTCACAATGGCATACAGCTTTGTTATCCCTTTTGTACATGAAGGATACAGTGGCTCTTTTGCACTTTCATAAAGTAGTGTATACTTCTTACTTTCATTGGCCTGCCAATTGTCATCATCCATACACTGCTCTCCAACAAAAGCATGATCAAACAATGGATTTTCAAGTTGAAAATCATGAAATCTATTTGCATCATTGACTAAATCTTCCATCACAATATGTTCATCCTCGTCAGTTCTTGTGGCATTACTAATTGGTTGTCGTTTTCCCATCTCCACCCTTTTTTCCCCATGTAAATACCACATGCTATATGATTGGATAAAACCCCGTCTAAGAAAATGAAAATGAATTTCATCTAATTTGAACGTCTTCATATTTTGGAACCGAATGCAAGGGCATAAATACACTCCTTTCTTACTACCGTTTTCTTCAACAAAACAAATAAGCATGTTTACCCCATCAATATAGTATGGATATCTTTGATTAGATTCACTAATCCACTTTTTGTCTATACTGAATGGCATGTTGCCCGCCTATAAATTCAAAAATTGTTACAACATACAAATCGCATCAATAACCATCCATGGTATTGATGGTAGCAGTATCCGGCATCTTAGGGAAAACAGACTAAGATTTCTTTATAGTGGGATCCGCCAAGGGAGCTTAGCATATTATACTTTAACACAGATAAATATCTGTCAGAGGAAGATACTAACAGTGGAAAGGATGTTCAAGAGGCTAATATGGTTAAGGATGGAGGACTATCGAACTTTGGAAAGGATGACGATAAGGGCAAAGGAAAATCCCTAGCAAATAAGATCATATGTTCCGGCCGTAGAGAGGGCCCAAATTTGAAAAGTATACTAAGCTCAATTACTCGTTGATGGATATCTAATTGAAAACTCGTGGATCGATCACTTTCAAAAGGCCTCCCAAGAGGGAACCAACCCAGAAGGAAAATCAATCTAGAAAGCATTGTATGTTTCATGACATGACTAGTCATGCTATGAATGGCTACAGGTATTTACATGACTTAATCGAAGAATGGGTCAGACGTGCAGAGTTGCTCGAGTATGTCGCGCAACCAATACTGCCAGCATAGGCACTACTAGCTACTACTCCACATAGAGGGAATGATCCAGAACCAAGCACGCGTTGGATTGTTATTGGCTGATTCAGATTATATTACACTGGACTTTTGGATTTCTCAAGATAAGTGTTTTCATTTTTGTTTGATTTGGTTTCCCAGACGGCTACGTCGACTCACTCGTGCACGGGGTTAGGATTTAATCTTTAGGCTTTCTCTATGCTCGACAATAAAACCATTCGATAATAAAACAACTAAGATGATGTACACATGTACGAGATTAGGATTTAGTCCCTAGGCATGCTTTGCATTCGGCAATGAACCGTTATGTTTGGCTTTATGTAATGGTTATGGATTGAATAAAATGAATTTTTAAGCATGGTTTATGATTAATCATCTTGTTCGGTTGTGGCAAGTTCCATTAGTTATGGTTTTGAGTAGGGATTGTACTCAATCTGGATTCACAGCTATGGCTTATGCCTATGAGGTTGGACCTTCTTGTTAGGATTTGATAGGAAAACTCAATCACAACTAGAGTATGGTTTATGCTCAGTTTGGATTTCTAGGTATGGATTATACCTCTGGGGTTAAGCTATCTTGTTAGGTTTCGGTAAGGTGACTTAATCACAAATTGAGTATGGTTTATACTTAACATAGATTTCCAAGCATGGTTTATACTTGGTTAGGCTAAATGGTATTGTCATGATTTGGTAAAACAATTATCTTGGTTTATTTGCACATATGAATTATACATGCATTGGATTGGACCAACGAAGCCATGGATTTCGGATTTCTTGGATTTGGATTTCTCTTATATTACGATCTAGAATGATCATTGGACCTCTTGATATTCTGGTTTTCTTAAAATATGATTCGAAGTAATCATGGCTTTCTGGTAATATGGTCTTGTGTGATCATGAATTTCTGGTTTTCTATTAATACGGTCAGGAGCGAGCATGGTTTTCTAGTTTTATATTACTCTGGCACGATCGTGGATTTCTGGTTTTTGTATATTGGACTTCTATTCTGAATTTTTTCTATGGCTAATAGATTATTTAAAACACATCTTCCATCGAAAGATATGTTTTAGGGGGCAAAGTGGTTACCCGCCTTTTGGCAATGCAGTCATAATATGGATTTCTGGCAATCGAAGTACTAAAGACTTGAGTATTAGCTTAGATGAGCTCAGAGTTATTGGATGGAAGAAGCAAAATAACTCGAAGACGTTGGTTTAGCTTGTTTGTGTTTCGGATCGGTATGGTTGGTTTGACTGCCTCAGCAATACACTTCACTTCAGATCAAAGAAGGCAGGGTCGGCATACTCGATTCAGAGTGGGTGCTCTACCTCACATCATGTTTGGCTCGGAGAATGCCAGTTCGACATAGGACCACGTCATTGTCTTAGCTAAAGGATTTCAACTTCGGATCGATATGTCGACCAAAGGTCAGTTTGAACATATCGAACCGAATGTTGGAATTGAGTGATGGCTTGGTCTTCTGACCTATTCTTTAAACTATAAACATGGTTTGAAACTCCTACAAACTTGGATCGTACAATACGTATTCATATTCAACCCGAGGTAGATACTTTCATAAGGCTGAAAACTCGTTCTTCTCCATCCTTACTTTCCAGGATCGGATGCCACGTAGACTAGTCGAGCCGGGCACCTTAACACCTATAAATACATGCTTTTTGACTGGAAAAAGGATGAAATTCCTACTCGAAAGGACTTTACACCAAAGTAAGTCGATCTCCATAATCAAAGCAAAAACTTTATGTTGAGGCAAAATCACTTCTGACACGACCCGAAATCCCTATTCGGCCTAGACCGAACGAGAAAGTTGATTGCTTTGAGAACACGACGCATCAAAACACAAACACAAGAACATTTCATTACTATTACAACAATTTACATCAGAATACAAGAATAATCAGAGTTCAAATAAATAATACGGAAAAATAAATATCAAAGATTTACAAGTACATAAATATAAAATGTATAAATACGATGTACAACGGAAAATAAATCAACTAAAACAACTAAAAGAAATACACAAATACAAAGCTTTCTGAATATAGCTCCAGTTGTAATCCAAGATCCTGTGAAAAGAAATATCAGCAAACCAAAACTACTAGCTGCCCGTGTGGAAAATATGGGCACCCAGAGTTTAGGTAGAAATAATAAACTCCGAGTCAGTCGTGGGATGGGTGTGAGAACTAAAACAGTTATTAAACTTTTACTTTGAAATTGGGTAAATCAACGGACCACGTTGTATAATACGAAAAGGTTTCACTCCTATGAATACTCTATAATAAAACGATTTATAAACAACGCAATGCTTTTCGAAAAATGAAGCTATTATAAGACTCAGGTCCCATCACACAATGCAACGCAAACTGGAGGATAGAGTTTTCCCTTATAATAGTCAAACATGCTCGATACACTTTAAAACAAATCATTTTGATATTATTATAAGTGCATAGTGTCAAAACAACTTCAAATATAAATGTATCAATCATAGACGACATAGGTACCATATATTATGTCACCATACATAGCTTTACAACTAAAACCGAAAATTGTCGTATTGGAAATTGGATTTCCATTATGAGTTAAGGCAAAGGATGGCTCCTTCCGATTTGAGACACTCAAGCAAATGCCTCAGGATTACACACTCTGGGCAACCCTTTATTCCTGCAGGGTTGGTCCTCTCTAACTTTTGAGGATTGGTTATTTCTGAACACACATTTCCCGTTCCTATCGGACCTATCTTCGGGGCATTAGAGACACAATATCTGATGCGCCTCATTCCATCATCCACATAAGTAAAAATGTCCGGGCTCCATACCATGACACAACTTCTAGCTAGAAAGAAACGCCATGCACTCCATGCATCCCTGATCCCGTTTTAGACTCATACCGGGGTGTGAGGCTCGCGAATTAAAGCTATACACAAAGCTATGCTAATTAAAGCTGTGCTTTGATCATCAACCAAAAGACTCTGCTTTTCAACAAAAGCCTTGATCATTTCCATCTCAGCATGCCACAGTGACAATTCATGTCATAAAACTGATGTCTATCAATATATAACCTCTAAGCTCGTACGTCTCGGAGAAGGATGTTAAGAAAGAGAATAAATTCTCCACCACTAAACAGAAATATATTTAATAGAAATCAGTCAACATAGAATGAAATCCAATGTCAGACACGCATCCATTTACAAGTCGATTCTGGGTCTGAACGAAACCGGAGACACCTTATTCCTCGTCCCATATGTCCAATACAGGAGAGAGGTCATCGCATATCCGGTCGATCTCTAAGTACGTCTGGACGATCACCGCTTATTACCTTGCCTTGGGTGTACAGCCCAATCAAGACATCAGTAATCATCCAAACAATGTGAAGATCTCCGGTCTTCAACAACCATCTTCATTTTCGACTTTTAGACATTGTCCTCGTATCAGTTATTCAGAATGGGTTAAACGCGGTCTTTCCAAATAACTAACGTATCTTATAAGCAAAATCAAGTGCTATAAAAACACATCATACGCCTCATTCCAATTTAGAGTATTCTTTTATTTAAATATTCACATCTTAGAAGCAAGGTTCCCATTAATTTTATCAAAGATAAGTTCTTTTAAACTTATTCTTCAATCTTCCTTTGGCTATCAATTTCAGAAGATTTTATTTTTTCTTCCCATAATTCTAAACAAAATTAAGGTTTGTAAAACTAGTCGGGATTAATGAGCCTTACCGAAGTAATCATTTATTTTATTATCCCAATCTCTTCATCTCATGGAGCAAAACTAGTAGTACTCCATATCTAACACCCATGGTGTTATCGGTAAATTTAATTAACATTTCACATTCAAATCTAATTAAAGATTTAACTATCGCCAGAAGTAAAACCGGTGGTACTCTATTCTCGATCATTTCTCAATTTAATTATCACATTCTCATTCCAATCTAATTAAATATTCATTAAAACTCCAACTTGGTTTTAAACTCAAGAATCGTTACTTTATGATTATTCAACTTTAAGAAATTAATCTTGTATTTAAGTAGGTTAAAGAATCAATGTTATTAAAAACACAGTTCACAATAGACCCAAATTAACTTCAATCACATGTGGAATCTTCGCGGAAAATAGATCAATATATAATTGATATAAAATTTCATATTAGACTAATAATATAAATGGAATAACGGCAAAGCCTTTTAAATTCCATATATAGTAACAGTCTTCCTTTATAGAAGTTCATCTCGATTATTACCAAACCGAATTCCATTCAATTCCAATTTAATGCATTAAATTGGAAAACTTTACTTTGGAAAATTTTCCATTAATTCTTAATTAAAAGATTATAAATTCCAAATCCTAAATTCACTGTTAATTGGGTTAAAGAACAAATGTTATTTAAAACATTATTCACGATAAACCTAAAATCAACTTTCAATTCCAATTAAATTAATTAATTGGTAAACTTCTCTAAATCTTAATTAAAAGATTTATTCTATTCTCAACAGGGTTTAAAAACAGTGTAAATGAAGACACCATTCACGACAAACCCAAAATTCAATTTGATATTAAAAACAAGGTTCTGAATAGAAGTTATATCGACTTATATTCAATATCAAATTCTGAAACTAACGGATATCGTGTTGGGAATAACAATATCTTCCAAATTCCTCAACAATATCCATATAATCACGGAATCCAATATCGAAATATTCCGAAAATTATTTCCATTTAAATGCTTTTCAGTTCATACGTTGGAAAGTTTTGGTCATATTAAAACCATTATAATTTCTTTCAGTTCTTCACTAAAGTTGATAAACAACTTATTCTGATAAAATATCACTTATCTTTACAAACGTAGGGTTTTCCATCCAAAATCATTTCATATCATTTATTATGATTTTACATAGTTTATTCATATTTTTAATAATTTTGTTAAGGCCCTTTCATTCGATTTCGATATGCGGTCTTCGAACTACTTTTATAGCGACCTTTTCATAAACTGGTTTGGACATATTTTAAAATCTACCGTTAGATTTCAATTCTCTTATTATCATTCGAAAGCTCTTTTCGATACAAACCTAATGGTTTGGGTTTTAGGAGAATCCGACGCTCAGATCTCCCGTTATGTCAATTCAAAGTCAATGGTCGAAATTCGCGAATAGTCGCTGCGCGGCGCATTCTATTCAGACCATTTAAATATAGACAATATATTTTATTGATTTCCATTTAAAACGTATTTTATAAATCGTTTATCAATTCGTTTTGAAACGATTTCAACTTCAATTTCAAACTTAAATCAAAATTGAATATTCCATTTCCTTATAATATTAAAATGATATTAAAAATCAATTCAATAAAAATCTAATATTTATTACTAATGGCGGACGATGTTAACCCTAATTCAGAAGACAACGTTGGATCATCTAATCTCGTAGATGATAATGACAAATCTGGTTGGCATGAGGTTAGATCCAGAAGGAAATCAAGGAACGTGATTTTAGCAAGTGGGGTTCGCTGCCCAATAGAAAGGACTATTTCTGATCAATCACAAAAGGCGGCGTATATGACTGAACGTGCTGAATCCTCCCGTAGAACAAACAAGAACGTGGCACCTTCATTCAGATCTGGCATACGCATCTGATGAGGAAGGTAAATTTGTAGAACTGGATGACAAAGTATTTGACTCTGCTAAATCAATGTGGAAAAATTCTTTGTACATCTATTTAGTGGCTAGATGGCCATTTTATGTTCACTTGAATGCCTATATTAAACGTGAATGGAAACCATTTGGTTATTGTGGCATATTTGCAAGAGAAAATGGTTTTTACTTGATCAAATTTGAAAGAGAAGATGATAGTCTACGTGTGTTGAAAGAAGGCCCATGGTTTATGGATAACAAGTTAATCTTCATAAAACGGTGGGAGCCTAATTTACGACTAGAACGTGACATGTTAGAATCACACCCAGTTTGGATCAAACTAAAAAACCTTGATCTAGCTCTAGGAACGCTAGAGGTATTAGTAAATTGGCGAGTATGGTTGGAACGCCTTTAACTATGGATGAGAACACAAGAAATGTTAAAAAACTCAACTATGTGCGAGTCCTAGTTGATATGAAAGCAGAAAGTGAAGTTATACATTGCATACGTGCAAAAGACAGCAGATGTAACATATATTTACAAGAGGTGGAATATGAATACATACCCCTAGTGTGCAAAACATGCAAGTGCTTCGGACATTCCGATGCATAGTGTGAAACGGTGGTCAAGCCAGTCAGGCAAGTTTGGGTTGTTAAAGCAAAAACAGCCAACAATGACATATATACAAATCAAAATGCTGAACACAGCTACATTGTTGGCAATCCCCCTACTACTAGCAATTTATCTATGGTAAACAGTTGTGTCAGTTCCATGGTTCAGTCGAATCCCCTACAGGCTCAAGTAGATCATCATCAGACAAATTTGGCTTCGACAGTGGAGCAACTTTAGTCCTCGTTGGCTGACCATCAGCACATGCAGACAGAAACGGTTGTATCAGAGGGGTCAGCTCATCTTGTTGAATCTGATGCAGAGGATCCCCCTTCAAATACAGAAGATTTAAAAAAATTAGACATTGATATTTCAAACACAGATGATGACAGTTCATATGAAAGCGAGACAGAAGGAGAAAATTATACTAAGCCAAACCAGGAATACAACAAGCAATTCAGTAAGGTGGATGCAACAAAAACTAATACTGGTGCATCTAAGGTGAGAGATTTCTCTCCTCGACAGTTGAGGAGGAGAAATTTCAAACCAAAATGTCCATAATATCATGGAATGTTAGGGGTCTAAATAACGACACCCGTCTTTTAAACCTCTAAAACATCAGAAGGAAGTATCTTCCTTCTATATTGGGTGTTTTGGAAAACAAACTGAACAAAGAAAATATTGATTTCCTTGCTAATTACTTGGGAAATGATTGGGTTTTTGTTCACAATGATGACAATGAAGTCAAAGGTAGAATAATGTTAATTTGGAACAAAAGCATTTCGAGCATGTAGACTATGAGCATGGAGGCACAACAAATCACTGTAATTGCAGACAACATAGTGGGCCTTAAACTGCAAATAACTATGGTGTATGCGCATAATTTAGTAGATCAAAGAATTGCATTGTGGAATACTCTCAAATCACTATCTACAAACGCTTCATTGCCCTGGATAGTAATGGGGTATTTTAAAGCCTACTTAAATGCCAATGATATACAAGGTGGAAATATTGTACGTACCTCACAGCTAAAAGAATTCAATAAAGCCATATTAGCTGCTGGACTTATGGAACCGGTGCACAGTGGTCTGCATTTTACATGGGAAGGAGGTCAAAACATGAAAATAATGTGCAGAATTGATCGAGTGCTTATTAATTCTTATTGGATGACAAAGTTTGCGGACATGAAAGTAAGCGTTCTTCCTTCATCCACTAGTGACCACAGCCCTATTCACATTTTACTGATCACTAGGGATGGACATGACAAGGGTAAGCCTTTCAGATACGCTAATCATTGGCATCATCTGGAAAGGTACTACACTAACACTCAATTTTCTGAGTTAACTCTCATCAGAGATAGCTTCATGTATAATTTATTGAAATTCCTTAAGAGCACTAAAAGCAGACTTAAAGAGTGGAACAAGAAAAGGCCGAAGAATAATGACAATATTGAAAGGCTGGAAAAAACATGTGTTGATGCTCTTCAAAGAATTGAGGAGGGAGACAACACTGATCAAGCTTGGAAATTATATGTTGACAGTCAAAAAGAGCTCAAATTTTCCCTCCAAATCAAGGTTGTGGAACTTAAACAAAAAGCGAAAGAAAAATGGCTTACTGATGGGGATGCCTGTTCTAAATTTTTTTATACAAAAATGTCAAATCGCCGAAATACTAATTATAATTTTCAATTACTTGGACAGGATGGGACCTCTACAACTAATTTTGCAGTGCTTAAACAAGAAGCCATCAAGTATTTCAATGAATTATACAATGGTGAAAATACTGAAGATAGCTTACCCAACATTCAGCCCAGAAGACTCGTCAATTCCCGTGGTAGAAGGATGCTGGCTGCTGATGTTACTGATGATGAGGTAACGGCTGCTTTGAACTCCATACATCGGGACTCTGCTCCCGGACCTGATGGGTTCGGATCTGCTTTCTACATTCATCATTGGTGGGATCTGCAAAGATATGTTGCTTTAGCTATCAAGGAAGCTTTCAGAACTGGCAAAATTATAAAAGAAATAAACCATACTTTCCTCTATCTCATTCCGAAAAAAGACAAACCTTCCAGTGTGGCGGACTACAGACCAATCGCTTGTTGTAATGTCATATACAAAATTCTAAGTAAAGTTATTTGCAACAGAATGAAAAAAATGCTACCAGACTTGATTGCCGAGTGTCAAAGTGCTTTCATTAAAGGTCGCAATATTTCGGAAAATTCTCTTCTGGCTCATGAATTGATACGAAACTTTAACAAGAAGGGTGCGGACAAATTTTGCTTGAAAGTGGACCTTCATAAAGTTTATGATAAAATTAGTAGAACGTTTATTATTCATATGCTTAACTGCATGGAATTTCCAAAAAAGATCGTTCATTTAATCAAAGAATGCATTACCACGCCTACCTTTTCCATATTGGTCAATGGCGTCCCGAAGGGTTTCATAACAAGTAATAGGGGGTATAAGATAACGGGATCCCTTATCTCCCTACTTGTTTGCCGTAGCTATGGAGTATTTTTCTCTCCAGATGGAACTTGCCACACAGAACAAGAATATTAAGACCATCCACAACTTCCACCCTATAATTAGTCATTTGTTATATGCTGATGATCTTATCATTTGCATAAAATCTAATTATAAAGCTGCAAATGCTGTGAAAGATATTTTATCTAATTTAGACAGACATGTTGGATTGAAAGTTAATGAGCAGAAAACCAAATGCTATTTTAATTCATTTAATACTAGAAGGGAGGAAATTCTTAGTATTTTGAATGTTTCTGAACGCGTTCTACCTGTTAAATACTTAGGAGTTCCACTGTCATCAAATAAAATAATGGATAGAGAATGTGCCACTCTTGTTTCTGCTATTAGGGATAAACTTCAAGGCTGGAATTCTAAATTACTTTCTTTTGCTGGCAGAGTTGAACTTATACACTCGGTGATTCAGGAAAAAATATATTTTTGGCTTCATACATTTCAACTGCCTGATGCCACTATTAATAAGATTGAAAACATCTACACTGATTTTTTATGGAGAGGGGGTCTTCACAAGATTAAGTACACTGATCTATGCAAACCAAAGAAGGAGGGTGGCGTGGGTTTGAGAAATTTAAAAATTATGAGAGACACATTTGCAGCAAAATTGGGATGGAAAATTATCAACTCACAAGGCCTATGGGCCAGATGGATGAGAAAGCGATATATAAAAGATAATTTCTGGACTATAGGGGCAGATAATAATTCGTCTGCCACTTGGTAGGCAGTGCTGAAATCTCGTGACACACTTGCCAATAACTGCATGAAGGAGATTGCTAATGGTTGTGACAATGATTTATGGAGAGACCCATGGTTGTCAGGAAAATCTCTCATTGAACGTGTGGGATGGGATACCTACTCAGCTTCTGGTTATCCAAAGAAAACAGTTAATGATATTATAAACAATGGCAATTGGCAGCTAAATCAACTCCCTATGTCAAATGAAATTCGAGAGCAAATTGTTTAGACTCCTATTTTCGAGTCTCGAAATAAAGATACATGGACCTGGAACCAAGTTGATAGTTTTATTTTGAGGAAAGCATATGATAACATCATAACTCACCATCCTACTACTGAGTGGTCTAAAATTGTATGGAGCACAACTAATGTTCCCAAAATGGCGTGTACAACATACAAAGCTGTCCTGAGGAGACTACCAACCAAAGACAGGTTATGTAACTGGGGAATTAATGTCGATCCTATCTGTGTACTTTGTTACAGTTTAGAAGAATCCCATTCACACATACTTTTTCAGTGCTCGTTCTCAAAACAGATTTTGCAAAGTGTATAAGGTGCACAAAATTACTATCAAAGTTTGGAGGAAATACTTGACTACCTGATCAGCATCTGGAAGCGAGAATACGTGATGTCCAAGATACAATGCATCGCCTTCACATCTATAGTATGGTGGATTTGGAAGGAACACAACAACATAGTGTACCGAAGAGGAAACAAAATAGCAGAAACAATCAGTCGACTCATTATATGTGATATTAACATCGTGAAACGAATCAAACTGAGCAGAAAGGAACTTACTCCACCCCAGGCACGGAATAGAGATGACGAGATACACGAGGATCTTGGGGAGGCAGGCGCTGGAATCCCAGATAGGACGAACAGGTTCTAGCCGCCATGACGATTTTTTAGGGATTAACTGAACGTATTTGGGGAAAGTGATAGTGTTTAGTCGGTTTGAAGTGTATTTCCTCTAATACAACGACGGCTATACTTATGGGCTTTAGGCTCAAATGTACTTCACATATCATGGGTTGTTATGCCTAATAAAATACTATACCCATTTTCAAAAAAAAATGATAATATTTTCGAAATATCAGATTTTGAAATCAAATCTTTTCAATATTCATTATAAGATGAATAAAATCAACAAAAATTTTCGTTCGAGTTAAAATGGCGTACATCTACTTAACTCGGCTTCATATATTTCAATATTTACGTGTCCATCCAAAATCGGACATCAAAATCATATTTTGATTCTTTACTTAATATTATTTTAAAATATTCGTTTATATTCTAAATTGGAATCAGACTCAATCAATTACCATATAATTTTATTTATATGGATTCCATACATCGCATGTATCCAAAAATAGTGATGAACAACTATTAAACATTCCATTCACAACCAGAGTGCAATTTACAACTGTATAAGCATTAAATAATTAGATAACGCTTATAATAGTCTGTCAATCAATTGGTTGACATATAATTAAATCCAAGGGAGATGCAAATTAATAATCATCCCCAGACCCATGTGGGTATTTCAATCATCAACAAATAATTGGGCGATGTGTAAAATTATTGTCCCAATAACCGTGTGGGGTTTACATCACAATCTTGTGAACTTATATATTATTTATAAATATTTATAATCAAAGTTTAATAATAATAACATTAAACTGTAAACAATCATCAACCACCAAATAGACATTGCAGTCACATGAAAACATTATATATGCAGTTATAAAATAAATAACTGTACAAATAAATTTAGTGGGAGAGTTCTCACTTTGAATTCCACTCCGCCCTTCTTTAATTGGCGATGGTTTTGATAAAATTAAACACGCATTTAATTTTATCAAAAACTTCAACAGCTTCCGTTTTCGTTTTGGTCAGTTCTGAAATGTAGAGTGTGTTGTTGTGATTCCAATGCAACTGAAATCGTTTGATTCTGTTTCTGTTTGAACAAGTTATAGGCATTTAAACTTTAATCACATTAATTTAATAATCGGCTGGTCCTAATTATAATTAATATTAATTAATTACATCATCATTAGGGGAAAAAAAACCCGTCTTCTTCCTGATGCTGCGATCGACAAACCCATCGCGCCCCCCACCTCCACCACCTCAATTCGCACATCTCCAGCACCTTACGGTACCCGATCTGAACCCATACCCTTAAAGCCCTCACCACAGCCTTCCTACGCCGTTAACACCTCGGCATTCGAACCCCTTCAGAACTCTAGAAATGTGTGCGACGCAGGTGGCCTTGGGCATCGAATCCTCCCAAAATCGTACACGAGAATCGATCCTAGCCATTCATGATGTAGAGCATCTCGAGTTTTGGAGATTTGCAGTGAACAATTTCGTGGAATATTGTATGGATTAAGAGATTTTAAAGGATCTAATTTGGAGCTCCGTGGTTGTTTATCTCAAAGTGGCAGCTGCGTTAGTTTAGAATAGAATTAGGGTTCTGAAAAATAAGGTTATTTATATATAATTTAATATTATTTTATTCTAATTTTTACTTTCTAGTGAAGCTTTTCGTCCGATCTCCAAACTAACCCATACGACTGTCACCCCTAGCTATGTACTCTCATTCCGGACACAATGGGATATGTTTTGTAAGCCAATTCTACTGTTTTGATCAGTTTTCATCAAAATTAAAATATAAGTTAATATAACATTCAATATTGAATTCCAACGTACATTTTAATTTACTAGGGCCACATACTGATTCCAAAAATTATGAATTTCGAAATCTCGCTATGTTTTGACGGTACGGTCCTAACAAAATTAATTTCGCCAAATTTGGAGACTGTTTGAAAAATGACCTTTTTAACTGGATTATTAAATTCAACTAAAATTGAAAACGCATTTAAATTTACTACGCGCACATATTAATTCCAAATGACTTTAAATTTTAAACTAACAATAATATGATGTTCCGGATCCAACAAAAGTGGTTTCGTCGAAAATGGAGGTCGTTTGCAAAATGGCTATTTTTAAGGACTATATATATATATATATTAAAATTTAAATAAATTTCATAGTGACTACTCTAAATTTTAATCTGGACATAATTTACAATTTATAAAGTGAAATCATAGTTTCTTGCATTCACTAGAAAGATATAGTTAAATGGATTCTAACGTTTCTTGTTTCATCAGATTTTGACTTATAATGAATTCAGTATACTCGATTAAAGTTCAAAACCAAATTTTAAAATTACCGTGCCATTTCGAGTTCATTTTAATTAAATTTTAAATTTATACGTTTTAACTTCAATTTAAATAAATTTTAAATCGGTAATTATCAAAATAAATCATTTTAAATTCTTAAAATCCATTAAACTAATTAAAAATAAAATTTTAAATTGGTTCCAAAATCTGGGTTGTTACAATCTCCCACACTTAAAATCTTTTCGTCCTCGAAAAGGAAGATAGAATCGAAGGTTGTTTACTTAATCAACTCCACCTTCGCTTGACTCAAGTTCAACTTTTTAGTTTCTAAGAACTTTCTAATTTCTCAAAAATTTGGCTGACGCCCTAACTTTTCGAAAAATTTCGCCATAACTCCTTTGTATGGGGAGGGTCTGAAAAATTTATTGGGCCGTATTAGGCACCCAATAAATCAATAAAAAGCATACACAATTTTTGTGACCTGTCTATGCTCAAGGGAGATGTGTAAAAAGGTCGAAATATCATACCTTTCTCCAGTGTTGGAAATAATAAAATAATCCATGTGTCGTAACTAAAAACAAGAGAGACGTGCATTTTTGTCATCTCCAGACCTGTGTAGGGTTTTTATTAAGTCCTGCCACGAGAATCTTTATATGTTTTATTAAGTCCATAGCCAGTCTTCTATACAATATGTAATTCAGTCATCGCCATACAAGCGTTTCGCTCATATGGTAATCCCAACCTCGTCATATAAGCACCAAATGCTTATATGGAATATGTTATGATATGTTGTCTTCATGATGTATGTTATGCGGTATAGTTCATAATTTAGTT
The DNA here is from genome assembly GCA_030737875.1 of Allium sativum. NCBI lineage: Eukaryota > Viridiplantae > Streptophyta > Magnoliopsida > Asparagales > Amaryllidaceae > Allium > Allium sativum. The sequence goes on from CM060917.1 coordinate 12,675,646, forward strand.
ATTGCTATCCTATGGCATACGTTGTATTTCACATAGAACAACCATCGCAACACATCCAAAAACACTCACAGTAGTTTATATAATAAATAAAATTGCGCAATCAACTAATTAAGGTGCACCTATTTGTCGGGCACATAATATATTTCTCTACTCAATAGTAAATCCATAACCTACTCAGCATGTGTATATATATATATATGCATATCTATCAAATCTATAATATATTTTGTTTGGTTTTTTATTTATCATTCATTCTTATATGGGCTTTATCCTTCTAATAATTTTATTAGTAAAATTAATAATCATACAACACAACCAGCAAACAACTTGTTAATTAAAATTTCAAACATATAACTTAAATAGATACTCAAAATCATATTTTTAGTGAAAATCACAAACAATAAATTCTAACTAAGTTTTGATTCTCACACCAGTAAATTGGAAATATATAGATATCCCACTTTTGAAAGTCGAAAATAAACACTAATGATGTCGCGACATCACCAGAATTATGCCCGGGCGACTAAAGTGTGATTCTATATCCATCCAGTATATTTTTGAGACTTCGAATATATGTTCATGACGCGTATATGTAAAATCTTTGAATATTATATAGTCCAAATTCAACATAAAATAAAATACTCAAATACATATATTAAGATTTTTCTTCAAAACTAAATTTGTTTTTGGAAATAGCACTCTTCAAACTCATTCTAGAGCATTGCTAACCCTATCTCTAACGAGTTAATCTTATAGGATATTACTAATGCAATCTCTGATTAATTCTCTCGTTCGGTTCTAATGTGTCTTGTTCTCGAATTTTGTAAACCAATGCTCCGATACCAAACTGACACGAACTGAAATCCCCATCCGGCCTAGACTAAACGAGAAAGCGGATTGCTTTGAGAACATGACGCATCAGAACACAAACATGAGATCATTTCGTTACTATTACAACGTTTTACATCAGAGTACAAGAATATATCAGAGTTCAATTAAATAATATACAGCGGAAAAATAAATATCAGAGATTTACAAATACATAAATATAAAATGTCCGCCATGGCATTTCAGATGATCCCTCAGACAACTTGTTTTACGGCCAGCCTCTTAACTGTCCTCCAACCCTAAACAGGGACATGTATAGTAGGGGTAAGAGTCCACTGTTCACCACCAAACCACATGGTGAGAACCCCCTATCATGTTGCACCCTATTACCAGGCATGCCAAACAAGGACTAGCGTGAGAACTAAAACAATTATTAAACTTTTACTTTAAAATTGGGTAAATCAAGGGACCACGCTGTATAACACAGAACAGTTTCACTCTCATGAATACTTTTATAAAACAGTTTATAAACAACGCAATACTTTTCGAAAAATTGAAGCTATTATAAGACTCGGGTCCCATCACACAATGCAACGCAAGCCGGAGGATAGAGCTTTCCCTTATAATTGCCAAACATGCCTGATACGTTTTAAAACAAATCATTTTGATATTACTATAAGTGCATAGGGTCAAAACAACTTCAAATATAAATGTATCAATCATAGACGGCATAGGTACCATATATTATGTAGCCATACATAGGTTTACAAATAAAACCGAAAAGTGTCATACTAGAAAATTGGATTCCCATCATGAGTCAAGGCGAGGGATGGCTCCTTCAGATTAGAGACACTCTAGCAAATGCCTCAGGATTACACACTATGGGCAACCCTTGTTTCCTGCAGGGTCGGTCCTCTCTTACTTTTGAGGATAGGTTATTCCTGAACACACGTTTCTCAGTCCTATCGGACCAATCTCTGAGTTATTAGAGATTCAATATCTAAGGCGCCTCATTCCATCATCCACATAAGTAAAAATGTTTGTGAAACGACCCGAACTCGCTCTTACGGGAAAGCTGGGATTGAGTTGAGAACACGACAAATCAGAGCACAAACAGAAGAACATTTCATTGCTTATTACAACAGTTTCCATTAGAGTACAAGAATATACAGAGTATGAACAAATAATATACATTTGATAAATATTAGAGATCTATAAATTTCAATGCAGCGGAAAATAATGCAAAACACAACTGAAAGAGATACACGGATACAGGGCTTTTCGAATATCATTCCAGCTGTAAACCAGGATCTTGTGAATATAAATTTGCAAAACCAAAACTACTAGCTGCCCGTGTGGAAAATAGGGGCACCCAGAGTTTAAGTTAAAACAATAAACTCCAAGTTAGTCATGTGACTGGTGTGAGAACTAAAACAGTTATTTAAGACTTTACTTGATAAATAAGGTAAATCAAGGGACCACGCCATATAACATGGAACGGGTTTCCTCCCGAGACTACCAGTGCATATACAGTTATAAACAACGCAATGCTTTTTGAAAAATGAAGCTGTTATAAAACTCAGGTCCCATCACATAATGCAACGCAAGCCGGAGGATAGGTTTTTCCCATATAATAGCCAAACATGCTTGGTACGTTTAAAACAAATCATCTGAGACTATAATAAGTGTATAGTGTCTAAACAGCTTCAAACATAAATGTATCAATCATAGACGGCATGGGTACCATATATCATGTCTCCAATACTAGGCTCTACAATCAAAACCGAAATGTCACATATTGGAAATTGGATTTCCGTCATGAACCAAGGCTAGGGATCTTCCTTCCACTTTGAGACACTCTAGCCAATGTCTCAGGGATGCATACTCTGGGTGCCCTAGATAACATGCAGGGCCGGTCCACACTAAGTGCATGGTGGATTCATAATCCCTGAACATGTGTTTCCCCGCCCTGTGGGGCGTCTATGAGCCAGATGACTCAATATCCATTGACTCCGTAGTAACCAATATATCTGAGGCGCCTTGCTATCCATCATACACATAAGTAAAACGCCTGGGCTTGCAAAACCCAGACACCACTCCTAGCTAGAAGGAAACGCACTTCCCTCCCTGCTGTCCTCTCCCGTTTCTGGTTCATACCGGGGTGTGAGGCTCGCGAATTAACGCTACACAAAGCTATGCTATATTAAATTCATGCTTTGATCATCAACCACAAGACTCTGCTTTTCAACAGAAGCCTTGATCATTTGCATCTCAGCATGCAACACAGGCAATTCACGCCATGCGACTGATGTCTACCGATATATAACCCCTGAGCTCGTAGGTCTTAGAGAAGGGCGTTAAGCAAGAGAATAAATTCTCCACTACCAAACAGCTATATATTTAATAGAGATCAATAAACAAAGAATAAAATCCAATGTCAGACACACATCCATTTACTAGTTCATTCTGGGTCTGACCGAAACCGGAGGCACCTTATTCCTCGTCCCATATATCCAATAGAGGAGAGAGGTCCTCGCATATCCGGTCGATCTCCAAGTACGTCTGGATGATCATCACTTATTACCTTGTCTTGGGTGTATAGCCCAACCAAGATATCAGTAATCATCCAAACGATGTGAAGATCTCCGGTCTTCAACCACCATCTTCACCGTCGACATATCGTCGAATCAGTTATTCAGAATGGGTATAAACCCGGCCTTTTCGAATAACTCGCATATATAATAAACAAGTGCAATAAAAACACAACATACGCCTTATTCCAATTTTGAATGTTTTTAAATATTCATATCCTTTGGGAAAGGTTCCCATTAATTTTATCAAAGATAAATTCTTTAAATTTATTCTTTAATCTTCCTTTGGATATCAATTCTAAACCAAATTAAGGTTTATCAACTAGTCGGGATTAGCGAACCTTACCGAAGTAACCATTTGTTTAATTTCCCAATCCCAACCTATTCATCCCATGGAGCAAAATTGGTAATACTCCATATGTAACACCATGGTGTTATCGGTAAAATTAATTACCATTTCACGTTCAAATCTAATCAAAGATTTAACTATCGCTTGGAGCAAAACTGGTGATACTCCATTCTCGATCATTCCCCGAATTTGATAATTTAAATTATCACATTCCAATCTAATTAAAGATTCATTAAAACTCCACTTAGTTTTAATCTTCCCAAAAATCAATATTAATGATTATTTAACTTTGGAAACAAAAACATGTTGCATCGACAATCTACATCGTACTATTGATTTCTACCGATATATAACCTCTAAGCTTGTATGTCTCAGAGAAGGGTGTTAAGTAAGAGAATAAATTCTCCGCCACCAAACAGATATATATTTAGCAGAGATCTACCATACAGTTCGAAATACAATGCTAGACATGTAATCCTGTCTTTAACTGGGTTAAATAACTAATGTCCTTTAAAACACAGTGCACAATAAACCCAAATCACATTCCATTTATTATGAAATCTTCAAGGAAAACAGATCAATATATAATCGATATCAATTTCCGTATCCGACTAATAATATAAATGGAATAACGACAAAGCCTTTTAAATTCCATATATATTAACAGTCTTCCTCCACAGAAGCTTATTTCGATTATTATCAAATCGAATTCCATCCAATTCCAATTTAATATATTAAATTGGAAAACTTTACTTTGGAAAATTTCCATTAAATCTTAATAAAAAGATTTATAAATTCCAAGTCACATTTCACTATAAATCGGGGTAAAGAACGAATGTCGTTAAAAATACAGTTCACAATAAATCCAATTCACATCCCATTTTATTCCAATTAAATGTTAATTAACTGGAAACTCTATTAATCTTAATTAAAAGATTTATTCTTTTCATACGGGGTTTAAGGACAATGTTATTAAAAACACCATTCACGACAAACCCAAATCAAATTCAATATTAAATACAAAGCTCTGAATAGAAATTATATCGGCTTATATTCAATACCAAATTCTGAAATCAACAAATATCGTATTGGGAGTAACGATATATATATATATCTTCCAAATTCCTAGACAATATCCGTATAATCACGGAATCCAATATCGAAATATTCCGATGATAATTTCGATTCAAATCCAGTCCAATTCATATATTGGAAATTCTGGTTATTTTTAAAACCATTTCAAATCCAATTTATTTATTTAAAAATATTGGATTTATAATTCTAGTTCATAACTAGTTCATTTCGATAAAAATATTTTTTTATCTTTTCAAATATGTAAATTTTCATCCCAATTCTTTCCAAATCATCCATATGATTTTACACAAATTATTAATAATTTTAATACTTTTATCAAGGCACGTACAATCGATTTCTATAAACAGACATCGAACTACACTTACAACGACCTTTTTCAAATTTGATTTGGACATAATTCCAAATCCAACCATTAGATTTCAAATTCCTTATATCGTTGGAAATCTCTTTTCGATACGAACCCAACGGTTCCGGTTTTTAGAGAATCCGATCGTCGGATCTCCCGTAATGTCAATTCGAAGTCAATGGTCGAAATTCGCGAACTACCGCGGCACGGCGCGTTCTATTCAGGCCATTAAATATATATATATATAATATATATATAGTTCGTCGATTTCCATTTAAAAACGTATTTTATAAATCGTTTAAATTTGTTTTCAAAACAATTTCAACTTCATATTCAATTTTAAATCAAAATTGAAAATTCCATATCATTAATATATAAATGATAATATTTTCAAAACATTAGATTTTGAAATCATTTCCTTTTCGACATTCATTATAAAAATGAATAAAATCGATATAAATATCGTTCGCGTCAAAATGGCGCATATTTAATCAACACGGCTTCATAAATTTAAATATTTTCGTGTCCATCCCAAATCGGACATCAAAATCATATTTTGATCCATTACTGAATATTATTTTAAAATATTCATTACTCGTCATTTTAAAATAATTATTAATTCAAAATATTTGTTCTTTCCGAATTGGAATCAGACACGGTCAATTACCATATAATTTTATTTATATGGATTTCATACACACATGTACATAACAATAATCAAACATAGTCAACCATCATCCAGAGTGCATTATACAACTGCATAAGCGTTAAATATGAATAATTAACCCTTACAACAGCCTGTCAACCAATCGATTGACATACAACTATACAATTGGGATTAATGTATGTCTGATATCATTCCAATACCCGTGTGGGGTTTTCAAACAACAAACAATGATTATTATTTGTGCAGTTGGGCGATGTGTAAAATATATCATCCCAATCCATATCATTCAAATGTACGTACATAAACAAATCGTCCGATTTGTAAATGAATATTTATTTTATTTATATACACGTTAAAAATTACATTTTTAACTATAAAATATTTATTTCAACTCATGAATATTTTATACAGTTCATTTAAACAATAAAAAATGATATTTTTATTGTTTTAACATTTTTAGAAAATTTCGACAATTTGGGATCCCCTCCTCCAGTTTTATTTCTGATCCGATTGGATTTGCCCGAAATTCCAACGCAGTCTTTTCTACGCTGTTCATATTGAAAATCACATTTTTAATATGATGTTTATATTATTTAAAAATCACATTTTTATATCGCTATATATATATAAGATCACATTTTTATATTGCTATATATATAAAAATATCGAATTTTTATATAACTAAAAATCGAATTTTAAAATAATGCTACTACATGTATAAAAGTCACATTTTTATATAATGATGTACATCTATATATCATATTTTTATACCACTCTCTTCATAATAAAAATTATATTTTTATCTTACCATTTAAAGAATAAAAATCATATTTTTATACGTCATTCAGATAAATAAAAATCCAATTTTTATATTCTATTTCTTACTATTTCATTTTTAAAAATCATACCTTTCTATTTTAAAAAATCATACTTTTCTATTTTTAAAAATCACCTCTTTCAATTTTTAAAATCACTTCTATTTTCAAAAATTGAATCCTTTCCATATTCAAAAATATAATATTTTTATTTTTTTAAAATCATATTTTTCTAATGTTAACCATATGTTAAAAATCCTCCTTTTATATTCATAAAAGTAGCATTTTTAACCACTTTATTTTCATAAAAAAAATATTTTTAAACCTAGTTATATGTAATAAAAATGAAAATAAAATGACTGTAAATAAATAAAATAAATAATAAAAAAAGTCTCACTGTCCTTTCCTAGTGGTCGGAGGGCTGAGAGGGGGGAAGTGGCGACGCTGACGGGGAGGGGAGGAGGTGGGGTGTCGGAGGCGATGTCAGAGGGGGGCCGGCTAGGGTTCTGAAATCGATTTGGGGTGTATGGGGGCTACGGGTTTTGAAGAAGGAGAGGGGGAAGAAGGGGATTGGAGGGAGGAGGAGGAGCGATAGGGGAGGTCGCCAACGGCGATGCGGCGCTGCCTGGAAGGTGCGGCCGTGGCCCGTTGGGGAGGGCGACTTCGTGATTTTATTTTATTTTCTTTTTTCTTTAAATGAAATATGGAGAGAGAGTATTGGTGGGGGAGGGTTATAATAATTTTATATTTAATTTTTTTCTCTCTAAAAATGTTGACTTTACCTTTGAACCCCAAAAGAGATCCAATGACTATCGTCCCTAGCATAATACTCCCATTCCGGACACAATGGGATATGTTTCGTAATCCCATTCTGTAGGATCGATAATAACCCTAGAGGGGGGGTGAATAGGGTTTTTAACAATAAATTTAAACTAAACACAGTAATAAAGAAATGCAGTAAAAATAAAATCACACGGAGATATACCCAGCTTCGGCAAACTGTGCCTACTGCTGCCTTTCTAAGATTTTTACTAGGAGATACAAACAGATCCCGCTTACAATCCTATGTAAACTCGCAACTCCTGCTCCTGTTTATCCCTAAGCTCAAAATCCTAGACTAGTCTGTATACCCTAGACTAGATTTTTCAGATTACACTTCAAAGCTCTGTGTTTCCTAGTTTTACAATAAACTAGAAAAAAATTTAAAAAAAAACTTAAAGGAAATAAAGGAGGAAATAAAAATGGGGGGTCATCCCCTTTTCTTTGCACAAGCCAAAAGTGGTCGGGCCACTTTATTTTTGCGGTGCTCCCTTGTATTCTCTTTAGCCCGATCCTTCCTTTCTCTCTAAAAAAAATGGCGGCTGCGATTTAGGGTTTCAGTGATTTTCCCTAAATCAATATCGATGCTGTGTGTACTGGTTCTTTGGAAGCTTGTTTTGCTTCTCCAGGGTATCTCCTTCGTCCTTGCGATCGATCTGAGTAAGTTTTATCAATTTTTGCAATTTAGGGTTTCGAATTTCTTTTTGTGTGGACTGATGATCAAGTCGATGATGAATTGTGTGCTTTTATAAGGGTTTCTACACCCTGGTGCTCTGATTTCATTGATGACTTGCTCGATTTGGCTGATTATTGATGGTTTCCCCTTTTGGAATTCTCGAATGAAATTAAAATTTGTCGCCTTTAATACTTCGATGAATTTTGATGAAATACTGGACTTGATTGTGTGAATTTCCTCGGCTTTGAATAATTTGTGGCCCCAAAAAAAAACCGTGAATTCCTGAAATAAATTGTTGCCACTTTTGAATTTCTTTTGTGGTTATGAACTGCTTGATTGTTTGCGTGAATTCCTGTATTTCTGGAAACAAAAAATGAAAGATTTAAAAAAAAAATTGTTTCCATTTTTCAATTCTTGCCCAACATGATTTCTGCAAATTCTGGAATTAAATCTCTTCGAGATTTCATACTTGCCATGAACCAAATTTACTGCAATATCCATGTCCATTTCTGGAAATAAAAACATGATTTCTGAAAATTTATTTCTCGACAATTTTTGTTGTTTCCTGAAAGCATATCCATGCTTGATTTTTTTTTTTTTTTTTTTTTTTTTTTACTCAGAAGCTTTTAGTTATACTGTACACACACACACCATGCACACTCGACTTGATTAAACATAACTTTGTTACTTTTGCTCCAACTGTTGTGAACTCATCTCCATGCTCACCATCCTTCTGTTTTCTGTTCTGACTCCATTCATGCATGCACTATCCTTATGTATGTAGTCTAGAATACAAGACCTAAACCATTTTGACACTGCTGAACCACTTTGTGATCTTCTCTGCTTTGTGTCTGGGAACTGGCATTTGCATGCTGCTTGAATTCATATTTGCTCCCACTGTCTTGATGTATTTGCTGTTCTTGAACACCCTTGTTTGCACTGTGTACATTTCCCATGACACTTGTACTTGAATGTTGCATGTAGCTTCAGCCATACATGTTTGCACCAGTTAGCTTGAAGTCGAGCTGCCTTGACTTGTTTAATTTGAATATCTTGCTGTGTACTTGAGTTCCACTATGCACATATGACACTGCATTGATCACCTGTATATGCCTTGTCCATTTCAGTTTGAATTTGTACCTGACTTGGTGCTCGGCCATTTTGAAATCTGAGTTGCACCATTTGATTTATGAGATTCCCTGTTTGCCAAAATAAGAGAAACTGATTTGAACTTGGCACTTGGGATTTTCCATTTCATCACTGATTTGATTATTTGCTGAAAACATGAACTTGAGCCTTGCTTTTGTGTTACTCTCGATCATGTTTAGTCTTGTGCCTGACTTTGTACTTGAGCCATCATTTTGCATTTGGTCTTTTGATCTTGTACTTGCACTTGTTACAGTCTGTTTGCACTTGTGTTGATCTGCCACCTTATTTGAGCACACCACATTGCCATGATCACCATGTTGTGTTTTGATCTGTTTGCTGAAGCACTGCCTTGTTTTTGCTGATTTCTGATGTATACCTTCTTTTTTTTTTTTATCTTCTCTTTTGATTCTGAAAACAAAAAAAAAAAACCAACAGCAGTCAAACTGTACTGAGTTGAGGCTGGTCAGAATCAGTTGGTTCTGATCAGCAAACCAGTATGGTTTTGATGTGGCTGTTCAAGTCTGAAATATGATGAGAAAAACACACAGAAAGCTGAGACAAAATGAATCAATCACACAGAAAATCATTTTTGTCAAAAAATATTTGTTTTAGTTCCAGTGTACTGTGTATTTTTCTTTCTTTTGTGACAGGTTACAGGATGATGCTTTGGACAGCTAAGGTGTTCTCAACAAGAATAATCCAGCTAGAAATGAGAAGAAAAAAAAAACGAAGTGCTTGTAAAAAAAAAAATTGTATGTACTGAAATTATTTGTAAAGTGATTTGTAAAGTCTTGAGTGTAAATGAATTGTAAAATAAATAATTTTATTGGAAATAAAATTTATTTGATTTTTCTATATTCTGTGTAAATTCTGTGTTATTTTATTTTCCAATAATACTAGATATTCCACAATCAAACACTCCAGTAACAAAAATCTATTTGTTATCATCAAACAAAAATATTAGTATCAACAAACTCCCCCTTTTGATGATGACAAACAGACTTAAGATTTTTGTGAATAACGAGATGTGTTTGAACAAGGGCTCCCCCTACATTTGAGCTCCCCCTATCAGTTGTAAACAGACACGAGTAAAGAAATTGAGAAAAAAAAAATTAAACACTTAGCATTAATGGTAAAATAAAATCTATAGACGTCTGTAAACAACACAAAATCTTAACTTCTTCTCCCCCTTTGTAATCATCAAAAGAATAACAATTCTGGACATTTTAAAAGGTATGGACTGTAAATAGTAATCAAGTCATTTGACATCATCAGATTCAAACACTCCGAATAATCAAACAAAAAACATTAGAATAATCTGTAAAAGAAGAACACATTTCACAAGACAGAAGATGGAATGATGAAATATTTAATATATATCAGGGATATTTCAATAGCAAACTAACCACGCATGACCATAGCTTGGATTTTTAAATGGAATTAGCTGCAACATGAAAAAAAAAATTCAATACTATACTGACCACGCATAACCAGATCTTGGATTTTTAAATGGAATCAGTGATAGCATAAAAAAAATAAGTATTCTCATAACCATGCATGACCAGAGCTTGGATTTTTAAATGAGATTAGAGAAATACCTTTTTTTTTTTTTTTTTTTTTAAATCCCTTTGATATATATAAAATAATAATGATTGATAGAAGGGTGATAGAGACAGAAGATGAAAGTGAAAAAAAAAGTTCTTCAATTACTCATATTATAAAGCATATTTGATCGTATCAGAGCTACAAATTTTCAAACATCTCATATTCTGAAAAACTTCCACAGTCACAAATTTATCATAAATGTCCAAAAAACAAACTGGTCTTTTCTTGATGATTTGAAGCATGGATTATATGTCAGAAAGATAATTGCCAACAGAACATCCTAAGAGAAAATTTATCCAAAAATGCTAAAAGATTAATTTATTTCTATAATTCCCAAATCCAAACGTAATCTGCAGAATCTGTCTTCAGGAAGGGGTTTTGTAAAAATATCAGCGAGTTGAGATTCGGTTGAAATAAATTCTATACAAATATCTTCACAAGCAATATGATCTCTAAGAAAGTGGTGTCTTACATCAATGTGTTTTGTGCGTGAGTGATGTACTGGATTATTTGATAAGTCAATTGCACTCTTACTGTCACATTTTAAAGGAACTCGTTTATAACAAAGTCCAAAATCAGATAAAGTCTGCATCATCCATAAAATCTGTGCACAACAGCTTCCTAAAGCAATATATTCAGCCTCAGTGGTGGATAAAGCAACACAGTTTTGTTTTCTACTTGACCACGACACCAGTGAATGACCTAGCATGAAACACGTCCCACTAGTACTTTTTCTATCAGTGAGTGAACCAGCATAATCAGCATCAGTAAACCCAACTAAATTAAAGTTATCACTAGAAGGATACCATAAGCCCAAATTTGGTGTGTGTAACAAATATCTTAGAATCCGTTTTGTGGCTTTTAGATGAGATTCTTTGGGATTTGATTGAAAACGAGCACACAAACAAACAGAAAACATAATATCGGGTCTAGAAGCAGAAAGATAAAGAAGTGAACCGATAATACCGCGATATTTCTTTTGATCCACAGCAACGCCTTTTTCATCTTTGTCAAGTTTGGTTGTTGGACTCATCGGTGTTTTCATTGGCTTTGCATTTTGAACTCCAAATCTCTTTAACAACTCCATCACGTACTTTGTTTGAGAGATAAAGATCCCTTTGCTGCTTTGTTTGATTTGGAAACCAAGGAAGAATTTTAGCTCTCCAACCAAACTCATCTCAAATTTGCCCTGCATAACTTTTTCAAATTTTTCACACAAGACATCATTAGTAGCACCGTATATGATATCATCAACATAAATTTGGACAATTAGAAAATCATCACCATCATGAGATAAAAACAAGGTTGTGTCAGCACTTCCCTTTTTAAAACCATTTTCCAAGAGATATGTACACAGACAGTCATACCAAGCTCGAGGAGCTTGCTTAAGGCCATACAATGCTTTTTCCAGTTTGTATACATGATTTGGATAATCATGACTCTCAAAACCAGGGGGTTGTTCAACGTACACTTCTTCTTTCAGTTCTCCATTCAGAAAAGCACTCTTCACATCCATTTGCTTTAATTTGAACCCCTTAAAGCATGCAAAACTTAACAAAATTCTGATTGCTTCAAGCCTAGCAACTGGGGCAAAAGTTTCATCAAAGTCAACACCTTCGATTTGATTGTATCCCTTAGCGACCAACCTAGCTTTGTTTCTTGTTACATTTCCTGATTCGTCAAGCTTATTTTTGAATACCCATTTTGTTCCTACAACTGGGTAGTCTTTTGGTCTGGGTACCAAGTTCCAGACTCTGTTTCTCTCAAACTGGTTAAGTTCCTCCTGCATAGCTAACAACCAAAATTCATCATTAAGAGCAACATCATAAGAACTTGGTTCTATTTCAGATACAAAGGCATTATGAATACAAAGGGTACAAACTTCCCTATTGAGAGAGGATCGTGTACGAACATCAGCAGTTGGACTTCCAATTACCAAATCTGGAGGATGACTTGGTTTGAATTTTAGTTTCTCGATATCTGTTGCTGCTTCAGTGGCTTTTTCATTGTTTGTCTCAACATCATTGTTTTCTTGTTCAATTCCTTATGCACCAGCATCATCTTTATCATCTTCAGGTATCGTATCCATATCTGATTCATTGAACTTGACGTTGACGGTTTCCACGATTGTTCTTGACTGTTTATTGAAGATTCTGTAAGCCTTACTTCTTGATGAATAACCCATGAAGATTCCATCAACCGTTTTTGACTCAAATTTCCCAAGCTGTTCACCTGTGTTCAAAATATAACAAGGACATCCAAACACTCTAAAATATGAGATGTTAGGCCTTTTGTTAGACCACAGTTCATATGACGTTTTATTAAGTATTGGTCTAATCATAACTCTGTTCATTACATAGCACGAAGTATTAACTGCCTCAGCCCAGAAAGTTTGAGGCAATTTATATTCACATAACATAGATCTAGCCATTTCTTGTAATGTACGATTTTTCCTTTCAACCACCCCATTCTGTTGAGGTGTTCGAGGAGCGAAAAATTCATGTTTGAAACCATTTTCTTCACAAAGATTTTCAAAGTCTAAGTTTTCAAATTCACCTCCATGATCACTTCTTAAAGTTTTAATTGAAACCCCTTTTTCATTTTGGACAAGTTTTGAAAACTTTAAAAAATAATCAAAAGCTTCAGACTTTTTGGCTAGAAAGTAAACCCATGTATACCTAGAGTAATCATCAACCAATACATAACAAAAACGTTTACCATTTAAACTAGCAGTATCAGTAGGTCCAAACAAGTCCATATGAATCAATTCAAGCACTCGTGAAGTGCTAACAACATTTTTTGGACGGAAAGATGAACGGCTAAGTTTTCCCATGGTACAAGCTTTGCATACTTTGTTATTTTTGAAATTCTGATGTGGTAAACCCCTGACAAGTTCATTTGCTTTTAGTCTTTCAAGAAGTCCCATACTTGCATGTGCTAATCTTCTGTGCCATAAGATTGCCTCCTCTTCTGTTGCTACCAAACACCTAGGTACTGTTACATCATCGAAAGAGAGAGTATAGACATTTCCTTTTCTTTTCCCTGTAAACACAACCTTTCCAGAGGAGATCTCAATAATTTTACAACTATTACTATCAAACACAACATTCATTCCTTTATCACAAAGCTGACTGATGGAGATAAGATTGTGAAAAAGGTTATCAACATATAAAACATCAGTTAAGGCAAAGATACTGTTGCCTACTTTTCCTTTACCAATAATTTTACATTTGCTGTTGTCACCTAACGTCACATTCCCACCTTTATGTTTTTCCAGGCTAAGGAACAGTCTTTTATCACCCGTCATATGTCTGGAGCAACCTGAATCCAAGTACCATTTTTGTTGCTCCTTAGCCCGCCAACATACCTACACAAACAAAGAAGGAGATGACCTAGAGAAACTTCTGGCCTAATCATATCAGTAGTAGAAGAATGATAGTCATAAGATTCTTTTGGAATCCAAATTTGATTTTTCTTTGTGTTCCAATCTTTGTGATAATTGTGTGCCACGTGTTTAGGAACCCATACCTTTTTGAACTTCTGAATTTTACTGCTAATCTTGCAATTTTCATGACTGTGACCAAACACCCCACATTTTACACATTTGGGAAAAATACTTTTACCTTTAGCATTGTCACTTCCAGTTATTTCTTGTATCTTCCCAAAACCAAGTCCTTTTCTATTATTCCCAACCAATTGGTTTCCAAGTAACATTTTAAAAGATGTTTGACCGATTGAGAATTTGTTCAATGTGTCTTCTAGATCTTGGACTCTTGTTTTTAAGATTGTGTTCTCATTCACAAGTGAAGTGCATCGTTTAATGTAGTTCCTTCTTTTAGTGTCATCTTCAACTTTTAGAGTCAAGTTTTCTTTTTCAAGATTCTCAATGGTGCTTTTGAGTGTTAAAATTTCTAGATTCACATCTTTACACATTTCACAATCTAGATTATTGGTTTTTGAAGCATTTTTAATCTCAGATTCCAACTTCTTATTATTATGAGCAAGGTTGAAATTTTCCGCTTTCAGTTTCTCTGCGTCTGATTCTAACATGTCAATAATTTCAGAAAGATGTTTACACATTGAAACTAGATCGTCATAACTGTATACCTCAGTGGTTTCTTCGTCAGTATCTTCAAGATCTGATTTTGCCATGAAGCACAAATTGGTTTCCTCCTCACTGCTGTCTGAATCTTCTTCTCCTTCCTCGTCATCCCAAGTTACAGCAAAAGCTTTCTTTTTCTTTTTGTTTCCTTGGAGAAGTGGACAATTTGGTTTTATGTGTCCAGGCTTTTGACAGTTGTAGCAGAGTGGTTCGTCTTCTGAATTGTTGCTCTTTGGTTTATTTCTTCGAGGTTTGAATTTTCTCCACTTCGTGAGTTGTCTGACTGCCATGGCAAGTTGTTCAATGGGATCTTCACTATCGCTAGTGACAGTGTTGGACAAAGCTATTGACTTCTTTTTCAGATCTGAGTTGTTGCGATCTTCTCTTGCTTTCAGCTCCATTTCATATGTCATCAGATTTCCGATAAGCTCTTCCATGCTCAGCTTGCTCAGATCTTTGGATTCTTGAATGGCTGTGACTTTTGCTTCAAAGTTCATGGGTAGAACACGCAGAATCTTCCTCACAAGCTCCACTTCTGTATAGACCTTTCCAAGGGCTCTGGCATTGTAAACTAGTACGGAAAAGCGACCATACATGTCCTTGATGCTCTCGTCCTTCTGCATGTTGAAGTTTTCATATTCATTACTGAACATGGCAAGACGGGATTCTTTAACCTGAGAAGTTCCTTCGTGTGTGACTTCCAGAGTATGCCAAATTTCCTGGGCTGTATTACAATGAGAAATTCTGTTATATTCTGTTTTATCAAGAGCACAAATCAGAGCATTCATAGCTTTAGAATCTATAGAGTATAATTTCTTATCATTTGCATCCCACCTACTTTTTGGTTTAGGTGTTACAATACCATTAACAGTTTCAGTCGGAGGTGTATATCCAGTTTCAATGATATCCCAGACATCATAATCAACAGACACTAGATATATTTTCATCCTAGCTTTCCAATACGCGTAATCACTACCATTGAACATGGGTGGTCTAGCAATAGATTGACCTTCAGAAAAAGCATTGTTTATTGAAGTCATGATTCTAGGGTTCAGACACCTGCTCTGATACCAATTGTAGGATCGATAATAACCCTAGAGGGGGGGTGAATAGGGTTTTTAACAATAAATTTAAACTAAACACAGTAATAAAGAAATGCAGTAAAAATAAAATCACACGGAGATATACCCAGCTTCGGCAAACTGTGCCTACTGCTGCCTTTCTAAGATTTTTACTAGGAGATACAAACAGATCCCGCTTACAATCCTATGTAAACTCGCAACTCCTGCTCCTGTTTATCCCTAAGCTCAAAATCCTAGACTAGTCTGTATACCCTAGACTAGATTTTTCAGATTACACTTCAAAGCTCTGTGTTTCCTAGTTTTACAATAAACTAGAAAAAAAATTTAAAAAAAAACTTAAAGGAAATAAAGGAGGAAATAAAAATGGGGGGTCATCCCCTTTTCTTTGCACAAGCCAAAAGTGGTCGGGCCACTTTATTTTTGCGGTGCTCCCTTGTATTCTCTTTAGCCCGATCCTTCCTTTCTCTCTAAAAAAAATGGCGGCTGCGATTTAGGGTTTCAGTGATTTTCCCTAAATCAATATCGATGCTGTGTGTACTGGTTCTTTGGAAGCTTGTTTTGCTTCTCCAGGGTATCTCCTTCGTCCTTGCGATCGATCTGAGTAAGTTTTATCAATTTTTGCAATTTAGGGTTTCGAATTTCTTTTTGTGTGGACTGATGATCAAGTCGATGATGAATTGTGTGCTTTTATAAGGGTTTCTACACCCTGGTGCTCTGATTTCATTGATGACTTGCTCGATTTGGCTGATTATTGATGGTTTCCCCTTTTGGAATTCTCGAATGAAATTAAAATTTGTCGCCTTTAATACTTCGATGAATTTTGATGAAATACTGGACTTGATTGTGTGAATTTCCTCGGCTTTGAATAATTTGTGGCCCCAAAAAAAAAACCGTGAATTCCTGAAATAAATTGTTGCCACTTTTGAATTTCTTTTGTGGTTATGAACTGCTTGATTGTTTGCGTGAATTCCTGTATTTCTGGAAACAAAAAATGAAAGATTTTAAAAAAAATTTGTTTCCATTTTTCAATTCTTGCCCAACATGATTTCTGCAAATTCTGGAATTAAATCTCTTCGAGATTTCATACTTGCCATGAACCAAATTTACTGCAATATCCATGTCCATTTCTGGAAATAAAAACATGATTTCTGAAAATTTATTTCTCGACAATTTTTGTTGTTTCCTGAAAGCATATCCATGCTTGATTTTTTTTTTTTTTTTTTTTTTTTTTTTTTTTACTCAGAAGCTTTTAGTTATACTGTACACACACACACCATGCACACTCGACTTGATTAAACATAACTTTGTTACTTTTGCTCCAACTGTTGTGAACTCATCTCCATGCTCACCATCCTTCTGTTTTCTGTTCTGACTCCATTCATGCATGCACTATCCTTATGTATGTAGTCTAGAATACAAGACCTAAACCATTTTGACACTGCTGAACCACTTTGTGATCTTCTCTGCTTTGTGTCTGGGAACTGGCATTTGCATGCTGCTTGAATTCATATTTGCTCCCACTGTCTTGATGTATTTGCTGTTCTTGAACACCCTTGTTTGCACTGTGTACATTTCCCATGACACTTGTACTTGAATGTTGCATGTAGCTTCAGCCATACATGTTTGCACCAGTTAGCTTGAAGTCGAGCTGCCTTGACTTGTTTAATTTGAATATCTTGCTGTGTACTTGAGTTCCACTATGCACATATGACACTGCATTGATCACCTGTATATGCCTTGTCCATTTCAGTTTGAATTTGTACCTGACTTGGTGCTCGGCCATTTTGAAATCTGAGTTGCACCATTTGATTTATGAGATTCCCTGTTTGCCAAAATAAGAGAAACTGATTTGAACTTGGCACTTGGGATTTTCCATTTCATCACTGATTTGATTATTTGCTGAAAACATGAACTTGAGCCTTGCTTTTGTGTTACTCTCGATCATGTTTAGTCTTGTGCCTGACTTTGTACTTGAGCCATCATTTTGCATTTGGTCTTTTGATCTTGTACTTGCACTTGTTACAGTCTGTTTGCACTTGTGTTGATCTGCCACCTTATTTGAGCACACCACATTGCCATGATCACCATGTTGTGTTTTGATCTGTTTGCTGAAGCACTGCCTTGTTTTTGCTGATTTCTGATGTATACCTTCTTTTCTTTTTTTTTCTTTTTTTTTATCTTGTCTTTTGATTCTGAAAAAAAAAAAAAAACCAACAGCAGTCAAACTGTACTGAGTTGAGGCTGGTCAGAATCAGTTGGTTCTGATCAGCAAACCAGTATGGTTTTGATGTGGCTGTTCAAGTCTGAAATATGATGAGAAAAACACACAGAAAGCTGAGACAAAATGAATCAATCACACAGAAAATCATTTTTGTCAAAAAATATTTGTTTTAGTTCCAGTGTACTGTGTATTTTTCTTTCTTTTGTGACAGGTTACAGGATGATGCTTTGGACAGCTAAGGTGTTCTCAACAAGAATAATCCAGCTAGAAATGAGAAGAAAAAAAAACGAAGTGCTTGTAAAAAAAAAAATTGTATGTACTGAAATTATTTGTAAAGTGATTTGTAAAGTCTTGAGTGTAAATGAATTGTAAAATAAATAATTTTATTGGAAATAAAAT
Source organism: Allium sativum (assembly GCA_030737875.1). NCBI lineage: Eukaryota > Viridiplantae > Streptophyta > Magnoliopsida > Asparagales > Amaryllidaceae > Allium > Allium sativum. The sequence continues at coordinate 12,694,390 of CM060917.1, forward strand.
TTATTTGATTTTTCTATATTCTGTGTAAATTCTGTGTTATTTTATTTTCCAATAATACTAGATATTCCACAATCAAACACTCCAGTAACAAAAATCTATTTGTTATCATCAAACAAAAATATTAGTATCAACACATTCGACTGTTTTGATTATTTTCCGTTAAATTTAAAATATAAATGAATATATTTTAAATTCAAACGCACATTTCAATTTACCACGGCTACAAACGGACTCCAAAAATTCCAGAAAAATAAATCTGGCTATGTTTTGATGATACGGTCCTAAGAAAACTAATTTCCTCGAACTTGGAGACCGTTTGAAAAACGGTCATTTTCCAGTTGATTAAATTCAAACTGAATTGACCAAACACGTTTAAATCCGCCACGCTCACATATTAATTCCAAAAATTATGAAAATTGGAATCTAACAATAATTTGACATTCCGGATCCAACAAAAGTGGTCTTGTCGAAAATGGAGGTCGTTTGCAAAATATTTATTTTTAAGGGCTATGTATTATATAAATTCCATAGCGACTATTCTAAATTTTCAACCGGACATAACTTTTTATTCCCGTTATGAAATTTGTATTTTTCGGATTCGTTGGAAAAAAATTTCAAACGGATTCAAATATTTCAGGTTTCACTAAAATCCGGTTTATTTTGAATTCTATACATTCATTTGAAATTTGAAATCGAATTTTCAAACTATCGCGCCATTTTCAATTCCTTTTATAATTAAAATAAAAATTTATACTATAACTTCAATTTAAATAAATTTATACGTTCTAATTCTATTCAAAATAAATTTCTAGTCAATATTATTTAAAATAAATCATTTTAAATATTCAAAATTCATTAAAATAGCCAAGATAAAAAAATTAAATTGGTTCCGATTTTCCGGGTTGTTACAGTCTAGGCTCCATACCATGACACCACTTCTAGCTAGAATGAAACGTCATGCAGTCCCTGCATCACTGATCCCGTTTTAGACTCATACCAAGGTGTGAGGCTCGCGAATTAACGCTATACACAAAGCTATGCTAATTAAAGTCGAGCTTTGATCATTTACCACAAGACTCTGCTTTTCAAAAAAAGCCTAGATCATTTGCATCTTAGCATGTCACATTGACAATTCATGCCATACAACTGATGTCTATCAATATATAACCTCTAAGCTCGTATGTCTCAGAGAAGGGTGTTAAGCAAGAGAATAAATTCTCCGCCACCAAACAGATATATATTTAATAGAAATCAATTAACACGGAATGAAATCCAATGTCAGACACACATGCATTTACAAGTCTGTTCTGCGTTTGAACGAAACCGGAGGCACCTTATTCCTCGTCCCATATGTCCAATATAGGAGAGAGGTCCTCGCATATCCGGTCGATCTCCAAGTATGTTTGGATGATCACCACATATTACATTGTCATGGGTGTACAGCCCAATCAAGTCATCAGTAATCATCCAAACGACGTGAAGATCTTCGGTCTTCAACCATCCTCTTCATCGTCAACTTTTAGTCGTTGTCGTATCAGTTGTTCAGAATGGGTTAAACCCGCTTTTTACGAATAACTAACATATCTTATAATCAATAATCAAGCGTTATAAAAACACATCATACGCCTCATTCCAATTCAGAACATTCTTTTATTTAAATATTCACATCTTGTGGGCAAGGTTCCCATTAATTTTATCAAAGATAAGTTCTTTTAAACTTATTCTTTAATCTTCCTTTGGCTATCAATTTCAAAAGATTTTATTTTACCTTTCCATAATTCTAATTTAAGGTTTATAAAACTAGTCGGGATTAATGAGCCTTACCGAAGTAATCATTTATTTTATTACCCCGATCCCAACCTCTTCATCCCAAGGAGCAAAACTGGTAGTGCTCCATATCTAACACCCACAGTGTTATCGTTAAATTTAATTACCATTTCATGTTCAAATCTAATTGAAGATTTAACTATCGCTTGGATTAAAACTAGTGGTACTTCATTCTCGATCATTTCTCAAATTCGGTAAATTTAATTATCACATTCTCATTCCAATATAATTAAAGATTCGTTAAAACTTCAACTTGGTTTTAAACTCAAGAATCATTACTTTATGATTATTCAACTTTAAGAAATTAATCTTGTCTTTAATTGGGTTAAAGAACTAATGTTATTAAAAACACAGTTCACAATAAAACCAAATCAACTTCCATTAAATATGGAATCTTCGCGGAAAACGGATCAATATATAATTGATATAAATTTCCGTATTAGACTAGTAATATAAATGGAATAACAGAAAAGCCTTTTAAATTCAATATATAGTAACGGTCTTCCTTTACAAAAGCTCATCTCGATTATTACCAAATCGAATTCCATTCAATTCCAATTTACATATTAAATTAGAAAACTTTACTTTGGAAAATTTTCCATTAAATCTTAATAAAAGATTATAAATTCCAAATCCTAACTTTACCGTTAATTGGGTTAAAGAAAAAGTGTTATTTAAAACATTGTTCACGATAAACCCAAAATCAACTTTCATTTCAATTCCAATTAAATTAATTGATTGGTAAACTTCTCTAAATCTTAATTAAAAGATTTATTCTATTCTGAACTGGGTTTAATAATAGTGTTAATGAAGACACCATTCACGACAAAACCAAAATCCTATTTGATATTAAATACAAGGTTCTGAATAGAAATTATATCGACTTATATTCAATACCAAATTCTAAAATCAACGGATATCATATTGGGAATAACGATATCTATATCTTCCAAATTTCTCAACAATATCTATATAATCACGAAATCCAATATCGAAATATTCCAAAGATTAATTCCATTTAAATCCTTTCCTATTCATACGTTGGAAAATTTTGGTTATATTAAAACCATTATAATTTCTTTCAGTTCTTTAATAAAGTTGATAAACAACTTATTCTGATAAAATATCTCTTATCTTGACAAATATGGGGTTTTCCATCCAAAATCATTTCAAATCTTTTATTAAGATTTTACATAATTTATTCATATTTTTAATAATTTTATTAAGGCCCTTTCTGTCAATTTCTGTATACGGTCATCAAACTGCTTTTACAGCGACCTTTTTCAAATCTGATTTGGACATATTTTTAAATCTAACTGTTAGATTACAAATCCCTTATTATCATTCGAAAGCTCTTTTCGATATGAACCCAATGACTCCGGTTTTAGGAGAATCTGATGGTCGGATCTCCCGTTATGTCAATTCAAAGTCAATGGTCGAAATTCGCGAACGGTCGTTGCGCTGCGCGTTCTATTCAGGCCATTTAAATATATACAAAATATTTCATTGATTTCCATTTGAAACGTATTTTATAAATCGTTTATAAATTCATTTTAAAACGATATCAACTTCGATTTCAATTTTAAATCAAAATTGAATATTCCATATACTTATAATATTAAAATGATAATATTTGCGAAATATCAGAATTTGAAATCAAATCTTTTTTATATTCATTATAAAATGAATACAATCGACAGAAATTTCCGTTCGAGTTAAAATGGCATACATCTACTTAACTCGGCTTCATATGTTTCAACATTTTGGTGTCCATCCAAAATCAGACATCAAAATCATATTTTTATTTTTTTACTGAATATTATTTTAAAATATTCGTTTATATTCTGAATTGGAATCAGGCTCAATCAATTACCATATAATTTTATTTATATGGATTCCATACATCGCGTGTATTCAAAAATAGTGATGAGAAACTATTAAACATTCCATTCACAACCAGAGTGCAATTTACAACTATGTAAGCATTAAATAATTAAATAACGCTTATAACAGTCTGTCAATCAATCAGTTGACATATACTTAAATCCAAGCCAGATGTGAATTAATTATCATCCCCAGACCCGTATGGTGTTTTCAAACATCAACAAATAATTGGGCGATGTGTAAAATTATCGTCCCAATACCCGTGTGGGGTCTACATCACAATCCATGTGAATTTATTTATTATTTATAAATATTTATAATCACAGTTTAATAATGATAACATTAAACTGTAAACAATCATTAACCACCAAACAGACATTGCAGTCACAGGAAAACAATATATATGCAGTTATAAAAATAAATAACTGTACAAATAAATTCGGTGAGAGGGTTCTCACTTTGATTTCCACTCCACCATTCTTTAATTGGCGATGGTTTTAATAAAATTAAACGCGCATTTAATTTTATCAAAAACTTCAACAGATCTCGTTCCCATTCTGGTCAGTTCTGAAATGTAGAGTTTGTTGTTGTGATTCCAATGATACTTAAATCGTTCGACTTCGTTTCTGTTTGAACAAGTTATAGACATTAAACTTTAATCACTTTAATTTAATAATTAACTGGTCCTAATTATAATTAATATTAACTATTTACATCATCATTAGGAAAAGAAAACCGTCTTCTTCCTGATGTTGCCGATCGACAAACCCATCGCCCCCACCCCCCTGCTTCGACCTCAATTCGCACATCACCAGCACCTTCTGGTACCCGATCTAAACCCATCCCCTTGAAGCCCTCACCACCGCCTACCTCCGCCGTAAACACCACGACATTCAAACCCCTCTAGAACCCTAGAAACGTGTGCGATGCGGGTGGCTTTGGGCGTCGAATCCTCCCAAAATCGTACATGAGAATCGGTCCCAGCCGTTCACGATGTAGAGCTTCTCGAGTTTTAGAGATTTGCAGTGAACAATTTCGTGGAATATTGTATGGATTAAGAGATTTTAAAGGATCTAATTTGGAGCTCTATGGTCGTATATCTCCAAGTGGCGGCTGCGTAGTTTAGAATAGGATTAGTGTTCTGAAAAATAAGGGTATTTATATATAATTTAATAATATTTTATTCTAATTTTTATTTTCTAGTGAAGTTTTCGTCCGATCTCCAAATTAATCCCAAGGACTGTCGCCCCTAGCTAAATACCTCCATTCCGGACACAGTTGGATATGTTTCATAAGCCATTTCTACTGTTTTGATCAATTTTCATCAAAATTAAAATATAAGTTAATATTACGTTCAACATTGAATTCCAACATACATCATACTAACTCCCAAAATTATGAGTTTCGAAATCTCGCTATGTTTTGATGATATAGTCCAAACAAAATTAATTTCGCCGAATTTGGAGACCGTTGGAAAAATGGCCTTTTTAACTGGCTTATTAAATTCAAACTAGAATTGTAAACACGTTTAAATTTACTACGCTCACATATTAATTCCAAATGATTTGAAATTTTAAATCTAACAATAATATGACGTTACGGATTCAACAAAAGTAGTTTCGTCGAAAACGGAGGTCGTTTGCACAATGGCTATTTTTAAGGGCTATATATATTTAAATTTAAATAAATTTCATAACGACTATTCTAAATTTTAATATGGACATAACTTACAGTTTATAAAGTGAAATCTCAGTTGCTTGCATTCGTTAGAAAGATATAGGTAAATAGATTCTAATGTTTCTTGTTTCATCAAATTCTGACTTATAATGAATTCAGTATACTCGATTAAAATTCAAAACCAAATTTTAAAACTACCATACCATTTCGAGTTCGTTTTAATTAAATCTAAAAATTTATACGTTATAACTTCGATTTATATAAATTTTAAATCGTTAACTATCAGAACAAATCATTTTAAATTCTTAAAATCCATTAAATTGATTAAAACATAAAATTTTAAATTGGTTCCAAAATCTGGGTTGTTACAACTTCTTTCTTTTCTTTCTTTCATGAGAAATTAACTATATTGTAATCTGAAAGTATAAGCAATAGATTATAAAATGGACATAGGTTTGTGCATTTGAAGGCTGATTGTCAAAAGAACTACTTTTCGACGTCAACAACCTTATATCCACTATTATTACAAAAGGTTTATCTCAAAAGCACCAATTTAAAATAGTGTGTTGCTGAAGGCATACATAAACGCCTTTTATAATATCAACCCCAAAATATTACTACTTAGAAAAACTTTCACTATTTAATACTACAATCCCATTTATAGGCTACCAATATTACGGTTTACTCATTTTATTACTTAACATCAATTTGGAAATCCAAATCCTTAAAGAAGTCTTAGTCCCAAATAAGGAGATGAGAAATTCATTCCAACTCAACTAGACAAGCACCGAGTCATAGTGCAGTAAGACACTTTGCAATTACTTACATTCCAATAGCTCTCCTTCATATAGTATTTCTAAATATTATTGTCCGTATTTTAAATTCAAATTTTGAATTCTGTGTTAATTTTCATATATGCACTGAGATAAATTTTAATTGGTACTTAATTATTAATTCATGTTAGGTTTTGATTAGAAATCAAGTTAATTTTTGTTTATAAAACTTAGGGATGAAGTACTGGGGACATTGACAGTTTGTGGAGAGGGGCTTAGGAATGGAGTTCAACGGATTTCGATAAGCGGATATTTACAAAAACTCAGCGTGGTATTTGAAAGTAGGTAACTTCATTAAATTTTATTAAAAAATCATGAGCGTTAGGAAGTGGGTTTATAGGTGCTTTTAGCTATACTCTATTAAAATATACATTTTGAGCAATGCTTGGAAAGATTATATGATCCGCTCACTAACACAATTTTCCTTAATGATTATTTTAATTGTTGAAAAAATGGAATGGAACAACAAATATAAAAACATCCAAACATAACAAAATTAATGGATCATCATAAAACGCATTTGATAACTTAGATAAGTTATCGAACAAGATTTTGACAAATGGTGGTTTTAGAAGTTGTAATTTGATCAAGTTCAGATATATAATTATAATGCTTAATTTACTTTTATGATAATTATGATTTATTATTGGTTAAATGATTTATTGAATGGGATGATTTGGCTTAAGTCCCTATTATGTCTTAAAATACACCAAACGTCATTGCTAAAACAAGTATGTAAATTTCAACCTTAAAATTAAGAAGCCGAAAAATTGCAATAAATTCACTTAACAATTACAGACATTTATGCAATTATATCCAAAAATTGCAGACATTCCCACAATTATTAAACGGAATTTTTTATAGAGATTTCTACTATTAAATACAAAAAAAAACTACGGAAATTCCTATAATTATTTGAAAAAATGCTGATATTGGCAAAGTTATTCATCAAAAAATTACGGAAATTTCTGCAATTATTCATCAAAAAATGCAATAATATATACAATTATTAACAGAGTAATTACATAATTTATGATATTTTTTGATATAACTGCATAATTATATGTAATTCTTCACTAAATAATTGCATAATTAAACGTAATTATTCGGTAATTAAATCCTATGGACCTAATTTACAATCGTTTTTTGGGAATGAGTTTTGATCTATTAAGTTTGATTTTACAGATCTAAGCCTAATATTCCCTTATTAAATTATAAACTGTAATATTATGACCAATAATAAATAGTTACTAATATAAATTGATAACTTTTAATCGCTAAACTATAAGTTATAATTAAAAATTAATTAAACTATAAATTTTAGTATATAACAAATTATTCATATCTTATGGTCAGTTGTTAAAAATAAGAATTAGTTAGTGTCAAATTTATAATCAATTAGTAGTTAATAAATGATAATCAATATAATAAAATAATTAATTAATAGGTAAACATTAATACTAAATATTCCATAATTATTGACTAATAATTAATTATTTAGTTTATGTCCTTTATATAAAACAAAACATGTATAGATGAAAATAGAACAGAAATTTCAATACAAATTTTTTTTAGCACTTCAAAAAGTAAAAAACAGGAGGGGGGAGACGCAAAATGACATTATGCATAAAAGCCTACTAAAAGAAGTAACATCGATCAAACCTAGCGCTTTCTGAGGTTGCATACTACATGTGCAAACAATACACCACTCAATTTTTCCTTTGTCTGTTTTCTATTTTATTTTTGATTATTTATGTGCCAGTGATTGAATTAGAAATAAAAAAAAAGAATTATTTAGAGGAGAAATTACATAACATTCAACATATGACATGCACTTACAATTTCTATCTACTTAGACATTACGTTTGTCATTAAATAATACAATGTCTATCATTTCAACGGTCTACTAACGATCATAGACAAAACCACTATGGAAAAACCGCCTAATCTTACATCAGACGTTGAGATTTCTTGTCACTTGACCAATGCAGCCAGATGTCTGGAAAACAACTACAGAATCACTTCGTATTTATTAAAATAGTTCAACACCCGGTCGCATACAATAGTTGTTTCCAAAGGAGTGATGAATATCATTATTCATATTGTTATACTTTTCAAAGTCTACATAAGAATACCAACAAAATTAATAACTAAGGCTCGGATGAACTTTGCATAATTCAAACTGCTTAAGCCAAAAACAACATGAACATTGATTTGAGACGAAAGCACCAGTCTTCGTAGACAATCCAGATACAATATACGCAGATCCAGTAACAAATAAGTAAAATTAGAAGAAGAAAAAAGAGATATAGAAGATACATATTTAAAGTGGTTTCGCCGTTAACCAAGACTACGTCCATTTTATAAGTTTGCTTTATTATCCTTTTGTCAATTACAATTTTCTTAAAGGGAAATCACAAGCACAATAGCTGATTAGAGTAGACCAGAATAGCTCTTATGTGAAGTTGTATGGTAGGAGAGAGTTGAACATAGATTTGAGCAATGTAATGCCAAGAAGAACCTAAATCCTTTTCATGTTCGAAGTAGTCTTATATTTATAAGAGTTCGTAGATGAATTGGGCTAAACCATTGCACCAGAGGGCTTGCAATGGAGACAAGGCACAATAGAAGTCTCTGGGTGATTGGACACAATTTGATTGATCGATACTGATCCATACGATATGGATCTATACTGATCCATATCCTCAGGAAGTTAAACAATGAAGTTTGTTATATTGGCCTTCTTAATTTCTTATTACTCCCTAGCAAATTTTTGTAGTGTTTGGATTTCGTTCGATAGGACTTTATACTTGAGTTGTATTGAACTGCTTTTTTGTTTGGATTGTCCATTAATAACTTGAGCTAAAGACGTCGAAATGCAAGAAAATTTAGAGGGTAGGGCTAACGGAGTTATCAGAATCACAATGGTGTGTCTCGTGATGGGTTATAGCCATTATCTATGGGTCGGCACTGATCCATAATGGCATGGATCAATATATATCCATGTACTTGGCCTATTTTAGGGTGATTTCCTAGAGTTCCATTCTTGTCCTCTTTTAAGAATTTTGGTCAAGTTTTTAAGTGATTCTGACTTTGTCTCGACATTTTGATTCCTTATAACTTCTGTTTAAGTAAAAATAAGATTAATATTTGCCCTGCAAAGTTCTTTTTGTTAAAAACAAAATGTACTATGTAATAGATCATCTTCATAGTTCCTAACTTAAGATGTTTGATTAACCATCTATAATAGTTTCTAAGAAGCCGCATCTGACTTGTTAGTTAGTCGCTTGTGTTTTTGAGTCGGGTGTCCATGATTGTTGATAACTTTAGAATCTTGCTTCAAATTTCACATGTTGTATTTGAATGGAGTGTAGATGGTGTTCGGAAAGTTTGGAGTCCATCTGGTCAATATATATGAGTCGGTACAGATTCCTAGGGTATGGATCGATACTGATCCATTTACCTATAAATTTTTCGAAGTTTTCGCTCTATTTATTTGCTAATCCGACCCATTCTCTTTATTTTCTCATTTTCACCTTCAAATTGAATAAACACCTCGAAAACCCTAGCAATCAATCTATCATTTTTTTTCTACCCTTAATCATCTTCTTATACCGCCAGCCATCGCCGCCATCGCCTGGAAGCCTCGTCGATACCCTGCTTGAGTCATAGCTCGAATTGTCTCTGCCTTGACCGAGAATTGAACCATAGTACCAAAACCATAGCTTGTTATCAACCTTACATCTTCTCCAAACCCTAGCCATCCTTGCTCGTTCTCCACCATCCTTGCTCGCTTCCATCTGAGTCACACAACTCGAATTCTTGTTGATTGATTTGAAGACTTAGAATCTTATATCCCCTTGTTATTCTCACATTTAAAGTTCAGAATATGCTGTGGATTTGGAGACATGTTATGTTTATGGGTTAGGCTTGAGATTGTGGGGTTTTACAATTTTCAAACTTAGTTGGATCTTGTCCGAAATTGAAATGATCAAATTAGAACTCAAATTAATGTCCATATATTTGAAATTGAACTTGGTTTTCTTCCGCTCGAGTACATATTACTTTCATGGACGTATAGAACACAAGGATATTAAACTTAAATCCATTTACTGAATGAAACTGACCTCGAACTTGCCATAAGTGCATAAATGCACACATATGACCTTCATAACCAAGGACAAATACTTGAATTTTGAATTGGCATTTGATCAAACATGCATAGCTTTCCAGAATAGGAAAGATTTTTGAACCATTCAAACTCGACTATTTTTCGTAGATTTGAACAAGTCTAAATCATTGAACCAAGCATGACTAAGTTTGAGTACACTAGCAGATTCGTCACTGCTTTGCATTGAATTTGCATGTCTAAAGGTCCTGAAAAGAAAAGCTTTTCATGCCACCTTAGGCAACGGATCCGTTATCGATTTTTCAATCGATAATGCGTAAGATTTGATGAGAGAGAAGGAGAAGATACAAATTGTTTTTCCAGTACAAGTGTATTATCTATATGAGATGGTCTTCTTTAAGAGCTCGGGGCTCATTGGACTTCACTTACTTCGATAGCGCAATGCACCCACCCCAATCAGCATTGGAATTCAGTTGGCCAACACATGTCAACTTCCTTTAAATTTTAATCATTTTTTCGTTTTGGTGAACATATAGGAGAAAAAATATACTTAATTGCCTTAAACACATGTCTTATTCGGTGGAATGACTTAGACTTTTGCTACGGCTCAAGTCCGGTGATGAAAGTTCTTTTCACTTTGAAGCGAAGTCATCCACCTTTATGCATTAGTCTTCTTCCCTAGTTCGGACTCCAGCTCGTTCTCGCTTATTATCTGACTCAACAAGCTTTAATTCTGGCAAGTCCAATTGTTGTCTTATCACGCCCTCCTTTAAGGGCCATTCCTAATCAGCTGGAAAGATGCTCTACCATAGTTGCTGCGAAGAAGCTCAGGGACATTTGCTTACAGTTTGTGATCCTAAAGGGAAATACTTAACTGCCATCGAGGAATGAATTTGTTGACAGGCTGATGTCTAGTCACTGATTCATGTGTTCTAACGGGGAGTTGCCTCCCTTTAACCTCTTTTTACGAATGATACTTCAGGGATGGGCATCTCTCCTTTTCAGATACATCCCAACATTATGCCATCTTCACTTGCCATTAGATCCTTTTTATACGGAGATTCAAACATCTATCGTCCTTTGATGAGCTGAGATACTTTTATTATTTAAGAAAAGACAAGAGTGCCTCCTCATTCATTTTTGCTAAGGCTCAATGAAACTACAAGCTTATGTTAAGCCTCCATAGCAAACTGTCGACATTCAAGAATCAGTTTTTCTTCATCCGGTATCCAAAAGAAGTTCAATCGACTGTGGAAAACTGGAGGTAAGCGCTTAAATTTTGGTTTTTATTTAAGTGGAGAACTTGGGTTTCTGATCGAGTGTTGTGTTTTTTGCAGCCTTGCCTACACCGTATAGAATGCATAAGGCTACCCTCAACATCCTAAAAGTAGTTTTGGCGAAGGAGAAGGAGAGATGCATTCTCATGACGGACGAAATTATTCATAAATATGGATGTAAGAATCCTAAGAGATCAATGGTGCCACATGAAGTCTCAACTCCCATTGTTGTAGAGTTAAGACTCGCTCTATCTCCACGTCCTATGGCTCAGAGCGGAGCATTCTAACAGGGGAAGAGATCTTATTAGAGGAGTCGCATGGAGATACTCAAATAGAGGATCAGACACATCAGGACCAAGCGAGCGAATTAGAATGACTCTGATCCCATAAGAGGAACATGAGGATATAGTCTATAAGAAGGCAAAGTCATAGTTTCTCCAGGAATAGAAAAAGAAAATTTGTTGAAGAGGAAAAATTGTTCTTAATTAATAGGAAGGCGAGCTAGGAGAGGACTACACTTAGTCTTTAGAGAGGACATCAGGATAAGTCCAGCTCATCGAGAGCTATAGATTCATGAAGGTATAACAGTTAAAGCCCCAACTACCATCAATCGATCTATGAGTCTGGTTCCTAAAAGAAAAGGTGTTTCCATTAAATCCGAGGACTTAAGCGGTTTTTGAGCCATTCCAAAGGAGATTCTTGGAGAGCCATCCATTTTTATAGATTCATATTCTGATTTCCCCCCTAAGAAGATTACTCCAAAAGGCACTAAGACACCGACTTTAATAACAAGGAGATGTGATTTATAGGGTTATTAAGGTGTAGATAAGACTCCCACACACAATTATAACCACAAGTACTTTCACATACATCCTTCCTTTCACTGAATCCCATTTCAAAAATTGGTTTATTCTCTTTTTCAGATAGCACCATGAGTCACATATATTTTGAGAGTTTTGGCCATACATCACGGGATGACAACTCACTTAGACGATCTCTCACAGAGGAGAAAAAGAGAATGAGGGATAACAAGGACAAAGGAGAGAAAGGGGGAGATAGGGAATAGGAGGGAAGAACAAAAAGGGAAAAAGAACTCGAGGGAAAAAAATTACTTCTGACATTGAGGAGACTCCAAAAGGCAGAGGACAAAACATGATCTCTTCAAGTGCCATACTTCTTCAAAAACCCATGCCACTTCTGGCACGGAGGTCTGTGTCTCTACCGGTTCATTAGTTCCAACATCCAGTGTTTTCGTTGCTAAAGTCATTTCTACCCCCTAACATTTATCAACTTCTAAAAAGGAAACTCATCTAGTTGCTAGCTAGCCCTGCAACCCTCTGTAAGAACTTGCCACGATGGTTCTTCATAGAGGTCAATTTTGACTACGATCTCAACTTGCCTGATACGAAGACCATCTTGAAAAATATTGAGGCATAGAAGAAGGATGTAGATTAATTAGAGGGGTAATAGAGAATGTGCAAAGAGCTTGCCGACACAAACAAAACCAATTGCATTAAGATTTTGGCCCATGATCGCAAGAGAGAAAAGTTCCTTGAGGCGATGAAGGAGTGTGATGTTGAGACTGAACAGTTGAAGAAGGATACAGATGTAGCTCCAAAAGCCAAGAAGAACATTGATGCGAGAGCTCGAGGGTTGACCGATGTTGGAAAGGAACTAGAAGGCTTCTATGAGGTCCAACTTAAGAAAACTCATGGCTATGAGCAAGCAGCTAAAAGTAGTCTTGAAGTTGGTAAGGTAATTACACAAGCCCAAACACAAAGTATCATTGAAAAAAGTCAAACAATTTTTGCACAAAATGAGATATTGTTTCGCTTTAAGAGTGAATTCTATAGTTGGAGGGAGAGAAAAATCAGCTTGTTATTGAAAAGTCCAATCTCTAGAAGGCTTACGATGAAAAAATGGATCCTGATGCTACAATGTTCAACTTCTATGCTTTGACAGTGTTAACGCCAAAATTGACACTAACGTCTGATTTTAGTGAAAGTACCACTCCTCTTATGGGAAATAACACAAATAATGTAAAATGAAATGAATAAGGAAACAAATTGCAAGTAGAGAAAGAAGACACAAGATTTATAGTGGCTCAATCGTTGTTAAGGCCTGCATCCACTTTGAATATATTTATTACTTTGCTTGACATGCCAGATAAAGTGCTTTTTAGTACAATGATTAATTATCTCCAATGTAAGCATGCAAGTGTTACAAGTACCACCAATTATCAGAGTAGATCACGATAATTGGTTTAGATGAAGTGTACTTTCTATCCTTGGAGTTTGAAGACGATTGAGGATGTATTTGGCAAAGCTCCGGCAGGTACAGATCAGATCCTTTCATTGTAGGAGATGGTGTACTATCTATAGGAGTTCGGAAAGGAATTGAGTTGAGCCGCTTCATTGGAGACCCTCAAAGAGCAACATAAGCCCGCACACCAAGCCACAATGTCATATGACTTAGTGCTATGGACTTGTGTCAGTCCACAGACTTAGGCTAAATCATGATTTTGATTCCACCACTTGCTTTTCTATGTTATTTTGGTCTTCTCTGCAAAGTACGGCCTGGTTTGGTCTATGTCTGCTCGTACTTGTAGGTTCATCACTTCAACATGCACGACTAGTTCAATACATCGAGTTGTAGTAGCTAGGTACGTCCAATTTACTTGAATCTTCGTAGGCAAGCTATAAAGGTGATGAGAGTCGCGATGGAACAGACCTCGAGGTGCCATAGTGCATTTCCATGGACGGATGTTAATCCATAGGAAATGGACCGGTGTCGGTCCACATACTTAGTGTATTTTTACACTAATTTTCTTGTACCTCCTTTTCTTGTTGCTTAGTGTTTGTTTGTGAAGTTTGAGCTGGATCCGGGATCGTATCGTCTCTATTTCTTGCGAATTTTTCTTCGGATTTAAAACCGGGTAACAAACAACTACGACCAAAGGGAGTATGTGCTTTTTAGGAGGGAAGTTCGTTTGGACGCTTGCTAAGGTTTGGGAGGAAGTCATAGGGCGGGTCGTCGAACTGGATTCACTGAAGGGGAGATAATCAAGCACTATTAGATGAGGAGTCAAAAGTCGCACTCGATAAGGGTAAAGAGGAGATCAGGCTTAAAAGGAAGCATCACGCCTTGATAGAAGCGAGTACTTCAAAGCAAACTTCCACTAGTCGCATTGCCCATGCCATTTGAAAGTCAGTAGGAAGTTGCTCATGTTTCTGAAGGCGTTATTTTGTCCTTTGTTGCCCCGGTTGCTTCTTTGACATCGGTGCGATGGAGACTAACGATTTTAAAGTGGTACTGAAAATCTCATGGTAGATAATCCTCTCTTTGCTCCCAAGCTTGAGGACCTTTTGTTCTCCCCTGAAGAGGTTGATGATTAAGTCGTTCACTTTTCTCGTGTTGTAGATTCTAATATCCCGTATTAATTCCTCCAGATGGCACAGAAACTGTAATTATATTTACCACCGTATCTATTACAGTTTTTTACCCCAGTCAAGTCTTTTCTTCTCAGCCTGGTCCGAACTTGGAGCAGATTGTTGGTTTTTTTGAGAGGAGAAGGAACAAGTATCGAAGAGAGAGAGTCAATCACCGAGGAAAAGCCGGTGGAGGGAAAGAGGAAAAGAAAACCGGAAAGGAGCCTAATTAAACAAAGAGCACATCCAAAAGTCTCAAGCGCAAGACTCACCAATAATCCACCAGTAAACTAACGAGCCCAAGATAACTAGCGCAGCTAGACATAATACTACTATTTCAATTAGCATTTCCTTTCCTGTTGGAGAGTCTAGTAGGCCTCGGAAGCTGATCATCAAGCCTAATTCTAGTTCTAACAGGGATGGCAAGAAAAAATTATACGCCATGATGGATCAGGATTAGGATCATAATGGTGTGCACGGGTACCGATCATAGAACATGAATCGGTATTGATTCATGTACTTAGCATATTTTAAGTTGTTTTTTGGGTTTCATTTTGTCCTCTTTTGAGCATCTTGACCAAATTTCGAGTGACTCTAACTTTGTTTCGACGTTCTGAATCCTTCTAACTTGTACCCAGATAAAAACCAAGCTGCACAAACAATATATGCCCTGAAAACAATGAAAATTTGGGCAGTCGAAAGCAAGAATGCATTGACATATAAAGTACTAATTTATCCACAACCAACCTGCATAAAGGGTGCAAATCAACAGCACGGTCATGCAAACCAATCATTATTAGTTAACACCCATCAGACTAATCAGGTGAAACATACAGTACCGATATTCTAGAAAAATGCTTCAGGCATGTTTTGGACGTTCTTCCTCCCAACCAACCAAGAAGATCACACGAATATTCAGCGCATTATTCTAAAAACCAGAGAAATGAACGGTGGTGTAACCTTCATAATCAACCTCTCTCCCTCTCTCCCTCTCTCAGCAAACAAAATCTCTATGAGACATTTGGCTGAAGACTTGTACATTTCATATTGTGAAGTGTAAAACACGTGATATACTTATAAAAAAATGTTGTTACACTTGATTTGAAGAACTCAGATTTAAATTTATATACGATATTACTAAATTTTTTATAAGTTTTATTTTAATTGTATCGTTTGTTATATTTCATGGATTGAAATTGCAAAATGATAGATAAAAGTTTCAGTTCCACTAATACTAAGAATATACGTTTACTGCAATGTAAGGGAAATTATGATCCACTTAAAGAACATTCCATGATTGCTACTTTTGAAAGATGGATATAATTTGCAAGTGATATAACATAAATAAACGCAACAAAGTCAATGGATTATTTGTAAAAATGCATAAATAGTAACCTGTAACCATTTTTGGATGTTGGAAACTTTTAGGTATGTTCTCAAACAAGATTCCATTGAACAATGTCCCGCCCAAGTTATGTTTTTGACCGCTTTAAACATTAGAGACAAGTTTCGATATGATGTTATATTGTTTATTTCATTATTTCTATAATTTATTTTTGGTTAAATGCTTAATTGAATTAGAATGTAAACTAATCACTAATAAATTATAACCAATAATGGGGAAGTACTAATTAATAATGAATATAACTAGATTAATAAATTATAAAGAATAATTAATAGTCCATGAACTATAACAAAATAGTTTATGACTAACATTTTATGTTTCACAACTAATGTTTCACAAATAAGCAGCTGACAAAAGTTTATTAACAGTTAACAATACAACAACTAAATCATGAATCTCAAACAAAGTTGGGTTGGCTAGAAATGGAACCAAAAAAAAAAAAACAGATTGTAATAGTGATAACAATAGATTTAAAGTTGAAAGCATAAATAAAGATAAAATATAAATAAATAATAATAGTACTAGTAATGTTGCTGATAATAATAATAATACTAGTAGCAATAGATAATAAAGACTAGCACCACGCCTTATTCCCCTAATACACTTGCCCTATCATCGAAAACTAAAATCACTTTCCTTAAACTACCGAAAAGCTCAAAGTTCTGGTACATGGATCGCTAACTTTGATGTACTCTAGTTCGACATCAGTTCTTCATCATTAACAGTTAACAATAACCAATAATATTAATCATTAAAAATTATGAAATACTAATTAATTTTCATGGAATATCATACCAGTACATCCCTGTCCACTGTCTTATGCGAGCAATTTCATGTCAACTAGTACATGGACCATCATACCAGTAAATCGTCGTTTTACAAGCAGCCACAATGAAAAGATTTAAATTCAGCTTTCAGCTCATTACGCTAACAGTGAAAAAAATGAAAGCGATATTTACATGAACCCTTCCTACATTGCAAAACTACATAAGAGACGTAAAACAACGATATTTACCCAGTATATCCCACTAGTAATTGCCTAGATCAGATTGTACCAACCAATAATCATACTTCACCCAGATTGTTATCCAAGTATTCAATTAACCATTTTGTTAGATTTTTTTTTTTTTAATAGAAATTACTGATTATCTTCATTGCTTTCACTTAACATCCTGACATCTTCTTACCAAATGTCAGTCAATTAAACTCTATCAGGATCTCTGATCGACGAGATACCCTCTATCTTCTGAACTAGAGCCGCTTCAAACATAAGCAACCGTCATCACAATCTCTTTGAGAAGTTTGCCCAAATACGATAGAAACACTTTGCACCTTACATTTTTAAAGGGTGTAAAACGCTTGGCAAGTTAAAAAAAATATTGTTAGGCCTGATTTGAAGAATTTGGATTTAAATTTGTTTTTATATTATTGATTTTTGATAATGATGAGTTTTATTGTTACATTATTATTTATTATATCTTATGGATTAGAGCTACAATATGACCACTTAAATTCCATATTTACAAATATTATAAGAAGTAATGACCTCAAACAAGAGGCGATTTAAATCGTACATTTTCAGTGATGTTAGGAAACTTCTTATTATCCACCTATAGAGGCAAAATTCCTTTTCCAACAATTCTGCTATTCTTGAAAAATGGATATAATTTGCAAAGGAGGAAAAAATGAATGAACTTAACAAAGTCGATGAATTATTTGTAAAGTACATGAACAGTAATTTGTAGGCAACCATATTTTTACGCTGCAGCAGATCCGAGCAAAGATTTAAAAATAAAAAAAAATAAAACACAATTTTTACGTATGTTCTCAAACAAGATTTTAACAAGTGACGATTCGCTGATTTTGTGTTTTTGAACACCTTAAACACTAGGGTGGTGGTTGGATGTAAAGGTGCACTGTTTATCTTATTGTTTTATAATTAATTGTTAATAAATAAGAGTCAGGGAAAATTAGTTAAAAGCATAAAATCCTTCTAGACTCCCGCTCAAGCCAAGCTTAGGCGCTATGTTATTCTCACCATCTAAATATTTGTCTATTATGCCTAATATTTACTATTCTGTCTATGTAAGTATTGTTGTATTATCTAACATATAATGGTTTTATAGACACCATATATACATCAATTTAGACTTGACGCATCTTATAAGCATCAAAATGTTTGTTTCATTAATTCTATCTTCATGGTTGTTTCGAAACCCCATCAGATAATCTATGATACAAGATTGTGAATTGGTTAATACTAAAATTTCATCCCAGATACATGTGCCTAGTTCTAATTAATCATCATTTACTTCCCACATAAGCGAAAAATCCATAATTCATGTCTAATGTCTAACATCCACCTAGCGATTTTCACAACCTCGGTTTAAAGGAAAGCCTGGGTCTAGCATTCAGTCCAAAGAGCACAAATTTTAAATTTTAATCTGAAAGACAATAAGTGATATATTATTATAGCATCAGATAAAACAGATTTCATATTAACTAAGAAAATGAATGCTATATGAACTTAGTTTTATAGATGTATAATGTTATATGAGCTTAGCATTATTCGTGTTTATGACATATTAATTTGCTATTTCTTTAGCAGCAAAAATGAAAGCTAATTTTAGTTCATCTAGTATAGTTCATCTGATGCTAGTTTAATTCACCATTCCATTTATCTGATGCTAGTTTAACATAACATTCCGATTCTATATTAATATGACATTCATTGTCCATTAGACTAAATTTTAAAACTTATGAACTTAATTCAAAAATATGCATAAAGCGTTTCATTCTCGGTACTTTCTTTTAAAAAACATTTAGTGATAATTTATAATTAATAGGTTGCAATAGATAATAAATAATAATTGATAAATATAATTAGTAGTTAATAGTTAATCAAATTAATAAAATATATTAAAATTTATTTGATTATGTTTTAAAATTGGCTTATTTAACATTATTGTCCAATATTTTTTTAATAACACATGAGTTCATTATATTTACGCATGTTTATTGATGTACTGAGTTACACAAATATAGTTATATGAAGCATATATTACCAAAATACACTAACAACACATGTAATGATTTTTTTTCATGTGTGTGTTTTTGTATGTACATACATATACATAGCTATTAATATATATATATATATATATATATATATATATATAATAAGCTGATGGGTACATCGCTTATACACAGATTGGTATATAATTAAATATTTGTTAATATCACACAAACACACACACACACACACACACACACACACACACACATATATATATATATATATATATATATATATGTGTGTGTGTGTGTGTGTGTGTGTTTGGTTAAAAATACCAACAACAAAAATTTGCTTGATGCCTTAAAGAAATTTCAATCAAGCTCCATAAATTAACATGCTACTTAATATTATCCATATTTCTTCACTAGGTTATTAGCCTCCGTATGGCATAACACCGAAAATGTTACGGAATCTGATTTAAGTCACACCATGAATAACCGCTGATTTATATTAAACATCGACCGAAAATCACAGCATGGTTTATCTATTGCAGAATATTGAGTTGGCTTTACAAGTGATGATTTCCAGAACAGCTTTTCACCATCCAAATGTACCGGAGTTCGGCAATTAACACTATATTGTAAAAGCAACCGAACAGTGAGTTGGTATTCTATTGGACGATGTCGACAACATATTTTCACCATTGCAATGTATTTAAGGCATGGCGTTTCTCAATTAGGCTTGTGGTTAACTTCGGTCATGGTTGCAATTTTGTTAGGAGAATTGGATGGTCACCCTCGTCGCTTTCCTCATTGATAAAGACACAAAAAAGCACCGAGGATTCAAGTGAAGATACACAAGTTTCAAATGAATAAGAAGAAAGCAAATCAGGTTTAACGGTTGGATGCAAGCTTTTTCTGTACAAGGTGGCATTTATTTTAATTATTTATGGTGTTCTTGAACAATGATATTAGGCAGCACATTTTTGGATGTTTTTAACAAAATGCTACAAACAAAAACAGATTTTCAAAATAAGATTTGAATTGTAGATCGTAAAATTCGAACTTTACATCGGAACGGGGTTCAAATTTTAAATTTAGATTCAAACTGGACTTGGACAAAATATTAAGGTTAGCACCAAGGTTTAAGATCTCGCTTTCAGTCTTTTGTAATTTTATGAATTTCAACCTAGTTCGTAAATTTTGAAAATTCTGATTTCAAATTATGTTTGGATCTCACTATTTTTTTTTTACATATAATTGCACATATATCTGTTCAATTATTAAAACAAAACGTATAATTTATATTTAATCCAAGAATAAGAAATAAACAGACAACGTTGATTAATTATAAATAATCATATAAAAAAGGGTATTCGTTAATTCATTTTCATTTTTTTAGTTGCATTATTTATAAATTCTTATGAATTTTTATGTTTCCTCATTTAAAATTTGAATATTCAATATTTGAAACCCAAATTAGTTCCTTTTTTAAGTTTCAGCTATAAAATTTGAAGTCTGATATATTTTTCATTGAGGCGGAGTTTCGGTTTGGTTTGGTTACGAGCCTTACCGAAACTTGAACGAAACGACTGGAATCTTGGTGTTTCGATCAAAACCAAAAACCCTAGTTTGCACATGCTATGAAATTTATGTTAATGTTTGGACTTCTACACTTAAACATTAAATTCAATTTTCTTTCTAATTGCATTTTAATTTTATTTGCAAAACAATAGAATTGGAATTGTGAATGCAAACAAGCATACTAAATATATCAGCAGAGATTGATTGATTTTTTGTAACTATGATATTAACTATGTTTGAATCAATGTAAATTGAATCGTAAAAAAAGGGAAAAGAGGGGGGGGGGGATTCAATCCAAAATGGGACTTATATCTAGAATTTTAGGATCTTCGACAACAACGTATGTAGTATGTGTGTGCATAAGTTTTGTCTAACATTTGCCTTTCAAGTTTTGGACGGTTATAGCCTATCTTATTAGATGCACTTGTTGTGTGGTTGATGTTTGGATATGTTGCCACTGGCTTGGCTAGTGGAAGCATTGTTTGGCTTAGTTTCATTATATGTCTGTTGTTTTCTCTTTACTGATGGATTAATGTGTTTCCGCCTATTGTTCTACTGGCGTAGTTTATTCAGTTTATTTGGATTATGACAATATCTTGATTGAGGTTGCCGCTGTACCCTTTTTATTTTAATTTATGAAGGGTTTGTTCTGCAAAAAAAAAAGTGTGCGTATAAACTCTTGCTATTAGGTTCTGGGAATTTTTGTTTTATTTTTGTTGTAAGTCTTCTTGGAAAAGGGCTATTTGTCAAGCTTGTTGGCAGCACGTCTTTTTTAAATGTGGAATGAAAGTTTGTGAATGTTCTTCTCCAAAGAGAATATCTCGTTTTTCCAAAAGTGATCAATAAAATATAATTAATAGTTAACGCATAAAAATTAATAACTAAAATTTAATAATTTGAAATCATAAATAATAATTATGGGTTACTGGTAAATTATCAGTAAATAACGATCAATATAGAACAAAACATGCACTGATGAAAGTCAAAAGAAATTCCGATACCAGGTTTTTCCTATACATAAGGAAAATGCCTTAAACAGTATTGTGAACACCCACTAAAACAAGTTTTTTTTATTATTATTATTCTAGAAAAAAAAAAGGAAAATAACAAATGTACAGACTGCATGCACAGACTACTTTTGCCATCTTTCGCTTTTTGGAATTTTTGGTTTGTGAGTTAATTGAAAAGCTCATCATCATATAGGGTAGATTTTGAGGAAATTAATCCACATGTATGAAGCATACATACAATTCTACCATTCGAATGTAAAGATTATATCTGTATTCAACTCTGTCGCTTGAACCGTGTTATGACCGCAGACACAACACTTCAGTTTGTCTCGTTGCTCTTTAAATCAGACATTAAGTTTTGTGGTACTTACATATGCAGTACCATGTTCAAAAAAGAGGAAAGGGTGTGTCTTAACTAAGGTTCGAAAACTCGGTTTCGGTCATTTAAATTTTTACAGGTTACGGTCAATTTCGGTTTTTGTTTCGGTCCTAATATTGGATTTCTATATATTAATGGATAAATAATGTTAAAAATTGCTATTATAATATACAACGATGTTAAATAAATAAAAATGGTTGAGCACTTCATCTTGCCCAAATATTTAAAACAAGAAAACCCTAATTAGTCAGATGTGAACTTTTCGTCGCATGTAGTCAAAGTCGAAATGCAAGAAGATGCTCAATTGGTCGAAGTCGATTTCGGGATCAGATCTTTAATTAAATTTTGTTCTCCTTTGATTATTGATGTTGTTTTTCTTTTTCTTTTAATTAAGGCGGCAATTGCAAAAAATTTGAATTCTTTTCCCATCTATGAGAAACAGAATGAGATGATGACCTAATCTCGTCCCGCCTCCGGCCGGAACCGAGTCGAGATGGCCGAAATCTCCCGGTTCCGGTCGGAACCTCATACCTTGGTCTGAATAGATACAGAATCATTGCACATTCACTAAGAAAGTTTCACATAAGTCATATGGGGTATGCTATAATAAACTCCTTTCAAAAGAGTCGTGAATGGCATTATTCTCACGTGTATCATATTTATGACACAAGATGCTTATACTTACTTTTTAAAGTCTATAAATCATATCTACAAAATTAATGACCAACGCTCATTTGAACTTTGCATAATCCAAACAATACAGAGAGTTTAATGCAGATATTTAACTCTCTGTCTTTGTAACCAACGTTGGATCTAATTGGCCATCAAAAACCAAAAGAGAAGCCAGAAGGAATTAAGAATATAACGTTCCAAATCCAAATATACTCTGTTATATGCAGAAGTTTTATCGCTATCTGTTGACTCTCCTCATACAGATTGAAAACAACAAAAACTTCAGTTGTCAACACCAAGAAAGCATTGACATGTGAAGTACTAATTTATTCACAATCAACCTATATATAAAGGGTGCACGTCAACAATATGGTCATGCAATTCAATCACTAATAACATCCCACACACCAATCATAAAAAATACAATGAAAACTTCAATTATGCTATTGATTCTTGCAGTGTTTGCTTTAAATTTCTGCAGTTGCAAAGAAACAGTTCCGTTCTATGTAGTTATCGACAAGGCAATGAAGACACGTGGAGGCATCTGCTTTGAAAAAGAAACAAGGGAGCCCTACGGTATCAATGTCCTAGAAAATGCTTCAGACATGTTTTTGGTGCTCTTCCTCCAAACTAACAACGAAGAACACAAGAACTTTGAGCGTGTAACACTAACAATAAAAAAAATGGTGGTGCAACCTTCACAAGCAGCAAGATAAAAGCAATATTTACATGAATCCTTCTTACATTGAAGACATAAAGATACAGTATACAGGTGCGATGTTCCGATTGGACGGTTAACGGGTATTGTGGATTATTTCAGGTTGAAAGCTGGGTATGAATCCGCTAACTGGTGTAAGCAGGGTGATGGATCTGAATGGTACGAAGGGTATGATGTAACTGCTAGGTTTCTTTAGTATTGCGAGGGTAGATTTGGAAATATGTTAGTGTATCTTAATGGTTGGATGGAGTTTGGGTATACGATTGATCTGTTTTATCAGTATACTGGGAGCATAGTTGACGAGCTTTGGTATGAGTACAAGTCGTTGTACGCTAGTCATGGATAAGCTTGAAGGGTTGTACACAAGGTTGTCAAAATGAGATTCAAATCGTAAATCGTAACGTTTAAATTTTAAATTGAAACGGGATTTAAATCGAAAATAGTGGATTTAAATCGAAAATACTATAAGGTTCATATACACTTTGAAATTGACATTTATGTTTGAACTTCTACATCTAAACCTAAAATTCAATTTTTATTTTGTTCCATTTTTATTTTGTTTAGGAGAACTTTGAATTGAAGTTGTAGACTCAAATAAGCATGTTGAATGTACCAATTTCTGAATGAAAGTTGTTTGAACTGATTTGAATCGAAAAATAAATCGAATAGTAAAAAAAACGATTCATTATACGTTGATCGTGGATAAGCTTGAAGGGTTATACGCAAGGTTGTCAAAATGAGATTCAAGTCGTAAATCGCAAAGTTTAAATTCTAAATCGAAACGGGATTCAAATAGAAAATAGTGGATTTAAAACATTCATACTATCAGGTTCATATACACTTTGAAATTAACATTTATGTTTAAACTTCTACATCTAAACCTAAAATTCAATTTTTATTTTGTTCCATTTTTCTTTCTAGGAAAACTTTGAATTGAAGTTGTAGGCTGAAATAAGTATGTTAAATGTACCAGTATGTTCTGAATGAAAGTTGTTTGAACTGATTTGAATCAAAATATAAATCCAATTGTAAAAGGAGAGATTCGATTTGAAACTGGAGTTAAATCATAGGACTTCAGGATTTTTGACAATAACGGTTGTACGTTTATAGTGTATAAATTTCAAGGATTCTCGTCGTATAAAATCCTGGATTATCATGTATTTTCAGTAAAGTTGACATTTGTTGTATTTTGCATTCTGTATGTTCATGTTAATGGTAATTGATATGTCATTTGGAAATATAGCTAATCATATCAAAATTCTTCTGAAGCCTAAATTAAAATTACCGATATTTCGCAGAAATTATTACCAAGTCCAGATTGTACCAACAGTTAAACTTACCGTTGCTGTAACTCAAATAAATCCCTATTCAATTCATCCAAAACATTAAAGACAGTGGCAAGTAACTTTTCGCTTCCATTATAAAATTCCTTCTGTTTTCTTGTCAAACGTCAAAGTCACTGAACCGGTGAACCCAATCCCCCACTTTTATCGATCAGAGTTGTGCTTCCGTCTTCTAAACAGGAACTACAGGGAAAACAACTAGCATCGAAAAGAAGAGAAAACTCTAGCTTAATATTGTTCTCCAAAGCATGCATGATATTT
Source organism: Allium sativum (assembly GCA_030737875.1). Classification (NCBI taxonomy): domain Eukaryota; kingdom Viridiplantae; phylum Streptophyta; class Magnoliopsida; order Asparagales; family Amaryllidaceae; genus Allium; species Allium sativum. The sequence continues at coordinate 12,719,832 of CM060917.1, forward strand.
GATAGCTATATCGTCCAATAGCTATAACATCGTTATGATTTTAAACTAACTGATGTAATATGTTGTTTGAGCGTAATCCTTGCAGAAAATAAGGAGTGGAAGCATTATTTGGGAAAGTTGGCAGTTGTTCATGAAAACCACTGCCACAACAACTATATGTTCATGAAAACCATAGCTGGTTGATATTAAATTTAGTTTAACTTATATTTTGTGGCATCACTTACAGAGAAACCAACGACAAGACAAGCACCCATAGAAAAGGCTCAAGCAAAGGGTAACCAAATTCATAAAGTTAGAGATGACAGCTCATTATCTCAACAAGACTCCGATTCTAGTTTAAGAAGATGCCTGTAAAAAATGAACCCTTAGTTGTTGTTGCATGTAGATCTTCTAGAGCGGAAGTAGACGAAAAGCCAGAAAAATAATTAGTGTTGGAAAGTTTTAAATATCATATAACAAATTCATCATCATCATAACTCTTGCCATTTTCCCAAATGATTGGGATCAACCAATCATATAGTGGTTGGGTTGACCATGTACCTATGTTAGCATCTTTTAAAGAAATGACATTCCAAGGCTAATACAGTTCACATGTCATTTGAAGAAACAATGATAAATTTGGACAATTTAAACTCAAGTTTTTGTAGCAAGCAGCTGTATATTTAAAGAATATGAGGGAAACGACATAAATATGTATGATACTACAAGGATTTTAGTTGATGATATTGGAACTGACCAGAAGTAAAGCGAAAGAGAAGCTCAACGGTAAGAACTCAGTAAGATTGGAACATTTGATAACTGAATGCAAAGAAGAAGAAAAAAACTGAAAATGCTACCGGTGGGTCTCAATGTTCTAGAAAACTCTTCAAATAGATTATGGAAGTTCAACAATGATGAAATCTTTCGCCACGGTGCCATAACACTCAGAGAAATGGAATGTGGCGTTAACACCCTCTAGCAGCAACAATGAAAGCAAAATTCACATGAATCCTTTGCATTTTGAAAACTATTGACAAGATGTCAAAAGAGAGTTTATAATGTTTCATTAGACTGTACACATCAGACAATGGACAGGGAATGGTGAAGCTCCAATGGTGTTACTCTCCCGTGATACTTTTTTCTAAAACTAACTAGCATCCATCAATCTTAATGCCCTGTACCACAAGTTAGTATTGATATTCTAAATTACATGTATTGGTCTGCTGTATATGCATTAATATCAATAACATGCCTAACAAAAATTTTCACCATGGTGCTATAAACACTCAGAGAAATGGACTGTGGCGTAGCACCCACAAGCAGCAAAAATGAAAGCAAAATTTACATCAATCCTTTGCATTTTAAAATTATTCAAGATATGTCAAAAGAAAGTTTATAAGTATTATGATTCATCAAATTGCACACATCAGACAATGGACAGGGAATAGTGAAGCTCCAATGGTATTACTCTCTTGTGATACTTTTTTTTTAACCACACTAGACATCTATCAATCGTAATGCCCTGTAACACAAGTTAATACTGATATTCTAAAAAACATGTATAAAACATATATTGATCTGCTGTATATGCATTAATCCCAACAAGAAGTCTAACAACACTTATTAAATCCAAATACATAATCAATTGGATTCGAACATCTAGAATCGAAGAAAATCAAACAAAGATTTGTATATATCATCTAGTCCACAGGCAAACAGTATAAAAGTATAACACAATCACCTCTTGTTCTTTAATCTCCCTTTTTTCGGCCCCCATGCCTCCAACTTAGCTACTGGGCAGCCGCACCTCAATCTGAAAAGCAAAACAGCTCGGCCGTTAACAGGAGCCATCTTCTTCAACTCTGCACGCAACAACTCATAATCCGGATTTTTACCATACTGCCCTCCTTTCCAAGGCAAATCCTCAATCTCCTTCCACTCCTTTCCCTTATCCCTCAGACACTCCTCCCCTTGTATCTTCACATCGAACTCCACGGCCTTCTTCAGCCCTTTGCACTTCGGGCTCCGGCATTTCCTCGAACAGATTCGCGAGGATTTGAGAATAAGTAAAAGAGCGAGGGCAAGAATCAACAGCGAGACATAAAAGTAGTGGAGGGGGGAGATAAAAAGAGAGGGTAGGAAGAGGGTTAGGGCGTGGAAGAGGTGGGAGAGAGAGGAGAAGATAAGGAAGGCGCAGGAGAAGAGGACAAGGATCAGGATTATGAGATCGAGAGTTGCGGATGGAGAATGATCGCAGCATGAAGAAGTGGAGGAAAAGATATTTGAATAGCTACTGCTGCGATTTAGATTTTGACGCTTGGGTCTGATTGAGGAGGAAGAGGAAGATAATGGAGGCATCATTTTTTAATTGATTTTGCTTACAAAGTCAAGATTGAGAAGATATTTGAATGCTTTTTTTTTAAAAAAAAAAAAAATTAATTATATACTTTGCGAGTGAAATGAAAATGATGGCCCGTCTGCAATTTTGTACTATTTAAGTAGTATCGGATCCTTCTCTCTTCCAACATGATCCGGTACACAGATTTTTCCGTCCAGATACTTTGACCCGAGAATTGATGTATTCTGACAAAGTTAGGGCTAATTTTACATGGAAACTGCTACTTTGCCCAAGTTCAGGAGACTGAGTTTGTTCACATTTTTATGAAGTGTGAACATAACTCTCAGTTTTTATTGGAGCAATTAAGGGGAGGGAGGTCCGTATAAGACCCACCAAATGTGAACAAACTCAAATTTCAAGTTTAGCACACTCAATCCAACATTCCTTCGTGAATTCCGCACCACCGTACCTATCTTTCCTCGGATTCATTTTACATTGAAGGATGGTTTGGCATTTCTTAATTTACAACTTTTTTTTAAATGGTGAGTTTAGCTTAAACGTGAGTTGTTTGGTTTGTTTCATCATTTCAATTAGTTATTACTAGCTAAAAAAAATAATCAAATTATAAACTAATAGGAATAGTTAATAATTAATCAATAATACATAAATTATAATTTGTAAATTCTAATTAATAGATAATTAATTAAAATCCAACTTAAAACATCAAACAATATGGGCACAACGATTATAAGCTTCAACTTACAGCACACCTTGTCACCGTTGTATTATTCATAGGAACTATGGATTACAGAAGCAACTACGCAAAACATTATTTCACGAGTATTCCTATCTTGGCCTTAGAACATCAACACACTATTTGTCATGGTTACACTTTCAAACGTCTTAGTGGAACATCAACTCACAAAACACTGTGATAATTACAGTTACACAAAATCTTCACGCACGACGTCGAAAACCCATTATTAGAGGTCCCATACAAAAACTCTTGGCTCAATAATGACAAGGAGCATTTAAGTCTTCTTTCATTTCTCGATGGTAAAGTAAGATCAAGTTCGTGAGCGGAACAAGTTGATAGGATATTGCTTTTCTCATCTCCACCCTATCACACGAAGGAATTTAGTACGCAAAAGGGAAAGAGTGACATGAGGTTTCTCTCGCTTTTAACATAGCAAGCCCTGCGGAGAGTTCCACACAAAGGGTTATTAGCTCATTGGCAAAGCATGCCTCTGGTAATTGAGTCGGTATGCATGGGCTCTGAGGGCTGAGGTGCTTAAACGTTCCTCGACATTCAATGATTCAATACATATTTGAAGGGCAAGGCAACGTATCTACACTGCCAGACCTCATCCCAAATGACTATTTATAGATCGCATCCTGCATTAGCGTCGAAATATTAAGATTCTCACCAAGAAAATGCCATTACTTTGTTTGTATACACATAATCAAATCAAGGGCGGATCCAGGAATTAACAAAGGGGTGGGCTGATTTTTATATTTTAATTTTAATTTTAGTTTTTTATTTGTAGTGTTTTCAATATTATTGCTATAATACACATATGAAAAAGAAAATACTTAATAGCAAGCATCAGTAGCACAATTCTTGTTTTAGTACAAAACATTTAGCTTAATTGTACTCGACGGGTCTTTACTGAATCAAATTCCTAAACTATAGAATCTAAATCAATATTCTAAGTGAGGTCACGCTCCAAATAAAGACTCAAGCAATCACCAAGAAATTCATCCCCCATAGTATTACGAATTGCCGTTTTGACATGCTTCATACCCAAAAATGCTCTTTCAGTGGTTGTCGTGGTAACAGGAAGAGTCAACACAAGACGAATCAACATATCAATTAAGTAATATATCTCAAACTTTCTTGTTACAAATAATGATTGGCATAAGCCACCAAGTGTAGTTATATTCTTAAATCGAGGATCATTAATGACATCAAGTTGGTAATGCATCAACTGACATTGCAACGCATGAATGTCTTGTCCACTAAAATCCATAGGGTAGAATTTTTTAGCAAGTTTACATATATCTTCTGCATTAAAAGACTTAAAAGAATCACCGGGATGTAATGTTGAACTAAGAGTAAGAAGTTCGATCACTCCACTATTGAATTTGTTCTCTAGCTCCATTATTTGAAAATCTACTATGGAGTTAAAAATATCATAATGATAATGATGTTCAATAGTGATATGATCTCGTTGTTGACAACTACGACTTGTGCCTTCTTTATATAAAGAACTCATATTAGGGACAGAAATGTCATGTCGTTTGCAGAATGATAATAAAGTCTGTAAAAATGTATCCCATTGCTCCAGCCTTAACTTTTGAAGAAGAATTTTTGTTATTGAGACTAATTTCATCACATTCAAAATGTCTTGAGATTTACGTTGTAGTGCTTGACAAAGTTCATCGGTAATTCCCATGATTTTATCCATCAAATGCAAAATAAACAAAAAATTGAAGCTTTTTAATGTTTTGAATATACCAAAAGCTTGACTCCGCATTGTTTGATTTCCTGTCTACTTAACACGTTCAACAACCAAGCAAGCAGCATCATACATATTCAATAAATCCCTCACAGAATCATAATGTGAGCTCTAACGAGTATCTCCAGGTCGATGTAAAGTACCGATTTGATTAGCTCTTGTGTTTGTTTGTCGTTCCCCACTAACCAACATTTTTTCATTCTCGGTCTTTTGAGCATTTTTCAATTCAGGGAGACGTTTTGGAGATGCAGCAACAAGATTAACAACACATGTTAAATGAGAATAAAACTGCCAAATAATTGGTTCATCTTTTGCTACCGCTATTAATGCTAGTTGCAGTTGTGGGCAAAGCAATGCACATAATAAGTAGATGGACAATCTTGAAGAAACAATGCTTATAAGCCTTTCCACTCTCCACGCATATTACTAGCACCGTCATAACTTGACCTCTTAAGTTTTGAGTTAAAAGATTAAATCTTCCTAGCATTTTAGACATCTCAGCCTTAAGGTTTAATGCTGACAATATTACAAAACCATTTTGGTACTAAACCGTCATATGTGACATATCTCAACACAAGAGCCATTTGCTCCTTCTTAGCTTCATCTTGAGATTCATCACAACATGAATACATAATTTGTTATCTCCAATTTCTTCAAGTATCATGTTTCTTACCCTACTTGCTAAAATATGTAAAATCTCCTTTTGAATCATAGGAGAAGTGTATTTGGCATTTTGAGTGGCATTGTCTAGAATATTTTCTGCAAGTTCATCATTTTCTTCGGCTTTAAATTTTAGAAACTCAATAAAATTTCCACGATTTAATGAGTTCGAGATTTCATCATGTCCTCTAAAACCAACTGATTGAAGAGCAAGAAAACAAACAACTTGAATGCTTGCCTTAAGACGCATTTGATTTTTTAAAATTACTTCCCTAGATTGAGCATTCAATACTCTATCTATGTGTTGAGGAATATTTTTTAAATTTCTTATGCATTCTTCGCATTTGCTATGCGATGAAGTAGTGAGACCAACATGTTGTAAGAAAGCACATTTTGTTCCATCGTTTACTCTCTTCCATGAGTTAAACCCCTCTAAAGCTAATGCCGATTTACCACCTGATGATCTGATTGTCTCTCCAAATAGATAACAGGGAAAACAATATGCTTTGTCATTGGTAGGAGAAGACTCCAACCAAGGAAATTGTTGAAACCATGCAACTTGAAAACGACGGTGTTGTTTTCCAAACAGAGTTTTGGGGTTGTTAACCGGCCTTTTGGTCCGGTCACCAAAAGTACTCAAGACACGCTCTACTCAATCCATCGCGTGAAGCCAGGGCCAAGGGCGAAACTCAGGAAGCCAGGGCCGAAGAAAGATCCCGCCAACAAGGACCTCGCACCTTCGCCTCCTCAACGCCGCGCTGACAGAGTCAACTAGGCTCGACAACTCCTCTCATCAAAATTCGCTTCGCACCTGGCAGGTGCGAAATTTCGCTCCTCGCCCAGGTGCGAATTTCCGAAGGCCGATAACAGGAGTGCGAATTTCTAGAAGATGGTCCCCATTCCTACCTACTCCTACCTAACCCCTACCTAACCACTTCCTATAAATACCCCCATGGCCTCACACTTCAAAAGGATGGAATTCTTGAGCATAGAGAGCTCCATAAAGCTTCATTAATGGCATCTCCTCTTTGAGGAAGAAGAAGGACAAAATTGTCTTTTTCCTTATTATTCAATATATGATAATTATGACATCATATATCATGGAACATAAATGTAATGAGATGTCATGATATAGTCTCAACCTTGTAATTCTTCCAAGTGGTTAATAATATTCCAACCGACTCTTCAAAGTGGACGTAGGCCCTCACTGGGGCCGAACCACTATAAATCTCTTGTGTGATTTACTGCTTATGCTTTATTTATGTTCTTGTCTGTACGACCATATTTATAATTCCTAGTAATTGGGAATCTTTGGTGTTTACGACATTTTTTGCCGTCAACATTTGGTGCTTTCATTGAGAAAACTCGGACATTGCGTCTTTCTTGCATATTACCATCTCGACTTCGTCGAGCTTAAGGTTCCTTACTTAACCTGCTATCGAGTCCGCTTACGATGATAAAGAAGTCAAAGAATGCAATGATCGGCTCTTCAGCCGCAGCTGAGGCCGGTACATCTCGATAACCTCAACCGGCGGACATCCCGGCCACTAATGAAACTGAACCTCCTATTGTGGACCCCGATCGCCCACAACCCAAGCGCAAATCCATTCGCTTAATGAAAAATATGAGAGTACAACCGTCGAGCTTAATCAAGCGCTAAGGAATAACATCGACCTTATGCGCCAACTTCATGAAAGTCAGCACGTCGTCGCCCAACTACAACTAGCTCGGAACAATGCTCGACCTCGGCCACCAACATCGGAAACTTCCTCTTCCGAATCAGGGGGCTCATACCAAAGAGGGAGGTTTAGTCTCATTAAAAACGTCGCCATCCAAACTAATGCTCTCGACAACGACAATGGAAATGGATACGCCAACGGCAACGGCGACCGGACCACGGTTACCTATAGCGAGGGCGCCCAACCTCGGGATCGTTCTCGCCTAGTCATCAATGAAGGACCCACTCCTACTAACCAACCTCCTCCTCGACAAGACTCAACGGTCGCCCATCGAGACAATGAACCCACTATCCAGGTGGCCTGCGCTTTTCTAGAACCAGACTCGCGTGACCCTGCCCCACATCATCACGCGCACTAAGCTCCCATTATAGATGCCGAGGACATGGAAGAAGACGACCTAGACGTCAACCCTAGAAGATGCCTGTTAGACCAAAAAATGGTCCTAACACCCAATTGATAATGTTTTGTAGAGAATAATGAGGAATCATGAACAAAAAGCAAGAAAAATCAATCAACACACGGAATTTATAGTGGTTCGGCGTTAACAAGCCTACATCCACTTCATAGCTTCTCAATTCATTCAGAAATTACAAATACAATGAGTATTGACGCTCAAGCACTCAATTATAATGAATACTACTCTCCGAATTCATTGATTTTATTAAAGAGGATGAAGGTTCTTCGTTGGTAGCCATGGCCGAAATAGATAGAGCTTCCTTAAGGCCAAAAAGTCCCCTTAAATGATGTGTTGTATGTGTATTTATAGGTAGAAATTCAGTTAGGGTTGAGTGGCCACGTGGCAGCTTCAGAGTAAATCTCGCAAGTAGTGGAGAACATGGGGAAATGGTCTTTAACTGCCCAGAATTCGGTTAGGGGTAGAGACCCGATCCGGTTGGCCCGATCCGGATAACCCGATCCGGATGATCCGATCCGGTTTACCCGATCCGGATGACCTGATCCGGTTTACCTGATCCGGTTTGGTTGGTCAGAAATATTCGCTTTAGCTTGATCCGAAATGGTGGAATCCAACCCAAAGCTTATGTGCACAGAAATACGAGTTTTCCCATCTTTCGTTACTTCGTCCAAGCAGATGTCGATCTCTGGCAGTTCATACTCAAGCCCTGAGTGGCCTTCCTGATAGAGTTCTTTGGCTTTGGATAGTCTGGTCACAAAGCAGGCTAACATTTTGCCCCCCAAAGTACATCTTGTTGCAAATAAGATGTGCTTTGAATAAGTCGAGATGAATCTTTTTGGATCTTTTCTGTATAAATGGCTTGTCATATGCCGCATTGCTTCCATTGATGCTTATCGGGCCAAATTTCATGGCTAGAGTGGTCAAGATGATCAAGTAATCGTTTAGACTTCGTCGAATCAAGAGGTAGAATTCCTTCATCATAGGTCATGTGGTATGTTTGGCTCCCGTGTGAGATCGTACATGTAAAAGTTGATGCCAAACGACGCCATCTTCCTAAACAAGTCAAGTGCATTACTAAGCTAAGATTTCTTTAATGTATAAGTCAATGTATACAATAGCCGTCCAAGTCATAGTATGGTGTCAGAATCTTCATATCTTGAGCTAGCATCTGGACCGTTCGGATAGAGCGCATCAGAGTCGGCATATGAATTTGTCATTTTTGCTTGGATTTGGACTATCTCGATATCAAGATATTAATCTAGGACTCCATGATTGCATCTAATCGTAATAATAGTGCATCCGAAAGCCATGATCACTTCAGATTGTTTTATAGTCCCGTGATCACATACGAGTCGGTACGAGATGTTGTTGAAAACATGCAAGCCAATAGCTGGTAGGATTATCACAATTGTAAGGCAGCAGAGGAGTTCATCATACTCTCCATTTGATGCAGTTGCAAATCAAGTTCTTTGAATTCTTACTTGATCCGTAATTTCGCTCACTTGGATGGTCGGGATGAATCACGTCATATTCTAAAGATATAATGTATATGTTCTGAATCATGCATTGAGTCAGGGTCATGTTTAAAGTCAATCTGTCGGTTGAAGTTGATGTTCCTAGCATTAGTGGAGGACGAGCGAAGTCATTGCTTATGCCCCCAGCATTGTTGGGAGTTATGATAGGTCAATCGGACATCCAATCTTTTAGCCTGTATACTTTTTTTTTGCCGCATCGGGTTAGATATGTAGGTTCAACAATCTTAGTCACCCTGTGTCGTTATGTGCACATTCCCAAGTCATCAAGGGTTGGAGTTGTATATGCGAATGGTCGAATCACATTCGCGTTGGGGTCAACCCATCTGTTTAGCCAGAAAGCAGTAATCGCCTTATTGAGTATATCAGCAAACTTAGATACTCCTCGCATCAGCTGCAGAGTTGAGTAAGCTCGTCAATCTTGCAAGCGAGCGAACGTCGTTAGTGAGTTATTCGAGCTCCTTTGTTCACGCTTTGGCATAATCCGAAATAGCCACCATAGTCTTGTTGAGTCTATCTCCCATGCTTGGTTCCATTAAGCTTGACAATCAAGACCGCAGGCCCGATTAATGACATTGGTCATTTCCAGAATTGTAAATTCCTGTTAGTCTTTCCTGGGGCTTTTCTTTTTCCTTTATTATTTCAAGAGTCAGATGGTGCTCCATTCTGTCGTGAAGACATTGAGATCATCCATTTCAACATTAGCACACTCTTATTGCATGAATCTGTCTGTCTCAGGATAGGATTTTCCAACGTTTCTAGGAGAATCTCATGGTAGAGAGATACCGAGGTTTGTTTCAGAGGTGAATCTGCCAAGTCCTCTTGGTGGGTCTCGATGCAAAGAGATTTTGAAGTTTGAGATATCCAGAATACCGGATACTACAGCAATCAACGCTATATATGGTCCAGGTCGATTTACCGATGCCACTGCGGCGTTGAATCTTTCAAGGAATGCATGCAGGGTCACGCCTGATCTCTGTTAAAGCATCAATTAATGTTTCCAATTTGGTCCTCATCTTTGAGAAGTTGTCGCTAATTACCTAATTTAGCGCTAGTGCCCCCGGTATGAAGTCTTAAATTGGGTGAAAGCCTGTTTCTGGCTTCTTGGTTGTGCATATGTAATAGCAGTCAATCAGGCTTCTGTTTTTTAATTCTGGATGGTGATCCGCTACTTGGATGTATGCAGGTTACTCTTGAGGAGCCATTCTTCTACTTATAGTCTGGGTTATTGTGAAGCTCAGATAATCGTAAATGTGCCTAAAGCTGGCAGATAGTCAGATGATGATGTTCGAAGCTCTTATCTTGTACTCCCCATCCATGGGGATTTTACTAAACGGTGGTCATCAAATCCACGTATTCTCTGAATTCATACTCCCTCATCGAGCTGTGAGTTAGAGTTTGATAGAAAATGATTTATTCGTGTCCAGCTCATGTTAGTCCTTGGTCTCCCATCCAAGCTTTGAGGTTCGGAGTCGGATGGTAATGAAGTTAGACTATAGCTTTCTCGAATGCTCTCGTCTTCCCCCTACATGGGGAGCCTCATGTTGAGGTTGAGCTGGATTTTAAAAATTCCTCCGAATTGGAGCAAAGGTTGGTCGGGCTTCGTTTAATTTTTCGGTGGCTCTTGCATATCCATCGTTTTCATCCAAAATGTTACAGTCGGAAGTTGCATGCTACAAATGCCTGGGAGGAGGTTGGTTGCATCTTGTTTTATTAAAGATGACTATGCCAACTTGTCCTAGGGTCCCATATGATCTGGACCATGGAGCAGGGAGTGTTTGAGCCAAGTTCGTTGTCGCTTGAATTTCCATGGTGCTCGCTCCAGCGAGTAAGCCGTAGTTACTCGGCCTTCCATCTATCCAAGTAAAAAAGTTATCCATCTTTTTCTGTCGTTTCCAGAGAAGTTTATCTCACTGAGCCATCTGAGTTCTCAAATCAGCGAGGGTACCATCTATTTCATATCTAGCTTGACATGCTGAGGGATCATTGCAAGAAGAAATTTGCTGACTTCCTTCGTTCCAAGCGCCTTCTGCGCCAATATCCTCAGCACGGAAGAAATTTCTATCTTCCTTCTTCTTAGCCTTTGAGTTTGAGTGTCAGGCAATTTTCCTCCTCGCAAGTTAGAGGTCAAAGTAATGGCGTCCTCCTTTATATGGGGTCTTTCAACCGGGAATTCGGTCTGGACTAGCAAATGGACGTTCATTCTGCATCCATTTCGTGGTCCTCAAGCAGCAATGTGGCCCCGGTCCAGGGGTAATGGCGAAAGGTCGGTAGTTGTATCAACTCCCATTCAAATTTAGACATGGATGCATGGAAAAGAGACATTGCTTTATAAGCTTATGTGCTCGAGTTATCCAAGTGCTCGAGTTATCACGTTTTCCATTCAACGTATTTGCTAGGTAGCACTCGTCGTTGCACTTGGGCTATGGCCAGTCACACATGGGTGTGTATGTTGATTTGATATATCACTCTTAGGGCCTCCTTTCGGTGATTGCCTTAAGTCGTGTGACACATCATTGAACAATTCACTCTCAAGGCCTCCTTTCTGTCATCGCCTTGAGTCTCCTGAGAAGTTTATCATTAGGCATCAATGTCAGCCTTCTGGACGTAGCCCTTTGTTTGTTTTCCACCGGCCTGTTGCGGTTGTCGCGAGTGTGGCGCTCGCATTCTTGTCTTGTTATCTTGTACAAGCCTGCACTCTGTAAACAAAGCAAATCTCTAAGTAATAGATAATAAATCACATCACAATCAAGCAAGGGTCCCAATTCAGAATCCCTGCAATCAAATAATATCTAGCAAATCATATAGAATTTATCTAAAGGAGTGATGTGTGTGTGCCCCCAATCAATCATGAATAAAGTGCCTGCCCAGGGCTTGTCTTGGATTAATTAGGATTGACAGTGCATTGCCCCTCATGTCCGGACATGAAGGGTTCGGGCTCAGCTTTCACTCTTGCCCCTGGTACTACAGCAGGGTAGGAGCCCTTTTATGGCATTTAATCAACATGCCTTTATACTCTCCTGTCGTATGCCCAGGATAGAGTTCGAACTCAGCTTTCAGTCTGCTCCCCGATCCTTATGCAGGGTAGGAGTTCTTGCGGTGCCAGTATTTGGCGCCTTTATACTCTCCCGTCGAATGCCTAGGGTAGAGTGGAATCATGGCGGTCTTTCAATCGTAGTGCACCATCACGCCTTGGGGACGTCGTCTTCCCGTCCTTTATACTCTCTCTCGAATCATGAGAGTTAGAGTTGTCCAGGCGAACGGTCGTGTCATTCGCCTTGGCGCTCCTTGTTCAATCTATTTCAAAGACTAGGAGTCTGCCGTCTCGAGTGTCGTTCTCAAACTCGATTTTAGTCCTTACTCCACGCTTCACTCTGGTGGATGGAGCTTTTCGGGCAAGCGGTCAGATCACACTCGCCGAGGCGCTACCTCATAATTCCCAGTTCATGGTTAAAGGTGGTTATTTGCAGTGATCAAGTCTCTCTCATCCCGTCAACTCGTGGGATGAAGTTTGGTCGAAAGCTGCAATATTGTCCTTTAAATGTTCTCTCAAATCATGAGAGCTAGAGTCACGGATCAAGTGATCTTTCAATCATGGCACACCCATCACCCTCGTCCTAGGTTGGTACTTTTATCCAATCTCTGAGGATTAGAGTTAGTCGGGCAAACAGTCAAAAGACGTTGGCCAAAGCTTTGCGTTCCTCCGATCAATCTATGTGAGGAGTGATTGGCACCAAACTTCGGGTACCTGCATCATTCATATCGCATGAGTTAGTCATGTCCATAACTCAGGAAGCATGTAAAAGTAAATTGTATGATTGAAAAGTAAGCATATCAAGGGGCAGTGCTGCCTCCTTTAACGGATCGAGCCATGTAGACGGTCGAACTGCATCCATCCGGAATCGGATTCCGACGTTGAACGTCAATGCACAATTATCTTGAGGTCTGCCACGTGTGAGCCAATGAGTGGATGGTCACCTCGGATCCATCTTAAGCTATACAACTTCTCTCAGGCGAAGGACGTGGCTCTGTAAACGAGCAGTTCAATCGGGCTCGTTACGGCAATGCTCCATAATTCTTCCTGTAGGTGCTCAAAGTTTGATCGGTACCAGATTCGGGGTACCTACATCATCCACATATAAATTCATATGAGTTAGTTACATCAATAACTCATAAAGCATGGAAATATAAGAGTCATGGTTAAAAAGTAATCCTGTTAAAGGAATGAATATCATTCTGTGCGAAGATGGCATTGCACGCTCTTTGCAGGTCCATTTTTCCTCACTACATCTTTGTCAGGGGATGGCTGTCAAAATCTTTAGCTAGTGATGAACGTCTTTTCAAACCATTGTGGGGTGGCGGTCCTAAGAATGAACAGACCTTGATTGAAGACTTGGAGTGACAAAGGTAATTAGGTAAATACTATAAGCGAATGACGAGGTCGCATCTTATTTGAATCGCCTTCTTGCCCCCATGCTAAGGGCAAGGATTGAGTATAAAGAGTCATGGCTGCTAGGGGGATAGTCATATCTCATCCATCCGCAGATATGCCTTTAGTCCCACGTTGGGAATAAGATCTAATGCACAGATAATCAATCAGCATCCAGGCTTAAGTGCTCTAAACCTTTAACTTGCCACCTCCATCGAGTAGCATCTCCTAATTAGCTAAATAGCAGGCTCTTCCAGTAACATGGTCGCCATGGACCATTCCCATTCCATCTTTCATTAGGAATTTTAGCAATAGATACCAGGGTGCAATGTAAGCTCTAATCGCCGCTAGAGCTGGTCAGTTTAGACCTTAGTCAGATAAACTTGACTACAATAGCATGGCTTCCAAGGCTTGAAGTAATGTTCACATTTTCTATCACAATTTATGTATGAAGTCGAGAGCTAACGGTCGATTCATATTTGTTTTGATCTCGAACTCTCATCTCTTGACAAAGGTCATATGGTGACTGGTGAGCAGTCAAGTTGCTATCATCCGAGCAAAGATTTATATGTCCAATCATGGCCTGCAGGGGTTCAGCTGTTAACTATCGCTGGGCAACAAAGTATGTTGACCTAACCCTTATTCGATGGAAATCAGTCTTCCTCAATGCGATTGACAGCAAATAGCCATTGCAAAGGTTAGCTAAGTTCTTCGGGAGGTGAGACGCAGGACATTTTATTCATCACATCATACAATTGAAGTGTAGCTTTGGGATGTTGGGATCCTTAGCTGCTTTCTGGTATCCCACTATTGACAACCATGGTCACTAAGATCATATGAATCATCTTTGAAGTAGTGTTCGAACTGTTCTATATAACCGTCATTCGATGCTCCGCCGACTGGACAGGTTTAAGTCATATAAATGGGATGGTCACTACTCATTAGGGAAAAACATCAGTTGCATTGCTGAAATCTACACTATCGGAGTTCCAGAAGATGAGGCTACTATTAGACAATCATTATCTCGTATACTGTCATTGATAGCAAGCTGAATCTGACTGACAGCTCCTTCCATTGAATGGCATCGGCAAATAGAGGCTATGGCTTCTGGAGGAATCCTAGTCGTTGCCATTTGGTTGTCATATTCTTTGACTATCCACCTTATCTTCATTAACAAACTTTGATGACTACTGTTGGTCAAAATATACGTCGAGCCGAAGGCGAGCCATGCTCCGAGCCGAAGGCGAGGCCGTCAGCCGGTCCGGGCGCAGCGCTGGCGGGGGTCCGGGGCCCCTCAGTCCCGGCGGCGATCGACCTAGCCGGTTAGGTCGAAAATGTAGGCACCGCACGATTTTTTCAATTTTGGAAGATGGAGCCTTTTCTGAAATGGAGCCTTCAAATTTGCGGTTCGGAGATTGTCTTCAGGTTGGGTCGGATCGGACTAGTTCCTCCGAGCCGGATCGGAGACGTCATTAGCTAGTCGGTTCGGTATATATGAAAGAGCCGGTTCGGATCTCCTCCTCCTGTTCGGATCGGTCTTCCCTATCCTGCATCTCCACTTTCCTGCGGTTCGGGTCGTGGCACCCTCTTCGGTTCGGTTCAGAGATGCATCATTGGGTCGAGTCGGGGTATCAACAACAGTTGGATTCGAGTCCTGCTCAACAAGTCGGGTCGGAGCACTGTCCCCGGGTCGGTTCGTGGTGCCACTCCTTTATGGCTCGGCTCGGGGGTACACATCCGATCCGATGATAAAGCTTGCCAGGAACTTGAATTACTTGGCTCTCATTCGAGGTGATAGGGGATCGGGTCGGACTGAGGTGTCAGTATCGGGTCGGTTCGGGTCCGACCCGACCCGGGCACACCTGAACCAGTGACTGGAACGAAACCTGCAGCCTACTTGTCATCTTGTTCTGTACTCACTTCATTTCCGCGAGAAGCCCGTTGCTTTTTATCTTTTCTTGTAGGCATGGAAAACGTGGATTATCTCTTCGGATTTGGTGATCCAAACAATAGAATAATAATCCAGAAAGCTGAGGATTCAATCTTCTCAGTGAAAGCACCAAAATGTTAGACCAAAAAATGGTCCTAACACCCAATTGATAATGTTTTGTAGAGAATAATGAGGAATCATGAACAAAAAGCAAGAAAAATCAATCAACACACGGAATTTATAGTGGTTCGGCGTTAACAAGCCTACATCCACTTCATAGTTTCTCAATTCATTCAGAAATTACAAATACAATGAGTATTGACGCTCAAGCACTCAATTACAATGAATACTACTCTACGAATTCATTGATTTTATTAAAGAGGATGAAGGTTCTTCGTTGGTAGCCATGGCCGAAATAGATAGAGCTTCCTTGAGGCCAAAAAGTCCCCTTAAATGATGTGTTGTATGTGTATTTATAGGTAGAAATTCAGTTAGGGTTGAGTGGCCACGTGGCAGCTTCAGAGTAAATCTCGGAAGTAGTGGAGAACATGGGGAAATGGTCTTTAACTGCCCAGAATTCGGTTAGGGGTAGAGACCCGATCCGGTTGGCCCGATCCGGATAATCTGATCCGGATGACCCGATCAGGTTTACCCGATCCGGATGACCCGATCCGGTTTACCCGATCCTGTTTGGTTGGTCAGAAATATTCGCTTTAGCTTGATTCGAAATGGTGGAATCCAACCCGAAGCTTATGTGCACAGAAATATGAGTTTTCCCATCCTTCGTTACTTCATCCAAGCAGATGTCGATCTCTGACAGTTCATACTCAAGCCCTGAGTGGCCTTCCTGATAGAGTTCTTCGGCTTTGGATAGTCTGGTCACAAAGCAGGCTAACAACGCCCTCGTGCCAGAACTCCGGAACCTCGCCAAAAACCCATGGGTCCCGATGGCGGACCCTCATCCGACCTACCTTCCCGACATGGTCCGAAGAATCGTGAGGGAGATGCGAGGAAATTTGCATGATTCGTGGGAAGCACACATTAGGTGCAACCCTTTCACTCGAAGAGTTATTGAAGCTGAATGGCCGCGACGCTTTAGCATGCCTCAGATGCTGCTCTACGACGGCACCGCTGACCCTTGTGCTTTCTTAAACCGTTATGAGTGGCAAATGGACTCAAGCAGAGGCGACGTTCCATTCAAATGCAAATGCTTTCCGGCCTTCTTATCGGGGACCGCTCTACTATGGTTCTCTTGCCTCCCGCTTAATTCGATCAACAACTTCGGCCAACTAGCGACACAGTTGGTCAAGCAATTCAGAATGCACATCCCGACTCCGAAGAATGCCCTTACTCTTTCCAACTTATACCAAGGACCTATGGAACCACTTAAAAGCTACCTTTCCAGGTTCAACATCGCCCTCGCCGAAGTCGAGGATCTGGATCCGCGCACCATACTCTTCCAACTAGCTAAAGGAGTCCTTCCTACTTTCGAATTCGGGGCATGGATTGACCGAAAGCAACCAAAAAGCCTCGATGCTTTCTATGAGAAAGCAGGGCAGTTCTTATGCCAAGAAGAAGCAAGGTGAAACCGCGTCTTCGACGCCAGCCGCCCCACCCCTCGAACTGACACTGCAAATAACCGCCCTCAAGGGCGAGAAGCAGGAGGACCCTCCAATTCGAACATGGGAGCAGGACCCCCCAGACAAAGACCAAGCAACGGGGGATAAAGCAGCTGAGGCAACAATCCGGTCCAAACAGAACCAAGGAGGCCCGACCCGTACCAAGCTTACGAGACATATGCTCTGTTAAATGAAAATCCATAGACCATCTACTTGGAAACATGCAACACTTTGCCGTATCCGAAACCCCACACAAGGGAGTCGACTAATTCCGAAAAGAACTCGGGGAGATACTGCCGACATCACGACATGTATAGACATAACACAAATGAATGTCGACAGCTTCGGGATGCAATTGAAAAACTCATCCACGAGAAGCGGCTGGAACGATATGTTCAAGAGCCCTTTCCATCCGGAGCCAATCCAAAACCTCCAGTGCCGACTCCTCAGACGGCCGCCAAGACGGCCCTTGGACCGTCTAACGCGAGGCGAGGGATTGTGATCAATACTATATGCGGTGGATCGGGCCCCACGCATGACAGTTTCCGAAGAATGGAGGAATATGTGGGTTTCATCAAACATGCAACCTACGAGTTTTTCTCTGCGCCCGATGAATTCATCCCGGCCAAGCTTCGGAGAACCATGCGGGATGGCATCATTTTCCATGAAAGGGAGTCCACGGGAATTGAAATCCCGACCACCGATCCTTTGGTCATAATGGCCTAAATTGGCGCTACAATCGTTCGAAAGATATTGGTCGATTCGGGAAGCTCGGTCAACATCATTTTCAAAGCCGCCTACGATCAAATGAAGTTAGAA
This sequence comes from Allium sativum, assembly GCA_030737875.1. Lineage (NCBI taxonomy): Eukaryota > Viridiplantae > Streptophyta > Magnoliopsida > Asparagales > Amaryllidaceae > Allium > Allium sativum. The sequence goes on from CM060917.1 coordinate 12,737,811, forward strand.
GCCAAAGACCTCAAACCATATAATGGGGCATCCAGCTGTCTGGTAGGAGTCATCGACCTACCCGTCGAGCTCGGTACTGGGGATCGAAGCCGAGTTCGAATCCTCACCTTCATGGTTATCGACATTGTCTCGTCATACAATGTCTTCCTCGGATGCCCCTTTCTCATAGAATTCCGCGTCTGCCTATCGCCATGGTCCCTCCTAATGAAATTTCCAACAGAAAACGGGATCGCAACAGATAGAGGCGACCAAGTCGATGTCAGGGAGTGTTAGGCAATAAAATGGAAGAATGCGCGCAATAGGGATAAGGGTATAGCAGTGCCCGCGCCCTTTTGCGCCAAGACCACTTCAGCATAGCAATCAGCAGCGTCTGGGCCTTGGCCCAGGTGCCACTCCTGTATTTCCGACGACCTTGACCCGAGGAAAGACGAAGAGCCCGAGTACGAGAGACCCACTCCAATCGAGCCCACAATGGATGTACCCGTTAGCCCCAACAACCCATCACGAGTATCAAAGATAAGGTCGCACCTTCACCTAGCCATCAAAGCTGACCTCGTGGATTTCTTAAAAGCTAACTTGGACGTATTTTGAATGGACTCCTTCTGATATGAGGGGCATAGATCCCGCGATTGCTTGCCACTCTTTAGGCATAGACCTTAAAATTTATCCAGTCAAGCAGAAGCGTCGTTTCCTGGGGCTCGAGAGATCCAAGGCACTCGAAGAAGAGGTTGATTGCCTGCTAAACAACAACTTTATCCGTGAAGCCTACTACCCCGAGTGGGTCTCCAATTTGGTTCTGGTCAAAAAGGCCAATGGTAAATGGCGGATGTGTATCGATTTCTCTGATTTGAACAAAGCTTGCCCGAAGGACAGCTTCCCGCTCCCAAAGATCGACCAGCTAGTCAACTCAACCGCCGGATACCAACTACTATCTTTCATGGATGCCTACTCCGGTTACAACCAGATCACGATGAATCCCCGTGACTAGGATCATACCCCCTTCATAACCAACCACGGAATTTACTGCTATCACGTCATGCCTTTTGGCCTCAAGAATGCCAATGCTACATATCAGCGGATGGTTAATCGACTCTTCAAACATCAAATCGGGAAATCCATGGAGGTGTACGTGGACGACATGCTAGTTAAATCGAAAGTGTCTAGCGATCACGTCCATGACCTCTCCACAATGTTCGATGTCCTACTCCAACACGACATGAAACTCAATCCTCTAAAATGTTCCTTTGGCATCGCTTCAGGAAAGTTTATGGGATTCATCGTCAACGCCCGTGGCATCGAAGCTAACCCCGAGAAAATCCAGGCCATTCGGGATATCCGAATACCCGAGAACATCAAGGATGTTCAAAGTTTAAATGGGAAGGTTGCTGCTTTAAGTCGATTCATCTTAAGGCCACCGACAAGTGCATTCCTTTCTTTGATTTACTTCGAAAAGGGAAACGCAATTTCAAATGGACCCCTGAGTGCGTTTACACATTCAAGGAACACTTGAATCTCTTAGAGCGACCACCCATCTTATCTAAGCCTATAGACCATGAGGACTTATACGTTTACTTGGCTGTTTCTCCACAGGCAATCAGCTCGGCATTAATACGACTCAAGGATCGCATCCAACGACCCATCTACTACATAAGCAAACGACTGACAGGTGCAGAGAAGAACTAAGCTAGAAAAACTGGCATTCTGCTTACTAATCTCCTCCGGGAAGCTCCGACCGTATTTTCAGGCTCATCCCATAAAAGTCTACACCGACCAACCGCTGCGTCCGGTCCTACAACGACCTGAGGCATCCGGCCGACTGCTGTAGTGGAGTATGGAACTAAGTCAGTTCGAGATAACATTCTTTCCTCGCCAAGCCATCCTCGGGCAAGCCCTCGCCGACTTCATAGTAGAATTCACGGCCCCCGAAGAGACCTCTGCGGAAGACACTGAAACCTCTGACAACGAGTGGATGTTGTTTGTGGACGGATCCTCCAACTTTAAGTGCTCGGGAGCCGGTATCGTACTCATCACTCCCGAGGGACGCCCGATACACTATGCATTAAAGCTGAATTTCTCTGCTACCAGTAACGATGCAGAATATGAGGCGTTGATAGCTAGGCTAAGAATCACAATCGAGCTCAAGCTGAGAACTATCCAAATCTTCTCCGACTCACAACTTGTCGTACGCCAAGTGATAGACGAGAATCAAACGAAGGCTGAACGGCTCGCTCTATACCTAACTCAAGTTCAGAAACTGCTCACCCACTTTGACCACTTCACTATCACTCACATTCCGCGAGAGCAAAATGAAAAAGCTGATTCATTGGCCAGACTGGCAAGTTCTGAAGATCCGCAGCTTTTGGGTTTTGCCCTCGTCGAAGTACTAAACTCTCCCAGTATCAAGCCAATTCAAACTGGCGCAGTCATGAATGCTGAGCCAGAGCTGGAATCATGGATGACGCCAATCAAGAGCTACCTGCGACATGGGATCCTCCCAGAGAGCCGCAAGGAAAGGCGAGTGCTCACCCGCCAGTTAGCCCGCTACCTTCTCGTAGACGGGATATTGTATCGAAGAGGCTTCTCCGTCCCCTTACTTATATGTGTGGCCCATGACGACGCCCAAAGAATTCTTACTAGCGTGCATGAAGGGGAATGCGGCGACCTCACAGGGGGCAAACACTGGCCAGGAAGATACTCGCCCACGCTCGACCAAGACGCCACTGACTATGCTTGCAAGTACGACAAATGCCAATGCTTTTCTAAGATCCCAAGAGCCCCGCCGACTGAACTGACACAGATGACCAACCCATTGCCATTCGCCATGTGGGGAATCGACATCATTGGACCTCTTCCCATGGCCAGAGGCGGGGCACGATACGCTGTCGTCGCAGTAGATTATTTTACCAAATGGGCAGAGGCCGAAGCCCTCGCCACTATCACTACCAAGAAGATGATCAACTTTGTGGTACACAACATCATCACTCGATACGAGGTCCCTCAAGCCATCATTTCAGACAATGGCACTCAATTCGAGAGCACCGAATTCAAATCCTTCTGTCAACGGCACGACATCGAAAAAAGATTCTCGGTCGTAGCTCACCCCCAGGCCAACGGACAGGTCGAAGCAGTCAACAAAGTCATCAAGTCCATCATTAAGAAGCGCCTCGAGAAGGATGGGGGCATGTGGGCAGACGAACTTCCTTTAGCCCTATGGGCCTACTGAACAACTCACAAGACATCAACCGGGCACACGCCTTTCGCCCTTTCTTACGGGTCCAAAGCCATCATCCCCATTGAGCTTGAGTTTTAGCCCCATCATGTCACCTAGTTCAATCCAAAAACAAATCAAGACTTGCTTTTGGGGTCGCTCGATTTGCTCGAAGAAAAAAGAAACGAAGTCGACCTACGACCTGCTGCCCAACGACAACGAGTCGCTTGGTACTTCAACTCTCGAGTCCGTCACAAAGACCTCAACATCAGCGACCTCGTCCTAAAACGGGTCTTCCCTCTGCCAGTAGGTCTCGCCTCACGTTGTGAAGGGCCGTACTCCATACTGCAAAAACTCAGTGATGGAACTTTCAAGCTTGCCACCGTGGATGGAGCTGGACTACCAAGGGCTTGGAATAGTGAACATCTCCGCCGCTACTTCACATAACTTAGCATATGGTTGTTTACGCTTTCAAACAATGTTTTGTTTTGTAATGATTCAGGGCATTGTAAAGTCTATTCATGCCAAAAGTTATTAATGGAAATGATGTTCATCATTCTATCTCCTTACTCTGTGTTTACTCCTCACGCAACATAATTAGCTAACCCTGACAGCTAGTTTCTATACACCACCGTACCAACTCCCAACATGGGGGTCGGCACCGCCATCTCAACCGCGAACCAATCCCGCGGCCTAATCACATTGGCAACGACCGACATCCCAAACATGGGACCCAACCATGCTACTCGAGTCGCCAGCCCGCGGCGCGACCGAGTATAAATAACCTCTGACTCGAACCTTGACCCAAGATCAAGGCCGACGATAAATCGTTCGACCGCCCAATAGCTTGACGGGGCGATACAAACTCCCCCTGAACTACCGGTGTCGGTCGGACTTTGGTGCAGCACCAAAACCGACCCTTAAATCGTCACATCCCCAAAGATCTCAAGGCTGAGGAGTAGCCCATGGCCACGATCGGACCTTATGAGCTGATGATCTGGGCTTCTCTTTCCAGGCGAATGACGATGCCATTAGGCTCGCCCCAACCTGATGAAAGACGGGAGAGCCTATACCGGACGAACCACATAACGCGACGTCATACACTTCCGCTACTCTTGAGGTTAATCCCGGGCAACCCAAGAAAAAACAGCAGGCGCTCTAGCTGGGCTTCACAAACTATAGGTCTCCTGAGCTGAAGGAGACTTACTAGAAGCCTGCGCACTGTCTTACGCCCATCTGGAACTACAACCCAGAGCGCGGCACTCAATCACACCCCCTGGAATCACCAACCTGGGGCACAACACTCATAATCGCTTTTTTGTTAAATGTAACGATAAGTATGCCTATGCAAGTACCGGACGCCCGAAAACATGGGAGGAACATCTGAACATTTAACACAAAATGCGATCTTTACTAATTCATTTTTCATTACAACACACACACACACATTACAACCAACTACGCCACTAATATCTTTCCTTCTAATGGCAGGGTGTACATGAGAACCACACCATGCCTTGAAAAACCAAAAGTGAGGGCCGAACTCGCGTAAACTACTGGCCTACACTACCAAAATGAGCCCTAAACTCATACCTAAGCGACTAATGCTAATCATGCTTCCTCCTTTTTTCTTTGTGCTTCTTCTTTGCAGATTCAGTACTCGACGGTTCATCCGTGGAGCCAGACCTCCTCTTGCTAGACCCTCCTTTCCCACTTCGGCTCCCTTTGGAAGTGGTCGACCCGTGAGAGGTTGAGAGACGCCTCTCGCCCACCTTGCCGCCACTGGAGACCTCGGTAACATCAGTAGAGGAAACTAGCAGCACAAGAAGGGGGCACTTCCAGCAGGAAGACCGATCACGGCTGTGCTTGCCTCCAGAGTCTTTTTCTTGTCCCGCTTGGCTTTCTTCTTGGCCTCCTTAGCGGCTTGACGATCGACGAGTTTCTGGGACTTATGCGCAGAATCGCCAGCCCTGGTTTTCTCACGGGTTTTCAATAGCCCTTCGCTGGGCCTCTTTATCCTGCCATTTCTTCTGAGCCTCGTCGGCTACCCTTTTCCTCTCGGCTTCCTCATCAGTCTGCTCCTGAGCAACAGCCCTAGCAGCCCTCTCCGCCGTATCCTCCATGACCTTTGCAACAATCTCCTACCTAGGTACTAGATCGTATAGAGAAGATTGTCTTTAGGCTAGTTGAGAGTGGCTGACGATAGTATAGAGAAGATTGTCTTTAGGACTCCGGATGGTTTTATGAGTGGCTGGTGATGCTATTTGGTTTGACGAACGCCCCTGCATACTTTGTTGATTGGAAGAGAAGGGTGTTCAGGGAGTACCTAAATAAGTTTGTGATGGCCTTTGTAAATGACATCTTGGTCTTTTCAAGGAGCGTAATAAGTTTTCGTATGTGCTCAATAGGGTGAGCAAAGCCAGTTATAGGATAAACGGTGGTTTTGGAGCGAGACTGGCGAGGACATCCAAAGTTGGTCAAAGGCTTAATTGTTTAGCCATTATTATTATTATTTTTAGTATCATCTCACGTAGGTTGCCTGAACTCGAAGGAGATGTCCCTTGGGTGTTTGTCTGATATTGGTTTCGGCCTTTGGGGCTTGCATTTGGGGGATGTCGAATTCGACTAGGGTGGTCTGCGTGAGAGATGGACAGTTGTGACGATTTTGGATAGGATTCTTAGCATCTTATGAGTTTGAGATAGCGTATACCCCTAACAAGGGAAACATGGTAGCAGACGTCTTAAGAAGAAAAAGGTTGTCCGTTGAACTATAGAGTTTAGAATTTATTTCTATGTTTGACTTAGACCTTCCGTTGATTCTGTATCCGGTTTGCTAGCCTCCTTGGAGGTTAGGCCTACTCTTTTGGGGCGTATTAGCAGAGCACAGCGGGACGACCCACAATTGGTTGAGTTAGTAGAGAAGCTCATAAGGAGGGGAGTCGTCCAGCCATTTGAGTAGGTACACCCTAGATGGTAAGGGATGGTTGCGTAGAGACGATGGACTTTGTGTACCGCAAGACGAGGATTTGAGGAAGGCTATACTTGATGATGCACATCGATCGAAGATGACCATTCAACCCAGTAGGGACAAGATGTACCAAGACATGAAGCAAGTTTTCTTTTGGGCCAATATGAAGGAAGACGCGGCCAAGTATGTCGCTAGATGCTTGGTGTGCTAACAAGTGAAAGCGGAACAGAAGAAACCCGGAGGGTTGCTTCACCCGTTGGAGGTTCCGTAATGGGAAGTGGGATAGTGTCTCGTTGGATTACCAAAATCAAGGAAGGGTAATACGGGGATTGGGCTTATGGTAGATAGACTTACTAAGTGTGCCCATTTCATACCCGTGAAGAGCAAGAGGACTATTCCATGTCTAGCTTCAGTTTACCTTCAAGGGATTATTAGATTGCATGGTGTACCTCCCAGTATAGTGAGCGATCGAGATCCTATCTTCACTAGTGAGTTTTGGAAGAGTTTGCAAGAGGCGGTAGGGACTCAGTTGTGTTTGAGCACCGCATATCATCCTCAGACGGACGGTTAGACCGAGAGGGTGAACCGTATCTTAGAATATCTTTTGAGGTTATGTATTTTGGATTTTGGAGGTACATGGGAAGAGCATCTTCCGTTGGTGGAGTTCGCATATAATAGCAGCTTTCAGTCCAGTATTGGTATGGCTCCTTTCGAAGCTCTTTATGGAAGGCCTTGTCGATCTCCTACATGTTGGTGGGAATCTACGGATAAGATCTTGCTTGGGCCAGATATGGTTAGAGAGACTTCAGAGAAGATGGGTTGGATTCGAAGAAGGATGAAAGCAGCGGAATCTTATGCGGACAAGAGGAGAACAGAGCTTGAGTTTGATGTTAGGACATGCTTTTTAACAAGGTATCTCCGTTACGGAATGTGGTTCACTTTGGATCTGTTAGGAAGTGAGTACCAAGGTTTGTAGGGCCATTTTCCCATTAAGGAAAGAATTGGACGGATGGCATATAGAGTGGAGTTGCCTGACAGACTTAGTGGTGTACCGGATGTATTTCATGTGTCCCATTTGAGGAAGTGCTTACATGAGACCGCTGAGGTGGTAGAGCCGAGTTTGCTTAAAGAAGTAGAGTTAGAGCGCGATGAGACGATTCGACGAGCTCCTACTCGTATCATTGGGTCAGAGGCTAGGAAGTTGAGGAACAGAGAAGTTCAGCTAGCTAGAGTGCAATGGGGAGATGACGAAAGAAATGCTACTTGGGAGACGGAAGCGAAGATGCGTTCTTTGTATCCATTTCTTTTGGAGAGTATGTCTTTTAACTTCTCCTTTATCGCTTGCCTAGTACTTATCTTATCTTTAGTAGGTCCTCTCGTTAGTCCTGTTTGACCTTTAGATAGGGAAAACCTATGGTTGAAACATGTGTTTGAGACATGTTATGGTTGATGGATGCAAGTGGATGCAAGTGTTTGCTAGTGGTTGCTCGTGGATGCATATATACACACTCTAGGCACTAGATCGGCTCAATCACTTCATATTGCATATTGCATAAAATTGTGTGTAGTTAGCTATATTGATGGATGTATAATGATTGTGTTATCATATGGATGATGCATTTTGGTGAATGATTGTGCACTCATATAGATACGGTATGTGTCGATAGGGTTATCTCGCATACATATTGGATGCATGGCACTATCATGGTTTGCATATGTTCGTACATTAGATAGGGAACATATACACACACTTTTCGCATATGCTCATACATCATTAGAAATTGTTTAAGGACAATGGATGCCCGTGTTTGATGGATTGAGTAGATGGTTGTTTGGATGGTAGGATATGCATTCTCCTTAGCTTAGAGATTTCGGGGACGAAATCCTTTAAGGAGGGGAGAATGTAACACCCCGAATTTCGGTTAATGCTAAAATTCACTAATTACAGAATAACTAATCCCAGATGTGGGAATCAAGGGTAACGGGTTGTGTCATTGCGTTCGTCTCGGAAAAATACGCGAAATAGAGTCCGAGTTTTCGAAAATCGGAGTCCGTATGAAGGAGATATGGACGAACGAAGTTAGGCAGAAAAACCGGAAACAGGCCAGAAATGCACTGGCGCACCTGTGAAGTGCGCCAGCACAAAAATACACTGGCGCACTTGGGAAGTGCGCCCGTGTCGAGCCAGTTTGGACTGGGTGCACTGTTTTGGCTGTTGGGCTGTGTTTTGGTGGCTTGTGACGATTTTTGATGTGCTGGACGGACCTGATGGCTTCTAGGGTTAATCTAAGGGCCTAAAACACTACCTAATCCTATAAATAAGACCCTAACCTAGCCCTAAATCATCATTAATCTATCATACAACTAAACTATGGCAAAATGCTAGCTCTCATGGCCTCCACTAATTTATGAAGAGGGTTGCAAGCTAATCACTCTCTAATCAACCTCTAATCCCTTCTAAGCATCTTAATCTTCTTCATTTGGAGTGCAAAAATTGCTAGTTGTGAGTTTCTATCACTTTGATGATCTTTTGTTAAACTAAGTAGATGAGATATGATGAGATTTATGGTTTTGTATGTGGATTAATGAGTCTTGAATCATATGATATGATGTTAGCATTAATCTTATGTTTATGCATGTTGAGTATGTAAGTTTATGCAAGTTTAATATGATGTATGTTATGTTTGCATGATGCTAAATATGCAAGTTGTGGGCTATGTAATCATATGCATGTTATGCAAGTTCATGGTGATATGCTATGCAAGTTACATGTATGTTAATATGCAAGATATGCTATGCAAGTTACATGTTTGTTAATATGCAAGTTACATGTATGTTAATATGCAAGATATGCTATGCAAGTTACATATTTGTTAATATGCAAGTTACATGTTTGTTAATATGCAAGTTACATGTTTGTTAATATGCAAGTTACATGTTTGTTAGTATGCAAGTTACATGTATGTTAATATGCAAGATATGCTATGCAAGTTACATGTTTGTTAATATGCAAGTTCATGACGACATTATGCAAGTTTATGAGTTAATATGCAAGTATGTTATGCAAGCTAATATGTAAGTTATATGACATATTATATGCAAGTTATGTGACATGTTATACAAGATTATATGCAAGATATATGACATGTTATGCAAGTTCACATGCAAGTTATGTGTTTGTTAATATGCAAGATGGCACCTTTGAAACATGTTCATACATATGTAAGTTGACACCTTTTATATGTGTTATGTCATGAGAACGAAATTACGTGGGAACGATGGGGTTAATTCAATGCATAAATTAATAAGATTGTGTGAAATTAACATAATTATGCATAACATAAAATAAATGAACATAGTATGGGAATTTGCCTATTAAGTTAGGTGTACCCATACTATGTGTTGGGAATTTACCTATTGAGTTAGGTCTACCCCATGGGAATTTACCTATTGAGTTAGGTCTACCCATGTTATGAAAAGCTTAATATTAATTAGAGATAATTAATTTAAATTATGAGGGTGATTAATTAGGTGTAATTAATTGACTAAGACACGAGGTTGGACTCAGTTGTAGCGTAAAACTGCCCGGACCCAACCGGCTTAACCAGTTGCTACAAATGTTAGCCCAATGTGAGAGGTCTTAGGCACAAACTAAATACGTGATTAATGTAAAGACACGAGGTTAGACTCGGTTATGACATAAGGCTGCCCGGACCCAACCGGCTTAACCAGCGGTCATAAAAGATAGTCTAATGTGAGAGGTCTTTATGAGGATCACGGCCTTAATTAATTAAGAAACACTTAACCATATTAGCATGTAGTGGAACATGAGGGTTAAGTGGGTACCTTGGGTGGCATGTAGTAACTAGTGTGGGTGCCTTGGGTGGCATGAGAAAACTAGTGGGTTGCCTTGGGTAGCAATAGAAAATACGATTAGAATACTTAACCAAAGTGGAACATGGAATTAAACATGATTAAAGGGTTAAGTAAGTGCCTCGGGTGGCATGTGGGAATTAAGTAAAGGACTTGGGTGTCATGTGGAAATCTAGTGGGTGCCTTGAAAGGTAAATAAAAATATGATTAATGACTTAACCAAAGTATTTATAACATGTAAGTAGACATGGTTAAAGGGGGTTAAGTGGGATACACTAGATAAAATTAACAAGCTTAGGTGGTAGCTTGTGGGGGCCCATCTCAACCAATATCCCAAACGTATCTTTGTGGGCTCGACCCAAGTCGAGTGACGGGACACGCATATTGGGCTTGACTATAAGAGGCCAAAAACGGGTTAGCGGTGGCAACGTAGGACCAACGGGTTTCATATGCGTGTGTGGACCCGGGCTGGTTAGTAAATCGTTGTTGCATCGTGTAGGTATAAAGCCGTGCACCGTTGATATTATCAGGTTGCCACTTGGGGAAATGATACACCCCATTGTGGGACCAGCACGGGTATCTACGTTAGGGAGCCGATCGCTTGGGAGTAGTGGGTACACCTAGTAATGATAGGGGCAGACGGCACCTATGTAGGGGTACCAGAAACTACTGGGTAAAAATTACTAAGTACATTTAGTGGGATCAACCTTTAAGTAGGAATTAATCTTAGGTAGGTAAAACTGGTGTGGTGCAGTGTAGGAATTATCTTTGAGTAGGTCTGGGGCGGTGTAATTTAGTAATTATCCTTGGGTGGGTAAATGCGTCTTTACGGTTATCTTAGTTTATCCTAAGTTTGCCAAGCTGCTTGGTGTAGCCATGCATCCCCAGGCGTTACCGTATATCGACTTATGTCTTCTCTGGTTATTTTAATGATTGTATTGTTAGGGTTATAGGACTCACTCAGACTTATGTCTGACCCCGTTGTTTTTATCTTTTTCCCCCAACCCCAGGTTATTAGAGTGGGCCTGGTGCTAGTGGGCTTTGATCGGATTGCTGTATCTATTCTTTGGAGCTTGGACCATTGAAGTGAAGCCCAGTTCATCTTTTCTTTTATGGCTATTAGTTATGTAGTGGGATTATGTACTTCTATTTTATCAAGATGGATATTATGTACTTGACTTTGGTTTATGGTTTTGTGATGTAACCAAACATGTATTACTTTCCGCTGCAATGAAATGATGTTTTAAATTTTCAAGTATTACTTATATCTGTCTTGTTGTAATTTTACTGTTCTATATTCACTTAAAATACTTCACCGAAACTAAGGCATTCCCCTGGTATGAGTGACCTTAGCGGACGTGGGGTGTTACACGTGGTATCAGAGCTTAAGGTTACCAGAACAGATAAATTTTTTAGAAAAACTATTTTTCTAAGAAAATTTTTGAAGGAGTATTTTCAAAAACATGTCTTTTAAGAGAAAAGTTTTTGAGAGAAAAGCGTAATCCCCGATAGCCATATCTTTATCTTTCGAATTCTCCGTTTGAATCTCTTTCTCTCTCGGTTTGAGTTTCCCCTCCGTGTGTAGATGATCTTTCTAAGATAGATAAGAATGGAAAACCGCTTCAAGGGAATTAGACGTAAATCAGGTTAGAAGTTGGTTCAAGAAGGAGGAGGACTTGTAAGTACTTATTGGATGGACGATGGGAGGAAGGCTCTAATAGTTGTTTGGTTAATGAAGGACGAAACCTCATTGGTGGGAGGTTACGAGTGGAGAATGGGAAGAAGAAGAAGGCTAGTCGTTATCCTTTTGGGAGGAATAGGACATTTTATTAGGATTATCCAAAGGGGCAAAGGCAAGGTTCGGAATCTCCTGGAGGGTGGTTGTATTCCCTCACGGCTAGTGTACCAGATGGGGATAGGACCGTCTAGGTTGGAATCTGGGATTTCTATATTATCTGATTCGAACTTTATTTGATTCTGACGCATCGAGTTCGTTTATCTCATCATTGTTAGTTGAGTCACTGCACTTAGACACCAGTTTGGTAGATGATCCCTTAGTTGTTTCAAACCCAATTGGGGCTCCATGATGTGTTTGGGTTTGAAAGTTTCTATACTTAGCATTGAGTTTGGATGTGATGCTTGTTGGGCTTCACGAACTATGGGTTAGTTTTGGGCATGAACTGGTTATCCAGTAGGGGTGCCGTTCTTGATTTTGAAGGGAGAGTTGTTAGGCTTATGACCCGCTTGGGTAACACTCTCGAGATCTCTTGTAATCCCATAGAATCTGTTATGCTAAGTTATCTAGAATCGCTTGACACGTCGGTCGAGAGTTTGCGATCTGTTAGAAGTGGTCCGGGAACACTCGGATGTGTTTGAGAAGGTGAAGGGCTTACCTCCGGAGCGGGAGATTGACTTCCGAATATATCTGGTAAACAATGCCAAACCAGTGACTTGGCCAGTGTGCCACAAGGCTCCTCGTGAGAGGAGGGAACTCCATAAGTAAGTAGGCGATTGCTTGAGAAGGGGTTCATAAGAAGAAGTATATCGGTGTGGGGCGCTCCAGTAGTTTTTGCCATGAAGGCGGATGGGTCCCTCAGACTTTGTGTAGGCTAAAGAGAACTAAATAAACTCACAAAGAAGAATAGACACCCATTGCCAAAGATTGATGATCTCTTTGATCAGTTGGTTGGCGCCTCAGTATTTTCGCAGTTGGACTAAGCCACATGGTTTCGTCAGTTGAGAGTGGCTGACGATAGTATAGAGAAGATTGTCTTTAGGACTCCGGATGGTTTTATGAGTGGCTGGTGATGCTATTTGGTTTGACGAACGCCCCTGCATACTTTGTTGATTGGAAGAGAAGGGTGTTCAGGGAGTACCTAAATAAGTTTGTGATGGCCTTTGTAAATGACATCTTGGTCTTTTCAAGGAGCGTAATAAGTTTTCGTATGTGCTCAATAGGGTGAGCAAAGCCAGTTATAGGATAAACGGTGGTTTTGGAGCGAGACTGGCGAGGACATCCAAAGTTGGTCAAAGGCTTAATTGTTTAGCCATTATTATTATTATTTTTAGTATCATCTCACGTAGGTTGCCTGAACTCGAAGGAGATGTCCCTTGGGTGTTTGTCTGATATTGGTTTCGGCCTTTGGGGCTTGCATTTGGGGGATGTCGAATTCGACTAGGGTGGTCTGCGTGAGAGATGGACAGTTGTGACGATTTTGGATAGGATTCTTAGCATCTTATGAGTTTGAGATAGCGTATACCCCTAACAAGGGAAACATGGTAGCAGACGTCTTAAGAAGAAAAAGGTTGTCCGTTGAACTATAGAGTTTAGAATTTATTTCTATGTTTGACTTAGACCTTCCGTTGATTCTGTATCCGGTTTGCTAGCCTCCTTGGAGGTTAGGCCTACTCTTTTGGGGCGTATTAGCAGAGCACAGCGGGACGACCCACAATTGGTTGAGTTAGTAGAGAAGCTCATAAGGAGGGGAGTCGTCCAGCCATTTGAGTAGGTACACCCTAGATGGTAAGGGATGGTTGCGTAGAGACGATGGACTTTGTGTACCGCAAGACGAGGATTTGAGGAAGGCTATACTTGATGATGCACATCGATCGAAGATGACCATTCAACCCAGTAGGGACAAGATGTACCAAGACATGAAGCAAGTTTTCTTTTGGGCCAATATGAAGGAAGACGCGGCCAAGTATGTCGCTAGATGCTTGGTGTGCTAACAAGTGAAAGCGGAACAGAAGAAACCCGGAGGGTTGCTTCACCCGTTGGAGGTTCCGTAATGGGAAGTGGGATAGTGTCTCGTTGGATTACCAAAATCAAGGAAGGGTAATACGGGGATTGGGCTTATGGTAGATAGACTTACTAAGTGTGCCCATTTCATACCCGTGAAGAGCAAGAGGACTATTCCATGTCTAGCTTCAGTTTACCTTCAAGGGATTATTAGATTGCATGGTGTACCTCCCAGTATAGTGAGCGATCGAGATCCTATCTTCACTAGTGAGTTTTGGAAGAGTTTGCAAGAGGCGGTAGGGACTCAGTTGTGTTTGAGCACCGCATATCATCCTCAGACGGACGGTTAGACCGAGAGGGTGAACCGTATCTTAGAATATCTTTTGAGGTTATGTATTTTGGATTTTGGAGGTACATGGGAAGAGCATCTTCCGTTGGTGGAGTTCGCATATAATAGCAGCTTTCAGTCCAGTATTGGTATGGCTCCTTTCGAAGCTCTTTATGGAAGGCCTTGTCGATCTCCTACATGTTGGTGGGAATCTACGGATAAGATCTTGCTTGGGCCAGATATGGTTAGAGAGACTTCAGAGAAGATGGGTTGGATTCGAAGAAGGATGAAAGCAGCGGAATCTTATGCGGACAAGAGGAGAACAGAGCTTGAGTTTGATGTTAGGACATGCTTTTTAACAAGGTATCTCCGTTACGGAATGTGGTTCACTTTGGATCTGTTAGGAAGTGAGTACCAAGGTTTGTAGGGCCATTTTCCCATTAAGGAAAGAATTGGACGGATGGCATATAGAGTGGAGTTGCCTGACAGACTTAGTGGTGTACCGGATGTATTTCATGTGTCCCATTTGAGGAAGTGCTTACATGAGACCGCTGAGGTGGTAGAGCCGAGTTTGCTTAAAGAAGTAGAGTTAGAGCGCGATGAGACGATTCGACGAGCTCCTACTCGTATCATTGGGTCAGAGGCTAGGAAGTTGAGGAACAGAGAAGTTCAGCTAGCTAGAGTGCAATGGGGAGATGACGAAAGAAATGCTACTTGGGAGACGGAAGCGAAGATGCGTTCTTTGTATCCATTTCTTTTGGAGAGTATGTCTTTTAACTTCTCCTTTATCGCTTGCCTAGTACTTATCTTATCTTTAGTAGGTCCTCTCGTTAGTCCTGTTTGACCTTTAGATAGGGAAAACCTATGGTTGAAACATGTGTTTGAGACATGTTATGGTTGATGGATGCAAGTGGATGCAAGTGTTTGCTAGTGGTTGCTCGTGGATGCATATATACACACTCTAGGCACTAGATCGGCTCAATCACTTCATATTGCATATTGCATAAAATTGTGTGTAGTTAGCTATATTGATGGATGTATAATGATTGTGTTATCATATGGATGATGCATTTTGGTGAATGATTGTGCACTCATATAGATACGGTATGTGTCGATAGGGTTATCTCGCATACATATTGGATGCATGGCACTATCATGGTTTGCATATGTTCGTACATTAGATAGGGAACATATACACACACTTTTCGCATATGCTCATACATCATTAGAAATTGTTTAAGGACAATGGATGCCCGTGTTTGATGGATTGAGTAGATGGTTGTTTGGATGGTAGGATATGCATTCTCCTTAGCTTAGAGATTTCGGGGACGAAATCCTTTAAGGAGGGGAGAATGTAACACCCCGAATTTCGGTTAATGCTAAAATTCACTAATTACAGAATAACTAATCCCAGATGTGGGAATCAAGGGTAACGGGTTGTGTCATTGCGTTCGTCTCGGAAAAATACGCGAAATAGAGTCCGAGTTTTCGAAAATCGGAGTCCGTATGAAGGAGATATGGACGAACGAAGTTAGGCAGAAAAACCGGAAACAGGCCAGAAATGCACTGGCGCACCTGTGAAGTGCGCCAGCACAAAAATACACTGGCGCACTTGGGAAGTGCGCCCGTGTCGAGCCAGTTTGGACTGGGTGCACTGTTTTGGCTGTTGGGCTGTGTTTTGGTGGCTTGTGACGATTTTTGATGTGCTGGACGGACCTGATGGCTTCTAGGGTTAATCTAAGGGCCTAAAACACTACCTAATCCTATAAATAAGACCCTAACCTAGCCCTAAATCATCATTAATCTATCATACAACTAAACTATGGCAAAATGCTAGCTCTCATGGCCTCCACTAATTTATGAAGAGGGTTGCAAGCTAATCACTCTCTAATCAACCTCTAATCCCTTCTAAGCATCTTAATCTTCTTCATTTGGAGTGCAAAAATTGCTAGTTGTGAGTTTCTATCACTTTGATGATCTTTTGTTAAACTAAGTAGATGAGATATGATGAGATTTATGGTTTTGTATGTGGATTAATGAGTCTTGAATCATATGATATGATGTTAGCATTAATCTTATGTTTATGCATGTTGAGTATGTAAGTTTATGCAAGTTTAATATGATGTATGTTATGTTTGCATGATGCTAAATATGCAAGTTGTGGGCTATGTAATCATATGCATGTTATGCAAGTTCATGGTGATATGCTATGCAAGTTACATGTATGTTAATATGCAAGATATGCTATGCAAGTTACATGTTTGTTAATATGCAAGTTACATGTATGTTAATATGCAAGATATGCTATGCAAGTTACATATTTGTTAATATGCAAGTTACATGTTTGTTAATATGCAAGTTACATGTTTGTTAATATGCAAGTTACATGTTTGTTAGTATGCAAGTTACATGTATGTTAATATGCAAGATATGCTATGCAAGTTACATGTTTGTTAATATGCAAGTTCATGACGACATTATGCAAGTTTATGAGTTAATATGCAAGTATGTTATGCAAGCTAATATGTAAGTTATATGACATATTATATGCAAGTTATGTGACATGTTATACAAGATTATATGCAAGATATATGACATGTTATGCAAGTTCACATGCAAGTTATGTGTTTGTTAATATGCAAGATGGCACCTTTGAAACATGTTCATACATATGTAAGTTGACACCTTTTATATGTGTTATGTCATGAGAACGAAATTACGTGGGAACGATGGGGTTAATTCAATGCATAAATTAATAAGATTGTGTGAAATTAACATAATTATGCATAACATAAAATAAATGAACATAGTATGGGAATTTGCCTATTAAGTTAGGTGTACCCATACTATGTGTTGGGAATTTACCTATTGAGTTAGGTCTACCCCATGGGAATTTACCTATTGAGTTAGGTCTACCCATGTTATGAAAAGCTTAATATTAATTAGAGATAATTAATTTAAATTATGAGGGTGATTAATTAGGTGTAATTAATTGACTAAGACACGAGGTTGGACTCAGTTGTAGCGTAAAACTGCCCGGACCCAACCGGCTTAACCAGTTGCTACAAATGTTAGCCCAATGTGAGAGGTCTTAGGCACAAACTAAATACGTGATTAATGTAAAGACACGAGGTTAGACTCGGTTATGACATAAGGCTGCCCGGACCCAACCGGCTTAACCAGCGGTCATAAAAGATAGTCTAATGTGAGAGGTCTTTATGAGGATCACGGCCTTAATTAATTAAGAAACACTTAACCATATTAGCATGTAGTGGAACATGAGGGTTAAGTGGGTACCTTGGGTGGCATGTAGTAACTAGTGTGGGTGCCTTGGGTGGCATGAGAAAACTAGTGGGTTGCCTTGGGTAGCAATAGAAAATACGATTAGAATACTTAACCAAAGTGGAACATGGAATTAAACATGATTAAAGGGTTAAGTAAGTGCCTCGGGTGGCATGTGGGAATTAAGTAAAGGACTTGGGTGTCATGTGGAAATCTAGTGGGTGCCTTGAAAGGTAAATAAAAATATGATTAATGACTTAACCAAAGTATTTATAACATGTAAGTAGACATGGTTAAAGGGGGTTAAGTGGGATACACTAGATAAAATTAACAAGCTTAGGTGGTAGCTTGTGGGGGCCCATCTCAACCAATATCCCAAACGTATCTTTGTGGGCTCGACCCAAGTCGAGTGACGGGACACGCATATTGGGCTTGACTATAAGAGGCCAAAAACGGGTTAGCGGTGGCAACGTAGGACCAACGGGTTTCATATGCGTGTGTGGACCCGGGCTGGTTAGTAAATCGTTGTTGCATCGTGTAGGTATAAAGCCGTGCACCGTTGATATTATCAGGTTGCCACTTGGGGAAATGATACACCCCATTGTGGGACCAGCACGGGTATCTACGTTAGGGAGCCGATCGCTTGGGAGTAGTGGGTACACCTAGTAATGATAGGGGCAGACGGCACCTATGTAGGGGTACCAGAAACTACTGGGTAAAAATTACTAAGTACATTTAGTGGGATCAACCTTTAAGTAGGAATTAATCTTAGGTAGGTAAAACTGGTGTGGTGCAGTGTAGGAATTATCTTTGAGTAGGTCTGGGGCGGTGTAATTTAGTAATTATCCTTGGGTGGGTAAATGCGTCTTTACGGTTATCTTAGTTTATCCTAAGTTTGCCAAGCTGCTTGGTGTAGCCATGCATCCCCAGGCGTTACCGTATATCGACTTATGTCTTCTCTGGTTATTTTAATGATTGTATTGTTAGGGTTATAGGACTCACTCAGACTTATGTCTGACCCCGTTGTTTTTATCTTTTTCCCCCAACCCCAGGTTATTAGAGTGGGCCTGGTGCTAGTGGGCTTTGATCGGATTGCTGTATCTATTCTTTGGAGCTTGGACCATTGAAGTGAAGCCCAGTTCATCTTTTCTTTTATGGCTATTAGTTATGTAGTGGGATTATGTACTTCTATTTTATCAAGATGGATATTATGTAGTTGACTTTGGTTTATGGTTTTGTGATGTAACCAAACATGTATTACTTTCCGCTGCAATGAAATGATGTTTTAAATTTTCAAGTATTACTTATATCTGTCTTGTTGTAATTTTACTGTTCTATATTCACTTAAAATACTTCACCGAAACTAAGGCATTCCCCTGGTATGAGTGACCTTAGCGGACGTGGGGTGTTACAAGAAGCGTCAAAAGGTCCCTCGTCCCGAGCAACCGCCTCCGCACTACCGTCCTTGTTACCACCAACGCCTTCCTGAAACTTAATGACCTTTTTAGGCCTGAGCTCGCCAGGAGCCATCTTTTTCTTCAGAGCGGGGGTAGTGGGGCATTTCGCTGCCTTATTCCTCAATACGCCACTCGCCACTACAGGCCTAATTATGACCCGGTTCGCCGAAAGCAACCCAACACGCCGAAGGCGGTCCTGATCCACTACAGAATCCGTCTTACAAGAGCCCTCAGGAATAGCTCGCAAAGCATCGAGACGTTGCCGATACTCATCGCCAGTAAGAGCCTCGAGAGTCTTTTCCATAATAAAAAACAATAAGTCACAAAGCTCGACAACTTGTGGAGAAAGGAGACGAAGATCAAGGATACTCACTTCCTTCTATCCATCTCCTTGCAAATCCGGGAGGGCAGTGAACAAAGAACCAATCTTGCTTAATCACCGACGGTTTGGGCCACTTTCCGACAAAAAATTTAGTAGCAGGGGACGCTTTCAAGAACCATTGTGAGGACGATGCACCAGTTGACTGCCTAAAATGAAAGAGGAACCTAATGTCCTCTCCGGTAGGACCCTGACGTAGTAACTCTCGAAAGAGAACACAAGTGCCCAAGAGTGAAGAATAAGAATTCGGGTGCAGCTATGAGGGTGCAAGGCAGAAATGGAATAGCATTTCCCGTATGAAATCATTGGCCGGGGGCACGCACCTCGTGATGCAAGCATGTCGATTCTAGGCAGTAAAGCCTTCAGGTGGCACGTGGGCCCTTCCGCCCGATCCAGGGGCATGAGCCTCCCCCTCAGGGATATTAAACCGCGATGACAGCTTTCTAATAGCCACGGCATCCAAACGCGATGTCACTGAATCCGGAGGATTGTCTAAGATAACCGCATCGGGAAGCATGTCAGGAGCCACTGGGGCTGGCGGCTAACCACCACCCATAATATCCACATTTTCCATCTCGGCATGTACAACTGGGGAATGTAACCTCTCAGCGTGACCCCCGTGCTCCGACACTTCAGGCGAACTCCCTGTCTGAGAAGCGGTCGACCCTTTGTTAGTCTCAAGCTCGCTGCTTCCAATGCTGGTGTTGTCCGTAGAGTCAGAAGTAGAATCAGAAGAATCAGACGATGGCGGGGAAGCCTCGACTCCCAGAAGTTTCCCAGTCTGTGATCTTGGTTGCATAGCTTGCTATACTTCAATATAACAGTGTTAGACATCATAGTGAAATAACTTGTACCCCTCGTGTTGATGAAGATTAACAAGTGTGTGCAGTGTCATGCAAAGAATGAGAGCGCGCACAGAAACATTAAAGATCTTTACAGTTCAGTCACAGTCCAAATATATGCTCTATCCCATGTGAAAATTCTAAGTTCCTATCCGCGCAGTTATTAATGACAACAATGGTACATCGTACAACCAAACAAACAATGTATAGGTCCAAGGGTAGGCAGTCCGGAAATCAAAGTTCGAAGTTGCGAAAGTCAACACCCGGCCAAGGCAATGCGCTCAACCATGCCCCGGGGCACGAAGTTTCCAAAGACACCCAAGACCGAGCCCGGGAACCTCGAAAATTCGAACCCCTTAAGGGTAGAAATCTCGAACCACTATGGTTCGAAATTTCGAACCCCTCGGGTTCGAAAATTCGAGCCCTGGTGGTTCGAAAACTCGAGCCCCAAGGGAATCGAAAGCTCGAACCCTTGAGGTCTGAGAATTCGAACCCATCGGGGTTCGAAAATTCGAGCCCTAGGCTTGAAATCTTGAACCCTACAGGGTTCGAAGATTCGAGCCCCATTAGGTTCGAATTTTCGAACCTCCCCTTCGGGCTCGAAATCTCGAGCCTCCTCCATCGCACCTCGACCTCCCTTCTCCCTTCCCTCAACTCGACCAAGTCTATTACCTCAGAAATTTTCAAGTCAAAGTGGTCGAGAATCGAAGTTTTCAGAACAATAGCAGTCGACGCAAAATAGAAGGAGGAAGAAAAATGATGGGGAGGGGCCTATATATAATGAAAAGGAGAAAGCCCTTCGTATTCCAAGCCTAGGTTCGATATTCGAGCCTGAGGAGTCGAAATTTCGAACATCTGGGGTTCGAATTTCGAACCTCCTGGCTCGAACTTCAAGCCATCACGATTCAGTGATTCATACTTGTAGGGTTCGAAATTTCAAACCCCTACGGTTTGAAATTTTCGCACCTCCAAAAAAAATTATAATAATGTTCTCAACCGCGTATGCTCATTTCCTGCCAAGGTCCCATCGCCTAAAACACGCGATGATGACACCATGCAGACACTCAGCTGCGTGAGTGCAATACCAATCCAACAGTGGCTCGCTCACAACTCCCTGCGAACGGGCCCGCTAGCCAATACATTTTTTCCAATAACTTGCAAGATAAATCCAAAACCCAACTACCATCTCAACTTTCATTCCAAAGCACATCATGTCAAGACAAGGCGTCAAGACAAGACGTACTTTGGGAGGCAAATGTTAACTGGCCTTTTGGTCCGGTCACGAAAAGTACTCAAGACACGCTCTACTCAACCCATTGCGTGAAGCCAGGGCTAAGAGTGAAACTCAGGAAGTGCATGGGCAAAGACCGAAGAAAGATCCCGCCAACAAGGACCTCGCACCTTCGCCTCCTCAACGCCACACCGACGGAGTCAACTAGCCTCGACAACACTTCTCATCAAAAATCGGTTCGCACTCAGCCGGGTGCGAAATTCCGCACCCACCAGGTGTGAAATTTCGTATCTAGCAGATGCGAAATTTCGTACCTGGAAGGTGCGAAATTTTGCACCTCGCCCAGGTGCGAATTTCTGAAGGCGATAACAGGAGGTGCGAATTTTTGGAAGATGGTCCCCATTCCTACCTACTCCTACCTAACCACTTCCTATAAATACCCCATGGCCTTACACTTCGAAAGGATGGAATTCTTGAGCTTGGAGACCTCCATAAAGCTTCATTAATGGCATCTCCTCTTTGGGGAAGAAGAAGGACAAAATTGCCTTTTTCCTTATTATTCAATATATGATAATTATGACATCATATATCATGGAACATGAATGTAATGAGATGTCATGAGATAGTCTCAACCTTGTAATTCTTCCAAGTGATTAATAATATTCCAACCGAGTCTTCAAGGTGGACGTAGGCCCTCACTGGGGTCGAATCACTATAAATCTCTTGTGTGATTTACTGCTTATGCTTTATTTATGTTCTTGTCTGTGCGACCATATTTATAATTCCTAGTAATTGGGAATATTTGGTGTTTACGACATTTTTTGCCGTCAACATCAGGTGCGAAATTTCGCACCTGCCAGGTGCGAAATTTCCGAAGGCCGATAACAGGAGGTGCGAATTTCTAGAAGATGGTCCCCATTCCTAACTACTCCTACCTAACCCCTACCTAACCACTTCCTATAAATACCCCATGACCTCGCACTTCAAAAGGATGGAATTCTTGAGCTTGGAGACCTCCGTAAAGCTTCATTAATGGCATCTCCTCTTTGAGGAAGAAGAAGGACAAAATTGTCTTTTTCCTTATTATTCAATATATGATAATTATGACATCATATATCATGGAACATGAATGTAATGAGATGTCATGAGATAGTCACTACATTGTAATTCTTTCAAGTAATTAATAATATTCCAACTGACTCTTCAAAGTGGACGTAGGCCCTCATTAGGGCCGAACCACTATGAATCTCTTGTGTGATCTATTGTTTATGCTTTATTTATGTTCTTATCTATGAGACCATATTTATAATTCCTAGTAATTGGGAATCTCTGGTGTTTACGACATTTTTTGCCATCAACAGGGGTACTGAGTCAGTTTAGGCTGATATGGCCCTAAATTAATATACGCTCGTCGAACTTCATCTCTTTTACTAAGAGATTCAATCTCACAAATCGGCGAGCGTAATGCAGGATCTCGTTCAACAATTGTCGGATTGGACCGAGGGATATTAACTAAAATAGAAGGAATAGTAGAATGTGAGTTTGATTGAGGTATATCAACTTCCAATGTTGAGTTATCATTTAATGGTTCACCTTCGTTGCGTTTCTTGTAAAATGAGAAAAGAGTTTTTGCTTTATTACTTGGCGGCTTATGTGACATTTCCAATTTACCTATTAAAATTATATCATGCCATTAAAAAAATAAACAAATAATTCAATTAATATTTTCATTTTCACGCTTATATAGTAATGCATCTTCTAATTTTGACATTGAGTAAATAGCATTGCGGGATAATGATGCCTATTTAAATTTAACATGACAACAATTTACAACTTGCCTAATTTACTCAAACAAAGTCTGCCTAGTTTACTCAAACAATAAATTTTGCAATGAAGTAAGGAGCAATGCCATTTAATATGATCTGCAAACAATGTTTACAATGAAGCAAAAGGCAGTGTCACCTAACCAAAGTTTTCCTAAATTATTCTTTTTTTATAGTATCAACCAAACATAATTTATATCGTATAAATAGTAAAGCACATCAAAACCTCAAACCGCCACAAAATATATGTGAACCTATAAAATATCAGGCTACAAACTCATTAATAGCAATTTTGGGAACTTTAATCAATGTTAATTATAGCAATTTTCGGAAGTCTGAAATCTCAAAGTGATGATGTCTAAACTCACTAACAACACTAAAAAAATAAGATTAAGTGTCCCAAAATTCCCTAACATCTCATTGACCACAGAAAACTGTTGTATGTTGCTGACTTCAAACTATTGCTGGATGAAAAGTTCAGCTAAGGCTTTGTTTGTTTAGTAATGAAAATGTCTAATATCAACATTGCTGTAAAAGCACGTTTTGTCCCTTATCATGCCCCCTTATTGACTTAATACAAACTGTAAATTAGTATACTGACTATTGTTGTGGAATAGCATGATAAAAGAGAATTTTTTCAATTAAAAAAAGTGTCCAACTACGGAGCGATAGCAAATGGCAAATCTTCATTTTTAGTACTGTTGTTCATTTAAAAAAAATTGTTCATTTAAAATAAAAAAAGTGTCCAACCAAGGAGCAATAGCAAATAGAAAAATTTATTCATTTAAAAAAGAACTGTATGCTGTTGTGGAATAGAATAGTAGCATGTCGTCATTTTTAGCACTTTTGCTTTTTTGAAACAAGAACTCCAACCAAGGAGCTATAACAAATGGCAAATGGCAATATCATCTAATTTACAGCAATGAGCAATCTACTGGAACTGGAAGTCTTAAAAAAACTGAATCTCCAAAGCTTTAACAAAATAAGATCCGCCAATTCCATCCGCCCAAACTCGAGGAAGAAAGGCCAATTCCGCTCGAAGGACCACCGCTCGAAGCAAATGCTGTCACCGAACCACCTTCAGAACTGATCTTCGAAAACCAAAATTCATTGATTGATTTGAGTGGGTAAGGATTGAATATATACCAGACTGTGTGCTTTTGATTTGAAATTGTAGGGTTTCCATTAAATTTAATTTTTGAATTCGAAGCAGCTTCAAGTTGGAAAAGTAAACGATAAATGGGAAATTGGGAACGAATAGAAATTGGGAACAAACACTGTTTTGGAAGATGGAAAGCGAATTTTTTTCTGTAATTTTTTTTTTGACCCTGGGCAGCAACCCATGGCCATATCCGCCATTGAATCAAATTATAAAATAATAAAATGAAAAGAGACATAGTAAATATAGATCTATCGGCTGTACTATTAGTGTAAAAATTCACAATTTCGATGGTGAAAATTTCAAACCATAGTTTAAAATAAACCAGCTGAACAAATAATATCACCAAGCCTTAAGAAGATATAAGCAATCGCGCTAGAGCTTTAGAAGATCATATATTGCAAGCATACTCGAGATTGTATATTTGTGAGTCAGTGTTTCTTAGATGTATAAATTATTAAAAATCATAAGAATAGTACATCATTCTATAACTGTTGAAGACCTTAAAATTTATTTATACATTTTTTTGTATATTTTTATAAATTTTTAAATGAGTTTTTAGCCTCGGGAGTTCTGATCAAACATGAATGTCAATGGACCAATGGCATCCTATCGGTGCTCGAGTTTTACCTCATAATTCTTGAAATGAATTTTTGGTTTATTTACATATGAACAAGCATATATCTTCCTCTTTCTTCAGATGCCACATTAGTCAATGATGAATGAACATATCCCTTCACCAAACTCTTTCCAATCTATAAATAGCCTTTATCAAGTATAATCACATAACTTGCTTTCTAATTCTTTGGTCTATACTTTGTAATCCTGGTTTATCTTGTATCGTCAAATCAATAATCATTCAAATACAATTTTCAATATTTTGATTTTTAGCCTCCTAAATTCCGACATTTCATTTGCAAACTCGTTCTTGTGAGTTATAGGATATTATATTGTATTGGGGATACCTGTGTATTACATCATGTCTATTGTCAAAGTTTATATTTTTACCAAGTCGATGTAAAGACATGCTCAATAGCCTAGGAAATTGTATATACTTGTCCTTTCAGGTAAAGTGAAGGCGCGTAGTGAGTTAAAGCTAGAATAAGATATTTGAGAGCTGAATGTATGATGGTGTTCCAAAATAGTATAGAAAGTTTGGTGTGCAGTCTCTTTACTTTATATTATTTTATATGCAATTAGCTTACAATAGTATTTATACAATTTAATCGTAAATACATGATCCAAAATACTTTCTTTTGGTATTAAAGCTTGAGATTTTATTGATCGTTACAACATCATAGAGTAATGGACAAAAAAGGTTCGGTTGAAATACATCGAGCAAATACCCTAGTACTATCAAAGTTACTACCAATGAGGATGACAAAAATGTACTTTTTGGTTTATAAATCTTAGCGAATGGTGATATTAAATTAGTTAATGTATGTAATAGGATCTCAAATTTTGGTTTTTTTGATTTTAGAAAAGGTTAAATTTATCAAACTTGAAATTGGAAAACTAAAATAGTGAAAAATTAAGTTTATAAAATCAACATCTGGAAAATAAGTTTGTGACTTTTAAAGATTTTCTAGATGAACAAAATACCACTTTTTAAAAATGAGTGAGAAAAAGTTTGAAAAAAAAATTTGGATTTAAAAGGGAAAAATGATTTATTATAATCCTTTTTAGCTAAATCAAAATCCCGAATTTATTTCTCGAAAATGAGAGTTATTCATTAAAAAATTGAAAATCGAGATTAATTAAGGAGATTGATATTTTGAAAAGTAGCAATATTTCTTTTGAAAATAACAATCGTGTATTTAAAGCTAAATTTAAAAACCCTAAAAATGGGGTCATAATATTTAATAAGGGTCTAAACAATTTAAATGTGATTTTATATGCTTCTAGATTTCTACTTGGTATTACTAAAATATGACATAATAAAACAAACAATAATAATATTATTAAATATTATTTTATGTATAAGAATTGTGCTAGCACTAGGCTTTAATCCACATTTCAAAAACAAATATTTCTACATATTATACGCCGGATCTTAGTTCTAAAAACATAAATATAACCAAAAATAGAAATATCAACTCATGGTTATTTAATTGAAATAGTAAATAATAAAAATAATATTTTAAAATGTTCCACCACACCTTCTTAGGTATTGTTAGCACTAAAAATAACTAAGGTAGATTGAGAATAAGAACCGAGGTGAAGGAGTGTGAGAGCCAGTTGCACTTCGAAGGAAGTGGTACTAAGCCTTCGGCTATATCCTCTTGAAATATGAGAAGGAGGAAAATGGGAATTTTCTTTCAGACCAGGAAGCCCCTTTCGGTCATAACCGGAAGGTCATTAACTGTAGACCTATTGACTCTATAAGAGAAAACAATAAAAGTAAGCCAAGGGAAAAACATCGAAAGAAACGAAAAAGGAGCTTAGAACCATAAAACAAGTAAATTTATAATGAACAAGGGCCTTCGGTCATATTCCGGGAGGTTCATCTTTTGTAAACGATGGCATTGACAAAGAAAGCCTATTCCCCAAGGATGTCCGAAGGGAAACACTTTCCAATATGAACAATAAAATCAAGTGGAAAGGAAAAGAACAGAGGAGAAACCTACTAAAAGGGATGAATGATAAAGAAAGAGCCCCAGACCGAATAAGAAGGTTAACAATGTTGGAGAGGATGCTGATTCGAAGATAGCAGCTACTGTAAGCCGAGAGCTCGCATACACCTATGCCTCACGCAACTATTCAAATCACAACCGAAGGAGTATTTCCTGAAAATATTGATGAAACATGATAGCTGAGGTCGGGAATGCCTTTGTATGACCCACAAGGAATCCTGTGAAACAGTGACTGGACGAGACAGCCGAAGTAGAAGGGAAGCTAATCCACGCCTATAAAAAGGATCCTAGAAGACAAAGATTGGGACATTCAGTGGATTCCCAAAGCTTGTACTCATAAATTGCGGGATGAAACCCTAATTTGTAATTCAATTTGGGGAAAAGAATTTGAAATATTGCATATGCTCAATAAAGAGGAAATGCATGGCAATTAAGGTAATTATGAGAAATATAGTTCAACTAAATATATTACTATTATCATTCATAACATAATAGGTATGATATATGGATTATTTGGATAATTAGAATCCAGTTCATGCCCTTACCCATGATTATAATTAAGGTCCTCAGACCATAAGGAGAGTAACCATCATTAGATTACTAACCACATCGGTAACACAAAATTGTGTTAAGATCTCTTTATTATTGCCCTATTAGATTTATGTACTTGTCTGGGGACATGACCAGATTCCTACCGCCCAATTAGGTCTTTGAGAAATTAAGGAAAATCTATCATTTGATGATCGCTTTAGAAGGTCTAATCCCTCTAGAACCATTATCACACTATTTGTACTCTCAAAAAGCTTGATCTAAATCTACCGAAAACATATCCATTACCAAAAAGAATTCTATGGAAAGGATTCAAATAACCAATTTGTATCCCGATGAAAACCAAAGATACTGCTCCAATGCACTAATGAAGTTCTAAGGGAATACGTTATGAAGAGATGAATCTTCCATTTAGAAATCAAAGGGAAACTCATGGCTAATTTTTCTTTCTACAGGGAGCTTACCTCCAGCAACCTACAAGAACATTTCAACAGAATTCCCAAAATACCGGCGGGTCTCGAGTTTAAGTTCGTTCTTTTCGTAGATTGGGAATTCTACGGTCAAGATATACTTTTGGGACATTAACCATAAATTTAGCTAACAAGTATGGTTACCTTTTGCCCAATCATCGGACTTTAACATAGGAAGCGTGTGTTAAAATAAATTTTCTATTTTATGCGAGTATGTTTATATTGAAGGGTACATTTATTTTGAGTTTATTAGTACATGTGGAAATGATGCTATAGATAGAAAAACCAACAAAATTCGAGAAGATTTCAAAATTAAGGGAGTGCATTGATTTACCAATAAATACTTGATGTTTTAACTTTAAAGTATGTCGATTTGGGAGAAATGTGTAGGAAAAAAACAATATCAATAATAAGAGTAGATTTATATAGGTAGTGAATATATTAAGTGAGAGCACTATTATACGAATTTTAGTTTATGTAAGTTGAATGGTAGTCATAATCAAAAAGGAGATAATATTAGGAAAATGATTTCAACATTTTGATAATAACAGACTCAGGTTCGAGCCCTACCTTGTACACATTCTCGTGAAAAAGACTATCTAGGGATTATAGGTGCCATGAGTTAAAGCGGACAAGCATAACATAATTTCCTTTAGGAGTCTTTCAATCTATCGGGTTCAAACCTCACATGTGAGATCCATTCCTGAAGCACCCCATTAATATTTCACTAATAAAACACCCTTCCGTTCACCAGAAGGAACATGTTTACAAACTTCACCAAAACAACTAAAAAGGACTACAAAACCATAAGACTGAAGAGACGTGAAGACATCTTTTTAGGAACTAGTTTTCCTTTGTATTCAGTCGAGCGAGAAGGGAACTCAGTTGATTAATTCTTTGCGGAAATCAATCCTGCGACCACAGTTAATAATATATGACTAAATAAGAGATCAATCAATAAATTCATTCGATTGGAATAAAATTCAGTTGACTGAATTCTATTTTAGTCGACTAAGTCTTTATATATTTTTTTATCCTTTATTGAGCTCTTTGGTATTTAATCTAAAGTATCTTAAAGCGTTCTACTAGAATTGTTATCACATTGTAAGTCTTATAAAGCTGTAACGCTCTACTCTTTCGATCGTTCCAATTTGGTAATAAAACCAACTCAAACCGTTCAAAACAACAGATTGTTAATTGCTATAGGTTAAATATAGAAATTATCGGAGAACCACAGGTAATTAAAATTAGAATATCTAGCAACGGAATAAATAATACAAAGTCTCAAAACTTGTACATAATATCAGAGTCACAAAGATTAAATATAGATACAACGGAAGTCTGATACGTAGAATCTCACTAATACAAAACAAATGACATAAATGGAAATAACAAAATATGAAATGATAGATAGATGATTAAATCTGCAGCACATCTCAAGCTTCAATAGACAAGTCTTTAAAAATGAAATACTCCGACTGACTCTAGCATAATGCAAAATAAAACATTTGAGTTGGGACTAACATTCTTATATAAATGAATTAACTCAGGTGAAATGTTCAATGAATTGCATCTGTAAATTTAAGGATGTTTGGGGTCATTATCCTTTAAGGACCCATGGAACTAGATACATATAATACAATATGTTGTTATAATAGTGTCTACGATAAATATGTAAATGAAAATAGTGCAAGAGGGATTACTATATTATCATTACACCATTTATAAACATTGTAGTCTATACAGATTCCATAAATTCTCTATTATTCTGTTATCAAAGGGCACTCCATAGAAAATAATGCTAAATCAAAATCGTAAGGAGCTCGATCAAGATAATATGATAAGGCACTGAGGCGATACCTAACGGTAGGATTCTACCGGATTGTGAATCCAGCTGGTGGTAACGCGTAGCCGCAACTATTGCCCACCTCAATAACGCATAACCCAACCACCTCCCACCTCAAACAAGACTCCCATAATCAAAGGCACGTCCAAATCAAATAACAAAGTAACAGATATGACATAAAAGAAGCATGTGTAATAGGAGGAGTGACCTCACTTGACTTGGATATGGCTCATATTTTTTAGTCATTTTAATTATAACTTGAAGGTCATGGTCATCCATCATCGTTCTCATACTTAATTCCAGTAGGTTCACCAAACCATCCTACTTCGTTATGGATTCTCCACCAGCATAGTTGTTAAAGTGGTACTGGTATTTGTAGAGAATATGACGATGCCTACTTCAATCTCTTAATAATCAAACGTTTATTTCACATCATTGTTATTAAATTTGAAATCATATTCCAATACTGCAAAACAATTAACTTCAAGTACCGATTTATAATCAATTACTCAAAAAAATTTTGTATTGGTTTCAGTTTAGGATTTCAAATCTTATTTTATCAAATGATTCATTATCAAATCAAATTTAGGTTTAAGATTTCAATTTCAAAAATATCATTGTTACTCGAAATCTTATTTTAAATCACTTCAGACTTATTAGCTTATGTTGGAAACAGAGTTATTTAAATAGTAAGACCCATTTAAAAAAATGAATTTCAAAATAGTTAATATATATAATTTAATATTAAGTTATTTTATTAAGCTAATTTTAAATAAAATAGATAAAGTTTAATAGATAAGATAATTTAAACTAAATAGTTATAAAATAGTTATGGAAACAATAACGTAGAAAAATTTGTCATATTAAAATGATTTGGTATAAATAGTAGTAATCTAAATAGTTTAAATATACTAATCCAATCTAAACCGACTACTTATATTTCATAATTCGACTTATCATTTGTTTCAAACTTCAAATTCTCATGCAAATCAACATCCATTTAACTGATATAAATTTCAAATTATTTGCTTACAAATAAAATTACATTAGCTTTAATTTGGTTTATAACTTGAATTCTAAGTTCTTTCATTTCACCATATTTTAAAAGCAAAATTCAAAGTTGACTTGTTATGCGAATCTCTTAAATCTAATTCTCAACTTCAAAACTTTAAATAAACTCTTAATTGAGTAAAACTTAAAAAAAACAAATCCTTCCAATTTCTTAATTTCAATCAAATTAATCTTTAGCAATTAATTCTTTCCTTAAACTAAATTTATTAAAGTTTTTAAACTAAATCTTTACATCAAAATAAATTAAGTTAAACTTTTTAAAACATATCTTTAAAACAAAATAATCTTTAATATTAATCTAAACCATTTTAAATTAAATTCTTCTATAAAAATTTAGTTATATTATACTAAATCAGTTTACATCATAGAAACCTAGTTTAAATTAAATCCTAACTTTAAATATTAACTTTTATAAAAATATCTCTAAAGAACAATGTAACGAACTGAGAAATTCAACGTTCGAATTTTGACACTAATACATGCCCTGTATTCACGTGCCTAATATCAACTATCGAGAAACCCAACAAGTTAGAAGAAATAAGTTAGAGGGTAAGAAAGAAGAAAGGTTAGAATAGAAGAAGAAGAACACAACACATCAGATCAGAATCTCATAACGGAACAAAGAAAATATAATATACAAATACTCTTTAGACAAAGAGAAAATTGTATGCATGAATGAATAAACAATCAGAGTACACAACTAGATCGGCCTATACAATCATAATAATTTGTCTATACAATGACTGCTAAATACAATACACACATCGAAAATAATTAATACAAGAATTACGAGAATAGATCTTGCATCCAGCTCCTCTCCTGTAGCTCCAAACAAATCTAAAGGAAACCTGGAAAATATACGTGGTTTGACCCGAGAACATTTTGAAGGAAAGCGAAAACACCTAAATCAGTCTGAAATACTTATATTGAGAATACTCACATCACAACAACTTGCTTTATTTTTGAAATCCTTTTCCAAAAGAATGGTACTCTCATAAGACATGACCACAAATAAACATGGCACATGTTTTTCTCTTACAAAAAACAAAAAACATTTATACCATATCCAGTGAAATTATAATAATGTCTACAAAAACGTAATTAAAAAAGGGGGTCATGTTAAAAAATAGCTTCTACACGGTGGAAAAGTAACTGGCGATAGGGAAAAATCCACGTTTCTTCTTCTTGCAACATCTTTTCTCTTCGACTCCACGAATTTCCCACCTCCTTAATCCTTGTTTTCGTCATGCATATTTCCACTGTGTACTGTTCTCCCTTATTCATATCTAAGATTTTCTATGAAATGATTTTAGATCCAGGTTAACCCCATTTTTATCGCCACATCTCTTCAATGCAATCGACCCAAAATTGCTACTGTGAACCCTTCATTCTGCTGCGTTGTACCTATTCCAGGAAACTTCTTGCTAAGGCGAGTTATTCAATTGATGTTTACGACTTTTGAATGGTGGCCAACTCTAATGTAGAGTCTTCATGATGAGCAGCAACGTCCTCTACCTGAATCGATTCACGTTTCAACTTGTATGCATGTGATGGTTCTTTTTGGATTTTGGGTATTCAATGATCTGCTATGGAGTTCGTCTTGTTGGTTGTTATGTTTTATAGTAGTATGTTGAGACGACCCAAACTCCCTCGTGAAGGAAAGCCCGAATTGCTTCAAGAACATGACAAATCAGAATACAAACAAAAGAACATTACATTGATTATTACAACAATTCCATCAGAATATAAGAATATACAGAGTATGAATAAATATTACATAGAAAAATATCATAGATTTAAATTACATTTAAATACATCGCAGCGGAAATAATACAAAGCACAACTAGAAGAGATACATGGATACAGAGCTTTACGGATATCATTCCAGCTGTAAACCAGGATCGTATGAATATAAATCTGCAAAACCAAAACTACTAGCTGCCCGTGCGGAAAATAGGGGCACCCAGAGTTTAGGTTAAAAGAATAAACTCCAAGTCAGTCATGTGACTGGTGTGAGAACTAAAACAGTTATTAATCTTTGTTTTTAAAGTTAGGTAAATCAAGGGACCACGCCGTAAACACGGAGCGGGTTTCCTCCCAAGAATACCAGTGCATAAAACAAACAGCGCAATGCTAAATAAAGAAAAATGAAGCTATTATAAGACCCAGGTCCCATCACACAATGCAACGCAAGCTGAAGGATAGGATTTTCCCTTATAATAGCCAAATATGCTTGATACGTGAAATTTCATCTTATATTATTACTATAAGTGAGGAAAACAACTTCAAATATAAGTGTATCAATCATAGACATCATGGGTACCATATATCATGTCGCTAATAATAGGATCTACAATCAAAACCGCAAAATGTCATATTTGGAAATTGGATTTCCATCATGGTGGCTCCTGATTCGAAAGATCGATCGCGTAGTGCCATCCACAACGGCTTACGTCTCAACGAGAGAAAACACCGTAATGCACATCCGCACTTTTGGGAAATCGAGTATCACTGCGGCTTACGTCTCGGCGAGAGAAAACACCACTTACTCTATCCCTCTGAGCAATAAGCTCCATCTCGGTCGACCGAATCCACGACACCACTAAGGTGCCCATCCTCTAAAAAGCATATTGATCAAACCATCAGTTTACCACCATACCGGGGTGTGAGGCTCGCGAATCAACGCTATACACAAAGCAACACTATTTAAAGCTGTGCTTTGATCATCAACCACATGAATTTGTTTTTCAACAGAAGCCTTGATCATTTGCCACTTAGGCATGCCACACAGGCAATTCATGCCATGCGATTGATATCCATCGATATATAACTTCTGAGCTCGTACGTCTCAGAGAAGGGCGTTAAGCAAGAGAATAAATTCTCCACCACCAAACAAATATATATTTAATAGAAATCAATTGCACAGAATAAAATCCAATGTCAGACACACAGTCCATTTACAAGTTCGTTCTGGGTCTGAACGAAACCGGAGGCACTATCCTCGCATATCCGTCGACCTCCAAGAACGTCCGGACGGCTACCACTTTAGCCCCTTCAAGGTAGCTACTCCCATCGTGAGCATCAGTAGCACCCATCCATTCGATGTGAAGATTGTCGGTCTTGCACCATCTTCAATCTCTTCGACTCATCGTCGAATCAGTTATTCAGAATAGGTTATACCCGGACTTTCTGAATAACTCGCGTATCTTAATCAACAAGTGCTATAAAACACAATATACGCCTCATTCCAATTCAGAATATTCTTTTATTTAGATATTCACACTCCTAGGGAAAGGTTCCCATTAATTTTATCAAAGATAAATTCTTTTAAATTTATTCTTTAATCTTCCTTTGGATATCATTTCAAACCATATTATGGTTTTCCAAACTAGTCGGGATTAGCGAACCACACCGAAGTAATTATTTATTTTATTTCTCAATCCCAACCTATTTATTCCATGGAGCAAAACTGGTAATACTCCATATCTAACACCACGGTGCTATCGGTAAAGTTAATTACCATTTCACGTTCAAATCTAATTAAAGATTTTAACTATCGCTTTGGAGCAAAACTGGTAACACTCCCTTCTCGCTCACTTTCCAAATTTGGTAATTTAAATTATCAATTCACATTTCAATCTAATTACCGATTCATTAAAACTCTTTTTACTGGGTTAAAGAACTAATGTCATTTAAAACACAGTTCACGATAAACCCAAATCACATTCTATTTATTATCGGGTTAAAGAACAAGTGTTATTTAAAACACCGTTCACGGTAAACCCACAAATCAATTCTAATTCTATTCCAGTTAAATATATCAGAAATTCTGGTTATTTAAAACCCATTTCAAATTCAATTTATTTATTTCAAAAATAAATTGATTTTAATTCTAGTTTAAAACTAGTCCATTTTGATAAAAATCTATTTTTTATCTTTTTAAATATGGAGTTTTTCATCCCAGTTTTTCCCAAATCATTTCTTATGATTTTACACAAATTATAGATATTTTTAATAATTTTATTAAGGCCCGTACAGTCGTTTTTCAATAACTGCTACCGATCTGCACTTACAACGACCTTTTCCAAATTTGATTTGGACATAATTCCAAATCCAACAATTAGATTTCAAATTTCTAATATTCATTGGAAAGATCTTTTCGATACGAACCCAACGGTTGCGGTTTGAGGAGAATCCGACGGTCGGATCTCCCGTAATGTCCGTTCGAAGTCAATTGTTGAAATTCGCGAACTACCGCGGCGCGTTCTATTCAGGCCATTATATTATATATGTAATATATATTTCATCGATTTTTATTTAAAACGAATTTTATAAATCGTTTTAAATTCGTTTCAAAAACAATTTCAACTTCCATTTCAAATTCAAATCAAAGTTAATTTTTTCCTTACAAATTCGTTTTAAATGCATTTCAATTCAATTCAAATTCATTTCAATTCGAATTCATTTTCTATTCATTTCAATTCAAATTCATTTTCTATTCAATTCAATTCGAAGTCATTTTCTATTCAATTCAATTCAAATTCATTTTCTATTCAATTCGATTCGAATTCATTTTCTATTCAATTTAATTAGAATTCATTTTCTATTCAATTTGATTCGAATTCACTTTCTAAACATTCAATTCGAATTCACTTTCTAAATATTCAATTCGAATTCAGTTTCTAAATATTCCATTCGAATTCACTTTCAATTTAATTCATTTCGAATTCATTTTCAATTCTATACAATTCGAATTCATTTTCAATTCTATTCAATTCGAATTCATTTTCTTTATATTCAATTTTTAAATCTCTTTTCAATATTCATTATAAAAACGAACATAATCGATATAAATATCGTTCACGTCAAAATAGCGCATCTCTAATCAACACGGCTTTATATTTTTCAATAACTTCGTTACTCTACTCAACAAATTAATATTTACCCTATTCAACACATGAATATATATATATATATATATATATATATATATTACAACACATGAATATATATTTCTTATTATATTCTTTATTTTCTAAATTGGAATGAGGCCCAATCAATCACCATATAATGTTAATTATATGGATTCCACACAACACATGTATATAATAGCAACAATAAATAATCAACCATAATCCAAATTGCACAACACAACTGTCTGTCAACTTATCGGTCGACACACAACTAATTATTGGGACTAATGTACGTCAAATATCATCCCAACACCCATGTGGGGTTTCACATCAACAAACCCTGAATATTATTTGTGCCGTTGGGCGATGTGTAAAATTTATCGTCCAAATCAATATCAGTCAAATCAGTGTATATAAACAAATTGTCTGATTCGTTTATAAATATTTATTTTATATACACATTAAAAATTATATTTTTAACTATAGAATATTTTCCACTATAAAATATTTTATTTCGTTCCACATCACACAATCAAATTTCACAACATAGCAACCAAACAAACAAGTCATCCATGGTCTGTGGACGACGAGTGTCGGGTGCTGCTAAGCACCGTTTGCATCCTAGTATATATTTTAAACTAGAAATTTAAAATAAAAGTGAGGAATTATCACCTTAGAGTTCCACTCCACCGTGCTTTGCCTTTGAACTGCTGAACCGTCTAGATCTTCCTGAAATTCCAATGCAGTCTTTTACACGCTGTTTATAATAAAAATTATATTTTTATTACTTCATTTCAATAAATAAAAATCATATTTTTATTTTTACTACATGTATTTTTTTTCGACGCTTCATTCTATATAAAAATTATATTTTCGTTCTCGTTGTTGTATATATATATAAAGTCTCTTCTTTATATGTTATTCATATATAAATAAAACTCACGTTTTTATGTTTCTAAAAATATTTTCATACCATTCATATGAAAAATCAAATTTTGACATACTAATTATATAAACCAAAATCTCCTCTTTTACATTGTAAAAATATAATCTTTTACTCTATAAAAATATAAACTTTACAAAATTAAAAATATATTTTTTACTAATTAAAAATTAAATCTTTAATACTCTACATACATGTATATATATATTGAAAACCATAACTTCATATTCAATAAAAATTATAGCTTTCAACTCTATAAAAATCATGTTTTCAGTTTAAAAAAATAAATCAATACTCAATGGAAAAAAAATACTGAAATAAAATAATCAAAATAAAGAACTTACTTTTGCTTTTTTTTTTGTTCGCGGAGGGGGGGGGGGGGTTTCTGGATGTTGACGGAAGTGGCGGGGGGAGAGGCGGAGGTGGTGCGGCACGAGGTGGGGGTGGGTTCGCCGATGGTTGGTTTGAGGGGAGGTGCGGTGTTCGACCTGAGCGAAGGGGGGGGGTGCGGTGTTCGATCTGAGCGAGGGGCGGGGGGAAGGAAGGGAGGCGCGCTGGTGTTGCGATAGAAGGAGGGCGGTCGGCGAGATGGCTGGTAGCGATTTAGGGCTCCGCCCTTTTTTTTTTTTTTTTCTCGATTGACTTCGATAAGAGAGAGTAAAGGGGCCAAGGGCCTTTATATAAAAATATATTTATTTAATTATTTAATTCCATAAAGTAACTTTTAATTTCGACCTTGAAACGAGACCCACCGCTTGTCGTCCCTAGCTAATACCCCCATTCCGAACATAATGGGATATGTATCGTAAGCTGATTCGGTTGTTTCGATCAGTTTTCGTCAAAATCAACATATAACCCTATATATTGAATTTGAACGCACATTTCAATTTACCGGGGCTACATACTAACCAAAAAAATTCCTAAAAATATATTTTCTAGCTTCATATTAACGATACGGTCCTAACAAAACTAATTTCGTCAAATTCTGAGACCGTTTGAAAAATGGCCATTTTCCGGTAGATTAAAATCAACTGAAACTGGTCAAACGCGTTTTCCTTCGCCACGCTCACATATTGATTCAGAAAATTACGAATTTTGAAACCTAGTAATAACTTGACACTGCGGATCCAACAAAAGTGGTTTCTTCGAAAACCGAGGTAGTTTGCAAAATGACTATTTTTAAGGGCCAGAATTCCATAGCGACTATTCTGAATTTTCAACTGGACATATCTTTTGATTCCCGCCATGAAATTTTGATTTCCTGAATTCGTTAGAAAGATATTCTCAATTAGATTCAAATATTTTTGGTTTTGCCAAAATCCGGTTTATTTTGCACCCAGTACATTCATTTGAAATTTGAAATCAAATTATCGAACTACTACGCCATTTTCATTTCCTTTTACAATTTAAAATAAATATTTATATTCTAACGACGATCTATATAAATAAACGTTCTAATTCTATTCAAAATAAATTTTTCATCATTATTATTTAAAATAATCCATTTTAAATATTCAAATTCCGCCTAAATTGCCAAAATAAAAATTTTAAATTGGCTTGGATTTCCGAGTTGTTACAATCTCCCCCACTTAAAAATTTTCATCCCCAAAAAGGAACGAAGCTGAAAATTGTTTAACTAATCAACTTAACTTTCATTATTTTCATTACGGCTTAAGTTCTTCAACTTTTCAGTTTCTAAGAACTTTTCAAAATTTTCAAAAATTTGGCTAACACCCTAAATTTTCGAAAAATTTCGCCATAACCTCCCCTGCAACGGGGACTTCGACATATTTCATATAGCCTCCCATGGCCTTCTTCAATCCAAAAGAAAAAGGAAAAGCCAATCGGCTCATAAAATCATCATCACCCAAACAAAACAGTTAATTATGGTAAACATGTACCTATTTGTCGGGCAAACAATTTTATTCTTCTGCTCTGGCCTCCTTGCAATGATCTATTCAGTGTAAGTACTTGTATATGCAAGCAAATGCGATAAATTTTCAATATAGTTCGATGTTTGGTGCTAAATCCAACTTGGTTCAACATTTTTCTTACCTTAGTTATATTATACAATACCAATACATTTTTTTTAAAAAAAAGCATAATTACATTCGTACAAGCATCATACATACATATATCCAAAACGCTAGTTCATTCCATTAAAACCCAACTTTCTAGGAAGCCGTACCTTCTTCTTGCATGATTTCCAAAGTTGATAGCTCCTTTCCCTTGGATTTCTTATAACCCTTCTTTAACGGGCAATCTCGGGCTAGATGCCCTAATTCTTTGCATCGAAAGCACTTCTTTTCCTTTCCTAGATTTGTGGGTTTCTTCTTTACCTTCGGACACTTATGTACGAAATGCCCCGTCTCTTTGCACTTGAAACACACTATGTCCATTCTCATCATTTTCTCCCTGCTTTTCTTTCTCTCAGGGCACCGAACGGCATAATGTCCTTCTTTTCTGCATGTACGACAATAAATACCCACGCACGTTCCTAAGTTCAACTCACGTTCTTTTTCTTCTTTCTGGTGAGCTCTCCTCGCTTGTTTTGGGGTCATCTAGAATTCAGTATGAGATAAGCCATAGTCGTCCATATCCTATATAATATTTTTTAGGATTTTTATCAAGAGAGTTTGCATTATTTTTCACTTAACAATCAACTTGATTACACTTTATTTGTTATTCCAGTATTTTTATTAGTTGAATCAATAATCAAACATCACAGCCATCAATCAATTTGTTGATTAGATTTTCAAATATATATGATTTTTATATACTCAAAAATTAGATTTCAGTGTCAAGTGACAAGCAGTAAATTTCAGTTAAGTTTTTGTTCTCACACCAGTCGATTGGAAACATATAGAAATCTCACTTTCGAAACTCGAAAATAAATACTGGCGACGGGGCCCTATCACCAGAATTATCTCAGGCAACTAGAGTATGATTCTATAACTATTTAGTATATTAAAACCTCGAATACACGCTTGCAAGGCGTATATGCAAAATCTTTATATATTGGATTGTCCAAATCATTTTGAAATAAATAGTCAAATACGTATGATACGATTTAAATTTCAAAACAAAATTGGTTTTCATTTTAAAAATATACTCTTCACACTCGTTCTAGGATACTACTGATCCTATTTCTAACGAGTCATTCTCATTGGATATTACTAATCCAATTTCTGATGAATTCTTTCGTATGGTTCTAATGTGTCTTGTTCTCGAGCTCTGTAAACCAAAGCTCCGATACCAAAATGAGACGACCCAAACTCCCCCGTGAAGGAAAGCCCGGATTGCTTCGAGAACACGACAAATCAGAACACAAACAGAAGAACATTTCATTGCTTATTACAACAATTCCATCAGAATACAAGAATATACAGAGTATGAATAAATATTACATAGAAAAATATCAGAGATTTAAATTACATTTAAATACATCGCAGCGGAAATAATACAAAGCACAACTAGAAGAGATACATGGATACCGAGCTTTCCGGATATCGTTCAAGCTGTAAACCAGGATCCTGTGAATATAAATCTGCAAAACCAAAACTACTAGCTGCCCGTGCGGAAAATAGGGGCACCCAGAGTTTAGGTTAAAACAATAAACTCCAGGTTAGTCATGTGACTGGTGTGAGAACTAAAACAGTTATTAATCTTTGTTTTTAAAGTTAGGTAAATCAAGGGACCACGCCGTAAACACGGAACGGGTTTCCTCCCGAGAATACCAGTGCATAAAACAAACAATGCAATGCTAAATAAAGAAAAAAAAGCTATTATAAGACCCAGGTCCCATCACACAATGCAAGGCAAGCCGGAGGATAGGGTTTTCCCTTATAATAGCCAAATATGCTTGATACGTGAAATTTCATCTTATATTATTACTATAAGTGAGGAAAACAACTTCAAATATAAATGTATCAATCATAGACGACATGGGTACC
The DNA here is from genome assembly GCA_030737875.1 of Allium sativum. NCBI lineage: Eukaryota > Viridiplantae > Streptophyta > Magnoliopsida > Asparagales > Amaryllidaceae > Allium > Allium sativum. Next base: position 12,778,478 of record CM060917.1, read on the forward strand.
ATATATCATGTCGCCAATACTAGGCTCTACAATCAAAAACGCAAAATATCATATTTGGAAATTGGATTTCCATCATTGTGGCTCTTGATTCGAAAGATCGATCGCGTAGTGCCATCCACAACGACTTACGTCTCAGCGAGAGAAAACACCGTAATGCACATCCGCACTTTTGGAAAATCGAGTATCACTTCGGCTTACGTCTCGGCGAGAGAAAACACCACTTACTCTATCCCTCTGAGCACTAAGCTCCATCTCAGTCGACCGAATCCACCACACCACTAAGGTGCCCATCCTCTAAAAAGCATACTGATCAAACCATCAGTTTACCACCATACCAGGGTGTGAGGCTCGCAAATCAATGCTATACACAAGGCAGCGCTATTTAAAGCTGTTCTTTGATCATCAACCACAAGACCTTGCTTTTCAACAGAAGCCTCGATCATTTGCCACTTAGGCATGCCACACATGCAATTCATGCCATGCGATTGATATCCATCTATATATAACCTCTGAGCTCGTAAGTCTCAAAGAAGGGCGTTAAGAAAGAGAATAAATTCTCTGCCGCCAAATCGATATATATTTAATAGAAATCAATCACACAGAATAAAATCCAATGTCAGACATACAGTCCATTTACAAGTTCGTTCTGGGTCTGAATGAAACCGGAGGCACTTTCCTCGCATATCCGTCGACCTCCAAGCACGTCCGGACGGATACCACTTTAGCCCCCTTCAAGGTAGCTACTCCCATCGTGAGCATCAGTTGCACCCATCCATTCGATGTGAAGATCATCGGTCTTGCACCGTCTTCAATCTCTTTGACTCATCGTCGAATCAGTTACTCAAAATGGGTTATACCCGGACTTTCTGAATAACTCGCGTATCTTAATCAACAAGTGCTATAAAACATAATATATGCCTCATTCCAATTCAGAATATTCTTTTATTCAGATATTCACACTCCAAGGGAAGGGTTCCCATTAATTTTATCAAAAATAAATTCTTTTAAATTTATTCTTTAATCTTACTTTAGATATCATTTCAAACCATATTATGGTTTTCCAAACTAGTCGGGATTAGCGAACCACACCGAAGTAATTATTTATTTTATTTATCAATCCCAACCTATTTATCCCATGGAGCAAAACTGGTAATACTCCATATCTAACACCATGGTGCTATCGGTAAAGTTAATTACCATTTCACGTTCAAATCTAATTAAAGATTTTAACTATCGCATTGGAGCAAAACCGTAGTACTCCCTTCTCGCTCACTTTCCAAATTTGGTAATTTAAATAATCAATTCACATTTCAATCTAATTACCGATTCATTAAAACTCTTTTTACTGGGTTAAAAAACTAATGTCATTTAAAACACAGTTCACGATAAACCAAAATCACATTCTATTTATTATCGGGTTAAAGAACAAGTGTTATTTAAAACACCGTTCACTGTAAACCCACAAATCAATTCTAATTTAATTCCAATTAAATATATTAGAAATTCTGGTTATTTAAAACCCATTTCAAATTCAATTTATTAGTTTCAAAAATTAATTGATTTTAATTCTAGTTCAAAACTAGTCCATTTTGATAAAAATCTATTTTTATTTTTTCAAATATGGAGTTTTTCATCCCAGTTAATCCCAAGTCATTTCTTATGATTTTACACAAATTATAGATATTTTAATAATTTTATCAAGGCCCGTACAGTCGGTTTTCAATAACTGCTACCGAACTGCACTTACAACGACCTTTTCCAAATTTGTTTTGGACATAATTCCAAATCCAATCGTTAGATTTCAAATTTCTAATATTCATTGGAAAGCTCTATTCGATATGAACCCAACGGTTCCAGTTTGAGGAGAATCCGACGGTCGGATCTCCCGTAATGTCCGTTCGAAGTCAATGGTCGAAATTCGCGAACTGCCGCGGCGCGACGCGTTCTATTCAGGCCATTATATAATATATATAATATATATAATATATTTCTATTTAAAACGAATTTTATAAATCGTTCTAAATTCGTTTCAAAATCAATTTCAACTTCCATTTCAAATTCAAATCAAAGTCAAATTTTTCCTTATAAATTCGTTTTAAATTCATTTCAATTGAATTCAAATTCATTTCAACTGAATTCAAATTCATTTCAATTCGTTCATTTTCTATTAATTTCAATTCGAATTCATTTTCTATTCATTTCAATTCGAATTCATTTTCTATTCAATTCAATTCGAATTCATTTTCAATTCAATTCAATTCGAATTCATTTTCTATTCAATTCAATTCGAACTCATTTTCTATTCAATTTAATTAGAATTCATTTTCTGTTCAATTTAATTCGAATTCACTTTCTGAACATTCAATTCGAATTCACTTTCTGAACATTCAATTCGAATTCACTTTCTAAATATTCAATTCGAATTCACTTTCTAAATATTCAATTCGAATTCACTTTCAATTTAATTCAATTCGAATTCATTTTCAATTCTATTCAATTCGAATTCATTTTCTTTATATTTGATTTTTAAATCTCTTTTCAATATTCATTATAAAAACGAATATAATCGATATAAATATCGTTCGCGTCAAAATAGCGCATCTCTAATCAACACGGCTTTATATTTTTCAATAACTTCGTTATTCTATTCAACAAATGAATATTTATCCTATTCAACACATGAATATATATATATAAATATTACAACACATGAATATATATTTCTTATTATATTCTTTATTTTCTAAATTGGAATGAGTCCCAATCAATCACCATATAATGTTAATTATATGGATTCCACACAACACATGTATATAATAGCAACAATAAATAATCAACCATCATCCAAAGTGCACAACACAACTGTCTGTCAACCTATCGGTCGACACACAACTAATTATTGGGACAATTGTACGTCAAATATCATCCCAACACCCGTGTGGGGCTTCACACCAACAAACACTGAATATTATTTGTGCAGTTGGGCAATGTGTAAAATTTATCATCCCAATCAATATCTGTCAAATCAGTGTATATAAACAAATCGTCTGATTCGTTTATAAATATTTATTTTATATACACGTTAAAAATTATATTTTTAACTATAGAATATTTTCCACTATAAAATATTTTATTTCGTTCCACATCACACAATCAAATTTCACAACATAGTAACCAAACAAACAAGTCATTCATGGCCTGTGGACGACGGGTGTCGGGTGCTACTAAGCACCGTCTGCATCCTAGTATATAATTTACACTAGAAATTTAAAATAAAAGTGAGGAGTTCTCACCTTGGAGTTCCACTCCGCCGTGCTTTGCCTTTGAACTGCTGAACCGTCTAGATCTGCCTGAAATTCCAATGCAGTCTTTTTCACGCTATTTATAATAAAATTTATATTTTTATTACTTCATTTCAATAAATAAAATTCATATTTTTATTTTTACTTCATGTATTTTTTTCGACGCTTCATTCTATATAAAATTATATTTTCGTTCTCGTTGTTATATATATATATAATGTCTCTTCTTTATATGTTATTCATATATAAATAAAAATCATGTTTTTATGTTTCTAAAAATATTTTCATACCATTCATATGAAAATCCAAATTTTGACATGCTAATTATATAAACCAAAATCTCCTCTTTTACATTGTAAAAATATAATCTTTTACTCTATAAAAATATAAACTTTACAAAATTAAAAATATAATTTTTACTAATTAAAAATTAAATCTTTAATACTCTACATACATGTATATATATATATATTGAAAACCATAACTTCAAATTCAATAAAAATTATAGCTTTCAACTCTATTAAAATCATGTATTCAGTTTAAAAAAAATCAATACTCAATGGAAAAGAAAAATACTGAAATAAAATAATCAAAATAAAGAACTTACTTTTGCTTTTTTTTTGTTCACAAATAGGGGGGGTCTGGATGTTGACGGAAGTGGAGGGGGACAGGGGGAGGTAGTGCGGCACGAGGTGGGGGTGGGTTCGCCGGAGCTTGGTTTGAGGGGTGGTGCGGTGTTCGACCTGAGCGAAGGGGGGGGGGCATGCGGTGTTCGATCTGAGCGAAGGGGGGGAAAGGAAGGGAGGCGCGCTGGGGTCACGATAGGAGGAGGGCGGTCGGCGAGATGGCTGGTGGCGATTTAGGGCTCCACCCTTTTTGTTTTGTTTTTTTTCTCGATTGACTTCGATCAGAGAGAGTAAAGGGGCCAAGGGCCTTTATATAAAAATATATTTATTTAATTATTTAATTCCATAAAGTAACTTTTAATTTCGACCTCGAAACAAGACCCACCGCTTGTCGTCCCTAGCTAATTACCCCTATACCGAACACAATGGGATATGTATCATAAGCTGATTCAGTCGTTTCGACCAGTTTTCGTCAAAATCAACATATAACTCTTTATATTGAATTTGAACGCACATTTCAATTTACCGGGGCTACATACTAACTAGAAAAATTCCTAAAAAATATTTTCTAGCTACGTATTGACGATACGGTCCTAACAAAACTAATTTCGTCAAATTCTGAGACCGTTTGAAAAATGGCCATTTTCTAGTCGATTAAAATCAACTAAAACTGGTCAAATGCGTTTTCCTTCGCCATGCTCACATATTGATTCAGAAAATTACGAATTTTTAAACCTAGCAATAATTTGACACTGCGGATCCAACAAAAGTGGTTTCGTAGAAAACCGAGGTCGTTTGCAAAATGACTATTTTTAAGGGCCAGAATTCCATAGCGACTATTCTGAATTCTCAACTGGACGTATCTTTTGATTCCCACTGTGAAATTTTGATTTCCCGGATTCGTTAGAAAGATATTCTCAATTATATTCAAATATTTTTGGTTTTGCCAAAATCCGGTTTATTTTGCACCCGGTACATTCATTTGAAATTTGAAATCGAATTATCGAACTACCGCGCCATTTTCAATTCCTTTTATAATTTAATAAATATTTATATTCTAACGACGATCTATGTAAATATATGTTCTAATTCTATTCAAAATAAATTTTTCGTCATTATTATTTAAAATAATCCATTTTAAATATTCAAATTCCGCTAAAATTGCTAAAATAAAAATTTTAAATTGGCTCGGATTTCCGGGTTGTTACATATGTTTTGTATTGTTTTTGTGATTTGTTGCGATGCTTGGCTTGTTCTTCTTGGTTCTTGGATTTGTGATTGGCTCTATGTTATTTGCTGTGTTATTTGTCACTATTATTCACCGATAGCTGTCTATATAGGAGATTTCTTCGACGTTGGACTTAACTTTCTATGGGTGTTCTTGACGGTGGCAAGTAAACTACTGAGTTCACGCTTGAGCTCGCATTCATGGCTTCTTCGTAGGAATTCCTGATGTAGCACAGAGAATAGCTTTTCTCTTAACTCGTTGCAGAAGATTTTTTCTAGGTAGACCTCCTTTTGCTTGCTTGACAGGTCACTGACATCTTGGGTATGGAAGGGCTACGCTCTCGTCCTCTTCGCTTCAGTGTTATGGAGCCTTGTTCCTTCATTTTTTGGGCTTGAGTACGTTCTCTTTTTTGAGCCCTGTGCACTGTGGATTTGATATGTGATGCTTGTAGTAGATACTCCTACTTCAGACACTAGGATGTAATTTATTATGGCTTTCATGGGTAGCTATTGTCAAGTCTTATCATGGATGTTGTTCACAGTACAAGCTAACGTAATTTTATTTATTTGTTACTATAGTCTTGTATAGTGTAGCTTGTATAATGTAGTTTCTCCCTGCGTGGAGACGTCATATAGAAGTCTAATGTAACACCCCACCTCCGCCAATGCCACTCTTGCAAGGACACTAGCTTTGGAGGGGCGTTAAACGAGGTAAACATGCATGCAGATATCACAAGACAGATAAGTAAAACAGAGTAGTAAAGCAGCAGATAAAACTAGCATTCCAAAACCATAGTCAAGTTACATCAAAGTACTTGGTCATTATTTTCCCATAAAACAAAGTCTAGAACATAAACTGAAAACTGGAAAAAAAAACATAAAGTAACTATCCCCAAAGTAGCATAAAGCCATAGCATGCTCAAACCATACATGAGCTATCCAGAAAAGCAGCTAAAGATCCAGCTAGGTACCAGTGTTCCCACCCTGCAAACCTGGGGGGGGGGAGGGAACGGAAGAAAAGAGGCGAAAGAAATCGGGTCAGTCAAAAAGACTGGTAAGTCCTATCTACTATTAGTATAAAAACTAATAAAGTTAACTGGACATGAGAAACTGAGATGAAACATAAGGATGATAACTGGCATGGTGAAAAGTTGATGAGATAGATCAAGTGTGGCATCGCATATACAAGGTTAAATTGCACCAGGTGTGTACTAGTATTCCAATCCATGTCAAGTATAAACAAGAAATGATCCCTTGGCCCAAAGCTGGCCCACATCATGAGATGACCTAAATCGAGGTCCAACTACTCGGTCTAGTCGATCGGCTCCCTATAAGCCTAACTCGTCTTGTATCGGTGTCATACGGCTTAATCGTGGAATGTAGTTAACTGTGCTAGGTCCACCCCAGGGTGTATCCAGCCCTAAGGTGTAAACCACAGACACAATTCAAGCACGCACAGTCCAAACCTACTGGTGCCCATGTTCAACTCCGGACTTAATGTGCACGACCATGGTCCGCCTGAACAACCGGTGCAACTTTCAGCCGTCTCTTTTGGCCTCTTAATTACAGTTCAGTAATCATGCCCCACCCTAGCCTAGTCCAGGGAACCCATGATACTTCCAAGTAGGTTACTGCTGAAAAGGACCACGTAACTAGGATATCAAGCGGGTTAAGTGTGGTTAACCCTATCCTAACTATGTATTGAGTTGGTCAAGTGTATTCAAGCAGTTCATGACTTAACCCTATCAATACATCGGGTTTAATTGGTTAAGTATATTCAAGTAGTCCATGACTTAACCCTACCAATCCATCGTGTTTAATTGGTTAAGTATTCAAGTAGTCCATGACTTAATCCCTATCATGTGGCATTAATTAATTTAATGCACCCAACCTCTCACATTAGACCTTGTTGTGGTTACTAGTTAAGCCGGGAGGGTCCGGGTAGCTTTACACCACAACTTAGTCTAACCTCGGGTTTCAAGTGCGACATGACCAACTACTCACATTGGGTCCTATTGTTTGTAGCCACTGGTTAAGCCGGTCGGTTCTGGGTAGATTTATGCTACAAACACAACCCAACCTCGAGTTGGCCACACTCATATTTTCTAAGTGTCATGTCCATCATTATGTTTACAAACATAATCACTAGTCAATGTTCATGTCATATTTTAAAACCATGTTTTCATGTCATTAATATTACCCAACCCAACGCATTCCCATCGCATGTACGTTTCGCGTAACATAACATAGATCAAAAGAGGGAACTTGGCAAAAGCATGACAAAAGGGCATAAGGTAATAAGGTTGGCCACAAGTTAAACATGGTGGCATATGAGGCAAAGGTGTTCATAAACTTGCATATTACATCATAGGCCTCAAAACATGCATAATATCAACTTAAGCAAATAGGTGAAACATGATCAGAAATGACATAGAATGGTGGCTAGTGATTCGCATATAACATCATATGCAAGATAACACAAGGTTTATGAGAGTTTCTATGTTGCTTTATGCAACATTTTCAATCAAAGCTCATAACTTTCTATGCATAAGGCAAAGGTGATAGCTTTACGAACATGCATAGAATATATTTATGCATAACATGATAAGATCAAAGCACATATCATACTTAGGCCCAAACCCAACTTGCAATATGTCATATTTAACTTCATAGTTAGAATCTAAGAGTAGTATAGGGCTTACAATGCTATGAAGACTAGAATAAATATAAAATAAGATTGAGACGAAGCCACACTAGCAAATCCGCAACCAAAGACGATAAACTCCACTTCAAGACTTGAGAACAAGAAGGAATAACCCCAAAGACAAAGAAAGATGACTCTGTTACTTAAGAAAGATGGCTCCTTTACGACATAGATTGATTTGAGACACTCATGCTCTCATGAAGAAGGTGGAGGCCATGATTAGTGAACATTTGTGCAGCATTTAGTTGTAGGAATGATTAATGAGGGTTTACGCTAGGTCTAGGGGTCTTTTTATAGAGATTAGGGGTAGTTTAGACCATAGGATTAACCCTAAATCGAATCTGAGCCATCAACTCCCGTCAGAAACTTCCAGAACAAGACCCAACATGTCAAAATGGTGCACCAGAAAAATTGGTCCGACCGGGGGGAGGGGGGTCGACCCCTGGGTCGACAGGGGTGTCGACCCATTGGGGGGGTCGACACTGGTGTCGACCCCTGTGTCGACCCTGCCTGGGGCGGGAAAATTCCTGCCCATTCTGCCTTGGTTGTAATTCGAATCTGAATTCGAATTTGAACTGTTTTCGGGCTTGGAATTTTCTGAAAACTTCATTGGGCCATAACTTGGTCATACGGACTCCGTTTTTCGAAAACTCGGACTCTATTTCGTGTATTTTTCCGAGACGAACGCAATGGCACAGCCCGTTTCCCTTGATTCAGATTTTAGAATTTAATTCTGTCTTGATTTACATTATAACATGTTATTAAAAATACGGGTTGTTACATTCTCCCCTCCTTAAAGGATTTCGTCCCCGAAATCTCCAAGTTAGGAAGAACGTATCCTACCATCCATCATCCATCTACTCAAAACATCATCCACAAGTAACCATTGTCCTTAAAAAGATTCTAAATGCTGTATGAACATATGCAAAAGGTGTGTATATATATACTTATCTAATGCAAAAATCAGGCGGTTACTGATTCAGTAAACCTCCTTAATGCAAAGTATGTTAGTGAAATGAGTCCATATGTATGCAAATTCCTAACATAATTTATAATCTCTACATGAGTGCACATAACATTCATTCATATGCAACATCCACGTGATAGCTCAACAAGTTTCATCCATGAATAAGCGTAAACACTCATGCATATGCAACATGAAAGTGTGTGAGCCGATCTTAGTGCCTAATGTGTATCATGCATCCACGAGTATCCACTTGCAAACACTTGCAACCACTTGCAACCATCAAGCATAACATGTTTCAAATACATGTTTCATCCAAAGGGTTTCTACCTAAGGTTCTCATGACAAGGTTAACGAGATAACAAGATAAACAGGATAAACACAGATAGCAAAAAGAAAGATATGCTAATTAGGAAAGGATATTGAGAATGTACCCTCAAAAAGGAATGGATAAAGCCAACGCATCTTCTCCTCGGTTTTCCAAGTTGCATCTTCTTCGGCTTCACTCCACTGAACTTTCACCAATTTGACTTCTCGATTCCTTAGCTTCTTGATCTTTGTTCCCAAGATACGAATCAGAGCTCTTCTCAAGGTTGCCTCTTTCTCTACCTCCACGTCTTCAAGAATGCTTGGTTCAAACACCTCAGCGGACTCATGTAAGCACTTTCGGAGATGCGAGACATGAAAGACATTATGCACTCCGGCCAGCTTCTCGGGCAATTCCACCTTATAGGCCATCTTTCCAATCCTCTCTATGATAGGGAAGGGTCCTACGAACCTTGGTGCCAGCTTCCCAATTGCTCCAAAACGTACCACATTACGCAAAGGAGAAACCTTCACGAAAACCATGTCTCCCACTTTGAATTCCAAATCTGTCCTTCGCTTGTTAGCATAGGATTTTGGTGCCAGCTTCCCAATTGCTCCAAAACGTACCACATTACGCAAAGGAGAAACCTTCACGAAAACCATGTCTCTCACTTCGAATTCCAAATCTATCCTTCGCTTGTCAGCATAGGATTTCTGTCTATCTTGGGCCGCTTTCATCCGTCTTCTCACCAATTCAACTTTCTCGGATGTGTCCCGTATCATATCAGGCCCAAGTATAAGCCTATCTGTTGTCTCCCACCAACAAGATGGTGACCTACACAGCCTCCCATACAAAGCTTCAAATGGTGCCATCCCTATGCTGGCTTGATAGCTATTATTATAAGCAAACTCTACAAGAGGAAGGTGGTCTTCCCAAGTACCACCAAAGTCAAGAACACATAGACTCAAAAGATCTTCTAGCACTCTATTCACCCTTTCGGTTTGGCCATCCGTCTGGGGGTGATAGGCTGTACTTAGATTCAATCGCGTACTCATCGCTTCTTGCAAACTATTCCAGAACTGACTAGTGAAAATTGGGTCACGATCGCTAACTATGCTAGAAGGAACTCCATGCAACCGCACTATCTCCTGAAGATAAATAGATGCTAGCCATGATGCGGTCCTCTTGCTCTTTACTGGAATGAAATGAGCACTCTTCGTAAGTCTATCAACTATGACCCATATGCTCGTATTCCCTTTCCTTGACCTAGGCAATCCATCCACAAAATCCATAGAAATACTCTCCCAATTCCATTGCGGGACCTCTAATGGATGTAATACCCCACCTGGTTTCTTTGACTCGGCTTTCACTTGTTGGCACACCATGCACTTTGAAACATACTCTGCCACATCTTTCTTCATTCCGGCCCAAAAGAAAATGCGCTTCATATCTCTATACATCTTATCTACTCCAGGATGTATAGTCATCTTCGAGTGATGTGCTTCTTCGAGAACTTTATGCACCAAGTCTCCTACTTGTGGAACGCATAGCCTTCCATCACGCCTTAGCCAACCCTTGTCATCAATAGTATATCTAGCAAGGTGACTAGACGTCTCACCACGAATCAACTTGTCCATGACCTCGACTATCTGCGGGTCCCCTTTCTGGGAAGCCCCCACTTGATCAAGAAGTGTGGGTCTAAGCTCAAGGGATGCTAATGAACCCGTCATCGACTCAACAGTCGTCCTGAAATCAAAGGTTGCCAAGAACTCTAAGTTCTTCATCTCAATAAACAAGGGACTCAAAGTCAACCTCCTTCTGCTTAGTGCATCAGCCATAACATTACCCTTGCCAGGGTATAAGCTATCTCGAAGTCATAAGATGCCAAGAATTCCATCCACCTTTGCTGCCTTAGATTCAGATCTTTCTGCGAGAAGAGGTACTTGAGTGACTTGTGATCAGTATACAACTCAAACCTTTCGCCTAGAAGATAGTGGCGCCAGGATTTGAGTGCAAAGACGATCGCCGCTAACTCCAAATCATGAGTGGGATAGTTCTTCTCATGAACTTTAAGTTGCCTACCCCCATAACATATCACCCTTCCCTCTTGCATCAGAACAGCACCTAACCCCGTGCCACATGCATCTGTGTACACGGTAAACATCTTACCACTATCAGGTAATGCCAAAACTGGAGCTGTGGTAAGGGCTCTCTTGAGCCTTTGAAAAGCAAGCTCACACTCCAAGTCCCATGCAAAGACTAAGTTCTTCTTCGTCAACTTAGTAAGAGGGGCCGAAGTCCTAGCGAAGTCCCTGATGAGCTTCCTATAGTAGCCCGCCAGACCGAGAAAGCTTCTTACTTCGGTTGCATTCCTAGGAGTCTTCCAGTCTTGAACCACAACCACTTTCGCGGGATCCACCGCTATGCCTTGCTTAGAAACTATATGTCCAAGAAACCGAACTTCCCTTCTCCAGAAATGACATTTGGAGAACTTGGCTTTCAACTGATGCGCTCTAAGCGTATCCATCACTTCCTTGAGATGCCTAGCATGCTCTTCCTCATCCTTTGAGAAGATCAGAATATCATCCACGAAGACAACAACAAACTTGTTAAGGAACTCCCTGAACACCCTACTCATCAAGTCTACGAAGTAGGCGGGTGCATTAGTCAAACCGAATGGCATGACAAGCCATTCAAAGAATCCATCTGGAGTCCTAAACGCAGTCTTATCAATACTATCCTCAGCTACTCTAAGCTGATGGAATCCGGTGGCTAGATTGAGCTGAGAGAAAACAGAAGCACCAACAAGCTGGTCAAAGAGATCATCAATCCTCGGTAACGGGTGCATATTCTTCTTTGTCAGCTTGTTCAACTCTCGATAATCAACACATAGACGAAGCGAACCATCCGCCTTGGTAGCGAATACCACCGGAGCACCCCATTCAGAAATGCTTCGCCTAATAAAATTTTTCTCAAGCAGCTCCTTGATTTGCTGACTGAGCTCTCTTCTTTCTCGTGGGGCCATGTGCCTAACGGGCAATGATACTGGCTTGGCATTATCAACAAGATAAATGCAAAAATCTATCTCTCGTTTAGGGGGTAACCCCTTAACCTCTTCAAAGACATCAGGATATTCCCGAACCACCCTTACAGATTGCAGATCATTGATGGACGAGTCAAGAGATTCAAGATAACATAGCATGACGAGATCCAGCAGGTTGCAAGAAATATCTAGGGTATTACCGAGGCGAGTCATGAGCCTCAGCACCCTATGCTCACAATCGAGAATGGCTCCATAACTGGACAACCAATCCATGCCCAAGATCAACCCGTATCCCGTGAACCCGAGAACATAAGCATTACACGTGAATCCTACGGTCAAGATAGAAATCTTCAAATCCACACAAATCATAGATAGATGGGCTGAACCCCTAATTGGATTTGAAACACTAACGAGATCCTCCACTAGGCTAGTACTTAGGTGCAAACTTTCAACAATGTCAGAAGAAACAAAACTATGCGATGCGCCAGAATCAAATAAAGTGCGAACAAGAAAGTCAGAAATTTAAACAAGACTTTCTACAGAAATACTACCTCGGTCCTGAACTGGAGCAGTGTTGAGAGCATGCACTTGCCCTCCAGAAGGTCCTGCACGCTGATTCTGCCCTTGCCCTTGTCCTTGCCTCTTGGGGCAATCCTTGCTAAGGTGTCCAGGCTCTCCATAGTGAAAGCATTCGCCCAACTTCCTCTTCTTCTTTCTGCAATCTTTGGCTATGTGCCCAACAATCCCACAGAAGTTGCATTTTCTTGGGTCCTTTGCCTTGGCCTTGTTTCCCTTGTTGTTCTTTTTGTTCTTGTTGTTCTGATTGCTCTGATTTCCTCCCTACTTGGAGTCTGTCTTCTTGGCTTGAATCTCATTAGGCTTGACTTCTTTCTTGCCATTCTTATCGCCTCCTTGAAGCAATGCCATGTCCACTAGGCCTTCAAAAGTGGCCCCCATGGGTATATGAGATAGGGCTAAACCTTGTAATGGCTCATTCAACCCTCGTGCAAAGCGTAAAGCCTTCTTCTGGGGAGTATTAACCATGTCCAAACCGAATCGAGCGAGCTGGTTAAACTTATTCACATACTCCCTCACTGTCATGTCCCCTTGCTTCAAAGATATAAACTTCTCCAATTGCAGATTCGCCTCAACTGATGATAGAAACTTAAGCCCAAACCTCGTCCTAAAGTCGGCCCAGGTCTCTATAGGTCTAGTAGCATTGGTGACCTCCCACCAATAAGCAGCTTCTTCTTTTAATAACCATGCTGCCAATACAACCTTTCTATGGTCTTCCACATCAAAGATAGCTAAAAGATCTTCAGTTTCTTTCAACCAATTTCTCGCCTCCACAAAAGTCTCCGTCCCAATAAAATTCTTGCCACCCATCGCCTTAAAGTCTTTGCAAACCTTTGCGAAATCTGCTTGTGGATGCTGAGGAAAAGGAGGAGGAGGAGGAACCTCAGTTACGGTGGGGGTATTTGCTGGGCCCGCATTGTTGGCCCTAGCTTCCAAGTACCTCCAGAACCATCCAGGAATGGTCACTCCCTCGGGAAGGTTAAGATCGGCCATGCTGAAAAAGGAAAAGATTGATTAAGAACGAGGAAACGAAGGATAGTGCTAATGTCTTTTGGGGAATAGCCTTTTAAAATAACTAGACTTTTCTTTGGAAAATACTTAATTGGTTTTGAAAATAGTTCTCCAAAAAGGTAAGTTTTAAAAACACTTTTGCTCAAATCTTGTAAACCTTATGCTCTGATACCAAATGTAACACCCACCACCGCCAATGCCACTCTTGCAAGGACACTAGCTTTGGAGGGGCGTTAAACGAGGTAAACATGCATGCAGATATCATAAGACAGAACATATAAGTAAAACAGAGTAGTAAAGCAGCGGATAAAACTAGCATTCCAAAACCATAGTCAAGTTACATCAAAGTACTTGGTCATTATTTTCCCATAAAACAAAGTCTAGAACATAAACTCAAAACTGAAAAAAAAAAAAAAAAAGTAACTATCCCCAAAGTAGCATAAAGCCATAGCATGCTCAAACCATACATGAGCTATCCAGAAAAGCAGCTAAAGATCCATCTAGGTACCAGTGTTCCCACCCTGCAAACCTGGGGGTGGGGGGGGGGGGAACGGAAGAAAAGAGGCGAAAGAAAACGGGTCAGTCAAAAAGACTGGTAAGTCCTATCTATTAGTATAAAAACTAATAAAGTTAACTGGACATGAGAAACTGAGATGAAACATAAGGATGATAACTGGCATGGTGAAAAGTTGATGAGATAGATCAAGTGTGGCATCGCATATACAAGGTTAAGTTGCACCAGGTGTGTACTAGTATTCCAATCCATGTCAAGTATAAACAAGAAATGATCCCTTGGCCCAAAGCTGGCCCACATCATGAGATGACCTAATCAAGGTCCAACTACTCGGTCTAGTCGATCGGCTCCCTATAAGCCTAACTCATCGTGTATCGGTGTCATACGGCTTAATCGTGGAATGTAGTTAACTGTGCTAGGTCCACCCCAAGATGTATCCAGCCCTAAGGTGTAAACCACAGACACAATTCAAGCACGCACAGTCTAAACCTACTGGTGCCCATGTTCAACTCCGGACTTAATGTGCATGACCATGGTCCGCCTGAACAACCGGTGCACCCTTCAGCCGTCTCTTTTGGCCTCTTACAATCAGTTCAGTAATCATGCCCCACCCTAGCCTAGTCCAACTACTGAAAAGGACCACGTAACTAGGATATCAAGCGGGTTAAGTGTGGTTAACCCTATCCTAACCATGTATTGAATTGGTCAACTGTATTCAAGCAGTTCATGACTTAACCCTATCAATACATCGGGTTTAATTGGTTAAGTATATTCAAGTAGTCCATGACTTAACCCTACCAATCCATCGTGTTTAATTGGTTAAGTATTCAAGTAGTCCATGACTTAATCCCTATCATGTGGCATTAATTAATTTAATGCACCCAACCTCTCACATTAGACCTTGTTGTGGTTACTAGTTAAGCCGGGCGGGTACGGGTAGCTTTACACCACAACTTAGTCTAACCTCGGGTTTCAAGTGCGACATGACCAACTACTCACATTGGGTCCTATTGTTTGTAGCCACTAGTTAAGCCGGTCGGTTCCGGGTAGATTTATGCTACAAACTCAACCCAACCTCGAGTTGGCCACACTCATATTTTCTAAGTGTCATGTCCATCATTACGTTTACAAACATAATCACTAGTCAATGTTCATGTCATATTTTAAAACCATGTTTTCATGTCATTAATATTACCCAACCCAACGCATTCCCATCGCATGTACGTTTCGCGTAACATAACATAGATCAAAAGAGGGAACTTGGCAAAAGCATGACAAAAGGGCATAAGGTAATAAGGTTGGCCACAAGTTAAACATGGTGGCATATGAGGCAAAGGTGTTCATAAACTTGCATATTATATCATAGGCCTCAAAACATGCATAATATCAACTTAAGCAAATAGGTGAAACATGATCAGAAATGACATAGAATGATTGCTAGTGATTCGCATATAACATCATATGCAAGATAACACAAGGTTTATGAGAGTTTCTATGTTGCTTTATGCAACATTTTCAATCAAAGCTCATAACTTTCTATGCATAAGGCAAAGGTGATAGCTTTACGAACATGAATAGAATATATTTATGCATAACATGATAAGATCAAAGCACATATCATACTTAGGCCCAAACCCAACTTGCAACATGTCATATTTAACTTCATAGTTAGAATCTAAGAGTAGTATAGGGCTTACGATGCTATGAAGACTAGAATAAATATAAAATAAGATTGAGACGAAGCCACACTAGCAAATCCGCAACCAAAGGCGATAAACTCCACTTCAAGACTTGAGAACAAGAAGGAATAACCCCAAAGACAAAGAAAGATGGCTCTTTTACTTAAGAAAGATGGCTCCTTTATGACATAGATTGATTTGAGACACTCATGCTCTCATGAAGAAGGTGGAGGCCATGATTAGTGAACATTTGGGCAGCATTTAGTTGTAGGAATGATTAATGAGGGTTTAGGCTAGGTCTAGGGGTCTTTTTATAGAGATTAGGGGTAGTATAGACCATAGGATTAACCCTAAATCGAATCTGAGCCATCAACTCCCGTCAGAAACTTCCAGAATAAGACCCAACATGTCAAAATGGTGCACCAGAAAAATTGGTCCGACCGGGGGAGGGGGGGTCGACCCCTGGGTCGACAGGGGTGTCAACCCATTGGGGGGGTCGACACTGGTGTCGACCCCTGTGTTGACCCTGCCTGGGGCGGGAAAATTCCCGCCCATTCTGCCTTGGTTGTAATTCGAATCTGAATTCGAATTTGAACTGTTTTCAGGCTTGGAATTTTCTGAAAACTTCATTGGGCCATAACTTGGTCATACAGACTCCGTTTTTCGAAAACTCGGACTCTATTTCGCGTATTTTTCCGAGATGAACGCAATGGCAAAGCCCGTTTCCCTTGATTCAGATTTTAGAATTTAATTCTTTCTTGATTTACATTATAACATGTTATTAAAAATACGGGTTGTTACATCTAATAACTTAAAGTAGCTCCTAGACTGTAATCTAGATTAGATTCAGTGGACGACCCACCATAAATGCCGTTAACAGTGGACGGTCTACCTTAAAAACCGAATTAGCTCACTGCTAACTATAGTCACCCGTACTATATTGTAATTTTATTATTAGTCATTATAAAAGACTGTTACGGAACACTATAAAAACCGGTCGGCTATGCCAAAAAAACCATAATTAAAATATAAATATAGCGATAATGCTTGCGTCTCACATTTCAACATATTTAGGTACAACTAAATCCGTACAGGCTCATATTAGAGTTCGGTTTCCATACAATGACTGGGCACTGCGGTATCACCTATCGCTGTATCTCTCTAGATGATACATCCCACCTCCGTTAAGGTCACTGACAAAGGGAATGCCTTAACTTTGGTGGAGGTTTATAAGTAAAAGCCACAGATAAACTCAAGACAGATATAAATACACATATTTTAAACAGAGGAAACCAAACAAACTTTTATTTCATCAATACGTGTTCAAACAAAACATTTCCATATTTTCCTCAAAATACTTCCAACATTACAACCTCATTACTGTCTTGATTATTAAAGAAGCATAAAACATAAAACATAAATAAAGTGACAAAAATCCCCATAGTAATATCCAAAGCCATAATCCGAGCAAAAGAGATCCAAATCATACATCTACAGTCTTGAAGCTTGTAAAGAGTCTGACTGAGCTGAGTTGTTTCCTCCCTGTGGACCTTGGGGGGGGGGGGACGAAAGAAAAGAAGACGAAAAGAAAATAGAGTCAGACATAAAGCCTGAGTAAATCAAGTAACTCTTCAGTATGTGAATAAGAAAAGGGCATGATAGATATAAACTGAAAACAGGAAAGTGTCACACGCTAAGGAGGTGACATTTGGAATCGAATGTACTATCGCACCCACACTATATATCTCTGCACCTACTTGAGCTTATTTTAACTGGCACCCCATGCAGAGGGTGAAGTGATCCCTTTTTTATTTAAAGATCGGCTCCTACTCGCGTAAACATGTGTCATACGGCCCCCAAGAATTGTAGGTACCTATGCTGGTCCCACCATGAGGTGTATCAAGACCCATGGTGGCGGCCCCGACACAAATTCTAGAAGGCATAGGTTATACTACTGGTGCCCCCAGTGCCTTGTTTGTTTGCTTGCTCCGGAGTGTGTGCATGCCCGCACCCCGTTAGAACCTACGCTGTTGCACCCACCGCCGTCGCTTTGACCGCTTACAATCAGCCCAGTAATCGTGCCCCATCCTGCCTAGTTTCAGGGAACCATGATACCTAACTTGGGTTACTGCTGAAACGGGTCCCTCATTACCAGGGATTTTCTAGTCAAACATGTTAAGTGGTTAAGTGTCAGTATTTACCAAACCCCACCCATCAATTCTTGTTAACATGTTGAATTTGGTTAAGTGTTATAGTTGACTTAACCCTACCATCTGTCCTTAGCCTCTTAGAGCACCTGACCACTCACATTAGACAGATGTTGCTACGGTTACTGGATGTACCGGTCGGTTCCGGGCAGGTTTACACCGTAGCTCTGTCTAACCTCGGGTCCTTATTGGGCTCAATGCTTAACCACCCACATTGGATAGGTATTGTTGTGACTACTGGACAGCCGGGCGGGTCTGGGCAGGTTTACGTCACAACTCAATCCAACATCGGGTTAAGCAAAGCGTGTTTTCTAAATTTACATATTTTATCACTTCTCAATTATATGTAAAGGTCATGTCTTTTATTCTTGGGTATAACAATTCATACCGCTTAAATGTCATTGTCGTTGGCGTGTGCCAAACATGCCAACGTATATTTTCATGTTTTACACCCAACGTTCTTACCCCCGTTTGTACGTTCGCAACATTATAACAAATGTTGGGCTCAACACAATTCAGCCCAACTTTATAAACGTGAGAAAAGGGGAAATCAAGCACATGTAACATTTTACAATACATAAAGGTGTGTGGCGCATGAACTTGCAATTTAGCGATTCAACTAACATAAATTATGGGTCATGTGAACTTGCATTCAAATCAAAGTATAATTAAGTAGGTGACATATGAAATGGCATAGTTTAGGCTTATACAAACTTGGGTTTAAACATGTTTTGACTTGGCATAATGTCAACCACAAAACTAGCATGTTGTATATTCACCAAAATGTCCAATTTTAACATCTAATCATATAGCCTATTTCAACATGAACTTGCATAGTTTATGAAACCCAAAGGATACTTAACATAGATCCAATTAAACTTGCAAACAAACATAAGAATGTGTTCATAGGTTTTGGGTTATGTAGGCATAAAAGGTCTCAAATCTATAACATGTTTACATAAATTCTAACTTAGACTAAGGGAATGTATATAGTCCATGCCATCGACATAAACATAAAGGGATCAATTTCTAGTTTTTGCCACAACTTGCTATTGCTATTACTTCCATATACAAATGTCCAATAAGCTTGCATCAATCAATTTATGCCACAAATATCAATACACAAGTCATGATAGAATTATTACAATACACAGAATTCATACAATAACACAATTCTATTTTCATTTACATCGAATCACGTCACAGTTTTTATTCATATTCTGAAAGGTCACTATACTTACAACGAATGCAGAATCTTGAATTTTGGGTTCTGAATTCTGAAATTGAGATGCGCTCCTTTGGGTAGATTAACGTTGCGTTGATTAATTTGATTAATCTTTAATCTTCTTCTTCTTAATTTGATTCGTCTCTAGGCTTTTCTCTCTTGACGGGTATGATCAATTCCTTCCTGGTAGCATGACGACTCCCTTCTTATTTTTTTGTGTGAATTTTTAGTTGAGACTTAGGGTGTATTTATAGATTTTTAAATTGTTTTGAGCCGTCAGACGAAGATAGGAGGAATCTAGACCATACAAAGTTTAAAGAGCCAATCAAGAGGTGACATGTTAGCCCTAGTGACACACCGAGCCATAGAAATTCGAGCTAGAGCCAGACCCAGCCAGCCAGGTCGACCAGGTAGGTCGACTGGTAGGTCGACACTATGGTCGACCTGGGGTGGCCAGGTCGACACCATGGTCGACCCTATGGTCGACCTGGTCTCTGGGCGGGAATTTTCCCGCCCAGCCCAGTTTGAACCTGCTTTTCGAATTTCGAATTTGAAACTGAGCTGTTTGAATTTTAAATTTTATTTTGAAACTTTCGAAGGTCATATATCCTTCATACGGAGTCCGATTCGCGCAAACCTGGACTCTATCTTAAGCAGAATTCCGAGACGAACGCAATGGCGTAACCCATTTCCCTTAATTCTTTCATTTAGAATTAATTACACTTTATTTTGTGAAGCTTAATGATACAGAATTCACGGGGTGTTACATTCTCCCCCCTAAAAGGATTTCGTCCCTGAAATCTTCAAGTTAGGAAGAATGTATATCCTACCATCCAACAGTCCATCTACTCAACCAACAAACACGCGCATCCACTGTCCTTAAAAGTCTTCTAATGCTTCATGATCATATGCAAAGTGTGTGTATATGTCCTTATATAATGCAGAAATCAAGCGGTCTACTGATTCAGTTGACCTCCTTAATGCGAATCATGTAAATTTCATGAATCCATTATGTATGCAAATTTTTCCTACTCATTATTCTATATGAGTGCACAATTATTCATACAAATGCGACGACCATATGACAGCATATCAAGTTTCAACCATATACAAATGAGAATACACATATGAATATGCAATATGAGGTGACTGAGTCGATCTAAAACCTAGGGTGTGTGTGTATATGCATCCACGAGCAACCACTAGCAATCACTAGCAACCATTTGCATCCATCATCCATAACATGTTTTCAAATACATGTTTGCATAAATTTGTTTTCTACCTAAGGAGTTAGGAAAAGGACCGAGGAGATATACCTAAAAAGATAGATAAAGCATAAATTAAGGAAAAAGAGAGATCAAAGATGTACCCTCAAAAAGAAGAGGGTAGGCAGCGCGTATTCTGTCCTCAGTTTCCCAAGTCGTGTCTTCCTCGGCGTCGCTCCATTGAACTTTAACGAGCTTGACTTCGCGGTTGCGTAGCTTTTTCACTTTAGTTCCTAAGATGCGAGTTGGAACTCTCCTCACAGTTGCTTCACATTCCACTTCGGCTTCTTCTAGAATGCTAGGTTCCACTACTTCCGCAGACTCATGCAAACACTTCTAGAGGTGAGAAACATGAAAGACGTTGTGAACTCCTGCCAATCTCTCGGGTAGCTCTAATCTATAGGCCATCTTCCCAACCTTCTCGATGATAGGAAACGATCCTACAAATCTTGGTGCTAGCTTTCCTGCGGATCCAAAGCGAACGATGTTCCTTAAAGGAGATACCTTAAGGAAAACCCTGTTCCTAACCTCAAACTCAAGGTCGGTCCTTCTTTTGTTGGCGTAGGATTTATGTCTGTCTTGGGCAGTCTTCATTCTCCTACGTATCAAGTCCACTTTCTCTGAAGTCTCTCGAATCATGTCTGGCCCAAGTATAAGCTTATCTGTAGACTCCCACCCACAAGTTGGTGATTTGCACGGTCTTCCATACAAGGCTTCGAAGGGCACCATACCGATGGTAGCTTGGTAGCTGTTGTTGTAGGAAAATTCCACTAAAGGAAGGTGATCCTCCCAAGACCCTCCAAAGTCAAGAACCCAAAGTCTCAAAAGATCCTCTAAAACTCTATTCACCCTTTTCGTCTGGCCATCGGTTTAAGGGTGATAGGCCATGCTCAAAATAACTATGTGCCTACAGCTTCTTGCAGAGTCTGCCAGAACTCGCTTGTGAAGATAGGGTCTCGGTCACTAACAATGCTGGAGGGTATCCCATGGAGTCGAACTATTTCCTTGAGATAAAGAGATGCTAGAGATGAGGCAGTCCTTCTACTCTTGATAGGTATGAAGTGGGCGCTCTTAATAAGCCTATCCACTATTACCCAAATGCTAGTATTGCCTCTTCTCGACCTAGGTAGTCCATCAATGAAGTCCATTGAAATGCTATCCTACTTCCACTGTGGGACCTCTAAAGGATGAAGTAGTCCTCCAGGCTTCTTCTGTTCCGCCTTGACTTGTTGGCAGGTCATGCACTTAGTAACGAAATCTGCCACGTCCTGCTTCATGCCGCTCCAAAAGAAAGTTCTTTTTATATCCTTGTACATCTTATCACCACCAGGGTGTATAGTCATCTTGGAATGATGCACTTCCTCGAGAACCTTGTTTGTCAACTCCCTTGCTTGTGGGACGCATAATCTTCCATCATGCCTCAGCCAACCCTTATCATCGATGGCGTATCTACTGAGGTGACTAGAAGTCTCATCCCTAATAAGTTTATCAATCACATCAACAAGCTGAGGGTCTTCACGTTGTGCAACCCCTATTGAGTCCGAGAGAGTAGGGCGTACTTCGAGAGATGCTAACAAACCCGGTACAAAATCAGAGGAGGGCCTAAAGTTAAAACTGACTATATACTCCAAGCTTTGCCTCTCTACAAAAAGTGGGCTTAAGGTCAGTTTCTTTCGGCTCAACGCGTCTGCTACTACATTGCCTTTGCCGGGAGTATAGGAAATTTCAAAGTCATACGAGGCCAGAAACTCCATCCATCTTTGCTGCCTCAAGTTAAGATCCTTCTGCGAGAAGAGATATTTCAATGATTTATGGTCAGTGTATAATTCGAACCTCTCACCTAGGAGATAATGGCGCCAAGACTTAACCGCAAAGACAATGGCGGCTAACTCAAGATCATGGGTTGGGTAGTTCTTTTCATGAACTTTAAATTGTCTTCCGCCGTAAGCTACTAACCTTCCTTCTTGCATTAGAACAACGCCTAGTCCCGTTCCACATGCATCCGTGTATACTATGAACATTTTGCTTCCATCTGGAAAAGTCAGAACTGGGGCTGTTGTGAGAGCCCTTTTTAATCGTTGGAAAGCAAACTCGCAGTCCAAATCCCAAGTGAACGCTAGATTCTTCTTTGTTAGCCTTGTGAGTGGGGCTGAGATTTTTGCGAAATCCCTAATAAACTTTCGGTAAAAACCGGCTAGCCCAAGAAAGCTTCGAACTTCGGTTGCATTTCTTGGTGCCTTCCAATCTTGCACTGCCACCACTTTCGCGGGGTCCACAGCCAACCCCTCTTTGGACACTATATGCCCTAGAAATCTTACCTCCTTTCTCCAAAAGTGGCACTTGGAGAATTTGGCTTTTAGCTGATGTGCATGGAGAGTATCCATGGTTTCTTTCATATGCCGAGCATGCTCTTCCTCGTTCTTTGAGAAGATTAAGATATCTTCTACGAAGACAACTACAAATTTGTTGAGGAATTCTCTGAACATCCTGCTCATTAGGTCTACGAAATAAGTGGGTGCGTTTGTCAAGCCGAAAGGCAAGACAAGCCACTCGAAGAAACCGTCTGGGATTCTGAACGACGTCTTATCAATGCTGTCTTCTGCTACTCTTAGCTGATGGAACCCAGTTGCCAGATCAAGTTGGGAGAAGACCGACGCTCCTACAAGCTGAACAAACAAATCGTCGATTTGGGGAAAGGGGTGCCTATTTTTCTTGGTCAATTTGTTTAACTCCCTTAGTCGACGCAAAGGCGAAGCGAACCGTCCGCTTTGGTTGCGAACACCACTGGAGCACCCCATTCCGAAATGCTCCGTCTAATGAACCCCTTTTCGAGAAGTTCTTTAACCTGCTTACTGAGCTCCTTTCTCTCCTTTAGAGCCATGTGTCTGACAGGTAAATCTACCGGCTTTGCATTATCCACAAGATATATGCGGAAGTCTATTTCCCGCCTCGGAGGTAAGCCTTTCACCTCCTCAAAGACATCCGAATATTTCCGGACTACTCTAACTGATTGCAAATTCTCATCAGAAGCATCAAGCGACTCTAGATAACTAAGCATAACAGCATTCAAGGGATTACAAGAAATTTCTAGAATGTTACCAAGCCGAGTCAAGAGTCTAACTACTCTTTTCTCAAAATCAAGGAAGGCACCATTACTGGATAACCAGTCCATGCCTAAGATCAAACCATATCCCGAGAAGACCAAAACAAATGCATTACAACTAAACTCAACGCTGAGAATATAGATTTTCAAACCCAAACAAACAATTGACAAGAAAGCGGAGCCCCCACTTGGATTTGAAACTACTAAGGGATCCTCTACAATACTAGTGTCTAGATGCAGAGATTCTACTAAGGCAGATGAAATAAAAGAGTGTGATGCGCCAGAGTCAAAAAGTGTGCGAACTGGATGATCATAAAGATAGACTACACTTTCTACAGAAATATTACTACCTCGTTCCTGCTGAGGTGCCACTAGCGCATGAACCTGACCCCCTGAAGTGGATCCGGCTTTCTGTCCCTGCCCTTTCATCTTTGGGCAGTCCCTAGCCATGTGTCCAGCCTTGCCGCAATGGAAACAAGTAGCACTCATCTTCCTCTTCTTCTTTCTACAGTCGTTCATCACATGTCCAACAATGCCACAAAAATAACATTTCCGTTTCTCACGTGTCTTGTTATTATTGTTGTGGTCCTTTCCTCCTTGACTATTATCTGTCTTCTTGTTCGGCGATTCATCCGGTTGCTGGTTCACGTAGAGGAGGAGGAGTAAAAGCATCTGTAGCTGGGAAGTAAGGTCCCCAGTCGTGCTGAAACAGAAAGGAAAGATTCAAAACGAAGGATAGAGAGAGATAGATATGGCACATGGCTATGGGGGATTTTGTCTTTTTATAAATATAACTCTTTTTCTTGAAAAATGCTTCTTTAAACTTTCTTTTGAAAACAATTTCAATTTTTTTTATCTTATCTGGTAAACCTATGCTATGGTACCAAGTGAAACACCCCACCTCCGTTAAGGTCACTCACAAAGGGAATGCCTTAACTTTGGTGGAGGTTTATAAGTAAAAGCCACAGATAAACTCAAGACAGATATAAATACACATATTTTAAACAACGGAAACCAAACAGAATTTTATTTCATCAATACGTGTTCAAACAAAACATTTCCATAATTTCCTCAGAATACTTCCAGCATTACAACCTCATTACTATCTTGATTATTAAAGAAGCATAAAACATAAATAAAGTGACAAAAATCCCTATAGTGATATCCAAAGCCATAATCCGAGCAAAAGAGATCCAAATCATGCATCTACGGTCTTGGAGCTTATAAAGAGTCTGACTGAGCTGAGTTGTTTCCTCCTTGTGGACCTAGGGGGGAAACGAAAGAAAAGAAGACGAAAAGAAAATAGAGTCAGACATAAAGCCTGAGTAAATCAAGTAACTCTTCAGTATGTGAATAAGAAAAGGGCATGATAGATATAAACTGAAAACAGGAAAGTGTCACACGCTAAGGAGGTGACGTTTGGAATCGAATGTACTATCGCACCCACACTATATATCTCTGCACCTACTTGAGCTTATTTTAACTGGCACCCCATGTTGAGGGTGAAGTGATCCCCATTTTTATTTAAAGATCGGCTCCTACTCGCGTAAACATGTGTCATACGGCCCCCAAGAATTGTAGATACCTATGCTGGTCCCACCATGGGGTGTATCAAGACCCATGGTGGCGGCCCCGACACAAATTCTTGAAGGCATAGGTTATACTACTGGTGCCCCCAGTGCCCTGTTTGTCTACTCCGGAGTGTGTGCACGCCTGCACCCCATTAGAACCTACACTGTTGCACCCACCGCCGTCGCTTTGAACGCTTACAATCGGCCCGGTAATCGTGCCCCACCCTGCTTAGTTTCAGGGTACCATGATACTTAACTTGGGTTACTGCTGAAACGGGTCCCTCGTTACCAGGGTTTTTCTAGTCAAACATGTTAAGTGGTGAAGTGTCTGTATTTACCTAACCCCACCCATCAATTCTTGTTAACATGTTGAATTTGGTTAAGTGCTATAGTTGACTTAACCCTACCATCTGTCCTTAGCCTCCTAGAGCACCTGACCACTCACATTAGACAGATATTGCTACGGTTACTAGATGTGCCGGTCGGTTCCGGGCAGGTTTACACCGTAGCTCAGTCTAACCTCGGGTCCTTATTGGGCTCATTGCTTAACCACCCACATTGGATAGGTATTGTTGTGACTACTGGACAGCCGGGCGGGTCCGGGCAGGTTTACGTCACAACTCAATCCAACATCGGGTTAAGCATACCATGTTTTCTAAATTTACGTATTTTATCACGTCTCAATTATATGTAAAGGTCATGTCTTTTATTCTTGGGTATAACAATTCATACCGCTTAAATGTCATTGTCGTTGGCATGTGCCAAACATGCCAACATATATTTTCATGTTTTACACCCAACGTTTTTACCCCCGTTTGTACGTTCGCAACATTATAACAAATGTTGTGCTCGACACAATTCAGCCCAACTTTATAAACGTGAGAAAAGGGGAAATCAAGCACATATAACATTTTACAATACATAAAGGTGTGTGGCGCATGAACTTGCAATTTAGCGATTCAACTAACATAAATTATGGGTCATGTGAACTTGCATTCAAATCAAAGTATAACTAAGTAGGTGACATATGAAATGTCATAGTTTAGGCTTATACAAACTTGGGTTTAAACATGTTTAACTTGGCATAATGTCAACCACAAAACTAGCATGTTGTATATTCACCAAAATGTCCAATTTTAACATCTAATCATATAGCCTATTTCAACAAGAACTTGCATAGTTTATGAAACCCAAAGGATACTTAACATAGATCCAATTAAACTTGCAAACAAACATAAGAATGTGTTCATAGGTTTTGGGTCATGTAGGCATAAAAGGTCTCAAATCTATAACATGTTTACATAAATTCTAACTTAGACTAAGGGAATGTATATAGTCCATGCCATCGACATAAACATAAAGGGATCAATTTCTAGTTTTTGCCACAACTTGCTATTGCTATTACTTCCATATACAAATGTCCAATAAGCTTGCATCAATCAATTTATGCCACAAATATCAATACACAAGTCATGATAGAATTATTACAATACACAGAATTCATACAATAACACAATTCTATTTTCATTTACAACGAATCACGTCACAGTTTTTATTCATATTCTGAAAGGTCACTATACTTACAACGAATACAGAATCTTGAATTCTGGATTTTGAAATTGAGATGCACTCCTTTGGATAGATTAACGTTGCGTTGATTAATTTGATCAAGCTTTAATCTTATTCTTCTTAATTTGATTCGTCTCTAGGCTTTTCTCTCATGACGGCTATGCTCAATTCCTTCCTGGCAGCATGACGGCTCCCTTCTTATTTTTTTTTGTGAATTTTTAGTTGAGACTTAGGGTGTATTTATAGATTTTTAAATTGTTTTGAACCGTCAGACGAAGACAGGAGGAATCTAGACCATACAAAGTTCAAAGAGCCAATCAAGAGGTAACATGTCAGCCCTAGTGACACACCGAGCCACATAAATTCGAGCCAGAGCCAGACCCAGCCAGCCAAGTCGACTGGCAGGTTGACACCCAGGTCGACACTATGGTCGACCTGGGGTGGCCAGGTCGACACCATGGTCGACCCTATGGTCGATCTGGTCTCTTGGCGGGAATTTTCCCGCCCAGCTCAGTTTGAACCTGTTTTTCGAATTTTGAATTTCGAATTTGAAACTGAGCTGTTTGAATATTAAATTTTATTCTGAAACTTCCGAAGGTCATATCTCCTTCATACGGAGTCCGATTCGCGCAAACTCGGACTCTATCTCAAGCAGAATTCCGAGACGAACGCAATGGCATAACCCATTTCCCTTAATTCTTTCATTTAGAATTAATTACACTTTATTTTGTGAAGCTTAATGTTATAGAATTCACGGGGTGTTGCACTAGATAAGCACATTGAGGTCGCAAGAATGTCTTGCACCCCTGCCAACACAGAACCAACCAACCACTTAACTTGATAGTACCGAATATGTCACCACCGTGGTTTCGAGCAGCAACCAACATACAATAATCAAAGGGTCAACGGTTCTAAACTAGTGATAAACATACCATAATAGGTGCTACCCACGTAGCTCTGTTGATCTCTTCTGAATTTAGTCATTACCAGCTGATGGGGCTAGAGGCTACATTTTTACCTTCCACACATGGCACATTTCATCTTTGAATGTTGATCACCCTTCAGTTGCAACGTACTGATTACATTCGTCCATACAAGTCATTCATGAACAGAACGAACCGAAGGCATTACTTCTATTACATCCATATGATTTTGGATTGCACAAGCATACCTGCAAATTCTAGTCTGATCACTCTCAATACTTTGTCTTGCACAAGCATACCTGCAAATTCTAGTCTGAATGTAAAGTGGGTTTGAAGTGGTTTTGGATTCCATTCCAATCCGGGTTCCTCAAACCAATGTGTTATAAGTAAACAAGGAATTTATTGATAGTTGGTACTTTAATTTTCAAATCAAAACAGTACAGTTATATACATTAAAAACATTATCCCATTATTCAATTAAAATCATTTCATCATGTCCTTAATAATCGATTTCATATGCTTATCTCAACGGAATAAGCATATTCACAAATCTCTTGTTTTTGTTACTTTGGAAACCATAGCCATAAACTTATCACTTTGGAGTAAGCGTATTCACAAAACCCTACTATTTTCAATACTTAGAAAATATTGCTACATAATTAACCAAATGGTGTAAATATAGTCACGATTCATACTTAGGCCAAACAATGTCATAAGACAAAATGTTTATTATAAAATCCAAACAGTTTTATTTAACTTATAAACTTTGAAAATTAAAGTTCATAACTTATGGAAATAATAATTTAACTTCCCTCATCTTCTTTCATTTCAAACTAGTATCATCCCTTGGAAAACATTGAGGTTGTTCAAGATTTATAAAAGTTTTTTAATGCAAAACTTGTTATTCAATAAATTTCACAATAAATTCCATTTACTGTTCAATTCAAATAAGGCTTAAAAACCATTCCTACATTTGAAAATCTCATTCACATACAATTATTTTTATTTAATTTAATTATTCAGTAACCCTCATTTAAAAACCATCGTATTAGCTTTAAATTCTTTTACAAACCATGTTTACAAAACTTGGATTTATTTATAAAAATTCCTTCCTAACAAACTTTTATGAAATTCATTTAAAATCCCTTATAGGATGCGACAATTTTATGCCTAGAAACCCACAACAGTTTAGTTATAGGCGCTAAATTCCGAGTTAAACCCAAATCTAGCCTTGGATTTGCAAATCGACAACAATAATATTACAAAAATCAAACCCTACACGTTCAACTCATTTTCAACCCTCAACAACATCGCAAATGAGTTTGAGGGCATAGGATTTAAAGGGAGGCGATCCATTTGATTCTGAATTTTTAAAGGAATTGCCTTTTTTTATAAAAAGAACTGTGGCGGTTGTGTTAGTAGAAGGAAGAGAGGATATAACTTTAGGTTAGAAGTGAAAAGTTATTTAATAGGCAAGAATTTTATTATATAATATTCAGTTGTTTTACCGTCGAGCATTTCACACTCGCACGACCATGTATAAGCTCGATCGTTATGAAATTTAAAATCCTACAATAACTTGTTATTCCAAATCCAATGAAACTAGTTTCATTGGATTTTGAGATCGTTTGCGAAATATCTATTTCATGTGTTAAATCAAATCTATAAAATATAAATCGATTTCCAACACTCAAATTCATTGATTATATTTTATTATTATTATATATATCCTAGTAGGATTTTACATTGCTTCAAATAAACTTAATTGGATTTCAAACTCAAGATTTTCAATCTCAAGTGAATTTAACGTTCAAATTCTAACTTTAAATTTAACATAAGTCATTAAATCTTAGAATTAACCACGTTAAATATTTAAATTAATTAGATATTCTTACATAAAAAATATGGGTTGTTATAAACAATTTTATTAAATCATTTCGTAAGTCAAATTTATAAATTCAAGTTAAATTATTTCAAACATTGGTGCTTAATATTTAAATTAAATTCAAATACTAAAAACGATACATACCTATAAAATCTTAAAAAATAGATTTTATTGACCACGACGTCCGTATATAATTTTCTAACCTATGGTCAAGTGAATCAGATATGTACCATAATAACCAGTTAAATTAATTTTCCATGTGTATATCATTTTAACCCGAATTCCAATAAATTCAATTTTTTTCCTAAATCTTTATGTCTATTCGGATATATATCATTTCAACCAATAGTGATTTTTCTAATTCTACTGAGAACTTGCAGCATAATAACAATAGAAACATAACATAATAACATATCACATGACAAATCTATATCGTGCGATATGTATCAATAGTGCGCGTGTCATATGTGCACAAATTTCATAACAAATCATCATGAATTTTCTAGAGTAGTCTTAACATTTCATTTAACAATTTAAAATTTTGATTTATCTAAATGATTATGTTAGTCGTGAGTGAGAAAAACTCACCTTTTGAGGCAATATGAAGTTGGGAACATCAAAATTTACACGAATGGAAGCGAGATTTTGAAGAACACATATCATACTGATTTATGAACAAATATATGTGTATATATGTACATATAACAAAAAATTCATATGTTTGACTTGAATCAGCATAACCCAATGACTCAGCTTATTTCTTGAATCAAATTCTGGCCCAAAACTAAGCACCACAATCTCTAAAACAATAGTGAAAAGAATCTCAAAATCAACACAACTGAATCGCACATATTTTTTTTCCTATGTGAAAAAAATGAAAATATTTAGTTAGGTTACCAACCAAAACCAAAAGTATGAAACTCGGCCTAGAGTTAAGATCTCGGCCAGAGTAAGAGGGGGTTGCAGAGGAGTTTATTGGTAATTGGAAAAGTCGAAGGTGTGGGTCACTTGTGAGTGGCCACGGTGGAAGAGGGAATAGGAAAACCGACGCATTTTATACATAGAAGAGACTCAGTTTTAACAAAAAAGGGAGTTTTGGATTTTCTGGTGGTTAAGACAACCACAGGTTGTCCGAGGGATGTTGATTGGTGACAAGGTTCTCTAATGGAGTAGTGTCGGTTGGTTAGGAAGGGATGGGCTTAGGACTAGGAGTAAAGGGGTCGGATCAGAATTTTAGGGTGGAGGGACCGAACTGGAGGAGCTTGGTCAGAAATGAAGACGCGCTTCAGTTGTGGATGCACCATCATGTAAGTCGATGGTGGCATGCCAGAGTTGATGGTTGAGGCAGATATGCTATTGGTGAAGATGGGGATGGTTTCACGGTTTTGAAGACAAAAAGGAGAGACTGGTTTGTTTTTTATTAGTGAATATTAAGAGTGTGAAGAATGTAATAGAATAAAATGTAGAGAACATGAAATTTTGTTTTTTTCTTTTCTTTTATGTAATAAAGTTTAGGATGGAAGGTTGGCATAAGAAAATGAATTAGGAAAAGAGAAAAAGAGAGGAAAAAACGTGGATGAAATTTTAGAAGAACGTGGATAGTTATCAATTTAGGTAACAAGTGTCTACAAAACCCAAAATAGAATAGCAAGTGTAATGTCAATATTTTGATAAATTTAAATAAATTTTATTTTTAAAGATATGTTGGTCAAAATACAAATAAACTTACATGAGAGTACGAACAGAGATAAACACATCAAACGTTGTCTATTCTGCGCACTTTAACCTGAAATTGAAGATTCAGGACAACAAATGTTCGAATTTCGTGAAACAAAAAATACTGTTCTCCTCATAATACAATCTAGTATTTTAAAAATCAACGTTTTATTAATAACTGTTTTCATATTTATTCTTCAATAAATAATTTTTAAACGTATCTTATCACTTTTAGTTCTTATTTTCAAATTAACATATGTATTTTAAATATAATCAGAATATCAATTCGTATAGTCAACATAAATAAAATTTAAAGTTTTAAGTTAAATTCCAGTTATAATTGTTAATTAAAAACCTTTAGACTTCACCTACTTCATTTTTCTAAAATATCGAATTTTGTGAGTCGTTACACTCTCTCTTACTTAAAACCTTTTGCCCTAAAAAAGGAACGGCGTAAAGAATCACACTTATATATAATTAAACAAAATGCTTCTACTTATTAAACTTTTACTTACTTTTAAACATATTAGAAATAATATAAGTTATAAATTTTAAAACTCAAAATTTTTCTAACACCAAGATTACAAAAAAATTCAGTAGCGTTGCCTTTGCATGGTTCAATCAGAAAAATTTACAAGTTATATAATATAACAACAAACATCTCATCTCAGTGATGCAACATTCCAAACCATGAAAAAACAATATATATAACCGAAGTACGATATGTAATCCGAGATATGTACCTTTTATTAACATTATAAGCAAGCTGGCTTATTTTTAGCAATATAGCGCAAAAACAAGCTCCAAAAGCAATGCACACTCCATTGCAACCTATTAAAAACTTAACAATAAATGAGAATCATGCATATATTAATATATGTAACATGAGCAAAACACACGTAAGGCAAACATGGCATGCCACAACAGTGTATATAAAACTAGATTCATTCACAAAATCCCATGTTTACAACCAAATACATGTTTGTTTCATTTTTATTACATTCAATTTATTTGTCACTCAAGTTATTTATATTCAGTTTACTAAATTGATTTTCATTCAGTTCATGTACACATTAATTTTACTTACATGCAATTGATTTATATTAAAGTTATTCATATTTAATATACTTAATTCAACTTACATTCAATTCATCTATTTTGATTTATTTTATTAAACATTCATTTTAATTCATGCCAAATTTATTTTAGTTTACTCAATTTATGAATTCCGTTAACTTGTTATATATATATAGGGGATTGTTAAAGGGACACCATATTTGGTTAAGGGGAGGATCAATTTTAATTTAGTATATAATTGTTATGGGGAGTACAAAATAAGCTAGCCTCCCCTTAAACATATAAATAAAAATTACATAACTAACCCCCAACAATCCTCATTAATAAAAACCATAGAAATCTAAATCTTAATTAATACTTACAATTCAACGCTATATGTAAAAATAAAAAAATGGATACAATCAAAGTAATGAAGACACAAGAAAGCTTCATGGGAGACCGAAAGGCATCAAATTGGGTAATTAATTATAATTTCATATTGTAGTTGATATGTTCAATTTAAATTAAGGAAAAATATTTTTTAAGGACAAATTAGTGTAATATTTTATCCATAAGGACACCACTATTATATTTTATCCTAAAGGACAACATTTAGCCCAACCCAAAGAAACCACCGTCCGCTGCTTTCTTCTTCTCCCTCTCTCACGTCTTTGTCGATTTCATCGTTTATCATGAAATCACCAAATTAACGAAATCATAAATTGCTTAAATCACAAATATGATAATACATTAGAATCGAAATTCGAATTCAAAGACAAAATTCACGAATCAAAATCACCACCATAAATCAGCCGAAATAAAAACCCTAAAAAAAAAATAGATCGAACATCAAAAATCCATTCGAAATGACGATTGAATGGAATAAAAATATTTTTCAAACGATGGAAAACACAATTGAAGAAGTCGAAATTGTTGAAACAATTTTTTCGTGATTAGAAATGTTTTTTTTATCGTTAATAGTATAGCAGTTCGTAGGTATCATTTTTGTATTTTTGTAGTTATC
The DNA here is from genome assembly GCA_030737875.1 of Allium sativum. Classification (NCBI taxonomy): domain Eukaryota; kingdom Viridiplantae; phylum Streptophyta; class Magnoliopsida; order Asparagales; family Amaryllidaceae; genus Allium; species Allium sativum. The sequence continues at coordinate 12,811,975 of CM060917.1, forward strand.
ATTTTTTTTTTAACTTTAAAGCATAGCAGCAGTTTTTAGTTATCATTTTTCTATTTTTTAGTTATCATTTTTCATGTTTTAACTTTAAGAACATAGCAGCAGTTTTTAGTTATCATTTTTCTATTTCTGTAGTTATCATTTTTACCGTTTTAACTGTGTTATATGTTTTTTTCATGAAATTTTGTTGTTGTGTTAATTTTGAAGTTATATTGTTGTATCAGCTAATAAACTAAGTCGAACTTATTTCAATTTAATCAATCAAACTGTGATATTTTTTTTTTCATTATTTTATCTTCAAAAGCGTTGCATCAGTATTTAGTTATCATTTTCCTAATATTTTGGGTATCATTTTTACTGTTTTAGCTATGTTATGTGTTGTTTTCATGTGTTTTTATTGCTGTGTTAATTTTGAAACTATTTTTTTGCATCAACTTCGTCACTCAGTCGAACATATTCTATTTTATTCAATCAAACTGTGATGTAAACAATTTTTGCATCAATTATGATTAATGTTGTGTATCAAAAAAATCAATTACCAAAGCAAACAACACAAATCTACCTAAAAGCTGCTATGATGTAAATTCAACTAGAAATATATAAAACTGATAACTAAAAAAATATAAAAATGATACCTAAAAACTGCTACGATGTAAATTCAACTAGTAAATATAAAAATGATAACTAAAAAATTAAAAAAATGATACCTTAAAACTGCTTTACTATTTTAACAACAAAATGTAATACAGAAAATGTTCGAATCACAATTTAATTGTTTAAAATGAAATAAATTTGTTTGAGTAGCAAAACTGATGCATCAGTACAAGAATAAAAGTAAAATAGCACCAAAATTTGATGTAAACATTTTTTCCATTACTTTTACTTCAAAACATTGAATCAGGTTTTAGGTATAAGTTTCCTATTTTCTTACGTATCAGTTTTACTATTTTAACTATGTTAATTGTTTTTTCATGTGATTTTTTATTCTGTTATCAGTTTTATAAGTTGGTAGGGCTAAGCTAAAGTTTTTCTCATATTCACAGTTCATGGATATCAGTTTTTTAATATTGTAGGTAAAAAAAAGATGCATATAAACATAACACAGAAATTACACTAAAAATGATACCTTAAAAAATATAAAAAGGATACCTTAAAACTGCTACGATGTTTAACATAACACATAAAATAGAGTAAAATGATACCTTAAAAAATATAAAAATGATAACTTAAAACTGCAGTAATGTTTAACATAACAGAGCAGTTCCACTAAAAATGATAACCAGAAAAATAGAAAAATGATAACTAAAAACTGCTGCTATGTTTTTAAAGTTAAAACAGGAAAAATGATAACTAAAAAAATAGAAAAATGATAACTAAAAAATGCTGCTACGTTGTAAAGTTAAAAACAAGAAAAATGATAACTAAAAAAATACAAAAATGATAACCACGTGCTGAATGGTTAAACATCAAAATTGTCGAACGAGAAAAAAAATCACGAATCACCTTTCGAAATAACCTTAAAACTAATCGGTAGAAATCATCATCAAAGTATAATGATTATAGCAACAAATAAAAATCCATTCGAGATTGAATTTTGAAATCGATTTCATGCCCTAATTTTTGTTGTTTCGATTTTGATATGATTGATATTAAAAATGATTTCAGCAAAAATGATTTCGTGATAGAAAATCGTTCAGGATGATGAACGACGAGGTGATGAACGGGATAATTAGCGACGAAATGATGGATGACGATGCGGTTGATTTTTTCCACGAGAGAGAATGGAGGAAGAAGATGGAATTCACGGTCGCGAGAGAGAATTGAGGAAGATGACGGATTTCACGGCCGAAATACTTCTGAGTAAAAAATATACAGTATATTGTCCTTTAGGATAAAATTTTGATGGGCTGTCCTTATGGTTAAAAAAGCCCTGAGTTTTGTCCTTGTCAGTAGTTTCCTGTTAAATTAAATGCAAAAAAGAAAATTTTAATCTAACATGTTGTGTATTTTGTAAATGGTTTTTTTTTCAATTGTTTTTTTATTTCTGAATGCACGTGTTTGTATTTGGCGCTGAATTTAGTTCGTTGGGTTTTAACACAAGTGACGAGCCAGAGGCATTTATGTCTGGTTTTCCTTTTCTTTTAAAATATTTTAGACCCTCCCTTAACAATTTTTTTTAAGCTAGAGTCCCCTTAAAATTATCCCCCCTTAACCAAATATGGAGTCCCTTTAACAATCCCCTATATATATCTTTTCATTTAATTATCAACATTTATTATCATCAACCTTCATTTATTTCAATTCAAGCTTACTCGATTCATAAATTTTTCAGTCTAGTTTCATTTTATTCATTCAATTTAATTTCTCTCGATTTAATTTGAATTCAAAATTAATTTCACTAGATTATTTCATTGGTGATAATTTGTTAAGATTCATTGGAATCACATTTATTGAAATCATATTTTATTCCATTATATTATTAAAGTTTATTTTTATTCCAACTCAAATTCTATTTCAAATTCATTAGTATAACACTTCAATGGTCATTCTTAAGTTTATATTAATTTTAAAAGACTTATTTCCATTTTATTGCATCTTCACTCTAGTTACTACTTACCTCTAAAGTTACAATTTACAATTTTTACCACATTCTCCACAAATTTACCTTATATTTTAAATCGATTTACAAAGATAAATCTTTATTTGTAGTTCATTTACTTCCTTAAGTAAAACGATTATTTCAAAATGATTAGAGCTTATTTCAAATGAATACAAATTGATTATCTGATTACTTTTCAAATAATACTCTTTAAGCTTAGGCTAATGAGGATCGTTCTTAACAAAATCCATTCAACTTCTTAAACTTAATCTGCATATTCACAAGTCAACATTTTTTTATGTACTTAAAATCAATACTGTGGCCCTTCATAATTTTTAAATAATTCTTAAAATCTACTAGTATTTAGGATATATTAAGTTAACGCTTCACACTTATATGCCTTGAAATAAGATTAACATATTTGAAATATCTTGCTTATTAGAGAATATTTTTATCATTTCTACTACCATTACATATAAACCCATGAATTCAATAATTTGATTAATTTACAAATTATCATCATGTAAATCTTATTTGTATAGATTTCTTTTATAGCGCTTTTAAGTTTCAAACATATATTCTTTCAAAATACTTTAAGGTTAAAGTTTGCTTATATTACACTGACAAAATCCACTTGATTTCGTAAGTTTAATATATATATATATATATTTCAAATAAAACGCGATTCTTATTTTCGTATTCATATAAGGTTGATCTTTATAATACCTTAAATACCCTTATAAACATAAAATTATTATTTCAGTACATTTACTCAAAATCAAATTTATATTTCACACCCTCTTGACTTAGAATAAAATTAGTTACAAACTATTAAGCTTATGAATATAACTTGTATTATACTTATCTGGAAAGTAATATCATTTCCACAGCCATTATGAATTAAATAAAATCTTCATTTTCAAATTATCATTTTACAAGTTCTACTTGTAATTTCTTTAATATAATAATTGTGAATTCACAAATGTATAATCCATTTCAATTTATTCTGAATGGCTTATTTATTAAGGGATTCAATTACTTTTAAGAAAAATTTATACTATACAATTTTTCACAGTACTTAGTTCGATTAATACAACCAAGTGCTAATACTTAGTTCGATTAATACAACCAAGTGTTAAGACTTCAGTCATTTATTCACACAAAATTTATACTTAAATTTTGATTTCATTATTTATTTAGTTAAATCAATATAAATCAAGGACATAGGATAGAATCTAAATTAGAAAAAAGATCCTAATCAGTAGAAATTACAAAGGATGGAGACCTACTTAAAATAAAGGGGGCGTTTGTCTCAGGTCCTTAATAAGTTTCAAAATTAGGCTCACATCCGGTCCTAAACTTATTATAAATTACATCCCTATGTTTCGAAAATTCATCAAAAAAATAAAAAACACGTAAGTTCATATTTAAATTAAACACATAAACATAATAAATTTCAGACCAAAAAATCAGAAAAATGCATATAAAAACAAAAAAAACAGCGAATAAACAGTAATATGCATCAAAAGATGCACATATTTGTAAATATTTAAATACATTCATGCATATATTTCAGTAATGCATCAAACTGCAGTATAAATGCATACATGTATGCAGTTAAACTGCAATATACACATCCTTTTATGCATATATTGAATTCTGGCCTATTTTTTCAAGCATTCACAGTTTTTAGACATTGTTGCACACATTTATGCACTTATACAGAATAAATGCATACATTCATGCACATATTGAGAAGCCTTCATCCCTTTTAACTTTGTTGCATACATGTATGCATATATACGAAATAGTTGCATAAATGTATGCAATTATTCGTAACACATGCATCTCAGTTCAACTTTATATGCATGCCTGTATGCAACTATTGGTAATAGTTGCATACATGTATGCATATATTCACCTACATTTTCAATAGAAAACGCTGGATGAATATATGCATATATTTATGCAACTATTGGTAATAGTTCCATGCATGTATGCATTTTTTTTTGCGAACACCTCTGGGAATATTTACGATATTTTTTATTTTTATATAGCACCACATATTTTTTTTCCAGAAAACATGTAACTTCCCAAACTAGGGACCCTCTTTATAAATGAAACATAGGAGGGATGCCATTCTTTTTTTCAAACTTTTTAAGGATGCGTGACTAATTTTCACTAAAATAAAATAAGAGGATACTTAGGATTTTGGAAACTGTCGACTATGAATTACTTAGGATAGGTTTAGGATCAAAGTTTAGATTTAGGAAATCCTAATCGAAAGGAAGCCTAATTGAGGAAATGAATTTGAAGAAAGGACCAAACTAAATTTTAAAATAACTTTTATATTAATAAAGCCCTTTTAAAGTCATTTAAAACTACTTTTGACATTTCAAAATACGCTCACTCGAGAATGATTCTGAGATTGATTCATCTCATTCTAAGGTATTGCTACCCTGTCTTTAACAAGTTTTCAACCCATTAAGCTAAGGTTTATATAAAACAAAAGCTTTGATACAAAGCTGTAACAACCTACTCTTTCAACGATCTCGAGTCGATTATAAAACCAACTCAATTCGTTTAAAATAGCAGATTGTCCATTGCTATGGGGTTAAATATAGAAATCATCACAGAATCACAGATAATTACAGACATAGAATAGCATAATATCTCGCAGTAGAATGAATAATACAAAATCTCAAAACTTTTATATAATATCATAGTCATAGGAATCAAATACAAATAAAGTGGAAGTCTAATACATAGAACTCACTTATACATAACAAATGACACCAATGGGAATAACTGAAATATGAAATGGTAGACATGTGGTTAAATCTCCAGCATCTCGAGCTCCAACAGACAAGTCTCAAAAGTTGAAATACTCAGGTTGACCCGAGCATAATGCCAAACCGAAACACTAGAGTTAGAGCTGACATTCCTTAATAAGTAAATTATCTCAAGTGAAATGTTTAATGAATTGCATCATTAACTTAAAGGAATTTTGGGATCACCGTCTTTAAGGATTCATGGAACTAAATACATATAATACAATACACTATTATAATAGTGTCTACGGTAAATGTACTATTGAAAATAGCTATAACGATCCGACTTTTCCATACTGTTTAGGCTGACATTTAACTACACATATCATTCTCAAAAGGCATAGGAAAGCAGAAAGTTAGAGGAAAAATGTTAGAGGGTCAGAAGAAGAAAGAAAGAAATGTTAGAATAAAATAAGAAGAAGAAGACCAACACTACAGAAATAGAGTAGAATAGAATCTTAACAGCGAAATAAATAAAATATAATATATCAATACCCTTCACACAAAGATAAAACTACATATATATGATTACACAATTAGAGTACACAACTGGATCAGTACAGTGTTGATCGATACATCATACATAGAAGAAATAAATTAATACCAAGAAATATAGAAATATGTCTCAACTTCGGCTCCTCTCCTGAAGCTCTAAGAAAAATCTAATGCAACGTGGAAAATATATTCGGTTTAACCTGAGCACATTTTGAGAAAATCAGAATCACCTTGATTAGTCTGGAATACTTTTAGTGACAAAACTCGCATCACAAACAATTCGGTTAACTTTTAGAATTCCTTTGAAAGAATGTGTAACGACCCGAATTTTTCGATCATTTGAATTCGAATCTTTAAATTGGTTTTAAATATTACTTTCGAAATATTAATGGATTTTTAATATTGAATTCATTAATAAAATGTCGATTGAACATTTAATTTATATTTATATTTATATTTAAAACGAACTCGAAACGTTGCGGTAGTTCGTAATATTGAGTTTTGAACTTCGATTAAATATACAAATTCTGTTTTAAGTCGAAATTATGTGAAACCAGAAACGTTTGAACTATTAGTTTATAATTTTCTAACGAAAGAGAAAAATCGAGATTTCAGCTTATGTATTATGAGATATTACCAAATCAAATTTTAAAATAATCGCTATGGAAATCGTTAATAAACGATAACATTTATTTACTAAATTTAATAGGAAATTGAATAGATTTCGAATATCGTTTAATTCGAAACGAGTAACGTTGAGTTATAAATCCGTATTGGTTGAATTTGGAGTTATATATTATTTCATTTGGATATATTTGATAATAATTTATTATTATTAAATTTAATTATTTTGTAATTTATTTATATTATATCGACATTATATAAGCGTTAGAAATAGTCGTTTTTCAAACAACCTTTGTTTTCAATGAAATGAATTTTATTGGAATACATATGGTTAGTTGTTGCTAATTTTCGAGTCTGGAGCCAATAGGAGTTGTTTTATCTGTGTGTGCAATTTAAAGGTGAACCGATAAATATATTGGAATTAAAATACGTTGTTTGTGCAAATGGAGTCGGAATTCAACGAAATTAATTTCATTGGAACCAGAACATCAAGACATAGAGGTGTGTCCATTTTCGTTGTGTTTGAAATTCATATGTGTCGATGTGGAATTTATGGTCAATGTTAAATGGCGGTAGAATTAACCATATAAAACCAAAATAAAAATATTAACTTAATCCCTAAAAAAACTAAAATGAAGTACTAATCTACCCTATAAATCGTATGCAGCCTACCTAGTAGTAATTTATGTCCAAACATGTGCATAACCTAACCTAAAAGTATATCGCAACATAAATATATTTATGCAAAAAAGTATACTTCAAGCTTAAGTAAAGTAAAACCTATCCCATGACTCATTACTTACAAACGCAGACACTTATCCACGTACAAAAACCAAACAATCCTAATCCCTACTTTTGAATGCACATGTCTACATGGAGAAATCCAACCCTATACTAACGTAAGGTAAAATCATGCAGACCTATTAAAATCTTTTTTCTTTTCTCCCTGAACTTCCTACCCTATTATTTGCTTTCTACTCTGCACCGTGTAGTCTTCCTTAAATACCATGCAGACCTCTATGGCAATAGAGACTATGGCTGTACGTAGTGAGAGGGACACTGAACTTATCCCATTTCTTCTCGTATATATATATCGTGCGCCCCCTTCACACATTTTTCCCAATAAAACCAATATGTCCTCTGTAGCAAAAATGAAACTCTATCTTCCCCTGGAATTTTTTTTTCAAAATTCTACCCAGTAAACACTAAAAAATGAAAGTGTGGACAGATTTTCAAAAGACAGTAGGGTGGTTCGTTTTACGTGGAATCAAGTAGCAACATAGAATGAAACTGAAAGAGATTCACAAAGCACGTGCTGACCATTGTTGAAGCAGATCGAGTCTCTGGCAGAGTTTAGGCGAGGGTGTTGGTGGAAATACCTGGCGTCATCAGGAAGTGGATAAACAGAATCTTGTTGTTTTCGTGTTTTGGTGTCGAGTGGCGGCTATAGGGCATAAAGGAGGCCGAGACTGGTCAAAGGTGAAAGAGAGGAGGTCGGCACCCCTTGCGGTGGCGATGGCCAAGGGTACAATGACCGTGGTGGTAGCAATGTCATGGAGAACAAGGAAGCATGGCTCATGGTTTTCAACAGTGAAGGGGGATCGAAGTTTTACAAAAAAAACAATAGTTTAAATGAAGCGGGTTGCAGAAGGCAGTAGCATGCGTGGGTACGTGGTGTTAGTCTTCAGCATGGGGAAGGAGATGCGTATTGGGAAAAAGAGAAGAAAGACGTGGGGGAAGAAAAGAAAATGGGGAGGGTGCATGCACAACAGAATTTTAGGGAAGGAAATGCTACGTTTTAGAGAGAAATGGGCTGACGGGATTTAAGCCCATTGGTTAAAAAGGATGAAAAGAAACAGATGGGTTCAGGAGAAAAGAAAGAAATGGAAACAAGCTGCAGAATAATGGAACAAATGTTTAGTAGGAGTGGGGAAGTAAGTATTTGGGAAATAAAAATTAATATATGCGTGAATGGGCCAAGCTGGACTTTTTGGCTTTCAGATATTTGAAAAAAAGAATGATGGAGCAGGTCTCGAACTATGGAAGGAAGGAAGTTGGGCTCACTTGGGTAATGCAGAAGCAACGGAAGGCAATCATAAAAGGAAATAAACATGGACTAAAGGGGAAGAATTCGCGGTGAAGAATGGGAACTTGTCTATACATTGATTTAACAAAGTAATCTTCATAACCATTTGGGCAGGTAAGAAGTAACCGTTCGCTGATTTAAATAAATAATTTGTTTAAATTAATGACTAATTAACGCAATTTAATATTTAATTAAGGAGTATATTAGTTAAAATGAACCGCGAACTTTTAATCTTCGTAACTTGTTTATACGTTGTCAGATTTGAACAAAACAAAAGCGGTCGGGACCATATCGACGAGTGTGACAACATTGGATGCAATGGCAATTTTTAACTAAATTAAATGGCTATTTAATTTAATTAAAACAAGTTGTTTTAACGAACGAATGGAAACCCAAGGTGAGCTAAACTCACTCCGTTCTCCTACTTATAATTATTATAAGTCAGTTTAATGTTTGTTTGCCATGTTTGCTAATTGTTGGTTGATTTGGTGATTGTTTAAATGTTTGTTAAATATTTTATATCTATTATTTAAATTAAACGTTTGTTTAATTTAAATGAAATGACATCGTTATTTTTAATGATCATTTCCAATTGAGGTAACTTACCTTGATGGTTACGATTATAATAATATAAATGTATTAAACGTAATTCGATGCTTGAATTGTTAATATTAGTCGACCATTATCAATTGAATTAATTATTTATTAAATTAATTGTTTTATTTTAGGTAACTTATTTGGATGCAGGGAAAACAGATTGGAGGGATCCAACTGGAGTTCTCAAATTTATTGTTTATTTTCATATTATCATTCTATGTAGTTAAAGCCCCGCTAAAGCCCCGCAAAATCCCCGTATAGCCCGTAGCGCTCTTCAGCCGCTGCGCTATTTCAATTTAGCGCTGATGAACAATAGCTCCGCTTAAAGCCCCGCTATTTCCCGCTTCATCCGCCAAATCAACGTTATTTAAGCAATATCAATATACAAAGGATGATTTGACCAATTATCTTTTAAAATAAATCAAAAAAGTTAAGTAAAGAGCTAATTTAAAGTCATAAGTGCCTTATATAATAGAAATCCTCAAATCTAATGTGCACTACCATGATATTCTTTGAATTTGGTTATGCAATATTAACTATTATTCATTTCTTCTACACAAATGATGCGAGAATGATGATTAATTAATTTTAGTTATATACTTTTAAATCTAATTAACATTTTTGCACCTCCGCTATATCCCCGCTATTTCCCCGTTTTACCCCCGCTACAGCTTTTTACCCCGCTACCGCTGTAGAACCGCTAAGCGCTTTAACTGCCCAGTTATCATTATATGAGCTGTTTAGAGAATATGATTGGATTATTGATTTGGTTACTGATTGTTGAATCCAAATTAAACGTTGTTTTGATATGAACTAATAGGTAGTATTGATTGAAGAATTAATAACAAATGGCCAAATATACATTGTTTTGTAAAGATTGATTTACCATCAGGTAAATTAATAGAAATGAAGTTACAAAATTTATTTTTTAACAGAAGATCGATTTTAAATATCTATTATTTTGAATGGATGTTTATAAAAGGAATTAAATAATTATTATTTAATTATTTAAGTACATAAGTGATTATTAAATGATTTTATAAAGCTGATCCTAATCTTAATAAGATTAATAAGCAAGTAAGCAGGAATTAATGTGATGATTAATAACTAAGATAAATTGTTTTAAGAAATAATTAAAATGGAATTGTATTAGGATTGATTATTATTAATTTAATAATGATCAAAGTAAATGGAATTATTTTAATTAATTACATTATTAAAATGGAAAGCGCTAAGTGGAATTGATTTACGAATAATTCATGATTAGAGGCTGCGTTAACTGAGATTGTTTTATTAAATTAGTTTATTACTTTAATGGGAGTAGTTAATTGTGAAGTAACCTAGTTTTATTTCACTAAGTGTTGAAACTTGATTATTAGCTATTTAATAATAATCAAAGTGATAATCTAGGAATGTAAAATTAGTAATGGAAGTTTGCGAAGTTTTAAAAGCCATGTTTATGGTTAATGAATATTTAAGCAATTTAAGGTTTATAATAATATAAGTTATATTTAAATCGAAGTTTTAATTTATTATACTTAATTGGACTCTATGAAATCCAAGTTAGACGAACTAAGTTATGAAGATGTGATTTAAATTCGCTATATTAAATAAGAAATGAAGTTTCATCGAGATATAACTAAAATGGGATTTACTTTGGCATTGGGAATGAATATCGGTTTTGGTATTAAGATCGATATCTATCTTAAGATAAGAACGTTGTTGATCAAGGTCTGAGAGGTAATTTAAATACTCCAACTTGAACGAATTCAAGATTATCGGAGGATGATATAGGTTGTAATGGCGAAGATGTTAGTAGTAATTTATTTGAGAAATAATAATGTAACATATTTAAAGAACTTGGGTATATATATAATGGGATTCCGAAATTAATGGACATAAAAAGGGCTTGAGAATATGAATTGATATTTTCATTGTAAAGAAATAAATAAAGGGAGATTTTCGAAAATGTAAAGATATCTTCAAAGTAAAGAGATGAGATTTAGAATGAGTTTATTTTGACAAGGAAAGTGACGATTATGGTGTTCAAATAATGAAAACAAAAGGAGACTTCGTAACAATTGTTTCACGAAAAATAAACTGAATTGATTTCCAAATGAAAGATAATAAGTAGCAAATGTTTTAATGATATTTAAAGGAAGAATTGAATATGATTTAGGGTATTTTTCTAATTATATAAATAAAATGATTTGAGAATATTAATATATTAAAATTGATATATTATTTTTAATGGCCAAGTGACGCTGTATAATGAACCAATGGATTTATTTATTTTTATGATTGTTTATTTTGATAGTTAAAGAACCGACTATCAAAATCATACCTAACGTTTGTTGGTACGGAAAGACCGGGATCAAATTTATATTCGGAATCCATTTCGAACCAATGAACATGTAAACGAAAAAGATATCTAACGTTGATCGAGATTGAGCAATTGGAGACCGTTAATCTTCATGAGCGGAAGAACTATTGTTAAATTTCTCTGCCTGATCACTGGAGATATTTCAACAGTGATTCTACCGTGATTGAAATCTACGGATTTTAAGGACAACTCGCTAGAGATTTGTAGGGTAATACCTAGGATGTAGTAGGAGGGCGCCTTGGGTTCGTCCTGTTCCTGGATGACTTGTACGGACGAATGTTTGATAGAGTATTTCCAAAAAAAACACGTACGTTGATTTTTACAAACGTATTTTTATTAGTGGTGGAGAATGACCCTTCTCTTAGCTTAATGACCAGAGTATTTTTGTGGACGTCAATTAGTGATTTTGCAGACCTAACAATGTGGCATTCAAAGTGAATGGTGGCCAGATGTCCAAAAAGAGAATTACAACCTCAAGCCTCATCAATCGAGAACTGACAAAAATCGGGCAGGCAACATGGCTAAGTTAGTCGGTCCCAATTAGGGTGTATATCACTTATCTAGAGAAAATTAGTTTTCTTCTTTAATCTATTTCAACGCTGTCCCTTTTCGGGAAATGGTGGGTCGCACCCAACCGTTGGTGATATGCATTCGATACACTCAAGCGAAATGAGTGGTCGGTCATGTGTGGCCGGCTTGCAAGATGTTCTTGTTGAACCCAGTGTATTACCCACTAGAGATACACTATCGGCAGGTGGTTCCATACCTTGTCATAGTCGGAATCCACCCTCCAATAAGCACCCGCATTTTTGATCGTATACTATATATATGGAGCATGAGATGCAAGTGTTCCATTAGATTTCTGTTTATTTGTATTACACTACTACAAAACGAGTCATTTGCGATGGTTGTTTAGCCTGATTTGCAACGGTTTATCAACCGTCGCAAATGCAGACGTCGCAAATAGCAAAAATTTGTTGCGACAGTTTTAAAACCGTCGCAGAAAGGTGTTTTGTGCGATGGCTTTTAATTAAAAACCGTCGCACAATGGTGGTTTTTTGCGACTGGTTATAATTAAAAGCCGTCGCACATGAGAATTGTTTTGGTTTTGAATTTTTCTATTATGCTACGGAATTTTTTAAAACCGCCGCAAAAGTTTCTTGTTTTGCGACTTGTTTTAATAAAAAACCATCGCAAATGAATATTATTTTGGTTTTGAATCTCCCTAGTATGCTACGGTTTAATAACAATCGTCGCAGAAATATCATGTTATGCGACTACTTTTATTAAAACCGTCGCAAATGATCTATATTTTTATTTATTATGCTATGTTTTTATTCATTTTACACCACTGACATTATGCTGTAGTATTGGTATATTTTGCACACAATTCATTAATATAAACTACATTTTATTATATTTTAACAAGATAATATACAACTCAAACAAAGAACTATCATATAAAAGCAAAATTGTTAATCATTCACATTAAGTAACACAGTCCATAAGCAAAGCTTACATATGTTCATAAACACAAATGATATTTTAAACCCCCTTCATACAAACATTAGATAAAGCCATAGTATCAGTTTGCACCAAATATTAGACCAAATGTGAAACTAGAAAATTAGATTTTATAATTGCTAAACCCGTCAAAATGATTTGCCTTCTACACCTCCTCAATCTGCAGCACTTGGAAGATCTAGACTGATTAGCCGATCGAGAAATGAATACATCATCTGCAAATATAATCAGGCAACATCAGCGACAGATGTTAATCCAGTTCGTACATTTAGACATAAATAAATTGTTTTTACCAATTTCAAAAGAATGGAAATGCAATAATGATCAACAAGACGAACAAAGCATTTGGCATGATTATAAATTCTCTAAAACCTACACCACCCTTTACAAAATCGCTCTTGCCAAATAATAAAATCACATCGCAAACATTATGCATTTATTTTCTTTTATGCAACACTTGTTCTTTTCCTAGTAATATTGTGCGAGAAAAATGAAAAAAATATATTTTTATCTTATATGTTTTGTTCACTCTCATCCATGCTGATTCTTTTTATTAATTAATTTGTTGATCGGACTCCAACTTAAACAAGGCTACTTTGAACAATCTAAAGACACATCTGCCTATAATAAAGAAGCAGGTCTATTTGTCTAAAACTTCTTTGAAACATGCTTTAGCAAAAACTTTGTTAAAAACATACATTGCAGTGGTGCACATGCACCATATTTGTTAAAAACGTACTCTGTGGTGCAGCAACACCACTTTGTGGTGCAGCTGTAGTGGTGCAGTAGTACCATTACGTGGTGCAACTGCACCACCACCATATTGAACTGCACCACTATATAATAATTAAGGTAGTCTTTGGTTTATTTTATGTTTTGAGTTTTTTGTTTTCAACGTTAATTATGAAATTGGGAAGATTTGAAGTGTAGCGGAGGTGATGGATCAAAGACGGAGGGAGTGACGGAGAGGACCACGGCATTGTGGATGCATAAATTTGTTATCGTCTTTCCGTTGTTTTTAAAAATATGGAAAATAATAAAAAGTTGTTTTTTGTTTTGTGTGTTAAATTCGTTATGTAAAACGACTGTTTTTCGCGAAATGTGTGTTGTCGGTACTTTTGTATGTGCGAAAACTCAAAATTGAAAATTGTAAACCAAATGCACCCTAAGGTTCTGAATGTGTCAAAATCTTTAAACTGGAATACTATTTCAATTAATCATACCATATGGAAACATATTTAGCATGCATCAATCCAACTCAAATATAAACTTGCAAGTGAGTCCAAACACACTGCTGGTGAAGATAAGTATATGAAATGGATTCTGTATATGAAAGAAATGTATTTTGCATAAGATCGAGGAAACGAACATAAACTCTAACACAGTTTAGGAAATCTGAGGTGATTTTTACTAGCAGCTCTGAAATTTAGTACTAGAATGTTGGAGCAGAAAGGACAAGTAACAAACTGTGGAATTTTCATACCTTAACTAGCCAGTCGATTAGAATACCCATCATGCTCTGATTTACAATATCTTTCTGCATTGTTTCCATGAAGTATAAGGCTAACATTTTGATGGGAATATAATTCCAATTAAGACAAACGATCCTTTAAAATTAAATGAATTTGAAAAATAATGGGAACCATGCAGATCATGGTTTCTACCCAAAAAGCATGTGCCATGTAAATGTTTAATCTGCTCTAGAAATTACTATCGTTGAACAAGACCATTACATGTATGCATGCAGTAATAGCAATCAAAATATGTAAATGTAACGACCCATATTTTTGACCATTCGAATTGACAATAAACCACACATGTCGACCCAAACAAATCGCAAATACAGGTAGTTATTGGGATAAGAAGAGAAAGAAAGAAAGAAAAGAAAACCAAACACAGAATCTCACAGCGGAAGGACAATATATAATAAATAAATAGCAGTTAAAGCAGTTGAAATGTATACATTGGTTATAACATTCAAATGAATATCAGAGTTACATATACATACAGATGTACATAATAAGCAGCGGAAATACCTATATATGATGAATATATATACAAATCTTCGTCTTCGATCTCAAGGTACAATCATCTTCAGTAACTGCAACGTCTGCTGACCCGAGCGTATTGCATAAAAAAGAAAACACAACAAACACTCGGATCAGCACTAAATCATCTCATATTAGTCAAATCAAAATACGAAATAACATCAGTGTCATGGGTACAGTAACTCAAGAGATGTTACGGGATTTTTCCACCTCTCAAGGATCCGTTAAACTAATACATACATAATATAGTACGCTATTATGATAGTGTCTATCTAGTAAAGTATAGATACTGGAAATAGCGTAAGCGGGATTACCATATTACCCTTACGCCGTTTATAGGCATCAACAGTCTATACAGTACCGTAAATTCACCGTACTGGTGTTATCAGAGGGCACTCCATAGAAGGCAATGCTAAATCAAAATCGTATGGGCTCAATATGGATATATATGACAAGGCACTCGAGGCAATGCCCAGGGTAGGATTCTACCAATTGCACTCCCGGACCGGTGGTAACGCATAGCAGCCACTACCGCCCACCTCGGAACACACTCCCAAAGTCATAAATGGGCCCAAATCATCATCATCATCATAGTCATAGAAATAGTATCGAAGGAGTGAGTCCGATCAAAGGTGCTACCTCAATTAGTCACGGTATAGCTCCTGTTTTAGTCATTTCAATTCTGACCCGAAGGTCAGGGCTATTTCGTCATCGATCATGTTCTTCGATTCAATAATCGCCTCCAAGTCATCATACTCGTTCTGGATACGTCATAACGTTCACAGTTGTCAAAGTGGTATCGACACTGACAGAGAGTATGCCTTATGTCGACTCCGGTCTCTTTAACAACCAACGCTTACATCTTTCCACATCGGTCGGTTCTTTTATATTTGAAAGGTTCGTTTCATATCAAAATATCATATTTTGTTTCGAACCAATTTATATTCATATAAATAAAATTTCATATCAATATATCATAAATCATCCCAAGCCGATTTTATTCTAAATTAGAATATATCCCATACCATTATATTATAATCATATAATATTTCCAAAACGAAATATTCAAATAGAATATAATTTACCTCAAAGGTTTCCAATTTTCTCGGATTCTCATCTCAACTCCATTTGAACCAGTGGTTCAAACTCAAGCATTTCCATTCGGAAGAATTTAAAATTTGAGAAAATACTTGTACTAAATGTTCATATAATAATAATAATAATAATAATAATAATAATGAAAATAAATTTTTATAAAATAAATATATATAGATGTATATATATATAAAATGTAATAGTTAAGATAAATTAGTAATTTAAATATTATATATACTTAAAATAAGATTTACTAGAAGCTTTTGAAAATGAATTATAAGGAAATTATTTAAATACAATAGTATTAAGTAAAAGTAATTAATAGTTTTAAAGCTAGAATAATTATTTAGAATCAATGCATAAATATTAAAAATAAATTTCTCAAATCAAAACCTTTCTTCCTTCCAAATTTCAATACTTGAATTTATCCTCCGGTCTCAACGGAGTTCACTTAGTTCCCTATCTCGTTTCAACCTTGTTCAAAACAACTACTTGATTTCAAGAGTTCCGAGATGTATATTCCAACTGGGTTCAACCCACTCAGATACTCTTGATTTCTAATTTCCCCAACATTTGATTTCTATAAGAATTTTCCCTTCTAATCCAACTCTTAATTTTTGGAAAGTTTCAATTCATATTCAAACCCCAATTTAGATATTCCTATTTTGGGTTGGAAAATTTGCCTTCAACCCTTTTTTATCGTCATCCCAGTTCAGAATCTTTAACGAATTTGAAAATCGAGTATCGACACATTCTTTTTAAAAATGAAATTCTATCGAATAAAATTTCAAATATTAAAATCATTTAACCAACCGATGTCTGTATATAATTATCTATCCAACGGCCAAGTGGTTTAATATTAAATTTCTCGATATTTCAGGGATGGATCTATCATTTCAATCCAAATCAGAGTCACAGAGATTTATCATTTCACTCTGTGTTCTTAATTCATTTTATCGATAAATCCCGGGTTCATTAGATGCCCGCAACATCAAGGGTACAAATGAGATTTATCGTCAAAACCAACATGCAATACGATATACTGAATATGGGAATAAGCAGTGTCAATATCAACAGTAATAAAAATCCAACCAAACATCCATCACATCATTTCATTCAACTGATCAGCATTAACTGTTCCAGGATTAACAAGGGTTCGAATTTCACCTAGAGATTAAATTAAATTAAATAACTAATCATTTACTTAGATTGCATGTTAACACACTTGCATGTCAAATTTAAACAACACATCAACAATCCAATGCAACCATGCAACCAAACTTATTTCATAATTTAATTCAATAAATATGGGAATAATTCAGTATTTCGTGAGTGAGAAAACCACTCAACTTTGGGTCCTTAGTGGATCGAACGTCCAACCATAGCCCAAAATTTCACAGTCTCTAAACGCAGCCAGGTTAGTGCCAAAACGTCCGCAATTCCGCCACGATCCCAACGCAACAAACCGCGTCCAAATCCGAGTTAAAACGAGGGAGTTATCAGTGTTTTTCTATTGGAAAATTAATATATATAAATTAATAAATATACTCCTCACCCTACCCAATAGTGACACGTCAGCCACCTTCAATTCTTCCCGCTCACGTCCCTTTCTCCTTCGCAACAGTAGACCGCCGTATGAACCCATCAAGCCTCCGATGTTTGACCGGCTTGAGCTCCCAACTCCGGCTAAATCCACGCCTCTAATCACTTGCAATCGAAAGACCTTCGAACCCCGTGTCCACCGATACCAGAGCCGTCCTCTCCGGTTGCCGGAAACTTCGCCGCCGACCAGAAAGGCGGAAGGGAATTTCCTGCTTCCCTGACCAAATTCCGGCAATCTAGTGCACAATAAATCAAACGATTACCACCATCGCACTCACCTCAACAATCTCTACAATACCCATATTCCAATTTCTTCAATTACTCCCAAAAATCGAAAACCCCAAATTTAGGCCTAGGGTTTCGAAATCTGAGAGTTTGACCGCGATTTCCCGCCAACTCGTTCACTGCATGTTGAAATTGATCGTACCAGCAGCTTCGTATCGTCGATAGCTTCGAATCGGTATATAATTTGTTGGTATTTGAGGATATTTAAATTTGAAGTTTTGATTTTTTTTTCTTTTCTTTTCTAGGGTTTTGAAAAACCTCTTCAGCCATTAGAGATAGAGTCGGTGGAGGAAATATACGTATGTTGAAAAATGGCTGAGTGAGGTGGATATGAGGCTTTATTTATATATATATATACAGGAGGCCCAAATATTAGAACAAACAATTATCCACTCTACGTTGATTCATTTCACACTATCTCTCGTTCGGCCAAACGGTAAGTCAGATTGTAACGCAAATTGAAACTCTACAATAATTCACCGTTCCGGATCCAATGGCGCCAGTTTCGTCAGATTCCGAGATAGTTGCCAAAACAGTTAAATTTCACTGTTAATCAATTAATAAAATATTCAAATATTCATTTAACTGTTTTAATTAAATTTGAATATTCATTAAATTCAAATTTAAACCAAATTATAACTTAAGTAAATTCCATAAATTTATCTCATAAATCTTTAAGTTCCACATATGGTCATTTACTAATTCAAGTTTTGAAATTTCAAATTTAACTTAAACAACTTAAATTTCCACCACTTCCAAATTAAATTTGAATTTCACCTTTAAATTAATCCACTCAAATTCATTTTACTAATAAAATCTTAAATTTCAAAATTACAACATTTTTAAATGAACTAAATTTGAAAAATCTATTATACTAAATTCAAATAATCATCAACATTATTTGATTCTTCCCATATTATTCCCTTTTATTTATTTAAAATTGAAAAATATATATATAGAAAAATATGGGATGTTACATTCTCCCCCACTTAAAATCTTTTCGTCCTCGAAAAGAGAACGAAATGAGGTATTAACCAAATCATACATTCAAATTTAGACTTATAAAATAATATTTATAAAATAAGTATATAGTTGTAAAACCCCATAAATTTTCTAATTCCTGAAATCACGGAAAATTTCGGCAGCATCTCCTTTGTACGGAGAACCCCGGGGAAAATTCCGATACGTATATCAACCCGAACATACATCTCACCATCGATGAGGAATCCCTGAACCAGGGGAAACACAAAACAAAGCCATCAAACCAACACATATTCAAATGCGTACCTTTCCAGCGTTTATATGCAATTTCATTTACCTTAGCAATTTAGTTTTTAAGCGCAAGCGAGCTCCGAGCGTAACACCATCTCTTGCACCTACTAAAACACTCAAATATATACAAGAATCAAACATACAACAATACATAGCAAATATGTAAAGCTTATACAACATACACAAAACGATTCAACCACAAACCATGATTTTTATAACAGGCCAGCGAAGAAATCATCCACTATCACACCTTTAAATTTGGAATTTGAATGAAGCACCCTAGGCAAAAGTTGTAGCATTTGTTTCAGGCTTTCCGAATTGTCCGGATTCGTCGAATTTCGACAATTCGCTCAAAAGTTATGACTATTTTAGTGAAGGCGAACATCTCAGCCCGTACACTGAAAAATGCAGATCTGAATTGTTCAACCCAGTTTTTAACCCTCTAAACATCAGAATTTGACTCATCATATTAAGAGAAAGTTTTAGTTTACATTCTGGCCTTTCCGAATTGTACTCGCACATTAAATTCCGACGCTCTGATAGGAAGTTATGGTCAAAACAATATAGGTATACGCTTCAGATTTTTATTTTTTCTGCGCTTACAACCACAACTAGTTCTTGGTTTCCAACCTAATAAACATGAAATTTAGACAAGGCTCCATTAACAAAAGTTTTAGTTCTGTTTCTGAGGTTTCTAAAAAGTCTGGGCTCGTTAAATTCCGATCATCCAATCGAACGTTGTGGCCATTTTACTTCAGCTTATCGAATATTTTAGAATTTTGCATCACATTGGTTTATTTCTTTGAAGTTTTAAATCTTTCGATTCCAAAAATTTTGGAAATTCTTCAACACTCAAAATCGTTATCACTTCCTTACTCGAGAATGGATTAGCATTCGATTGCTCACCCTATTTTGATATTCTTTCTATTCAATTTCCGGTTTCATTTCAAGTGTTAAATTCCGATTAAAACTCGAATTCACTTTAAAATTTCCAACGAACTTGATTACATTAGACCTTTAACTCCTTAACATGAATCCATTTTGCCAAACTTATCTACATAATTTCCATTACCAATGGTATCATTTCCAAAAGAGATTTTAAAATTCACCTTCATGTCTATTTAGTTCAATCCAATTTCCCTTAATGTTGATTCATTTGAGTTGGGGTTTTCGAACCCTCGAACTTCCAAACATTAGCAAGCCTCGACCACTAGATTTGGTTATCACTTATAATTGCCATGGTTTACCCGTTAGTTGTTTGTATGAATCCTATTATACTTACTCAATCCAATTATCCATATAAACTCTAAATCGACTCATTAAATTTTTCCTAAGTTGATTTCTTTATATTTCCATATCCCACTTTAATATCTCCCATTTCCTAATTTAGGATTCGTTTAACTATCATCTTACTCCGCATAAACCAAATTCCACATTGCATCTTATTTCATTTGTCTGGCACTTCGATTCACACCCTTTACCGTCTCTTATTCACTTACTCTCATTTCCATTTTAAATTAGACATTATTCCACTTACCCAATTTATTTATTCGACTCTCAAACCATGGTTCGAATTAAAGATGGTTCATAACTCAAATTTATACTTAGTTCTCAATCAATTACTATTTGATTTCCTAAGTATACTTTACTTAATTCAATTTCTTTATTCAACTTAACCCTTATTCCGTTTGATAATTGGGTTTACATTACATTCATTTCACCATTTATACTTAGATTCCCATCCGATGTATTGTGCTAACAAGGTTTACCCCATTTAGATTTATACGCCTTGATTTCACATATATATTAATTTGCCACTTTATTTCTTTATTTGTATTTATTGGCAATTCACGTTTATTAACTAATCAAAAAAAAAAAAATTCCACTTCTTCTCGACCATAATCATGTGTTTAAATTATGGCTCCTTTCTCTCAACGCTAAGTCCATTTCTTAGTTTCAAAAATCAAAATTCTCTAATTGTATCGAGTTGTCTTAGCTCTCAAACCAATTATTATTAGTTGGAATGAACCTGAATGTCTTGATTCCGGGTTATAACTAAGTTCAAAATAATTTATATATTTATACTATTTTATAGAAGACATGACATATAAAATTTTAAACCCAAATCATTAATTACCAAACATATAAATTTTTTTCCAAAATATGTTTACTTAAATTTCAACTTTAAATAACATATTCTAATACTTTTATCAAAATTTATAACGTATGAACTTAAAAATTTATATCATATGGGATTTAAATCCAAATCCTTTACTTGACAAATTATAATAACATTTGAGCAGTCTCCCCCACTTAGACTCTTCAGAATACACATCGATAATGCGTGCACTCATTACCGAGGTCGTTCCTAAGGTCTAAGAAGGGATTACACTCAATTCGTTTTAAAACCCTTTCAAAACTGTTTCCAAGACTATTCTATAAAATAATAGTAAAAACTTTGGTAAATTATTATCAAAGTCCGGAATCAATTTCAAGTTCATTTCTATTTTATCACAAACTGTTTTGCAACCAATTATACTCACTGGCATTGTTTCAATTTCAAATATCTCTAAATTCATTAATTTTTCCTTATTTAATCAACCATAATGGGTAATTACTTAATATTATTACCCGCTAAACGCATACATACATATTTGAACCATAATATATATTTGATATATTTAAAAATATAATCGAAAACCATATTATGTCAAGTCATTCTGTCCGATCATTTAGAAATTCCTATCGATTCTATGGCGTCCCATATATCGACCAGAACCTATAAATATTCAACGGAACAAATCAACACAAGATAAAACCAATTTGTATCAAAATACAAGTACGCTCTCTCATCTCTCATATCACTCAAACTCATTCTAGGGCGTTTCTAACCCTATCTCTAATGAGTTTATTCCCAACAGAGCCAAGGTTATCGCTAACCATCGCTCTGATACCAACTGTAACGACCCATATTTTTGACCATTCGAATTGACAATAAACCACACATGTCGACCCAAACAAATCGCAAATACAGGTAGTTATTGGGATAAGAAGAGAAAGAAAGAAAGAAAAGAAAACCAAACACAGAATCTCACAGCGGAAGGACAATATATAATAAATAAATAGCAGTTAAAGCAGTTGAAATGTATACATTGGTTATAACATTCAAATGAATATCAGAGTTACATATACATACAGATGTACATAATAAGCAGCGGAAATACCTATATATGATGAATATATATACAAATCTTCGTCTTCGATCTCAAGGTACAATCATCTTCAGTAACTGCAACGTCTGCTGACCCGAGCGTATTGCATAAAAAAGAAAACACAACAAACACTCGGATCAGCACTAAATCATCTCATATTAGTCAAATCAAAATACGAAATAACATCAGTGTCATGGGTACAGTAACTCAAGAGATGTTACGGGATTTTTCCACCTCTCAAGGATCCGTTAAACTAATACATACATAATATAGTACGCTATTATGATAGTGTCTATCTAGTAAAGTATAGATACTGGAAATAGCGTAAGCGGGATTACCATATTACCCTTACGCCGTTTATAGGCATCAATAGTCTATACAGTACCGTAAATTCACCGTACTGGTGTTATCAGAGGGAACTCCATAGAAGGCAATGCTAAATCAAAATCGTATGGGCTCGATATGGATATATATGACAAGGCACTCGAGGCAATGCCCAGGGTAGGATTCTACCAATTGCACTCCCGGACCGGTGGTAACGCATAGCAGCCACTACCGCCCACCTCGGAACACACTCCCAAAGTCATAAATGGGCCCAAATCATCATCATCATCATCATAGTCATAGAAATAGTATCGAAGGAGTGAGTCCGATCAAAGGTGCTACCTCAATTAGTCACGGTATAGCTCCTGTTTTAGTCATTTCAATTCTGACCCGAAGGTCAGGGCTATTTCGTCATCGATCATGGTCTTCGATTCAATAATCGCCTCCAAGTCATCATACTCGTTCTGGATACGTCATAA
The DNA here is from genome assembly GCA_030737875.1 of Allium sativum. NCBI lineage: Eukaryota > Viridiplantae > Streptophyta > Magnoliopsida > Asparagales > Amaryllidaceae > Allium > Allium sativum. The sequence goes on from CM060917.1 coordinate 12,835,428, forward strand.
CGTTCACAGTTGTCAAAGTGGTATCGACACTGACAGAGAGTATGCCTTATGTCGACTCCGGTCTCTTTAACAACCAACGCTTACATCTTTCCACATCGGTCGGTTCTTTTATATTTGAAAGGTTCGTTTCATATCAAAATATCATATTTTGTTTCGAACCAATTTATATTCATATAAATAAAATTTCATATCAATATATCATAAATCATCCCAAGCCGATTTTATTCTAAATTAGAATATATCCCATACCATTATATTATAATCATATAATATTTCCAAAACGAAATATTCAAATAGAATATAATTTACCTCAAAGGTTTCCAATTTTCTCGGATTCTCATCTCAACTCCATTTGAACCAGTGGTTCAAACTCAAGCATTTCCATTCGGAAGAATTTAAAATTTGAGAAAATACTTGTACTAAATGTTCATATAATAATAATAATAATAATAATAATAATGATGAAAATAATTTTTTATAAAATAAATATATATAGATGTATATATATATAAAATGTAATAGTTAAGATAAATTAGTAATTTAAATATTATATATACTTAAAATAAGATTTACTAGAAGCTTTTGTAAATGAATTATAAGGAAATTATTTAAATACAATAGTATTAAGTAAAAGTAATTAATAGTTTTAAAGCTAGAATAATTATTTAGAATCAATGCATAAATATTAAAAATAAATTTCTCAAATCAAAACCTTTCTTCCTTCCAAATTTCAATACTTGAATTTATCCTCCGGTCTCAACGGAGTTCACTTAGTTCCCTATCTCGTTTCAACCTTGTTCAAAACAACTACTTGATTTCAAGAGTTCCGAGATGTATATTCCAACTGGGTTCAACCCACTCAGATACTCTTGATTTCTAATTTCCCCAACATTTGATTTCTATAAGAATTTTCCCTTCTAATCCAACTCTTAATTTTTGGAAAGTTTCAATTCATATTCAAACCCCAATTTAGATATTCCTATTTTGGGTTGGAAAATTTGCCTTCAACCCTTTTTTATCGTCATCCCAGTTCAGAATCTTTAACGAATTTGAAAATCGAGTATCGACACATTCTTTTTAAAAATGAAATTCTATCGAATAAAATTTCAAATATTAAAATCATTTAACCAACCGATGTCTGTATATAATTATCTATCCAACGGCCAAGTGGTTTAATATTAAATTTCTCGATATTTCAGGGATGGATCTATCATTTCAATCCAAATCAGAGTCACAGAGATTTATCATTTCACTCTGTGTTCTTAATTCTTTTTATCGATAAATCCCGGGTTCATTAGATGCCTGCAACATCAAGGGTACAAATGAGATTTATCGTCAAAACCAACATGCAATACGATATACTGAATATGGGCATAAGCAGTGTCAATATCAACAGTAATAAAAATCCAACCAAACATCCATCACATCATTTCATTCAACTGATCAGCATTAACTGTTCCAGGATTAACAAGGGTTCGAATTTCACCTAGAGATTAAATTAAATTAAATAACTAATCATTTACTTAGATTGCATGTTAACACACTTGCATGTCAAATTTAAACAACACATCAACAATCCAATGCAACCATGCAACCAAACTTATTTCATAATTTAATTCAATAAATATGGGAATAATTCAGTATTTCGTGAGTGAGAAAACCACTCACCTTTGGGTCCTTAGTGGATCGAACGTCCAACCATAGCCCAAAATTTCACAGTCTCTAAACGCAGCCAGGTTAGTGCCAAAACGTCCGCAATTCCGCCACGATCCCAACGCAACAAACCGCGTCCAAATCCGAGTTAAAACGAGGGAGTTATCAGTGTTTTTCTATTGGAAAATTAATATATATAAATTAATAAATATACTCGTCACCCTACCCAATAGTGACACGTCAGCCACCTTCAATTCTTCCCGCTCACGTCCCTTTCTCCTTCGCAACAGTAGACCGCCGTATGAACCCATCAAGCCTCCGATGTTTGACCGCCTTGAGCTCCCAACTCCGGCTAAATCCACGCCTCTAATCACTTGCAATCGAAAGACCTTCGAACCCCGTGTCCACCGATACCAGAGCCGTCCTCTCCGGTTGCCGGAAACTTCGCCGCCGACCAGAAAGGCGGAAGGGAATTTCCTGCTTCCCTGACCAAATTCCGGCAATCTAGTGCACAATAAATCAAACGATTACCACCATCGCACTCACCTCAACAATCTCTGCAATACCCATATTCCAATTTCTTCAATTACTCCCAAAAATCGAAAACCCCAAATTTAGGCCTAGGGTTTCGAAATCTGAGAGTTTGACCGCGATTTCCCGCCAACTCGTTCACTGCATGTTGAAATTGATCGTACCAGCAGCTTCGTATCGTCGATAGCTTCGAATCGGTATATAATTTGTTGGTATTTGAGGATATTTAAATTTGAAGTTTTGATTTTTTTTTCTTTTCTTTTCTAGGGTTTTGAAAAACCTCTTCAGCCATTAGAGATAGAGTCGGTGGAGGAAATATACGTATGTTGAAAAATGGCTGAGTGAGGTGGATATGAGGCTTTATTTATATATATATATACAGGAGGCCCAAATATTAGAACAAACAATTATCCACTCTACGTTGATTCATTTCACACTATCTCTCGTTCGGTCAAACGGTAAGTCAGATTGTAACGCAAATTGAAACTCTACAATAATTCACCGTTCCGGATCCAATGGCGCCAGTTTCGTCAGATTCCGAGATAGTTGCCAAAACAGTTAAATTTCACTGTTAATCAATTAATAAAATATTCAAATATTCATTTAACTGTTTTAATTAAATTTGAATATTCATTAAATTCAAATTTAAACCAAATTATAACTTAAGTAAATTCCATAAATTTATCTCATAAATCTTTAAGTTCCACATATGGTCATTTACTAATTCAAGTTTTGAAATTTCAAATTTAACTTAAACAACTTAAATTTCCACCACTTCCAAATTAAATTTGAATTTCACCTTTAAATTAATCCACTCAAATTCATTTTACTAATAAAATCTTAAATTTCAAAATTACAACATTTTTAAATGAACTAAATTTGAAAAATCTATTATACTAAATTCAAATAATCATCAACATTATTTGATTCTTCCCATATTATTCCCTTTTATTTATTTAAAATTGAAAAATATATATATAGAAAAATATGGGATGTTATAGTAAATATATCAAAACGTGGTCTGCTCACATAATATCACATGTTCCTGGTGTTTTGCCTGTGCTTAGACTTCAATTATTGATTTAAACGTATCCCCACCAAGTTAACAAATGCCTATTGATCGTTCTAAATGTCATCTAACATCCATATAGTTCGTAGATATAGACTAATTAAAGCAATTCAGATTTATGGAAACATGGAGTTTCTTTGTTCTCACAAACATCAAACAAGTACGATCAGGAATGCAATTTTTGCTACCTTGTAAATAGCAGATGTAACTGTGTTGAAGTTTAAAATATTACATGCCAAATATTGAACAGAATCATGAAAGGTTGCATCTATACCTTCAAATATTCCTTCCTTATAAGCTTTCTTAGCAACTGCAGCAGCCCTTTCATAACCAATTTTCTGTGGCAATAGGAACAATATAAGTACAACATAAAATTTTACTATAGATTAAAAGAACAGATGTCATCTTACAATATCTTCAAGCAATGATGCAAATAGGTGCTTATAAATGTCGGCGATGTAACTAATTAACATCAAAACTAGATATCAAAACAAAAAAATGTATTACTATTTATTTCTAGTACAAATGTATTATTATAATGCAAACCATGCATGTTCTCAGATTAGGGATTACCTCATGTAGCTAATTAGAGATCCCCTAACGTTTTGCTTGAATTCCTCAAGCACATTTCTTTTCAAATGAAAGGTATGCATCCTTAAGTAATCTAAATGATTGTTAATAATTAAATAAAAAATATTTCAATATTCAACATTGCAAGATTTCTTGTACCTCTGAACAGCGACGTGCAGCTGAAAACATGATTCAGGCATTTATCCTATCAACTTAAATAGAATCAAAGAATCAAGTGCACATGCGGTACTCTTTGCACATATTCCTGAGTTAGTCGTATCTTTTCTCCGCTATGAATTTGAACTGCCTTTTATATTTTGGTATTATATCCAATGCAGATTAAAAATCTACAGCGATAAATGTTGAACCATTCTGTTTTCCAACTCCTTGGGTAAAAACTTAATTACTAGGACATATAAGTGGACTGTATTTTATCCATGGAGTTAAATTACCAGCATAATCCAATTATCCCATCTCGTCCCACAATACCTGCATGAAAATAACATGACAAGTAGTGAAAAGGCAAAGAATGGAGTACTCTTTTTTTAATACGGCAAAGAATGGGCTATTTTGAACTTTCTTTTTGAATAAAAAATTTTAAATTCCCAAAAATACGCTAAACTAACAAAGATGAATGAAGTTCAAACACTAAAATTTCCAAAAACAGAAGCAGATAGGCAAACTAACCTTTAGAGCCACATCCATGACTCTGGAACTCTACTTACATAAAATGTTGACCCACAAAATGTTGCTCTCGAGAACAGTGAGCATTTTGTTGATTCGGTCAGCGATTTCTTCAGTGGATGGAATCCTTGGAGAGTGGATGTCATACAGAAACCTGGGCCTATACCCGCCCCGTATTTCACTCCTCCACGGAACACCGAAAGTAGCTTCTCATCTGAACACCGAAAGTAGCCCTTCCCTAAGGGTAGCTTCATCAATTTGAATAACATGTGATAAAGGCATTGTTGAATTTTAAAGACAAAACTAAGAAGATCTGTAATGAATAATAAAGGAATACACATGATATAGGCAAGCATGTATAATATGTGTGTATGTGTGCAGAAACATGTGTATACAGACAAATGTGTGCCTATATATATGTAGATATGTATGTTAGTATGTGTGTGCATGTATATACATGTATGTCATGCTCTTGCCGACACTAAATCACGTTATTTAATGATGCAATATCATCTTGCATGAGAGTATTGCACATGGTCAAATTGTCAAATATGACTAGCAAATTTCTTCCAATTTCAAATTTGCATAATCTTTTTTTAACAAAATTACATCAGCACAATTCCATATTGCTTCATCATTCTATGCAATGTGGCAACAAAATGTCCAACTCTGTAGTTTAATTTGAAATTGAGCCAACTTTGTTATAAGTTTTAAAAAAGTTAGGTAATTTTTGAGTGTATTTTTTCTTAACTAAAAAAAATCTAGATTTGAAAAATAGGCATGCATTCACCTCTGGCTCTCCATGAACCAAAACGTCGATATCAAGCTCTTCTTGCAACTTCACCACTTTGCTAATCTCCTCCTTGATGGCCTTAACATACTCCTCTTCGGAGATTCTGCAATGAATGGATTATTAAAAAACTAGTAATAATATACACAGATGAAATACATGCAGTAGAATGGACTGCTCACTTGTTGGCCTTGTACTCACGACGCACTCTTCTGAGTTCAACAGTTTGAGGGAATGAACCAATAGTTGTGGTTGGAAGAATTGGAAGGTTTAGTTTCTTTTTTTGTGCATCTAACCTTGCACTAACATTTGTTGCTCTGCAATGGTCAGAACCTTTAAGCGTTGCAGCCTATACCCAATTTAAAGTACTGTAATAACTTTTCTTAAGAAAATGTTCATCACAGAAAAGAGCTACAGAAGATTTGCAGAAATAGAACATACAACTTTCTGGACTTCCTCGTTGGTGGCTCCGAGAAATGACTTCCTTGAAGCTTAAGCAGCAGCATTTGCTTGGAAAAAAGACATGCGAGTTATTCAAGCATTAGGCGAAGAGATATATTTACAAAAATGCAAGACGTGGGGATTTGATAAGAATTAACAGTGATTATACACCTCATCTTTTTTACCAGCTAAAGCCTTGGCAAGAGCATTGACTTCGACCACCTTTTGGACAGCAAATGCCAGCCAAGATTTGATTTCATCATCCAACTTGGGCTTATTAATCAAGTCAACAGCAGTGTGCATAAGCGAGCATGAAGTTGATACCACAAGCTTGTCTGTATATTTAAACAGTTTCATATGTTATCAACTATGTGACCAATGCCAGAAACTACTTATATGACCATTCAGGCAAAATAATATTCTGAACCATGATTTTTTTATTCAAATTCTACCATAACATATAGCTCTCTATTTAATGATACAAATTAATGGATCAAGTCAGCTTTTGATCGGGTATGATAGTATGCATACACCTTTGAGCAGCCTTAACAAATCCAGTGGCAAGTGGTGTAAGATCAAATAACTGTCCATTACTTTCCCCTTCTGATACAGTACAACCATGACTAATTAATTCATTTGGTGCCACAATATAATGATATTCAACATGACTGAGCAGCAAAAGTTATACAAGAGTTTTAATCAATAGCTATATACAAGAAATGAAATATTATAATAATTATTATTTTTATTCTGAAGAAGAAATTTTGAGTAGTTTTGCCTACAACAGATTCAAGATCTCTAAGTGTAGTGAGGGAAGCAGCAAGATCATTAGCCCAGATGTTTCTTCCATCAACAACTCCAACAAAAGGATACTTCCCAGATGAAAAGCCACAATTTTGATCAAATCAGAAGTTTTGGCTCCACGAACAAAGTCAAATCCATAACCATATATCCCTTTCAAGCCAGTAAGTGTCCTAAAAGGTGGACGAGCATAGACAAAAAGTAAGAATAAAATTTAGGTAGGTGCAACTGAATATAACTACGAGAACACAACTTAGATCCATCTAACTTGTATGCTTCAGCTGGAACATCAGCAAAGTAGCTCACAACAAGAGCATCGCTGCCAGATAGTGCTGATTCCAGTTTTGAGTATGCCTTGGTAAATGCTTGCAGCTTTTCAAGCTCAAGATCCAACACAAGAGCAGGCTCGTCAATCTGAATCCATGAAGCGCCTGCTGCCTTCAACTCCGAAATAACTTGCCTGTACGAGATAATTATACAAATCAAGCAATGACTAATATATTTATGACAAAATCGGATAAAGAAACAGAAGCGGAGATCTAATCAGGTGAAGAAAGGAGATGAAGTAATCGATGTAAACATGGATTAAATCAACCTGATTAGGTGAATAAATTGCGATCAATCGAAGGGAATATGAATCCAATTACCATTAAACGAGACCAATATCAATCTTCATCGCCAGAAGTTCAGAATAGAAAAATAGACGCGAACAGAAATTGGGGAGAAATTTAGATGACAAACCTTATATAGCTTTTAAACCAAACAATTCTCTGACAAATCTAAACATCCAAAAAATTCTGCAATAAACCACAATAACTTACCTGGATCTAAAATGCGGCCTTTGAGGAGATCGAAGACGTCAATTTCTTCTCCTTAGTGGATCGAAACCGATGATTTGGAGGCTAAGATTTTGTTCGATCGAAATTGAAGGAGCTTTAATTTTGTTCGATGGAATTTTGATCGATGGAAGCAGGTGGATATAATATTTTGTTTGATGGAAAGAGGAAAAACAAAGGTTATGCTTTATTTAATCGAAAAAAAAATAGGTGTAGTTGGATGGAAACAGCAGGCCCAAATAAAATGGTTCGTGCGACTGCTTATATTTAACCGTCGCACCCATTTTATTTGTAATAAACCAGCGGGCCCAAATAAAATGGAATGAAACTTCATCAATTTCAACCGCATTTTATTTGCCACAGATTTATATAGAACCGTCGCAAATTATAATTATTTCTATGTGCGATTGTTTCATATTTATTCGTTGCAAAATGAAACTTCACCAATTCCTGTCTCGTTTTATTTGCTACGGATTTATATACAACCACGCAAATTGTAAACATTTGCTACTGTTTTTAAAACAACCGCCGCAAATTTGTCTTCTACATCCATTTCTCTGACAACTTGCTACGGTTGTAAAAAAAAAACAGTCGCACATAACCATATATGCTACTGTTTTTGTCTGAACCGTCGCAAATAAGGCGTCGCAAATAAGCAGTTTTGTACTAGTGTTAGACACTATTATAATATTAGAAGAGATATGATTTCAAAAAAATTTGGATTATAGTAAGATAAAAATCATCTGTGTTTATGTATGGATCGATCTTACAATTATCCTTTTCTTTCAAAAAACTTTAAAATCTTGTTGGGTGTTGTTTATAAACTTTGTGGGTTTCTCACTCTGGTTCACCAGACTGATCCGGCGTTTGAAATACTCGGGTTAGACCGTGTTTTACAGGTTCAGGTTATCGGATGCTGTGAACAGACAAGCTGGAAGAATTCGGACGTATGATATTATATTGTATTATTCTGTTGTGTGTTGTATATGAGGACATGTAATTATAACTGTCCAGATGTATTTATGTATTCTGATGATTGTAAGTTCTTATTTTATAGCTTTCAGTAAAGTTTATTTATATATATTATATTTTGTTCCGCTGTGTTGTGAGAGTCTGTGTTATATTGGTTCTTCTCATTCTTCTATTCTTAACTTTCTTTCTTATCTCACCCTCTAATTTCTTTCTTATAGCTTTCTGGGTTTTTGATACTTGAGTTTGGACACGGGATGTGTTATTATTTAGATCCAAGCGTCGAAATTTTTGGGATGCTACAATTGGTATCAGAGCGAGGTTTAGGAATAACCTTGGCTTTGTGGCATGACTCGATAGAGATGGATTAGTAATACCCTAGATTAAGTTTGAGTGTATATATGAGAAAGTATTTGTAAATTTTATATATAATGTTTTGTATTGTGTTGTTTGATCGGTTCAAGTTGAATTGGCAATTGATACAATATTGTTTTGTAAAGAGTGTTAATGAAATAGTCTTATCCAAATTTTATATTATGTAGAAAAGAATTTTTTTTATTAAATTATTTAGATATTGGCTTGTTGATTAATTGAAATGGGAATTCAAATAAGATTGTAAATGGTTGAATAAAACTAGAAAGGAATTTAAATTATAGAACTTGTAACTAGAGTTTTAATATGGAATTAAATATTTAAGTAAAGAGAAGTTAAATAAAAATGAAAGAAAAATGGAATGATTTAGTTATGTTGATCATTGATTGTTTGTTTATTGAATGATAAATTGGTTGAATATAAGAATTCACCAACAATTGAATGAATTGAAACTTAAGAAAAATAAATTTCAGTATAATTAATTCGAATTAAGTCACTCATGAAATGATTTAACACTGTAACTGTTATTGGCATTAGATATTGAGTTAAGTGCAAGTTGGAAAGAGGAAGAGTCATTAGTTGATTAGCCTCATGAGTAGAGTATAAGTTGCCCGATATAATAGGTAAACCTTAATTATATTGATTGGGTGTTTGATTTTATACTCCTGAGTTGGGTAGCCACTTGGTTTTTATTTTATTTTGATCGATGTAAGGCCCGGAGAGGTGATTTGTAGTTGTTTGGATCGAACAGTATAGAGGAGGTGCTGGCGAATTTTTCATAATATTTTTAAACTTAGAAATATCTTGATAAAAATTTAATCATAATTATTTTTAAAATAATTGGGTTTGGAGCATTCTTCTTAGTCAATTCGGGAATGAAATTTTTTTAAGGGGGAAAGAATGTAGCACCCGGATTTTTCGATCATTTGAATTCGAATATTTAAATTGGTTTTAAAGAAATAATAAGGGATTTTTAATGTTGAATTCATTAATAAAACAACTACTAAACGTTTAATTTATATTTATATTTAACACAAAGTCGAAACATCGCGGTAGTTCATAATTTATTAGTTTATAATTTTCTAATGAAAGAGAAAAATCGAGATTTCAGCTAGTATTGTGAGATATGTCCAAATAAAATTTTAAAATAATCACTATGGGAGTAATTAATAAACGATAACGTTTATTTGATAAATTTAATAGGAAATTGAATAGATTTCGAATATCGTTTAAGTCGAAACGAGTAACATTGAGTTATAAATCCACATTGCTTGACTTTGGAGTTGTATAATATTTCATTTGGATATATTCGATAATAATTTATTATTATTAAATTTAATTGTTTTGTAATTTATTTATATTATATCGATATTATATAAGCGTTAGAAGTAGCCGTTTTTCAAATAACCTCCGTTTTCAATGAAACGAAATTTATTGGAATACATATGGTTAGTTATTGCTAGTTTTCCAGTCTGGAGCCAATAGGAGTTGTTTTATTTGTGTGCGCAATTTAAAGGTGAACCGATAAATATATTGGAATTAAAATATGTTGTTTGTGAAAAACGGAGTCAGAATCCAACAAAATTAATTTCATTGGAACCAGAACATCAAGACATAGAAGTGTCTCTATTTTCGTTGTGTTTGAAGTTCGTGTGTGTCGATGTGGAAATTACAGTCAACATTAAATGGCGGTTGAATTAACCATATAAAACAAAAATAAAAATATTTACTTAATCTCTAAAAAAACAAAAATGAAGTACTAACCTACCCTTTATTTCATATGCATCCTACGCTAGTACTAATTTAAGTCCAAATATGGGCATAACCTAACCTAAAAGTTTATCGCAACATAAACATATTTATGCAAAACAGTATACTTCAAGCTTAAGTAAAGTAAAACCTATCCTATGACTCATTACTTACAAACGCAGACACCTATTAACGTACAAAAACCAAACAGCTATCCTAATCCTTACTTCTGAATGCACATATCAATATGGAAAAATCCTACCCTGTATTAACGTAAAATAAAATCCTGCAGACCTATCCAAATCTTTTTTCTTTTCTCCTGGCATTTCCTACCCTATTATTTGCTTTCTATTCTGCACCGTGTATTCTTCCTCAAAAGTCCATGCAGACCTCTATAGCAATTGTTTTCACCAAAAATTAGCTCAAACACCAAGGGTACGAGAACCGTACTTCACCAATGTGGTTAGAAAGTAAATGGTGCCGCACTCAACAAAAGCTGAAAGTAAAAATATGAGGAAAGTAAAATGGAGACAAGATTTTAGAGTGGTTCAACCCTAAGCTAGGCCTACGTCCACTATGAAGGTAGTTTGCATTATCATGACAATGATTACAAAGCATATAAACTCTCTTTTTTCATACATCTTCTTGTTCTTTCAACATATTCTTACTCGCACATATAAATCTCGCTCAATATTCAAGGAATTCAATGAAGGAATGGTGGAATCCGTGGAGGAGAAGGATGGATGAGCGACGTAGAAGGAGAATATCTTTGACCTTTTTCCACTTATGAGATCTTAATGGATGCCATGGTCAAATGGATGAAGATCCTTCAAACAGAGATGATGATGATGGTTGAAATTCTTAAGGAATGGTGGAGGATAGGATTCGGCAGCACTTCGTGGTGGCAAGAGGTCCCCCCCACTTATGGTGAAAGCCATGGCCTACTTACAGGTGAGCTCCCCCGAAGAAATGAGATGAAAATAACTTGTGCAGGCAGCAGGTCGCTTGTATCATTAATTATTAAAATGCCACTACCTAGCAGTAGCCAACTGTCGGTAGCTGTTTCCAGCTGTCCTGTGTAAGCGACCTCATTGGAGCGAGCGATTCGCATTGTAACAACCCACGTTCCGACAGACCGAATTTATTTCAAATACCCAATCCATCGAAACCCATGTTGTTTTGCTCTGGTATCCTGCAGAAAAGCCAAAGACAAAAAACATGTCAGAGTTCGGAAAACATCTCATAGCGGAAGGAACAAAGTATAACATAATTAAAACATAGTTTTACCTTAATAACAATACTGCTAAACCAGTATCCAAAGCTATATAGTCTCTGTCATGAACCGAACCTGCAAATGTTATCAGGAGAGTGTAAGAACATAAGTTCTGTGTGAATGAATTTAAACTACACTTCTTAATAATCCTACATATACCGTTCAATTACGTTTTCTCATTTATTAGGTTATCTGTGCAATTAGCACTCAAGGCTTTCACACACACGTCGCACCCATCTACCCTCTAGTAGATTGACCTAATATAATGTATATGTAGCTACCCCCAAACTGAGGTACATCCCGTGGTACCCCACATGCACGGTCTCCTCCGTATCGCCACAGTAATATGCGTAGTCCCTCATCCTATGCCATAGTAACGTACAACGCTACATCCGCATAGAACCACTATCGTTGTGCTACGTAAGCATACTGATTGCTATCCCCGAACTATTCGATCGAATTTGGTTCCATCATCGAATAATGCCATCTAGTCTACGATACACCACCCAGAGCAGACACGGTTGTACCTAGACTTTCCCACGTACGTATCATCAATCGTACTCGATGTATCTACGACACATAACCTCTTATTATGCACCCGAGTTCCGTGGCAGGGCTACACCAGAAACACGGAACTCGGTTGGGAGCTTTCCTATATCTGTACGGGCCCGCCTCTAAGAGTATCCAATGTACAGATATCCCTCGAGTCTGATTTTTCTATGGTGGCTATGGCCCCACCTCAACCCCTCCCTCAACTAGTAAAGACCAAACGAGCTAAGCGACCACCCCTAACAAGCAAACAATCTAAACATCCATGTGGGGTATCCCCGCACCCGTCCATTAATAGCAAAGGTTAATGATCTCTAGGGGTTAGCTTTTGTCTTTTCGCATTCCTTAGGTTGCTGGTGACAGGTGCCCGATGATCTTGCTATCGTTTGGTCTTGACCCTCCACCTCCGCCTGAGGCAACCGCTGAATCACCCTTAATGCCACCGCGTACATCATTCTGACTTCCCCCTACTTGTGCAGTCAAGGTCCACCCACCTAGTAGTTCCACGCAGGCCCAACCTCTGTAATCCTAGCCCAAAGCTAAACCACCACAAAGGACTACCAGGAGCACCTTTAACGTCTCAGGAAGCCGTCCGCCTTCCCTTCCAGTCTGTTGGAGCCGCCAGAATAATGAACGTGCGCTCCCCTCGTGCCTTATGACACCGTGATGATCTACCTCGTTGGGTTATTCATCCTATAACGTACGGACTGCTTCAAGCGGCTTAGTTTTATCTGTCATTAGAACCTACGTCAAATCATTAATTACATGCTTACGCCACCTCGTCGGTTTCTCGTTTAACTTGGTTATTCACATTTACTTCCTTTTCAAGTTTACCAAGTTACCCTTGCTTATTAATTCCATTTATAACTTAATCCATTTAAGTTCATTAATAAGCCTACGGCATGTTATTCTCATAATCTAATAATTATCCCTCCTATGGTAATAATAACATGTTTTACTTAATTATTAATTAAGTACATCTTAATTCACATGTACATTCGTTAAGAGAATAACTCCCTAAGTATCAACCCCGAAGACTGAAATCAACATCAGATTGACATTCAGAGAATTACTCAACTCAACCAATCTTCTGTTATGTTATTCATATAAATTATGCTATCTTCGTTTGCAAATTTATTCTTGCCTTTATAGATTACTTAGTCTTCAATTAAGTACAACTTTTCCTTATTACATAAGTTATTTCATCTTCCCTTATCGTTCCTTATAAATTACCTCATTTCATAAGTTATTCTGTTTTCTCCATCGTTCATTATAACTTACCTTATTCCATAAGTTATAATTCTCACTTGTCCCTAGGACAAGCCTACCTATTATTGTTTCCTTTTCTTAAGTTCATTCATAATAGGTTATTATTATCATTCCCCATTTCGGCATTAATTAAGATTAACTTAACCCTCCCCACTTCTTTAACACGTTTGCTTAACCCCTACTCAATTCAACTGGTTCGTAACACCACTACAGATTAACTGGGTTAAGTATTCTAATTTATCAAATTATCCATGTTACCCGCTTAACCCCTTTATTATATCCATATCAACCTTACATGTGTCATCTTGGTTTAGTGTTCATTATTATTTATGATGTCCGTAAACGTGCAATACCTCTCACATTAGATTACGGTTTGCGGTTGCCGGATATGCCGGGCGGTTCCGGGCAGACTTCTACCGCATCCGAATATAACCTCATGCCTTGATACCATTACAGGTCCAATTTCCACCTAAGACCTCTCACATTAGATTACCGTTTGCGGTCGCTGGATATGCCGGGCGGTTCGGGGTTCAATATCTTTTTCTTAATTCATGCCCAATTTCAAGTCTTGGATTATTATGATTTCCAATTATCCATAAATTCCAATTCAACTTTATGCTTATAATTCTGATCCAATTTATGCCTATAATCCTACGTATACAAGTTACGCCCAATTATGCCCAAATCAATTTCCATAATTTATGCCAACTTTCATTTTATTACATATTTTTCCATACTTTTCCAATTGTTCATATTTTATTGCAATAATGCCCCAAATTCCAACCATCGGTTTTTGCCCCAAATTACAGTCTTACATTCTCAGTTTGATTTATATACATAAATCCCACCATAGTTTTATTCATAATTCCAAGTATAGTTATGCCCATAATCCCAGTTCAACTTATAATCCCAATTTATCTTCATAATTTCAATTTTTATTCATATACCCATAGTTATATTTATGATTCCAATCAAAGTTATTCCCAAAACCGCATTATACGTCATGCCCCCAACCTCCTAATCACATATAATACCCAAATCAACCTTTTCCCTTTTATTCTCAATATTGTTCAATCGCATAAATCCACAATAGGCACCGGCTCGAAGATAGCCTAGCTATATAAAATTATAAAGGGAAGAATAAAAGGAGGAAACCTAGCATAGGCATAAAATGACTGATCATAACTAAGCATGACAACAATATTAGGCATAGGTGAACCTTATTAGATTAGATCTTTCAGTAGGTTTATTACGTGTGTAAATGGGGAATGGTGAACGATAAACCCATTATTATACAAAAAATGTATTTTCAATCCGCTCACTTGTATGCTTTCCCAATTCTAGGTCAGATCCATGGTTTTCTCCCTTTTTGCGCAGCATAGATCCAGGCATCTGAATTCTTTTCTCTTATTTTGGAGTAAAGGAATCCTAGATCTATCTTTTTATTTTAAGAACAGATTTGGAGAGGAAGAGAAGAGACTAGATCTAAGAATTGCTTGGGGAAGAAGAAGAATCTAAATTATTTTAGGTTGGAGCAGCATCATGGCATCGTCATTAGTTTAGGTTAAAAAATAATAGGGTTAGGGTCCATTATATAGCTTCTAAGCCAACGAACCTGGTTAGAAAACGTGCCTACATACAAAACGATGCATTTCACTTGGATCTGGGAGGGGGTCTACCCCTATACAGGGGGGTCGACACCTATGTCTTCCCCCCTATAGGGGGGTCGACACCTATGTCGACAACCCTATAGGGGGCTCGACACCTATGTCGACGCCCCTTAGAAGGGTTCGACACCCTTCGAGCGGGATTTTTCCCGCTCACCTGCTTTTGACTATTTTTGACTATTTTTGAATTTTGGAGATATTTTGTATATATATATGAGCCTTATATGTATACAAACTTCTAAAGCTTATAACTTTTTCATACGTTATCTATTTTACGCAAACTTGGACTCTGTCCCAAGCATAATTCTGAGACGAACGCAATGGTGATGTCCGTTTTACTTAGTTTCTGATATTTACATTAAGTATCTTTATTTTATTACCTCTTATGTTACATATATCATTAATGTATTAATTTTTCCGTCTCTTCCACTAATTTAAGTTGCACATCCCCATTATTTATATTTCCATGCATATAAATATTTCTAATTATATTAGAAATGTGGGGTGTTACATTCTCCCACCCTTAAAGAATTTTGTCCCCGAAATTCGATAGGGGTAAAATATATAATCCCTCACATCAAACCATCACGTGTGCATCCAATTCTTACGAACATTATGTGCAGGTGCAAAGCGAAATACATCATAGTAATACATGTATGCCTAATTGGTACCACCTATATGTATGCAAACTTTTAAAAACTCTTTCGAAACATGATGCTCACATCCTAAATATACTTGCAGTTCTATATGAATTCAATATTTTTTAAAAATCAAAACATTTTTCACCTAAATTTTCCTACACTCTTACATAATAAGAGCATAGTTCATCCAAAATCCTACCAACCATCATTAAATTCAAAATTTAGAAAAAATCTAATTTTCTAAATTCGATTTCTTATGTTACAAAAAGGTATAAAACGAAAAAATTCACTTCTTCCGTTTTTCTTTTACGTACCTTTTCTAATTGTACATGGAGTTTTATGTAACTATTCTATAAAGATTTCCTATTTTCCTATCCAAGTACAACTACATAAGAAAATTTTCTCTTCTTTTTCAACTTATCTTGAAAAAATTTCATTTTTATTCATCTTTTCTTAAGATTTTCATTTTCCTTTCCCATCACATTTGTTGCTTTACTGAATTTGTTGTTTTCTTTTTAGTTAGGCTATTCTCTTTCTTAGCTTACTTTTTTCATTAAGCCTTTCCATCTTTTGACATCCTACACAGCTACTATCAAGGGCCAAGAATCATAAGACTATTTCACTAAAGAAAAGTCCAACCACAAACTCTCAACACTTACTTGCCCTTCCATTATCTAGTAGTCACTACTAGTCCTTGCTGTGTATTACTAGCCTACACTTTTTTTCAAGCAAAAATCCTAGTCTTCACAATGCTTATGCATTCTACAGGAATTTGTTTTTATTATTCCAAGATAGTCCTTGCAATTTACTTCCTAACCTCTAACCTTTGTCGCCTTTCCTAGGTACTAATCCTTATCTACTCCATTTTTTTCATCCAAAACCTGGTTTGACCTCTCTTTTTATTAATTTTTTCTTCGAAAAATTAAAAGTGGTAAAACTTTATTTTCTTTTCCAAAACTTACATTTGCCAAACCATAAAAACATGTCACAACAAAAATGCAAAACATTTTCTTTCAAATCACAAAACTGGAGTAGATAAGGACAACTATCGGGTTACATTGTTTCTACCTACAATGTTAATTTTGGCTGCTTTCTACAAGGTGTAAAAATCTACTTTATTCTTACTCTCTACAACTTATTTTGTCCACCCAACAAAATTTTCTTTTTAAAATAATAAACAAAATTTATTGTCGAAAGAATAGAGATTTCAAAACTTTCTTTACAAAATGCTATCTTTTCTTTTTAACCTTTTTATATACTATAATATGAAAACTAGCGAGCTATACATGCTCTATAATATGCACCTTTTCAGGAAAGAACAAGAAATCATTGTTTTACAAAATATACCCCCTTTACATTAAAACCCAATATACACTCTTTTCAAACATCAAAAATACTTTTAAGATTAAAACTTGAAAACACCATAAACTCTTTCGTCAAAACCTTTACAATTTCAAGTTCTTAAAAGTTTAACAAATGGGTTAGACTCATAGTGGGCTTTCAACTTACCTACGCTTTCCTAGACACTCCCGCGAATTCAATTCTCTCGACAATATATATACCCCTAATCCATTTTCCACTTTTTAACCTTTTTCTAACTTATAAGGTTTCACTTCTAAACCCACTAATTTGAATTACTAACATTTCAATTTCTATCATATAGGATACATCTTTCTCTAATATCGAACATATTGTACACTTTCCAACCAAACCACCTAAGGGTCTCAAAACTTCTATGTTTATTCCTTTAGTGTACAAAATAGATATCCCATTTCTTTCCATATTTTACTCTTTCTATCTAGTGGGCTTCCTTATGGATCATGGTTTATAAATATAATATATTTATATTTTAGAAAATACAAATACGTTCACTCATTATCGGTATAGGGATCCTAAACCTGGCTCTGATACCAAATGTAACAACCCACGTTCCAGCGGACCGAATTTTTTTCAAAAACCCGATCCATCAAAACTCGTGTTGTTTTGCTTTGGTATCCTGCAGAAAAGACAAAGACGTAAAACATGTCAGAGTTCAGAAAACATCTCACAGCCGAAGGAACAAAGTATAATATAATTAAAACAAAGTTTTACCTTAATAGCAATACTGCTAAACCAGTATCCAAAGCTATACAGTCTCTGTCATGAACCTAACTTGCGAATGTTATGAGGAGGGGGTCAGAACATAAGTTTTGTGTGAATGAATCTAAACTACACCTCTTGAATAATCCTACATATACCGTTCAATTACATTTTCTCATTTATTAGATTATCTGTGTAATTAGCACTCAAGGCTTTCACACACACGTCGCACCCATCTACCCTCTAGTAGATTAACCTAATATAATGTATATGTAGCTACCCCCAAAATGAGGTACACCCCATGGTACCCCACACGCACTGTCTCCTCCATATCACCACAGTAATATGTGCAGTCCATCATCCTATGCCATAGTAATGTGCAACGCTACATCCGCATAGAACCACTATCGCTGTTCTACGTAAGCAACTGACTGCTATCCTCGAGCTATTCGATCAAATTTGGTTCCATCATCGAATAATGCCCTCTAGTCTATGATACACCACCCAGAGCAGACATGGTTGTACCTAGACTTTCCCACGTAAGTATCATCAATCATACTCGATGTTTCTACTACACATAACCTCTACTTGTGCACCCAAGTTCCGTGGCAGGGCTACACCAGAAACACGGAACTCGGTCGGGAGCTTGCCTATATATGTACGGGCCCGCCTCTAAGAGTGCCCAATGACAGATATCCCTCGGGTCTGGTTTTTCTATGGTGGCTATGGCCCCACCTCAGCCCCTCCCTCAACTAGTAAAGACCACACATGCTAAGTGACCACCCCTAACAAGAAAATAATCTAAACATCCATGTGGGGTCTCCCCGCACCCGTCCCTTGATAGCAGAGGTTAACGATCTCTGGGGGTTAGCTCTTGTCTTTTTGCATTCCTTAGGTTGCTGGTGATAGGAGTCTGATGATCTTGCTATCGTTTGGTCTTGACCCCCCACCTCCGCCTGAGGCAACCGCCAAACCACCCTTAATGCCACAACGTACAACATTCTGATTGACCCCTACTTGTGCAGTCAAGGCCCACCCACCTTGTAGTTCCGCGCAGACCCAACCTCTGTAATCCTAGCCCGAGGCTAAAACACCACAGAGGACTACCAGGAGCACCTTTAACGTCTCAGGAAGCCGCTTGCCTCCCCTTCCAGTCCGTTGGAGCCGCCAGAATAATGAACGTGTGCTCCCCTCATGCCTTATGACACCGTGATGATCTACCTCATTGGGCTATTCATCCTATAACGTACGGACTGCTTCAAGCGCCTTAGTTTTATCTGTCATTAGACCCTACGTCTAATCATTAATTACGCGCTTGCGCCACCTCGTCAGTTTTCTCATTTAACTTGGTTATTCACATTTACTTCCTTTTCAAGTTTACCAAGTTATCCTTGCTTATTAATTCCATTTATAACTTAATCCATTTAAGTTCATTAATAAGCCTACGACATGTTATTCCCATAATCTAATAATTATCCCTCTTATGGTTATAATAACATGTTTTACTTAATTATAATTAAGTACATCTTACTTCACATATACATTCGTTAAGAGAATAACTCCCTAAGTATCAACCCCGAAGACCGAAATCAACATCAGATTGACACACAGAGAATTACTCAACTCAACCAATCTTCTGTTATGTTATTCATATAACTTATGTTATCTTCATTTATAGATTTATTCTTGCCTTTACAGATTACTTAATCTTCAGTTAAGTACAACTTTCCTTGTTACATAAGTTATTTCATCTTCCCTTATCGTTCCTTATAAGTTACCTTATTCCATAAGTTATTCTGTTTTCTCCATCGTTCATTATAACCTACCTTATTCCATAAGTTATAATTCCCACTTGTCCCTAGGACAAGCCTACCTATTATCGTTTCCTTTTCTTAAGTTCATTCATAATAGGTTATTATTATCATTCTCCATTTTGGCATTAATTAAGATTAACTTAACCCTCCCCACTTCTTTAACATGTTTACATAACCCCTACTCAATTCAACTGGTTCATAACACCACTACAGATTAATTGGGTTAAGTATTCTAATTCATCAAATTATCCATGTTATCCACTTAACCCCTTTATTATTTCCATATCAACCTTATATGTGTCATCTTAGTTAAGTGTTCATTATTATTTATGATGTCCGTTAACGCGCCAAACCTCTCACATTAGATTATCGTTTGCGGTTGCTGGATATGCCGGTAGGTTCCGGGCAGACTTCTACCGCATTTGAATCTAACCTCGTGTCTTGACACCATTATGGGTCCAATTTCCACCTAAGACCTCTCACATTAGATTACTGTTTGCACTTACTGGATATGCCGGGCGGTTCCGGGTAGACTTCTACCGCGAACCAAATCTAACCTCGTGCCTTAGGCGTTCAATATCTTTTTCTTAATTCATGCCCAATTTCAAGTCTTGGATTATTATGATTTCTAGTTACCCATAATTTCCAATTTAAATTTATGCTTATAATTCTAATCCAATTTATACCTATAATCCTACGTATACAAGTTACACCCAATTGTGCCTAAATTAATTTCCACAATTTATGCCAACTTTCATTTTGTTACATATTTTCCCAAACTTTTCCAATTGTTCATATTTTATTGCAATAATGCCCCAAATTCCAACCATCAGTTTTTGCCCTAAATTACAGTCTTATATTCTCAATTTGATTTATATACATAAATCCCACAATAGTTTTATCATAATACCAAGTATCGTTATGCCCATAATCCTAATTCAGCTTATAATCCCAATTTATATTCATAATTACAATTTTGATTTATATAACCATAGTTAAATTTATGATTCCAATCAAAGTTATTCCCAAAACCCTATTATACGTTATGCCCCCAAACCTCCCAATCACATATAATACCCAAATCAACCTTTTCCCTTTTATTCTCAGTATCATTCAATCGCATAAATCCACAATAGCCATAGGCTCGAAGATAGCCTAGCTATATAAAAATAAAAAGGGAAGAATAAAATGAGGAAAACTAGCGTAGTTATAAAATGACTGATCATAATTAAGCATATGACAACAATATTAGGCATAAGTGAACTTTATCAGATTAGATCTTTCAATAGGTTTATTACGTGTGTAAATAGGGAATGGCGAACGATAGATCCATTATTATACAAAAATGTATTTTAAATCCGCTCACTTGTATGCTTTCCCAATTCTAGATCTGATCCATGGTTTTCTCCCTTTTTGCACAGCATAGATCTAGGCATCTGAATTCTTTTCTCTTGTTTTGGAGTAGAGGAATCCTAGATCTATCTTTTTATTTTAAGAACAGATTTAGAGAGGAAGAGAAGAGATTAGATCTAAGAATTGCTTGGGGAAGAAGAAGAATCTAATTTATTTTAGGTTGGAGCAGCGTCATGGCATCGTCATTAGTTTAGGTCAAGAAAACAATAGGGTTAGGGTCCGTTTTATAGCTTCTAAGCCAATGAACCTGGTCAGAAAATGTGCCTACATACAAAATGATGTATTTCACTCAGATCTAGGAGGGGGTCTACCCCTATACAGGGGGGTCGACACCTGTGTCTTCCCCTCTATAGGGGGTCGACACCTATGTCGACACCCTTTGAGTGGGATTTTTCCCGCTCAACCGCTTTTGACTATTTTTGAATATTTTTGAATTCTGGAGATATTTTGTGTATATATATATGAGCCTTATATGTATACAAACTTCTAAAGCTCATAACTTCTTCGTACGTTATCCCTTTTACATAAACTTGGACTCTATCCCAAGCAGAATTCCGAGACGAATGCAATGATGATGTCTGTTTTACTTAATTTTTGATATTTAAATAAAGTATCTTTATTTTATTACCTCTTATGTTACATATATCGTTTACGTATCAATTTTTCTGCCACTTCCACTAATTTAAATTGCACATCACCATTATTTAAATTTCCATGCATATAAACATTTCTAATTATATTAAAAATGCGGGGTGTTACATGCATAGATCCAAGCAGATTGAACAGGCGGTCAGGCAATGAGTGCAGCTATGCCTGATTATAGATGAATGGGTGACTGGCATCGTAGTCTGTAGGCAAGTGATTAAGGCTTGTAGATCAAAATGTAAGTGCGACCCTTTAGGAGCTGGTATCTGACTAATCGGTAGGTAGCATCTAATTGAAGCATTAGTGACTGATCGAGGAATGAGCGGGCGAAGGGGGTTGCAATCTATGAGTGGACATGGGATGCATGTGTGACCTCTGGCTTCTTTGTATTTCTTGCTATGTGCGATCGATCGGTTTATTATGAACGAACAACTGCAGAGTGGATCGTGTGACCGGAACCAATTCTTCTCTTTGTCTTGTTTGACAGACCTATTCGATATAAAAATTGAGCGTATTCCTTAATATGGGCAACCTTTACAGGATGTGCAAGCCTTACTGTTTTTTGCGTTGTGCCATTCTTGGGCTAGCCCTGTGTGTGCGACCTTCCTATATGGTCTGTGACGTCCCAGATTTTTTGGCCACTTAAATTCAAATATTTAAATCAGTTTATATATTATATTTGAGATATAATAGATTTTTAATTGAATTTATTTATTTAAATAGAGTTCAAATATATATATATATATATTAATTAATTAAAACGAGCTCGAAACTTCGCGATAGTTCGAAATTTTCGATTCGAACTTTAAATGTGTATACAGGATTCGATATAAGTCGGATTTCTGTGAAACAAGACACATTTGGACCGGTTCGATTTTATTTTTCTAATGAAAGGGAAAAATCGACATTTCAGCGTATAGATTTCAAGTTACGTTCAATTCAAATTTCTAAATAGTCGCTATGGAATTCGCTTTAAATTATAACGATTTAATTATAAATATTAAACGATTTTATATAATTGGAATATTATTTAAAACCAGAATGTTAGTATCGAGTTTGAATTTTACCGTTAGAAGTTGAAAACGTTGTTTAATAAGTACGATGATATTTATTTAATTATTTTCGTTAATCTAACCATTTAAATTTAATTTATATTATAACAAATATTATATTATATTTATAAATGAACCCTTGAATATATATGTTGACATATACTTCAATGTTTTCTTTTGGGTTCAACGATACGAGTAAAAGCCCCTTTAGAACTCGAGTCAACAACCGTGATCACTATTGTTAAGAAACGTGCTTGCAACACATTTAAGGATAGCACAGAACAAATAAAGGATACAAATGCGTCACGGATGCGGACAAGCCACGATAGTCTAGTACCTTTTTAAGTAAAGTACATCAAATAAATAAACCATGCTAGAAAAATAAAATATGCAAACAAATTAAATACTGTCACAGGTACAGGATGGAAAAGAGAAACTAAAATTCATATATCATAAAGTTGTTTATACAGTACAAGTCCAAAATCTATTTACAGTACAAGTTCAAGAAGAAAAAATATATACAAATATACATGTTCAATAATACAAAAAACAAAGAGAGAAGAAATCAACATTTTGGTAAATCAACTTTTGCATTGTCTCGACCCTTTCCAATACCAGTGAATCCATCAGTTTCGATCTGCGAAAGAGAAAAGAAGGAAAACCCATTAGAAGGGATGAATGACTGTAATAAACAGTATAAGAAAATAGCTAAACAGAAAAGGGAAAGATCAGGAACAAGACAACACTTGAGAAAACAGTCAAACCTATTAGTATAGAGGGACAACTATGAAAATCTGCTAGGGAAAAATAGTGGAAGAAACAACTAAGGAACAGGTAATGCACATGCTAGAGAGAGGAAAAATTTGTGCAGAACTACTAACATATATATTCATATATATATATATATATATATGTACAAAAAAATCAATCTCGAATACAAGATCCAAGGCAGAATTTACGGTTTCAAAAATTTGTACTGAATAAACTAGTCATAGCCACAGCCTAATCTAATCTATAGTGCAAATATATATGCTTTTATTCTCAGACGAATTCAGGTACAAAGGTCATACAAAACTGTTTTTTCTAAACGCAGATTCCATGACTATAATTGAGGAACAATACATAGCACAGTTACCTAAAAACCTATTCAAATTCGATCAAAATCCATCAACAAGTGTTGAAGCCTAAACTAAAATCCAAACCTAAAATCTAAAACAGTGATCTTATCAAGATCGAAAACACCACTATAAATACGCTATCACGTAGCGTTGGTTCATCAACCATTCGAAACCACAACAGAAAAGAATCAAAGCAAATATTACTAAAATCGAAATGAAAAAAAATACTTAGCTTAATATGAGGGAGAGAACCGCTTCGTTATTGGGAGGGGTTTCGAGTTGGCTTGTTGACTGAGAAGGTTGCGGTTCGAACAATGGAGCACTGAGGGGTTGTTATGGGTGTTGGCCGATCATTGGAAGAGGGTTGAAGGTGGATCGTAGGCGGAAGAGGGTGCGACGCCATCGAACTCTGGTGCGTTGAAATAAATAGGGTTGTGGTTTTAAGGTTTTGGCTTTGAGGAAATTGAATGGAGGCGGCTGAAAATGATAAAGGATCGGTGGAAAGGTTTTTAAAAGTGAAGCGGGTTTGAGATGTGTTGGGCTGGCTAACTCAGGTAAAGGCCCATTTGAAAATTCAAAAAGGAATTCATGCTTTAAAATTAATTTAGTTTATAAAGTTCGTAATACAATTTCTCACACATACAATATCGGATTTACGCGCGGTCAGTTGCATTGGGACCGTGGAGATGAGTACTTCGAGATGGAGCAGGCCTAGTCTGGATCTGAAGTGACTGGAATTCTTATTCAAATTAAATGTTAGTTTAATTTGATTAAAACAGACTGTTTATTGACAGATTCAAACCACTGTGTGTTAAACCCACTCAGCCCTTCCCGTTTATATTTTATATAAATTGGGTTTTTGTTTCACGTGTTCTGATTGCTAGTGATTGGTTGTTTGCTGGTTATATATATTGTTGATTCAAGAAAGGAAATTAAACGGTCGTTTAATTTCAGAAAAATACCCACTATTTTGAGTTGACCCAAATAAAATAATTTCCCTTAACTGGTCACGTTTATAAAATGTGTTTGAAAGTGTTTGAATTGTTTGAATGGTCTGTTATTTGATTGATGGTCGTTATAGAGATTTATCAGTTAAATAAGAATGTACGAATGATTGATTTTGATGGTCGTTGAACCATATTTCAATATCTATTCTGATGTTCACCAATGTATAGAATTGGCAGGGTAATTAGCGTCACCTGGCCTAAAAATTTATCAATTTATAAAATATGGATTTTTATCGACAGTGAGCCAATAGTACTGAAGTTATTTTGTAACTAAAGAAGAATTTTCGAAAGTTATTACTTTTAAAATTATCCTAAGGAAATAAATATTAATTTATTTATTAATTAAGGTTTATAAGAAAATTTTGAAATGGTTTTAGAAAACAAATTCTTACATTAATGAGAACTGTAAGCAAATGAGAAGTAGTAACCCAGTGGTTAAATACTTGATTAATCGCGTCAGATGGATAGTTGACTGGAGTTATTTAAATTAATTTTATTTTAATTGAAAGGAAGAATTAACTGGGATTGGTTAGAAAAATAATCGTGTTTTGAGTTGACCGAGACGACTGTTTTTAACTAAATTAGACTTTTAATTAGTGAAATTACAAAATGAATGATTGGCTAATCCTAGTAAGATTTTAAAAAGGAAATCTATTACTTATTCTTGTAAATAAAGGAGTAAATTGATTTGGAATGATTAATATTGAAATAAGTGAGTTGTTATCACTATTTAAATACATTTTAGATAACCCAGCTTGAAAGGAAATATAGTTGAGTGTTGGAAAGAAGCCAAGATGAGGTTTATTATTTGAGCTGAGTTTTATAGTGAAGCAAATAAAAGATTTAAGCAAATATGTAGCTCAAATGAAGGGTCAACCTGACATTTGAATTAAGCAAAGAGAAATGGAGATATAAAGGGGGTTTATATTATACCTGGAATTTATAAACGAGGTTTATAAATGGAATATGAGTTTAAGCGTTGTTTTAAATTAAAAATACTTAATAATGGTATTAAGTTGAATCGATGGTTTAAAAGGAGTTTCCCAAGAGAAAAAGGAAATTGGAAAAAAAGGGGTTTGTTTGAGCTTGGTAAACAAAGTTGGAAATAGGATTTGAAATTCAATTTGTGAAACGAAGTTATAAGTCGAGAATTTATAAAAGTGATGTTAATAAGAAATTATTTAATTAAGCGATATTAATTATATTCAAAGAGAAATTTCCAAAAGATAAGAAGTACTATAAAGCCATATTTTAAACTGGTAAGATGTGATTTGTTCTTGAATTACAACTCATATTTACCTGGAGATAATAACGTCGTTGATCAAGGTCTGAGAGGTAATTAAAACACCCCAACTTGAACGGCTTCGGGACTATCCAATGGTAATATTGTTTGGTAATGGCAAGAATGGGTAATAAGATTTCCAAAGTAGTGGAAAGGATATGAGATAATATTTTACCCAGTAACAAAATTAAAAGATTGGGCGATTAATTTTAAAAGCCAAGTGATGCTGAGTACCAGACCAGTAAATCTATTTTTGTGATTTTCATGGATGTTTACTTGATAGTTAAATAACCAACTATCAAGTCTGACCTTTACGACTGTTGGTATGGAAAGACCGGGACCGAATATATATATTCGAAAACCATTCCAACCAACAAATACGAAATATATAGAGGAAGATCGGGCAATGATCGAGATGGAGCATTTGAAGACCACAGTTTTCATAAAGCGGAAGCACCACTTACAATCTCTGATTCGACCCGGAGATATACTGGGGTTCTGTCGTGGTTGGAAATCTGTGGATTGCAAGGACTTCTCGCTATTGATCCATGGGGTGATTCCTATATTGGATGCAGTAGGAGAGTACCTTTGGTTCATCCTATTCCTGGATGACTTGTATGGACGAATGTCTGACAGAGTATTTTCCAAAGGATCACGTACGTTGATTTCTACAAACGTACCTGGGTAGCTCCCAAATAGAGTATGTTTGTGGACGTCAATTAGTGATATCTGGCGGATCTGACGATGTGGCATTCAAAGTGAATAGTGGCCAGGTATTCCAAAAGATAATTCTGACCTCAAGCTTCACACCCCGGAAATGACAAAAATCGGGCAAGCAGCATGGCTATGCGGATCACTCCCATTAGGGTGTATAATCACCTATCTAGAGAAAATCCATTTCATTCTTGAATCTATTTTGATGCTGTCCCTTATCGGGAAACGGTGGTTTGAGTCCAACCGTTGGTGATATACATTCGATACACTCAAGCGAAATGAGTGGTCGGTCATGTGAGGGTGGGTTGCAAGATGATCTTGTTGAACCCAGTGTATTCGCCTCTAGAGATACATGAGCGGCAGGTGGTCCCATACCTTGTCATAGTCGGAATTCAATCTCCAATAAGTGCCCACGGTTTTGTTTGTATATATATACGTGGAGCGTGAGATGCAAGCGTTCCATTAGATTGATATTTACTTGTATTTAGACATTATTATAATATCAAGAAAGATATTGATTTCGAAACTGTTTTAGGTTATCGTAAGGTAAAAACCATCTTGTTTATGTGTGGATTTGGTCTTACGATTATTCTTTTCTTTTGAAAGGATTTTAACTTTAAAATCAAGTTGTGTGATACCTTAATAATGTGCGATTTTTTCTCACTCTGGTCCACCCGACTGACCCAGTGTTTTGTAAATGCTCGGGTTAGACTGAGGTGTACAGGTTCAGGTTATCAGGTACTGAGAAGTCCAGAGACGAGCAGGAGATGTTCAGACCATGAAATCTAGTATTTATTCCACTGTGTATACGAGGACAGATTATCAAAACTTTCCAGATGTGTGTTGTACTCCGATATTGTAAGTATTTTAAAAGCTCTCAATAAAGGTTTATTTCTATATTATATTTTGTTCCGCTGCGATGTGAGACTCTGTGTTAGTTCTTCTTCTTCAATTCTAATATTTCTTTCTTATCTCACCCTCTAAATTCTTTCTATAAAACGTTCCACTGTTTTTGGTGCTGGGAAGGTCGGCATAAGTTATGGTAAAGGTATTTATGTCGATTTTCAGGGCCAAAAATCCCTGGGTCGTTACATGGTCATGCTATGATGTATGACTGATCCTGACTGTATTGAGCCGATGATTCAACTTGTTCTGACGTTCGGAGCGAGCTACGTTTATGTGCGAGTGGTCTCCCAGAATGTTTTAGCCATGTTGCGCTTATGTTCCCTGAAGTTTGAGCGACTTTATTTGATACAAGTGACTGATCCTTGCCTCCATGCTCGATCCATGGCTCACGCTTGACCTTATTGTGAACGAACAACCTTGGTATGAGTGATTGGAGTATGAGTATGTGAACTTTGTGAGTTCTTGTCTTACAATTTTAACACGAACTTAATCCTTTAATGCATGTATGATTCTTAAGGGATAAACATTTGCCCCTCGAAGTTTGTATTTTTTTAATTTGTAAAGATTACATGCTTCAAAATAACGAAACACGACACCACTTGATGGATTAAGTCCAGTCTCCAATAAGACGAGCACGCTTGCTAATGGCTCGTGCTTATACAAAATCGAATGACCTCATGGTCGCTCATGCCCAAACATGGTTGTTTGTTTACTAGATCTGATGAGCTATCTCTTTGGTACAATTAAGCGGGTTTATTCAGATCTGATCAAGCTGACGTGTCACTTTGATCTGAAAGGGCCTTTTAATCTTCTTTAAATACCATCACCTTATTTTCCCGCTCTTTATTTACTTCGACTTCTGAAGACTCTGCTTTAATGGTGGTCCTGCTTTAGAAGATTTTCTACTGCTTTCGATTCCTCCCAAACTTCAACTGTATTTCCTCCCTCAATTCGTCATTGCGCTTGATCCCTTTAGCTGAGTTTTACCAATTTTGAAATCAGCTAGAGCATTTCTCCTTTAAAATCCGAACCACCTGCTCATTTGTAAGTGAATTTTCCTCTTTGACTTTTGCTTTTGGGTCGATCTATTTAGCTTTACAAAAGTTCTTGGTTGGGGTAAAAACTGAATTATTTGAGCATGTATTGAAGTTTTCTAGTTTCCTGTGATTGCGATGACTGGAAAATTTTGATTCGACTTAGTATGCTCTAAGGTTGTGTATGGAATCATTTGATAGATCTGACTCGCACAAAAGCCCTTTGATTTTATGATTTCAATAATATGTCTACAAGTTGCTTGTTGAAATGTCTTTGAAACGACGTCTTTAATTTACCATGCCTTCGTCAAATGTACAATGCCTTCGTCAGATGTTTGATGGAATGCCAGTGCCATAGAACCTTGATATTTTTATTATTGCTTCATGTTCTGATTGTCGCTGGTAGCATCCGTTTATTTATATAGTTTTGTAACCCTTGATATCCCTGTTTGTGCACTCAGGTCGCTTACGTTCGGTTCGGCAAGGATCGTTTCTGCCTAACTCACGTGTGGAGTTGGTTATGAACGAGCCTGACCTGATTGCTCATGAATGACCTTCATTATACACTCATGATCAAGATTCATGCGACCATTCGATCGAAATGTGTATGACCCATTTATTATGCGCGATCAATATTTATTTATAACCGACCAGGCCAGAGCCTTTGTATCTGCAGGGGTCCAAGACTGGTTCACTTTTGTTGGCTTAATTTTACTTGTAATGCTTAATGTGTAATGACAAGTCCTACCACACACTTTTGAGCATGCAACTTTACCTTCGGTCGCTTATACTACCAGAAGATTTTGAAGACTAGGTATAGTTGATAGCTTTTAGTTTGAATGGCACATTTATTCAGAGTTGCTTTCCTTTAATTATTAGCAACCTAGCTGTATCTCATTTCTAAAACATACCTACCTATGTAGAAATGCAAACTAAAAACCAATTTAGTCAAGATCCCTAGGAGGGTACCATGCCTGGAGAGCCCAAAGGTTCTAGTCAGGTAATTGAGGCTGCCCCAGCTGTTGGTCCTGGAGTGAACATTAGCCAAATTTATCCCCAACCCCGAATCCTTGAATGGGCGCCTTCTGACAGCCGTAAATCGACGCTCCCGTTTGGCTTATACCAGCAAATGTGTTCTCGTTTTGGATTTTCAGAAGAAGAAACTAAATTTCCAAGGAAAGATGTTTCAACCGATCATCCGCCCCTGGATATGTGGCAGTCAATCATCATATGTTGTCCAGTGGTGCGATTCCTCCTTTTAATTCCTATCTAGACTCCATTTTGCGATGTTTGGGCATTGCCCCATACTAGTTACATCCCAATGGATATCATATCTTATTAGAACTATACATACTTTTCATAAGAGTCAAGCAACGAGCACCTACATTTTTGGATATCTGCTCCTTATATGCTTTCAAAAGAAGAAAGGCGGATGGTCCCTCTTTTATTTTTCTGGAAGGCAGATGTCGTAGAATTATTATTGGCTTAACATAAGGTGTCAAGGGATTTCCAAATCAATATTTTTATGTTTGATGTCCTGGTAACTTCTATGGGCGGTGGATGGAAGGAGGTAACTGCCCTTGTTTTGGAATTTTCTACTTATTTCTCCTTTTTATTGATTCTCTTTCCATTTTGCAATAATTCCTTCCAATGAAGATCCTGTTCTTGATGAAGCTCTTCTTGATTCTTTGGTTGCTATTAACAAGACTGAGAGAAGTAGACAGGTATTGCTCTCAGAAGGGAACCTTCGTCAATATCAGCTACTCCTTCCTTCACGGTCCACTAAGAAAACTTCCGATTATACGCAAAGTACCATTGGCAAATCCCTTACCAAAAAAGAAATGGTTAATTCTTGGTGATAGTAAACAAACTTTACCGGGATCTTCCTTTCCTTTGACTACTGAAGGGAATGTCTTTCATTGTGAGGATAAAGGAGTAGATGAAAGCATAGATGGTACAAGAGATAAAATAATTTCTGAAAAGATTATTGAGAATCCCACTGCCCCTATTACCCAGGAAGAGAGTTCCACAGGAACTTTAGGAGGTTTGGGAAACTTGGACACTATCAATTATCTCAATCAGGGTGATATTGTGACTTCTGATACTGTAACGTCTGAAGTGGAAAGAACTCGAGAATCCGCCCAGCGCCCTGGGAAAGCATTTGATTTAGGAACTCCCCTCGAAATTGGTTTGTTATTGGATGTGTATTAAAATATAATTACTATAAGCACTTTATGCTTTCCCGCAAATCTTTTTTTTTTTTGCATGCTTGCTGAAGTTTTGCTTTGTTCCCTTTCCAGGTATAAGAATGAAACATTCATTATCATATAGTTTTTTCCCGATAAGTTGATTCTACTGATCCACAGAGTCTTTTACAGTCTCCCCTTTCTCGTAACTCGAAGCGCTCCCAGTCATCCTCAAGTTCCCAACCTTAATACATCCCCGAACTTCCATTGACTAATTCTCTAAGGAGGGAAGAATCCGATCGTGTGGAGGTATCGGATAAGGGCGATCAAGGCGAGCATAACATAGAAGGAGAAAAGAAGAAGAGGAGCAGAAACAATGAGATAAGAGTGAGATTCAAAAATGTTTCATATCAACTGATTTCCTAGACACCAATGTTCCTGTTTTCTCTTAACGATCCATTGTCCCAACCTCTGCTCAAATCCGAATGATTCTCGGCTGCCCCCTTATAAGGTTCCACCTGGAAACTTGATGCTTAGGGATCGTTTTGCAGGTTGGCATTTAAGGGGAATGTATTTTGATTTATATCTGCAACCAAATGATAGGCAAGACGCTATTGAGGGTTTGAGTACTATAAAGAGTTGTATGATTACCCAATTTAACACTGTTAGGAACATTGGGCCAAATTTGGTTATGAGTTTCAAAGGCTAAATGCTCAGCATCTTGGTCATATTGACATCTTGGAGAATGATAAAGCTGGATTGGTTCACTTGATCAAGTTTCAAGAATCTAAAATCGCCTCTTTAAAGAGTGAGAATATCAGAGTAAACAACTTGGAGGCTGAAAATGAGGAACTAGAAAGAGAGCTTGAGGCTGTAAGAGGGCAATTTCGAGAAGCTCAATCATCTCAAGAACTTGTTGAATGCCAATTGGCTTTAGAGAGGCGGGCTTCGGCTTCTTATCAACAAGAAAAAATGGTTCTTGAGGGCAAGATTAATTCTCAGAATGAGACTCTAAGGACTCTGAAAGAAGACAAAATCAAGTTGCGCAAAGCATTTGACAAAGCCAGGATTAAGACTGACAATACTCTGTTTCAGTTTTATGTTTACAGTGTTATGAACCTTGGAAGCTTAAACTATCTGAACAAAGACTTTCCATAGACTTTGGCTCTTGTTTGGGAACAAGTGCTTTCATACTCTGGTGGCGCTGATGATGAATATCTCTAGGAGAGCCTCTTGGAGGAAGAAGACCGTAAGGCAGGAAAATATTGGCGGATGAGCGAGCTCAATATTCTAGGGGAAAACCCTGGATGTTACTACTATTGGTGGCCCATCAA
Source organism: Allium sativum (assembly GCA_030737875.1). NCBI lineage: Eukaryota > Viridiplantae > Streptophyta > Magnoliopsida > Asparagales > Amaryllidaceae > Allium > Allium sativum. Next base: position 12,867,876 of record CM060917.1, read on the forward strand.
GTCTTATCGACATTGAAGCTTCAAGCTCTCAAACTCCCCCTGCGGATCACCTTGTCAAGGATGCTATCAGAGTTCAACCCATTAAAGAACACACAGTTCAGGAGAATGTTCTTAAACAACGTGCTGGTCATAATGATACCAGTTTAAATGTGAATGACTACAAAATCAACCTTATATATCCAGTCACCCCAGGAAAAATTGATATCTATCAGTTCGTACCGGATTTGGATTATCTTACTTCTTCACCTAGGTTTGCCAAATTTAGTGCTTATTATTCATTTGCACCAGGTCCGCCTTCGCCACCTCTTTTGTCTAATGGCACTATCGCTGCTCAAGCTGCTACTATTAACTCCATTTTAGTATCAACCACTATTAGCCCGCGCACCACACCTTTACCGGACGATCCAATATTACTTAACATGTCTGATCTGGAAGTTGTTGATTATGATTGTAGCAATGGCGAGGACAAAATTTGGAACACTAAGGCTGTGTCTACTCTGATACGCAGAAAGAGACCCGTTGTGAATAGCCCAGGAATCATTAACCTGTCCTCTCTTGTGAATCCTTATGTAAGCAAAGAAAAAAAGGGTGGAAGTTAAGCAGTTGGTTCACCTCGTCCTTTCTCTGTTAAGAAGTAGCTTTTGTGACCCTCATACTTTGATTTCAATCTATTTTCTTATTTGTCATGCACTTAGATTGGTTGTATATGCGAGTGCCGCTCCTCGCCTAATACTTTTATGCTCATATATTCACATTGTTACGTTTGGTGTTATAATGATTTCGTCGTTCGTTTTCATGAATGATAGTATTTAACGGGGATTCAATCTTGTTAGTCGAACGATCCCATTAGACGTTGTAAAGTTGTAATGAACTTGTGGTATGTTTTAAGTGAGCATTAATTATTTTTACCCAATGGTGATGCCCCTATACCAAGTTCTTTACAACTCTATTGGGGTAGAAACGATCGATTCTTCCTAAATTCTCTTAGTTATAGCTACAATTTTAGTTTAAATCGATCAGTTCATGACTTTTGGATAGGTATTAAACCATATTTCCCACTGACCTGGAAGTCCAAGCTTTTCGGGGATTAGGTTTAAATGCGCAAGGTCGTTATGTGCTTTTTATGTATTCAACCCCCATTTTTCGCTGACCTGGTGGCCCAAGCCCTTCGGAGATTGGGGTTTGAATGCATGCACCTAGGGGAAGTCTTCGGTTTCAAGTTTCAATCCAACTTTTGTCTCATTTGTTCTGATTTCTCCAGAGCCAAAAAGACCTTGTTGGACATCCCCTTTCGGCAAGGTTTCTGTTACCCCCTTTCGGCTAGGATTTCTATTACCGTTACCCCGTTTCGGCTAGGATTTCTGTTTCCGCTGGTCCTTCCAGCATGTTTGCTGGTCCTTCCGGCATTAGGACTGGTGCTTCTAGCCTAGATTTTGTTGTTCCTTCCAATTTTATGCATTATCCTAGGAGGTGGACAATAGTTCCTTTTATCAAGTTTTATTTCAATTTAAAGAATTTGTGTCATGCACCTAACAAGGTGCCTCTTTTGGGATTAACAATTTTTATTGTGGGACAAATTCGATGCCACCTTTGTATTTTCCTCAAAGTTTGATGCCAACCCCTTCAACGGATGCTTGGTAAGGACTTGATGTTTTTTGTAGTGAAAAGTGCAACTTTCTGACATGATGTTTGTTTTCTACGCTTTTCACTATTTGCCCCAGAACAGCTTATCCTTTTGAAGCGATGTGCTTACTCGCCTTGCTTAATTTGCATGATGTTTTTGGTGCTCGAGTTGCTTCACTTAAAATATGCTTGGGACGCTTTTTGATATGGTTGGGTTGTACATGAGCGAATGATTATACTTTGCCTACATTTAAGAAATCGACTTTTAGTATGAGCTTACAAGTAAGTTATTTACGTAAGCACATAACTTTTGGTTTTGTATAAGGCATTTGTTTAGTACAACGTAAGTAAATCATCGCCAATTGCTTATAAGAATATAGCAAGTAATAAAGAAAAGTAAAGTAAAAGCGATAGAGGTCGCATATTCAGAGCCACCATAAACGGAACACTGACTACTGATCCTTAAGTAAGTGCTGGCCTTGGATTGGTTTGAGTGATCTAACCATTACTTGTTGCCCCTTGCTCGTGGGGAGTTGGAGCAGTGTTCATGGACTTGTACATATTGTTGCAAGTGATTCTTCCTGATCAATTCATCAATTAGTGATTTCATATGCCTACAGTTGTTAGTATCGTGCCCTGGTTGGTTATGAAATTAACAAAACATTCATGATCTTACAACAACATCTTTGACTTGCATTCGTTTTGGGGTCGGAAATTTCTCGGTATCCTTAGTTGCCATGAAGATATTCCCTATGGTGTCATTAAGGGGAGTGAGTTCAAAGTTCTTAAAAATGCGGAGCTTCTTCTTAGCCCGGTTATCCTTTCCTTCGTTGCTCCTCTTCTGACTATCAAGGCTACTTTGCACACTACCTCTCCTTTTTATTTGTTCATTGCTTTCCAAGACACCCATTGAATTTTCTTCAGCACTCGTATATTCTTCAGCTTTGTTGAGTAGTTGTTCGAGGGTGCTTGGTTTCTTCCTCTTAATTTACCACCCTAATTTGTTCTTTTTACATATGGCCCCTTTCAAAGCCATCAGAAACAGGCGAGGCTCATAATTTTCAACTTCGGTCACTGCCATATTAAAGCGAGTGAGAAAGCTTTGATGGACTCTCCTGGTCTTTGTTCTAGTTCACCTAGCTCCATAACATCCTGAACCTTGGTTAATTGGAACCTGAATTGCTCACTGAATAGTCTAGCCAAGGTAGTGAAGTCGTCCACAGGCTTCAGTGGTATCTTTGTAAACCAGAGATAGGCCATCCCTTCTAGATAAGTTGGGAAATACAGGCATTTGATCTCGTCGGTGCCCCCCCCCCCTCGGTACATATGCCGATCATATTTGCATAGGAACACATTGGGATCACTTGTCCCCTTATAGGATTGAACCGCTAGAGATTTAAATTTTTATGGATATGTAGCCATCTTAATTCTTTCGGTGAGCGGGGTCTTAGTAGGAGAAATTCCCACCCCTTTCCATTGTCTTCCTTCTTCAAGCTTTCTTCCACGATTCCACGTGCCATTCCTAAGATATACTCCCGCTCTTTGCATTGGCTCATTGAACGAGAGTCTTCTTCTTCGCTGGACTTTCGTCTAGGCAAATAATCGTGGTTTAGAGACAGGGGATTAAGACTTCCTTTTGAGAGAAATGCCCCTTTGATGGAACCAATCACCTGTTGGGAGGTTGTGTCTTCGGAATAGCTTCGCATAGGTGCTTTACATTTTTTATGGTCAAGATTAGCATGATATGCAACTTCCTAAATAGAATTCCACTATTTCGCACTTGAAGCGGAGGATCCTGTATTGTACGTGTGACTCGTACGAGCAGGTGGAAAACATGTGGCACTTAGTGTGGCTTTTGCTGTAGCAGCTTGAATAGCGAGCATTGACTTAAGCTTCTTCATCATCGCATTGTTTGCGATAGCTATTTGACATGTTAGTCCTGCCATTGCTTCTTCCAACTCTCTCTTAGTTATAGCTACCTCGATTTTTGACGATTCTCCTGCCTCAAAATGGGTAGTGGGCGATGTGACAATATTAACATTGTCAGTAAGGCCATCGGTTTCACAAGTATCTTCCTTCGGCCTATCCATGATTTCAAGCAAGGTTTTTCTTAAAAAATCTCATTGGACCTCAACAAGGGAAGATGCAAGTGCCGCCCCAACAGTGGGATCCAAATGTTTTCACCAGAAAATGGCTCAAACACCAAGGGTACGAGAATCGTATTTCACCAATGTGGCTAGAAAGCAAATGGAGCCGCACTCAACAAAAGTTGAAAGTAAAAATATGAGGAGAGTAAAGTGGAGACAAGATTTTAGAGTGGTTCGGCCCTAAGCTAGGCCCACACCCACTATGAAGGTAGTTTCAATTACCATGATAATGATTACAAAGCATATAAACTCTCTTTTTTCATACATCTTCTTTTTCTCTCAACATATTCTCACTCTCACATACAAATCTCGCTCAATATTCACGGAATTCAATGGAGGAATGGTGCAATCCATATAGGAGAAGGATGGATGGGAGAAGGAGAAGGACAATATCTTTGACCTTTTTCCACTTATGAGATCTTAATGGATGCCATGGCCAAATGGATGAAGATCCTTCAAACGGAGATGATGACAATAGTTGAAATGCTTAAGGAATGGTGGAGGATAGGATTCGACAGCACTTTTTGGTGGCAAAAGGTCCCCCCACTTATGGTGGAAGCCATGGCCTATTTATAGGTGAGCTCCCCCGAAGAAATAAGTTGAAAACCATTTGTGCAGGCTACAGGTCACTTGTCTCATTAATTACTAAAATGCCATCGCCTAGTTGTAGCCAACTGTCGATAGCTGTTTCCAGCTGTCCTGTGCGAGCGACTTCATAGGAGCGAGCGATTCGCATAGATCCGAGCAGATTGAATAGGCGGTCAAGCAATGAGTGCAACTACGTTTGATTATAGATGAACGGGTGGCTGGCACCGTAGTCTATAGGCGAGTGAGCAAGGCTTGTAGATCAAAATGTAAGTGCGACCCTTTAGGAGTTGGTATCTGACTGATCGGTAGGTAGCATCTGATTGAAGCATTAGTGACTGATAGAGGAATGAGCGGGCGATGGGGTTGCAATCTATGAGCGGACATAGGATGCATGTGCGACCTTTGGCTTCTTTGTATTTCTTACTATGTGCGATCGACCGGTTTATTATGAATGAACAACTGCAGAGTGGATCGTGTGACGGAACCAATTCTTCTCTTTGTCTTGTTTGACCGACCTCTTCGATATAATAATTGAGTGTCTTCCTTAATATAGGCGACCATTACAGGATGTGCGAGCGTTACTGTTTTTTGCGCTGTGCCATTCTTGAGCTAGCCCTATGTGCGCAACCTTCCTATATGGTCGTGCTATGCTGTATGATCGATCCTAACTGTATTGAGCGGACGATTCAACTTGTTCTGATGTTCTAAGCGAGCTATGTTTATATCCGAGTGGTCTCCCAGAATGTTTTAGCCATGTTGCGCTTATGTTACGTAATGTTCGAGCGACTTATTTGATACAAATGACTGATCCTTGCCCCCATGCTCGATCCATGGCTTACGCTTGACCTTGTTGTGCACGAACGATCTTGGTATGCTTGATTGGAGTATGAGTATGTGAACTTTGTGAGTGCTTGTCTTACGATTTTAACATGGACTTAATCCTTTAATGCATGTATAAGATTCTTAAGGGATAAACAACAATAAAGCTTACGGCAGTACTTAGTAAGAGGGACACTGATCTTATCCCATTTCTTCTCGCCTATATATATCATACGCTCCTTCACATATTTTTCCAAGTAAAAACCAATACGTCCTCTATAGCAAAAATGAAACTCTATCTTCCCCTAAAATTATTGATTTCAAAATTCTACCCTGCAACCAATAAAAAACGAAAGTGTGGAGTGAATTTCAAATGACAATAGGTGGTTCATTTTGCGTGGAATCAAGTAGCAACATGGAGCGAAACTGATGGAGATTTACGAAGAATGTGATGATCATTGTTGAAGAAGATCGGGTCTTTAGCAAAGTTCAGGCGAGGGTGCTAGTGGAAATACCTGGCGTCGTCAGGAGGTGAGTGGAATTTTGCTGTTATCATGTTTTGGTGTCGAGTGCTGGCTATAGGGCATGGGGGAGGCTAAGATTAGGCAAGGTTAAAGAGGGGAGGTCGGTGTTCCTTGCAGTAGCGATAGCCAAGGGTACAGTGGTCGTGGTAGTAGCAGCAGCATGGAGAACAAGGAAGCATGGCTCGTGGTTTTCAACAGTGAAGGGGGATCGAAGTTTTTATAAATAACAACAGTTTAAATGGCGCGAGTTGGGAAAGGCAGTAGCATGCGTGCGTACGTGGTATTAGTCTTCAGCATGGGGGAGGAGATGCATATTGGGAAGAAGAGAAGAAAGACGTGGGGGAATAAAAGAAAACGGGGAAGGTGCGTGCATAGCAGAAGTTTAGGGAAGGAAATGCTGCTTTTTAGAGAGAAATGGGCTGACAGGCTTTGAGCCCATTGATAAAAAAGGACAAAAAGAAATAAATGGGTTCAGGAGAAAAAAAGAAATGGAAACGAGCTGCAGAATTGTGGAACGAATGTTTAGCAGGAGTGGGGAAGTAAGTATTTGGGAAACAAAAATTAATATATGTGTGAATGGGCCAAGCTGTACTTTTTGGCCTTTGGATATACATATATATAAAAGAATGATGGAGCAGGTCTTGAACTATGGAAGGAAGGAAGTTGGGCTCACTTGGGTAATGCAGAAGCAACGGAAGGCAATAGTAAAAGAAAATAACTATGGGCTAAAGGGGAAGAATTCACAGTGAAGAATGGAAACTTGTCTATGCGTTGATTTAACAAAGTAATCTTCATAACCATTTCGGCAGGTAAGAAGTAACCACTTCGTTGATCTGAATAAATAATTTATTTAAATTGATGAGTGATTAACGCAGGTTAATATTTAATTAAGGAGTATATTAGTTAAAATGAATCTTGAACTTATAATCTTTGTAACTTGTTTATACGTTGTTAGATTTGAACAAAACAGAAGCGTTCGGGAACCTATCGATGAGTGTGTCCTCAAGGAGCAGATTTGGTCAGCATTGGATGCAATGGAAATTTTTAATTAAATTAAATGGCTGTTTAATTTAATTAAAACAAGTTGTTTCAACGACCGAATGGAAACCCTAGGTGAGTTATACTCACTCAGTTCTCCCACTTATAATTATTATAAGTCGGGTTTAATGTTTGTTTGCTAATTGTTGGTTGATTTGATGATTGTTTAAATGTTTGTTAAATATTTTATATCTATTATTTAAATTAAACATTTGTTTAATTTAAATGAAATGACATCGTTATTTTTAACGATTATTTCCAATTGAGGTAACTTACCTTGTTGGTTACGTTTATAATAATATAAACGTATAAAACGTAATTGGATGCTTGAATTGTTATTATTAGTCGACCATTATCAATCGAAGTGATTACTTATTAAATTTATTGTTTTATTTGAGGTAACTTATTTGGATGTAGGGAAAACAGGTTGGAGTGATCCAATTGTATTCCTCAAATTATTGTTTATTTTCATATTATCATTATATGAACTGTTTAACGAATATGATTGGATTATTGATTTGGTTACCGATTGTTAAATCCAAATTCAACTTTGTTTTTATATTAACCAATAGGTAGTATTGGTTGAAGAATTAATAACAGATGGCCAAATATACACTGTTATATAAAGACTGATTTACCGTTAGGTAAATCGACAGAAATGAAATTTTAAAATTTATTTTTTTAACTGAAGATTGATTTTAAAAATCTATTATTTTAAATGGAAGTTTATAAAAGGAATTAAATTATTATTATTTATTTACTTAAGCGCATAAGTGATTATTAAATGATTTTATAAAGTTGATCCTGATATTAATAAGATTATAAGCAAGTAAGCAAGATATAATGTGACAATTAATAACTGAGATAAATTGTTTTTAAGAAACAATTAAAATAGAAATGTATTGGGATTGATTATTATTAATTTAATAATAATCAAAGTAAATGGAATTATTTTAATTAATTACATCATTAAAATGGAAAGCGCTAAGTGGAATTGATTTAAATGAATCATGGTTAGAGGCTACGTTAACTGAGATTGTTTTATTAAATTAGTTTATTAATTTAATGGAGTAGTTGATTGTGATGTAACCTAGTTTTATTTTACTAAGCGTCAAAACTTGATTATTAGTTTTTTAATAATAACCAAAGTGGTAATCTGGGAATGTAAAATTAGTAATGGAAGTTTGTGAAGTTTTAAAAGCCATGTTTATGGTTAATGAATATTTAAGCGATTTAAGGTTTATAATAATATAAGTTATGTTTAAATCGAAGTTTTAATTTAATACTTATTGAATTATATTTAATTGGACTCTATGAAATCCAAGTTAGACGAGTAAGTTATAAAGATGCGATTTAAATTCGCTACTATATTAAATAAGAGATGAAGTTTCATCGAGATATAACTAAAATGGGATTTATTTTGATATTGGGAATGAATATCGGTTTTGGAATTACGACTGATACCTATCTTAAGATAAGAACGTTGTTGATCAAGGTCTGAGAGGTAATTAAAATACCCCAACTTGAATGACTTCAAGCTTATCGGAGGATGATATTAGTTGTAATGGCAGAGATGTTAGAAGTAATTAATTTGAGAAATAATAATGTAAAGTATTTGAAGAACTTGGGTATATATATAATGGGATTCCGAAATTAATGGAAATAAAAATGGCTTGAGAATATGAATTCATATATTCATAGTAAAGAAAAAAATAAAATGATATTTTCGGAAATGTAACGATATCTTCAAGGTAAAGAGATGAGATTTAGAATGAGTTTATTCTAAAAAGGAATTTGACGATTATGGTGTTCAAATAACGAAAACAAAAAGGAGATTTCGTAATGATTGTTTTATGAAAAATAAATTGAATCGATTTACAAATCATAGATAATAAGTAGCAAATGATTAAATGATATCTAACGAAAGAATTGAATATGAATTAAGATATTTTTCTAAGTATATAAATAAAATGATTTGAAAATATTAATATATTAAAACTGATATATTATTTTTAATGGCCAAGTGACGCTATATAATGAACTAATGGATTTATTTATTTTTATGATTGTTTATTTTGATAGTTAAAGAACCGACTATCAAAATCATACCTAACGCAATGTTGGTACAGAAAGACGGGGATCGAATTTATATTCGAAAATCATTCTAAACCAATGAATATGCAAACGAAGAAGATATCTAATGTTGATCGAGATGGAGCAATTAGGGACCGTAAATCTTCATGAGCAGGGGAGCTATTGTTAAACTTCTCTGGCTAATCCGTACAGATATTTCGACAGTGATTCTATCGTGATTGAAATCTACGGATTGCAAGGGCTACTCGCTATTGATCTATAGGGTGATATCTAGTTTGTAGTAGGAGGGTACCTTCGGTTCATCCTGTTCTTGGATGACTTGTATGAACGAATGTCTTATAGAGTATTTCCAAAAAAAATCACGTATGTTGATTTTTACAAATGTATTTCTGTTAGTGGCGGAGAATGGCCCTTCTCTTAGCTTAACGACCAAAGTATTTTTATGGGACCAAAGTATTTTTGTGGACATCAATTAGTGAGTTACCGGGTCTAACAATGTGGCATTCAAAGTGATTGGTGGCCAGATATTCAAAAAGAGAATTACAAACTCAAGCCTCATCAACTGGGAACTGACAGAAATCGGGAAGGTAGCATGGCTAAGTGGGTTGCTCCCAATCAGGGTGTATATCACCTATCTAGAGAAAATTAATTTCCTTCTTTAATCTATTTCGATGCTGTCCCTTTTCTGAAAATGGAGGATCGCACCTAACTGTTGGTGATATATATTCAATACACTTAAGCGATATGAGTGGTCGGTCATGTGTGGCTGGGTTGCAAGATGTTCTTGTTGAACCCAATGTATTCCCCTTTAGATATACACTATCGGCAGGTGGTTCCATACCTTGTTGTAGTTAGAATCCAATCTCCAATAAACGCCATGGTTTTGATTGTATAATATATATGTGGAGCGTGAGATGCAAGCATTCTGCTAGGTTGTTATTCATTTGTATTAGACACTATTATAATATCAGAAGAGATATGATTTCAAAAAAAATTTGGGTTATCGTAAGGTAAAATTATTTTTGTTTATGTGTAGATCGGTCTTAGATTATCCTTTTCTTTTAGAACAGATTTGTTAACTTCAAAATCGAGTTGGGTGTTGTTTATAAACTTAGTGGGTTTCTCACTTTGGTTCACTAGACTGATCTGGCGTTTGATATGCTTAGGTTAGTCCGAGTTTTTTAGGTTCAGGTTATTGGATGTTGTAAAGAGACGAGCTGGAAGAGTTCAGACATATGATATTATATTGTGATTATTCTGTTGTGTGTTGTACATGAAGACAAGTTATTATAACTGTCCAGATGTATTGATGTACTCTGATGATTGCAAGTTCTTTTTTCAAATCTCTCAGTAAAGTTTATTTATATATTATATTTTGTTCCGATGCGATGTGAGACTCTGTGTTATATTGGTTCTTCTCATTCTTCTATTCTTAACTTTCTTTCTTTCTTATCTCACCCTCTAATTTCTTTCTTTTAGCTTTCTTGGTTTTTGATACTTGAGTTTGGACACGGGATGTGTTAGTGTTTGATTCGAGTGTCGAAATTTCCAGGATGCTGCAGAATGGAACTCTCATAAGACATGACCACACATAAACAAGGCACGTGTTTTTACCTTACGATAACCAAATCACTTTTATTACAAAATCCAATGTTATTATAATAATGTTTGTCAATCCTCAAATAAAATAGAAATATAACTGAAAAGCTTGCGTTTCACTTTTCAATATAGTTGGTTAATATCTAAAACCATAAGGCTTGTATTGGAGTTTGTATTTCCATACATGACTAGGTATGGGACCACCTTCCGATCAATGTCCTCTAGTGATAAAACAATTGGGTTCAACAAGATCATCTTGTAACCTGGCTATCCAGAACCGACCACTCATTCTTCTTGAGTGTACCGAATATATCATCACCATGGTTGGGATCAGCAACCATACAATTCTGAAGCATACAAAAAGGGATAACTGATTTTTCTAGATCAGGTGATCACATACCCTAACATGTATGACCCACATAGCTCTTCTTCATGTCTGATTTCAGTTATTTCCCAGTTGAAGATGCTTAAGCCTACGATTACCTTTTAGGAAACATCACATTCAACTTTGAGGCCACATTGTCAGGTCTGTCAAATCACTAATTAATTGTACAAAGATTCTCTGGGTGTTAAGCTAAAAGAAGTTGCCTTCTCCGCCACCATACTCAGTATATTTGTAAAAACCAACTTACATTATTCTAGGAAATACTTTGTTAGATATCCGTCTATACAAGTTCATTTTGGGACTAAATGAAACCGAAGATACCCCAGAACGTAGGGATTACTGCTACAAGTTTGATCCTGGTAGTTAACCAAAGACATCAACGAGCGCCCTTTTCGCTACAAAGGTTTCACCTTCAAATCATCTCATAAGCACCCCTGCAAATTAGTGTGACGACAAGGAATTTCGCTCGGTCCGAACCGGTCGCTAAACCGACCCAGACCGTTCGAAACGCCCTATCGTTTGAGAACATGACAAATCAGAACGCAGACAAAAGAACATTTCATTGCATTTCACAACATTGCATCAGATTACAAGAATATACAGAGTATAAATGAATATTACACAGAAATATTAGAGATTTAAATTACATAGCAGCGGAAAATAATACAATACACAACTAGAAGAGATATACAGATACAAAGCTTTCCGGATACCGTTCCAGCTGTAAACCAGGATCCTGTGAATATAAATCTGCAAAACCAAAACTACTAGCTGCCCGTGTCAAAATAGGGGCACCCAGAGTTTAGGTTAAAACAATAAACTCCAGGTCAGTCATGTGACTGGTGTGAGAACTAAAACAGTTAATCTTTATTTTTAAAGTTAGGTAAATCAAGGGACCACGCCGTAAAACACGGAACGGGTTTCCTCCCAAGAACACCAGTGCATAAAACAACAGCGCCATGCTAAATAAAGAAAAATGAAGCTATTATAAGACCCAGGTCCCATCACACAATGCAACGCAGCCGAGGATAGGGTTTTCCCTTATAATAGCCAAACATGCTTCGTACGTTTAAAACAAATCATTTGATACTACTATAAGTGTATAGTGTATAAAACAACTTCAAATCATAAGTATCAATCATAGGCGGCATGAATGCCCCATAACACTATGTCGCCATATATAAGTTTACAATCAAAACCGCAAGACATCGTATTGGAAGTTGGGTTATCATTTATGGTATGAACCCAGGCTAGGGGCAAGATCCTCTACCGATTTGTGACTCTCTAGCCCGAGCCACAGGGTCAGAGCGCATCGACCCTTTAGATCGTCAGGGCCGGTCCACCTATGTGGATTATTATGCCTGAACACTACGTTTCCCCGCCCTTTGGGGCGTAAGCCTGGCCCGTCAGCCGACTAGAAGCATCAGCCGAAACCGATATCACGAGGCGCCTCGCTTTTCAGCAAGTAATAATAAGTAACATCCACATGAGTCAGACTCGTCAGCCAGTTCAAGCACTGACGCCACTCCTAACTAGAAAGAAACGCATGTCCTCCCTGAGGTCCGTCTCCCGTTTTTGATTCATACCGGGTGTGATACTCGCGAATCAACGTTACACAAAGCTACGCCACAAAGGCCGTGCTTCGATCATCAACCACAAGACTTTGCTTTTCAACAGAAGCCTTGATCATTTGCATCTTAGCATGCCACACAGGCAATTCACTCCATGCGATTGATATCCATCAATATATAACCCCTGAGCTCGTACGTCTCAGAGAAGGGCGTTAAGCAAGAGAATAAATTCTCCGCCGCCAAACAGATATATATATTTAATAGAGATCAATCACACGGACTAAAATCCAATGTCAGACACACAGTCCATTTACATGTCCGTTCTGGGTCTGAACGAAACCGGAGGCACCTAGTACCTCACATATCCATCGATCTCCAAGTACGTCTGGACGATCACTAACTGTTTCCATCTTCTTGGGTGTACAGCCCAATCAAGATCATCAATAATTACCCAAACGACGTGAAGACCTCCGGTCTTCGACCATCGTCTTCATCTTCGACTTATCGTCGTATCAGTTATTCAGAATGGGATAAACCCGGTCTTTCCGAATAACTTGCGTATATTTTAAATAAGTGTTACACAAATACAACATACGCCTCATTCCAATTCATTAGTCACTAACCGTAAATTAATCAAGAGAATAATTCCCCAAATATTAACCCCGAAGGCCGAAACCAACATCAGATCAATATCCAGAAAACCATTCTGCTTGGCTAACCGACAGTTAGTTTCTAAATTTCACGTTCATAGGGAAAGGTTCCCATTAATTTTATCCAAGATAAATTTCTTGAATTTATTCTTTAATCTATTTTTTTGAATATCAATTCAAACTAGTCGGGATTAACGAAACTTGCCGAAGTAATCATTTGTTTTAATTTCCCAATCCCAACCTATTTATCCCATGAAGTAAAACTGGTAATACTTCCTATCTAACACCACAGTGTTATCGGCAAATTCAATTACCATTTCACGTTCAAATCTAATTAAAGATTTAACTATCGCCTGGAGCAAAACTGGTGATACTCCATTTCGATTATTTCAATCTAATTAAAGATTCATTAAAACCCCACTTAGTTTTAATCTGTGACTGGGTTAAAGAATCAGCGTCATTTAAAACACGGTTCACGATAAACCCAAAATCACATCACATTTCAATCAGTCCCTAATTGTAAATTAGCAAGTGAGCAATTCCCTAAGTATTAATCCCGAAGGCCGAAACCAATATCAGATCAATACCTCGGAAACTATTCAACTTAACTAATCTCCAGTTAGTTTCTGATTTTCTTAACTCCTTTAGGTCTAAGAACTGTATTATTGAAGATACCGTTCACGACAACCCAAAATCACATTTCATTAATGATCGGGTTAAAGAACGAGTGTTATTTAAAACATTGTCCACGATAAACCCAAAAATCAATATCAATTCAATTCCAATTAAACATTATTTAATTGGTACACTTCATTAAATCTAAATAAAAAGATTTAATCTTGTCTCAACTGGGTTCAAGAACAGTGTTAATGAAGACACCATTCACGACAAACCCAAATCACATTTGATATTCAATACAAGGCTCTGAATAGAAAATATATCGGCTTATATTCAATATCAAATTCTACGATTAAAAAATGTCGTATTGGAAATAACGATATAAATATATATCTTTCAAATTTCCATAACAACATCCGTATAATCACGAATTCCAACATCGAAATGTTCCGAAGACAATTTCGATTCAAATCCACTCCAATGCAATCATTGGAAATTCTGGTTATTTTTAAAACCCTTTTTAAATTCAATTTATTTATTTAAAAATAAATAGAATTATATTTCTAGTTCAAAACTAGTTCATTTCGATAAAAATCTATTTTTATCTTTTCAAATATGGAGTTTTTCATCCCAAATCTTTCTAAATCATTTCTTATGATTTTACAAAAATTATTACTATTTTTAATAATTTTATCCAGGCCTGTACAGTCGATTTCCATCAACGGCCATCGAACTGCACTTACAGCGACCTTTTTCCAATTTGATTTGGACATAATTCCAAATCCAACCGTTAGATTTCAAATTTCTAATATTCGTTAGAAAGCTCTTTTCGATACGAACCCAACGGTTCCGGTTTCAGGAGAATCCAACGGTCGGATCTCCCGTAATGTTCGTTTGAAATAAATGGTCGAAATTCACGAACTGCCGCGGCGCGGCGCGTTCTATTCAGGCCATTATATTATATATATAATATATATTTTGTCGATTTCTATTTAAAACGAATTATATAAATAGTTTTGAATTCGTTTCAAAAACATTTTCAACTTCCATTTCAATTCAAATCAAAATTGAATTCTTCTTTATAAATTCGTTTTAAAATTCATTTCTATTCAATTCAAATTTCAATTCAATTTGAATTCATTTAAAATTCGCTTTCAATTCAATTTGAATTCGTTTTCAATTCATTTCGAAATCGTTTTCAATTCATTTCATTTCGAAATCGTTTTCAATTCAATTCATTTCGAAATCGTTTTCAATTCAATTCATTTCGAAATCGTTATAAAATCGATATAAATATCGTTCACGTCAAAATGGCGTTAATCTAATCAACACGGCTTCATATAATTCCTATTTTCAAATATTCTATTTCAAATATTTCTTTTTCAAAATAGTTGTTATTATCAAAATATTTCGTTCAACACATGACCAATCTCAATGAATGAGTACTGTCAACACATGAACCTTTATTTTATATTGATAAAGATGTAAATTTTATTACTATAAAATATTTCGTTCAACACATTACCAATCTCAATGGATGAGTACTGTCAACACATGAACCTTTATTTTATATTATTCTTTATTTTTCAAATTGGAATGAGGCCCAATCAATTACCATATAAAGTTAATTATATGGGTTTTCATACAACACATGTATATAATAGCATGGAAAAATAATCAACCATCAACCAAAGTGCACTACACTGTATAAGCATCAAATATAGATATCTAACGCTTAAAACAGCCTGTCAATCAACCGATCGACATATTTAATAAATCACGATGAGTGAACTTCAAATTTCATCCCAACACCCATGTGGGGTTTCAAACAATCAAACACATATTTTATTTGTGCTGTTGGGCGATGTGTAAAATTTATCGTCCCAATCAATGTCCTTCAAAATAGGTGTACATAAACAAACCGTCCGGTTTGTAAATGAATATTTTATTTTATTCACTTTCACTATATTCATATTCACGTTAAAAATTATATTTTTAACGATAAAACATTTTATTCCAACATATGAATTTCTATTATTCATTTACACAATAAAATGATATTTTTATTTTCTAACATATTTTAGAAAATTTCGGCGGCATAACGGCACGATACTAGAAACGGGACGAGGCCTAGCCTTATCCCTGGTCTAGTGAAGGCCCACGTCATTCACACATCAATCAAAATCACCAAACAACCAAATTCAAATCAAATCATCTAACTAATTTATGCAACCAAACAAACAAGTCCATGGTCTGTGGACGATTGTGTCGGGTGCTACTAAGCACCGTCTGCATCCTAGTATATATATATGACTAGAAAAAGAAATTGAAAGGTGAGAAATTCTCACCGAAAGCCATCCAATCATCTTGACTCTTCTTTTTATAGAAGCCTTCGTCTTTTTCGAATCTTCGTCAGCGTCGTCGCCCGTAGCCACTACATTTATAAAAATCGAATTTTTACTTCGCTATTCAATATATAAAAATCGAATTTTTACTTCGCTATTCAATATATAAAAATCGAATTTTTGCTTCGCTATTCAATATATAAAAATCGAATTTTTATTTCGAAGTTCAATATATAAAAATCATATTTTTATTTCGAAGTTCAATATATAAAAATCATATTTTTATTTCGAAGTTCAATATATAAAAATCATATTTTTATTTCGAAGTTCAATATATAAAAATCATATTTTTCTTTGTTATCAAAATCCAACTTTTCCTTATATAAAAATATAACCTTTTTCTATATAAAAGTATCGTCTTTCGTTATATAAAAATATCGTCTTTCCTTATTTATACAAAGCAAAAATCAGTTTTTATACAAAGCAAAAATCAGTTTTTATACAAAGCAAAAATCAGTTTTTATACAAAGCAAAAATCACTTTTTATTCAAAGCAAAAATCAGTTTTTATTCAAAGCAAAAATCAGTTTTTATTCAAAGCAAATATAAGTTTTTATTCAAAGCAAAAATCAGTTTTTATTCAAAGCAAAAATCCGTTTTTTATTTAAAGCAAAAATCAGTTTTTATTTAAAGCAAAAATCAGTTTTTATTTTAACATAAAACAAATGAAAATAATAAAAAAAAAAAAATGTACTATTCGAAGAAGAGGGGGGGTGGTCTGCGCGGATCGAGGAGTAGCTCGCGGTGGGTGGTTCTTGGCCTGAGGCAGCGGGCGTCTTCTTGGTGGTCGGGCGGCCTTCTCGCGGTGGTGGGTTTCGGGTTCAGGGGGTGCACGATCGGACGAGGAGGGTTCGTCGGGGTAGGAGGTTGGAGGAGGTAGGGGGGCTGCGGCAGGTGAAAGCGACGGGGGGGGGGTTGCGTCGTGATTTGTGGAGGAGAAGAGGAGGTCGTTACGAGGTAGGAGGTTGGCGGAGCAGAGGGAAGAAGGGCGGCGGTCCCCCCTGGTGGCGGCGCCGTCGACGAAGAAGAGGGGGGGGAGGCGATTTAGAGATCGGGTTTTTTTTTCTTTTCTTTTCTCTGAATCGAGAATTGGGGGGGCAGAAGATAAAGGAAAGGAGAGGAGAATATATTTTTTTATTTTTTTTTATTATTTAATTATTAAAAAGTTGACTTTTACATACGACCCCTAAACGAGGTCCACCGCCTGTCGTCCATAGCGTTTTACCCCCAGTCTGAACACAATGGGATATGTATCGCAAGCTGATTTGATCGTTTCGATTAGTTTCCGTCGAATTTACATTTAAATCACTATATTGAATTTTAAACGTACATTTCAAATTACCGGGGTCACATACTAACTCGGAAAATTCCAGAAAAATATTTTCTAGCTTCGTATTGACGATACGGTCCTAACAAAACTAGTTTCGTCGAATTCTGAAACCGTTAGAAAAATGGCCATTTTCCAGTCGATTAAAATCAACTGAAACTGGTCAAACACGTTTTCCTTTGCCACGCTCACATATTGATTCGAAAATTTATGAAATTTGGAACCTAGCAATAATTTAACACTGCGGATCCAACAAAACTGGTTTCGTCGAAATCCGAGGTCGTTTGCAAAATTTCCATTTTTAAGGGCCTGAATTCTATAGCGACTATTCAGAATTTTCAACTGGACATATCTTTTGATTCCCGCTATGAAATTTTGATTTGTCGGATTCGTTGGAAAGATATTATCAATTAGATCCTAATGTTTTTGTTTTCACTAAAATCCGGATTGTTTTGCACCCGGTACATTCAAATGAAATTTGAAATCGAATTATCGAACTACCGCGCCATTTTCAATTCTATTAATAATTATATATAATTATTTATATTCTAACGACGACGCGTATAAAGATATACGTTCGAATTATATTAAAAATAAATTTCTAGTCGATATTATTTAAAATAATTCATTTTAAATAATCAAAATTCGCTAAAATGGCCAAAATAAAAATTTTAAACTGGCCCAGATTTTCGGGTTGTTACAATTTGTTTTCGAATGCAAAGCCGATCCAAAGTGGTTTTACGTCTTGTTCCCTTCCCGTTCTCCTCGAACTAACAAGTCAAAAGTCAAAAGGGAATATTTATTGATAGTCGGTTCTTTAACTATCAACTCTAATAGTATGGGTAAGTACCTTAGCAGCAAAGACCCTTTTTATATAAAAACCATTCATTAAAAATTATCTCATCGATTCTTAAAAATTGATTCCATATTCTTATCTCAACTAGAAAATTATATCACAAAGCTTTCTTGTTTTCGTCATTTTGAAAACAATAACCATACTCTTATCTCTTCAGAATAACCGTATTCACAAAAACCCTTATATTTTCTTTATTTCGAAAATATCGCAAGATATACGTAGCCAATTGATATAATCTAATCACCAAATCTTATATGGGCTAAAACAATGTGAAGCAACTGTTTTTTTCATTATATAAACCTAAACGACTTTTACTTAACTTCAAAATTTTGCAAAATTAAAGTTAATGATAACGCTTATGGAAACAATAATTAACTAAATTTCCAATATCCACTTCCGTTTCAAATTAGGATAACATCTTGTTTACATTACCCCAAAAACCATAGCTATTCACTTATTTCTTGAAATAAGTGTATTCATAAAATAATACTATTTTTATTTATTATAGAAGTAGTGTTATGTACTTAACCAAACGGTACAAGTATAGTCACACTTCACACCTGGGCCAAACAATGTCAAGTGATACATTATTTATTGTAAAACCCAACAGTTTATTAAATTTCTAAACTTTGCAAGATAAAATTGCAATATTTCTTATGGAAATAATTATTTATTCCCAACATCATTACCATTTCAAACTAAAACCATCTCTTGGATAATAACGAAGTCGTTCAAGTTGGAGTATTTTATTCACCTCTCATACCTTGACTCGACAACATTCTTATCTTAAGGCAGATAACATTTTGTAACTCAAAAAATGATATTAATTATAATATCACATCAATCTCATTTGCTATTCCATTTTAAATATGGTTAAAAACCATTCCTTGCATTTTGAAAATCTACTTCCAATTATAATTACCTTTACTTAATTCGTTTATTAAGTAAATCCTTAACAAACATAAACCTTTTAACTTTAAACCTATTTGTATGATTCATTTAAACTCGGATTTACTATAAAAATCCATTACCAAATCCCTTTACATAAATCCATTAGCATCTTTCCCTTTCATTTTTGAAATCTTCTTTCAATTGCAATCATTTATACTTAATCCAGTTGTAACACCCCGAATTTTAATGACACTAAAAGAGGATAAATTAAATAATAATTAATTTAATATTCAGAATTAGAGGAAATGGACTGCACCATATGCGTCCGTCTAGAAATTCTGGTCAAGACAGACATTTGGTTTGCGTAAAATGGACATCGTATGAAGAAGTTATGAAGGTTTTAAGTTTGTATACACATAGAAAAACTAAATATATACGCATGAGTCATAGGTGAGTAAGAGATGAGTCAGAATTATATCCAAATGATTCATATTCGAAAAATTCCTCTAAGCAGCAAAATTCCCGCTCTAGGGGGTCGACCCCCCTAGAGGGGTGTCAACCCAAGGGTCGACTCCGTCTGCAGGGGTGGCGACACCCCTAGGGCTAAGGTGGCATAGTCGGTTTCTGAGGTTCTGAAGCTATATATATGTGTCATACCCTCCTATTTTCTGCATTTGAAATCATGGAGGCCATATGCTGCCGGAGTACGAACTGAGACAGATCCATTTTCTTCAAACATCAGTTTTGCAAATCGTATTCTAAGATTCAAGCATAGATTAAACACCAACTTCTTTTCTATCATCTTAGCTATCCAATCACGGTGAGTTGGTTATTTTTAGGTCTGAATAAATAAAAGTAAATTATGAAAGACTGTGATTTGGATATGTGTAAACCATGAATCTACGCTGTTATCATATCTTATGCTATGTCATAATAGATTTATTAATTTAGATCCCATTTCATATGTGATTATTCTGCTATGTCATGATAGATCTATATCTTTAGATCCAATTCATATGTGATTATTCCGCTATGTCATGATAGATCTATTTCTCTAGATCCAAATCAATTGTGATTATTCTACTATGTTATTATTGTGGATCTTGATTTGTAACTATATTCTGGTAAATGTAAATCTGTTAATTTGGACAATTACAACATTAGTTAAATCTAGTTCTTTATCTAAATCACCATTCACTTGTCATATTTTGATCAGTTTAGATGTGTTGTAAACTTGATATGTGAATCCATCTTTAGATCTAAACATGTTACTATGTCACCCTAATTATTCTATATCCAATTAGTTGGACATCTAGATCTCATTTTTCTTGCTTTGACATCGTAGTGATCGCCACAAGTCATCAATTTTATATCCACCTTGTTATGATGTCAATTACATGTCCAATCACCTTGTTATCATGCTAGTTTATGCCAAGATATGTTGAAACTATCACCTTTGTCATATTCCCTTTTCATTGTTATGGCTAGGCTACTTTATAGCCTAGATGCTGCCAAAATAGGTGTGAATACATTAGTTAGGAAATAGGGAAGAGGGACTTATAATTGGCACAATTTATGTAATATGAGTTGATATACAATTCAAATGGGGAAATATAGAAATAATCACCTGTAATGACATAGGAAGATTTGGATAAAAATGGAATGTCTAGTAATTACAATTAGGAATTGTAACTACGCTTATGACACGAGGTTAGGTTGCATTAGTGGTGGAAGTCTGCCCGGACCCGACCGGCATATCCAACAACCACTAATGTTGAACCTAATGTGAGAGGTCTAAGTGTCCAAATACGAATCGGGCTAAGACACGAGGTTAGACCGAACTGTTGAATAAGACTGTCCGGATCCGACCGGCATATCCAGCATCCACAAATTGTTGGCCTAATGTAGAAGGTCTAGACCATTATAAACATAAATGGACATGGTGGTGAATTGGAGTAAATAAGGAATGATAGTAACTTATTATGATTAATTACTTAATGTAAACGTTGTATATAATAGGCAGGCTTGTCTTAGGGACAAGTGTAAATTATAGCATAAGTTATAATAAAAGGAAAGAAAGCTTATTAGTAAACCTTAGTTAAGAAAACTAAGTTAATAAGTAAACCACGTCAATTTGTTGTGATATGTCAATCAGGAAACTGGTGGGTTGAGAAGAAGTATACTTAATTAAATATTAAGTAAAACATGTTATTGTAACTATGGAAACAGACAATACAAATAGATATTGTAAGATTACTTCCGTTAATTACAATTCAGGGATGAAAGATTGTAAGATTACTTCTATTAATTACAATCTAAAGAATGACATTTAATGGGGCTTATTAATGAACTCAATGGGATAAGTTATGTTTATATGAAATTAACAAGCAAGTGAAACTTTGGCAAGTAAAAAGCAGTCAATGTGAATGGGGATAACCTGCTAGTCTGTGATACTTAACCTAGTCGAATCCATAGGGATCGTGTGAGCATAAACATGAATTGGGATTAAGTAAACTTGGTTGGATCAGTGGGAGGGTTAAGTAAAACTTGGGTTGATGGGTAATATTAGTATATATAGGCCTACAAACTTAATCGTTAACTAAACATGCTTGGATCAGTGGGAGGGTTAAGTAAATCTTGGGTAGTGGGTAATATTAGTATATATAGGCCCACAAACTTAACCCGATAAGGTTATGTAATTAAAGACACCTAGTGGTATACATAACCGGTGGAAATAATAAAGTTATGCAATTAAAGACACCTTTTGGTTAAGCATAACTTGTAGAAATGGTAGGGTTATGTATTAAACACCTACAGGTAAGCATAACCGGTAGGGAGATTGGGGGTTATGTATTAAAGACACCTATAGGTAAGCATAACCGGTAGAAAGATAGGGGTTATATAATTAAAGACACCTTTTAGGGTAAATATAACCTGTGGAAAACTTAGTGTGGGATACAAGACCAAGAGAATAGCTTGTACCATATTATGTGGGACCCATTACAGTCAGTAACCCGGAGTAGGTATCAAATAAAGAACTCCATACTAGGCGGAGAAGGGGCACGCTTACTGAGTGATTGTAAGAGATCCAAACGTGGAGGACGGTGTGGGCGGCGCAAACCGACCGGGGACATGTGCGTGCATGAGCCGGGAAGAGGAGGCTAAGACGACCGTGACACCTGTAGATATGGTTGTGCACATTATTAACTAGGGGTTGTCACTTTAGGAAGTGATACCTCCTACTGTGGCGCCAACACAAGGTATCTACGCGGATAGGGAGCCGATCAATTAGTGTAGTTAGGGTACATATAGACTCTAGTAAGTTTAGAACTCCATTATTGGGGCTGTCTGTGGATTGTATGGGGTTAAAACCTCTCACCAGAAGTACGCCTAAGTCTACCATCTTGTACGTATAAGGGATCATCTCATTCTGGCTATACTAGTAATGTGCAGAGAAACCTTTAGAGAATCTTTAGAGGAATCTATAGAAAAGCTTATCAGTCTATCATGTTTCCCTTGTCATACATGTCTCTTATCGTTCTTATCTCTCTTATCCACTTTATATGCCTATCTTATTACTCTTATTTATTCAATGGTTAAAAATAATTAGACTCTGACCCTTTTTGTTTCCTCTTCTTTCTTCCGTTCCCCCCTAAGGTTCTCAAGGGAGGGAGTTCTCAGGCTTAGTCGGGATTCTGCTATCATCTTGCTTGGAGCTTCTAGATATATTGCTTAAGCTTCTATCTTTGCTACTATGGCTTATGATATGGGGATTATGTTTTTTTATTATTGTAATCTGATATTTAAAGTACAAGACAGAAGTTTCAAATGATGTACTTAGTTTATGTATTTTCAGACATACGGTGTAACCATGCTTTATGATTAATAAAGTTTTTAATTCTGCTGCTATTTTATATATGTCTTATAATATTCTACGTCTATTTACCTATAACGCTTCACGAAACTTAATGCATTCCCTTTGTGAGTGAAATTAACGGACGTGGGGTGTCACACTTGTTATCAGAGCTGAAGGTTACCAGATTGGATAAAAGTTTTTGAAAACTATTTTCAAAAAGTTTTAAAAGAAAGCATTTTCAAAAAGGAAAGTCTGTTTTGAAAAACATATTCCCCAAAGCCATATGAAATATCTCTCGATTCTCCACTTGATTCCTTTTTCCTTTTTCTAGGGAACCAATTCTTCCCAAAGGTTTTCCTCATTGCGACATGGTTCCGTAGGCGAGTTAAGACTATGACACATGTCGAAGGGCAATGAAGTGCCTAACCTCCATCTGTAGCTGCAATAGTATCACCTACGGCTAATTTTCTCGAGCTTCGCAGGGATTTCAGTGCGATGGAGGCAACTTTCGAGAGATTTGTAGCTTGTTACACAAATAAAGGTGAAAAGGAAGAGGTTATGGTTGAGGAAACGCAAAATAAAAAGGTATGGCCCAAGAAAGGATGGCAACAACAACAGAAGAAGGGCGGAAATAATGACAAGGCTAAGGGTAATAGGAAGTGCCATAGTTGCGGGAAAGACGGTCACTTGGCCCAGGACTGCAGGAAAAGGAAAAATGCTTGCTTCGTTTGTGGAGGGGTTGGACACTATTCTAGGTAGTGCCCAAGGAAGCAAGGACAAGGTCGGAGGATAGGAACCTCTAGAGGGCAAGCAAATGCTCTCATGGCTAGTGCACCAGATAGATGTAGGTTCCATGGAAGGTTTGATTTCTCTTTCCAGTCACCCTATTAAAACTCTTTTTGATTCTGGCACTTTGCATTCATTTATATCTAGTTCTGTAGTTGAATCTCAACACTTAAATACTAGTATGGTAGTGGATCCCATTGTTGTCTCCAACCCTAGTGGTGGTTCGGCTCATTTATCTATGATTTGCCGGGGTTTGAGAATATCTGTGTTAGGCGTCGAGTTGAGTTCGATGCATATCTTGTTTCATGGGCTATGGTTTGATTCTAGGGATGGATCGGCTTACCACATATGGTGCCATTCGGGATCGTGAAAGGAGGGTCGTTAAGTTTCTAGCTTGCCCAGGGAGGACCTTCGAGATTTCTTGTGACCCAAGAGGTCTGTTAGGTTGAGCTTCCTAGAGTCACTTGACGCATCTATCGATGATCAAAAATTTGTTCCAGTAGTCCAAGATTATTCTGATGTTTTTGATGAGGTACGAGGATTACCTCCGAGGTGCGAGATCGATTTTCGTATATATCTGGTGGAAATGCAAAGCTAGTTGCATTACCAGTGCGTTGTACGGCTCTAAGAGAAAGTAGGTGAACTACTTGAGAAAGGGTTTTCCTTTGGGATGGGATAAAAAAGAAAATGTAGCAAAGTTTGTTTCTCAATCTCTGATTTGCCAGCAAGTCAAAGCTGAGCGAAGGAAACCCAGTGGTTTACATCATCCTTTAGAGGTCCCGCAGTGGAAATGGGAAAGCATCTCCATAGATTTTGCAGATGGTTTGCCTAGATTAACGAAGGGCAACACCAGCGTTTGGGTGGTAGTAGATAGACTTACTAAGCGCACCCATCTCGTTCTCGTTAAGAGCAAGAGGATGGCAGCATGGTTGGAAACAGTTTATGAGATAGTCCGTCTTCATGGAGTACCTTTCAGTATTTTTAGTGATCGTGATCGCATTTTCACTGGTAAATTATGGAGGAACTTGCAAGAAGCATTAGATACACAGTAATGTTTGAGCACTGCTTATTGTCCTTAGACCGATGGATAGGCAGAGAGGGTGAACAAAATTCTTGAGGATCTTTTAAGGTTGTGTATCCTAGACTTTGGAGGGACTTGGTAAGAGAATCTTCCTTTAGTAGAGGTTTCCCACAACAACAGTCATCAAGCAGGCATTGTCATGGAACCCTTCGAAGCATTATATGGACGACCTTGTAGATCACCAAGTGGGTGGTGGCGATTTATAGAATGACTTTTACATGGATCAGAGGTTAAGAAGTTACGCAAACGAGAAGTCAAGTTGATAAAGGTTCAATGGGGAGATAGCCCAGAGGATGCGACTTAGAAGACCGAAGACAAGATTCGTGCTTCTTACCCTTTCTTTTCGAGGGTATGTTCTTAACTCCTTTTGCCGAAACTTCATCGTGCTTGTTACTATCATCTGAGCGTATCTTATCCATAGTATTTTCGATCTTTAAATAGGTATCCTATGGGTGTAAACATGTGTTTGAAACATGTTATGTTTGATAGATGCAAGTGGATGCAAATGTTTGCTAGTGGTTGCATGTGGACGCATATACACACACATTAGGCACTAAGATCGGCTCAATCACTTTCATACTGCATATGGATGTGTGTGCATTTTCTTTTCTTTTATGAATGGAAATGGATGAACTAGCATATGGATGTTGCATTTGGATGGATAGGAGTTCCCACATATAGAACTAATATGATACAATAGGTTTATTTGCAAACATATTGGATTCATGGCACTAACATACATTGCATTAAGGAGGTCAACTGAATCAGTAGATCGCCTAACGCATTAGTGTTGGGGCACATACACACACCTTTGCATATATTCATATAAGTATTAGAAATTTTTAAGGAAAATGGATGCTAGTAATTGGTGGATGAGTAGATGGATGATGAATGGTAGGATATGCATTCTTTTCAACTTAGAGATTTCGGGGACGAAATCCTTTGGGTAGGGGAGAATGTAACACCCCGAATTTTAACGACACTAAAAGAGAATAAATTAAATAATAATTAAGTTAATATTCAGAATTAGAGGAAATAGACTACACCATTGTCTCCGTCTCGAAATTCTGGTCAAGATAGACATTTTTTTGTGTAAAACGGACACCGTATGAAGAAGTTATGAAAGTTTTAAGTTTGTATACGTACAGAAAAATTATATATATATATGCATGAGTCAGAGGTGAGTCAGAGATGAGTCAGAATTCTATCCAGAAGATTCAAATTCGAAAAATTCCTCTGAGCGGCAAAATTCTCGCTCTACGGGGTCGACACCCCTAGAGGAGTGTCGACCCGCACACAGGGGTTTCGACACCTCTAGGGCTGAGGTGGCATAGCCGGTTTCTGAGGTTCTGAAGCTATATATACGTGTCCTATCCTCCTATTTTCTGCATTAGAAATCATGGAGGCCATATGCCGCACGAGTGCGAACTAAGATGGAACCGTTTTCTTCAAACATCAGTTTTGCAAATCAAATTCTGAGATTCACGCATAGATTCAACACCAACTTCTTTTCTATCATCTTAGCAATCTAATCACGGTGAGTTGGTTATTTTTAGGTTTAAATAAATAAAAGTAAATTATGAAAGACTGTGATTTGGATATGTGTAAATCATGAATCTATGATATTATCATATCTTATGCTATGTCATAATAGATCTATTTCTTTAGATCCCATTTCATATGTGATTATTCTGCTATGTCATGATAGATCTATTTCTTTAGATTCAATTCATATGTCATTATTCTGCTATGTCATGATAGATCTATTTCTGTAGATCCAAATCAATTGTGATTATTCTACTATGTTATTATTGTGAATCTTGATTTGTAACTATATTGTGGTAAATGTAAATCTGTTAATTTGGACAGTTATAACATTAGTTAGATCTAATTCTTTATGTAAATCACCTTTCACTTGTCATATTGTGATCAGTTTAGATGTGTTGTAAACTTGACATGTGAATCCATTTTTAGATCTAAACATGTTACTATGTCACCCTAATTATGCTAGATCCAACTAGTTGGATATCTCGATCTCATTTTGCTTGCTTTGACATCGTAGTGATTGCCACAGTCATCAGTTTTATGTCCACCTTGTTATGATGTTAATTACATGTCCAATCACCTTGTTATCATGCTAGTTTAGGCCAAGATATGTTGAAACTATCACCTTTGTCATATTCCCTTTTCATTGTTATGGCTCGCTACTTTATAGCCTAGATGCTGCCAAAATAGGTGCGAATACGTTAGTTAGGAAACGGGGAAGAGGGATTTATAATTGGCATAATTTATGTAATATGAATTGATATATAATTCAAATGGGGAAATATAAAAATAATCACCTGTAAAGACATAGGAAGATTTGGATAAAAATGGAATGCCTAGTAATTACAATTTGGAATTGTAATTACACTTATGACACGAGGTTAGGTTGCATTAGTGGTGGAAGTCTGCCCGGACCCGGCTGACATGTCCAGCAGCCACTAATGTTGAACCTAATGTGAGAGATCTAAGTGTGCAAATACGAATCGGGCTAAGACACGAGGTTAGACCCAACTATGGAATAAGACTGCCCGGACCCGACTGACATATCTAGCATCCACAAGTTGTAGGCCTAATGTGGGAGGTCTAGCCCATTATAACCATAAATGGACATGGTGTTGAATTGGAGTAAACAAGGAATGATGGTAACCTATTATGATTAATTACTTAATGTAGACGTTGTATATAATAGGTAGGCTTGTCTTAGGGACAAGTGGAAATTATAACATAAGTTATAATAAAAGGAAAGAAAGCTTATTAGTAAACCTTAGTTAATAAAACTAAGTTAATAAGTAAACAATGTCAAGTTGTAGTGATATGTTAAACATGAAACTAGTGGACTGATAAGAAGTATACTTAATTAAACATTAAGTAAAACATGTTATTGTAACTATGGAAACAGACAATACAAATAGGGATTGTAAGATTACTTCCGTTAATTACAATCCAGGGGTGAAAGATTGTAAGATTACTTCTGTTAATTGCAATCTAAAGAATGACATGTAATGGGGCTTACTAATGAACTTGATGGGTTAAGTTATGTTTATATGAAATTAATAAGAAAGTGAAACTTTGGCAAGTAAAAAGCAGTCATTGTGAATGGGGATAACCTGTTAGTCTGTGATACTTAACCTACTTGAATCCATAGAGATTGTACGAACATAAACATGAATAGGGGTTAAGTAAGCTTGGTTGGATCAGTGGGAGGGTTAAGTAAACCTTGAGTATGTGGGTAATATTAGTATATATAAGCCCACAAACTTTACCATTAATTAAACATGCTTGGATCAGTAAATCTTGGGTAGGTAGGTAATATTAGTATACAAAGTCCCACAAACTTAACCCGATAAGGTTATGTAATTAAAGACACCTAGTGGTATACATAACCGGTGGAAGTAATATTATGTAATTAAAGACACCTTTAGGGTAAGCCTAACTTGTAGAAATGATAGGGTTATGTATTAAAGACACCTATAGGTAAGCATAACCGGTAGGAAGATTGGGGGTTATGTATTAAAGACACCTATAGGTAAGCATAACCAGTAGAAAGATAGGGGTTATATAATTAAAGACACGTTTTAGGGTAAATATAACCTGTGGAAAACCTAGTGGGGGATACAATACAAAGGGAAGAGCTTGTATCATATTGTGTGCGACCCATTTCAGTCAGTAACCCAGAGTAGGTATCAAATAAAGAACTCCGTACTAGGCGGAGAAGGGGCACTCTTACCGATTGATTGTAAGAGATCCAAACGTGGAGGACGGTGTGGGCGGCGCAAACCGACCGGGGACATGTGCGTGCATGGGCCGGGCGGAGGGGGCTAAGACGACCGTGACACCTGTAAATATGGTTGTGCACATTATTAACGAGGGGTTGCCACTTTAGGAAGTGATACCTCCTACTGTGGGGCTAACACAAGGTATCTACGCGGATAGGGAGCCGATCGATTAGGGTAGTTAGGGTACATCTAGACTTTGGTAAGTTTATGAGTCCGTTATTGGGGTTGCCTATGGATTGTATGGGGTTAAAATCTCTCACCAGAAGTACGCCTAAGTCTACCATCTTGTATTTATAGGGGATCATCTCATTCTGGCTATACTAGTATTGTGCAGAGAAACCTTTAGAGAATCTTTAGAGGAATCTTTAGAAAAGCTTATCAGTCTATCATGTTTCCTTTGTCATACCTGTCTCTTATAGTGTTATTTCTCTTATCCACTTTATATGCCTGTCATGTTACTCTTATTTATTTACTGGTTAAAAATAACTAGACTCTGACCCTTTTTGTTTCCTCTTCTTTCTTCCGTTCCCCCCAGGTTCTCAAGGGAGGGAGTTCTCAGGCTTAGTCAGGATTCTGCTATCATCTTGCTTGGAGCTTCTAGATGTATTGCTTAAGCTTCTATCTTTGCTACTATGGCTTATGATTTGGGGATTATGCTTTCTTTATTATTGTACTCTGATATTTAAAGTACAAGACAGAAGTTTCAAATGATGTACCAAGTTTATGTATTTTCAGACATATGGTGTAATCGTGCTTTATTATTAATAAAAGTTTTTAATTTCGCTGCTATTTTATATCTGTCTTGTAATATTCTGCGTCTGTTTACGTAAACGCTTCACGAAACTTAATGCATTCCCTTTGTGAATGACATTAACGGACGTGGGGTATCAGATCAATTATTAAGTAAAAACTTATTTAAAATTATCGCATTAGATTTAAATCATTTTTATAAACCTTGTTTATATAACTTGGATTTTTATAAAATCCCTTCATAAACCCTTTACCATATTTAACTAAAATCATATCATAAACTTTATTACTTCCTTAACTGAATTCCAATTAAAAATGTATTCACTTTAATTATTATTAATTGGAAATAATAATTAACTTCATCAATAGTAGATAACTTCGTTATTAACTAAATAAATAGTTAATCTCTTTTAAAACCTTATTAGAATAATAATTAACTTCTGTAGCGACCCGAACTTCCCCGGTCTCCGAAGAGATGAGAAAGAACGAATTACTGTGAGAACAAGACAAAACAGAACGCAGACGGAAGAACATTTCATTGCTATTACAACAATTCCATCAGATACAAGAATATACAGAGTATAATTGAATAAATTACATTCGACAAATATCAGAGATTACAATAAATTACATAGCAGCGGATAATAATACAAAGCACAACTGAAGGTGATATACGGATACAGAGCTTTCCGGATATCATTCCAGCTGTAAACCAGGATCCTGTGAATATAAATATGCAAAACCAAAACTACTAGCTGCCCGTGCGGAAAATAGGGGCACCCAGAGTTTAGGTTAAAACAATAAACTCCAGGTCAGTCATGTGGCTGGTGTGAGAACTAAAACAGTTATTAAAACTTTATTTTAAAAGAGAGTAATTCAAGGGACCACGCCGTATAGCACGGAACGGGTTTCCTCCCAAGAATACCAGTGCATAGAATAAACGACACAATGCATTTTCGAAAAATGAAGCTATTAAAAGACCCAGGTCCCATCACACAATGCAACGCAAGCCGGAGGATAGGGTTTTCCCTTATAATAGCCAAACATGCTTGGTACGTTTAGAACAAATCATTTGATACTATAATAAGTGTATAGTGTCAAAACAATTTCAATCATAAATATAAATCATAGACGGCATAGTATCCCATGCTACTATGTCGCCATACTAGGCTCTACAAATAAAGCCGCAATACACGTATTGGAAATTGGATTTCCGTCATGAGTCGAGGCAAGGGGCAAGCTCCTCTCCGCGTTCGAGACACTCTAGCAAATGTCCCAGGGCTACGCACTCTGGGCAACCCCTGGATGCTTCAGGGCCGGTCCTCACTTACGTTAGAGGATTAGTTATGCCTGAACACACGTTTCCCGGTCCTTACAGACCTATAATCGAGGCGCCTCATCCAACAACCACAAAGGTGAAAAGTATATATATGTCAGGGCTGGTAAGTCACTGACACCACCAAAGCTAGAAAGAAACGTCGTGCTCTCCCTGCAGTTCGTATCCCCTTTTAACTCATCCCGAGGTGTGAGGCTCGCGAATTCACATTATACACAAAGCTGCCACATAGGTCGTGCTTTGATCATCAACCACAAGACTCTGATTTTCAACAAAAGCCTTGATCATTGCATCTTAGCGTGCCACACAGGCAATTCATGCCATGCGACTGATGTCCATCGATATACAACCTCTGAGCTCGTACGTCTCAAAGAAGGGCGTTAAGCAAGAGAATAAATTCTCCGCCGCCAAACAGATATATATTTAACAGAAATCAATCAACACAGAATAAAATCCAATGTCAGACACACAATCCATTTACAAGTCCGTTCTGGGTCTGAACGAAACCGGAGGCACTTTCCTCGCATATCCATCCATCTCCAAGTACGTCTGGACGACCACCAACTATTTCCATCCTCTTGGGTGTATAGCCCAATTAGGATTGTCAGTAATTATCCAAACGATGTGAAGACTTCCGGTCTTCGACCACCGTCTTCATCTTCGACTTATCGTCGAATCGGTTATTCAGAATGGGTATAAACCCGGACTTTCCGAACAACCCGCGTATATTAAAACAAATGTTACACAAACACAACATACGCCTCATTCCAATTCAGAATATCCTTTTATTCACGAAATCACATTTTTAGGGAGAGGTTCCCATTAATTTTATCCAAGATAAATTCTTTAAAATTTATCCTTTAATCTTCCTTTGGATGACATTTCAAACCAAATTATGGTTTTCTAAACCAGTCGAGATTAGCGAACTACACCGAAGTAATTATTTATTTTATTTCCCAATCCCAACCTATTCATCCCATGAAGCAAAACTGGTAGTACTCCATATCTAACACCGTGGTGTTATCGGTAAGATTAATTACCATTTCACGTTCAAATCTAATTAAAGATTTAACTACCGCTTTGGAGCAAAACTGGCGATACTCCATTCTCGCTCATTTCTAAACTTGATAATTTAGATTTTAGATTCACATTTCAATCTAGTTACAGATTCATTAAAACTCCTTTTACTGGGTTAAAGAACTAGGTGTTATTTAAAACACAGTTCACGACAAACCCAAATCACATTCTATTTATCATCGGATTAAAGAACTAGTGTTGTTTAAAACACAGTTCACGATAAACCCACAAATCAATTCCAGTTCAATTCAAATCAAATATATTAGGAATTCCGATTATTTAAAACCCCTTTTTAAATCTAATTTATTTATTTAAAAATGAAAACCCGGGTTTTAAATTGAGTTCAAACTAGTTCATTTCGATAAAAATCTATTTTTATCTTTTCAAATATGGATTTTTTCACCCTAATTTTTCTCAAATCATTTCTGATGATTTTACACAAATTATTGATATTTTAATAATTTTATCAAGGCCCGTACAGTCGATTTCCGTCAACGGCCATCGAACTGCACTTACAACGACCTTTTTCGAATTTGATTTGGACGTATCTCCAAATCCAACCGTTAGATTTCAAATTTCAAATATTCGTTAGAAAGCTCTTTTCGATACGAACCCAACGGTTCCGGTTTTAGGAGAATCCGACGGTCGGATCTCCCGTAATGTCCGTTTGAAAATAAATGGTCGAAATTCACGAACTGCCGCGGCGCGGCGTGTTCTATTCAGGCCATTATATTATATATATATAACATATATAATATATATTTCGTCGATTACTATTCAAAACGAATTTTATAAATAGTTTTGAATTCATTTCAAAAACATTTCAACCTTTATTTCAAATTCAAATCAAAGTTGAATTTTTCCTTATAAATTCGTTTTAACATTCATTTCTATTCAATTCAAATTTTAATTTAATTTATGCGATTTCGAAATCACTTTTCAATATTCATTTTAAAATGAATAAAATCGATATAAATCTCGTTCACGTCAAAATGGCGTCAATCTAATCAACACGGCTTCTTATAATTCTATTTTCAAATATTCTATTTTAAATATTTCTTTTTCAAATATTTCATTCAACACATGACTAATCTCAACGGATGAATACAGTCAACACATGAACCTTTATTTTATATTGATAAAGATGTAAATTTTATTATAAAAATATTCGTTCAACACATGACTAATCTCAACGGATGAGTACAGTCAACACATGGACCTTTATTTTATATTGATAAAGATGTAAATTTTATTATAAAAATATTCGTTCAACACATGACTAATCTCAACGGATGAGTATTGTAAACACATGAACCCTTATATTTTAATGCTCTTTATTTTCTAAATTGGAATGAGGCCCAATCAATCACCATATAATATTAATTACATGGATTTTCATACATCACACGTATATAATAGCATTGAAAAATAATCAACCATCAACCAAAGTGCACTACACTGTATAAGCATCAAATATAGATATCTAACGCTTATAACAGCCTGTCAATCAATCAATCGACATATTTAATCAATCAGGATGAGTGAACTTCAAATTTCATCCCAACACCCGTATGGGGTTTCAAACAATCAAACACAGATTTAGTTGTGCAGTTGGGCGATGTGTAAAATTTATCGACCCAATCAATATCAGTCAAATCAGTGTATATAAACAAATCGGCCGATTTGTTTATAAATATTTATTTATTCACTTTCACGTTAAAAATTATATTTTTAACGATAAAACATTTTATTTTAACACATGAATTTCTATTCAGTTCATTTATTCAATAAAATGATATTTTTATTTTTCTAACTTATTTTAGAAAATTTCGGCGGCATAACGGCACGATACTAGAAACGGGACGAGGCCTAGCCTTATCCCCGGTCTAGTGAAGGCCCACGCCATTCACACATAAATCAAATCATTCCATTTCACCAAACAACTCAAATTTCAATCAAATCATCTAATTAATTTTTGCAATCAAACAAACAAGTCCATGGTCTGTGGACGATTGTGTCGGGTGCTACTAAGCACCGTCTACATCCTAGTATATATTTATAATTAGAAAAGAAATTGAAGAGTGAGAAATTCTCACCAATAGCTATCCAATTCTCTTGACTCCTCTTTGATAGAAATCTTCATCGTTATCGCATTTTTGTCATCGTCGTTGCTGTAGCCACTACATATGTAAAAATCGAATTTTTACTATGCTATTCAATATATAAAAATCGAATTTTTACTTTATTATTCAATATATAAAAATCGAATTTTTACTTTGTTATTCAATATATAAAAATCCTATTTTTACTTCGCTGCTATATAAAAAGATTTCGCCTTTTCAAATATACAGATTTCGCCTTTTCTAATATGAAGTTTTCACCTTTTCTAATATGAAGTTTTCGCCTTTTCTAATATGAAGTTTTCGCCTTTTTTAATATTAAAAATACGAACTTCACGAAAGCAAAAATCCTATTTTTTCTCTAAAAATATACTCTTTCCTATTTTAGCAAAAATCATATTTCTACATCTTCTATATAGTAAAGATTATATTTTTAATACTTTAAAAATATAAAAATCATAATTTTAATACTTTTAGAAATATAAAAATCATATTTTCATACCTCCTACATAATAAAGATCGAATTTTTATCTTACCACCTTATAAAAATAATTCCTTAACTTTTATAAAAATCTCGTCTTTACATTATAAAAAAAATCTCGTCTTTTCATTATAAAAAAACTTGTCTTTTCATTATAAAATTACTTTCAGATTTCTATAAAACATAATTCAGATTTTATATAAATTACAATCCCAGTTTTTTAAAATAAATTTCAGTTTTTTCTGTAAATCAATTTTCAGTTTAATGTAAATCAAATTAGGCTAATTATATAAAATCGACAGTAAAATAAACTCACATTTACTTGTTGGAGGCCGAGGGACTGCGTCGGAATGCTACAGGCGGAGGGCTGGGAGCGGCGCCGGAGGTCTTGGGTCAAGGGCGAGGTCACGGCGGTGCAGGCTAGCGGGTTTGGGCGGTTGTGGTGGTTGCGTTTGGGTTTGGGGTTGAATTCGAGGTAGGGCGATGGGTTGATCGATGGAGATGGCGCTGGAGGTGTGCGTGGGGTTCGTCTGAGGCGGGCGGATCATCGGAGGTGGGGCGGAGCTCCTAGAGCTGGCGGCGGCGGCTCTTGAATGCGATGGCCCGCGCGTTTTTTTTATTTATGAGATGAACGAATGAAATAGGGGGGGCCAGAACGGGTTAAAGGGATGAAGAAAGAGAAAGGATTTTTAATTTTTAATTATTTTATTTTGCAAAAAGTTGACTTTTACATACGACCTCTAAACGAGGCCCACCGCCTGTCGCCCATAGCGTTTTGCCCCCATTCCGAACACAATGAGATATGTATCGTAGGATAATTTGGTCGTTACGATCAGTTTTCGTCAAAATCAACATATAACTCTATATATTGAATTTGAACGCGCATTTCAATTTACCGGGGTCACATACGAACTCTAAAAATTCCATAAAAATATTTTTCTAGCTTTGTATTGACGATACGGTCCTAACAAAACTAGTTTCGTCGAATTCTGAGACCGTTGGAAAAATGGCCATTTTCCAGTCGATTAAAATCAACTAAAACTGGTCAAACGCGTTTTCCTTTGCCACGCTCACATATTGATTCTAAAAATTATGAAATTTAAAACCTAGCAATAATTTGAAATCACAGACCCAACAAAACTGGTTTCGTCGAAATCCGAGGTCGCTTGCAAAATGTCCATTTTTAAGGGCCTGAATTCCATAGCGACTATTCAGAATTTTCAACTGGACATATCTTTTGATTCCCGCTTTGAAATTTTGATTTTTCGGATTCGTTGGAAAGATATCATCAAATAGATCCCATTATTTTTGGTTTCGCTCAAATCCGGATTGTTTTGCACCCGGTACATTCAATTGAAGTTTGAAATCGAATTATCGAACTACCGCGCCATTTTCGATTCTTTTTATAATTATATATAATTATTTATATTCTAACGACGACGTATATAATATATACGTTCAAATTATATTCAAAATAAATTTTTCGTCGATATTATTTAAAATAATTCATTTTAAATATTCAAAATTCACTAAAATTGCCAAAATAAAATTTTTAAACTGGCTCAGATTTTCCGGGTTATTACAATCTCCCCCACTTAAAACTTTTCGTCCCCGAAAAGGAACAATGTCGAAAGTGGTTTGATTAATCAACTCTACGTTCAATCTGGCTTCCATTCTCCAACTTTTCAGTTTCTGAGAATTTCCAAATTTTCAAAAATTTGGCTAACACCCTAAATTTTCGAAAAATTTCGCCATAACCTCCCCTGCACCGGGAGCCACGGGAAAATCCCGAAATTGCCATATAGGCCTTCTGATCTCAAAAAGAAAAAAGAAAAGGCCAAGCGGCTAGCCAATAGGCTCATAAAATCATCATCACCCAACAAAACAGGAAATATGTAGTAAACATGTACCTATTTGTCGGGCAAACAAATTTTATTCTTCAGCTCTAGCCTCCTTGCTATGACCTGTTCAATGTAAGTACATGTATATGCAAGCAAATGCGACCAATTTTCAATACAATTCAATATTTGGTTATATTAGGCATAATGGTTCAAAATTAGCAAACAAATAAACAAACAACACAAACATCAATCAATTAGTGGATTAACGTTTCAAATTCATAATTTTGATATATATACTGAAAATCTTGTTTTTGATGCCAATTCACAACAATGTGTTCTAGCTATATTAGTTTTGGTTCTCACACCAGTCTAATGGAAATATATAGAAAATCACACCTTCGAAACACGAACATAAATATTGATGATGCGATCGCTATCATCAATACCATCTCCGGGCGACTAGAGTGTAATCCTATATCTATCCAGTATATTAAAACTTCGAATATACGTTCATGACGCGTATATACAAAACCTTTATGTATTGGATTGTCCATATTCAATATAAATGAATAATCAAATACGTTTTAAAATGGTTTAGATTTCAAAACAAAATTGTTTTCATTTGAAAAATATACTCTTCACACTCGTTCTAGGATACTACTGATCCTATCTCTAACGAGTCATTCTAATTGGATATTATTAATCCAATATCTGATGAATTCTTTCGTATGGTTCTAATGTGTCTTGTTCTCGAGCTCTGTAAACCAAAGCTGTGATACCAAATGTAGCGACCCGAACTTCCCCGGTCTCCGAAGAGATAAGAAAGAACGAATTACTGTGAGAACAAGACAAAATAGAACGCAGACGGAAGAACATTTCATTGCTATTACAACAATTCCATCAGATACAAGAATATACAGAGTATAATTGAATAAATTACATTCGACAAATATCAGAGATTACAATAAATTACATAGCAGCGGAAAATAATACAAAGCACAACTGAAGGTGATATACGGATACAGAGCTTTCCGGATATCATTCCAGCTGTAAACCAGGATCATGTGAATATAAATCTGCAAAACCAAAACTACTAGCTGCCCGTGCGGAAAATAGGGGCACCCAGAGTTTAGGTTAAAACAATAAACTCCAGGTCAGTCATGTGGCTGGTGTGAGAACTAAAACAGTTATTAAAACTTTATTTTAAAAGAGAGTAATTCAAGGGACCACACCGTATAGCACGGAACGGGTTTCCTCCCAAGAATACCAGTGCATTGAATAAACAACGCAATGCTTTTTCGAAAAATGAAGCTATTATAAGACCCAGGTCCCATCACACAATGCAATGCAAGCCAGAGGATAGGTTTTTCCCTTATGATAGCCAAACATGCTTGGTACGTTTAGAACAAATCATTTGATACTATAATAAGTGTATAGTGTCAAAACAATTTCAATCATAAATATAAATCATAGACGGCATAGTATCCCATGCTACTATGTCGCCATACTAGGCTCTACAAATAAAGCCGCAATACACGTATTGGAAATTGGATTTCCGTCATGAGTCGAGGCAAGGGGAAAGCTCCTCTCCGCGTTCGAGACACTCTAGCAAATGTCCCAGGGCTACGCACTCTGGGCAACCCCTGGATGCTTCAGGGCCGGTCCTCACTTACGTTAGAGGATTAGTTATGCCTGAACACACGTTTCCCGGTCCTTACAGACCTATAATCGAGGCGCCTCATCCAACAACCACAAAGGTGAAAAGTATATATTTGTCAGGGCTGGTAAGTCACTGACACCACCAAAGCTAGAAAGAAACGTCGTGCTCTCCCTGCAGTCCGTATCCCGTTTTTAACTCATACCGAGGTGTGAGGCTCGCGAATTCACGTTATACACAAAGCTGCCACGTAGGCCGTGCTTTGATCATCAACCACAAGACTCTACTTTTCAACAAAAGCCTTGATCATTGCATCTTAGCGTGCCACACAGGCAATTCATGCCATGCGACTGATGTCCATCGATATACAACCTCTGAGCTCGTACGTCTCAGAGAAGGGTGTTAACCAAGAGAATAAATTCTCCGCCGCCAAACAGATATATATTTAACAGAAATCAATCAACACAGAAGAAAATCCAATGTCAGACACACAATCCATTTACAAGTCCGTTCTGGGTCTGAACGAAACCGGAGGCACTTTCCTCGCATATCCATCCATCTCCAAGTACGTCTGGACGACCACCAACTATTTCCATCCTCTTGGTTGTACAGCCCAATCAGGATTGTCAGTAATTATTCAAACGATGTGAAGACTTCCGGTCTTCGACCACCGTCTTCATCTTCGACTTATCGTCGAATCGGTTATTCAGAATGGGTATAAACCCAGACTTTCCGAACAACCCGCGTATATTAAAAAAAATGTTACACAAACACAACATACGCCTCATTCCAATTCAGAATATCCTTTTATTCACGAAATCACATTTTTAGGGAGAGGTTCCCATTAATTTTATCCAAGATAAAATCTTTAAAATTTATCCTTTAATCTTCCTTTGGAAAACATTTCAAACCAAATTATGGTTTTCTAAACTAGTCGAGATTAGCGAACTACACCGAAGTAATTATTTATTTTATTTCCCAATCCCAACCTATTCATCCCATGAAGCAAAACTGGTAGTACTCCATATCTAACACCGTGGTGTTATCGGTAAGATTAATTACCATTTCACGTTCAAATCTAATTAAAGATTTAACTACCGCTTTGGAGCAAAACTGGCGATACTCCATTCTCGCTCATTTCTAAACTTGATAATTTATATTTTAGATTCACATTTCACTCTAATTACAGATTCATTAAAACTCCTTTTACTGGGTTAAAGAACTAGGTGTTATTTAAAACACAGTTCACGACAAACCCAAATCACATTCTATTTATCATCGGGTTAAAAACTAGTGTTGTTTAAAACACAGTTCACGATAAACCCACAAATCAATTCTAGTTCAATTCAAATCAAATATATTAGGAATTCCGATTATTTAAAACCCCTTTTTAAATCTAATTTATTTATTTAAAATTAAAAACTCGGGTTTTAAATTGAGTTCAAACTAGTTCATTTCGATAAAAATCTATTTTTATCTTTTCAAATATGGAGTTTTTCACCCCAATTTTTCTCAAATCATTTCTTATGATTTTACACAAATTATTGATATTTTTAATAATTTTATCAAGGCCCGTACAGTCGATTTCCATCAACGGCCATCGACCTGCACTTACAGCGACCTTTTTCGAATTTGATTTGGACGTATCTCCAAATCCAACCGTTATATTTCAAATTTCAAATATTCGTTAGAAAGCTCTTTTCGATACGAACCCAACAGTTCCGCTTTTAGGAGAATCCGACGGTCGGATCTCCCGTAATGTCCATTTGAAAATAAATGGTCGAAATTCACGAACTATCGCGGCGCGGAGCGTTCTATTCAGGCCATTATATTATATATATATAATATATATAATATATATTTCGTCGATTACTATTCAAAATGAATTTTATAAATAGTTTTGAATTCATTTCAAAAACATTTCAACCTTTATTTCAAATTCAAATCAAAGTTGAATTTTTCCTTATAAATTCGTTTTAACAATCATTTCTATTCAATTCAAATTTTAATTTAATTTATGCGATTTCGAAATCACTTTTCAATATTCATTTTAAAATGAATAAAATCGATATAAATCTCGTTCACGTCAAAATGGCGTCAATCTAATCAACATGGCTTCTTATAATTCTATTTTCAAATATTCTATTTCAAATATTTCTTTTTCAAATATTTCGTTCAACGCATGACTAATCTCAACGGATGAATACAGTCAACACATGAACCTTTATTTTATATTGATAAAGATGTAAATTTTATTATAAAAATATTCGTTCAACACAT
Source organism: Allium sativum (assembly GCA_030737875.1). Classification (NCBI taxonomy): domain Eukaryota; kingdom Viridiplantae; phylum Streptophyta; class Magnoliopsida; order Asparagales; family Amaryllidaceae; genus Allium; species Allium sativum. The sequence continues at coordinate 12,908,096 of CM060917.1, forward strand.
GACTAATCTCAACGGATGAGTACAGTCAACACATGGACCTTTATTTTATATTGATAAAGATGTAAATTTTATTATAAAAACATTCATTCAACACATGACTAATCTCAACGGATGAGTACTGTCAACACATGAACCCTTATATTTTAATGCTCTTTATTTTCTAAATTGGAATGAGGCCCAATCAATCACCATATAATATTAATTACATGGATTTTCATACATCACACGTATATAATAGCATTGAAAAATAATCAACCATCAACCAAAGTGCACTACACTGTATAAGCATCAAATATAGATATCTAACGCTTATAACAGCCTGTCAATCAATCGATCGACATATTTAATCAATCAGGATGAGTGAACTTCAAATTTCATCCCAACACCCGTGTGGGGTTTCAAACAATCAAACACAGATTTAGTTGTGCAGTTGGGCGATGTGTAAAATTTATCGACCCAATCAATATCAGTCAAATCAGTGTATATAAACAAATCGGCCGATTTGTTTATAAATATTTATTTATTCACTTTCACGTTAAAAATTATATTTTTAACGATAAAACATTTTATTTTAACACATGAATTTCTATTCAGTTCATTTATTCAATAAAATGATATTTTTATTTTTCTAACTTATTTTAGAAAATTTCGGCGGCATAACGGCACGATACTAGAAACGGGACGAGGCCTAGCCTTATCCCCGGTCTAGTGAAGGCCCACGCCATTCACACATAAATTAAATCATTCCATTTCACCAAACAACTCAAATTTCAATCAAATCATCTAATTAATTTTTGCAACCAAACAAACAAGTCCATGGTCTGTGGACGATTGTGTCGGGTGCTACTAAGCACCGTCTGCATCCTAGTATATATATATAATTAGAAAAGAAATTGAAGAGTGAGAAATTCTCACCAATAGCTATCCAATTCTCTTGACTCCTCTTTGATAGAAATCTTCATCGTTATCGCATTTTTTTCATCGTCGTTGCTGTAGCCACTACATATGTAAAACTCGAATTTTTACTATGCTATTCAATATATAAAAATCGAATTTTTACTTTGTTATTCAATATATAAAAATCGAATTTTTACTTTGTTATTCAATATATAAAAATCCTATTTTTACTTCACTGCTATATAAAAAGATTTCGCCTTTTCAAATATACAGATTTCGCCTTTTCTAATATGAAATTTTCGCCTTTTCTAATATGAAGTTTTCGCCTTTTCTAATATGAAGTTTTCGCCTTTTTTAATATTAAAAATCCGAACTTCACGAAAGCAAAAATCTTATTTTTTTCTCTAAAAATATACTCTTTCCTATTTAAGCAAAAATCATATTTCTACATCTTCTATATAGTAAAGATTATATTTTTAATACTTTAAAAATATAAAAATCATATTTTTAATACTTTTAAAAATATAAAAATCATATTTTCATACCTCCTACATAATAAAGATCGAATTTTTATCTTACCACCTTATAAAAATAATTCCTTTACTTCTATAAAAATCTCGTCTTTACATTATAAAAAAAATCTCGTCTTTTCATTATAAAAAAACTTGTCTTTTCATTATAAAATTACTTTCAGATTTCTATAAAACATAATTCAGATTTTATATAAATTACAATCCCAATTTTTTAAAATAAATTTCAGTTTTTTTCTGTAAATCAATTTTCAGTTTAATGTAAATCAAATTAGGCTAATTATATAAAATCGACAGTAAAATAAACTCACATTTACTTGTTGGAGGCTGAGGGACTGCGTCGGAATGCTACAGGCGGAGGGCTGGGAGCGGCGCCGGAGGTCTTGGGTCAAGGGCAAGGTCACGGCGGTGGAGGCAAGCGGGTTTGGGCGGTTGTGGTGGTTTCGTTTGGGTTTGGGGTTGAATTCGAGGTAGGGCGATGGGTTGGTCGATGGAGATGGCGCTGGAGGTGTGCGTGGGGTTCGTCTGGGGCGGGCGGATCATCGGAGGTGGGGCGGAGCTCCTGGAGCTGGCGGTGGCGGCTCTTGAATGAGATGGCCCTCGCGTTTTTTTTTTTGTTTTTTTATTTATGAGATGAACGAATGAAATAGGGGGGCCAGAACGGGTTAAAGGGATGAAGAAAGAGAAAGGATTTTTAATTTTTAATTATTTTATTCTGCAAAAAGTTGACTTTTACATACGACCTCTAAACGAGGCACACCGCCTGTCGCCCATAGCGTTTTGCCCCCATTCCGAACACAATGGGATATGTATCGTAGGCTAATTTGGTCGTTACGATCAGTTTTCGTCAAAATCAACATATAACTCTATATATTGAATTTGAATGCGCATTTCAATTTACCGGGGTCACATACGAACTCTAAAAATTCCATAAAAATATTTTCTAGCTTCGTATTGACGATATGGTCCTAACAAAACTAGTTTCGTCGAATTCTGAGACCGTTGGAAAAATGGCCATTTTCCAGTCGATTAAAATCAACTGAAACTAGTCAAACGCGTTTTCCTTTGCCACGCTCACATATTGATTCTAAAAATTATGAAATTTAAAACCTAGCAATAATTTGACATCACGGACCCAACAAAACTGGTTTCGTCGAAATCCGAGGTCGCTTGCAAAATGTCCATTTTTAAGGGCCTGAATTTCATAGCGACTATTCAGAATTTTCAACTGGACATATCTTTTGATTCCCGCTATGAAATTTTGATTTTTCGGATTCGTTGGAAAGATAGCATCAAATAGATCCCATTATTTTTGGTTTCGCTCAAATCCGGATTGCTTTGCACCCGATACATTCAATTGAAGTTTGAAATCGAATTATCGAACTACCGCGCCATTTTCAATTCTTTTTATAATTATATATAATTATTTATATTCTAACGACGACGTATATAATATATACGTTCAAATTATATTCAAAATAAATTTTTCTTTGATATTATTTAAAATAATTCATTTTAAATATTCAAAATTCACTAAAATTGCCAAAATAAAAATTTTAAACTGGCTCAGATTTTCCGGGTTATTACAACTTCATTAATAGTAGACAACTCGATAATTATCTTTATACACAGTTAATTAGAAGATTAATTAACTTTTAAGAAATCTTATTTCGTTTAACTACTATTTGTTTAAAAACTATTCCTTATTAAATTAATAGAGAACATTAATTTAATAACCAATTCCAATTAAAACAGTTGACTTAATCAACTTGAAGGCACAATTAACTTATTAATTGATTTCCACTAATCCATGCTTTTAAATTAATTAATAATATAATTATTTAACAATATTACACTTAATTGTTTCTTAAAAATAACTATTCCAAATTGCCAACCTTTAGGTTAATTTCTGACTTTCTTTCTTATAAAACTTATTTAAACATAGTATGTAGCTATGTATAAAAATATTTTATACTACTTTATTAAAACCAATAATAAATATCAATTTATTTATAAAACTTCTATTTTATATAAATTATGAAAATAAAAATTGAAAACCTTGCTTTAATTATAAAAATAAGTTTTATGACTTAAACTTTGCCAATTCGCCTGATGGCAAATCAATGTCTTAAAAAGATGGATTTTAGGCCACCTATTGCCAATCACTTAATTAATACTATCTGTCGATTAATAGCACATCAACGTTGAATTCAGTCCAACAATCAACATCCAAACAGGTTTTACTGTTACTTGGGTTAAACAATTCATATATGAATAAATATGAAAAAAAAAGTATCATACTAAATATTCGAGGAAACCAATTGGATCCCTCCAACCTGTTTTCCTTACATCATGGATCATAATATCATTTTATATATGCATTTGAGATAGATCATTTAACCTAAATCATTTAAACGACTGAATATAAATATCAACAGTCATCAATCAACAATAATCATCCAAAGCATCCAAACACCTCATTTATGCTAACAATAGTAAATATTATAATTATATTAATTTTAACACATCATAGTATTTCAAAAAGCATGAGAGTTAACTCACATTTCGTTTTTCAATCGACGATTTGAAGTCATTTTAAATAATTGCAAACTAGTGTTCGAAATTATGTAAAAATCTGGTTGGCTCCAAATCCTTCCAAACCAGCTCGTATGCGTAGCATTCGTCTATACGAATCCAATGCTTCTTTTTTCCATTGGATTATGTTCATGTATGAGGGAAATATACATTTTATAACAAGAATTAAATATTCATTAAATTTACTGATTACGATTAAAATTAGTTACCCCTTAATAAACAAAATCATCCGCTAAACTCTTCTTCTCTAATACAAAAATTTCCTGATCCCTCCCACTACAAACACACCCATCATCGATCTCTTCACCCCTACCCAACTCCTTCCATAATCCATGAAATCCAAAATAAACATTCCGATGAACTCCCCTTTTTGAGAGCAACACTCCGTACATTATCACCTCCAACTTGGTGACCCTCATTATTTTCGACCTTGATAATCCCTATGACCCATCATAGTAGGCACAAAAGAAAAAATTCTCCAAAAACACACCAAACTCTATCGATCCAAATGTCTTGCCACCATGACTCTAATGCCACTCATAACATCCCTTAATTCCTCCTCTTTCTCCGACGAGAGGCAGCCCTAGGTGGCATTGGTTCAACTTGTGCATCGAGGAATGAAATTGAATTGAGAAAAAAGACTACAGAGTTGAAGCTCTCGATGCATCAAGCTCAACGGATCAAGAATTATGTGATTTTGTTAAGTAATTGATTTTATACAATTTTTTGAATATTTCATGTAAGTGGTGGCTCAAATTTCGGTTGGCCAGAAGAAGAAGTGAATGAGAGTTGAAGTCGTATACGATTATTTATAGGCAAGGGTTAAGGATTATTTTATTAAATTATATTTCCATGTATTCCATATTGAATGTTTTACGTTCGTACGATCGCATACAATGTTTGATCGTCACGAAATTCAAAATCCTACAATAAATTAATATTCTGGACCCGATGGAACCTGTTTCATCGAATTTCGAAATGGTTTGAAAATTTTCTATTCTAATTTAAAACGTAAATCAATACGCGTTTATATCGTGCATGAACACATAATGACTCCAATTGACTTGGAACTTGAAATCCTGAAATAATTAACCGATACAGATTTTATAAAATTGGTTTCATCGAAATTCGAGGTCATTTGAAAAATCGCTATTCTCAAGTGTTAAATTAAATCGATAAAATATAAGTTGATTTCAAAATAATCAAATTCATCAATAATAAATTATTATTATCTTATATATCCAAATATAATTTATATTAATTAATAGAATAATTTTCGATTCATTTTTAACTTAGAATTCAACTGTTTCTCATTTTCATATTACAATAATTCGATATTGTTAGATCGAAATTTGGACCTAACACCCAAGTTATTATGAACAGTAGAGAATTTCGAATGAAGAACAAGGAAAAAGAAAATAACACTCAGAATTTATAGTGGTTCGGCGTTAACGAGCCTACGTCCACTTTATATGTTATTGATTATGCTTTAAAAGCTAATACAACAATGATTTCTCTCAATATTTCAGTAGTTTGACAACAATGGCGGATTCAATGCTCAATATTGCCAAAAGGATCCCAAAAAATGCCAAGCTCTGGGCTATTTATAGCTGATTTTGTCAGGCGGATCGTGGACACGTGGCGCGAATCCCGAGAACCTCGGGTCGGATCGCCGCCGTTGGAGAAATGGTCAAACTAGCCGTTGTGGACAGGTGTCGTGATTTGCTTGAACATCGGATCGTGCAGATGGGGGAGAATCGGTCCAAGTGACGGTTAGGGACACGCGTCACCAGATCCGTGCGATTCGGATCGCTGAAGACTAGCTCGTGCTTGAACAGGTCAGAGGGTTCGCCATGCACCAGGAGATCGGATCGGTTCGCTTGGGATAACAACGTGAGTTTGGATCGGATCGCCCAGTTGTATGGTTCGCTAATGAGGAGGGGCGATCCGATATTGGGCGAGACGATGGTACGCGAATCGATCTTGGGCGAGACGACGGTGCGCGATTCAATATCGAGCGAAACGATGATGCGCGATCCATTCCTTCATGTTCTTAGATACTGTGGTTTCCTGCTTTCCTCTTACGAATGATCCTGGGTGGCTTGGTCAAAAAGCGAGCCAACATTTTGCCCCCTCGAAGTATGTTTTATCGATGATGGAACATGCTTCGAAGATTCTCATTTACCTTCTCCTGAAGGGACGCAAATCAACAGTTGCATTGGTTCAAATCGACACACGTATGAATCGGATCGCCATAGGGCGACACGGTCCGATTTGGTCATCTGCTCGTCTCGTGCCGAGTACCTAGGCCTTTGTGTGAAACGGGGCGTATTTTCCTTCGAGCCGTGTCGGGCTTTGAGTTTTGTGGGCCATTGTTTCAAAGCGGTCCGTGGGCTTCTATGCGATTCCATCTTTGGATCGTGGCCTGCATGGTGCTTCGTGGACCGAATAAGACAAAGAAGGGGAGACAAACGGTCACCTTCTTTGCCTACATAAGCCGACCCCCTCCCCTTCATTCTCCTTCTTCTTTCTTTTCAACCGAATCGTTTCGCCTACATTATCCAGGAGCGAACCCAAATATTTTGACCTTTCGAAAATCCAAGCATTCTTTCAATCCTTAGAAAGGTAACTCCACTAAAAGTATTCTTATTTGTGAACGCCGCTCTTCCTCGAATTTTCTTGACTGGAAACGGTGAGAATCCGTGCTTTTCAGACGAGATCATCAAAGTGCCATGGCCAAGTGACGTAGAGCTCGGAGTTCGAAGAAGGAAAGGAGAGGAGGAAAACGGAGGAGGGAGAAGAAGAAGACAGAAGGCCGTTTCGGTTCGTGGTCAAAGATGGGAGACGAACGCGAGTGGCGAAACGACAGATCGGGGTGGCCACGAAGGGACGGATCGTGGGAGTCGCAACGGTTCATGAAGGGGCGATCCCTTCATCCGGCGATTCGATGGGGGGCGATTCCTATACTCCGCGAGTCGAAGAGGGGGGGCGATCCCTATACTTTGCGATCCGTCCTACAGCTGACGATACGAAGAAATTTCAGACTTTAATCAACGCCTTGTCACCATAAAACTTTGAACAGTTAGGCTAGAACCGTGACGTTGGACTTTCTGGACTAAATAACCTCATGATTTGACTGCATATGACGACTGACGACTTCTGATAACCTTGACTGCTTTCATGCTTTATTATTATTTTTAATGATGCGCACACACACCGGCACTTGCACGGGGACAGGTAGTGTTAATCTTATTGTTCATATTTTCTCGTCCCAGCAGCAATGTCGAACGATAACTCTTCTCCAAGATCCGTAGCAGAAGCAGAATCCGAGACTCCTGAACAGTACAATCCCGAAATTCCTCCAATCAATCCGGGAGGTGAAGATTCTGGATCTGAGTATGAAGCCACAGAATCAGATCCGACAGAAAGTACTTCATCCAGCAACAACTCCGAGTCTGACGAGCGAGCTCCGGACGAAATCCCAGGCGCAGTCGGGATAGATAAATTCTCTGATTCTTTAGCGTCCAAGCTTGACGAAATAAAACTCAAGAGAATCTGCTTAAGACACGGCATTCCTTGGGACGATGTCTTGACGCCTAGAAGCGAAGATAGACCCCATCTAGCACCGGAAGGGTACATGGCGATCAGTCGAACAATGTGTCTGGTAGGAGCTATCCCTCCGTTCCCTCCGATTACCATCGAGACTTTAAGACGGCTGGGCATCGCTTCGATGCAACTCCATCCAAACGCTTACGCATCGTTATACACCTTGTACATTGCATATGCGGAGATCTTACATGCCGAACTTAAATTTAAAGATTTGACGTTCTTCTTTCTTTTCAAGCACCGTTCTTCGGCAACTCCAAACTTCTCCTTCTTTGAGTCAGTGGCGAATAGGAAGGTCTTATACGATGGGTACAGCAATATAGGAGATCCCAAATCAGACTGGTTTTATATCAAGAGACAGGCCAGATGCTCACGAAGATGGCTTAAATCAAGTAAGCTTCGATCATATAATCGAATATCTTGCTCGAGGAGTCTAAGTACTAATATTCTTCCACTTTTTCCTTCGTTTCGAACAGATCATGTCTTCCCGAAAACGGAGGGTCCTCTATACAGCAATCGGTTAGCCATCCTTTCACAAAGCAGATCCGACTTTTTAAGGATTAAAAAATGCATTACTGATGACAATCTCCATAAGCATCGTCTTTTGGATAGAAGATTTGGACTTGGGACCGGCGGCAAACCTTATAAATATGTGCCCCCGACGGAAGAAGAGGGAACTTCACAAGCGGTGGAAACAACTAAACTTCACAAGAGTCCTTCTCCGATAGTCATCCAAGACGATGAAGAGTTGAACATATACAGAGGGGATGAGTCCCGTGGTGATATGTCGAAGGAAATCCCTACCTCTGCTCCAATAGAAACTGTTGGCGATGACGACTTGACAGAAGAACAGTTATTTGACGAGCTGAATAAACCCTTTACCCGATATCGAATATACAGAAAAAGACTTCGGCGAGGAGCCTTTCTTTTCTGCTCCCGAACAGGCGATTGCTCCAACAATGGAACGGGAAACGGGTCAGATGAGCATGTCTCGAGGCCCGGGTCTGTTAGGGGGAATTATATGGGATGCACACCTCACACACACTACCTGACCATGCACTATTATATCGTGAATATTCAAAGTTATAATATGCTCTTCTTTTCTTTTTACAGGAGTGATGTCTCGCAGGAAGTCTTATTCGTACCGTTCCCTCCGCGAAGGCACCCCCAGCCTTCGTCCGGGTACTGAGCGCCCTCGCGGTCCTCCTCATAGGCCGAGCTCCTCACAACCTCGATCTCCACCCAAATCAACCTCTACCAGGCCTTCGAGTCATCCGACAATTCCGACCGGGGGGAAGACACTTCCAAAAGAGTTGACTCCTCCAAAGAGTGCGCCTTCCCATAGTCGGTCGTCCAAAAGGCGTCACGAATCCAAAGATAGGGACAGAGATTTATCGAAAGAAACTGAGCAAGAAAGAAGTGACATTGTCCCCACTAGCCAACCAGATTTAGCTGCCCCCGGTTCACGGGATTACGTTCATGGTCCCGAGATCCAAGGTAGGCTGGAGAAGCTACGGGAACAATTTCCAGGCATATTCTTTGATAGGATGGTCTTTGTTCCTTCCTTGGAACCGGTTCCTAAAAACTGGGATATTGAAGTTATCGGGCACATTCGTCATGTGGCCAAGCAGTACGAGATGATGAAAAAGCATGCCGTTAACCTTTCGGAAGTCATCCGGACACTTGAAATAGAAGCGCACAGATCCAAAGCACAACTCGAAAATAATGAAAGGGCTAGGACAAAATTGGATAAGGATCTGGAAGACGCTCAGGCCCAGCTTGCTCTAGCACGGAGGGACGCTGCAAATTATAAGACTGAATTGGAAAATGCCAAGCAGCGCTTTCATTCAGAACTGGATTCCAATAGCCAAGAAAAGATGGCTTTAAAAAAGGAGGTTGAAGATCTCAAGATGGCCAATATCGAGTTGAAAACAGCACGAGATCATTTCGAAGCTGAGAAGGCTGCTTGGGAGGCGGAAAAAGCGAGCTTGAAAGAAAGTTTAACCCTGGCAAAAGAAGAAACGGTGATTTTGAATGACCAGGTTTCAGATGCGGAAAGGAGGGCAGCCCTAGCCGAAAAGAACGTTGAAAGTGCCCTCGAATTGGCCACTGCTTCTAACAACATGCTCCTCGAAAGAGAGAAAGAAATCGAGGGGTTTGAGGAGATGATTTTTGATTTCCTTGGCCAGGTTCTCAAAACTCGCAATATCTCATGGATCCCGGATTATCATGTTACTTTGGCCAACTTATGGGATGCCATTGTGGAAGGCGAAAAACATAGACTGGGGGTCGAAGAGATCAATGAGGATGAATTGATGAAGAGCATCCTAAGAGACAACGAGCCTGAGGACCTGGCGGAGGGTCGTCGCTTAATCCTGGCGGAAATGGAAAAGGAGAGAACCTTGGCTAAAGGTAAAAGCAAAATTGACGAAGGCTCCAGTTCCGCCGCGAAACCTAAAACTTCCGGAGTCGAGGAGTACCATCCTGATGATCCGCTAATCCCTTTGGGCCTAACTCCCGTGGTTGTTGGAGCATCCAGAACTACTCAAGAGGGAGGATCTGCTGAAGGTATCTCTCTCCTTTCCCCGCAATTTGTTAAAGCAATTACGAATTGTCGTCGTCTGGCAGGACAACCAATTGAGTTAGTAATGTGTGTCTCTCATAATGCAGGTGGCGAGCCCGTTGATAAGGGTGCTGAAAAAGAGGGAGAAGTGGAGAAGGAGGCTGTCCTGCCGGGTGCTGGTATTGATGTTTCAGAGCCTGTCGAGGTCACAACAGTAGAGGGAAGCATCCCGGCAGCTAGTACCGATGTACCCAAGGATGCTGAGACTATTGAAGCTCTAAAAGACATGGATGGTCGTCATGTGGATGACGAAGAGGACATTACCGACACCAAAAAGGCCGATGATGATGATGAGGAGGAACCCCTGGCCAGCCGAAAAGCCAGACAAGAGAAAGAGTTGGCTTCAAAGAAGGTGGGAGACGAGGCTTTGGACGTAGTTCCTCTTGCAGAATTTGATCCCAAAACTGGGATGATTGTGAAAATCCCGTCCAAGTCCATCAGCCGGCAGCTTCACTTCTCAAACCCCGATGACTTCCCGGCTTCCCTTTCCAGTAGAAGCAAGAGAAAAGAGGTGGAAGAGGAGACCTCAGAGGAGTCGGATGTTCCCCTTGTAGACAAGCGGAAGAGGAGAAAGGGGGATCCATCTGAAGCCGACAAGGAGAGGCTGGAGAGGCACAAGCAAGAGAAGAAATCAAAGCGCAAATAGGATGTTTGTTGTTTGTTGATATTTTGTCTTTAGGTTTTCCACTGGCCAGGAAGTGTAATTGTGAGACTGGTCCTCACTTTTTGTTTCTAGGTTGTCTTTCACTTTGTTGATTTGCAGTATATAAACAAGGATTCATCTCTTCTTGCATCATTGTGTATCTATATTCAGAGAAACTTTCCATGTTTAGTCATTAGCCAACTATTAATAATTATAAATCAGTCAATCAACAGGAAGAAGAAAGTTCATGCTATGTTATACTGTTGTATCAAAGTTTAGTGTTTGCATATGAGTGCATGGTCCCCCCCAATCAGTCGTTACTGTAGCATCTGATTGGGGTTTACTAGGGATTGGTTAGTACTGTCGGCAAGTTGCCCCCCTATTTCTGAATATGGGGGTATAGGAGATTTCATGGGACAACAGTAGCTCAGTTAGCCCTTGTTCCTTTGGCAGGGGATAATTTCTTTCTCAGCGCTCGATCGGAGACGCTTTTATACTCTCTCTCTCTCTCCGGAGAGTTAGAGTTCGAGCTCAGCGATTCACTCGCCCCCCGATCCTTCAGCGGGGAAGGAGCTCTTTCTCAGCGCTCAATCGGAGACGCCTTTATACTCTCTCTCTCTCTATGGAGAGTTAGAGTTCGAGCTCAGCGATTCACTCGCCCCCCGATCCTTCAGCGGGGAAGGAGCTCTTTCTCAGCGCTCAATCGGAGATGCCTTTATACTCTCTCTCTCTCTCTCTGGAGAGTTAGAGTTCGTGCTTAGGCAGCTCCGATCATGGTACACTGCCGTTATTCGTGGATGTCGATTTTCGTGTCCCTTATACTCTCTCTCTTCTCTGGAGAGTTAGAGTCACGGATTAAGCAGTCTGCAATCATGCATTCTCATCAAACTCATCCTTGGGGTATACTTTAACCCATACTCTGTGGATTAAAGCTAGTCGGACAAGCAGTTGGAGCCTTTGCCAAAACTTTGGGTCCCTCCGATTAGTCTACGGGATGAACTGTTGGCACCAGACTTCGGGTACCTGGATTATTCACATTGATTTTCATAAAAACAAATAGGCAAATAAATAAAGATGCAAATAAAGGCAAATAACACACGGTATTTTTATAGTGGTTCGGTCGAATCATGACCTACGTCCACTTTATAATCTCTTGCTTTAAGGAGTCAGACTATTCTAGGCAAGTCATGCCCTGTACATAGTTTTTTAACAAAGCAAAAGAATAGATTTAAAACTCTCATGTCAAATATGGCCGTAAATGTTGGGCATTCCACACTCTGGGGATTTCCCTTCCATCTACGGTTGCAAGCTTGAAGGTTCCATTATCAAGCTTGCTCAAAATAGAGTACGGCCCTTCCCACTTCGCTCCCATATGAGTTGGGGGTGGAAAGACACGTTTCAGAACCAAGTCTCCGGGTTCCCAGGTTCGGACTCGGACCTTTCTGTTGTAATATCGGGCGACCTGTTGTTTGCATCTCAAGGCACGCAGGTCTGCTTCATCCCTCTTTTCTTCGATCATATCTAGGGACTCAAGGAGCAATTCATTATTGGTCATCGGATCATAATAAGTCACCCGATGAGAAGGTACCTTTATCTCAACCGGGATGACTGCCTCTGTTCCAAAAGCAAGGGAGAACGGGGTATGTCCCGTTGCCGATTTATATGTTGTCCTGTAAGCCCATAGTGCCAAGGGCAATTCATCAGCCCACATGGCTCTGGCCCGCTTCATTCTTCTTTTCAGAATGGACTTAATTACTTTATTTGCCGCTTCGACTTGCCCGTTCGATTGTGGGTGCGCCACGGAGGTATACCGATTCTCGATGTGGTATCTTTGGCAGAAATTTCTGAATTCAGCACTATCGAATTGAGTTCCGTTGTCTGTTATCACAATCTTTGGAATCCCAAATCGACAGATGATGTTTCTCACGATGAAGTTAATCACTCGTTTAGTTGTGATTGTAGTTAGTGGTTCTGCCTCGACCCACTTAGTGAAATAATCTACGGCCACAATAGCGAACTTTGCTCCGCCTCTTGCTATGGGGAGGCTTCCTATGATATCAATTCCCCACATAGCAAAAGGCCACGGAATCATCATTGTTTTTAACTGACTTGGAGGCGCTTTAGGTATCTTTGAGAATCTCTGGCACGCATCGCATCGTCGTGCATATCTTACTGCATCCTTGTTTATGGTAGGCCAGAAATAACCATACCGCAATACCTTTTTCGCCAAAGTTTGCCCTCCAGTGTGGTCGCCACATTCGCCTTCGTGGACTTCTTGCAGCACACGTTTGACATCATCGTGGGCTATACACCGAAGGAGGGGCATTGAAAACCCTTGTCTATAAAGAACTCCGCCTTGCAGAACGTATCGGGCGGCTTTACGAATCACTTTACGCCTCTCGCTTTTCTTGGTCGGAAGCATTCCATCCATTAGGAAATTCTTTATAGGGGTCATCCAGGACTCCCTTTCTGGTTCCGTCTCTAGTACTAGGTCGACTTCCATCTGATCTATGCTAGGAGACCGAAGTACTTCAATGGGGGCCAGCCCAGTTACCTCAGGATCGCTAGAACTAGCCATCTTTGCCAACTTGTCTGCCTGCTGGTTCTCTGTCCGCGGAATATGAGATATGCTGTAGTGATCAAAATCATTCAGTAGTTCTTTGACTTTCTTTAAGTATAGAACCAATCTTGCACTTTTAGCTTGGAATCTTCCAGTGACTTGATTCACAACTAACTTGGAGTCGCAGAAAATGTTCAGCTTTGTGACTTCTAGTTCCTTTGCAATCTTCAATCCGGCTATCAGAGCTTCATATTCGGAATCGTTGTTAGTGGCCTGAAACTCCATTCGGATGGCATAGGTTATCAATCGTTTCTCGGGGGGTTTCAAGCACTATTCCAGCGCCGGATCTTTCGTCGTTTCTAGCGCCATCAGTATACAATCTCCAGGCATTAGGATCAAAAAGTAACTTCGAAGGTTCCACTTCTTCGTCTGCTATATCTTCTTCAGGAACAGTGAACTCTGCTATGAAGTCGGCTATCACTTGCCCTCGAATTGACCGTCTGGGCTGAAAGTTCAAGTCAAATTGACTTAACTCAATATTCCATTTGAGTAACCTTCCAGATGCCTCCGGTCTCTGCAAAACTTGCTTGAGTGGATGGTCAGTGTATATGGTGATAGGATGTGCCTGAAAGTAGTGCCGAAGTTTTCGGGAGGCAATCAGTAAACTATAAGCCAGCTTCTCTATCCGTGGATAATTACGCTCTGCTGCTGTCAATTTCTTGCTCACATAATACACAGGTCTTTGGACCTTATCCTCTTCCCTTACCAACGCTGAGCTGATCGCATGGGACGACACTGCCAAATACACGAATAAATCCTCGTGATCTACTGGTTTGGATAGAATCGGGGGTTTCTCCAAGTGCCTGAGCAAATTCTGAAACGCTTCTACGCAGTCAGGTGTCCATTTAAAGTGGCGTTTTCCTCGCTTTATTAATTCAAAGAATGGGATGCACTTATCCGTAGCCCTGGAGATAAATCTTCTTAGTGCGGCCACTTTTCTAGCAAGGCTTTGCACATCCCTAATCTGCCTAGGTTCCTGAATATTCCTGATTGCCGCAATTTGGTCAGGATTAATCTCAATACCACGGGAACTGACAATGAATCCCAGGAATTTTCCAGAAGCAACCCCGAACGAACATTTGGTTGGATTGAGTTTCATTCCATACTTTCGAAGGATGCCGAACATTTCCGCCAAATTAGTGGTGTGTTGAGAAGATTGTTTGGACTTAACCAACATATCGTCGACGTATACTTCCATTGTTTTCCCGATCTGGTTATAGAACATCCTGTTGACCAAACGCTGATATGTAGCGCCCGCATTCTTCAAACCAAAGGGCATTACCACATAACAATATAATCCCAGATCGGTGATAAAACTAGTGTGCTCTTGATCTGGAACATGCATCAGAATTTGGTTGTATCCTGAATAAGCATCCATAAATGAGAGTAGCTCGTGACCTGCCGTCGAGTCTACCAACTGGTCAATTCGAGGTAATGGGAAATTATCTTTTGGGCAAGCTTTGTTCAAATCCGAAAAGTCGATACACGTTCGCCACTTCCCGTTGGCCTTCTTTACCAGGACTGGGTTCGAAATCCAGTCTGGGTAGGTTGAATCTCTGATAAACCCGTTACTCTTTAGCTTTCCAACCTCTTCTTTCAAGGCAGCGGACCTCTCTGGGCCCAGCATTCGCCTTTTTTGCTTTACTGGAGGATGTTTAGGGTCAATGCTCAAAGAATGGCTCATGATTGATGGGGATATTCCGCACATGTCCGCGTGGGTCCAAGCAAATACATCCAGGTTGTTCTTTAAGAAATTCGTCAATTCTTCAGCAAGATTCGGGCTTAACTGGGATCCAATCTTAAGGACCTTCTCCGGGTCACTGTCATCGATTGGTACATCCATAGTTGCTTCGTTGGGAGTCGCCATTCTGCCCTCGGGCTCTTGATCCTCTCTGGGATCTATGTCCTCGGGCATCCCTCTGGGAAACTCTCCAACGATTGTCCTCTTTGGTTGCTATAAGGTCTCCGCCCCCGAAGGGGGAGAAGTTCCTTTAGTTTCGATATCCCCTCCATTGCGAAGCAACTTTAGTTCGGCAACATAACATGCTCGCGCAGCAACTTGATCCCCTCTGACGATACCAATGCCAGCTTCTGTGGGGAATTTCAATAACAAGCACCAAGGGGCTATACAAGCTCTGAACTTTGCGAGGGCCGGTCGGCCCAAGAAGGCATTGTATGGCGATTCAACATCCAAAACCACAAAGGGAAGGATTCTCACTCTCTGGCGTTCTCCTTCCCCAAGTGTAACTGGCAACTCTACATAACCCATTGGAGCGGTGGATGCTCCGTTGAATCCACGGATCCACCCCTGGCAGGGCTTCAAGTCTTTTATTTCAAGATTCATCTGGTCAAAGGCCTTTTTGAAGAGAATATTAACGGAACTCCCGTTGTCCACCAGGACCTTATGAACAGTGGCTGGCCCAATGGGTATTGTAATTACAAGTGGATCTTCAGTTGGAGCATGAACTCCGATGCTTTCTCGTTCTCGAAAAACAACATCATCAGTCATCATCTTCTGCTGCTTCACCGGGATACTGTCCTCGGGGTTGCTACATTCCCCCACTTCGAGGTGTTGTTTGGCTGCATTGACGTATTGATCTAAAGCTTTGGAACTGTGCCCAGCAAGATAAAGCCCACCGATCACGGTATTGATAACAATATTCTTTCCCTTTTGCTGAGCAGTTGGCCTAGTAGCAAGTTGATTTTGATTCTGATTCGGGGCCTGCACTGCTTGCCCCCTGTCCCTAGGCGCTACTCTGTATTCATCTAGCTTTCCTTCTCGAAGCAGCCTTTCGACCACGTCCCTCAGGTGACGGCATTCATTCGTCGAATGGCCGTGAATATGATGAAAGAGACAAAACTTTCCTGTCTCACGCTCTTTTTCTGTCGATTCTCTAGGAGGTGGCCTCTTATTTTGGAGGACTTCGTACGCATCCATGAAAATATTCTCCAAAGTATCATTGATGGGTGTATAACTTTCAAAGGCCCTGGGACGAGTCCTTCTCTGGGAATCATTCCCTCGGCCCCTCTTCCGGTTGTTGCCGTTACCATTGTTATTGTTGTTACCCGGCTGACGACCACCCTGATTCTGATTTTCGACGTTAACTTCAACTTTCCCCGAGCTGTCTCCAGTCTGTTTTATGGCGACATTGCTCTGAATTTCCTCCTTATCAGTTGTTTTAACCTTTCGATTTGCGTATACCTCTTCCCGGCGCAGATGTACGTTGGCTTTCTCATAGAATAACTCTCTGGTGTGGGGTGGTTTGCCTGCCAAGTACCTCCCGAATTCAGTGTCCTTATCCACTCCGTCAATCAGTGCTGCGACGATGGTCGGTTCATGAGGATCTTTGACCTCAGTGGCGGCCAAATTGAAACGATCCAGGTACGTCTTTAGGCTCTCGCCTGGTCGCTGTTTAACAAGGAATAAATCGATCACGCTTTTTGTCTTCTGTGCATAGATACAGAATTGTTCTACGAACTTCTCGCTCAGTTCCCTGAAGCTAGAAATCGATCTTGCCGGCAGGCGAGTGAACCATAGCAAAGCCACGTCTTCCAGGAATATGGGAAACGCTTTACACTTAACCGCGTCAGAAGTGGCAGCAGCGGTCATCGACCAAGAGTATCTCATCAGGTGTTGAACAGGATCAGATCTTCCCGCATATCGATTCATTTGTGGCATGTTGAAGCGCCTTGGAAAAGTCGCATCCAAAATATCGTCAGTAAAAGGAGTATGACTGCGGTCAATCCCCCAATCTTCGTTCCGCTGTCCGCGGCTGTCGGCGAGAATCTGGTGAACCATGGCTGCAACATTTGCGCTGGTCAAAGGAGGTTCAGGGTCAGTGCCTCTAGCCCGACGAGGTTCCCTGATCTCTCTTCGGGAAGCAGCCACAAAATCCGGGGCTCGGACAGGGCTTCGCTGCCCCCTGTTATCATGAGTATGCATGCGGCGACGGGGCTGAGGTGGTCTGTTATGCACAGGACTATTCACATTACGGTTTGGGGACCCCGCCCCTAGTTCCTCTTCTTGTGAGGGCAGGATTCCGAACCGAAGCTGTTCTATGTTTTCGGCTCTCTCATATGGTCGCCGCGGAGGTCTCGGCGATTCTTCAGACGAAGAAGAATATACTGGGGTGAGCGGACGAACCGGTGATGCCCTTTGCCTTGCTAGTTCATCAAGTCTTCTATCCATAGCCGTCAGATTCTGCCGCAGGATGGAACTTTCCTGCCTTTGGGCAGCCAACTCATCAAACAACCTATCCCACATTTCGGCGAAGCGAGAGAGATCCCCCTCAGTGACAGGAGCAGCAGGATCATAATGGTCATCATCACTCTCTCTTATACGCAAAGAGCTCGAATCGGGTCGAGCGGAGGTTCCGGGACGATAGGAATGGGTCATAGGTTCTTTTCCAGGTCGAGTTGTAGTCTGACCATCAGTTCGGATAGCTGCGGTTCGTGGAGGGCGATTCGCTGCGCCCCCCTGAGATCGACTCGTGGTCGTGGTACGTGGAGGCTGCGAGGTGTTGCCTCGGGATCGAGTGACAACCCCTTCAGTGGCACGGATCGTCTCGTTCCCATCGACTCGGAACGAGGTGTCTTCGTCGGATCGGATCGCCCCCTGCGCTCCGCGATCCAGAATTTCTTCGTTGCCCAGTTCGTGTACACTTTCCTCAATCGTTTCGTTGGTCTGCGAAACTTTAGATCTTTTTCCAGCCATGATATCTGAATCGCTGAAATCCTCAAAGAAGCGAATAGTGAAACTTTAAGACTGAGTTCTCAGTGAAAGCACCAAAAATGTTAGATCGAAATTTGGACCTAACACCCAAGTTATTATGAACAGTAGAGAATTTCGAATGAAGAACAAGGAAAAAGAAAATAACACTCAGAATTTATAGTGGTTCGGCGTTAACGAGCCTACGTCCACTTTATATGTTATTGATTATGCTTTAAAAGCTAATACAACAATGATTTCTCTCAATATTTCAGTAGTTTGACAACAATGGCGGATTCAATGCTCAATATTGCCAAAAGGATCCCAAAAAATGCCAAGCTCTGGGCTATTTATAGCTGATTTTGTCAGGCGGATCGTGGACACGTGGCGCGAATCCCGAGAACCTCGGGTCGGATCGCCGCCGTTGGAGAAATGGTCAAACTAGTCGTTGTGGACAGGTGTCGTGATTTGCTTGAACATCGGATCGTGCAGATGGGGGAGAATCGGTCCAAGTGACGGTTAGGGACACGCGTCGCCAGATCCGTGCGATTCGGATCGCTGAAGACTAGCTCGTGCTTGAACAGGTCAGAGGGTTCGCCATGCACCAGGAGATCGGATCGGTTCGCTTGGGATAACAACGTGAGTTTGGATCGGATCGCCCAGTTGTATGGTTCGCTAATGAGGAGGGGCGATCCGATATTGGGCGAGACGATGGTACGCGAATCGATCTTGGGCGAGACGACGGTGCGCGATTCAATATCGAGCGAAACAATGATGCGCGATCCATTCCTTCATGTTCTTAGGTACTGTGGTTTCCTGCTTTCCTCTTACGAATGATCCTGGGTGGCTTGGTCAAAAAGCGAGCCAACAGATATATTCAAAATTAAATCGTATTTCGCTTATTAAATCGATAAATTCCATGTAAAAATCCATTTGTATTTCTACGTCAACATTTACAACAAATTAAAATGTTCAACATTAAACGACTAAAACCCGGGTCGTTATAATAGCATAAGCATGATTACTATATTGCCTTTACACGTTTTTAAGCATTGTAGTCTATATAGATACCGTAAATACACAGTATTGGTGTTATCAAAGGGCTCTTTATAGAAAACAATGCCAAATTAAAATTGTTGGGGGATCGATTAGGATAATATTATAAAACACTGAGGCAGTACCTAACAGTAGGATTCTATCAGATTGCAGACCCAGGCTGGTGGAAACGAATATCCGCAACTATGGCCCACCTCGAACAACATTCCCATAATCAAAGGCGCTTCCGAATCAAATCAAAAAGTAATAGAGATGGTATCACAGAAGCATGTCCAATAGGAGAAGCAACCTCACCTGGCCTAGATAATGAATCCTATTTTAGTCATTTTATTTATGATTTGAAGGTCAAGGCTATCCATCATCGTTCTCTTGATTCATTCCAGTAGAATTCGCTAAACCATCATACTTCGTTCTGGATTCTTCGCCATGTGCACAATTGTTAAAGTGATATAAGTATTGACAGAGAGTATGACAATACCTACTGTGGTCTCTTTAAAAACCAAACGCTTATTTCACACTGTGGTCATTAATATGAAATCATATTCCAATATCGTAAATCAGTTAACTTCAAATATTGATTTATAGTCAATTGCTCAAAACAATTCCGTATTGGTTTTAGTTCGGATTTCAAATCTTATATTGTCAAATGATCCCTCTTAAAATCAAATTCAGGTTTAAGATTTATATTTTACAAATATCATTATTACTGAAAATCTTATTTTAAATCAATTTAGGCTTATTAGCTCGGATTGGAAATAGATTGTATTTATATAGTAAGATACATTTAAAATATTTGAATTATAAAATCGTTAATGCATATATATGTTGTGTATGCAGATTAAGGATCTTAAGGCAAACTAAACACTAGGGAGATGGTGAATAGTGTTTTATGGATTTTATTAATTTCAGGAAATCTTTTTGGATTAAACAGAATTATGCAAATCACATTTATCAACAACTATAGAATCAAACATAGATGCAGAAAATAAAAATTAAAAGCAGCAAACGGAAAGTATGCACTGGGATTTTATATTGGTTCAGAGTTACGCTACATCTAATCTCACACAACGCTGGGTTGTGCAGATTTCTTTTCAATATAATCTTAAAATTACAATCCTCGGTTTCAATGGCTACGAGGTCCACCACCTACTTATGAGCATAGGGCGCTCTCTTGACTTTCCAATCTACATGATCACCCAATTGATTTCCGGGCTACAATCACACCGAATTGATTTACACGATACAATCACACCTTTTCTTAGTATCAGTTTTGAAGTATTGACTCGATAGGACTTGATCTTGTGATCTTCGATTACAAATAGCTTATAACTCTTGAGTAGCACCTGAATTTCATAGAAAGTTTGATGTAGAATAGAAAGAGACTGATATAATTTCTTCGAAAATCAGCAGAGTATAAGTATAGATTTTTAAAAATTAAGAAGAATAATGGCAAGGAGAGGAAGAAGAAGGAGATGACTAATTATTGAAAAAATCATAATTTGAAGCCTATTTATAGTTTTCCGACAGTTACAAAAATTCAGAAAAGGTTTGAATTCAAAAGACACAACTTTTCAAATTTAAAATAAAAGTCAACGGTACATAAGTCAACATATTACAATGTATATGTCGACATTTACCAGTATAATTTCAAAAAATAACTTTTTAAATCAAAGCAAATAATGATTAAAACATTTTGTAAACGTTTTTTTACTATAGACAACCAAAGCTTCTTTACAGATGGGAAACGTAAATGGCGACATGGGATTTCTACCCCTTTCTTCTTACATCATCCTTTCTTACAACAAAATCGCTTCTTTCTCTTCTTTGTCTGCACAAATTTCTTTATCTCCTCTAACCCTTGTTTTCGCTGTGCGTGTTTACCCTCCATCAACCGCTGCACCACTTCTGGATCTAAGCTTGCTCATGGAATCTGATCTAAGTGTCGACGCCTGCTCTTCTTCTCCCTCATCATATCTGTAATTTCCCTCCCAGGACTGAATTAGAAGCTGCCTTCTTCTTCTTACAGTTGATTTTAGGCAACTGCTTTTACAAGTTATTCAACTAGTCATCTTGTATGAAATGGAAGATCATCTCTGACGTGGACTATTCATAGTGAGCCGTAATTCCTTCAAGGTATCTTGATGTCGTGTTTCGACATTTGTCTGTGATAGGTCTTTATAATTTTTTGGTTTTCAGTGTTCACTATAGGTTAACGTCTTGTCAGAAGAACACTGAAGTCTTTTTTGGTTTTCTAGGCTTGACGGTATGATCTGGTGCTTGGTTCTCTTCTTAGCTGTTGATGCTCATATCCCTTTTTTCTTGTTATCACTATCATCCTTGACTGTATATGGATTTGCTTGTATGGGTCAGCACTGTATGCATTAGAAATATACGTGACGCTATGGCGTTGAGCTTTGTTGATGTCTGCTTGTGGTTTCACTTGCCTTAGTGAGTTGGTATCATTCATTGGATGTTTTTGTGGAAAATATGTAATTGGTTCTATTAACAGATATGTGGGGTTTTGGGTTTGTTGGGATGTTGCATGCTGGTTTCCTATGCATCATCAGAGTGACTGTGACAATGGTGAAGCCGATGCTCTCGTCATTATTGTCCTATTTTGGTGTTAATCGTAGCCTCCTTCATTCTCGGCTATTTTCCTAGTTTTTGGCCACTTTTTCAGGTAATGGCATGGATTATCATGCTTAGTACTCTGCTGCACAGTACGTTATGGAGCTCGAGAAACACAGGCTATTATTTGGCTTTACTATTATTTTTTGCAGTAATGTCATGTAATATCTTTGTGTACCTATGTTCTTATTACAGTCTTGTACTGTCATTGTAACGTATGCAAAATGTAATCTCCTATATGTGAAGTATGTAATGTACTCAACCTCTTCCTGCATGGAGAGTTAGGAAACTTGTAGTCTAGTAACTTAGCTAGGTCCTGTACTCTAAGCATGTTAGGTATAGTGGACGGAACACTAAAAACTTCGTACATGGTGGAAAGTCCACCTTAAAAACTGATTTTAGTTGAGTGTTAACTATAATCACTTGTACCTATTGTATTTTTTATTATTAACTATTATAAAAAGGTGTTTGTGGTCACCTTAAATACCGGACGACTTTGCCAAAAATAATAATAATGATTAAATAAGTTATAGTGATTTCTAAGTTAAAACAAACTATATTCCTTTATATTAAAATAGAGTATTTCAAGTAGAAATATATATTAAAACATTTATTAAAATGATTAAAAACTAAATATAAAATGATACAAAAGCATACAAATAAAACTTATAAATATAGGAAATGTATTAGAGCTTAATAAATATAACTAAGGGAATTAAAAAACATATGTAACTATGATAAAATTAGAATAAAATCTGCAAGTAATAAATATTTGAATTTGCAGTTAAAATATATTAAGTATAATTTTAAAACAGAAGTTAAAATAAATTTCTGAAGTTAAAATAGATTTAAGGATAAAAAGGTATATATTTAACATATGGAAGTAATTTTGAAATCATTTTAGATTTAAAAACAAGAACGTAATTTTGAAATCGTTTGAAAATAATGAGAAAGTGCTTGAAAACATAATTCAGTGCACAAGATATATAGACACGATTGCTCTATATTTCTTGAACACTTGAATTCTTAATACCTATGAGTCTTGTATCTTGAACTCTTCTACTTTGAAATCTTGATTCTCTGAACTGTGCAGTCTTCAATGATCAATACCTGCGTAGATTTTCTATATATACATATATATATATATTCTAGATAACAGGGTTAGTATATATTTTATAACAAAATAACTAAAATAAGGTTGTTGTCATCAAAACCATCATCATCAACATCTTAGTCCCTTACAATCTCCCACTTTTTGATGATGAAAACCTTGGTTTATAAATTATTCATACCTGATGTCTTGATTCTCCAGTTACTCCCCCTTACTCCATTGAATCCTATTAAAACTACTAACTCCCCTTTAATCTAAGCCCTATTTTATAATTCTCCCCTTTGTCATCAACTAAAATTATACAAACCTAACTAGACTATAATACTCCCCTTAAAAATAAGACAAGGTTCTAAAACTAAGACTAATATACTTAAAACTATTTTAATCCAAACCAAGTACCAAAATCTAATACTATCCTTACGTATATAAACTAGAAAACTATTATAAATGAATACATACTTATATTATTGTGATATGTTGTTAATAAATATACTAATTGTTATTTACAAATGTACGAGAACATTTAGGAAATATTTACACGAATAGTTACATACAATAGCGATTAAAACCTATCTATTAATTGTTTTTGACAATCAAGGACTTGTGAATTGGACAATTTAGGTAATGGTGGTAGAATTCTCCATTTTATTCAATCACGTTTTCTTCCTTATCAAAAAAAAAATTCGCCAACACAAATCACTTGAATGTCTTCTTCCATCCCTTGATTTTCTTCCTTTACTTCCTCTTCTTCTTCAACCTCTTCTTCTTCATCTTCCTCCATAGATTGTGCACTTGAATTTTGGAGGAATCATCTTCAATAATAATCGGATTATTTTATTTATCCATTATGTATTCCTGAATATTCCTAACAATCTTTCGTTGCTTTTCTTGTTCTTTTTCCATTCTAAGTTGTAGAAATTGTATTTCAGGGGGTAACTGCAGTGTGTTTTTCATAAATTCTTCTAATTCGATAACCCTTGCATGCGTAGGTCATTGAATTGGACCAGGAGTAGGCAAGGAAAAAACAAAAGGAATTGTTTTGCTTGTCATTTGAAGTGGAAGCCATTGTTTTATTATTTCAGAATTTTTATTACAGAGAATATGAGTGAGAAGAGTAGAATTTTCGAAATAGAGAGTTTAAATAAGATTAATAACTAGCTTTGGTGGGAATTCAAAATTTTAAAAACTTTCAGTTATATTTTTACATATATATAATTTTTGAAAATTTTAATTTTAATTATATTTATACTAATATATTTAATTAATTTACTTCGGTTAATGAACAAATGCCTAGTTCTCTTCTTAATTTAGTAAATGTTGCTTCGTCTAATGGTTTAAATAATATATTTGCAATTTGATTTTCTGTTATAATAAATTCTAGTTAAATATTTTTTATTTACGTTATCTCTAAGGAAATGATGTCTCACAAAAAATATGTTTTATTCTAGCATCATATGTTGAATTTTTAGATAAATTTATAGCACACGTATTATCGCAGTAAATTGGTAATTTAGTTATATTTAATCCAAAATCTCTTAGAGTTTATTGCATATATATTACTTGAGAACAAGCCAAAGCAACAAATATATACTCTTCCTTAGTCGTTGACAAGGAAACGATATTTTCCTTTTTGTTAAACCAGGAAACTAGGAAATGACCATAAAAGTGATAAGTTCCACTCGTACTTTTTCGGCTGATTTACAACCAGCATAGTCAGCATCGCAATATGAAACTAAATTGAATGAATCATTTTTAGGATATAATAAACCAAAGTCTAATGTATGTTTAACATATCGTAGAATATGTTGTACGACTTTTAAGTGAGTTTCTTTAGGTTGTGATTGATATCTAGTGCAAAGACACACACAATGCATTATATCTGGTCTACTTACAGTTATATATAATAAAGAACCTGTTACGACCCAGATTTTATTGAGAAATATTTAAAACTAATTATTTTAAGAATTAATGACTTGAAATTTATTTAATTTTCGAAAGTATAATTTATAATATAATTAAAAATGAGCTCGCAGCAGCGAGGTAGTTTGTAATATTATGTTTTGAACTTTAAGTGAATGTAGAGGATCGAATATAAGTCAGGATTCGTTGAAATAAGAAAGTTAGAATTTATTTTATTACATTTTTCTAATGAAAGTGAAAATTCGAGATTTTGTATTGTAGATTGTGAGTTATGTCAAAAGCAATTTTTTAGAAAGTCATTATGGAATCATTATATATTTATTAATAAAATATAAGGATTTTATTATAAAATGAGTACCGATTTAGCTTACAATTGAAATATCAAGTTATAAACCCAAGTATGTTAATTTGAAGTTCTATTTGGATATATGCGATAATTATAATTTGTTTTTCAAAGAATCTTAATATTTTGAATTTAAATTATATATTACTGACTTAACTGAATATTGAAAAATGCCATTTTGCAAACGATCTCAGATTTCGATGAAAACAATTTTATCGAATCCATAATGATAAATTATTGTAAGATTCCAAATTTCGGGCAATCAGAGTTAGTATGTAGCCGTATGAGATATAAACATTCATGTAAATACGTATGTCAATAATTTGAGCTCGAAATGGCGCTATTTGAGCAAACTGACTCGCATTTCGGCCAAACAAGTTTCATTAGGCCTGTAATGACAAGCCATAGTTGATTATCAATTATCACCATGAACAGAATTCGTATATGCCAATGTAAATTTTTAAATGACAAAAATAAGTAATAATACAATAAAAATTTATAAAATAATATACGAGGCTTACCTTATAAGCTAACCTACTTCTATAAATATACCCTACCTCCACCAAAAACCCATACTCATTATTTCAGCTGCATTTTTGCAATAAAGCCCCTCTTCCATTCTTATTTTTTTTCTTTCAAACTATCACTATTTGGTGGAAGTCACCAACATGAAAGCTGGAGAACTCGATGAGGGATGCCTACTGCAAAAATTTGGTGGCGAATGAGTGCCAGAGGTGGTCGAAATTTGGCTCGAAAGGGTGAGGAGTGATTTCGGATGTTGGGTTTTGTGTGCAAATAGTCAAGATTTGGACGAAGTGGTCAAATAGGAAGTTGGAGAGGGGAGAGAGGGCTAAAACTTGTAGTCCGGGGTTTGGCCTGAAAGTGAACGTAATGGCCGTGGCGTTTGCATAAACGTGGATGAACTGTTTTTGGGTGCAACGATTGGAAAGTTGCGATTTCCGGTGAGTCGAGGAAGAATTGGATGATGTGGTTAACATGAAAGTTGTTCCTGGTGGTTAGGCTGAGGTGCTGACCAAATTTTGTAACAAATGGTGTTGTGTGATGGTCGTAATATGACCGACGTAATTATTGTTTATTAGTGGATTCTGGCGAGGTATCGGCGATAGGGGTGGGGCCCGACTGATGTGGCGATACCTCAGAGAGGGGAAGGTGGCAGGGGGGTCCAGATGACTTCCCGGGCACAGTGGCAGCGATGACGAGCTCGAAGGAGGGTGGAGCAGTGACGTGAGTGGAGAGGAAGACGAAGCCAAGTTTAATTAATTTAATTAGTGTATCCAATGTGTGAACATGTATATCTCTCTCATATGAACTCAAAATTGGACGAAACAGGATCCATTGGGATCGTACGGATGCAGGCTACGCGTACAAATTGATTTGGATGAGATTGGAGCTGGTTGGAATTTTGGGTAACCCAAAAGCGATTGTTATTATAATGATCAAAAATCAATGTGAGAACTCTTTGATTTAACTTGTTAAGCCAAAAAACTCCCGATGTTTCTAAAACACCCCAAAACAATGACCTCTGATCAACTCATCACCACAACATCCTCCGACCATTGTAGGACCCTACACCTGTGCCAAATTAAATCCTGAACTCCCCACTCCAACTTCCCTTTAGGTCCGAACTTCTGAAATTGACCACACCTCCTCAAATCAGCCAAAGAACGAAATTGATCCGTCTCGGTTTTCGTGCCAATCCGGCCACCATAGTTGAATTTAGGCCACCAAATTTTACCAGAAAACTCTCCCTTGACCTCTACTACAACTTTTATGTTGGAAGTTTCGACCAATTCCTCACATAATTTAAGATATAAATTATTTTGTGAATGAGGGCTTTTTTGCAAATAGTGATGAACGCTGGTGAATTGGGAATTAGGGTTTAGGGGACTGGGACTTTTTATAGAATAGGTGATTTTAGGTTAATTTTATTTAATTTTATTATTATATTAGCTTGATGCCTATCGCCATTCCAATTCGACGTTTATTCGTTCGTATGACCACGTACGAGGTTCGTTCGTGGTGAAAATGGACCTAATGGTATAATTCTACATTCCAGACCTAATGAAACTTGTTTCATCGAAAACTGAGTCCCTTATCTCAAACGGTGCTAGTTCTAGTCCAAATGGTTGGTATACTTATATTTTATTTGCGTACGCTCACAAAATAACTACGATTGGCGCGAAACTTGAAATCAATCAATAATAAGCCATTGCGGATTTAATAAAATTCTTTCCCTTGAAATCAGAGATCGTTTGAATAATAGCCCTTTTTAAAGGTCTAACTATATTAAAATAAATCAATTTTAAAATATCTAAATATGATAATAATTGTTATTGGACATATTTGAGCAGAATTTCATGTAGTATCAAAATAAAATACTTCGGGTTGAATTCAGAGTCAAATCGATATTCAATATGTGAAAAACTCATTTATTTTTATATAATAAATCATTATAGTTTATAAACGAATTTCATAGCGACTATTTGAAAATTTGATTTGGACATAAATAAAAGTCTACAACATGAATCCCAGTTTTTCTCTTCCATTAGAAAAATATAATCTAATAGATTTATACATTTCTTGTTGTTTGCCACTTTCCTATGGAACAGAAATGCACAAATTTATTATAAATTGCTTCAAGCGCACATGTCTGTAGTATGCAGGTCGAGCACAGGGATGAAAATTAAATTTTATTATTTATATATTTTGTTGGCAAGTTAGCCTAATTTGGAGGATTTGATTGAAAACAATAAAAATTGAAATTGCAAAATAAAAATAACAAACAGAAATAAAATTAGGATTACCATTGAATCTAATCAGACGGTCAATCACTAATGACAATCAAAATTACAAAGACAACTTGTGCTCTACCAAATCTAATTGAATAGACAACACAAGTTGCTTGAAAAATAAATTTGCAGAACAGAAATAAACAAACATGAAAGTAAAATTAGGATTACAGTTGAATTTATTCAGACCGTCAATCGCTAATTAAAAAAGCAAATTGTAATAGTAAATTGTGCTCTACCAAATCTAATTGAATAGATGACACAAATTTACTAGACCCAAGAGGATTATAGAAAAGAAAAGAATGAACTCTAAATTCGTGGATAAAATTTACAGAGAGAATACATGGGTATTAATAGGATAAATAGCCAACCTAAACCCTAATACAATCACAAATGGGCCCTGGTTAATTCTAGTAAATTTGGGCCTTTCCTTTTTTTTTACTTGCTTCCTTGATAATTATTCATTGATTTGTGATATGCGTAACCTTTCTACTGATTTTTTTCTTGTCCATAAAGCAATTTGATGTGAGATCTTCATCTACAAGTCTTCGAATATAAATAAATAGCATTTTGATCTCTATTTTCTATTTTTCTGGTTGCGTATGGCTTAGTCGGCATACCAGTAAAAGTGACAAAATAATAACCAGGTAATATTTATTTATATACAAAGATTAGATGTAAGTGCATAAAATAAACACATTTCTACGTTAATCAAATACCCCCAAACTTATCTTTTACTCATCCTCGAGTAAAACAAAATGAAAAACTAAACTAGATAGGTCACACTTTCGTAGGAAACACGATTGCATTGAGCGTATGCAGCAAGCCGTTAAATCTCTAGGTGTCCCTAGTAGGACAAATGATGTCTCGTGAGGGTTTTCAGCGGATACTACCCACGAAATCCAAATGCAGTATGCTATGATTCTAATGCAACTACATAAATGCAACTAAGTAAATGCAACAGCCATATGCAAATGAAAACAGAAAAAAGAAAACACGACTTACTTCAAAAAAGTTGCAATATAGCAGAATACAATTAAAAATCAATCTATAGAATTTTTGACTTCTCAACTCGTCACAAATTTTCAACATAATTCAAGTTTTCAAATGTTAAATTCTAGTTTGGCCAGTTGGTTCGGTTGATAATATAGTGCAGCCATGAAATAAATTCTTAGTTTGCTTGTCACAGTTTGCAAAGTAGTATTTTCATTTCCTTGTATATGGCTAGTCAAATCAATAAGGTCAAAAAGTGTTTGGGCATCATTGCTTATCCTTTATCTATAAAATTTTAAATTTATGACTGATTACACACACCTAACTTAAAGACCAAGGTATACCACCCATGCACTGCCTCGCTGAGTGACGTGAGAGTTTCAGACAGAGCTTGGCGGATTGTGCAGATCGATGCTGACTTTGTCAACATGTCAGTAATCCTTAGGTGTCCAACTCATAAAATGAAACTAAGGTATATCACCTATGCACTGCCTCACGGACTGACGTGAGAGTTTGTACAAAGCTTGGCGGGTTCGCACTCCAATGCTAGAATTACTAGCAATGTTGGATACCCTTGGATTAATATTATTATTATTGGTTATAAGAACAAGAGAGAGTTACGCGATTTCAGTCTAACACAACTTAGTTTTAAAGTTTCAAAAAGCCAATATAAGTAGTTTATGTCCTCCACTCATTAAATAAAGACTAAAATTTAGAATAAACTTCACGACCACCACCTAAGAATCTTCCTACGTACCAGTTACACCATTATCACTGGTAATTCAACTTTTCATTACATTTCTTATTTGATCTTAGTTAAGAGAAAAAAAATACTATCAACTGATCAAAAAAAATTGTTAACTTGCTTCATTGAACTAATCTAAAATGAGTCGTATTTCCAAAAATAAAATAAAATTTGGCATGTTACTTATAGTCTAAAATGCATGATGATTCTATTGAAATAATGAAAATAAAAAGAAGAAAAATTAAAGAGAAAAATAAAAAGTGTGTAATGTAGATTGCCCCCACACTTGAATAAAACAATGTCCACACTATAAACACGTTTTCGAAATTTGAAAGATAACACCCAAAGATGGATGAGATGCAAAATTATTTGTAGAATGAAATGAAGTTTAAACACTACATGTGTGTGCCAATTATATGAGAAATGAAAACCATGATGATTGTAATACCCCGTAATTTTAACAACACTAAAGATGATAAATTTTAATATTTACAATTAAGGGAAACAGACTACGTCATTGTGTTCGTCTTGGAATTCTAATCAAAATAAACACCTGGTTTGTGTAAAACGGGCACCGTATGAAGAAGTTATGAAGATTTGAAGTTTGTATACGAGCAAGAAGAATATATATATATATATATACACATACATACATACATACATATATAGGGTCCAAAAATTCAAAAATTAGGTCAAGAATTTCGAAATCGCTCAGAAAGAGGGGGCGGGAATCATCCCGCCCAGGGGTGTCGACCACTTGAGGGGGTGTTGACCCCTCAAGGGGGTGTCGGCCACCTAAGGGGGTTCGACCCCCCTGCGGAAGATTGGGGAGATTAGGGTTTCGGGGGCGTCTATAAATATGGTCTCATTTCTCATGTTTTCGCACACCAAAAATAATGGAGAACTAGATGTAGCCTCTGCCCAGATCAAATCATGCTTTCTTCTTCTGCAATCGAGTTATTCAAGTGTAGATATGTGATTCAACGTATGTTATTCTTCTTCTATTTTTCTAGATCCAAACGCTGTGAGTCTATGTTAATTTTAAAAAGAAATAATTAAAAGTTAAACTTGATATGACTATAACTTGGATCTATGCCTATGACTATTTGAATCACATTAGATCTGCTATGACTTGTTTATCTTAGTTACTCTAACATGATTATGAACTAGATCTGAACCTTATACCTGTTCTATTATGTTTATGACCAAATTAGATCTGTTTTTAGTTGGACATCTAAATCGTTGTTTAGATCATATCATGCCTGTCCCTATCATGTTAGAATCAGTTCTATTATCATATGTTTATCAGATCTGTTCCTATATGCCAACCTCGTCATTATGCCACTATATGTTTTATGCCTGTTTCTGCCATTATATGTGTTGGGTTCAATAGTTAAATCGACATCTTAATTCAACTGATTAAAACACTAATTCAATTGGATCTACACATAAATCAGTAAATCGAAGAGTTATACCTTTACAAGCTTCTGTTATTCTTTATGAAATCGAAGTGGTTTCTGGGTTGAATCAAATATTAGCAAGACAAATCGCCCCGCCTCTATAGATTAGTCCACGAGAACGATTTTCCCTTTCAATCGAATTGAAGAAGAAAGAGGGAGAGGCGATACTAGCCACAAAAGTTATTTCTAGGGTTTTGAAATGGGATATTCGGGTTTGTTAAAATGAATGAATGATAATAATCGGATGACTAAGATCCTTTTGTATAGGGTTAGCCATTTGATTTTAAAAGGAATAAGATATAAATATCTTCTTTTAAAATCAAAAGTTAACCATAAATATTTAACCAACCCGAATACTAATTCCAATTTCAAATAAAATATCAACAAATTGATGTTTTATTTGACCCAAAGAAAATAATTTCTCCTTTATAACGTTCTAGTTGTGTGACCCTATAGGTTATTACAATGTTGGCAATAATTTAAATTGTATTTAAATTATAAACAGTGAGCGGCATCCACTAATACATCGCTGCTACCCAAGTTATAATAAGATCAATTATTGATTCGATACAACCTTTTGTGACCAATGTCTCAATGTAATATAATCCTTTCAACCAGTATATCCAGAATTAAACTCGAGGCATGGTACGTATCACACTCTTTATATATAATTTAATCCGTTTATCTTGATCGATGAGTAGACTATTTAAAACAAATCAATATTTGAGCATGGCCATGCATTTCATAGTCTAACTCAATCAAAAGGCCCATGGATATCACCACAAATATATCATAAAGTTAAATTCCATCTAGATCATTCATAATTTCCATTCGACTCGAGATGTATCCAATAATCACTGTTATCATTACTCTGTTATGAATAACTTTAGATGATATCAAAACACAAATATCCTCGAATAAAATTATAACGATTTCAGGTCTGAGGACCATTGCATCACTATCACTATGAGTATAACTTATGATACTGTTAATTATATTCCATGAAGTTATCTCACGCTGGGTCAGCCCAATACGATATTCTCCAATATGTATTTATGTTTTGACATTAATATCACGTATTAATGATGAATGAGATGTGATCATCAACCAATCAACATACTAGTCTCAATGCTTTATTGTTGTCCTATATAAACAATAAAACTCAACTAGGGACACATTAAGAATTGCAATACTTAACATATTATATAGTCTTAAGTTCAAGTCACTTACTTGAACTATATAAATCTGTATTGCTATTCTTAGGACTTCTATTATGTTAATATTTATGTTACGCAGTAAATATATAACATAACAGAATATTCTATTCCAAATAAAATAATACCATCAACAATGTTATCAACCACATCAAATGGGTTGCCTCTAGGGCATAAACTCTAACAATCTCCCACTTTCACTAGAGTCAATTATTCATGTATCATATACTCATGAAACTAGTGTAACCATTAAACTTTTGCTGCGGCAGAGTTTAATTCTATAGGTCTGTAACATTACAACTTTTGTAACCTTTGCAGATATGTTCATTTATTTTGTGAACAATTTCACATAAGAATTATATTTCTTAAATATATGTTTGGATCGATAATGAGTTTAATGTTTAGGCCTGAGCAACAGCCATATTGTTATTGCAATGTATGTCATTGGATCAACAATGAATTAAGTTCAATCATGAACTTCTTAACCCAAACATTTCCTTTCTTAAAATCATTATTTATTTCTTATTTTAAAACTAACATTATTAACAATAATAATGTGTTATCAAATAACATTAGAATTATTGTGTTACTCCCACTCAATTTCTTGTCTATACAAGATTCAATAATATTTTATGGTTTTCGAGATATTTCGAATTCTATTTCATCCCCGTTGGTATCTTAGAGACCGATTCTCCTTTAAAGGGGATACCAGTTCGAGTAAAAAACATTTTATTCTCAGAGGATTTATAGGAATAATATCCTTTTGTTTCTTTTGGATATTTCACAAAATGGTTATCTGATTTGGGTTCGATCTTATCAGAGGAAGGACGTTTAATATATGCCTTGCATCCCAATTCTTCGTATTAGACATACAAGGACATTTCCTAGTCCATATCTTATATGGCGTCTTTAAAATCATTTTAGTGGGATTAAATGCAACTGTCATAAATTTAATTTATTTGAAGATCCATATGACTTATCATTAATCATACTATACCTTATAAGGTGTGATTCCTCCTTTCAGACACACCATTCCAATATGGTGTTCTAGATGGAGTGAGTTGTGAAACAATTTCAAACTCATCTGAATAGTCATTAAATAACTGGCTTAAATATTCTCTTTTATCCACTCTAAGAGAATTTAATTTTCTATAAAATTGGTTTTGAACTTCATTTTTTGAATTCTTTGAACTTTTCAAAGGATTCTGATTTGAGTTTCATAAGATACACATATCTGTATTTACTGACATGATCAATAAATATAATAAAGTAATAAAACCTGCCTCTAGCTTATGTATTCATTGCTCCAGATACATCATTATGTACGAGACCCAATACTTATGTACCCATTCACTGCGTCAAGTGAAAGGCGATTCAGTTATTTTGCCGAATAAACAAGATTTGCATTTTACATATGATTCGAAATCAAAAGATTTTAAAATTCCATCATTATGGACTTTTGAAATACTTTCTTGTTTACTGGACTAACCGGTAATACTAAAGGTATATTGGATTTAAATCACTAAATTTAATCCACTCATTATTAATGTCAAGTACATTATAGTTAAGGATTTATAAATATCATTAACTATTTATGAAATTCCATACGATATTTCATTTAAATAAAATGAATAACAATTATTCTTTTATTACAAATGAAATTCAAAATTGTCTAAACAAGATCTATTATAACATTTATCTTAAGTGGAATTTCATTATAACAATTATTTTGTTTATTTAATTAAGCCAGTATATTCAACAAGAATCAACTTCCTATGGATAATCCAGCAATCGTAAGTCCACTTGTCCTTTTATCATATTTCTACTTATTCTGCAATTTCTGTAAATCAACATACATTTATGTGATTTATATCCAGTATCTAATACTAGAAATGTATAAGTAGATTATTATAACATTTATATCTAATTCAGTTGAAGTCACACTTTAACTTTTATTTTAGATCCTCTATATTTATTAGAACAATTACGTTTAATTTGTTTAAGGACAATCCTCAAATTTCAATGTCAGTCAAGAAATTTGATTTAATTCAATTTATCCTTCTCAAGAACAAATTTAAATTATCGAAGTTATCTGTTGTTTAATATCTACAACGGATAAAAAATATTAACTGATTCTATTACATTTATTTAATATAAATACAAAATTTTGACAATCAAACTTTATATTTATATTTATGTATAATTTAAACTAAAATATACTCCCACTCAAATTAACATCCCTTTGTTTATATACATATATCAGCATATATATATATATATATATATATATATATATATATATATATAATGGTGTTCCAAGACCCATATCTAATCATGCCTTGACCTAGCTTATCCCCAAAACACAACCTTTTAGGTAGACATCTTATGTCAATTATATCGTGTATATAGTTCTTGGATTGTATGATGAACAATTTTGTTCAGTATTATTCATTTGCTCAAGATATAGAATAATTCTTGATGTTGTCGCTAAGCCATAATCTTATCATGCAGCTTAGTTAAGTCAGACCCAATAATACAGTTCAAGTATCACTTTTACTCCGTCGCATATAACCAAAATAAAAAGATGCACAATGCTTTGGCATTACCTACATCCAGTGATTTTGGACATTGATGAGCGTATTATTGGAAGACATGACCATGACTTAATATAACAAAATTTGCTTTAAAGGGAATTTATAATTCGTAGTGTGCAACAATATCAAAGTCATATATATATATATATATATATATATATATATATATATATATATATATATATATATATATATTATATATATATATATATAAGTTTGATTTAAATAAAATATGCGAAACGCATATTTATATTTAATTCCAATGTTTATATTAAAACCAAGTTTATCTCATTCAAACATTTCATAATAATAATAATAATGGTTAACT
Organism: Allium sativum; assembly: GCA_030737875.1. Taxonomy (NCBI): domain Eukaryota; kingdom Viridiplantae; phylum Streptophyta; class Magnoliopsida; order Asparagales; family Amaryllidaceae; genus Allium; species Allium sativum. The sequence goes on from CM060917.1 coordinate 12,943,520, forward strand.
TAAACCTTGTATGTAGAATATTAGTAAGAAATCATTTCCAATTCTAGATACATACAACATCCAAGCCAAACAATTTAAGGCCCGGTAAAGTATAAAACATTGACTGAGCCCATTGATGCCAAGGTCCAATGCATTTCGATATAAAATTCACAGCTTCGTGCATTTTGTATCTGTTCTAACAAGTTAAATTAAAGCAATGTAAATCAAAACATACAAACCATAACCTTACATATACATACGATGAAGGGTCGAACCCTTTCAGTATAATAAAATTTCAAGATGCAACAGACAATCTATTGACATACTTTTAACATACAATAGTAGTACATACTTCAAGGTGTTATACAAATGTATAACTTGTCATACATACACAAAATTAGTTTATTCACTACGCTACAATTCATTTATCACTCAATAGTACATCCATTAATGTTTGTATACATTATACAGACAGTATGTATATGAATTGAATATGCCCTTGCAATCTCATCCACAGTTTGATTATCCAGAACAAGTTTAAACTGGTCTTTTTACATCATGACCTTACTGTTGTTCTCTCTTTAGAAATTTCATTGCTGCTTTTCCACTGAGACAGTTCAACAGTGAGCTTATAATCCTCTTTAACCCCTGTTAAACAAGATTTAACACATAAGTCAATACATCAAATGTATTTGATATGTTTGCTATGGTTTTAATACATCAAATGTATACAGTGTTTAGGCATTAATTCAAGAACATAAAATGTATATGAATCTATCCGAGGATTGCCGCAAGCATGGTGAGTCGAACATTCGTATTAGTTAATTGAATGTACAATAATAAGAGTAAAATTAGCAAGTCATACTTGCTATAGCAGGTGTAACTCAAAATTGTACATATAAACTATTCAAATATGAGCATATCTTATATACAAGCTTCTGATGTATACCAGATATCAATTTTAAATCAAGTACCCAGATAATCAAACCTATTTCTAAACAATTTAGTAAACATGATCAGTGTTAAATTCATGAAGATCATAGCAGAATATTATGAGGGTTTTAAGGATATCTAAATATCCAAATATACACATCAGAGGTATATGTGTTATTGCAAATCATATTTGCAGTTTTAGTTTATGAACTTAATCAAAATTGCGATCATTCTGAGGATGGTCCATAACCAACAAGGTTATAACTATGTTAATACCCAAATAGACTGTTTAATGTAATTGAATGCATAATATACTCATACATATGTTGATCAATTTGTATGAATGCACCACTACATTACATACAAGTGCGCACTCGTGCTTCGCACATGGGTGTTGCAAATGATTTGTAGGTCTCCTGTTTTTTTATTTTACAAAAAATTGAATATGTATATAGGCATCATTGGACAGTGCATGGTTGATATTAACAACTTTGTTCTACAAAAAACTAATGCACAGGTGCAGCCAAAACTAAACACGCATGGTAATAGGTTAAAGCATAACGCAAACAGGAATAATTGAAATGATGTAAACCATGCATGGTAATAGATTAAGTGAGGTCAGAGCTATTGTAAGAAGAAGCAAGGGGGAAAACCGTACAACATATAAAAAAAGCAAAGGTCAAAAAAAGCTGATATTTTCAAGTCAGTTTGCACACAGCATGATAGACTTGTATAAAGGCTGTTGCATTATTATTTGGACACAACAGTTAGCACAACATACCCAAAAAAAAAAAAAAAAAAAAAAAAAAAAAAAAAAAAAAAAAAAAACTGGGCATGAGATCAATTCAGTAAGTATGCTTATTTAGAGGACATTGGTATAAAAGAGAAAAAAAGAAAAAGTGCAGTATTCAAAATAAATGAAAACATTGATGACAACATTTTAAACATCCATGCAGGGCCAATGTATTTTTTCTTATATAAAAATCAGAAATCTCCAAATTCTCATAGTCAAATAAAAATCAATGAACAATAGAAAGAAAAAAGGACATCAAAAGCGGATGCAAAAATTTACAAACCGAAGTTGCACTTCTTCTATAATGCGTAGCTATTAACTTATTTGGAAAGTTTATATCTTTGTTGATTTCGTTCCTGCTTATAATCCAATAGCAAGCTGAATGCGTCCATCACCTTCCTGTCAGTAACATGTGGAAAAATATTAAAGGCATTCAGCTAAAATGTGTCAGGTGCAGTACAATACATACCATCATAAGAATTATGATCTTTGTTTTTGGAACCCAAACATAAAATTTTCATTTAATTTTAACATTACCGCGAAAAGCCAGCAATTCCATAATTCTCTCATCCCTGCTGCTAAAAATGGGAATAGAATCCAAATTTATAATTTTCCAGGTTGAAAAGTAATATACCAACATTGTAATTTTTTTATAAACAGGTTTATGAATAATAAAAACCTACCATTACTGCGGTAAAACAACTGCCATAATGCATTTTTATTAAACATATAAAAATTAAGTTTTCTCCAGTCCTAGAAGTTATTGGTTTCAACTTTGAATAGGTAAAGATTTCAGAAATAAAATGTAAGGAAAACTTTAGAACAATAACTAAAACTCTCCGCAATTTAATAAGCCATGGGTTTAGAACAATAACCAAACAACCAAATAACATAGCATCCCAAGTACGGAACTCTTTGGAAATGATTGTATATTTATCTTAACAAACTTTGGATTGGTACATGAACTCTACTTATACTATCAATTCAAGTTTTCTTTTTTGAATAGGCCGCCCTTCAAAACTGTTGCATATGTCTGTGTGAGAGCACACACAAACATGCATATGTAGGGACCCGTATGCGTGCACATGCATGCATTCAGTAAGTTATTAGAAGTCATACTTTTATACAATAATAACCTAAATTTTAAAAACTAAAAATGAAACAACTTGCATAAACGTAATTATGGTAATAGTAACTATAATGTATATTAGTATTTGTATGAGCTCATGTTTCTTCTTTAGGGCGAACCCGTGCTTCACAAATGGTTTATTTTAACAATATTGTTGGAAAGTAAGAATAGTTGAACATGAATTTAGTATCTTAATTATTATTATTTTCCCCCATGATTCTATAAGTTTGCAGAGCATATTTTCTTGTACATAACCTATGTTTGACTTAGGATCATACGCTTAGGCTATGATCCGTAGAAGCACAAATTGATTTGGATAGCTGGGTAGATTGTAATTTTAAAAGACGGCAGTATACCATGAAAATTTGTTCTCTAAAAATGTGTCTTCCATGGTAATGAAGCGAAATTACTTCATGTGATGGACTCTAATACGGAGCATAACGATCAAAGAAACAACTAATTCATTAATGCAAACTAATCAGATCTTTGAATGAAGATATATATTTTACGCCAGCATATGCATATTGTAAATACTTAATTAAAAAAGATTGAGGAGATAAAATTTGATTACAGTAATGATATTAGAGGGAATAAAGGATAATAATAGTCCAAAAAATGGACATTTTTGGAAGTAGATTTTAAGTGATAAAATATTGTGAAAGCCTTTATTTTAAATTAGTTTATCACTTACCTTCGGATCAAGATTCCATACCCAACATCTTTAATAACATACTACATTACCCTACAATATATGTCCCATTTCAAATGACATCAGATTCGTCCACAAATTTTGTGTCTGCAATGTTAATCCAAAAGTTTTGCATATACGCACACGGGCAGCCGCCTAAATGTTAGTAGAATATAATGGGAAGTAATAAATTTCATTCATTTTTGTTAGCATTGTATGAAGCTTTCTTGATTTGACATTGAGGAAATGGTTATATTTGATCAACCAATCATACATTTAGGAAGAACTTTTTATTCTAAAAGGATTAAAATCAATATCCTATTTGCGTTAGGATAAAAAACAAAGCCTAAACCTCTGGAAGAATGAAGAGAATAAAATAATTGTTTTTTCCCTTGTAGATCTCTTTCAATTAAAAAGTGTGATAAAAGTAGAATCAAATTCAGTGACGAATAGCATACAATAAACTAATAATGAATAACAACAAAGATTTTAACTATACTTCGGTAAATACATTAGCAGGTCAACCATTTTGTGTGCGAGGGAAAGTTCAATTGCTCAAGAAATAAACCTTATCGATATTCCGTGAAACCGAAAAAAGTAAGAATAGTCAAAGTCAAAGCAAGTTAAATGTACAACACTGCAAGTAATAGCCGATCAAAAAACAGTTGCACAACTAATTTATGCAATTGTTTTCCAAGCATATATACGGTAAAAACAACCAAAATATTTAGCAGAAAAAAAACTTCATAACTTATATTTGATGCTGTCATGATTGTTTATATGGAAAGTTCTACGGAGATCGAGTGGTTAATATTTAGTTGCTCCTTGAATGTACCACTGACAACAGCTATAATAAGTATTAAGTTGCTCCTTGAATATCCAAATCAATTATTAGTCACGGAAAAAGAATAAGAAAGATAGTCATATTCATCGTCTACATAACACCCAATGATGCGTACATATATCATATTTTAATTCTGTTGGTATTAACAGCCAATGAGATGTCAGCCTTAAGTAGAGGATCAACTTTAAAGCCTATGTGTGGTTTAAGAGGGAAAGATCATAACAGATGAAGGGAAAATGCAATTTATTTGGAAGTGTCATATGTCACTGTAATTGTCAGTGCTGTTAAATAATTCATCGTGCATGTAAGTAAAATGCTATTAGAAGTACTTTGTTATACTAACTACGCATGTGCAATACTAAAGCATTAGGTTACCTCATACCCCGATAGAAATTTGGGCTTAGTATTCCAGAGAGCCTTTCACCATTAACCCGGCAGTTCTTTTTTTGTATTGGATCTCTTCATTATTGAATGCTGACAATTTCCCTTTTGCAGAGGCTGTCACATTTCAAAGCAGCCAAACCATGTCATAATCACTGGACAAATTTTTGAACAAATGATAGCAGAGGAAAGGGTGCTTGTTGGACAGATCTAGATGTCACGACTACCAATGCAACTTCTAGTGGTGACTGATGTCAAAATAATAGTCTTTATGTTACCATCCATCGTAGTTTGATTGGTCACAGAGGTTTGGCTGCCCTATAATCTAGCGGCAATCCTGTTACCAGTACAATCAGCAAATTTTGATGTTTGATGATGATGAATGAGTATATTCATTTTTACCTCTAGCGGATGCAAAACAGGGAAGGATAAAAGGTACCAGTGAAGGGACATGATAAGCTATCACGTAGGCACCACCGATCCAGTCTTGTAGAATTAATATTGACAGGGGCAAGCTGAAGGAATGCAAAACTGAAGGAAATTATTGTGCTAGTTCTTTTAATTCTAGTTGGATGATGAAATGCTTTGGTATCTCGATAGCATGGTTTTCAATTTTTTCGGTCGCTGTCAAAGCGTTGAACTCAATGCTGATTCTATAGATTGGAAGAAACTTGTTAGATGCCTTTGCTACATTATAGTCACCAATGTACACTACTCCACCAAGTCTGCCATAAAAAAGCAACTGAAATCGTGGATCGACTGCTCCAACCTAAAATAAGATCAACTAATTTGATTAGCTAATCCTTTGAATCATTTTCATTGCCAGTGTGCTTTGCCTGAATCGATTAGAATATGTAGATACAAAAATTATTACTCACTGTAAATCAAGGCTTGACAAACAATGATCACTCCTTTAAATAAAGGTGAATGTAGTCTAAGGTAGGATATAATGAAAAGAGTGTGAAACCCCTCTTAAATATTCTTATTCCTTAGTGTATTGTTAGCGCAATCTAAAGAGATGAACATGAACATGCAAACAAACAAAAGAGGAGGGGACATCAAACATAGGAATACAAATAATACAATGGAAAAGTTACAAGAATTTGGAGAGCTCAACCATTGATTGGTTACTACTAATAAATAAAACCTACGATTTAATCGGTCTTTAGTTGATAAATATAATAAATGAAAACTGAAATCATATGTGGGTGCAACACTTCATGAAAAAAATACAACTTCACAACGTGTGAATATTTAGATCACAAAACCAGCGAATAACATGAATAATTAAATTTTTATCTGAAGACATCCCTAACTATATTTGCTATTAATAGAAAATAAATTAATATAGTCCCATGAAACCTGCACAAAATTCAATATATTTCATTTTTAAGTCAATCATCATACATGTAGTAAAAAAAATGTTTTCCTTTTTCCCAAAATTAGCAATTATAGCTTACAAATACATTTAGCTTCCTTTCTAACAGAAGTGTAAAGAAATATCAACTAAACTTCAAAGTCGAGTCAACTCACGAACCAAATATTCAAATATATATATATATATATATATATATATATATATATATATATATACATTACTTTTGCGTAATTCCTTGGTATTTCATAAATTTTATGTGTGTTATATTTGGGATAACATTTGGATTTCTATGATGTCATTGCACAGCTTATTTGTGGTTGATTTTAATGAGCATCATTTTTTTTGTACACACATAATGCTATCAGCAACTGACATTGAATGCTCTAAGAACAAAATAATTAAGAATGATATTATCTTAGGTTACATTTGTACGTTTTGTTTTCCAATGACTCATCTGCTGCTAATTTTTCATTAATCAGCATGCATATCTTTCAAATGACATATACGTGTAAATCAGGTATGTAATAGCAATCAATTAGCATTAATATAAGAAAACGATAATGGTTAGAAATGAATTAATATTCTGTCTTTTCTTATGGAAGCTTTCCATATAAATTCCCATTTACGATATACAACATTTAAAACCATTAATCAAGCATAATTACACATGTTATACTTATCATTACTAACGTTGCAAATAGGAGTAATAAAAGTCCGAGCTGAATTTGGAAAATACTAAGGTTGAACTCAAGTTGCTTATATAAGCAATCATCCTAATAATTCACTTAGTCAGCCTTGTTGCACATATATTCAGATCTGGCACATGTTATTGTGAGTTGATATAATTTGCAAATTTTGGTAAATGTTTACGAATTAGGTTCTTATCTTCCCTTGATATTCTGATAAAACCGTCGTGTGACATATTAAAGTGGGCTTTATAATCTTTGCATTGTTCATATGTTTAGAGTATTATATCTACGATCACCAAAAGTCATTCTGTCCCCTCAAGATTATTTCTATATCACAAAGTATGACCCAAAAGCATTTATATTATTTATTGTAGTGTTTTGAAACAAACACGCAGTGATCCAAATGCATCATATTCATAAATAATGTGCATGATTTCTCCTACATCAGATCCTTTCCACTTTCTCATAATATAAATTTCTCCTTATTATGCAAAAAATAGACATTATGATGAAATTAAAATGAGTTAAATTTCCCAAATGTTTGAAATGGTTCTGGTACAAAATTAATAAAGACAAAATTTAGGAAGCTATAATGAAATATTGACCACCTAGTAAAAGAAGAAGACTGCTAAAAATATTTTATTGAAGCAATGGTGGATGTGCATAATTTGATATCAAGGTAGGCAATACTGAGAGTAGAAAAAAAATCATACTCACAGCTGCCATCCAAAAAGAAAACAAGTGATAAAATTTATATACTTTAGCACTTAAAAGTGAAAACGTAAAAGCATAAAAGACCAAAAGGTTGGATATGGACATATTTTGTAACTTCATTATAGTCTGAGTGAATAATATCATGCATTGGACATTAGCAAATTGGAATTTAAGTTGTTGGGGTGAATAAAATTTATAATCTAATCATCTATAAGTGGAGAAAGGCAAAGATATTAAGAATCATCCCATAAAGGATAAACTCAGTAATCATGTAAAATATTCAAAAGCTTTTGCATTAACATTAAGGACCGTCACAATTTCAAAGTGAAAAAGAACACGCCTAAAAAAAAAATAAAAAAAAAAAGGACTACAATAACTCCTCAGTATAAAAAATATTAAAAGAAAATCACCACAAAGGTTACACAACACCATCTTCTATAAGTGATATCATCAGAGCCAAGCTTTATGACTCACCAATGGCAACAAATATCTTCCAAGTGAGCTAAAGTTCATTAGAATTAAAGATCTAATAATTAGCTAGCACATTCAGTAGTTCACAAAATCAATTAAATGTCAGTGTTTAAGCACTTTCAAAATTATAAACATGTAGATCATATGTTTCATATATACAGGTTTATTTTCTACATAGTGACAATGATAATATTACCTTCATCATAAACTTCGAAGCCACTTCCTTCTTGGCAGATCTGTATACCACAACGCCAATGCATGCAACATCCCAAAACATTAAGAAGTAACTGAAAATAATATATGGACATATGTATAAATATGTACCCATTCATATGTGTAAATACTGTGTAAATATTGCCACAGAGGTATTGCAAAATTAAGCAGCCTAGGTACCTGCCTATACAGCAAGGAATCTCCGTGGAACTTCTTTAGTTCAACATGATATAGAGACGGGCGCAGTTCAAATACCTAATTAATTATATGTATTATTCAGTATATATTTATATGGACATACCATAAACTATAAATAATGAATATATGTAGACAATAACAAACAGTAGTTATCTCTACAGCAGTTGAAAGGGGTTTTGACATTTTTGGACTTGATAAACCGTCATTCTATTGCACACCTTTCAACTGCAAAGTATTCTATGTTAGTAATTAGCAATTTAACATTGAATGACATAGAGAACACTTGTTCATTTTCTGTTTATATGAGTTGGGGTGTACCTTTCCATACCTTTTTTATTTGACATCCTATTTCTTTAACAATGCTTTCAATTTTCTCGGATCATTTGGCAAATAATTTAAGATGAATCTTATCTTCCTTTCTGAAACAATCTGCATGTTCAATAAAAAAATTGATTTTTAATTTATCTAATTTTCACATTTCATTACAATAGTTATATAAATTTTTACCTCTGTTTCAAAGAAGCCCTAAAGATTTATATATATATTAAAAAAAAAAAAAAGTGAGGTCGTTTCAATCAGTTCAAAAGAATAGATCGCTAAAGGGTTCTCATTCTGACTTCTGTCTGCCTCGATGCGCTTTAAAAATATGAATAAACATCGGCAAATTATACATAAATTTATCCAATCAAACGAATTTACAGAAAGCAATAAATTGGCCCTTGAGTAAAACTATTACTAATTGATTTTACAAAATAAGCCACCTTTAGGATTCGAGGAGTGATTGCTCCTACATCAATCAATTGGCCCTTGAGTAGATCAAACTTTTTTGGTGATGGTTTGTTTAATGCTCTACGCCGAAAAACAAAAACAATGATATTACCACATATTTTTATTTTCGTAAAGAAAAGAAATTAAAGGTAGAGTTGCATAGGACCATTCAAAATATTTTATGCAAGCTATTAAGAGACCTATACGTAGAAGAAAAAATGTGGACTTATGTAGATATTGTATTTCTTTACATTATAGTTGAACTATTTCCAAATAGAAATTAGCTAGTAGCATAAAAAGACAGATTAACATTAGGCATAGAGCGAGGTGGAGTAAAATATTACCAATTATGTGCAATGCATGTGTTTAAATTTTGTACGTTTATTTTATGGCTGTCAAGTCAAATTAATCATTAAAAGGATATATACAATATCTTAGTTTATAAATTAAAAAATGTAAACATGAAATGAAAAGACTCGGGCTTTGTCATATAAAACGACAATTTCAAGCTAATTAATATAGAAAATACAAAACATAACATTGATAACATGCGGTAATAAATTGAATCCAATTCACATTTACTGAATAGTTGACATATAAAATTAAACATTTTTTAACATTCGAGAAAACGTTAATACACTTTATCCTTCATATAAACTTCTACAACGACCAAATTTAATATAATTTTGAAAATAATCATGACCGGATGTATGGATTTCATGTCATATTTATCAATATTTATAACTGTATAATGATGGCCATAATATCCATTGTCTACCTTCTGGAATGTATATACCATATCCTACAACCATTATAATATATCATCATCCTTCATAAGTAAAAACAAAGATTATAGAATAGTAACATCGGTCTGTTCTCGTTGGAAATGTTATGTGAATATAATAAAAATAAATAAATCAAGGGAAAAGTGGATTGCATTCACCATCATAAACTATAGCATTGTACACATAGCTGAGCATGCAGAAATGAACTGATTCACATTATAGGTATGCTTAGCTGGCCATTGCAAAAATCCATTTTTTTTAATACAATGAATACACATAAATGATCTTTAAGATGATATTTGCCGAAATCGGCATCAAATATGGCATTGTAAGTGCTCCATATATAACAAATAAGTAAAGCAAAGGGGAAGATGGAATCAAATATCTTAAAACCTATAAAATATTCTAATAAAAAATAAACAAAACTATGACAAATAAATAGCAAGCAATTTTAGGAAGAATAAGATAAAATATACCTACCACAATACAACTCACCATTATAGCAAAATAGAATCTCAACCTCTTTTGACCAAGCATAGTTCTGGCAGCAGTAAAGGTTAAATCCTGGACTGATTTGTGCATACTGAAAACAATATAGAGCAAAGTGAATACAGGTATTTTAAGACCATCATAGTTTTATAGATTTTCATAAATATTGGGTTTGGTTAGTTAATTATCCGATCATCACAATTCATAAATTTCACAATATTGAACAAACTAATGGAGATGAAAATCAAGGCATTATTTCCCTTTCATCAAAATCCAACCGACGTATAAATCACAAAAAGGAAAAGTAAACCACCCATCAGAAATAACGCAACTTAAACTTGTTAGCAATTGACAAATAATTTCTACACTATATAATCACTGCTGCATCTATAGATTGAACCAAGCAATTTAAATAAAGCAACTATAAATAAACACAGTGTGGTGTATTTTTTTCTTCTTATCTGAAACATATGGCTATACAAATTAACATATTTCGACGAAACTAATAATCATGAATCATATGAAATTGTCATTTTAGAAAACAATTATAGTTTACCTTCTACCTGGGACTGCTTCATCCAAATCTAGGAGTAAAATCCTTTGAATAAACAAAATCCGGACTGCTTTTGTTGACACTCGAAATGGGAGAACCAAATATGCTGAGCTCGATTAGGTATCTGTCGCAGAATTGAAAAAATCTTCGATTGATGATGGGTTGGAAGATCGAGGTCTAATTGATATAGATTTGAACTGGGCCATGAGGTTGCTTTACCTTGATGTTGCAGCCTAAAGATAGGGTTTGCCTTGAGAATTGGCTACTAGCTAGGGATTGAGTTCTCGATCTAGAGAAAGGGATATTTAGGGTTAGAATAGTAAGAGAGGGAAGAGAGAGTGGTTAAAAAGGTTTTTTTTTGGGTACGAAGTACGGAGGAGGAACGTTCATCGATTTAGAAAGGTGGAACCGGAGAACTCTAGGAGGAGAGAAAAAAAGAGGAAAACACGGGACTAAACGGTGGATCGTGGATGGGTAGAGGAGAAAGGAAGGGAAAAACGACAGTTGAGTTCATAAAGGGGATTGTTAATGACACGCCCGATTCGGTAAATGGGTGTTATTTTGTTAAGGGGAAACCGACGGTGGAAAATTTGTTAAGGGGCAACATCAGGCAAACTTTTACAGGATAAAAATAACCTTGTAAAAACGGTAAGAGTATACCGTTTTTATTTAATAAAAACGGTTTTATTAGACCATTTTTTCTATCTTTATAAGAAACTTTAACAAACAACGAAAACGGTAAGAGTATACAGTTTTCAGATTAAGGGTATTTTGGTCTTATTATTGCGAATTGTTAAGGGGTGTCTAGCCTGTAGTGTACGCCCCTTAACAAAATTTTAAAAAGTGATTTTCGTGACACCCCTTAACCAAAAACGGGGTGTCATTAACATATTGACGAGGCTTGTCCGCCCTTGAAGCTAATCTCAGTAATAATACAGTAGTACTAGGGCTGCACAAAGAATGGGTTGGGTCGGGTTGGACCAAATACTACATCCGACCCGCATAAGTATGGGATTGTATCCGACCCTATATGAGGTTAGATATGGGTTGGGTCGGGTTTAGTAGGGTTGGGTTGGGTTGCTTGAATATAATAAAAAATGAGAATAGAGAGAATTTTTTTAAAAGCAGTATTAAAATATTCAGCATAATATATCAGATTTTTGCTAGCATAATGCATTTAAAAATAAACGATTCATTATAAGATATATTTTATTAAAATTTCATTGTAAAACACATCATATAAAATTAATTTACTACATAGTAGAATAAGTGTTGCATTTTAAGATATATTGAAATGCACTTTAAAATATATTTTCCAAATTCTACCTTGTTTGAATTGACATGAAATATGTTTTTTTTTTTGTATATTTACTACAGAATACATAAACTAGAATTATACTATTCTAATTTTAAGTAGGCTGATATTAAATTAGTTTTTTAATATAGGGTTGAGTTGGGTTAAAATAAGGTTAGATTGAACAAAATATCAAATTCGACCCGTATGTAGTAAGGATAACATATTGTAACTCATATCCGACCCGAACTAGGATGGGTTAGGTTGGGTTTATGTCGGTTGGGTCGGGTTGGTGGGTTGGGTCGGGTTGGATATGGGTTTTGTGCAGCCCTAAGTAGTACTGATATTTATTCCTATTCAATATATTGTAACATTTACATATATGTATTAGATTATAACATGTGCAAGTATATTAGCAAACACTAAAATAATGTAATTGTAAGTCAAACTTGTAAAACATTGATACATCAAAATGTATCACTACATTATTGTAGATCATGTTGCTGAAAACAATACAGTAAATAAGGCATTTAACGTGTCAAATTGAATATAGCACATAAAATCCAGACATATACATAAATATCAGTATTTCTAAGAAGGGAGAAAAGTTCCGAAAGAACATACATGACAGTATGTGTGTATTGACTTAAAAGAATGGATCAAAATCAGTCAAACTGATTTGAATTTGTTAAATATTAATATATAACTTACGACATCATACAATGTAATTGTGCAAATTATTAAGCCAACCATACATGTATCAAATAGCTTTGTTGTAACGACCCGGAAAATCTGAACCAATTTAAAACTTCTAAATTGGCTATTTTAGTGGATTTTAAAATATTTTAAACAAATATTTTAAATAATAACGATGAAAAGTAAGTTGAATCGACATTTGAAAAGGAATATAATTATTTCTAATTATAAACAAGGCCTGAAAGTTTCAAATTTTCAATTCAAACTTCGACTGACTGTACCGGGTGCAAAACAAAACGATTTGAGTGAAACCAAAATATTTAAATCTGTTAGTGAATACCTTTTTAACGAATCTGAAAAATCGAAGTTTCATAGCGGGAAGCAAAAGTTATGGTCAAATGAATTTTCAGAAAGGTCGCTATAGAGTTTATATAGCCCGTGAAATTGGTCATTTTGCAAACGACCTCGGAATTCGACGAAACCACTTTTGCTGGATCTGGGATGTCAAATTATTGCTTGGTTTCAAATTTCATAATTTTTGAAGCTAGTATGTGAGCGTGGCAAAGGAAAACGTGTTTTGGTCAATTACAGTTAAACTGGATCGACCAGAAATGGGCCATTTTTCAAACGGTATCAGAATTCGACGAAACTAGTTTTGTTGGGACTGTATCGTCAAAACATAGCTACATTTATTTTTCTGGAATTTTTCGAATCAGTTTGTGGCCCTGACAAATTGAAATGTACGTTCAAATCGAATATTGAATGTTATATATTTTAAATTGAAGGAAAACTGACTGAAACAGTCGAATGGGCCTACGAAACATATCCCATTGTGTTCGGAATGGGGGTAAAACGCTAGGGACGACAGTCGTTGGGTTTGGATTGGTGTTCGTGTGTGAAAGAGAGTATTTTGGAGAATTTAAAATAAATAAATAAAAAATTTCTATTGGTCAGCTCACTCTCCCCCCCCCTCGATATTCTCTCTCCCCGCTACCCATCGAAGGCGGAAACGACTTCGAAGTTTCCCTCCCCATTTCCGACCGCCACAGCCACCATCAGCCCCACCTCCAGTTGAACTTTTTGAAGCCCTCCTCCTCTTCAAATCCATACCTGTTGCTCCTCCTATCATCGCTCCATCACCGAGAACCACCGCTGTGAAGTTACGCCGCCTCGAAGCCCGCCACGCCTTGACCGCTGCACCAAGTGAGACCCCCTTACCCTTGTTTTGTGCGCCTCTCCAAGCACTACAAGGTGGCATAGGCCGATCGACTTCAAGTGCAACAGATCGGAAGAAAATTCAAAACCTAGTTTTGAATCAAAAGGAAGGTATACGGCTGTTAATTATTTAACTGATTTCAACAGTTTAAAACCGTCGCAAACTACGATTATCGAATAAAAATCATATTTTTTTCGTTTGTTGACGAAATTCAGTGAAACAAGAGACAGTGGACTTGTGTGGACGTCTTCTACATTTTAGAAGAGACCGCATATTTTTCTGAGCCTTCTGCTATTTTTGGTGGAGTGGAACCCAATGTGAGATTTCTAAATTATAAACGATATGGAAAACAACGATGTATAAATTATATAGTTGATGTATGAGTTATATAAGCGTTGTACACCTATTGTATAAGTGTTGTATAAGTTGTATGTTCGATGTATAAGTTATATATGCGTTGTAAAAATTATATATATGTTGAAATAGAAGTGAAATGCTTATATAAATACATATATATATATATATACACACGCCCCTCGTCCACAAACCATGGACGATATTTATTGGTTATGATTGGTGTGAAAATTGATTTATAGCGAATGGTTGATTAGAATTTTTTGTGGTTGAAATTGATTGATTGTGGTTGAAAAATACCTGTTTGTGGTTGAGAATTATTTGGTTGAAACCATATAGGATTAGTTTGTGGAAATGAAAAAAATATACATGTCGCCTGTGTGCGAACTAGATGCATGATTCCTCATTGTCAAAAGCTGCGAGGCTTTAAGGTAGAGCGAGGAGTTGTACTAGGGACGACCCTGGTTTTAACTACCCTGTAGTTATGCTGCCGAAATTTTGAATAATATTCGTGTGTTAGAATTATTTTCGTGTTGAAACTATATTCATGTGTTGAATAGAAAACCATTCATGTGTTGAACAGAAATTCATTCGTTGAATAGAAATTCATGTGTTGAATGTTATTCGTGTTTTAAAAGAAATTGTTTTATAATAAAAATCAGATTTTTATCATCTATATGAACTATATGAAATAGTCGTGTTTTGAAATAAACTGTTTTACAATAAAAATCACATTTTTACTACATACATGAGTTGTTAAAGATAGTGAAATGTCGAAGTGAATGTTGGTTGGATAAAAATATCATTTTTATCAAATGTATGAAAAGCATATAGTTTTGGAATCGAAGAATCGATTATATTTATATATATATATAATTAATTAAAATATATCGAATAACGAAGCTGCAGTTCGTGTTTTGAAACCGTGATTTGATTTTCCCGAAACCGAAATCGTGGGGTTCGTTTTGGAAATATCTTTCCAACGGCACCAACTTTGTAAAGATCCACCGGTTGGATTGTCTGGAATGTTTAATTCAAATCTGAAGAAAAACAACGCCAGAAATGATTATATTTTTATAAATAAATATAATTAAATTAAAATGAATAACGACGCTGCAGTTCGTGTTTTGGAATCGAAACTTCAAACGATTGTACCGAGAGATCCGACCGTCGGAATTTCCCAAACCTGGGACCGTTGGATTTGTTTTGAAAAGTTCTTTCTAATGATATAAATTTTGTGAAGATCCAACGGTTAGATTTTCAGATATGTGTAAATCAAATCTGAAGAAAAACAGCGCCACGGCCGCGTTATGGCCTGAAGCGTCGTTCGAATAAATTGGCTATTATTAAATAAATAAAAATAGCGATAAATCGTTATAAAATGTTATAAACGATATGGAACGTGAAATTTAGAAACTAACTGAAGGTTAGCTAGATTGAATGGTTTCCTGGGTTTTGATCTGATGTTGGTTTCGGCCTTCGGGGTTAATATTTGGGAAATCGTTCTCTTGCTAATTAACGGTTAGTGACTAATGAATTGAAATAAGGCGTATGTTGTGTTTATGTAGCACTTGTTAATTATATACGCGAGTTGTTCAGAAAGACTGGGTTTATCCCATTCTGAATAATTGAATCGACGATAAGAAGTCGAAGATGAAGACGGTGGTTGAAGACCGATTTTCGCCTCGTTTGGATGGTAACTGATGTCCTGATTGGGAGGCATCCCGAAATATGGATAATGAGTGGTGATCGTCTAGACGTATGTGGAGATTGATGGATATGCGAGGTATATAGTGCCTCCGGTTTCGTTCAGACCCAGAACGGACTTGCAAATGGACTGTGTGTCTGACATTGGAATTCATTCTGTGTGATTGATAGCCATCAGTTGCATGGCGTGAATTGCCTGTGTGGCATGCTAAGATGCAGTGATCGAGGCTTCTGTTGAAAAGCAAAGTCTTATGGTTGATGATCAAAACATCGCCTGTGTGGCGTAGCTTTGTGTATAACGTGAATTCGCGAGCCTACACCCCGGTATGTACCAGAAACGGGAGAGGACATCAGGGAAGGCATGCGTTTCCTTCTAGCTAGAGGTGGTGTTAGTGCTTAAACTGGCTGACATTTATATTATTTTCATCTATGTGGTTGTTGCTGTTGCGAGGTGCCTCAGTTATATCGGTCGATCCAGGACCGATGGAGTCAACCGTTGGCTCATTTACGCCCCAAAGGGCGGGGAAACGTATTGTTCAGGCACTATAATCCACTCCGTGTGGACCGGCCCTGACAATCCAAGGTACGGTTGCAGCTGTTCTTGAGACTCGGGCTAGACAAACTCGAATTCGGTAAGGACTATCTTTTGCCTTGGTTCATGACAGAAATCCAATTTCCAAATACGTGACTGTGCAGTTTTGATTGTATGTATTTATAGCGACATGATATATGGTACCCATGCCGTCTATGATTGATAGTTATGATTCGAAGTTGTTTTTGAAACATATAAACACTAGCAATAATATCAAATTCTTTTGTTTTATTCGTATCAAGCATATTTTGGCCATTATAAGGTAAACCTCTATCCTCCGGTTTGCGTTGCATTGTGTGATAGGAACTAAGTCTTATAATGGCTTCATTTTTATAAAAAGCATTACGATGTTTAAAGATTTGTTTATTTTAAAGCACTGGCAATCCAATGGAGTAAACCCGTTCCGCGAAAGTGGCGTGGTCCTGTGATTAGCCATATTATAAAATGTGTTAAGTAGATTTCTCATACCAGTCCCATGACTGACTCGTAGTTTGTTTCACTTGCAAACTCGGGTGCCCCTCTTTCTACACAGGCAGCCTTGTATTCAGGTTTTAGCAGGCTCTTTCTGGATAGCTGGAGCTGAAGATGGATTCTATCATTTATATCTTTTTATGTTGTTCAGCTCCTATTGTACATATTATGTTTTTTTTCCGCTGTAGACATTTATGTATAGCTGAACTGTGTTTGTACTAAGTATGATCCTGTATACTGTGTAACTCTGATGATTACGTTTATCCAGTGTATTATTTGTACATTATCTGGTGTATTTATTTAATTCTGCTCTGTTGTTATCTGTTTATGTGTTATATTCCAAAGATTACCCTTAACACCGTCAGTACGGGGTTTGGGGTCGTCTCAACGTGGTATCAGAGCTTTGGTTAAGCTTAGTGCTGGAATATAACATATTAACGAACTCGTCAGAAATAGAACCAGTAGTGTTCTAGGATGAATGACTCATTACAGATAGGATCAGTAATATCCTAGTATGAGTATAGCAGAATGAAATACACCCCAATAGACACATTTACATTTGAAGTATATGTTTCTATGTTTTAAAATATCTTTTCTGTTGACCTGACACTCGATCTGCTGTTTGTAGAAGTACTAGAAAATGAGTGTCAGAATCAGAAGGAATGCAGAACCAGATATTGAGGCCCTATTGATTAAGTATCGAAATATGAGTGGAATACCGTTCTCTGGCGAAGAATCTATTATGAAAACACAAGCTTGGATTCATTCTGCTGAGAAGATCTTTAACGGTTTAAAGCCGAGGGATGACTAGAAAAGATTACTGGCATCCTGGGCACTCAAAGACGAAGCCTTGTTCTGGTGGGATTCAGTTATTGAGAATAATCCAGAGGGTGATATCACCTGGGATAGATTCAAAGTGATTTTCCTAGAAAGATTTACTCCTCCAGAAGCAACTGAGCGGTTATGTGATGAATTCTCTTATCTGATACAAGGAGATATGACCATTCCGGAATATCATAAGAAATTCAACGAACTCTCTCATTTTGCCCCTCATCTGATTAAAGATCCGAAGAGGAAGAATCTGAGATTTATCAACGAGCTTCAAAGAAAATATCAAAATAGTGTAATGAGGAATGTGAAGCTTCCTTTTTTCTGAAATGATATACATGGCTTACCAGTACGAGGATCTCGACAAGAAAGGTATGTTGCGCTACGAAGAGGAGGTCAGTTCTAGTAATAAAGTTAAGTCTGAAACTGATCGTCCTGAGACCAGTACGATGTCTGAGGTCAGTAAGAAGCCTAAAGCCAATCGAAAAAGGACCAGGCCTGAAAAAGAACTAGTAACGACTGCCATATGCAGTAACTGCCATAAACAAGGGCATTTGACCAGGAATTGTAAATCCTCGAAGAAGCGAAAGGAGGATAAGTCTAAATTCAAAAGCAAGTTTCAAGAGACCAGAGAATGCAGCATTTGCCATTGGTTTGGCCATATAAATCAAGATTGCCGGCTGTTGAAAACGACCATTGTGGTTCAAGTAAATGAAGTAGCGGAAACTTCTGAGCCCTCAGCTATTCAGGAAAGGCCAGATGTTTTAGAAGGCAAACTCAATGTCAAAAACATTCCAGTTAAAGTGTTATTTGATACAGGCGCATCGCGAAGCTCTATTGCAAAGAATGCGGTTAAGAAACTAGATTTGAATTTGAAGAAGCTCAAAGAACCGATGACTGTCCATAATCTGGTTGGGGGTTCCCTCGATCTCAGTTGGGTTTGTGCAGTACCTGTCTCTTTTTCCTGCTATAAATTCCCTACTATCTCTATCGTCATGAATTTCACTGAATTCGATCTTATTTTGGGATTGGATTGGTTAACCAAATATGAGGCAGAGGTTAGATGCGCCGACAGAGTTGTTAGGGCAAAGATTAAATCAGGTGATTATATAACCATTCCCTGTAAAGGTCAGAATTCTAATAGAAAAGACTTCTGGGCAGCTTTGGATGTTTCTCCTGCTCAAATAGAAAATATCCCCGTAGTCGCAAAGAATATTCCTGACCTCATAAAAGATACTCCTGTCGTAAAGAATTATGCAGATGTGTTCGAAGAAGTTGTTATCTTACCTCCGCAGAGAGAAATAGATTTCAAAATTGCTTTAATTCCGAACGCAAGGCCAGTAGTGCATGCCATTCGGAGGATGACCCTAAAGGAGAAAGAAGAACTAGACAATCAAACTCGACAGCTAGTATGGAAGGGTCTGATCAGGCCTAGTTTCTCTAATTGGGGAGCAGCAGTGGTGTTTGTCCAAAAGTTTGACGGTACTCTACGGCTATGTGTGGATTATCGTGATTTGAACAAGCAGACAATAAAGAATAAATATCCATTGCCGCGAATCGATGATTTATTGGATCGTCTGAATGGAGCACAGGTATTTTCAAGGATGGGCCTGGCTACAGGCTTCCACCAGCTTCGAATTGCCGAAGAGTGTGTTCATATGACAGCATTCAGAGGTCCAAACTTATTCTATGAGTGGTTAGTAATGTCGTTCGGCTTATGTAACGCTCCAGTTACTTCGTCGATTTGATGAATCGAGTTTTCAGAGGAGTCTTGAATAAGTTTGTTCTGGTTTTTATTGATGATATTCTAATCTTCTCTAAATCAAAGGTCGAACACGAAAAACATTTCGAACAAGTTCTGGAAATTCTGAGAAGGAATGTATTGAAAGCTAAACTGTCCAAATGTATATTCTGGCAAGATGAAGTAAAGTTTCTTGGCCACGTCGTATTGAAAGAGGGAATTGCTGTGGATCCAAGTAAAATCACAGCTATTCAAGACTGGAAACAGCCTAGAACCCCTACAGAAGTTCGCGGTTTTCTCGGATTGGCTAGTTATTACCGGAAGTTCGTTAAATTTTTTTCGAAGATATCTAGTCACTTAACGAAGCTTACAAAGAAGCACTCTAAATTCAAATGGACTCCAGAATGTGAGGAGGCTTTTAAGGAGCTAAAGTTAAGATTAACAACGGCTCCTGTGTTAACGATAATCGATGGCAATCAGGATTTAAAAGTCTGGACAGATGCCTCTAGAGAAGGCCTTGGTGCAGTATTGATGCAAAGAGGCCAAGTGGTAGCTTATGCTAGCCGTCAGTTGAAGCCGCACGAGAAAAACTACGTCACTCATGATCTTGAGTTGTTGGCTATCGTATTCTCTTTGAAAATCTGGAGACGCTATCTTCTGGGTGAGAAATTCAAACTGTTTACAGACCACCAGTCATTAAAGTATCTATTCACCCAGAAAGATTTGAATCTGAGGCAGCAACGTTGGCTAGAGTTCCTTGCAGCATACGATTTTGAGATTCTATACACTCCAGGGAAAGCCAATGTCGTGGCCGATGCGTTAAGCCAAAAGAATGAAATGATCGCCAGTTTTATTATCGCGACTTCATTGATAGATAACATATCTGCTCTTCAGAAGGATGATCACTTCATTCAGAAGATCAGAGAGATAATTCAGTAAGGAGAACCCTCGAGTTTTCAGGTTGATAATGATGGGATTCTAAGGCTAAAAGGTCGAATCTGTGTTCCTAACATTTCTGAGCTCCGAAAGGAAGTCCTGGATGAGTGCCACAAGTCAAAGCTTAGTATCAATCCAGGAGTAAGCAAAATGTATAACGACATCAAACGCACCTTCTGGTGGAAGTCGATGAAGAGAGACATTCGTTATATGTTAGCCGATGCCCTACTTGCCAGCTAGTCAAAAGCGAACAACAGAAACTCGCTGGATTGTTGCAATCGCTGGACGTTCCAGGTTGGAAGTGGGAACATATTTCCATGGACTTCATAGATGGTTTGCCCAGAACCAGAAAAGGAAATGGCAGTATTTGGGTGATCGTAGATCGCTTCACAAAGACCGCCCATTTCATACCTGTCAGATCAAACAGAACTGCTCAGAGTCTGGCGCAGATATATTTCAAGGAAATTGTTAGGCTACACGGAGTGCCGGTCAGTATAGTTAGTGATAGAGATCCGATATTTACTAGAAAATTCTGGGAGGCATTTCAAGTAGAACTGGGAACAAAGCTGAACTTGAGCACCGCTTATCGTCCTCAGACAGATGGCCAGACTGAGAGGGTGAATCGTATTCTGGAAGATTTATTGCGGGCTTGTGTTCTAGATTTCGGTGGATCATGGGAAGATCATCTACATTTGGTTGAGTTCTCATATAACAACAGCTACCAAGCGAGCTTGACAATGTCACCATTCGAAGCATTGTATGGTAGACTGTGTCGATCTCCTGCTTGTTGGGTCAAACCTGGAAATAGGCTTGTATTAGGACCGGATATGATCCGCGAGGCTACCGACAAAGTCGATTTCGTTAAGAAACGATTATTCACCGCTCAAAGCCGACAGAAAAGCTATGCCGATAAGAGAAGAAGCGATATATCATTTGCTGTTGGCGATTATGTATATTTGAAAATATCGCCGATGAGAGGAGTTATCCGGTTCGGTAAAACTGGGAAGTTGGCGCCCAAATTCATTGGTTCGTTTCCTATTCTTGAACGGATTGGAACTCTCGCTTATAGGGTTCAATTTCCTGATTGGCTGCCTGGAGTGCATGATGTATTTCACATATCTCAACTTCGGAAGCATGTTCATGATCCAGACTTGATTGTGGAAGAAGCAGCGCAACAGGATATTGAAATTACTCCAGAATTGGCTGTAAGAAGAGAGCCGCTAAAGATTATCGACAAAGAAACCAAAGAACCGAGGAACAAGAAGGTTCACTTAGTCAAAGTGCAATGGAGTGGAGAACCGCGAGATTGTACTTGGGAAACTGAGGAGAGTAATCAGAAAGCCTATCCTAAGTATCGAGTGGATATCTCTGATTGACTCCGGTGCAAGGTACATTTACCATATTTTGAAATTTCCAGTTGTTCTCTACTTTGTTGTTATTTTCTTTCCATGGATGTACACTTTTAATTCTATAGTCTGATTAATTAAAAAAGAGTGTATGAATTAATTTGTATGATTTTGAAAAGTAAAAAACAAATTGCTTGTTGTTTGCATTGTGTGATAGTAGATTTGATTAATTAAATTATTAGAACGATAGTTAATTTAATCAATAAGAGAATGAATGGTAGAATTTATTCGATTAAATCACACATTGAACTGGTTTAAAAATAGATAGAAATATATATATATATATATATATATATATATATGTGCATTATATATGTTTGAACAGGGAAATGGATAGCTGTTTAGTAAAGAAATTATTTGCGTGCCCGACAAATAGGTGAACCTTAATGAGTTGGATGCGAAATATTATTATATCAACTCCTGTGAATGTCATTGGATGCGGAGTGCTGGTTGTTCTGTGTGTAATAATAAATGTCGCCATAGGATAGTAACAATTAATTTTGAACTACACTACATGGCATACTTCTTGAAGATAGGCATACTTCATCATATACCACATAAGCATTGGGAGTTTGTGTGACGAGGTAGAAGACTTACCATACGAGCGAGAGGCTTGTATGGCGATGACTATATTTTACAGGTTGAACTGATGACTAAAATGGACCATATAAAATTGTAACGATAAAATTTCTAGATTAATAAAAATCCCACACGGGTCTGGAGTTGACAATAATCACGTATCTCTAGTCATTAGATACGGCACATGGATTATTTATTTCCCACACGAGACGAGGTGACGAGAATTTATTCTCTAGAGCAATTAAAAATACACACTCCCTCAGGCTTTGACAGGGTGACGAGAATTTATTCTCTGGAGTTATTATCTATACACGCTCCCCTATAAACACCATAATATATCACTATAAATATGTGTATGCTTTATAGGATTTATTGGGTACCTAATACGGCCCAATAAATATCCAAACCCCTCCCCGTACAAAGGAGGTTATGGCAAAAAATTTCGAAAATTCCGGTTGTTAGCCAAATTTTTGAAGAATTTGAAAATTCTCAAAAACTGAAAAGTTGGAGAATGGAAGCCAGATTGAACGTAGAGTTGATTAATCGAACCACTTTCGACTTTGTTCCATTTCGGGGACGAAAAGTTTTAAGTGGGGGAGATTGTAACGACCCGGAAAATCTGAACCAATTTAAAAATTTTAAATTGGCTATTTTAGTGGATTTTAAAATATTTAAAATAAATATTTTAAATAATAACGATGAAAAGTAAGTTGAATCGACATTTGAAAAGGAATATAATTATTTCTAATTATAAACAAGGCCTAAAATGGCACGTCAGTTTCAAATTTTCAATTCAAACTTCGACTGACTGTACCGTGTGCAAAACAAAACGGATTTGAGTGAAACGAAAAATATTTAAATATGTTAATGAATACCTTTCTAACGAATCTGAAAAATCAAAGTTTCATAGCGGGAAGCAAAAGTTATGGCCAAATGAATTTTCAGAAAGGTCGCTATAGAGTTTATATAGCCCGTGAAATTGGCCATTTTGCAAACGACCTCGGAATTCGACGAAACCACTTTTGCTAGATCCGGGATGTCAAATTATTGCTAGGTTTCAAATTTCATAATTTTTTAAGCTAGTATGTGAGCTTGGCAAAGGAAAACGTGTTTTGTTCAATTACAGTTAAATTGGATCGACCAGAAATGGGCCATTTTTCAAACGGTATCAGAATTCGACAAAACTAGTTTTGTTGGGACCGAATCGTCAAAACATAGCTACATTTATTTTTCTGGAATTTTTCGAATCAATTTGTGGTCCTGGCAAATTGAAATGTACGTTCAAATCGAATGCTGAATGTTATATATTTTAAATTGAAGGAAAACTGACTGAAACAGTCGAACGGGCCTACGAAACAAATCCTATTGTGTTCGGAATGGGGGTAAAACGCTAAGGACGACAGTCCTTGGGTTTGATTGGTGTTCGTGTGTGAAAGAGGGTATTTTGGAGATTTTAAAATATATATAAAAAAATAATTGGTCTGCTCACTCTCTCCCCCCCCCCCGATATTCTCTCTCCCCGCTACCCGTCGAAGGTGGAAACGACTTCGAAGTTTCCCTCCCCATTTCCGACCGCCACAGCCACCATCAGCCCCACCTCCAGTTGAACTTTTTGAAGCCCTCCTCCTCCTCTTCAAATCCGTACCTGCTGCTCCTCCTATCATCGCTCCATAACCGAGAACCACCGCCCTGAAGTTGCGCCGCCTCGAAGCCCGCCACGCCTGGACCGCCGCACCAAGTGGGACCCCCTTACCCTTGTTTTGTGCGCCTCTCCAAGCACTACATGGTGGCATAGGCCGATCGACTTCAAGTGCAACGGATCGGAAGAAAATTCAAAGCCTAGTTTTGAATCAAAAGGAAGGTATAAGGCTGTTAATTATTTAACTGATTTCAACAGTTTAAAACCGTCGCAAACTATGATTATCGAATAAAAATCATATCTTTTTCGTTTGCTGACGAAATTCAGTGAAACCAGAGATAGTGGACTCGTGTGGGCGTCTTCTACATTCTAGAAGAGACCGCATATTTTTCTGAGCCTTCTGCTATTTTTGGTGGAGTGGAACCCAATGTGAGATTTCTAAATTATAAATGATATGGAAAACGACGACGTATAAATTATATAGTCGATGTATGAGTTATATAAGCGTTGTACACCTCTCGTATAAGCGTTGTATAAGTTGTACATTCAATGTATAAGTTATATATGCATTGTAAAAATTATATATGTGTTGAAATAGAAGTCAAATGCACACACACACACACGCACACACACACACACACACATATATATATATGCCCCTCGTCCACAAACCATGGACGATATTTATTGGTTGTGATTGGTGTGAAAATTGATTGATAGCGAATGGTTGATTAGAATTTTTTGTGGTTGAAATTGATTGATTGTGGTTGAAAATTACCCGTTTTTGGTTAAGAATTATTTGGTTGAAACCATATAGGATTAGTTTGTGGAAATGAAAAAAATATACATGCCGCCTGCGTGCGAACTAGATGCATGATTCCCCATTGTCAAAAGCTGCAAGGCTTTAAGGTAGAGCGAGGAGCCGTACTAGGGACGGCCCCGGTTTTAACTACCCTGCTGTTATGCTGGCGAAATTTTGAATAATATTCGTGTGTTAGAATTATTTTCATGTGTTGAAACTATATTCGTGTGTTGAATAGAAAACCGTTCATGTGTTGAATAGAAATTCATTCGTTGAATAGAAATTCATGTGTTGAATGGTATTCGTGTTTTAAAAGAAATTGTTTTATAATAAAAATCAGATTTTTATCATCTATATGAACTATATAAAATAGTCGTGTTTGGAAATAAATCGTTTTACAATAAAAATCACATTTTTACTACATACATGAGTTGTTAAAAATAGTGAAATGTCGAAGTAAATGTTGGTTGGATAAAAATATCATTTTTATCAAATGTATGAAAATCATATAGTTTTGAAATCGAAGAATCGATTATTTATATATATATATATATATATAATTAAAATATATCGAATAACGAAGCTACAGTTCGTGTTTTGAAACCGTGATTTCAAACGATTAGTACGAGAGATCCGACCATCGGATTTTCCCGAAACCAAAACCGTTGGATTCGCTTTGGAAATATCTTTCCAACGACACCAACTTTGTAAAGATCCAATGGTTGGATTGTCTGGAATGTTTAATTTAAATCTGAAGAAAAACAGCGCCAGAATCGATTATATATATATATAATTAAATTAAAACGAATAACGACGCTGCAGTTCGTGTTTTGAAATCGAAACTTCAAACGATTGTACCGGGAGATCCGACCGTCGGATTTTCCCAAACCTGGGACCATTAGATTCGTTTTGAAAAGATCTTTCTAATGATATAAATTTTGTGAAGTTCCAACGGATAGATTTTCAGATATGTGTAAATCAAATCTGAAGAAAAATAGCGCCACGGCCGCGTTATGGCCTGAAGCGTCGTTCGAATAAATTGGCTATTATTAAATAAATAAAAATAGCGATAAATCGTTATAAAATATTATAAACGATACGGAACGTGAAATTTAGAAACTAACTGAAGGTTAGCTAGATCGAATGGTTTCCTGAGTTTTGATCTGATGTTGGTTTCGGCCTTCGGGGTTAATATTTGGGAAATCGTTCTCTTGCTAATTAACGGTTAGTGACTAATGAATTGAAATAAGGCATATGTTGTGTTTGTGTAGCACTTGTTAATTATATATGCAAGTTGTTCAGAAAGACCGGGTTTATCCCATTCTGAATAACTGAATCGATGATAAGAAGTCAAAGATGAAGATGGTGGTTGAAGACCGATCTTCGCCTCATTTGGATGGTAACTGATGTCCTGATTGGGAGGCATCCCGAAATATGGATAATGAGTGGTGATCGTCCAGAGGTACGTGGAGATCGATGGATATACGAGGTATATAGTGCCTCCGGTTTAGTTCAAACCTAGAACGGACTTGCAAATGGACTATTTGTCTGACATTGGAATTCATTCTGTGTGATTGATAGCCATCAGTTGCATGGCGTGAATTACCTGTGTGGCATGCTAAGATGCAGCGATCGAGGCTTCTGTTGAAAAGCAAAGTCTTGTGGTTGATGATCAAAGCACTGCCTGTGTGGCGTAGCTTTGTGTATAACGTGAATTCGCGAGCCTCACACCCCGGTATGAACTAGAAGCGAGAGAGGACATCAGGGAGGGCATGCGTTTCCTTCTAACTAGAGGTGGTGTCGGTTCTTAAACTGGATGACATTTATATTATTTTCACCTATGTGGTAGTTGTTGTTGCGAGGCGCCTCGGTTATATCGGTCGATCCGGGACCGATCGAGTCAATCGTTGGCTCATTTACACCCCAAAGGGCGGGGAAACGTATTGTTCAGGCATTATAATCCACTCCGACCGACCCTGACGATCCAAGGTGCGATTGCGGCTGTTCCTGAGACTTGGGCTAGACAGTCTCGAATTCGATAAGGACTATCTTTTGCCTTGGTTCATGACGGAAATCCAATTTCCAAATACGTGACTGTGCGGTTTTGATTGTATGTATATATGGCGACATGTTATATGGTACCCATGCCGTCTATGATTGATAGTTATGATTCGAAGTTGTTTTTGAAACATATAAACACTAACAATAATATCAAATTCTTTTGTTTTATTTGTATCAAGCATATTTTGGCTATTATAAGGTAAACCTCTATCCTTCGATTTGCGTTGCATTGTGTGATGGGAACTAAGTCTTATAATGGGTTAAGCATTGCGATGTTTAAAGATTTGTTTGTTTTAAAGCACTGGCAATCCAATGGAGTAAACCCGTTCCGCGAAAGTGGCGTGGTCCTGTGATTAGCCATATTATAAAATGTGTTAAGTAGATTTCTCATACCAGTCCCATGACTGACTCGTAGTTTGTTTCACTTGCAAACTCGGGTGCCCCTCTTTCTACACGGGCAGCCTTGTATTCAGGTTTTAGCAGGCTCTTTCTGGATAGCTGGAGCTGAAGATGGATTCTATCATTTATATCTTTTTATGCTGTTCAGCTCCTATTGTACATATTATGTTTGTTTTCCGCTGTAGACATTTATGTATAGCTGAACTGTATTTGTACTAAGTATGATCCTGTATACTGTGTAACTTTGATGCTTACGTTTATCCAGTGTATTATTTGTACATTATCTGGTGTATTTATTTAATTCTACTCTGCTGTTATCTGTTTATGTGTTATATTCCAAAGATTACCCTTAACACCGTCAGTACGGGGTTTGGGGTCGTCTCATTTGTTACATGTTTTAGAAGGTGAAAACTGGTAACTGGTTTATATTACCTTATAAAAGGATCAATGTTTCAACACTATTTACCAATATCCATATGTTAACATCATGATTATCAACCAATTTGATAAAATATAGCATCTTAATACTTATGCAAAAGTAAATGGTGTTAAAACAAAAGGGAAAGTCATACTGCTTTGCATAAACATATATATATATATATGTATATATCACAGGGATTACAATGGGAAAGCATATCAATGTTATTACATTTACAACTATCCCAGTTATAATTATAAAGTGGTCTACAATTTAAATTTAATTAAAATGAAGTTAAAGATTTTGGAGTGAGCAATGTTTATCACTCATATTAGAAGGATCAAATCCTGTTAATGTTTTGATTAGAGTGATGATGCACTATTGTTTCATGATCAATATCAAAAACAAATCTGGTCTTTATTATAAATTGATAAGATCATGACTTTAATACACATAAATCAAACAAGCTTTGATTATAATTTTAGTACAGTTAACTCATATAAATAGATCAAAAATTATGTAGTGTATAAATATAATTAGTGCCTAAAATTGAACTGTGTTGAACAAAATAGTTTTGTCCCAGATATCACAGTGTCATAGCTAGAGAAATGGGGTATCAAGGTATACCAGATTCAAAAGATTACTAAATAATTCCTGATCATTAATTAAAATCATGATATCATATTTACTTTGAAGAAATATACATTCAGTGATAATTCATCAATGCAAAACTTAATATCTAATATTAAATAAACTTTACCAAGTCATCAATACTGACTTTCAGTATTTTGACTTCTTGTCTAACAATTATCAGGTTCAAACATATATATATACACTTTATATATATATATATATATATATATATATATATATATATACACACATAAAACATATAGTGGCAGCATTTAATCAACCCCTTTCATATTCATTAGGCAATAATATACTTTATGAAATCAGTATCTCAAAATTAAAATAAGATTGCCATACCTTTCTTGATCAATCAAAACTGATTTTGATTTATCATTAGGTTCTATGAAGAATAGACAGGATAACAACTATTTAATAATTTAGTTAAAATCAGATTTTAACTACCAATAAATGCATTTTACAATAGTTTTAAAATATCAGATACAAATACTACATATATGCATAAATAATATGAAAGCCAAGTCAGTATCCTTGGTTTATGAATTTATTTCCAGCTTTGTATCAAAATACAAATTTGGTTTTGCAGTGAAACTATTTTCACTGACTTTATAAGTGAATATAAAATTAAATTCAATCATCAGGATTCCTATATATAAAATCAAATAAATTTTAATTACGAGTTTTGCATTTTTGCCTCATATAATCAGATCTAAAAAATAGCTTACAGACAGAATTATATCTAATAAATTTGTGTCTAAATAAATATATAGAGGCAATCAAATTTATCAATGTGTTTTTCAGATTCCAACGAGTAAAATTGGCATAATCAATATCATATATTAAATCTCAATATTTTCAGATCTCGTGACAAAACAAAATTTTGTATATTATGAAACAATCTCATCATGGATCTGAGTGTTTCAACCATTTACTACTCATTGTTGTGTTCATAACACAGATTTGACATCAAATTGCAAAACAAAGCTTCAAAATACCAATATTACCAAAAATTGGCTTTGACACCACTGTTGGGTTCAATGGTTAAACCGACATCTTAATTCAACATATTAAAACCCTAGTTCAATTGGATCTGTACATAAATCAGTAAATCGAAGAGTTTTACCTTTATAAGCTTCCATTATTCTTCATGAAATCAAAGTGGTTTCTGGGTTGAATCAAATCTTAGCAAGACAAATTACCCTGCCTCCATAGATTAGTCCACGAGAATGATTTTCCCTTTCAATCGAATTGAAGAAGAAAGAGAGAGAGGCGATACTAGCCGCCACAGTTATTTCTAGGGTTTTGAAATGGGATATTCGGGTTTGTTAAAATGAATGAATGATAATAATCGGATGACTAAGTTCCTTTTGTATAGGGTTAGCCGTTTGATTTTAAAAGGAATAAAATATAAAGATCTTGTTTTAAAATCAAAAGTTAACCATAAATATTTAACCAACCCGAATACTAATTCCAATTTCAAATAAAATATCAACAAATTGATGTTTTATTAGACCCAAAGAAAATAATTTCTCCTTTATAACATTCTAGTTGTGTGACCCTATAGGTTATTACAACGTTGGCAATAATTTAAATCGTATTTAAATTATAAACAGTGAGCGGCATCTAGTAATGCATCACTGCTACCCAAGTTATAATAAGATCAATTAACGATTCGATACAACCTTTTGTGACGAATGTCTCAATGTAATATAATCATTTCAACCAGAATATCCATAATTAAACTCGAGGCATGGTACGTACCACCCTCTTTATAATTTAATCCATTTATCTTGATCGATGAGTGGACTATTTAAAACAAATCAATGTTTGAGCACGACCATGCATTTCATAGTCTGACTCAATCAAGAGGCCCATGGATATCACCACAAATATATCGTAGGGTTAAATTCCATCTAAATCATTCATAATTTCCATTCGACTCGAGATGTATCCAATAATCACTATTATCATTACTCTATTACGAATAACTTTAGATGATATCAAAACACAAATATCCTCAAATAAAATTATATTGATTTCAGGTCTGAGGACCATTTCATCACTGTCACTATAAGAATAACTTATGATAATATTAATTATATTCCATGTAGTTATCTCACGGTGGGTCAGCCCAATACGATATTCTTCAATACATACTTATGTTTTGACATTAATATCACGTATTAATGATCAATGAGATGAGATCATCAGCCAATCAACATACTAGTCTCAATGCTTTATTGTTGTCCTATACAAACAATAAAACTCGACTAGGGACATCTAAGAATTGCAATACTTAACATATTATATAATCTCAAGTTCAAGTCACTTACTTGAACTATATAAATCCGTATTGTTATTCTTAGGACTTCTATTATGTTAATATTTATGTTACGCAGTAAATATGTAACATAACAGAATATTCTATTCCAAATAAAATAATAACATCAACAGTGTTATCAATCACATCAAATGGGTTGCCTCTAGGGCATAAACTCTAACAATATGTTCATCATGTTAGTATGATCATCTCTGTTCTATTCCCTCTATCTTTTCCCTTTTATTTTTATATAGCTAGGCTACCTTTAAGCCTAGGCATGCCCGTTGAAATATGCGAATGCGTTAGATTGGGAACGAGGGGAAAACGTTAATTTGGGGGAACAACTTGTAATTAGAAATTTGGCATAACCTGAATAAAGTGTAAGAATATTAATTTGAGGCATATAGTTCATTATGAACATAACTCCGGAAAAAGGGCATGAAAACCTATAACGACATAGGTAAATTTGGTTAACAATGGAGATGCCTAGGATTATAGTAATTAGAAACTGTAACCGCGCCTAGACACGAGGTAAGATTACATTTGTGGTGGAAGTCTGCCCGGAACCGCCTAGCATATCCAGCGACCACAAGTGGTAAATCTAATGTGAGGGGTCTAGGGCACAAACACGAGACGTGCTAAGACACGAGTATAAGCCCAACTTGTGGAAGAAGTCTGCCCAGAATTGACTGACACATCCAGCATCCACAAGTGGTAGGATTAATGTGGGAGGTCTAGCACATTATAACCATAAATGGACATGGTAATAAATTGGATTACTTAACCTAGTTGAATTCATAGGGATTGTATGAACATGAACTTGAATAGGGGTTAAGCAAACTTGTTGAAACAATGGGTAGGTTAAGTAAATCTGGAGCGGGTGGGTAATAATTATATATAGGCCCACAAACCTAACCTGTTGGGATTATGCAATTTTATGACACCAGTAAGTAGGCAAAATCTGAGGGAAATCTAGTGGGGATGCAAGACAAAGGGGAGAGCTTGCATCATCTTGTGTGTGGGACCCGTTTCAGTCAGCAACCTATATATAGGTATCAAACGAGTACTCCGAACTAGGGCGGAGTTGGGGCACGTTTACTGGACTGAATATAATAGATCCAAAATTGGGGACGGTGTCTGACGGTGCGCTCCGTCGGGGTCATGTGCGTGCATGACTCCACCTGCTTGGGAAAATGAGATGTTGTGACATCAGTAGATATGGTTGTGCACATCCGAGAAATGAAGGATTGCCACTTTAGGGAGTGATACACCCTACTATGGGGCCAGCACAGGGTATCTACAGAGTAAGGAGTCAATCGATTAGGGTAGTAATTAGGGTACACTTAGACTCCGGTATGTTTAGGAGCCCGTTATTATCCATAGAGGTAACTACAAAATGTTGGGCTACCTGTTAATTGTATGGGGTGAAAACCCCTCACTGGAAGTACGCCTAAGTCTACCATCTCATAATTATGGGGATCATCTCATTCTAGTCATACCAGTATTGGTGCAGATAAATCATTAGGAAAGCGCATTACACTCTACCATGTTTATCCTGTTTACCTTGTCATACCTGCCTTTTATGATGTTACCTTTCTTATCCACTTTATATGCCTGTCATGATACTTTTACTTATTTATATGCTAATAGTAACTGGACTCGCTAGACTTTATGTCTGACCCATTTTGTTTCTTCTTCTTTCTCTTCCGTTTCCCCCTATGTTCTCAGGGTGGGAATACTCAAGCTTGATCAGGATTCTGTTATCGTCTTGCTTGGTGCTGCTTAGATGTATTGCTCAAGCTCTTATCTTTGCTACTATGGCTATGTTGCTTTTGGGGATTATGCTTCTTTTATTACTGTACTCTGATGTTTTAAGTACAAAATAGAAATTTCAATGATGTACTGATTTTTATGTATTTCAGAAAAATGATGTTTTTAACCACGATGCTTTATGATTAATAAAGTTTTAATTCTGCTGCTATTTTATATCTGTCTTGTAATGTTTTTGTTTCTATTTACCTATAACGCTTCACGAAACTTAATGCATTCTCTTAACGGGTGACATTAACGGACATGGGGTGTCACACTTGGTATCAGAGCTGAAGGTTACCTGATCGGATAAAAGATTTTGAAAATTATTTTCAAAAAGGTTTTAGAAAGGAAGCATTTTCAAAAAGAAAATGTCTATTTTGAAAAAACATATTCCCCAAAGCCATATGTAATATCTTTCGATCTTTTGTCTGAATCCCCTTCCTTTTCTTTTCAGCATGTCTGGGGAACCTAATATTCCAGATGGCGTTACGATACCAGACTTGTTCCATAGGTATCTAGAGGCCACGACGCCTGCGGGTGGTCAAGATGACGTTCCTCCCCCCGTCGTTCCTCTTTCTCCTCCTTCGAGAGCAGAAAATTTCTCTAAGATCTGCAAAGATTTTTATGCCATGGAAGGAAAACCATTCCGTGGAACCGAGACGTTCGTAGAGGCAAGAAATTTGCTCAAAGAGACGGAGGATCTGTTTGGAATTTTCGAAGTACACGATCGTAGGAAGATTCAGTTAGTCGCTTGGCTACTAAAAGATGAAGCTTCGTTCTGGTGGGAAGTGATGCAAGCAAGGCATTCAGTGGAGACTTGGGATGATTTTCGACAAAGGTTAGAAATGAAGTTTCTTTCTCAAGCTAAGGAAAGCATGCAAATGGAAAGGTTCTTGGCGCTCAAGCAAGGAGGCATGACTGTTAAAGAATATTGGAACAAATTCAACCAATTGGCATGGTTTGGATGGGAGCTGGTTGATACTCCACATAAGAAAGCTTTGCGGTTTGTTAAAGGACTAAATGAACCCCTTCATGGGTTAGCTATGTCCCATATTCCAGTGGGAGCAACTTTTGAGAGGCCTATTGATATGGCCTTGATGCATGAGGAAGACAAAAACAACAAGAAGGAAGTTAAGGTTGAGGAAACACAAAACAAGAAAGTATGGCCCAAGAAAGGACAACAACAACAACAACAACAGTAGAAGAAGGGCGGAAAGAATGACAAGGCTAAGGATAAGAGGAAGTGCCATAGTTGCGGACGAGAGGGTCATCTGGTAAAAGACTGCAAAAGAAGGAAGAACAATTGCTTCAATTGTGGAGAGGTCGGACACTTTGCTAAGGAGTGCCCGAAGAAACAGGGACAAGGTCATAGAGCAGGATCTTATGGAGGGAAGGTGCATGCTCTCGCGACCAATGCTCCAGATAGAGGTAGGAAAATTTTCGTGGAAGGTTTGATTTCTCTTTCCAATCATCCTATTAGAACTCTTTTTGATTTTGGCGCTTCACATTCATTTATATATAATTCTGTGGTTGAGTCTTTGCACCTAAATACTAGTATGGTAGTAGATCACGTAGTTGTCTCAAACCCCATTGGTGGTTCGGCTCATTTGTCCTTGATTTGTTGGGGTTTGAAAATAT
This sequence comes from Allium sativum, assembly GCA_030737875.1. Lineage (NCBI taxonomy): Eukaryota > Viridiplantae > Streptophyta > Magnoliopsida > Asparagales > Amaryllidaceae > Allium > Allium sativum. Next base: position 12,978,082 of record CM060917.1, read on the forward strand.
CTGTGTTAGGCGTCGATTTTGAGTGCGACGCATATGTGTTCGGTTTTATGGGCTATGGTTTGACTCTAGGAACGGATTGGCTAGCCATGTATAGTGCCATTCTGGATTATGAAAGGAGGGCCGTTAGACTTTTGACCTGCCATGGAAGGACCCTCGAGATTTCTTGTGACCCGCAAGGGTCTGTCATGCTTAGTTTCCTAGAATTCTTGATACATCTATCGATGACCTACGATCTGTGCCAGTAGTCCATGAATATCCTGATGTCTTTGATGAGGTTCGGGGTTTACCACCGAGGCGCAAGATCGATTTCCATATAAATTTGGTGGACAATGCAAAGCCAGTTGCATTACCTGTGCGCCATATGGCTCAAAGGGAAAGGAGGGAGCTTAGTAAGAAAGTAAGGGAGTTGCTTGGGAAAGAGTTTATTAAGCGATGCATATCAGAATAGGGTGTTCCAATAATATTTGCACTTAAGACGTGGCGTCATCATTTGCTTGGAGAGAAGTTCGAGTTGTACACCGATCATAAATCTCTCAAGTACTTGTTCTTGCAAAAGGATCTTATTTGAAGGCAATAAAGGTGGATGGAGTTCCTAGCTTCTTATGATTTCGAGATTGCTTATACCCCTGGCAAGGGTAATGTAGTGGCAAACGCACTGAGTAGGCAAAGGATAGTCTTAAGTACTTTGTTCATGGAAAGGAAAAACTTGGAGTTTATATCGACTTTTGACTTTAGACCCTCCACAGAGTTATAACCTGGCTTATTTGCATCACTGGAGGTGCGGCCTACTCTTATGGATCAAATAGGAGCTTTACAGCGAGAGGATCCACAGATTTCAGACATCTTGGATAGGTTCAGTAAATGGGAGACTTCTAGTCACCTCAGTAGATATTCCATAGACGAAAATGGGTGGTTACGATGAGATGGAAGGCTTTGTGTTCCGTAAACTGGAAGTTTGTTGAAGACAGTCCTAGAAGACGCCCATCATTCTAAGATGACTATTCATCCAGGTGGCGATAAGATGTATAGGGATATGAAGAGGGTTTTCTTTTGGGCTAGGATGAAGAAAGATGTGGCGGAATTTGTTTATCAATGCTTGATTTGCCAGCAAGTTAAAGCTGAGCAAAAGAAGCCCGGTGGTTTACTTCATCCTTTGGAGGTTCCACAGTGGAAGTAGGAAAGCGTCTCTATGGATTTCATAGATGGTTTGCCAAGATCAAAGAAAGGCAGTACCAATATTTGGGTTGCAGTAGATAGACTTACTAAGAGCACTCATTTCATTCCGGTGAAGAGCAATAGGACGGCAGCATGGTTGGCAATAGTTTATGTTCGTGGGATAGTCCGTCTTCATGGAATACCTTCTAGCATCGTAAGTGATTGTGACCCTATCTTCACTAGCGAATTTTGGAGGAGCTGGCAAGAAGCATTAGGTACATATTTATGTTTGAGCATGGCTTATCACCCTCAGACAAATGGAGAGACAGAAAGGGTGAACAGAGTTCTGGAGGGTATTCTGAGGCTGTGTATCCTAGACTTCGTAGGGACTTGGGAAGAGCATATTTCTTTAGTAGAGTTCGCCTACAACAACAGTTATCAAGCTAGCATTGGCATGGGGCCCTTCGAAGCATTATACAGACGACCCTGTAGATCACCGACTTTTTGGTGGGAATCTACAGAAAGACTACTACTTGGACCAGATATGGTTAGAGAAACGTCTGAGAAGATTGATCTTATTAGACGACAAATGAAGATCGCGCAAGATAGGCATAAATCCTACGCAGACAAGAGAAGGACTGACATTGAATTTGAAGAAGGAGACATGGTTTTTATTAAGGTGCCACCTTTAAGGAATGTGATTCGCTTTGGTTCTGTAGGGGAATTGGCACCAAGATTTGTAGGGCCATTTCCCATAACAGAAAGAATTGGCCAAATGGCCTATAGAGTAAAGCTACCCGAGAGACTATCCGGCGTTCATGATGTTTTCCACAATTCTCATTTGCAGAAGTGCTCACATGATAATGCAGAAGTAGTTGAGCCAAGTATATTGGAGGAAGTAGAGGTGGAACAGGAGGCGATGCTCAGAGGAGTTCCTACCCGTATTCTTGGATTAGAAGTTAAGAAGCTACGAAATAGAGAAGTCAAGTTGATGAAGGTTCAGTGGGGAGATAAACTAGGGGAAAGTTCAGTGGGGAGATAACCAAGGGGATGCAACTTGGGAGACCGAAGATAAGATTCGTTCTTCGTACCCTTTTCTTTTCGAGGGTATGTTCTTAACTTTTTTCCAAAGCTTTTACTTATGCTTGTTTCTATCATTTAAAGAATATCCTATTGATTGAATCTTCGACCTTTAGGTAGGAATCCCATGGATGCAAATATGTGTTTGAGATATGTTATGTTTGATGGATGCAAGTGTTTGCTTGTGGTTGCTCGTGGATGCTTATACACACACATTAGGCACTAGATCGGCTCTATCACTCTCATACTGCATATGGATGTTTGTGCATTTTTCTTCTTTTAATGGATGAAATTGAATGTATCATCATATGGACGTTGCATTTGGACGAATGATTGTGCACACATATAGAACTTACATGTTATAATAGGATTGTTGCATTCATGTTGGACTCATAGCACTAACATACATTTCATTAAGGAGGTCGACTGAATCAGCAGACCGCCTGATCTTTGCATTAGTATAAGGACATATACACACATCTTTGCATATGTTCCTATAAGCATTAGAAGTTTTTATGGACAATGGATGCTCGTGATTAGTGGATGAGTAGATGGGTGATGGATGGTAGGATATATATTCTTCTTAACTTGGAGATTTCGTGGACGAAATCCTTTGAGTAGGGGAGAATGTAACACCCCATAATTTTAACAACACTAAAGATGCTAAGTTAAAGAATAATTAATTTAATACTTAGAATTATAGGAAATAGACTGCGCCATTCTGTTCGTCTCAGAATTCTGGTCAAAATGGACACCTGGTTTGCGTAAAACGGACAAAGTATGAAGAAGTTATGAAGGTTTGAAGTTTGTATGCGCGTAAGAAGAATATATATATATACATAGGGTCCAGAAATTCAAAAATTAGGTCCAGAATTTCAAAATTGCTCAGAAAGAGGGGGCGGGAATTATCCCGCCCAGGGGTGTTGACCCCTTAAGGGGGGTGTCAACCTATAGGTCGACCCCCTTGCGGCAGATTGGACAGATTAGGGTTTCAGGGGCATCTATAAATATGGCCTCATTTCTCATGATTTTGCACACCAAAAGTAATGGAGAACTAGATGTTGCCTCTGCCCAGAACAAATCAAGCTTTCTTCTTCTGCAATCGAGTTATTCAAGTGTAGATCTGTGATTCAACATCTGCTATTCTTCCTCTATTTTTCTAGATCTAAACACTGTGAGTCCATGTTAATTTTAGATAGAAATAATTAAAAGTTAAACTTGATATGACTATAACTTGGATCTATGCTTATGACCATTTGAATCACATCGTATCAGCTAAAACTTGTTCATCTTAGTTATTCTGACATGATTATGACCTAGATCTGAACCTTATACTTGTTCTATTATGTTTATGGCCAAATTGGATATGTTATTAGTTGGACATCTAAATCATTGGTTAGATCATATCATGCCTGTCCCAACCATGTTAGAATCAGTTCTATTATCATATGTTTATCAGATATGTTCCTATATGCCAACCTTGTCATTATGCCACTTTATGTTTTTTGCATATTTCTGTCATTATATGTTCATCATGTTAGTATGATCATCTTTGTTCTATTCCCTCATTCTTTTCCCTTTTATTTTTGTATAGTCAGGCTACCTTCGAGCCTAGGCATGCCGTTGAAATATGCGAACGCGTTAGATTGGGAATGAGGGGAAAACGTTAATTTGGGGAACAACTTGTAATTAGAAATTTGGCATAACTTGAATAAAGTGTAATAATATTAATTTGGGGAATATGGTTCATTATGAACATAATTTGGGAAAAAGGGCATGAAAACCTATAACGACATAGGTAAATTTGGTTTATATTGGAAATGCCTAGGGATTATAGTAATTAGAAAATGTAACCGTGCCTAGACACGAGGTTAGATTACATTTGTGGTAGAAGTCTGCCCGGAACCGCCCGTCATATCCAGCGACCACAAGTGGTGAATCTAATGTGAGGGGTCTAGGCTAAGAGAAAATCAAGCCCCCTTTTTTCTTTGATTTTTGTGTGCTTACCAACCCAATTGCTCAACTATCACGTACTTCGTTTAAAATAAAAGAATTGCAAGAGCAAATTACCGCAAATCTCAATTATAAAGACAAGCCCTCTTCCTCTTCTTTTTTAGAAATCAAGAGCGCTCTATCACTTCCCAAAAAAATGCCATGAATCGAACAACAAGAATCCAACGCCTCTTTTCTTTCAGTTTCTAAAAAAGACGTCGAAAGCCACAAATAGCGTGCTTTTTTTTCTTTTCAAAATCAAATTATGGTATTTAATTTTTGATTTTTGAATGGCGATTATAATTTTTGGGTTTTTGATTGAATTGGGTATGGAGTTCGGGTTATGGATTCTTCGATTGGAGTTTGTGATCAACCGATTTTAGGTTATTTGAGAAATTAGGGTTCTGAATTGAGCTTGCGTGATGACGTTGTCTTGATAGTTTTGTGGGTTGATATAGTGGAGATTGTGTTGTTTTTGGTGTGGTCATATTTATGGATGGAGAGGGGTTATGCGTGAAGACGAGAAAAGGGTGACTAACTGTGTGACTTGCATGGTTTGTGATGACTGTAAGATGATCAGAAGTGGGAGGTATGAATTTTGTGGATGATCAGAAAAGATGGAGTGAATTTTGTAGATGACACTCTTTTGAAGAATGTTGGATTGTTGTTGTGAAGATGAGTTTGAGGTTCTGGTGATCTGCGTGATTATCAAAAGTGGGAGATGCAAAGGTGAACAGAGGCAACCAGGTGAATGAACTATAAAGTGGATTGATGATCACGAAGTGTGGTGGCGTTTTGGTGCTCATGTTTTTCGCTTTGATAGGAAAAGTGAGATTGACGGTGGAATAGTATGTCGTGGAGTCTGGTGGACGATCAGAAGTGGGATGGTGGTGATGTATGGTTCGCACTGACATGATGGAGAAGTTGTTGTTAGTGATGAAAGAAGAGGAAGAGATGCACAAGGAAAGAAAAGGGAAACAAAGAAAAAAATGCGAAAGAATTTTTTAGTTGTTATTTTCTTCTTTTGAAATTCGTACAAAAGAAAGGAAAGAAATGTACTGGAGGTTTGCAGAAGAGAATACTGAACAGAGAAAAAAATGCCAAGAAGGAAAATTTTGTATTTTTTTTTTTTTGAAAATTGTAAAAGAGAATACAAGAAAAAAATAGAAAAGGAAACAAATGTAGAAAAAAATTGGAAAGAAAATAAAGAAGGGGAAAAAATAGGAAATGAAATCAAAGAAATCTAACAAGTATTTTTTTTCTCTTACTTAGAATATTACAATATATTGAATAATACCAAATTAAACCAATCAAGAATTTTCTTCTATATATACAAGAAAACAACAAGGAAAAAAATAAAGATAAAAACTAACATGAATCGTAAATTAAATAAATAATAAAATGTAATTGTTGTCTCCCCGACAACGGCGCCGAAAACTTTTTTGTCACTTTCCTACGGAACAGAAAAAGCGTAAATTTTTTATAAATTACTGCAAGCGCACAAGTGTGTAGTATGCAGGTCGAACACAGGGAGGAAAATTAAATTTTATTATTTACGTATTTCGTTAGTGAGTTAGACGAATTTAAAGGATTTGATTGAAAACAATAAAAATTGAAATTGCAGAAAAAAATAACAAACAGAAATAAAATTAGGATTACCGTTGAATCTAATCAGTCAGTCAATCATAAATGAAAAATAAAATTGTAAAGACAACTTGTGCTCTACCAAATCTAATTGTTTAAATGACACAAGTTGCTTGAAAAGTAAAATTGTAGAACAGAAATAAACAAACAAGAAAGTAAAATAAGGATTAACATTGAATCTAATCAGACGGTCAATCATTAATGAAAGAAGTAAATTGTAATAGCAAATTATGCTCTACCAAATATAATTGAATAGATGACACAAATTTACTAGACCCAAGTGGGGTGTAGAAAAGAATGAACTCTAAATTCTGGGATGAAATTTACAATGAAAATACAGGGGTATTTATAGGATAGATAGCCAACCTAAACATTAATAGAATCACAAATGGATCGTAGTTAATTCTAGTAAATTTGGGGCTTTCCTTTTTTTTTACTTGCTTCCTTGATAATTCTTCATTGATTTGTGGTATGCATAACCTTTCTTCCAATTATTTTCTTGTCCAAAAAGCAATTTGATGCGAGATCTTCATTTACAAGTCTTCGAATATAAATAAACAGCATTTTGTTCTCTATTTTCTGTTTTTCTGGCTGCATGTGGCTTAGTCGGCATATCTGTAAAAGTGACAAAATAATACCCAAGTAATATTTATTTATATACAAAAGATAATATATAAGAGCATACAATAAACACATTTCTATGTTTATCACTTGTTTCAAAGAATTCCGACATATATTGGATCATGTATGTCCATTTAAAGTTCAAAACATAATATTACGAACTACCGCGATGCTATAGCTCGTTTATAATTAAATTATAAATTATACGTTTAAACACCATTTAATAAACGAATACGTTAATACAATACAGTCTAAACTTAAATAAATATCTGTATATTGCAAAATCAACTAATTTCGACTATCTTAGAATTAAGTTAGTATTATATTAATAAAATATTCAAAATTATTAAATTCAGGATATTTAAATCCCATAACAACATTTAAAACCATTTTTAAATGTTCAATATAATGGTTAAAAATCTAGATCGTTACATTCCTTCCAACTTAAAAGAATTTCGTCTCCGAAATTACTAAGGCAAGAAAAATGCTACAAACTCATTATCTTAACAAAATCATACTCTAGTTAAAAACTTCAGTTTTCATTTCTAAACAGATCCAATTAGTTTTAATAAAAAAACCAATTCATCTCTATTAACATAAAATTTCCAAAAAATTTTAATTTATTTTAACTCTTTAAATTTTCAAATTTTTTTGGCAGTGTCTCTCTTGTATGGAGGGACTTCTGCAATATTGCAGGAACAACAAAAATATATTCATCGACCCACACGATTGGAAAATCCAATTTAAAACCCAAAAATAAATTTATATTTTATGTAAGCGTACATTTTGCGAGCGTTATTACGCGATAAACGATAAAGATGAATTAGCTATGCAACTCTGATCAAATTGAATACAATTAGCTTTAGAACCCGATCAATACAAGCTTAAATATGAATTAGCTCTGCATTTGTTCTTAACTCAAATGAACTTACTATAGTTATGCAAGTTAGATTCATCCATTCAGATTATCCATTTCCATCCATACAATTTAAATCACACATACTTATTCACAATCAATTCATTAGCCATCCATTCACGTTCATTTTCTTGAATTCATTTTAATAAGCTTAATTTATTCAATTTTCTATAATGAATTTCATTTGTCTCATATAAAACCAATTAATAAACAAGGCATAACAACATAACCCAAATCATTCGATTGGATTGGTTAAGTTTAATCAATATTCAACATTGATATTTACTTACAAAATAGACTAGATAAAAATAGTTTAAAATAATTCTATAGTCAATTTCAAATACATGCTCTCATATATATACTCAAACTCAATTTAGGGTGGTACTCACCCCATATCTATTGATTTACGCCACAGAGCCAAGGTTATCTCTAAACCTTATGCTTTGATACCAACTGTAACGACCCTAGGCTTTTCAACCATCAGGCAGTGGGTTAACCTCCCACCGTAACATATGGTGATACCTCAGAACTGCTTTTATCTCCAGCCTCGCAACTCAACCAATACAATCATTCCCATTGGAACGTGTAGGGGTAAGATTCTCCTGCTCATCACCAAACAATCGAGCGAGAACCGCTTATCACATTCTCTAACTAGCTCTGATACCAAATGTAACGACCCAGAAAATTCTAGCTCGAATTTTCAACAATAATACATAATCCTGTATCACTTGTTGAAAACCAAGTATAAAAATCCAGATTGTTAATTTAAATAATTTAGAGGGTGAGAGATGGAAGAAATAAATATTAGAATAGAAGAAAATGAAGATCAGAGTCTCACAGCGGAACGAATAAATGTAATATGTCAACAACTCTTTACTCAAAAGAAAATTCTATAAATATAATTACAACAATATAATACACAACATATCAATAAAACACACACAGTGGAAATATTTCATTACTAGAAAATACAGATATTTGTCTTGATTCCAGTTCCTCTTCTGAAGCTCCAAGCAAAACCTAACCTTATAATATACTCGATCTGACCCATGTACATTTGAAGCAAAGAAAAATCAATCCGGATCAGTCAAGAATACTTTCAGTGATAAGTTCATAGAACACACATCTTGTTTAACTTTAGAAAATCCATTGAAAAAAGGATAGTCGTAAGACCAGTCTACACATAAACATGGACGGTTTTTACCTTACGTGACCCAAATTATTTTAATATACCAAATCCAGTGATACTACAATAATGTCTATCAAATCACAAATAAATAACCATCTAGCAGAACGCTTGATCTCACGCTTTACATACTTCGTATATAATTGAAAACCGCACGACACGTATTGGAGTTTGGATTCCAACATGACAAGGTATGGGACCATGTAACGACTCGGAAATTCGGAACCAAATTAAAATTTCCAAGAATACTTTCAGTGATAAGTTCATAGAACACACATCTTGTTTAACTTTAGAAAATCCATTGAAAAAAAGGATAGTCGTAAGACCAGTCTACACATAAACATGGACGGTTTTTACTTTACGTAACCCAAGTTATTTTTAATATACCAAATCCGGTGATACTATAATAATGTCTATCAAATCACAAATAAATAACCATCTAGCAGAACGCTTGATCTCACGCTTTACATACTTCGTATATAATTGAAAACTGCACGGCTCGTATTGGAGTTTGGATTCCAACATAACAAGGTATGGGACCATGTAACGACTCGGAAATTTGGAACCAATTTAAATTTTCCAAATTTCATAAAGTCAGAATTAATTTGGATTTGGACAGGAATAAAATTGAAATAGTCCAAAAAGAATGAATTTTGGATTAAAAATAGTACGTTTACAAAGGAAGTAGTAGCTAACGAGCTCGATGAAATCAATTTCATTAAATCTGGAATGATGAAATTTGGTAACCAACCAAGTTACGTCAAAAATGGCATCCGTTAGATATGTTAAATTCACAAAAGATTCAAAATTTTGAACGAAAAAGGGACAATTTTAAGGATATCTTGAGAACGGAATATCGGTAGATTGTGAGACCACCACCGTTGGATCCGGAATAGTGAATTTTAGTACTCAGGAAAGTTTCACGTAAAACGACATCCGTATGGGGGAAAGAAGAGAATAAAAGGCTAAAATTTGAACTAAATTTGACGGCAATAGGAATTTGATAGTCCTAATGGCAAAACTGGAACTTGAGACCTATCCAGAAATATTTAGAACATAGAATATTAGCTATGTATGAAATCTGGGAAAATCCCGAATATAGAAAGTTATTAAGAAAACAAAATCAAAATAAATTATTTGAAAATCCAAACGAACTCTGCTTTTGGATTTGAACACATAGGATTGAAGTACGTTAGAAACCGGATAATATGGTTGAAGAATTTCTGAAAACCGTTATCGTTTGATACTCCGAAATGAGATCGGAAAGCCGATGAGAAAGCACACTTTTGGATTAATATGAAAATGGATAAGGATGAATCTAAGCCATTCATTTCTCTTCCCTTAGATTTGTGACATGTCTCCAATCCATGTGACTTTCTAATCTATAAAAGGACCTTCCCCCTCCACTTTAATCTCACTTCCATCTTCTTCTTCCTCCCTCTCCCTTAAGCTCATGGCCATGGACGAAATTCATTAATAAAAAAAGCAATGGAAAAGGAAGAAAAGGGGAAAGGAGGGTAAGACTAGGAACCAAGGACCCTTAGGCACAAGCTTGGACTTCACGGGGTGAGAAAAATTGAACTTTTAAAGGGTTTTGTTGTTTGATTTAATGATTGCATGTATAATGTTTGTTATGATGAATGATGGTCGTGTAGTTTAGAAAACACAAACAATTAAGCGTTAGTGTTATAACGCTTATGCACAGTTATTATTTAATTATGTTAATGATCGTTGCTATGAATGTTTATAGTGGTTGTTGTTTCGCACACACCATGATACATCAATTATGGTATTACATTGGTGATCGACAAATCTCCTTCGTAATTAGAAGAATATTTTTTTAAGTTGAAGGATAATAATTTACGATAAAAGTCTGTTTAATGAATAAATAAATACCGGAACATTCAAGGATGACAGAGAAGATAGTGTTTAGGCTTGGGCTTGGAGAATATAGTTTCCTGCTCTCCCTGGCTATCCCTAACTAATCCGATGGATGTGATGGTTAATCAAAAATTTGATTTGAAATTATTCGAGTTTAGAAATAAATTGGGATTTAATTTATTAGTGAAAAAAAGTTGAGTTTTAAACCCTAAATGATTTGGAAAGTAAATTTAAATGGTTCAGTATATAATAGTTTTCAAAGATATTTCAAGGTATCGCGGAATAATTTTATTTGTGGTCAAAATAGAGTTTGTCGCACATTGACAATTCTTTTATTTTGTTTACAAATATAAATACTTATAACTTTTGCAATTTAAAACAGATTTCCACAAAACAAAGTACGTTTGATTCCGACTTATGAGAGCTTCCAAATGAGTGAAAGCAGATTTTAATTTCAGACTACAATTTTCAATTTATATTTAAAACCGTTTTGAAAAGGTCGTTGTAAGAACAGTCGTCGGCCATAACTATAAACATCTATTTTAAATGATTTAAAAATATGGAAAAAATTGTAAAAATAGTCTAAATTATGTAAAAGTGTTTTGAATTGTAAAGTATAAGTTTTTGCTAAGATAAACAATATTTTGATCAAAGTAGATAAGATAACGGTTTATAACGCTTTTGTAACACCTTTGAAACACTATTGTAACACTTTCTTCGAAAGCAATCTATTTTGAAGTAAAATGGCAATTGGTTTGGAGTTTGGAGTGAAAACCTTTATGTTAGGTTCATGAAGTTGCACCTTTACGAAATATTTGGTAGAACCATGCTTTGATTAAATTGTGGTGGTATGTTTGAGTAATTAACAGGTGATTTGATGGGGTAAAGAAAATTGAACCCTTTAAGATTCGATCTTTAAGTAGAATTTGGGTAGTCACTCAAGTATGTGAGAAGCTATCAACCAATTAAGGGCTAGTTTAATGTCAATAATAGTTAGTGAACTTATATGATTATATGTGGTTGATAATACAAGTTCATTATTGTGATTGATTGATTGGTTGGATTGTGCTCGACTAGTTTATGAGCAAATAATTGCTTTTATATTTAGCATGGGGTTGGGTAGATAATTCTTGTATGCTAGCACCTTGTGAAACACTTCACGATTTGACTATGAGGTGTTTAGCGAATGCTTTTGGGTTCATTTCAGTTTAGTGAATGTTTTGAAATTTGGTTTTCTTGAATGAAAAGAAGTGTTATTCCCGATTTTGGACTGGGAATGTTTTATAAAAAATGTTTTGTAAAACAGAAAGGATTTCGAGGATTGAACCCGATGTTTCCGAAAAGATTTAGAAAAGTATTATGTGCTTGACTTTGTAGTTCATCACATAACCGATTAGTTGCTATTGATGATGTATCTGCTTGGTGCGGAGAATTTATTCTCTTGCTTAACACCCTTCTTTGAGACGTACAAGCTCAAAGGTCGTATATTGGTGAATAGAAGTTTGTGTTTTAAAGGATGGTAGTGTGGCATGATAAGTGGAAATGACCAAGGCTTTTGTTGAAAAGCAGGGCCGTATGGTTGAAGACCAAAGCATGGCTTAAATGCGTAGCTTTGTGTATGATGTGACTTCGCGGACCTCACAACCCGGATTGAGTCGAAACAAGATTATAGATTGAAGGGGTAGGGACTTAATGTTCCATCTAGCAAAAAGAAACGCCGTGGTATGGAGCACAGGCATTTACTTATGTGGTTTGTTGGATGAGGCGCTCGGACTAGGTCAATATACCTAGATAACAGTTTACGTCCAGACTGAGGGACGTTATGTTCAGGCTGCTACTTTAATCCAAGAAGTAGGGTGGACCGATCCTGCCACTCTGAGGGATCCATACGGAATCCTGGAACCTAGCTAGGGGTTCCGAATCGGACTGGGAGGATCCTTGGCCCAGGCTCATTGATGGAAATCCAACTTCCAATATGAAACCCTTTACTATTTTCGATTGTATACCTGTGTAGCCAACATAGTGGGATGGGGCACTATGCGAGCTAAGATTTATATATCTTTTTCAAAAGGATTTTTCTACACCCTAGACATTATTATAATATCAAATGAGTTGGTTTTAAAACTATATCAAGCATGTTTTGCGATTATAAGGCAAACCCCTATCCTCTGGTGTGCGCTTGCATTGTTTGATGGGACCTGGGGCTTATAATCGTTCATTTTTCTAAAGTCACGTTTTCAAAACATGGTTTATGGTTGCTATGGTTGTGCACATATCCTTAGGAGGAAATCAGTTTTGCGACATGCGGCATGGTCCCGAGATACATTATTCAAAATAAGGCTAAGTATAAGATTAGTTAATAAAGTTTCTCACGCCAGTCCCATGACTGACTCGTAGTTTGTTTTTCCCTTGCAAACTGCAGGTGGCCATAATTTCCACACGGTCAGTCTGTTAATTTGTTTTTCATTTTTCGAGATCGGGTTCAAGTTTGAAGACGTGGAGTTCCAAAGAGAGCTGGAGTTTCATATGAAGGCCAGATGTACTCTATTATCGGTATATTATATTAATTCTTCATGGAGTAATGGTATGTAAAATCAGATTTTATTCAAAAATGTTTGCGCTGCAATAATATATTCTTATTATATTTTATCTGTTCCACCGTGAGCTTTGTATTCCGTTGTGTTTGCTCTGATAAACCCTTATGAAACGTACTTTTACTTACCTTGAATCGATGTGGGTTTCGAATTTTGGTCGGTTTGAAGTGAGCGGAAGTGCGGTTCATCACCGACTACCTTCCGATCAGTGTACTCTAGAGAGGATACACTGGGGTTCAACAAAAACATCTTGCAACACAGCCACACATGACTGACCACTCATTCAACTTGAGTGTATCGAATATATTATCACCAACCGTCGGTACCGACATAACCGTTTCTCAAGAGACAAAGAAGCGAATAGAAGAACAAAACAAATTTTCTCTAGATCAGTGAAAAATATACCCTAATGGGAATGACCCACTTAGCCATGTTGTCTGCCCGATTTATGTCATTTCCAGGTTGATAAGACTTGAGGTCACGATTTACTTTTTAGAGAGCATTCCATAACTTTGAATGCTACATCGTCAGATCCGTCAAATCACTAATTGGCGTCTACAAATATACTCTAGGTGTTAAGCTAAGAGAACTTCTCCGCCACCAAACATGGTATATTTGTAAAAATCAACGTATATGACTTTTAAGGAAATACCCTGTTAGTCATTCATATATACAAGTCATTCAGGGATAGGATGAACCGAAGGCACCCTCCTACCGCATCCTCCATAGGAATCACCCCAAGGATCAGCAGCTGGTAGTGCTTGCAATCCATAGATTTCAACCACGACAGAACCATAGTGTATCTCAACGGGCCAACCAGAGATTATAAGTAATTGTTCCGTTTTATGAATATCTACGGTCTTCAGTGCTCCATCTCTATACGTGTTACTGCAGATTAGTTTCGAACGCAATGTTGGTCCGAAGTAATTTTGGATCTAGTTCCCATCCTGGTCTCTTCGAAACAACACGTCAAAGTCCAATAACAACAATTCAATGGCAGTCGAGTTTTTACTATTAATTTCAAACAGTACGGTCAAGTAAATTGGCAGCTGAGGTCTTTTTATTTAAATCTTCAATCGATTCTTCGAAATCATTCTCTATATTCGACAAAAACTTCCATTTCCATTACCTCTGAAAATTTATAGCCATTCACTTATTATTAAAATAAGTGTATTTCAACCAAAACCATTTTCATTATTTAGAAAACAATGGTATAAATAACCAAATGGTATAAATAAACTTATACCTCAACTTTGGCCAAACAATGTATGTATACATTGTTTAATTTAATAGCTCAATATCTTAAATTACTTTTCAAACCTTGCAAATGAATTGCAAATGTTTTCTTATGAAAATAATAAATTTGTTTCAACTTTCTTTACCGTTACAAACTAATATCATCCCTCGATAATAGTGAAGTCGTTCAAGTTGGGGTATTTTATTTACCTCTCAGACCTTGATCAACAACATTGTTCTTATCTTGAGATAAGTAAAAGTTTGTAAACGCAAAACCCATATTAATAATATTATAAAAATACTATTTACTTCTAATTATGGTTGTATAAACCATTTTCTACCTTTGAGGATTCCCTTACGGCTTCCAATCACTTTACTCAATTAAATTATTGTTGACATGGGGAATTATTGTGGATTCATCACACACCAACCCTCAAATGTAAATGTTATGTGAACACAATAATCCAAATCAGAAGTAGAGTAATGCAGGAGAACACGTGGTCTAGCACTAATGCCTACGTCCACTTCATAGTGATCATTAGTCATATAAATTATGATTACAAATTTGTACAAGTTCAGACAATACTGAAGTACAAAGCGTTACAATAGAATACTAAAATGTTTGTTAATTCTAAACTTTGACTAAAATGCTTGTCCTCTTCTTCATTAAGGGAAAACTGAGTTGACTTGGTCAACAATGTCCAAATTTAGCACCAAAGTCCAAGAAATCCAAAAAAGTCCAAATTTAGCCCAAAAATGATGTAATTATGCTTGTAGATGTCCAAAAGTTGATGGAAAACATTTATGCAACGTTTTAGTGGTCCATGTCATGTCCAATGATCATGGGGAAGAAGATTGAAGGCATTAATGATTCTTGAAAGCTCCAAGAAGTCCAAAAATAAAAGGGAAAAAGATCCATATGAAGGCCAAGTCTTGGGGTATTTATAAGTGAGTGGGTTAGATAGAAGAAGGTAGGATTTCAGATCCACTGTCAGAAAATCGCATCCTACAGAACTCACACACGAAAAATCGCATCACACCATGCTCGGATACGAAAAATCGCACCACAGGCCTCGTCGCATCCAAAAAATGGCATTCGAGCTTGGTTGAAGTGAAAAAATCGCATCCTGGCCATTTTCCAGATCGCATCACCAAAAACATTGAAAATCACGTGCGGATCGGTGATTTCTGGGTGATCCGCACGTAATTTCATATATGCCAAGTGGTTTGGCACGTTGCCAAGTTCCACCGCATCCCAAAAATCTTGCACCGTGTCCATCATGCGTGCCTTGTGTCAAATCCCCCTTTCCACGATTCGCTCAAGTAAATCTCGCGTCGTATCCTTACCAAGAATCCATGCCACCTTGCCGATTTGCCAAATCTAGCATCATGCCAGATGAGATGAGGAGTTGTGCCAAACCCAAGAATCCTCGATGCGCACCGTATCCAGAAGTTGCCAGATCCACCGCCCCCTATGTTGCCAAGCCAAGAATCATATCACGTTGGATACGATGCGATGTCGGGATGATCCAAATTTTTGCTATGCGGATCACCAAAAAATCGCATTATGGCCTGATGCGATGCGATGTGGCCAAGATGTTAAGTCATTTTTTCAGATCCACTTGGCACGGTGCGCACTCGTGGAAAACGACAGATCTGCCATGTCGATCAATGATTTTCGAAAGTGCCAAATCCCATGCTTTGCTAAGTTTTCCAAGTGATCAGCCAATGTTTGGCATGCATTTTTTGCCTAATCCACCATGTTGCTCAGGGGGTTTTGAACATGCCAAACGTCAGATTTACCACTTTTACCAGATTGATCAACTAAGGTTTTCACCGTGGTTTTTCATGGTTTTCACACGGCAATAAGGCCTTTATGACGTGCCAAATCAGATTTTGCTAGTTTACCAAATTTTGACACCGTGAGTTGCGCAAGCCGTTTGAGTGATAAACACGTGTCGATCGGTTGTTTTTTAGTGTGCGACACTGCTTTTTACCAGATCCATATATTTTTGCAAGACGAGTTACTGACGCGCTCAGCCATTTTGAGCTGATCGGATAGTGTCGATCACGTATTTTTACTGTGTCGGATATTTCTAGTCCATTGACGATGATTTTACGAATCAATGCCATTTCCGATCCTTTTCTGAATATTTCGCGACTTTGATTAAATCGCTTTGCGTTTTCTGACTATATTCTTGACGTTGACAGCTTCAACCAAAAAGCATGTCAATAATTATTAATTGAATTACGCTTACAACTTTAGCTTTAAAATCTGTCAAATCTTGGGTTTATTATTAAATTCATTGGTCAAGACTCTTAAGTATCTTAAAATAAACCTAACTTGGATTTTTATTTCGACAGGTCCATATGCTAACTAACTTCATTAAATAACTTATCTTTTTCACTTTAGAAATCATTTCCCTTTTGATCATCTTTACTTAACTATGAATATTAAGTAAACGTTTAACTAAAATTATTCCTTGAAATCTCTTTTGAAAACGTTATAATAAACATTCTATAATCATATTTAACATGGTTAATTAAGGATTAATTAATTTTTTAAAATACTCGTTAAGTTTAAACAACTATTTTATTTAAATTAATACATAAAACAAACAAATTTAAAAATCTAATAGTTAACTAAGTCAACTTGAAACAATCAGTAAACTCATTAATTGATTTAATTACTTCCTACCATTAGATTAATATAATTAATCTAATAATGTCTCTCAATTGTTTCCTCAAACAATTATCTAAATTATTAACCCGTAAGTTAATGTTGCTCTTATTTGCTTGTTAAACGACAAATTCAAATTATAAAATCATTTAAAAATTCTTTTATAAAAACCAATTTGCAAATATCGATTTATTTCAAAATCTTCTACATTTATATAAAAATATAAATCTAAAACTTCGACTCAGTTATAAAATAATTTTATAATTTTAAATACATCGATTCTCCTAACGAAAAATCAGCATTTTAACAAAAAGGTGAATTTTAGATCATTTGTTGCCAATCCCTTAATCAATACTATTTATTGATTAAAATATCAACAACGTTGAATTTCAATTCAATGTCAACATCCAAACAGGTTTTCAATGTCAATGGGATATAATCAACTCATAAATAAATAATATGCAAACAATTATAAACATAATATTTGAGGAATCCAGTTGGATCCCTCCATGTGTCACATCTCATTATTAACTTTTTATAATAATATGTGGAATATAAATTTCATTCAATGCATTTCAATTGATGTAAATATAATTAACGTCAAACAATAACAAACAAATAGCATCCAAGGCATCCAATCAACCAATTCATACTATCATTATTTTAGTTATATGAATTTAACTAGATCATAGAATTCCAAAAAGCATGAGAGTTAACTCACCATTTATCTTTGATGATCGAATCAAACGTTATTTCATTTAATTTTAAACAAGCGTTTAAAACTAAATGAAAATCCAGTTGCTTCCAATCCCTTTCGAACTTGATCAGCAGCGTAGCACTCTTCACTGCGATTCCAACAAACCCAAATTCGCGTGATTCTGACAACGTATGAATATGTTATGATCGTTATATGTTAAACTAGTTTTAAATATAATATAAATTAAAAATATAAACTAACTAATTACGTTAATTTAAAAATATACCACGTCACCTATCGCAAATGTGTTATTCTTCTTCCAGATGCTAAGAACCTGATCGTGATATCTTCTTCCAGAGAACTGCAAACATTGCCCCACCTCAACACCACACCCCGCAGCCGATTCTAGTTCACCGAAGCTCCAATCCGTTACCCTACCTTCACCGCGCCTCTGAGCAGCGCCTATGCCCTGAAGTTTTAGCCCCAAAGCCGCATCAAATCGCCGTATTCTCCTTCGAACGACAACCGTTTAGGTGCCCAGAACTGCTATCACAGGTTAAATCAGATTGCTTGACCATCGCCGATCGATCATCCCCCGTCCCCTCTTCCTTTTATCTACTGGCAGTACCTCCCATCGATGCCTTCTCCGGCCTGAAAACTACCAAAAACCTCCCGTTGCTTCCAAAAACACCCCAAATCATTGACTTCTGATCAACTCGTTGCCACAGCCTCCACTGACCACCGTAGGACCCCACGCTGGTGCCAAATTAAAGCCTTGACTCCCTACTCGGACTTCCCTTTCTGTCCGAACTTCTGAAATTGACCACACATCCTCCAATCAGCCAAAGAACGAAATTGATCTGTCTCGGTTTTCGTGCCGTTTCGACCACATCATGTGGTATATTAGGCCACCAAATTTTACCAGCCCCTCCCACTCGACCTCACCTACAACTTCTATGTCGGAAGTTTTGACCAATTCCTCACAGAATTTAAGATATAAATTATTTTACGAATGAGGACTTTTTCGCAAATAGTGATGAACGCTGGTGGATTGGGAATTAGGATTTGGGGGACTGGGACTTTTATAGAGAAAGTGATTTTAGTTTAATATTATTTTATTATATTAGCTTGATGCCTATCGCCATTTCGATCCGACGTTTATTCGTTCGTACGAGCTTCATCCCTGGTGAAAATGGACCTCATGGCATAATTTAACATTCCGAACCAATGAAACTTGTTTCGCCGGAAACCGGGTCCGTTTCTCAAATGATGCTAGTTTGAATCCAAATGGTGGATATATTTACATTTTATTTGTGTACACTCATAAAATAACTCCGATTGGTGCGAAACTTGAAATCTATCAATAATAAGCCATTGCAAATTTTATAAAATTCGTTCCGTTGAAATCAGAGGTCGTTTGAATAATAGCCCTTTTTAAAGGTCTAAGTAAAATTAAAATAAATAAATTTTAAAATACCTCAATATAATAATAATAAAATATTATTATTGGACATATTTGAGCAGAATTTCATGTAGTGTCAAAATAAAATACTCCTGGTTGAATTTCAAGTCAAATCAATATTCAACATATTAAAAACCCATTTATTTTATATAATAAATCGTTATAGTTCGTAAACAAATTTAATAGCGACTATTTGAAAACTTGATTTGGACATAAATAAAAATCTACAACATGAAATCTCAAATTTTCTCTTCCATCAGAAAAATATAATCTAATAGATTCAAATGTTTCTTGTTTCAAAGAATTCCGACTTATATTGGATCGTGTACATCCATTTAAAGTTTAAAACATAATATTACAAAATACCGCGACGCTACAGCTTGTTTTGTAATTAAATAATAAATTATACGTTCAAACATCGTTTAATAGGTGAATACATTAATATAATTCAATCTAAACTTAAATAAATATCTTTATATTGCCAAATCAACTAATTCCATCTATTTCAAAATTAAATTATTGTTTATATTAATAAAATATTCAAAAATATTAAATTCATGTTATTTAAATCCCTAAACAACATTTAAAACCTTTTTAAATGTTCAATATAATGATTGAAAATTTGGGCCGTTAGATATCAGATGAGACTACTAGGAATTTGCAATAAGTTTAGAGAATGATAAAAGTAGGACGTCACTAAATCTGTAATTACTACAATTTACATCTCTCATCATACATGGTTTTATTATTGTGCTACCTGTAAACATTTAAACTATCCAGTTGTTGCATTCATTGAACCTATCATGAGTCTTGATGCATCATTCCTTGTACACTTTGATAAGGTATATGAAACATTAGAATTTACCATTTATTTTAGGACTTACATATAATAAGAAAAACTCAATAATTGTAAGTATATCTTAATATATTAATGTTGATATTGAACATTCTTATTGATGGGACTATTATATTTTTGGATGTTAATGAACTAAGCATAACTAAGCTGATAGTGAACTTGTGTTGCTAATAAGATTGTTAAATTACAAATAATTACCTACTAGCACACTAATAGAAATTGTTGAACTAAGATGATTTTTTTTATTTGATATGATTAATTCTTGAGTACTTGTTGGATTTTTATTGATTGGTAAACAGGTAAACAAATTTTCCTTTTATTTAGATTTAATGTTGAAACCATTCTTGGACCAATTTTTATGTATTCTTGCTTATGAATGATGATGGCGCTATCGTTCGATCTTTATTTATACTATAACTTTTAACTTTCCATATGGATAACATTTCTTCATTGTTGAAGTTCAATTTTTTGTTCTTAGTTTAGATTAATAAGTGAATATGATGTATTGTGTTTATAGAGTGTTTATCTCTTTTTCTTAGGCTATTGGGTCTTGCCTTCACAGGCCGGTTACATTTAGCTTGTACTATATATATATAGCATTATCTTCTTGTACATTTATGAATGAAATACAAATATAAATGTTCATTTACAATTTCTGCAAGTATCCTAACTTGGTTTCAGAGAAAATTTCCTCTGAGGTTTATTTTTTGATCCAAGCTTCAATACATCAAAGTTCTGATCATCTTTAAATGAATAACGTCAGATAAATTATCCTATGCAACATTCTATCTCCTTCACACTTAAGTGTGCCTCACCAAGAAGATCACTGGTCAGAGAGTTTTCATCACACCAGTCATTCTGGCTGCATATTTTGCAATCATCAAGAAAGTCAGTATTTGCCTTCCATCATTGATCAAGATTCTGGTTTCAAAAGAAGGTGAAAGTGCCTTGCAAAGAAAATCATATTCTGGTTGCATTCTTTCAGATCAACAGATAGAAAGGAGTAAAGTTCTTCTTCGTTTAATCTTTCCTATCTTCACCACCCAAGAATCATATTCTTATTCATATAGATCTTCTTTTCTCTTCCATTTGTTTCATTTTACCCAATGAAACAAGGAAATGATACAATTTCATCAACATCCTCACATGGCATGGGTAATCCAGTAAATCCATTGAATGATCCAGTGATCAAAGTCAAGGGAAGGTTAATCATTGCTCATCTTGATGAAAATAATTATCTAATCTGGAATTATCATGTAGAAACATCTATCAATGGTTATGAATTAGAAGGATATGTGTGGTAATATTGAAATACCAAATCTTATTACTACAGATAGTCAAGGAAACCTATTTCTGAATAAAGAATATGCTAAATACAAGAAAAAGATAAACTTATAACATCTTAGTTGTTACCCACAGTTTACTCAAAAATGTTGACTCAACTAGTTGGTATAAAACATCGCAATAGATATGGAATAAGGTGGAGCAAATTTTTTCATCTCAAACCTCTGCAATAATTTCTCATTACAGAAGGTTACTCCACAACATGAAGGAGGAAGAAGTGTCCATGAGTGAATACTTGAACAAAATTAAGATTTACTGTTACTTATTAGAGACTGCAGGGCATATAGTTGTAGAAGTAGATCAAATTCTGACTATACTTAATGGTTTAGATGATGAGTATGAGGCTGTTACAAATATCTTTTGTTCAAAAAGAACATATCTTGATTTACAGTATGTTCAATCAGCCCTACTTTCTCATGAAGTCGGGGTTGATCAAAGAAAGGAAAATCTACTTGACCATAGTGCTAATCTTGCATCATCTTCAAAAGAAAGAAATTAAGACAAGTCTAATTACCTGAAGAATGATCGAGGAAGAAGACAGTATGATCAAAGAACTGGTCAACCTCCGAGAGGAAGAGGTGGTAGATGGAACTCAAATAATTGTGTAGTGTCAAATTTGTGAAAATTTTAACATACAACAAACAAATGCTACTTTAGGTTCAACTCTGAATTCACACCAAACTAGCTACAGAAAAATTCAAATACTAAGGTAGCTCAGTTAAATCAACATCATATAGATGCTAGTGGCAAGCATGATGAGATTAATAGTGAAGACTGGTATCCAGATTCTGGAGCAACCAATCATCTCACAAGTGATATGCAGAATCAAAATCTTGGTAATAAAGAATACTCAGGTAAGCACTTTATACATATGGGTAATGGTGACGTTGTAAGTATCACACATGTTGGTGATGGCAGTTTAGAAGGTAAAAGAAAATTTTACCTGAATAATTTGTTGAGAGTACCAAAGATTAAAAAATAGCGTTTCCCATTTTTCTAAAGACAACAGTGTGTACTTCGAGTTTCATCCTAAAGTCTGTTTGGTTATAAACTTACTAAATATAGACATATTATTATAGGGTAGGGTGCATGAAGGCTTACACAAGTTCACTACTTCAAATTCCAATAATGAGGGCTATACTAAAAATGCTACTATTGGAAGAAAATGGTTTAATAACGCGTAATGTAATTTGAATACTAGTAGAATTGAGTTTGATCTTTGGCATTGTAAACTAGGACATCCCAATGTTAAAAAAATTGAACAAATTATGTAAGAAAATAATATTGTTTTTAATCAAGTATGTAAACCATATATATGTAATAGATGTCAACTTGGCAAAATCCATAAATTGCCCTTTCATGATTCAATTGTTGTCTACAATAGCCCACTTGGTCTTATAGCTGCAGATGTGTGTGAACAAGCTCCTATAACATCACATTATGGATTCTTGTATTACATTTTTTTATAATTAATAGACCTCCAAGTAAGGTGTTAAAATACAGAAGTCCAATAGAAGTGATTTAAATGTTAATCTGAGTGTATAAGTATAATTTTTTGTGTATTTATGTTTTCCATACACTGGACCCTGCAATAAGCATAAACTTAATTTCATATCAACACCATGTGCATTTCTTGGATACATCGACGACAAGAATTGATATAAGTGTCTAAGTGATAATGGTGAGACGTTTATATCAAGGCATGTTGTACTTGATGAAAACATTTTTCCTTTCGCATACAAGAAGATCAAAACTACACAAAAGCTATATAATGCAAAAATTTCAACTACATAAATACCCATCTAGATTTAGATGCAACAGAAATTGATGAAGGGACACATGAGGTATATGAACAACAACCTATTTTGTCCAACAACAGACCAACCCATAGTTCAAGTCATAACACTGATCACACTCATTATCCATCACAACATTATGATGACTCAAACAATGATCAAGTGCATGATGATGAAGAATCACCATGTACTTAACCTATGAGTGAGGCAACAAATATATATGAAAGACAAGAGCATCATATGACTACTAGAGGGAAAAGTGGCATATTTAAGCCAAAAATTTGTAATAACGAAGTGGACAACACTGGACCATCCACGTATGAGGAAGCTATTCAAAATATTCACTGGAAATAGGCTATGGATGTTGAAATCAAGGCTTCTACTCAAAACAAGACATGGAAGTTGGTACATAAGCCAAAAGATAAAAATGTAATTGGCAGTAAATGGGTCTACAAACAAAAATTATGATTAAAGCATAGCAAAGTACAAAGCCAGATTAGTTGCAAGAGGGTTCACACAGCAATTTGGATTTGATTTTAGTGAGACCTTTTCTCCAGTTGTTAAACCCACTACTATAACGATAATACTTACAGTTGTTGTTTATAACAAATGGAGAATTAGGCAACTAGATTTAAACAATTCTTTTCTAAACGGGGATCTTCTTGAGGATGTATTCATGGAGCAACTCTAAAGAATGCATAGCTAAAAAGGATGCAAATATTGCATGTAAGTTAAGTAAAGCCAATTATGGCTTAAAAAAGCACCTAGAGATTGGGATGAGAAACTAAAGAAAACATTGATTAAGATGGTGTACAGCGGAGCCAAGTCTGAAAATTCTTTATGTTTGAAATTCACTGGTAATATGAAAGTGCATCTTCTAGTTTATGTTGACAATATTAATTATTACAACTGAAAATAATCAGTCAGAGATATGAATGACAGTTCAACAATCACATAAAATGTTTTCCAACAAAGACCTAGGTAACTTATCTGCTTCTTAGGTATAGAAATTTCAAGAAAAAATCCATTAGAAATTGTTTTAATTCGTAAGAAGTATGTTATGGAAATTTTACAGAGAACAAAAATGGACTTGGAAAAACTAGTACCTACTCCAATGGTTAGTAGTCATCATTTATCCAAAACCGGGAGGGAAGCTATTACAAATGTCAAACAGTATAGAAGCACTATACGAGCCTTATAATATATGACAATCCCTCGACCAGATTTAAGCTACAGTGTAAATAAAGTATGCCAGTTTATACAATCACCATTAGGCAGTCACCGGAATGTTGTAAAGCGCATACTTAGATATTTAAAAGGATATATTAATGACGGATTACATATTAAAGAAAGTAAAGACTTAAAAATTCAAGCTTATGCTGTCACTGATTGGGTCACAGACCCAAATGATAGAAGATCAGCATAAGGTTTTTGTGTTTACCTTGGTGGGAATCCTAAACTGGTTGGCCTTGCCAAAAAAATCCTATTTCATCGAGTGCAATGAAGAAAACTGTAGTATCTCGCTCAAGCACTGAAGCATAATTTAGATGCATAACAAACACAATAGCAGAAGTAATTTGGATTGAAATGTTACTTACATAAATTAGGGTTTAACACACGAAGAAACTAGTTATCTGGTGTGATAATCTAAGTGCAATTTCACTTTCTTCCAACCTAGTTCTTCATTCACAAACGAAACATGTCAAAATAGGATCTTCACTTTGTTCGTTAACAAATTGTCAAAGGAAAATTGGAAGTTAACCATGTTACAACCTACTTCCAATGTGCAGACATCTTAACTAAACCAATTTCCTCATAGAACTTCTCTCGGCTCAAATCTAAATTGAATTTTTTTAATGGCAGCGGAGAAGAGTCAAAGAAGACAAAGCCCTAGTTTAGTTTGAAGGGTGGAATAAGTGAATATGATGTATTCAATTTATGGAGTGTTTATCTTTTTTGCTTTGGGTTATGGAGTCTTGCTTTCATAGGCCGGTTACATTTATCTTGTACTCTCTAAATACAACTATATGCTTATACAATTTATGATTGAAATACAGATACAAAAGTCCATTAACAATTTCTACAAGAATCCTAACTATTCTAAGTTTATATTCCATATGCTCAATGATTTTAATTATCAAATTACATAAGCAAATGACCCACTTATATAGAAAAGAAATAAAAACTTATTCATTTATAATACTACAGATTGCTTAAGATAATGCAAGTTTGATTTTACTCATTTTATCATTACATATGGTATCATTAGCATAAGAAACAAAGGGCATTAAATTTTGAGTTTTCAATATGTATTCAAAAGGTGTTGAATAGAACAAAAACGTGGGAAGGAGTGATGGATGTAGGAGAATGCGGACAGCATGAGTAGGGGAAAAAGAAGATGAAAGGAAACAACGGAGATAAGAAAAAATCATTTTCAATTTTATATGGTAAAACCATAATTTGGATTGATCATATTTTTCATATGAAAATCGGAAAAAAAATGTTACAAAACAAATGTGTTATGATCTATGATATTAAATCACATATACATTGAAGCCGACGATGTACGTTAGTTTTCGGAAGTAGCTTTGTAGCGGAGAAGACGATTCGCGAATCGAAGCTCTAAGAAGGAATATAAGAAATTAAGGGGAAGGACATGGATAGATCACCAGCTCAAACATCTCATGCTTCATTCCAAACGTCTTAGATGATGGGATTCTATTGCCCAACTGCTTGGCTACACTTCTGGCCATCCCAGTCAGACATCTGAGTCAGATTACAACTAATGGAGTAGAGCTTCCGTTTTTTGGTATTAGATCTAACTGGTTTCGTATGCACGATGGTGTGGTAAGGGAAATCTTCGGAGTTAGACACGTACCTACTTGTTTGCATAATCTTATTTCTCTCGACCTTTTGGATCACCATGGTTGCACTTATGAGAATAAAGGTGGAGTTTTGAGGGTCAAGAAAGGTGGTCGTGTTAAGATGAGAGGAGTATTGGAAGAAGGAAACTTTTATAGATTGGTTGGTTTTGCACTCGATAGTAGAAAGTGAGTAATGGTTCATGGACCTAGTCCATAGTAAGGTGGAGACGATAATATGGCCACTGCTTATGATTTCTACCGTTCATGATCATATTTCAATATGGGTCTTCATGTTGACAACGATGCTCGAAGGATCGATAGTCATCAGGTGATGGGCATAGGTCAAGTGACAAATGGGTGTTGTGCAAAATCCACAAAGATAGGCTGGAAATCATTGTGATGTTACAAAAAAAATTGAGATTGTATTTGTGTGGTGCACCTCACGAGGGAGATGCATCACTTGCAGGTAGTGGTTGAGATTTTTAATGTAGACTGAATGAGATTTGGTGATTTGTGAAAGAGTTAGTGATGACTTGTTTGCTGATTGTTGGGACACTGATGTAATTTCATATTAAGGTGGAGTGTTGTGATTTTTGATATTAAATCACATGTACAATGAAGCCGACGATATGTGTTAGTTTTCGGAAGTCGCTTTGTTGTGGAAAAGACGGTTCGCGAATTAGAGATCAAAGAGGAAGATAGGTGATCGGGGAGAAGAAATTGGATAGAGCACCAACTCGGACATTTGATTCCCCATTCCAGACGTCTAAGATGATGGGATTCTATTGCCCGAGTGCTTAGCTAGATGTTTGGCCGTCCCGATCAGACGTTTGAGCCAGATCTCTCTAGTTTTGACCGAGCTTTTTCCAAATTGTAGTTATGGTATTTGTTATGGGCATTTCAGATATTTACCTAGATTTTCTACTCCTTTATATAAGTAACTTTCAGAATTGAAACATCATGCAACCAAAATAGGTGACTTGTAACCGAAATTAGTCGTGATCAAGGTTTAGCTGTCGTTCTTCAAAATAGGTGACTTGTGACAGAAATTAATCATGATCAAGGTTTAACTGTCGTTCTTCATGGTTCTTCTCCAATAATATTATTCATCCAGGTTTTCTTTCCCTTTCTCAATTAGGTAATTGATTCGGTTGTAATTTGATTATTATTGGCTTGTTCCAATAAGTGTAAACAAATTTTTTGGTGAATCAATAAAGATGGTGGTTGGGTGGAATATATTGTGTTATTACTGTTCCGTCTTGTTTCAATCAATATTATCTATTTGTGATTGGTTGACTAAGATCCAGGTATAAAATGGTTCCACAAAAGTCGTAAATTTCCGTAAAACAGAATGGACTCTATCATTGTGTAGGTACAACAATGGTTTTTATATGCAGTTTTTGGTCTTAAACACCATGCACAATAATAAATAATCCGTACATACACATCATCACCTTTTAGAGTATGTAGCTAAAAATTATCCTTTCTATGTTGTTGTAGTACTACAATAGTAAATTTAATTTAATAGTGAGTATTTAACTATTTTGCATAATTACATATCTCTTTTATAGATTTGCATCTAAATTAGTACCTTCACTTTGCTATATATGTAACAACCTGCCCGGAATGGGCCTAAATTTCGACCCAGAAAAGACCCATCGAAACTTAGAGCCATTCTAAATGGGAGGGTTGTTACATTTGTTATCTGTGCAAATGTAGTCCTTACAGGATCTAATGATCCGTTTAGAATTGTTCTAAGTTTCGATGGGCCTTTTCTAGGTCGAAATTTTGGCCCATTCCGGGCGGGTTGTTGCGATATAGGTACACAAAACATTGTTTTGCTATACGAGAGTTTGTTAGTTAAAATTTGTAATAAAAAAATGTTTTTAGCATATAAACATGTATTCTATGATGGAGTATATATTGCTATGTACGACATGAAGCTAATCATGGTTTGACTATAATACATATTGAATTTAATTGTGCGGAAAGGCTTAATCACACAAGGGATGTGCTATTGGAGTTTATGAAATTCGTTAGGTTTACAAAAATTAATAATTTTTAGTAGAAATTTAACTAGGTAAGTCTTTAAAAATTAACTAAGTTTATCATAATTAATTACACTATGACAAAAAAAAAACTAAAGAAAATTCCATAAAAATTAAACACATTTATATGAATTAACCAAGTTGTACAAATTTTTAAATAAGCTGATAGAGTTTATTAAGAGTAACTAAGTTTTTAAATAATAATTAGCCTTTATAAATATTTTGCCCAATTGACTGGTAGTTCATAAAAATTAGCCAGTTTTTATAAAATTTAAATAGGTTGACTAAGTTTATATTAATTAATCAAGTTAACCAAGTTTTATAAATCAAATGATAATTTTCTAAAAATAATTTAAGATTTATAGAACTTAAATAAAATTTTACAAATTATACTATATGAAAATTTAACTAAGATAACCTAGTTTTATAATAATTATACTGCTCTTAAAATTTATAAAAATTGATAAATTAATAAAGGTTACGTATGTTTTATAGAAACGTGACTAAGTTTTATAAAAATTAACCAAACTATAAAAATTAATTGATTTTTACAAAAATTAACCAAGTTTTATAAAAAATATATAAGTTTACATAAATAATCAGGTTTAAAAGAATCAACTAGTTTTTATAAAAAAAACATTTAAGAAAATAAATTTAAACCAATTTCTATAAAATTTAACCAAGTTTTAGAAACATTTGACTAAGTTATCTAAGATTGTAAAGTTTATTAATTTTCATAAAAATAAATTACTATGACAATTAAATAAGTTTATAGAATTATCATTTAAATAAAAAATAATCTATTTTTTAATAGTTTATTATTTTCCATATATATATATACATATATATAGGTATGTTACCCAAATTTCTTCAAATTCGCTCCATTTATAAAAATAAACTAGAATATATAAAAATTAAATACTTGCAAACATTTATAGCATTTGTAATAGTATAACTAATGATAGAAATTTAATATAATATGAGTTCATAAAAGGCATATGTTGATGATGCTTAGAAATGGGCTTCTTACTCTCAATAAACTTAAACGTATGCAGATGATGTTGCATGTATTTTCTGTAGGAGAAGTGATGAATGTGTTTCACACCTATTTTTCGAATGTGCCTACTCTCACTTCATTTGGTCTAAACTACTCCTAAATTTTAATCTGCACAGTCCTTCTGGGAACTCGGCTTTTGAGTGGTTCACTGTCTTCAAAGCAACTAGATGGAAGAGCTCTAAAGGGATTTTTCTTTTGAAATTAACTAAGAAATTTATATATATGTTATGGACGGAAAGGAATATGCGTGTATTTAGAGGAGTGTCTCCTTCTAAACACACAATGGTGTTATCTATCATTAGAAACATGAGATAATTTCATGTATTAGTGTGCTGGCACTTCAAACTAGTGTGTGTTTCTGTGCTTGTGCAGAACATCACTGTAATCTTCTTTTCTAATAAACAGTGGCACGGTCCACTATAAAAACTGGCTTGCCTTTTAGAAAAATAAAAGACATATGTTATTGTTTAAAAGTTTATTTTCGGAACTTAGGAATATGGCATCGCCATAACAATTTGGAAAAAATATAAGCTAGTCTGCACAACTGTAATCCTAATTTAACCGGTCCTTTCGAGTGCCTCAATATGCCTGACAAGGATTGAACCGTTGACCTACTTTAAGTGAGGTGTTTACTCCTGCCTACCACACTAGGCTTCTAGACATTTCAAAGTCCTATTTATCTACAATTTTCATGAATGATGCCTACAAAGGATAATCATTAAACTTTTTATTTACAAGTAACTAGACGTTTGGTATGATCAAGTAGCTCCAAGGTGATTTGAAGTAATATATTGTGCCAAATAGGGCCTGAATAGTTATATGTTTTTGTTGGAATGCTTGCATATATTATTCATTTTGGTTATTAGCTTTTGTAATCTTCATTCTTTGTTATATAGGACCTATATAAATTTTTGGGGGTAATTTTGGTGATTAAATATAATGTAATCATTATCTAATGTCATTTTAGTGATATTTCAAAAAAAAAAGTATACACGGCTACACGCATTGAAATGCGTCAAAGCGGTATAGAAAATGAAATGTGATATGAAGATAACATTTTAAAAACGTTATAACTATTAAGGACATGGTTTTAGAAACACCATCTTCATTGGTATTTCATAGCTTTTTTAAAATTCTTTTTTAGATACTTTTATTACTATAATATAAATAATATCATTATTTACATTTTAATAGCTTTTTTAAAACGCTATTCAGGGGATTTGATATGTTTTTCTCATCACTTAAACATCCCTCACATTCAATAACATGTCATTCCGCCATTCTTTAATAAACGTTACCAAATTCATTTATAGCATTTTTATGTGCTAGTGAAATTAATTATTAACAGTGTTTCTTCTTTTGCATTTGTAGGTCGTTGACCTATAATAGCGTCTCAACATATAACATTCTTAAAAATGCTACTAAATCTTTACTAGCATTTTCAAAATGCTATTCGAAGTCCAAATGGTCGTAATAGATATTGGTCGGTCCAAATTGTATAGTTAACCATTAGTATGAACTGTATCTAGTTCTAAAAGTGGTTACATGAACAGTCTTTGATAGTTATAGTAGACGAAATCCTATTGCTAAATCTAACGGTAAGAATACTCAAGATCCGCTCAAATGATTAAATAAGCTATTTATCATAGGGTATGGAAAATAATGAGCAAGTCATTCGTTTTCCTACTGTTGATAAACGTCCAAAGCCATCTGCTCAACTTTTTCATAGATATCATAAATGCTTTCGTAGTGAAATATTTGGTCTAACGAAACTTTTATGCTCAAGTTTCACTAGTTTCTCCATCTACTATTCTATATTCTTAGGCGACATTCCACTAGGTTGTCAATTAGTAGTTTTTTCCTTGGTATCAAATCTAATCAAAATTTAATCACCCTTTTTGGTTGTAATCCCGTCATAGGTCCTAAAGCATTTGCAAATTCCCGAATCTGTTGTAGTATATTAATTTTCCTACCAATGCCCCAATCATATACCGAAAGGAACATTTCCTATCGTGTCTAATGCTACAATAACCTTGTCATTCAATCTTGGTTTTTTAAAGTAATAACTCTATCAACATAACAGATATTATCCTCATTATATACTAGCATATCCATAAGAAAAACCACCACACAACTTATCAAATCAAACACAAATGGGTTGCAAGAAAACAAATGTTCCAATGAACAATGTTTATATGATGCACCACAAACGATGAGTGACATATCCACCACTTATATTTACTAAATGCAGAATCATAATTAAATAGGTGACACCTAAACACAATGCATCGACCAAGTCTTTTAACATGAAAGAGTGTGTAGCACAAGTATTAAACATAATTCTAACTGAGATGTTAGAAACAGAAGCATACATATAAGCACCACACCCCTCTTATTTTCTTAAATAGTTGGTCCAATTGTTGGCGCTTCAAATCATATACCTCTCTTGTCCTAAATATGGAATATCTATGATGACGGTCCTGCACCACCGATACTCATATAACCAAATAGTATGTTGTACATGCACCCAATCGATGTAGGATGATTGTCAACTGAAAGAAATAAAAGAAAAGACGAGAAATGGAAAGAAAGGAAGGTAAGATAAGAGATGGAAATAAACACCAAACACAGACGCAGAACCTATCGTATATCTCACAGTACATCAAATGAAATATTGTAGAAATCACAAATATGTAACCAGAGAGACGGTAATAACTATATAAACCATATAATCAGAGTACACTCGCTCATATAGTATCATATATAGGAATTATACATAGATTAGATAAACTCACAGATAAGTATCTCTAATAAAAAGCCAACACTGTCATGGCTCCATAATATTTTATAGCAAAATAAACAGTAGTACAGTATAAATAGGAGAAGACATCAGCTCTAGCTAATCCACCTGCGTAGCTCCAGATAACACTTACACATATAATATAACCTACCCATTGGTATGCTTGATGAGTATTCAAGGTATTAAGAGGGAATATAGAACCTAGACCTAGGGTCAGACAAGATTCTGATGTAAGTGAAAAATTAATCACAAAATACTATAATAGTCGTAATAATATAAGACACAAAAGGTATGGAAAATCATACCTGATAGGTCTCTACATCCAAAGATTTAGAACATATAGAAATATACTACTCTATGATAATAATCAATTGTGTATCCTACATCAAAATACTAAGGGCGTCTAGATATTTAAATCTGTGACACTTATATCGCGTGACACATCTTAAGTGATAAATAATTAAGAAAACATATTATATATCATCCATCCTCACATTCACTCACTCAATGCGTCAAGTATATGTTATATAATATCGCAGCCACCCAATTCATCAAGGCACATGAAGGTACTACATCGAAGAACTCCACCAGACTCTCTATGTCGTACATTGACGGAATATAGCAGATAACCCAGCCAAGTCCAAAAAATCGATAGGCTCTAGGTCCATGTATGTTAGGCCTTACATCGGTGAACTCTAATCTATCCTCATTCCACTCCCTTAAGGGTGTACCATAGTTTCGAATACGAAGAAATTATTTGCATAAGTTCTCCGTAGCAGAATACATCTCAAAACTACCTTGGCGAACATCAATTGCAGTGGGACCTCATTAATTGCCATCAAGTCAAAACAGTTGTGGCCATCACTTGCGGTCATCAATTGCCGTAGGATCTCATCATGTGCCCTACATCCTCCTTTAACAATCACTACAATGCAAACCCTATATTGTTCTATCTGCATCTCGAAGAAAAGTCACCAGTCGTAGAAGCTTTGCTCTCCATCATGGAACCACCATCGTCGAATGATGAACCACTATGTCAAAGCACCACATCCTTTCCTCACATTAAAACTACTAACCAAAGAGTCACCATGTTGAAACGACCATCGAACGGACCATCACATCCTACTCCACGAAGTTGCATCATCGTATACATCAAATTCATCACAGTGACCAACATCAATAGTAGTCAATATTCCATAATAATCGATAACGATTACTCTGATTATGTATTTAACCGAAATTGTAAAGTACACGTCAAGTGAAATGTAACACCCCACGTCCATTAATGTCACTCACAAAGGGAATGCATTAACTTTCATGGAGGTTTTAAGTGAATATAGAACAGAAAAATTACAACAAGACAGATAATAAGTAGTACTTGGAAATCTAAAACTTTATTTCATTGCAGCGGAAATTAAACATGTTTGTTACATCATAAAACCATAAATCAGAGTCAAGTACAATATCCATCTCGATAAAACAAAATACATAATCCCATTACATAAATAGCCATTTAAGAAGATAACAAGCTGGACTTTACTTCAATGGTCCAAGCTTTCCAAAAGAGAGATAAAGCAATCCAATCAAGCTCCACCAGAGCTGGGCCACCCTGAGGACCTGGAGGGGGAAAAAGATAGAAATAGAGGGGGTAAGACATAAAGTCTGGCGAATATGATAATTCTAACAATACTATTATCAAAATAACTAGACTAAGGCATAAGCTGGAAAACAAGGAAATGTCTATGAACTATTGGGTATGGAAGAGCAGATAAAGATAACGTTAAAGGCACACCTAATACTAACGAATAATTACTACACTGCACCACACCAGTCACCCTAAAGGTTGATCCCACTTGCTTCACTTAGAAATTTTATAAATAACTTCGTGTACCCCTAGCTGACTACATAGGTGCCGCCTGCCCCTATCTCCGCTAGGTGTACCCCACTTCCCACTTGCGATCGGCTCCCTACTTGTAGATACCCGTGCTGGCCCCACAGTGGGGTGTATCACTCCCCTAAAGTGGCAACCCGATACAACTTGAGGATGCACGGCTTATACCTACACGATGTAACAACGTCTTACCTACCAGCCCGGGTCCACACACGCATATGAAACCCGTTGGACTTGCGTTGCCACCGCTAACCCGTTTGGCCTCTTATAGTCAAGCCCAGTATGCATGTCCCGTCCTCGACTTGGGTCGATCCCACAAAGATACGTTTGGGTTACTGGTTGAAATGGGCCCCCAATTACTTACCACAAGCTATCCACCTAAGCTTGTCCCCACTAGTATATCCCACTTAACCCTCTTCTTAGTCATGTTCATTTACATGTGTGTTTGGTTAAGTCTTACTAATTGTATTTCAAATGCCACTAAAGGCACCCACTAGATTCCTCATGCCACCCAAGGCACCTACTTAACCCCCATGTCCCACCTCACATGTTTATCTGGTTAAGTATTTCTTAATTCATTAAGGCCATAACCTTATAAAGACCCCTCACATTAGACTGGCATTTATGGCAGCTGGATTTGCCGGGCGGGTCCGGGCAGTCTTACACCATAAAAGAGTCTAACCTCGTGTCTTTACAACTGTTATGCTTTGATTTGGGCCTAGGACCTCTCACATTGGGCTGACATTTGTGACTACTGGATTTGCCGGGCGGGTGCTGGAAGTTTTACGTCACAAACGAGTCCAACCTCGTGTCCTAAGCATTGATTAACACTTATAATCTTTTACCCCAGTTTTAAATATATCCCTATTCAAATCGTTAATTAATTCCAATTTTAATGATGTCCATAATTGACTCAATTATGTCCATCCACTTATGGTATGCAAAATCATATCAATTGCACCCCAATTTCTTAATATTAAATCCTTAATATTACCCCTACCCTACGTTATACGTTCGCTTATTCAACGCAAAATATACGTTAGACTCGAATAGTCTAACTCATAACACAAAGATAAATTATCACAACATATAGACAAATAAAATAGATCTAATCATAATAGGGGTGAAACTTGCATAAAACTACACATGTCATGGATCTAAAGGTGTCAACTTGTTTGGTTAAATGTCACAACTTACATAATATGATCATAACCCAAGTTCATGTATAAACTTGCATATGTGGTTTATGCAACATAATGATGGTGTGAACTAGCATCATACACATAGAACTCACACATGTCATAGCATAATTCTAGATCTAAATAGAAGTCATACAATATGTGAGATTATACATACTAATAAATCTAAACTTGCATAGGTACATGTGATTTATCATGTGAATCATCATAGCCCAAATATATATAATCAACATCATGATTCATAAGCTAACTACAACATAATAACATCATGGCTTTGTAATATCGCAACTTAGCATAAAAACTTGCAACATATATAATATCATCATAGCATGATTTACAACATATAGGATATCATCATCACATAACATAGGATTTACAACATACATGATAGCATAAGGTTTACAACAACATATATGACAATTCACATCATTTTCTTATGATCCATATCACATCTTAATCTAATTAGTTTGCTAATAATCTTATTAAGATCATCATACTCACAATTAGAAAAGAAAGAGAGTCTTGATTTGCTTTAGAGTTGAGTAGAATTAGAGTTTTGATTAGCTTTCTTCCTTCTTAGTTGGCGGCGGCTACACCGAGTTCCATGGCGATGGCATGACGGCGACTATTCTATTTTTCATGTGAATTTAGAGTGAGAGACTACCTAGGTATATATAGAGTTTAGGATTTATTTAGACCGTCAGATCAACTCAGAACTAACCTGAACCGTTTAATTAGCCAACTCAGCCCTAAAGTCACATCAACAGCTCAAGATTGGGCTCAGCCAAAACCTGGCCGACTGGACCAGGTTGACACCCAAGTCGACTGCGCAGTCGACCTGGTCCTAGGGGTGTCGACTGCCCAGTCGACCTGGGTGCTAGGCGGGAAATTTCCCGCCTAGCCTGTTTGACTTCGAATTTTGAATTTTGAATTTTCTGAAACTTCCGATGGCCATATCTCCTTCATACGAAGTCCAAATCATGCAAACTCGGACTCTATTTCAACCAGAATTCCGAGACGAACACAATGGCGCAACCCGTTTCCCACAATTCTCACGTCTAAGATGAGTTATTCTTTAATTTGTAAACATTGTTATTAATAGAAACACGGGGTGTTACATTCTCCCCTCCTTAAAGGATTTCGACCCCGAAATCTTCAAGTCAAGAAGAATGTATATCCTAACATCCAATCGTCCATCTACTCAACCATCAAACACAGGCATCCATTGTCCTTATAGACTTCTAATGCTTTCATGTTCAAATGCACAGTGTGTGTATATGTCCATATCTAATGCAAAATCAGGCGGTCCACTGATTCAGTTGACCTCCTTAATGCAAATCGTGATAGTGCCATGCGTCCATTATGTATGCAAAAGTTCCTTAATGCTACATATTATCTCTATATGCGTGCACAATCATCATCTGAATGCAGCATCCATATGATAAAAAAAATCCTCATACATCTATTTTACTAAATACATCCATATATATGCAATATGCAATATGAAGTGACTGAGCCGATCTAGTGCCTAAAGTGTGTGTATATGCATCCACGAGCAACCACTAGCAAACACTCGCATCCACTATGCATCCATCATACATAACATGTTTCAAACACATGTTTCAACCATAGGATTTCTCTAACTAAAGGTCAAAGATACTAGCGAGAGGACATACTAAAGATAAGATAAGTACAAGTTAAGCGATAAAGGAGAAATTAAAGGACATACCCTCGAAAAGAAAAGGGTATCGTGAACGCATCTTCTCTTCTGTTTCCCAAGTAACGTTGCTCTCATCATCTCCCCATTTCACTTTGACTAGTCTGACCTCTCGATTTCTCAGCTTCTTGATCTCCGACCCAAGAATGTGTAACACCCCACACCCGCTACGGTCACTCACTAAGGGAATGCCATAACATCGGTGGAGTATTTTAAGTGAATATAGAACAGAAAAATTACAACAAGACAGATATAAGTAATACTTGAGAATTTAAAACATCATTTCATTGCAGCGGAAAGTAAAACATGTTTGGTTACACCAAAACCATAAACAAGAGTCAAGTACATAATATCCATCCTGATAAAACAAAAGTACATAATCCCACTACATAACTTAATAGCCATAATAGAAAAGATAAACTGAGCTTTACACCCACGGTCCAAGCTCCAAAAGATAGATAAAGCAGTCTGATCCAAGCCCACTAGTGCTAGGCCCACTTTGATAACCTGAGGGTTGGGAAAAAAGATAAAAACAACGGGGTCAGACATAAGTCTGAGCGAGTCCTATAACTTTAACAATACAATCATTAAAGTAACCAGAGTAAGACATAAGCCTGATATACGGTAATGACTGGGGATAAATGGCTACACTAAGCAGCCAACTAGACTTAGGATGAACTAAGATAACCGTAAAGACGCATTTACCCACCCAAGGATAATTACTACACTGCACCACACCAGTTCTACCCACCCAAGGGTAATTCCTACACTGCACCACACCAGTTCTACCCACCCAAGGGTAATTCCAACTTAAAGGTTGATCCCACTAAGTGTACTTAGTAAAAAATTTTAATAGTAGTTTCGTGTACCCCTAGCTGACTACATAGGTGCCGTCTACCCCTATCTCCACTAGGTGTACCCACTACTCCCCAAGCGATCGGCTCCCTAACGTAGATACCCGTGCTGGCCCCACAGTGGGGTGTATCATTCCCCAAAGTGGCAACCTGATAATATCAACGGTGCACGGCTTATACCTACACGATGCAACAACGTCTTACTTACCAGCCCGGGTCCACACACGCATATGAAACCCGTTGGACTTGCGTTGCCACCGCTAACCCGTTTTGGCCTCTTACAGTCAAGCCCAATATGCGTGTCCCGTCCTCGACTTGGGTCGAGCCCACAAAGATACGTTTGGGATATTGGTTGAAATGGGCCCCCACAAGCTACCCACCTAAGCTTGTTATTTCTAGTGAATCCCACTTAACCCTTTAACCATGTCCACTTACATGTTATGAATTTTGGTTAGGTCTTTTAATCATATTTTAATTGCCACTCAAGGCACCCACTAGATTTCCACATGCCACCCAAGGCACTTACTTGATTCCCACATGCCACCCAAAGCACTTACTTAACCCTTTAATCATGTTTAATTACATGTTCCACTTTAGTTAAGTATTCTAATCGTATTTTCTATTGCCACCCAAGGCAACCCACTAGAGTCCTCATGCCACCCAAGGCACCCTCACTAGTTACTACATGCCACCCAAGGCACCCACTTAACCCCTCATGCCCCACTACATGTTAATTTGGTTAAGTGTTTCTTAATTAATTAAGATCGTAACCTTTGTAAAGACCTCTCACATTAGACTGTCTTTTATGGCAGCTGGATATGCCGGTTGGTTCCGGGCAGCCTTACACCATAACAGAGTCTAACCTCGTGTCTTTACACTTGTCACGTATTTAGTTTATGACTAAGACCTCTCACATTGGGCCAATCATTTGTAGCCGCTGAATTTGCCGGTCGGTTCCGGGCAGTCTTATGCTACAAAAGGGTCCAACCTCGTGTCTTAGTCGATTAATTACACCTAGTTAATCACCCCCATAATTTGTATTAATTATCCCTAATTAATTAACAATTTCAAGAATATGGGTAGACCTAACTCAATAGGTAAATTCCCAATTCCATAATATGGGTAGACCTAACTTAATAGGTAAATTCCCAATTCCATAATATGGGTAGACCTATCTTAATAGGTAAATTCCCAATTATGTCCATTCACTTTATGTTATGCTTAAGCATACCCATTTCACACCATTTTATTAACATGCATATTAACCCCATCGTTCCCCACGTAATTCGTTCTCATAACATGACATAATAAAGGGAAGATTCATCACAAATGCCATGGGTTTAACCAACATAGCATATAACTTTATCATGGGTTTAAAAGGTGTCAACTTGCATATATGAGCATACATTAAACCCAACTAGCATTTAACCCAAACTTGCATGAAGCACATATGTCACAAAGGGGTAACTTGCATATGATTCTTATGTCATACAAAGGTGTGAACTTGCATAGCATGTCACATGTTAACTTGCATATAACCAAACACATAACTTGCATAACATGTTACATATGAACTTGCATATAATCATGCACATAACTTGCAAATAACCAAACACATAACTTGCACAACATGTTACATATGAACTTGCATATAATCATGCACATAACTTGCATTACATGTTACATATGAACTTACATATAATCTCACATATAGCTTGCATAACATGTTAAATATGAACTTGCATATGTATGTATGACATACAAAGGTAAACTCGCATATGTTATGCATATCACTAATCCAAACAACTTGCATAGATTATGCATATTATAGATCCAAACTCATGGGTTAAACTTGCATGTCATGTCACTTATCTCACACATGATTCTAGCATAAAACCAAGCATTTAACTTGCATAAAACCAAACACTTAGCATGCATAAAACCAAATACTTAGCATGCATAAAACCCACCACTTAACATGCATAAACCCAAACACTTAACTTGCATAAACATAGTGTCATCATGAATAAGTGTTAAACATAGGGATTAGCAAACTAGCATCATAACATATGACCTAAAACCCATTGATCCGCAAGCAAAACCATATGATCTCATCACATCTCATCTACTTAGTTTAACAATTGGTTATTAAAGTGATAGAAACTCACAAACTCCAAGATTAGCTCCTTAGATAGTTGCTAGAGTTGAAGTAGAGGTGGATTAGTAGTTGATTAGCTTGCAATCCCCTTCTCTAATTAGTGGAGGCTCCTTCTAAGTTGCATTTTGGCGGCATGATGGCATAGATTCTATTTTTAGTATGGATTAGGGTAGTCTTAGGGTGTATTTATAGATTAGGCAAGTGTTTTAGGCCATTAGATTAACCCTAAATTAGATTAGGACCATCAGATCTCGGAAGCTTCCAGAAAACAGCCCCAAAACACAGCCAAACCCTAAAATGGTGCACCAGGCCAAACTGGCCGAGCACCCCCTGTCGACACACAAGTCGACAGGGCTGTCGACTTGGTCCTAGCCAAGTCGACTGCCCAGTCGACAGGGCTGTCGACTTGGTTAGCTAGGCGGGAATTTTCCCGCCTGGGCCCAATGGCCCCAATTTCGAAATTTGAACCTGAATTTTAAATCTGTTTTGAACTTTGAATTTTCTGAAAACTTCATTAGGCCATAACTGGGCCATACGGACTCCGATTCTCGAAAACTCGGACTCTATTTCGCGTATTTTTTCGAGACGAACGCAATGACGCAGCCCGTTTCCCCCAATTCTCACATCTGAGATTATTTATTCTGTAATTAGTGAATATTAGTATTAACTAAAATTCGGGGTGTTACATTCTCCCCTCCTTAAAGGATTTCGTCCCCGAAATCTCTAAGCTAAGGAGAATGCATATCCTACCATCCAAACAACCATCTACTCAATCCATCAAACACGGGCATCCATTGTCCTTAAAACAATTTCTAATGATGTATGAGCATATGCAAAAAGTGTGTGTATATGTTCCCTATCTAATGTATGAACATATGCAAACCATGATAGTGCCATGCATCCAATATGTATGCGAGAGAACCCTATCGACACATACTATATCTACATGAGTGCACAATCATTCACCAAAATGCATCATCCATATGATAACACAACCATTATACATCCATAAATATGGCTACCTACACACCCAATTATATGCAATATGCAATATGAAGTGATTGAGCCGATCTAGTGTCTAGAGTGTGTGTATATGCATCCACGAGCAACCACTAGCAAACACTTGCATCCACATGCATCCATCAATCATAACATGTCTCAAACACATGTTTCAACCATAGGTTTACCCTATCTAAAGGTCAAAAGTACTAACGAGAGGACATACTAAAGACAGTTAAGTACTAGACAAACGATAAAGGAGAAGTTAAAAGTAATACCCTCAAAAAGGAATGGGTATAGTGAACGCATCTTCACTTCCGTCTCCCAAGTAGCGTTGCTCTCATCTTCTCCCCATTGCACTTTGACTAGTTGAACCTCTCGATTCCTCAACTTCCTAGTCTCAGACCCAAGGATGCGAGTAGGAGCTCGTCGAATAGTTGCATCATGCTCTACCTTCACTTCTCTAAGCAAGCTCGGCTCTACCACCTCAGCGGTCTCATGTAGGCACTTCCTCAAATGTGACACATGGAATACATCATGTGCACCACTAAGTCTGTCGGGCAACTCTACTCTATATGCCATCCGTCCAATCCTTTCCTTAATAGGAAACGAACCTACGAACCTTGGTGCTAACTTCCCAACAGATCCAAAGCGAACCACATTTCGTAACGGAGACACTTTGACAAAGACCATGTCCCAAACTTCAAACTCAAGATCCGTCCTCCTCTTGTCCGCATAAGATTTCTGTCTGTCTTGCGTCGCTTTCATCCTCCTTCTAATCAAATCAATCTTTTCCGAAGTCTCTCTAACCATATCGGGCCCAAGTAAAATCTTATCCGTAGATTCCCACCAACATGTAGGTGATCGACAAGGCCTTCCATAAAGAGCTTCGAAAGGAGCCATGCCAATACTAGACTGAAAGCTGTTATTATATGCGAACTCCACCAATGGAAGATGCTCTTCCCATGTACCTCCAAAATCCAAGATACATAGCCTCAAAAGGTCTTCTAAAATACGATTCACCCTCTCGGTCTTGCCGTCCGTCTGAGGATGATATGCGGTACTCAAACACAACTGAGTCCCTACCGCCTCTTGCAAACTCTTCCAAAACTCGCTAGTGAAGATAGGATCTCGATCGCTCACTATACTGGAAGGTACACCATGCAATCTAACAATCTCTCGAATGTAAACTGAAGCTAGCCATGGAGCAGTCCTCTTACTCTTCACGGGTATAAAATGGGCACTCTTAGTAAGTCTTTCTACCACACCCCAAATTCCCGTATTACCCTTCCTCGATCTCGGTAATCCATCGACAAAATCCATCGAGACACTATCCCACTTCCATAGCGGAACTTCCAATGGGTGAAGCAACCCACCGGGTTTCTTTTGCTCCGCTTTTACTTGTTGGCACACCTAGCATCTAGCGACATACTCGGCCGCGTCTTTCTTCATACCGGTCCAAAAGAAAACTCGCTTCATGTCTTGGTACATCTTGTCCCTACCGGGATGAATGGTCATCTTCGAACGATGTGCATCATCAAGTATAGCCTTCCTCAAACCCTCGTCTTGCGGTACACAAAGTCTACCGTCTCTGCGCAACCACCCCTTACCATCTAGGGTATACCTACTCAAATGGCTGGACGACTCCCCCTCCTCATGAGCTTCTCTACTAACTCAACCAACTGTGGGTCGTCTCGCTGTGCTCCGCCAATCCGCCCCAAAAGAGTAGGCCCAACCTCCAAGGAGGCTAGCAAACCGGGTACAAAGTCAACGGAAGGTCTAAAGTCAAACATAGAAATAAACTCTAAGCTCCGTCGTTCAACGAACAATGAACTCAAGGACAACCTTTTTTCTACTTAAGGCGTCCGCTACCACGTTACCCTTGCCATGGGTATACGCTATCTCAAACTCATAGGATGCTAAGAATCCCATCCACTTTTGCTGTCCTAAGACTATGCGCTCGAAGAGTCTCCAACATTTCCCTAAGATGTAGGGCATGCTCTTCTCCACTTTTAGAGAAATCCAGGATATTACCCCATCCAAAATCATCACAACTGTCCATCTCTCACGCAGACCATCCTAGTCGAACTTGACATCCCCCAAGTGCAAGCCCCAAAGGCCTAAACCAATATCAGACAAACACCCAAGGGATATCTCCTTCGAGTTCAGACGACCTACGTGAGATGATACTAGTAAAAATGGCTAAACAATTAAGCCTTTGACCAACTTTGGATGTCCTCGCCAGTCTCGCTCCAAAACCACCGTTTTTTCCCATAACTGGCTTTGCTCAACCTATTAAGCACACACGAAAACTTATTTCGCTCCTAGAAAAGACCAAGATGTCATT
Source organism: Allium sativum (assembly GCA_030737875.1). Lineage (NCBI taxonomy): Eukaryota > Viridiplantae > Streptophyta > Magnoliopsida > Asparagales > Amaryllidaceae > Allium > Allium sativum. Next base: position 13,021,156 of record CM060917.1, read on the forward strand.
TACAAAGACCATCACGAACTTATTTAGGTACTCCCTGAACACCCTTCTCATCAAATCAACAAAGTATGCGGGGGCGTTCGTCAAACCAAATGGAATCACCAGCCACTCATAAAAACCATCCGGAGTCCTAAATGTAGTCTTCTCTATACTATCCTCAGCCACTCTCAACTGATGAAACCCCATGGCTAAGTCCAACTACGAAAACACTGAGGTGCCAACCAACTGATCAAGGAGATCATCAATCCTCGGCAATGGGTGTCTATTCTTCTTTGTGAGTTTATTTAGTTCTCTTTAGCCTACACAAAGTCTGAGGGACCCATCCGCCTTCGTGGCAAAAACTACTGGAGCACCCCACTCCGATATACTTCGTCTTATGAACCCCTTCTCAAGCAAATCGCCTACTTGCTTATGGAGTTCCCTCCTCTCACGAGGAGCCATGTGGCACACTGGCCAAGATACTGGTTTGGCATTATCTACCAGATATATTCGGAAGTCAATCTCCCGCTCCGGAGGTAAGCCCTTCACCTCCTCAAACACATCCGAGTATTCCCGGACCACTCTAACAGATCGCAAACTCTCGACCGACGTGTCAAGCGATTCTAGATAACTTAGCATAACAGATTCCATGGGATTACAAGAGATCTCGAGAGTGTTACCCAAGCGGGTCATAAGCCTAACAACTCTCCCTTCAAAATCAAGAACGACACTACTACTGGATAACCAGTCCATGCCCAAAACTAACCCATAGCCCGTGAAGCCCAAAAAGCATCACATCTAAACTCAACGCTAAGTATAGAAACTTTCAAACCCAAACACATCATGGAGCCCCAATTGGGTTTGAAACAACTAAGGGATCATCTACTAAACTGGTGTCTAAGTGCAGTGACCCAACTAACAACGATGAGATAAACGAACTCGATGCGTCTGAATCAAATAAAGTTCGAACCGGATAATAAAGAAATCCAAATTCCAACCTAGACGGTCTTATCCCCATCCGGTACACTAGCCGTGAGGGAATACAACTACCCTCCAAAAGATTCCATACCTTGCCCTTGCCCCTTTGGACAACCCTAATAAGGTGTCCTATTCCTCCCAAAAGGATAACTACTCGCCTTCTTCTTCCCATTCTCCACTCGTAACCTCCCACCAATGAGGTTTCATCCTTCATTAACCAAACAACTATTTGAACCTTCCTCCCATCGTCTATCCAATAGGTACCTACAAGTCCTCCTCCTTCTTGAACCAACTTCTAGTCCGACTAATGTCTAAGTCCCTTGAAGTGGTTTTCCATTCTTATCTATCTTAGAAAGATCATCTATACGCGGAGGGGAAACTCAAAACGAGAGAGGAAGAGATTCAAAACGGAGAATTTGAAAGATTTAGATATGGCTATTGGGGATTATGCTTTTCTTTTAAAAACTTTTCTCTTAAAAGACATGTTTTTGAAAATACTCCTTTCAAGAATATTCTTAGTAAATAGTTTTTCTAAAAATTTTATCTGTTCTGGTAACCTTAAGCTCTGATACCACGTGTAACACCCCACACCCACTACGGTCACTCACTAAGGGAATGCCATAACATCGGTGGAGTATTTTAAGTGAATATAGAACAGAAAAATTATAACAAGACAGATATAAGTAATACTTGAGAATTTAAAACATCATTTCATTGCAGCGGAAAGTAAAACATGTTTGGTTACACCAAAACCATAAACAAGAGTCAAGTACATAATATCCATCCTGATAAAACAAAAGTACATAATCCCACTACATAACTTAATAGCCATAATAGAAAAGATAAACTGAGCTTTACACCCACGGTCCAAGCTCCAAAAGATAGATAAAGCAGTCTGATCCAAGCCCACTAGTGCTAGGCCCACTTTGATAACCTGAGGGTTGGGAAAAAAGATAAAAACAACGGGGTTAGACATAAGTCTGAGCGAGTCCTATAACTTTAACAATACAATCATTAAAGTAACCAGAGTAAGACATAAGCCTGATATACGGTAACGACTGGGGATAAATGGCTACACTAAGCAGCCAACTAGACTTAGGATGAACTAAGATAACCGTAAAGACGCATTTACCCACCCAAGGATAATTACTACACTGCACCACACCAGTTCTACCCACCCAAGGGTAATTCCTACACTGCACCACACCAGTTCTACCCACCCAAGGGTAATTCCTACTTAAAGGTTGATCCCACTAAGTGTACTTAGTAAATTTTTTTAATAGTAGTTTCGTGTACCCCTAGCTGACTACATAGGTGCCGTCTGCCCCTATCTCCACTAGGTGTACCCACTACTTCCCAAGCGATCGGCTCCCTAACGTAGATACCCGTGCTGGCCCCACAGTGGGGTGTATCATTCCCCAAAGTGGCAACCTGATAATATCAACGGTGCACGGCTTATACCTACACGATGCAACAACGTCTTACTTACCAGCCCGGGTCCACACACGCATATGAAACCCGTTGGACTTGCGTTGCCACCGCTAACCCGTTTTGGCCTCTTACAGTCAAGCCCAATATGCGTGTCCCGTCCTCGACTTGGGTCGAGCCCACAAAGATACGTTTGGGATATTGGTTGAAATGGGCCCCCACAAGCTACCCACCTAAGCTTGTCATTTCTAGTGAATCCCACTTAACCCTTTAACCATGTCCACTTACATGTTATGAATTTTGGTTAAGTCTTTTAATCATATTTTAATTGCCACTCAAGGCACCCACTAGATTTCCACATGCCACCCAAGGCACTTACTTGATTCCTACATGCCACCCAAGGCACTTACTTAACCCTTTAATCATGTTTAATTACATGTTCCACTTTGGTTAAGTATTCTAATCGTATTTTCTGTTGCCACCCAAGGCAACCCACTAGTTTCCTCATGCCACCCAAGGCACCCCCACTAGTTACTACATGCCACCCAAGGCACCCACTTAACCCCTCATGCCCCACTACATGTTAATTTGGTTAAGTGTTTCTTAATTAATTAAGATCGTAACCTTTGTAAAGACCTCTCACATTAGACTGTCTTTTATGGCAGCTGGATATGCCTGTTGGTTCCGGGCAGCCTTACACCATAACAGAGTCTAACCTCGTGTCTTTACACTTGTCACGTATTTAGTTTATGACTAAGACCTCTCACATTGGGCCAATCATTTGTAGCCGCTGGATTTGCCGGTCGGTTCCGGGCAGTTTTATGCTACAAAAGGGTCCAACCTCGTATCTTAGTCGATTAATTACACCTAATTAATCACCCCCATAATTTGTATTAATTATCCCCAATTAATTACCAATTTCAAGAATATGGGTAGACCTAACTCAATAGGTAAATTCCCAATTCCATAATATGGGTAGACCTAACTTAATAGGTAAATTCCCAATTCCATAATATGGGTAGACCTATCTTAATAGGTAAATTCCCGATTATGTCCATTCACTTTATGTTATGCTTAAGCATACCCATTTCACACCATTTTATTAACATGCATATTAACCCCATCGTTCCCCACGTAATTCGTTCTCATAACATGACATAATAAAGGGAAGATTCATCACAAATGCCATGGGTTTAACCAACATAGCATATAACTTTATCATGGGTTTAAAAGGTGTCAACTTGCATATATGAGCATACATTAAACCCAACTAGCATTTAACCCAAACTTGCATGAAGCACATATGTCACAAAGGGGTAACTTGCATATGATTCTTATGTCATACAAAGGTGTGAACTTGCATAGCATGTCACATGTTAACTTGCATATAACCAAACACATAACTTGCATAACATGTTACATATGAACTTGCATATAATCATGCACATAACTTGCATATAACCAAACACATAACTTGCATAACATGTTACATATGAACTTGCATATAATCATGCACATAACTTGCATTACATGTTACATATGAACTTGCATATAATCTCACATATAGCTTGCATAACATGTTACATATGAACTTGCATATGTATGTATGACATACAAAGGTAAACTCGCATATGTTATGCATATCACTAATCCAAACAACTTGCATAGATTATGCATATTATAGATCCAAACTCATGGGTTAAACTTGCATGTCATGTCACTTATCTCACACATGATTCTAGCATAAAACCAAGCATTTAACTTGCATAAAACCAAACACTTAGCATGCATAAAACCAAATACTTAGCATGCATAAAACCCACCACTTAACATGCATAAACCCAAACACTTAACTTGCATAAACATAGTGTCATCATGAATAAGTGTTAAACATAGGGATTAGCAAACTAGCATCATAACATATGACCTAAAACCCATTGATCCGCAAGCAAAACCATATGATCTCATCACATCTCATCTACTTAGTTTAACAATTGGTTATTAAAGTGATAGAAACTCACAAACTCCAAGATTAGCTCCTTAGATAGTTGCTAGAGTTGAAGTAGAGGTGGATTAGTAGTTGATTAGCTTGCAATCCCCTTCTCTAATTAGTGGAGGCTCCTTCTAAGTTGCATTTTGGCGGCATGATGGCATAGATTCTATTTTTAGTATGGATTAGGGTAGTCTTAGGGTGTATTTATAGATTAGGCAAGTGTTTTAGGCCATTAGATTAACCCTAAATTAGATTAGGACCATCAGATCTCGGAAGCTTCCAGAAAACAGCCCCAAAACACAGCCAAACCCTAAAATGGTGCACCAGGCCAAACTGGCCGAGCACCCCCTGTCGACACACAAGTCGACAGGGCTGTCGACTTGGTCCTAGCCAAGTCGACTGCCCAGTCGACAGGGCTGTCGACTTGGTTAGCTAGCGGGAATTTTCCCGCCTGGGCCCAATGGCCCCAATTTCGAAATTTGAACCTGAATTTTAAATCTGTTTTGAACTTTGAATTTTCTGAAAACTTCATTAGGCCATAACTGGGCCACACAGACTCCGATTCTCGAAAACTCGGACTCTATTTCGCGTATTTTTCCGAGACGAACGCAATGACGCAGCCCGTTTCCCCCAATTCTCACATTTGAGATTATTTATTCTGTAATTAGTGAATATTAGTATTAACTAAAATTCGGGGTGTTACAGAATGCATGTAGGAGCTCGTCGAATCGTCGCCTCACGCTCTATCTCCACCTCTCTAAGAAGTTCGGCTCTACCACCTCCGCGGTCTCATGTAGGCACTTCCTCAAATGTGATACATGGAATACGTCGTGTACACCACTAAGTCTCTCAGGCAACTCCACTCTATACGCCATCTGTCCAATCTTCTCCTTAATAGGAAACGTCCCTACGAACCTTGGTGCTAATTTCCCAACGGACCCAAAGCGAACAACGTTCCGTAATGGAGACACTTTGATAAAGACCATGTCCCCAACATCAAACTCAAGATCTGTCCTCCTCTTATCCGCATAAGATTTCTGCCTATCTTGCGCTGCTTTCATCCTTCTTCGAATTAAATCAATCTTCTCCGAAGTCTCTCTAATCATATCGGGCCCAAGTAAGATCTTATCCGTAGATTCCCACCAACATGTAGGTGAACGACAAGGTCGTCCATAAAGAGCTTCGAAAGGTGCCATGCCGATGCTGGACTGAAAGCTATTATTATATGCGAACTCCACCAATGGAAGATGCTCTTCCCATGTACCCCCAAAGTCTAGGATACATAGCCACAAAAGGTCCTCTAGAATACGATTCACCCTCTTGGTTTGGTCGTCCGTCTGAGGATGATATGCGGTGCTCAAACATAACTGAGTCCCTACCGCTTCTTGTAAGCTCCTCCAAAATTCGCTAGTGAAGATAGGATCGCGGTCGCTTACTATGCTAGAAGGAACACCATGCAAACAAACTATCTCTCGGACGTATACAGAAGCTAACCATGGAGCAGTCCTCTTACTCTTCACGAGAATAAAATGGGCGCTTTTTGTAGGTCTATCTACTATAACCCAAATCCCCGTATTACCCTTCCTTGATCTTGGTAATCCATCCACAAAGTCCATCGAGACACTTTCCCATTTCCATAGTGGAACCTCAAATGGGTGAAGCAACCCACCGGGTTTCTTTTGCTCCGCTTTTACTTGTTGGCACACCAAGCATCTAGCGACATGCTCGGCCACATCCCTCTTCATACCGGCCCAAAATAAAACTCGCTTCATGTCTTTGTACATCTTATCCCCACCGGGATGAATGGTCATCTTCGAACGATGTGCATCATCAAGAATAGTCTTCCTCAAGTCCTCGTCTCGTGGTACACAAAGTCTACTATCCCTACGTAACCAACCCTTATCATCTAGGGTATACCTACGGAGATGGCTTGATGACTCCCCTCTTTTGAGGTTCTCCACTAACTCAACCAACTGTGGGTCATCTCGCTGTGCCTCACCAATCCGTCCCAAAAGCGTAGGTCTGACCTCCAAGGATGCTAGCAAACCGGGTACAAAGTCAACGGAAGGTCTAAAATCAAACATAGAGATGAATTCTAAGTTTCGCCATTCAACAAACAACGGACTCAAGGACAGCCTTTTCCTACTTAAGGCGTCTACCACCATGTTACCCTTGCTAGGGGTGTATGCTATTTCGAAATCGTAGGACGCTAAGAATTCCATCCACCTTTGCTGTCTTAAATTCAAGTCCTTTTGAGAGAATAAGTATTTTAAAGATTTGCGGTCAGTGAATAATTCGAATTTCTCGCTAAGAAGATAATGGCGCCAAGACTTAAGCGCAAAAACAATTGCGGCCAACTCTAGGTCATGCGTGGGGTAATTCTTCTCATGCACCCTCAACTGCCTTCCACCATATGCTATTACCCTACCCTCTTGCATTAAGACTGCGCCTAGACCTGTCCCACAAGCATCGGTATAAACAGTAAATGGCTTACTCCCGTCTGGCAGCACTAAGACTGGAGCTGAGGTCAAAGCTCTCTTTAAACGTTGGAACGCATCATCACAATCTACGTCCCACGCGAAGACTAAGTTCTTCTTCGTCAGGCGTGTCAATGGAGCTGATATTTTTGCGAAGTCTTTGATAAACTTCCTATAGTAGCCAGCCAACCCCAAGAAACTTCTCACTTCGGTAGCATTTTTATGGACCTTCCAATGTTGGATGGACAGTACCTTCGCGAGATCCACAGCTACACCTTTTTTGGAAACCACGTGCCCTAAGAACCGTACTTCCTTCCTCCAGAAGTGACACTTAGAAAATTTAGCTTTAAGATTATGTGCTCGAAGGGTCTCCAACGCTTCCCTAAGATGTAGGGTATGCTCTTCTTTATCCTTAGAAAAGATCAAGATGTCATCTACAAAGACCACCACGAATTTGTTAAGGTACTCCCTAAACACCCTACTCATCAAATCAACAAAGTATGCGGGGGCGTTTGTCAAACCGAAGGGCATCACTAGCCATTCATAGAAACCGTCCGGAGTCCTAAAGGCAGTCTTGTCAATGCTATCCTCAGCCACTCTCAACTGATGTAAACCAGTGGCTAAGTCCAACTGCGAAAACACTGAGGCGCCAACTAACTGATCGAAGAGATCGTCAATTCTCGGCAGTGGGTGTCTGTTCTTCTTAGTAAGCTTATTATGTTCTCTATAGTCCACACAAAGTCTAAGGGACCCATCCGCCTTCGTGGCAAACACTACTGGAGCACCCCACTCCGATATACTTCGTCTTATGAACCCCTTATCAAGCAACTCCTTCACTTGCTTATTGAGTTCCCTCCTTTCACGAGGAGCCATGTGGCGTACTGACAAATATACTGGTTTTGCATTATCTACAAGATATATTCGAAAATTTATCTCCCGCTTCGAAGGCAAGCCCTTCACCTCCTCAAACACATCCGAGTATTCTCGGACCACTCTAACAGACGCGTCAAGCGATTCTAGATAACTTAGCAAAACAAAATTTATGGGGTTACAAAAGATTTCGAGAGCGTTACCAAGGCGAGTCATGAGCCTAACTACTCTCCTTTCACAATCAAGAATGGCCCCATTTCTGGACAACCAATCCATTCCTAAAATTAGCCCATAGCCCGTGAAGCCCAAAACATAAGCATCACATCTAAACTCAATGCTAAGTATAGAAATTTTCAAATCCAAACACATCATGGACAAATAAGCTGAGCCCCCAATTGGATTCGAAACAACTAAGGGATCCTCTACTAAACTGGTGTTTAAGTGCAGTGATTCAACTAATGATGTAGAGATAAACGAATGCGATGCGCCAGAATCGAATAAAGTACGGACAGGATGATCAAACAGAAAAACTAAGCTTTCAACAGAAATGGTTTTACCTCGTTCTTGCAGCAGTGGGACCGCGAGAGCCTGAACTTGTCCCCTTGCCTGTCCTGGCGCCATATGAGCCTGCACCTGTCCTCCCGAGGTAGACCCTGCCCTCTGCCCCTTCTTTGGGCAGTCCTTCACTAGATGTCCCGCTTCACCACAGTGAAATCAGCCAGTCTTCTTTTTCTTTCTGCAATCCTTGCTGAGATGGCCTGGTGTCCCACAGTTAAAGCATCTTTTCTTTCCTTTGCTATTATTGTCTTTACCACCCTTCTTGTTTTGCTGTTGTGATTTCTTCTGATCCCCTTTCTTCTCGGGTGCCTTATTAGCATTAGCACCTTTCTCCTCGTGCATGAGTGCCATGTCTACTAGCTTCTCAAAGGTGGCCCCCATAGGGATGTGGGTCATAGCCAACCCCTGCAATGGCTCATTCAAGCCATTAACGAACCTCAGAGCCTTCTTCTCCTGCGTGTTCACCAAATCTAAGCCAAACCTTGCCAATTGGTTAAATTTGTTGACGTACTCTTTCACTGATAGATTTCCCTGCTTCAATGTCAAGAACCTTTCTATGTATATATTCTCTTCTGCCTTTGAGAGAAACTTTGCCTCAAACCTACGTCTGAAATCCGCCCAAGAATCAACAGGACGCTCCCCATTAGTGACCTCCCACCAAAACGAGGCCTCTCCCTTCATTAACCAAGCTGCTAATTTGACTTTCCTCCTTTCTTCTCTTCAAAGATTTCTAGCAATTCTTCCACCTCCTTAAGCCAATCTCTAGCTTCGACAAACGTTTCTGACCCTTGAAAAGGTTTTCCACCCATAGCCTTAAATTCCTTGCATGTCTTTGCACAAGTATCAGCGCGAGGAGGGGGGAGGAGGTGGAGGAGCGGGTGCAACTGCTGGTGGAGGAACATTGGCTGGACCTGCAGTGGTCCTAGCCTCTAATAACCTCCTATACCATCCTGGTATCGTTACACCCTCCGGAAGGTTAAGATCTTCAGCCATGCTGAAACGAAAAAGGAAAGATTCAAAATGGAGAATTCGAAAGATAAAGATATATGGCTATTGGGGATTATGTTTTTCATAAAAAACTTTCCTCTTTAAATTACTCATCAAGACATGTTTTTGAAAACACTTCTTCCAAAAATACTTTAGAAAAATAGTTTTTCTAAAAAAATTATCTGTTCTGGTAACCTTAAGCTCTGATACCACGTGTAGCACCCCACGTCCATTAATGTCACTCACAAAGGGAATGCATTAACTTCCATGGAGGTTTTAAGCGATTATAGAACAGAAAAATTACAACAAGACAGATAATAAGTAGTACTTGGAAATCTAAAACTTTATTTCATTGCAGCGGATATTAAACATGTTTGTTACATCATAAAACCATAAATCAGAGTCAAGTACAATATCCATCTTGATAAAACAAAATACATAATCCCATTACATAAATAGCCATTAAAGAAGATAACAAGCTAGACTTTACTTCAATGGTCCAAGCTTTCCAAAAGAGAGATAAAGCAATCCAATCAAGCTCCACCAGAGCTGGGCCAACCCTGAGGACCTGGAGGGGGAAAAAGATAGAAATAGAGGGGGTAAGACATAAAGTCTGGCGAGTATGATAATTCTAACAATACTATTATCAAAATAACTAGACTAAGGCATAAGCTGGAAAACAAGGAAATGTCTATGAACTATTGGGTATGGAAGAGCAGATAAAGATAACGTTAAAGGCACACCTAATACTAACGAATAATTACTACACTGCACCACACCAGTCACCCTAAAGGTTGATCCCACTTGCTTCACTTAGAAATTTTATAAATAACTTCGTGTACCCCTAGCTGACTACATAGGTGCCGCCTGCACCTATCTCCGCTAGGTGTACCCCACTACCCACTTGCGATCGGCTCCCTACTCGTAGATACCCGTGCTGGCCCCACAGTGGGGTGTATCACTCCCCTAAAGTGGCAACCCGATACAACTTGAGGATGCACGGCTTATACCTACACGATGCAACAACGTCTTACCTACCAGCCCGGGTCCACACACGCATATGAAACCCGTTGGACTTGCGTTGCCACCGCTAACCCGTTTGGCCTATTATAGTCAAGCCCAGTATGCATGTCCCGTCCTCGACTTGGGTCGAGCCCACAAAGATACATTTGGGTTACTGGTTGAAATGGGCCCCCAATTACTTACCACAAGCTATCCACCTAAGCTTGTCCCCACTAGTATATCCCACTTAACCCTCTTCTTAGTCATGTTCATTTACATGTGTGTTTGGTTAAGTCTTACTAATTGTATTTCAAATGCCACTAAAGGCACCCACTAGATTCCTTATGTCACCCAAGGCACCTACTTAACCCCCATGTCCCACCTCACATGTTTATCTGGTTAAGTATTTCTTAATTCATTAAGACCATAACCTTATAAAGACCCCTCACATTAGACTGGCATTTATGGCAGCTGGATTTGCCGGGCAGGTCCGGGCAGTCTTACACCATAAATGAGTCTAACCTCGTGTCTTTACAACTGTTATGCTTTAATTTGGGCCTAGGACCTCTCACATTGGGCTGACATTTGTGACTACTGGATTTGCCGGGCGGGTCCGGGCAGTTTTACATCACAAACGAGTCCAACCTCGTGTCCTAAGCATTGATTAACACTTATAATCTTTTACCCCAGTTTTAAATATATCCCTATTCAAATCGTTAATTAATTCCAATTTTAATGATGTCCATAATTGACTCAATTATGTCCATCCACTTATGGTATGCAAAATCATATCAATCGCACCCCAGTTTCTTTATATTAAATCCTTAATATTACCCCTACCCCACGTTATACGTTCGCTTATTCAACGCAAAATATACATTAGACTCGAATAGTCTAACTCATAACACAAAGATAAATTATCACAACATATAGACAAATAAAATAGATCTAATCATAATAGGGGTGAAACTTGCATAAAACTACACATGTCATGGATCTAAAGGTGTCAGCTTGTTTGGTTAAATGTCACAACTTACATAATATGATCATAACCCAAGTTCATGTATAAACTTGCATATGTGGTTTATGCAACATAATGATGGTGTGAACTAACATCTAACACATAGAACTCACACATGTCATAGCATAATTCTAGATCTAAATAGATGTCATACAAAATGTGAGATTATACATACTAGTAAATCTAAACTTGCATAGGTACATGTGATTTATCATGTGAATCATCATAGCCCAAATATATATAATCAACATCATGATTCATAAGCTAACTAAAACATAATAACATCATGGCTTTGTAATATCGCAACTTAGCATAAAAACTTGCAACATATATAATATCATCATAGCATGATTTACAACATATAGGATATCATCATCACATAACATAGGATTTACAACATACATGATAGCATAAGGTTTACAACAACATATATGACAATTCACATCATTTTCTTATGATCCATATCACATCTTAATCTAATTAGTTTGCCAATAATCTTATTAAGATCATCATACTCACAATTAGAAAAGAAAGAGAGTCTTGATTTGTTTTAGAGTTGAGTAGAATTAGAGTTTTGATTAGCTTTCTTCCTTCTTAGTTGGCGGCGGCTACACTGAGTTCCATGGCGATGGCATGACGGCGGCTATTCTATTTTTCATGTGAATTTAGAGTGAGAGACTACCTAGGTATATATAGAGTTTAGGATTTATTTAGACCGTCAGATCAACTCAGAACTAACCTGAACCGTTTAATTAGCCAACTCAGCACTAAAGACACATCAGCAGCTCAAGATTGGGCTCAGCCAAAACCTGGCCGACTGGACCAGGTCGACACCCAAGTCGACTGCGCAGTCGACCTGGTCCTGGGGGTGTCGACTGCCCAGTCGACTCCCCAGTCGACCTGGGTGCTGGGCGGGAAATTTCCCGCCTAGCCTGTTTGACTTCGAATTTTGATTTTTCTGAAACTTCCGATGGCCATATCTCCTTCATACGAAGTCCAAATCACGCAAACTCGGACTCTATTTCAACCAGAATTCCGAGACAAACACAATGGCGCAACCCGTTTCCCACAATTCTCATGTCTGAGATTAGTTATTCTTTAATTTGTAAACATTGTTATTAATAGAAACACAGGGTGTTACATGAAACATCTAGAATTCTCATGAAATCCAAACTCGTCGCCAAGTCCAACCTCTGTCTTTAGATCCATCGTCAAACTCCAATCTTTCTCCATCTTCTAATCAGTTGCCAAACTCCTAATGTTGTTCCATCATCGAATATATAGATACGCTTTAATATCCTTCATTTTCAAAGTTGGTCTTCTCATTGTGATACTCATTCGCGAATCTAGCCCATTTTTTTTAGTCCACCGTCACTTGTGTGCTCAATCAATATGCACCTCGTATGCTTTTGATTGATATACACAAAACTCTCGCAGATGAAGTTTTCCTAGTCCTATGTTGTCTACGAATAGCGTTTTCAACCAAACTACACAAACAAGAAAGTATGCAACTAATAATCCAGTAATTGTCTAAAATAACATACAAGCATCCATAATAACATTTGTAAAATAAATAGAATCGATCTAAAGTGATTTGTGTGAGTTTGATGTCAAAATGGTTGAAGTCTAGCGTTGATGTCAAAATAACACATAAAATGGGTGGAAATGTAGTATACGAGTTAAAACTATCCAAATTACTTTTATTTCTTTTATTTTTTACGAGTATATATGCATGTCCGAGTGGACTTGCATTTGACCATCAATCCATACTTTTATAACGTAATTACTAAAAACAATGGTAATAAGTTAAATGCAATGATCGCCGCAACAACATACTCAAATTTAACAAACCGCCACTCATGAATTCGTTTGGTGTAAATGATACTAAGATTCACATGCAACAAACAAAAATAATATTATACATACGAATTAGTAAAGTGAATTATTTCATCAAACTATTTTGTGCCGGAGCTTATATCAAACCATACCATCATTGCTTTAGGTGCTTTGATTTCATGTTAATTTTTTTATGTATATAATTTTATTAAGAAGTTAAATTTGTATGGTTATCCAGTCAACTCAGATGGATATGTTAGTTAATAAACTATGGATTGTGGAGAACTATCAAAGTTGATATTTATGGAAATAGTGTAATACAAAGGAAAATAAAACAATAACTTATTCTCTCATGTGGTCTAAAGTTGAGAATTCAAGAGCAAAAACTAAGGTAGTGTTTGGTTTATTTTGTGTTTTAAGTTTTGAGCTTTCGACATTAATTTCAAAAGATGTGAAAATTTGGTGGATAGCGGAGATGACGAATCAAAGACGAAGGGGATGACGGTGATGGCCGAGGGACGATGCATGAATGAATTTATCATCGCTTTTCAGTTGTTTTTTAAAATATGGGAAATAATAAAAAGATATTTTTGTCTTGTGTGTTAACTTCGTTTTGTAAAACTATAATTTTTCATGATATGTGTGCATTATTCGTACTTTTGTATGTACGAAAGCACAAAATTAAAAAATAGAAACCAAACACATCCTAAGTTTTTACCATATTCAAAATTAGATAAAATGGTCATTTTAGAATGCTAAATGAGAAACTCTACACTTGCAGTGGAAATGAAGCTTTCCGTTTGTTCAATGATGATCCTAAGCTGTTTGATGTATACCACACAAGATATACAAGACAACTATTTTCTGTCTTTTTTGCATTGGGCACAAACTTGCCTTATTATTTGCAAGAAGCTGATAGGGTTTTTAAACCTAGTGGTTGGCTTCTCATAGTTGAAGTAAGAAGCAGATTCGATCCAAACAATGGTGGCCTGATCCTAAAGCATTTTCGAAACTATGAAAAATCTTGGTTTCGAAGGTTTCTGAGGACTTCAATAATTAAATGTTTATGTTGTATCTAACAATCCTATGATTTTAGTTTGATGATAACAAACATATATTTATTATTATAAATGTGTTTGTAATTATACTGTTACGCTACATCACAGACAGAATATAATATTTATATTTAAATATAATACTACTGCTCAAGAATTTAAATATTCAAACAGTATTATATCTAAATATAATATCTTATTTCAACATTCCAAACAATACAAATTTATAACTCCGCTATTTGTACATTCCACTGAAATACAATACAGTATATTTCATGTTTAATTTCATTTTTATACAATTCTTCTCACTACAGTTCGCTCGGTCACTCGGTTGTACATATTCATTCATACACTCAGTTCCAGTCACTCACACATACACTGACACAGTTTTGTCTTCTGTCTCTATCTTCACAGTCAGTCCAGTCTTCTGCTTACCTGTCACAAAAAAACACATACAGTAATCTAGAACAAAAATAATTTTATAATCTAGCAAATATAATTTTATTTTTAAAATTTATTTGCCTTAGAATTTTGGTGTGTTTCTCATCACTTTTCATGACTTGATCTGCTTTTTTATGGACATCCATCTGTGTCAAACAGCTTGTGATGTTCACAGTGATACACTGTAAATACCACAAGGTAGACAAATCGTCTATAGTGCTCACATATATATAATCTGCCTTGCACTATACATGTATACACATACATGTGTATGTATATACACATATTTCTGTGCAGGGGCAATACGGTCAGCATTTGACAAATATATCAACATGGTTGTTCTGGTCAAGCCCGAGACACATGCACGGTGCATGGGTCAGGTATCCATGAACACACATGCACTGAGAAGCGGCCATGAAGACCAAGCTCGACCCAGTGCAAGTGCAGGAGCATGGACCAAAACAAGTGGTCGAGCAGCAATGGTAAATGGACAGTGCAACAGTCGAATGCAAGTTAATAACCAAGGGTTCATGGTCAACTCAACAAGCAAGTGTCAAGACAATTAAAAGATGCAAACATGTTGCCAATGCAATAGAGTCGAGTTGCATGAATATAGTTATGTTTTAAATTTGCGGAGACCAGCCAAACATGAGCCAAGATCCAAATGTTCACAATGAACCAAGCCAAGCCAGGATGTATGCACCGTTTTTAGGTTTGCATGTACTCAAAACAAATATGACAATTATTAGTCCAAATGGACAAAGAAAAGTGTTCATGCAGTTACAAATAGTGTCAAGACAAATGTTTCAAGTGCAAACCAGGCAAGAAGATCTTTGCTAAAATGTTCCTAAATTCATTCAAAGGACTCACGACAAATATAAATCAAAATTTCCAGAATTTGGCATAGAGTTCCCATTATTTCCAGAAAACCAATGTGGCATGAATGCAAAATAAATTTGGCATGAATGCAAAACATGTTCCCATTATTTCCAGGATTTTACAGATAATTTTTTGGCAAGAATATACATACACATCAAGTATGCATAGCAATGTAATAAGTCAGTCGTTAAGATGGTGCATCAATTCATATGTTGCAAAATTGATTTCAAGAATTCAATGGTTTTCAAATTATACAGAGGGAAAGAAACATGCCAAGATTTTATTCTAGAAATCCCAGTGGACAAATTTAAATTCACTATTTTTGGAAATTTTTAAATCCATATGTTCGAATTTATTTCCAAAAGCACAGAGTACATGGCAACGTAGTAAGTAAGCGAAGGTGACGAAATGTGTATTGGTTCCCATCAGCAAATTCAACATGACAAAGCAATGAACAAACATGTTTGACAAAATTTCCATGATTCCAGAAATTAATGTGGCTCTAAATTTTTGGGCAATAATATATTACAAATAATTTCACAAGTCTGAAAATTATTTCCATTTATCATTAAGGTATTTACGGAATGACTTCAAGAGATCAATCAAGCAATATTTTATGGCAAGAACGATTCACAATTTCTAAAAGTATTTTAGGAAATCATTTATGGCAAGGGAAACTCAATCATAGAATTCATGGCAATATACAATGCAACAATCACGCAAGGGGCTAAGAAATCAATTTAGGGAAGGAATTCATTTCGGCAATTTCCAGATTTCATCCTCAAATACACGACAAACAAATCATGGAAACATTCAAAATAATTCAAATTCACGCAGGGGGAAATTCAAGGGGCTACAATTAGTATGATTCCAAAATTACTCAAATCATCAAAGCCGAGCCAAATTCAAAAAAGGCAACTCCAGCAAAATTCATGCAAAAATCAGACAAGTCACTTTTAGTGAAATCAGAGCGATTATAGGGTTCTATAATCCTATTTTAACCAAATCATCATCGAACTTTTTTGTTATCGAAATCAAATGAGACGACCCCAAACCCAGTACTGACGGTGGCAAGGGTAATCCTTGGAATATAACACAGAAACAGATAATAGCAGAACAGAAATTAATAAATACACCAGATAATGCACAATAGAATATACTGGGTAAACGTAATCATCAGAGTTACACAGTATACATGATCATACTTAGTACAAATACAGTTCAGCTATACATAAATGTCTACAGCGGAAAACAAACATAATGTACAACAGGAGCTGAACAGCATAAAAAGAGATAAATAATAGAATCCATCTTCAGCTCCAGCTATCCAGAAAGAGCCAGCTAAACCTGAATACAAGGCTGCCCATGTAGAAAAAGGGGCACCCGAGTTTGAAAGTGAAACAAACTACGAGTCAGTCATGGGACTGGTATGAGAAATCTACTCAACACATTTAAAATATGGCTAATCACATGACCACGCCACTTTCGTGGAACGGGTTTACTCCATTGGATTGCCAGTTCTTTAAAACAAATAATTCTTTGACACATCACAATGCTTTTTATAAAAATGAAGCCATTATAAGACTCAGTTCCCATCACATAATGCAACGCAAACCGGAGGATAGAGTTTTACCTTATAATGGCCAAAATATGCTTGATACGAATAAAACAAAAGCATTTGATATTATTACTAGTGTTTACATGTTTCAAAAACAATTTGGAATCATAACTATCAATCATAGACGACATGGGTACCATATATCATGTCGCCACATATATATATATATACAATCAAAACCGCACGGTGTCGTATTTGGAAATTGGATTTCCACCATGAACCAAGGCAAAGGATAGTCCTTACCGAATTCGAGAAAATCTAGCCCATGTCTCAGGATCAGAACGCATCAACCCTTTGAATCGTCAGGGCCGGTCCACCGCTGTGGATTATTATGTCTGAACACTACGTTTCCCCGCCCTATGGGGCGTAAATGAGCCAACGAATGACTCCATCGGTCCCGGATTAACCGATAAAACCGAGGCGCCTCACTATCCATCATCCACATAAGTAAAATGTCAGGCCGTGTAAAAACACTAACACAACACCTAGCTAGAAAGAAATGCAGGCCCTCCCCGATGTCCTCTCCCGTTTCTGGTTCATACCGGGGTGTGAGGCTCGCGAATTCACGTTATACACAAAGTTACGCCACACAGGCGGTGCTTTGATCATCAATCACAAGACTTTGCTTTTCAACAGAAGCCCTGATCACTGCATCTTAGCATGTCACACAGGCAGTTCACACCATGCAACTGATGGCTATCAATCACATAGAATAAATTCCAATGTCAGACACACAATCCATTTACAAGTCCGTTCTGGGTCGGAACGAAACCGGAGGCACTATCTACCTCGCAAATCCATCGACATCCACGTACGTCTGGACGATCACCACTTATTATCCATATTTCGGGATGCCTCCCAATCAGGACATCAGTTACCATCCAAACGAGGTGAAGATCTCCGGTCTTCAACCACTGTCTTCATCTTCGATTTCTTATCGTCGATTTAGTTATTCAGAAAGGGATAAACCCGGTCTTTCTGAGCAACTCACGTATATAATAAACAAGTGCTACACAAACACAACATACGCATCATTTCAATTCATTAGTCACTAACCGTCAATCAGTAAGAGAACGATCTCCCAAATATTAACCCCGAAAGCTGAAAACAACATCAGATCAAAATCCAGGAAACCATTCGACTTAGCTAACCTTCAGTTAATTTCTAAATTTCACATCCATATCGTTTATAATATTTTATAAAGAATTATCGCTATTTTTATTTATTTTAAAATAGCCAATTTATTCAAAACGACGCTTCGGGCCACAACGCGGTCGTGGCGCTGTTTTTCTTCAGATTTGATTTACACATATCTAAAAATCTAACTGTTGGATCTTCACCAAATTTACATAATTAGAAAGATCTTTTCAAAACGAATCCAACGGTTCCAGTTTCGGGAAAATCCGACGGTCGGATCTCCCGGTATAATCGTTTGAAGTTTCGATTTCAAAATATGAACTACAGCGTCGTTATTCGATTTAATATAATTATATTTATATATATATATATAATCGATTCTGACGCTGTTTTTCTTCAGATTTGAATTAAACATTCCAGACAAACCAACCGTTGGAATTTTACAAAGTTGGTGCCGCTGGAAAGATATTTCCAAAGCGAACCTAATGGTTGCGGTTTCGGGAAAATCCGATGGTCGGATCTCCCGCGCTAATCGTTTGAAATCACGGTTTCAAAATACGAACTGCAGCTTCATTGTTCGATATATTTCAATTCTATTTATATATATATATATATCGATTCTTCGATTTCAAAACTATATTCTCTTCATACATTTGATAAAAATGATATTTCTATCTAACTATCTTCTATTTCAACACTTCACTATTTTTAACAATTCATGTATATAGTAAAAATACGATTTTTATTGTAAATCGATTTATTTCAAAACACGACTATTTTATATAGTCAATAAAGGTGATAAAATAGGATTTTTATTATAAAACAATTTATTTAAAAACCAGATTATTTTATATAGTTCATATAGATGATAAAAATATGATTTTTATTGTTAAAACACGAATACCATTCAACACATGAATTTCAATTCAACGAATGAATTTCGATTCAACACATGAAGGTTTTCTATAGTTTATATAAATAGTAAAAAGGTGATTTTTATATTTAAAACATGAATACCATTCAACACATGAATTTCTATTCAATGAATGAATTTCGATTCAACACATGAAGGTTTTCTATACAACTATTAAAAATAGTTTCAACAAATGAAAATAATTCTAACACATGAATATTATTCAAAATTTCGGCAGCATAACGGCAGGGTAGTTAAAACCGGGACCAACCCTAGTACGGCTCCTCGCTCTATCTTAAAGCCTCGCAGCTTTTGAAAATGGGGAATCATGCATCTAGTTCGCACACAGGCGGCATGTATATTTTTTTCATTTCCACAAACTAATCCTATGTGGTTTCAACCAAATATTTCTCAACCACAAACGGGTATTTTTCAACCACAATCAATCAATTTCAACCACAAACAATTTCAATCAACCATTCGCTATCAATCAATTTTCACACCAGTCGCAACCAATAAATATCGTCCATGGTTTGTGGAGGAGGGGCGTATATATATATACATATATATAGCATTTCACTTCCATTCAACACATATATAATTTCTACAACGCGTATACAACTTATACATCGAACGTACAACTTATACAACGCTTATACAAGATGTGTACAACGCTTATATAACTCATACATCGACTATATAATTTATATATCATCGTTTTCCATATCGTTTATAATTTAGAAATCTCACATTGGGTTCCACTCCACCAAAAATAGCAGAAGGCTCAGAAAAATATCCGGTCTCTTCTAGAATGTAGAAGACGTCCACATGGTCACGATGTTTCATGTTTCATCGATTTTCGTCAACACATGAGAAAGATAAGATTTTTCAAAGTTGGTCGAATTTCGCGACACTTTAAAGTGTCAAAACCAGTTTAAAAATTTGCAGCCGTAACTTTCAGAGGAGGTTCAAATCTAGGTTTTGGATTTTCGATCAAACGGTGTAATGGTTCTACGATCGGGTTGCGTGAGGTCGAAGGGGGAGGAGGGGCGCCTCCGCGCGTGGTGGTGGGGTACAGTTCGGTGGTGGCGGCTGCTCACGGCGGCGCTGGGAAGACCGCAACTTCCCGAAGGTGATTCTCCTCCTACAGGCCACGAAACTGATGATGGTGGGTATGGATTTAAAGGTGGGGAGGAGTACTACAAAAAGTTGCAAAGTACCATGGATTTTTATTGAGTGGATTGTGAGAAAAAGAAGAGAGAAGGAGGGAGGCAGCTATCGTCGTTCACGTCGGGGAGAGAGAAGAGCGCCCGCCTTTCTTTTTTTTTTATATAAAAAATCTGATTGGCCGGGAGGTTTTAAAAGGGGTTTTCCGACACGACCTCCAATCCAAACCCAACGACTGTCGTCCCTAGCGTTTTACCCCCATTCCGAACACAATGGGATATGTTTCGTAGGCCCATTCGACTATTTCAGTCAATTTTCATTCAGATTAAAATATAAAACATTCAATATTTGATTTGAACGTACATTTCAATTTGCCAGGGCCACAAACTGATTCTAAAAATTCCCGAAAAATAAATCTAGCTCTGTTTTGACGATACGGTCCCAACAAAACTAGTTTCGTCGAATTCTGAGATCGTTTGAAAAATGGCCCATTTCTGGTCGATCCAATTTAACAGAAATCGACCAAACACATTTTCCTTCGCCACGCTTACATACTAGCTTCAAAAATTATGAAATTTGAAACCTAGCAATAACTTCACATCCCGGATCCAACAAAAGTGGTTTCGTCGAATTCCGAGGTCGTTTGCAAAATGGCCAATTTCACGGGCTATATAAATTCCATAGCGACCTTTCTGAAAATTCATTAGGCCATAACTTTTGCTTTCCGCTATGAAACTTCGATTTTTCAGATTCATTAGAAAGGTATTCACTAACGGATTTAAATATTTTCGGTTTCACTCAAATCTGTTTTGTTTTGCACCCGGTACAGTCAGTCGAAGTTTGAATTCAAATTTTGAAACTACCGCACCATTTCAGGCCTTGTTTATAATTCAAAGTAATTATATTTATTTTCAACTTCGATTCAAACTTACTTTTCATCATTATTATTTAAAATATTTATTTTAAATATTTAAAATCCACTATTTTAGCCAATTTTTTTTTTTTTAAATTGGTTCAGATTTTCTGGGTTGTTACAATCTCCCCCACTTAAAACTTTTCGTCCCCGAAAAGGAACAAAGTCGAAAGTGGTTTGATTAATCAACTCTACGTTCAATCTGGCTTCCATTCTCCAACTTTTCAGTTTTTGAGAATTTTCAAATTCTTCAAAAATTTGGTTAAGACCCGGAATTTTCGAAAAATTTCGCCATAACCTCCTTTGTACGGGGAGAGGTTTGGAAATTTATTGGGTCGTATTAGGTACCCAATAAATCCTAATAAGCATACACATATTTATAGTGATATATTCTGGTGTTTACAGGGGAGCGTGTATAGATAATAACTCCAGAGAATAAATTCTCGTCACCCTATCAAAGCCTGAGGGAGTGTGTATTTTAATTGCTCCAGAGGATAAATCCTCGTCACCTCGTCCCGTGTGGGAAATAAATAGTCCATGTGCCGTATCTATTGACTAGAGAGACGTGATTATTGTCAACTCCAGACCCATGTGGGGTTTTTATAAATCTGGCAATTTATCGTTACAATTTATATGGTCATATCATTCGTCAGTTCAACCTGTAAAATATAGTCATCGCCATACAAGCCTCTCACTCGTATGGTAAATCTTCCACCTCATCACACAAGCTCCAAATGCTTATGTGGTATATGATGAAGTGTGCCTATCTTCCAGAAGTATGCCATGTAATGTAGTTCAAAATTAATTGTTACTATCCTATGGCGACGTTTATTTTTACATACAGAATAACCAGCACTCCGCATCCAATGGCATTCACAGGAGTTGATATAATAATATTTCGCATCCAACTCATTAAGGTTTACCTATTTGTCGGGCACGCAAATAAATTCTTTACTCAACAGCTAATCCAATTACCTATTCAAACATATATACTGCACATGTAAATATTTCTATCTATTTCCTAATCAGTTCAATGAGTGATTTAAATGAATAAATTTTACCATTATTCTCTTATTAATTAAATTAACTATTGTTTCAATAATTTTAATTAAGCAAATCTACCATCACACAATGCAAACAACAAGCAATTTGTTTTTAACTTTTCAAATATATATCTTTTATGTATTCAAAAATTATATTTCTAAAACCAGACTTTATATATAATCACAAATACGTTATTTAAAAACATATAACTCCCGACTCGTTCTAGGGCACTTCTGACCCTATCTCTAACGAGTTGTTCTGATTCTGCTATACTCATACTAAGATATTGCTGGTCCTATCTGTACTGAGTTACCCGTCCTAGAACACTACTTTCTGACGAGTTCGTTCATATGTTATATTCCAGAACTAAGCTTAACCAAAGCTCTGATACCAAATGAGATGACCCCAAACCCCATACTGACGGTGGCAAGGGTAATCCTTGGAATATAACACAGAAACAGATAATAGCAGAATAGAAATTAATAAATACACGAGATAATGCACAACAAAATATACTGGGTAAATGTAATCATCAGAGTTACACAGTATACAGGATCATACTTAGTACAAATACACTTCAGCTATACATAAATGTCTACAGCGAGAAAACAAACATAATCTACAATAGGAGCTGAACAACATAAAAAGAGATAAATAATAGAATCCATCTTCATTCCGGCTATCCTGAAAGAGCCAGCTAAACCTGAATACAAGGCTACCCGTGTAGAAAAAGGGGCACCCGAGTTTGAAAGTGAAACAAACTACGAGTCAGTCATGGGACTGGTATGAGAAATTTACTCAACACATTTAAAATATGGCTAATCACAGGACCACGCCACTTTCGTGGAACGAGTTTACTCCATTGGATTGCTAGTTCTTTAAAACAAATAATTCTTTGACACATCGCAATGCTTTTTATTAAAATGAAGCCATTATAAGACTCAGTTCCCATCACACAATGCAATGCAAACCGGAGAATAGAGTTTTACCTTATAATGGCCAAAATATGCTTGATACGAATAAAACAAAAGCATTTGATATTATTACTAGTGTTTATATGTTTCAAAAACAATTTTGAATCATAACTATCGATCATAGACGGCATGGGTACCATATATCATGTCGCCGTATATATATATATATATATATATATATATATATACACAATCAAAAATGCACGGTGTCGTATTTGGAAATTGGATTTCCACCATGAACCAAGGAAAAGGATAGTCCTTACCGAATTCGAGACAATCTAGCCCATGTCTCAGGATCAGAACGCATCAACCCTTTGGATCGTCAGGGTCGGTCCACCGATGTAGATTATTATGCCTAAACACTACGTTTCCCCACCTTATGGGGCGTAAATGAGCCAACGAATGACTCCATCGGTCCTGGATTGACCGATGAAACCGAGGCGCCTCACTATCCATCATCCACATAAGTAAAATGTCAGGCCATGTAAAAACACCGACACAACTCCGAGCTAGAAAGAAACGCAGGCCCTCCCTGATGTCCTCTCCCGTTTCTGGTTCATACCGGGGTGTGAGGCTCGCGAATTCATGTTATACACAAAGCTACGCCACACAGGAGGTGCTTTGATCATCAATCACAAGACTTTGCTTTTCAACAGAAGCCCTGATCACTACATCTTAGCATGTCACACAGGCAATTCACACCATGCAACTGATGGCTATCAATCACATAGAATAAATTCCAATGTCAGACACACAATCCATTTACAAGTCCGTTCTGGGTCGGAACGAAACTGAAGGCACTATATACCTCACAAATCCATCGACCTCCACGTATGTCTGGACGATCACCACTCATTATCCATATTTCGGGATGCCTCCCAATCAGGACATCAGTTACCATCCAAACGAGGTGAAGATCTCTGGTCTTCAACCACCGTCTTCATCTTCGATTTCTTATCGTCGATTTAGTTATTTACAATGGGATAAACCCGGTCTTTCTAAGTAACTCGCGTATATAATAAACGAGTGCTACATAAACACAACATACGCATCATTTCAATTCATTAGTCACTAACAGTAAATCAGTAAGAGAACGATCTCCCAAATATTAACCCCGAAGGCCGAAACCAACATCAGATCAAAATCCAGGAAACCATTTGACTTAGCTAACCTTCAGTTAATTTCTAAATTTCACATCCATATCGTTTATAATATTTTATAACGATTTATCGCTATTTTTATTTATTTTAAATTAGCCAATTTACTCAAAACGACGCTTCGAGCCATAACGCGGCCGTGGCGCTGTTTTTCTTCAGATTTGATTTACACATATCTAAAAATCTAACCGTTGGATCTTCACAAAATTTACATCATTAGAAAGATCTTTTCAAAACAAATCCAACGGTTCTAGTTTCGGGAAATCCAACGGTCGGATCTCCCGGTATAATCGTTTGAAGTTTCAATTTCAAAATACGAACTACAGCGTCGTTATTCGATTTAATATAATTATATATATATATAATCGATTCTGGCGCTGTTTTTCTTCAGATTTGAATTAAACATTATAGACAATCCAACCGTTGGATTTATACAAAGTTGGTGCCGTTGGAAAGATATTTCCAAAGCGAACCTAACGGTTGCGGTTTCGGTAAAATCCGATGGTCGGATCTCCCGCACTAATCGTTTCAAATCACGGTTTCAAAATACGAACTACAGCTTCGTTATTCGATATATTTCAATTCTATTTATATATATATCCATTCTTCGATTTCAAAACTATATTCTCTTCATACATTTGATAAAAATGATATTTTTATCTAACTGTCTTCTATTTCAACACTTCACTATTTTTAACAATTCATGTATATAGTAAAAATGTGATTTTTATTGTAAAACGATTTATTTCAAAACACGACTATTTTATATAGTCAATATAGGTGATAAAATAGGATTTTTATTATATAACAATTTATTTAAAAACCAGATTATTTTATATAGTTCATATAGATGATAAAAATATGATTTTTATTGTTAAAACACGAATACCATTCAACACATGAATTTCAATTCAACGAATGAATTTCGATTCAACACATGAAGGTTTTCTATAGTTTATATAAATAGATAAAAAGGTGATTTTTATATTTAAAACACGAATACCATTCAACACATGAATTTCTATTCAACGAATGAATTTCGATTCAACACATGAAGGTTTTCTATACAACGAATAAATATAGTTTCAACAAATGAAAATAATTCTAACACATGAATATTATTCGAAATTTCGGCAGCATAACGGCAGGTTAGTTAAAACCGGGACCGTCCCTAGTACGGCTCCTCGCTCTACCTTAAAGCCTCGCAGCTTTTGACAATGGCGAATCATGCATCTAGTTCGCACGTAGGCGGCATGTATATTTTTTTCATTTCCACATACTAATCCTATGTGGTTTCAACCAAATATTTCTCAACCACAAACGGGTATTTTTCAACCACAATCAATCAATTTCAACCACAAACAATTTCAATCAACCATTCGCTATCAATCAATTTTCACACCAATCACAACCAATAAATATCGTCCATGGTTTGTGGACGAGGGGCGTATATACATATATATATATATATATATATATATATATATATATATAGCATTTCACTTCCATTCAACACATATATAATTTTTACAACGCATATACAACTTATACATCGAACGTACAACTTATACAACGCTTATACAAGAGGTGTACAACGCTTATATAACTCATACATCGACTATATAATTTATACATCGTCGTTTTCCATATTGTTTATAATTTAGAAATCTCACATTGGGTTCCACTCCACCAAAAATAGCAGAAGGCTCAAAAAAATATCCGGTCTCTTCTAGAATGTAGAAGATGTCCACACGGTCACTATGTTTCATGTTTCATCGATTTTCGTCAACACATGAGAAAGATACGATTTTTCAAAGTTGGTCGAATTTCGCGACACTTTAAAGTGTCAAAACCAGTTTAAAAATTTACAGCCGTACCTTTCAGAGGAGGTTCAAACCTAGGTTTTGGATTTTCGATCAAACGGTATAACGGTTCCACGATCGGGTCGCGCGAGGTCGAAGGGGGAGGAGGGGCGCCTCCACGCGTAGTGGTGGGGTGTAGTTCAGTGGTGGCGGCTGCTCAAGGCGGCGCTGGGAAGACCGCAACTTCCCGAAGGTGATTCTCCTCCTATAGGCCACGAAACTGATGATGGTGGGTATGGATTTGAAGGTGGGGAGGAGTACTACAAAAAGTTGCAAAGTACCATGGATTTTTATTGAGTGGATTGTGAGAAAAAGAAGAGAGAATGAGGGAGGCAGCTATCGTCGTTCACGTCGGGGAGAGAGAAGAGCGCCCACCTTTCTTTTTTTTATAAAAATTCTGATTGGCTGGGAGGTTTTAAAGGGGGTTTTCTGACACGACCTCCAATCCAAACCCAACGACTGTCGTCCCCAACGTTTTACCCCCATTCCAAACACAATGGGATACGTTTCGTAGGCCCATTCAACTGTTTCAGTCAATTTTCATTCAGATTAAAATATAAAACATTTAATATTTGATTTGAACGTACATTTCAATTTGCCAGGGCCACAAACTGATTCTAAAAATTCCCGAAAAATAAATCTAGCTATGTTTTGATGATACAGTCCCCACAAAACTAGTTTCGTCGAATTCTGAGACCGTTTGAAAAATGGCCCATTTCTGGTCGATCCAATTTAACAAAAATCGACCAAACACATTTTCCTTCGCTGCGCTTACATACTAGCTTCAAAAATTATGAAATTTTAAACCTAGCAATAACTTCACATCGTGGATCCAACAAAAATGGTTTTGTCGAATTCCGAGATCGTTTGCAAAATGGGCAATTTCACGGGCTATATAAATTCCATAGCGACCTTTCTGAAAATTCATTTGGCCATAACTTTTGCTTTCCGCTATGAAACTTCGATTTTTCAGATTCGTTAGAAAGGTATTCACTAACAGATTTAAATATTTTTGGTTTCACTCAAATCCGTTTTGTTTTACACCCGGTACAGTCATTCGAAGTTTGAATTCAAATTTTGAAGCTACCGCGCCATTCCAGGCCTTGTTTATGATTCAAAGTAATTATATTTATTTTCAACTTTGATTCGAACTTACTTTTCATCATTATTATTTAAAATATTTATTTTAAATATTTAAAATCCACTATTTTAGCCAATTTAAATTTTTTTAAATTGGTTCAGATTTTCCGGGTCGTTACATCAAAGAACAAAAACTTGAGAGCACAAAATAAACAATTAAAAGAACTCATGAGATTTCGATAACGAACATCCTAAATCATATTGACAAGAAAAGCACCAATATTTTGAAGCTTCGGAGAATTTGTTCATTCATATTTTGGAAGTCGCAATTTGGAGAACGAGCAACAAAACCCTAATTTACCTTTTGAGCTCGACCGACATTGTTCTTAGAGCAAGCTTCCATACGAAATAAAGGGAAAAAGGAAGGGCCGGCTATAATTAGTCAACAAGTGGTTTTTTATTTGTTTTATTTTTCCAAGTGTATTTCTTTATAAACCATCGATCGGTTTTCTAGTGTCTATAAAAACTAGGTAGTCTAATTATAGGGTTTTAACTAGCAGCTTTCTAGTGTCTGTAATAACTAGGTTTTACTGGCTATAGGTTTGCAGCTAGGGGAAAATCTGATCTAGGGGATATAGATCAGTCTAGGGTTTTGAGCGTAGGATTAGAATAGGAGAAGGGTTTGCGAGTTTACAGGGTTTGTAAGCGAGATTTTTTTAATACCTAGTAAAAATCTTAGAAATGCTGAAGTAGGCAGGGTTTGCCGAAGCTGAGTAATAACTGTGTTATTTATTTCTGCAGTTATATTCTCTATTATTATCTATGTTGTAATCTGAGTTCAATAATTTTTAATATCTCGTATCAATTCAATAAACCCTATTCAACCCCCCTGGTTAATCTATATCCAACAGTTTATTCTATTCTACTTCAAAATGGAAGGCAGGCCAAAACGGAAGAAGAAGATAAGTTGGCTTGAGTAGTTGAGCTGAAACCTTAAATGTACAGTTGTCAATAATTAGTAAACTTACTAATATAGTGTCAATCTTATCTACATATATGCATCCTAAGAATTTGTTGTGTTTAAGTTGCTTCTATTTATCATATATTTCTATCATGTTATGCAGAGTCTGAGGTTCTTTTTCTTTTTGAAAATTCGAACTCTTATTGTTCATCCTGCCAACCATTGCGCCAACTCCGGTGCTTGTACGGGGATGTAGTTCGTTTATTTGACTGGCTAAAATATAGTTTTTCCCCCAAAAAAGGTATATCTACATATAAAGGAACAAAAGATCCTCAAAAGCTGCCAACATGCCTGGCAGGCAACCAAAATATATAATCTACTTGGAAAGTGACTACATGTATGTATAAAAATAGATAGATGAGCTCCGGCTAAACCACCGCCCATCATACTTCAAAATCGAGTTTCGGCAAGGTCACCACCCGATATTGAAGTGTATATATTCCTATACAATACAAAAGTCACTCCAAAATATAAAAAAGCAACATGAACAGAACAACTCGAAGAAAGAAAGGACACTCCAGATCCACACTCCAAATAAGCTCCTCAGTAAATAACAACTACATGTACCCTCGATGACAAGGAAGTACGGCTAGCTAAACAAGCAGCCTCCCTATCAGGCTAACTGATACAGGAGAGAATTCCCGGAACAGGGTGAGGAGAAACACATACACAATATGTAAGCAACATATACGACGGAAAGCTCCATAAGCACACCAACTGCTCCAAAACCAGTCAGACCAGCAACCGTTGATCCAAAAAGACCTATAAATCCAGGCCTTACAGAACTAGCAAACAACATCAGCGTTAAAAAGGGGAGGGGTGAGGTGAGGAGATGATGTTGGAACGGATCCCACCAGCCATCAAAACAAAGAGTTCAGCTAATCCCCGCGCGAGTGGTAGTTGGAATTGATGTAACATCGAGGGAACCAGGCCGTCTCCTCGAGCGAGAACCAACAAAACCTCTAAATGGTCTACCACGAAACGTTAGGAACACATCGTTCTTAACCTTTCGAATGATGGTAAAAGGGTTCATAGGAACCTCATCATAAATCACCTTATTACTCGAGCACCATAAGTGCCAGCAGATAAGGCAAGGGATAAGCCGAAAAAGGATGGATTTGAGTGACTTACTTAAGATACGGTCCCACTGGCATCTAAGTAAATCGAGAAGAGAGGACGCATTACGCCGAAGCCCAACCAGGTTGCCGAAGTAATTCCAAACAGCTTTGGCTGTGAAGCTAAATGAAAACAAGTGAGCAATGGATTCTGTGTCACCAGATCCATAACACACACAACGAGACACTAACGGGATGCTAATTCTCTGGAGGTTGTCATCTATCGGCAAACCCTCATAAAGGGTTCTCCATATAAACAATGAAACCTTCAGAGGAATACGAACGTCCCATATGAAAGAAAAAAGATGCAGATGTGGAGCCGACGTCCTTGCCGAGCTCCAAGCCGCCTTAATCGAGAAAGGAATGCCATCCCATCCGGATCCACCTCCATGTGAATCCAAAAAGGCCTTCACGGATTGCATCCATTTCCATGTCTCACTAGTATAAGACTGGACTCCGGAGTAGTTCGCTCCATGAAGTCTGTAGAACTTGTCATGGAGGAACGTCGCCCATAAGGAGTCGCTCGCATCAAACCTACCCAAAGCTTGCAGGCGAAAGCAGTGCAGGTATCATTTGGATTTCTAAGGCTTAGGCCCCTTTCACTTTTGGGACAACAGATGATGTCCCAAGAAATCCAATGGTGACGATTAACGTTGTCCTTTGAACCCTAGAAAAGGACGAAGCCAAAGAACAGAAAGAATAGACGAAGGAAGACGTAGGAGTCATAACACCAAAGACACACGATCCAATAAAGTCAAGCACCGACTTTATAAGAACCAGTCTACCTGCCTAAGTAAGCAGCACTTCATTCCACCTAATGATCTTCCCCTAGCTCTATCAGTTAGGGGATCGGAAATGGCGTTAAGTTTATAACCTCTGTAAAGTACAATATCGAGGTACGGTAAAGGGAGGGATGCTAACTTGAAATCGGTGAAGGTTTCAATCCAAGAGGACCTGACCGTAGATAAGTCACTAGCAGGAACGAAGAATTTTTTATCTGAATTAACGAGCTGGCTTGAACACCTCTCGTACTGCTGAATGAGGCACACAAGGCGATGGATAGAGTGAAGACTGCCATTCGTAAAAATGATAATGTCGTCAGCGAAAGAAAGGGAAGAAACAATTAGGCATCTAGAAGGGATGTCAAACCGATGAATCTGATTTGCTATCGTAAGTTAGTGTAAGCCACGTACGAAAGCCTCAGCAGCAATAACGAACAGGGTGGGGGAAAAAGGATCTCCCTGCCGAAGACCCCTTCCCGATTTGAAAAACCCGTTGGTTGATCCGTTAATGAGAACGGAGAACCAATAGTTGGAAATGAGCCTCCAAATCATGTAGATAAGAGGCTTGGGAAACCCAAAAGCCCTAAGGACCTTGATGATGAAAAACCAGGATATACGATCGTAAGCTTTAGCCATGTCTAGCTTAACGACCACATTTGAACCCCAGACTTTTTTTATCAATCTGGGACACCATCTCATGGTCTAAAAGGACGTTATCCGTAATTAACCGTCCTTTTACAAACCCAGCTTGAGAGGGGGAAACGATACGCTGGAGAAACGGAGTCATCCTAGTGGCTAAAACCTTAGAAATAACCTTGTTAGTGAAATTACACAAGTTAATTGGGAGAAAATCCGCATACGTATGCTGATTTTCACACTTAGGGATAAGAACCAAATTGGTGGAATTCCAGCCCTGAGGCAGATCTCTACCGTAGAAGAAAATCAAATAGCATGAAAGAAATCCAACTGGACGATCAGCCAAACACTCCGGTAGAAGGCCCCATTGAAGCCATCCAGACCACTAGCACTATCCTTACTAAGAGCGAAGACACAAGCGCGTATCTCTCCCGTATAAGGAGGGACGACAAGGTCTCCACTCTCTAAAGGAAGAATAAAGGACAACAAAGCCGGATCAGAAACCGAAACGGAGGGAGAGCTGAGAAAGGAATGAAAGTGAGATAGGATAGTCTCGTTTACTTTCCCCCAAAGTGGAAGCCATAGAGAGATCAGGGAGCTGGATCTGAAGAATCCTAAGAAGTCTGTTCTTCTTAAGAATGGACGAGTGGAAGAACTTGGAGTTCGAATCTTCGTCAGTGACCCACTTGATCCTCACTTTCTGCCGAAGATAATCGTTCTCGACTCGGAGCTCTGAGGAGAAGCCTAGCTGGGCCAGCGTCCATGCCTCCTTGTTAGCAGCAAAGGGTTCTTCATAAAAAGAAGGTATAATAGAGCTCCACATAACATCATTTTTTTTAAACATGTTCGGGAGGGAAATCAACCGGAGTGGTAAACCCTCCTAGTGCACCTAGTCCGGTCCGTGGATTCCACATAAGTGGCTGATCTTAGCGTATGCAAATGGTAAACCATTAACATGCCATTTCGGCTTTTGAAATCCGATCTTATAATTACAAGGATAGGATATAATTAATCAAGTATTTTTAAGAATTAGAATTGTGAACTTTAATAGTGTAACGACCTGGAAATTTAGCGATCTTGGTTATCCGATATACAACACATATCGAACACCAAGAGTCGAAAATACCAGATGGTTAATGAAAGAAATTAGAGGTTGAGGATAGATAAGATAGAAACTTAGAATAGAAGAAGAAGAAGAAAACAACATCAGAGTAACACGAACCTCACAGCTGAATGAATAACATATATAGATAACATATCCTTGAAATAAAATCAGTATATGTATGCAATAACATTATCAGAGCACAACACTTACAACACAATGGAAATAAACTATAGCTATATGATCCTGAAGCCTCCTGCTCCAGCTCTTCAAGTATCTGTAAATCCTGACTACTTGACTGCCCGTACAAAATTGGGCACCCAAGAGTTTAGGGAAAACAAAACAAAATAAACTCCGGGTCAGTCATGGGACTGGTGTGAGTAAAACAGTTTGAACAAGTAAACGATATCTCATAAGACCACGCCGTATAACAGAACGGGTTTTTCCCTTATGAGAATCCAAAATATATTTATATCAAACCCTTTTGATATTATAATAATGTCTATCAACACAATATAATAATCATCCAGCAGAAACGCTTCCATCTCATGTTCTACATATATAGTATACAATCAAAACCGCAAGCACGTATTGGGTAATAGATTTCCAACTATGACAAGGTATGGAACCACCTTTCGCTAGTGTACCTCTAGATAGGAATACACTGGGTTCAACAAGAACATCTTGCAACACGGCCACACATGGCTGACCCCTCATTTCGCTTGAGTGTATCGAATGTATATCACCAACGGTTGGGATTAGCAACTGTTTCTCGAATGAGACAACATCGACAATAGATTTTTAAAAGTAAATGAAACTCTATATCAGGTGATTATACACCCTAATAGGTGCGACCTACATAGCCATGCTGCCTGCCCGATTTCTGTCATTCACCGGATGTGAGGCTAGAAGCTACGGTTATCTTTTTACATATCATATCTTCATTCACTTAGAATGCCACATCGTCATACCAGCCAAATCACAAATTGATTTATTAAAAAATAAAACAGGTATACAGCTAAGAGAAACGAATTCCTCCGCTACCAAACGTGAATACGTTTGAAGAGATATACTTACGCGATCTGTTGGATATACTCTGTCAGACCATCTTCCATACAAGTTGTCCTGGGGCTGGACAAACCGAAGGTACTATTCAGTATATCCATCTTAGGCATTGTTATCTCGATTTATACAACAACCCTTGCACTTTACTCCGTCTTCAATTATCTTTGGCATATATGATTCGCAACGCTTATGCCAGAGTGGTTCTTTGGATAATAATCCAACCGGTCTCTCCATATTAACGTTAAAATGGTCAAAACTTCGATAGTCTGTGATTTAACTATCAAAGGAAAACAGGTGTGCAAACAAAGATATTATTTCCAAGTGGAAATCATATCGATCAATCATCATTTAACATTTATCTCTTTCGTTCATTAATTTACTTATCTCTTGTTTCCATATATTCTAAATTTTTATTTTCTATTATCAGAAAACATTTCTGATTCTTATTTGGAAAACATTTCCAAATCTCCTTCACGATCAAACCTTACCATTCCTTAGTTAAGAAGGAAGTCAATCAAGTTGGGGTATAATTACCTCTCAGACCTTAAATGAGCAACGTTTTAACTTCGAAATGGTCAAAGTTTATCTTTTAAATCTTCTAACAACTTCTTTACGTCTCTTTCTCGGATTCAATTTACAAATCCACTTCTTTATTGAAACATTGGTTATAACGATAACGTTAAAATCCCTACTTTCGAAATATCTAACTTAACATCTAACTTTTTACTTCTTACTTTGAATAATTCACGTACTCTAATTTATTTATAAATAAATAAATCTTGATTTAAACACCGGAAAATATAAGTACATTCCCGAATTCGATATAATCGAATTTGACGATTAACTCTCTTCGAGTAATCTCTATTTGATTAACTCTTCTTCGAATAACCTATATTCGATTATCTCTCTTCGAATAACTTATATTCGACTGTCTTTCTTCAAATAACTTATATTCGATTAACTCACTCTTTCGAATGAACTACATTCGACCTCTTCCTTTCGAATATGCTATATTCGATAATCTCCTTTCGAATAACTATATTCAATAAATCTCACTTTCGAATAACTAAATTCGATTAATTCCTTTCGATTAAACTAACATCGATTAACTTCCTTCGAATAACAAGATTCGATTACTCCTTTTAACTCGATCTGAATAACTAATATTCGACAACTCCTTATTCGACTAACTCTTTTCGATTAATTCTAATTCGATTAACTCTATATAATTACTCTATTGGTTAACTCTATCTCTAACTGGTTAACTCTAACTGATCAACTCTAACTGGTCAACCCTTAATTGATTAACTCTAATCGATTAACTCTAACTCTAACTGGTTAACTCTAACTGGTCAACTCTAACTGGCTAACCCTAATTGATTAACTCTAATCGATTAACTCTAATCGAATAACTAATATTCTATTTACTCATTTCGATTAACTCTTTTCGAATAACTCTTTTTAATTACTCTATTGGTTAACTCTAACTCTAACTGGTTAACTCTAACTGGTCAGCTCTAACTCTAATCGACTAACTCTAACTCTAACTGGTCAACTCTAACTGGCCAACCCTAATTGATTAACTCTAATTGATTTCTCTTATTCGAATAACTCCTATTTGATAACGTTTATTCATTCATAAAGATTTACTTTTAGTAATGTTTCTTCACTTTATAAATGTTCTCTTTAGTAATGTTACTTCACTTATACAAGTGTTGTGTACCCATTCTATTTAAAACTATCGGTGTTAAAACCAATATCTCACCTCTATATAAGTTCAAATTTATATATTCCAGTTATCGATTGACAAATATTTAATTTAATTAATAAATTGTTATTTATAAATTAATCTTTTCCATTTATCTTTTAAAAACAGATTTCCATTTTCTATTCATTTTCTAAATATTCCTTTGATTTTGTTCTATTTATATATCAAATAAATATTTCTTTTTATCTTTCTATTTATAAATGGTTTACAAATATTTCTTTTTCTATATTTGTCTGTTTATCTTCTAAATAAATAATTCTCTTATACTTCTATTTATTTTCTAAATAAATATTCCATTTTAATCCTATTCATTTTCTAATTAAATTCACCTTTGATTCTATCCTGTTTATCTTCCAAAGTAAATAATCCCTTTATAATATCTAATTTATTTACCAAATAAATAATCCATTTGATGTCTTATTTATTTATCTTAAATAAATAATTCACTTTATAAGTATTCCACTTATAAATATCCTTTTTATAAATATTCCCTATTTATAAATACTCCTGTTTATAAAATCATCTTTGATTTTATAAATATTTTCCTTTTATAAAATCCTTTGATTTTATAAATAATTTATTTTCAAATATCACTTTGAAAATTCCCTTATCAACATTCTGGTATGTTATGGTATTTAACATACCATACAACAATGATCAGTATCATTCACACATATCAAATCATCAACAGATTTCATATCTCATCGTGTAACACAATATATAAAACAAAACAGTATTTATATATTGAGGAACCCAGTTGGGTCCCTCCAACCTGTTCCCTGCATCACAGATGTTAAACAACACGAATATAAAATATTCTATTAAACAGAATCAATATTCGATTAACGATTTATATATATATATATCGTTATCTATGATTTCAATCAATACACAAACAGTTCAACCAAACAGTTAACACACAACAATCAATCATCATTTATCAGTTCTAAATATACGTTATAAAAATAGAACTGTTCAGAGTTGGTGAGTTTTACTCACATTGGACGATCATCGTTAATAACAATAACCATCGCTCGATTTGATTCAGACGGAAAATTTATTTTGCAATAAATTGTAATGAGCTCAAATCCACTCCCAGTCAGTTCCAGTGCGTAGCCCTTGTCGATACGATCCCAACGGATTCGATGGTTTGAAATTCTGAAAACGTATGAGATAGATATCGCATTAACAAGTTATAACATGAATTGGATCCCTATATAATTAAATAAAAAGGAAAATGGGCTTTACTATGTCAACCCGGCCCATTCGCTATTGTTAAGGCCCCATACCCTGTTCTCTTATTCCTTCTTCCGCGGTTCATTTTCCATGCTCCTGTAAACAAACCACCCCCATTTCAACTCAAAAACTCCATCATCGCTTCTCCTTTCTTCCACTGCAAACCGAACCCTTCATCTCCATCCCAGTTTAACCGAACTCGATTGCACCATCTAACAACCGTCACCAGCATCTTCCGCTCCATCCAGTGACCCCTTGCGTCACTTATCATCACCGGAATACCCAATTGTTTGTACACAAGTGCGGATTTCCATGCTGACTACGAATACCATACTCGTTTCACCAAACCATGCTCTAAATCCAAGAAAAAAAGGAACCCTAACTTTCCTCTTGAGCTCGACAAACCGCAAAGCCTGAATCGCACCAGACAAAAACCATACAGCAAGAAAGAGTATCACTTACTGATCACAAATATAAGCATCCCCTGATTTTAGGATTTTTATTTAACTTTCTTTGAATTTTAATGCTCACGATTTTTGTTTTGATTTGTTCTTGATTTTCTATTCCTCACGTTGGAACAAAATGGGTGATTTTATAAGCTGCGTTGGTGGTTGTTGCCGTTTGTGGCTGAGAAAGAAGGCCGCGTGGCCTTGTTTTGGTCCACAAAAATCTTAGGATATATTTTATTGATTTTCTATTTGTCTTGCCTTCTAAAAATTCGAATGATCACACATGATACCCAAAAATCACCAAACTGGACAACTGCTAGAGTTCGACATTACGGTCCAAACGAAACTGGTTTCGTCGAATTTCGACTTCGTATGCTCACACAACATATTTTTAATCGTCGGAATATTAACTGTTTCTCACTCTAAAAATCCGTACGGCTACACAGTGACTCTAAAACTCACGAAACTTGGAATCTAACAATAATTTGATGTTGCGGATCCAACAAAATTGGTTTCGTCGAATTCCGAGGTTGTTTGCAAAACTGGCTATTTTTAAAGCTTTGAATGACCCATTTAAATATATATAATTATATTTAAATATAATTAAATTTAATATTTAAAAATAAATATTATCGTCTATATTCACAGTGGAATACCATACAGCTCTAGAATATTCATATATGAATTTCTAGCTCGATGTTTCAACATCAGAGTTATATCGATATTCGATTAATATTTAAATCCTTTTTAAAATATAAATAATTCCTTTATAAATTATAAAGGAATTCCACAGCGACTTTTCTAAAATTTGATTTGGACATAAAACAAAATCTACACGATGAAATCTCGATTTTTCTCTTCCACTAGAAAGATATACTTCACCAGCTCCTAACGTTTCTTATTTCACAGAAATCCGGCTTAAAATGAATCCTGTACATTCAGTTGAAGTTCAAATCGCCAAATCGCAAACTGCCGTGCCATTTCGAGCTCGATTTTAATTATAATATAATTATACGTTCAAACTTCGTTCAAATAATATATTCGTTATTCTAATTCAATTCTAAACTGAATTAAATCTTAGGGATGACCCAGTTCACAGAATATTATGATTCCCAATATTTTTGATTATTTCTGAATTAAATATATTATTCTATTATTTAATTTAATTAAATAACCACTATAATTAATTAAACCACTTATTTAAATCTCTAAATCCTTATTTTAAATAATTAAATTAATTAATTATTCGATAGTTGAAAATGCGGGTCATTACAAATAGTTCTTAATATTTTGACAAACTTTAATAGGAGATGCTTGTCCTATTGTAAAGGTTAGCTATGACTGGAAACCAAAGATTTGTGTCAATTGTAGGGTATTTGGACGTGATTCATCCCACTATGAATTACACGCCAATAACAATAAGGATAATCAGAATCAGGG
Organism: Allium sativum; assembly: GCA_030737875.1. NCBI lineage: Eukaryota > Viridiplantae > Streptophyta > Magnoliopsida > Asparagales > Amaryllidaceae > Allium > Allium sativum. The sequence continues at coordinate 13,059,136 of CM060917.1, forward strand.
TAATGCTAATGGGAGGGATTATTGTCCAGCCGAGAATGTGCAAGTACAAAAGTCACATATTAAAATACATGCAAATGGTAATCAGGGCAAATGGACAAATGTTTACAACAACAAAAAGAAGTATTGGAAGAGAAAGAAGGTAGATACTAATAAGGGTACGGCAAATTCTGCAGTTACTACTGGCAAATAAAACGATAACTCTTTTGCATAATTAGCTACTGATGATACTGGGTAGAATGTTGATATTAATGCTACTGAGCAGAATGTTGATATTGATGGTCATGGTCCAGATGAGCCTAATATTGTTCAATCTAATCCGGTTAGCAGTGCTTATTTAGACTACACAGCTAACGCTGAGATGCAAACCATGTCTGGCAATCTGTTTAATGATACAAGAGAACATCTAGAAACTTCAAATAAGGCTATAGGTAACGGAATTATTTCTTGTATTGATTTCTTGGGAACTAGTTCATTTTCTAGTGCCACTATTGTTGCTCCTTGTTCAGCTCTTTTTGGTTCTATGTCATCTTCATCAATTTATAGTCAGAGTTCTCCTGCTTCTTCTTGTATGAATTTTACTTCGGCTTTGATTGGAACTTCTTCTTCCGGTGCCAAGCAATCTGCTTCCCCATATGTTGATTTAAAGCCACCTGACCATCTAATTCTTCCTCCTCTAGCAATTGAATCTTCCATGTTATCCTCTGCAGTTTCAATGAGTGTCTATCCATCTGGAATATCCAAAGGCAAGAAACCTAAAGGAAAATTTTGGGCGGATGATGACCTTGACGAGGGACATGAGTTCACACTTGAAGACATACTACCCGCTGGTAGCAAGGTGATGTTGCAGAAACGGCACATAAGGCCCAATCCTGGCCCCCTTTTTGATAAATTCTACATGTGAGTTTTGACTTGTGCCTTGTGTCAGAACCGAGAGATTATGGTGCGTGCAAGCTTGTCATGGTATGTTTTTCAACTGGATGTGTTAGAAGCAAGAGCAACTGGAATGTAATTTTGATTACTGAAGATTCTTTCTGTAATCACTTGTGGTCAGCGATTGAGTATTAGTGATTTTGAAGGGTATAGAGAAAGATGACTATAAATCATAGCATACTTGTATTCTGATATATGTAATGTAAATATTTTGGTGATTAATAAAATTTGCGTTTAACTTTCAAATATGACATAGCAGCATTAAAATAATAAAATGAAAGTTGCAAACAAAGCATGATTGGTAATAACAAAAGCAACACAAGTTCAGGCGAGAAATAAATGATTCAATGAACATCTATCTAGCATTATCACAAACCTGGCTATGTATTTCTGATAAAACAAAGGTAAGTCACGCAAATTGAGCGAATTAGACATAAATGTCTACAATCCGCAAAACGTGTACAATTCAAGTCGAGTATTATGTAAAATACACATGTTCTATATACTTATCATAAGAAAAAAAATGATAATAGATTATAACGTCCAAATGCTATGCTTCTTCCTTGTCATGACACTCTCTGTCTACATTAATAGTTTTTGAAGTTGATACAGATTTGGCTTGTCTGAAAAGGGAAAGTAGATAGAAATAGTGTTCATAAGAATTTACTTTTAGCGTATACAAAATATAATCATATATACCAGGTTACAGTTGGTACGCCATTAGACCATAACCAACAATCTGTTCTGTTCATTTATTCTCTCTCTTGTTTTGCAACTGATTGAACGAGCCGAACAACCAGAAGGGGGAAACATCCACGGAGCTAGCCAAAGATGGGATTATAATGGCAAAGAGTATGCCGTTATAAAATTACAACGGCAAAATCTTTGTGGTTGTAACTTTGTAATGGCAAACAGTTTGCCGTTACAAAGTTATAATGGTCGACTGTTTGCCGTTATAATTCCACACCCATTGCGGCAAAGAGTTTGCCGTTATACCCACCAACCCTTGTTCAGTGAACCAACCACCAACCAGCTTCAAAGCTGCCACAGACTAGTCACGTGCGACTGAACAAGCCATATCTGGTTGCTCCGTGGCTTGTTTACTAGCTGAACAAGCCACTGTTGGTTGTGCTATTAACAAAGTAAAATACACAACTTTCTTTTATTTCAGCTACTAAAATATCAAATGACGCAGATAATACTGACAAAATATCATCTCCTTACTCCTCAGCCGCGCTAGCAACACTTAAATCCACAGTCAGCTTTTTCCAGTGATCATCTTATATATACATAATAAGAACATCAGCGAAAGCCGACCCAAAATGTGTAGTAGGATCATAACTGGTTGAGATGAAGCAATTATCTAGTGAAGGCTCATTAATAGGTAAAATATTCGACTTGCGCCCAAGTTGTGTTTGAGGCAAAATAACTTGCACTGATTGTTTGGAATAGGAAGACTCATAATTGCAATAGCCCTTGCAAACTTCCCAACTTTGTTGCAAATTATGAACCTTCCCCTTGTTGAAGGCATAAATTCCATCCACGGCTTTAAAAGACAAATATTTTGTGACATTGGTATGGATAAGCACCAGAACTAATGTTCCATCTGCCATCATGGACTTCGGTATTATGTCAACATTATAATCTCAACTGGTACCCAAATAAGCATACATAATAGTAAGTGACTATAACATAATAGTAAGCGACTTCGGTATTTGTGGCATATTCAATAGAAAATAAAATCTATGCATAAAGTGGTATCTCAATCATGAGGATTAAATTTTGAAAAACGGTCATCACTGATTTAAACATGTTTTCAGTCCTGGAGTGGAAGCCATACATGAAAATGAAGTAGTCATATCGAACACTATCTCATGTAGTCACAATAACATGAACATTAAACCATCTTCATCCTTGAGTCAAATCGAATTTCAAATTTAGAATTTGACTGACCCTATATTTCATTTGATCAAAAGGTGCGCCACTGAGTCCAGAGCTTCTTAACTTTAGTTGGGGTCCGTGAAGTAATGAATTGATGATTTATTTTCCTTTGGAATATACATACAATTGGATCAGCACAAATGGATATAAATTCAAAATTTGATTACTGCATTGGATATGAGAGTCTTGCACACAATAATCAAACCAACCGTTAGGGAAGTTTGTTTACTGCTACTGGCCAAAATGGATTTCTCTGAAGCCAATAAATAGGTTTCGTGTTTTTTCTTCCTCCGTGCTATTTTCTCTCCTGCTTATTTTTTCTACCAGGTTCCTCTCCCATTAAATTCTCAATTTAAATTTCATATCAGATTCCTCATTCTTCGCCTACAATACCTGCTTTATCTCCTTCCTAAAATCTAATTCCAATTCGCTAGAGTAAACTCAAACCCACATCCGCCCGCAACCAGAACAGCACTCGTGAGCTACGCACCGAACTCGAAACCCTAGCGAAGATTCGCCACCTGAACCTCGTCAAACTCCTCTGATTCTGAGCCTCCGGCCCAGATCGCGTCATCATCTATGAGTTCATCCAAAACGGTAACGGGGATTCCTATTTTTGTAGCTGACCTGCTTCCTGCTTGTGTGGATCAGGTAATTCAATTTTATGTAATTTAGATGTGAAGTTTATAATTGATATTATTATTGTAGAATCATCAGGTATAAAATGATAATAGGAAGATTTCCTGTGAAATGATAATAGGAAGATTCCTAAACTAAGTCCTGAAACACTATCCAGTGATGTTTATTTATGCGCAGTCCCAGTCAATTTAACTTTTGCATAATATGGATAGTTTTTCCAAGTCTAAGTTGAAAAAACTATTCTGTAAGTGATTTCCATTTATAATTCCTGTTGATGTGTGAATATCAGGTGTAACATTTTTTAACTATTGGCTGATGATGTCAACTATCTTGCAACCTTCAGTGGATGCAAATTCTATATAAAAAAAAAGAATAGTTCATAAGCCTTGTATTTATTATTGCTTTCATCGGGTATGCATATTCGTCACAGTTTTAACTTTTTTAATTTTCATATTATAGGATGATTGAAATATAAGAAAAAATCCAGATTAATTTTATTTTCTTTCTAATGCATGTTTATATGCTATTCGAGGCTTCGAGCATGAATTTTATTTTCTTTCAAATATGTATTTTGATCAAAAGTTGTGATAAGCATGCTTTGTGTGTTTTTATGTATCAGCAATTCAGTCAAATAAATATTTCTTGTTGCTTTGTTTGAATCTACTGAGAAAAGCCAAAACCTATGCTTTTAAACACTGCTACAAAAGTGGGCATATTCGAAACTATTTTTATGTGGCCGTAGATCAAAAAAGCGTTGCCGTAGGCCATTTTTTCAAATAGGCAACACCAGGGGGGCGTGGCATCCGCGGCCATTGGATTAGCCGCCTAAGGCAACACTTTTGCCCATCTACGGCCACGGAAAGAAAGTGTTGCATTATAGCCATAATGCAACACTATTTGCACGTAATGCAACACTATTCAGCGTTGCCTTAAGCATTAGTTAGGGCCCGGCTTCCAGTGCCGCCACGTCAGCTTTCCACGTCAGCTGTCTACGTGTCACACGACACGTCATCTCTCATGTCAGCACTCCACGTGTCACATGCCACACCAGCTATCCACGTCAGCTGTGGGGTCCACGTGCGACGTGTAAGCAATTATATTTAATGTAATGCAACACCACTACAATATGTAATGTAACACCATTACAATGAAATGCAATATCAATAAAAGCTAACGCAACAGTAGAAGAAGGAAAATGCAACACTAATTTGATAGAAATACAATGCTTTAATTAAATATTTTGCAATACAGGTTTTGTACAAGAAACTCATCCAAAGCAATTGTTTTAATTATCCAAATATCAAAACTCAAAAATCAGCTACACCGTTTTGTTCATTGTATACAGTAAGCTCGAACTACTTCAAGAATAGGTGCACGGCATAAGGGACATTATCCTGATCCATTCCTGGCCAATTCTTTAGCGAATTCTGAACATGTACACATGTGTCCACACCTGCAAAATGTATTACTCATTTATATATATGAATCATATATATGCAGCAATCCGATTGCAATAGGAAATATATATGTATGTTAGTATGTACCTATATATGAATCATATATATGCAGCAATCCGATCTGCAAAATGTATCCCTCTGCCTTCCAGAATTAAATATGCACCTGATCAAATGATAACAAGTTATTTGATAAGTGGTGGCATCGAATGGCCATTGGCCTTCTTAGTAAAATGTTATGAACACAATTATTACAATTGACTTACTGACCATTGGCGATTGGTCACTCATGACAGCCAACAAATAAGCAATTTCATATGGCCATTCGTCTTTTGAGCAAAAAGTTTTCAGTTCCCATATTACTGCCACGTACAGTGTGTCACTTCATATCCTGTCAAGCTTCAGAAGCATATCGTCATCTACATCTTCAACTCCTAAACAAAACTCCATCGTCAAAAGTTAAAAAAAAACAATGGAGGACTCTTCACTATGCATCACTGCCACTGTTCTTTCAGGACATTGGACTTACGAATTTGTGCATCTCACGCTTAGGCATACGCTGAAGCTTAATGAGGAGTGGACTATACGGGTTATACCCAAAAACTCTTTTCTAATAACATGCCCATCTTACAGTACGCGTGATCATGCGCTAATGTTGAAACTTTTTACAAAAATTGGAGGTGCTTTTTATGTGCAACAATGGTCTGCTGAAGAATTTGAGCCTGAACCAGCGTTCGAGGCAGAATCATGGGACAGAGTTGCTGGTTTTCCCGAGTTCCTGAAGACAAATGTTCCTGCAATAAAAGAATTAATGACGCCAATGGGAAATGTGTGTGAAATTGACGACTGTCATTGGTCTCGAATTGACCATAGATCATTATACCTGAAAATGGAATTTTATGAAGGCATTGGCTTGGAGAATGTTTTTGCTGCTCGATTCGACAACAAGAAATACATCATTAGGGTTGAGCGCACCACACATACTCATCCTTTGACGAGGCCTGAAATTCTGTTTGTGAGCAATAGGGAGGAACCGGTGGTACCATTTTTTTGTGATCATAGGTAAATTTTACTTCCATCCACAATTTCTTATAGTGAGACACAACCACATATGCACACACTCACATACATACATACAAGGTTATAATGCCCCACCCAAGATTCTGAAATAATAATACAAACTGGTGCTCTGTTAGTTGTACATAGATGTGGTTGAGTGGCTTGAATTTGAGACACTGTTATTGTATGGCTTGAATTTCCTTCAGATTTGGTTACATGTCAAATTGTTTGATAATTAATGTGTGTTACATGTCAAATTGTTTGATAATTAAGGCATATAAACTCGTAGGCGGATCACATTATTTGAGAATTGAATCATATAATATATTAGGTGGATCACAAAATGTTTACAGAAATAGAAGTTTGATCATATAATATATTAGGTGGATCACAAAATGTTTACAGAAATAGAATTAACATACCTATTGAAGTTTATCATCCAAAGATCACTTTGTCCTCCACAACAAGAAATTCTGGTTTGGTCGCTGACTATGCTCTATCCTTAACAGCCACTCTAACATAGACAATGACTCTGACATGGACAATGACTCTGACATGGATGCTGGTGCTGATGCTGGTGTGGATGTTGGTGATGATGCTGGTGATGACTGGTGATGTTTGTGGATGTTGGTTTTATTCTACTGGTAATGATTTTTGGCTTGAAATTTTGTGAATATTTGTGAAACTTTGTGTGGTTGTGGAAGTTTGTGATGACTGGTGATGACTGATGATGGATGCTGGTGAATGTTTTTGAATGTTTGTGAATGGTACGTTGTTTTGTTTGTGAATGCTGGTGATTTTTTAAAATCTCTGCGTACGTCTCTGGTGTATACTTATGATACTTGTGCGTGCCTTCAGATGGCTGCCTTATGATACTTGTGCGTGCATGTATACTTGTGCGCGCGTGTATACTTGTGCGTGTCTACTTGAGCGTGTGTACTTGTGCGTGTATACTTATGATACTTGAGCTTGTATACTTGTGATACTTGTGCGTGTATACTTGTGTGTGTATACTTATGATACTTGAGCGTGTGTACTTGTGCATGTATACTTATGATACTTGAGCTTGTATACTTGTGATACTTGTGCGTGTATACTTATGATACTTGTGCGTGTATACTGGTGCGTGCGTGTATACTTGTGAGTGTATATATGCACTGCGTGTATGATGTGTATTGTAATAAAACGAAAATGCTTGAGTGCCCGCTTCAGATTTTGTCAAAATCTGCGGTAAGAGGCTTAAAATTCGGATGTCACCGCAGTGCATACACACCGCAGTGCAAATTAACCTCAAGCATACAAATTAACCGCAGTGTAAGGTATGAACCTCAAACAGTGCAAATTAACCGCAGTCCCCATTCCTTAACTAGCTCGACCTCTATAATAAACCAATGTCTTTTTCATGCCAGTAGCCCGGTTCTCATGGTTTATTGCTGGGTATAATTTTCGAATAAACCTCAGCATAATCCCAAATCCCAAATCAATAATAAGCGCAACTAATTACTCATAAGCGAATGGGTTTTCCAAAATGTAACAAATGAACTAATTACTAATTACTCATAAGCCAATCTATAATAAGCGCAACTAATTCACAGTGCAATACAAACTGAACCCGAGGGAAAAAACTGGCGATGTCAGCGCCCTGAGCAATCAAAACTAGAAAGCGTTTCAAAGCTTCATCCTTTTGGGAATAGAATTTGCTATCGAGGAGAGGATCGATACTGACGTGAATTTAGGTTTAAATTTTTGTCAATAGTAAAAATGGGGAAAAACGATTAGATGATAGAGAAGAAAACGATTTCATGAAGGGAGAAGATTGCGCCAAAATTTCGTCAAAAGAATGAAATGACGAGGCTGTCAATGATTGGATGATGGCTAACATTAAGATCATCAGATCCATAGATGGTTTGAACCGTTGGATTAATCTTTCATCTACGGTTGGGGTTTTTATATGTTGATAACGCGGATAGCTGAGCTGGATTATATATACGTAATGCTACGCTTTTAACTGGTGTTGCACACCAGAACACTAAAATTCTCACCGCAACAGTGCATCCACGTATAATGCAACAACATATGTATGCTGTTGCAGAAGCTCGAAGAAATCATAGCTTTCGCCACACTTTTCATGTAACACACACAAATTAGTGTCGAATATGCCCACTTTTGTAGTAGTGAAATCATTAAATCCTACTTGTGGTTAATGAACATGATTAATTCACAATTTTCTTTTACAAGAAAAGAAAATAGGGAGATTTTAAGGGATAAATAAGATGCATGCACGGGTGCATGGAAGGAAAGAAAATACAAAGATAACTTATAAGCAGAATTTGAGTTGGAACAAATATAAGTATATAAATATAAACAATGGCTTGTCTTGTTTATGTTAGTGCCAGTCATGCTACTAACTCAAGAATACCTGCAGTTCCAATTATTTTGGTATCGGTAGGCTTTTTCTTAAAGTAATTCAATTTACATTATAATATCTTTGTATTTTACTAACAACATACAATACTCAATCAAGTTGTTATTGTCTTGTTGATGAGTACACAGCAAGTACGGTGTATCTAGCTCCTCATTAAGCATATATAATTTTGCTTGATTGTATCAATAACATAATCATGTGATATCGATTAGATTACGTTTTGTTGTCAATAGGGTGGAATCTTAATTAATGTAAAAATTATTATAATGCTGAGTCAACTGCAAATGATGTCCAATTTACGGTATAACATGTTTCGCTGATGTTAAACTGTGAGTAAACAGTTAACTCTATGGTTAAAAAAATGTTTTTTTGTTGTCTGTATACAAGCCAAGAGCAAGGTATGTACACATCAAATGAACTGTTAGCCTATGGAGGTGCGGGTAATATATGGTTTTTATGATTCTTAACTAGATATTTTTCTAAGCATAGATCCCAAATCTTAGACCCTTAGAGTTAAGGTCACTCTACTTATATTCAACTGGTATGAGTTGTATGCTTTATAATTACAACATAGTTGCAGTCGGATTAAATATAGGTAGTTGAGAGTGCAAGATACATAGAGATTAGTGATAAGGAGGCCGTACTGACAGGTTAGCACAGAGCATGGCTTGAAGTCTCAAATTAAAACCAAGAGGGAAGTATGGGAATAAACTAGTAGGGCATCCAACAATCAAGATATAATTAAAAAAAAAAATTATTGCTGCATTGAATTGATTTGGACGATCCATCCAGTTTCATTTTGTTTTATAATATCATACTATTCTATTTCTCTTGTATCAGTTACCGGGTACTTTGGATCTTATGCACATAAATCAGACCTACTTATTGCACCGTTGTAGAAATGTATGTATATTTTTGTGATTGATTCAAATCAATATATTGATAGTATAATTTTAGTCTCAAGTTGGTTTACATGTAGAATTTAGTTTAATTGAATTTCTACTTATTAGTTATTTCCATTTTCTCTTAAAGTATCCTATAATTTTTTAATAAAATATAAGTTTAAATATGTTTTAACTAATAATTTTTATTTTATATTGAACATCTTAACGGTCGGTTTCCCCACCGTTGTGCGGTAATACTAGTATATGTAAATAACTTTCGCTGCTTAGATTGGTCTGCTATCACTTACGCACAGGCATATGCATACATTGGGAAACTTTTCCATACACCCATACCAAGACACGCGCGCACATAAAACAAAATACACGCATTCACTAAATGGAAACACACAGCAAACGCACAAAATAAAATATTCTACCACTGATGCTTTTATTGCATTTGTTTGTTATTATTATTTTTAGTGTGCTGCTATTCACACCCCAATTTCCTCTTTTGGCCACCAAAACTAAAGGCCACCATAAAGAATATCATTTTCTTCTTTCAGCTACCTTACGTTAAAAATATTAATATGAACAGGCACCCCACTACGGAACGAAAGCTTCGGTTTCTTCCTGCCGAATTTACAATCATATTTCGGTTGGTAGTAGCCGTACGGTTGCTTCTTGCCGAATTCATATTGTTAATTCGGTTGATTATGGCCGAATGAAGAAAAATGATGTGGTGGCCAGAAGTGTAAAAAATATAATTAAGTTTATTAAATTTTGTGTGGTGGCCAGAAGAGTAAATTGGGGTGTGAATAGCAGCACACTATTTTTATACATAAGCTTCTATTTCCTGTTAATTAGCATTCACCTCGAGTTAGCGTTCGTCATTCTGATTCTCAATGTTAAAGTTATTGACGATTTACCGATCAGCCGTAGATTTCTGAAATTCTAAGCATTGGATACGTACCGATCTCATATGTGGTCATATTTTCAGTCCAATCCTGCTTCGGGATCTTACCGATTCCATACTTAACCAAATTTCTTGTCCGGTCCTGTTTAGAAGTCTTGCCAATACCTCATTCGGAATCTTGTTGACACCAAGTTTGAGTGTTTTTCAGCTTATTCCAAAGTGATATTCCAACAAGTAAATAGGTGGAATTTTCTGGAATTTGTTTGGTAGCTTTTGACCATGTTAAGCGATGGGGTATTTCTTTTTTAGCATAATGCCCAACTTTGCATGACATGTTCACAGTACTGTAGCCTATGTATTTTTTTTTTAAAATGCTGGTTAGGCACATGACTACCCCATTTACAATGGGGCTCCGCCCCTGATCACTAATAAACAAATAAATAAACAAAAAGCCTACTCACTGTTAAACCTTACTAGTGGTTCCATAACAGAAGGAAAACTAATAAAAACCATTAAAAGTAAAATTTCCATGATTCTCAAGCTTTTTTGATTTCTTCCAGGCAAATCTTAGCTTCATTCTTGGCTTTGACGGAACAAATGGGCGCAAACAGGCGCCAAAACCCAAATCTGAAGCCCGTTTATAGACCCCTTCGCTTTTCGTTGCGCTATGCAGAGGTGTCGGGTTAGGACATCTACGACCAATACTAGAATCCATGGAAGATCGACTGATTGCAAACTCCGACGAGTCCTGGGATGTGCTGGTTGTGTCACTAGGGCTTTCTGATTTCTTAAATACTTTGAAAATCCAGGAAATTGGTCTGCAATTGGACCTGGTTTGCCCGCCATTGTCGTGGAAAGAGCGTAGATCGGAGGTGGAGCCCATTTCTCTTTCTCGGAGCTTGATAAGAAGGAGGCGATCGTGGAGGCAGGCGAGGCAGATGCCAGAGCCTTGGTTCAGTGTATGGATTTTTCACTTTATATTTGGTGACATTGATCGGAAGGTTGATGAAAATGATGGTGTACAGAAGGTGGATAAGTTGTAAATATTTTCAAGTGGAATTATAATTTTGATTATGAGATATATCAGGGGATATAATTCAAACGTACCTTTAGATTTTGTTTTGAATAAGTCCGCTATCGCGTTTTGCATGGATTTGAGGGTTTTTCGGCTGATCTTTACTTAAACTTAAAAACAGTAGCTTATCATCGATGATGTGTACACACTATTATCGCATCAATTGTTCTATCCTCATTTTCAGTGTTCCCCGGTGTCCTACTCAATCAGAGCTCCTAATTTTCACCTTTTGCACTTAAACCCCTGAATTGTTGAAAGACTTAAATGCAAAATAGTGAAAATCAGAAGATCTGATTGGAGGGACACGGGGATAGTGGGAATGGGAATAAAAGAATTGGTCTCCACTATTATTCGGCATTTCAAAATACTTCGCTGCAGGCCTGTCCTCGATTTACTTTAACATGCCACCTGAACGCACAACTCACCCACTTGCTGGCTTTGTACAGTTCACATTCATCAAATTACATTAAATTCTCGAAGTTGGTTTAAGTGTTGTTATACACATGGCAAGACCTTATATGCTTTACACACTCCTCCGTATTGAGTGTTAATCATCACTAACAAATAAATAAACAAAAAGCCTACTCACTGTAAACCTTAGAGTGTGCTTTCAACGAACAATAGCAGGACATTTGAGCGTAATATTTGAACGTGACACTGTTGTGAACGAAGAATGTGTTTTTTTGTTGCAAACGTGGTATTTGAGCATGATATTTATTTATTTTTGAATTAATTTATGCATTTAATTTTAATTTATGTTTCTTAAGTGAATGACAACTTTTTGGCAAACTTGTATTATTACTTTCACATTGCCAAAACATTATAAGTATCCTGTCATATATATGAGTATGTACACTATAATATCAATTGAAATAAAATCAAATGGGCTTTAATAACCATGATGGCTTAGTACGCACATATATTATATATATATATATATATATATATATATATATAAATGAGAGGTGGAAAACAGAGGAGCTAAAGGGATGCTCCATTTTTGGGTTGCCATTGAGCGCTCCACTATACCTATATATATATATATATTGAAAATGTCAAAGATGAGTACTTGGGCACTTGGGACGCGATGACGCTTACACACGAATTGGGGTCACTACAAGAAACATTGTCAATAGCGATGCCTTAATGCCGACGCAAAAAAAGCATCGGAAATTGCAATGCAATCCCGACGCAATAGCGATGCTTAATACTATCCAAATAAACTGAGAAAAAACATCGCAAAATCTGTTGGTATCGTGACGTTTTTCCCGACTGACTACAAGAAACATCGTCAATAGCGACGTCAAAACGCCGACGAAAAAACATCGGAAATCGCAACGCAACACCGACGCATAAGCGATGGTTAATACCGTCCAATTAAATTGAGAAAAAACATCGCGAAAACTGTTGGTATCATGACGTTTTTCCCGACTGACTACAAGAAACATCGTCAATAGCGACGCCTAAACGCCTACGGAAAAAACATCGAAAATCGCAACGCAACACCGACGCATTAGCGATGATTAATACCATCCAAATAAATTGAGAAAAAACATCGCGAAAATTGTTGGTATCGTGACGTTTTTCCCGACTGACTACAAGAAACTTCGTCAATAGCGACGCCTAAAAGCCGACGAAAAAAACATCGGAAATCGCAACGCATCACCGACGCATTAGCGATTGATACCACCCAACTTAACTGAGAAAAAACATGGTGAAAACTGTTGGTATCATGACATTTTCCCCACCGATTATTAGTATAATAAAACTAAAGTATCAACTATTTTGTATTTCAAAATTTCATTTGTCGAACATACAAATTAATGTATATGCCGACTGTTTTTACGATATTTTAAATATATCTTCAATGGGTTATACTAGTTAATAATTTTGATGCAATTTGAATGAAATAATTATTATAATTCAAAATTTATTGCTTAAGTGTATAGATTTTTTTCAAAAATTAAACAATTTATTTTGTAATGTCATATTTGATGCAACTCAAAAATAGTTGAAATGAAATGTAATTTTTTTTTCATGATCTAAATATAATTGTATTCAAAATTATGTTTATTAATTAACTACCGTTTGACTGAATTTCAAGTTATCAGTTAAAATTATATGTTATTTACTCGGTGATAAAAATATTTACCATTTATCGATAAGATAGCCTATCAAAATCAAAACTACATAATTAAGATATCAAAATCAAAACTATATAATTAAGACAGACCGTTCATTTCAAAGAGGAATACGTTAGCTAACGATTGATATTAGAAAGGCTACAAACGTTTAACGAACTTCATCTATTCGACCGTACTTGGAGTCGTAGAATAACATCGGTTGTCAGCAATTTCGCCTGTCTTCCATTCTAGTTTTTAGATCTTATTCAATTCTCATTCAAGAACTGCTAAGACGATCTTCGGTTCTCTCATTCTCAACCAAACCCTAGTCGAATTTTCCGCTATCTAGTTACAATTTGGTAAGAGCGATTGGCGCACAGGCGAACTAGGGCATGTTACTAATTATTTGTCATTGATTAATCGATTTGTTTTTCTTTATAGGTTATTTGATCTTCAGTTATTTCTTTCAGATATAGGAAAATATCTTTGTAATTTGAGGTATGTTATTAGTTTTTATCTGTATTATTATTGTTTGCTTAATTAGGTTTCTTTATTTATTTGTCCTGATTTTCATTTCAGATCATCGAAATAATTCTCTTCGTATTGATTTCTGGTATGTTAATTTTTATTGTTCTTGGTTGATTTAGTTATTTGGATATCTTTATACTTAACTTCAGCTACAGTTTTTTGGTGTTTATGTTCTGCATTTTCATAAGCCAGTACATAAGAAAACAACTCTATGGACATTTTATAGAAAACATACATTTATGGGAATACATATATAATTTCTAAATGGTCCTAGACCTGACGTTTGCTTTTTTCCAATTTCGAAAACTTTCTGCTATATGATTTCAAGATCCATGAAATTTGATTTTGGAAGGCATTCACCTATGACAGTCTCATATAATCATATTATTTTTGTGATTCCAACTAAGAAATACTGTTTGATTTTCGTTTCACGTGTTTTGAAGTTTTTCTGCACTGATTGTTTGTTTTATTGCGTGCTCTTACGGCATTTCATCTTTTTTCTTACTGCACTAGCCTTATATCCCAACAATAACCTGAACGAGCACCATAGGAGCGATTATCTGTCTCGTCATCTGCTTGAATCGGGTTCTGTTCATACATTCTATCTGGTCTCCATTTATAGAACTTTGCAAAAAGATTAATGCATCCCGTTAAACATTCTTTTCTAGTAACGTAACCACCATTATTATGCACAAAGCCACAACCAGGTGTAACAATAGTGCCAATACATTATTTTCCCTTTCTGGTAATAAAATAGAAGGGAAGGATTAGTTCCTCTTTCTTTTAGATTTTGAAGACCTCTTAGATCTGGTTGATGAAGGTGCAGGTGCTGGTGCTGGCAATACACAATTCCACCTTGCATTGCATTGTGATTGCCTACTTTACTTACAACTTTCTGGCCTCGAGAAATACTGTAAAATCCCTTATCTGCAAAACAACATTCAGAGTTAAGAAGTGATCCTTCCTCTACTCAAAAATGTCATTCAAACTCTTTTTACCACTTCTTCAAGATCATGGATCTTCTCATCTTTCAGCTTAAGAGTATTTTTCCTGTAAACATTTAATAACTTAGTGTTCAAGGGTTTTTCCTATATTTTGATAAAATATATACAATATATGGACCTTTAGGCAAATTAGTCGACAACATAGTCCGTAATCTTCTCATCATGGAAATATTTTGATAAAAATATACATGCCTCTGCAGGCTTTAAATGATTCATTAATTATAATCAAATGTATATTTACAAATCTAATTTGTTTTATTTGCTGACTGCCAGGGAGCTTTGTTCTCTACAGTGGTTGTGCATTCAAAAAATAACAATAATATCAACACCAAAATAAAAACAGTCCAACCTTAAATTTTTATTGTTTTTTATTTTCCTTTTGCATTATATTTTTTATTTTACTAATTTTAGACCAATAAGTAAATTGTAAAATTAATATCTAATGATTTCCTAGTTGTAACAGAACTACTACTATTGTAAATATTTGTGTAAATGCTAGCTTGAACAATATTAATATCATCTCCGACATCTGCTTTCATTTAGCAGAATAACTGCACATCATTCTTATTTATTTATGAGAGAGTCTACATAAACACAAAATTTTAACACAAATTAGAGAACATAAAGTTTAACAATTGGATTGCCCCCTAATTTTCACCTTTCATATAAGGACAAATTGATTCAATGACTGAGATTTGTTTTCCTTGATTTATGTCAAATTTGTGTTTAAACAGCCGCTTCCTTTTTTTTGTGTACTTAACAAAGTGAATGATGATAACCTACTACCTTATTTTTGAATAGTGTTTTTGCTATATAAATGATCTTTCAGCCTAAGGCTCGAACATGCAATGACGTGGCATGTGAATATATACCGGCTTTTAAATGTTCCAGGATTACGGAAATGCATAATGCAACTCCATGACTGCATTGTTCCAGTCTTATATACATTGCGCTATTGAAAAAGTAAAGTTTCCTATATATATGGACCTTTAGGCATATAAACAATTACATAAGCTTTTAATCGATGAGTGTGTGGCCTTGAATGTTTTGCTTTATATGATACTAGATGTATAAATTACATAAATTTATAATGCATAAAAGTCTCTATATATACATACATCAAAAATATATATACTTGATTTCCCAAAAAATAAAAAATAAAATGATTTCACATAGTTTTCATGTGTATTTTTCAAATGAACATCCCCTAATTATTTTAACCTAAATGGTGTCTGTTGATTTACTACCATCCATTACTATGTCTATGTAATGACGAGCAGCATGGACACATGCAGGAATACAAGTAATGGATATGCAAATCATTACGATTTATGTTTTCCACATTTGGATAAACATTTGGCACATTCTAAAGAATTGCATACATACCAGCTACAACTTTGATATTTAAGGATACTTGCACCAAAACATTTGATTATATTTAAGATATTTTATTAAAACTAAAAAATATATTCAAGAACGTTTGGGCTTTTTCGATGATTTGTTTTGGAAGATAGATTAATATTTCATGGAAGATGAACAATTCATTTTACAAGAAAATTTTATTTGTATTCAATATGGTTAATTATGAGTAACTACGATAATATTTTTTTATTGATTTGTGAAATTTTTGTAAAATGTTAAATCGCTCCAAAAGAATCACAAATTATCAACATCTCCAAGGCATACATGCAGCCTAATTTTTAGTTGTGTGACCCTCGTGTAGCATCATACAAGTGTATCCATGTCTATATGCCAAGATGTATGCACCTTCTTATCCTTGGCCATTAAGAACTTTGTTGACTCGCCTTCTTATCCTTGGCCGCTAGTCGTTTGTGGCAGTAATGATAGTGTTATACCTCAAAGACCAATAACAAGGCAATTTGCTTCTACTTACAGCAAAGTCATGAGTAGACTAGTAATAAACATGGCCAAGTTAGTGGGAATGAGAGGCACAATCCCATTATTATTGATGAGGATATGCCGATGGATGAAGAATCAGAAGAGACAGGATTATGAGCTCCCTGATGAAATTGTGATAGAAGATATTGTCATTGAAAATGCACATGATATTGATATAGGCGATGTAGGAAATCCATTGGCAGTTGTGGATTATGGTGATGATATGCCAGCAGTTGTGTTCATCCTAATTACATGTCCAAGCAATTCGACATCAACAACAAAATGGGTTCTATTATGATTGACTGACTCGTAGAGGTACACTACAATTTTGAGCTAATGGAGGAACCACTGTACCTTACCGTGAATATAACAGATAAATTTTGAGGCAAGCAGTTTTTAGGAAGAAGCTTCAGTTAGTAGAGTTACTGCCATGCTTCTTGCATGCAAATACGAAGAAGCATCGGTTCCAGTGGTCAACGATTTAGTCACCATATCTGATCGTGCATATACACATGTGGTGTTTATTTTTTTATGTGTGCGTGCATTGGGGGAGGGGGATATCTTCTTTTTAATAACATGACTAATTAACCATAAGCTTTTTTTACTAAGAGAATGGTTCATGAAAACTGAGAGTTAAATGGGTAGAGTGTTAATTGCATGATGTTAAATTATCCAGGAGGAACGAATATTTTAGAAGAGGGCTATTTGATGATAATGTGAATATAAAAGAGAACTGCAAAAAGTATAATGATAAAAAAAAACATGCATATTTATGTGTTATATATAGCTATGGTCAGAGATGGGATTTGAATCCATGATATTATTTATTCACTATTTTTTTTTTTGATAAAAAAGGAGATACTACTTTAAATGTAAAATTTGATTTCATGACATTATATATCTGTTTATGAAGTTCACAGTTACATCAAATTGTGACACCAACAGTATTGCAATCATTGTTCAAGATCGTCGTACTAATTTTCATAAACTTTTGCAAATAAGTGGCAGCTACGCTGTATTGATTTTCGTATTAAAATTTGAAGCATGGTTTAATAAATACATGAAAGGAAAAACATTACAGCTTAATTTAATTCCCAATGTCGACTGCTTTCTTTGTTTAATAACAGAGAACAACACTGATTCAACACTATAATGATAGTTGCTTGCATCTGTGCATTGATATTTGAGTTGACATCCAAGGAACGATATTGGTTTATGATAATGCCATAATGGTTTGTGCATTCAACTTTTTAGTTATGGGGCTGTTTAGCCTTTTTATAATAAAAAAATAAGGAGTTTTTAAAAATAAAATAAGTATGGAAACACATGTCCATAGAAACAAAAGATAAGCGTTGTAGAGCTAGAACACTAAAAAGTTATTTCAGAATAAAAATATTGCTGTGTTTCTAATTTTTCTATTTGTTGTAGTGATTGAACATATTTTCAAAGAAATGCAATGCACAAACAAAAATTGGGATTTTTTTTAAAATATGAAACAAAGACAATATAAAATAAGATTTTGTAAGTAAATTACTTATATGAATAATGAATTTCGGAACCTTTACATGGCTACTCTTAATTTCAAAAGCATTTGTTCAATCTTATTCAAACATCTTCGATTAAATTCGTTTCTGAAAAAGATGTGCTTAATTTGTCCTTTAGACTGTAACATTTAGGCACAGTGCATTTACCGAAAAATTTCTATATAATAACGTGTTCAAGCATAAACAAACAAATTAAATTTAGAAAAAAAATCAATTATTAAAATGAAAGTTGATAAAAAATCAAAGAAAATTCGAAGCAGTGCTGTAGTGAATCGAAATCATAGAAAATCCGAAGTTGCATCATGTTGAGTTGGCGTCGTTGATGCCGTGAATAAAAGGATTACAATGTGCTGAATTTGAACTCGACGTCTTGAATCTTGATATTAGTGAGTTGCAGAATGCTCAATTCTCATACTTTATTTTTCCTTTTCTTCACATAATAAATAAATGATTTGTTAAGCTATTTTAGATGGCATTTGTATTTTCCTAGTTTGTACAAATGTGATGAAATCCGACAATTATAGCTGCTAAATAATTATTGTTTTGATATAGAAAGGAAAAGAATGACCGATTGAAAATAAATTGATTTAAGAGGCACAATTTTGTTATAATATGGTAACGTGGTACTATCCATGTAAATTATATTAGCAATTTAATTGATCAACCATAACTAAATATATGATCCTTTCTTGTTGCAGTTTCAATGAACTACTCAAGTGAGCGTAGATGGATGTATAATAGAAAAGGGGAGAAAAGATGGATAAAGAAATCTTTTTTGGATGGTTTGGACGTATTCATGAATTTTGCAACTAACAATGGCACCGAAGATGTAATCCTTTGCCCTTGCATTAAGTGTGATAATACAAAATTGCAAAAGAACGATATCATCAGAGAGCATTTATTGTCTAAAGGGTTCGCACTTGATTACTATATATGGAAATATCACGGAGAAATGGAGAGAACATCTGAAAGGATGAATGTTGGTGAAAATGAAACCACAAATTACTCTGAAGCAACCATCTCAGAAAATAGAATGTTGGAAATGGTTTATGATGTTGCAGGTCCAACGCTAAATGATTATCATGATGAAGAGCATAATATGGAGGAAGATCCTAACCCGGAAGCAAAAAAAATTTATGAATTGCTGCAAGCTGCGAACCGACCATTGTGGAATGGTTGCGAAACACACACGGAGTTATCAGCAGCGGCTAGGTTTGTAGCAATAAAAGCTAAATATAATACTACAGAAAATGAATTTGATGCATTTCTCCAAGCGAGTAAAGAAATGTTACCGCCTGATAATGTGTTAGCAGAAAGCTTTTATATGATGAAAAAACAAATTTCTGCATTTGGTTTGCCATATCAAAAGATAGATACAAGTAAAAATGGATGCATGTTATGTTGGAAAGATGATATAGATCTAGCTAATTGCAAATTTTGTAATTGTTCACGATACATAATGAAGAAAAATAAAGGCAAAGATGTTCCTTACAGTCGAATGCATTATCTTCCCATTACACCTAGACTACAAAGGTTGTATGCATCTCCAGCAACTGCATGTCATATGAGATGGCATAAAGAAAGAACTCACGAGGAAGGAGTTTTATGTCATCCACCAGATGGTAAAGCTTGGAAGAATTTTGAAAATACTTATCCGAACTTTGCAAATGAATCACGTAATATCAGACTTGGCTTATGTACAGATGGGTTTGCGTCGTTTAGTCAGTATGGAAGTAAATATTCATCGTGGCCTGTTATTTTGACACCGTATAATTTACCACCTTGGATGTGTATGAAAAACCCGTATATGTTTCTGACTCTTATTGTTCCCGGACCACGAAATCCAAAAAATGGAATTGACGTGTATTTGCAGCCTTTAATCGAAGAGTTGAGGAAATTATGGGATGAGGGAATCAATACCTATGATATATCTAAGAAAATAATTTCAGAATGTATGCTTCTTTACTATGGACCATAAGTGATTTTCCCGCTTATGGAATGCTTTCTGGTGTGAGTACAAGTGGTCGACTGTCTTGCCCATATTGTACGGAACATACACAAGCATTTCAACTACAAAATGGTGGAAAACAATCATGGTTTGATTATCATCGTTGTTTTTTGCATATTGATGACCGTTATAGATATAATAAGAAGAATTTTAAAGCGAACAAGGTTGAAAGAAGATCATCGCCACCAAATTTATCTAGTGAAGAAATTTATGAAATCATTAAAGATTATTCAAAGATTCATGAAGTTGGTAAAGAAGAAAAAAATTTGGGTAAAGGAAAAACTCATAATTGGTGCAAGCAAAGCATATTTTGGGAATTGCCATATTGGAAACATTTTTTGCTTCGACACAATATCGACGTAATGCACAATGAAGAAAATATGCTTGACAATGTCTTTAACACGGTGTTGAATGTGAGTGGAAAGACAAAAGATGACTTGAAATCAAGACGAGATATTGCATTGTATTGTAAGCAACCTGAACTTGAACTCGACCCAACTCATGAGAATGTTAAACCTTTAGCCTGTTACGAGTTAGATCATGATAGTTGTAAGAAATTATTGGAATGGATCGGTACTTTAAAATTCCCATATGGTATTGCTTCAAATATAAGAAGATGTGTTGATTTAAAACCTAGGAAAATGTCAAGAATGAAGAGTCACGATTGCCACGTTTTTATTGAGACACTTTTTCCAATAGCTTTTAAAGAATTATTACCAGTTAAAGTTTGGAAAGTCATCAATGAACTTAGCATGTTTTACAAAGATCTGTGTTCAACTTCATTAAAAATAGAACACTTGAAAAAACTTAAAGAAGACATACCAATATTACTTTGCAAGATGGAACAAATATTTCCTACAGGCTTATTAATGTTATGGAACATCTTCCTATACATCTACCTAGTGAAGCATTGATGCGAGGACCAGTTCAGTATGGATGAATGTATCCTTTTGAAATGTAATTAAAAAACTAACGACCCTTATAATTAAATATGTTGTATTATGTATCACATAAAGTACTCATGTATAGGTACTTGGGTCATTTGAAGAAAAAAATAAAACAAAAAGCACGTGTGGAGGGGTCAATTTGTAGGGCATACATTGTGGAAGAAGCATCTACATTTTTTAACCATTACTTCGAGGAGCACGTTAAATCAATGCTTAATAGCGTTCCTCGTAACGTTGAAGATACCGTGGATGATTCATTTGAGAAACTTATATCCGTGTTTAGAAAACATGGAAGATCCTCTGGTAAATGTAAAGAATGCTGGTTGAATGATAAAGATCTTCATACTATCAGAACTTACGTACTCCTCAATTGTGCTGAAGTAGCCCCTTTTATTAGGTATTTTTTTTCTAGTTATGTATCGAACGACTTACCTAGATACTTGTATAAAGTTTTTGCTTACATTAATATGTGACGAAACAGAATTTTTGAAGAAGAACAATCAACACTCGAGCTCGGCAAGAAATTTGTGGATTGGTTTTTGAATTATGTAAGTATGTTATGTAACTAAAATTATTATTATCATTAATTATTGAAAATTTAATATATTACTAGTATATTATATTATTAACATACTGTATAATAATTGATAGGTACGTGCACATAATATCGTCGATATTGGCTTGAAATATCTTGCATATGGGCCACAACTCAAAGTTAGAAAATTTCCAACATACTTTGTCAATGGGTTTAAATTTCACAAACAAGAATATGGAGCTCATAAATCGACATTCAATAGCGGTGTGTGTGAGCAAAAGGTAGCGATGATCCGAATGCTCATATCGACGATTACTACGGTGTGTTGAAAAAGATTATTGAAGTAACATATTCACTTAAGCCAGAACAGAAGGTTGTTTTGTTCAAATGTGATTGGTTTAACAACAAGCCAAATGTTGGCATTCGCGTGCATAAAGATTATCCCCTTATTGAAGTAAATCATACTCTCAAATATTCACAGTATGATCCGTTTGTTTTGGCAAGACAAGCGATTCAAGTATACTACACATCTTATCCATCCATCAAGACAAGTAAGTCGGAATGGTGGGTTGTTTGTAAAAAAATGCACGATATTCTTTTGATACCAATACTCTATATGTCCAAGCTTACCAAGATGATTTTGAAGCAAGTGAAAAATTAAATATAGTAGAACACGATGACGATGTTAGACCCCTTAATGATGAATCAAATGTTGTTTTGGAACTCTTCGAAAATGAAGATGATGATGATGATGATGAAGATACAGAGGTCGAGCATGAATTTGATACCGATATTGAATTAGAAGATGATACCGATGAAGATTGGTAGAGTTCAGAAAGTTTTAAATATGTGTCGAAAGCCCATGCCAAATGGGTTTTTAGCATAGTATGCAATTCCTATATGTTTTTAGTTAGAATTACTAGGTCTGAATCATTTTATTCATGTATTCCTGCATTTTGTAAGCCATTTTTGGTAAACCAACTGTTGTTTGTTTTAGCATGGTAAATGTTGTTGTGGTAGTATGATATTCATTTTGACATGGTGAACCAACTCTTATATGTTATGCCAATTGTTGTGGTAGTTTGAATCATGTTTTAAGTCCTTTTAGTTAGTTTGTTTCCTTGGCTATACTGATTTGCAAGTTTTGTTAACATGTGGATCAAACATGTCAAATTCTATCAAAAACCAAATTATGTGATAATATGTATTCCTATATTTCAGCAAATTATTAATTCTATTTTTTTCTTGAAGTTTTATAATTAATATTCGGGAATTGAACCCAAGGCCTGTGCATTCACACTCTATGATTTTACCACTAGATTAGTGCCCTTATACATATTATGCAAATTAGTAGGAAGAATAAATGATAATATTTTGAATGAATTAAAGAAACTAGTAATATTAAACAAAAGCCCATAATCCACTGCTCATCCTGTATACCAAACATCCTGATATCCAGAAACTACTATACAGCATATATTATAAATAGGGAAAAATATTTACATTTTTTATTTCAGTTACGTGTGCGATCGGTCATAATGACTCCCGTTTTATCAAAAAACTGTGCATCTTCCCTTGAACCAATCAAACTTGTATGCAGTAAAATCAAATTTCAAATAAATGTGATTTTAAATCATTAATGCGGATGTCTGAATTGCAGCGGTAACAAGTTCCTTTCAGTAAACAAAATTCATGAAGCGATCAAAAGGCATTGTTGATTATCAAAGATGATGGCACCAAAAATGAAACAGAGATCCACACCATTAAAACTACTTACATGGTTACCTTTTTTCTACATACATTGTAAAATTAATAATCTGGTTCCAAAAGTGTTCGATCAAGCAAACAGTTTGAAATGTGATTAATTATTTAAGAGTATTATGGAGTGTGATAATATTAATTCCCAGTCTCCTTCTCTAACCTCATTAAATTTTCTTCTATCATTGCAGAGGTTTACCAAGCTAGAGATTATCTAGAACTCTCCAGGAATTGGAAATTTAACAAGACTGCAGTCAGTGTAAGTTCCTTTATTTCATTCATATCCTCTTTGAACGGTTTTATAATACCAGTTTTGCATTATTCAGACTTGAATTGAGGTTCGGGCATGAATGTAATTCATTATATATAGAAGTTAATAATACAAACATTTGTGCTTCGTTGTTGATGGACCATATTTTGATCAACAACCTGCAAATTAACGTGGAACAAATTTAACACGAATAGAGATGAATATCAGGTTATAAAATAGCTCAACAATAAAATAACCTATTAAAATTCATTTGCTTAGGTATATTTTTGAATTTGTCGTAAATAATATGCATGGGATTTGCTAAATTACATAAAGTTAAGTTCTCAAACTTTTGTAATAATGTAATAATTTGTGCAAGTTAGGTTCTCAAATTTCACTACTCCTATGTTCCCCATGAAATTAAAACAAGGAAAGATGATTCATTAATTGAATCATCTATTTCAGGATTATTATCTAGTAGTACATGTAATTTTGCATATGATTTATCTTTAGGATTTATAGTAAGTGGTAATGTCCAAAAGAGCATGGATCCACTATAATTCATTTGGTAAGATAAGTGGATATCTGATACCTTTCTATTTAAGAGATGAGAATATCGTTTATCCAATGAAATGCTTTGGATTCATAAGCTGCATTTGAATAAAAAAATGAATACCATTATTTCTTCAACATTTTGTTTTGTAAGCCAAAATGAAATGTTTATCCAATGACATATTTACTGGCTATCTTGATTAATACATAAAACGTAGATAATTTTATTTTCAATGTTATGATATCTCCACTTGACTTAGAATATCTACAAGACGTTTTTGTTTATCCATGGTTCTATTTATAGTAAAGTATCAGTATCATTAACCATTACATTTCAGATGCATCTTGGACTTTCATCTCCATATCTAATCATGTTTTTCATTATACATGACATGTTGTAAAATCACGGCTGCTAGAAATTTGAATTTTTACAGTACTTATCTGGATCCCTGTTGAACATATGTTGATTATGATATATGCAGTCGCCAGATTAGCTTTAAACATGAAGTTGTTTCAATTCCAAGTCCTTTAAAACTTTGAGGCTTCTACCTCCGTCCATTTTTGGTCACAGTTTAGTCCATGTAATTTTGTGATTCTTCCTACCTTAAAAAAATAGCACATAGACTATCTAGTTTTAAAAATTCAGCAACAGGCATATGATCCATAAGTAACCATTTCAACCCTATAGGTGTTTCCATAACTTGAATTTACTCTACTCTGTTTGCCATGAAGAGTAGTTAACTATACCAATTATCAAATATATCCATTTCTCTCTAAAATGAACACATGCATTTTGAATAATATAGATAATCACAAAATCAAGGAACCCTTAAATATTTTACTAGCAAAGATGATTCTTGTACTTGCAAAATTTCCAGTAATTAATTTTTATTCTATTAGCTGCTACTGAAGTATAATTTGATTTTTATTTGAATTATGCTTAAACCTGCATCTCTTCCGAATCTTTGGGTTATGCTATTATTGCATTGTACACCTTTGTCTACCATAGCAAATAACGTAACATCATCAACATATAACGAGTGAGATATACATGGTTGAACCGACTGCTTATTTTTCTTTAGGTTGATCAGAATATGTCAGCTCATTGTCAAGGAAGAGGTGGTGATATTAGCCGTATGGATACTACAGAAAGTGGTTGTGGTCGTAGTCGAGGAGCT
Organism: Allium sativum; assembly: GCA_030737875.1. Classification (NCBI taxonomy): domain Eukaryota; kingdom Viridiplantae; phylum Streptophyta; class Magnoliopsida; order Asparagales; family Amaryllidaceae; genus Allium; species Allium sativum. Next base: position 13,084,782 of record CM060917.1, read on the forward strand.
CAATCCAATCGCATTGTTCGAACAGTTAAATCACACCATCACAGCAAAAGAGTGATATCACATCCTACCAAAGATGCACCATCGACCCATGCTGAGCTTGTGACAACTGCTATGCCAGGTCATGGTCGAGAAGCTTAGACCAATCATGATATTCGTGCTACCAGTTGACCGCATTACCACTGTGTTAGAGCCACACCTTGTCCGACTAGTGATGTATTATCCTCTCATGATGAGCCAGATGATACAGATATTGTTGCATCAGGAGGACCATCAACTCAAACATCTAATGTAGACCGCTTTGGCACACCCACCATGTGTATATATCACCAAAATAAAATGTGAGTAGTTTAGCATATTCAATCTTTATTTTTAATAATATTAAACTCTTACGTGATCAAATATGTGTGGTTTATACAGGAAATGGGAGTTTAGTAACTCGTATTTAGCCTCAAGCACTATTAGATGTTGCTTCGAACGACGGATGACAGACTTCTGGCCCAGGATGAGCGATATTCCTCCTTACACAATGGATATATTATTCTCAGATTTTAAGTTAATTAACCATAACCTATATTTTTGAAACCAAGTTACATGATTCAGACTAATTTTTAGTAATTATGTATTATTCTTATATTTTGACCTATACTAACCAGTATATTATTCTCAGGTTTTCATTTTTTTTCTTTTTTCCAACAAGTATTGCATGCTTATATGTTACTGAGAATAAGCAACTATAGGAAAGCAAAAAGTGACAGAGAATTCAAGAACGCACACATTTTAAAAAAGTTCACAAAGACAGCAGCAAATATACGAACCCCTAAAGAGACGATGAACCTTGCCGTCTCATAATACCTTGACAAATCCTTGGATAGATAGTATATTCCAGTTTCCCTTATTTGATAAGAAAAACAAATAAAGCATGCATTGAAGATAAAAATCCTGGATATAAATCACGGCACCAGAAGTTCACTCCACTTGGGCACTCCGCCCACGTCCGCCCATCCTTCCACACCCACGAGCATAGCCTCCTCTCCCTCTTCCACCACGATAGTTCCCTTCATCTCTACCCAGTCCACCTCCACCGCCTTGGTCGTAGTTTGAATATCCACCATTTTCATAGTTCCCGCCATCTCTATCACGACCTTCCCTACCGCCTCTATCGTAGTTTGAATACCCACCATTCTCTTGGTATCCTTTATTATTGTCATAACCTTGATTGTATGGTTGATTGTTCCCATAGCCTTTACTGTATCCCTAATTGTACCCATAACCATGATTGTATCCTTGATTTCTATATCCTTGATTGTTCCTGTACCCTTGTGAATATCCTTGGCTATTTCCATAGCCTGATACCCTGTACTGTTATCATACCCTTGATTGTTCCCATAGTTGTCATATCTTCCCCTGCCTCCATAGCATCTTCCTCTTTCTCGACTTCTACCTCAGCCATGCATATATGATTCTCCTTAATCTGAATTCTGTGCTTGCCTAGGGGGCTGCTGTTGGGACGGAAGTTTTTTGTATAGTTTCTTCGGCTGTTCAAAAAATATGGTGCTTGGTACCGAGGCAAATTTTTGTTCGGATCATTGAATGAAAGTGTGACTGAGATCATTGAGACACGATGAGTTGTCTCTAAAGTTATAAGACCCTCTTCGATAGGTTCCCATACATCGGTAATGCCGGTAGAACTGAGAGAGACATCTTGATATAAACCAGGAATCCTTCTCTTCAAGATCTCAGCAATTGCCACAGTCTTGCTGATTACTTGTCCCATCGCCTACAAGACGATGTGGTTTAAGTTTCTTTCCTGAAGCAGGCTAGTGGCATAGCTGAGATTGTTGCGGATGATACCTTGAGTAGTGATTCTTATCTCGTTTTCGCTGATCGCGGATTCCGATTTGGGACACTCCACTCTCTGGTAACGATCCATGACTACTAGGAAATCTGACCAGATCAAAACTGAGATTTTAGGGGATTTTGTTAGGGGTTCACCTGACGAGAAGAGGTAAAACCCTAGAAAATGGGATGAGTGAGGGGGACATGGATGGTACTTAGATTTTCAGTATTATTTGTTGTAAGATATGTAAGTATGCACACTAATCTTTAGTACTTTTAGATTGGTGAATTTAATCATATATTTGTTTCCAATTCATAAAGTTACATTATCTACATTCTACATTCTGTTAATTCTTGTTTATGATATATTACTTGGAAAAGCCAAGGGTGTTGGCTTTGCATTTTGAAAAATCCTGGATTTTTTTTGTGAAAATATGATACAAATCATACAAGTATGTTAAGGTCCGCCTACTGATTTAGTCTTTATGACTTGTACTGTTATCTAGTTTTGGAATCAATAAACTCTCAACTGTATTTGTTAACCATGTAACTCCCCATTTATATTGTTTGAAAGTTTCATTAGCAAAATATATAGTGATGTGAGGTACTAGTTAGCCTGAACCATGAATTGAATTGAGGCACTATAATGCATGGATTGATGGTGTATGTGAGGGTTTTAGCGCCCAAGGAACGTTATACTATATTTTAAACTAAGTCCAAATATTTATTTAAATATGTAGGATCAGTTTATGTGGCCGACAGGAACAGATTTCATAACGGTTAGGCGCACATGGAAACATGTGGTAGGACGCTATTATAGAGACTTTGTTCCTACCATGAAAAAAGGCAAGAAACCACATTTTCTTAGTGCAACAATTTTAAAGAAGTTCGAGGAATATTGGAAGAAGCCTGCGGTGAAGAAATTGTCAGAGATTAACACTAGAAATTGACATAAAAATGTCACAATACACAAAGGTGGATCAAATTCATATATGCAACATCGACGAGATTTGGTAAGTGTTCAAATTATAGTTAGATATCTGTCGCATTAATCTACAATTAGATATGTTATTTAAAAGTAGCTTAGCTTTGCATTGCATTATTTTATTTTAGCGTGAGGAGTTAGGACGAGAACCGACTTATATGGAGGTGTACTTACGAGTTCATCGGGTCGAGGTAGAGGATGATGATGGAAACGTAACATACGAGTGGGTGGATCAGAGATCTGCGGATTTTTTTTGTAAGTACTTATGCAATATATAATGTTGAGTTCAAGTTGGGTATTTATGTATTCTACATGTGTATGTCAACAGGATGATTACGTGAGGATGAAAGAGGAATTTGGGGATGCTGAAATGACATTGGAGCAAGAAGACTTCATATTTCATCGACTTAGCAAAACCCAAAGTAGACATTATGGTTTTGGAAATCAACCGGTAAGTTGAGCAGTCAAAACTTTTCTTCAATTGGATTTAATTAATGACTTCAAGTTTAATTATAAAATGTGCTAACTACTTGCAAGTAAAAGTTTATGCGCTACCATTTCTGATACGGCGATCTAGCGAGCAGCATCCAAAATCCATCTCATGTACTTGCATCATATTATAGTATCCCTTTTGATAGTAGTATGCTGCAAAATGAAAAAAAGAAATTCTAATTTCAGTAATCTGAATAGTTTGCCTTAAAATACCAAAGATGCAAAATTCAATAATATACTTTTTCAGAGTACAGAGTCATAACAAGAGCATGCACTAACAGTGCATTCTTGATCAAAAATATAATACTGATACACTATACTTGCATATGTTAAACTAATTATTTTAAAGGTTGATACCAATATACATATTTTAAGGATGGATGATTGCGATGTTTATGTTAAGTTTTAGGAAAAAGTAAGTATATCTTGAGATTAAAAAAAAAGAATCTCATACTGGGATTGTTTGTCTAAGGTAGATAAACATGATATTTACAATTTATCTGGCCTTCTCCCTCTTGATGATCATGCTATATATCTTAAGGCTCCTTGTGTTATTCAAAAATTTCTATGGTGCACTATCATCTACTCTTTGAAACGATTATCTCGAGGTCGAATTATATGCTAAACAGAATTATCTCTCAAGCTAGTAGATAATTATCGTAAAAAATGTAGGTTTTGCTATATGCACTAATTACTTCAGAATTTTCACTGCTTTACTAGAACTTACCGATATGATAAATGGATCCTTTAATCATTACCTATGGCAGACTTTAACTAAAGAAATTAATTCCTGTGGCTTTTAAGTAGATTCAATTGCCATTGAATCTTGAGCGACATGGTTATTAAATTAAAGCATTGGAGTTTGTAGACAACCTTAGTTTGTAGACCGGATGGAACAAACAGTATATATATATATGTATATATATATATATATGTATATGGTAGAATGGTTTTCTCGCATGATGAGAGTTGGTTGAGGCGGAGTATACTTAAACTGAGTTATAATATTTTGTCTATGGTCATATGGTCTCATTTTGCCATTCTCATTGGAGCAGTAATGACCCTCATCTTATCCAACATTATTGATCACATTTTGTGTCAAGAATGGGTATTCTTGATACAAATATTGCCAATGACTTCATTCACTATGGTTAAGTCTTGTTGCCACTTCTCAGTTCTATGTCTGTTTATTTTCTGCATAACAAAACACCAGAGTATGTTATTTGTTACCACTTACCATTTTGTTTGTTTTCATGCAGTTGCCGTTGCATACTTTGTTGTGAATTTGACTACATCACCATCTAATTTATAATGTTAATACTGTTTCTATGAAAGTTTTATCAAATCTGCAATTTAAAATTATGGTATTAACATATATATTACGAGTTACCTGCACGTATATAAGCTTTCTTAAAATTGAAAGCCCAATGGATCGGATTCGGCTATTAGTTCAGATGTAAACGAGTAGACCAGGTATTCGGTAAGAGCTAACAACGAAATTATCAAGTTAAGTAAAGTATGAAAAGTTGTTTTGAATAGTGCAGATTTTATTTTCATAAGTATTGCCAAAAGGTTTTACAAGTTATTGTCAAAATGTAAATGGCAGAACTGTAATTCCTCTAACACTTGTGTATAGTGATATATTTTGTTAAAGTACAAGTATACATTGCATGCAGGCTCTAGTTTGACAAAAAGATGATTACTTCTAATATTTTTCTTTCTTGGTTAAGTATATTCGCCCTCCGCCTATAAAAACATTTGACAAATATTACACTTTTTGGTAATCAGTTTACCCAAACATGAGATATGTCAAGAAATTAAAGGTAAAGATCAAATTTAGTCACAACTGGAAAAGCGCATTTTCTAAAGTGTACACTGTATAAGATTTATCAATATTTGGTATACAGTCAAAAATTGATACGTATATGCATTCATATTAAAAACAAAAACAAATTTATAGACCGTTATTTTTTTATGAGTGCAAATGAAGCCAAAGAATATGATTTAATCGATGGTGTGATCACAAATCCATTCAAAGCACTTCAGCCAGTGCCTGAAAATGCATAAAAAGGTTTCAGTGAAGTATTATGGTCACAGATCCACTCAAATTAACATATATATGAGCATGATGGTTACAGAATCTGTCTGCACATGTTCCTTTTATGCTGATACAAGCCCGATCTGTTTTCCGTCACATGACAATAATATTATTTGTAAATTTATTCAGGCACTTATATCTTCTTCTTCTATTAGGGTGGATAATGAGGAAGCAATTGACATGAAGAAAATGTTAGAGCAAAATGAGAAAATTGTCAAAGAGCTACAAGAAGAAATGAAACATGAACAAGTTCAGGCATGCGAGCAACTTAAATCTAGACAGGAGGAGATTGAAAGACTTAGGCATGAACAGATAGAGAGAGATGAGCGACTACGAGTCGAGTTTGAGGAGCAATTGCATATGGAGTGGGTGAAGGTGAACGAAATGCATGAGCTTATACAAGCACAAATTCTTTCTCAATCTAAGATGCAATCAGAGATGTCTCGTATGATGACTTCTTTTGTCGGTAGGCAATCTGATTCCAATTAAGTCAAAATTGTACATGAATTTGCTTTTGTTTGTTCTAGCCTAGTGGTTGTATGACAGTTTTTTTACATGTGATCAAATATAGCAAATGATAGAGAAGATTGTGTTGAAATGACAGTTTTTTTAATTACATGTGATCAAATATAGCAAATGATAGAGAAGATTGTGTTGAAATGGCAGTTTTTTTAATTACATGTGATAGTTCCATCTACTGTTGTTGCAACCTCAATTCTTTCTATGATAGCGCAAACTGAATCCGACTCGATCGCTAGAATATAGAAAAACAATGGATAAGTAAATAAGGCTGTTGAGAACTATAAGAAATTTTTCATGTGGGTCAAATATCTTCTGTGTTAAGACTTTAAGATCTTCTGAGGAAACAGCTTTAGAAACCTCATATTTAAGAGTTTTACTTAGAGACCTGAGCATTTCTCCTCATTTTAGCGATCTTCCATATTTAAGACATTGGTAACATATATGGTTTAATTTGTTGAAAAGGTTCTTGGCTTTGGTTTATTTGGTTTACATAGTTTAAGGTCATATTACTTTTTCAGAGTTTATTGTTTGAATTAAGTTTAAGATCCCTTTACATGGCTGATCTGCATTCCAAGGGGATATTTCTGGAGAGTATATAAGGTCATATTGTTTGAACTAAGCATAACTTATCCAATCTTGACTGGAGACTAACTTTCTTATATTTCATGGTGTTTTAAGTCTTATCTTGGGTTGTACACTTTCAACCTACTGCACGAAAAAAATACTTTAGTGTATGTTGTTTTCGGAAAGTAGTAAGAAACCGGACAATTAATTTGATATATATTACATGCCAAAAAACATAGTAAAGTCGTTGGTAAGGGATGGAAAAACAAAACATCGTAAATTCATCGGTAATTTACATGCTAAAAAAACATAGTAAATTCGTCGGTAAGGAATGGAAGAAAAAACATCGTAAAATCATCGATAATTTACATACTAAAAAAACATCGTAAAATTGTCGGTAATTTACATATTAAAAAAACATCGTAAAATCGTCGGTAAGTGATGAAAAAAAAAAACATCGTAAAATCGTCGGTAAGCGAAAAAAAAACATCGTAAAATCGTCGGTAATCAAAAACAAAAACACAGTAAAATCATAGGTAAAATCATTGGTAAGCTATGGAAAAAAACATCGTAAAATCATCGGTTATCAGAAAGAAAAACATAGTAAAGTCGTCGGTAAAATCATTGGTAAGCTATGGAAAAAACATCGTAAAATCGTCGGTAATCAAAAAGAAAAACATAGAAAAATCGTCGGTAAAATCATTGGTAAACTATGGAAAAAACATCCTAAAATCGTCGGTAAAATCATTGGTAAGCTATGAAAAAAACATCGTAAAATCGTCGGTAAAATCATTGATAAGCAATGAAAAAGCATCGTAAAATCGTCGGTACACGTTGACGTTTCCAAAGATAAATCATTGGAAATTTCGTCGAAAAAATTTAATGATGCTAAATACAGCGATGTTTTTATTTCGTCGATAATTCTATTGGGGATCGCTATTCCCGACGAAATACCGACGTTTAAGAGCGTCGGAATATACAATTTTTCTTGTAGTGGGTGCTCTGCCTATTGAACAACGTCCAAACACCCATTGTTTTTTTTTCAACATGTTAAACTATAATACAAACCTTTATTTTCCATTTTTAAACGTTGGCGTCCGAGGCGTCGAACCCCAAAGGTTCATCTTCCAACAACAAGCGGACGTACCTTGAACGGGCTACAACCACGTTACGGCGTAAGACGCGAAATGATCGGTAACGTGGAAAAAAAAGTCTGTGAACGGTACCTTACTGGTGGTTTTATAACAGAAGAAGGAAAACATAAAAATAATGCTAATAAATACCATTAAAAGTAAAATTTCCATGATCCTCAAGCTTTTTCGATTTCTTCTAGGAAAATCTTAGATTCATTCTTTGCTTTGACCGAACAAGTCCATAAGAAACCAGTTTGAGGACTATTATGAAATGATAAAGGATAAATGAAAATGATAGTATGGTCTGCATATTGAAGGGATGAAATACCACCACCACGCATTGAGTTGCCCATAGATTCCACCCCCACTTTGTGATAGCTATTCTAATCAATCATGTAAAGACATCAACTGCAATGTTAAAGAGCAAAGGGGAAAGGGGGCCCCCACCTTTAAACCCCTTCTCAAGATAACTTTCCTTACTTCCTTGCATTCATTAAAACAGAAGAAACACTGCTGCTCAGAAGTCCTGTAATACAACCACGCCATTTACGACAAATACATCAAGCTTGTAGAACTTCCAATAAAAACTCAAACTAAAAGAGTCAAAAGGCTTATAAAAATAGAAATCAAATTTTAAAACCACAAATGCCAAATTTTCTTTAACACAATGATTTATCACCTCCTATACTACCAGTGGTGGATACCGAAAGTAATTCCAGTAGGGGCAAAATATTTTTTTTCCATACAAAAACTAGTGATAAAGATAATACATAAATTTGTTCACAAAAGAATTAGTTCATACAAAAATTAGTTTATACATAAACTAGTTCATATATTTAAAGTTGTCCTCGACGAGAATTCATGTTCTGAAAACATTGAAGAATTGGTTCATTTTAAATGTTATTGAATATATCTTTTTCAAGATACACAGTCAAACAGTCATTTAACCATTGATCACCAATCCTATTTCATATTTGATTCTTCACAATGTTCATAGCAGAAAAAACTCTTTCGACAGAAGCAGTGGCAACCAGCAAAGTTGGTGCCAACTTGATTAGCAAATACACTAGTTGATATACCTCATGTTTTTTTTGTCGTCGCAAGTTTTTTTTTTCAAGATTCGAAATTCCTATCAAGTCTGAGAACATAAGATTATATCGCATATCACAAATTAAGTGTCAAGCTGACTTTCTAGCATCCTTAATTTTATAGTAGAAAAATCGTATGGGTAAAGTTGGGCAAGACTTATTAGTTTTCCTTTGTCAAAAGATTCAAATGAATTATTAGGAGGCAAACATGGCAAACAAAGTAGCAACGCTGTGTTAACCGCATTGAAACGGTTGTTCAACTCTTGTAGTTGCATATCCTTTACCGTGTTGAAAAAATCAAATCGATAATAATGCATAATTATGATATTTTTTAACCTTGCGTCATGATCTTCCTTAAGGGTGATACATATTATCCATAACCAAGGTATCAAATTTTTGTTGATTACAAAAATCAACAACCGTCTCCATTAAAGAGTCCCATCCATTATCCCTCATTTTTAGTAATTGTTCCTTGCATACTTTAACTAAATCCATGGCATTCACTAAATCTTGATCATCTCTTTGTAAGACTTGTGATAACTCATTTGTAATCCCAAAAATTGTCTTCATAAAATGCAAACTAAATATAAAGTCATACGTTTGTACTTTGTACCAATCCTAACATAATAGATGCTTCATATTTTTTTATCACTATTTGTTCTATCATTCGCTGTTTCCTCAAGCACATCAATTAAAGATGAAAATATGGCAACAATACTTAGCAAAGTATTAAAATGCACACTCCAACGTGTGTCACATGGACGCTTTATATCGATTTCTTGATTTAAGTGTTTCCCACTTGAAAATACTCCATCATTTAAAGTTTCGACGACCTTGCGAGCATGGTTTTCTCGAAGTATGTCACGATATTTAGATGAAGCTCCAACAATATTTACCAAATTAAATTCAGTAGTGAAGAAAGTACCTATTTAGCATATAAAAAATATTAGTAATGAAACTAGTATAAAATATTATGATAAAATAACAATGAAAATTTGGTTACTCGAGTAAGGAAGTTTGAGTACCTATTAGATCATGTTTTTTTTTGCCATGCCCATGAGGGCTAATTGTAGTTGATGAGCGAAGCAATGAACATAAAATGCAAATTTATTTTCTCTCATGATAATAGTTTTGAGGCCATTCAATTCTCCACTCATGTTACTAGCTCCATCATATCCTTGGCCATGTAAATTAGATATACTCGATCCAAGCTTTATTAATTGCTAGTAATTCCTCATGCAATCTAGATTTATTATCCTTCGAACTCCAATGTTGTTTTTCGATCATTGTGTAGGCCTATTTCAAAGTACTTTTTGTTTGTATGCTCTTAGTTGAGTTACAGTCCCCCTTAAAACTACCCCATTTATCTTTTGTAAAATCGTTAAAATTATGTTCAAAACACCACATTTTCTCCAACCTAAATATCCTTCTAACTCTAACATCATCAAAAGTACCCAAAATGGTAGGACAATGATCATAGATTATTTTGGCTAGTCGATACTGAAGAGTTAGAGGAAATATACCATCTTAGTTAGAATTAATAAGAAATCTATCTAATCTGGCCATTTGAGTTGCTAGTGTGGTTACCCTCCATGTGAACCTAGTTAGTGTTGAAGGCTTCATTCTCTTGCAAAGTGTCGCAACTTCCTTTACCACAGACAATTAAGTTATAGACCCGATTGTTAAATAGACTCTTGTAATGGTTACCATCAATTCGTTGGTTGTAATCATCTAGAAGATTATGAAAATCATTGTCTAGGTGTGACATCCCACGTCCGTTAATGTCACTCTTTATCAGAATACATTAAGTTTAATGAAGTGTTGCAGGTAAACAGAAACAAAATCTCACAAGACAGACATAAAAATAGCAGCAGAATTTAAAACATCATTACTTAGCAGAAAAATATCGTAGTTCAAAACCAGTTACAACATCAGACTAAAATACTGAAACCAATTACGTGAAACCAAAACATCTGTCTTGCGCTGAAAGCCATCAGAGTACAGAAATGTAAAGCCATAATCCCCAAATAATAGCCAAAATAAAGTAGACAAGGATATGATATAATTAATCAAGTATTTTTAAGAATTAGAATTTAATGCAAGTATAATCAATTCCTGTGCACTTTAATAGTTCTTAATATTTTGACAAACTGAAATTACATGATCAAATATGACATATCATCATAAAAATAATCAACTGAAATTTGCAAACAAAGCATGGTTGGTATAACGAAAACAACACAAGTATAGGGGAGAAATAAATGATTTTATGAACATCTATCTAGCATTATCACAAAACTGGCAATGTATTTCTGACAAATCAAAGGTAAGTCACATAAATTGAGCGAATTAGACATAAATGTCTACAATGCGCAAAATGTGTACAATTCAATTCCAGCATTATGTAAAGGTAATTTTTATTCCAATACACAATTTTAATAAGTTAATCCACCATTTTACTTTAATAAGTTAATCCACAACTAAGTTAACCCACGAGCTGATCTTGCTTTTCCTTTTGTTTTGCATGTTCATGATTCTTTGTGGGCTGCTGTTGGGTTTGGTTTTGCTCCTTTGTGTGTTCTTTCCCAATCTGGTTTCCTGCGTGTTTTATTGAGCAATTGCACACTTTTGTGTGAGCTCCCCATTGTTTCAAGGTTCGTTGCGGACTCTTGTACAGTGGGTCATGTGTGTGTTTGCATGTGGGGTGTTGTTTTGGTCGATTGCTTCTCGTCTTCATTGTTGCTCCTTAGGCGCACTATTTTTTAATTCCTCGGATGGCCTCTGTTATTTTTGCCTTTCGGTTATTTTTCGTGAGGGTTGCCTGATCTTTGTAGCTTCTTTTAGCTTTTGTGGTTGGGTTTTTTCGGCTTGCTCGTTCTCTGTTTCGTATCCAGTGGGTTTCTGTACTTTATGGGTTGTAGCCATGCTGGGATGGCTTAGCTCGTATTTCCTCTGATCTTTGGCTCTCTCGTTGGTTTGGTTGGATCTGGAACACAGCTTGATTGCCAGTAGCCTGTGTGTGTTCGTTAGGACAGGTACTTGTCCCTGTCCGTCGTTTTGCGAGTTTCCGTTTGTCCTTTGGCGTTGCTATAGGTTAGGCAGATGTAGTTACCACATAGTCGGCACCTCTACTGCTAGCTATATGGAAACTACATTTACCCCTATTGCATCGCCATCGTTGTTGGAGTGGCCCTACCTCGGTTTCTTTATATCGACTCGTCTGATTGGTCGAGGTTGGTTTGTCGGCCACAGAACTCTACCTTTTTGCCCGGTCATTTAACCTCATGATAGTCCGACATCGGTACAGTTCGCATATAGACTGGTGTTGTCTCTTTTGAGCAACTCTACATTCTTCTCTTCTTTTTCCTTTCTTCGTCTCCTCCTTCTCTGCCCCCTCTCCTGCTGTTGTCGGTTCAGGTGCGGAGTGCTCTCCTATGCGCCGGTGGCCCCCTCCGTTTTCCAATCCTCTTCTTAGTAAGGCCGAGATAGCGATCATTAATGATCGTTTATCTCGTCTTACTAAGAATTCTCTTCCTTCTAGGCCATCATTGGAGGCGTCCGTCTCAGGCCTTCCCGCTGATCATGGTAGGGGATTACCTGTTTCCGCTGATTCTTCGTTTAGACCGCCTTCGCGGGCGTCTCATCGTGATAGGTAGCCTTCCCCTCGTTCCCCTCGCACCATTCGCACACGCTCTATAGCAGCGTCCGAGCAGATCGTTAGACCTACTCGTCACACTCTAAATTATTTATGAGTTAGGAGGTGGAAAAGTTCTCTTTCCTCTGTCTTTGGGCTTCCTTCTGCTTGTTTTTTCTTTGATGGCGAACTTCCTTTTCTGAAACGTTCGAGGTATTGGCAATGTTGAGTCCCTGGCCAAGCTCAAACGCATTGTCAATAAGCATTCTATATGCTTGGTGGCTCTTCTGGAACCTATGATGGATTCGGAGGCGATTTCTTCTTCTGTTTTGTCTCTAGGCTTTGGTGGTGCTTTGGCCAACATTTCGCACAAGATTTGGATTTTATGGTCCAAAGGCCTAGTCGTTCACCCTTTGTTCGATTCAGGCCAGCTACTTTCAGTTGCTTGTTCGTTCCCCCCTTTTTCTTCGTCCTTCTTATTCTCCACGGTGTACGCTAAGTGCGATAGGATCAAGAGGCAAATCCTCTGGTCCGACTTCCTTTCCCTATCCGACTTGGGTTTTTCTGCGTTGGTTCTAGGCGGTGACTTCAAGTAGTCGCTAGCCAAGAAGAGAAACGTGGAGGCAATTCCATTAATCGTCTAGTGATTGCAGATTTCAATGCTTTCATTATCAGCTTTGGTCTGTCTGAAGTGTCTTTTGTCGGATCGGCTTTCACTTGGTGTAACAACCAAGAAGGCCCTAACCGGATTCTCTCTAGGCTTGATAGGGTTTTCGCCTCGGAAGGATGATTCGGCCTTCCTTTCATGTACTCTGTATCCCACCTGCATTGTACTTTTTCAGACTGTGCCCCTATGCTCCTTTCCTGCTCCCCCCTTTCTCTCTCTGGTCCGTCTTCTTTCCGCTTTCAAAGTATGTGGAGATCGCATCATTCCTTCCACAACGTTGTGGAAGAATCTTGGATCTCCACTTTGAGCGGCTCCCCATGTGTTTTTTTTTCTCGTAAGTTGAAGCGTCTTAAGAATTGTGTTAAGACATGGAATCAGCTTGTTTTCAAGAATATCTTCGACCGAGTTAGAGCGGCCGAAGAAATTCTTGTTCTCGCGGAAGCGGCTTTTGATGAAGAACCCTCAGCTGCCAACAAGGAGGCTTGGGCGGTAGCTCAGCTTGCCTTCTCCTCTGAGTTTCGTATTGAACAAGACCATTTGCGCCAAAAAGCCAGGGTCAAATAGGTTGTTGAAGGCGATACGAACTCCAGGTTCTTCCATTCCTCTATTCGTAAGAAGAATAGAAATCTATCCATTCGTCAGATCCTCCGCTCTGATTTATCATTGGCCTTCTCTCCTGAAGAGGTCAAAGATACGATTTTAGGCCATTTCCAGTCCTTCCTTAGCGCTCCATCGGTTTCGATTTTAGATCCGAACCTTTTGGCCTTCATTCCTCGTCTTATCCTCCCGTCGGATAGCTCTGACCTTGCCGCACCTACTACCTCAGAAGAAATATGTGCGTGCGTGTTTGCTCTCAGCAAGGACAATGCGGCTAGGCCAGACGATTTCAACGGGATTTTCTACAGGATTGTATGGCCAGTTATTCAGGAAGACTTATGTCTTGCCGTTCAGTCTTTCTTCTGCAGTGAAGATCTACCTACGGGGTGGACTTGCACCAACTTGATTCTCATCCCCAAATGTGACCGGCCTGCTTCTTGTGCGGATTTTCGGCCCATCGGCTTATGTAATTTCTCCAACAAGGTCATTTTAAGGTTCTAACCACTATGTTAGCTCCATTTCTTGAGCGTCTTATTTCTTCTTCTCAAGAAGAGTTTGTAAAAGGACGTTTAATCACCAATAACGTCGTTTTAGCCCAGGAACTGGTTTCACAAATCGATAAGAATGTTCATGGGTTTAACGTGGTGGTTAAGCTTGATATGGCTAAGGCTTACGATCCCATGTCGTGGTTCTCCATCATCAAGGTTCTTAGGGCTTTCGGTTTCCCGGAACCTCTAATTGGTGTTGTTTGGAGGCTTATCTCTAACTGCTGGTTCTTAGTTCTCATCAACGGATCGGCCACCAATTTTTTTCAGGTCCGGGGGAGGACTTCGACAAGGAGACCCCCTCTCCCCTACCCTGTTCGTCCTTGCTGCCGAGGCTTTCATTCGTGGTTTGCACTCCCTCATGATTGCTGGGCAAATTCAGAGGTTCGGCATCCCTAGGGGTTGCCCCCTTATCTCTTCTCTATCTTTCGTTGATGACATCATCATCTTTACTAATGGCAGCCGTCGCTTTGTCAATGGCCTGTTGAGTCTTATTAGGCAGTATGAGAGTTGCTCGGGTCAGCTGGTCAACTCCTCCAAAATTGCTTCGTTCCGGCGAGAGATCTGTCTGCTGTTAGATCCTCCAGGATCGAAACAACAATAGGTTTAAAGGCGACCTCGCTTCCGCTACCTTACCTAGGTATTGTTCTATATCGAGGCAGGAAGCTCAACTCCATCTTCGATATCCTAACCGACAAACTCAGGGGAAAGATTCTTAGGTGGAATACCCTCCTTTCGCAAGCAGGAAGACTAGTTCTCATTAAGTCAGTCCTTGACTCGATGGGATCTCATATCTTTGTTGCTATGACTCTTACTGCTGCCTTCTTCCGTTCTTTCCGCGCTTTGGTTTCATCCTTTTTCTAGGGATCCAAGGAGAACGCTTCTCGCCATCACTGGATCTTTTGGAGCTCTATTTGTCGTCCCAAAAGTGAGGGAGGCCTAGGCCTCCGTAACCCTCAGGACATCTGCACGGCTTTTTCTTGCAAGCTTTGGGCGAGGTTTGGAGTGAACAACTCCCTTTGGGCGGTGTTCCTCCATGCTAAGTACCGAAGATTGGTAAGTATGCATTTCACCGGTGCCCCATCATACGCCAGTGAGACGTGGAAACGGATGCAATCTGTGAAAGCCTTATCAGATGCCCATGAGGATTGTACTTCTTGGGACAACAATACCATCTCGCTTTCGGTAACATGGAATTCTGTGCGAACTCCTTCGCCAACACTGCCTCTTTTCTCCTACATTTGGAATGTCCGTATTCCTCCTAAGGTATCTTTGTTTAGGTGGAAAATCTTGCATAATGGTTTACCAATAGACGAGAACCTTCAGAGAATTGGGATCCCGTTCGTTTCCAAGTGTAGGTGTTGCAGTGCCAGTAACACCGAATCCTCCTTCCATTTGTTGTTCTCTGGAGTCTGTGCCAGGTTTGTTTGGAATTACTTCGGGAACCTGATGGGTTCCCGTGTTAATGCCACTTCGATTGAAGATTTCCTGAGCTTTTGGTGGTCAGGCATCTCCGGCAAGAGTCTTCGTGCGAGCCTCTTCCGTCTGATTCCGTGCTTGATCTGCTGACACATTTGGTACTCGCGGAACAAGGCGCTTTTTGACGATGTGGCTATGGACCCTCCTACCATTATCCGGAAAATTAGGAACGATGTATTCCTACCTTTTCGGGGTAGGCCGTTCAAGGGAAGTTTTGGTTCCCGTTCTAGGAGGTTGGCAGTGGCCTTTGTTGTCACAAGGCTTACAGCTACTCCCAGACAGGGTATTGGTTGAGTCTATGCTTCTAGTTGTCTTTGATATCATAGAGTTAACTTTCCTATCATCTTTTATCACCCCCCCCCAAACTAACATCATTTGCTAGTTGTACAGGTTTTTAGTCGGGTATTTGGAGCAGGCAATGGGCTTCTGGTTGTTGATCATGGATTGATTGGGACTGGTTGATGCATTCATTCTCCTTCATGCGGGAGTTCCTTGGAGCTGGTAGAGCTGGAGATTAGGGGGGAGCTAGCTTTGATTGCCTATCACCGTCTGCGCAAGCCTTTTGAGAGTCCCTGCACAGTGAGATCGGTCGCATGGATTATTAGCGGAGCCTACCTCGACGTCCATGGAAGACATTTCAGTGATGGCCTACTTCAATGGCTCCCAAGGCCAAACTACTGCTTTGGTTGATCTAGGCCATTGCACGGTCTTGTTGTTTTTTTGTTCTGTTTCATTTTTGTTGTATGTTGTTTGTATGTGCATGGTTTCTACTTCATGTGAAAACCGTTTCTGTGAGCCGTTGGAGAATGGCTGGATTCTCCCTTTTGTTATATTATATTATCTTTTTGTAAAAAAAAAAAAAAAGTTAATCCATGAGTGAATTAACTTAAAGATTTCACTCTATCATATAGCTTACAATCGATTTTTATGTTTTTTTTAATCAAACAAAACTAATATAACTATGAAGGAAGACATTTTGGAATCTCTTACAAATATACAGCTTGGAATCTAGACCAAAACATACGTGAAATAAAAATATTGATTTTCTGATGTGAAAGACGAACTTTTCCTGGAAGTCTAAGCTTGTAATGCTCTGCTCTCACACTAAACAGAAAGTTTGGAAGTAAACTAGCATTTTTTTTTATTTCTAATTCCTTAGAGTTTCACTTTTGCTGCTGAGTTGTTATTCCAGTCTTCTCCTATGCTTTGCTGTCGAATAAAACGTATTGCTACTAAAGGCAAAAAACCTACAAAGATATGCATCCTCAAACTATATAAAAATTAGGTGGATGAACTAATTAAAATTAAAATATAATTAAAAGTCTACCATCCTATTTTATAGGATGGATTAACTTATTAAAAATGTGGATTAAAATAAAAATTATCCTATGTAAAATACATATGTTCTATGTATTTATGATAGGAACAAAACAATAATAGATTACTATAACGTCTAAATGCTATGCTTCTTCCTTATGATGACACTCTCTATCTACATTCACAGTTTTTGAAGTTGATACAGATTTGGCTTGTCTGAAAAGGAAAAGTAGATTGAAACGGTGTTGATAACAATCTACTTTCAGCATACATAAAATAATTATATATACCAGGTAACAGTCGCTATTAACAAAAATAAAAACATGGCAAACATAAAATACACTAGGATATGCATACACTGGGAAACTTTTCCATACACCCATACCAAGACACACGCGCACATAAAACAAAATACACACATTCACTAAATGGAAACACACAGCAAACGCACAAAATAAAATAGTCTACCACTGATGCTTTTATTTCATTTGTTTGTTACTATTATTTTTATACATAAGCTTCATTTCCTGTTAATTAGCATTCACCTGAGTTAATGGTTCGTCATTCTGATTCTCAGTGTTGAAGTTATTGACAATTTACTGATCAGCTGTTGGTATTTGAAATTCTAAGCATCCGATAAGTACCATGTCATACGCAACCATTTTCCATACAATCCTGCTTTTGAATCTTACCAATTCCGTACTTAGCCAAATTTCTTGTCCTGTCCTGTTTGGAAGTCTTGCCGATCCCTCATTCGGAATCTTGTCGACCCCAAATTTGGGTGTATTTCTACTTATTCCAAAGCGACGTTCCAAAGAATCGATTTTTAGTTCATGTGATCATCTACTCAATTCCAAGCAATTCAAATGTCCAAATCCAAAGCATAATAGCATTGTCAAAAGACGGATTAACAACCATAAAACAACTAAATTAATATAAACATAATTAAATTTCTTGCTCAATATACCATTCAGCCACAAACGAGTAACTTGTTGGTAACTTACCACACTCAATGCCTTATTCATCAATGCAGCACACTCAGTAGACTGCTCGTGTTCGCCAGCCCCGCATAGTTTCCTTAACTCACTTTGTAGCGCAGTACGCGGACTTTTGCCGTGTTTGATACGGTACCACCATAGGATTGTGACTTGCTGGTTTTGTACATTTCACATTCCTTCTGTTGATATTGATCAGATTAAGTGAAATTCTCGCTAAGTTGGTTTTAAGTATTGTTCCAGACATGGGACCTTATATGCTTTATACATTCCACCATTTTATTCAGCGTTAATGATCACTAACAAATAAATAAACAAAAAGCCTACTCACTATAAACCTTACTAGCGGTTCCATAACAGAAGAAAAACTAAGGTACTGTTTGTTTAAATCAAAAAGCGCTTTTTGAACTGCTGATTGAAAGTGCTGAATACATTCTGCAGTATTAAGCTTGTTTGGGTGGACTAATCCAATCAGCAAAACTTATTCAGCTTGTTTGGGTGGACTATCCAATCAGCAAAACTTGTTCAAACCAGCAAAATTTCAATAAGCACAAAAACGGAGCTTATTTGAGGTGCTGATTTGGTGTGATATTTTTACAATGAATACCCTTGTTTCTTTTATATATCGGAGTAAGACAAAAAATAAAGTAGCTCTCTCTACATAGCTTTTTCTCTCTGCAAAAGCAACGGCAGCATTACTAGGTAACAACATGGTCTCTTTTCAGCTTGAATTGCGTTTGCTTTTTTGCTTGGTAGTAGGTTGAATTCACGTGAAAGCACTGTTATTTATATAGCTTTTACTTTACTGTTGAAAATGGATTTTGTTGTGTGAATAGATATTATATGGTACAGTTGATAATAACCTATTCGAGTTGATCCAGTCACACCATGTTGTTACCAGCTAATAGACTTTTTTTACTTGGTATACAGCTGTTTCATCATATTATTTGAAAATGGATTTTCTTACTTTTTTTACTTGGTATACAGCTAATAGGCTAATAGCATAGTAAACATAATAAATCGGCCAAGTCCGCTTTAAATTTTTTTTTTCGAAATCTTGCTTCGATTTTAATTTCATGTATGCAGTCAGTGAAATAATATCCGCAATTGTAGTTTGTAATAACTCAGACACGCAAATTCATCGTTCACGTCGAATAAAATATGAATTAACCATGAAAGGCAAATTTGTCAGTTAACAACTTAATACAAAAAAACATATTTACAACCAGCACTTAATCAAACAACATTTTCACAATCAGCAATCAGCATTCAGTAATCAGCAATCAGCAATCAGCATTCAACATTCAGTAATCAGCAATCAGCAATCAGCATTCAGCAATCAGCATTCAGCAATTTTAACAAACGAAGCCTAATAAAAACCATTAAAAGTAAAATTTCCATGATTCTCAAGCTTTTCCGATTTCTTCCAGGCAAATCTTAGCTTCATTCTGGGCTTTGACGGAACAAATGGACCCAAACAGGCGGCAAAACCCAAACCCGAAGCCTGTTTATTGACCCCTTCGCTTTCCGCCGCGCTATGCACAGGTGTCGGGTTAGGACATGTACGACCAATATCGGAATCCGTGGAAGATCTACTGATCGCAAACTCCGACGAGTCCTGAGATGTGCTGGTTGTGTCGCTAGGGCTTTCTGATTTCTTGAATACTTTGAAAATCCAGGACATCGATCTGTGATTGGACCTGGTTTGCCTGCCGTTGTCGTGGAAGGAGCGTAGATCGGAGGTGGAGCCCATTTCTCCCAGGTTGATCAGAAGGAGGCGCTCATGGAGGCAGGCGAGGCAGACGCCAGGGCCTTGGTTCAGTGTATGGATTTCGCACTGCATATTTGGTGCCATTGACTGGAAGCTTGACGAAGATGATGGTGTATAGAAGGGGAATTTATAATTTTGGTTATGCGATATATCAGCGATATAATTCAAACGTACCTTTAGATATTATTTTGAATAAGTCCTACATCGCGTTTTGCATGGATTTGAGGATTTTTCGGCTGATCTTAAACTTCAAAACAGTAACTTATCTTCGATGACGTGGACACACTATTATTCGGCATTTCAAAATACTCGGCTGCAGGCCTTTTCTCGATTTAGGGTGCATTCTTAACCAACGCAAGCGGGGTATTTGAGCGTGGCTTTTGAGCATGACATTTGAGCGTGGTACTGTAGCGAACGGGGAATGTGTTTTTAGCTGCGAATGGGGTATTTGAGCGTGGTATTTAATTGTTAAATTAATGGTTTTGATTTAATTAAATTCTAATTGCATCAAACAAAACGACAACATATTTCATAAAATAAACGACAACGTTTTTCATAAAATATAAAGAACACAACGGTACTGAAATTAAAACAAGTACATGAAAATCTAAAATAAACGACGATGAGGTAACTGACTCAACTCAGCTGAAATAAACTCACATATGCCCTCATCGGTAAGCTCCCGAACAATATCCACATTCCGCTCGTCATTGCGGAAAATCGTCAGAATCTCCCAAAGGTCCACACGCGTACCCGATCTCTGAAGAAGCTCCAAGCACCGCCGGACAAGGTGTCTCGTATCGTCGGTCATAAACGAGCTGGCACGCGCTACCTGTCTGTGCCTAGATGGCTGACCAGAAGGGGATCGCCCGAAGCCATCCAACCAGTATAGAAACCCGCGTCGGCAGGGGAGAAAGAAGCAGCTGGCACAGGCACTGGTGGAGGTGCTGGTGCAGTAGGAGGTGCAACCGCAGGTATCGGATACGCACAAGTATCTTTCCGCAAACAACTCTCGAACATAATGTCCTGCTCTCGGAACTTCAAAGGCGAGTTCCTCCTGAACCGTCTGTAAGGTCTGCCACCGCCGGTACTCCAAAAATCATCTGGACCGTCCAGATAATCGAACTCTGCATTCCATACACCGCCGGGTGTTCGTAGCAGTCTATCCCAATCGCGAAAAGAGCGCTTCATGTTGTCCCATTTATTTTTGATCTGAGTTTCTGTGAACTCCAGATTATAACGGTCATTCATTATTGCCGCGACCGTTGAGTAGAACCCACTGACGCCTGTATCGCGAGCGGTTATAAACTCAACGCAAATATCTATAAAAGCGGACTTCCGGTCGTCCGTCTAGTTCGCAAATGGCTGCGAGGTAGCAGAGGTAGAAGAGGATGCCATCTGCGTAACCAAAAAAAAAAAAAAATTCCAGAAAAATTCGAAAAAAATATATGTTGTAGAGAATTGAAAAAGAAACACAACGGTATAAAAATTTACCCTTTTTGCAGCTCGAAATTGCACCAAAAAATTGAAATTCGTGGGTAAAGAGGGGAGGAATCGGGTTGAGATGGGAAAGAAATGGGGGGGGGGGGTTTATAGACGGTGGAAGGGGACGTTGAAAAATCAACCGTTGACGCATCGGACGCCAACGGTTGATTTTTCAACGTTCAATAATCGCGCTATCTGGAAGGGGGAAAAGTAGCTTGCGTCCGACGCGTCGGACGCAAAAAAAAAAAAAAAAAAAAAAAAAAAATTGAATGCGCCAAATTTTGACTGCGAACGCACCCTTACTTTCACATGCCACTGTTGTATATAACGGTGTTGTATACACAATTATATGATTTTTGTTTGATGATAACAACCAAATAAATATTATTATTAATGTGTTTGAAATCGTACTGTTATTCTACATCACATACAGGAATATTATATTTATATTTAAATAGAATACAACTATATAGATATTCATATTTTCTTACAGTATTTTATTTAAATATAAATATTATATTTCAAACACTCGAACAGTACAATTATTTACAACTCCACTATTTAATCACTTCACAGAATTTGTACTTGTAAATACACAGTATATGATAAACAAATTTTGTTTGACGACAATAAAATAATACTTTATTTCAAACAACTTGTTTATTACAAACTTCAGTACAATTCACACACACACACACACACACACACACACACACACATATATATATATATATACAGCTCCTCACATTCACACTCGTCTATACATTTCATATATATACAATTTCTTTTTCACTCATATACAGATACGCATGTCTATTTTTTTTTCTGTCTTCTGTTTTCCATCTTCAATCTTCAATCTTCATTCTTCAGTCTTCACTTCACAGTCAGTCCAGTCTTCATACCTGTCATATATAGAAGCACACACACAGTATCTAGAACAGAAAATTTTTCTAAATTCTAGCAGATATAATTTTTATTTTAAAAATTTATTTGCCTCAGTTTTCTGGTGTGTTTCTCATCATTTTTCATGACTTGATCTGATTAATCTGTGTTTAGGCAGACAGTTTGTATATGTACAGGGACAGGAAATTTCCTGAATGGCTGTATATACACACGTGTATATATATACACGTGTGCACTGCCACGCCAATTCAGTGTGCAACTGAGGAGTAGCCACGTGGACCTGCTCGACTCAGTGCACAAGCAAGGGACAGTGCAACATGGACATGGAGCCAAAAATCAACAAAGTCAACATGGAGCCAAAGTCAACATGAAGCCAAAAATACAAAAAGTTAAATCAGCAAGTCCATGAATCAAGCAACAAAGTCAATACATCTCAAAGTACAAAACAAATTGATCGAACCATGGTCAAGCATGAAGACAGCTCAACCAAATTGGCCAAGCACAATATAAAATGCAAACGTAGTACAAAGATGGTCGAGCAAGATTAGCAAAGAGATGGTACAACTACAAATCAGATCACAATGACATATATCAAAACATGGCAAATCAGCAAGGATGCATACAAGACAGGTTGTACAAATGATCAAGCATGGCAGTAAATAATGGCCACAGCAATGCAGACTCAAGCAAATGGAAACAGGTCTGGAAAGGTGTGAACATGACAACTCAGCATGTTACAAGTCAGGTTTCAAGTTCAAGAACACAAAAAAAATTTGGGTGCAGCCAAGTTGACATTTCAGCAAGTCAAAATGGAAACAGAGTGTGCACATGTATGTCAATGCTCAAAAATGGTTCAACAAGTCAGAGTATATACACATGGTGCAAATGCAACAATCCGTTCAGGAAGCACGGGAAGATATGAATACAAGCTCATGTGTGCACATAAGTGTGGTGTACTCTGGTACACATTCAAAAAGGACATACACAAGCAATGTTAGTGTGTACAACATGTAAATTGTGTCGAGGAGGTGTTCATAAGTACATGTGAACATGTACAAGTGCATGGCACTAATCAACACAGCCATGAAAATTTGAAATACATGTAACTGGCATGATCAAAGCAATGCATAGTGGTTGCCTTTAATGAAGACCAGATCAATACACTAATGCAGCTCAAATATAGATGTGCACAAGGTAATACATGTACAAGCATGAGTCAAGGAGCAAGATCAATTGGATCTACAAGTTCATGTGAATGGATGAAATCAAGTCCCAGCAATGTCATGCATGCAAAAAAAAAAACAAAAAAAAAAGATTCCATTTTTTCTTTTCCAGAAATAAAATCAAGCATGAAGCAGTTTTTTAATTGCAACCATATTTGGAAAATATTCTTTTCTACATATAAGGGATGAGATCATTTTTGGGGCAATTCATTTCCAGAAAATGAATGAATGCTTCACAGAAATTCAATTTCAATTATTTCCTGTTCTGGTTCCAATTTTTCATCTCAGACAAATTCATTCAAGGCAGATTAAATCAAGGAAACAAATATGGCATGGACCAGAAAATCAATGGACAGCATGCAAAAATTCACAGCAGAATTATTCAAGGGGACAAAATCAATGTATTTCCAAAATTACCAAAGCCGAATGTTTTTATTTTCAAAAGGGAAATATAAATCATGGAAAATCATAGCAACAAAAATCTCGCAAATCACAAGAGGAAACATCACAAACTCACAAAGGCAACGTTTCTGGAATATATGACATGGAATCATGTATTAATATCCAGAATTTATTAAAGAATTCGAGGCTCATTTTTTCCATTCAAAGTCGAGCAAAATCAGGCAACAAATCAAAAGAGGCAACGTAGAATCAGGTCAAGCCACTTAATCGAAATCAGAGGGATATGGTTTTCTTAACCCTATAACTACACCAACTCATCACTGGCAAACATGCATCGAAGATCACAACAAAAATTTGGGAGCAACAAAGATTCAAATCAGAATTTACTAACCAAGTTTTTCGATCGCAAGGAATTTCCAACTCAGAGAGCAAAAGACGTGGAGCAACAAAGCAATTGAAGCTTCAAGAGAATTTCCAGAGCTTTGTTTTAATCGCGATTTGATTTGGGTGATTTGAGAAAAACCCTAGATCCTTTCCAGCCGCCGCCATTTCTTTTAGAAGAGATTGGGACAAAGTAAAACAAGGGTGGAACCATTTCTAAAGGGCCGGCCAAGTGTTTTCAAATGGAAAAGGGGATGACCCCTTTTATTTAACTCCTAGGGTTCTTTAGTTTTTTTTGTTTTGTTTTAAACTTTGTATCTTCCTTTTAGGTTTGAAAATCGTTTGAACGGTTTCTAGGTTCTGTAAAATCTAGGAAAACCAGTCAGGGTGTTGACTGGCAGTTACAGAGTCCGTAAAATCTGGGTTACGGATTACGGAGTTGTAATTCGGGGAAATCTGATTGAGGAGATATCGATAAGTCTAGGGATTTGAGCGTAGGGTTAGAATAGGAGCAGGGTTTGCGAGTGTACATGGTCTTGTATGCGGGAACTGTTCTATCACCTAGTAGAAACCTTAGAAATGCAACAGTAGGCAGGGTTTTGCCGAAGCTGGGTATATCTGTGTGTGATTTATTTTCTGCATTTCTGTTTCTGCTATATTCTGTGATCTGTTTATTTTTATATACCTCGTTAGAATTTAAAATTCAGTTAAAAACTGTGATAAACCCTATTCACCCCCCTCTAGGGTTAATCTAGATCCAACAAGTGGTATCAGAGCAGGTATTTTCTTTAACTCTAGAGACATGGGTAATCCTGTTTGTCAGTTTAGTGAGAGTCAGTCCAGTTCATCTCCAACTATTTTCACTGGAACAGATTTTTTAAACTGGAAATCCAGAATGGAATTTTATTTAAAATCTGTTAATATTAAATGTTGGGATGTTATTATCAATGGGTACGATATGGTAGATAAAGTTTTTAATTCTCGTGCTACACATATTCTATATTCTTATCTTGATGATGATCAATACAGTCTGATCTCACATTGTTTAACTGCGCAGGAAATCTGGATAGCTCTCAATACGAAGTATGGACAAATTGACAACTGCAGCTCAAAACCCCAGAAAGTCAACTCAGCTTCATATGTATACTTAACTAGCCTTGCAGATGAAAATTCAGATGGATCAGTTGATGGAGAATCAACAAATGCTGAAACAGAGAATTTCTCATATGAAGATCTGGTTTACACGTGTCATGATTTAACAAAATCTGTTGATAAACTCCAACTGAAAAATAAGTCTCTGAAATCTAAGAATTTTGAGTTGACCAGCAAAATTGATGATTTGGAATCACAACTTGAATATGTTAAAAAAATTTCAAATTCAGTTTGCAAAAATGGTTTGAAATTGAAAACCAATCTTGTTCATCTCAAGAAAAATATTCAAAAGTTTGAAGATGAAATTTTGATCTTAAATGAGAACAAGACTGAGTTATCAAATTTAAATAACCTTCTGCAAAAGGAATTTGAAAATTTTAAAACAGATATATATTCCAAATTTGAAATTGCTGAAAATGAAAATTTTGTGAAAAGTGGTTTGATTTTGAAAGAACTTGAAAATGAGATTGAAAAATCCAAGAATTTTGTATCTGAAAAACAAAAACGATTTGAACTTGAAATTTCCGAATCCTAAGCCAAAATTAAATTGCTTGAAAATGAGAATTTGGTTTTGAAACAGTCCAATGTTGAACAAAAGATCGCTATAAATAACTGCTCAAATTTACTAAAAGAAAATAGCGATCTAAAATCCAAAATTCAACGATTAGAATCAACTTTGGATAAATTTTCTAATGGGGAAAAATCGTTGAATATGTTGTTACAAAACCAAGTTTCTGTTGGAAATAAATCTGGTCTTGGCTTCGGGAAAAATGATGTTTTTGGAAAACAAAGTTCAAATGATTTGAAAAATCTCTCTAACTGCTTTCGAAAGAACTGCTTAGAAAATTTGAACACTGAGAATTTCAAAGGTTTTTTGAGTCAAAATTGTGATGAGATATCGTTTTATAATAAACCATTTAAACCTTCTTGGATCCCAAAAAATAAAACGGCCTTCGTCAAGTTCAAACAGATTTGGGTTCCTAAGGGAACAAAAGTTAATTCTAATGGTTTGTTATACAAACAAGTATGGGTACCAAAACATATGAATACAACTGTGAGAGGTTTTACAAATTTTGTTAGACCACTCGATTCTATGAACTGTTAGGTACCGAAGGAGGCTAAGGAACTGCTGTACAAAAAGAAATTTGAAATCAAGCTGGTTTATACTTCTGTATCATTCACAGTTCCTCCAGCCAATATTGTTGAGTTAGAGATTCTGATTTACACTGGATTCTGGTATGATCTCTAAACTCACCTCTGTAAATATTTTTCTGTTTTTTTTGTTCTTTTGTTTATTTCTTCTTCTTCTCCCTTCTATCTCTTTCTTCTGTCTATTCTGATTTGATTTATCACCGCCAATTTTTTTTTTTGCTTCTTGAAGTGTAGTATTCATGATTTTCTGGAAATTTGTTTTGCGTGTATAGAACTCTGATGCTTTTAATTATTTCCAGATCTTGTACTTAATCTAGTAAATATCTGCAATTGTTTTGAAGTATATTTTCATTTCTGAATTCATAACAGTGTTGATGTATTCGTGCCATATCTTGAACACAGTAAATTAGAATTCTATTTTTTTTTAAGATCTGAATATTTAATGAAATTTCACAAATCTGTTGTTTTGAGTTTCTTCTAATTCATTTTAGAAAAGCTTAAAATAATATACTCATTACAGTACACTGCTATTTCTCAATTGTGATAATTTCATTGATTTTCAGATTGGCTTGAATAGTTTGAATTGACTTAAACTTCAGTGATACATCCTGAAACTCATCTTTACTCATGATCATTATTGTTGAAATTTATTTGTTTGAAATCATCTGAAAGTCTTGATATTCTGAATATCACACACCTCTAAAATTTGAAATTATCAATCTTGTGTGACTGATTCATTATATCTCAAAATTTGACATTGATTCAAGTGATTTCAAATAAATTATTTTTTAAATTTTCATGATCATGAATATTTCTTAATTCTGATGAAAATTACTCATGTGCCTGTCAAAAATATGTGTAAATTCTTTGAGAATCGGGACTTGAATGTCATTGTTATTTCATGAATATTTGACTTGAATACTAGTTTGTTTAAAATCATCTGAATTTATTGATTTATTGAATCACACACATATTCTGAATTTAAAATTTATAAATCGTGTGATTGATTCATTGAATCCTGATATCTTCACCATTCGTTCAAATGATTTAAAATAAACTATGTTTAATCTTGGATCATGAACCATTCTTTGATTGTTTGAAATATCTTCGAAACATCTCATTGACAAGTCTGGTTTGAAAATGATTTTTGTGTTGCTCAGATATAGTTCTGGAAAATATTTTTTGGTGACTGCTTGTTTTGGTATCAAATACATACCATGCTCTGATACATGAAATTATTTTTCTTGATCCTCCTGGGCTTTGTATTTAAAATCCTTTTGTCTGTGTCATACTTGTCTGTCTCAAATGTCTTGCTACAATCCTCATAAATAAAGACACCAAGTGGTATCAGAAGTGCTTATATTTGTTTCACCCATCTGTATTGAGATTCAAATTTTCACCTTGTATAGATCCACACATATTTTTTTCCTTATACAAATAAATGTGCTAAATTTGTCTGGCTGAATTTGTGTTTAAATTTCTTTAGTCTGAGATGTCCATGATAGTCCATCAGGGTGTAATTAAATTCCTCGATAAAGGAGACTACAATTGGTATCAGCTTTTGCATCCATCTGTTTTTTGAATTTTCACCTTGTATAGACACCATACACATTTTTCCCCTTGTATAAATCTGTATAAATTCCTCTTGTAATTGATTTTCAATTTCAAAATTATTTATTTTTTATTCATTCAGAAATTGAAATCAATATCCAATTTGTGCTGTATTTATAATTCATCAAAATTATTATCCAATTTTGATGAATTGTGACTGCAGTATATTTCACAACAAGAGGAGATTTTATTTGGATTTTCATGATGGTTGAATATTTATTATAATATCTTTGAACTGGCAATTATTTCACGACCATCTTCTTTATCTATCACCCGTCTGCCATCCATCATGATTTTACATTAATGTGGAGAGTTTATTTTTTTTAAAAGGAAAAATCATCTTGTTTTAAAACAGTGAAAATTATTTGTGATAGAAATGAGACTATATTATTATTCAGAATTAGTAAGAATTGAAAATTTTCAATAATCCCTGTACAGTCGAGCTTATTTCATAATATAATTAATTTAGAAATTTATTTCACAGTCCATTTCTGTGCCTACCACATTTCTATCATCCATATTGGTTTCATATACCGAGGAGTTTTTTTTCTTTATAAAGCTGAAAATGATAAAAATATAATTAATATATAAGAGTGTCTCTAACCTCATTTAAAAATCCAAGCTCTGGTTATGCATGGTTATGAGACATCTTATAATTTAAGCTGCGACTGATCCCATTTAAAAATCCAAGCTCTGGTTATGCGTGGTCAGTGTGCTCTTAAATAAAAAAAATAAAAAATAAAAAAAGAAAAAAAAAGTGCTAAAAATGGAAATAAATTTGAAATTCTCCTCTGAGTATAAAAACCAGCCTATCAATCTATCTTCTAATCTGTGAAATGTGTTAAAATCTTATGAAGTATTATGATTTGTTGATTGATAGGTATTGGGATTTGAGATTATTCGATTTTCTCACTTAAGTTGAATTATTAATTATAGTTCAAATCCGTCATTTTTTTGTGCTTTATTTTTATAAAAATCCTTTGAAAATAATTGGAAATAATTTTTTTTAAAACTCTCTCCTCTCCATTTTATATAAAATTCATCGTATATCCATCATTCTCTAAAATGTGAAATATGCCACCAGTTGTTAGAATATTATGATTTTTGTTTGACTGATTGAAATTTATGATGACCGTTCTTCCTCTTAAGCTGAAATTATATTTTTAGTCAAATTTCATCTGTATTTTAAACTCTGTATCCTTTTGATGATAACAAAAGGTGGAGAATGGATTAGATTTTGATTTATGAGTGAATATTTTTTAAATAATTTCAATTTTGAAAATTCATTATCATTCAGCTCAATTCACTCATGCACAGCTATAGGGGGAGTTCTCTGTTGTAGGGGGAGCTAATAAATAGGGGGAGTTCAAGATTCATTGTCAAACACATTTATTGTGCTCAAAATCTTCTATTTGTTTGTCATCATCAAAAGGGGGAGATTGTTGTATATAACGGTGTTGTATACACAATTATATGATTTTTGTTTGATGATAACAACCAAATAAATATTATTATTAATGTGTTTGAAATCGTACTGTTATTCTACATCACATACAGGAATATTATATTTATATTTATATTTAAATAGAATACAACTGTATAGATATTCGTATTTTCTTACAGTATTTTATTTAAATATAAATATTATATTTCAAACACTCGAACAGTACAATTATTTACAACTCCACTATTTAATCACTTCACAGAATTTGTACTTGTAAATACACAGTATATGATAAACAAATTTTGTTTGACCACAATAAAATAATACTTTATTTCAAACAACTTGTTTATTACAAACTTCAGTACAATTCATATATATATATATATATATATATATACACACACACAGCTCCTCACACTCACACTCGTCTATACATTTCATATATATACAATTTCTTTTTCACTCATATACATATATGTCTGTCTATTTTTTTCTGTCTTCTGTTTTCCATCTTCAATCTTCAATCTTCAGTCTTCACTTCACAACCAGTCCAGTCTTCATACCTGTCATATATAGAAGCGCACACACAGTATCTAGAACAGAAATAATTTCTAAATTCTAGCAGATATAATTTTTATTTTAAAAATTTATTTGCCTCAGTTTTCTGGTGTGTTTCTCATCATTTTTCATGACTTGATCTGATTAATCTGTGTTTAGGCAGACAGTTTGTATATGTACAGGGACAGGAAATTTCCTGAATGGCTGCATATACACACGTGTATATATATACACGTGTGCACTGCCACGCCAATTCAGTGTGCAACTGAGGAGTAGCCACGTGGACCTGCTCGACTCAGTGCACAAGCAAGGGACAGTGCAACATGGACATGGAGCCAAAAATCAACAAAGTCAACATGGAGCCAAAGTCAACATGAAGCCAAAAATACAAAAAGTCAAATCAGCAAGTCCATGAATCAAGCAACAAAGTCAATACATCTCAAAGTACAAAACAAATTGATCGAACCATGGTCAAGCATGAAGACAGCTCAACCAAATTGGCCAAGCACAATATAAAATACAAACATAGTACAAAGATGGTCGAGCAAGATTAGCAAAGAGATGGTACAACTACAAATCAGATCACAATGACATATATCAAAACATGGCAAATCAGCAAGGATGCATACAAGACAGGTTGTACAAATGATCAAGCATAGCAGCAGATAATGGCCACAGCAATGCAGACTCAAGCAAATGGAAACAGGTCTGGAAAGGTGTGAACATGACAACTCAGCATGTTACAAGTCAGGTTTCAAGTTCAAGAACACAAAAAAATTTTGGGTGCAGCCAAGTTGACATTTCAGCAAGTCAAAATGGAAACAGAGTGTGCACATGTATGTCAATGCTCAAAAATGGTTCAACAAGTCAGAGTATATACACATGGTGCAAATGCAACAATCCGTTCAGGAAGCATGGGAAGATATGAATACAAGCTCATGTGTGCACATAAGTGTGGTGTACTCTGGTACACATTCAAAAAGGACATACACAAGCAATGTTAGTGTGTACAGCATGTAAATTGTGTCGAGGAGGTGTTCATAAGTACATGTGAACATGTACAAGTGCATGGCACTAATCAACACAGCCATGAAAATTTGAAATACATGTAACTGGCATGATCAAAGCAATGCATAGTGGTTGCCTTTAATGAAGACCAGATCAATACACTAATGCAGCTCAAATATAGATGTGCACAAGGTAATACATGTACAAGCATGAGTCAAGGAGCAAGTTCAATTGGATCTACAAGTTCATGTGAATGGATGAAATCAAGTCCCAGCAATGTCATGCATGCAAAAAAAAAAAAATTCCATTTTTTCTTTTCCAGAAATAAAATCAAGCATGAAGCAGTTTTTTAATTGCAACCATATTTGGAAAATATTCTTTTCTACATATAAGGGATGAGATCATTTTTGGGGCAATTCATTTCCAGAAAATGAATGAATGCTTCACAGAAATTCAATTTCAATTATTTCTTGTTCTGGTTCCAATTTTTCATCTCAGACAAATTCATTCAAGGCAGATTAAATCAAGGAAACAAATATGGAATGGACCGGAAAATCAATGGACAGCATGCAAAAATTCACAGCAGAATTATTCAAGGGGACAAAATCAATGTATTTCCAAAATTACCAAAGCCGAATGTTTTTATTTTCAAAAGGGAAATATAAATCATGGAAAATCATAGCAACAAAAATCTCGCAAATCACAAGAGGAAACATCACAAACTCACAAAGGCAACGTTTCTGGAATATATGACATGGAATCATGTATTAATATCCAGAATTTATTAAAGAATTCGAGACTCATTTTTTCCATTCAAAGTCGATCAAAATCAGGCAACAAATCAAAAGGGGCAACGCAAAATTAGGTCAAGCCACTTAATCGAAATCAGAGGGATATGGTTTTCTTAACCCTATAACTACACCAACTCATCACTGGCAAACATGCATCGAAGATCACAACAAAAATTTGGGAGCAACAAAGATTCAAATCAGAATTTACTAACCAAGTTTTTTGATCGTAAGGTATTTCCAACTCAGAGAGCAAAAGACGTGGAGCAACAAAGCAATTGAAGCTTCAAGAGAATTTCCAGAGCTTTGTTTTAATCGCGATTTGAGAAAAACCCTAGATCCTTTCCAGCCGCCGCCATTTCTTTTAGAAGAGATTGGGATAAAGTAAAACAAGGGTGGAACCATTTCTAAAGGGTCGGCCAAGTGTTTTCAAATGGAAAAGGTGATGACCCCTTTTATTTAACTCCGAGGGTTCTTTATTTTTTATTTTTTTTATTGTTTTGTTTTAAACTTTGTATCTTCCTTTTAGGTTTGAAAATCGTTTGAACGGTTTCTAGGTTCTGTAAAATCTAGGAAAACTAGTCAGGGTGTTGACTGGCAGTTACAGAGTCCGTAAAATCTGGGTTACGGATTATGGAGTTGTAATTCGGGGAAATCTGATTGAGGAGATATCGATCAGTCTAGGGATTTGAGCGTAGGGTTAGAATAGGAGCAGGATTTGCGAGTGTACATGGTCCTATATGCGGGAACTGTTCTATCACCTAGTAGAAACCTTAGAAATGCAGCAGTAGGCAGGGTTTTGCCGAAGCTGGGTATGTGTGTGATTTATTTTCTGCATTTCTGTTTCTGCTATATTCTGTGATCTGTTTATTATTATATACCTCGTTAGAATTTTAAATTCAGTTAAAAACTGTGATAAACCCTATTCACCCCCCCTCTAAGGTTAATCTAGATCCAACAGCCACCCGAACGCACAACTCACCAATTTAGCCGATCCCTCGTTCGAAGTCTTGTCAACCCCAAATTTGAGTGTTTTTCGGCTTATTTGAACGTGACATTCCAAAGAATCAGATCTATGTCATCATCCGTACTCAATTCCATACAATACAAATGTTCAAGTCCAAAACATAACAACATCATCGAAAGACGGATTAAGAACTATAAAACATACAAATTAAGTGTGGTGTTAAGGATACCTCAATACGTTCTTTCTAATACCACAATTACAAAAATAAAATTCATTAAATTTTATATGCTTTCTAATACCACGTTACCTTTCTATTGTAATCTCTCACTCAATCATTATTTGCCGAACTAATTACGTACTAAGCTAAGCTAAATACCTAATATCTCGTAATCGCTATCTTCTTCGCATCTCTCGTGGGAAAATTCAAATTCGTACGGTAATCTCTCAATTGTTTGGTGATTTGAAAACCCTAATCTCTCAGTTTTTCTTCTAGTTTGCTTAATTCAAACCTTATTCACGGCTTTTGTATGTTGCGGCGTCGAATTCGTTGATCGATTATAGATCTAGGGTTTATCTAGTTGATCGGTTTTACAAATGAGAACGAACGAATATCGAGCGAAATAGAAATAGTAAAATAGTGTGGTGGCCCCTATTTTTTAAGTGTGTGGTATTAAGAAGAATGTAATACTTATTGTTGTGGTATTTTTTAGTCGCGGTATTAGGAAGAACATATTGAGGTGCCTTTGACACCACACTAAATCGATATAAACATAATTAAATACCTCACAATATACTGTTCGTAGCCGCAAACGAATAACTTGCTAGTAATGTACCAAACTCAATACCTTGTTCATCAACGTAGCACACTCAATACACTGCTCGTGTTCACCTCCGTATGGTTTCCTTAACTCACTTTGTAGCGTAGTACGTTTGCGTTAGACATTTAGCATTTGGCGAACTTTTGCCGTGTTAGATATGGTACCACAGTAGGACTGTGACTTGCTGGTTTGTATAGTTCACATTCCTGTTGATATTGATCAAATTACGTGAAATTCCCGAAGTTGGTTTAAGTGTTGTTATAGACATTGCAAGACCTTATATGCTTGATACACTCCTCCATATTCAGTGTTAATGATCACTAACAAATAAATAAACAAAAAGTCTACTCACTGTAAACCTTAGGGTGCGTTCTCAGCGAACATTAACGGAGCATTTGAGCGAGGTATTTGAACGTGCCACTATTGTGAACGAAGAATATGCTTTTTGCTGCGAATGAGGTATTTGAGCGTGATATTTGAACGAGGTATTTATTTGTTTTGAATTAATTTATGCGTTTAATTTTAATTTATGTTTCTTAAGTGAATGACAACATTTTGGAAACCATGTATTATTAGTCCCACATTGCCAAAACACTGTAAGTATCATGATATATATATATATATATTAAAAATATCAAAGATAGATACTTGGACATTTGGGGTGCGATGACGCGTACATAGGGCTGTGAATGGGTCGTGTCCGGTCGGGTTCAGGTCGGGTCAAGTCGGGTTCGGGTTGATTTATAAACGGGTCGGGTTGACCCGTTTATTAAACGGGTCATATTTTCCCAACCCTAACCCGACCCGTTTATAAACGGCTTGACCCGCCCCGCCCCGCGTTGTAACACCCCACCTCCACTAGGATCACTCCCTAGAATGTACTAGCTTTGGAGGGGCGTTATTGTGAAGGTAAACTTGCACAGAGATACCACAAGACAGAATATATAAAAATAAATATAAGTAAAGCAGCGGTAGCAGATAAAAACCCATCATCATCATTTCAGAAAACCAACATAGTCAAGTACATAATATCAAAATGTCATGATCCAAAATACAACATCAGTCTAGATACGTGATAACGAAATACATGGTAAAACATCAGTACTAATCCCCAGAAATAAAAGATAAGCCACAGCTAGCTCAGATCCATACGTGAGCTATCCAACAAGCAAGTCAAAGATCCACTAAGCAGATGTAGTCCCTCCCTGAGAACCTGTGGGGGGGGGGGGGGAACGGAAGAAAAGAAGCGAAAGAAAACAGGTCAGTCAAAAAGACTGGTAAGCCCTACTACGATCAATCTATAAACTAATAAAGTTAACAGTATGATGGGAACTGAGATGAACATACTGGCAATAGATAAAGGTGACATCACATAGACGAGGTTAAACTTTGCACCACAGTGTACTAGCAAACCCACAAACAGATCTCGATCCCTTAGCCCAACTTTGGCCCAATAACGTGAAGTGACCTTAGTATAAGGCCCAGCCCAACGGTCTAGTCGATCGGCTCCCTATAAACCTAACACGTCAAGTGTTGGTGTCCATACGGCCCACATGGATGTAGTCAGACTGTGCTGGGTCCACCTCTGGGTGTATCAAGCCCTCGGGTGTCAACCCCAGACACCTAAGCAATAATGCACAGTCTAAGCCTACTGGTACCCGTGCCTCGAGTTTGTCCAACATCGGACTACGTGCACGTCCGTAGCCCGCCGGACCCGCACCGCTGTACCACTCAGCCGTCGCTTTGGTCGCTTACATCAGTCCAGTAATCGTGCCCCGCCCTAGCCTAGCCTCTAGGGTTGTGAATGATACCAAACTGGGATTACTGCTGGAACAGACCACGTTGCTAGGGTTTCTAAGAGGGTTAAGTGTGGTTTTAACCCCTCACTAAACCTGGATTAAATTAGCTAAGCGTAACCACTTAACCCCATCTAATCCTCGCATCCCCATTATTGGTTAAGTATTAGTGGGCCATGACTTAACCCTAATCATGAGGCATTAATTACTTAATGCACCCAACCTCTCACATTAGACATCCGTGGTTACCTGGGAAGATTTACACCACGTCTAGGTCTAACCTCGGGTCTTATGGTGCAACATGACCAACTACCCACATTAGACCCCACGTTGTGGTTACCTGGGAAGATTTACACCACAACTAGGTCTAACCTCGAGTTGGCCATATCATGTTATCTAATGTCATGTCCACTTTAGAACATATTTACAAGTTCACATATACTTGGGTAGACCTAACTTAATAGGTAAATTCCCAAGGGGTAGACCTAACTTAATAGGTAAATTCCCAATCTTTTAGTTTCATGTATTTTTAAGTTTACCCAAACCCTCCCAACGTCATTATCTCGCTTACATATTCGTCATAACGTATAAGGGTATAAAAGGTAACTTGGCATAACATACATGGTGAACTTCACATGTCATAATAAACATGCATACATGTTAAACTTGCAAATCATGTCATGGTGAATTCGCATAAACATGCATAGCTTATTAAATATGCATAACATGGTAAGGTGAACATGCATAATCCATTAAACTTGCATAATCCATTAAACTTGCATAACATGGTAAGATGAGCTTGCATAAGCATGCATAATCCATTAAACTTGCATAACATGGTAAGGTGAACTTGCATAATCCATTAAACATGTAGAACATGACATAATAGGCTCACATGAGCATGCATAACTTGTGAAACATGTAAAACATGGCATAGAAATCTCGCATATGCATGCATAACCTATGAATCATATAAAACATGACATAGTGAGTTCGCCTAAGCATGCATAATCAACTAAACCCACACAAATCTCAACTTTCACCAAACATTAACTTTAGAGTTTGTAAAGTGAAGGTAAGAGGGCTTACAAATATAAACAAGCCACAAATCCACCAAATAAGATGAAGAAGCCCTTTTAAAAACTCAAAACAAAGCCTCAAATAGGAAAACCCTTTTTGCAAGATCCCAAAAACACAAACTTAGCAAATCAAACTTGCTACTTAATGAAGTATGCAAGTTACTAAGCACTCATACAACATAGAAAAGGTTGTATGATCATCATATCTTCATAGGATTTAACTTTGAGGAAGGTGGAGGCTAGGTTTTAGGTGGAGGCCATTTGAGGATTCAAATTGACATAGTTTAGTTGCAAGATTGATTAATGAGACTTTAGGGTAGGATTAGGGGTATATTTATAGAGAATTAGAGTGTTTTAGGCCCTAGGATTAACCCTAGATTAGGTTTGGCCCGTCAGATCTTAGAATTCTCCAGAACCAAGCCCCTTGACCCAACCCAAATCAGAAATGGTGCACCAGGCTAAACTGCCTGGGCACCCCCTGTCGACAGGGCAGTCGACACCCTGGGTGCCCTGTCAACTTGCCTGTCGACATGGGCCCCCTGGCGGGAATTTTCCCGCCTAACCCTGATTAGCCCTAATCCGTTTTGTTTAACTTGAAATTTAAATCTGTCTTTAGCATAGAAATTTCTGAAAACTTCAATGGGCCTTAACCGGGTCATACGGACTCCGATTTTCGAAAACTCGGACTCTATTTCGCGTATTTTTCCGAGACGAACGCAATGGCATAGCCCGTTTCCCCTGATTCTGATTTTTGAATTAAATTCTGCCTCGATTTACGTTATAACATTTTTTTTTTTGAAAATACGGGTTGTTATATTCTCCCCTCCTTAAAGGATTTCGTCCCCGAAATCTTCAAGTTAGGAAGAACATATCCTACCATCCAACATCCATCTACTCAAAACATCATCCACGAGCAGCCATTGTCCTTAAAAGATTCTAAATGCTGTATGAACATATGCAAAAGTGTGTGTATATGTACTTATCTAATGTGATGATCAATGCAAAATATGTTAGTGAAATGTATCCATATGTATGCAAATCCCTAACATAACGTATAATCTCTACATGCGTGCTCAATCATACATCCATATGCAACATCCATGTGATTGCATACTAATTTCATCCAAGAATATGCATAAACACCCATGCACATGCAATATGGGGAGTGTGTGAGCCGATCTAGTGCCTAATGTGTATTATGCATCCACGAGTAACCACTTGCAAACATTTGCAACCACTTGCAACCATCAACCATAACATGTCTCAAGCACATGTTTCATCCAAAAGGGTTTCTACCTAAGGTTCTCATGACAAGCTTAGCACGATAACTAGATAAATATGGAAAAGAGAAAGATATACTAACAAAGGGAAGAGATTGAGAGTGTACCCTCAAACAGGAATGGATAAAGCCCACGCATCTTCTCCTCGGTTTCCCAAGTTGCGTCCTCTTCGGCTTCACCCCATTGAACTTTCACCAATCTGACCTCACGATTCCTTAGCTTCTTGGTCTCTGTCCCCAAGATACGAATCGGAGCTTTCCTTAAAGTTGCTTCTTTCTCTACCTCCACGTCTTCAAGCATGCTAGGCTCAACCACCTCAGCGGACTCATGCAGGCACTTTCGGAGATGCGAGACATGAAAGACATTATGCACTCCGGACAACTTCTCGGGCAATTGCACTCTATAAGCCATCTTCCCAATTCTCTCAATGATGGGGAAGGGTCCAACAAATCTCGGTGCTAGCTTCCCAACAGCTCCAAATCGGACCACATTCCGCAAAGGGGAAACCTTCACGAAAACCTTGTCCCCAACCTCAAACTCCAATTCGGACCTTCGCCTGTCAGCATAGGATTTCTGCCAGTCTTGGGCCGCTTTCATCCGTCTTCTAATCAACTCAACCTTCTCAGATGTATCCCTAATCATGTCGGGTCCAAGTATAAGCTTATCCGTGGATTCCCACCAACATGTAGGTGACTTGCACGGCCTCCCATATAAAGCCTCAAAGGGTGCCATCCCTATGCTCGCCTGATAACTGTTGTTGTATGCAAACTCGACAAGAGGAAGATGGTCTTCCCAAGCACCACCAAAATCCAGAATGCAAAGCCTCAACAAGTCCTCAAGTACCCTATTCACCCTTTCTGTCTGGCCGTCTGTTTGTGGGTGATAGGCCGTACTCAGGTTCAATTTCGTGCCCATAGCCTCCTGCAAGCTGTTCCAGAACTGACTAGTAAAGATGGGGTCTCGGTCACTGACTATGCTGGAAGGGACTCCATGTAGTCGCACTATCTCACGAAGATATACTGATGCTAGTCCCGATGCTGTTCTTTTGCTCTTTACTGGGATAAAGTGAGCACTCTTCGTGAGCCTATCCACAATGACCCATATGCTCGTATTCCCCTTCCTGGACCTTGGAAGCCCATCAATAAAGTCCATAGAAATGCTCTCCCACTTCCATAGCGGGACCTCTAGCGGATGTAATAGCCCACCGGGCTTCTTCGACTCAGCTTTTACTCTTTGACAAATAACACATCTCGAGACAAATTCGGCCACATCCTTCTTCATTCCAGGCCAGAAGAAAACGCGCTTCATGTCCTTATACATCTTATCACCCCCTGGATGTATGGTCATCTTGGAGTGATGTGCTTCCTCAAGAACTTTCCTCACCAAGTCTTCTACCATCGGGACGCAAAGCCTTCCATCTCTCCTCAGCCAACCCTTATCGTCTATAGAATATCGAGCAAGGTGACTAGACGTCTCCCCTCGAACCAGCTTATCCAAGATCTCAATTATCTGAGGGTCCTCCTTTTGCGAAGTCCCAACTTGATCTAGGAGGGTAGGCCTGAGCTCTAAAGATGCCAAGGAATCGGTCACCGACTCTATTGCCAAAGAGAAATCAAAGGTCGCTAAGAACTCTAAATTCTTCATCTCAACAAACAGAGGACTTAGTGTCAACCTTTTCCTACTCAACGCATCCGCTACTACATTCCCCTTGCCAGGGGTATAGAATATCTCAAAATCATAGGAAGCCAAAAATTCCATCCATCTCTGCTGTCTTAAGTTCAGATCTTTCTGCGAAAAGAGATACTTTAAAGACTTATGATCAGTATATAGCTCGAATCTCTCTCCCAGAAGATAATGACGCCATGCTTTGAGCGCATATACAATCGCTGCCAGCTCTAGATCATGAGTGGGATAATTCCTCTCATGCACCTTAAGTTGCCTCCCACCAAAGCATATAACTCTGCCTTCTTGCATCAGAACGGCACCCAATCCCGTGCCACAAGCATCAGTGTACACGGTAAATATCTTACCACCATCGGGTAAGGCTAGAACTGGTGCGGAGGTAAGGGCTCTTTTGAGTCTCTGAAAAGCAAGCTCACAATCCATATCCCAAGCAAAGACTAAGTTCTTCTTCGTCAACTTAGTAAGAGGGGCGGATATCTTTGCGAAGTCCTTGATGAACTTCCGATAGAAACCCGCAAGACCCAGAAAGCTTCTCACCTCGGTTGCATTTCTTGGAGTCTTCCAATCCTGAACTGCAACCACCTTCGCGGGATCTACCGCCAAGCCTTGCTTGGATACGATATGCCCAAGAAATCTGACTTCCCTTCTCCAAAAGTGGCACTTGGAGAACTTGGCTTTTAACTGGTGTGCTCTGAGTGTATCCATCACCTCTACTAGGTGCCTCGCATGCTCTTCTTCATCCTTGGAGAAGACCAGAATATCATCCACAAAGACCACGACAAACTTATTCAAGAACTCCCGAAACACCCTACTCATCAAATCCACAAAATACGCGGGTGCATTCGTCAAACCGAACGGCATAACAAGCCATTCAAAGAATCCGTCTGGGGTTCTGAATGCAGTTTTGTCTATACTGTCTTCAGCCACTCTGAGCTGATGAAAACCCGTAGCAAGGTCAAGCTGAGAGAAAACAGAAGCACCAACAAGTTGATCAAAGAGATCATCGATCCTTGG
This sequence comes from Allium sativum, assembly GCA_030737875.1. Taxonomy (NCBI): domain Eukaryota; kingdom Viridiplantae; phylum Streptophyta; class Magnoliopsida; order Asparagales; family Amaryllidaceae; genus Allium; species Allium sativum. The sequence continues at coordinate 13,125,249 of CM060917.1, forward strand.
TAACGGGTGTCGGTTCTTCTTAGTCAGCTTATTCAATTCTCTATAATCCACACAGAGTCGAAGAGAGCCATCTGCCTTAGTTGCAAACACCACAGGCGCTCCCCATTCGGATATACTTCTTCTGATGAAGCCTTTCTCAAGCAATTCTTTCACTTGCTTGCTCAGCTCCCGTCTCTCACGCGGAGCCATATGCCGAACGGGCAAAGAAACAGGCTTAGCATTGTCTGCAAGATAGATGCGAAAGTCAATCTCTCGTTTAGGGGGCAACCCCTTAACTTCTTCAAACACATCTGGATAATCTCGGACCACCCTTACAGACTGAAGGGCCTCCTCTGATGAGTCGAGAGATTCTAAATAGCATAACATGACGGGATTCTTCGGATTGCATGAAATCTCTAAGGTGTTGCCCAGGCGAGTCACAAGCCTTACAACCCTATGCTCACAATCCAGAATGGCTCCATATCTAGACAGCCAATCCATGCCCAAGATCAATCCGTATCCCCTGAAACCTAGAACATACGCACTACACAAGAACTCAACGCTGAGTATAGAAATCCTTAGATCCTCACATATCATAGATAGATGAGCAGAACCCCCAATGGGATTCGAAACACAAACGGGATCATCCACTAAGCTAGTACTGAGGTGCAAGCTATCAACAAGATCAGATGAAATAAAGCTATGTGATGCACCGGAATCAAACAAGGTACGTACTGGAAGATCAGAGATATAAACAAAGTTCTCAACAGAAACACTACCTCTCTCGGGAACTGAAGCGGCATTGAGAGCATGAACTTGCCCTCCTGAAGATCCAGCCTGTCCTTTCTTCTTTGGGCAGTCTTTGCTGAAGTGCCCAGTCTCTCCACAAGAAAAGCATCCCCCATTAAGCTTCCTTTTCTTCTTTCTGCAATCCTTAGCAAAATGCCCAGCTATGCCACAGTAATTGCACTTCCCCTTGCCTTTGTTGTTGCCCTTCTTGTTCTTATTCTGATTTCCTTGACTGCTTTGACCTTGGTTGCCTTTGCCTTGAGAATCAGCCTTCTTTGCTTGAGTATCGCCCGACTTGACTTCCTTCTTTCCCTCTCCCTGAAGCAGAGCCATATTGACCAAACTTTCGAAAGTGGCTCCATGCGGAATATGTGACATCGCCAAGCCCTGTAGCGGCTCATTCAATCCTCTGGCAAATCGAAGAGCCTTCTTCTCCGGGGTGTTTACTATATCCAAACCAAAGCGGGCCAGCTGATTAAACTTGTTCACATACTCCTTGACAGACATATCCCCTTGCTTTAATGCAATAAACTTCTCCATTTGTAAATTCGCCTCCGCTGAAGATAGAAACTTGGTCACAAATCTAGCCCTCAAATCGGCCCAAGTCTCAACGGGCCTCGTCCCATTGGTGACCTCCCACCAATAGGCCGCCTCATCCTTCAAAAGCCATACGGTCAATAAGATTTTCCTCTCGTCATCAATCCCAAAGATAGCAAACAAGTCCTCCGTGTCCTTCAGCCAATTCCTAGCTTCAACGAAAGATTCTGTGCCTAGGAAATTTTTGCCTCCCATTGCCTTGAAGTCTTTACACACCTTTGTAAACTCAATCTGAGGATGCTGAGGGGGAGGAGGAGGAAGAGGAGCCTCAGCAACGGGAGGAGGAGGAATATTAGCAACGGGAGGGGGAATATTAACTGCTGGAGGAGGGGGAGCAGGAACCACCGGAGGAGGGATATTAGGGATAGGATTCTCAACTACAGGAGGAGGAGTGGAAGTAGGGTTGGCGGGACCAGCTGCCGCCCTAGCTTCTAGGAGTCTCCTATACCAGAGTGGTACGTTCACTCCATCTGGGATGTCAAGATTCTCAGCCATACTGAAACAAGAGATAAGATAAGATTAGGTCAAGGGAACGAAGGATAACGCTGATGGCTTTTGGGGATTAGCCTTAAAATAATCTAGACTTTATTTTGGAAAATACTTAGTAGGTTTTTGAAAATAGTTTTTCGAAAAGGGTTTTTTTTTTCAAAAGTTTTGTTCAATCTTGTTAACCTCGTGCTCTGATACCAAATGTAACACCCCACCTCCACTAGGATCACTCCCTAGAATGTACTAGCTTTGGAGGGGCGTTATTGTGAAGGTAAACTTGCACAGAGATACCACAAGACAGAATATATAAAAATAAATATAAGTAAAGCAGCGGTAGCAGATAAAAACCCATCATCATCATTTCAGAAAACCAACATAGTCAAGTACATAATATCAAAATGTCATGATCCAAAATACAACATCAGTCTAGATACGTGATAACGAAATACATGGTAAAACATCAGTACTAATCCCCAGAAATAAAAGATAAGCCACAGCTAGCTCAGATCCATACGTGAGCTATCCAACAAGCAAGTCAAAGATCCACTAAGCAGATGTAGTCCCTCCCTGAGAACCTGTGGGGGGGGGGGGACGGAAGAAAAGAAGCGAAAGAAAACAGGTCAGTCAAAAAGACTGGTAAGCCCTACTACGATCAATCTATAAACTAATAAAGTTAACAGTATGATGGGAACTGAGATGAACATACTGGCAATAGATAAAGGTGACATCACATAGACGAGGTTAAACTTTGCACCACAGTGTACTAGCAAACCCACAAACAGATCTCGATCCCTTAGCCCAACTTTGGCCCAATAACGTGAAGTGACCTTAGTATAAGGCCCAGCCCAACGGTCTAGTCGATCGGCTCCCTATAAACCTAACACGTCAAGTGTTGGTGTCCATACGGCCCACATGGATGTAGTCAGACTGTGCTGGGTCCACCTCTGGGTGTATCAAGCCCTCGGGTGTCAACCCCAGACACCTAAGCAATAATGCACAGTCTAAGCCTACTGGTACCCGTGCCTCGAGTTTGTCCAACATCGGACTACGTGCACGTCCGTAGCCCGCCGGACCCGCACCGCTGTACCACTCAGCCGTCGCTTTGGTCGCTTACATCAGTCCAGTAATCGTGCCCCGCCCTAGCCTAGCCTCTAGGGTTGTGAATGATACCAAACTGGGATTACTGCTGGAACAGACCACGTTGCTAGGGTTTCTAAGAGGGTTAAGTGTGGTTTTAACCCCTCACTAAACCTGGATTAAATTAGCTAAGCGTAACCACTTAACCCCATCTAATCCTCGCATCCCCATTATTGGTTAAGTATTAGTGGGCCATGACTTAACCCTAATCATGAGGCATTAATTACTTAATGCACCCAACCTCTCACATTAGACATCCGTGGTTACCTGGGAAGATTTACACCACGTCTAGGTCTAACCTCGGGTCTTATGGTGCAACATGACCAACTACCCACATTAGACCCCACGTTGTGGTTACCTGGGAAGATTTACACCACAACTAGGTCTAACCTCGAGTTGGCCATATCATGTTATCTAATGTCATGTCCACTTTAGAACATATTTACAAGTTCACATATACTTGGGTAGACCTAACTTAATAGGTAAATTCCCAAGGGGTAGACCTAACTTAATAGGTAAATTCCCAATCTTTTAGTTTCATGTATTTTTAAGTTTACCCAAACCCTCCCAACGTCATTATCTCGCTTACATATTCGTCATAACGTATAAGGGTATAAAAGGTAACTTGGCATAACATACATGGTGAACTTCACATGTCATAATAAACATGCATACATGTTAAACTTGCAAATCATGTCATGGTGAATTCGCATAAACATGCATAGCTTATTAAATATGCATAACATGGTAAGGTGAACATGCATAATCCATTAAACTTGCATAATCCATTAAACTTGCATAACATGGTAAGATGAGCTTGCATAAGCATGCATAATCCATTAAACTTGCATAACATGGTAAGGTGAACTTGCATAATCCATTAAACATGTAGAACATGACATAATAGGCTCACATGAGCATGCATAACTTGTGAAACATGTAAAACATGGCATAGAAATCTCGCATATGCATGCATAACCTATGAATCATATAAAACATGACATAGTGAGTTCGCCTAAGCATGCATAATCAACTAAACCCACACAAATCTCAACTTTCACCAAACATTAACTTTAGAGTTTGTAAAGTGAAGGTAAGAGGGCTTACAAATATAAACAAGCCACAAATCCACCAAATAAGATGAAGAAGCCCTTTTAAAAACTCAAAACAAAGCCTCAAATAGGAAAACCCTTTTTGCAAGATCCCAAAAACACAAACTTAGCAAATCAAACTTGCTACTTAATGAAGTATGCAAGTTACTAAGCACTCATACAACATAGAAAAGGTTGTATGATCATCATATCTTCATAGGATTTAACTTTGAGGAAGGTGGAGGCTAGGTTTTAGGTGGAGGCCATTTGAGGATTCAAATTGACATAGTTTAGTTGCAAGATTGATTAATGAGACTTTAGGGTAGGATTAGGGGTATATTTATAGAGAATTAGAGTGTTTTAGGCCCTAGGATTAACCCTAGATTAGGTTTGGCCCGTCAGATCTTAGAATTCTCCAGAACCAAGCCCCTTGACCCAACCCAAATCAGAAATGGTGCACCAGGCTAAACTGCCTGGGCACCCCCTGTCGACAGGGCTGTCGACAGGGCAGTCGACACCCTGGGTGCCCTGTCGACTTGCCTGTCGACATGGGCCCCCTGGCGGGAATTTTCCCGCCTAACCCTGATTAGCCCTAATCCGTTTTGTTTAACTTGAAATTTAAATCTGTCTTTAGCATAGAAATTTCTGAAAACTTCAATGGGCCTTAACCGGGTCATACGGACTCCGATTTTCGAAAACTCGGACTCTATTTCGCGTATTTTTCCGAGACGAACGCAATGGCATAGCCCGTTTCCCCTGATTCTGATTTTTGAATTAAATTCTGCCTCGATTTACGTTATAACATTTTTTTTTTTTGAAAATACGGGTTGTTATACGCGTAACCCGTTTAACTAAATGGGTCGTGTCAGGTCGTGTTGGGTCGGGTTTACCGGTTTGGCCCATTGATAGATATTGCCTACTAATATAAGCAACAAAAGAGCCAAATCATCAACATGCACATTGTTATATAATCATCAACATGCAATAAGTTGTAAAGTCACCAACAGACAACACATATATAAAGCATGAAATCCCCATATTCAAAAATCATTTTCTATACATAATTTTATATTCCCATACTACATAAATTAAAGACTAACAGTATGGAAGAGATGCAGTTGTTATAAGTAAAATATAACTAACAACATATAAGAATAAATTAGTAAAATATAATAGCTTACATATACGAGCATACGGATTATTGCAGACATAAAAGACTAATACTATTAGTATACATAAAAGACTAACAATATAGAAGAGATACAATATATAATCGGGTTTGGCGGGTCAAAATCGGGTTAGCGGGTCAACCCTAAACCCACCCGTTTATAAACGGGTCAAATTTGGGTTGACCCGAAAATGACCCGCTAACTAAACGGGTTGGGTTAACCTGCTAATTTCCATGCGGGTTTCGGGTCGGGTCACGAGTCGGGTAGGAAATTGACAGCCCTACGCGTACATACGAATTGGGGTGCTCTGCCTACTGAACAACGTCCAAACACCCATTGGATTTTTTTTTGGCAACATGTTAACTGCTATGCAAACCTTTTATTCTACATTTTTAAACGTTGTCGTCCGACGTGTTGAACGCTAACGTTCATTTTCTAGAAACAAGTGGACGTTCCTTGAACGAGCTACAACCATGTTACGGTGTCAAACGCGAACTGAATGGTCACGTGACAAAAAAGGCCTTCAAAGGGTACCTTACTGGCGGTTGCATAACAGAAGAAGGAAAACATAAAAATAATGCTAATAAAAGCCATTAAAAGTAAAATTTCCATGATTCTCAAGCTTTTCCGATTTCTTCCAGGCAAATCTTAGATTCATTCTTGGCTTTGACCTAACAAATGGGCCCAAACAGGCGGCAAAACCCAAACCCCAAATTCGCTTATTGACCCCTTCGCTTTCCGCCATGCTTTGTACGGGTGTCCGGTTAGGGCATCTACGGTATAAGAATATTGAATGTAATTGTATTATGCTTGAATGAATAAAACAAAGTGATGTACATGGGTTTAAATACAAATACTGATAGGCTTGGGCTTGGATAAATACAACCCGCTAGTGGGTGCGTGGCACCATTTGACTGAATGTAAGTTGTAACGTAAAATAGTAATACATCACACGAACCATACACTCTAATACGCCCACTCAAATCCAATTCACAAGCTAGGGTTTGCTCAAAACGAAAAAATGGCGGCTCGAAAAGGCGATTTCCTCAGAAATTCAAATGATTCTTCAGTTTTGTTGAGGGATCAGCTTCAACTTTCTTCTCTGATGAAGTGTTTGAGCTTTTGCGCTAAAGAATCAATCCGATTTTATCAATTTCAGTCTGATTTGAAGTTGTTGAGCTGACGTTGCCTCTTCTTTCTTGGTTTTGCTGAGCTTCAAAGCCTTGGTGATCTTTGCGCCTTGTACAAGCTTTGGATTCTTCTTCGTTGTTGCTGGTGTCAGATTTGATCACGGATTTGCAGATGCGTAAGCTTTTCCTATGCTTTATGAAGTTTGGCTTTGATAGGGGCTTCGTCAGAATGTCAGCTACTTGGTAAGTGGAAGGTACGTGATTAATTGTGATTTTCCCTTTCATTACTTGTTCACGCACGAAATAAATGTCCAATTCCATGTGTTTTGTTCTTGAGTGTAGAACTGAATTTGCAGAGATAGCTACAACACTTAAATTATCACACCAGATTGTAGGATTTCCACTGATTTTGACTTTGAGTTCTCCTAATAGGGATTGAATCCACATTAGTTCAGCTGTAGTGCTAGCAATGCTCCTGTATTCAGCTTCAGTACTGGATCTTGATACAGTTGACTGTTTTTTTGCACACCACGATATAGGACAGTTACCTAGAAATATGCAGTAACCTGATGTTGATTTCCTGTCATCTTTATCATTGGCCCAATCTGAGTCTGCATATCCTGTTAGGCTTAAATTTTTGTTGTGCTTCATGCTTAGACATAGATCAATAGTTCCTTTGAGATACCTTAGTATCCTCTTCATAGCTATCCAATGATCACTTAAGGGCTTGTGCATGTATTGACTGACCTTGTTTACACTAAAAGTGATATCAGGTCTTGTAATAGTGACATCTTGTAGGGCTCCCACTATGCTTCTGTACTGTCTTTCATTGTCAATGCATTCACCTTTATCTCTGCTGATTTGTATGCGGCTGACCATAGGAGTTGGTAGTGGGTTTTCTTTGTCCATGTTAGATCTTGTGAGAATGTCTTTGATATATTTTCTTTGATTCAGTTGTATTTCACCATTGTGACTTCTGATAACCTCAATTCCAAGAAAGTATGACAATTCCCCAAAATATTTGATTGAGAATTCTTCGTCTAATTGTTTTGTGACCACTTGAATCTCTTTACTACTGTTACCTGTAATTAAAAAATCATCAACATAAATAAGTATATAGGTGACAGTATTATTAGAGAATTTAGTAAAAAGGGAGCTGTCATCCTTTGTTGGATTGTAACCCAATTTTGATAGGGTTGACTTGAGTTTGTCAAACCAAACTCGTGGTGCCTGTTTGAGACCGTAGATAGCTTTCTTGAGTTTGCATACATAGTTCTCCTTTCCCTTCATTGTAAATCCTTCAGGCTGATTCATATAAACTTCTTCCTGTAAAACACCATTCAGAAATGCATTATTTACATCTAGTTGCTTGATGGCCCAATTGTTATGTAAGGCAATAGTTAATATGACTCTTATGGTGGTGGGTTTCACAACAGGTGAAAAAGTTTCTTTAAAGTCTATTCCAAACTGTTGTGAGTACCCTTTAGTTACCAGCCTTGCCTTATATTTTGATATGGAGCCATCAGAATTTCTTTTAATCCTATAAGTCCATTTGCATCCTATAATGTTTTTGTTCTTAGGACATGGTACTAGAGTCCATGTGTTATTCTTCATGAGTGCATTATATTCCTCTTTCATGGCATACATCCACTTATCATTTTGCTTTGCCTGATGATAAGTGTATGGTTCATCAAGGGATCCTTAAGTGTAGAACACTTTTGGTTTGAAGATACCACTTTTGCCTCTTGTGATCATGTGATGTCTTTTTTGAACTTGAGTGGCAGTGTCTTCTTTATTCTGGTCATCATCCTGTGATCTGATATCCCCTTGATTAATGTCACTGACACTTCTGTGAGAGTCTTTAGTGGAGTTTTCAGGTGATTCAGTTGACCCTGTGTAGAAACTTCTCTGACTGGTGTATGTTGGGGACTTGTGTCCTCTATATTTTCTTGATTTGGCAGTGAACTGCTTTGCTTATAAACAGGAATAGTTTCAACACATAGATCAGGTATGACAGGTATTGAAATTTTTGGATTGTATACCTTCTTTGTTGTTCTGTACTTTTCATTGCTGAAAGGAAATACACTTTCATTGAAAGTAACATGGTTAGATATGTAAATTCTGCCATTATTGTCTAGACACTTATAGCCTTTGTAGTTAGTTGCATAACCTAGAAAAGTACATGGTGTTGATCTGTAATCAAGCTTGTGTGAGTTATAGGGTCTTATGTAAGGAAAGCATAGACATCCAAACACTTTTAGATCATCATACTTTGGTTTGGTATTACTGATGACTTCAATAGGACTTTTAAAATTGCGAACTTTAGTTGGTAGTCTGTTTATGAGATACACTGCTGTAGCAAAGGCATCAGACCAGAATTTGAGTGGCATTGATGCTTGTGCCAGCAGTGTTAGCCCTGTCTCAACTATGTGTGTATGCTTTCTTTCTACAAGCCCATTTTGTTCAGAAGTGTGGGGACATGTTAATCTGTGACTGATCCCTTTTTTGATAAAGAATTCTTTTAGGGTTAAAAATTCTTTACCGCCATCAGTTTGAATCATCTAGACTTTGCTGTCTAGTTGATTTTCAGCATTTGTGATGAATTTTATAACTGCACTGTGAGTCTCAGATTTTGATTTCATAAAATAAATCCAGACATGTCTAGAATAGGCATCAATAAATGATATGTAATAGTTATATTTGTAATCAGTGTTCACTGGGGCAGGACCCCATAAATCCACTGCAACTAGTTCAAGAGGTTTGTTATATACAGTTTCAGAATTCTGAAACATAAGTTTGTGGCTTTTACCTAGTTGACAGTATGAGCAGAAATAATTTTCAGGAATACTAATTGCAATATTACTATTATGTAGGACTTTTTTTACAATCTTCATGCTAGGATGACCTAGCTTACAATGCCATATACCAAATTTCTTACTGATTTCATCATTTTTCAGTTCTGGCACATTACATCCATATACTTGTTTAGAATCAGAACTATTTCTTGGGTCAACATCAAACTTGTAAAGGCCATTTTGTTCATTACCCTGCAAAATGATGTTCTTGGTTAGAAGGTCTCTAACCAAGCAATTATTTGGGTAAAATTCAAATGAGACATTGTTATCTTTAGCACACTGAGACACACTTATAAGATTCTTTCTTATGTTGGGTACCCTTAAGAGATTATTCAAGAATATTTGTCTACTACCCCTAATACTAGTGTAACCAGTGTGTGTGATGTAGGCAGTGTTGCCATTACCCATAGATAAAGATTGTTTACCTCTATATTCCCTGTTGCCAAGATTTAGTTTGCTTAGATTGTTGGTTACATGATTTATGGCACCAGAATCTGGATACCATGCATCATCCTGAACATCTGACATGCTAGCAATCTCACTTACACTTTCTTGAGAGGTTTTGTTATCATTTTGAGTATTAACCAAATTTGCTACAGGGTTGAATCGATTGTTGTTAGCATTTTGACCTGTGTTGACACTATTGTTGAATCTGAAGTAGCATCTGTTGGGAGTATGCCCAACTTTATCACAGATTTGACATTTTGGTCGATTGTTGTTGTTGCCTCTGCCGGATCTTCCTCTTCCTCTGCTAGGTTGTCCACCTCTCTGGTATGTGTTTGACTGATTTCTTGAGCTTTTCCTTGTTCTTGATTTTTGAATTTACTGGTAGTCAAATTTACTTCTGTGTTCACTTCCTTCTTTTGTTGGAGTCTTCCCTCATGACTTAACAGCATTGAGTGAACAGTATGTAGAGAGGGTGTTGGCTCTATTGATATTATGAATGCCACAACCGCCTCGTACTCCTCGTCAAGACCACTTACAATATAGAGAACTTGTTCATTTTCTGGAATTTTTTGACCAGTACAAGCCAGTTGATCACACAAGTTCTTTACTTTCATCAAGTAGTCATTCATTGTTAAGTTCTCCTTTTTTATACTTTGAAGTTGCCTCTTGTAATGCAGGATCCTTGCAGAGGATTGAGAGGTGAAGATTTTTTGCAATGTTGACCAGATTTCATGTGAGGAATTGCAACCTATCAGTTGTGGTAGCAAATTTGCTCCAACTGATGACATAATCAAGAGCTGATCAAATTATCTTGTCTCTGGTAAGTAACAAATTCTGGATTTGGTACAAGTTTGTCTTCAGCATCTCGTGTGTATTTTCCTGGGATTGTCTTTGTTCCATACAGGTGCTCTTCAAGCCCATATCCTTTTGCTGCAGTTTCAATTTGCAGCTTCCAGAGCAAGAAATTTGATTCATCGAGTTGTATTGAGATAAGTTGGCTTTGTGGTTTTATTATGGATTTGATAGATTCTTGAGTAAGACCAATTGTTGATTGACCTGTTTTTGACATAGATGATGGTGAGGTCGAAGTTGATGGTGGAATTGAAGGTCCAGTCATGATCTGTGAAAGGGTTGTGATGAAACCAGATGAGATCGGTTAGAATGGTCACTTGTGCAACCTGATTGCACAGATGCAAGAACTTGTTTCTTGCGTTTGGTGAGTTATGGATGGCACAGTGAAAGGATGCAGTCAAGAACTGCTCCAAGATCCCAGCTATGAAACCAGGTTACTTGAATACAAGAATTTATTCTTGTATTCAGTAATTTTGGATGGCACAGCGGTGATGAAAAATGATGAGGCTGAAGGTGGTAGTTGCAACCGGTGTAGATGATCAATGATCAACTGTGCAAGGATGGCACTCACCTAATGATGATGATTGATATTAAATCAATCCCCTCAGGTTGAATCGCTGAAGGTTTGGATCAGATTTTGCTGTTAGGCAATATAGTAGCTCCGATACCATATAAGAATATTGAATGTAATTGTATTATGCTTGAATGAATAAAACAAAGTGATGTACATGGGTTTAAATACAAATACTGATGGGCTTGGGCTTGGATAAATACAGCCCGCTAGTGGGTGCGTCGCACCATTTGACTGAATGTAAGTTGTAATGTAAAATAGTAATACATCACACGGACCATACACTCTAATATAGGGCTAATACTGGAATCCGTGGAAGATTGACTTATCGCAAACTCCGACTAGTCCCGAGATTTGCTGGTTGCGTCGCTAGGAATTTGTTATTTCTTAAATACTTTAAAAATCCAGGACATCGATCTGCGACTGGACTTGGTTTGCTCGTTGTTGTCATGGAAGGAGCGTAAATCGGAGGTAGAGCCCATTTCTCGGAGGTTGATTAGAAGGAGCAGGTCGTGGATGCAGGCGAGGTAGACGCAAGGGCCTTGGTTCAATGCATGGATTTCACGCTTAATATTTGGTGTCGCTGATTGGAGGTTGGTGAAGATGATAGTGTAGAACAGAGGAGCGTAGATTTATCATTTTAACTATGCGATTTACCAGGAGATATTCACTTGAAATTTTGATTTACTATTTCTACGGTTGTTATGGTAATGGTAAATTTTCTATTACCAATCAATTGGTAACCATTTTTGATTGAAATCAATATACCAGTCAAAATAGTATGGTAATGGTAAATTTACCATTTTTAACGGTAAATTATCGGTAATAATTCTTTAATACCAGCGGTAACGGTAATTTTACCAATTAATTCAAAACATAAGTATACTCATCTGATATGCTTTATTACATGCCTTTAGAACCAAATAAATGATTATATTTAGTTCAATAATCAGGTGAAATAATTATAGGTACACTTATTTTTTTCTCATTTATGTTTTTTATAAACTAAAACTACATATAGTATAATAAAGTTGCACAGTGTGTAAAATATACGTCAAGATATAAAGTTTGATGGACAAATGGTAATTTACCATTATCAGTGTAACAGTTACCAGATTATCGATATATCATTCGATCGATAACGGTAATGGGTAAGCAATTTCGGCTTACCAGTAAAAACGATACGGTAACGGTATTTGCCAAATGGTAATGGTAACAATTACCATAACAGCCCTAACTACAAGCTGCTAAACAATAGTACAACTTTAAGATTTCATTTTGAATAAATCTTGTGCGCGTTAAATAATAAGAGAATTCCCCATATTTCCTCTGCCTTCCCCGTATTTTAGTTCCCCTTGTTATAGCATGCCTTTTGGATTTTATTTCGAATAAGATCCCGTGTTTTGCATGAGATTTGAAGGTATATCAGCTGATTTAACTGGGAAATAAACTCATTATTCTATCAATCTGTCTATTACTTGCATAAAAGACACGTTCATGCTTCCTCAATCTTCCAATACGTCGAATAACTCCAACAGAAAATACATTCGGTATTCAAATTATGAAGTATAAATTCGTTCAATCCAACAAATGTTATTTGTTCGAATATTTAGATAAAATCGTGGGACTGTTAAAGGGACTCCATATTTGGTTAGGAGGGGATCAATTTTAATTTAGTGTGTATAGTTGTTATGGGGGGTACAAAATAAATTAGTCTCACCTTGAACATATAAATTAAAATTCCGATAATAACCCCTTGTAATCATCATTAATAAAAATAATAAATCGTAGACCTTCATTAATACTTACAATTTAACGTTGCACGTGAAACTAAAAAATGGAACGGCACTTGACTACCGTATTTCGATGTCTGACAACACAATTTTAATTTTCAGCATTTAAAACGGCAATCCCCCTGGACAATTTGTAACTGTCTCATGCTACCATTAATCGGCTGTACTCTCCCGTTTTTAAATGTAATTTTTTTTCCTTATGACTGTATTTTGTATTGTTGTTTATTTTGTCAACGAAATTTTTTTGTTTGCAGTTTTTTTTCTTTTTCAGGAAGCGCGCATTTGTAATTTGCACTGAATTTAGTACATTAGGTTTTAACGTGAGTGACAAACTAGAGGCATTTTGGTCTTTTTTCTTTTTATAATAATTTAGACCCCCTTAACAAAAACAAATTAAGCTGGAGTCCCTTTAAAATTATCCTTCACTTAATCAAATGTGGAGTCCCTTTAAGAATCCCCTGAAATTAGCATCTTAGGCTAACGGTCCTATATCCTACTCTCATTCTCCTCCAACAACTCTATTTCCATTTAGCAGGTTCTATTTCCGCACATAAAATACCATCATCCATATTGTAAAATTAAACCCAAATTTCTCTTCCTTCTTTTCAATGCTCATAAAACAACATAAAACTAAACTATGTCTTCACTGTTCGGAGATTTTATACATCGGATGTACCCGAAATCTACGTTTTCGAAGGCAGCACCAAGACCCACCAAATTACTCCTCATAGAAACTAATCTACCATTCCATGACGTCGTGGTGAGTACTACGATCTATGAAATATCTATTGTTATTATTCGAAGGACTCGATTAAGGGCAACGACCAAACAAGTGATAAGTTTTGGAAAAAAATAGTGAATACTTTCAACAACAAACATCCTGAACGCTTATGTATGTTCTCGACGATTTAGGGTCGATCCAAAAAATAAACTGTCGAACTCAATATTAAAAGTCGAAGATTTATAAAATAAAGAAAACTAACCATAATAGAATGAGAGACGAGGAGCATCTGATATGTTTTTTATTTTGTAAGCTTCTTAGTAAACTGATTATAGTTTATTATTGAACCGAATTTTTTTTGTTACCATAAAAGAATGGCGGACGAGGAGCTTATGAAGCTATTCACAAGAAAAAATGAGGCTAGAAGACCATGTTATTATTAGTTTCTAAATTGTTATGAGCTTTCTATCAGTCAACCAAATTGGAACTATGATAATACGAAGAGCCTTAGCGATATTCAAATCTCACCAAAGAAAAAGAAAAAAGCTTTAAAATCAACTTAATCATCTAGTCCAAGAGAGTCCTTTTTGAAAAAGATTCTCAGTTCAAGGGAGAAAACGAAGTTGATGAGTTTAGTCAAAGACCCAGTGAAGTTTATAGACCAATGAGCATCAAAGCCCCAAATAAGAAGAATAAAGTTGACATTGTCGTAGGCTTAAAAGTCATGGCTGCACTGAAATTCATGAAAGAAGACATCAAAACAGAAGTTTGCAAGCTCAGAAGAAAATAAATGAACAAGTTTGCTGATATTTTTTTTTCATAGCAAGCGGAGTTAAATGGCCCCTACCATATTTATTAAAAATACAAAGAGCACAAAATTACAATATTCAAGACATATACCTCACGATAGAAAGGACCATTACATGTTTAGGAGTACAAACACTACTAAACACCCTATCATTCTTTTCCATCCACAAAAAATACAACGATATCTTAAATAACTTCAAAAGAAAACGGCCATTTATACTCCTCCAGCGCGTAGCTTTGAAAGTTAGGTACCATTCATCCGCCGAACTCAAGGCAAAAGCATGCAATCCAAAGTGATGTAGTAGACGGGACCAAACATACTTCGAATAGGCACATTCAAAATACAAGTGAGGTATAGTTTCAGCGAATTCCCCGCACAAAAGACATGAGTCATCATTTATAATTCCATGCATATTCAATTTACTCCTAGATTGAACCGCATTCGTGAGCACTCGCCACATAAAAACATTATGTTTTGGCAACGAACCAGCTATCCATATTCGCGAGTGCTAAGGAAATATGTCATTGCTCATCATCAATGCATCATACACCAAAAAAATACTTTAAGGCTTACCTAACCATGTTGCATGAATGGATAGAGACATCATTGGTCTACTAAGAATGCTTGCCCAAACATTTCGAACCACAGCCGAACTGCAGGTAGGAAGAGATAAAGTACCTCTAGAACAAAAGCTAGATAACATTGCACTTTCATGAATACCTGTCATACCTCTAATGCTATAATCTATAAATCTAGAAATAATCACTCCATCCGAAGACCAAGGATCCATCCAAAACGAAACATGATCAGCATGCTTAAGGCCATATTGAAGAAGAAATAAGTCCCTATGTTTCAACAAGTTGCGCCACGACCAACTACAGTCAGAAGGTATTTCCATTGTCCAAAAATGATCAGCCTTGATCAAGTACTGTCTACACCATGAAGCCCATAGGTTTGAATCAAATCTAGCAAGCTTATCAATTCTTGACGACAACGTAGCTCTATTCCACATCCTCAAATTTTTAATACCAATCCCCCCAATCTTAAGAGATCTACACACTCGATTGAATGATATAGGAATAATCTTCTTAGAGTGTGGGTTTCTGTGCCAAAGGAAATGTTCAATGCCTAGTTAATTATGTCAATAACCCTACCAGGAAGAATAAACATTCTAGCATAATAAGTGAACATGGAAAAAGATATTGCTTTAACAATTACTAACCTTCCCGCAATTGAAAATTTTGATGTACTCCAAGAAGCAATCTTGGAAATCAGGTTTTCAAACATTGGTAAACACTGGGAAGAATTCAACCTGGAAGAGCATAATGGGGCATTAAGATATACCTCATTATCATCCATAGGAGAAAGACTAAAATTATACAAAGCTGATTTCAGATGTTCAGGAATTCCAGGACATTTAATCTTAGATTTATTATTGTTGATAGACAACCCAGTAAGCATTTTGAATTCGTCAAGCACATCCAATACACCCAGAACAGATTTTGCATTTGGTTAAGTGAACAACAAGAGAACATCCGCAAACAACATAGAGGATATATTTGAAAGTTTGCAATAAGGATGATAATCAATACAATTAGATATCATTGCTTTGTTAGTGAGAACTGTGAAGATCTCCATCAGACACTCGAAAACATAAGGGGAGATAGTGTCCCCCTGCCGCAAGCCTTTTTTTGCATTGAAATATCCAAACGTAGATCCATTTACACTCAAAGATATAGTTACCATAGATATACATGTATGAATCCAGCAAAGAAAAGGTATCGGAAAATTCATTCTGTACAAAATGTATATAACTGTATCCCATCTAACAGTGTCATAAGCTTTCTGAATATCCAGCTTTAAAACAGTTCTAGGAAAAATGTGAGATCTATTGTATCCTTTCATTAGTTCAGTTGCTAATAAAATATTATCTGATATGTCTCTTTCAGGAAGGAATGCACTCTTGTTAGGGGAGATAACACTCACAAGAGCATGTTTCATAAGGTCCGCTAATATTTTAGCAATTATTTTTTAGATCACATTGCAGCAAGCAATGGGTCTGAATTGATTAACAAATGTAGGCATTTGAAGTTTTGGAATTAAAGCAAGCCTTGTTGCATTAATTCCACCCAACATTCTGCTATGCAGGAAAAAGTTTTTAATAGCCTTCATGACATCTTCACCAATTATTGGTCAACACACTTTAAAAAAATGAGCATTAAACCCGTCAGGTCCAGGGGAGTTTGAAGACTTCATAGAGAAAATAGACCAAGTTATATGTTTAGCAGTTACCTCATTAATAATCTTCTTTTTCTGATCTTCAGATATGCAAGGAATAACATGAGAAAACAAATTCATGTCAATTACGGAAGATTCATTTTTGCCTAGTAAGGAGGAGAAATAGTCCAGGAACGCACGATGAATAGCATCAGGATCAGAGCACAACATTCCATCCGCGTCAAGAATAGAGGTAACATTTGCTGCCATTTGCTGAATCTTCAAAGAGTTGTGAAAAGTTGCATTATTTATATCTCCTTGAGTCTTCCATTTACACTTTAACTTTTGTCTGGCCATTCCCTCCTTAGAAGTGATAGCCTTTGCAAGATTAACCAATTATAATCTCTCATGAGAAGAAAGAGATTCCATATGAGAGGCATCCCGACACTGCAATATAGAATTTTGCACTTGAAACAGGTCCTACCCGATCGAATTTGACATACTCACACCATTTCCAAAATTATGATTTGCCCAAGATCTAAGAACCCCTTTAAGTTTCTTAAGTTTTACCTGCAAAACAAACATAGGGTTACCAAAAACTTGAGTATTCCAGCATTCAGTTACAAGAGGAAGAAAAGAAGGGTGTTCAGCCCATTTGTTAAAAAATGAAAATGAGGACTGTTTTTTAATGATGTTCTTGTCCCAATCAAGCAGCAGTGTGGAGTGATCGGACATGGATGAGGGGGGGGGGGATATTGCAGGATAAATTGGGCCAAGAAGATACAACATTGAAGTTTTGGTATGGTCTATCAAGTCGGCAATATGTTCAAATGGTGTTTCTAGCAAAGTTATTCCATGTAAAAACAACTCCAGTAGAAGGGATGGGAAGGAGGTTAGAGTCATAAATAGCATTATTTAGAGGCCTTGTCGGTCGAAAGGTAAGAGGAGCACCACCAGATTTGTCGGAGGATAGCTGCATACAGTTCCAATCCCCCAAACAGATCCAAGGTAAATTAGATTGCTACAAAGAAGGAAGAGTGTCAAGAAACGATTGTTTTGCAGCCGAACAATTGTCTTCATAGAGAAAAGTAAGGAAAAAGGTTGAGTTTGAGGGAATATGGGTGATTTCGGAGTAGATAAACCGACGATGAACAGTGATAGGATTTAGAGAAAAGGATCAGGGGTTCGACATAATAAGAAGCCTTCCAATTGGGGCCTAAGATAGGTTATGAATATATTTCCAAGTTGGAAGAATATATTGCAAGGCTTTCTTTGTAGTAATATGATTTAACTTAGTTTCTGCAATTGCCATAAGATGGATATTATTTACAGAGATGAGATTCAAAATTTTTAATTGTTTGGCAAGGGGATTTGCACCCCTAATGTTCCAATAAGTAATTTTATCTATCATTAAATGATAGAGCAATGGAGGATCTGGTTTTGACACCAGACGAATTATTTTTAGATGGAGGTTGGGAAAGCAAAACATGAACAGCTTGTTCACAAGAGAAATCAATAGCCGAATCCAGGTTAAGAGCACTGGAGCCCACTTTCTTAGGCCTACCTCTACCTCTTTTGAAAACACGGTTCCTAAGAAGAAGGAAAGTTGGAGGTTTTGGAATTTTTGGCTCTAATGAAGATTGAGATGCTATGGGGATTTGATGTGGAGAAACCGCACATGAAGACTTTAAATTAATTCACCAAATAAGTGGTTGGGTAATGATAGGAAATTGTAAGGAGAGCCTTTTTGGATCTGGTTGGCATTAGGAGTATTGAAGATGGGATTGGTTGCAGTGTGCAAGTTTACATGGGTATCATTCTGCATGTCTGAAGCAATTTGAGTGGCAGACAATGCACCAACCAAAGCATTAGTAACTGAGCCTCTTCAGGCAATTCTTTATTGAGGATTTCAAAAGGGTTATTAATGTCGAGAGAGCCACGTGGAATAGGGGAGGATTTACTGGTGTTCACTGACTTTGAGGATGATTCACTAGTAGATTTGTTACGTATGGGAGATTTGTTTCTTGCATTGAAGGCGAAGGTCGATTTTTGCTTAGTTTGAATATTCAAATTATTTGGTACATTTGCTCTAATATCATCAACACGAGGCATTGATATATCAACATTTGAGATAGATACATCCACATCAATAATATTAGCATCACTTAAAACCCGATCCTTGTCTAAACCATCCACACTTTTGTCATCATTCTCGTTAACTTTCCACCATGCTTTCATTTGATTTCTACCTCTTTTCCTACGAACTACAGTGAAGGCGTTTTGAACTTCATTTTTCTTTTCTACAAACACCTATTCAACAGCCCTACCATCCTGATTCAATTCATTCACACTTGCCTTCCTTACACACTCATGTTCCTTCACACCAAAATGTTTCTAACAATAATTAGATTAATGCCTAAAGATCTTGCAATGCGTGCAAATTAAAGGTTTCCATGCATATTCAAGTTGAATATCTGGACAAGTTTCATCTCCCACCACCAAGAAATCAGGTAATTCCTTATCTAGACTAAACTCCACAAGACACTTAGCATATTTAAATCTTTTCATCTTTTCTGTATTTTCATCATAACACAATACCTTCCCAACGTGACAAGCAATCCAATTTATTCCCATAACAACCACAACAAGATTGGGATTCGATAGAAGTGTATCCAAATGGGGACTGACCTGACAGCAGCTTTAACAGAGGATATTGTCGGTGTCCAATTAAAGATGATAAACATTGGATCACGTTTGAGAACCCAGAGCTTGTCTTCTATGTTTACGAACTTAAAAAAATAATTTTGCTTGTCATAGAACATTTCATAGTCACCTCTTAGCTTCCATACCCTATCAGTGTGTTGCTTTACAGCCATGTAGTTCACGTTTCCAGCAAGAAAAGAACCCACAAGACAATCCGTCCATGATTTCGAACCTTCTTCCATAACTACTTTGTGGGGAGGAACAGATTTCCCTGAGTAATTGACCTCAAAGTGGATGGGGACGTAAGACCCCGCATTCCTTGGTTTAGAATAAAAAAGCGAGGAGAATTTCACAGGCGAATTTGTGGAAATAAGAGGAGGCTAAGAAAAAGCAGGAGGGTCAGTAGGATTGGCAGGAGGAGGGGGTAAAGGAGGAGGAGGGTTTGGGCGAGGATTATTCAAAGGGTAGGGGATGGGAGGAGATTGCCTAGAAACAACAGTGGCAGAAGGTTCGGCAAAGTCAGGGGTATCGGCGGGATCAGAGAGAGTCAGGGGTAGGGGATTTTTGTGTGATAGTATGTAATTTTTTTGAGAATCTTAAATGATCAAATTCCTCAGCACCTTCAATCATTGTAGGATTAAAAAAATTCTTTCTCCTTCTTTCATTAACTCTTTATGCAAATAAGCTGTATTAGCATCACTATTATTAAGCCAATCCACTCCTAATCTTTTCTTTCACATGATTTCTTCCTACTCGACCTTTAAAAAATCTCGATCCATCTTTTTTACAACTTCAGTTTCCTTCTAATTCTTTCTCCTTAATATTAAGTGCTAGTAATTCCTCATGTAATCTAGCTTTTTTATCCTTCGAACCACAAATTTGTTTTTCGCTCATTGTTTAGGCTTATTTTGAAGCACTCTAAGTTTGTACACTCTTAGTTGAGTTACAGTCTCCCTTATGACCACTCCATTTATCTTTTTCAAAATCATTAAAATTATGTTCAATACACCACATTTTCTTCAACCTAAATATCCTTCTAACTCTAACATCATCACAAGTACCCAAAATGATAGGACAATGATCATAGATTATTTTAGCTAGTCCATAATGAAGAGTTAGAGGAAATACACCATCTCAGTTTGAAGTAGTAAGAAATCTATCCAATCTGGCCATTTGAGTTGCTAGTGTGGGTGTGGTTACTCTCCTTGTGAAGCTAGTTAGTGTTGAAGGCTTCTTTCTCTTCCAAAGCGCTGCAACTTCCTTTACACCAGATAGATAAGTTATAGATCCGATTGTTAAATAGACTCTTTTAGTGATTGCTATCAATTCTTTGGTCGTAATCAAATCATTATCTAGGCGAAGTGGGACCACTGAAATGCTGGTGAAAGAGCGATACCCTTAAGTTCCTACAATAGGTAATTTTGAAGCATTAGAAATCCTAATTATCTCATTATTATTGTTATCAATTGGAATATTGTGTTGAATCCCATTTTTTAAAATAATATCAAGATAGAGATGGCCGCCTCCATGAAGATCGCCAGAGGGGAGCTTCTTCCTGCATTGAAAATGGGAGGATTTGCCACTAGAGTATATGAATAATAATTCTAGCAATATAAGAGCATCTCAACATTACTATCATATGTATACAAAATCATAAATAAGTGGAAACAAATATGCAAAATGAAAAGTAAATATTTCTAATATGGATATGCATAAATTATTGATTGCTTTTTGCATGAGATAAAAAAGAAATAAATACAGGATGATTTTCTTCCATTTCTGTAGAGGAAGGGAATGACTGATTTACTTGTTATGTTTGTGCCATTTGTTTCCTCTGTAATTTGCCTCCATTATTTCTTACCATATCTTGCTAATTTGATTGATGACTCACGTATATTTCACAGCTTATATATCAGGGGTATACTTCATTGTAAATCCATCCTGACGTTCAGACAGAGATCCTCAAATAGAGTATCTCTTCTTGTCAATCCTAATTAAGGGGTTTGGTTATGTAAACTCTCATCTTGTATTCTCTTGTATCTCTCTTATGTGAAATAAAATCTCTCTCATTTGGACTGGACATACACTATCTTTTTGATGACAGTGGAACTAGTATAAATATTGTGTCTTGATTTTCTTCTTTGTAGTTATTTACTATTTATCTGGAGTAATATAATAATTACTATCATATTAGACTGATGTTAAATTGGCAAATCTAGATCATGTTTATTGTTTCTTCGCATCTGTGCAAACTTTTCGCATAATAGATTGGTATCAAAGAAATTTGTGTAATTTTTTGCACAGCATCATAATTATCTGCTTTGTTTGTGTTAGATGTATTGCTATTGAGATACCTTGTGAGATTTTCGATGATAATTTTCATCTAGAATAAATGGTTTTCCAAATTATGAAGCTATTTCTTTCTTTATTGTTCAACGTCTTTAGTTTTTTCATGTCAAATATGATATACCACATCAGGTAGCACAATAGAAGCTATTTTGAAATCTTTAGTTTTGAACTTGTAGCTTTCTTGAATGAAGTAGATTGCTTGCCTAATGTTCGATTCTATTCCGATTAAAATTCAAGTTGATTTTGGCACTACACCAAATTTGACATGAATAAGAGCAATCAAAAAATAAATGACAAATCCTTTTTGGGTTTGATTTGCAAAGTAGGCATTTTCTTTCTCATTTTTTGTTCTATTTTAAGTATCCGTCTTTTCTAGGCAACTTGTTTAGAATGACAAAATAGGTGTATTGAGACATTTTTGGGCAATTGGATTTTTTCTAGATTACTTTACGCTAGTAGGTTTCAGTTTGATCCCCTCTTAAGAAATCCCATGCTTTTTTAAAGGAGAATAATTTGTTTTTAATGATAATTTCCAAATCCAAACATCTCTTTGGATGTTTTGATCGATAGAAAGTTTCTCTATTGTACTTTTGAAAATATATGTAGCTTGTTAATTGCTGGTTTTCAAATTGTAATTCTTAATGATACTTTGAACTGTTTCATTTGAGCCATCCAGAAAGTACATGTTATTCCAACCAAGTAGGTTAACTAGGGTTTTTCCGTTTATCTCAGGATCGAACCACAAAATGGTTTAGGTAACTTCTTTGAATTCTCTATCAATTAAACTTATGTCAGTTTCTCTACAATTAAGAATATTTTTCCAAATGTATGGATGAAGGTTTTAACTTTTTGTGGTCCATAAGTTTTTATTTTATGGTATTTTGATTTCATCCATCTAGACCAAAGTGAGTTTCCACTTATGAAATTACAGAACAATTGTAATATGCAGATTTCTCCCAATTCTCTGGTGTTTCTTATGTCGATTCCCCCATCTTTTTTTAGCTTACCTATTTTATCCTATGCCACTTGGTTCTTCTTACCTTTCCAAATAAAATTTGCACATATTTTTCCAATTTTTTGAATAGTTTTGATTTAGATTCTTTGATACTTAAGGCAGTAGATGATGGTAACAACAATGTCTGTGTATGTTTATTCAATTAGAGATAGCAATTTACTAGACTATCTCCTCAATTCTCTTTGAATGATGTCATATAATCTAGCACAATCTCCTTTACGAAGTTGATTAGCACTAAGAGATAAACCCAAATATTTGACTAGTAAATTACCCTCTTCATATTTGAATATTTCAAGAATTTCATCACTTTTGGTGCAACCATTACTGAAGTACACTTTACTTTTACCATTATTTACTTTGTGCCTAACACATGCTTGTTGTTTTTCAAATACGTTGATTGTCGTTTTAGCGCTTTTAAAATATGCATTTACAAATAAAAGGAAATCATCAACATATAGTAAATGGATGGTTATGGGTTTGACTCTGTTTATGGATTTAATATTTCCTTTATTAATTCAGAATCAATTAATACAAAGAACAATTCCATAACTAAGGTGAATAAACAAGAAGATGAATGGTCCCCTTGTCTTATTCCCATATTATTATGAATAAAAACCTTAGGGGAACCATTAACAGGTACAGAGTAAGTGACATTATTAATACATTCCTTTATCAAATCACAAAACTTATGGTTAAATCCTAGCTGATGCATAATATGAATGATGTTTTTTTTATTAATTTTATCAAATGCTTTATGTAAATCAATCTTGGTATACATATGATTTTTTTAAAAATAAATAAAGTTTATGAACATTTCATGAGTAAAAAGAGTTTTTTCAAAGAAAAGTCTCTTAAGTATAAAAGTTCTTTGATTTTCAGAGACTAAAACTTTTAGATTTTTTTTCAATCTATTGTAGAGTATAGTAGAAATTATTTTGTAAATAAAATTGCAATAAGCAATGGGTTTGAAATCATCAAAACCATTTGAGATTTTGACTTTAGGAACTAAAGTTAAGAAAGTACAGTTAGTGTTTTTAAGGAACTTACTAGACTTTAGAAAAAATAAAAAATTGATTTGAAAATTTGGTTTTGCAAATCATCTCCATGAGACTTATAAAATTTAGCCACAAAACCATCATGTCCCTTGCTTTTATCAATATTACTTTAAGACTAATGTTTTTAATTTCCTCCATTTTACTTGGGCAAGAAGAATTTATTGACAATTCTCGTTAGCAAGGTATCTAAACTCAATAGGAGGGAAACATCAGAATAAGTGTCAGTATTATATAAAGAATTAAAACAAGATATGGCCTCTCTTTCAGCATAATGGGATCATATAACACATTGCCATTTAAATCCAAAAAGTTTCCTATATCATTTTTATGCCTTATGTTAGACATTTTACCATAAAAAAAATTGTTGCCTCATTAGCATGTGACACCTAGTTAGCCTTCGCCTTTTGCCACAAATTAACCGTTTGAGTATAAAGAGATTTGGCATGCAAGTTCTTTGCTTTTAAAAAAAGCTTTAGCAATAAGTGGGTATGAGTTATCAACATCCAACTCATTCTGTAATAGTTCACATTTATACCTAATTTTCTTTAAATCATAATTTTTCTATTTTTCTTCCATCTTTTGAGATTATTAACAACTTTGAGAGTTTTTCTAAATTTGTATTGAGCGGTACCAAAGAGTTTATTTGATGAGCTTGATTTGACAACGTCTTTATAATTGTCATTAAAAGTCCAACCATTTACAAATCTAAAAGAGAATTTATTCTAGGTTGAACTATTCTGAAAAAAAGCGACCATGATTGAAGTGTGGTCACTAGTAGCATTAGGAAGAGTGCTATATTGATAATTTGGAAATGTATATATAAATGACTGAATAAGTAGCACTCTATCTACCTTACATTGTATGTTTATAAATTAATCTAATTTCCGCATGAATTTGTTACCAAATAAAGTAGGTTCAAACAAACTAGATGTTTTTTAAAGGAGATAGGGTTACCGCCTCTTTTCATAAGCATGAATTACAATATTAAGTTCACATATTGCTAACCATGCATTATTAATCAGTTTGCTAAATTTAGGTGGGTTTCCCATAAAGAATTCATGATTTGTTCACTGTTAGATGCATGAAAAAGTTTATTTCAATTGGTAAACCTCATTTAATTTTGAAATTATAGTGAATAAATTGGAAATCCAACGATAATTAACTAACTAACTAACTCCAATATGTTTAGATCCCAAAGGATCATGATTATACCATTGTCTCCTCAATTATTATTGTTAATGAGAAATCCTAAGGGGAAAGACAGTTAACATGATAGTTATTTATCTTGGAATTATATAACTTATGTTCTAATATACCCAAAATGTCAACTTACAAATAATTAATTTAACTAGATAAATCCAATTTTCTTTCTAGGAAATTAAGTCCCCTGACATTCCGTGCAATTATCATCATTATATAAAAATAATACGATAAAGGATACAAATACTATATTTATGCACGATAGGTATTGTCCTCTTCTCTGATACCAATTTTACCGCCTTTTCTCTTATAGGTAGTGTTTCCTTTGATTTTTAATTGATCGTTTCATCTTGTATTTCTTGTGGTGTACTTGTTTCCGAATTCAGTGTCTACTACATCCTTTAATTTTTCTATTGAATGTAAGTCATTGAGGCTTTTTATTCTGCCTTTCTTTCTCTTGTTCTTTTTCGCAGTGATAGTTGATGAGGTGATCTTGTTGACTTCTTTACATATGCCCTCTTCAGTAAACTGCTTTTTTAGATGTGGGGAGAGATTACAGGAAAGCAAGTTTAGTCTGGTAGAGACAGGACCAGTAGAGATGCTCAAACTACCAAGAATGATTAGGTTTTTATTAATATTCATGTGTTCATTTTATGTAACTAAACTTGAGTTTTCAATTGGCTAGGAAAGCTCAATGACCTGTTTATCTGTTGCTCTTTTTTTTTTGATTTTGTTGGTGAATGCTTAACTGGGGTATTCAAGGGATCTTTCTGATCTCCGTTGTTGATTTCAATTGCCTATGGGTCTAGTAGATTCTTATCATTGTCTGTAATATCTTAATTAGAGTTGACATGAATTTGATTGTCCCTTGTATTATCTAATGTATCATCCTTGTTCTTGTAAGTGCCTTCACTTTGAGAATGAGTTGATACATACAGATATTAAAAGCAATGAAAATAGTTTCTTAAGCACAATTATTGTCCTCTTTGTTTACTTGCTCGAACATTGATGCAATCCTAGTTTTTTCTTACCAATTTTTTTCAATTTTGTAGTTGTCTAGATTGTGTTCGAAACATTTGTAAGTCTTGCATCAAGGAGGGATCCAATTATATTAGAATGGTTGAGTTATTATGTAACACCCCACCTCCACTAGGATCACTCCATGGAATGTACTAGCTTTGGAGGGGCGTTATTGTGAAGGTAAACTTGCACAGAGATACCACAAGACAGAATATATATAAAAATAAATATAAATAAAGCAGCGGTAGCAGATAAAACCCATCATCATCATCTCAGAAAACCAACATAGTCAAGTACATACTACCAAATGTCATAATCCAAAATACAACATAAGTCTAGATACATGATATCAAAATACATGGTAAAACATCAGTACTAATCCCCAGAAATAAAAGATAAGCCACAGCTAGCTCAGATCCATACGTGAGCTATCCAACAAGCAAGTCAAAGATCCACTAAGCAGATGTAGTCCCTCCCTGAGAACCTGTGGGGGGGGGGGGGAAACGGAAGAAAAGAAGCGAAAGAAAACGGGTCAGTCAAAAAGACTGGTAAGCCCTACTACGATCAATCTATAAACTAATAAAGTTAACAGTATGATGGAAACTAAGATGAACATACTGGCAATAGATAAAGGTGACATCACATAGATGAGATTAAACTTTGCACCTCCGTGTACTAGCAAACCCACAAAACAGATCTTGATCCCTTAGCCCAAACTTTGGCCCAATAACATGAAGTGACCTTAGTATAAGGCCCAGCCCAACGGTCTAGTCGATCGGCTCCCTATAAACCTAACACGTCGAGTGTTGGTGTCCACACGGCCCACATGGATGTAGTCAGACTGTGCTGGGTCCACCTTTGGGTGTATCAAGCCCTCGGGTGTCAACCCCAGACACCTAAGCAATAATGCACAGTCTAAGCCTACTGGTACCCGTGCCTCGAGTTTGTCCAACATCGGACTACGTGCACGTCCGTAGCCCGCCGGACCCGCACCGCTGTACCACTCAGCCGTCGCTTTGGTTGCTTACATCAGTCCAGTAATCGTGCCCCGCCCTAGCCTAGCCCCTAGGGTTGTGAATGATACCAAACTGGGATTACTGCTGGAACAGACCACGCTGCTAGGGTTTCTAAGAGGGTTAAGTGTGGTTTTAACCCTTCACTAATCCTGGATTAAATTAGTTAAGTGTAACCACTTAACCCCATCTAATCCTCGCATCCCCATTATTGGTTAAGTATTAGTGGGCCATGACTTAACCCTAATCATGAGGCATTAATTACTTAATGCACCCAACCTCTCACATTAGACATCCGTGGTTACCTGGGAAGATTTACACCACGTCTAGGTCTAACCTCGGGTCCTATGGTGCAACATGGCCAACTACCCACATTAGACCCTACGTTGTGGTTACCTGGGAAGATTTACACCACAACTAGGTCTAACCTCGAGTTGGCCATATCATGTTATCTAATGTCATGTCCACTTCAGAACATATTTACAAGTTAACATATACTTGGGTAGACCTAACTTAATAGGTAAATTCCCAAGGGGTAGACCTAACTTAATAGGTAAATTCCCAATCTTTTAGTTTCATGTATTTTTAAGTTTACCCAAACCCTCCCAACGTCATTATCTCGCTTACATATTCGTCATAACGTATAAGGGTATAAAAGGTAACTTGGCATAACATACATGGTGAACTTCACATGTCATAATAAATATGCACACATGTTAAACTTGCAAAATCATGTCATGGTGAATTCGCATAAACATGTATAGCTTCTTAAATATGCATAACATGGTGAGGTGAACATGCATAATCCATTAAACTTGCACAACATGGTGAGATGAGCTTGCATAAGCATGCATAATCCATTAAACTTGCATAACATGGTAAGATGAGCTTGCATAAGCATGCATAATCCATTAAACTTGCATAACATGGTAAGATGAGCTTGCATAAGCATGCATAATCCATTAAACTTGTGGAACATGACATAATGAGCTCGTATGAGCATGCATAACTTGTGAAACATGTAAAACATGGCATAGAAATCTCGCATATGCATGCATAACTTATGAATCATATAAAACATGACATAGTGAGTTCGCATAAGCATGCATAATCAACTAAACTCACATAAATCTCAACTTTCACCAAACATTAACTTTAGAGTTTGTAAAGTGAAGGTAAGAGGGCTTACAAATATAAACAAGCCACAAATCCACCAAATAAGATGAAGAAGCCCTTTTTAAAACTCAAAACAAAGCCTCAAATAAGAAAACCCTTTTGCAAGATCCCAAAAACACAAACTTAGCAAATCAAACTTGCTACCTAATGAAGTATGCAAGTTATTAAGCATTCATACAACATAGAAAAGGTTGTATGATCATCATATCTTCATAGGATTTAACTTTGAGGAGGGAGGTGGAGGCTAGGTTTTAGGTGGAGGCCATTTGGGGATTCAAATTGACATAGTTTAGTTACAAGATTGATTAATGAGGCTTTAGGGTAGGATTAGGGGTATATTTATAGAGAATTAGAGTGTTTTGAGCCCTAGGATTAACCCTAGATTAGGTTTGGCCCGTCAGATCTTAGAATTCTCCAGAACCAAGCCACTTGACCCAACCCAAATCAGAAATGGTGCACCAGGCTGAACTGCCTGGGCACCCCCTGTCGACAGGGCTGTCGACAGGGCAGTCGACACCCTGGGTGCCCTGTCGACTAGCCTGTCGACATGGGCCCCCTGGCGGGAATTTTCCCGCCTAACCCTGATTAGCCCTAATCCGTTTTGTTTAATTTGAAATTTAAATCTGTCTTTAGCATAGAAATTCCTGAAAACTCCAATGGGCCTTAACTGGGTCACACGGACTCCGATTTTCGAAAACTCGGACTCTATTTCGCGTATTTTTCCGAGACGAACGCAATGGCATAGCCCGTTTCCCTTGATTCCCATTATATAATTTAATTCTGCCTTAATTTATGTTATAACAGATTATTAAAAATACGGGTTGTTACATTCTCCCCTCCTTAAAGGATTTCGTCCCCGAAATCTTCAAGTTAGGAAGAACGTATCCTACCATCCAATCATCCATCTACTCAAAGCATCATCCACGAGCAACCATTGTCCTTAAAATATTCTAAATGCCGTATGAACATATGCAGAAGTGTGTGTATATGTACCTATCTAATGCAGAGATCAATGCAAAATATGTTAGTGAAATGTATCCATATGTATGCAAATCCCTAACATAATGTATAATATCTATATGCGTGCTCAATCATACATCCATATGCAACATCCATGTGATTGCATACAAATCTCATCCAAGAATAAGCATAAACACTCATGCACATGCAATATGAGGAGTGTGTGAGCCGATCTAGTGCCTAATGTGTATCATGCATCCACGAGTAACCACTTGCAAACACTTGCAACCACTTGCAACCATCAACCATAACATGCTTCAAACACATGTTTTATCCAAAGGGTTTCCACCTAAGGTTCTCATGACAAGCTTAGCACAATAACTAGATAAATATGGATTAGCAAAGAGAAAGACATACTATCAAAGGGAAGAGATTGAGAGTGTACCCTCAAACAGGAATGGATAAAGCCCACGCATCTTCTCCTCGGTTTCCCAAGTTGCGTCCTCTTCGGCTTCACCCCATTGAACTTTCACCAATCTGACCTCACGATTCCTTAGCTTCTTGGTCTCTGTCCCCAAGATACGAATCGAAGCTTTCCTTAAAGTTGCTTCTTTCTCTACCTCCACGTCTTCAAGTATGCTAGGCTCAACCACCTCAGCGGACTCATGCAGGCACTTTCGGAGATGCGAGACATGAAAGACATTATGCACTCCGGACAACTTCTCGGGCAATTGCACTCTATAAGCCATCTTCCCAATTCTCTCAATGATGGGGAAAGGTCCAAAAAATCTCGGTGCTAGCTTTCCAACAGCTCCAAATCGGACCACATTCCGCAAAGGAGAAACCTTCACGAAAACCTTGTCCCCAACCTCATACTCCAATTCGGACCTTCGCCTGTCAGCATAAGATTTTTGTCTGTCTTGGGCTGCCTTCATCCGTCTTCTAATCAACTCAACCTTCTCAGATGTATCCCTAATTATGTCGGGTCCAAGTATAAGCTTATCCGTGGATTCCCACCAACATGTAGGTGACTTGCACGGCCTCCCATATAAAGCCTCAAAGGGTGCCATCCCTATGCTCGCCTGATAACTGTTGTTGTATGCAAACTCGACAAGAGGAAGATGGTCTTCCCAAGCACCACCAAAATCCAGAATGCAGAGCCTTAACAAGTCCTCAAGTACCCTATTCACCCTTTCTGTCTGGCCGTCTGTCTGTGGGTGATAGGCCGTACTCAGATTCAACCTTGTGCCCATAGCTTCCTGCAAACTGTTCCAGAACTGACTAGTAAAGATGGGGTCTCGGTCACTGACTATGCTGGAAGGGACTCCATGTAATCGCACTATCTCACGAAGATATACTGATGCTAGTCCAGATGCTGTTCTTTTGCTCTTTACTGGGATAAAGTGAGCACTCTTCGTGAGCCTATCCATAATGACCCATATGCTCGTATTCCCCTTCCTGGACCTTGGAAGCCCATCAATGAAGTCCATAGAAATGCTCTCCCACTTCCATAGCGGGACCTCTAGCGGATGTAATAGCCCACCGGGCTTCTTCGACTCAGCTTTTACTCTTTGACAAATAACACATCTCGAGACAAATTCGGCTACATCCTTCTTCATTCCAGGCCAGAAGAAAACGCGCTTCATGTCCTTATACATCTTATCACCCCCTGGATGTATGGTCATCTTGGAGCGATGTGCTTCCTCGAGAACTTTCCTCACCAAGTCTTCTACCATCGGGACACAAAGCCTCCCATCTCTTCTCAGCCAACCCCTATCGTCTATAGAATGTCGAGCAAGGTGACTAGATGTCTCCCCTCGAACCAGCTTATCCAAGATCTCAATTATCTGAGGGTCTTCCTTTTGCGAAGCCCCAACTTGATCTAGGAGGGTAGGCCTGAGCTCTAAAGATGCCAAGGAACCGGTTACCGACTCCATTACCAGAGAGAAATCAAAGGTCGCTAAGAACTCTAAATTCTTCATCTCAACAAATAGAGGACTTAGTGTCAACCTTTTCCTACTCAACGCATCCGCTACAACATTCCCCTTGCCAGGGGTATAGGATATCTCAAAATCATAGGAAGCCAAAAATTCCATCCATCTCTGCTGTCTTAAGTTCAGATCTTTCTGCGAAAAGAGATACTTCAAAGACTTATGATCGGTATATAGCTCGAATCTCTCTCCCAGAAGATAATGACGCCATGTTTGAGCGCATATACAATCGCTGCCAGCTCTAGATCATGAGTGGGATAATTCCTCTCATGCACCTTAAGTTGCCTCCCACCAAAGCATATAACTCTGCCTTCTTGCATCAGAACGGCACCCAATCCCGTGCCACAAGCATCAGTGTACACGGTAAATATCTTACCACC
This sequence comes from Allium sativum, assembly GCA_030737875.1. NCBI lineage: Eukaryota > Viridiplantae > Streptophyta > Magnoliopsida > Asparagales > Amaryllidaceae > Allium > Allium sativum. Next base: position 13,156,756 of record CM060917.1, read on the forward strand.
ATCGGGTAAGGCTAGAACTGGTGCGGAGGTAAGGGCTCTTTTGAGTCTCTGAAAAGCAAGCTCACAATCCATATCCCAAGCAAAGACTAAGTTCTTCTTCGTCAACTTAGTAAGAGGAGCGGATATTTTTGCGAAGTCTTTAATGAACTTCCGATAGAAACCCGCAAGACCCAGAAAGCTTCTTACCTCGGTTGCATTCCTTGGAGTCTTCCAATCCTGAACTGCAACCACCTTAGCGGGATCCACCGCTAAGCCTTGCTTGGATACGATATGCCCAAGAAATCTGACTTCCCTTCTCCAAAAGTGGCACTTGGAGAACTTGGCTTTTAACTGGTGTGCTCGGAGTGTGTCCATCACCTCTACTAGGTGCCTCGCATGCTCTTCCTCATCCTTGGAGAAGACCAGAATATCATCAACAAAGACCACGACAAACTTATTCAAGAACTCCCGAAACACCCTACTCATCAAATCCACAAAATACGCGGGTGCATTTGTCAAACCGAACGGCATGACAAGCCATTCAAAGAATCCGTCTGGAGTTCTGAATGCAGTCTTGTCTATACTGTCTTCTGCCACTCTGAGCTGATGGTAACCCGTAGCAAGGTCAAGCTGAGAGAAAACAGAAGCACCAACCAGTTGATCAAAGAGATCGTCGATCCTTGGTAACGGGTGTCGGTTCTTCTTAGTCAGCTTATTTAATTCTCTATAATCCACACAGAGTCGAAGAGAGCCATCTGCCTTAGTTGCAAACACCACAGGCGCTCCCCATTCGGATATACTTCTTCTGATGAAGCCCTTCTCAAGCAATTCTTTCACTTGCTTGCTCAGCTCCCGTCTCTCACGCGGAGCCATATGCCGAACGGGCAAAGAAACAGGCTTAGCATTGTCTGCAAGATAGATGCGAAAGTCAATCTCTCGTTTAGGGGGCAACCCCTTAACTTCTTCAAACACATCTGGATAATCTCGGACCACCCTTACAGACTGAAGGGCCTCCTCTGATGAGTCGAGATATTCTAGATAGCATAACATGACGGGATTCTTCGGATTGCATGAAATCTCTAAGGTGTTGCCCAGGCGAGTCACAAGCCTTACAACCCTATGCTCACAATCCAGAATGGCTCCATATCTAGACAGCCAATCCATGCCCAAGATCAATCCGTATCCCCTGAAACCTAGAACATACGCGCTACACAAGAACTCAACGCTGAGTATAGAGATCCTTAGATCCTCACATATCATAGATAGATGAGCAGAACCCCCAATGGGATTCGAAACACAAACGGGATCATCTACTAAGCTAGTACTGAGGTGCAAGCTATCAACAAGATCAGATGAAATAAAGCTATGTGATGCACCAGAATCAAACAAGGTACGTACTGGAAGATCAGAGATATAAACAAGGTTCTCAACAGAAACACTACCTCTCTCGGGAACTGAAGCGGCATTGAGAGCATGAACTTGCCCTCCTGAAGATCCAGCCTGTCCTTTCTTCTTTGGGCAGTCTTTGCTGAAGTGCCCAGTCTCTCCACAAGAAAAGCATCCACCATTAAGCTTCCTTTTCTTCTTCCTGCAATCCTTAGCAAAATGCCCAGCTATGCCACAGTAATTGCACTTCCCCTTGCCTTTGTTGTTGCCCTTCTTGTTCTTATTCTGATTTCCTTGACTGCTTTGACCCTGGTTGCCTTTGCCTTGAGAATCAGCCTTCTTTGCTTGAGTATCGCCCGACTTGACTTCCTTCTTTCCCTCTCCCTGGAGCAGAGCCATATTGACCAAACTCTCGAAAGTGGCTCCATGCGGAATATGTGACATCGCCAAGCCCTGTAGCGGCTCATTCAATCCTCTGGCAAATCGAAGAGCCTTCTTCTCCGGGGTGTTTACTATATCCAAACCAAAGCGGGCCAGCTGATTAAACTTGTTCACATACTCCTTGACAGACATATCCCCTTGCTTTAATGCAATAAACTTCTCCATTTGTAAATTCGCCTCCGCTGAAGATAGAAACTTGGTCACAAATCTAGCCCTCAAATCGGCCCAAGTCTCAACGGGCCTCGTCCCATTGGTGACCTCCCACCAATAGGCCGCCTCATCCTTCAAAAGCCATACGGTCAATAAGATTTTCCTCTCGTCATCAATCCCAAAGATAGCAAACAAGTCCTCCGTGTCCTTCAACCAATTCCTAGCTTCAACGAAAGATTCTGTGCCTAGGAAATTCTTGCCCCCCATTGCCTTGAAGTCTTTACACACCTTTGTAAACTCAATCTGAGGATGCTGAGGGGGAGGAGGAGGAAGAGGAGCCTCAGCAACGGGAGGAGGAGGAACATTAGCAACGGGAGGGGGAATATTAACTGCTGGAGGAGGGGGAGCAGGAACCACCGGAGGAGGGATATTAGGGATAGGATTCTCAACTACAGGAGGAGGAGTGGGAGTAGGGTTGGCGGGACCAGCTGCCGCCCTAGCTTCTAGGAGTCTCCTATACCAGAGTGGTACGTTCACTCCATCTGGGATGTCAAGATTCTCAGCCATACTGAAACAAGAGATAAGATAAGATTAGGTCAAGGGAACGAAGGATAACGCTGATGGCTTTTGGGGATTAGCCTTAAAATAATCTAGACTTTATTTTGGAAAATACTTAGTAGGTTTTTGAAAATAGTTTTTCGAAAAGGTTTTTTTTTTTTCAAAAGTTTTGTTCAATCTTGTTAACCTCGTGCTCTGATACCAAATGTAACACCCCACCTCCACTAGGATCACTCCATGGAATGTACTAGCTTTGGAGGGGCGTTATTGTGAAGGTAAACTTGCACAGAGATACCACAAGACAGAATATATAAAAATAAATATAAATAAAGCAGCGGTAGCAGATAAAACCCATCATCATCATCTCAGAAAACCAACATAGTCAAGTACATACTACCAAATGTCATAACCCAAAATACAACATAAGTCTAGATACGTGATATCAAAATACATGGTAAAACATCAGTACTAATCCCCAGAAATAAAAGATAGGCCACAGCTAGCTCAGATCCATACGTGAGCTATCCAACAAGCAAGTCAAAGATCCACTAAGCAGATGTAGTCCCTCCCTGAGAACCTGTGGGGGGGGGGGGGGGGGGAAACGGAAGAAAAGAAGCGAAAGAAAACGGGTCAGTCAAAAAGACTGGTAAGCCCTACTACGATCAATCTATAAACTAATAAAGTTAACAGTATGATGGAAACTAAGATGAACATACTGGCAATAGATAAAGGTGACATCACATAGATGAGATTAAACTTTGCACCTCCGTGTACTAGCAAACCCACAAAACAGATCTTGATCCCTTAGCCCAAACTTTGGCCCAATAACATGAAGTGACCTTAGTATAAGGCCCAGCCCAACGGTCTAGTCGATCGGCTCCCTATAAACCTAACACGTCGAGTGTTGGTGTCCACACGGCCCACATGGATGTAGTCAGACTGTGCTGGGTCCACCTTTGGGTGTATCAAGCCCTCGGGTGTCAACCCCAGACACCTAAGCAATAATGCACAGTCTAAGCCTACTGGTACCCGTGCCTCGAGTTTGTCCAACATCGGACTACGTGCACGTCCGTAGCCCGCCGGACCCGCACCGCTGTACCACTCAGCCGTCGCTTTGGTCGCTTACATCAGTCCAGTAATCGTGCCCCGTCCTAGCCTAGCCCCTAGGGTTGTGAATGATACCAAACTGGGATTACTGCTGGAACAGACCACGCTGCTAGGGTTTCTAAGAGGGTTAAGTGTGGTTTTAACCCTTCACTAATTCTGGATTAAATTAGTTAAGTGTAACCACTTAACCCCATCTAATCCTCGCATCCCCATTATTGGTTAAGTATTAGTGGGCCATGACTTAACCCTAATCATGAGGCATTAATTACTTAATGCACCCAACCTCTCACATTAGACATCCGTGGTTACCTGGGAAGATTTACACCACGTCTAGGTCTAACCTCGGGTCCTATGGTGCAACATGGCCAACTACCCACATTAGACCCTACGTTGTGGTTACCTGGGAAGATTTACACCACAACTAGGTCTAACCTCGAGTTGGCCATATCATGTTATCTAATGTCATGTCCACTTCAGAACATATTTACAAGTTAACATATACTTGGGTAGACCTAACTTAATAGGTAAATTCCCAAGGGGTAGACCTAACTTAATAGGTAAATTCCCAATCTTTTAGTTTCATGTATTTTTAAGTTTACCCAAACCCTCCCAACGTCATTATCTCGCTTACATATTCGTCATAACGTATAAGGGTATAAAAGGTAACTTGGCATAACATACATGGTGAACTTCACATGTCATAATAAATATGCACACATGTTAAACTTGCAAAATCATGTCATGGTGAATTCGCATAAACATGTATAGCTTCTTAAATATGCATAACATGGTGAGGTGTACATGCATAATCCATTAAACTTGCACAACATGGTGAGATGAGCTTGCATAAGCATGCATAATCCATTAAACTTGCATAACATGGTAAGATGAGCTTGCATAAGCATGCATAATCCATTAAACTTGCATAACATGGTAAGATGAGCTTGCATAAGCATGCATAATCCATTAAACTTGCATAACATGGTAAGATGAGCTTGCATAAGCATGCATAATCCATTAAACTTGTGGAACATGACATAATGAGCTCGTATGAGCATGCATAACTTGTGAAACATGTAAAACATGGCATAGAAATCTCGCATATGCATGCATAACTTATGAATCATATAAAACATGACATAGTGAGTTCGCATAAGCATGCATAATCAACTAAACTCACATAAATCTCAACTTTCACCAAACATTAACTTTAGAGTTTGTAAAGTGAAGGTAAGAGGGCTTACAAATATAAACAAGCCACAAATCCACCAAATAAGATGAAGAAGCCCTTTTTAAAACTCAAAACAAAGCCTCAAATAAGAAAACCCTTTTGCAAGATCCCAAAAACACAAACTTAGCAAATCAAACTTGCTACCTAATGAAGTATGCAAGTTATTAAGCATTCATACAACATAGAAAAGGTTGTATGATCATCATATCTTCATAGGATTTAACTTTGAGGAGGGAGGTGGAGGCTAGGTTTTAGGTGGAGGCCATTTGGGGATTCAAATTGACATAGTTTAGTTACAAGATTGATTAATGAGGCTTTAGGGTAGGATTAGGGGTATATTTATAGAGAATTAGAGTGTTTTGAGCCCTAGGATTAACCCTAGATTAGGTTTGGCCCGTCAGATCTTAGAATTCTCCAGAACCAAGCCACTTGACCCAACCCAAATCAGAAATGGTGCACCAGGCTGAACTGCCTGGGCACCCCCTGTCGACAGGGCTGTCGACAGGGCAGTCGACACCCTGGGTGCCCTGTCGACTAGCCTGTCGACATGGGCCCCCTGGCGGGAATTTTCCCGCCTAACCCTGATTAGCCCTAATCCGTTTTGTTTAATTTGAAATTTAAATCTGTCTTTAGCATAGAAATTCCTGAAAACTCCAATGGGCCTTAACTGGGTCACACGGACTCCGATTTTCGAAAACTTGGACTCTATTTCGCGTATTTTTCCGAGACGAACGCAATGGCATAGCCCGTTTCCCTTGATTCCCATTATATAATTTAATTCTGCCTTAATTTATGTTATAACAGATTATTAAAAATACGGGTTGTTACATATTATCTCTCAATCATAAACATTAATACAAGCTTTATCAGACAGTTCTACGTTTGGTTTTATCTCTACTAGAATTCTAGCATATCTAAATCTGGTCCCATTTTTCGTTGGCTCCCCAAGCTTTAACGTTAGTATTCTTACAATGCTAGCGATATCATTGAAGGCTTCTCCATCCCAAGCCTATAATAACCTGTCAACCCTAGAAAACTTCTCACCTCCATCGCTTTCTTGGGAGCCTTCCAATCTTGAACCGCGATGACTTTTGCGGGGTCTACTGTTATTCCATACTTGGAGACTACATGCCATATGAACCTTACTTCCTTTCTAAAAAATGAAATTTTGAAAATTTTGCTTTGAGCTGATGCGATCTGAGAGTGCGTAGAACCTCTCATAAGTGTATGGCATGTTCTTTCTCGTTCCTTGAGAAGATTGAAATGTCATCCACGAAGACCACCACAAACTTGTTCAGAAATTTTCTAAACAACCTACTCATTAAGTCCACAAATTATGCGGGTGCACCAGTCAGCCCAAAAGGCATGACTAGCCAATGAAAGAAACCATCCGGAGTTCTGAAAGCATCAGTACTATCATCCGTTGCTCTCAGTTGATGAAATCCTGTGGCTAGATCAAATTGCGAGAAAAATGATGTGCCTACTAGCTGATCAAACAAGTCGTCAATCCTTGGAGGTGGGTGCCCATTCTTCTTGGTGAGTTTATTCAACTCACCATAGTCCACGTATAGACGAAGTGAGCCATCTGCCTTAGTCGCAAAGACGACTAGATATTGCCACTCAAATATGCTCCGGCTAATGAATCCTTTCTCGAATAGCTCCCTTACTTGCTTTCTGAGCTCTCTCCTTTCCCTAGGAGCCATGTGGCGTACTGGTCAAGAGACTGGCTTCGCATTCTCTGCTACGTAAATCTGAAAGTCTATCTCACGCCTCAAAGGTAATCCCCTAACCTCATCAAAAACGTATGGATAATCTTTGACTTTGGGTACTGATCGAAGACCATCTACAAAAGCATCAAGCGAATATAGGAAAATGAGCATAACCAACCCTCGTGAGTTACATGAAATCTTTAGAGTTCTCCCTTGGCACGTTAGAAGCATAACAACTCTACTCTCACAGTCTATAATGGTACCATACATGGCTAGACAATCCATTCCTAGAATCAATCCATAACCCATAAAGCCAAAAAAAATATGCGTTGCATTCAAACTCCATGCCTAAGATAGAAATTTTCAAACCCCGACATATCATAGAAAGATATATCGTACCTCTAATGGGGTTTGAGACTACAATGGGATCAGAAACAATACTAGTATCTAGGTGCAGACTATCTACCAAATAATTGGATATAAATGAATGAGAAGCACCAGAATCAATGAGAGTCCTAATAGGATAGTGAAAAAGAGAAATCAAATCTTCGATAGTGACTTTCCTACCTCGATCTGGTCCACTAGCCTCAAGAGCATGCACTTGTCCTCCAAACGATCCTGCCCCTTGTCCTTGCTTGTTGGGCATTGCTTAGTGAAGTGTCCAAGTTGATCACAAGTGAATCAAGCCTTCTTTGCCCTTTACAATCTTTCACAAAATGTCCTAAAGCTATACAACCATGGAACTTAACCTCTGTCTTGATCTGAGCCTTATCGGGCTTTCTCCCTTTCTTTTGCGCTCCCTTCTTGGGCCACCATTTCTTTTTCTCATCCTTGGGTTGTGCTCCCTCAGCCTTGACTTCCTTCTTCTCCTCTTTATCATCCTTGTGCATCCAAGCCATGTCAACAAGCCTATCTAAAGTCGCCCCCATCAGGATATGTGATAGTGCTAGTCCTTGGAGACGTTGATTCAACCCTCTCTCAAATCTAAGAGCCTTCTTATGGGGAGTGTTTACCAAGCCCAAACCGGATCTTGCTAGCTGATTAAACTTGTTAACATATTCCTTTACTTACATACTTCCTTGTTTCAAAACCAAAAATTTCTCCATCTGTATCCCTTTTTCTGCCTGAGACAAGAACTTCACCTTAAACGTCTGTTTGAAATCATCCCAAGTAGCTACTGGTTGTCCTTACTGTGTCACTTCCCACCAGCAGGAAGCTTCCTCCTTCATTTGCCAAGTGGCCAACTGTATCTTTCGTCTATCGTCGAGCTCGAAATGACAAACACATTCTCTGTTTCTCTAAGCCAATTGCGCGCCTCGACAAAACTCTCAGTACCACGAAACGGCTTGCCCCCATCACACAGAAATCCTTACAAACTTAGAAAAGTTGACTATATGAGGAAGTGGAGCTACTACGGCAGCTGTTTAGGGGTGAGGCATCTCCTTGTGCTCCGACAGGTGTCGTAGCTTCGAAATATCTACGAAACCATGTCGGTAGTGGAATGTCCTCAGGAAGATTAGGATCCCCAAACATACAGAAAAGATAAGAAACAAGGATTCAAAAAGAGGATGAAAGGAATATTGTAGCGAGGATATTTTTTTAAAATAGGTTTTATTTGAAAATATTTTGCTTTTGAAAACATTTTTCCAAAACTTTTTCTTTTGATCGCGTAACCATTTGCTCTGATACCAAGTATGACACCCCATATCCCCTAATGTAATCCATATGAGGATGCATTATATTCTGTGATGCATAATAAGTATGCAGTAACCATATTTTTATAAGACAGAATAATAATTATAATGGAAAAATTAAATTTTTTTATTAAATAAAAAGCATCGCTTCCAAATCCCAATTACAACATCATTTTTGTCAAAATTCTCAAATACCAAGTATAATAGATAAAACCAACTTTCTTATGAAGCAAACTATCAGAGTATAAAATCTCGAAAGCATATCCCTCTTCAGTAGCCATATCGAACTAGAGCAATAGTCGAAGCAATACATAAATTCCGAAATCCAAGAATCTAAGCTGAATATCACAATCAGTGCTGATCACTACCCTAAGAACCTTAGGGGGGAGGGGAAGAGGAAGAGAGAGAAGGAAAACAAAATAAGTCAGACATAAAGTCTGGAAAGTCCAGTGATTTTTAGCATAAGCACAGATAAACGATATCAAGACAGGTAAATAATACTTGATGAGTACAGTAAAAATAATAGGCAAGTGTGAAGTAAGCAGATAACAAGATAAGATAGGAACAGTTAAGCTTCTCATTTATATCCAAGAACAAGTTTTCTGCACCAATACTAGTATATCAAGATCAGGTTTTACCCTAATTACTACCCATCCAATCGGCTACTTATTACATAAATATCATGTGTCAGCTCCGAAAGAAGGGTGTATCAATTCCTAAAGAGGCAACTTACAGGGTACAGACGTATTTACAGGCGTTACAGTGTCTTAGTTTCCCCAATCGGACCCATGCACGCTCATGACTCCGTCGGAACACGCCCGTACACACCTTCCTCTTTGAACCTCTCACTATCCAGTTTAGTATAAGCGTGCCCTAGCCCCTACCTAGTGCAAGGCTCCTCCTAAAATACCAATAGGGATACCGACTGATACGGGTTCCACACAAATTGACACAAGCCAGTCCCACTAAGTTTGTGCCCCCAAGTGACTAGGATTTAAGAGTCCCCAAAACCTGATACAATGACAAAAATAGGGACCTCTTAGCTTATTAATTATCCATTTTAACTTAGCAGGTTTAAGTTTATTAATAAGAATGGTTGTAAATGACATTTCTCTATAAATGTTATTTTGTGTACAACCCCTTCTCCAAAACAAGCACATGCGCAGATGTATATGTATATTACAGCAATTCAGTTTAAATATTTTACATCCTATATTTACATTTTTAATTACATGTTCTTTACTTAATCTTAAATTAAGTCTAGTTTGTTCAACATGTCTGCATATTTTCCTTTGAACTATAATCCCCAAGTTTTACTGTCAAAAGTCCTCATGTTACAATATGCACTAATTTCTCCTTTTTATTGTCATTTCAATTATTCCAATTATGCGTAAATATAAACGGTAAACGACCTATGCTCTCGGTGGCCTAGGCTCAGCATAAATAAAAGGAAAAAGAAGGAGAACAATAGAATCAAACCCAAATGGTATAAAATAGGCATGTAAAAGACTATACATAAATTAAAGATAGAGAAGGGAATAAGAACAATAGATCTATACATGAACATAAATTAACTGTAGATTTGAATAAAAGAACATGTATTAACGGTAAAACAGTAAAAGAAGTTCCAAAACTATTCACTGTCATAATACTTTTTAGACGTTAGATCTAAAAATAACATGGACTCACAGAGATGTAGGCTGTATACATAAGTAGTCTTTGAAAAAGGGTTGTTGTTGATTGCAAATCTTAAATTATCTTTTTAATCTATATATTATAGCAGAATCTCCCTATTTTCCCAATTTATTTTAGAATATATTCATGGATGAAGAGAGGAATTATAACGACCCGAACTTCCCCGTCTCCGAAGAGAAGAGAAAGCACGGATTGCTTTGAGGACAAGACGAATCAGAACACGAAAAGAAGAACATTTCATTGTATATTACAACAATTCCATCAGAATACAAGAATATTACAGAGTATTAACAAATATTATACATTTGATAAACATCAGAGATTAACAAATTACAATGTAGCGGAAAATAATACAAAACACAACTGTAAGAAATACACGGATACAGAGCTTTCCGTATATAGCTCCAGCTATAAACTAGGATCCTATAAGAATAAATCTACAAAACCCAACTACCAGCTGCCCGTGCGGAAAATAAAGGCACCCAGAGTTTAGGTTAAAACAATAAACTCCAGGTCAGTCATGTGACTGGTGTGAGAACTAAAACAGTTATTAATCTTTATTTTAAAGTTAGGTAAATCAAGGAACCACGCCGTATAACACGGAACAAGTTTCCTCCCAAGAATACTAGTGCATAAAACAAACAGTGCAATGCTAAATAAAGAACAATGAAGCTATTATAAGACCCAAGTCCCATCACACAATGCAACACAAGCCAGAGGGTAGGATTTTACCTTATAATAGCCAAAGAATGCTCGATACGCTAAATTTCATCTTTTATTATTAATATAAGCGAAGAAAACAACTTCAAATATAAATGTATCAATCATAGATGACATGGGTACTATATATCATGTCGCCATACTAGGCTCTACAATCAAAACTGCATGATGTCGTATTTGGAAGTTGGATTTCCATCTATGAACCGAGGCAAAAGATAGTCCTCGCCGCTTCGAGACAATCTATGCCCATGTCTCAGGACAAAGTACTCAGTCAAGCGCTTGGATCCTCAGGGATGGCCCATTAAAGTGCAATGTCGATTAAAAAACCTTGGACAATACGTTTCCCCGCCCTATGGGGCGTAAATGAGCCAAATGACTCCATCGGTCCCGGATCGACCGATATAACTGAGGCGCCTCGGATTCCAATAATCACATAAGTCAAACTCGTCAGGGCTTGTAAACCACTGACGCCACTTCTAGCTAGAAGGAAACGCATGCCTTCCCTGACGTCCTCTCCCGTTTTTGGTTCACACAGGGGTGTGAGGCTCTTGAGTTAACGCTATACACAAAGCTATGCCACACAGGCCGTGCTTTGATCATAAACCACAAGACTTTGCTTTTCAACAGAAGCCTTGATCATTTGCCACTCAGGCATGCAACACAGGAAATCCACTCCATGCGGCTGATGTCTGTCGACATACAACCTCTAATCCCGTACGTCTCAGAGAAGGGTGAAGTAAGGGAATAAATTCCCCTTCACCAGACATATGTATATTTAATAGAAATCAATCGACATAGAGTAAAATCCAATGTCAGACACACAGTCCATTTACAAGTTCGTTCTAGGTCTGAACGAAACCGGAGGAACCTTATTCCTGACATATCCATCGATCTCCAAGTACATCTGGACGATCACCAACTGATTCCCTCCTCTTGGGTGTACAGCCCAATCACGATCATCAGTAATCATCCAAACGATGTGAAGACTTCCGATATTCAACCACCGTCTTCATCTTCGACATATCGTCGTATCAGTTATTCAGAATGGGATAAACCCGGTCTTTCTGAATAACTCGCGTATTTTATAAACAAGTGTTACACAAACACAACATACGTCTCATTCCAATTCAGAATATTCTTTTATTCAAATATTCTTTTCACAATTTCAAACCATATTAAGGTTTTTCCAAACTAGTCGGGATTAACGAACCTTACCGAAGTAATTATTTGTTTAATTTCCCAATCCCAACCTATTCATCCCATGGAGCAAAACTGATAATACTCCATATCTAACACCACGGTGTTATCAGTAAAATTAATTACCATTTCGCGTTCAAATCTAATTAAAGATTTAACTATCTCTTGGAGCAAAACTGGTGATACTCCATTCTCGATCATTTCAATCTAATTAAAGATTCATTAAAACTCCACTTGGTTTTAATCTTCCCAAAAATCAATATTAATGATTATTTAACTTGGGAAATCATATCCTGTCTTTAACTGGGTTAAAGAACCAATGTCATTTAAAACACGGTTCACGATAAACCCAAAATCAAATTCCTTTCCATCAGTCTCAAACCATAAATTAGCAAGTGAACAATTTCCTAAGTATTAACCCCGAAGGCCAAAACCAACATCAGATCAAAACCCAGGAAACCATTCAACTTAACTAATCTCCAGTTAGTTTCTAATTTTCTAACTCCATTGGGTCTAAGAACAGTATTACTAAAGATACCATTCACGACAACCCAAAATCTCATTCTATTGTTAATCGGGTTAAAGAACAGGTGTTATTTAGAACACCGTTCACGATAAACCCAAAAATCAATTTCAGTTCAATTCCAATTAAATATTAATTAGTTGGTAAACTTCATTAAATCTTAAATAAAAGATTTAATCTTTTCTCTACTGGGTTTAAAAATAGTGTTAGTGAAGACTCCGTTCACGACAAACCCAAAATCCCATTTGATATTAAATACAAAACTCTGAATAGAAAATATATCGGCTTATATTCAATATCAAACTCTGAAATCAACAAGTATCGTATTGGAAATAACGACATAAATATATCTTTCAAATTCCCATAACCATATCTGTATAATCACGAAATCCAACATCGAAATATTTCGAAGATGATTTCGATTCTAATCCATTCCAATCTATTCATTGGAAAATTCTAGTTATTTTTAAAACTATATCAAATCCAATTTATTTATTTTAAAAATATTGGATTATAATTCTAGTTCAGAACTAATTCATTTCGATAAAAAAAAATATTTTTATCTTTTCAAATATGGAATTTTCATCCCAATTCTTTCTAAATCACTTATTATGATTTTACCCAAATTATTAGTATTTTTAATAATTTTATCAAGGCCCGTACAGTCGATTTCCAATAACGGTCGTCGAACTGCACTTATAGCGACCTTTTCCAAATTTGATTTGGACATAATTCCAAATTCAACCATTAGATTTCAAATTTCTCATATTCGTTAGAAAGCTCTTTTCGATACGAATCCAATGGTCCCGGTTTCAGGAGAATCCGACGGTCATATCTCCCGTAACGTCAATTCGAAGTCAATGGTTGAAACTCGCGAACTACTGCAGCGCGACGCATTTTATTCAGGACGTTAAATATATATAATATATATATTATATATATTTCATCGATTTCAATTCAAAACGTATTTTATGAATCGTTTTAAATTTGTTTTCAAAACAATTTCAACTTCATATTCAATTTCAAATCAAAATTGAATATTCCATATCATTAATATATGAATGATAATATTTTCAAACATTAGATTTTGAAATCACTTCATTTTCAATATTCATTATAAAAATGAATAAAATCGATATAAATATTGTTCACGTCAAAATGGCTTTTATCTAATTAACACGGCTTTATATATTTAAATATATTCGTGTCCATCCCAATTCGGACATCAAAATCAGATTTTTGATTCTTTTCTGAATATTATTTTAAAATATTCGTTATTTCTGAACTGGAATCAGACACAGTCAATTACCATATAATGTTGATTATATGGATTTCATACAACACATGTATACAACAGCCATGATAAACAATCAACCATCATCCAAAGTGCATTCTACACTGTATAAGCATTAAATATAAATATTTAACGCTTTCAACAGTCTGTCAACCTATCGATCGATATAAAACTAAACAATTGGGATTAGTGTATGTCAAATATCATCCCAACACCCATGTGGGCTTTCAACCAACAAATACTGAATATTATTTGTGTAGGGACGATGTGTTAAATTTATCGTCCCAATTCATATCAGTCAAATGGGTGCACATATACAAATCGTCTGATTTGTAAATGAATATTTTGTTTTATTCATTTATCTAATAAAATGATATTTTTATTTTTCTAACATATTTTAGAAAATTTCGGCGGCATAACGGCGGGATACTAGAAACGGGATAAGGCCTAGCCTTATCCCCTGTCTGATAATGGCCTGCGCCATACATATACACATCTAATCAATTCATTTCCCAAACCAAATTCAACCAAACAATCCAGTCAACCAAACTTCACAGTCACACAAGTCGTCCATGGTCTGTGGACGACGGAGAACAGTTCATATATGCAGTTAAAAATAAATAACTGTATAAAAAAAAATTTAGTGAGAAGTTCTTACCTTTGGGTTCCACTCCTCCATTCTCTATTTCTGAATGGTTCAGGTTTGCCCAACTTCCAACGCAATCCTTTTCACGTTGTTCGTATTAAAAATCACATTTTTATTTCAATGCTATAAGAATCACATTTTTGTTTCAAAGCTAGATATATAATAAAAATCAAAATTTTATTTTGCTACATATATAAAAATCATATTTTTATATTCTCAATTATATAAAAATTCTATTTTTAATCCGCTACTCATATAAAAGTCGAATCTTTAATCTCACTACTTCATTATAAAAATAAAGTTCATATTTTTATTTCACTTCGTATACTATAAAGATTATATTTTTATTTCACTTCTCATATAATAAAAATTATATTTTTATTATGCTACATATATAAAAATTATATTTTTACTACTCTACATAATTAAAAATCGTATTTTTATCGCTACTTCATATATATAAAAATCAAATTTTTATCGCTACTTCATATATATAAAAATCGAATTTTTATCGCTACTTCATATATATATAAATCGTATTTTTACTTCACTTTCGTATATATGAAAATCATCTCCTTTGTTTAAAATAAAAATCACATCTTTGTTTAAAATAAAAATCAAATCTTTTTAAATTAAACATCATTTCTTTATCATATTAAAGATCATTTCTTTTTAAAGATAAACATCATAGGATTTTATAAACTAAAAATCAAAATTGAAAGGGGGGGGCACATTGTTCTTCTTGGTCGGTGCGTTGACTGGAGGAAGAGAGGGTGGGGGGAATGGCTGCGTCGGATAGGTGGACGGGGTGCTAGCTGAGGTGGCGTTGGAGCCTGGTGGTGGCGGGGTGGTCCACTGGCCTGCGGTTAGAGCTTCGGGTGCTAGGGCGTCTGATCTTCAATGGGGGACGGGGGAGGAGGTGATGGGGTGGACGAGGAGGGTCAGACGGAGCGCAGGTAATGGAGGCGGCGGGGCTTGGGGGAGCAATGACGTCAGGTCGATTTAGGGGGCGCGGTATTTATTTTCTTTTTTTTCTTTTTCATTTTCGTGTTCTGAAAGGAGAGGAGAGAGGGAGAGGTAAAAGGGGGTTTTATATATATATTTTTTATTATTTAATTAATTCTAAAAAGCAGCTTTTAAATTCGATCTCCAATCGAGACCCAACGACTGACGCCCCTAGCTAATTGCCCCCATTTCGAACACAATGGGATATGCATCGTGAGCCAGTTCCACCGTTTCGATCAGTTTTCATTTAAATTGAAATATAAATCATTCAATATTCTATTTGAACGGACATTTTAATTTACCGGGGCTACAAACTAACCCCAAAAATTCAAGAAATATTATTTCTAGTTTCGTATTGACGATACGGTCCTAACAAAACTAATTTTGTTAAATTTGAAGACTGTTTGAAAAATGCCCATTTTCTGGTCGATCGAAATTGACTGAAACGGTCAAAACACGTTTACCTATGCTACGCTCACATATTGATTCAGAAAATTATGAATTTTAGAATCTAGCAATAACTTGACATCCCGGATCCAACAAAAGTGGTTTCGTCGAAAACAAAGGCCGTTTGCAAAATTTCCATTTTTAAGGGCAATACATATATTAAAATATATTTAAATTCCACTACGACTTTTCTGAATTTTAAATTGGACATATCTTTCAACTTCTAAAGTAAAATCTCAGTTTCTTACATCCGTTAGAAAGATATAGTTAAACAGATTCAAATATTTCTTGGTTCGTCCAATTCCGACTTATAATGAATTCTGTATATTCAACTAAAATTTGAAATCGAATTTTCAAACTACCATGCCATTTCAGGCTCGTTATATAATTAAAATAAATTCATTCATTTTAACTTCGTCGAAAATAAATTTTCCGTCGTTATTATTTAAAATAAATCATTTTAAACATTCAAAATTCATTAAAACTGTCAAAATAAAATTTTTAAATTGGTTCTGATTTTCCAGGTTATTACCGGAATGAAGACCATTTGTGTATAGAAAAATGAGGGTTAGCCATCTATTTATAGATTAACCAAGATAACCCAAACCGTCAGATATTAGGTTTTCAAAATCTAGCCATACACCTCAGAAATGTATAATATATATAAAACAACCTAAATACAACGTCCAGAAATCGTACTGCAGGTGGGTGGGTCGACCCACCACCAACCGTGTTGACGCATGGGTCAACCCCATTTAGGCATGGGTCGACCCAGGGGTCGACCTAGATCTAGGCGGGTCACCCCTTTGCCGTTGATTGTTGTGCTAAATCTTCTTTTTGAATTTTAAATTTTTGTTTAATCTTTGAAAGCTTATAACTTCTTCATATGTTAACCGATTTACGCAAACTCGGGGTCTATCTGAACCAAAATTCTGAGACCAAACGCAATGGTAAAGTCGGTTTTAGTTAATTTTGAATATTTTTTAATTAATATTCAACTTCTTATCTCTCTTATGTAATTATGGTGTATTTAATTATTGGGTGCTACAGAGAGGCCCCATTCTGATTAGGGTTATCAACAAATATTGGATTATTATTAATTTTCATGGTAGTCATGGATGCAAGAAGGAAGCTTTCTAAGTTCTCTTAGAAAAAGTAGTTTGGAGGTTAAATAACATTGATTTTGTTCTTCACACATACAAAATAATAGAAGATTTAAAAGTTTTTTTTAAGAAAAAAGCATATTATAATAAAAAATAAAAGCTTTGAGAGAGATCTACAGCCATGGTTGCCTTGAATATAAATAATAACCCGGTTTTTGATAATAATTCTGATCAGCAAGGGGGTTCTTCATCTTCTCGTCCATCTTTCTTCCCCCCTCCGCCTATTCTAAACTCACATCCTTCACAACCATCTCCTATTTTCCTCACTGATGAGGATGTTTTCACTATTATAAATATTTGTAAGAAAGCAATGAGATCAAATCGGAAATTATCTGGATCCACTCACATCCCAGGAGGGATTGGTAAATCTCAGATTCATCCCCTAAACCGCATCAGAAATCTATTGCGTTGAATTGAGGAATACTTCCCCGATTCAAGAACAATGCCAGACCGAATGCAGATAGTTCTTCCACAATAAGATTCAATTCTTATATCATCAATCCGGGCACTAAGTCCTCTTCTTGGGCTGATATAGTTAAAAATAAGCCTGGATCTAGATATGAGGTTTATTTTTCCAATTGTTGTTAATAACCGGAAGATGATCATAGTGAAGGAGGAGATAAGAAGGACATAAGATAAATGTTTTTTTTTAGTAATTGCCTATGTTTTTGGCAAGAGACCCGCATATCGTAATTTCAAGAATTATGTTATTAAGACCTGGAATCCCATAGGTACGTTTGAAATCTTTACTCGATACAATGGATTTTTCTTAATTAGATTTTTGTAATTTGGAAGATAGCGAAAAATAATTGAAAGGAGGTCCTTTTTTATCAATGGCAATCTTATTATCAAAAAATGGAATAAAAAGCTGGCTCTTGATAGGGATTTTTAAGTACTATGCTAGTTTGGATCAGACTTCCAGAATTAAATCTCGGATTATGGGATAAAAAGGCTTTCAACGCCATAGCTAGTGTAGTTGGTATTCCTATTAAGTTGGATGATCCAACAGCAAAGGAAACCGACTAGGTTATGCACAGATTCTAGTAGAAATTGATGCGAGTGATGATTTACCTAATGAGGATTACATTACAATGCACGATAGTGAAATTATCATGCAGCAGATCATCTATGAGTGGATCCTAGTAAGTAAATGCTTTGTCCACTCTCTTGAAAAATGCATTCATTCTAAAGAATGGAGAAATAAACCGAAAGCAAATACAGGTCAAGATTCTATTAACAACATCCATAAATTAGGAACCAGCTCAAAGACAACTCAAGTATGCCCAAATCAGATAAGCTGCAATTCATCAGTTTCTAATAAAGCCATGTCTGTAGATTTCACTTCAGATAAGATAGGTGTTCCTTTAGATACTACAACTCTGAATACCCTCAGTGATATTAATAAAAAACTTGCAAGTTGTCTAAAAAACTTGTAGATTAATCATTCTCAAGAATCACCTGAGGGAATCCAAGATATTGAATCCCCTTCAGATTTTTCTCAGTAGTTAGCTGCCGACTTCAATATTAAAAACACAGCAGATAGAGATAAAATAGCACAGATCATTGAGCCCTCCTCTCCTAAGTAGGACCCAAGAATTATTAAAATTATGGATAATATGAATATTGATTCTTTGGGTACCGCCAATTGCTCAGATCTACTCTCTTCCATTCCCATATACACGAATGTATTACTGTTGGCCGGAGGTCTTACCACTTTAGAGCGTTCTAATATCATTGAGGACAATATCTAGGATGCTGCTAATCTTGTCTTGGGTATTTCCCGATCTATAATTAAAAATAAATAAATAACTAAATAAAGAAGAGAAGGACAAAAGTATTTCTAACATTGTGTCGGCAAAGGATACAGAAGATGCAAATGACCATGATTTCAGAAATAAATACATAGCGAAAAATTGTAAATAGGAAAACCATCTGAAAGCCAATGATAAAAAAAAATTCAAAAAAAGTGGCATGTAGATAGAGATGAAAGCGGATAACAGCAAAAACAGTGATTCACTGTAGTCGATTGTATCCTTTTCATATACCCTTTTTTTATTTATAGATATTATAGCATGGAATAGTAGTGGTCTTAACTCCCTAGAAAGGCAGCTAGATTTACTTAACTTTCTATCAAAGTATAAGCCTAGTATTATTGGTCTATTGGAACATAAACTCAATGATCTGAAAATCTCTAAATTGCATAACAAATGTTTTTCTAACTGGAAAATAGTTAACAATAATTAAATGGGAGGGAATGGAAGAGTTTTAGTTCTTTGTAACCCTAACATTTGGACTCTTATTAATTATTTCATGGATATGCAATATATATACTATAGTTTTAAAAATTGAGGTGGCTTTGATTTAAAAGTCACCTTTATTTATGCCTATAATCTGAAGGATGATAGATTAAAACTATGGAATAGTGTTGAGCTGTTTAGTCAAGTTATTAGTTGTCCTTGAATTATGTTTAGGTGATTTTAACACTATTTTTCATGGATTTGAGAAAAACGGTGGTAACCTGATCCCTTTTAACAAGCTTGAAAGAGTTGCTAATTTCATTATTAAATATGGCTTAACTCAGCCTCCTATTTATGGAAATAAATTCACCAGGAACTCAGGGAGTTAAAAACATTCATCGCAAGTTAGATAAGGTTTTATATAACCCGGAATTTATCAACTTTTTCTATAAAGTTAATTGTAGTACCCTTCATCAAAATACAAGTGATCACACTCCTATTCAAGTTTCTTTTTTTCATAGCAAATCTAGGGTGAAAAACTCTCCTTTCAAATTTTTTAATGGATGGGTATTTGAGGAGGGTTACAAAGATGTTGTTTCTAACAGTTTAAGAATAATCTTTATGGCACTACAATGTATAAATTTAACAAAACACTACAGGATGTTAAAGATAATCTAAAAAAATGGAACTATTCTAGAAATAGAAATGATATTAAGATTATTAGAGTGGAATGTGAAAGGCTCCAAAATGAGTTAGATGATAATTTCTCAAACAATGATAAGGCATCATCCTTTTTTAATGCTCAAGCTAAATTGGTTAATTCTCTGCATGCTCATTCAATTAATCTTAGACAGAAAGCCAAGGTAGATTGGTTAACTTCCGAAGATGAAGCTAGTAAATTTTTCTATACTAGAATGTCTAATAGAAGAAATAAAAATGATATTGGGAAAATATTTGATGCTAAAAGTAAAATAATCAATGAAGCCTCCCTCATTGAGAAGGTGGCTATTAATTATTTATCCCTTTATATAATACATCAGGCTACTCTAATAATTTCCTAGTATTGGATTCAAATATAAATGAATAGTAATAGTGAGGAAATTCTGCTGGCTCCCATTAAAACAAATGATATTAAAAATATCATTTTAATGCAAAAAATTATAAAAGTCTTGATCCTGATTGGTTTAGTGCAAAATTTTATAAAATTCATTAGTCTGAAATTTGTGTCATGTTTTTGATTCTATTGTTGAATTTTTTAACTCTGGGAATTTATTGAAAAACACAAATCAAACTTTCTTAACTCTGATCGCCAAAGTGGAAACCCCTCAGGGTTTAGAAGATTATAGGCCTTTTACTTGCTGTAATTTTTTGTATAAGATTATTTCTTCACTGTTATGTTGCAGAATCAAATATTTTCTTAAATTTTTTATTTTTGAAAATCAGAGTGCATTCATCTCTAGCGGGTTGATTTCAGAAAATTCCTTGTTAGCTCATGAGCTAAGTTGGAATTTTAATGTTAAAAATAAAAATCTTATGTGTATTAAAATTGATCTTCATAAAGCTTTTGATAAAATCGACAGGGCTTTTATTATTTATATTATGAAACAAATGGGTTTTAATGATATATTCTATGCATTAATTAGAGAATGCATCAATAATGTAACCTACTCAGTAATGGTTAATGGATCCTCCAAGGGAGTTATTCATAGCAATAGAGGAATCAGATAAGAGGACCCATTGTCCCCATATCTATTCTCTGTTGTTATGGAATATTTTCTATGCAAATGGAAATTGAATTATTGGAATATTAAGCCTATCAGCAGGAATAACCTCATATTAAACATCTTTTATATGCTGATGAAATGTTATTATTGTAAAAGTAGATAGAAAGTGTGCTGAAATTATCAGAAAAATTCTAGACAATATGGAAAAGCATGCTGGTTTAAAAGTCAATGAAACTAAAAGAAAAATCTACTTCGACAAGGATTCAATTTATCAAAGAGAAATTCTTAATCTCCTCAAATTCAAAGAGGGTAAATTGCCTGTCAAATATCTTGGTTTTCCTCTAAGTATTAATCAAATTAATGAAAGGGACTGTTCAAGACTCTTTGATATTTTTCATAACAAGCTTGAGGGGTGGTCAAGTAAGCTTCTCTCATTGGCTGGTAGAATGGAACTTACATACACAGTTACACTGTCCAGGAGATTATTAATAATAATTATTGGGGCTTTCAAAATAGTCAAACTGCTTCTATATACAAATCAGCTATTCTCAAAATTCCAATTGAATACAATAGTTATAAAGATAAGTGGGTCTGGAAGTTGTGTTTTAAAGAGATTTTCCTTTAAAAAAGTATAGTAATATATATTAGGGGAAGAGGTTGAAGTAAGCTGGCACACGGTGATTTGGTGCAAATCAAACTGTCCTAAATGGCTCATTGTGCATTTTTTTTCCTTCTTAATAAGCTTCCTACTAGAGAAAGGTATAACAATTGAAGTAAAGATGCATATACTACTTATCTCCTATGTAAAAATGATATTGAAAGCACAAGTTATTTGTTTTTTAATTGCATATACTCACAACACATTTGGCATAACGCCAAATGCATCATGGAATTCAATCAATTTAGTCCTACTCTTAACATAAGGGACAATACTGATTACATCCAAAATAATTTCAAGCCTAAATCTAATTTTTTTTAAAAGGGCTTGTATCATTATAACTGCTATTATCTATTATATTTGGAGAGAGAGATCAAAGATTGCATTCTAATAAGGAAATTAGCTGCCACCAACTTTGGAAAATCATTCAGTCCGACTGTCAAATATTAATTAGGAAAGCTTTCAGATGAAAAATTGAAGATATTACTTATCAGTCAACTTTTAGCAAGGATGTAGATTATGAAAATCAAGGTGAGGATTTTTTAATCAATGGGAAGCATAGTTTGGATAAACCTTGTAACAACCTAGATTTTTAACAGTTTAACTGAACATTTTAATTTTTTTAATTGTTAATTTGGAAATATAATTGGGTTTTCATTATTTATTAATTAAACAAAGTTGAAATGTATAATTTATATCTAATTAAAAACGAGCTCATAACGTCACATTAGTTCATAATATGACGTTTTGAACAATAATTGAATATACAAAATCCAACATAAGGCAGAATTCTTTGAAATAAGAATCGTTCGAATCTATTGAGTTATAATTTCCTAATAAAAGAGAAAAATCAAGATTTCATATTATAGATTTTGAGTTATGTCCAAATAAAAATTTCAAATAGTCGTTATGGAATCGTTTACAAAACATAACGATTTATTTAATAAAATAAAAATGTTTTTAATGAATTAAATATCGTTGTAACCTGGAATTGAATCAAAATGGTTTTGAATTTTCATATATGCTATTGGAATATAA
Organism: Allium sativum; assembly: GCA_030737875.1. NCBI lineage: Eukaryota > Viridiplantae > Streptophyta > Magnoliopsida > Asparagales > Amaryllidaceae > Allium > Allium sativum. Next base: position 13,179,358 of record CM060917.1, read on the forward strand.
TGGAAGCTAATAAAGTTTTAAAATATTTAGTTTAATGTCGATCTTATGGAAAATGAGAATTTTATATAAATTTAATCAAATTAAAATTAGCCAATTTTGAAACAGCCACGAGTTTCGATGAAATCAACTTCATTGGATCCGTAACATTAAATTATTATATGAAAATATATTTTGTGGCGATCCGATATCGTATGTGACTCGGTAGCCATAAACGATTACCTATTTTGCGTAGCATTTAAATAAATAATTTTAATTTGAAATGAAGGAATTTATATATAACTAGAGCTAATGATCAAATTAAAACGCGAGACCTGTTCCATTGGATTCGTATTGACGTTCAGAGTCAGGATATTTATGGTTCGTTTTTTTGGAAATCAGATAATTTGGTGTCCAAAATAGCATCGTTTTACGTGTAAAATATCATTCCGGGAGGAAAGCCTTGGAATGCAACAAAACATGTGTTGTTGGATCCGTATTAATAAGTTATTGTAGGATTTTTATTTTCGTATCGATCGGACATATCATTTAATTGTACGAATAATAATCGCTTTGATTTCCATGTAATCGTTTTATCGATTTAATACGGAACTTAAGAATAACCAATTTTTAAAAGGACTCGGAGTTCAACGAAACTAATTTTGTTAAATCTGTAATGATTAACTATTGCCGGATTTCAAGTTTAAAGCCAATTGGATTTATTTTGTGATCGTATGCAATTTAAACGCGTATCGATTCACGTCATGCAAATATAAAGGAAGTTTTACAAACGACCTCGGAATTCGACAAAACCAGTTCCATAGTGTCCAGAATATTTAATTATGCTAGGGTTTCAATTTTCATTCCAATCAGAGGTTCTATGAGGTGGTTTTGGTGTGAAACTTAAGGCGTATGTTTCGTAAATAATTAAACAACAATAAATTTACATTATAAGTACCCAACTCAGTCCAACACTAACATCTGCACATCGCATGGTCAAACTTTCAAACCGCCGCCTCTTATTTTATGAACGACCTAAAACACATGATGATCTTCCGCTCAATTCTCTTAATCCACTCACAAACCGGCAAAGTCTTTAACTACAAAACTATGTTGCTCGATGAGTTCCTTCAATTCAACGGGTATGATCGGATGTGGGGGTTCGAGCAGGCCGGATGCGTACTGTCGGCATTCGTGGGTTTTTTACTAGAGACTGGCAGCGCCGGGGAGTTCGACGTTTGGGTCTTAGGTGGAGGAGGGACAGATGTAGGCAGCGGCGATCTCAGATGATTTTCCAGTGGGCTTGAGAGGGCGCGACTCTGGTGTTTGCCTTGAGGTTCTCGTGCATTGTTCAATGACGAAGGAAAACACGATTTTGAACATAGTGTGGTGAAGGAACTAATTGGCTCGCTTAGTACTAATCAAAAAGTAATTAAACTAAGCATGTATTAAGGAATAATGATTATTTAATTAAATTGTATATTATATTGTGTATAACTTATGCGTATGGAAACAGAATTGAACAAAACAACCTATGCTGGAACCGTATTGACGAACCCTACATTGTGCAGATGGTTTGGACAAAACTATAATCACCCGGAAATTTTAGTTAAATTAAACATCTGTTTAGTTTAACTGAAAACCAAACCGCTTTAACGATAAATGGAATCAATGTGAGTTTACCCACTCAGTCTATCCCACTTATATTATATATATGTGTGGTTTAATATTGTGTGCTACGGTTGTTTATTGTTAGATGATTATTGAATATACATATATATATATATATATATTGACTGAACTGATTAAATTAAACGTTCATTTAATTTAATTGAAATCAAACGTTGTTCTTAACGATTGTAATCAATTTTGATAATTTACCTTGGTGGTCACGTTTATAATTATATAAACGTGCAAAAATTAGTAGTTGGATGCTTGGATTGCTGTTATTGGTTGATTGTTGAAATGATTAGTTGAACCGTTTATTTTTTGTTTATCGAGATGGTCAATGATAACTATATTTTCATGTTGAATGGATGATTTTATTTGAGATAACTTATTTGGCAGCAAATGGTTTAAAAAACATGTTTTTATAACGTTAATTCACCGTCAGGCAAATCGATGTATTTAAAGTTATAAAAATCTATTTTTATAACTGAAGCAAAGTTTTAAATTATATTTTATTAAAATTGAAGTTTTATAAATAAGTCGATATTTATAAGTGATTTGTATAAAGGTAGTTATAAATATAATGTATAGCAATTTAAAATTTTATTAAGAGTTTTATAAGCATAGAAGTCAAAATTTAACCTACAGGTTATTGTTTGAAATATTATTTTCAAGGAAACAATTAAGCGATATTATTGGATTATTTATGTTAATTTAATGCAAAGAAATAACTGAAATTAATTAACAAGCTAATTGATTAATTTAAGCTGACTAGGTCAACTGTTTTTAATTGCAAGTGGCTATTGGATTAATTAAGCTTCAATTAATCTAATAAAACCAGTTTATCAAATAATTGTTTTATTTTAATAAGATTACTTAAATATATTTCTCTTTTTATTTAACGATGTTTAAAAAAATTATTTTTAAATTGAAATCATTATTGTAGATAGTTGTTGTTTAAATAAAACGATTAACTAATCTATTTTTAGTTAATAATGAAGTAAATTACTTTTTACTTCAGTAAATGATTAATTTTCTTAATGAAGTTCATTTAAGGAAGTAACTGAGTTTGGATTGGGATTTAGTAAAATTTAAAAAGGGATTTATGAAAGAAAATAATAATAAAAACCTGAGTTTTGTAAACGAAGTTATGAAAGAGATTGTGGAAATGGGATGGTTCAACATGAATATTTTACTTACTTTTGAATTAAGTAAAAAAAGTTGAGATTAAAATGTTTAAGCTGAAGGGTGACATTTAGTAAAAATTTACTTAATAAATGAATCAAGTAACGGGCGTTATATTTGAAAAGAGATTTTCAAAATAAGAATGGTTTATGAAACCATGATTTAAATGGATTGATCAATGAGACTTTTAAATAGAATCCAAGTGTTTTGAAAAGTTTATAAAGGAGTTCTAAAGCTAAACTAATGGTGTAAAAAGGGTTGTTTGATTAATCACTGAATTAAGAACAATGATTAGAATTGGAAGAAAATGTCAGAAAAGAAAAAGGAAAGAAATCCTGAATGGATTTGGGTAAAGAAATTAATAAATGGATCTTAGAATTTAGTATTATAATATGATGTTAAATCTTTGGGTAAACATGTTATCAAATATAATCCAAGTTTTAAATGGAATTTATTAAATAGGCAATCAAACCCGAAATTGAATTTAATTGAATGTCGAAGGTGTATTGAAAAAGGGGTTTATAATTATCCAAGTTTTATAAATAAGACCGTGAAAGACGTTTTAAAACTAATAAAATAGTTTAAATGAACATTTACTTAATAGGGTAAATCAAATAAAATGATCATAGTTGATAGATGACGTACAAATATAAAAGCAAAGGCGTTAATAAGTTTTCTGAAAAAGAATTGGATAAAGGGGTTCAAGGCATTAAAATCCAATGTAAGCTATATGATAAAATATTAATGATTTTTGGATAAATGATTGGGTAAATGGATTTGGTAATAAATCCGAATTATAAAATAAATCATGTAAAGAAGTTAAAAGTTTTTAAGTAAGAATTTTTCTTACTCGACGAATTAAGTGAAAATGGATGTGATTGGAAAGAGATTTTTCCAAAGTAAGTATGGTTTATAAAACCATATTTTTTAATAAATAGAAGATGATATTTTAATTGTTTTTGAGTTACAAGCTCTTATCTATCTTAAGATAAGAATGTTGTCGATCAAAGTCTTAGAGATAATTAAAGTATCCCAACTTGAACGACTTCACTAGTATCGAGAAATGGTATTAATTTATAACGATAAAGGATGTTGAACTAGTTTATTACTTCCATAAGAGAAATATTGTCAGTTATTGCAAGATTTTGAAATGAAATAGAATTATTGAATTTTAAAGTAAACAATGTATAATTTAACATTGTTTGGCCAAAGTTTTAACTATAATTATATTTTTACCATTTGATTAAATGTATAGCACCATCTTCTAGGTAATGGAAATAATACGGTTTGAAATACAGAATAAGCAAGGGCGGTGGTTGTTCCGAAGTAATGGAAAAGGGTAATATTGGAAACTAAAGTAAGTATTTGAAATTTAATTAATTATTTCCCTAAGTGTTGGTATTAAATTGTAGATCTTCAAAGTTGAAGTTTAATAAAGCCACTTAGTTTATAATAAATGTGTCGATTAGCATCGTTTTGTTGTATAAGAAATGGTAATTGAATTGCTACCATTAGGCTAAGAATATATGGTGGTTTTCCAAAGTAAAGGGATATAAAGGGATTTTGTGAGCATAAAATAATATTTCCAAAGTTAAGGAAATAAAATGGGTTATTGGAAATATGTCGATATTTTCAAGTAAAGGAAATAAAAGAGGAGTTTGGTAAATGTCACGACCCGAAAATTTGGAACCAATTTAGAACTTCCAAATTTCATAAGAATCAAAACAAAATTGAAAATGGATAATGATATAATTGGAACAGGGTTATAACAACGACTTTTAATATAAAAATAGCACGTTTACAAATGACGTATAAGAAATATTTATTTCCTGATCTTGAAACTGGTTCCAATGAATCCAGAATAATGAAATTAGGTGACCAGCCAAGTTTCTCCAAAAACAGAATCCGTTTAATATTGACTAAAGATTGAAAGGTTAAAGTTTGAACTAAAAACGGACGATTTTGGGAATATCTTGAGAACAGGATATCGCTAGATCGTGAGACCACCTCTATTGGATCCGAAATAGTGAATTTTAGTACTTAGGGAAGTTTCGCATAAAACGACATCCATATTTGGAAAAGGAAAAAATAAAAGGCCAAAATTTGACCTATATTTTGACGGTAATTGGAATTTGATAGTGCTAATTACGGCAAAACTGGAACATAAGACCTATCCAGGAAAATTCTAAACGTAGGATATTAGCTATGTATAAAGTTTGAGAAAATTCCTTATCGAATATAAAAAGTTAATAACAAAACAAAAATAAATTATTTGAAAATGAAAACGAACTCAGATTTTATATTTGAACACATAGGATTGAAGTATGTTAGAAACCGGACCTTATGGTTGAAGGATTTCTGAAAACTGTTATCGTTTGATACTTTGACACGAGGGCGGAAGGTGCTTGAGAAAACACAAGTTACTACTCCTAAGGATAAAGATGAATAAGGGGCTTAGGATCTTCCATGCATATCCATAAGACACATGTCATTAATCCATGCATTACCCCCTTTATTATATATATACCTTATTCCTTCCTTATCACTCCATTCTTCTTCTTGGAAAATTATTCCTCCCCTCTCCATGAATTGCTCACTTTTCCCCCTTATTACAAAAAGGATTTTCAAGGGAAATGAAGAAGAAAGGAAGGAAAAACTAAGGGAAGGACCTATATATCTTAGGCTAAGATCCGCAAGCTTCTGGGGTAAGAAATAATTTGATTTAAAGTGTTTGAAACTAGTTTTAATAATATGCATACAAGGTGTTTGTATAAATTCCTAAATAGAAAACCTAAGTAAATTTTTGGTGAATATTCATGCATTAAGGTTGTAGTTAGTAGCTTATCACTTCCATGAAGTTTATATGTGAATCTGTTGAGATTAGAAGTTAGATCCTAAAGGTAGAAAGCAAATTCTATTAGAAAATTTATGTATGGAAATAGAAAATGGTAATAGAAAAAGTGAATATTCCTAAGTCAAAGAATAAATGATTTTAGGATAATTAACACCTATGTAAAGTATTGATGTCATTGGAGTTGAGTTAGGAATGAAAATCCTAAAGGCAATAAGCTAATTACCTATTTAAGTGATTAGAAGAATTAAGTATAATATTGTGGAAGCTATAAGGACCTTTGAAAATTGTAATCATGAATTTAAATTAGCTAAGTCAATGGAGAAGGTATTCTCATGTATGATTATAGTTAGATTTGGAAATCAATATATTTAAAAGTATATTCATGTTAATTACAAAAGGTAATAATATTACAAGGGCTAATGTCAATTATAACCCTAAATGGCTAGGTTGTTAAATATTCGAGAGAGAGAGCGCAAAGCTGTGATGGTCCTACAGTGAAGGAATTGAAGGAACCTACTGGGATGGTGAGTGGTTTATCCTTTCACATTTGCTTGTGGTATTTGTTTGTATGAGATGATTTCATGCATGCTGTCGTGTAGCTTGAAATGTTTGATATTGTTTGGAAACCCTACACAGGTCATGGGATGAAATTACACTAGTCCCATGTGTTTATTACATGAATTTCTATTTATTAGTAAACCCTTACACAAAGTATTGGGATGATAACTCACTCTAGCTCCAAGTGTTCAGTAAATTGTGTATGTGGTTGCTTTGTAGATATTATAGTGTTCGATATTTGGATTGGGTTGACCAATGGTTATGAACATCATTTGGTTTTATATGTGATTTGGATGTCCTTTTAAGGCAATAGTATGGTTGTATCGATGCTTCCGTATAGCGGAGGTTACGGCAAAAATTTCTAGAAATATAGAAACCAAATTGACACTGACATATATGGTTAAATAACTAACGAGTTTTGTTGCAACTCGTTAGACACATGACATCTTGTGTATGTTTATTGGATGTTTGTATACACCCAAATTCTCGGGTTATACAGGAGTTGAATGAGTCTCATTCCAGAAATTGGATTTTAAATGATTATTTTAATAATAAAATTATCGGAGAAAATAAAAGTTTGAATTTAAGTTCCCATACTTTTCAGAAATGAATTTGAGTTTATAACAATGAACTTTTGCAAAAGAACGAACTGGTTTTGAAGAAGTTAAGAACAAGTTATGGCTTATTAAACATTGAAATGAATAGTAAATTAATTTTACGATGAATAATAAACTGAAGTTGCGTTTGCCTAAGAAACGGACTCGATTTTGCGAAATTATGGTTTTAATGTTCTTACTTATTTTTATAATGGGCGTCGGCTTACTTTAAGACTTTAATAATCATTTTTGAAGAATAATATTATTCTAATGATTTAATTTAAATATTTAAATGCAGAATAATTGATTTAAAGTTCAAAAAGGTGAAAATGAAATTCCAAAAGTTATTTAATATGGTTTGAATAATTATTGAACTTATTTTTAAATATTTCGACTAAGTTTTAATAATAAGTCACTTTTGGGTTCGAATAGGACTCATCGCGTAGCGATGGTTCGCGAATTTTGACCCGAAATTTGAAATTGAAATTCTGGGAGATCTAACCATTAGATTTTATTCAAACGCATAACGTTTTGTCCAAAATTTGAATAGCTTTCCAACAAAAGAAAAAGAAACAATTTTCAACGGTCGGATTTTCCTACAAGTCTAAATCAGTTTGACCGGAAAATCCAATTTCGGCTGTTCATGTGCCAAATTCGGATTTTTTTTGTAAAAAAAGTGTTTATAAATTGTGTAAAAATATGAGAAAATCATGATAAATCATATTAAATGATTTAGAAGTGTTTTGAACCAAATATATTAATACTTGGTAAGATAAAAATGAATGGGTTAAAGTGAGCTATTTAGCAACTAAAGTGAACCCTTCAGGAAATCCGGTTTTGACTTTGAATAAGACCTTTATTTAAACATTTAATTAGATCTTCATATAAACATAAAGGAGTTTATTTGCTAGTAAATGAGATTATTAATAAGGGTAAATTAGAAACCAAGTTTCCAATCCATTTAATTAAATTGAAATTGAATAGAAACCAGATTGGTGATTGACTGAGATAAGTCTCAATGGATGATGACTTAGACTATTCGAGGGATCTAAAAGGCTGTGCCGTTATCCCGCTTATAGTGTTTGTTGGATACGGAGGTTTATATCAATTATAAGACAATATGATTTTTATAGAGATTCCAATATAAAGGAAATATGATTTTGGGTTTGTTGTGAATGATGTCTTCAATAACATTGTTCTTTGGCCCATAAAAAGGTAAGATAATTTTCCAAGTTAAGCAAATGAAATCTTTTTTTAAAGATTTTTGGGAAAGGAATGAACATGTTTTTACATGAGGCAAATGGAGAATAATCGATAAGGATTATTGGAATGATTTAACTTGGAATTTGAAGTTAAGTAATCAGAATATTTGATTTGAAATCTTTCAAAAAGATTTGAAGGAATAGGATTTGAAAGGTAATTAAAATTACCAAAATATAAGATGATTAAAAATGGATTATTACTAGTTTTGATCCATGAGATAGAACTGAAGAGTTTTGATGTCTTAAAAAATAATATAGTTTTAAAGAATGGATTTATAAAAGAATGGATTAATGAGGTTCATGAGATCCTATAAACCGATTGGTTTTAAAAGACGTGCTAATTATTTGTAAAGGTCTGGTTTTTTCTCATTTCGAATAATTATACGACGTAAAAGGATTAAGTTATCATTGATAATGGTTGAAGACTAGTATTCATTACATCGGATGGGTAGCTTGTTGATGCCATGGGGTCGCTCCTCAAGAGGTTAAAGTAAGGACATTATCTGATCATACTTGAAGCGTATCGGATTGCAAGGACTTGCACTCCAAGGCGGGGACGTGGAATCAAGTGCCTTCGATTTTGTTCCTATTCCCGGAACGGATTATGGATGGATTGCATGTCAGACATGGAATGACCATGGAGTATGCTAAGTGCTGAGCAATGATCAGGGCTTTTGTTGAAAAGAAGGGCTCTGTGGTGATGTTCAAAGAATGGCTTAAATGTGTAGCTCTATGTATGACAGGACCTCGTGTAAGCCTCACACCTCGTTATGATGGTATGTTGATGGTCAGATCAGCATGAATTTATGTTTTGCATGGATTCGGTTGACCCAGTAGGTGAGGTAGCCTGCCTACTAATAGGTTGTAGGGATTAAATTCCACAAACCTAAGAATATGGGTGCGGTGTTGTGTACAAACATGGTATCCGCTAAATGCCCGAGTAACCATCATGATGGAATCCAAACTCCAATACATACCCTTTTATGATTTTCAGTTGTATACCTATATAGCCAACATATTTGTATGGGACACTATGCGTGCTAAGATTTATAAGTTATTTTTCAAAAGGATTTTTCCATACCGTAGACATTATTATAATATGAAACGTTTTTTTAAAACTATATCAAGCATATTTTGCGATTATAAGGAAAACCCCCATCCTCCGGCTTTCTCTTGCATTGTGTGATGGGACCTGAGGCTTATAATCGTTCGTTTTTCTAAAAAGTTATGTTTTCAAACTTGGTTTTTGGTTGCTATGGATGAATGGTTGCTGTGTTTAGTTATGGTCGCTATGGTTAGGTTTGATTACATTATTTTATAACTGATATAACCCAAGCCTAACCCGAGTGTTTATCGCTTGGGTCAACTCGGAGCGAGTATTTCCAGGATGAAAGCTTGAAGACTTGGAGTTCCATAGAGAATCAAAGCTTCATATGAAGGCCGGACGTACTCTATTATAGGTATATTATGTTAAGTCGACAAAAGGTATGCAAAATCAGACTGTTAATTTAAAGTATTTTTGTTTCAAAAAAAATTTCCACTGCAATGATATTTTCATATTATATTTTATTCGTTCCGCTGTTAGTTTTGTATTCCACTATGTTTTGCTCTGATGAACCATAACGAAACGTATTTTTGCTTGTGTTGAATTGGCGTGGGTTCAGTTTTTTATCTGTTTGAAGTGAGTAAAAATGCGGATCGTTACAGTTAGTATCAAAGCTTAAGGTTAAGCGATAACCTTGGCTCTATGAAATATAGACTTGTCAAAGATAGGATCAACAATATTCTAGGAGAAGTGACTCATTAGAGATAGGGTTAGTGATACCCTAGAATGAGTTGGGTGTGTGTGTGTATATATATATATTTAAATATGAGAGACTTATTTGTAATTTGATATAAAAATGGTTTTGTGTTGGATTTATTTGTTAAGTGAGTTATGAACATTGGTCGGTGCAGTAAGGTACCGCTGTATCGGTAGGTGTTTCAAAACACTCAAACAAAGCAGTCTAACACGGTTTTTATGAAATAATTTTGTCTAAAAGTATGTTTTTATAAAAATTATATATGTTTTAATGAATGTTATGTTTTGGAAAATTTAATCCACTAATTGACTGCTAGAGATAATAATTATATATCTAATTAAGAAATTTGAATTCTCGACGATTTTGGACAGATATTTGTTAAGGAATTATAAAACTCTTTTGATAAAATATTAAATGTTGTAGGATATGGATTACTGCAATCCATCTGGAGTTGAATCTAGAAAGAAGACTTGAAAACAAACGAGAAAAATTTATGAGCAGATAGAAGAAGAAAATAGGTTGGACCTATGCAAGTACATTCGTAGCCACTCTAGGAAAGACAAGAATAAGGAAAATTTCTAGGTGTTTGATGTTATAAATGCCATAAAGAGGGACATTATGCAGTCCTATGCCCAATGAAAAACAAGAATAAGAAGGAGAGTAAGGAAAAGGTACAAAAAGACATAACTAGTTTCCGATGTAAGTAGAAGGGGCATTATGTCCACAATTGTCCAGAAAGGAAAAAGAAACCCAGAGGGGAGATAAGATGCTTCTGGTGTAGGGAAGTAGGACATATTGTCAAGTATTATAATAAAGAAAAATCAAGTTTACCACTTAATGACGAATTAGAATAAGAATCCTGGAGTAGACCAGAAGGAAATGGTCGTTTAATTAGTAATATTATCCTTAGGTTAAAACTAATATTTTGAGAATGTATGTAAATATTCAAGGAAGTTTGTTAGGATGTATGTATTTGAATGGTTGTACGGATATATATATATATATATATAATATTATGGTGTCTTTTTGATAAAATTTGTTATAACATGATTGAGTAGACTATCTCTGGTTCTGTCTTCGATTTTGAGGAAAAAATCTTTTAAGTGGGGGAGAATGTAACGACCCGGAAATTTGGAACCAGTTTAGAACTTCCAAGTTTCATAAGAATCAAAATAAAATTGAAAATGGATAATGATATAATTGGAATATTATTACAATAATGAGTTTTAATATAAAAATAACACGTTTATAAAGGAAGTATAAGAAATATTTATTTCTAGATCCTAAAACTGGTTCCATTGAATCCACATAATGAAATTAGTTAACCAGCCAAGTTTGGCCAAAAATAGAATCCGTATAATATTGATTAAAGATTAGAAGGTTAAAACTTGAACTAAAAACAGACGATTTTGAGAATATCTTGAGAACGGGATATCGCTAGATCGTGAGACCACCTCCGTTGGATCCGAAATAGTGAATTTTAGTAATCAGGGAAGTTTCGCGTAAAACGGCATCCATTTGTGGAAAAGAAGAAAAAATAAAAGTCCGAAATTTTAACTTAATTTTGACGGTAATTGGAATTTGATAGTGTAACGACAAAACAAGAACCTGAGACCTATCCAGGAAAAATTCTAAATTAGGAAATTAGCTATGTATAAAGTCTGAGAAAATTCCTTATCGAATATAAAAAGTTATTAACAATACAAAACAAAAATAAATTATTTGAAAATGAAAACGAAATCAGATTTTATATTTGAACACATGGGATTGAAGTACATTAGAAACCGGACCTTATGGTTGAAGAATTTCTGAAAACCGTTATAGTTTGATACTCCGACACGAGGCCGGAAGGTGCTTGAGAAAACAAAAGTTACTATTCCTAAGGATAAGGATGAATAAGGGCCTTAGGATCTTCCATGCTTATCCATAAGGCACATGTCATCAATCCTTGCATTACCCCCTTTATTATATATATACTTTATTCCTTCCTTATCACTCCATTCTTCTTCTTGGAAAATTATTCCTCCCCTCTCCATGAATTGCTCACTTTTCCCCCTTATTAAAAAAAGGATTTTCAAGGGAAAAGAAGAAGAAAGGAAGGAAAAACTAAGGGAAGGACCTATATATCTTAGGCTAAGATCCGCAAGCTTCTGGGGTAAGAAATAGTTAGATTTAAAGTGTTTGAAACTAGTTTTAATAATATGCATACAAGGTGTTTGTATAAATTCCTAAATAGAAAACCTAAGTAAATTTTTGGTGAATATTCATGCATTAAGGTTGTAGTTAGTAGCTTATCACTTCCATGAAGTTTATATGTGAATCTGTTGAGATTAGAAGTTAGATCCAAAAGGTAGAAAGCAAATTCTATTAAAAAAATTATGTATGGAAGTAGAAAATGGTAATAGCAAAAGTGAATATTCCTAAGTCAAAGAATAAATGATTTTAGGATAATTAACACCTATGTAAAGTATTGATGTCATTGGAGTTGAGTTAGGAATGAAAATCCTAAAGGCAATAAGCTAATTACCTATTTAAGTGATTAGCAGAATTAAGTTTAATATTGTGGAAGCTATAAGGACCTTTGAAAATTGTAATCATGAATTTAAGTTAGCTAAGTCCATGGAGAAGGTATTCTCATGTATGATTATAGTTAGATTTGGAAATCAATATATTTAAAAGTATATTCATGTTAATTACAAAAGGTAATAATATTACAAGGGCTAATGTCAATTATAACCCTAAATGGCTAGGTTGTTAAATATTCGAGAGAGAGCGCAAAACTGTGATGGTCCTACAGTGAAGGAATTGAAGGTACCTACTGGGATGGTGAGTGGTTTATCCTCTCACATTTCCTTGTGGTATTTGTTTGTATGAGATGATTTCATGCATGTTGTCGTGTAGCTTGAAATGTTTGATATTGTTTGGAAACCCTACGCAGGTCGTGGGATGAAATTACACTAGTCCCATGTGTTTATCACACGGATTTCTCTTTATTAGTAAACACTTACACCGAGTATTGGGATGATAACTCACACTAGTCCTAAGTGTTCAGTAAAATGCATATGTGGCTGCTTTGCAGATATTATAGTATCTGATATTTGGATAGGTTTGACCAATGGTTATGAAAACCATTTTGTTTGATATGTGATTTGGATGGCCTTTTAAGGCAATAGTATGATTGCATCGATGCTCTCGTATAAGGGAGGTTATGGCAAAAATTTCTAGAAATATAGAAACCAAATTGACACTGACATGTATGGTTAAATAACTAACGAGTTTGATTGCAACTCGTTAGACACATGACATCTTGTTATTGTTTACTGGATGTTTGTATATACCCAAATTCTCGGGTTATACAGGAGTTGAGTGAGTCTCATTTCAAAAATTGGATTTTAAATGATTATTTTAATAATAAAATTATCGAGGAAAATAAAAGTTTGAATCTAAGTTCCAATACTTTTCGGAAATGAAATTGAGTTCATATCAATGAACTTTTACAAAAGAATGAACTGGTATTGAAGAAGTTAAGAACTAGTTATGGCTTATCGAATATTGAAATGAATAGTAAATCAATTTTACGATGAATAGTAAATTGAAATTGCGTTTGCCTAACAAACAGACTCGGTTTTGCGAAATTATACTTTCAATGTTCTTACTTATTTTTATAATGGGCATCGGCCCACTATGAGACTTTAATAATCATTTTTGAAGAATAATATTATTTTATGATTTAATTTAAATATTTAAATGTGGAATAATTGATTTAAAGGTCAAAAATGTGGGAATTGAATTCCAAAAGTTATTTAATACGGTTCCAATAAGTACTGAACTTATTTTGAAATATTTCAACTCAGTTTTAATAATAAGTCACTTTTGGGTTCGAATAGGACTCATTGGTTAGCGACAGTTCGCGAATTTCGACCCAAAATTTGAAATTGAAATTCTTAGAGATATAACCATCGGATTTTCTTGAAACGCATGACGTTTTGAATAATTTGAATATCTTTCCAACAAAAGAAGAAGAAACATTTTTTAGTGGTCGGATTTTCCTACAAGTCTAAATTAGTTTGACCGGAAAATCCTGTTTTGGCAGTTCAAGTGCCAAATTCGGATTTTTCGTAAAAAGTGTTTACAAATTATGTAAAAATATGGAAAAATCATAACAAATCATATTAAATGATTTAAAAGTGTTTTGAACCAAATATATTAATACTTGGTAAGATAAAAATGAATCGTGTTAAAGTGACTTATTTAGCAACTAAAGTGAACCCTTAAGGAAATCCGGTTTTGACTTTGAATAAGACCTATATTTAAACATTTAATAAGATCTTCATTTAAACATAAAGGAGTTTATTTATTAGTAAATGATATTATTAGTAAGGTTAAATTAGAACCCAAGCTTCCAATCCATTTAATTAAATTGAAATTGAATAGAAACCAGATTGGTCGTTGATTGAGATAAGTCTCCATGGATGATGACTTAGACTATTCGAGGGATCTAAAAGGCTGTGTCGTTATCCCGCTTATAGTGTTTGTTGGATATGGAGGTTTATATCGATTATAAACCAATATGATTTCTGTAGAGATTCCAATATAAAAGGAAATATGATTTTGGGTTTGTTGTGAATGATGTCTTCAATAACATTGTTCTTTGGCCCATGAAAAGGTAAGATAATTTTCCAAGTGAAGAAAATGAAATCTTTATTTATAAAGATCTTTGGGAAAGGAATTGACATGTGTTTACATGAGGCAAATGACAAATAATTGTAAAGGATTGTTGGAAAGATTTAACTCAGAATATTTGATTTGAAATCTTTCAGAAAGATTTGAAGGAATAGGATTTGAAAGATAATTAAAATTACCAAAATATAAGATGATTAAAAATGGAATATTACCTGTTTTGCTCCATGAGATAGAACTGAAGATTTTTGACGTCTTAAAACTTAGTATAGTTTTAATGAATGGATTAATAAAAGAATGGAATGAGGTTCATGAGATCCTGTAAACCGATTGGTTTTAAATGATTCGCTAATTATTTTGAAAGGCCAGGTTTTTACTCATTCTGAATCTATTATAGAAAATAGAATACCACAAACGCTGATTTTCGCCTTATTTAGCACTAATCAACGTTTGTGAACATGTTAGCACTAGTCAGTTATTTATAAAAATATGGAGTAATTGACAGTCAGTCATGAATGTATACAGAAGAGTTGCATTCAAGGTTCACCCGAGTCAAATCCTATACATTCATGATTGACTGTCAATTACTCCTCATATGCATGATTTCTGCCTTATTTAGCATTAATCAGTTTTCAAATTGAAGTTTCATTTTTTGTCGATGAAACTTGGGCTCTACTATGCTCCGGTTAGTCGATTCTTATGTCATTGTTTACTCCTCACTTACTTGCTTTCTGCATGGGGCATTTAGTTCTTCTCTATCATGTGATATACATTGACCCACCATCTCATACACCTAGTGATGATAAAGAGAAGTTGGGACCCATATTGCAGGTGCGCAAGTGGCTTTGGGTACTTAGATTAATTATAACTTTATAATTTCTTTTCTTCTGTTTACTATTTGTATATGTTGTGCATCTTTGAGAATACCAATATGGATAAATAAGGATAATAAGGAAAAAAATAAAAAATTATTGTGACTGCGTGACCTAATGGCGACTGCGACTTTTTCCTCTTCTTCCATCTTCTCTACCACCTCATTTCCACCTCTTCCATCTCGATCTTCACCTCTTATTCCTCTAGATCCACCTCCTTTTAGTGCTAATCCAACTTCTTAGCAAGTTCCTTCTGGCACAGGAATCAATTTGGAAAATCCCTCGAGCGCCTCTTTTCCATCTTTTGTGAAACGTGACTATGCGTCTATGTCCAAATCTCAACCTCGGAATGCTGGTTCTTATCAGCCTCATCAGTTTGAGATTCATTGGGGCGGATCGAAGAATCATATTCTGGATCTGGTCAAATCTAAAGGATTGAAATATTGGAGTGGCATTTTGGTAGGTTTTTTCTTGATGGTTCTCTCTCTTTCACTGTTGTTTCAAATTACTTAAAAAATAAACGGAAACTTCTTGATTCAGTGGACATTAAATCTGATGGCTATAAATTTTACTTTAAGTTTTCTAATGATTCCGATCGAGAAAAAGTTTTACATGCGGATCCCTTATTCATTCGTGGGAGAATGTTTATTATAACATCTTGGGATCCATCCATTGGTTGCTCGCAAAGTCAAATCAGGAAAGTACTTATTTGGATTCAACTGTACAGGATTCCAACGATTCTTTGGACTTTGATTGGTACTAATTGGCTTGTGAATTATATTGGAAGACTTATTTGTTTTGATATTAGTACGCAGAGGTTAAATAGGTTTAATTACGCAAAAGCTTTAATGGAAATATCTCCAGATTTTGAACTGCCTGATAGCATTGTCGCTGATGATTTAGTAGATAAGTGTCCATCAGTTCGAGTTGCTTATGACTAGAGACCTAGGATTTGCTCTTTATGTAAGATTTTTGGTCATGATACTAGTTACTGTGAAAGTGTTTCTAATCAGGATCATAAGATAGAAATCAATCAGAGTCATGAAGAGGAAGTTAAAGGATCAGAGTTTGTAAATCTAAATAGGAATCAAAGGAATATACACACTACCACAATGAATAATACATGGAATTATGTTCAGCCTAGATACAAGAAAGAAAGGAGAATGAAAGGTACTAACAATAATACACAATCTAGGAAAGCTGCTGATAGTAGCAAAGACAATGCTAATCGTTTTAGTGCTTTGGATTCTGAAGAAATGATGGATGCTTCTGATGTGGGTACAGCTCTAGCTTCTGATGGTATGATCAATAATGGTGGAATTGGAGCTGGTTTAAATACTTCTGCTAATCAAGTGATGAGGTTATTAATGGAAGAGATAATGAAGTTATTAATGATGGTTTAGTGCAAGATGAAGCAGGTAAAGAGACTTCAGATCCAAGCTTTATAGGAAAACAAGGTGAATTGCAGAATATTGGAAGGGATAAAATAGTTGAGCAGGATGATGATGTTCTTACAGGAAATTTATTTGATGATGATGTCGATAGTTTGGACAGTGTGCATAGCAAAACAGGGAACTCATCATCTACTAGTACTGCTACTACTAGTGCTTCATGTTCATCCTCTTCTACTGTTAGGTCTTCTGCTAGCACTAGTTTTGGAAATAGTTCTGGTGCAGCTGTTAATTCTTTTAATAACTCTGTCTCAGTTGTTAATATTTCTGCATCTCTTCCATCTGCTGCTATATCAACTATGTCATGTTCGTCTTCCTTCAGTAATTCTTCTCCTGCTAAGTCAATGTTGAATGCCTCCTCATCTTTTTCCGATGATGCTAATTTTCCTAATGTGAATCCTGGTATTAATTCTGCTTCTCCTTATTCTCACTTAAGTCTTCCTGATCATATTATTCTGCCTCCACCTCCTCCTTCATCTGTGAGTGGTTTGGCAACTTCTTCTAAACTTTCTGGTAAGTTTTGGGATGATGCTGAGCCTTCTACTTCTTTGATAAATAAGGGTAGAGGTAAGAAAAGGAAGTCTAAGAAGGATACTGTGAATGTTGATGATATAGATGAGGGAATAGAATATGATATTGAAGATATGATTCCTTCTTGCAGTCATTCAAAATCAACTAAGGGACGTGCCAAGAAAACACGCGTGTTGATTCTTTGTGATATATGAAAGTTGTTTTTTCTGGTGATTTCTGCATGAAGGTAGATTGTTCAGGTTTGTTCAGTGTGTTGGGATTTGAAGACATGGGAGGCTAAGTAATGTGGTTGCTTGGTTATTTTGCCTCTTTTGTGATGAAATGCAGTGGGGTTAGTGATTTTGTTTTATGTGAAGAGCTCATGGTGATTATTTGTTGCTGTGTTGATGAAGGACTCTGGTTAAAGTGATTCCAGTTGCAGTAGTGATGATTCATGCTTTTGCATGGTGGTACTGGTCTTGTTTTGTTATGATTGTGTAGAGTTAGTATGCAGTATTGAGTTTTTTTGGTTTGTTTGTAGTATTGTATAGTTTTTTTTCTCAATGCCGCAAAGTAGTTCAACTGCTATAGTCATACTGTATATCTTTGTAATAGTTTCTAGTGTGGAATATTAATAATAATTGCCTTTCAATATGGATAAATAGGAACCAAAGTTTGGTTAATGTGACCCATTACATTAGTGAATAGAATGACTTTGCATAGCTAGCGTATTATAATTTCTTTCCATTGATATAATATTATGATAATTCAAACTTATGGATTAGCTATGTTGTTCACCATGAATCAGTGGAAAATTTCAGAAGAAAATTTATTTTAATTTGCTATCCTAGCAGAAGTTTGAAGATGTTGCTTGAAAGAGGTATATTTGTATAACGTGAGTTAGGAACCATTTCAACCAATTATATAAAGCTATCTATTATATAAACTGGAAAAGAGAAACCACAAATCAACATGGTTACGTATTACTGTCCATGTAGTAATCAACAATTCAGAACTATTTTGGTTTTAATTTCAGTTAATCCTTTTTTCTCAAACTTCACATCCTTTGGACCCTACCTTGAATTATTTTACGTGTTCTTCTCAAAATTAAATTTACGGACTCTATAGTTGTATGTATGTGGTTGGATTTGGTATGAGATAAACTCATCATTATTACGTTTATCTGGATTTCTATGCAGTGATGTATGCATGCAGATTTCAGGAATTTTTAGATTACTAGCAGCCAAAATAATTGATCTTGATAAATAGACCGATATAATATTTCTTCATATTTATCACCAACTATTATTTTGTTTTACGAATTAGATAATCAAGATTTCTATTTTCATCAATGAATGGTTTAGGTTTCTTATCTACTTTATCTTTCACATTAAATTCCATGAGTTATCTATTTTTGGACTGCCTATATCACGAGATCGTTATTTAGCTTTGAATTTACTTTGATTTTGACGAATTTAATGTTACATAATATTACAGTTGAATCATAGCAAATAAATTTTTATATATGGTTATATGTCAAATAAAAATATAGGAATACTTTATGTGAAAAGTAGTGATTAAATTTTTTGGAGGAAAATGTGCTGCTATCCTTGGATATATTAGTTCATAGTTAGAGAGTATAGGTAATGAATTAATTTATACTGAAAATTAATATGTTATAACTAATTTCTTATGTTGTTTCCAATTCAAGCTCTTCCTCAGCCTTTAGGAATTAAAATTCATGCTAACTATACAAACCAAGATATGAAATGTTATAAAATAAAAATTGGTAGCTATATAATAGACGATTAAAAACTTTCCTCTTTAAAAGTAAGTTAAGTGGTAATAACTAACTTGGAGATAAATAAAATTTTCAATTTGACTTAAAGATAATGCTGATATAGTTATTGTGCTAAGATCACAGATACAACTTCAAAGAAACTATCTAGAAAACAGAGCATCGATAATGATACTAGATTATGATCTGCTCCTTAATATATTGTCTTTTTGTCCACATTTAACTGTAATTATTTTTTATTTTATCGTCTAGTTAGTTTTACTAGCTATTACATCACTTATTGTATTAGTTTTATCATACAGACTTGAAAATATGTCTCTCTTTTTTAATTTTAAAGTTACTTTCCCTCTTTTTTCTCCACAACATACTTCCATGTTATAATATATATTCTTACATTTTCAGCCACATATATAACATAGTTTTAAAATTTAAAAGGATGCTAACGATTTTCACCGAATTAAATCTATGATTTAAGAGAAGTTTTTTAGGTGTATAATTGTTATGCCACTAATAAGTGATGTATGTCATTCACTGTAAACGTCTATAATTTTTGTAGGCAGTATTCTTTTTGCCATTAATGTTCCACATAATATACAAATTATACTGTGTGCTTACAGGCTTCAGACCTCAAATCCTTGAACAAAATAACATTCTCGGCTGGTTTTTAAATTAAATTTGCAAGTACACATGTTGTTACGTTTGTATGTTATTCCTTCTTTGAGTTATGACATTTTAGGTTTTAAATATTTACAACACATAATAATAATAAGATAACTGAACTTCTCCCAAATCTTATTTGGTGTTCATTCTACACATTGCATCTGAACTTGTTAATATTTTAATGCCCCTTTTTGATTACCTATATGTCAAATATTTACTTCTTTAAAATATGTTGTTCGATCTATAAAAGAAGGGTTTACTTTTTAGATTTTACTCACTGCGGCTCTTTATTTCCCTCGTGGAAACATGGCGAGCCTGGACATTTTGCACGAGACTGTGCACTAATTAAGGTATTGATTGCATGTTTGAACTATGAGAGTTTTGAAGTTTGATTTTTGGTCGTGTTCTTTTATGGTTTATCTTGAATGTTGGATTTATTATTGTTGGGACTTTTTAGCTTATAACTGGCTACCGATTTGTGCTACCATATGATAAACTTGGATAACTAAAAATAGTCATTTTGGGTTAAAAAATTAATCAAATGCAAGTTTTTTCTTGACATAAAGAATATGCAAACTATTTTATGTGCCACTAAATCATCCACAGTCTGTCAATGTTGTGTTCATGTATTATATGAACAATTGAAAGTTTAATAAGCCTAACAGTTTTTTCATGGACATATATATATATATATATATATATATATATATATATATATATATATATATAGACACACACACGCCAAGCACAGTATTCCTGTTGTTATAATTAGCCCTCTGAATTACAATTGGATGTTTAAATAAAACTATTTATCAGAAAACATAGGCAAGCACTGCATGTTGTTTGCATAAGTTGAGTCTAAGCAGTGGCGGAGGCAGAAAGTCTGGATTGGGGGGGGGGGGGCAAGACAGTAAGGGCGGGGGTTCGGGGGCGGCAACAGGAAAACTTGGAAAAGCTGTATTTTGATAGTGCCATTGTTTGCTCAACTGGAAGACTTAAGGAAGTCGGATGGAGGAACTCAAGCCTGGAAGAGAAAAGATGCAAATAGGAGCTACAGCAAGAGAGAAATGGATGCCAATCTTAACTACAAGGCTACGGGAGGAGGCGCCTCACTTCTACCATTTGTTCCATATTTTTTTTCGTTTTTTCGGAATTTTGTTTTTTATTAATTTTTTTTTTGCTGTGGGGGTGGGGGGGGGGGCACTTGCCTAGGCCAGCCTGGGCATGGCTCCGCCCCTGAGTCTAAGCATCACTTAGACTCTGAAGTAAAGTTGATTTGTAGGTGAGAAGCAGTACAAATAATGAAAATTGTAAAATGTATTTGATCAAGTACAGTAAAGGTGCATTGAATGAGGATCAAACAGATTTTGAACATTTTCATATGAATGGTTATGCAGGAAATTGCAGTTTGCATCTGCAGTAAATCAACAGCACAAAAGCTGGTACCCTAATTTTACCTTCCGCCCTTAACAATGGTGTACTATTTACTAACTTTGAACCAACTTGTTAGGCTGTTATTTTTAATTCTTCAAGATAAATAGTATTCCTACTCCTATTGATTTGAACATTCTTTTGATGGAGTACTTGTAATTGTACAAACTGGATAAGATTTTGGAGTTGGCTTAGGTTGGCACTCAGAGAACTCTGTTTTCCCTTTTACATGGACGGTAACCTGACGGTTGATTAACGAGTTACGTTATTATCACTGTAGACTAAAAAAATTGTACTTGTGCAAAATCGTAGCTTTAGGATTTTTTGGGAAAAAACATTTTAGTTGGCAAAATGTACCGAGAACAAGCAATATTTTCACTAACTCAAATTATCAAAGCAGGATAACACATCACAGACCCAATTTTATATAATCGTAGTTAGATTTGAATACAAGTAACTTGTGATCTTTTTTCTCTATTTTTATTATATATATTATAGGAATTGCGGCCATAAATTAGTATCAAATAAAAAAAACCTTATGGTTCACCCATGGTAAAAACTAAAAAGACTGTAATGCTATGGTAGGTGCTCATTATGTCTATCATGTAAAAGAAAAATAATGGAAGTTTATCAGTTGCCTTCTATGTTTACTTTGTATATTCTGATTTGGCTTGTAAGACTATTTATATGTAGTTTTTTAAAAACTACTCCACTTTGCTGATCGACTTTCCCCCCTACTGCCGTTTAAATAAGACTCGGAGATGGATTTTTGTCCGTTATTTTGCCATAGGTTAATTGTAGAATTTAGTTTGAATCTAAGTAACAGCGAATTTTGCATGAGTATTACAGAGCTCATTCCCATTAGAGCTCCTGCAATTGAAGGTGTTAGCATAGTACCAGTTACAGGAAGCAGGATTCCAGCGGCAATCAGTATTCCAACAGTATTGTATGCAAATGCCCACCACAGGTTTTGTTTAACTGGTTAACTGTAATCAGTGTCTGTTTACTCAACTCCAGTGCATCAATCAACTGAGACAATTTGCCGTGCATCGGCACAATTGAAGATACATCACTAGCTGCGCCAACACCATCACCCATTGCAGTTCCAACATCAGAAGAGGCTAACACAGCATCATCATTGATGCCATCACCAACCATAGCTACCACCTTTTTATTTTCTTGAAGTTCAGACATAAATCTTTTCTTTTGGTCAGGTTTGACCCCAAAGAACACCCCGTCCTTCTTGATCCCAACTATAGATGCCACATGATCAGTTTATTAGATTTTTTGTATTAATCCCCTTATTATCACAAAACCAATTGGCAATGTGAAGGGTGGACTCTTAACGTTTATACAGGGATTATTTTATAAATTCCCGGATGTGGGACTTATTTCAACACGCCCCCGCACGTGTGGCATATCATGAGCCTAACACGTGGACCTTTATTGGGTGACGTGGATAAGTGTGGCATTAAAACGGAATGATTACCATGCTCTTTCTGTGATTGCTGAGAACGTCGATGAGAAAACTTCAGATCTCATTTTTAGAGGAAGGTGTACAAAAGATTCATGGAATCTCTTGAAAAAGGTGTATGGAAAAGATGATGCAAAGATAATGAATGAAGACAAGTTGATTGATGAGAAAGATGAAAAGAAGGATAGCGAGAGTGTGAACGAGAAGGAGCAAGAGAAGAAGAAAGAAGAGACTATGCCAGAACCTACGAAAGAAGAGATGATGGATGAGACAGAGGAAGAGAAGTTGGATGAAGAAAAAAGGAATTTTCTTGGAGTCACAAATCAAGTTTAAAGGGGGGTGTTGAAAAAAGGAAAATAATAAACTTGATTTGCATTTCTAGAGTGTTCTTATATCTTATTGAGAGAGGTTTTAATGTTGCTATTATCTAGGATAATTTTCCATATATATTTATTCCTAGAATATTACAAATCTAGAAAGGTCCGTTGTATGTTATAAATAAGAGAACTCTCTCCTCATTTGGATTAAGCATTATCAAAAGAAGTATGAAACAAATTATGTATCAAATTATATAAAGCAATAAAAGTTTTTCCTTATCCTCAAATTAAAGAAATTATTCCTTCTTTCTTGCAATTCATCTTCCTCCTCTAAATTCTAACAAAGTGGTATCAGAGCAAGACAAATTTTTCAACAAAGTGGTATCAGAGCCTGGTCGAAATTATGACATTTCTATTTTTCTCGACGTTTGTTCTCACAAAAGAGAATTTTGAGGAATGGAGCAGTAGAAAAAGAGAGGAGCTAATCTCCAAAGGTCTGTGGGAAATTGTTGAAAATGGAAATGAATGACGTAAAGATGTTGAAAGCATGTCGCACATGCACAAGAAAGCCTTTGCGAAATTTAAACGGAATGATTACCGTGCACTTTCTGTGATTGCTGAGAACGTCGATGAGAAAGCTTCAGATCTCATTTTTAGAGGAAGGTGTACAAAAGATTCATGGAATCTCTTGAAAAAGGTGTATGGAAAAGATGATGCAAAGATAATGAATGAAGACAAGTTGATTGATGCGAAAGATGAAAAGAAGGATAGCGAGAGTGTGAACGAGAAGGAGTAAGAGAAGAAGAAAGAAAAGACTATGCCAGAGCATACGAAAGAAGAGATGATGGATGAGACAGAGGAAGAGAAGTTGGATGAAGAAAAACTTTTAGAGAATAAAGAAGAAGAAGATGCATTTGCTGAAGAAAAGCAAGAAGCTGTAGTGGAGAATACCGCTAACCATATTGATGTGGCGCTAGTAGAGAACAAAAGAGAAGATAAGGCAAAGACTACCAATAAAGAAGAAAACCACGAAGAAGACTTCAAAGATGGACAAGAGAGAGCTGAAATCGTGATTAAAGAAATTAAAAGTAAGAAGTCACTAGTAATCAAAGAAGAAATCAAAGAGAAAGTCAAAGATGAACAAGTTGAAGAGCATACCAAAACAAATGAAGCGAAGAAAGAGAGTGCCAAAGAATTAAATATGAAAGGAAATAAAGTATATGAAGATGACGTCAATGACAAAAAGTATGAATGGAAAGGTACCGAAAATGAAGAACAAATGAAACAAGGAGAAATTGAAGAGCTTGGTGAAAATTTGAAGCACAAACAAAATTTTGAAGAGATTTGGAAAACAAATAAAGAAATCGAATTTGTCAAAGATTGTAGAAGTGATTTTTTGAAAGAATTCAAAGACACCGTATATGACTCATTCAATGTTTATGACACCGGAATAAGATGGAAGCTAGAGCGCACACTTTTTGGAACTTCTTGTGCTAATGAAGGAGGACAAAAAGAATGGAGCACCGTTGAGGAATTAGCATCAAAGATCTTCATATTGGGAAAGAGGAAGAAACGAAAAAAGAAAATTTGGATAATTTCTTCATTTCTGCCAAAACACGTGAGATACAAAGAAATCTGCTTGGAGTAATAAAACCAAGTTTTCGGGGGGATGTTGAAAATAAAAGGAAACAAATAAACTTGGTTTTTAAGGAAACATTGATTATGTGACAAATTTTATTCTTGTAATTAGGGAAGCACAAAATAAATGGTAATAAATATTAGAGCTATCAAAATAAGATTAGAGAAGAATCTAGACTAAACAAATATGTAAAATGAAGAAAAGTCTAGAAAAAGAAAAGTCTAGAGATTCTCTGTTATATAAATTAGGATGTAATCACTCATTTGTATCAATCAATAATCAAGCAAGAAAAAAGAATCAAGCAATAAAAGTTTTTTTCTTCCCTTAAAAAATATTCTACTTTCTTCTAATTTGTTTCTCTTCCTCCACATAAATTTTCAACACAGTTGTGCTCTTCTTATATCCAGAAAGCATGTATATTTCGAATCCTTGACCACATGATTAGCTGTGATCTTATATTACGTAATCGTAGACCGATTTGGATAATTTCCAAAGGCTTGTGACCACTTGGCTTAGTTGTTTTATGCATGTTTCTCTCCTCTATTTTCTAAATGTAAACAGTAGTCTCTTATTATACAGATCTGTATTTTGATATTTTAGTCTAATATATTTTCAGAACAAAATAATGATAACATATATCATGGGAACTGTCATCGTCTTCAGTGGAGTTCGTTGGAATATTGTGTGTAATGAAGACAAGGAACGATAACCATAGCTGCTTGAGAGCGTGCACATATATTCTTACCTGATTTGTACACATTAGTGTCAAAGGAATCTCATTATATGCAGGCACTGACACCCATTATGTATCATCGGTTCTTTAAAGGAGTCTCTACTAGCATTGGAATTCACTGGTAATCCTTACATGGATATCAATACTTTGTTGACAGCACACACACAAAACCTAAAGTCAGAGTCCCAATTGAAAAAACTCTTACCCAAAATTGTTTCCACTTTTTGTTCAAATGGATCGGTTTCTGAAATAATAAAAGAATTGGAACAACAAAAATCGAGTACTGATTCGGCAGTGGTAGAATGGGCTGCTAATGCTCTTGAAGGCATTAAGAAAGGTGCTCCATTTACTCTTTGTTTAACACATAAACATTTCTCACAAGTAGGGGTGTAAATCGATCGGACCAGACCGGGCGGGGTGTGTTCAGTTTCTGTCCTAAAAAAATCGGACTGGACATGGACCGGACCAAAATTTTTCTCGAACAAATTTGGTTGTCCTAATTCATGTCCTAAATAAAATCGGTCGGACATGGACATATGATTTTCGGACACGGACACGATCGGACTCAGTCGGACAAAGCTATTTATATCACATTTTCTCAACTGTACGCCAAATTAGGAATTCGGACAAGCCCAGAGCGAACGTGGTTTTTTCTCGTACAAATTTTGTTGTCCTTACTCGTGTCCTAAATGAAAATCGGCCGAACTCGGACGGACGTATTTCGGTCACGGACACGAACGGACGTCGGACATTCATACAAAAATCTGCACCCCTACTCACAAGTGGCATCTGCTCATGGTAACAAGGCGTACAACCTAGCAAATTTTAATGGTGTCATGAAGATGCAATATCGAATTGCCTTAAATATTCAATGACAAATGACTTCACTGAAGGTGTTTGGGCTGTTTTAGTTATCAGGAATAGAAGCCAAAGTTGTATCCATTATGACAGGAAGATGTAGACATGGCTGAAGTGGAATCTATGTTTGAGCCCTACCCTCAAGCGAACAACTGAACGTTTAAACAAAATTCATGGCACTTTCTCATCGTTAAACACTTTAAGCTCGATACAAATTCCATGTGATCAAAACAAAATGTGCAAATAACAGTACAACATTGAAGGATAATTGTATGATGCGTGTTGTCTTCGTCGAAGATTGAGTACCTGTTGCAATGTTTATGCTCATTTTGAATGTAAAGCCTCTAAATTAATGCGTTTATGGAGAGGTACGCATCGACTCATTATGATTTGGAAATGTCTTTGTTCACCATTTTCAAACAAAATAAAATTACAGAAATAATTAATTGTACACTGACTTTCATAAGATGTATCTACAATTTAATTTGGCAAGAATTCATAAACTTTTATTCTAACATAATAATTTTATAAATACTTATTACTTATTCATTATTACTTATTAGCTATTAACTTTGCAACCTATGTATAGTTAATTTTTCAATTTAGTGAACCATTTTTCCATAATGTGCATTCAATCTATATCAAATTTATATGTCAGCATATAACTTTCAATGATATTTCCAAGGATATGATCATTAATTACTTGCCCATAACATTCCTTGCATTCAAGCATGGCTATCATCTTTTACTTCTATTTTTCTATTCGACTTTCGCCTACACACTTCATGCTTAAAGGATGTACAAAACAACATCAGTCAAACTTGCATTTCAATGTCTTCTGCATGTCCAACTTACAAGTAACATTATTAACTCTAATAGGCATAGAAATAATATTATAATATTTGATTTTCTCTGCATGGTTGTCAGCACGACTCTCCTCCGCTTGCATCGATGGTTAATATCCATTCCTTCAAACTACTTCTGATTTCTGCTTATTGCACCGGAAAGAGTATCTATCAACTCAAACTGGTAGCATGCTTAACGAAATGATTGCACATTCTACTCTAATAAAATTCCATAATTGACAAGTTAACAAGTGCTTTTATACTCTCAATTTTTTTCCAATATATATGTACCACACTGCCCGTGTACGAAGCACGGGCCTCAACCTAGTAATTATAATACGTAAAAGGATTAAGTTCTCAATGATAATGGTTGAAGACTGGTATTCTTTACATCGGATTGATAGCTTGTTGATGCCTCGCGGTCGCTCCTCAAGAGGTTAAAGTAACGACATTATCTTACCGTACTTGATGCGTATCGGATTGCAAGGACTTGCACTCCCAAGTGGGGACATGGAATCAAGTGCCTTTGGTTTCGTTCCTATTCCCTTAACAGACATGTGGATGGATTACATGTCGTACATGGAATGACCATGGGGTATGATAAGTGCTGAGCAATGATCAGGGCTTTTATTGAAAAGCAGGGCTCTGTGGTGATGATCAAATCATGGCTTAAATGCATAACTTTGTATATGACGGGACCACATGATAGCCTCATACCCCAGTATGATGGTATGATAATGGTCATATCAGCATGACTTTATGTTTTGCATGGATTCGGTCGACCCAATAGGTGAGGTGGCATGCCTACTAATAGGTTGTAGGGATTAAATTCTGCCAACTTGAGAAAATGGGTAAAGTGTTGTGTACAAACATGGTATCCGCTGAATGCTCGAGAGATCTTTCAAACCAGTAACTGTTGACGGCAAAAAATATCGAAAACACCAAAGATTCCCATTACTAGGAATAGTTAATTTGGTCGCAAGACTAAGTAAGAGAAGTGGTAAATGACATAAGAATTTATAGTGGTTCGGCCGCGGATTAGGCCTACGTCCACTTTGGAAGGATGTTGAACTTTTATTAATCACTCAAGAATTACAAGGTAGAGCCCTGCTCATTACATTTACTTTCATAATTGCCATATGCTAGGTATTTGGAAAAAAGAGTATTTAGTTCTCCTTCTTCCTTAAATAGGAGATGCCATTAGTGGGGCTCATGAAGCTCTAGGAAGGTCTTAAGTGAAGAAAATCCAACCCCTTTGAAGTGTGAGGCCATGGACTATTTATAGAAGAGGGGTTAGATAGGATTAAGTAGGAGTAGGTAGAAATAGGGGACCACTAGCAGAATTTCGCACCCACCACTAGCAGCTGCAGAAATTTCGCACCCGGGGCTAGGTGCGAAATTTCGCATCCGCTGGGTGCGATATCTCACAGCCGCTTGGGCGCGAGATTTCGCACCCGCTTGGGCGCGAGATTTCGCACCCGCTGGGTGCGAGATTTCACACCTATTGGGTGCAAAGCCCGCTTTTCGAGGTGTGGAAGGACCGCGGTTCCGGGCGTTTCGGGGTGTGCGATCCCTTTGGGATTTGAGGTCTCGACTCGGAAGTGGGTCGTGAGTGCCGCGAAGTTCTGAGTGATGCTGTCCCTTCTCGATCCTGTCTCCTTTGCTCCTGAGTGTCCCTCTCTCTCTTAGCTTCGCGCGATACGTTGTGCTGAGCATGTCAGATGCACTCTTGGGAACCAGACCAAAAAGCCGGTTAACATTTTCCCCCCAAAGTACGTCTTGTCTTGACATGATGTGCTTTGTGTTGGTTGAGGTAGTAGCTAAGCTATTAATTCTTCCTGTAATTCAAAAAGGTGAATAAGCGTTAATTGTTGGACTCATCCCCTTTGGTGGTGCGGATGAACCGTTGTTGTAGGATGCGCCGTACTCAGATCGCTAAGCGCCCATAGTGCATCGCCTCCATGGATGCACAGGGGTCGGTATGCACATGCATGGAGTACGTATAGGAGTGAGTGTGGCACGACGCTTTCAGACCTGGGGGTGTGATCATCATCATTTTTTTTTGGATTCTAGGGTTGGGAATCTTTGAACCCCAAAAGGTTCGAGATTTCGAGCCCAGGGATTTGGAATTTCGAGCCTATGGGGGTTTGAAATATCGAACCCATGAGGTTCGAATTTTCGAACCCCTTGAGGTTCGAAATTTCGAACCCGGGAGGTTCGAAATTTCGAACCCGCCCTGGAATGCAAAGGGACACCTTTTTCTTTTATAAATAGACCCCCCTCACTTTCTTCCTTCTATTTTTTCTTTCTCTGACTGCCATTGTTGCTGAAACTTCAAACCCAGTTTTTCGAGCTCGATAATTTCGAACCTGAACTAGGTGAGGCTTTGGGCCAAGGAGATGAGAAGGGGAGGAGGTCGAAGGACTGCGACAGAGACCTCGAACCCTCGTGGATTCGATTTTTCGAACCCAGCTAGGCTCGATGCCTCGAACCCTCGTGGGTTCGAATTTTGGAACCTCGCTGGGTTCGAAATCGCGAACCCTCATGGGTTCAAATTTTCGAACTCCGTGGGGTTCGAATTTCCGAACTCCCTGGGGTTCGAAGCATCGAACCATTGTGGGTTTGAATTTTCGAACCCTCTGTCTGGGTTCGAAATTTTGAACCTAGAGAGAATAGAATTTTCGAGCCCGGATAGATTCAGAATTTCGAACCCTTCTAGGTTCGAATTTTCGAACCTAGGGTTCGAAATTTCGAGCCTGACAGGGTTTGGGGTTCGGTCTTTGATGTGCCGGACTTCCAATCTGTCATGCCGTTGGACTTTGACTTCCGAATATCCGTCTCCGGATTTGCATACTTAGCGTTGATGCATATGTTGTTAACCGCGCGAGCGGAGTTTAGGGTTGTTCACATAGGATAGAGCATACAACTGGACTGGGACTTGGACTATTTCAAATTATTCTGAACTATCTTCATGTAGCTTATTCTTGCATAACATTACATGCACATATTAGTTGTCACCAACACAAGGGGTATAGGTCACTATACTGCCCGTTCTAATACTGATGCATTAATGTATAGCTAGAGATGCAGACAAGATCAAACACCGGAAAGACCTCGGAAGCCGAGGCTTCCCAGCCCTCATCACATACATCCGACCCTACCCCTAGATGTAGCTTGTCTGGCAGCGAGCTTGAGACTACCGAAGGATTGACTCCTTCCCATATGACCAGCTTGCCCGAAGCGTCTGAACATGGCGAACACTTCGAGCAACAACTTTCCTCGGTCGTGACTGAAGAGGTCGAGAATGTGGATATCATGGGTGAGGATGTGCCAGCACCTCCGGTAGCTTCGGACATGTTGCCTGATGCGGTAATTTTAGAGAATCCCAACGATTCAGTACCATCGTGTATGGATGCTACCACAGTCAGGAAAATGGCGGCTCTATTTAACATACCGGCGGATGATGGCCATGCCCCCGGAAGAGATGGCAGAGCCCATGTGCAGCCCGAGGGTCTTACTCCTTGGAACCGATAGGCTCACTTTGCCGGGTGTGTGCCCCCAGCTAATAACTTCATTCGGGACATGCTGTTCTATTTCCGTCTCGCACCATCGCAATTGCACCTTAAAGCTTATGCTTCTCTCCTGGGCACTTATGTTCTTTTCCATGAGTTTTTGCACAGGGAATCCACCGGGGAAGGTATTCGATATTTTTTCCACCTAAGGAAAACGAGCGCTGGTTAGACAACAGTCTCCTGTGACTCACTCAGGGGCCATCGCCTCGCTTGAACCCGCGGGCCAGTTCGATAGCTTGAAAGGACTTGATTTAGTGGTGACTCCATGTCCAAATACGATGAGCCTAGAATAAATTACCTGTGCTGCGGAGGGGTTAACTCCTTCGAGTGGACCACAATCTGGTCTGTTGAGAGAACACTTAGGGCATACATCCATAACACTGCATAGCATATGTGTTTGTCTGCGCGGGTGATTTGACTAACTTTGGCCTATTTCATTGGCAGGTGATATGAAAGGAGGACGTGTGGACGAGGCTATGGTCACGGGGGACGCCAGCATCCCCAGAGTTCTTCCTTCGAGAGTTCCTGAAGATCTACCAGTTTGTATGTTGCTCCACCCCCGCCAGAACAAGGCAGCGGTCATCGAGACCGGGATCGAACTAGGCGATCCCCTCCTCCTCCTCCTCCCATTCGCGTATCCATGGGAGATACTCGACTCAACATAGGCGGCTCACGATCTTTGCTTTTGACAGCACCCCCGTCTGTCCCACCTCCGGTTCCTGCTCAGCCTGCTAGGGAAGAGGAGGCATCTCTTGGCCAACCGAGGCTGGATAGAGAGACTGGGATAGAGGTGCCAGACTTGACGGAACCCCAATTTCAAGGGCTGTCCATAGAGTAGCGAAGGGCATTCCTGAAACACCATTTCCTCAGGCACTATTTTGACGAGCTTTGGTTTGTTCCTAACCTCTGTCCAGCTCCCGACAGAGAGTCTAGGGAGGTGTGGATGCACGTGAAGGCTTCATATCATCAAACCAACGAGTTCAACAAGTATTCCTTTTGGCTTACGGAGCTGATCAGAAAGAAGAACTTGTAGCTTGCTAATCATAGGTCGGTCATCGACGTCGAGAAGACCACCATTGAAGCTTTGAACAAGAAGATAGGCATGCCCGTTCCCCGCATTGTAAGTTCTCTTTTATGCATTATCAGACCCTTTAACGTTAGCTTTGTCGTTGCAGCTGAGATGGCACAGGCTTATGATACACTGAAGAGGGAGTCGGGGCATGCCCTCTTGAATTTTAAAGCCACCAGGGTAGATTTAACTACTGAGACCACGGCTCTAAGAAAGGACAAAGCTGATCTGGCGCGAGTGTCTGACATCTTGGAAAAGGACAATGCGAGGGTTACCGAGCTCCAGAACGACAACGCTGCTTTGAGGGCAGAAAATGAAAAGTTGCGGGCTGAGAATACTGAAGTTGCTAAGTTGAAGAGGCAGCTCGAGGTGACGAGAAAAGCGTAGGAAGATGCCAAAGCTTGCAACATGGATGTGCTGAGTACGACTGAGGGTATAAAGGCCGAACATGTAAGGGAGATAGAGCAGCTGAGAGGATAACTGAATGATGCAGAGTTCCATGTTGGGTCCTCCTTCGAGGAGACCATCCACAATATGTATGTCAAGGCTTTGAGATTCTGAGGAATTTTGTGGGTCAAAGACTATCCCCGCGAGCTAGCCAGAACTTGGGAGAGGTTAGTCCCTTATGAGGCCTACTTGCGTCGAGTGAACGTAAGTACTTTAGATCAGCACCAGCTTGCGAATGTTCTCCTGGACAGCGGCGAACGCGAGAAGTTGGAGGAAGGAAGGAGGCTGTTGCAGGAGGATGCTGAGAATGAGAGGTTGGTGAGGCTCGCTGAGGAGAAGGGGAAGTTTATAATGACCGAGAGTGTGGCCGTGACAGAAGCATTCGCAGATGGGAGTTCTTGTCAGTCCCTGGACCCCAGATCTGCTATGGTGAGTGGTCCTGGGGCTTTGGCCCAAACCGCTACTGAGTACAATCCTGACTTCCCGACACCGGGGTGTATCAGATTCACCTTACCTACCGCTGCAAGTACCCTTCCTATCCTTTCAATGCCATCCTTGACGATAGGTAAATTCCTTTTACCCTGCATCCCTGAGGATGAGGCGATTACCGAATTTATGGACTAAAAAGGTTGTGTCTTTGCTATGCAGTTCCTCCTGAGTCTACGACAGCAGCAAACCCTGCCCCTGTGATCCCGCTAGTGACTGAATCTGGGCCGGGCTTCATAGGAACACAGGCTAGAAAGGGCGGCGACCAACTCGACACCTTTTCTGCCATAAGAGTAACTCCTAGCATGGTGGACATTCTTAACGAGGAAGGAGATGTGGTCGATGGACAAAGTACCCCGGCCAGAGGTCCGGTGGAAGCTGACGTATCTACGATGGCGGCTGTGGTGATGACTTAAAAGGCCCAGATGGTGGCCAAGTGCGAGAAGGCGGAGGAGGCGAAGAGGGTTGCAGCCGAGGCCCAGAAGAAAAGGGAAGACGAGGAAGCCCAGCGGAGGGCCACTGAGACCCTTGAGAAAACCAAGGTCGCTGACATCACATTGCATAAGTCTCTGAAGCTCGCCGAGCGACTGGCCGCTAGAGAGGCCAAGGTGAAGGCCGAGCGGGAAGGAAAGGAGATCCCGCAGAAGAGTGGGGCTGTGGTAGGTCCTGCTGCTGGGGGTTCCCCCATTCCTATGTTGCATGCCGTGACTACGGATATCACGGAGATCTCCAACGGTGATGGTGCCGGGGATTGTCGCCTTTCTGTTACTCATGAATCAGTTACTCCCTCAAAGGGTTGATTGAGCAGAAGGGGATCTGGTCGAAAGAGGTCTGGTGCTGGTGACGAACCGTGGAGCGATGAATCTACAAGAAAGTACAAGCACAAGGAAAAGAAGAAAAGACACGATTAGTGTTAGTGGCCTACGTAGAGGTTACCGTTATTTTGGTAGTGTAGGCCGATAGTTTACGCGATACGGCCATCGCTTTTGATTTTTCAAGACATAGCGTGGTTCTCATGTACACCCTATCATTAGAAAGTAAAAGTGTTAGACACGTAATTTGTTTAGTGTGTGTGTGCGTGAAAATGAAATATGAAATTGTAAAGATCGCTGTTTATGTCAAGTGTTCGGATGTTCTTTTTATGTTTTCCAGCGTCCTGTACTTGCATAAGCATACTTATCATTACACTTGCCACAAAAGCGATTAGGGGCCGTCTCTGGGTAAATTATTCCAGAGAGGTGAGGTAGAGCGCTGGTTTCAGTAAGTCTCCCTCATCTCAGGAAACCCGTACTTTGAGAAACTAGGATGTGCGCCTGATGTTTTGGGTGGCCCGGGGTTAAACCCAAGTATAGCGAAGGCGTAGGGCGTTGTTTGTGCGGTCCGCTAGGTGGGTGGCTCTCCCGTCGTTCATCGGGTTGAGGCCAGCCACCAGACGTCGTTTATTAGCCGGCGTAGTTTTCAGCCCCGATCATCGGCTTGTAAGGTCCGATCGTGGCCATGGGCTGCCCCTAAGCCTTGAGAGATAAGGGGGAAGAAACGATTTAAGGTCAGTCTTGGTGCTGCGCCAAGATTCGACCAACACCCGCAACCGGTGAAGAGAGATTTGCATTGACCTTAGTCGGTCGATGAGTGGCGCCAAGTCGTCTGGACTAGGACGTGGAACGATTTATCCTCGGCCTCGGCACTGGGCCAAGGTTCGAGTTAGTGGTTGTTTAGACTCAGTCGTGCCGCGGGCCGATGATTCTAGTCTCGATGTTGCCTCGAAGTTGGAACGGCGGCCTCGGCTCCCGTGCTTGGGGTGCCGATGCGGCGGTCGCAGGCGTGAATCAAGCTGGTTATTGGAACTAATAAGACGCATTATATGAGAAGTAAACAACAAGGAGATAGGAAACTAAACATCATTTCTATCAATAACTTTGGCAGTAACAGCCTTTACAATGCCTTGAATTTCTGGAAATACAGAACATTGTTTGAAAAGCATAAACAACTGTAAACTGAGTTATGTAAAGTAGCGGCAGAGATGTTCGCTGTTCCATTCCCTTGGGAGTTCAGCTCCGTCGATCGAGGGTGAGTCTTAAAGTTCCATTGTTGAGCTTTCGCTGTATGGAGTACGGGCCTTCCTAGCGAGGCACGAGGCCTGTTGGTGGGGGAAACCCGCTTTTGGACGAGGTCGCCAATGTTGAGGTCCCTATGGCGACCCTGGAATTGAAGTATCGGGCTACTCGCGGTCGCTGGGCAGCGACTCTGATATTGGCCTCGTTCCTCTTTTCTTCCAACAAGTTGAATGATCCGAGAAGTAAATCTAGGTTTGTCCTTAGATCGAAGTACGTGACTCGATGGGATTGAAGCTTGAGCTCGATCGGAATGACGGCTTCAGATCTGTATGCGAGGGTGAATGGTGTATGACCAGTTGCTGTCTTGTGGGTGGTACGATAAGCCCATAGAGCTAGCGGAAGTTCGTCTGCCCATATGCCCCCAGCCTTTTCCAGGCCCTTCTTGATGATAGATTTAATGACCTTGTTAACTTCCTCGACTTGCCCATTGGCTTGAAGATGAGCCACCGCCGAGAATCTTTTATCGATGCCGTGACGCTGATAGAAAGCTTTGAACTCGGTGCTCTCAAATTGTGTGCCATTGTCGGAGATGATAACTTGGGGCACCCCATAATAGGTAATGATGTTGCGGACAACAAAGTTGATCATCTTCTTCGTGGTTATGGTGGTGAGAGCTTCAGCCTCTGCCCACTTGGTGAAATAATCCACCGCGACGACGACGTATCGTGCCCCGCCTCTAGCCATTGGAAGAGTTCCGATGAGCTCAATTCCCCACACGGCGAACAGCCATGGGCTAACCATTTGAGACAATTCGGTACGCGGGGCTCTTGGGATCTTGGAGAAGCATTGGCACTTATTACACTTGCGAGCATAGTCTGCGGTGTCTTGGTCAAGTGTGGGCCAATAGTAACCATGTCTGAGTATCTTTCTGGCCAGGGTTTGTCCCC
Source organism: Allium sativum (assembly GCA_030737875.1). Taxonomy (NCBI): domain Eukaryota; kingdom Viridiplantae; phylum Streptophyta; class Magnoliopsida; order Asparagales; family Amaryllidaceae; genus Allium; species Allium sativum. The sequence goes on from CM060917.1 coordinate 13,215,102, forward strand.
TATTATGGTCGCCGCATTCGCCCTCATGCACGCTGCTAAGCATTCAGAGGGTGTCGCCATGGGCTACGCATCGGAGCAAGGGGACAGAAAAACCCCTGCGGTATAGTACTCCATCCATAAGGAGTTAACGAGTCGACTGGCGAGTGAGCATGCGCCTTTCCTTGTAGTACCTTGGTAGGGTCCCGTGCTGCTGGTAATTTCTGATCGGTGTCATCCAGGACTCGGGCTCGGGTTCGGTGCTCGTGATCATCTCATCTTGTCCTTGCTTGATGCTCGAGAGTTGAGGACTTCAACTGGGGAGATTCCGTTAAGTTGCGGATCTTCGGAGCTTGCCATTTTGGCGAGGGATTCTGCTTTTTCATTTTGCTCGCACAGGATATGGGTGATGGTGAAATGTTTGAGGTAGACGAGTAACCCTTGAACCCTGGCCAAGTATTGGGAAAGCCTACCCTCTTTCGCTTGATACTTTCCTAGCACTTGTCGGACGATAAGCTACGAATTAGAGAAGATGTGGATGGTCTCTAGCTTGAGTTTGATCGCGATTCTGAGCCCGACGATCAAGGCCTCATATTCCGCGTCGTTGTTGGTAGCAGGGAAATTTATCCTTAACGCGTAATACATCGGGCGTTCTTCAAGGGTGATGAGCACGACTCCAGCCTTAGATCACTTTTTGTTAGAGGAGCTGTCTACGAATAATTTCCATTGGGGATCGGGAGCTCCAACGTTCTCTGTGGGAGCCTCCTCGAATGTTATGAACTCCACGATGAAATCTGCGAGAGCTTGTCTGAGGATGGCTCATCGGGGGATGAAGGTTATCTTGAACTGGCTTAACTCCGTACTCCATTTTAATAATCGACCTGACGCCTCAGGTCGCTATAGGACAGGACGCAGCGGCTGGTCAGTGAAAATTTTTATGGGATGAGACTGGAAATATGGTCAGAGCTTTCTAGAGGAAATCAATAAGCAGAATGCCAGCTTTTCTAGCTTCGGATAATTCTTCTCTGCCCCCGTTAGCCACTTGCTGATATAGTAGACGGGTCGTTGGATGCGTTCTTCGAGGCGTATTAGCGTCGAGCTGAGTGCTTACGCAGAAACAACCAAGTAAATGTATAAGTCCTCATGGTCTATAGGCTTTGAAAGGATAGGTTGTCGCTCTAAGTGATCCAGAAGTTCCCTGAATGCAGGGATGCTTTCGGGGGTCGACTCGAAATTGCTTTCACTTTTTGGAGTAAATCGAAGAAGGAAATGCACTTGTCGGTGGCCTTAGAGATGAACCGACTCAAAGCAGTGACCTTTCCGTTTAGACTTTGGACATCTCTGATGTCCTTGGGGACTCGGATGTCCCGAATACCTTGGACTTTTTCTAGATTGGCTTCGATTCCCCGAGAATTGACAATGAAACCCAAGAATTTTCCCGAAGCTACTCCGAAGGAGCATTTCAGAGGGTTGAGTTTCATGTCATACTGGTGGAGGACGTAGAACATTTCGGAGAGGTCATGGACGTGATTGCTTGATATTTTAGACTTCACTAGCATATCGTCCACGTACACCTCCATGGACCTTCCAATTTGATTTTTGAAGAGTCGATTAACTATTCGTTGATAAGTGGCGCCGGCATTCTTGAGGCCGAAGGGTATAACATGGTAGCAGTAGAGCCCATGGTCGGTTATGAAAGAGGTATGATCTTGATCGTGGAGATTCTTTGGGATCTAGTTGTAGCCTGAGTAGGCGTCCATGAAAGATAGAAGCTAGTATCCGGCGGTCGAGTCGACTAATCGATCGATCTTCGAGAGCGGAAAACTGTCCTTGTGACATGCCTTGTTTAGATCGGAGAAGTCGACGCATGTCCACCATTTACCATTGACTTTTTTAACTAGAACCGGATTGGAAACCCATTAAGGATTGTCAGCTTCGCGGATGAAGTTATTGTTGAGTAGATGGTCTACCTCTTCCTCAAGGGCTTTTTGACTTCTCGGGTCCTAAGAAGTGGTGCTTCTGTTTGACGGGAGGCATTCTAGGATCTAAGCAAAGGGAATGTCAGGCAATCACGGGGTCGATGCCCTTCTTGTTGGAGTGAGTCCATGCAAACACATCCAGATTGGCCTTTAGGAAATATATAAGATCTTCTTTGACTGCAGGGTGGAGTTGTGACCCTACCTTCAACACCCATGCTGGGTCGTCGAGGTTGATGGGAACCTCCACTGTGGATTCGACCGGGGTAGCTCTCTCATACTTGGGATCTTCGTCCTTGCGTGGGTCGAGGTCATCGAAAAGACGGTAGTGGCGCCTGAGCCAGGGCCCAGACGCCGCTAATTGCTATGCTGAGACGCTCTTGGTGCAAGAAGGGGGAGTCACGACTTTACCTCTGTCCTTGTTGCACGCATTCTTCCATTCTGTTGCGTTGCATTCCCTGGTGCTTACTTAGTCGCCCTTAACGTTTCCAATCCTATTTTCTGTCGGAATTCAGTGAGAAAGGGGCGCCATAGGAAAGAGTTGTAGGGCGAGTCAATGTCTATAACCATGAAAGTGAGAATCCGGGCTCGGCTTCGGTCCCCCTCGCCCAGTTCCATAGGTAGGTCAATTATCCCTATGGGGGAACTGGAGGCCCCATTGAATTCGTGAATCACGGCGTGACATGGCTTCAAATCATTTGTTTCCAATTTCATTTGGTCGTAATTGGCCTTAAAGATGATGTTGACCGAGCTCCCTGAGTCGATTAAAACCTTTTGAACAGAGGCAGCACCGATCTGGGCAGTGATGGCTAATGGGTCGGTTGTCGGGATTTCCACCCTTTTCGATTCTCTTTCTTGGAAGACGATGTCGTCCCGCATGCCTTTTTGTAGCTTGGCTGGGATTGACTCGAGGTGATCGGAGCAGGCTTCGTAAGTAGCATACTTTATGGAACTCACATACTCCACCATTTTTCGAAAACTGCCGTGTGTGGGGTAAGGTCCGCCACATATGGTGTTGATCACGATTCCTCGCCTTGGGTCAGATGGTCCCGGAGCCGCCTTCGTGGCTGCATATGGAGTTGGCGCTGGAGGCTACGAGTTTGCTTCGGGGGGGAAAGGGCTCTTGGACATATTGCTCGAGCCGTTTCTCACGAATAAGTTTCTCTATTGCATCCCTAAGTTGACGGTATTCGTTAGTGTCGTGCCCATACATGTCGTGGTATCGACAGTACCTCGCGGTGTTCTTCTCGCAGTCAGTTGATTCTTTGACGCGCGGCTTCTTTGTACGGCAAGGGGTTACATTTTTCCAAGTAGATTGTCTCTATGTCTTCATTCAACAAGGTGTAGGTCTCGAAGGCTTGGCGAGGAATGGACTTTCTTGATTCTGTTAGTGATCGCCCGTTGTTCCGTCCATCCGGCCTGCCGTTGTTTGGTTTTTGCCTATAGAGGCCTGTCCCCCCTTTTTTGGTCGAAGGGATCCCCGCCTCGCCTACCCCTGTAGTTGTTATTTGTGGTGTCCGCTTGGGGATCATTGGGACGACTTGTGGCGGAGAGTCGGTTCCATCTTGCCTCTTCTTGGCACCAGTATTGATCTGCCTTCTCATAGAAAACGTCGAGGCTCTTTAGCTGCTTTCGATCGATCCAGGCCCTGAACTCTGAAGTAGGGAGGACACCTTTCGCTAGCTGAAAGAGTATGGTGTGAGGATCTGGATCCTCGGCGGGAGATATGTTAAACCGGTAAAGGTAGCTTTTGAGTGACTCAGCGGACCCTTGGTATAGATTCGATAAAGTGAGGGCATTCTTCGGAGTTGGGATATGCACCCTGAATTGCTTGACTAGCTCTGTTGCTAATTTCCCGAAGTTATTAACGGAATCAGGTGGGAGGCGAGAGAACCAAAGTAAAGCTGTACCGAATAGGAAGACCGGGAAGCATTTGCATTTGGATGGATCATTACCGCGTCTCGAGTCCATTTTCCATTCATATCGATTCAAGATGGCGCAAGGATCAGTGGTACCGTCGTAGAGTGGCATTTGTGGCATGCTAAAGCGCCTCGGCCACTCAGCCTCGTTTGCTCTTCTTATGAAGGGGTTACGCCTAATGTGAACTTCCCATGAGCCATGTGCGCCCCCTCGCATTACCCTTCTGATCGTTCGTACCATGTCGGGGAGATAGGTCGGATGGGGATCCTCCATAGGGATCCATGGATTTTGACGTGGTTCTGGGGTCCTATTGTGAGCTCGTCTTCTATGATGGATATCCGGATTGTCTTCCTCCATGTCCTCGACATCTATGATTGGGTCTAGGTGCGGACGTTGAGGTGGAGCGGGATGATGCAGATCCTATTCTATAGGAGCGCGGGTCGTTGGAAGAGCGGGTCCATCACCCTGATTAGCGACCATCGGGTTGTGTCAAGGAAGAGGTTGGTTTGTAGGATCTGGTCCGTCATTGATAATCAAGCCAGAGCGGTCTCGGTACTCTGCCCCATCGCTATATGTGACCGTTGTTCGGTCGCCGTTGCCGTTAGCATGACCGTTACCGTTATCGAGAGCAATTGTACGAGCAGCGACGTTGTTGATGAGGCTGAACCTCCTCCTTTGATGCGGCCCCCTAGACTCGGAAGAGGAAGTTTCCGAAGCAGTATGTCAGGGTCGAGAATTGTTCCGAGTTAGCCGAAGTCGAGCGACGATGCGTTGACTTTCTTGAAGTTGCAGCATAAGACCGATGTTATCCCTTAATGCTTGGTTGAGACCGATCGTGGTGTTCTCATATCTTTCATTAAGCGCGCGAATTTGAGCTTGTGTGATGGACGCTTTGGGGTCCACAATAGGAAGGATGGTTTCATTAGTGGCTCGGATATTTACCGATTGATCTTGTTTTGATGTACCGACCTTGGCTGTGACTGAAGAGACGACCATTGCGTTCTTTGACTTCTTTACCATCGTAAGCGGACTCGACAACAAGTTAAACAAGAAACCTTAAGCTTGTCGAAGTCTAGATGATAATGTGGAAAAAAGACGCAAATCTTAAGTTCAATTCTCAGTGAAAGCACCAAATGTTGACTGCAAAAAATGTCGAAGGCACCAAAGATTCCTATTACTAGGAATAGTTAATTTAGTTGCAAGACTAAGTAAGAGAAAGCGGTAAATGACACAAGAATTTATAGTGGTACGGCCACGGATTAGGCCTACGTCCACTTTGGAAGGATGTTGAACTTTTATTAATCACTCAAGAATTACAAGGTAGAGCCATGCTCATTACATTTACTTTCATAATTGTCATATGCTAGGTATTTGGGAAAAAGAGTATTTCGTTCTCCTTCTTCCTCAAATAGGAGATGCCATTAATGGGGCTCATGAAGCTCTAGGAAGGTCTCAAGTGAAGAAAATCCAACCCCTTTGAAGTGTAAGGCTATGGGCTATTTATAGGAGAGGTGTTAGGTAGGATTAGGTAGGAGTAGGTAGAAATAGGGGACCACTAGCAGAATTTCACACCCGCCACTAGCAGCTGCAGAAATTTCACACCCGGGGCTGGGTGAGAAATTTTTCACCTGCTGGGTGCGATATTTTGCTCCCGCTTGGGCACTAGATTTCGCACCCGCTTGGGCGCGATATTTCGCTCCCGCTGGGTGCGAGATTTTGCACCTGTTGTGTGTGAAGCCCGTTTTTCAAGGTGTGGAAGCACCGCGGTTCCGGACATTTTGGGGCGTGCGATCCCTTTTGGATTTGAGGTCTAGACTCGGAAGTGGGTCATGAGTGCCGCGAAGTTCTGAGTGATGCAGTCCCTTCTCGATCCTGTCTCCATTGCTCCTAAGTGTCCCTTTCTCTGTTAGCTTCACGCATTACATTGGGTTGAGCGTGTCCGATGCACTCTTGGGAATCGGACCAAAAAGCTGGTTAACTGTAACCATCATGATCGGATCCAAACTCTAGTACGAACCCTTTTACGATTTTCAATTGTATACCTATTTAGCCAACATAGTGATACGGGACAATATGCTAACTAAGATTTATAAGTTATTTTTCAGAAAGATTTTTCCACACCCTAGACATTATTATAATATGAAATGTTTTGTTTAAACTATATCAAGCATGTTTTGCGATTATAAGGCAAACCCCCATCCTCTGACATGCGCTTGCATTGTGTTATGGGACCTGGGGATTATAGTCATTCATATTTCTAAAAAGTCATGTTTTCAAACTTGGTTTATGGTTGCTATGAATGAATGGTTGCTATGTTTAGTTATGGTCGCTATGGCTAGCTTTGATTACATTATTTTATAACTGACATAACCCAAGCCTGACCCGAGTGTTTATCGCTCGGGTCAGATCCAAGCGAGTATTTCTAAGATGAAAGCTTGAAGACTTGGAGTTCAGCAGAGAATCAGGGCTTTATATGAAGGCCGGGTGTACACTATTATCAGTGTAATATGTTAAGTCAACAAAGGTATGCAAAACCAGACTGTTATTTAAAGTGTTTTTGTTTCAAAAAAAATTTCTGTTGCAATGATATTTTCATATTATATTTTATCTTTTCCACTATGAGTTTTGTATTTTGATGTGTTTTGCTCTAATGGACCCTAACGATACGTATTTTTTCTTGCGTTGAATCGACGTGGGTTCGGTATTTTGTTGGTTTGAAGTGAGTAAAAATGCGAGTCATTACAGTAAATACGTTGGTTCTTAAGAAAGTATTTATTATTTTCCAATAATGGGAACATAGAGGATTTGTCAGGATAAGTAAATGGAATCAATTTCAAGTCGATGAAATGATTTTTAAAACATTAAAGAATCTTAATAAATGTTTAAATAATAAGGGTCATCTTTAAAGTTGAAATTAAATAAAAGTCGTTGGATTTGTAGAAACGAATATGTCGTTCGACATTATTTTAACCCATATAAGTTGGTAATTAATATGATACCAATTGGTTAGTTATATAGTAGTATTTTCCAATGTAAAGGAAGACGAAGGAGATATTGAATATTAAGTAATATTTCCAAGGTAAAGGAAATGGAAAGGATTTTGATGGAAATTATAGCAATGTTTTTGGAATAGAAAATATAAAGAAGGGGTTGGCGAATACTCTTATTTTAAAAAGGATAAGTTATGGTTAATGTTTCAAAGTAATGAACGGGAGAGTTTTATTGTGATGAATATAGAAATCTAGAAAGGGTTTTAATAAATGACTTTAATTAAAGGGTCTAAGATGCCAACGTACTTGACTGTACTACTTGGAATTATATTAGTGAAATGTTGTTCTTGGGCTTTTGACGTGTTGTTTCGAAGAGACCGGGATGAGAAGTTGACCCAAAACCACTTCGAACCAACGTTGCGCTCGAAACTAACTTGCTGGGAATAAAGGAGCAATTGAAGACCATAGTTTTTCATAAAAAGGAAAAATCCTTTATAATCTCTGACTTGCAACGAGAGATATAATGTGACTCTATTGTGGTTGGAATTCTACGGATTGCAAGGACTTTTCGGTACCTAATCCTTGGGGTGATTCCTATATAAGATGTTATAGGAGGGTGCCTTCGGTTAATCCTATTCTTGGATGACTTTATGGACGAATGTCTGACAGTGTATTTCCTTATGAGTCAGGTACGTTGATTTTTATAGATATACCAAGTTTGGTGGCGGAGAAGACATCTTCTCTTAGCTTAACATGCAGAATATATTTGTGGACATCAATTAGTGATTTGATGGATTTGAAAATGTGACATTCAAAGAGTAATATGTTGTTCTGTAAAGGTAAATCGTGACCTCAAGCCTCATCAACAGGGAAAAATTACTGAAATCGAGTAGGCACCATGGCTACGTAGGTCATTCCCAATAGGGTGTATTGTCCCCATCTAGAAAAATTCATTTATTCTTCTCTTGTTTTCTATATCTTTCGAGGAATATGGTGGTTCACGAACCGTAGGGTGACAATATATTCGCTACACTCAAGTTGAATGAGTGGTCAGTCATGTGTGATTGGGTTGTAAGATATTCTTCTTAAATCCTAGTGCATTTCTCTCTAGAGGTTCATTTACAGAAGGTGGTCTTATACCTTGTCATAGATGGAAATACAATCTCCAATAAGCGTCATGTGGTTTTTGATTATATACTACATATGTAGAGGATGAGATGCAAGTGTTCTGCTAGATGGTTATTTACTTGTGATTTTATAGCCATAATTATAATATCACTGGATTTAATATATCAAAAATATTTTAGGTTATCGTAAGGTAAAAACCATCCGGTTTATGTATGGACCAGTCTTACAATTATCCTTTTCTTTCAAACGATTTTCTAAAGTTAAGAAAATTGGATGTTATTTAAACTTAGTGAATTTTATCATGCTGGTTTACCAGACTGATCTGTGGCGTTTGCAATGCTCGGGTCACATCGAGTTTTACAGGTTTATATTAGGATACTACGAACATCAGAAGACATATTCGAGGAGTTTAGACGAATTAGTAATTATTTCTGCAATGTATTTTATATTAGGACAGATTATTATAAAGGATCCGTTTGGCAAAGGTCCCTATTAAGTTTCAAAATTAGGCTTACATCTGGTCCTAAACTTATTATAACGTAAGTCCCTATTTTTCGAAAATTCATGAAAAAAAATAAAAAAAATCATGAAAATTCATTATTAAATAAAACACGTACACGCCAAAAAATACAAGTGTTAAACAATCAAAAGCCACATCAAAAACCAAAATAACAACGAAACAGCAGGTTTATGCATCAAAAGATGCACCTATTCATACATAGTTGCATACACTCATGCTTATATTTCAGTGTTGCATCAAACTACAGTATAAATGCATACATGTATGCAGTTAAACAACAATATACGCATCCTTTTGTGCATATATTCAAATCTGGCCTGTTATTTCATGCACTCGCTCTTTTCAGACATTGTTGCATTCGTTCTTGCACTTATATAAAATACATGCATGCATTCATGGACATATTCAGAAGCCTTCATCCCTTTTAAATTTGTTGCATACATGTATGCATATATACATTATATTTGCATTCGTGTATGCAACTATTCGTAAGACATGCATCTTAATTCAACTTTATATGCATACATGTATGCAACTATTACAAATATACGCATACATATATGCATATATTGGTCCAGATTTTCAATAGAAAACGCTAGATGAATATATGCATACATGTATGCTACTATTGGTAATAGTTGCATAGATGTATGCGACTATTTTTTTATGAATGCTTCTGGGAATATTTCCGATTTTTTTTAAGTGTCAACGCCTAAAATCTCCTAAAAACACGTAATAGTGAAAATAGGGACCCACTTTACATTTCAGACATTTGAGGGATGCCGTTTACATTTCCAAACCTTTTAGGGACGTCACACTTATTTTCAGTATCATAAACGTTCAGATTGTTTGCTGTACTCTAATGAATGTGTTAACCATAAAAAATACAGTTAATAAGTAGCATATTGGCATGACAAATGATAGGTCATATCATCAAGACTCGGGTTGTCTTAACCCAGGTCTCGGCATCCATATAAGACGTAGGCAAGTCAGGTCGTCCAACAGTTAGATCGCCGAGGACTCAGGTCGTATGCACATGCAAAGCATCGGGTCGTCCATGCTAGGTCGTTCGTGATTCAGCTCGCTCAAACATGTTTGGTCAGGACGTGCGCACTTGGTTTAAATGTAAGCTGGTCAGGTCGTTCCACGACCTAAGCAGAAAGGCGGGTCGGCTAAAGCTCATAAGAAGGTGGACCGTTTGGGTTCATAGTTTGATGACCTGCTCAGGTCATTTCTTGTAGCCCAAGACATGAATTAGGTCGGTTATAGCCTAAGACACCAGGTCACCCGAACAACCCGATTTCATGCATACTTATTTCTGAGCTTGTCCACTTCACTACCACACCAATAAATACCCCCATATTTCAAACATTAAAGGGACGGATTTCTCGAACAACGAAGTGCTGCCATTTTCATTCCTCAACAACTCCAAATCATTAAAACCTCCATTAAACCTCTTTCAAGCTTCGATTCAACATCTCAATCATCATGAAATCATCAAAGATCATCTAAGTGCCCAATTGTTGAAGATCTACTCCAACAATCATCGCAATCAAAGAGATCTAATCATTTCCATGGTGAAATCGAGAGAATCAAGACAATAAAGAGAAGAAGTAGAGAGAATTGTGGTAAAGAGAGAAAATGAGCAAAGTTACAAAAATTATGTACCTTGTAACATTGAGCATGATAATGAAATCTCTCTTTAAAGTGGATGTAGGCCAAATCTAGGCCGAACCATTATAGATCTCTGTCTTTTTACTGCTTTTGTGTGTGTGGTTTCCCATATTCTAGATCTATATTGTTTGTAGGTGTGCTCACACTTTCTAGGGTGTTAGTATTCCATTTTTGACATTAACATTTTTGGTGCCCACCGAAGGGCCACATCCACATCCAAAGGTCAAGTGCTTCGTGTGGGACATCGAAGTTTGAAGCCTGTTTTTACGATAGATTCTCAAAGTCTAAATGCAGGATGATTGAAGGTTTCTCTTCAAAGTTTAAAATCTTGTTTGAGATAATGGCTCCACCGAGGAAAGTTGGAAGTAAGTTTGTTAGAGGAGGTTGCGATAATGTCGCCAATGAAGCTACGCCGCTCACCAACTGCCTTGAAGTTGTCCAAAGTTCGATAGGCGGGGCTGGTGTAACTAAAGATGAGTTAGATGCAGTTGTCGCCAACTTGAATCAATGGATGAAAGCTTCTAATCAGGCTTTGATGGACAAGATAATTGCTCTTATTACTGCTTTAGCCAATCCAACATCTCCTCAAAGAGTCCATGTCGACCTTGAGGAGAATGCGAATTCAACGGCTTCTGATCGTAATCATAAAGATAACATGGAAGATCTTGATGGTTGGGCAAGTGATAAGGATGGAGCTAATGTTGAAGACTCAAAGCCAAAGGCTAGAAGTCATTCTGATCAAAATACCTGAAAGGTTGCTAGTCCCGCCAAGGGTTCACCTCCTCATAGTGGAGGTAAAAGACCTCGATCCTCTAACCGCGATCGCTCACCTAGATGATCATTCGGCAAAGAGATTGAAGTCTGCCGTGCGAAACAACACAACATTGAGGAGTATATCTCAGACATGATAAAAAAATCATGAAAGATAACATGGCTCGCAATGACGATGAAAGGGAACAAGATATTTCTCCCAGCAAAAATCCGTTCACCGAAAGGATCCACAAAGCAGAGTTCCTGAAAAAGTTCACTCATCCTATTTTGCTTTCTTACAATGGAACTACTGATCCTAACTTCTTTTTGTATAAGTAAGAATGGCACATGAACGCAACTAAGGCGACGGACGAGATCAAATTCTTATATTTTCCTCTTTACTTAGAGGATGTGGCATTACTGTGGTTTATAGAGCTGCCACCTAAGTCTGTAGATCAGTTTGTTGACTTGACTAAGAAGTTTAAAGAGCTGTTCAGGTTACAAGCTACGAAGTCCAAAGATGTTATATCACTAACATCGATGGTGCAGAATCCAAGGGAATCTGTCAAAGCTTTTCTCAATCGATTCAATGCTGCATTGTCCGAAGTGAGGAATCCGGAGTCGTGCATGATCCTAATATCTCTAATCGGTGCTATTGATAAGAAGAGTGAATTTGGAAGATGGATAAAGATGAAAGAAAAAATATGCTTGAGAAATTCTATAAGAAAGTGGAGGAGTACATGAGGGTGGACGACGATCTTACTCCTAGTCATAATGTTGGAAAAAGCAGCATAGTTGAAGCTCCAAAGAATGTTGATATTCAAGTCAATCAAAAGGGAAATCAGGGGCAGTAGCGAGACAATGATGGGAAAGGCAACAAGGGTAATAAGAAGTTTTGCCTTTTCGACTCAGCAGAACTGACGCCTCTGAATGACACCCCCGAGAACATCTATTTCGCAACAAAGGATGCGAGGGATTATGCAAAACCGAAACATACGAGAATAACCGCGAACGCAGCTAAGTCCGGAAAGTTATGCCGATTCCATAATCAGCCAGGTCATAATACCAAGAATGTAAGCATTTGAAGACATTGATCAAGGAGCCTATTAGGAAGAATAAACTTCAGTAGTACGTGAAGAAGCCTCAAGCTCCGAACTCTGCTCCAGCTTCTTATGGACAAGGTGCATCCGCAGATCAATCAGGTCCGAGTAATAGAGCTCCGGTGCGCAGCAATCAATGACTTGTGATCAACACCATATCAGGAGGTCCTCATCCAACTGGAAGAAGTTGGGGGATATTGAACGATATGATGGATCCCTGAAATACGACCCAAAGGAGAAGGCATGTCTGATTCTGAGCAACACATTTTCTACTAAGTAGCAAAAGATCGCTTATGAGGACATCATCTTCAAGGTAAAAGATGTCGATGGCATGATAACAACCACTTTAGATCCCATGGTTGTAACCGTTGGAATAGGCCCAGCAGTGGTCAAGTGGCTGCTTGTAGACTATAGTGCCTCATGCAATATTCTATTCCGTAAGATGTTCAACCAAATTATGCTCTCAACGACGGACGTTCAAGCATGTTAAACGAAAATCCAAGGGTTCACAGGGGAACCCAAGCAGCCAATTGGAACCATTGCTTTGCTAGTCAAGTTGGGAGAGGGAGACAAAGTGGCCATCCTGAAGAAAATTTTTGTGGTAGTTGATGAAGTATCTGCCTACAACGCATTCTTAGGTAGACCAGTTCTTGCATATTTCAGGGGTGCTTTGGTGCCATGGTGTTTAACCATGAAGCCAGAGAATGCCGTCAAAGTAGTCAAAGGAGATCAAGAGACTACGAGGGGTGCTACCTCATTGAACTGCGTGAAGCTAAAAAGAAAGATAAGGGAAAGAACATGGAGGTACCCCTCCACATTCAAGATCCCGCCTTATAGAAATTAGGACGCGACCACTGCACTGGAGAACATAGCGGAGCATATAAAGAAATGGATCCTTGTAAACCCAGTGCAGGGGATGAACAAACGACACGGGATGAGATCACCATTCCCATATATGATCATACTGAAGATCCTGATATAGTGCTAAAGAGAGGGCCTCAGTTGTGCCATAGGCTGCAGAAAGAGTTGGTTATGTTTCTTAGAGCTAATCACGACGTGTTTGCTTGGAGTCACTCTAACATGTGCGACAAATCCCCCAAAGTGGCTGTTCATGCATTAAACATCGACCCAACCCTCACTGTAGTGAAGTAGAAAAGAAGGGATCAGGGCCTTGAAAGGTCAACGGCTCTCAAAGAAGAAGTGGACAGTATTATGGAGAACCACTTTATCCGAGAGTCCACATATCCTGACTAGGTGTCAAATCCTATGCTAGTGAAAAAGCCCAACGGGGTATGGCAAATGTGCATTGATTATTCTGACCTTAATAAATCGTGTCCCAAAGATAGGTTCCCGCTGCCTATAATCAATCAGCTTGTTGATGCGACAACGGGACATGAACTCTTATCTTTCATGGATGCATACTCGGGCTATAATCAGATCATGATCATGAGCAAAATCAAGAAAACATGAGTTTCATCAGAGATGTTAGCTTATACTGTTATAAAGTAATGCTGTTTGGGTTGAAGAATTCCAGAGCAACTTACCAGCGACTTGTCAACTTGATGTTCAAATCTCAGATAGGCAAGACTATTGAGTTATATGTAGACGACATGCTGGTAAAGTACAAAAGAGCAGATGATCACTTAGAGAATTTGGCCGGGATGTTAGATATCTTGAGAAGGTACATCATGAAACTGAATCCTCTCAAATATTCGTTTGAAGTCACGTTAGCGAATTTTCTTGGGTTTACGGTTAAGAACTGGGACGTCAAAGCCAACTCTACACATATTTCTGCTTTGAGAGAGACGCGAGCTCCCATAACGAAGAAAGAGCTATAAAGTTTGAACGGGAAAGCTGTTGCCTTAAGTCGCTTCATTTCCAAGGCAATAGATCAGTGCATTTCTCTTTTCGATGCCCTGAGAAAAGGAAGGAAAGACTTCCAGTGGACTCCGGAGTGTCAAACAGCTTTCGAGGAGTTGGTCAAGCATATGGAAACACTACCAATGTTGTCAAAGCCTAGAGAAGGAGAAGATCTATTCTTATATCTGGCATTTTCAACCCACGCATTGAGCGCCACATTTGTCAGAGAGGATTCAAAAGTTCAAAGGTCGGTATACTACATCAGCAAGAGGTTTACCGGGGCAGAATTAAACTACCCAAAGTTGGAAAAGCTTGCATATTGTCTGCTCATCGCCTCAAAAAAGCTAAGGCCATATTTCCAAGCTCACACTATCAAGGTTCTCATAGATCAGCCTCTAAAACAAGTCCTATTTCGTCCGGAGACTTCGGGAAGGTTATTGAAGTGGAACATTGAGCTCAGCCAATACGACATCACTTACCATCCGCGAAGGGAAATTAACGGCTAAGGTTTAGCAGACTTCATTGCTGAGTTTATGGATATATGAGATGAAAAAGAAGGGACTATCGAAGTCATTACTCAATGGAAGCTATTCGTTGATGGGGCTATGAACGAATATTTCTCAGGGATAGGAGTAGTGCTAGGGACTCCTGAAGGACGTTCACTATGTTATGCCTTGAGAATAGAATCTCCAGCAATGAATAATGAAGCTAAATATGAAGCTCTAGTTGCTGGTTTGAAGATTGCGAAAGAGTTTCCAATGAAGGCCTTGCACATTTTTTAGCGACTCATAGTTAGTGGTGTGTCGAGTTAAAAGGGAGTTCCAAGCTAAGGGAGGAAATTTGCTAGCGTACCTATCAAAAGCTTGGGAACTACTCGACAACTTGGACTGCTACACTATCTCGCACATTCCTCGAGAGGAAAATTTGAAGGCTGACTCACTTGCAAAGCTTGCTAGTAAGTAGATGCCCATTTATTGGGATTGGTGCCAGTTGAAGTCCTCTCAAATTCCAACATTGGTGACAACGATGTAGATTGGATCATGGAAACTGCCATAGAGCCAGATTCATGGATGACTCCAATCAGAGATTATCTCCTCAAAGGCGTGCTCCCCGATGATCCGAAAATGTGAAGAAAGCTGCTCAGGAAGGCTCCCATTTATCTCATCCAGGATGGTTGACTATATAGGCGAGGTATCTCTATGGCTTTGCTCCGTTGTGCTACCAAGGAGGAATCCAAAGCGATCTTAGCAGAACTGCATGATGGAGAGTGTGGAAGTCATTTAGGTGGTCAAACATTAGGCAAGAAAATATTGTGATACGGTTACTTCTGGCCTGATGTGAACCTAGACTCTGGAACTTATATAAGGAAGTATGACAGATGCCAAAGATTCGCAAAGATCCCGTGAGCACCATCTACTGAGTTGACTCAAATGGTCAATCCATAGCAATTTGCTGTCTGGGGAATCGGTTTAATTAGGGCCTAACCAACCATGAAGTCTAGTTTCAAATATGCCATTGTAGCTATCGATTAATTCACCAAGTAGGCTGAAGCAGAGCCACTGACTGCTATCACCTCAAAGAAAGTGATCAACTTCGTGCTGAATAACATCATTTGCAGGTTCGGTTTGTCATAGAAGATAATCAAAGACAATGGGAAGCAACCTTATAGCGAAGAGTTTAAGGAATTATGTGCAAAATACAAGATCAGGAAAAGCTTTTCTGTAGTGGCCCATCCGCGGGAAAATGGGAAAGTGGAAGCTGTGAACAAGATCATCAAATCAACCATCAAGAAGCGACTCGAGAAAGCTCAAGGTGGTTGGGTCGATGAACTACCACTTGCACTATGGGCGTACATGACAACTCATAAATCTGCTGCTGTGCACACTCCTTTCTCCTTGGCATTTTGTTCAGAGGCAATGATTCTGGTGGAGCTAGAAGTTCCTACACACTGCAGAATCCATTTCAACCAAGCATAGAATGAAAAGCTACATCTTGAAGCTCTTGATCAACTTGCATAAATGAGAGATGAGGCTGAACTCAAATATGCAGCCCATCAAAAAAGAATTGCCATGCATTTCAACTCTAAAGTTAGACAAAGGACCTTCGAAGTCAGGGATCTTGTGCTAAAAGAGTTATGATAGGAACTGGAGTTTTCGGGCCAAACTGGGAAGGTCCCTACATCATAATTCAAAAGCTCTTGGACGATACTTTCAAACTGACAACTGTTGATGGCACTCTAATTCCATGGTTCTAGAATAACATTCATCTTCGCCGCTATTTTACTTGATGCTATGTTCAAATTTCTTGTAAAAAATTTGTAAATATTTTGCAAGCATTGTACTGAACACTAGCTTCATGAATAAAAGAATACCTACCTGAGTAAATCTCTTACTTGCAGAATTTTCATTGATTCAAAATTTGCTTAAAGGCAATTTTATATTGCAGGTTTATCTGACGAGCGCTTGCTTCTACAAAGTCCGACACAGCGTGACGACCCCAATAACACCAACTAAAGCATTGAGTGCTTTAAATTTTAGTATGCATAAGTGCAACGATGAAGCGCACCACCTTGAAGAGTGAATGGAAAGATTTGCCAAGAGTCAAGCGGCGGAAAGCATAACAAGCAACAATGGAGCAAAAACCAGAAATTGCAAGTTCTACCTAAAGGGCCATAGGGACAATGGTTCTGCTGCGATTGCTCACCACAGTTGGGCATCCGGCCAAGGGGACTGATGTCCTCCCTGTAGAACGACGCAAACCCTGTAAAGTTTTTCCTAGGGATCACCTCACCATAGTTGATGCAAAAGACCTCGGTCCTCTAACCGCGATCACTTGCCAAGACGAGCATCCGACAAAGAGACCAAAGTCTTCCCTGTAGAATGATGCCACAACCAAAATCCTTCGCATCGATCGTGAAGGTCGCCTCTCCACAGTAGAGGTGCGCTCAATGGAGTCTCCGATGCTCTATTCAGTCGGTCAGAGAACACAAACATTGAGTTATAAAAGACCTCTCCATAGTAGAGGAACTCAATGAAGTCTTCGATGTCAGCACTATCAGCGGGAGAAAACCAACGTTGAGTTACCCAAATCATTGCATCGATCGTGAAGTTCGCCTCTCTATAGTAGAAATGCGCTAAATGGAGTCTCCGATGCCCGATTCAATCGACGGGAGAAGATAAACATTGAGTTATAAATGACCTCTCCATAGTAGAGGCACTCAATGAAGTCTCCGATGTCAGCACTAATCCGCGGGAGCAGACCAACGTTGAGATACTAAAACCCTCTGCGTCAATCATGAAGGTCGCCTCTCCATAGTAGAGGTGCGCTCAATGGAGTCTTCGATGCTTGATTCAGTCGGTGGGAGAAGACGAACATTGAGTTATAAATGACCTCTCCATAATAGAGGCACTCAATGAAGTCCCCGATGTCAGCACTAATCAACAGGAACAGACAAATGTTGGGTTATCGAAATTCTTCATGCAAGTAAAGGTCACCACTCTACAGCAGAGGCACTCAACAAGTTTTCTATGTCATAAATAACCAGCAGAAGTAGACGAACGTTGGGTAATAAAAGTCCTCTCTATAGTTGAGGCTAAAAGTACTTCCTAAAGTGAAGGCTAAAGACCTCCCAGGCAGGGGCACAGATATCAGCGACTTCTCCAAGAAGAAGCTTGAGATCAATCAACAAAGCTAAGTTTCTTAAAGAATTGGCAAGCTTGGAAGCTTAAAGTGCATTTGTAGAAATAGAAAAATTCGTCACAAAACAAAGAGCTTCTAGTACACTGATCCAATACAAAGGAACTTAGCAAAGTTGACTGCATTCGATTCTAGCGACTTATGATGACTCATAGTACAGGTGCAACAACATCACATTGAGATAGGCCAATGCTCACAAGATATACCACAAGTTCATCACAATGTCTCATCAAGCTAAAGACTTATAGTTAGTAAAGAAGCAAATGCATAGAAAAGTACGACAAAGATAGAATAATAGCTAAAGTACAAAAAGCAAAATCAGCTTCACATGTATAGTCACAAGTCTTAAATTCTCAAAAAG
Organism: Allium sativum; assembly: GCA_030737875.1. Classification (NCBI taxonomy): domain Eukaryota; kingdom Viridiplantae; phylum Streptophyta; class Magnoliopsida; order Asparagales; family Amaryllidaceae; genus Allium; species Allium sativum. Next base: position 13,233,053 of record CM060917.1, read on the forward strand.
TCATAAGCAAGGGTTTGTACTTGCATAAACATTCGATGTAAAACAGAATGCGTAAAAGAAAGCTACAGGAAGCAAAGCAAAACATCCTAAAAGCACTATTTCTTCCTTTTCCTACCTTTTGAGTAGTCAAACCTCAAAGATGGCTTATTAATCTTGTTGGAAGAAGGAGGAGGTGTACCAATCTGGGGGCTCTCAAGAGAAGACAGAACAAGTCCTTTCTTAGGAGATGGGCGCTTTCCCTTACGCTTCGAAAATGAAGGCTTAATCTTCTTCTTTTTCTTGCCTTCGACTCCCTTCCCCGGTCTTTCATACACGTCATCAAGATCTTATGCTTTGCTAGGAGAATAGTCATCATCATCCAAGTCAGCGATCACATCAATCTTCTCATCTTGTGACCCAGGCTGTGAAGCGGGAGTGGAAGCAGTGATTAAAGATGCATCGCCCAGAGGAGGAGTACTGAGCGGAGTAGCAGTGGTTGCCACCAAGGTTGAATCAATGACAATAACTTCAGTTGCAGTTGTGTCATCTCCAACAGGAGAAGTCTTCTCTGAGATCAGGCCTAATACAAATGAACAGTGAGCATGGAATGCAGTATACCCAGGTGAAGTACAAAGATAGTCTAAGTCCGACACAAATTGGTCGATCTCGGTTTTATCTGTGGTAAGAAGACTTCTGTGCTCAACTTCATAATTATCTGGGTTGCCATCATGACCCTCGCCATCTCCTTCATTCTCCTCAGTGACATGCTCCTCAGTAGCATGCTCCACGACAATTTCTTTCTTTCCTCGTGAATTGTTGAAGGATCACTGGGAGGCACAGTAAGAGTCTGAGACTCGGAAACTTGAACATCAACAGAATCAGTGTGGTTATCAGTGGAAGTTACGTCCAGGGCTTGCTGCCTAGAGGATCCAGCTTCATCCAATAAACCGTACTCGGTCATAAGTTATTTCTTCCCCTTAGCCAAAGCTTTACAGGACTCCTCATCCAACAGTCCAAGAGATACTCCTCAGTATAAATATCTCCAATATGGACAAGCATTGCTTCCCAGACTTTGGCCAAAGTAATTGGAAAATCGTCGCCAAGGTAGCGCAAGCTAACTCAACTCATCACACCAAGGGTGTAGAATCTGGATAAGGTGGCATTGGCATCAGCCTCAGCTTCTATAAACTCTTTGTCAATAGTTGCTTTTTAGCTAAATCTTGATCTCTTTCCTGCTCAAGGGCTCTACCTTAGCTTTCCAAAGGGAAATCTCTGACTCCTGGGAAGCATTCTTTTCTCGCGGACTGGCATTCTCCTTTGATAAGTTTCAATGATATGCTTCTCCTCAACAATTTTATCTTCGACGGTTTTCCGAGAGATTGAGCATCTTTCACTTGATTATTCAGCGCAGTCTCCTTCAGCTTGGCAGCAACAAGCTCTTCTTTAAGTCTTAAGTTCTCGCCTTCCAATTCTGTATTCGTCTGAGTAAGAGATGCAATGTTGGCACCCCAAGACTGCCCACTCGACCTTGTCGTTCTCCAGCGTAACTATGGTATCAAAGTTGCATTTGTTCACTCGCTGGAGCTCATTGTCCAGTTTATACCATAAATGGAGCCTCTCAATTATACCCTTGACTACATCCACCAGTTTATCAGCCTGATCCTTCACAACATCAACTGCTTTTCAGTGTTTCTCTCCACTACACCCAGCTCTTTAAGCATATTTTTATTATTGGACAGATGTATGTCCAGATCAAAGAAAACTCCCTTCAAACACCAGTTTTTGAACCATTCAGTAGGTCTGGTGGGTGCAGGCTCAGGAGCCTAGCGTGGCTTGCGGATGATCTTTTGTATGTCTGTTGGCAGAGGAGTAATTAACAGAGCTCCAAGGGGAAAATAGCCGGAAGTGGTTTGAGTCGCAGGGACTTGAGTTTTATTTGATCTGGGGCACTTGTGAGGATCATCCTTGCTATGATCCTTGCTCTGGTCATCTCTCTCTCTTCCTTCTTCGGCTTTCTTCTTCTTCCCATCTTCTCCATTCACGGCGATCATCATAAAGATCATCATAGCAATCACTGTAAGAGCCTCATTTTCGGTCAACTTTTTCTAGCTAGTCCATGGCCTCATTCCTCCACCTCCTCTGTTCCTCAGACTCCACGTAGCCATGAGAATACCGAGACTGCATGTAATGTTTTGGGTTATAAGAGTTGGTTTGGTGCTTGAAGATTTTCATATACAGCCGATTCATAGTTGGATCTGAACTAAGGAAAAACAGGATTTCAGTAATTAAATTAGAAAGTACAAGGGGAAGAACAGAGAGTACATGAAAAGCGTCTAAAACTTAGAGTGTGTGATGTGTGGTCTAACGCGCATCTAATAATGAACCGCTCTTTGTTTGTGAAGCTAACGCAAGCCCGATTTAAAAAAAAGTTTTCCACAACTAAGGAGTTCGAGTTAATGCCAACTCAGTTGCCGCCTTTGTAACCATAGCTCCAAGTTCTGAAGTCACAACGTCACTTGGGGAAAGATCCTTTGAAGTGTTGAGATCACTCACTTCATTATAAATATCCATAGAATCTCCCTCGTGAGCAGTCAGGATTGTGGGACCCTCATTAGCTTCCTCAACATCCAAATCACCTGTAGTTGTGATTTCTCCCTCCAGCCTGCTCAGTAAGCTTCATAAGGCCTTTTCCTTCGCGATGTACAAACCTTTTCTCTTCAATCAAAGGAAACTAGGGCTGAGAAGGTGTTTTAATACCATCGGCAGGGTCTGAGCAATTCTTTAGTGAATGTTCATCAACTTTATTCTTGGATGCACTGCCCTCTCCGGAAGCACCAACAACTGATGCTACAGGCGTGGTCTGAGGTGTGGAAGATGGTCCTTTGGAAGGGTATTTCCTATCAGTATGGAGCAATCAATATTGACGAAGGAATGCTTCTCTAATTAAGTGCCTTTTGCCTCTATCTACAATGCCAACGACTTTTAAAACCTCAAGAGTAGCCTTGTAAGGAGCAGAATCTTTATCATCCTTTACAAGAGTTGGAATGACTATAACCAAGAAAGAAAATTTCAATGTCCGAGACTTTAGAGAAATCAGATGAGAAAAGTTCTGATTAAATATACTTACCTCCTTCCGTCTAGTTTCCGTGAAAAGTCTCAGGACAGCGAACAAAGAAAAATTGACTCAAAAATCCTGATGCACTCTCCGACAAGTCAAATACGAGCTTCCGGTTTCGTGTACCCTCAACATGTATGATAGATGAAGTGTCTTTCCTCCTTTTAATGGAAAATAAATAACAGAAATCCTTGAACGTACGCGCACATTCCTTTATTTCATAAAATCACGTAAATTCCTAACAAAATGGCATAGTTATTCAGATGAAGTTGGAAAGGAGCGATAGCCATATGTTTCAGGATCATCTCTATAAAAGGATTAAAAGGAGGGAGAGCACTGCTCATCAACATATGATGATTAACAGCTACATATCCGCTTGGCGGTTGATCAACGAACACATCCTTCTCCGGTAATATCGTGTCAGTCTCCGGGATACCATATTGATCATACAACTATTTAAAAATGTTCTGATTGATCGTGGTAGAGTGTCTCTCTATTAGCGGGGTGCTAAGAGGATGGGAACAAGAAATTGCTAATCATGTACCGATTCGGGAGCTGTAGTTGTTGTAGCCCTAGGTACAGATGTAGAAGTCTCAACTCGTGAAGAAACGGATGTCCCTTCGGTCTGAAAGCGAGTCTGCTTCCTGGTAGTCATTATACACAAACAATCTTGTTTATAAACATATTTGGTGAACAAAAAAGGTACAACACATATTACATTACATAGATGTATCCCGTTTATTTCAACCAAATATATAAGCCTACTAAGGCTAGTAATTCTAACCTAACCTTGTAAACCTTTACGCACAACTCCAACTACCCTTCCCAAGGTAGTATTCCCGACTATATTGATACCGAGATAGAACATTTAGGCATACGTTTGTGAAGCCCTTATATCATTATTAATTATTTATTAAACCAAGAAGTGAACTCCTAACCATGGAGTTTATTTACTCATGTGTGTATACATAGCCACTTAACGCCTCACTATAGAACTATAGATAGGGTAGATTCCCTCGATCACTTAAGACCCTAGGCGGACCTATTGGACATTTAATACCTCTCGATGATTTACTCAATGTTATCATTGTAACAACCCCGAAAATCAAAACCAATTTAAAATTTTTATTTTGGCTAATTTTAACAGAAATTTGGTCAAAATTTAAAAATTCCATTTTTAAATAATTTAAAAGCCCTTAAAAATAGCGATTTTGAAAACGACCTCCGTTTTCGAGGAAACCACCTTGGTTGGATCCAGGATGTAAATTTATTGCTAAGTTTCAAATTCTATAATTTTTGAAATCAATATGTGAGCGTGGCAAAGGAGAACGTGTTTGGTTAATTTCAGTCAAATTGGATCGACCAGATAATGGCCATTTTTCAAACGGCTTTCAAATTTAACGAAATCAATTTTGTTGGGATCGTATCGCCTAGACATATCTAGATTTATTTTTCTGGAATTTTTGAAATCTGTATGTGGCCCCGGCAAATTAAAATGTATGTTCAAATCCATATTTGAATGTTTTATATTTAATTTAAAGAAAAACAGACTGAAACAGTCGCATGGGCTTACGAAGCATATTCCATTGTGTTCGGATGGGGGTATATAGCTAGGGGTGATAGTCATTGGGTTTGAATTGGAGTTTTATGAATGAATGGGTATTTTTGGAATTAATGAATTAAAAATTAAAATATAAAATCCTCGGCCAATAGAAATTCGTCATTACTTTCTTCCAGACCCAACACCCTTCAGAAACGATGACGGAAACCCCTCTCCCTCTTCGCTCCTCATTTTCTCCAAATCTACTCATTAAAATCGCTCCATCTAATTGAGGTTTTTGTAGTTCGTCCCCCGGGCTTCAAATCCATATAGAGTTTGGATTTTTTTGTGGCCTGTATCATTCGAATCGAGCTCGAGAAGTCTCGAACTTTGAACCGCTGCTGAGATCAACTCCAACCACCGAAGTGGGCTCCACCACCCTGCGCACGTGCGCCCTTCCAGGCTCTATGCCGCTGCGAAGGCCGATCGTCCCATCGCTTCACGGATTGATCGTAAAATTCAAACCTAGGTTTGAACAGCAAACTGAGAGGTACGATGTTTAATTTCTAAACTTATTTTAACACATTAAAACCTTCGCAAAGTTGATTAAACTTATAAAAATCATAACTTTTTGCCATGTGGTCGAAATCAAGTGGAACAAGAGACACTGGGACCATGAGGACGTCTTCTACATTCTAGAAGAGACCGGAGATTTTTTTAAAGCTCGCTACAATTTTAGGCGAAGCCGAAGGCAATATGAGATTTCTAAATTCAATTTAATTTAGAAATAAAATATATTAGGATGTAGACGGAGTTTAGAAACTCCTGACACCCGTCGTCCACAAACCATGGACGACTTGATAATGATTGGTGTGAAATTTGATGTGAAATTTGGTTGATGTTGCGAATGGTTGATAATGGTTGTTTGTTGTTGAAACAAAATTGGAATTGTTTGTGGAAAAATTCAATGTGATATGAAAATGGTCGAAATGTTTAGACCATTAGGATAAGCCCCTTAGGAAACGCTGCGAGGTCTAAGGTAGCGCGAGGAACCGTACTCGGGACGGTGCCGGTTTTAAACCCCCTGCCGTTATGCTGCCGAAATTTTCTGAAATATTCATATGTTTGAATTTTATTCATATACTAAAATATATTCATTTGTTGATAATTTATTCATGATTGAAATAAATTGCTTAGATAATAAAAATAACATTTTTATTATGCGTATGAAGTTTATAAAATATTCATGATGGAAATAAATTGTTTAAACAATAAAAATCACATTTTTATTGTACGGTTAGGTTTCTTAAAATACCCAATTGTTGAATAAAAAGTTAAAACGATAAAAATCACATTTTCATCGCATAAATGAAGTATACAAAATATTCGTATGTTGAGAAAACATTGGAACAATAAAATCACATTTTTATCAAGTATATGAAGTGTTAAAAACATTCATAGGTTGAATAAATGGTTTGAACAATAAAATTAACATTTTAATTGTATGGATAAGTCGCTAAAAATATTCATGTGTTGAAATAGATATGTGTGAGTTAAAAATATTATTTTTAACAAGTGTATGAATTGAAAATGGTTTAGAAATCGAAGAATGAATTATATTTGTATATATATATATATATATATATATATATATATATAAATTAAAATAAAACGAATAACGACGCTGTAGTTCGCGTTTTGAAATCTTAACTTTAAACGGTTATACCGAGAGATCCAACCGTCGGAATTTCCCGAAACTGGAACCGTTGGATCCGCTATGAAAAGATCTTCCTAAGATATAAAATTTGTAAAGATCCAACAGTTCGATTTTCAGATATGTGTAAATCAAATCTGAAGAAAAACAACGCCATGGCCGCGCTATGGCCTGAAGCGTCATTTAATTAAAATGGGCTATTTTTAAATAAATAAAAATAGCGATAAATCGTTAAAAAATATTATAAGCAATATGGAATGGAAGTAAATCGATTTTACTTGATTTATTTGATATGTTGATGGCTGAATGTGTTTGACTTGAAAATTTACATTAATGAACTGAAATATGGATGTCAAATAATTTAACCTTGAAATGAATTGATTTTAATTCTAAACATACGTGAATTATTTGAAAAGGCCGAGTTAAATCTCATTTCAAATAATTGAGCGACGATAAGAAGTCAACGATGAAGACAGTGGTTGAAGACCGGAGATCTTCACATCGTTTGGATGATTACTGATGTCTTGATTGGGGGGCTTCCCAAGACGAGGAAATAAGTTGTGATCATCCAGATGTACTTGGAGATTGATCGGATATGCGAGGGCCTCTCTCCTGTATTGGACATATGGGACGAGGAATAAAGTGCCTTCGGTTTCGTTTAGACCCAGAACGGACATGTAAATGGATGTGTGTCTGACGTTGTAGATTGACAACGCGGTACGCAGAGATCAAGTGATCAAGGCTTTTGTTGAAAAGCAGAGCCTTGTGGTAGATGATCAAAGCACGGCTTCAATATAGCATAGGTTTGTGTATAGCGTTAATTCGTGAGCCTCACACCCCGGTATGAAACAGAAACGAAAGAGGACCTCAGGGAGGACATGCATTTTTTATTGCTAGGAGTGGTGTCAGCGTTTACAAGCCCTGACATTTTACTTACGTGGATGATGGAAAGTCAGGCGCCTTGGTTATATCGGTCACTACGGTGCCGATGGATGGTTTGGTCGGGATATGACCAGTTTACTCCCCATAGGGGTGGGAAATGCTTGGTTCAGGCTTTATAATCCACTCCGTGTGGACCGGCCCTGACGATCCAAGGTGCAGTTGCGGCTGTTCCTGAGACATGGTAGGCTAGATTGTCTCGAAGCGGTAAGGACGATCCCTTGCCTGGGTTCATGATGGAAATCCAACTTCCAATACGACATGTGCGGTTTTGGTTGTAAACCTAGATTTGGCGACATAGTGCTATGGGGCACTTATGCCGTCTATGATTGATACATTATGAGTGAATTTGTTTTTGAAACATCTATACACTAATAATAATATCAAATGATTTGTTTTATTTGTATCAAGCATATTTTGGCCATTATAGGGTAAAACTCTATCCTCCAGTTTGCGTTGCATTGTGTGATGGGACTTGAGTCTTATAATGGCTTAATTTTTCTAAAAAGCATTGCGTTGTTTAAATACTTTACTTTTTTCATGCACTGGCGATCACTGGAGTAAACCCGTTCCGCATTAGCGGCGTGGTCCTACGGTTTGCATTATTATTATTGTTTAACCAGTAGGTAGATTTCTCATACCAGTCCCATGACTGACTCATAGTTTGTTTCACTTACAAACTCGGGTGCTCCTATTTTCTACACGGGAAGCCATGTATTTAGGTTTTAGCAGACTCATTCTGGATAGCAATGGAGCTGGAGACGTCCTGTATCATTTCTATTGTACCGTTTCAGACACTGTTATGTGTATTATGTTTGTTTCCGCTATATACATTTTATATTATGCTGAAATTGTATTCTATGCTAAGTATGATCCTATTATGCTGTGTAACTCTGATGATTATTATTTCCGGTGTAATTTGATGTACATTATCTGGTGTAATTATATATTTCTGTTCTGTTGTTATTTGTTTATGTGTTATATTCCACTGATTATCCTTGCCACCGTCACACGGGGGTTTGGGTCATCGCAGTTGGTATCAGAGCTTTTGTTAATCTTAGCTCAGGAATATAACATAATAACGAACTCGTCAGAAATAGAATCAGCAGTGTTCTAAGACGAATAACTCATATAGATAGGATCAGTAAGGTCTTAGAATGAGTATAGCAGAATAAAATACACCCCAAAAGACACATTTACATTCAAGTATAAGTCTTTGTGCTTTATAATACCTTGTCTGTTGACCTGGCACTTTGTCTGCTATTTGCAGGCACACTAGAAAATGAGTGGCAGAAATAGAAGAAGTAATTCTATGGTTCAACAATCTAATGAGCCAATCGTGCTCCCACAACCAGAATCAGATATAGAAGCTCTATTAAAGAAGTATCGAAATCTGGGTGGATTACCATTCTTGGGCAAAGAATCCATTATTGAAACTCAAGCTTGGATGCGCTTTGCTAAGAGAATTTTTGAAGGTTCAAAGCTGAGGGATGACCAAAAAAGATTATTGGCATCTTGGGCACTCAAAGACGAAGCTTTAATCTAGTGGGAAACTGTTATTAAGGATAATCCAGCAGGTAATATTACCTTGGATAGATTTAAAGAAATTTTCAAAGAAAGATTTATTCCACCAGAAGCAATTGATCGGCTATACGATGAGTTCTACTACCTAGAACAAGGAGATACGTCCATTTAGGAGCATCAAGATAAATTCGACAAACTTTCTCGTTTTGCCCTAGAACTAATTGAAGATCCAAAGAGGAAGAATCTGAGGTTTATTAGCGGGAAAGTACAAAAATTGGATAACTGCACATGTGAGTCTTCCTTTTTCTGAAATGATATACATGGCTTATCAGTATGAGGATCTTGGTAAGCAAGGTCTTTTGGAGGATGAAGAGGAAGTCAGTTCTAGCAACAAAAGGAAGTTTGAAACTGATATCCCAGGGATTAGTACGCAGCCTGAGGCAAGTACGAAGTCTGAGGTCAATAAGAGGCCTAAGGCCAATCAGAAAGGGGTAAAGACAGTCGTATGTCTAAAGTGTAATCAGCAAGGGCACTCGATAAGGAACTGTGAATCTTCGAAGAAGCAAAAGAAGAAAGGATTTAAATTCAACAAGAGGGTTCAAGAGAACAGAGAGTGCAATCTTTGCCATCAGGCTGGTCATGTAAAGCAAGATTGCCAGCTGTTGAAAGAGACCAAAGTGGGTTAAGTCAGTAAAGTGGCAGAAGTTCTTGCACCCGCGGCCAGTCAAGTAAGGCTAGATGTTTTGGAAGGCATGCTTACTGTCAAGGATATTCCTGTTAAAGTGCTGTTTGATACAGGTGTGTCAAGAAGATTTATTGCAAGTAATGTGGTTAAGAAATTTGATTTGAAACTGAAAAAGCTTGAACAACCTATCACTGTCCATAATCCGGTTGGGGGTTCCCTCAATCTTAGTTGGTGTTTACACCAAAATTGGTATAAACACCTAAGGTACTAAAGCTGTACTACACTAATGTGGTAAGGAAATAAATGGAACCGTGTTTAACAACAATTGAAAATGTAAATGTGAGGAAGATAAGGAAGAGACAAGATTTAGAGTGGTTTAACCATAAACTAGGCCTACGTCCACTATGAGGATAGCTTGCATTCATATAATAAGGATTACAAAACACACAAACTCTCTCTTTTCATACATCACTATATCCAATCAACATACTCTCATTCATACATTTCGACCCCGGAATTTTTCAAGGGATTGGACGAGTTTGAGGAGGAGAAGGATGGATAGGTGATTGAGAGTGAATATCTCTTTGTCGCCCCTCATTACAAGATTGTGTTTGACGCCATGGCCAGATGAATGATGGAGCTTCGAGTCGTGCCCATCATTATTACTTTCCGATCCTTGAAAAGTGATTAAAGATGAAATTTAACAACACTTTGTGGTTTTTTAGATTGGATCCCCTCTATGCTGGCAGCCATAACGTATTTACAGGTGAGCTTTCCTCGGGAAATGACTTGAAATCCCTCCATGCAGGCTGCGGGTTGCTCATTCTCTTAATTGCAATCATACCACCGCCTATCTGTAACTAGTTGTCCATAGCTGTATCTAGTTGTCGTGTGCGAGCGATTCCATAGGAGCAAGTGCTTCGAGTAGTCGAGTGGGCGACTTTGTAGGAGCGAGCACTTTGGGTAGCTTTATAAGGGCATAATGCAGGACTGGAATCAATTCTCCTTTGTACCCTGCATGACTGACCTTCTTGGCTCGAGGGCGTTCATCCTTTTGCTGCCTTTGTACGGCGTCGTTCACCCTTATAGCTATGTTATGAGGTTGCTCCCGCCTATGTTGAATGGACGTCTTGCTTTGTTTTGGAGTTTGAGCGGTTGTCAAATATACGTGCGACCTCGACCCCTGCTCTGATACATGCGATCGATCCTTGATATTAAGTCAAGCGCCATCCACTGTTACGAGCGATTTTATGGGATATGAGATTTTTATCCTTGTTGAGTCGCACTACTCATAATGTACTATGCCGCCACTCTCGATCTTGTTTGGCCATTGACTTGTCTTGAATTTGATATTTGGACCTTGCCCTACGCGGTTGCTTCCTGTCACTTGTGATTCTCTTGAATGCCTTGGACAAAATTATGCGCGATCGACCCTGAAGGTGTTCGTTCTGTAGCTCCAGCTCAAGTCTTATAACTCAATGTGCGTATGGAATTTTTGAGGGATTAACACCTGCCTCTCGAAGTTCGTGATTTCTTTTTAGCAAGGAATTACTGGCTTCGACATGGTTGATTGCAACATAGCTTGGTAGATCTATCCTGGCCCGTCGAATGGTCATTCACACATAGATTAAGATTGTTTCGTTGTGGCCGATTGGTGTCGTTTCCTTTGGGTGAGACGCTTGAACTATCTTGTCATCATTGCAAACGGCTAAATCATAGGGAAGTGATCATGCCAACTAGATTCTGATGGGACACTTATTTTTGTAATCGAGTATTAGGCTGACGTGGCGAGAAATGCTTTTGATGTGTGTCCTTTAATCTTCCCCCTTATTTTCTTATTTCTCACTCAATTTTTCTCTCATTTTTCTTCAACAAGGTTTCTCAACCAAAAAAACTCCATGTTTCCTTCTATCACCATTTCGTATAATATAGGTTTGTCAATTTTTACTTTTGTTCGTTCTTCCCGTGGACCTCATGGTTATTCCCTGATCCATTTGCAGGATGGTTTCATCTCTAGAGCAACGTCGATGGGAAAAATTCTTCGATTTGGATGTCCCGATAGAAGAGATTCATTTAACTGGCCAACCATCTGTAAATTCTCTCTAGCCCTTCTTATACAGAGCTTCAAACTATCGTTGATAGGCTGTGCTATGCTCCTGGGCCATGCAATCCTAGGCTTGGTAAGCGGTTCCGGGGGTGGAGCATATAGGGAGTACCTTCTTATGTGGATATTTCTCTGTATGACTCTCAGACTTTTCTTGTGATACGATTGTCGCAAAAGGTCAGATGTTGGTCCGTCTCGAGACCGCTGTGCATCAATTTGGAAAACAGATGGATTTGCTGAAAGATCATTCTGCGAAGCGGAAGAATGGCTGGAATACATTGGCCTGCGACCTCCAAAAACTTCACAAGGACAATCTCGAGCACATTTCTGTTCTCGAAGATGAGAAGGCGAAGTTGATCCGTGCCCTTAGGTCCAAAGATAGCGTGGTCGCTTCTTTCGCCCTGGGGGATGTCGAGTCGGTGGTTTCTAAACGTGCTGATGAACCTCCATCCTGTTCTACTCAGACTAAGAGGAAGGTTGGTTGGTCAAGGAAGGTCAGAGATCTGTAGTCTCCTTTTCCTGTATTTGGTTGTTTCCCTTTTGAACTTTAAGGCCGGTTGTGTAAGCGGGTGCCGACCCTCGCTTATGACATTATGTTGGTTTGTGACTTGTGATGACCTTTGATGTTTTTTGTGGTCTTGTCGAACAGTTGCTTTGATGGTCTTGCGATGCTCTTCGTGCCTTTGTCTGACACACCATCTCTCTTTGCCTTGCTTAGCAATGCCTATATGTTCTCATAATTTATATTATAGTTTTCCTGATGATTGCACAGTAATATCGTATTATGGATCGATCATATGTCAGTATCGTATTTACAGCGTGTTACTATTAGTGTTACTAATATGCTATTACGGTTGGTCTTATTATGGTTTTATTAAGCTGGGATCATCCAGTTTTTAGTATTTGTCTTGACCGGTGAGTTTCTCGTTGTTTTTAACTTTGGCAATTAAGCCATTTAGATTCTTAATTAAATATCTGTTCATATGTATGTTATGGTACTTTCTGGATGCATTTTTATTGCGTGCCCCCATGGGAGGACTTTGATTTCATTATTGTAATCCAATCTTGGCTTTGTCTGACTTGATTAACAACAAAGAAAATGAATGGATACCCCTTTTCGGCTGGGATTTCTGCTTTTTGCTGGTCCTTCCAACATGTTTGATCCCTTCCCTTTTTATGCTTCATCCCGAGGAGCGGACACTAGTTTATCTCATCGAGTTTTGATTCAGAAGGAATAAAAATCATGTCCTTCACCTAACAAAGTGCCCCTCGTTTTTTTGGATTGGCAATTTTCTTTTTCCTTTTTGGGACATGTCGGCTTTTTCCGACTTTATGTCTTGCCCTAGGAAACAGAAGCTGGTTCACCTCATCGTGTTTTTTTTCAAATGGGAGAACCCGTGTCCTACACCTAAGAAGGTGTTTCTTTTATGGGCTCGGCAATTTTAACCATGGGACTTTTTGAGTTACTTTCACCCCAGCATTTACTTCTCTATTCTGGTACCAAGCCTTTTTTGGTCATGTGTCAAAAGATTCGGTATTTCCTGTTGAAAGTCAGAACTCCTCTAGTTGGTTCCCCCTGGTTACTTGCTTGCTTACACAAAGAAGTCAACTTTTAGTAGGAGCTTGTGAATGAGTGATTTTTTCATGTAAACAGAACTTCATATTCATTCGTTTTATGTACATCATTCAAATTCGAAAATTTTGTAAATCTTTACAGCATTTTACGTATTCGAACAATCATGTTATAAAAAGTAATGACGAATATGCTCATTCTTCCATGCTCGTGGAATCTGGTTTCCGTCTGTGGTGGCCAATTTAAAGTTACCATCCTGGAGTTTTTGACTTATAACATAAGGCCCTTCCCAATTTGGTCCAAAAACCCCAGTACTGGTAATTATCTTCTTCAGAACAAGGTCTCCAATTTCGAAAGTCCTATGTTTGACTTCTGAATTGAAATGCCTCGCCACCCTTCTTTGATGTGCGTCTACTCTGAGTTCTGCTTCCTTTCTTCTTTCCACAAGATGGTCGAGGGCTTCGAGCTGTAGCTTCTCGTTTTCTTTGTGGTCAAAGTATATCCATCTATGGGTAGGGACTTCCAGCTCCACTGGTATCATGGCTTTGGAGCCGTAAGATAAAGAAAAGGGAGCATGCCCTATTGTAGTTTTATGTGTGGTGCGATATGCCCATAATGCCAGCGGGAGTTCATCTACCCAACCACCTTTAGAATTCTCTAGCCGTTTCTTAATGGTCGTCTTAATGATTTTATTTACTTCTTCTACCTGCCCGTTCGCATGCGGATGAGCGATTGCTGAAAAGCTTTTCTGCATTTTATACTTGGCGCAAAAGTGTAGGAACTCTTCACTTTCAAATTGGGTCCCATTGTCTATGATTATTGTTTGTGGCACCCCAAAACTGCATATGATATTTTCCAAGACAAAGTTAATAACTTTCTCGAAGTTATAGTGGCCAATGGTTCGGCTTCAGCCCATTTTGTAAAGTAATCAACGATGAAAATTGCATATTTAAAACCGGATTTTGCAGTGGGAAGGGCTCCTATGAAGTCGATGCCCCAGATAGCAAATGACCATGGGCTGACCACGTGAGTTATAGCTGTGGATGACATCCTTGGAATCTTGGCAAATCTTTGGCTTCTATCACACTTTTTAGTGTTGGCCATGGAATCTTTGTTGATATCTGGCTAGAAGTAACCGTATCGCAGGATTTTCTTAGCCAAAATTTGTCCGTTGATTGCTTTTGAGGGTGATACGTAATGTCGTATTGACTAAGCTCTATATTCCATTTTAATAACCTCCCGGAGGTCTTTGGTCAGGACAGAACTTGCCTCAGAGGCTAGTCTATGAGAACCTTGATGGGATGAGCTTGAAAGTAGGGCCGAAGTTTCTTTGATGCAATTAGTAAACAATAAGCGAGTTTTTCAAGCTTTGGGTAATTAAGTTCTGCTCCAGATAATCTCTTGCTGATGTAATGGACTGGTTTTTGTACCATCAGATCCTCTCTGATCAATGCTGCACTTGGGACGTGGGTAGAAACCGCCAGGTACAGAAACAAGTCTTCTCCGTCACTAGGCTTTGATAGCATAGGAGGTGTTGCCAGGTGTTGGATCAGTTCCTTGAAGGCTTTCTGACATTCATAGGTCCACTGTATCTCTTTCTTTCCTTTCCTAAGGGCATCGAAGAATGGAAGACATCTGTCCGTTGCCCTGGATATGAAGCGATTTAAAGCCGCAATGTTCCCATTCAAACACGGAAGTTCCTTCTTGGTTCCTGGGGCACGCATTTCTCTCAAAGCTGATATTTTGGCTGGATTAGCTTCTATACCTTTGGCGTTGACCATGTACCCAAGGAACTTGCCTGATCCGACTTCAAAAGAACATTTCAAGGGATTCAACTTCATGCCATATTGGCGTAAGATATCGAACATTTGGGCTAGGTCCTCTAAATGGTCTATTGCTCTCTTTGACTTGACCAACGTATCATCGACATAGACCTCCATCGTCCTACCGATTTGTTTTTTGAACATAGCATTTACCAGTCGCTGATAAGTTGCCCTTGCATTTTTTAAACCAAATGGCATCACCTTATAGCAGTATAGACCGAGATCAGTAATGAAGCTTGTGTCTTCCTGGTCTGGGCCATACATCATGATTTGATTGTAGCCGGAATATGCGTCCATGAAAGATACCAACTCATGACCGACCGTAGAATCCACCAATTGGTCGATTCTGGGAAGAGGGAAACTATCTTTCGGACAAGCTTTATTCAGTCTGGATAATCTACACAGACTCGCCATTTACCGTTTGATTTCTTTACAAGCACCGGGTTGGAGACCCATTTTGGATAGGTCGATTCCCTGATAAAACCATTATCCATTAATCTGTCGACTTCTTATTTTAAGGCGCGCAACCTCTCTGGCCCGTGGGTTCTCCTTTTTTGTTTAACAGCTGGAACGCACGGGTCAATGTTTAGCTTTTGGACCACAATGTCCAAAGATATGACGCACATGTTGGAATGGTTCCATGTGAACACATCTAAATTAGTTCTTAGAAAGACAATCAATTGATTTTTTAATTCAGGGCTTAACCGAGATCCTATATTCAACACAAGGTTTGAGTCCTTTGGAATAACAGCTATAGGAATTGTGTCTTCGGCCGATGTCACCCTTTCGTCCTCTTCACTAGCTTCCCCAGAATCGATCTCTTTTTGTAGTCCACTATGCTTTCCAGTGCATGGACCCATCTTTAATTGTATAAAGGGGGCTTTTGGATATGGGGAAGAGCCTCTGCATCCTTTCCCAAGTTTTTCTCTTAGCCTCTCTCAGCTCCATTACATAACAGTCCGTTGCAGCGATTTGGTCACCCTTAATTACACGAATTCCCCTTTCAGTTGGAAACTTCATAGTCAAGCACCATGGAGCTAATACAACCTTAAAACCCGAAAGAGTCGGTCTCCCAAGGAATGCATTGTAAGACGAAAACTCATCTATCAGGACAAAATTTTGTACCATAGAAACCCTATGTTCTTCGTCTGCCAATTCCACAAGCAATTCTATCGTTCCGATGGGTTACGTAGGTTGACCTGTAAAACCATGGATCTTATTTGGGTATGCGCGCACTTTCGCCATAGGGAGATTCATCTTTTGGAAAATGTTTATAAAATTCACATTAACAGATGCCCCCGTGTCAACTAGGACACTTTTTACAGCTGTAGGACCGAGACCAATTGTGATCACCATCGCGTCAATAGTTGGTGTAATTAACCCTTCCGCATATTACTCTTTGAATACCACATCATCGGTCGAAGTTTTGAGCATTTTCATTGGGAACTCGTTGTTCAAGATCATGCATCCTTCCTCTTTTGAGGCATCCTTCAATTTGTTAGTCTATCTTTCCATATCCGCCCAACTATTCCCAACCTGGTGGGGGGCCCAAATATCATATTGATTACTGGCCTCGAATCGACTAGTATTTGGGCTTCCTCACTCGAGTTGGGTTGGCCTACATCATTGTTATGTCCTTGTGCAGCTGGAGTACTTTGGGGATTTTTCACATACTGCTGGAGTTGGTTCTTCCTGATGAGCTCTTCAACTAAACTCTTCAGGTGTCGGCATTCGTTGGTGATGTGTCCTGGTTGGTTATGAAACCAGTAGAATTTGCCGGAATTTGCATGTTGCTCAGTTATCTTCTGCGGCTTCATCTGAGGAAAGATACCTGAATCCTTTGCGGCAGAGTAAATTCTTTCTGGGGTTTCGTTTAGGAGGGTTAGTTCGGATAGTTATACAACAGTGTCTTTTTATAAGCTTTGTTATCCCTCTATTCACTTCCCCACCTTTGTCCTCTGTCATTCTTCTGCTTGACCTTGGACTCATTGCTTTTTCCTTCTCTGGCAGAGTTACTTTCTATAGTCATCTGGACACTTGGAGCCTCATCCTCTACACTCATGTATTCCTCAGCTTTCTTATAAAACTTCTTCAAAGTTTTTGGTTTCTTCATCTTGAGCCACTTTCTAAATTCTGTCTTCTTATCGATAGCTCCTTTCAGAGCTACCAATAAGTACCAAAGCTCTGGTTCTATGACCTCCGCTGCAGCAGCATGGAAGCGCATAAGGAAAGCTCTGATGGTTTCCCCATGCTTTTGTTCCATTTTGCATGATGACATTACAGCCCTTGCCTTGGTGGTTTGTAGTCGGAATTGATCTTGAAATCTTCTTGACAAATCGGCAAATTGGTCAATACATTTAGGTGGAAGTCTGGTGAACCCTAGTGAGGCCACACATTCTAGGCCCACGTGAAAGTATAAGCACTTGATTTCGTCAGTGGCCCTAGCTCCATTCATGTGCTGGTCGTACTTGTACAGAAAAATGGTTGGATATCTAACTCCACTATAAGGTGCTATTGTTGGGCGTACGAATTTCTTCGGGAATTTTGCTTGCCAAATTTCCTCCATGAACTGTTTTTGCTGGGGGAAAACTCTCATTCTTTCTCTTCATCTTCTCGGGTTGCTTTCTCCTTCATTATTCGCTGGATCATGTCTGTGATGCGCCTCTCGTCACTTGTTTGTTCATCAGGATCAGCACTGATGTTCTTATTACTGCGACCACGGTTTGAGCTTTGGCGCCTTGCATCTTCTTTGGGGGATGTTATGCTGGTGGGACTAGCGACAGCCCGAGCCGCACGTTTTTCTTTGCGCTGTGGAGATCTGGCCTTAGAGTCCTCAACGCCGGCCTCTCCCCTGTCTCCCACTGGGTTATGAGGTCGACCAGGGTCTGAGGCTGATGAATCCTCTTTTTCACCAGCATTATTTATAGTATTTAGCGGCAGCAAATTAGCTTGAGCATTAGTCAGGACATCAAACCTTTCCATTATCATCTTCGTCGTATTGTCCATTTTTTCGTTCAAGCCGATTACAACCACATTCAATTCATCTCGCATTACGGATGGCCTAGGGGTTTCCCCCCATCCCGTTGGTTCAAAGTTTGTGGTGTAGCTTCATCAACATTATCATCCTCACTGATCGTGGTAGCTTTAACAGATTTGTTGTTTTTCTTTGATCCGGCCATGGTTTCTAGGGAGAAAGCGATTCTGGATTTTTTTTGGGTTGCTGAATTCTGAAGCAAGGAATTATGAACACGACCCCAAGGTGGGCGTCAAAATGTTTACACCAAAATTGGTCTAAAAACCCAAGGTACTGAAGCTGTACTTTACCAATGTGGTAATGAAATAAATGGAGCCGTGTTTAACAACAATTGAAAATGTAAATGTGAGGAAGATAAAGAAGAGACGAGATTTAGAGTGGTTTAGCCGTAAATCAGGCCTACATCCACTATGAGGATAGCTTGCATTCGTATAATAAGGATTACAAAATGCATAAACTCTCTCTTTTCATACATCACTATATCCAATCAGCATACGCTCATTCATACATTTCAACCTTGGAATTTTGCAAGGGACTGGTCGAGTTTGAGGAGGAGAAGGATGGATAGGTGATTGAGAGTGAAGATGTCTTTGTCGCCCCTCATTACAAGATTGTGCTTGACGCCATGGCCAGATGAATGATGGAGCTTCGAGTCGTGCTCATCATTATTACTTTCCGATCCTTGAGAAGTGATTGAGGATGAAATTTAACAGCACTTTGTGGTTTTTTTATAGATTGGATCCCCACTATGCTGGCAGCCATCACGTATTTATAGGTGAGCTCTCCTCAGAAAATGACTTGAAATCCCTCCATGCAGGCTGCGGGTGGCTCATTCTCTTATTTGCAATCATACCACCGCCTATCTGTAGCCAGCTGTCCATAGCTATATCCAGTTGTCGTGTGCGAGCGGTTCCATAGGAGCAAGTACTTCTGGTAGTTGAGTGGGCGACTTTGTAGGAGCGAGCGCTTTTGGTAGCTTTATATGGGAAGAATACGGGACTGGAATCAATTCTCCTTTGTACCCTGCACGACTGACCTTCTTGGCTCGAGGGCGTTCGTCCTTTTGCTGCCTTTATATGGCGTCGTTCACTCTTATGGCTATGTTATGAGGTTGCTCCCGCCTATTTTGAATGGAGGTCTTGCTTTGTTTTGGAGTTTGAGCGGTTTTCTAATATACGTGCGACCTCGATGCCTGCTTTGATACTATCGATAGTGTTGGCCATTGACTTGTCTTGAATTTGATATTTGGACCTTGCCCTGCGCGGTTGCTTCCTGTCCCTTGTGAGTCGCTTAAATGCCTTAGATAAAATTATGCGCGATCGACCCTGAAGGTGTTCTTTCCGTAGCTCCAGCTCAAGACTTATAACTCAATGTGCGTATGGATTTTTTGAGGGATTAATAGTTGGATTTGTGGGGTGCCTGTCTCTTTTTCCCATTATCGGTTCCCTACCATCTCGATCGTCATGAATTTTATCGAATTTGATCTTATTTTAGGATTGGATTCGTTAACCAAATATGAAGATGAGGTTAAATGCGTCGAGAGAGTTGTAAAGGCAAAGACTAAACCAGGGAAGTATATTACCATACCATGTGAAGGTCCGAATTCGGATAGAAAAGACTTTTGGTCAGCTCTTGATGTTTCCCCTGCTTCTATAGAAAATATTCCTTCTATAGAAAATATTCCTACTCCGATTGAAAATATTCCTGCCGTCAAGATTTATGCGGATGTATTCGAGGAAGTTGATAGCTTACCGCCTCATTGAGAAATTGATTTCAAGATCGCTCTAATTCCAAATGCCAAGCCAGTAGTGCATGCAATTCGGAGAATGACCTTGAAGGTAAAAGAAGAATTGGGCGATCAAACTCGACAGATTGTATGGAAGGGTCTGATCATGCCTGGTTTCTCTGAGTGGGGAGCAACAGTGGTGTTTGTCCCAAAGTCAGACGGTACTCTCAGACTATGCGTGGATTATCATGACTTGAATAAGCAGACATTAAAGAACAAATATCCATTTCCCTGTATAGATGATTTATTGGACCGTTTGAATGGAGCTCAAGTGTTTTCATGAATGGACCTAGCTAGAGGTTTCCATCAGCTTACCGAAGAGTGTGTTCCTTTGACAGCATTCAGGGGTCTAGACTTATTTTACGAGTGGTTAGTAATGCCGTTTGGCTTATGTAATGCTCCAGCTTATTTCGTCGATCTAATGAACCGAGTGCTTCATGGAGTATTGAATAAATTCGTATTGGTATTCATTGATGGTATTTTAATCTTCTCTAAGTCAAATGCCGAACATGAAAAACATTTGGGACAAGTTCTAGAAATTCTGAGAAAGAATGTTTTGAAAGCCAAATTTTCCAAGTGTATATTCTGGCAAGATGAAGTTAAGTTCCTTGGTCACGTCGTATCGAAGGAAGGAATTTCTGTAGATCCAAGCAAAATTACAGTAATTCAAGATTGGAAACAACCTACTACACCTACAGAAGTCTGAAGTTTTCTAGGATTGGCTAGTTATTAGCGGAAATTTGTTAAAGATTTCTTGAAGCTATCTAGTCCAATGACACAGCTTACAAAGAAACATTCAAGGTTTAAGTGGACTCCAGAATGTGAGGTAGCTTTCTAAGAGCTGAAATTAAGATTGACAACTGCTCCAGTATTAATGATTATCGATGGCAATCGGGATTTGATGGTCTGGACGGACGCTTATATTAGATGTCTTTGTGCGGTATTGACGCAAAGAGGCCAAGTAGTCGCTTATGCTAGCCGTCAGCTGAAGCCCCATGAAAAGAGATATACACAACACCAGAAAAGGGTTTTTCTAACAGTTATTACCGTTACTAATAAACTTTGTAACAGTTAAAACCGTTACTATAACATACGTGACAAATGGTTGTCACAAATATTGTAACGGTTATAACCGTTATAAAGTGCGTATATTACAATAGTTATAACCGTTACAAAACTTCTATTTTATCACACTTATAATCGTTAGTAGTGGAAAATTTATAACACTTATAACCGTTATAATAAATTTTTTTTATAACACTAATTACTGTGACAAATATTAAATATGTAACAGTTATTATTGTTAGTACGTAAAATTGACTATTGCATACAATAAATTTAATAACAGTTATAACTGTTACAAACTTGAATATTATATCAAACATATAGTAGGTAATTCCTTTAAACAAGTAACAATCATAATATGCTCCAATTGATTTCATAAAGCATATAACAATAAGAATATACAACATATTATATATCAATATCCCAAAACAAATACAAAACATCACAATGTATCCAAAAGCAAATTCCATTTCGACAAACATCAAACTATCACAATTTAACATACAACCATTCATTATCCGTAACAAATATCAAATAACATCAAAATATCACATTTTAACATACAACCATTACACATACCACCAATGACAAACCACCTTACATAGCAAGTTGTCTTGTAGTTGGACATGCTTTTCCTCCCTTGCAACCTGAAAGAAAAGCCATTTTATTCGAATCAAATACATTGAAGCTATAAATTAATAATTTTGATGAACATACAGATAAAAGTTACAATTTTGAAAATCACCCAAAGAAGAAGAAGAAAAAGACGCGTATGAAAAGGAAAAAATCTAATAGAATTGTGTTGTAATTTTCAAACTTAATCTATTTTCCCGAACTGTGTTATAATTCCGAATTTCGATGAGCATGAAAAATTCACAGGTATTAGACAAGTCTGTTCAATCCAACAACACTTTCAAAGGATAGCTTTTCCCAAGAGATACAACGAGCTTAACAATTTGAGAAGTTACTAGAAGAAAATTATCACAGTAAAATAAGTATTTGGTAATATATGCAATAACATCACACTTTAATGAAATCTACTCTTATGAACTCATTTTGCATCAGCTTTGCATTAGTCCACATGTTTAATTCTGCTATTTTGGAGCAGCAATAGACCCATTGTTCTACACTGTTATTCCACTCATCATGCCGCTGTCACACACCAGTTTTACATCATATTTGTTCTTATTCAGGTTAATATAAAGACTCCTATGAGATTTTAGGACTCCAAAATTTTTTCAGTGAACCTATTCAGAAGTTAGGCAGATAAGATAGGTGCATTTTCATATGATTACTTTTCATACTCATGGTTTTCGTATGAAAAGGAACAAAATTTCAAATTTCAAGATTCTTTAATTTTCTCGAATTGTGTTGTAATTTCTATGCCATTTAATCAATTTTCTAAGTTAAAGTGCAGAAAAGTAATTACTTTCCAATGGAAGTTAAAAGGTGTCTTTTGAAACTTGCTGAATATTGCCCATTCGTGTAGTTTTTATTTTTTACAAGGGAGACAATTAACTTACGTTAAGCTGTCAAAAGAACCCCTTAGTCATATAGCAAGTTTGTCATGCCTTTTGGAAGAATCTACATATGATTCTTCAATAAACTAATAATACTTCACTTTCTATATATAATTAGGCAATCTAGTGTATGAATTGGACCCAGCAAACAATTGAATGAAACTAATAATTAAGCAAAAACAAATGCATATATTACCTTCGCATCAGGTGCATACACCAATGTTAGTTTTGGACTCTTTTATCTTGGCATTAGGTGAAGACGCCAATGCATATATTCCCTTGTCATGTATAAGTGATGTATGTTTTAAAAAAAGCAAACCTAATGGGTAATGCTTGTTAATACAATCAATGTACAAATTCATCATACCTGCCAAAATCAAACATGTTAGTTATTAACACAGAAAATCATTAGTGAACAACATACCATTTTATATGCACTAGAATTCAATATGAGCGATTGATGTTTAAGATAATTATTTTATGATAGATATTCAATATGAGTGAACAAATGTCCCCTTTTATGTGCGTTTTAATCATGAAAATATATGTTATAGTTGTAACTTACAAGAAAAACTTGATTTTTTCTCTCCAATTCATCGATGTATTGTAGTTTCCAAACATGGAATCACTGTGTAAGCTGCCTGAAGTGATAAAACAGAAATAAATAGAAATTTATTGAGCAAAACGTTAAAGCATACAATGTATAGCTCGAGTAGCTAAGCACAGCTGCCACAAGAAAATACCTGGCACCTACTTTGTCCAAGTATGCAAGATAGTTTAAACAACAATATAAAAGCAACTGAAGAGTTGGAGAAATATGATCCTCATAAAGATCCCAATGCAACTGGGGACCCTTACAAGACGCTTTTTGTTGCAAGACTTAATTGCAAAACAGCTGAAAGTAGGATCAAAAGGGAGTTTGAAGCTTATGGACCTATTAAACGGGTCAGGTTGGAGACAGATGCAGAGACTAATAAGCCTAGGGGATATGCCTTTATTGAGTATATGCATACAAGAGACATGAAGACTATTTAAGCTGATGGGAGAAAGCTTGACAACAGAAGAGTCCTTGTCGACGTTGAGCGCGGTAGAACTGTCCCTAACTAGAGACCTCGACGACTGGGTGGTGGTCTAGGTTCTACTAGGATCGGAGGCGATGACCTTAATCAAAGAATATATGGAAGGGAAATACAATCATCTGGGGGACACCGCAGATCCGAAGAACCAAGAGTACGTGAAGATCGTCAGGATGATCGCGACAGGGAAAAATCAAGGGAAAGCGGCAGAGACAGAGAGCGCGATCGTGAGAGAGAAAATCGCCAAATAGAGATGTCAATGAAGAGAGGCACTGTCACAGGGACAGAGAAAGAACAGTCGACACTGACCGTGATCGTGAAAGCAGCCGCCGTGACCGTGATTGAGAGAGCAGTCGCAGAAGCGGGAGAGACAAGGACAGAGAAAGAGGTCGCGAGAGTGAACGTGACCGCCCTCGCAAGAGTGACAGGGAACGCGAGCTCACTCACGAGAGAGACGTCGATGACGTCCATATGGTAAAACAAGAGGACAGGGAAATGGACTACGAGCACGGAAAGCGTGAGCGGTACGATGAGAAGCGCATCAAGTACGACCATTACAGTGATAATGGCGTTAGGATGAAGCATGAACCAGAAGAGTACGGTAATGGCAGCAAGTATGGGAATGGGAAAGATGATTTTGGTGCACGGGAGCAAGGGGAGGCAGTTTCTGAACATGTGGCTACGTTAAATCTGAGAGATCATTGTCCAGGGATCGTGAGTATGATCGCTAAAACACACTTACTTTCCTGTTTTGGTTGGGACTTTGATGATGAACTTATGCAATGTCTATTATGTGATGTTGGGTTGGGTTGTCTTAGCCTGTACGTGAAATTGTGGCATATAACTGTATTTTTATATTTTATTTCTGAAAGTATGGAAATCTTATGGAACTCGAAAAAAAAAGAAAAAAAAAAGAATAGCAATATAAACTTTGTAGAGCAGCACTATCCGGGTATAAATCTAGAAATAAATCTGAATAGAGACCAATGTATATTTAGAAATTTGTAGACATAGAAAATGTCACATTACAAAAAATGTTTATTTTTCACATTACAAAAGACATAAAGGTTTCTTAGTTGGACCTATTCAAAAAAACTTTTACTTTTTCAAGAATGGAACATTCAGTGCAACTTTGCTCTTTCTCTGATTAATTGACAAATTATGCAAAAAAATTAAAGAAGATGGTTAAGTTTTCACTTTAAATGTTTACGATGGTACCATCAAAAAAGAAAACTTCTTGATTCAACGGTTATACCAATGGTAGAATTTTATTCACAAATTAATATAGAAAAACTAGAGTCTGACTTACTTATAAAAAAACCTTTCTAGGTTATATGGATTTTAGGTTGATAGAGCTGACATGATATTTTATTTTTGTTTAAGGATAATTATATGAAAATTGTCCAAAATTCAAATTGTAAATCTAGAATTCAGATCTTGACACTCTATTGCACACTACTTCATCTCATCAGTGCTATATACATGCTTGGTAGGGTTATTGCTCAAGCTAAAAACTGCAATAACAACTATAAAAAATTGAATTGGATAGAGGCACATGGTGTGTGGGACAGAAGATATCATCTAACATAATTCATAATAATAAAACACTACCAGTAACAACACTCCAATACACACAATTATATCAAATTAACTACCAAGTTCAATGTACCAACCATCCATAAATAAGCTGTCAAGCTGAAATATACTATAGAGTGTACCTGTAATATATAATTCTTGCCTTGTTGACGTAAACCCGAGTAATTTGAAGTTAATGATCTAAAATCATATAGCTAAGCAACTTTAGCTATAAACCATATAGCTATGACCTAAAATTACTGGTTTACTTACATGATTTTCCAATAAGTTGGATTGCTCAGTAGCCAAATTTATAAGGGGAATATGGTTATCTTCAACAAATATTATTAATTTTTAAATGCTTCAACCTCCAACACACAATTTTTTGTCTAAAGTTCATTGCTTCAGTTAATCAAATGAAGAGGCTAAGCTAATGATATGTTAATATAAATGTAATTAACAGTTTAACGGGCATTATCAAATAAGATAAAGCACAAGCTTTATGTAATAAAAAACAAGTAGCCAGAACTTAGAATATACACTTTTTTTTACATAATTGGGATTATCATATACAAGAAAATTTAAATTTTCCTACCTACCTCGACATCTTGCAAAATAACAGTCTTTCGCATTATCTCTTATATGCCTATTTGTGACAATACTCATATTAACTGACTACTAGCTAGCTAGAACACTGAAATATGTGTACAAAACAGTCCTTCGGTGCTCCAAAACTCTTTACCACTACTTCAATTGTTAAGAAGGGACATATGATTCTCTTGCTTTATATTTGTGAAACAGATATAGATGATAATAGAAAAAACCAAATTCAGGAAGAGGTATATGTTTGTTGCCAAACATATAATTGATACCAAAATTCCAAGTGAAATTATTTTAAACAGATTATGAGAAGGGTTGTATCACAGTTTGGACATCTGACCAGTAACATTAGTGTTTTTAAAATTAATCATAAGCGCAAAATAAATTTTTGGTAACTTGAAGATAGTTTTTTAATCAGAAAGAGAACCTATATATGCTGATCTAATCACTGAAATAAAGACAGAAACTGCAAATGCTTGTAGCCCAAACTGATGTGGAAATTAAGAACAAATTTAGAATATACAATGACATACGAATATACAATGACAGAAACTTCAAATGAGGCAATTTTAATTGCTAACCAATCTTACTAGGAAAAGCAGAATTATTGAAGTTATTTTGTAGGCTAAAGCCACACTGCCATAAGGATGTCATAAATAATCCATAATGAGATCAATATGCAACTCCGCACAAAAGTAAGGTATGAAAATAATGAAAAAGCTGAGTGACATTACAAATAAAATATCCATTTGTTGTTTATTAGAAATTTTTGATTACTGCATATGACGTATACAAGCTTATTAAACCAGAAAAGGGCTTTTAAAAGGTTCTAATTGAAAAAATAATCATAGGGGATAAAATAATAAGATCCACAAAAAAATTTGCACTAAAATAGATATCAACTAATCACGTAGTTCAAAAACTAAGTCTGATTAACACAATGGAAAATTCAAAAACTAAGTCTGATTACACTTGTTAATCATATACCGCTAAGGTTACTTTCCAAAAGGATATTATAATTGTGTTCAAACCAGTATAAAGGGTTCAAAATTTTGATACAACATAAAATATTGTAAAGAGTTAAACGTTGGATTGAAATAATAGGAAAAAACATGTATGCATTAAAATTAAGTGTCGATTGTATTTAATTTTGTGAAACAATAACACGACAAGTATATGTATATATAATTATGTGTGTGTGTATGTAACACCCCGTATTTTGGTTAATGCTAAAATTCACTAATTACAGAATAAGTAATCTCAGATGTGGGAATTAGGGGAAACGAGCTGCGTCATTGCGTTCGTCTCGGAAAAATACGCGAAATAGAGTCCGAGTTTTCGAAAATCGGAGTCCGTATGGCCCAGTTATGGCCCGATGAAGTTTGCAGAAAATTCAAAGATAAAAACAGATTTAATAATTTAAATCCAGATTTTAAAATAGAGCAAGCGGGGCCAGGCGGGAAGATTCCCGCCCTAGCCATGTCGACAGGGCTGTCGACTGCCCTGTCGACTTGCCTGTCGACAGGGGGGGGGGGGGGGCGACGCCCAGTAAAACTGGGTGCACCAGTTTAGGTTCTTGGGCTGGCTTGGAGGGCTGGTTCTGGAAGCTTCTTGGATCTGACGGGTCTAAACCAATCTAGGGTTAATCTAAGGGTCTAAAATGCAACCTAATCCTATAAATAAGACCCTAACCCTATCCTAATTCATTCATAATTGGATCTTGTAACTAAACTATGGCAAAATGAAACTTGATCATGGCCACCACAAATCAATGAAGAGGAAAGCAAGCTAATCAACCTCTCTAATCAACCTCTAATCCATTCTAAGCATCTTAATCTTCTTCATTTGGAGTGCAAATTGCTAGTTGTGAGTTTCTATCACTTTAACATCAATTGTTAAAGCAAGTAGATTAGGTGTAATGAGACTTATGGTCTTGAATGCGGATTAGTGAGTTTGAATCATTTGTAATGATATGTTACTCTATGTTTTTCCTATGTTTATACATATTGAATAAGTTGGTTTATGCATATTTAATAAGTTGGTTTATGCATACTTGATAAGTGGATTTATGCATGATTAATAAGTTGGTTTATGCATATTTGATAAGTGGATTTATGCATGATTAATAAGTTGGTTTATGCATGTTTAACAAGTGGGTTTATGCATGTTGAGTATGTAAGTTTATGCAAGTTTAGTATGATGTATGTTATGTTTACATGATGCTAAATATGCAAGTTGTGGGCTATGTGATCATATGCATGTTATGCAAGTTCATGATGACATGCTATGCAAGTTACATGTATGTTAATATGCAAGATATGCTATGAAAGTTACATGTATGTTAATATGCAAGATATGCTATGCAAGTTACATGTTTGTTAATATGCAAGTTCATGATGACACATTATGCAAGTTTATGAGTTAATATGCAAGTATGTGAATGCTTATGCAAGAATGTGAATGCTTATGCAAGTTATGTGTATGCTTAAATGCATGTTTAACATATTATGCAAGTTGTGAGAATGCTTATATGCAAGTTCAACATGTTATGCAAGTTATGTATGCTTATGCAAGTTATGTGAATGCTTATATGCAAATTTAACATGTTATGCAAGTTATGTGAATGCTTATATGCAAGTTCAACATGTTATGCAAGATATGTGTATGATAATATGCAAGTTCATATGCAATATGTTATGCAAGTCATGTGTGATAATATGCAAGTTTGGGTTAAATGTAGTTGGGTTAATATATGCTCATATATGCAAGTTGACATCCTCTTAACCCATGACAAAGTTATATGCTAAGATTTGGTTAAACCCATGATGTTTGTGATGGATCTTCCCTTTTATTATGTCGTGAAATGAGAAAGATTTGCGTGGGGAACGATGGGGTTAATAAATATGTTAATAAAAGTATGATTGGGTATGATTAAGCATACCATAAAAATAAATTAACATAAGTGGGAATTTACCTATTGAGTTAGGTCTACCCCATCGGAATTTACCTATTGAGTTAGGTCTACCCATGTTATGAGAAACTTGATATTAATTAGGGACAATTAATATGGGGGTGATTAATTAGATGTAATTAATCGACTAAGACACGAGGTTGGACTCATTTGTAGTGTAAAACTGCCCGGACCCAACCGGCTTAACCAGTTGCTACAAATGTTAGCCCAATGTGAGAGGTCTTAGGCACAAACTAAATACGTGATTAATGTAAAGACACGAGGTTAGACTCGGTTATGACATAAGGCTACCCGGACCCAACCGGCTTAACCAGCGGTCATAAAAGATAGTCTAATGTGAGAGGTCTTTATGAGGATCACGGTCTTAATTAATTAAGAAACACTTAACCATATAAGCATGTTGTGGGGCATGAGGGTTAAGTGGGTGCCTTGGGTGGCATGAGGAAACTAGTGGGTTGCCTCGGGTGGCAATAGAAAATACGATTAGAATACTTAACCAAAGTGGGACATGTAAGCAAACATGATTAAAGGGTTAAGTAAGTGCCATGGGTGGCATGTGAAAATACGATTAGAATACTTAACCAAAGCGGGACATGTAAGTAAACATGATTAAAGGGTTAAGTAAGTGCCTTAGGTGGCATGTAGGAATCTAGTGGGTGCCTTAAGGGGCAATTGAAATATGATTAGATGACTTAACCAAAACTTAACATGTAAGTGGGCATGATTATAAAGAGGGGTTAAGTGGGATGCACTAGATAAAATTTCAAGCTTAGGTGGTAGCTTGTGGGGGCCCATTTCAACCAATATCCCAAACGTATCTTTGTGGGATCGACTCAAGTCGAGTGACGGGACACGCATATTGGGCTTGACTATAAGAGGCCAAACCGGGTTAACGGTGGCAACGCGGGACCAACGGGTTTCATATGCGTGTGTGGACCCGGGCTGGTTGGTAAGTCGTTGTTGCATCGTGTAGATATAAAGCCGTGCACCGTTGATATTATCAGGTGGCCACGTTGGGGAATGATACACCCCAATTGTGGGACCAGCACGGGTATCTACAGTAGGGAGCCGATCGCTTGGGAGTAGTGAGTACACCTATGTAGTCAGATAGGGGTACACGAAACTACTAAATTACTAAGTACACTTAGTGGGATCAACCTTTAAGTAGGAATGACTGGTGTGGTGCAGTGTAGGAATTATCCTTGGGTGGATAGGTCTGGGGCGGTGTAATCTAGTAATTATCCTTGGGTGGATAAATGCGTCTTTACGGTTATCTTAGTTTATCCTAAGTTTGCCAAGCTGCTTAGCGTAGCCATTCATCCCCAGGCGTTACCGTATATCAACTTATGTCTTCTCTGGTTACTTTAATGATTGTAGTGTTAAAGTTATAGGACTCACTCAGACTTATGTCTGACCCCGTTGTTTTTATCTTTTTCCCAACCCTCAGGTCCTACGGTGGATCCTAGCAGTAGTGGAGTTTGATCGGATTGCTGTTCCAGTCTTTAGGAGCTTGGGTAGATGTAAAGCTCCAGTTATCCAGTTATCTTTTCTTTTGTCATGGCTATTATTGAGAGTGGGATTATGTATAAATTTACTTTGATGGATATTGTACTTGACTTATATTGTGGTTTTATGATGTAACCAGACATGTTTTACTTCCGCTGTTATGAGATGATGTTTTAAAATTGCAAGTACTATTTATATCTGTCTTGTTGTAATTTTTCTGTTCTATATTCACTAAAATACTCCACCGATGCCATGGCATTCCCTTAGCGAGTGTCCATAGCGGGTGTGGGGCGTTACACGTGGTATCAGAGCATGAGGTTACCGGAACAGATAAAATTTTTAGAAAACTATTTTTCTAAAAACATTTTTGGAAGAGATATTTTCAAAAACATGTCTTTAAGGAGAAAAGTTTTTGAAAGAAAAGCATAATCCCCGATAGCCATATCTTTATCTTTTTGAATCCTCCGTTTGAATCTTTCCTCTTTCGTTTCAGCATGGCTGAAGATCTTAATCTTCCGGACGGTGTAGCGGTACCAGTATGGTATAGGAGGTTGTTAGAGGCTAGGACCGCCACTGCAGGTCCAGCGAATGTTCCTCCACTACCAGTTGCACCCGTTCCTTCTCGCGCGGATACTTTTGCTAAGACTTGTAAGGAGTTTAAGGCTATGGGAGGGAAACCTTTTGTAGGAGCTAGGGATTGGCTCAAGGAGACGGAAGAATTGATGGAAATCCTTGAAGTGGAGGAAGGAAAGAAAGTCAAGTTAGCCGCTTGGTTGATGGAAGGGGAGGCCTCGCTATGGTGGAAGGTCACTAATGGAGAACACCCTGTTGACTCTTGGGCAGATTTCAGGCAAAGGTTTGAGGCAAAGTTTCTTTCAAGAGCGGAAGAAAATCTGTACGTGGAAAGGTTCTTGAACTTAAAGCAAGGGAACTTGTCGGTGAAAGAATATGTTAACGAGTTTAACCAGTTAGCGAGATTCAACATAGACTTGGTAAACACACCGGAAGAGAAAGCTCTGAGGCTCGTTAAAGGCTTGAACGAACCAATACGCGGATTGGCTATGTCTTACATCCCTATGGGGGCCACTTTTGAGAAGCTAGTGGACATGGCACTTATGCATGAGAAAGAGAAGGGTCCCAATGCTATTAAAGTACCCGAGAAGAAAGGAGATCAAAAGAGACTTCCGCAACAACAGCAAAACGAAGGTGGGAAAGGCAACGGTGGCAAGGGAAAGAAGAATTGCTTCAATTGTGGAACACTAGGCCACCTAAGCAAGGATTGTCGCAAGAAGAAGAAGACTGGCTGCTTCCACTATGACGAAGCAGGGCATCTAGTGAAAGACTGTCCTAAGAAAGGGCAAAGGACGGGGTCTACCTCAGGAGGACAGGTGCAAGCTCTTGTGGCACCAGCTCAGGCAAGGGGGCAAGTTCAGGCTCTCGCAGCTCCACCGATTCGAGAAAGAGGTAGAACTATTTCCGTGGAAAGTCTAGTTTTTCTGTTTGACTATCCTGTCCGTACTTTATTTGATTCTGACGCATTGAGTTCGTTTATCTCATAGTTAGTTGAGTCACCGCACATAAACACCAGTTTAGTAGATGATCCCTTAGTTATTTCAAACCCAATTGGGGCTCCATGACGTGTCTGGGTTTGAAAGTTGTTATACTTAGCATTGAGTTTAGATGTGATGCTTGTTGGGCTTCACGGGCTATGGGTTAGTTTTGGGCATGGACTGGTTATCCAGTAGGGGTGCCGTTCTTAATTTTGAAGGGAGAGTTGTTAGGCTTATGACCCATGTGTGTAACACTCTCGAGATCTCTTGTAATCCCATAGAATCTGTTATGCTAAGTTATCTAGAATCGCTTGACACGACGGTCTAGAGTTTGCGATCTGTTAGAGCAGTCCGGGAATACTCGGATGTGTTTGAGGGAGGTGAAGGGCTTACCTCCGGAGCGGGAGATTGACTTCCGAAAATATCTGGTAGATAATGCCAAACCAGTATCTTGGCCAGTGTGCCACACGGCTCCTCGTGAGAGGAGGGAACTCGATAAGCAAGTAGGTGGTTTGTTTAAGAAGGGGTTCATAAGACGAAGTATATCGGAGTGGGGTGCTCCAGTAGTTTTTGCCGCGAAGGCAGATGGGTCCCTCAGACTTTGTGTAGGCTAAAGAGAACTAAATAAACTCACAAAGAAGAATCGACACCCATTGTCGAGGATTGAGGATTTCTTTGATCAGTTAGTTGGCGCCTCAGTATTTGCGCAGTTGGACTTAGCCACGGGGTTTCGTCAGTTGAGAGTGGCTGAGGATAGTATAGAGAAGACTGCCTTTAGGACTCCGGATAGTTTTTATGAGTGGCTAGTGATGCCATTTGGTTTGACGAACGCCCCTGCATATTGGTTTGATGAGAAGGGTGTTCAGGGAGTACCTAAATAAGTTCGTAATGGTCTTTGTAAATGACACCTTGGTCTTTTCTGGGAACGAAATAAGTTTTTGTATGTGCTCAATAGGGTGAGCAAAGCCAGTTATGGGA
The DNA here is from genome assembly GCA_030737875.1 of Allium sativum. NCBI lineage: Eukaryota > Viridiplantae > Streptophyta > Magnoliopsida > Asparagales > Amaryllidaceae > Allium > Allium sativum. Next base: position 13,265,710 of record CM060917.1, read on the forward strand.
CAAACGGTGGTTTTGGAGCGAGACTGGCGAGGACATCCAAAGTTGGTCAAAGGCTTAATTGTTTAACCATTTTTACTAGTATCATCTCACGTAGGTCGCCTGAACTCGAAGGAGATATCCCTTGGGTGTTTGTCTGATATTGGTTTAGGCCTTTGGGGCTTGCATTTGGGGGATGTCGAGTTCGACTAGGGTGGTCTGCGTGAGAGATGGACAATTGTGATGATTTTGGGATGGGATTCTTAGCATCCTATGAGTTTGAGATAGCGTATACCCATGGCAAGGGTAATGTGGTGGCGGACGCCTTAAGTAGAGAAAGGTTGTCCTTAAGTTCATTGTTCGTTGAACGACGGAGCTTAGAGTTTATTTCTATGTTTGACTTTAGACCTTCCGTTGACTTTGTACCCGGATTGCTAGCTTCCTTGGAGGTTAGACCTACTCTTTTGGGGCGGATTGGAGAAGCACAGAGGGACAACCCACAGTTGGTTGAGTTGGTGAGGAAGCTCATAAGGAGGGAGTCGTCCAGCCATTTGAGTAGGTACACCCTAGACGATAGGGGGTGCTTGCGTAGAGACGGTAGACTTTGTGTACCGAAAGATGAAGGGTTGAGGAAGGTTATTCTTGAAGATGCACACTGTTCTAGGATGACCATTCATCCCGGTGGGGACAAGATGTACCAAGATATGAAGAGGGTTTTCTTCTGGGCCGGTATGAAGAAAGATGTGGCCGAGTATGTCGCTAGATGCTTGGTGTGCTAACAAGTGGAAGCGAAGTAAAAGAAACCCGGAGGGTTGCTTCACCCATTGGAAGTTCCGTAATGGGAAGTGGGATAGTGTCTCGATGGATTACCGAAATCAAGGAAGGGTAATACGGGGATTGGGCTTATGATAGATAGGCTTACTAAGTGTGCCCATTTCGTACCCGGGAAGAGCAAGAGCACTGTTCCATGTCTAGCTTCAGTTTATATTCGAGAGATAGTTCGGTTGCAAAGGAAACATGACGTATTCCATGTGTCACGTTTGAGGAAATGCCTACATGAGACCGCAGAGGTGGTAGAGCCGGGCTTACTTAAAGAAGTAAAGGTAGAGTGTGATGTGATTATTCGACGAGCTCCTACCCGCATCCTTGGGTCAGAGATTAGGAAGTTGAGAAACAGAGAGGTTCGGCTAGTCAAAGTGAAAAGGGGAGAAGGTGAGAGCAATGCTACTTGGGAGACAGAAGCAAAGATGCGTTCGTTATACCCGTTCCTTTTTGAGGGTATGTCCTTTAATTTCTCCTCTATTGTTTGTCTAGTACTTATCTTATCTTTAGTATGTCCTCTCGTTAGTACCTTTGACCTTTAGATAGGGTAAACCTATGGTTGAAACATGTGTTTGAGACATGTTATGATTGATGGATGCATGTGGATGCAAGTGGTTGCTAGTGGTTGCTCGTGGATGTATATACACACACTCTAGGCACTAGATCGGCTCAATCACTTCATATTGCATATTGCATAAAATTGTGTGTGGGAAGCTATATTGATGGATGTATAATGATTGTGTTATCATATGGATGATGCATTTTGGTGAATGATTGTGCACTCATGTAGATATTGTATGTGTCGATACGCTTCTCTCGCATACATAATGGATGCATGGCACTATCATGGTTTGCATATGTTCATACATTAGATAGGGAACATATACACACACTTTTTGCATATGCTCATACATCATTAGAAACTGTTTAAGGACAATGGATGCCCGTGGTTGATGGTTTGAGTAGATGGTTGTTTGGATGGTAGGATATGCATTCTCCTTAACTTAGAGATTTCGGGGACGAAATCCTTTAAGGAGGGGAGAATGTAACACCCCGTATTTTGGTTAATGCTAAAATTCACTAATTACAGAATAAGTAATCTCAGATGTGGGAATTAGGGGAAACGAGCTGCGTCATTGCGTTCGTCTCGGAAAAATACGCGAAATAGAGTCCGAGTTTTCGAAAATCGGAGTCCGTATGGCCCAGTTATGGCCCGATGAAGTTTGCAGAAAATTCAAAGATAAAAACAGATTTAATAATTTAAATCCAGATTTTAAAATAGAGCAAGCGGGGCCAGGCGGGAAGATTCCCGCCCTAGCCATGTCGACAGGGCTGTCGACAGGGCTGTCGACAGGGGTGTCGACTGCCCTGTCGACTTGCCTGTCGACAGGGGGGGGGGGGCGACGCCCAGTAAAACTGGGTGCACCAGTTTAGGTTCTTGGGCTGGCTTGGAGGGCTGGTTCTGGAAGCTTCTTGGATCTGACGGGTCTAAACCAATCTAGGGTTAATCTAAGGGTCTAAAATGCAACCTAATCCTATAAATAAGACCCTAACCCTATCCTAATTCATTCATAATTGGATCTTGTAACTAAACTATGGCAAAATGAAACTTGATCATGGCCACCACAAATCAATGAAGAGGAAAGTAAGCTAATCAACCTCTCTAATCAACCTCTAATCCATTCTAAGCATCTTAATCTTCTTCATTTGGAGTGCAAATTGCTAGTTGTGAGTTTCTATCACTTTAACATCAATTGTTAAAGCAAGTAGATTAGGTGTAATGAGACTTATGGTCTTGAATGCGGATTAGTGAGTTTGAATCATTTGTAATGATATGTTACTCTATGTTTTTCCTATGTTTATGCATATTGAATAAGTTGGTTTATGCATATTTAATAAGTTGGTTTATGCATACTTGATAAGTGGATTTATGCATGATTAATAAGTTGGTTTATGCATATTTGATAAGTGGATTTATGCATGATTAATAAGTTGGTTTATGCATGTTTAACAAGTGGGTTTATGCATGTTGAGTATGTAAGTTTATGCAAGTTTAGTATGATGTATGTTATGTTTACATGATGCTAAATATGCAAGTTGTGGGCTATGTGATCATATGCATGTTATGCAAGTTCGTGATGATATGCTATGCAAGTTACATGTATGTTAATATGCAAGATATGCTATGCAAGTTACATGTATGTTAATATGCAAGATATGCTATGCAAGTTACATGTTTGTTAATATGCAAGTTCATGATGACACATTATGCAAGTTTATGAGTTAATATGCAAGTATGTGAATGCTTATGCAAGAATGTGAATGCTTATGCAAGTTATGTGTATGCTTAAATGCATGTTTAACATATTATGCAAGTTGTGAGAATGCTTATATGCAAGTTCAACATGTTATGCAAGTTATGTATGCTTATGCAAGTTATGTGAATGCTTATATGCAAATTTAACATGTTATGCAAGTTATGTGAATGCTTATATGCAAGTTCAACATGTTATGCAAGATATGTGTATGATAATATGCAAGTTCATATGCAATATGTTATGCAAGTCATGTGTGATAATATGCAAGTTTGGGTTAAATGTAGTTGGGTTAATATATGCTCATATATGCAAGTTGACATCCTCTTAACCCATGACAAAGTTATATGCTAAGATTTGGTTAAACCCATGATGTTTGTGATGAATCTTCCCTTTTATTATGTCGTGAAATGAGAACGATTTGCGTGGGGAACGATGGGGTTAATAAATATGTTAATAAAAGTATGATTGGGTATGATTAAGCATACCATAAAAATAAATTAACATAAGTGGGAATTTACCTATTGAGTTAGGTCTACCCCATGGGAATTTACCTATTGAGTTAGGTCTACCCATGTTATGAGAAACTTGATATTAATTAGGGACAATTAATATGGGGGTGATTAATTAGATGTAATTAATCGACTAAGACACGAGGTTGGACTCATTTGTAGTGTAAAACTGCCCGGACCCAACCGGCTTAACCAGTTGCTACAAATGTTAGCCCAATGTGAGAGGTCTTAGGCACAAACTAAATACGTGATTAATGTAAAGACACGAGGTTAGACTCGGTTATGACATAAGGCTGCCCGGACCCAACCGGCTTAACCAGCGGTCATAAAAGATAGTCTAATGTGAGAGGTCTTTATGAGGATCACGGTCTTAATTAATTAAGAAACACTTAACCATATAAGCATGTTGTGGGGCATGAGGGTTAAGTGGGTGCCTTGGGTGGCATGAGGAAACTAGTGGGTTGCCTCGGGTGGCAATAGAAAATACGATTAGAATACTTAACCAAAGTGGGACATGTAAGCAAACATGATTAAAGGGTTAAGTAAGTGCCATGGGTGGCATGTGAAAATACGATTAGAATACTTAACCAAAGCGGGACATGTAAGTAAACATGATTAAAGGGTTAAGTAAGTGCCTTAGGTGGCATGTAGGAATCTAGTGGGTGCCTTAAGGGGCAATTGAAATATGATTAGATGACTTAACCAAAACTTAACATGTAAGTGGGCATGATTATAAAGAGGGGTTAAGTGGGATGCACTAGATAAAATTTCAAGCTTAGGTGGTAGCTTGTGGGGGCCCATTTCAACCAATATCCCAAACGTATCTTTGTGGGCTCGACTCAAGTCGAGTGACGGGACACGCATATTGGGCTTGACTATAAGAGGCCAAACCGGGTTAACGGTGGCAACGCGGGACCAACGGGTTTCATATGCGTGTGTGGACCCGGGCTGGTTGGTAAGTCGTTGTTGCATCGTGTAGATATAAAGCCGTGCACCGTTGATATTATCAGGTGGCCACGTTGGGGAATGATACACCCCAATTGTGGGACCAGCACGGGTATCTACAGTAGGGAGCCGATCGCTTGGGAGTAGTGAGTACACCTATGTAGTCAGATAGGGGTACACGAAACTACTAAATTACTAAGTACACTTAGTGGGATCAACCTTTAAGTAGGAATGACTGGTGTGGTGCAGTGTAGGAATTATCCTTGGGTGGATAGGTCTGGGGCGGTGTAATCTAGTAATTATCCTTGGGTGGATAAATGCGTCTTTACGGTTATCTTAGTTTATCCTAAGTTTGCCAAGCTGCTTAGCGTAGCCATTCATCCCCAGGCGTTACCGTATATCAACTTATGTCTTCTCTGGTTACTTTAATGATTGTAGTGTTAAAGTTATAGGACTCACTCAGACTTATGTCTGACCCCGTTGTTTTTATCTTTTTCCCAACCCTCAGGTCCTACGGTGGATCCTAGCAGTAGTGGAGTTTGATCGGATTGTTGTTCCAGTCTTTAGGAGCTTGGGTAGATGTAAAGCTCCAGTTATCCAGTTATCTTTTCTTTTGTCATGGCTATTATTGAGAGTGGGATTATGTATAAATTTACTTTGATGGATATTGTACTTGACTTATATTGTGGTTTTATGATGTAACCAGACATGTTTTACTTCCGCTGTTATGAGATGATGTTTTAAAATCGCAAGTACTATTTATATCTGTCTTGTTGTAATTTTTCTGTTCTATATTCACTAAAATACTCCACCGATGCCATGGCATTCCCTTAGCGAGTGTCCATAGCGGGTGTGGGGGCGTTACAGTGTGTATATATATATATATATATATATATATATATATATATATAGAGAGAGAGAGAGAGAGAGGCAGGTTCAATGGCATCCCAAATAGTGAGCACCCCTTTAGCCTACCTCTTTTCCACCACTCATTTCCCACTAACTTCCCTTCTCTCTCCTTCCACTAACTCTCTCACTTCCCACTCACTTTCTTTAATATAAATGAGAGGTGGAAATCAGGGGGCTTTTGGGGTGCTCCATTTTTGGGGTGCAACGGAACGCTTGCCATATATATATATATAGTTACATATATATAGTTATAATTAACTTTGAAATTGTTAGAGGTCAGAAATTCAATATTTCTAGAAATAAATTGAGACATTCATTCTAAGTTTAGTATGAAACTTCAAGTTTGATTTTGCACAATATATAAATATATATACACACACACCCCTATATATGTTTGTATCACATGTGAATAATGTACTTAAGTATACATAATATTAGAAAATGAACACACTAAATCAAAATTAAATTAAATTAATTTTTCATGAAGTCAAAAATGCTATAAAAAAAGATGTATGAAGAATATGCGGTTATAGGTGATATTTGACTTTTTTAATTCTAAAAACAAATTAAATTATATCAACATATATCAAAATTTTGAATGTTTTTTTTTTGGAACCAACTAACCATGATAGTGCTACTAAGAGAACAATTGTACCGATGAAAAATAGAATAATAGGTATCAACCCGTTTGAACAATGTAAAAAGATCATTAAAAACTATGAATAAATCTATATTCATCTTTAAAAGAAAGAGAACTCATCAATCGTGTTTTATCCACTATCATCATATAAATATGTAAGACCTGACCTTTACCGTAGTTACACCTGGGTACGAGATTATGTATAGAAATTTAGGAAATTACAGAATTATTAAAAATATTCACATACAACATTACACTTAGTATCTTAGTAACCATATAATTATGAAGTTAAGAACCCAAAATTCTCTAATTTTCAAACATGTCTGTCAAAAAAACAATCCAAAACTACCTAATATTCAGCATCGAAACAGTACCCAAATCTCAATTTCAAACAAAACTTTCCAAACTTGCTAACTTCTTTTCCTAGTTCATTGCTACTAAACACTAAAATTAATTAAATAAATAATAGTATATAAAAAACCTGTTGGAAGCTTTTGACAGCCTCCCCAGAGTTGCGTCTAATTTCAGGTAGCAGTTTAGGCATGAACAGAAGGGCTGCGACACCAGCAATCATTTGCAGCTTCGGTACGCTTAGATGGAACAAGCCACGACACACAGCACTTTCCCGTTCATCGATTCGACAGAGTTTCAGGCTCGATTCTCATCTTTCTATGAAATCAAACTGGTAATTTGTTTGGATAAGGCACTTTTGGTGAAGAATAAGCTATTTGAAGATAAAAAATTATCCGAAGGCGACGGAAGAAGCATGGAGACGATGTAGAAAAAATTGGAGGCCCGAAACCCTAGAATGAAAAGGGGATAAAACGAGGACACTATCCGTGAGAGACGTGAGAATGCATAACTAATAAAAGAATATAAATTACGGTCCTATCCTAGTTTGGTTTGACTATTTGCAAAATTACCAAACATAGCTGAACAATATCACAGTAATAACCGTGATAACAAGTTACAAGGAAAATATCCGTTATAACTTTATAACGGTTATTACTGTTATAACTTGAAAGCGAAAAAGTGTTACAAAATGGCCTGTATGGTGTAGTGATAATACTCATGACCTTGTGTTATTAACTATCGTATTTGCTTTGAAAATTTGGAGACATTGTCTTTTGGGTGAGAAGTTCGAACTATATACCGATAATCAATCATTGAAGTATTTGTTCCCCCAGAAAGACTTGAATCTAAGGCACCAACGTTGGCTAGAATTTCTCGCGGCATATGATCTTGATATTTTGTATAATCCGGGGAAATCCAATGTTGTGGCTAATGCGCTCAGCAGAAAGGATGTGATCATCGTCAATCTTATCATTACGCCTTCGTTGATTGATAAAATATCCGTTCTTCAGAAAGACGATAATTTAGTTAAAGAGATGATCAAAATAATTCAAAAGGGCAAAGTCTCCAGTTTCCAATTGGATAGCACGAGAGTTCTGAGATTGATAGGGAGAATTTGTGTTCCTGACATCCCCGAGATCAAAAGAGAAGTGTTAGACGAATGTCATAAGTCCAAGCTGATTATCCATCCAGGTGTGAGCAAAATGTATAACTATCTCAAGCGAACATTCTGGTGGAAGGCGATGAAAAGGGACATTTCAATATATGTGTTAATCCCTAAAAAATCCATATGCACATTGAGTAAAGGATACGGAACGGACATCATCAGGATCGGTTGTGCACAATGTTATCCGAGGCACTTAGACAGCCAAATATCAAACCCAAGACAAGTCAAGTCAACCAGTACGACCGAAGATGATGTCAAGACGTGTTATGAGAAGTATGGCCCAGAAAATAAGATAGAGGTCGTATATCCTGTAAAGTCCCTCACTGTTTTCCCATCAAAAGACCGAACCAGGGATGGAACTGCAATACAAACGCTTGCAACATCTTATGTGACTATGTCTCCAACCAGAGTTAGACGCAAATCATGATTCAGGTCGGAAGCCAAGGTCAGTCGTTCATATTGGGATAAAGCCGCAAAAACACCGAAACAAAGCAAGTCGCCCATTCAGCATAGGCGGAAGCGACCTCATAGCATAGCCATAAGGACAAACAGCGCAAAGAACAAAGGAGAATCAATTCCAGTTCAACATTCTGCCCTTACAAATTTTCCCAAAGTCCTATGGGCCCGCTCGATTACTCTGGACGCTCGCTCCATTGAGTCGCTTGCATATGATAGCTGGATACAACCACGGACAGCTAGCTATAGCTAGCCGATGGTTCGATCGTAATTAGTAGAATGAACGATCCGTAGCCTGCATAAACAGAATTCAGGTCATTTCCTGAAGGAAGCTCACCTATAAATACACCATGGCTGCCAGCATAAAGGGGAGATCTGGTGGGAAAACCATGAAGTGCTACTAAATTCTATCCTCAACTACTAATTCGGCCATGGCGTCAAGTACAATCTTGCGATCAAGGAAAAGGAAGAGATCCTCCTTCTCACTCATTCACCCGTCCTTCTTCTCCTCAAATTCTACCATTCTCTTGTATAATTCCAAGATTTGAAATATATAAAGGAGGGTATATTGAGTGAATATAGAGATGTATGAAAAGAGAATTGATGTATTTTGTAATCCTTATTATAAGACTGGAAATCACCTTCACAGTGGACGTAAGCCTAATTAACGGCTGAACCACTCTAAATCTCATATCTACTTTACCTTTCTCACTTTTTTTTATTTTCAATTGCTAATTAAAGACGGTTCCATTTATTTCTTACAAAATCGGTGAAGTACAGTTTAGTACCTTGAGTGTTTAGACCATTTTTGGTGTAAACATTTTGGTGCCCACCATGGGGCTGTGTTTGCCTCTTTCCCCATTTTCATATCCGATAAGATTTTCTGAGAGGCACTGTGCTTGAAATCATGAGCAAGCTCAGGAGAATCACCGACAAAGTCAACAACCCTAACAACAACGTCAACATCGTCACGTCGTCAGACAGTGACTCTGGAGAAGAGGGGCTGCCTAAAATTAAAGAAACTGTAACCAGGAAGGAATTTGAAGAGGCGATGACAGGATTAACGAGTCAAATAACTATTGCGAGCAAAGCAATGATGAAGAAGCTCGATACGATACTCGCCATTCAAGCCGCCACCGCAAATGCCACTTTAAGCGCCACCTGTTCCTCGTTAGCTTGAAAGAATTACGAGTCGGAAAAAGAGTTCTCTGCTTCAAGCTCAAGACAGCAGGATTTCACTCAGAAAGTTGCACGTTGCACCAATCCAAACTACGAAGGGGACAAAGCACCTGTGCGCGATCACTCTGACGATATAATCGCGGAGCAGGAAAACAGTCCCACTATTATAAGGATATCCCTTCCAAAAGGATACCCAAATTCTTTGACCCCAATTCATGAAGACACATCTAGATCAAAGTTCGATGATGAAGAAGGCAGTCAATCCATGGATCCGAGCAAGGAACGGAAATAAATCTTGGGAACGACGCGAGCAATTGTGAAGGAAAGCCTGAAGAAGAAGGATCGAAGAGAATGGGAGTCCTTCCCAACTAAAACCCCGTTCACTGAAAGGGTTAAAAAGACTATATACCTGCAAAGATTCGAACCTCCATCGTTACAGCCCTATAATGGGATAAGCGACTATTAATCCTTAAAATACCATACGCACATCGGGTAAAGAGTACAAGGAGAGTATCATTAGGATCAGCCGTTCGCAACGCAATCGCACAGAGCAAGATCCAAAGCAGATCAAACCTACTGGTACAACCGGATTATGCGGGAGCGCGTCCCGACAAAGGTGAAGGATGCACATCCTGAAAATCGCTCAAGCATTAAAACAAGAATAGGTCGTCCGTTCTGCACGGGCAAAAGCAACCTCATAACCATAACCACGAAACCAAGCGGCACCATGCAATGATGACAAGAAGACGAGCGCCCTCGGGTCGAAAGGAATGGTCGCACAGGGAACAAAGGAGGGTCGATCTCAGCTCTTATGAAGTCTCCCAGAACTCCTGCATTTAAGGACCCGCTTAGCTATTCAAGACACTCAACAAGTCGCCCGCACACAGCGCTGGATACAACCACAGACAGCTGACTACAGCTGTCCAGTGGCATGATCATAATTAGCAAAATGAACGAATCACAGCCTGGATAAACGAATTCTGATCATTTACCAAGAGGATTTCACCTATAAATACACCATGGCTACCAACATTAAAAGGGGTATTTTTCAGAAAAACCACGAAGTGCTGCTAAACTTGATACTCAACCACAGATCCGACCATGGCGTCGACCACCCTCTTCGAATGAAGGCATCTTCTATTTCAAATCATTCATACGTCCTCCTCCTCAAACTCCATTACTCTTTTGTATAGTTCTCTAGATCAAAAAATATAAACGAGGGTATACTGAGTGAGTATAGAGATGTATGAGGTTAAAGGGTTGATGTACTTTGTAATTCTCATTATAAGGCAGGAAGTCATCTTCATAGTGGACGTAGGCCTCGTTAACGGCTGAACCACTATAAATCTCGCCTCTACTTTACTTTTTCTTGCATTTTTACTTTTTATTGCCATTTAAACACTGTTCCACTTATTTCTTACCGAATTAGTGAAGTACAGTTTAGTACCTTTGGTGTTTAGACCATTTTTGGTGTAAATATTTTGGCGCCCACCGTGGGGCCGTGTTCTTTTCTTTTCCCATTCAGATCTGACAAGATTCTCTGGGAAACGTGGAATTTGAAGTCATGAGTATGCTAGGAAGAATTGCCGCCAACAGAATCGGTGACATCTCCGACACTAACACATCACCCGCCATCCATCCCGGAGACAAGGAACCGACGCAAGACGAGATGGATGTAACCAGGAATGGGTTAGAAGAAGCAGTAGCAGGGATAACGAACCAAATAACCATAGCGAACAACGCAGTGGTAAAGAAGATCAAGTCAATATTCGTTGTCCAGACCTCCACCATTAAAGCCATACCAGCCACTTGTCACAGTTATGGATCCTAGCAAAGATCCGATGAGGAGAAAAGCGCTCACTGCATGGAACGGAATGAAAAGCGAAGGTATATCTTAGGTGCAAGAGGCGAAGCTAAGCAGCACATAAAGAGACCTCGGTTTTTCAAAAACTCTGAGTTTGCTTCCCTCAATGACACCATAGAGAATATCTTCAGGGCAACAAAGGGTACTATAAATTATCCAGTCCCAGAACAGATGCAAATCAAAAATGCTACTATGAAATCAGGAAGGTTCTGTCAATTCCATGACCAACCAGGGCATAACACTAATGAATGCAAACATTTGAAGTCAGTAATCGAGAAGCTGTTCAGAAAGAACCATTTGCAGCAATATGTGCGCAGTCTCTATCCCATTCCTCCGCAAATTGGGGACAACAAACTCTTTGAGGGAAGGACCTAAAATAGCCTGAAGCTGATGCGTAATTAAGGATCAGCGATTGGTGTCCCGGTCATGGAATTTTGAACTTGAATCCCCGTGACTCTGCCTTACTACACAATTTACCTTCTGTATTTTGTTCGCTTAAGAAATAGTAGTCGTTCTACCTTGTTTTGCCTCTTACTATATTCATATTTAACTTCGGATCATTTACAAATTTCTTATGCAAAGAAAAATTACAATGTACTCATTTGAGTATCAAACTCATTACTGTACACTAAAAACCGATATCTCAAATGTAGGCGTGATAGAAGTTGTCAATCACCCTCATCCTAACCGCACGGGGAAGGCTCTTAAAGCATATCTTGAGCAAAATGATCCAAGAGCATCGTGAGAGACGTGCAAACCAAATCAGATGTACAGGCACATCATCCTAACTGGATATGCTATCTAAAGACAAACAATAAGCCAAAAGTTGGAACCTCCCTAAGCAAGCATTTGCTAGAGAAACTGACATCAGGCTCTTTTTCTTAGAAAAGAAAATACGAGGGAAATGACAAAAAATGTCCCACGGATAAATACCTAGGCTGGAAACATCAGTCGTAGTGTCGGATGGACCGACAAAACATGCTGGAAGGACCAGCACAAAAAAAACCCTATCGAAAGGACATTGGCCATCCTTGTTCTTTGTTGTTAACCAAGTCAAACAAAGCCAAGGACGGACTACAACAGCAGAAATCCTAGCCGAAAGGGGGTATCAAAAATGCTAGCCATTTGGGGGTATCCAATGAGGTCTTTCGGTCCTAGAAAAATCAGGACTAATAAGACTGAACTTGGGTCGAAATTGGAGCCCAAGACCTCCCATGGGGGCACCCAAAAGAAAACATATAATAATCACGCGTTACTTCTATAAAATCATGAATCGATCAAACTACAATTCGAAAACAACAGAATATGTGGAACTAGAAGGAGCCTCGGTATGGGGACATCACCACTGTGTAAAAAAATCACCAATGCCCACTCAAGACAAACTGCGGCTTAATCATAACTTCATTGCGAGAACAATTCAAACGATGAGACTTGCACGAACAACAAATTAAAAATACAACCCATAATAATGAAAGTTATATATCGCGATAGCCCCTAAATGACACAAACATGAGCTCGCGCATATAAAACGTTAAGCGATGGCCGGTACTCGCACAAACAACCGGTCTGAGTACATGTAAAGTAAAATAAACTGAAACTAGACAACAAAGGTCACAAGTGCTATTCCTATATAGGGTGAGGTAGAACAATGGTTCAGACTGTTGCTGACCCAACTACACAAAAGAGTCGCCAGGGAGATAAGGCGTGTTGTCCTCAGTCATTAACCATTTAGTTTCTTTTGCGTTTCAGGGTAGACACAGCCTTGGTGTTCCAAATCTCATCATCATCATCCAGATCTGATGCATCTGGTAAAAGTGGATCATTCGATGAAGGTATGGTGGAACGATTAATATTGGTAGAGTCCAAAACGGAGTCGATGGTAGCAGGCTGGGTAACAGCACCACCAACAGCTAAAAGAGAGGTCAGGTTCACACCTGATGCAAAAGGACGACAAGCACTAAGCTCAGCAATCTCGGGTGAAGAAACAAGGAAATCCAGATCCAGGGCAGGTTGATAGATGACAATTTTACCTGAAGCTGCTGGATACGCGAAGTCATCTCCATGATCTTCCATATTTGAAGAGGTGAAACAGTAATTCACGCACTGTGCCACAACGTTTTCTTGGTCTGGACATCCAACAACGGATTGAACTCTAACAACATCAAAGGTAGGACAATCCGCTGGGAGAGTAAAGGGGTTCGGAGCATTAACCCCAACATAGCCAGAGGGGGCACAAGGAATCATAACGCCCGAACGTTCCTTCGTAAGCAATTGAGCTCGCTCGTTCACCAACATCCTCTTACCTTCAACTAAAGCTTCGCGATCTTTCTCCTCTAAAAGCTGCCCTTGAAGTAACTCGTCATCAATGTCGTTGGAATATGAAAGTATTCAATCCTAAACAAGGGCCAGAGTTCGTGGGAAATCCTCGTCCAAATAACTCAAACTTCCGCGACACATGACACAGCTAACATAGAAGTGAAACAAAGTGTTGTCGATTCCGTTTCTGGCTTCATCAAGATCCTTTTGCAACTTGATCTTATCCTTTTCAAGGGTCCAAAGGATTTCATTTTGGGAAGCAAGTTTACCTTCGAGAGCCATGTTCTCCTGTTCCAAAGAAGTTAAAGCCTGTTTTTCTGAAACCATATGGCGCTCAGCAAGCTGGCAAGCAGATCGAGCATCTAAAAGCTACGCCCGTGCGTTTTCCAACTCCTTCTTGAAATCAGATTTCCTGACTTCCAAGTGGTTCTCCTTAGGATGGCCATTTCTTAAAAAAGTCAACTCAGATTCTTGAGATTTTACCAAATGAATTAGGCCCGCCTTGTCTTTCTCCAAGATTTCAATATGATCAGGCGTCGAGCATTTAATCTCCGGAATTCGTAACGAATTTGACCCAATGCTCCAGCTGCTTATCTACATCTTTCATGACGAGATTCAACTGTGCCTCAAACTGATTCATGAAAGTGCCAAGTTGATTCCTCACACCGCTCTTTATGGCATTCAGGTTTTTCACCGTTTTTTGCCCTTCATAAGGGTGTAAATCCAGCTCGAGGGGCATTCCCCTCAAGTCCCAGCCGCTAAAACGATCCTTAAGTACTGGATTCCTAGGAGGAACTTTATAAGGTGGACGATCGCGTATTATTCGAATTTGAGAAGGAGTCGGAACAATGGATCCTCCAAAAGATTTAGCCGATGTAGGCCTCTTAGCCTGGTCAAGCACCTCTCGCCTTAAAGAGTCGACCATCGAGAATCCACGGGTATGTCGGTTTTGAGAGCTCGGGGCCAACTGGAGGCGCTTCGAATAACAGGAAAAAGAAGATCGTAGGAGACTTTGTGGATCAATAAGATCAGCCTGTTGAGAGAAACTCTCCGATAGTGAGCAACCTATATTTGCACCTGGAAAATAAAACACGAAGTTCAACAAGCATTCGAAAAATCATGCCACGATTAAGTATCAAAACCAGTTCTGGGAGATGCTACGCAAACAAGGGCTTTCTCGGGGCGTGGGGCTGGCCCTCGCATTTCTCCCATGTCAAGTGCAGCGGGGACAGGCATCACCACAACACCCCGGTTCAAGTATTCTGCAGAATCCAAATCCCCTAAGTCTCCAAACGTCTCTGAAGAACACCCCACCTGGACGGCAGGACAAGCAAAACTTCCAGCGGTCGTTCTGAGATTCATATCAGTCCTCCAACCACGTGCGTTCTCGTCAACTCGCTTATCACCTCATTCGGTAATCAGTAACGAAGGATGAACGCTCACATCGAGGGGTAAACGCTTCACTTCAAGAGATTTACCAGCAGAACATTGGGATTAAACATAAGCTTTCCCAAGAGATCGTGTAGGAAAAATTAACTGATACTTACGGAGGTTCTCCTCCGAAAGCAACACCTCTCCGCTCCTTTCCCTCTTATCAATAGAAATTAAAGAATTAAGAAGATCCTGGTCCAAAGTAAGTCCTGCAATAGAAGGAACCACTACAAAAGTCAAAAAAACTGGATAAGGAAGAGAAAAGAGGCAAGAATTCTAGGAGCAAAAATGTAGTTACCTCCTTCGGCCCATCGACCGTAGAATCTAGCAGGACACCGGACAAAGAAATATTGATCCGGAAAACCCCTAATTCCTTCCGTCAAGCCAGTGATAATTTTGTCATGCATACTTTCCAGAAAGAAGAAAGAAGGACCATCTACCTCCTTCTTCTTGAAAGAATATAAAGAACAAATATCCGCGAACGTGGGTTCCCGTCGTTGAACCTTCATGAAAAGTATGTATAACCCAAGCAAGATTTTATACCCGTTAGGATGAAGCTGATACGGGGCAATGGTCAGTCGCCACAAAATGGACTCTAGATAAGGGTTGAAGGGGGGGATCGCCCGGCTGGACAGTCCGCCAGCTCTTCCTTCTTGGGGTATCTGGTTTCTTCTTGTGAAATCCCAAAGCGCTTGCACATTTGTAAAAACAGATCAAAAGGAAGCGTCAACTTACGGTAGCCGGTCGCCACCATATCGAAAGAGCGAGGTTGGGGGTACGGATCACTAATAACCAGACCGGAACCAGTAGCCGGGGCAACCTCCCTTGCCCGATCCAAATCCTCTCGTTCCCCATACATAATTGATCAGCTGGGGAAGGGATGAATAGACAGTTAGTCGCATGTCAACATAGATAAGTATGTTTTCAAAAAAAAGGGGAACTACAAATTGAATTATTGAGAATCAAAGAAAGAGTAGAAGTGTCGCCATGACATAAGTACTCCATTGAACAGCCAGTTAAAGCATAGAAAATTAGGATATGTTGTTTCCTAGTCATTTCAATGAACAACTTGCCAGCATAAACAGAGCTAGAACTTATCGCCAAAGGATTCTACCTGAAGCTCAGATATAAACCTAGTCGAATCAATGCTTCTCAAATATCACAACTGTATATCCCAACAACTCGACGCTATCAACAGAGAATCTTCCTCATGGAGCTAGGAAAATTAACCTAGAGTTATAAATAAAGAAGGAGAAAATCACTTACAAGTGAAATTCAACTTGAAGAAAGGAGTTTCGAGTATTGTAGCCGAAAATAAGGTAGAGAAAGACCGTCGACCAGAGGGGGAACAGTCAAGGGAAATCAAAGTCTCAAGAGACAACAGCGAGGTCTCCTACAATGAAACCGCCATTAAAATGAGTTTATTAAGGAAATACTAAAGCGGGAAAATGAAGAGACATCGCTTAATAGAACTAGAGACCCCTTTTTATGATACGACAACTCAATTAGGGCTTAGTGATCCGGTATAGCGCACCTGGAAAATATCTCGCCAAATGCTCAAAAACTAGCAAGTTGTCATAATATCCAATTTTTGAAATACAAGGGCATAGAATGTTAAACCCAGTTCATCCAGGACATTCTCTCCACGTCACCTCAACACTCGATTACACTAAAGGTGTCTCCTCAAGTCCCAGCTAGCATTTTGAAGTTCATCCATTCGCACTCTAATAAAAGAGGTACCTCGAACGACCCCTCATAAACCAAAGCAAAGTCGCCGCCCAATGCGCGATCAATAATGTTGAAGCCAATAATTCCACAGCAAAAGAAACCACGGGCTTTAAGGGGCAAGTGTTAATCCCTAAAAAACCAAACACACATTGGGTAAAAAGTACTAGGCGGGTGTCATTAGGATTGGCCGTTCGCAACGCAATATCACAGAGCAAGATCCAAAGAGGATCAAACCTACTAGTACAACCGGGCTATGAGGGAGCGCGTCCCGACAAAGGTGAAGGACGCACATCCTGAAAAACGCTCAAGCTTTAAAACAAGAACAAGTCGTCCGTTCTGCACGGGCAAAAGCAACCTCATAAGCATAACCATGAAACCGAGCGACACCATGCAATGATGACAAGAAGACGAGCGCCCTCGGCTCGAGAGGAACGGTCGCACAGGGAACAAAGGAGGGTCGATCTCAGCTCTTATGAAGTCTCCCAGAACTCCCTCACTTAAGGACCCACTCAGCTATTCAAGGCACTAAACAAGTCGCCTACACACAACTCTGGATACAACCATGGACTTCTGGCTACAGCTGTCCAGTGGCATGATCGTAATTAGCAGAATAAATGACTCGCAGCCTGGATAAATGAATTCCGGATCATTTACCAAGAGGATTTCACCTATAAATACACCATGGCTACAAACATTAAAAGGGGGCTTTTTCAGAAAAACCACGAAGTGCTGCTAAACTTGATACTTAACCATAGATCCGACCATGGCATCGAGCACCCTCTTCAAATGAAGGCATCTTCTCTTTCAAATCATTCATCCGTCCTCCTCCTCAAGCTCCATTACTCTCTTGTATAGTTCTCTAGATCAAAATATATAAACGAGGGTATTTTGAATGTAGAGATGTATGAGGTTAAAGGGTTGATGTACTTTGTAATTCTCATTATAAGGCAGGAAGTCATCTTCATAGTAGACGTAGGCCTCGTTAACGGCTGAACCACTCTAAATCTCGCCTCTACTTTACTTTTTCTCACATTTTTACTTTTTATTGCCATTTAAACACGGTTCCACTTATTTCTTACCGAATTGGTGAAGTACAGTTTAGTACCTTGGGTGTTTAGACCATTTTTGGTGTAAACAGCAACCCTAATATATTTATATGTAAATATGACCAGTATATGAATGGAGCATGCGCTACTGATAATCAAATGCTTATATTTCCCAACTTATCTACAAGGAGTAGCTTATATATGGTTCTCAAAGCTGCCACCGCAGTCCGTGGACAATTTCGTGACCTTGGCTAAACTATTCAATGAGCAATTCAAATCCCAGCCACTCAAAACTCGGAATTCTACTGAGCTAAGTGAACTACAACAAAGGCCAGGAGAGCCCATCAAAGCTTTTCTTACTCGGTTTGATGTGGCAGTGGCTAAAGTCAAGAATCTCGAACCCGGCCTGATCTTAATGGCTCTTAAGGGGGCATATGTAAAGAAACCAAGCTGGGGCTGTGGATCAAGAAAAAGAAACCAAGTACACTTGAACAACTACTCAACAAAGCCGAAAAATATGCAAGTATTGAAGGAAAAAATGCACAGATAGAGAAGAATGGAAATGCGCAAAGCAGCCTTGGTAGTCAAAAAAGGAGCAACGAAGGGGAAGACGGTCAGGCAAAAAAGAAGCTGCGCTTTTTCAAGAACTAGTTCACTCCCCTTAACGATACCGTGGGAAATATCTTCATGGCAACTAAAAACATCGAGATATATCCAGTTTTGAAACAAAGACAGGTCAAAGATATCGCTATGAAGTCAGTGAGATTCGGTCAATTCGACAAACAACCAGGACACGATACCGATAAATGTAGGAACTTGAAGTCAATGATCGAGGGGTTAATCAGGAAAAACCATTTGCAACAATATGTAAAAGATCATAAAAGTTATCCCGACTCCCCGCAAACAAGGGACAATACGCCTTAAAAAGAAGAAAGGCTTAAACCAATCCAAAGAGGACGCTCATCAATAGGACCAGTCATTAATGTCTCAATAATGGAACATTAAACTAGAGCTCTCATTACTTTGCTTCACTCCCCTGGTTTTATCTTGTTGTTAAGATTGTTTTACCTGGCTTTATTATTCACTATGTTCGTATTAAGTAACAATTTACTTGCAAAAACTTCATGCATCAAAATTAATTGTGTGTCTACCTGAGTAAAATATTTATTGGTCCATGCTAAAAGAAAAACAATCTCTTGAAATGTAGGCATGGCAAAAGCAATCCGCCACACACAGTAGGACTATGACGAAAAAATCTCAGGGCACACATTAAACAAAGCAACTTGGGAATCAAGAACATCAAGCAAGATCAAACAGGAGGAATAGACACATCACCTCAAAAAGATCAAGTTACTCTGAGACAGACAATAGGACGAACGGCTGCACCTTTCATTATGGAATATGATGAATGCTTAGCAAACACCCATTTAAAGGATGGGCGCCGGACCTCATTGAAAGCACATGAATATTACCAAATCTGTCCCTCGGATAAAATTGCTAATCCTAAAGAGGCGCCTTCTTAGGTGAAGGACGTGAATTCCTTAAAACCGGAGTTAGATTCGGTAGTAAGGATTGATGTCCACCTCCTAGGAGTCAATGCAGGAGTAGAAGCAACTCAAAAAAGTCCCACGGTTAATGTCCCATGGATAAAATCGCTGAGCCCACCAAAGAAACACCTTCTTAGGTGTTGGACACGGGTTCCCCAACTTGAAAAAAAACTCAATGAGGCGAAACAGTGTCTGTTTCCTAGGGCAAGGCACAGAGTCGGAAAGAACGACACGTCCCGAAACGGAAAAATTGCCAAAACGAGGGGCACCTTATTAGGTGAAGGACATGAATTTTATCCCTTCTAAGTTAAAACTCGATGAGATGAATTAGTGTCCACTCCTTGAGATGAGGCATAAAAAAGGGGAAGGATTAAACATGCTAGAAGGACCAGTGCAAAACAGAAATCCTAGCCGAAAGGGGGTGTCAGAAATCCTAGCCGAAAGGGGGTGTCAGAAATCCTAGCCACAAGGTGGTATCCATTATAGAACCTCTTTGAATAACAAAAACAATCAATTAGGGCCTTGAATGGATCGAAAATCTTTAACCCAAGACCTCCCTAGGGGGCACGTATTCAAAACCAGCCTTCGAAGGGCTTGGATTACCAAGTCAGTCAGGCGCGGGGTTGAATACTACTAAATAAAAAGATACCAAACGCGCTTATAATAATACAAATGCATAACAACCTTCGATAAGCGATGAACTTCAAAAGATAACTAAATCCCAACAATAATAATAATAGAAAATCGAGCGCAACCGAATGATTAATAAAGCACTCGGCCGAATGTGTAAATCAGAAAATAAAGGTGCAACATGCGACGCACCCGCGCGAAAATAAACAAGTTGCATAATAAAAACTGTAGTGCGTTGAGGTCCAAAACAAATCATAAAAGTCACAAACCTAAGCGTACGAGGATAAGCGAGCCTGGCTCCCGCATACACAAGCCAGACTAAAAGTACCGTTTTAATTCAAAAGCAGAATAACAAAACAGGTAGAGCATCGGCAAGCAACAACATTCATATGAGATAAGAAATGATCCTCTCCCTGGATTCAAGTGCCTTGATGAGTTTGAGCCTATCTTTTTCTAAGGCATGAAGTCAATCAGCATTCTCTCTATTTGACTGCTGAAGATCTTTGACAAGAGAATGCCAGGCACCCATTTGCTCGACAATGTAATCTCTGACAGTCGTGATAAGGCCTTCGACCAGATGCGGACATGCTTCCAACTGATTGAACTCAGCCAATATGCAATCCTTCTTGGCATCCATCTTAACTGCAATAATCGATCTGTCAAATGGGTCTATATACACACCGGAACGCGAGCTAGCTGGGTACTGAGCCACAAAATCCTATGTAAGGTCAGGATGGCAAGGGTTGGGAATAGAAAGAGGCTCCGGTATAGCTGCAGGATCCAAAGCGATGGACGAAGAAGCCATACGACCAAGAGCAGCCTGAAAATCTCGGTTAGGAAGTTCATTAAGCAAACAATGACTTCAAGAATCAGTCGCACCCAAGATCTCCTTGCCTTGGGGCATCTTTTTGCAACCAGCCCTCCTTTTCGACTTTTCCTGAGCCTCCTAGACATGAAGAATTCCATCCTCGGACGACCTATTTCAAAAGAGATCAGTGTGGACTCAAACAACAACCATGAAAAGGAAAACAGCCTAGCCAGACTTAGGCACAAGCAGAAACATTTCAACAGGAGATCCCTGGGGCATTTCATCAAACAATTTATAAACAAAAACTAAGCATCGAGATTTGAAAGAAAACCATTGGATGATTCCTATTCTTTAAAGATGCTACACAAAAATCTGGCTACTACTCAAATCCCAAAGTCATACACAGCTCGCTTTGGTCATGTTTGGGACATCCTAACTTGGGAACGCATGAGTATTTCGGCAAAACAAAACAAAATAAAGAGAAAGAAACTTACCCAGAAAGATCATGGTACCTTGGGGCCAAAAGCAAATCGCTCAAGATAAATAGGTGTTGCTGCAAATACTAGGCAAAATCATGGAATGAGAAAGCCAAACCCTCTGAAGAAAAATCAAGGCAGAAATATCAAACATAAACTACCTGGTAAAAATCTCGAGGAAGCACAGCTATGACCAAAGGATTTCTCGAAAAAGGTAAAAGTGAAATGAAGCAGGTTAAAAGTAAATAAGGAAGGTTAAAAGGAATACATCCAGAGAATTCTCGCCACGTCAGTTTAAATGCCCGATTACGCAAAAAGGTCCCATCAAATTCCAGCTGGCACCTCAAAATTCGACTGTTCGCACAATAACAAAAAAAGGCACATCAAGCCCTTCGCTCATCGGTCCACTTCAACGAAGCAATCCCAAATTCTTTGCACGACCGACCCCTCGACAAGTCAGGATAAATCTACCAAAAATTGTGCAATCAAATTTGTCGAGGCTTGTGATTCCCTACTAAAAGAAATCACGGACTTCGAGGGCAAGTGTTAATCCCTAAAAAATCCATGCGCACATTGAGTAAAGGATATGGAATGGACATCATCAGGGTCAGTCGTGCGCAATGTTATCCGAGGCACTTAAATGGCCAAATATCAAACCCAAGACAAGTCAACCAGTACGACCGAAGATGGTGTCACGATGTGTTATGAGAAGTACGACCCAAAAAAGAAACTAGTGATCGTATATCCTGTAAATTCGCTCACTGTTTTCCCATCAAAAGACCGAGCCAGGGATGGAACTGCAATATAAACGCTTGCAATATCTTATGTGACTATGTCTCCAACCAGAGTTAGACGCAAATCGTGATTCAGGTACGGAAGCCAAGGTTGGTCGTTCATATTGGGATAAAGCCGCTAAAACACTGAAACAAAGCAATTCGCCCATTCAACATTGGCGGAAGCGACCTCATAGCATAGCCGTAAGGACAAACAACGCTACAAAGGCAACAAAAGGACAAGCGCTCCTGAACCAAGATGGTCGGTCGCGCAAAGAACAAAGGAGAATCAATTCCAGTCCCACGTTCTGCCCTTATAAAATTTCTCAAAGTCTTATGGGCCCGCTCGATTACTCAGGACGCTCACTCCATTGAGTCGCTTGCACATGATAACTAGATACAGCCACGGACAGCTGGCTACAACTAGCCGATGGTATAATCGTAATTAATAGAATGAACGATCCGTAGCTTGCATAAACAGATTTCAGGTCATTTCCTGAAGGAAGCTCACCTATAAATACACCATGGCTGCCAGCATAAAGGGGGGATCTGGGGGGAAAACCATGAAGTGCTATTAAATTCTATCCTCAACTACTAATTCGACCATGTCGTCAAGTACAATCTTGTGATCAAGAAAAAGGAAGAGATCCTCCTTCTCAATCATTCATCTGTCCTTCTTCTCCTCAAATTTTGATTCTCTTGTAAAATTCCAAGATTTGAAATATATAAACGAGGGTATATAGAGTGAATATAGAGATGTATGAAAAGGGAGAATTGATATATTTTGTAATCCTTCATAAGACTGGAAATCACCTTCACAGTGGACGTAGGCCTAATTAACGGCTGAACCACTCTAAATCTCATCTCTACTTTACATTTCTCGCTTTTTTCATTTTCAATTGCTAATCAAACACAGTTCCATTTATTTCTTACCAAATCGGTGAAGTATAGTTTAGTACCTTGGGTGTTTAGACCATTTTTGGTGTAAACAATATGTTAGAAAGTGTTCTACTTGTCAACAAGTCAAAAGCGATCAATAGAAACTTGCTGGATTGTTACAACTGTTAGAAATTCCGAATTGGAAGTGGGAGCAAATTTCCATGGACTTTATGGATGGCTTGCCCAGAACCAGGAAAGGAAATGAGAGTATATGGGTGATCGTAGATCGTTTCACGAAGACCGCCCATTTTATACCTGTCAAATCGAATAGAACGGCTCAAAGTTTGGCACAGATTTATTTTAAAGAGATTGTTAAACTGCATGGAGTCCCCATCAGCATAGTCAGTAATAGAGACCCAATTTTTGCTAGTAAATTCTGGGAAGTATTCCAGGCAGAATTGGGAACAAAACTGAACCTGAGCACCGCCTATCATCCTCAAATAGAAGGCCAAACTGAGAGGGTGAACCGTATATTAGATGATCTAATGCGGGCATGTATTATTGATTTTGGCGGAACATGGGAAGACCACTTGCATTTAGCTGAGTTCTCATACAACAACATTTACTAAGCGAGTTTGCAAATGTCACCATTCGAAGCACTGTATGGTAGACCATGCAGATCTCCCGCATGTTGGGTAGAACCTGGCAATAAACTGGCATTGGGACCTGATATGATTCGTGAAGCCTCGGATAAATTCGATTTCATTAAGAAACGATTGCAAACAGATCAAAGCCGACAGAACAGCTATGCAGACTCTAGAAGAAGAGATTTGGCTTTTTCCATTGATGACTATGTGTATTTGAGGATTTCTCCGATGAGGGGAATAGTCAGATTTGGCAAAACTGGGAAGTTGGCGCCTAGATTTATTGGCCTTTTCCCTATAGTTGAACGGATTGGAACCCTTGCTTATAGAGTTCAATTACCTGACTGGTTGCCTGGTGTACATGATGTATTTCACGTATCTCAGCTTAGAACGCATGTATATGATCCAGACTCGATTGTGGAAGAAGCCACATAACAGGACTTGGATATTACTCCAGAATTAGATGTGAGAAGAGAGCCACTGAAAATTATTGGCAAAGAAACTAAAGAGCTAAGGAATAAGAAGGTTCACCTAGTCAAAGTGCAATGGAGTAGAGATCCGCGAGACTGTAGTTGGGAAACTGAAGAGAGCATTAAACAAGCTTATCCCAATTGCATAGTGGACATCTCAGATTAACTCTGGTCCAAGGTACATGTATAATATTTTGCATTTCCGTTTTGTTTCCTACTTTACTATAGTTTCCTTTTCATGGACGAAAAGTCTTAATTATATAATCCAATCTTAGCAGACATGATTTTTAAGCATATAAAGAAACTATATATTCGAAAAAAGTTAATCAATAAATTGGTTGCTGGTTGTGTTGTGTGATTATTAGTTTAACTAATTAATAACATTGGAATAATAAAACCAACATGTGAATGAAAGGTAAATTTAGCCAACTCGGTCAAATATTGAACTAGATTGAATTTTTTTTAGAGTTTCCTATATATACATGCATATACATTGAACAGGTAAATGGATTTGCTGTTGGGTAAAGAATTTATTTACATGCCCGACAAATAGGTAAATCTTAATGAGTTGGATGCGCAATTTTATTTATTATACAAACTATTGTGAATGCCATTGGATGCGGAGTGGTGGTTATTCTGTGTGAACGTCGTCATAGGATAGTAACAATTAATTTTGATCTACACTACATGGCATACTGCGTGAAGATAACATACTCTATCATATACCACATAAGCACTTGGAGCTTGTGTGACGAGATTGAAGATTTACCATACAAACAAGAGGCTTGCATGGCGATGACTATATTTCAGGTTGAACCGAAGATTGATATGGACTATATAAAATGTAACGGTAAATTGCCAGATTAATAAAAACCCCACATGGGTCTGGAGTTGACAATAATCATGTCTCTATAGTCATTAAGGCACATGAACTATTTATAGGGTGAAGAGAATTTAGTCTCTGGAGTCATGATCTAAACACACTCCCCTGTGGACACAAAGTTATATCACTAAAAATATTTGTATGCTTTTTAGGATATACTGGGTGCCTAATACGGCCCAATAAATTTCCAAACCCCTCTCCGTACAAAGGAGGTTATGGCGAAATTTTTCGAAAATTAAGGTTTTAGCCAAATTTCTGAAAAATTAGAAAATTCTTAGAAACTGAAGAGTTAAAGAATGAAAGCCAGAAGGAAAGTTGAGTTGGTTGGTTAAACAACTTTCAGCTCTGTT
The DNA here is from genome assembly GCA_030737875.1 of Allium sativum. Lineage (NCBI taxonomy): Eukaryota > Viridiplantae > Streptophyta > Magnoliopsida > Asparagales > Amaryllidaceae > Allium > Allium sativum. The sequence goes on from CM060917.1 coordinate 13,290,828, forward strand.
CCTTTTTTAGGACGAAAAGATTTTAAGCGGGGGAGAATGCAACAACCCGGAAAATCAGAAACAATTTAAAAATTTTATTTCGGCTAATTTTAAAAGAAATTTGGTCAGAATTTGAAAATTCAATTTTTAAATAATATAAAAGCCTTTAAAAATAGCGATTTTGCAAATGACCTCCGTTTTCGACAAAACCACTTTGGTTGGATCCGACATGTAAATTTATTGCTAAGTTACAAATTCCATAATTTTTGAAATCAATATGTGAGTGTGGCAAAGGAAAACATTTTTGGTTAATTTTAGTCAAATTGGATTGACCAGAAAATGGCCATTTTTCAAATAGTATTCAAAGTTGACGAAATCAGTTTTGTTGGGACCGTATCGTATAGACATAGCTAGATTTATTTTTCTGGAATTTTTGAAATTAGTATGTGGCCCCGGCAACTTAAAATGTACTTTCAAATCCATATCTGAATGTTTTATATTTTAGTTTGAAGAAAAACAGACTGAAACAGTCGAATGGGCTTACAAAGCATATTCCATTCTTTTCGGAATGGGGGTATATAGCTAGGAGCGACAATCGTTGGGTTTGAATTGGAGTTTTACGAACAGATGGGTATTTTTGGAATTAATGAATTAAAAATTAAAATATAAAATCCCCGGCAAATAGAAATTCGTCGTTACTTTCTTCCAGACCCGACACCCTACAGAAATGATGATGAAAACCCCTCTTTCCCTTCGCTCCTCATTTTATCCAAATCTACTCATTAAAATCGCTCCAACCAGTTGAGGTTTTTGTAGATCGTCCCCCGAGCTTCCAATCCATATAGAGTTTGGATTTTTTTGTGGCCTGTATCATTCGAATCAAGCTGGAGAAGTCTCGAACTTCGAACCGCCGCTGAGATCAACTCCGGCCACCGAAGTGGGTCCCACCACCCTGCGCACGTGCGCCCTTCCAGGCTCTACGCCGCTGCGCAGGCCGATCGTTCCATCGCTTCACGGATTGATCGTAAAATTCAAACCTAGGTTTGAACAGAAAAATGAGAGGTATATTGTTTAATTTCTAAACTGATTTTAACACTTTAACGTCGCAAAGTTGATTAAACTTTGAAAAATCATATCTTTTTGCCATGTGGTCGAAATCCAGTGAAACAAGATATATCAGGACAGTGAGGACGTATTCTACATTCTAGAAGAGACCAGAAATTTTTTAGAGCTCACTATAATTTTAGGCGAAGCCGAAAGCAATGTGAGATTTCTAAATTCAATTTAATTTAGAAATAAAATATATTAGGATGTAGACGAAGTTTAGAAACTCCCGACACCCATCGTCCACAAACCATGGACGACTTGATTGTGATTGGTGTGAAATTTGATGTGAAATTTGGTTGATGTTGCAAATGGTTGATAATTGTAACAACCCGAATTTTTACAACACGTTAAATCAAGAGTCAAGACAGAATTAAATTATAAATTCTGAATCAAGTGAAACGGTCTATGCCATTGCGTTCGTCTCGGAAAAATACGCGAAATAGAGTCCGAGTTTTCGAGAATCGGAGTCCGTATGACCCGTTAAAGGCCCAAAGAAGATTTCTGGAAATTTGAACTTCGGAAATAGCTTTGAAAATCAGATCTGGGGCTAGGCGGGAAGTTTCCCGCCTAGGCCACGTCGATAGGGCTGTCGACAGGCCTGTCGACTTGGGCCCAGACCAAGTCGACAGCCCTGTCGACTTGCCTGTCGACATGGGGTGGCCGGGGCAAGTTGCCTGGCGCACCTGTTTGTCTCACCTGGTCTTGTTCTTGGGCTGGTTCTGGAAGCTTCCGAGATCTGATGGTCCTAATCTATCCTAGGGTTAATCTAAGGGCCTAAAACTATCCTAATCTCTATAAAAAGACCCTAAACCTAACCTAAATCCCTAAAAATCAAACCTAGCAACTAAGTGCTGCCAAAATCAATTTTGATCATGGCCTCCATCTCCAATCCCTAGAGCCTATGCATTCAAATCGGGTTCAAATCAAAAGGTGCAAGCTTGCTACACCAAATAGAGGCCAAATCAACATTGCTATGCGAGTTTCATGAAGGTTCTTCTTCAAAGGAGCCACCTTCCTTCGTCAAGATGATGCATGACCCCTTTTCTAAGCCTTGCCTATGTAAGTTCTAGCTACTTTTGGATCAAAACGGTATTTTTAATGTTGACATGGGATAAAATGAGATAAAGCATAAGTATGCATGTATGTGAACCTAACTATGTCCCTTTTCTATGATCTATGACCTTAGACTAAGATGTAGCAACTTAATCAGGTCACTCATGTTATGTTTAGCCTAGTTTATCTTGCAAGTTTGGATCTTTGTCTATGGAAGATTTGCATGAACCTTTGGGAACCATTTGACTTGTGAAACATAGGAAAATACTTGACCTTGGGGCTTATGCATGCATATGAACACAAACCCCTTATGTTTCATGCATGTTTGTGGCAAAACCTCCTTATGATATTATGCAAGTTTGTGGCCAAATCCTATATGATAGTATGCATGCTTATGGTCAACCCTTATATGACTCTATCATGCATGTTTTAAGGCCAAACCCCCTTATGACGCCATGCATGTTTGGAGCCAATCCCTTTTGTGGCATCGTGCATGTTTTGGGGTCTACATGTAGCCATAGTATACCTACTATGTTGACTCGCTTTGCTTGCGTTGGGAAAACACGATTTTGGGTAGTTAGATAAACATGAACATGTCGCGAAATCTTAACTTGAATATGACATGTGTTTATACTTGAAAATATGACTTGAAAGATAACATGGAAGTTGACATGTAAGTATGCATAAAAACATGAGCTTGGGAATTTACCTATTAAGTTAGGTCTACCCTTTGGGAATTTACCTATTAAGTTAGGTCTACCCAAATGCTTGAAAAACTTGTAACATGTTTTGGAAACATGATGAACTTAGATAATATAAGTGTGGCCAACTCGAGGTTGGGTTGAGTTTGCAACGTAAAACTACCCGGAACCGACCGGCCTAACTAGTAGTTGCAAACAATAGGACCCAATGTGAGAAGTTGGTCATGTCGCGCTTAAGACCCGAGGTTAGACTAGGTTGTGGTGTAAATCTACCCGGACCCGCCCGGCTTAACTAGTAACCACAACAAGGTCTAATGTGAGAGGTTAAGAGTGCATTAATTAAATTAATGCCACATGATAAGGTTAAGTAAATTTGACTAATGACACTTAACCGATATGACACGAATGGGTAGGTTAAGTGGGACCGGGCTTGATTTCCTTAATGACACTTAACCATGCAAGATGATTAGGGGATGGGGTTAAGTAATTTACACTTAACTAATCCGACTGGGTAATTAGATGAGGTTAAGTAATTAAGACTTAACTAACCTAACCACGGTAACTAGATGGGGTTAAGATTAGGCTTAACTAATCTAAACATGGTAATCGGATGGGGTTAAGTTAGCCTAGACTTAATTAATCCAACTTGGTAATTTAATGGGGTTAAGTTAAACACTTAACTAATTTAACACGATGATTTGATGAGGTTAAGTGACCTATACTTAACCAATCTAACTCGTTAATTTGATGAGGTTAAGTTAACCTATACTTAACCAATCTAACGTGAAAACATGATAAGGCTAAGTCACGAATCGTTTGAATGCGCTTGACCGATATGACTCAATAATTAGATAAGGTCAAGTTAATACATATACTGAACCAATCTAAAATGATAATTAGATAAGGTTAAGCCATGAATTGCTTGATATACTTAACCAACTTGACACATGGTTTGTAGGGTTAAGTTTTGGACTTGGATACTTAGCCAATTTTGACGTGGTTTGTAGACGGGTTAAGTTGTGAACTTAAGTGACACTTAACCCATTAGATAAACCCTAATTCGGAGGATTAGGTAAATAACCATAGTTAACAAGGATTATGGAAATAAGGCTAAGTGGTAAACCTTAGTTAAAAGAAACTAAGTAATAATTCTTAGCCAAGGAAATTTGGACCACCTCTTAGATAGATGAGTAACCCGATACGGTAGGTCATCGTTTAAGTATACGTGTAGGAGCAGGCTATCTGATTTAGATAAAGGCTCCAGCGAACTGGGTAACGAAGCAGCGGCTTCGGGGAACGTGAGGATATTCTTGGGATCCCTCTGTGAGCTGCCAGGTCATTATACTAGGCTCACGAGAGGTTGAGGTCTGCGGTAGAAGAACCAAGAATATGCCTTGGTTGCTATGCGAGCGACCTAAAGACTGGGGTGGATAGCAGTGAGTCGACGAATACATAAGGTGCCCGAGATAGCAAGTTCGTCGATCATCTACCATCTTAAGTCAAGCGTGTACGTACGGAAAGGCAGGGAACACCCAACAGACCATAATTGCTATCTAATTATGGGTGAGGTAGGCCGTAGGATGTGGGCTGGCCGGAGTGTAGTTCTCATGCAAGATTGTCTCTTGTGTTGCCTTTCACTAGTTGAGGGAGGGGTCTCGTGGGACCATAGCCACGTGTAGAAAAGCAGACCTTAGTATCTGCATCGGCGGATAAATCTAAAGCTCCCGACCGAGTCCTGTATTTCTTGTTTTGCCCTGTGACAGGACTCGGATGGCACGATGTGATACATGTGCATACAGTTATAGAAAAACGATTCACGATGAATGCGTGGGAAAAAGGGCGCGGTTGACGGTTAGCGTAATCCCTAGTGGCCTAGGTGGTTTAACCCAAACCGAAATACGAAAGCGTGCAATAGGTAAGCGTAATCCCTAGTGGTGCTAGGTGGCGTAAGTCCTAGTAGTTCAAACGATGATTCATATGGAAGAGCCTAGCTAGAACAAGGGTGACAGTCCAAACGACTTCAAGGATAAAACGTTTACATGAGAAAGCCCGTACGGCCTACGGCAAAGGACTGATCTTATACATGGAAAGAAACATATGAGTGGGAAAACCTACATATGCTATATATTAGGTTGACATGGACCATTACATGACATTGGGCAAGGGACGTTCATGGTTAACACGTGACGCGGGTTGGGATACTAGTACGAGAGGTGCAGAGCAAATATACATGTTAGAACTAGGAAGAATATACATAATAGATACCGTGGGATGTTAGACGGGGCAGATACCTTGGGATAATGTACTCGATAGAAATCTGACGATGTGATACCTTGACTTATCATAACACCGTAGTTTATCATGATACCTTAGTTTACCTTGCCACAGTAGTTCAACCGGCTACCCTGGTTTAGTTTATCTATCTTGTAGTTATCCTTATGTTTACTTTCAGTTTATGCATGTCATGTTACCATTACCTGTTTTTATACTGGAAGTAGATAGAACTTACTCAGTCTTTTTGACTGACCCGTTTTGTTTCGCCTCTTTTCTTCCGTTTCCCCCCCCTCCAGGTTACAGGGAGGAAACAATGCTGTTTAGTTCGGACTTCTTCAGCTTGAAGGTCATCATGGATGGCTTGGACTTTTCTTGGCTATGGCTACTTTACTGTTTTATTTGGGGAATAATTTATGAAAAAGTCTTTATGCTTCTTTACTATTGCAAGACAGGTTTTGATGTACTCTGATGTAAAAGGCTTTAGACCTTAATTATTAATGTTTATGAAAGTTCGATTTTACTTCCGCTATTTTATATGTTCTGTCTTGTGATATTTCTGTGCATGTTTACCTTGATAATGCTTCACCAAACCTAGTGCATTCCCTTTGTGAGTGACCCTAGCGGAGGTGGGGTGTTACAATAATGGTTGTTTGTGGTTGAAACAAAATTGGAATTGTTTGTAGAAAAAGTCAATGTGATATGAAAATGATCGAAATGTTTAGACCATTAGGATAAGCCCCTTAGGGAACGCCGCGAGGCCTAAGGTAGCGTGAGGAACCGTACTCGGTACGGTGCTGGTTTTAAACCTCCTGCCGTTATGCTGCCGAAATTTTCTGAAATATTCATATGTTTGAGTTTTATTCATGTAGTGAAATATATTCATGTGTCGATAATTTATTCATGATTGAAATAAATTGCTTAGATAATAAAAATTACATTTTTATTATGCATATGAAGTTTATAAAATATTCATGATGGAAATAAATTGTTTAAACAATAAAAATCACATTTTTATTGTATGGTTGGGTCACTAAAAATACCCAATGTTGAATAAAAAGTTCGAACGATAAAAATCACATTTTTATCGCATGAATGAAGTATATAAAATATTCATATGTTGAGAAAAACATTGGAACGATAAATCACATTTTTATCAAGTATATGAAGTGTTAAAAATATTCATGTGTTGAGTAAATTCTTGAACGATAAAAACATTATTTTTATCAAGTACATGAAGTGTTAAAAACATTCATAGGTTGAATAAATGGTTTGAACCATAAAATTAACATTTTTATTGTATGGATAAGTCGCCAAAAATATTCATGTGTTGAAATAGATATGTGTGAGTTAAAAATATTATTTTTAACAAGTGCATGAATTGAAAATGGTTTAGAAATATAAGAATGAATTATATTTATATATAAATAAAAATTAAAATAAAACGAATAACGACGCTGCAGTTCGCGTTTTGAAATCTTAACTTTAAATGGTTATACTGAGAGATCCGACCGTCGGATTTTCCCGAAACTGGAACCGTTGGATCCGCTTTGAAAATATCTTCCCAACAATATAAAATTTGTAAAGATCCAACAGTTAGATTTTCAGATATGTGTAAATCAAATCTAAAGAAAAACAGCGCCATGGCCGCGTTGTGGCCTGTAGCGTCGTTTAATTAAAATGGGCTATTTTAAAATAAATAAAAATAGCGATAAATCATTATAAAATATTATAAGCGATATGGAATGGAAATAAATCGATTTTACTTGGTTTTTTGATATGTTGATGGTTGAATGTGTTTGACTTGAAAATTTACATTAATGAACTGAAATATGGATGCCAAATAATTTAACCATGAAATGAATTGATTTGAATTCTAAATATACGTGAATTATTTGAAAAGGCCGAGTTAAATCTAATTTCAAATAATTGAGGGACGATAAGAAGTCGACGATGAAGACGGTGGTTGAAGACTGGAGATCTCCACATCGTTTGGATGATTAATGATGTCTTGTTTGGGAGACATTCCAAGACAAGGTAATAAGTGGTGATCGTCCAGATGTACTTGGAGATCGACCGGATATGCGAGGGCCTCTCTCCTGTATTGGACATATGGGACGAGGAATAAAGTGCCTCCGATTTCGTTCAGACCCAGAACGGACTTGTAAATGGATGTGTGTCTAACGTTGTAGATTGACAACGCAGCATGAAGAGATGCAGTGATCAAGGCTTTTGTTGAAAAGCAAAGCCTTGTGGTAGATGATCAAAGCACGACTTTAATATAGCAAAGCTTTGTGTATAACATTAATTCGCGAGCCTCACACCCCAATATGAAGCAGAAACGGAAAAGGACCTTAGGGAGGACATGCGTTTCTTTCTAGCTAGGAGTGGTGTCAGCGTTTACAAGCCTTGGCATTTTACTTATGTGGATGATGGAAAGCAAGGCGCCTCGGTTATATTGGTTACTACGGTGCCGATGGATGGTTTGATCGGGATATGACCAGTTTACGCCCCGTAGGGCGGGGAAACGCATGGTTCAGGCATTATAATCCATTCCGTGTGGACCAGCCCTGACGATCCAAGGTGCAGTTGCGGCTGTTCCTGAGACATGGTAGGCTAGATTGTCTCGAATTGGTAAGGACGATCCCTTGCCTTGGTTCATGATGGAAATCCAACTTCCAATATGGCATGTGCAGTTTTGATTGTAAACCTAGATATGGCGACATAGTGGTATGGGGCACTTATGTCGTCTATGGTTGATACATTATGATTGAATTTGTTTTTGAAACATCTATACATTAATAATAATATCAAATGATTTGTTTTATTCGTATCAAGCATATTTTGGCTATTATAAGGTAAAACTCTATCCTCCGGTTTGCGTTGCATTGTGTAATGGTACTTGAGTCTTATAATGGCTTCATTTTTCTAAAAAGCATTGCATTGTATAAATAATTTACTTTATTCATGCAGTGGCGATCACTGGAGTAAACCCGTTCCGCGTTAGCGACGTGGTCCTATGATTTGCCTTATTATTATTGTTTAACCAGTTAAGTAGATTTCTCATACCAGTCCCATGACTGACTCGTAGTTTGTTTCACTTGCAAACTCGGGTGCCCCTATTTTCTACATGGGTAGCCTTGCATTCAGGTTTTAGTAGACTCATTCTAGATAGATATGGAGCTAGACTTTATCATTTCTATTGTACCGTTTCAGATACTGTTATGTATATTATGTTTGATTCCGCTGCAGATATTTTATATTATGTTGAAACTGTATTCTATGCAAAGTATGATCTTATTATGATGGGTAACTCTGATGATTATTATTTCCAGTGTAATTTGATGTTCATTATCTGGTGTAATTATATATTTTTGTCCTGCTGTAATTTGTTTATGTGTTATATTCCACTTATTATCCTTGCCACCGTCACACGGGGGTTTGGGTTGTCGCAATTATAAACTAGAGGACACTAGCTACACGGTCCTACTAGTTATTGCTTCTATCATTCACATATAAACCCATACCCCATATAAGGTGAGATATGGTATCTCATTGCTTAAGAGCGATAGGACTAGGTAGATGATATCTCGGCATTTATGACCTTCCTATTGCTGGAATCTCGTTGTACCATCTTGCTGACCTTATTGGATAATCTCCTTAGACACTTAATACTTCCTGTAGGATAGGTAGTCCTATGGAATGACCATACCAGACATTTTGAACCCAGGCTCAGGTAGGATTCACACACCATTTCAGACCCTAACTGAGTGACCTATTCCCAAGTGGACTCCTCGACACAAAGCCACTTAAGACCCAAGGAAGTGGACTATTCGCGAAGACTGTCAACTATTATTATTATTATTATCATTAACGTAGTTATTTTCTTTTATTATTATTATCGTTAAGTTTAATAATTTGGTTCAACTAATAACCAAACATCTCTTTTTGTATTCAATCATGAAATAAGGTTCTAAATCTTACAAAAGAACAGTCAACTATAATTATTGTAAATCATTCCTGAACATTGGAATAAACATATTTCAAACCACAAGAAATATATTTTATGTATGTTTTGAGATAGTTGATGTAATCTACGCACAAATACATATATTTATATGTATGCACGAATTTACACAGCTTATTTGTATTTTTCAATATTTGACATATTTCTTGTTGGTTTCAAATAAAGTCTTTTTATTTAAAGAGAACAAAAAGGCACAATTTAACTATGTTAAACCCCAAAAAAATTGAGCACAAACAGGCTTATGTCTTTCTAATAAAAATTACATAATTTATCAATAAACACTGAAACTAGAGATCTGGAATAAAAGTACATCTTAATAGTGTTTTATGGGACTGATTTCCAGATCCACAGTGTTTTACAATAACCACAGTATATTTTCAAACACAATTGTAGGAAATATGTATAAACAATCAAGTAAGCCTGCAAATTATAATATTATTCAAACCACAAATTTATACTTCCAGGATTTGACAACATTTATAAATAGACTTGATTAACAGCTTTTCAGATTTAACAATATATGAACAGATCTGATAAATATTAGGCCTAGATTTAAGATCTAATACAAATGGGATAATAAATTATTGTAACTTTGTATATAAATTTCCCACTCATTTGAAAGCATCCAAATTTGAAATCAAAATAATATTTTATGCCTACAATCCTCAAATTCATACAGATTTGTAGTTATTCTAAAAAGGGGATACTTTCAGATTTGTTGATTTGGAAGATAATAGAAAAAAAGCAGAGAATCCGATGAAGGATAATTTAGACATCAATTCATACCCTTTTCCACTTGAATCTGATAATCCCTTTCAAACCTATATGGATTTACGTTTGATTGATTGTATATGAATTGTGACGGCCCAACCTTCCCGGCCGACCTGAACATAACAAGAATACGATTTCCTTTGAGAACACGACTCATCAGAACACAGAAAAATAGAACTTTTCATTGCTATTACAGCAATTTACAATAGAGTACAAGATATCAGAGTATAAATAAATAATACAATGGAAAGTATCAGAGATTTAAATTACAAAACAACGAAAAAATATAATATCAGAGATTTAAATTACATAGCAGCGGAAATATAATAATACATAAGTATAATGTGCAGCGGAAAACATCAACTACCACAATTGAAGGAAATACACGAATACAAAGCATTCCATAGTATAACCCCAGGCGTAAACTAGGAAGTAACACCCCGCATATTTTTATAAATATTTGATTGTGCATATATGTAAATATATGCATGGTCATTGATAATAAAAAAATGTTATAAAAGTAATGCATGAATATATGTTATGTAAAAAAAAGGATTCATGCATTTGAAAAAGATGCATGCATTAAATGTGCAAGTAAAAGAAGAAAGGATTTGAAAAAAAATGCATGCGCTAAAATAGGTAATGATAGACGAATTAATGCAATGCAATTAAGCGCATGTATAAATAATAAAAAAAGGATACATTAATATGAAGAAAAAAAACATTAATATAATTGATGCAATTAAAGGAAGGCATGCATAGAAAAGGTATAAAAAGAGAGAGTTAATGAATTAATTGAAATGTATGAAATGCATACATTGAGAAGAAAATAGAATGCATTAATAAAGGAAAACATGGTAAATTTCAATGAATTAATGAATTAAAGATAGAAGGTAGAATGTATGCATATATATAGGGAATTATTCCTTCGGGATGGTAGTTTCTCACAACCTCGTTAATGGCAGCTGGTGATTTTCCACCAGCTTTCGCCTTGCGTGAGGCTCCTCCACTTTTTTCATTACCTTCCTTCATCTGATTTATTTCAAATCACTTTACTCCAGCAACCTTCGTCGATTCTTTTCGTTGATAATACGTTTGTTTCTCATCAGTTTTCCAAAACTTAATTCAGATCTGAAATCTTTTCTTCACCTTTTTCTAACCCTAGTTTTCTCAGAATCCCAGATTTGTTTCAACCGAAGATAGATCTGGCTTCCAAACATTCGCATATCAATTGTCTTTCTCCTGGTTCAGATCTTCGCATCACTGTTCAGATCTGGTGCGTACCTGCTTCGTTCGACGTTTGCGATAGATTTGGGATAGGTTAGGGGTTAGTTCGATTGCGGATGAGTATTTGATCTTCTATTTTATTTAGCTAAGTAAATTTAGACATATACCGCTTACCACATGCTCTTCCTGAAGTTTTAATTTCAGTTTTAGATCCAACAAGATCTTGTCAATGGTTATTAAAGATGCAGTTTGTCTTCTTCATGTCCTCTGTTTGTTCATTGTAGGCTCGAAAGCATTTCCGTGGATCTCCAGTGTGGAACAATGTGTATTTGGTAATCTTCAACTTAATCAAGTGTTTTCACGTTACTCCATCTTATGTGAACCCATTGGAGTCTGGAGGACTATGATTGTTTATTGATCTGATTTGCTAGAAGGTTTCCGGGTTGCAAGTTCATAAACAGCTGGGTTCTTCCTGTTTCATGTGGTATATCTTTTCATCCAAAGCTTGTTTTTTCGGTTTACAGTTATATGGATACAATGGATACTGTTATGAAATCTAAATAGTTAATTCTAGCACCAGGATTGATTCATATGTGTCTATGAATCATCAACCAAACCTTGTGATTGGAATTGAATATATTTGGGATTTCATTAGCAATGGGCTGTTTTAGAGGCTTTATATATATCTGCAAGGGCTCATGTTAGTCTTGGATGGAAGGGTTGCATAAGAACAAGGATTGATAATTTGAAATGGTTTTATTTCTTCTTGAAGATGGCTCAGCATATATGCATGGAAGTTGGCTTGGTTAGTGCAGAGTTTGCACTTAAATGTGAGGATGGCCTCTTTGTGGGTTTTATTTTGTTGCTTTGTTTTTCTGTTACTTGTATTTCCCTTTTCTTTTCACTTTTATATTGTAAAGGTTAGTATACTAACTTGTTTTGATGTACTTTCTTTTTTAGTATAAATAAAGTGAACCAATTATATATATATATAGGGAAATAAGCAATGAATTAATGAAGTAAATTTCAATGCAACATTGAAAATAAAAGTAGATTTATATTTTGGCGTTTGAAATTCAATATTACTGAATTAATTGCATGTAATACAAATGGATGAAGGCATGCCATAAAACATGCAATTAATTAGCAGAAGGAAAAGTGGCACATTTAATTTAAAATAAAGGAAATTGAACGTTTAAAAAACTAAACGTTAAAATAGAAAACAATGCATTCTTAGTTGGCTTGATCCTATTAGTTCAATTCAAATTTTTGGTGACATGGCAAATTCTGATTGTCAATACGATGTGGAGAAAGTAGATTCCATCAAGGAAAATAGATGGTTAGCATCGATTTAAACTTCTTACATAAGGAGACCTATAGTTAGCCCAAAAACTCATAATTCTAAAGTTATGTGGAAATTCTGCCATTACTCTCTCTTTCTCCTCAAACCTATTCTGAAAAATAAAATATTAGCCTAGGAAAATTATGAATCCAGATCTGGAAGAGAGAATCAACGTTAGTAAAAGATTATTGAATCATGAAAGAAAGGTAAACTTCTAAGAACCAATCTATTTAAATTATTTGCCTTTTCCTTCTCTTTTCATGAAATAATAAATCCATGATCGATAGGTTGCAATTCCGATTAAGGGAAACCATGGATGATAGAATGGATCGGATCCAAAATTTGGGGAAAGCATGAAAGGTGAGTGGGTTTAAAATATACTTTTTGAATAATAGTACCTCTATCGTTTGGCATTCCTTATAATGAACATACTGGAAGGTTTAACTTGATGAAATTCATTATTGCGCTAAAATGGATAATATGTTCAATTAGTTAATAGGTTGAGATGTACATTTACTTGAATGTTTAAGAAAAATGAATATTGTTGTATAGATCCATTTTATGAACCTATGAATTGGGTAAATGATATACTATTGGAGAACTACATGTTATTTTAAATAAAGTTAATTACATGCAGGAAGACACGTGACATATATTGGGGTTTGGGGCATAATTTGAAATGGGATTTTGGAACATAACATATATTATGTTTTGAGACTTTAATTTAGAGGCGCAATCTGATATGAACATAAATGGTTGAAAATTCATACATAAGATTAGTTGAAATATTGGAAATGTTTATATATTATAGACTTGTAAAAAATATTGGCAGTAACTACCACTGTTCATATTACATATTGATTTGTCCCATTTATATACCAAAGCCCTTACCTATGTGAATTAGAATGGTTGTATTATTATATATATAAAATTGAATAAATGAAGATGAATGCCTTGGATTACAATTAGAAATTGTAATTGCACTTATGACACGAGGTTAGGTTGCATTAGTGGTGGAAGTTTGCCCGGACCCGACCGGCATATCCAGCAGCCACTAATGTTGAACCTAATATGAGAGGTCCAAGTGCACAAATAGGAGACGGGCTATGACACGAGGTTAGGCCAAACTTGTGGAAGAAGTCTGCCCGGACCCGACCAACATATCCAACATCCACAAGTTGTAGGCCTAATGTGAGAGGTCCAGCCCATTATAAACCATAAATGGACACGGTAATGAATTGGACTACTTAACCTAATCTAACCCATAGGGAATGTATGAATATGAACTAAAGTTAGGGTTAAGTAAAATTGGTTGGACAGTGGGTGGGTAATATTTACATATAGGCCCGCAAATTTAACCCGATAAGGTTATGTAATTAAAGACGCCAAGTAGTATACATAACCGGTAGAAATAATAAAGTTATGTAATTAAAGACACCTTTTAGGGTAAGCATAACTTGTAGGAATGATAATCACCTATTTTAAATAAATAACATTAATGAAAATTTTACATAATAGTTAGACTTGTCCCAGGGTCAAGTGAAGATTATAACTTAGGTCATAGTAAACTAATAAGGAACTGGGATAACTGGTGAAATGAGATAAGGGACACTTAATTGTAAATTAAGTAATCAGTACATAGGGAATGCCGGAAACCAGTTGAGAAAAGGGGGAAAATATATGAAATATAAGAAGTACTTAATTATAAATTAAGTAACATGTAAGCTTAGAAGCCTGAAACCCGTTAATAAGACTGGTTAGGCTTGTCCTAGGGACAAGAGGAAATCATAACATTGGTTATAATAAATGGGTAGAGAAACTTATTAATAGGCCTTCGTTAATAGAACTAAGCTAATAAGTAAACAGCGATAAGTTGTATTGACAATGTAAAATGGAATTATGATTAAATGAGAAAGAATGAGGAAAACTTATGAAATGAAATAAGTTATATTTAATCATAAATGGTAAGTGACATGTTAATTAAAAAACATGTGAATTGGATATACTTAATTACATATTAAGTAAAACAAGTTATTGTAATGATGAAATCAACAAGAAGATAAAAAGGGGTTGTGGATTACAGACCTTGGGCCACAATCTAGAGAATATCATGTTGTGGGCTTATTAATAAACTTAAATGGATTAACTTGTAAGACTAAAATTAATAAGCAAGAGAAACTCGGTAATATGAATAAGAATTCAATATGAATTGGAATAACCAAGTTAACTGGAAACCTGATGAGGTGAGACAAGCGTGTAAAAGAATGTTTAGACATGGGGTCTAACAACATACTAAAGTAACGTGCTTAGACCAGTCCGTACGATTGAGGGTGAATAACCCAACGGGGTAGATCATCCAGGTGTTATAAGGCACGAGGGGAGCGTACAATCATCTGATTGTTTTGGCAAAAGTAAGTTTTGGTGAAGAAAATAAAGTTTTACCACTTTTAATTTTTGAAAGAAAAATGTAATGAAAAAGGGGCCAAACCATGTTTTTAAAAAGAATGGAGTAGGTAAGGATTAGTGCCTAAAAGAGAACGGGAAAAGTTTGAGGCTATGAAGTAAACAGCAAGGATTATCTTGGAAATAATGGAAAATTCCCATACATAAGCGTCGTAAAGCCTAGAATTATTGCTTGAGAAAAAAAAGTATAGGCTAGTAATACAAAACAAGGTCTGGTAGTGACTATTAGATAGAAAAGGGCAACTAAGTGTTGAGGGTTTGTGGTTGGACTTTTCTTTAGTGAAATAGTCTTAAGAATCTTGGCCCTTAGTAGTAGTTGTGTAGGGTGTTGAAAGATGGAAAAGCTTATTTGAAAAATAAGCTAAGAAAGAAAAATAGCCTAACTAAAAAGAAAACAATAAATCCAGAGAAGCAACAAACATGACAGGAAAAGAAAATGAGAATTTTAAGAAAAGATGAATAAAAATGAAATTTTTCCAAGATAAGTTGAAAAAGAAAAAGAAAGTTTCCTTATGTGAGTTGTGTTTGGATAGGAAAATAGGAAATCTTTATAGAGTAGTTACATAAAATCCAAGTACAATTAGAAAAGGTACATAAAAGAAAAACGGAAGATGTGAATTTTTCCGTTTTATACCTTTTTATAACAAAAGAAACCGAATTTGGAAAATTAGATTTTTTTCTTAATTTCGAAATCTATGATGCTTGGTAGGGTTTTGGATGCAACAATTGGATCAACTATGCTCTTATTCTGTAAGAGTGTGAGAAAATTTGAATGAAAAGCTATTTTGATTTTCAAAATATTGCATTCATGTAGAACTGCAATTTAGGATGTGAGCATCATGTTTTAAAAGAAATTTTTTTTTGAAAAGTTTGCATACGTATAGGAGGTACCGCTTAGGCATACATGTATTACTATGATGTATTGCACATTGCACATGTGCACAATGCTTGCAAAAGTTGGATGCACACTTGATGGATGTATATTATGCGAGGGATTATTTGATTTTACCCTCATCGAATTTCGGGGACGAAATTCCCTAAGGGTGAAAGAATGTAACACCTGGCATTTTTTTTATTAATATTTGATTGTGCGTATATGTAAATATATGCATGGTCATTGATAATAATAAAAAAATGTTATAAAAGTAATGCATGAATATATGTTATATATAAAAAAAGGATTCATGCATTTGAAAAAGAATCATAAATTTGAAAAAGATTAATGCATTAAATGTGCAAGTAAAAGAAGAAAGGATTTGAAAAAAAATGGATGCGCTAAAATAGGTAAATGATAGAATAATTAATGCAATGCAATTAACGCATGTAATAATAAAAAAAAGGAATAAGAAAAAAACATTAATATAATTGATGCAATTAAAGGAAGGCATGCATAGAAAAATTATAGAAAGAGAGAGTTAATGAATTAATTGAAATGTATGAAATGCATACATTGAGAAGAAAATAGAATGCATTAATAAAGGTGAAACATGGTAAATTTCAATGAATTAATGAATTAAAGATGGAAGGTAGAATGTATGCACATATATATGTATATATATATATATACGGAAATAAGCAATGAATTAATGAAGTAAATTGCAATGCAACATTGAAAATTAAAGTAGATGTATATTTTGGCGTTTGAAATTCAAAATTATTGAATTAGTTGCATGCAGTATGAAAGGATTAAGGCATGCCATAAAACATGCAATTAATTAGGGGAACGAAAAGTGGCGCATTTAATTTAAAATAAAGGCTATTGAATGCTTAAAAAACTAAACATTAAAAATAGAAAACAAAGCATTCTTAGTTGGCTTGATCCTATTAGTTCAATTCAAAATTTTGATGATATAGCAATTTCTTATTGGCTATACAATGTGGAGAAAGTAGATTCCAACAAGGAAAATAGATGGTAAGCATCGATTTAAACTTCTTATATAAGGAGACTATAGCTAACCCAAAAACTCATAATTCTAATGCTACGTTGAAACTCAGCCATTACTCTCTCTCTCTCTCTCTCTCTCTCTCTTCTCAAACCTATTCTGAAAATTAAAATATTAGCCTAGGAAAATTATGAATCCAGATCTGGAAGAGAGAATCAACGTTAATAAATGATTACTGAACCATGAAAGCAAGGTAAACTTTTAAGAACCAACCTATTTAAATCATTTCTCTTTCCCTTCTCTTTTCATGAAATAATAAATCCATGATCGATTGGTTGTAAATCTGATTAAAGGAAACCATGGATGATAGAACGGATCGGATCCAAAATTTAGGGAAAGCATGAAAGGTGAGTGGGTTTAAAATATACTTTTTGAATAATAGTACCTATATCGTTTGGCATTCCCCATAATGAACATATTGGAAGGTTTAATTTGACGAAATGAATTATTGTGCTAAAATGGATAATATGTTCAATTAGTTAATATGTTGAGATGTACATTTACTTGAATGTTTAAGAAAAATAAATACCTTTGTATAGAACCATTTTATGTACCTATGAATTGGGTAATGATACACTATTGGGGAACTACATGTTATTTTAAATAATTTAATTACATGTAGGAAGACACGCAAAATTTATTGGGATTTGGGCCATAATTTGAAATGGGATTTTGGAACATAACATATATTATGTTTTGAGACATTAATTTGGAGGAACAATCTGATATGAACATAAATGGTTGAAAATTCATACATAAGATTAGTTGAAATATTGGAAATGTTTATGTGTTATAGACTTGTTAAAAATATTGGCAGTAACTACCGCTGTTCATATTACATATTGATTTGTCCCATTTATATACCAGAGCCCTTACCCGTGTGAATTAGAATGGTTGTATGATTATATACATAGAATTGAATAAATGAAGATGATTGCCTATGATTACAATTAGAAATTGTAATTGCACTTATGACACGAGGATATGTTGCATTAGTGGTGGAAGTCTGCCAGGACCAAACCGGCATATCCAACAGCCACTAATGTTGAACCTAATGTGAGAGGTCTAAGTGCGCAAATAGGAGACAGACTATGACATGAGGTTAGGCCCAACTTGTGGAAGAAGTCTGCCCGGACCGGACCGGCATATCCAGCATCCACAAGTTGTAGGCCTAATGTGCAAGGTCTAGCCCATTATAAACCATAAATGGACATGGTAATGAATTGGACTACTTAACCTAATCTAATCCATAGAGATTGAATGAATATGAACTAAAGTTAGGGTTAAGTAAAATTGGTTGGACAGTGGGTGGGTAATATTTACATATAGGCCCGTAAACTTAGCCCGATAAGGTTATGTAATTAAAGACACCTAGTGGTATACATAACCGATAGAAATAATAATGTTATGTATTTATTGACACCTTTAAGGGTAAGCATAACTTGTACGAAAGATAAAAAGATGTTGCATAATAGTTAGACTTTTCCCTGGGACAAGTGAAGATTATAACTTAGGTTATAGTAAACTAATATGGAAATAGGATAACTGGTGAAATGAGATAAGGGACACTTAATTGTAAATTAAGTAATCAGTAAATGGGGAAAGCCGGAAACCAGTTGAGAAAAGGGGGAAAATATATGAAATATAAGAAGTTGTACTTAATTATAAATTAATTAACCTGTAAGCTTGGAAGTCTGAAACTCGTTAATAAGAATGGTTAGGCTTGTCCTAGGGACAATAGGAAATTATAACATAGGTTATAATAAACGGGTAGAGAAACTTATTAATAGGCCTTAGTTAATAGAACTAAGTTAATAAGTAAACAGCGATAAGTTGTATTGATAATGTAAAATGGAATTATGATTAAATGAGAAAGAATGAGAAAAACTTATGAAATGAAATAAGTTATATTTAATCATAAATGGTAAGTGACATGTTAATTAAAAAACATGTGAATTGGATATACTTAATTAAATATTATGTAAAACATGTTATTGTAATGATGAAATCAACAAGAAGATAAAAAGGGGTTGTGGATTTCAAACCTTGGGCCACAATCTAGAGAATAACATGTTGTGGGCTTATTAATAAACTGAAATGGACTAAGTTGTATGACTAAAATTAATAAGCAAAAGAAACTTGGTAATTTGAATAAGAATTCAATATGAATTGGAATAACTAAGTTAACTGGAAACCTGATGAGGTGAGACAAGCGCGTAAAAGAATGTTTAGACATAGGGTCTAACAACATGCTAAAGTAAGGCGCTTAGACCAGTCAGTACGGTTGAGGGTGAATAAACCAACGGGGTAGATCATCCAGGTGTTATAAGGCACGAGGGGAGCGTACAATCATCTGATTGTTTTGACTGCTCCAAAGGACTGGAAGGGGAAGCACGCAGCATCCTGAGGTACGTAAGTTGCTTCTAGTAGTCCTCTGTACGACGACAAATGTCAAGCTGTGCTCGCAGAGGTTGGGTCTGCATGTAACTACTAGGTGGGTTGGCCTTGACTGTAGATGCAGCTATGCAGTCAGAATGTTGGGACGAGGTGACACCAGGGTGGTTCGGCGGTTGCCTCACGAGGAGGCAGAGGGTCACGACCAATAAGGATAGTAGACCGTCGGACATCCATCATCGGCAGCTAGTGGGATGCAAAAAGACTAGAGCTAAACCCAAGATACCATTCACCCTTCAATATCGGGGTAAGGGGGTGAGGGGAGATGCCACATGGATGTTAAGATTGTTTGTGTAGGGGCAGTCGCTTAGCTCTTGTAGTCTTTACTAGCTGAGGGAGGGGACGAGGTGGGGCCATAGCCAGCATTAAAACAGACCCTAGGTATATATGTATATAGAGACTCTTTAAAGACGGGCCTGTACAGATATGGAAAATCTCCCGACCGAGTTCCATGTTTCTTTTATCGCCCTGCCATGGAACTCGGTGCACATTCGAGGACGTGAAATTGAGGAATCGAGCTACAATTAATAGTACATACGAGGGATAGTCTAGATACATGCATATCTGCTCTGGGTGGTGTATCGTAGACTTGAGGGCATTACTTTGGTATGAGATCTGATTCGATCGAGGGTGGAAGTCTGTACGCTTACGTAGCGTAGTGATGGCATATATACGATGATCGTAGCACTGTTATATAGATATCCGTACGTCACTCCGGTGTAGGATGAGGGACTGCGGGCATATCGATGGCATTACGGTGGAGATCGTGCGAATGAGGTACCATGGGGTGTACCTCGATATTAGGGGTAGCTACATATATACTGTATTAGGTCAATCCACTGGGAAGTAAATGGGTACGACGTGTGTGTAAGCCTTGAGTGCTGTTAACCCAAGTAACCTAATAAATAAGAAAATATGATTGAATGGTATATGTAGGATTATCCAAAGTGTATAGTTTAAATCCAGTCACCAGAACTTGTGTTCGAACCCCCTCCTCATAACATACTCGCAGGTTAGATTTGTGGCAGAGACATGAGACATTATAGCTTTGGATACTGGTTAGGCAGTATTACTAATACGGTAAGGCTATACTTTGATTTGTATTATATTTTATCCTTTCCGCTGTGAGATATTTTCTGAGCTCTGGCATATTTTATGTATCTATCTTTTCTACAGGATACCAGAGCAAGCCAATATGAGTTTCGATAGATTGGAATTTTGAAAAAAAATTCGGTTTGTCGAATTTGGGTTTGTCACACAGGATCTTGTGAATAGAAATACCTGTGAAAACCAAAACTACTAGCTGCCCATGTGGAAAATATGGGCACCCTGAGTTTAGGTAGGAAACAATAAACTCTGAGTCAGTCATAGGACTGGTATGAGAACTAAAACAGTTGTTAACTTTTATTTTAATGTGGGGTAAATCAAGGGACCACGTCGTATGACACGAAACCGGTTTTCTCCCAAGAGAGTACCATAAAACAAACAATGCAGTGCTAAAAGGAAAAATTAAGCTATTATAAGACTTAGGTCCCATCACACAATGCAACACAAACCAGAGGATAGAGTTTTACCTCATTATGGCCAAACATGCTTAATATGCGAAGCTGATCTTTTATTATTATTAGTGCAAAGTGCAGAAAACAATTCTGAAAATAAGTGTATCAATCTTAGATGGCATAGTACCCCCATCCTACAATGTTGCCATATAGGTATACAACTAAAATCGAAAAGTCGCATATTGGAAATTTTGTTTCCATCTGTGAACCAAGGCAAGGGATCATTCTTATCCGATTCGAGCAAATCTAGTCCATGACTCAGGACCTAGACTAAGGTGAACCCTAGGAGCGGCAAAGTCGGTCAGTCCTCGCTGATTGGCGATTTCCAAACAATACATTTCCCGGTCCTTTGGGACCAAAAATCTTGGTCAGTACGTCGAGCATCTTGGTTAGTATGTCGACCATCTTGGTCAGTATGTCAACCATCAAGGGCCTTATGCGGCCAAATCTGAGGTACCTTGCTATCCATCAATCCAACATCCACATATGTAAAATTTCTAGGATCTATACCATAACATTACTCATAACTTGAAAGAAACGCATATCCAGTATTTCTCTGCGGTCCTTCAACCCATTTTTGGTTCATACTGGGGTCTGAAGCTTGTGAGTTAACGCTATACACAAAGTGGCGCTATATTAAAGCTATAATTTGATCATCAACCACAAAGCCCTGCTTTTCAACAAAAGCTTTGATTCATGCATTTCAGCATGCCACATTGTCAATCCATACCATACCATTGATTTCCACCAATATATAACTTCTAAGCTCATACATCCCAGAGAAGGGTGTTAAGCAAGAGAATAAATTCTCCGCCACCAAACAAATATATATATATATATATATATTTACTAGTGATCAACGAATATAGCACGAAGTACAATATCAGACATACAATCAATTTGCAAGTCCGTTTTGAGTTTGAACGAAACCGGAGGCACCTTATTCCTCATTCTATATATCCAATACAGGAGAGAGGCCCTCGCATATCTAGTCGACCTCCAAGTATGTCTCGATGACCACCACTTATTAGCTCGTCTTGGGTGTACAGTCCAATCAAGACATCAGTAATCATCCCAACGATGTGAAGTTCTTTAGTCTTCAACCATCGTCATCATATCTTCAACTTTTAATCATCATATCAGTTATTCATAATGGGTTAACCTGGTCTTTCTGAATAACTTGCGTATCTTATAATCAAGTTATATAAAATGTATCATACGCCTCATTCCAATCTAGAATATTCTTTTATTCAAATATTCTTATTACTGGGAATTATTTCAATAATCTTATCAAAGATTTAATTCATTTAAACCTCTTTTTTAAATCTTCACTTCGGAAACAATTTCAAAAGATTTTCTATTATCTTTGCACAACTTAAACCAAATTAAGGTTTATTAACTAGTCGGGATTAACGAGCCTTACCGATGTAATCATTCATTTTATTACCCCAATCCCAACTTATTTATCCCGTAGAGCGAAATTGGTAGTACTCCATATCTGACACCTATTGTGTTATCAATAAAACTAATTACCATTTAACGTTCAAATCTAATTAAAGATTTAACTATCACATGGAGTAAAACAAGTGGTACTCCATTCGAGCATTTCTTGAATTTAGTAAATTTAATTACCTCATTTACATTTCAATCTAATTAAAGATTCATTCAATCACCATTTAGTTTTAATCTCAAAAATTATTACTTAATGATTATTCAACTTTAGGAAATCAATCCTGTCTTTAACTGGGATAAAGAACCAATGTCATTTAAAATATAGTTCACGATAAACCCAAAATCATCTTCCATTAAAATGGAATCTTTACGGAAATTAGATCAATCGTAATCGATATGAATTTATGTATCTGACTAAACAACAAAGACTTTTAAATTCCATAAATAGTAACGGTCTTCCTTCACAGAAGTTCATTTCGATTATTAATAAATTGAAC
Source organism: Allium sativum (assembly GCA_030737875.1). Classification (NCBI taxonomy): domain Eukaryota; kingdom Viridiplantae; phylum Streptophyta; class Magnoliopsida; order Asparagales; family Amaryllidaceae; genus Allium; species Allium sativum. Next base: position 13,313,674 of record CM060917.1, read on the forward strand.
TCCACTCAATTCCAAATTAATTTATCAAATTGGAAAACTTCTCTTTGGAAAATTCCACAAAATTTTAATTAAAAGATTTATAAATTCCAAATCATTATCTCACTATTAATTGGGTTTAAGAAGTAATGTCATTTAAAACACCATTCACAATGAACCCGAAATTAACTTCGAATTAATTACAATTACATTTATTAATTGGAAAACTTTAATAATCTTAATTAAAAGATTTATTCCATTCTCAACTAGGTTTAAGAATAGTGTTATTGAAGACACCATTCATGACAAACCCAAAATCCAATTTGATATTAGGCATAAGGCTCTAAATAGAAATTATATCGCCTTATATTCAGTATTAAACTCAGAAACCAACAGATATTGTTCTAGGAATAACGATATCTATATCTTCCAAATCCCTCAATGATATACATATAATCACGGATTCCAATATTGAAATATCCGAAGATTATTCCATTCAATTCCCATCAATTCATATATATTGGAAAATTTCGGTTATCTTGAAACCATTTCAATCACTTTCAATTCTTTACTTAAGTTGATAAACAACTTATATAGATAAAAATATATTTTATCTTTATAAACTTGGAATTTTCATCCAAAATCTTTTGAAATCATTTATTATTATTTAACATAATTTTTCCATATTTTTAATCATTCAAAGTTGCACTAGCGCTGTTTTTATTCAAATTTGAATTTGACATTTCACAAAATATAACCATTAGATTTTAAATCTCTTATTATCATTTGAAAGATCTTATCGATACGAACCCAACGGTTCTGATTTTACGAGATTTCGATAGTCGGATCTTCCGGCACGTCAATTCGAAGTTAATGGTCGAAATTCATGAACGGTCGCTACGCGACTTGTTATATTCAAACCATTTTATCATATATAATAAAATTCGCCGATTTCCATTTCAAACGTATTTTATAAAATGTTTATAAATTCATTTTAAAAACGATTTCAACTTCCATTTAAATTTTAAATCAAAATTGAAAATCCTATTACTATAATCTCAAAAAAAATAACATTTTCAGAATGTCAGTTTTAAAATCCAATTTCTCAACATTTATTATAGAAATGAATAAAATCGATATAAAAATCCTTTCAAGTTAAAATGGCGTTTATTTACTTAACTCGGCTTCATATACATTTTAGTTATGAATATTTCAATATTTTCGTATCCATTCAAAATCAGACATCAAAATCAAACCTTAATTCTTACTGAATATTATATTAAAATATTCATTTTTATTTCGGATTGAAATCAAATTCAACCAATTACCATATAAGTTTAGTTATATGGATTTCATACATTGCATGTATTCAACAATAGTGATAAACAACTATTAAACATTCAATTCACATCCAGATTGCATCCACAATTGTATAAACATTAAATAGTTAAATAACGCTTACAATGGTCTGTCAATCAAGTGACTGACATACAACTACACACAAGGGAGATGTGTGAATTATTTATCATCTCGAGACTTGTGCGGGGTTTTCAACTAATGAATAATCAATAAATAAATTATTTATTCATTCCAATCGATAATACTTAAATGGTTATGCATAAACAAGTCGTTCGACTTGTAAATGTATATTTAATCCAATTTCAACTACCATAAATATTTTAACATTTTTCTTACATGCTAATTATTTCAAAATCACATTCAAAACCTATCACAAATAATCATCCATTCACCCATTTGGTTTGCAAACAATTTATGATGTGAGCTACCATGCACCGTATAACAATTTGTGATAAACAAATCAAACATTGCAATCACAGGCACTCAATATATATTCATTATAAGATAAAATAACTGTACAAAATAATTGAGTGAGAGAGTTCTCACATCGATCGGTTTTGAAATAGTTATTAAAACAATTGTTTAAAAATAATTAAATAGGCGTTTAATTTTATCAAAAATCCCAATTGCTTCTGTTTCTGTCCAAGTCTATTCCATTGCGTAGTTCTAGTTGAGACAATTCCAATGCACTTTGAATTGTTCAATTCAGAGTTTGTATGCAAAAGTTACGATAGTTTAAAGGTTAATTATATTAATAAGTAATTTTTAATTACATTTCTAATCTCCTGTTACCATTTTATTCCCATATCCGCGTCTCCAGGTTGCCTTCGAAAAAACTCAGCCGTAGGCCTTCCGCTCGCGCGAGCCATGAGGCGCTTGACGCCGATCAAATGCCATCACCGTGAAGCCCCGTCCGTCCTCCTTCAACGCCCCCAAGCACGTGCAGCTCACAACCCCGATGTCCTCTAAAATGGGGTTCGAACGCTCACCATTCGTGGAAAAAGTTCAGTCACCACGATATCTAATTATGATCACCACCGTTGAATAGGTTCATCTGGATGTGTTGGGGAGATTTGCTGTTGAACTTTTTCAATTCAATTACTAGAATTTGAGATAATTTGAGGCGAAGGATAGAGAATTTCAGCCTTCGATCGTGTAACCGGCGATTCCATGAAGAGTTGAGCGCATAGAGATTGAATTAGGGTTGTTGACCTAAGAGCTTATTTATATTTTTTATATTAATATTAAATTCTAATATTACTCAACATTGAAGTGTTCATGTCCAAACTCCGAACGAATCCCAACGAATGTCACACCTAGCCATATTCCCTCATCCCGGACACAATGGGATATGTTTCATAAGCCAATTTGACTATTTTGGTTAGTTTTCATCAAAAGTAAAATGTACAAATCAATATAATGTTCAAATATTTAATTTCAACATACGTTTTAATTTACCACGACCTCATACTGACTCCAAAAATTTTGAAATTTCAAATCCTGCTATGTTTTTAAAATACGGTTCTAATGAACCTAGTTTCATCGAATTTGGAGACCATTGAAAAAATAGCCTTATTCTTAGCTTATTGAGTTTACAACTAAAACTGAGCCTGCGTTTAAATTTACCACGCTTATATATGAATTCCAATTGACTTGACATTTTAAACCTGACAATAAATTGACGCTCCAGATCCAACAAAATTGATTTCATCGTAAACTGAGGTCATTTTGAAAATATCATTTTTAAGGGCCTATTTAATATTAAAATATTAATATATTCCATAGCGACTATTTTGAATTTTAATCTAGACATAACTTGCAAGTTATAATACGAACTCTCAAATTTTCACATTTGATAGAAAGATATTATTAAACTAATTCTAATGTTTCTCGTTTTACTGAAATCTGACTTATATTGCATTATGTATAATCATTTAAAGTTTAAAAGCAAATTTTCAAACCGTCGTGACATTACGAGTTTGTTTTGATTAAATTATAAATTTATATGTTCAAAACTCGTTTAAATAAATTTCATGCTGTAATTAATTAAAATATATTATTTTAAATATTCAAAATCCATTAAAATCAATTAAAAATAAATTTTAAATTGGTTCCAAAATTCAGGGTTGTTACAATATCCCTCACATAAAAAAATCGTCCCCGTAAAGGAAGGCAAAACCAGTCGTTTACTTAACCCACTCATCCTTCGCTTGACTCAAGTTATTCGACTTTTCAGTTTCTAAGAACTTTCCAATCTCTCAAAATTGGGCTAACGCCTTAAATTTCGAAAAAAATCGCCATAGCCTCCTTTGTACGGGTTGATCGGTACAACTATAGTTTTCCTCTCTGGGCCCTCATCAATCAAAAAGAAAATCAAAAACCCAATCGGCTCATAAAATCGTCAAACCCAATTAACACGATAAATATGTACCTTTATGTCGGGCGTACAATTTTATTCCTCTTCTTAGCTTCCACGCAATAACCTGTCCAACATATATGTATGTATATATATATATCCTATTTGAACTAAATTTTCAATTCCGTTTTACATTATATTTGATTTGGCTTAAATAACCTTTCATTCTCATATTGGTTTTATTATTCCAATATTTTTATCAGTTAAATTAATTACCACACATCACAATCAGCAATCAATTGGTTGATTAGCTTTTCAAATATACAACTTTATATACTCAAAAAATATATCCAATGGTAAATCACAAACATTAAATTCTAACTTAGTTTTTGGTTCTCATACCAGTCAATTGGAAATATATAGATATTGTAACAACCTGGAAATTCTGAGCCAATTTAAAATTTTTATTTTGGTTATTTTAATGAATTTTGATTATTTAAAATGAATTATTTTAAATAATAATGACGGAAAATTTATTTTCGACGAAGTTAAAACGAATAATTTTATTTTAATTATATAACGAGCCTGAAATGGCGCGGTAGTTCGAAAATTCGATTTCGAATTTCAAATGAATGTACAGGATTCAAAATAAACCGGATTTCAACGAAACAAGAAATATTTAAATCTGTTTGATCATATCTTTCTAACGAATGTAATAAACTAAGATTTCACTTTAGAAGTTGAGAGTTACGTCCAGTTTAAAATTCAGAAAATTCGCTGTGGAATTTATGTATATTTTAATATATATAAAGGCCCTTGAAAATGGAAATTTTGCAAACGACCTTTGTTTTCAACGAAACCACTTTTATTGGATTCGAGATGTCAAATTATTGCTAGGTTTCAAAATTCATAATTTTCTGAATCAATATGCGAGCTTGGCGAAGTTAAACGTGTTTTAACAGTTTCAGTCAATTTCGATCGACCAGAAAATGACCATTTTTCAAATGGTCTCAGAATTCGATGAAATTAGTTTCCTTAGGACCGTATCATCAATACAAAGCTATAAATATTTTTTTTGGAATTTTTAGAGACTGTATGTAGCCCCGGTAATTTGAAATGTGTGTTCAAATTCAATATATAGATTTATATTTTGATTTTGATGGAAATTGATCGAAACAGCCGAACTGACTTATGATACATTTCCCATTGTGTTCGGAATGGGGGTAATTAGCTATGGACGACAGTCGGTGGGCTTGATTCCGAGTTCGAAATAAAAAGTAACCTTACGTGGTTAAATAATTAAATAATATATATCAATATTTTGGTCAAACCCCTTTATCCCTTTACCCATCGTCCAGATCATAAATAGAAGAAAAATAAAACGATTAAATCTATCGCCCCCACCCAGACCCACGGTCGACCTCCGCCACCTACCGTCGTGCGCCAGGGCGCCGACCACCCCTCCTCCCTCCACGCATTGCTCCAGCTGCCACTCCTTCTCCCCCTTCTCGAGAAACCCATGCCCCTTTCCACCACTGAAACCCCGACACCGCCAAGAGCTTCCCCCACCACCGACGTTCGCGCAACCCCACTCCCCGACCTCCGATCCCCCCTCCTCCTCCACTCTCAGTTCCGCCCCTTCAAGCCCCCCCACAAACCCTAAATCGATTTAAAACTCGTCGGGAACCGTGCCTCCGACCACCAGACCGCCTAGCTGAGCCCTCCACCACCTGCAGCAGCTCCGCTGCTGTTGGCTAGCTTTTTGACCAAGCCACCAAGGTTCACTCACAAGAAGAAAGTATGAAACTGCGTTCCTTAAGTCCATGAAGGATCGGATCGCACCAGAGGGTCGCCCCTCACGGATCGCCCCCCATCGGATCGCCCTCCATCGGATCGCCCCCATTGCATCAGCGACCCGACTACTTCTACACGACTCGATCCATACATACACTACTACCCAGCACAGACCGATCTGATCCCCCGATGCACAGCGAATCCTCTGACCTGTTCAAGCACGAGCTAGTCTTTGGCGATCCGAGATGCACGGATCTAGCGACACGTGTCCCCAACTGTCACTTTGACCAATTCCTCCTCCTTGCTCGATCCGATATTTAAGGGGATCGCGACACCTGTCCACAACGGCTAATTTGACTAATTCTTCATCAAGCTGCGATACGATCCGATATTCTCGGGATTTGTGCCACGTGTGACCACGATCCGCCTGACAAAATCAGCTATAAATAGCCCAGAGCTTGGCATTTTTCAGGATCTTTTGGCAGTATTGAGCACCGATTCCGCCATTACTGTCATACCACTATTTCTTGTCAGTTTTATTATGAGATTACTGAGAGAAATTACAATTGTAAAAGTGAGTTTGAGGGAAATCATTGATTGTACTAGCATTCAAAGTATAATCGATAACATATAAAGTGGACGTAGGCTCGTTAACGCCGAACCACTATAAATTCTGTGTGTTTTCTGCTTTTTCTTCATTCTCCAGTTATAATTCTTTACGAATCATAACAATTTGGGTGTTGGGTCCAAATTTTGATCTAACATTTTGGTGCTTTCACTGAGAGAACAGTCCCAAAACTTCACTGTTCAGATTTTAGAAGATTCCTGCGACGTTTGATATCATGGCTGGAAAGAAGTTTAAGGAAGCGCGGGCTTCGCAGGCGAATGAAGTCGCGAATGAAATGGTTGGCGAAAGTGCACACGAGCAGGTCGTTGAGGGGGTCACGGATCGCGAGGACAGGGGGGCAACCCGAACCAATCTAGGTGCCACGATCCGACTTGAGGGTGGCGCTGCGAACCGCGAAGTTGGAGGGGTTGTTACTCGATCCCGTGATAACGCCCCGAATCCTCCGCATACCGTGACCACGAACCGATCCCAGGGGGGCGCTGCGAGCCACCAACCTCGATCCAAAGCGATCCAAATTGATGACCAGACTACAACTCGACCTGGAAAGGAGCCTATGGCTCGCTCCTACCATCCTGGCCCCTCTGTTCGACCTGGCTCAAGCTCTTTGCGCATAAGAGAAAACGATGATGATCAATATGACCCTTCTGCTCCCGTTACTGAGGGGGATCTCTCTCGCTTTTCCGAAATGTGGGAGAGGCTGTTTGATGAATTGGCTGCTCAAAGGCAGGAGAGCTCCATTCTGCGACAGAACTTAACCGCTATGGATAGAAGGCTTAATGGTCTCGCAAGGCAAAGGACGTCCCCGGTTCTACTCTTCTTCGTCAGAAGAATCGCCAAGACCTCCGCGGCGACCATATGAGAGGCCTGAAAACATAGAGCAGCTTCGATTTGGGACCCTGCCATCATGGGAAGAAGAGACACGGGGTGCGGGGCCCTCAAATCGCAATACGAATGATCGTGCCACAACTCCCAGAGCTCGAGGTGTGGACAGCCCTGCACAGAACAGACTACCTCAGCTCCGTCGCCGTACAAATGCTCATGGTAACAGGGGGCAGAGAAGCCCAATCCGAGCCCCGAATTTCATGACCGCCCCTGGAAGAGAGATTAGAGAACCCCACCGAGCAAGAAGCGCTGACCCCGAGCCTCCACTGACCAGTGCAAATGTTGCAGCCATGATCCATCAAATTCTGGAAGATAGCCGTGGACAATGGAATGAAGATTGGGGAATTGACCGCAGTCACACCCCTTTCACTGATGACATTTTAGATGCAACGTTCCCGAGGCGCTTCAACATGCCGCAGATGAATCGTTATGCGGGTAGATCTGATCCCGTCCAGCATCTGATGAGATATTCTTGGTCAATGACCGTTGCCGCAGCCTCTGACGCTGTCAAGTGCAAAGCATTTCCCATATTCTTGGAGGATGTAGCATTATTATGGTTTACTCGCTTACCAGCAAGATCAATTTTCCAGCTTCAGGGAGTTGAGTGAAAGGTTCGTGAAACAGTTCCGCATCTATGCACAAAAGACGAAGAGTGTGATTGACTTATTTCTTGTTAAGCAACAACCAGGCGATAGTTTGAGGGTGTATCTAGACCGTTTCAACCTGGCCGCTACTGAAGTCAAAGATCCTCATGAGCCAACTATTGTGGCAGCCTTAATTGATGGGGTAGATAAAGACACCAAATTTGGGAGATATCTGACCGGCAAACTACCCCATACTAGAGAGTCATTCTACGAAAAAGCTAACGTACACTTACGCCAAGAGGAAGTATATGCTAACCGAAAGGCAAAAACGGCCGATAAAGAGGAAATCCAGAGCAATGTCGCCATTAAGCAGACAGGAGACAACTCGGGGAAGGTCGAGGTTAATGTCGGAAATCGGAATCAGGGTGGTCGTCAGTCAGGAAACAATGATAATAACAGTAATGGCAACAACCGGAAGAGGAATCAAGGGAATGACTCCCAGAGAAGGACTCGTCCCCGGTCTTTTGAGAGTTATACGCCAATAAACGATACTTTGGAAAATATCTTCATGGATTCGTACAATGTCCTCCAAAATAAAAGGCCTCCTCCTAGAGAGTCGACGGAGAAAGAACGTAAAACGGGGAAGTTTTGTCTCTTTCATCAGATTCATGGCCATTCGACAAATGAATGCCGTCACCTAAGAGATGTAGTCGAGAGGCTTCTCCGAGAAGGAAAATTGGATGAATACAGAGTGACGCCCAGAGACAGGGGGCAAGCCGTACATGCCCCAAATCAGAACCAGAATCAACCTACTGTCAGGCCAACTGCCCAGCAAAAGGGAAAGGACCTTGTTATCAATACCATAATCGGAGGGCTTTATCTCGCCGGACACGGTTCCAAGGCATTGTATCAGTATGTCAATGCAGTCAAGCAGCACCTCGATGTAGGGGAGTGTAGCAACCCCAAGGACAATGTCCCGGTAAAGCAACAAAAGATAATGTCCGACGATGTCGTTTTCCACGAACGAGAAAGCATTGGAGTCCATGCTCCGACTGAAGATCCATTTGTAATCACAGTGCCTATTGGCCCGGCCACTGTTCATAAAGTTTTTGTGGATAACGGGAGTTCCGTCAATATTCTTTTCAAAAGGACATTCGACCAGATGAACCTCGAGATAAAAGACTTGAAGCCCTGTCAGGGATGGATCCGTGGATTTAACGGAGCATCCACCGCTCCAATGGGTTATGTAGAGCTACCAGTTACGCTTGGGGAAGGAGAACGCCAGAGAGTGAGAATCCTTCCCTTCGTGGTTTTGGATATTGAATCACCCTATAATGCTTTATTGGGCCGACCGGCCCTCGCAAAGTTTAGAGCCTGTATAGCCCCCTGGTGCTTGTTATTGAAGTTTCCTACCGAAGCTGGTATTGGTGTTGTTAGAGGAGATCAGGTAGCCGCACGAGCATGTTATATTGCAGAGCTAAAGCAACTCTGCAACGGAGGGGACATAGAAACCAAGGGCGCTTCTCCCCCCACAAGGGTGGAGACCATATAGCAATTAAAGAGGATAACCGTAGGAGAGTCGCCCAGAGAGTTTCCCGAGGATATAGATCCCAGAGAGCGCAAAGAACCTGGGGGCAGAATGGCGACTCCCAACGAGACAACTGTGGATGTACCGATCGATGATAGTGACCCAGAGAAGGTCCTTAAGATTCGGTCCCAGTTAAATCCGAATTTAGCTAAAGAACTGACGAATTTCTTAAAAAATAATTTGGATGTATTTGCTTGGACCCACGCAGACATGTGCGGTATATCTCCATCAATCATGAGTCATTCATTAAGCATTAACCCTAAGCATCCTCCTGTAAAACAAAAAAGGCGAATGCTGGGCCCAGAGAGGTCCGCTGTCTTGAAAGAAGAAGTTGGAAAGCGAAAATGTAATGGATTTATCAGAGACTCAATTTATCCAGACTGGATTTCAAATCCAGTCCAGGTAAAGAAGGCCAACGGGAAGTGGCGAACGTGTATCGATTTCTCGGATTTGAATAAAGCTTGCCCAAAAGACAGTTTTCCGTTACCCCGGATCGATCAGTTGGTGGACCCAACGGCGGGCCATGAACTTCTCTCCTTTATGGATGCTTATTTAGGATATAACCAGATTCCAATGGACGTTCCAGATCAAGAACACACTAGCTTTATTACGGATCTGGGATTATATTGCTATGTGGTAATGCCCTTTGGCTTGAAGAACGCAGGCGCTACATATCAATGGTTAGTGAACAGAATGTTCTATAACCGGATTGGGAAAACAATGGAAGTATACATCGACGACATGTTGGTTAAGTCCAGGCAATCCTCCAATCACACTACGGACTTGGCAGAGATGTTCAGCATTCTTCGAAAGTACGAGATGAAACTCAACCCAACAAAATGTTCATTCGGGGTCGCCTCCGGAAAATTCTTGGGATTCATCGTCAGTTCTCGGGGGATAGATATTAATCCAGACCAGATCGCAGCAATCAGAGACACTCAGGAACCTCGGCAGATTAAAGATGTGCAAAGCCTTGCAGGGAAAGTAGCCGCACTAAGCAGATTTATCTCCAGGGCTACGGACAAATGCATCCTATTCTTCGAATTGATAAAACGAGGAAAACGCCACTTCAAATGGACGCCCGACTGTGTAGAAGCGTTTCAGAACTTACTGAGACACCTGGAGAAACCTCCGATATTATCTAAGCCGATGGATCACGAGGACTTATTCGTGTACTTGGCGGTGTCATCTCACGCGATCAGCTCAGCATTGGTGAGAGAAGAAGATAAAGTTCAAAGACCTGTGTATTACGTGAGCAAAAAATTGACGGCAGCGGAGCATAATTATCCAAGGATAGAAAAGTTGGCGTATAGTTTGCTGATCGCCTCTAGAAAAACTTCGACATTACTTTCAGGCTCATCCCATTACCGTATACACTGATCATCCACTCAAACAAGTTCTACAAAGACCAGAAGCGTCTGGAAGGCTACTCAAGTGGAACATTGAGTTGAGTCAATTTGATCTGAACTTTCAACCCCAGCGGTCAATACGGGGGCAAGTGATAGCCGACTTCATAGCAGAGTTTACCGTCCCGGAGGAAGATATAGCAAACGAAGAAGTTGACCCTTCAAAATTACTTCTCGACCCCAGTGCCTGGAGATTGTATACTGATGGAGCTAGGAATGACAAGAGATCCGACACTGGAGTAGTGCTTGAAACTCCTGAGAAACGGCTGATATCCTATGCTATCCGAATGGAGTTTCACGCTACTAACAACGACTCCGAATATGAAGCCCTGATAGCCGGGCTAAGGATCGCAAAGGAGTTGGAAATCACAAAGCTGGACATCTTTTGCGACTCCAAGTTAGTTGTGAACCAGGTTACTGGAAAATTCCAAGCCAAAAGTACAAGATTGATTTTATACTTGAAGAAAGTGAAGGAGTTGTTGAACGACTTCGATCACTACAGCATATCTCATATTCCACGATCAGAGAATCAACAGGCGGATAAGTTGGCAAAGATGGCTAGTTCCGACGATCCTGAAGAGACCGGGCTAGCCCCAGTCGAAGTACTTCGGTCTCCTAGTATAGATCAGATGGAAATTGATCCGGTACTAGAGATGGAACCAAAAAGGGAGTCATGGATGACCCCTCTAAAGAATTTCTTGATGAATGGAACGCTTCCGACCAAGAAAAGCGAGAGGCGTAAAGTAATTCGTAAAGCTGCCCGAAACGTTCTGCAAGGCGGAGTTCTTTACAGACAAGGATTTTCGATGCCCCTTCTCCGGTGTATAGCTCATGACGATATCAAGCATGTACTGCAAGAAGTACATGAGGGTGAATGTGGCGATCACACTGTAGGGCAAACATTGGCGAAAAAGGTGTTGCGACATGGTTATTTCTGGCCTACCATAAACAAAGATGCGGCGAAGTACGCACGACGATGTGATGCATGTCAGAGATTTTCAAAAATACCTAAAGCACCTCCTAGTCAGTTAAAAACGATGACGAGTCCATGGCCTTTCGCTATGTGGGGAATTGATATCATCGGAAGTCTTCCCATAGCTAAGGGTGGGGCAAAGTTCGCTATTGTAGCCGTAGATTGCTTCACCAAGTGGGTCGAAGCTGAGCCACTGACTACAATCACAACCAAACGAGTGATCAATTTTGTCGTTAGAAACATCATCTGTCGATTTGGGATTCCAAAGATTGTTATAACGGATAACGGAAGTCAGTTCGATAGCACTGAATTCAGAGACTTCTGCCAGAAATACCACATTGAGAAACGGTACACCTCTGTGGCGCACCCGCAATCGAACGGACAAGTCGAAGCGGCGAATAAAGTGATTAAGTCCATTCTGAAAAAAACTTAAGCGGGCCAGAGCCATGTGGGCTGATGAATTACCCTTAGCACTATGGGCCTATAGGACAACGTATAAATCGGCAACAGGACATACCCCCTTCTCCCTTGCTTTTGGAGCAGAAGCAGTCATCCCGGTTGAGATAAAAGTACCTTCTCACAGAGTGACTTATTACGATCCGATGACCAATAACGAATTGCTCCTTGAATCCCTGGATATGATCGAAGAAAAGAGGGACGAAGCAGACCTGCGTGCCTTGAGATGCAAACAACAGGTCGCCCGATACTACAACAAAAAGGTTCGAGCCCGAACATTAGAACCCGGAGACTTGGTTCTGAAGCGTGTCTTTCCAGCCCCAACTCATATGGGTGCAAAGTGGGAAGGACCGTACTCCATTCTGTGCAAGCTTGATAATGGAGCCTTCAAGCTAGCAACCGTAGATGGAAAGGAAATCCCCAGGGTGTGGAATGCCCAACATTTACGGCCGTACCTAACGTAAAGATGTCAGATCTGTTCTTTTGCTTTGTTAAGAACCATGTACAAGGCACGACTTGCCTAGAATAGTCCGATTTCTTAAAGCAAAAAATTATAAAGTGGACGTAGGTCATGATTCGACCGAACCACTATAAAAATATTGTGTGTCGTTTACCTTTATTGCACTATTATTTATCTGCCTTTCTATTTTTATGGAAATTGCTGTGAATCATGCAACGATCACAGAAGCGTATAACTGTAGGTGCCTTTCATCAGAATGGAATGCAATCACCAGTCAAAACTCTTAGGGTGCGATAAAGTAAATCATATCATTGATAGTGCTCTAATTCTCTAGAGCCGAGAGTGAGCATAACGAACATGAAGGCGATGTCCGTAAGTCATGGCGGTGTACCATGATCGAAACCGCCTTGACGGAACTCTAACCTCGGCGACTGCCAGGAGTGTATAAAAGCGTCTCCGATTGAGCGCTGAGAAAGAGCTCTTGCCCCGCTGAAGGATCGGGGAGCGAATGAACTGCTGAGCTCGAACTCTAACTCTCCAGAGCAGAGAGAGAGTATAAAAGCGTCTCCGATTGAGCGCTGAGAAAGAGCTCTTGCCCCGCTGAAGGATCGGGGAGCGATTGAACTGCTGAGCTCGAACTCTAACTCCACAGAGCAGAGAGAGAGAGTATAAAAGCGTCTCCGATTGAGCGCTGAGAAAGAGCTCTTGCCCCGCTGAAGGATCGGGGAGCGATTGAACTGCTGAGCTCGAACTCTAACTCTCCAGAGCAGAGAGAGCGTATAAAAACGTCTCCGATTGAGCGCTGAGAAAGAACTCCTTCCCCGCTGAAGGAACGGGGAGCGACTGAACTACTGAATTCGAACTCTAACCTCGGCGGACGCCAGGAGAGTATAAAAGAGCCTATGATTAAGCACAGAAAGGTGCCGGAAATTCAGCACCACAAGGACAGTTATCTTATTAAATTTTCTAAGTCCCCCATATTCAGAAATAGGGGGCAACATGCGAACAATGCTAATCAATCTTTAATAAGCCCTAGTTAAGCTCTACGTTAACGATTGATTGGGGCCATATACATATACACATGAACCTTGATGTAGCACTAAAGTTTTTTAATTTTTTCTTTCTGTTGCTTGACTGATTTGTAGTTATAATCAGATAATCTATCACTAAGCATGAAAAGTTTATTGAATGCAGGTACACGATGATGCGAAAAGAGATAAACTTTCATTTATAAACTGCAAGCCTACAAAGTGAAAAACAACCTAAAAAGCAAAATGAGGGCCAGTCTCATAATTACATTTCCTGGCCAGTGGGAAGCCTAAAGACAAAATATAGACAAGCGACCGTATCCTATTTACGCTTGGACTTTTTCTCCCGTTTCTGCTTCTCCAGCTTCGCCTTGTCAGTTTCGGATTGATCACCCTTCTTTCTTTTCCTTTTATCTATAAGAGGAATGTCCGACTCATTAGATGACTCCTCCTCCACCTCCTTTCTCTTTCTTTTATCAGTAAGGGAAGCTAGGAAATCATCAGGGTTCGCAAAATGAAGTTGTTTGCTGATGGATTTGGACTGGAGTTTCAAAACCATCCCAGTTTTGGGATTAAACTCCGAGATAGGGGCTATGTTCAAAGGCTCTTGTAATGACCCGGACTCTTAGGGGTTAATTTTAAAATATTTAATATGGATTTAAAATATTGAATTAAGTAAATAAATCAATTTTTATAGGGAGTTATCGATTTAAAAATCAATTTCAATTTAATATTGAAAATATTAAATTATCAGAATAAGAAAATGGATTTAGTTGAATTCAAATTTTTATTTGAATTGAAAACAGTTCAAATAATTAATAGGAAATTTAGTTTGAATTTATAACGATAATGATATTTATTCATTTATCGAGGAAATAAATTGTCTGAAATTAATTTATATTGAATTAAATTAATATCTTCTACAGATGATCGAATTGAGCTTCGGAACCTGTCCTAGTTTGTCCGGAATGGTGGGTAAATCCTAGAAACGCCAGTTGTTGGGTTCAGAAAGGAGTTCGACATCATGGGTATTTTAAATTTAAGGATACAGTTTTTTAAAACAAATTAAATTAAAATATAATATTATAATTCCTTTCCTTTTAAGTGAACATAAACAAAGCAACAAGGCAAACAAAAATGGCGTGGTGTTCAAATTAAAACCACCAGAGCAATTCAACGTGGCCACTGCTACTTCACTCCTCTCCACTACAAATAAATCCGCCCTTTCTTTCTTCATTTCTCTCCGTTGAAATCAAAACCAAAAAGCATCGAACCAAAATCAAATGACCACTCCCTTAGTCAAACAAAATCAAAAGCCGTTCCTTTCGGATTCGAAGGAAAATAGGTAGAAGGCGATTGCGTTCAACGGTAGCCATCGAAATGGCAAAGCCTAGGGGTTCGCGATTTTTGGAAATAGTCGATCTCGTTCTAGCCGAGTTAGGGTTCGCGATAAACGGAGAAGACCGATATTGGGAATTTAGGGCGCTCGCGAGTTCAATAAGGGGGTCTCGATTGTTGTGCGATAGCTGATCTCGACCCTGGCGATTTGGGTCAGGGTGATTCACGATAGATGGTGGCAGCGGGTTCGGAGAAAGGGAGGATCTGTGCGTTCATCATTTTGGGGGAGTTACTGTTCGACAGTGGAGTTTTGGGATTTCCATGGCATTTTTGGGTCATCAACGTTAACCTGGGAGGTCACCGAGGCCAGTGAAGGAAGGGATGACATATGTGGGTGCAGCAGTGAAGCAGTACGGTATGTTGGGGTTGCAGAGGTTGTTCGATGATGATAGTATTTAAGGAGGAAGGGAGGTCGACCATGAAGTGTTCGACGAAATGCCGTAATGAGAAAAATGGCAGTTTGGGACTGATGCAGATTTATGGCTGTTTGGGTTTATGCTTCGTGGACTGATCGATTTATTTACAAGGCAATAAGGTATATGCAAATTTAAATTACATATTTATTTATTAGTTAGTAGTTAATTTAAATTAAACAATCAGTTAATCGATAAATAAAAACAATCGTAGGTGATTAATTTATTCGAGAAATTCAAGACGATTCATGGATGAGACGATATGGAATTTAATGGGAGTTTCGACAAAGAAAAAATTCACGATGAGTAAATCTCACTCACCATTTTAGTTAGAATTATTTTTATATCGGTAAAAATAATTGGTGTTGCTTGTTTGAATGTTGTTGGTTGATTTATATATATATATATATATTAGTTATATAGGCTTGCTATTATATAATATATATTGGTTTGGTGATTGGTTGGATTCCCGCAGTTTCATTAGCGGATGCCCGCGGTACCATAGCGGATGATTACCCTATACGCCCCACGCTATGATTAGTGGATGACCTTCTATACCGCGATATCCTGCCTCGAAGCAGGATGGGTATTACTATGTTGACTAACATCTGTGGATGCAGGAAAACAGGTTGGAGGAATCCAACTGGATTCCTCAAAAATATATTATCTGTTGTTGTTTGTTTGATTTCATATATATTCATATATGATGTGTTAAAAAATCAAATGATTGAAAATTGGTTGATTTGATTGTTTAAAATATCACTGGGGTTTGAATACTGATCTATAAAAATATCGTAAAGGGTATTTGAGATTTTAAAAAGGAAATTCTATTTTTATAAATAGAATTTGAATTTTAAATAAAACTATAGAAAATATTAACTTGTTTGAAGGTATGTAAAACAAGTATGGAATTTATAAACTTTGTTTATAAATGAAAAGATGGGATTTGAGTCGAATTTATAAACGTTGTTTACTTATGAAAAGATGGGATTTGAATCGAATTTATAAACGTTGTTTATTAATGAAAAGATGGGATTTGAATCGAATTTATAAACTTTGTTTATAAATGAAAAGATGGGATTTGAGTCGAATTTATAAACGTTGTTTATTTATGAAAAGATGGGATTTGAATCGAATTTATAAACGTTGTTTATTTATGAAAAGATGGGATTTGAATCGAATTTATAAACGTTGTTTATAAATGGAAAGGTGGGATTTGAATTGAATTTATAAATGTTGTTTATAAATGGAAAGGTGGGATTTGAATTGAAGTTATAAACATTGTTTATAAATAATGCCGAGAATTCAAATGGACTTTGAAGATAATAGAATTTGAATAGATTTGAATATAGAAATTCAAACGGACTTCAAACTATAGATTTGAATATAGAATTCAAATGGACTTTAAACTATAGAATTTGAAAATAGAATTCAAATGAAGTTTAAATAAAAAGAATTCAAATAGAATTGAATTGGAATTTGAATAAGAAGTCGATAAGGGAACGAGAGTATGAGTATAATTAGAATTTGTTAATATGCAGTTAAAATATATTTGAACATGTCATGTTCAAATATAAAGGTGAAATAGACTGCAGAGTTAAGTAACAAATTTATTTAACAAATTGAGTTAAAACGATTTGGTATGGTTAAATAGATTGAGCAGGTATAGATACAGGAGACAGGTTTGGAATAAAGTGTTAGAAGTGAAATAAATAGAATGCCCGACAAAAAGGTACGTATTTAATTCATATACGAGATTTTATGCGCCGTATCGGCTAGCCGCTTGGCTTTTTCTTTTTCTTTTTGAGATGAGAAGGACCGGGAAAACTATTTAATTTTCCCGATGCTCCCGGTACAAAGGAGGTTATGGCGAATTTTTCTGGGAATTTAATGAGATAGAATATTTTTAAGATAATTTGATAGTTAGAAATTAACATATCAAAATATATAGAAGTCAATAAGAAAACGAACTTAGAAATAGAATAGTATAATCAAAAAGGAAGACTAGGAATAAAATCTAGTAAGAATAGAAAGAGAAAATGTATATGTGTTTAAAGGTGAATAATCAGTTGTATGGTATTGGTTATTCGAGTAAGTAGTCTTGTCTGTTTTGACGTTAAATGTTATTCAGTCAAGGTCTGAGAGGTAATTATACCCCAACTTGGTTGATTTCATGATATACCGATAAGTAGCAAGATTCAGGCTCGAAGATCAATGTGGAATAAGAATTAGTTAAATACTGTATTTGGGTTGCCGTAACGATGTTTTACACAACATCTGTTTTAACCCAAATATGTGCAAAGCTTGGAAATAGAATAATGAATATTTCCTAGTATAGAAAATAAAAGAAGGTGATATTCGGAAATGTTTTCCAAATAACGCAAAAGGGCCAACATGGTTATTGAAAATATTTGGTTAACAAATATTGATAAAGAAATAGAGAATAGATTTAATTAATGGAATATTAATTAAAGGTTCAGTGATTGTTGGATGTTTGGTTGAACACTTGTTTTATTCGATAGTTAAATCATCGACTATCGAAACACTTGTTTTTATTCGATAGTTAAATAACAGACTATCAAAGTTTTGACCATCGTTGTCAATATGGAGAGACCGGTTGGATTATTATCCGAAGAACCACTCCATATCGGCAGTAGCGTGCGAATCAGATTATATAAAGATAATCAAAGACGGAGTAGAGTGCAAGGACTTTTTCTATTAATAGAAATAGTGCCTTCAGTTCATCCTGTTCCTGGGTGACTTGTATGGATGAATGTCTGACAGAGTATTTCCAGACGATCACGTATATTGATTTCTCCAACCGTACCAAGAGTGGAGGCGGAGAAGGAAACTTCTTTTAGCTAACACATAATATATTGTTGTAGACGTCAATCGGTGATTTGATGGATTTGACGATGTGGCATTCAAAGTGAATCTGGTATGATGATAAAGCGTAGCTTCTAGCCTCATCATCTGGTAAATGACAGAAATTGGGCAGGCAGCATGGCTAAGTCGGTCGCACCGAAGTAGGGTGTATAATCACCTGATCTAGAGTTTCATTTACTTCTAAAAATCTATTGTTGATGCTGTCCCATTCGGGAAACGGTTGCTGATCACAACTGTTGGTGATATACATTCGATACACTCAAGCGAAATGAGTGGTCGGTCATGTTTGGCCGGGTTGCAAGATGTTCTTGTTGAACCCAGTGTATTCCTCTCTAGAGGTACATTAGCGAAAGGTGGTTCCATACCTTGTCATAGTTGGAAATCCATTACCCAATACGTGCTTGCGGTTTTGATTGTATACTATATATGTAGAACGTGAGATGAAAGCGTTTCTGCTAGATGATTATATATATACTGTGGTTGATAGACATTATTATAATATCAAAAGGCTTTGATATAAAGATATTTTGGATTCTCATAAGGGAAAAACCCGTTCCGTTATGCGGCGTGGTCTTATGAGATATCGTTTACTTGTTCGAACTGTTTTTAAACTGTTTTACTCATACCAGTCCCATGACTGACCCGGAGTTTACTTTGTTGTTTTCCCTAAACTCTTGGGTGCCTAAATTTGTACGGGCAGTCAAGTAGTCGGGAATTTACAGATATACTGGAAGAGCTTGGAGCAGGAGGCTTCAGGATCATATAGCTATAGTTATTTCTGCTGTGTTGTAAGTAATGTACTTTGATATTGATGTATATTCAAGTACAGATGTATATTTCAAGTTATGTTATATATATTATATGTTATTCGTTCCGCTGTGAGATTCGTGTTACTCTGATGTTGTGTTCTTCTTCTTCTTCTATTCTAAGTTTCTATCTTATCTTTCCTCACCCTCTAATTTCTTTCACTAATTACCAGGATTTTTCGATGTTTTGGTTATCGACATCGAGCTTATATCGATAACCAAAATCGTTGAAATCCGGGTCATTACAGTTGGTATCAGAGCTTAAGTTAAGAATTACTTGGCTCTGTGGCGTGACTCGGTAGAGACAGGGTTAGTAATACCCTAGATTGAGTTTGAGTGTATATATATACGAGAGAGCGTATTTGTTATTTGATATAAAAACTGTTTTATATTGTGTTGACTAGTCTGTTGAGTGGATTATAAATTTTGGTCGAATCGTGGGACGCTACGATGTCGATAGGAGTTTATAAACACTTGAACAGAAGATTGGACACGATATTGTTTTTAAATAGTTAAGTTGATTGTTAGGATTATAATCGAATTAGATTATAAAAACAGAAATAGATGTATAACCAATTGAATTTGTATATGAAATGAAATATACAAAGGAGATGAAATTGAAATTGAATTCCAACCAGAATTCAGAATTTAAAATCCTGGGAGTTTGGAAAATATTTTTCTAAATGGGTTTTGAAAGAAATAAAGCACTGAACTCATTCAGTGGCTGGGAAATAATTCTGATGATGGTCGCAACATCATCAGTGTTCATTTTCGAGTTTCTAAGTGATGAATTGCTGCCTTAGAAAAGTTTTGATGGAAATTTGTTTGAAAGAAACAAGTTGTTTGAAAATTCAAATGTTTTGAATTTGGGATATATATATAAATATATGTATATATTTATATTACTTCAGAGGAATTTTGAAATGGGAATTGAAATATAGATTTCAAATAGAAGTAAAATAAAGGAATTTGAATATATATATATATAATTCAAATAGAAGTGAAATAGAATTTGAATTCAAAGGAATTCAAATGAGTTTGAATAAAGAAAATTCAAATAGAAATTGTATAAGAAAAATTGAAATGGAATTTGAATTCAAAGGAATTCAAATGGATTTGAATAAAGAAAAGTCAAATAAAGATTTGAATATTAGAATTCAAATGGAATTTGGTTAAATGGAATTTCAAAGAGAATATAAAGTGGAGGTTGAATATTAGAATTCAAAGAAAATATAAAGTTTGAAATAGAATTTTAGATAAAAGGAGTTTAAATAGAATTTGAATTCAAAGTGAAATTAAATAGAATTTGAATTCAAAGTGAAATTAAAATAGAATTTAAATTCAAAGGAGTTAAAATAGAATTTAAATTCAAAGGATTTCAAATAGAAATTGAATAAAGGAGTTAAAATAGAATTTAAATTGAACAAAGGATTTCAGATGGATTTTGAAAAAAGAATTCAAATAGAAATTGAAAATAAGAAATTCAAATGGAATTTGAAGATAAGGAATTCAATAGAATTTGAATAGAAGAAAAATTCAAATAGAAATTGAATAGAAGGAAATTCAAATATAGAGTTTGAATAAAGAAATTCAATGGAATTTGAATATTGTAAATATATAGGATTTGAATATTAGAAGTGAAATAAATCGGGAATATTATGTTGAAATGGAAAAATGGATTTGATATATATTAAATATATATCAGAATGGAGATGAAATTATTATAAACAAAGTTAAAACGTTTATATTTATAAATATAATTAAAACGAGCTCGCCGTAACGCGGCAGTTCGTAAATTGGCGATTCGAACTTCAGTTTAGTATACAGAACTCAATTGAAGTCGGAATTCTTTGAAACAAGAATCGTCGGGACCGGTTGAACAATAGTTTTCTAATGAAAGAGAAAAATCAGGATTTCATCGTATAGATTTTGAGATAGGTCAAAATCAAATTTCAAAAAGTGCAGCGCCAGAAACCATTTAAAACCACAATGGTTTATGTATATATAAGTAAAAGGATTTTTAAAGTAAATAAAATCCGAATGGCCATGAGAAAAATATAGACTTGAGTTATAAAATGAATGTGAACTCCAGTGAAGTAGATAAAATGATTTGGGAAACAATGATCATATTTCTGATCATTGAATAGAATTAACTAAGTAAAAGAGAAATTAGTTAATCAAAGTTGAATCGAAATTGGGTTTTTGGATAAGTGAAAGAAATTGAGAATTTATATTCGAAATCGAATATATAACTCGAGTTGAAAATATAATTAGATTAGTTTATAATTAAGTTGACATATATTTGAACAAGTTATATTCCAATAAAAAGGGTGAAATAGGCAAAACGGTTAATTAGCAACTAGTTAATGGGAATTTGAATGATTGAAATTAAATTTAACTTAAGTAAGTTAAATGGATCGAAATGAATAAATTGAGTAAAATCAATGTGAATGAAATATGAATCGGGTGTGGATAAAGGAAAAACCAAAAGAGTTAAAAAGGAAATATATTTGTAACACAAATACAAAGGAAGTTATGTGCAAACAAATAAAAGGAGAAATATTTGTAAAAACATTTACAAATAGAATTTGGAAGGGAATATTTGTAAAACATTTACAAATAGAGTAAATGGAAATATTTATTTATAGAAAATAAAAAGAATGTTATAAATGGGATATTTATTTGTTAAATAAATAGAAATAAATCAAAGGAATATTCAGAAGATGAATAGAAAATGGAAATCTGTTTTTAACAGATAAATAGAAAAGATTAAAAAAAAACAGTTTATAAATTAAATTAAGTATTTATCATTCGATAAATGGAATATATAAGTCTGAACTTATATAGAGAAGAGATATTGGTTTTTAACACCGATAGTTTCAAATAGAAGGGGTACACAACACTTGTATAAGTGAAGTAACGTTGTTAAAGAGAACATTTATAAAGTGAAAAACCGTTACTAAAAGTAAATCTTTATAAATGAATAAACGCTATCCAATAGGAGTTATTCGAATAGGAGAAGTCGATTAGTGTTAGAATAAATCGATTAGAGTAAGAATTAACCAGTTAGAGTTAATCAAGTAGGGTTAATCCGTAGAGTTAATTGAATATTTGTTATTCAATTAGAATTTATCGAATATTTGTTATTTAAATTAAGAGTTAACCAGATAAAGTTAATTGAACATAATTAATCGAATTAGAATTTAATTGAATGTTAGTTATTCAATTAAAGTTGATCGAATATAGTATTGAGATAGAATTAGTCAAACATAGTTACTCAGGATAAGTTGCCATTTCGTACGACTGCTAGCGTAATTCGCAGGGCTGCAGATAGCCTAGGGCGGTCGGATGTTTCCTGGGGGGGAACAGGCGTAACCATTGTGATCGCTGCGATCTAGTGTCAAGCGGATGGAGATTATCGAATATAGTTTATTCGAATAGAGTTAAAGGAGTTATCGAATATAGCTTATTCGGAAGGAGTTAAGTGAAAGGAGCAAATCAGATAGAGTTAATTGATAAGAGTAAATTGAATAGAGTAAATCGAATATAGTTTATTCGAAGAAAGGTTTTTGAATCTAGTTATTCGAAAGATAGATTATCGAATATAGTTATTCGAAGGGAGGAGTTATCGAATAGGGATTTATTCGACAGAGAGTTACGTATTGAAGTTTGAAACGTTGAGTATCAAGATAAATGGGTTGGTAGCACTTTTTCTACCTTAGCAATTTCGAGGACGAAATTATTTTAAGTGGGGAAGATTGTAATGACCTGGACTCTTAGGGGTTAACTTTAAAATATTTAATATGGATTTAAAATAATGAATTAAGTAAATAAATCAATTTTTATAGGGAGTTATCGATTTAAAAATCAATTTCAATTTAATATTGAAAATATTAAATTATCAGAATAAGAAAATGGATTTAGTTGAATTCAAATTTTTATTTGAATTGAAAACAGTTCAAATAATTAATAGGAAATTTAGTTTGAATTTATAACGATAATGATATTTATTCATTTATCGAGGAAATAAATTGTCTGAAATTAATTTATATTGAATTAAATTAATATCTTCTACAGATGATCGAATTGAGCTTCGGAACCTGTCCCAGTTTGTCCGGAATGGTGGGTAAATCCTAGAAACGCCAGTTGTTGGGTTCAGAAAGGAGTTCGACATCATGGGTATTTTAAATTTAAGGATACAGTTTTTTAAAACAAATTAAAATATAATATTATAATTCCTTTCCTTTTTAAGTGAACATAAACAAAGCAACAAGGCAAACAAAAATGTCGTGGGGTTCAAATTAAAACCACCAGAGCAATTCAACGTGGCCACTGCTACTTTACTCCTCTCCACTACAAATAAATCGTCCTTTCTTTCTTCATTTCTCTCTGTTGAAATCAAAACCAAAAAGCATCGAACCAAAATCAAATGACCACTCCCTTACTCAAACAAAATCAAAAGCCGTTCCTTTCGGATTCGAAGGAAAATAGGTAGAAGGCGATTGCATTCAACGGTAGCCATCGAAATGGCAAAGCCTAGGGGTTCGCGATTTTTGGAAATAGTCGATCTCGTTCTAGCCGAGTTAGGGTTCGCGATTAACGGAGAAGACCGAGATTGGGAATTTAGGGCGCTCGCGAGTTCAATAAGGGGGTCTCGATTGTTGTGCGATAGCTGATCTCGACCCTGGCGATTTGGGTCAGGGTGATTCACGATAGATGGTGGCAGCGGGTTCGTAGAAAGGGAGGATCTGTGCGTTCATCATTTTGGGGGAGTTACTGTTCGACAGTGGAGTTTTGGGATTTCCATGGCATTTTTGGGTCATCAACGTTAACCTGGGAGGTCACCGAGGCCAGTGAAGGAAGGGACGACATATGTGGGTGCAGCAGTGAAGCAGTACGGTATGTTGGGGTTGCAGAGGTTGTTCGATGATGATAGTATTTAAGGAGGAAGGGAGGTCGACCATGAAGTGTTCAACGAAATGCCGTAATGAGAAAAATGGCAGTTTGGGACTGATGCTGATTTAGGGCTGTTTGGGTTTATGCTTCGTGGACTGATCGATTTATTTACGAGGCAATAAGGTATATGCAAATTTAAATTACATATTTATTTATTAGTTAGTAGTTAATTTAAATTAAACAATCAGTTAATCGATAAATAAAAACAATCGTAGGTGATTAATTTATTCGAGAAATTCAAGACGATTCATGGATGAGACGATATGGAATTTAATTGGAGTTTCGACAAAGAAAAAATTCACGGTGAGTAAATCTCACTCACCATTTTAGTTAGAATTATTTTTATATCGGTAAAAATAATTGGTGTTGCTTGTTTGAATGTTGTTGGTTGATTTATATATATATATTAGTTATATAGGCTTGCTATTATATAATATATATTAGTTTGTTGATTGGTTGGATTCCCGCAGTTTCATTAGCGGATGCCCGCGGTACCATAGCGGATGATTACCCTATACGCCCCACGCTATGATTAGTGGATGACCTTCTGTACCGCGATATCCTGCCTCGAAGCAGGATGGGTATTACTATGTTGACTAACATCTGTGGATGCAGGAAAACAGGTTGGAGGAATCCAACTGGATTCCTCAAAAATATATTATCTGTTGTTGTTTGTTTGATTTCATATATATTCATATATGATGAGTTAAAAAATCAAATGATTGAAAATTGGTTGATTTGATTGTTTAAAATATCACTGGGGTTTGAATATTGATCTATAAAAATATCGTAAAGGGTATTTGAGATTTTAAAAAGGAAATTCTATTTTTATAAATGGAATTTGAATTTTAAATAAAACTATAGAAAATATTAACTTGTTTGAAGGTATGTAAAACAAGTATGGAATTTATAAACTTTGTTTATAAATGAAAAGATGGGATTTGAATCGAATTTATAAACGTTGTTTACTTATGAAAAGATGGGATTTGAATCGAATTTATAAATGTTGTTTATTAATGAAAAGATGGGATTTGAATCGAATTTATAAACTTTGTTTATAAATGAAAAGATGGGATTTGAATCGAATTTATAAACGTTGTTTATTTATGAAAAGATGGGATTTGAATCGAATTTATAAACGTTGTTTATTTATGAAAAGATGGGATTTGAATCGAATTTATAAACGTTGTTTATAAATGGAAAGGTGGGATTTGAATTGAATTTATAAATGTTGTTTATAAATGGAAAGGTGGGATTTGAATTGAAGTTATAAACGTTGTTTATAAATAATGCCGAGAATTCAAATGGACTTTGAAGATAATAGAATTTGAATAGATTTGAATATAGAAATTCAAACGGACTTTAAACTATAGATTTGAATATAGAATTCAAATGGAGTTTAAACTATAGAATTTGAAAATAGAATTCAAATGAAGTTTAAATAAAAAGAATTCAAATAGAATTGAATTGGAATTTGGATAAGAAGTCGATAAGGGAACGAGAGTATGAGTATAATTAGAATTTGTTAATATGCAGTTAAAATATATTTGAACATGTCATGTTCAAATATAAAGGTGAAATAGACTGAAGAGTTAAGTAACAAATTTATTTAACAAATTGAGTTAAAACGATTTGGTATAGTTAAATAGATTGAGCAGGTATATATACAGGAGACAGGTTTGGAATAAAGTGTTAGAAGTGAAATAAATAGAATGCCCGACAAAAAGGTACGTATTTAATTCATTTATGAGATTTTATGCGCCGTATCGGCTAGCCGCTTGGCTTTTTCTTTTTCTTTTTGAGATGAGAAGGACCGGGAAAACTATTTGAAATTTCCCGATGCTCCCGGTACAAAGGAGGTTATGGCGAATTTTTCCGGGAATTTAAGGAGATAGAATATTTTTAAGATAATTTGATAGCTAGAAATTAACATATCAAAATATATAGAAGTCGATAAGAAAACGAACTTAGAAATAGAATAGTATAATTAAAAAGGAAGACTAGGAATAAAATCTAGTAAGAATAGAAAGAGAAAATGTATATGTGTTTAAAGGTGAATAATCAGTTGTATGGTATTGGTTATTCGAGTAAGTAGTCTTGTCTGTTTTGACGTTAAATGTTATTCAGTCAAGGTCTGAGAGGTAATTATACCCCAACTTGGTTGATTTCATGATATACCGATAAGTAGCAAGATTCAGGCTCGAAGATCAATGTGAAATAAGAATTAGTTAAATACTGTATTTGGGTTGCCGTAACGATGTTTTACACAACATCTGTTTTAACCCAAATATGTGCAAAGCTTGGAAATAGAATAATGAATATTTCCTAGTATAGAAAATAAAAGAAGGTGATATTCGGAAATGTTTTCCAAATAACGCAAAAGGGCCAACATGGTTATTGAAAATATTTGGTTAACAAATATTGATAAAGAAATAGAGAATAGATTTAATTAATGGAATATTAATTAAAGGTTCAGTGATTGTTGGATGTTTGGTTGAACACTTGTTTTATTCGATAGTTAAATCATCGACTATCGAAACACTTGTTTTTATTCGATAGTTAAATCACAGACTATCGAAGTTTTGACCATCGTTGTCAATATGGAGAGACCGGTTGGATTATTATCCGAAGAACCACTCCATATCGGCAGTAGCGTGCGAATCAGATTATATAAAGATAATCGAAGACGGAGTAGAGTGCAAGGACTTTTTCTATTAATAGAAATAGTGCCTTCAGTTCATCCTGTTCCTGGGTGACTTGTATGGATGAATGTCTGACAGAGTATTTCCAGACGATCACATATATTGATTTCTCCAACCGTACCAAGAGTGGAGGCGGAGAAGGAAACTTCTTTTAGCTAACACATAATATATTGTTGTAGACGTCAATCGGTGATTTGATGGATTTGACGATGTGGCATTCAAAGTGAATCTGGTATGATGATAAAGCGTAGCATCTAGCCTCATCATCCGGTAAATGACAGAAATTGGGCAGGCAGCATGGCTAAGTCGGTCGCACCGAAGTAGGGTGTATAATCACCTGATCTAGAGTTTCATTTACTTCTAAAAATCCATTGTTGATGCTGTCCCATTCGGGAAACGGTTGCTGATCACAACTGTTGGTGATATACATTCAATACACTCAAGCGAAATGAGTGGTCGGTCATGTGTGGCCGGGTTGCAAGATGTTCTTGTTGAACCCAGTGTATTCCTCTCTAGAGGTACATTAGCGAAAGGTGGTTCCATACCTTGTCATAGTTGGAAATCCATTACCCAATACGTGCTTGCGGTTTTGATTGTATACTATATATGTAGAACGTGAGATGAAAGCGTTTCTGCTAGATGATTATATATATACTGTGGTTGATAGACATTATTATAATATCAAAAGGTTTTGATATAAAGATATTTTGGATTCTCATAAGGGAAAAACCCGTTCAGTTATGCGGCGTGGTCTTATGAGATATCGTTTACTTGTTCGAACTGTTTTTAAACTGTTTTACTCATACCAGTCCCATGACTGACCCGGAGTTTACTTTGTTGTTTTCCCTAAACTCTTGGGTGCCTAAATTTGTACGGGCAGTCAAGTAGTCGGGAATTTACAGATATACTGGAAGAGCTTGGAGCAGGAGGCTTCAGGATCATATAGCTATAGTTATTTCTGCTGTGTTGTAAGTAATGTACTTTGATATTGATGTATATTCAAGTACAGATGTATATTTCAAGTTATGTTATATATATTATATGTTATTCGTTCCGCTGTGAGATTCGTGTTACTCTGATGTTTTGTTCTTCTTCTTCTTCTATTCTAAGTTTCTATCTTATCTTTCCTCACCCTCTAATTTCTTTCACTAATTACCAGGATTTTTCGATGTTTTGGTTATCGACATCGAGCTTATGTCGATAACCAAAATCGTTGAAATCCGGGTCATTACAGCTCTTGTCCCACCTTCTTTAAAGCCAACTGCTTTTCCTGCCTAGCTTTTCTGTTAGCCAAAGTTTCGTCGTCGTCGTCTTCGGCTTCTTTGATGCTAATGATATCCTCCTCATCCTCTACATGGTGCCCATCCATATCTTTCATGGCCTCGATGGTTTCATCATCATTGGGAGCATCAGCACTGGGTGCCAAGACGCCCTTCTCTGCTATTGTACCCTCGGCCTGCTTCGGTATATCAAAACTGGCGCTAGGCGAGACGACAATCTTCTCCGCCTCTTTCCTCTTCTCGACATCCTTGTCGACGGGCTCGCCACCTGTATTATGGGGAACACATGTTATTAATTCGATTGGTTGCTCTACCAGACGACGACAACTCACAATTGCTTTGACAAATTGTAGGGCAAAAAGGGAAATACCTTCCACTGATCCTCCATCTAGGCTAGCTGCAGAAGCTCCAACAACCACAGGAGTTAGGCCCAAAAGAATTAATGGATCATCAGGATGGTATTCCTCAACTCCGGAGGTCTTGGGCTCTACAGCTGAGCTCGAACCTTCGTCAACCTTGTTTTTGCCCTTAGCCAAGGCCCTCTCCTTCTCCATTTCTTCTTGAATTAGACGACGGCCTTCTGCCAGATCCTCGGGCTCATTATCCCTCAGGATGGTCTTCATCAGCTCATCTTCGTCAATCTCTTCAATTCCTAATCTCTGCTTCTCACCCTCAACGATGGCATCCCATAAATTGGCTAAAGTAACGTGGTAGTTCGGGATCCACGAGATGTTACGGGTTTTAAGGACTTGGCCGAGGAAGTCAAATATCATCTCTTCAAACCCTTCTATATCCTTTTCTCTCTCAAGGAGTTTGTTATTAGAAGCAGTAGCCATCTCAATGGCACTTTCTATATTCTTTTCGGCGAGAGCCGCGCGCCTCTCCGCATCCGCAACTTGATCATTTAAAATTACCTTCTCCGCTTCAGCCAAAGCTAGACTTTCTCTTAGACTTGCTTTTTCTTACTCCCAAACAGCTCTCTCGGCTTCGAAATGGCCCTGTGCCGTCTTCAACTCAATGTTGGCCATTTTAAGATCTTCTACCTCCTTCTTTAAGGCCATTTTCTCTTGACTATTTGAGTCAAGTTCAGAATGAAAGCGTTTCTTAGCATTCTCCAATTCAGTCTTATAATTTTCAGCCTCTCTCCGCGCTAAGGAAAGTTGGGATTGAGCGTCTTCCAAGTCCTTCTCCATTTTTGTCTTAGCCCTCTCATTGTTATCTATCTTCACTTTGGATCTATGTGCTTCCATCTCAAGCGTTCGAATGATCTCTGAAAGATTAACTGCATGTTTCTTCATCACTTCATACTGCCTGGCTACGTGACGAATGTGCCCGATGACTTCGGTATCCCAGTTCCTAGGGACTGGCTCCAAGGCTGGAACAAACATCATCCTTTCGAAGAAGATGTTAGGGAATTGTTCTCGCAACTTTTCCAGCTTAGCTTGAGTCTCGGGACCAAGGATGTAATCTCGTGACCCGGGGGCAACCAAATCTTGCTGGCTGGAAGGGACAATGTCACTTCTCTCTTTTTCAGAATCCTTGACTGGATCCTTGCTTTTATCCTTGGGCTCATAGTGTCTTTTTGACGACCTGCTGTGAGAAGGTGCACTCTTCGGAGGAGTTAACTCTTTAGGAAGTCGCCTTCCCCCTGTAGGTGGCACCGAATAACTGGGAAGCTTGCCAGAAGTTGATTTTGGTGGAGACCGGGATTGTGAAGAAGTAGGCTTGTGAGAAAGGCCGCGAGAGCATTCAGGATTCGGATGAAGACTGGGTGTGCCTTCACGAAGAGAGCGATAAGAATAAGACCGCCTGCGAGACATCTTTCCTGCAAAGGAGAAAAGAGCATATTAAAACCTTGGATACTGTTGATATAAAAGTGTGGGGTCAGGCAGTGCGTGTGATTTGTGCATCCCATATAATTCCCCCTAACAGACCCGGGCCTGAAGTCAGGCTCATCTAAGTAGTTTCTTGTCCTCCAATTGGAACGGTGCTCTCCTCAGAAGCAGGGAAAAATGGCTCCCCTTAAAAGTCCCCCTCTGTGTATACATCATCAGGCAAAGGAATTTTGCTCAGCTCTTTAAATAGCTGTTCTTCTGTCAAATCATCGGGAGCAGCAGGTTCGGTCGGAAGAGAAGTCCTTGAGGGGAAACCCCCCGGAGAAACTGGGATTTCCTTGGACTTGTCACCACGGGCCTCATCTCCTCTATATATGTTCAGGTCCTCGTCATCCTGGATGATTATCGGGGAAGGACTCTTACGGAATTTAGTTGTTTCTGCTGCCCGTGATGTTCCCTCTCCCTCCGTTGGGGGCACATACTTGTAAGGTTTGCCGCCTGCACCAAGTCCAAACCTTATATCCAGAAGGCGATGCTTATGAAGATTCTTGTCAGTGATGCACTTCTTGATCCTGAGAAAATCGGATCTTCTTTGTAGAAGAATAGACAATCGATTATTGTATACCAAGCCTTCCGTCTTGGGAAAAACGTGATCTGCTTAAAACAAAGAAGAAGGGGGGATGTTAATGCTTCGATTTCTTAAGCAAGATATTCAGTCAAAAGATTAAAGTTTACTTGATTTAAGCCATCTTCTTGAGCACCCAGCCTGTCTCTTTATATAGAACCAATCAGACTTGGGATCCCCTATATTGCTGTATCCGTCATACAGAACCTTCCTATTCGCTACCGATTCGAAGAAAGAGAAATTTGGGGTTGCCGAGGAGCGATGCTTGAAAAGATAAAAGAATTTTAAATCTTTAAATGTGAGCTCGGTATGAAGGATCTCCGCGTATGCGATATATAGAGTGTATAGAGCCGCGTAGGCGTTAGGATGAAGCTGCATCGGAGCGATACCCAATCGTTTTAGGGTCTCAATCACGATTGGAGGAAACGGAGGAATAGCTCCTACCCAACACATGAGCCGGCTGACTGTCATATATCCTTCCGGAGCTAGGTGAGGTCTATCTTCGCTACCTGGTGTCCTCACATCATCCTAGGGGATCCCATGTCTCAGGCAAATTCTTTTAAGCTTTATGTCGTCGAGTTTGGAGGCTAAAGAATCATTAAATTTCTCTATCCCAAGTGCGTCAGGAATCTCATCGGGAGCTCGCCCGTCTACTTCAGACTCCTCATCAAGTGAGGTGCTTTCAGATGGATCCGATTCCGTTGCCTCATACTCGGATCCAGAATCCTCGCCCCCTGGGTTAATTGGAGGGACCTCAGGGTTATGGTGCTCAGACACCTCGGGATCCGTCTCTGTGTTAGATCTTGAAGGGGAGTGATTATCCGACATTACTGTTTAGGCGAGCAAACATGAGAAATAAGATTAAAACTACCCATCCCCCCTGTGTGTGCAAGTGCCAGTGTGTGCTTGTGCGTGCATTAAAGAAAGGTACAAAGGTCAACAAAATCATCGAGACATTGGTCATTGTTCAATTGGTAGATTATGCATTTGTTCAATCTGGAATGTTCGTCTCAAGGGCTCTAACCTAATTGTTCATCAATTTGTTAGAGTTGCATTATATTATTTAGTCAGCGTGTGCATCAGATCGTTCGTCAGTCGGATCGTATGGCAGGTTCGGATCGCGACATATGGACGGATCGTGGTGAAGGACTCGGTACGCGAAAGGGTACTAGATCATGGAAAGGCTTCGAATCGTGAAGCGCACCAATTCATCCAGACGGATCGCGATGGTATCTTGGCGATCCACATCGCCCCCCATTCTCCACGACCCGAAGCTCCAATATCTCCACGATCTGACACTCGCGTCTAGTTCCCCATGAACTGTAGCCTTGCCGTTTCCGCGATCCGACCCACTAGCCAAATCAACATTCCAGTTCCGTTCCCTCTCCCCTCGCCATCGCTTCGAACTCGGGCCTCGCCCACGAACCGACCTGGTCATCCCTTCCTTCTTCTTTCTCAACTCTCCTCTTCACCCTTAAATCCATGGAATCGAACCAGGCACTTTCGCGTTTACTATCACCAAATCCTACAAAACTCCGCTGTCTCCACTCTCTAAACCAGTGTGAATACGATAGAAACTAAAGAAAAGCTGTTTAATTACCTTCTTAAAGTTTGAAATCGGTTGGAGATCGGGAAATCAAAGTTAGGGTTTTCTCTCAAGAAAATTGGCGGCGGCTGCGAAAGAAGAAAGAAGAGGAGAAGAATGAGGGTGAGGATCGATTTATATAGGCAAAGGGGTGACCGTTAGTCTCCCCCTTTTTGTTTTATTCGATCCGTGAAAATAGGCGGGCCGCGAACCAAAAGCCCACCACGTCTCGAAGAGAAGCCCGTCTCGTTCCATGAAGAGGCCCAAATGCTCACCAAAGGACGAGGCGAACAACTTGCTAACGGACCGTGACTCGCACATGCGATCCGAACCGATAAATGACCGACAGGAATGAAAATTCAGAAATGATCATAGAAAATTCAAAATGCACCTGGTAGATTCGATGATGAAGACTCTAAAAGATCCCAGAAAAGAATTGTCCAATAAATAGGGAAACTATTAAAGATTTATCCGATATTTATAGAGAGCAAAGAGACGACTTTCCGTAAATGATATGGCCTTTCGGATAGAGGCTACCACTGATTTGCATCTCTTTATGAAAAGACAATTCTATAGTTTCGAAGCATGTTCCATCATCGATAAAACATACTTCGAGGGGGCAAAATGTTGGCTAGCTTTACCAAGGTTCACTCACAAGAAGAAAGTATGAAACTGCGTTCCTTAAGTCCATGAAGGATCGGATCGCACTAGAGGGTCGCCCCTCACGGATCGCCCCCCATCGGATCGCCCTCCATCGGATTGCCCCCATTGCATCAGCGACCCGACTACTTCTACACGACTCGATCCGTACATACACTACTACCCAGCACAGACCGATCCGATCCCCCGATGCACAGCGAAGCCTTTGACCTGTTCAAGCACGAGCTAGTCTTCGGCGATCCGAGATGCACGGATCCAGCGACACGTGTCCCCAACTGTCACTTTGACCAATTCCTCCTCCTTGCACGATCCGATATTTTAGGGGATCGCGACACCTGTCCATAATGGCTAATTTGACTAATTCTTCATCAAGCTGCGATACGATCCGATATTCTCGGGATCTGTGCCACGTGTGACCGCGATCCGCCTGACAAAATCAGCTATAAATAGCCCAGAGCTTGGCATTTTTCGGGATCTTTTGGCAGTATTGAGCACTGATTCCGCCATTACTGTCATACCACTATTTCTTGTTAGTTTTATTACGAGATTACTGAGAGAAATTACAATTGTAAAAGTGAGTTTGAGGGAAATCATTGATTGTACTTGCATTCAAAGTATAATCGATAACATATAAAGTGGACGTAGGCTCGTTAACGCCGAACCACTATAAATTCTGTGTGTTTTCTGCTTTTTCTTCATTCTCCAGTTATAATTCTTTACGAATCAGAAAAATTTGGGTGTTGCGTCCAAATTTTGATCTAACAGCTGCCCTCCTCCGGCTAACAACATCGGCGGTGGGGCCCTCTTCACCCAAGAGTTCGATTTTTGCAAAAGGAGAAAGGTGTATTTGGTATAGATTATCTTTTTAATGCTATTTAACTTTATTAAAAAAAATCTGATTTTGATATATATAATATTGTTTTAGAGATAAGATTTTTATTTTATAGAAAGCTCTGATTCTTATCATGAAGTAGGTTAAATAAAAATATGATTTTTATATGTGAAACCGAATTATAAAGATACGATTTTTATATATATAAAGTAGCCAATAAAGATATGATTTTTATAGGTATGGCATCGTCGTAAAGAATCGATTTTTAAATTGATAAAGATTATATTTTTAATAATGAAAAGAGTAGATTTTTATCATATGAAAGCGAAGAAAAAAATTTATATCTTTTAATATTTTTTGCGAAAGAAAAATATGATTTTTATATATTCATGTAGCGACGAAAAATTCGATTCTTATATATTCATATAGCGAAGAAAAAATTCGATTTTTATATATATGATAGCCGAACAAAAATGTGATTTTTATAGAAAAGGTTTAGAATAAAAATATAATCTTTATAATGAAAACATCGTGTTAAAGAAGCTATTTTTATCATCTTAAAAGCGAAGTAAAAATATGTGATTTTTAAATATGTAGTGAATATGAGCAACGAAATTGACAAAAGGCGAGTTGTGAAGATTTTCTATATATGAAGAGTCGCAGTGAATGGATTTAGCTTGGGTGAGAACTTCGCACTTTAAATTTCATTTGTTAGTTAAAATATATATTAGGATGCAGACGGTGCTTAGCAGCACCCGACACCCGTCGTCCACAGACCATGAACGACTTGTTTGTTTGGTTGTGTAGTTGGTTAGATTATTTGTTTGAATTTGGTTGTTTGGGTGAAATGGAATTGATTAGATTGGTATGTGTAGGGCGTGGGCCATTATTAGACAGGGGATAAGGCTAGGCCTTGTCCCGTTTCTAGTATCGTGCCGTTATGCCGCCAAAATTTTCTAAAATATGTTAGAAAAATAAAAATATCATTTTTATTGTGAAAATGAACTGAATAGAAATTCATGGGTTGAAATGAAATATTTTATCGTTAAAAATATAGTTTTTAATGTGTGTGTGAATAAAATAAAATATTCATTTACAAATCATACGATTTGTTTATGTACAATGATTGGACTGATATTGATTGGGACGATAAATTTTACACGTCGCCCAACTGCACAAATAAAATCTGTGTTTGTTGATTTGAAACCCCACATGGGTATTGGGATGATATTTGACGTATAGTTGTATGTCGATCGATAGGTTGACAAACAGTTGTATGGTGCACTTTGGATGATGGTTGATTATTTATCATTGCTATTATACACATGTGTTATATGGAATCCATATAATTAAAATTATATGGTGATTGATTGGGTCTCATTCCAATTTAGAAAATAAAGAATTTTTTAGAAATTATATTTATGTGTTGAAATAAAATATATATTCATGTGTTGAAATAAAATGAATATATATTCATGTGTTGAAATAAAATAAATTATATTCATGTGTTGAAAGAAATTATATTCATGTGTTGAAAGAAATATATACTCATTTGTTGAAAGAAATATATATTCATGTGTTGAAGAAAATATTCATTTGTTGAATAGAATAACGAAGATATTGAAATATATAAAGTCGTGTTGATTAGATTTGCGCCATTTTGACGCAAACGATATTTATATTGATTTGATTCGAATATCAAAAAAGAAGTGATTTCGAAATATAACGTTTTGAAAATATTATCATTTATATATTGACGATATGGAAAATTCAATTTTGATTTAAAATTGAATATGAAGTTGAAGTCGTTTTTTAAAAAACGAATTTAAAACGATTTATAAAATACGTTTTGAATTGAAATCGACAAAATATATATAATATATATATTAATGGCCTGAATAGAACGCGCCGCGCCGCGGCAGTTCGCAAATTTCGACCATTGACTTCGAATTGACGTTACGGGAGATCCGATTGTCGGATTCTCCTGATACCAAAACCGTGGGGTTCGTATCGAAAAGAGCTTTCCAACGAATATTAGAAATTTGAAATCTAACGGTTGGATTTGGAGATATGTCCAAATCAAATTTAGAAAAGGTCGTTGTAAGTGCAGTTCGACGACCGTTATTGGAAATCGACTGTACGGACCTTGATAAAATCATTAAAAATATCTAGAATTTGTGTAAAATCTTAATAAATGGATTGAAAAGAAGTGGGATGAAAAATTCCATATTTGAAAGGATAAAAATATTTTTTTAATCGAAATGAACTAGTTATGAACTAGAATTAAAATCCAATATTTTTAAATAAATAAATTGGATTTGAAGTGGTTTTAAAAATAATCAGAATTTCCAATATACGTATTGGAATGGATTTGAATCGAAATTATCTTCGGAATATTTCGATGTTGGATTTTTTGATTATACATATATGGTTGATTAAATTTGAAACATATATTTGTATCGTTATTTCTTATATGATATTTGTTGGTTTCAGAATTTGATATTGAATATAAGTCGATATATTTTCTATTCAGAGCCTTGTATTTAATATCAAATGAGATTTTGGGTTCGTCGTGAATGGTGTCTTAAATAACACTGTTCTTGAACCCAGTTTAGAAAAGAATAAATCTTTTAATTAAGATTTAGTGAAATTGTATAGTTAATTAGTATTTAATTGGAATTGAATATAAATTGGTTTTTTGGGTTTATCGTGAGCGGTGTTTTGAATAACACTTGTTCTTTAACCCGATTCACAATGGGATGTGATTTTGGGTTTATCGTGAACCGTGCTTTAAATGATATCGGTTCTTTAACCCAGTTAAAGATTAAAACTAAGTGGAGTTTTAATGAATCTTTAATTAGATGGAAATGATCGAGATCGGAGTATCACCAGTTTTGCTCCAGGCGATTGTTAAATCTTTAACTAGATTTGAATATGAAATGGTAATTAATTTTACTGATAACACCGTGGTGTTAGATATGGAGTATTACCAGTTTTGTTCCATGGGATAAATAGGTTGGGATTGGGAAATAAAATAAATAACTACTTCGGTGTGGTTCGCTAATCCCGACTAGTTTGAAATGATATTCAAAGGAAGATTAAAGAATAAATTTCAAAGAATTTATCTTTGATAGAATTAATGGGAACCTTTCCCTAAGAATGTGAAATTTAGCAACTAACTGAAGGTTAGTTAAGATGAATGGTTTCCTGGGTATTGATCTGATGTTGGTTTCGGCTTTCGGGGTTAATATTTAGGGAATTGTTCTCTTACTAATTTACGGTTAGTGACTGATGAATTGGAATGAGGCGTATGTTGTGTTTGTGTAACACTTGTTTATAAAATACGCGAGTTATTCGGATAGACCGGGTTTATCCCATTCTGAATAACTGATACGACGATAAGTCGAAGATGAAGATGGTGGTTGAAGACCGGAGGTCTTCACATCGTTTAGGTGATTACTGATGATCTTGATTGGGTTGTACACCCAAGAGGAGGGAATTAGTTGGCGATCGTCCAGACGTACTTGGAGATCGACGGATATACGAGGAAAGTGCCTCCGGTTTCGTTCAGACCTAGAACGAACTTGTAAATGGACTGTGTGTCTGACATTGGATTTCATTCTGTGTGACTGATATCGGTTGCATAGAGTGGTTTGCCTGTATGGCATTGTAAGATGCAAATGATCAAGGCTCCTATTGAAAAGCAAAGTCTTGTGGTTGATGGTCAAAGCACGGCCTTTGTGGCATCGCTTTCTGTAACGTTAATTCGCGAGCCTCACACCCCGGTATGAACCAAAAACGGGAGAGGACCTCAGGGAGTGTAACAACCCGTATTTTTATAACGTGTAATAGCCATAAATCAAGGCAGAATTAATTTTTAAATTAAGAATCAAGGGAAACGGGTTACGCCATTGCATTCGTCTCGAAATTCTTCTTGGAAACGAGTCCGAGTTTTCGAAAATCGGAGTCCGTATGACCAAGTTATGACCTTTCGAAGTTTTCAGAAGTTTTCAAGTTCAAATCAGCTCAGAATTCGAATTCAAATTTCCAAATTCAAACCTCAAGATGGACTGGGCGGGAAATTTCCCGCCCAAGACCAGGTCGACCTGGGGGTCGACTATGTAGTCGAGCTACCCAGGACCAGGTCGACCATTGTGTCGACCTGGGGGTCGACCTGGTGGCCGAGCCCACTTTTGAAGCTGGATTCACTTTGATGTTTCTGGCCTCGTTTCTGTCTACATTCGTTGACCTGACCCTACGTAAGCAGCCCCTAACACTAGTCTCTCTACACAAAATTCTCTCTGACCTTATGCTACTCCAATTCTGGTTCAAAAGTTAGAAAAAGGGACTACTTCTACGTCGAAACTACGTCAAGTGAATTGCTGATTTGGGGATTTCTGTTAGGACTTAACTAAGCATATAAAGATTCAACATCGACTCTCTTTTTCTAATTCTCGAACCACGATCTGTAAGCCCCAGTTACTTTTATATTTAAACTGTAAATGATGAATATGTTGTAAATTGAAATTGGACTTGTGTATGATGACTGTTTTACATCCATTCTTCTTCATCTTGGATCTTGACTTTTGGGTATATTACTATGACATTGATTTGGGGCCTATTCATGTTGTTAGTCAAAAAGAAAAACCCCTCATATTATCGTGTTGAATCTGCTATTTGTCACAAGTTTATGACTATCACCTTATGTCAATCATTACCATGACTATACTATCACCTTATGTCAATCGTTACCATGAGAATACTATCACCTTATGACAACTGTTATCTTGACTAGTACCTTACTTTGCTAGATTTGGAATCTTTATGTTTGAGGCCAATATTCCATATGCCAGTAATGTTATAATCATTTATCTCAAGTCATACCATGCTATGCTAGTAATCACTTTTGCTACCTTATACCCATCCCTTTTTATGTTATTCCCTAATCAGATTTATTTGTATCAATTCGAGTTTGTGTGCGATGGGGATACGATTTGGGTAGGTTAGGTAAAACATGAACTGGCTTTGAACACAAACGTTATTATAACTTGAACCTGGATATGGACATGAACTTGACACGATTTGACATGAAACATGACCTGAAAACATGACATGAATTTAGACTCAAAAACTTGAATCTGGACATGACACTTAGATAAACTTGAAAATGGCCAACTCGAGGTTGGGTTGAGTTTGCAGTGTAAATCTGCCCGGAACCGCCCGGCAAATCCAGTAACTGCAAACAACAGAATCCAATGTGAGTAGTTGGTCATATCGCACGTAAAACCCGAGCTTAGACTATGTTGTGGTGTAAGTCCGCCCGGAACCGCCCGAGAAATCCAGTGACCACAATAATTAGTCTAATGTGAGAGGTTGAGGTGCATTAATGAATTAATGCCACATGATAGGGTTAAGTCATGGACCACTTGAATATACTTAACCAACTTGACACGATGATTTGATAGGGTTAAGTCATGAACCACTAGAACACACTTAACCAACTTGATACATTATTTGGATAGGGTTAAGTCACGAATTTGAATGACAATACTTAACCCATTAGAAACCCTAGTTACGCGGTCATTTTCAGCAGTAACCCACTTAGCTGTATCACGATACCCAGAGACTAGGCAGGGTAGGGCACGATTACTGGGCTGATTGTAAGCGACCAGAACGACGGCTGAGTAGGTGCGCCATTGTAGGTTCAGGCGGACTATGGTCGTGCACGTAGTCCGGAGTTGAAAAAGCAGGCATTGGGCACCCGTAGGTTTACACTGTGCGTGCTTGATTCGTGTCGGTGGTTGGCACTATAGGGCTTGATACACCCTATGGTGGACCTAGCACAGGTAACTACATTTTAGGATAGGGCCATATGACACAGACACATAACGAGCTAGAACTTGTAGGGAGCCGATCGATTAGTAGATCGTACCGTAGGACCCCGTAATGGGTTACTTCATGATACTGGGCCAAGGGATTATTTCATGATTAATACTTGACATGGGTTAGAACACTAGTACAGTTGGTGCAGCGAACCTTGAATATGCGATGCTAGACTCGACTTATCTTGTTATCTTAATTATCATATCAGTTCTGTTATCATCCTTATGTTTAATTCCAGTTTTCACATGTCATACTACCTTTACTAGTTTTTATACTGAAAGTCACTAGGGCTTACCAGTATTATGACTGACCCTTTTTCCTTTTGCCTCTTTTTCTTTCGTTCCCCTCCCCCCCAGGTTCTCAGAGAGGAAACACTAGCTCTTAGCTTGGATTTAGATTGCTTTCTGACAGCTCATGTACGGTTTGGTCCTGAGCTATTCTATGGCTGCTTCTGCTATTTATGGGGAATAATTTACTTTTGTTATCTTAAGTTTATGCTTCTTTATTTGGAACTTGATGTAATGGAATAATTTGTACCTTGGATATATGGGGTTTTGACTCTTTTCTTGGAAGTAATAAAAATTTGGTTTTTAATTTCTACCGCTGTTTTATTTATGTTCTGCCTTATGATATCTCTGTGTATGTTTACCTAGATAATACTCCACCAAAACTAGTGCATTCCCTTTGT
This sequence comes from Allium sativum, assembly GCA_030737875.1. Classification (NCBI taxonomy): domain Eukaryota; kingdom Viridiplantae; phylum Streptophyta; class Magnoliopsida; order Asparagales; family Amaryllidaceae; genus Allium; species Allium sativum. The sequence continues at coordinate 13,353,713 of CM060917.1, forward strand.
GAGTAACCCTAGCGGAGGTGGGGTGTTACATGGAGGACATGCGTTTTCTTCTAGCTAGAGGTGGTGTCAGTGCTTAAATTGGATGACATTTATATTATTTTCACCTGTGTGGTTGTTGCTGTTGCGAGGCGCCTCGGTTATATCGGTCGATCAGGGACCAATGGAGTCATTCGTTAGCTCATTTGTGCCCAAAAGGGCGGGGAAACGCAGTGTTCATGCATTTTAATCCACATCGGTGGACCGACCCTGTTGCTCCAAGGGTCGATGCGTTCTGATCCTGAGACATAGGCTAGATTGTCTCGAATCGGTAGAGGACGATCCCTAGCCTCGGTTCATAGAAGGAAACCCAATTTCCAATACGAGCTTTGCAGTTTTAATTGTAAACCTATATTTGGCGCATAGTGGTATGGGGCATTCATGTCATCTATAATTGATACTTATGATTGAAATGGTTTTTGACACTATACACTTATAGTACTATCAAAATTATCTGTTTTAAATGTACCAAGCATTCTTTGGCTATTATAAGGTAAAAACCCTATCCTCCGGCTTGCGTTGCATTGTGTGATGGGACCTGGGTCTTATAATAGCTTCATTGTTCTTTATTTAGCATTGCGTTGTTGTTATATGCACTGGTACTCTTGGGGTAAAAACCCGTTCCGTGTTATACGGCGTGGTCCCTTGATTTACCCAACTTTAAGAAATAAAGATTAATAACTATTTTAGTTCTCACACTAGTCACATGACTAACCGGGAGTTTATTGTTTTAACCTAAACTCTGGGTGCCCTTATTTTCCACACAGGCAGCCAGTAGTTGGGTTTTGCAGATTTATATTCACAGGATCTTGGTATATAGCTAAAGTGATATTCAGAAAGCTCTGTATCCGTGTATTTCTTTCAGTTTATGCTTTGTATTATTTTTGCGCTGCAGTATTGTATTTAAATATCTGTTTTTGTGTAATGTATAATATTTATTCATACTCTGTATACTCTTGTATTCTGATGGAATTGTTGTAATAAGCAATGAAATGTTCTTCTGTTTGTGTTCCGATGTGTGTTGTTCTTAAAGCAATCCGGGCTTTCTTTCATGGGGAAGTTTTGGGTCGTTTCATCCCACTTTCAAAACTTGAAAATAAGCATTGATAATGTGATCACAATTACCAGGATCATCCCCAGGCGACTAGAGTGTGTTTCTATATCTATTTAGTATATTTAAACTTTGCATACACGTGGATCAAACGTATATGCAAAATCTTCGTATACTCGATTGTCCAAATTCAAAATAAAATAAAATACTAATTTTTTTATAATAAAATATAATTTTCAAAACTAAATCCGTTTTATGAACAACACTCTTCGAACTCATTCTAGGGTATTAGTAACCCTATTTCTAACGAGTTATTCTTATAGGATGTTACTAATCCTATATCTGATGAATTCTTTCGTTCGGTTCTAATATGTCTTGTTCTATAGCTTTGTAAACCAAATCTCTGATACCAAATGTGACACCCGAAATTCCCAGCCGGCCTGAACCGAACAGGAATACATATTGATTTGAGAACATGACTCATCAAAACACAGAACAATAGAATTTTTCATTGATATTACAACAATTTACATCAGAGTACATGATATTAGAGTATATATAAGTAATAAAATGGAAAGTATTGGAGATTTAAAATACAAAACAACAGAAAAATATAATATCAGATATTTAGATTACATAGCAGTGGAAATACAATAATACATAAGTATAATATGCAGCGGAAACATCAACTACCACAACTGAAGGAAATACACGGATACAAAGCATTCCATAGTATAGATCCAGCCGTAATCCAGGATCACGTGAAAAGAAAAATCTACGAAAACCAAAACTACTAGCTGCCCGTGTGAAAAATAAAGACACTCAGAGTTTAGGCAGGAAACAATAAACTCTGAGTCAGTCATGGGACTGGAGTGAGGACTTAAACAATTATTAACTTTTATTTTAATGTTAGGCAAATCAAGAGACCACGGAAAATGACATGGAACGGGTTTTCTCCCTAGAATACCATAAAATAAACAACACAATGCTAAAAGGAAAAATGAAGCTATTATAAGACTCTGGTCCTATCACACATTGCAACACGAACTAGAGGATAGAGCTTTACCTTATAAACGCCAAACATGCTTGATACGCAAAATTTATCTTTTATTACTATTAGTGCACAGTTCAGAAAACAATTTCAAATATTAATGTATCAATCTTAGATGACATAGTACCATATACTACTATGTCGTCATATAGGTTTACAACTAAAACTGAAAAGTTGCGTATTGGAAATTGGGTTTCTATCTATGAACCATGGCAAGGGATCATCCCTTTCCGATTGGAGCCAATCTACCCCATGACTCAGGACCCAGATTCAAGTGAGCCCTTGGAGCGGCAGAGCCGGTCAGCCGTCGCGGATTGGCAATTCCTAAATAATACGTTTCCCGGTCCTTTAGGACCTATAATCCTGGTAAGCACATCGACCATCTTGGTCAGTATGTCGACCATTAAGGGCCTTATGCGGCCAAATCCGAGGAACCTCACTATCCATCAATCTGAGATCCACATAAGTAAAGTGTTTGGGCTCCATACCATGACATCACTCATGACTAGAAAGAAATGCATGTCTTGTATTTCTCTGTGGTCCTTCAACCCGTTTTTGGTTCATACGGGTTGTGAAGCTCGCGAATTAACGCTATACACAAAGCGGCGCTATATTAAAGCTATGCTTTTATCATCAACAGTAAAGCCCTGATTTTCAACAAAAGCTTTGATCCATGCATCTCAGCATGCCACATTGTCAATCCATACCATCGATTTCCACCAATATATAACCTCTAAGCTTGTATGTCTTAGAGAAGGGTGTCAAGAAAGAGAATAAATTCTCCGCCACCAAACAGATATGTATTTAGCAGAAATCAATGAATACATCACGAAGTACAATGTCAGACATATAATACATTTGCAAGTCCATTCTAGGTTTGAACGAAACCGGAGGCACCTTATTCCTCATCCCATATGTCCAATACAGGAGAAAGACCCTCGCATATCCGGTCGATCTCCAAGTACGTCTGGATGACCACCACTTATTACCTCATCTTGGGTGTATAGCCGAATAAAGACATCCATAATCATCCCAACAATGTGAAAATCTCTAACCTTCAACCACCTTCTCCATATCTTCAACTTTTAATAGTCGTATCAGTTATTTAGAATGGGTTAAACCCGGTCTTTCTGAATAACTTGTGTATCTTATAATCAAGTGATATAAAAACACATCGTACGCCTCATTCCAATCCAGAATATTCTTTTATTCAAATATCCTTATTACTGGGAATTATCCCCATAAATCTTATCAAATATTTAATTCATTTAAACCTCTTGTTAAATCTTCATTTTGGAAACCATTTTAAAAGATTTTATATTATCTTTTCGCAACTTAAACAAAATTAATGTTTATTAACCAGTCGGGATTAACAAGCCATACCGAAGTAATCATTCATTCTATTATCCCAATCCCAAAATATTCATCCAATGTAGAAAAACTAATAGTAATCCATATCTAACACCTATTGTGTTATCAATAAAATTAATTACCATTTAATGTTCAAATCAAATTAAAGATTTAACTATCGCATGGAGTAAAACTGGTGATACTCCATTTCGAGCATTTCTTGAATTTAGTAAATTTAATTATCTTATTTACATTTAAATTTAATTAAAGAATCATTAAAACTTCATTTAGTTTTAATCTGAAAAATAATTACTTAATGATTATTCAACTTTAGGAAATCAATCCTTTCTTTAACTGGGTTAAAGAACCAATGTCATTTAAAACACAGATCACGATAAACCCAAAATTGTAACAACCCGTATTTTAATAACATGTTATAACTATAAATCAAGGCAGAATTAAATTTTAACTAAGGATCTAGGGAAACGGGTTACGCCATTACGTTCGTCTCGAAATTCTGCTTGAAAACGAGTCCGAGTTTACGAAAATCGGAGTCCGTATGACCAAGATATGGCTCTCCAGAGTTTCAGAAAATTCCAGAGTTCAAAACAGTTCGAATTCAAGTTCAAAATTCGAATTTCAAAACCCAGACAGACCGGGTGGGAAAAATCCCGCCAGCACCAGGTCGACTGGGGAGTCGACTGGGCAGTCGACCCCCTCCCCCCCCAGACCAAGTCGACTGGGCAGTCGACTTGGGTGTCGACCTGGTCACCTAGCCTGTTTTTGGGACAGATGTATCTGGTCTTGTTGCCTGTCTAGGTTCAGCTCCCTAAACCCTATATAAACAACCCCTGACCCTAGACCCTCTATCACATTCTTATCCGGCCTTATGCTGCTGAGGTTCTGACTGGAAGATAGAGAACAAGGAGGCTATTCAATACTTCGTTAGAGCTACGTTGATTTGGGGATTTGCTAGAGATTCTTCTTCTACTCTTTTGCTTTCTCATTCTCTAGACCACGATCTGTAAGCCCTTTGTCACTCTTAGATCTAAACTGTAAATTTAACATGAACACGATGTAAACTGAAATTATGCCTTAACATGATAACTAGGTTGGATCTACCATGGTATATCTTTGATCTATGACTATCCCTTTTAGATCTGTTATTTTGGATCTGGTTTTGTACACCCTAGATCTATTCATCTTAAATTTTGACTTGTGGAATCTTTGTATGAACTTGATTTGGACATATTCATGTTTAATCTAAAACCCCCATGACCTTTAGCTTGACATGCCTGTGATGTTGAATTTATTATTGGGGTTACTATCTTATGTCAATCCTTTACCATGTCTATCACCATATTTTTCCAAGTTGATGTTGAGACCCTATTTCATATGCCTGTAATGTTATAATCATCATTCTTAATTTGTGAACACCTTTGCCATCCTATGACTATCCTTTTTGTGTTATATCCCTATTTTGACATGTTGTATTAATGCGAATTCACGTACGTTGGGGATACGTTTTAGGGTAGATTAGGCAAACTTGAAATTGGCTATGGAATTGACATGATATGACATGAAAACTTGACATGAGAATAAGCTTGAAAACATGAATTTGGGACATGACAATTAGATAACTTGAAAGTGACCAACTCGAGGTTGGGTTGAATTTGCAACGTAAATTTGCCCGGAACCGCCCGGCAAATCCAGTAGTTGCAAATAATAGGACCCAATGTGGGTAGTTGGTCATATAGCACTTTAAACCCGAGGTTAGACTAGGTTATGGTGCAAAGCTGCCCGGACCCGCCCGGCACATCCAGTAACCATTACCAAGTCTAATGTGAGAGGTTGGGGTGCGTTAAGTAAATTAATGCCACATGGTAAGGTTAAGTCATGGACCACTTGAATACACTTAACCAATTTGATACATGTTTGGGTAGGGGTTAAGTCATGACCTTTTTAATGACAACACTTACCATTAGAAATCCTAGCCACGTGGTCCCTTTCAGCAGTAACACACTTAGAAGTATCACGATACCCTGGGGACTAGGCAGGGTGGGGCACGATTACTGGGCTGGTTGTAAGCGACCAAGAATAAAGGCTGAGTAAGGTGCGCCAGTGTAGGTTCAGGCGGACTAGGGTCGTGCACTTAGTCCGGAGTTGAAAAAGTAGGCATGGGCACCCATAGTACTACATTGTGCGTGCTTGATTTGTGTCAGTGGTTGACACCCTAGGACCTGATACACCCTAGGGTGGACCTAGCACATGTGACTACATTCCGCGATTGGGCCGTATAACACCGACACACGACAAGTAAAGCCGATCGATTAGGATGGACTGTTGGACCCCGTATTGGGTCATTTCATGTTATTGGGTTTAGGGATCATTTCTGGATTTATACTTGACATGGATTTGGACACTAGTACAGTTAGTGCAGTAAACCTTGTATATGCGATGCCACTCTTATCTTGTTACCTTTTATTATCATGCTAGTCCAGTTATTATCTTTATGTTTAATCTCAGTTTCTCATGTCCAGTTAACTTTATTAGTTTTTATGATGATAGTCACTAGGGCTTACCTGTCTTTTTGACTGACTCGTTTTCTTCCACCTCTTTTTCATTCGTTCCCCCCAGGTTCTCAAGGAGGAAACTCTAGCTCTTAGCTTGGACTTTGCTTGCTTTCTGACAGCTCATGTACGGTTTGGTCTTGAGCTATGCTATGGCTGCACTCATGCTCTTTTTGGGGAATAATATTGGACTTATGTTGTTTTAAGTACTTTGCTTCTTTAGAACTTGATGTAATGAAATAATGACTTGGTATTTTGATGTAATAGGTTTTGACTCTATTTTCCACGTAATGAGATTTGGTTAAATTTATATCCGCTGCTTTATATACTCTGTTTAATTTATGTTCTGTCTTGTGTTATCTCTGTGCCTGTTTACTAGATAATACCCCTCCAAAACTAGTGCATTCCCTTTGTGAGTGACCCTAGCAGAGGTGGGGTGTTACATTTGGTATCAGAGCAGAAGGTTACCAGACTGGGCAAAAGTTTTAAAAACTTTCTGAAAATTATTTTCAAAACCATTTATAAAGAAGCATTTCTCAAGAAAAGTTCTATTTTTAAGAAAAGGCTATTCCCCAAAAGCCATTAACACTTTCCTCGTTTGAATCTTTTTCTTTTCGTTTTTTCGCATGGCCGATCTTAACCTTCCCGAGGGAGTACCCATACCCGGATGGTTCCGAAGGTACTTGGAAGCTAGGGCCAACGATGCGGGCCCGGCAGACATCCCTCCTCCTCTTCCTCCAGTAGCCACGGTTCCTCCTCCTCCTTCCGGCACCGCCTTCGCCAAAATATGCAAAGACTTTATAGGAATGGGCGGCAAGAGCTTCCTTGGAACTGAGACCTTCGCTGAGGCACGAAACTGGTTAAAGGAGACTGAAGACCTGTTCGTTATCTTCGATATGGAGGATCATAGGAAAGTTCAGTTGGCAGCATGGTTGTTGAAAGAGGAAGCTGCATTTTGGTGGGAAGTCACCAACGCTACCAGACCAATTGAGACTTGGGCAGACTTTAGAGAGAGGTTTGGGCTTAAATTCTTATCGTCAGCAGAAGCGAACCTTCAGATGGAGAGGTTCCTGGCACTCAAGCAAGGGGACATGTCTGTTAGGGAGTACGTGATTAATCATCTTGCTTGGTTTGGTTTGGACTTAGTCAACACGGCTGAGAAGAAGGCTCTACGATTTGCTCGAGGATTGAGCGAGCCACTCCACACTATGGCCATGACTCATGTGCCCATGGGGGCGACCTTTGAAAGCTTGGTGAATATGGCCCTACTTCATGAGGAAGACAAGGGTGACAAAAAGGAGGTTAAGTCTAATCAGACTCAGAACAAGAAGGTTGACTTCAAGAAGGGAGGCAACAAGAATAACAAGAATAACAAGGGAAACAACAACAATGCTAACAAGCCAAGTGAGACGAGGAAGTGCAACTTTTGTGGTATCACGGGACATATAGCTAAAGACTGTAGGAGGAAGAAAAAAAAGTTGGGTGAATGCTTTCACTGCGGGGATACTGGACACATCAGTAAGGATTGCCCTAAGAAGCAAGGACAGGTGCTAGGGCAGACACAGCGAGCAGGACCTTCTGGAGGGCAGTTGCAGGCTCTCAACACCACTCCAGCTCTTGACCGAGGTAGTAATATTTCTGTAGAAAGCCTTGTTTACATTTCTGAATTTCCTGTTCGAACCTTATTTGACTCTGGCGCATCGCATACTTTTATCTCTTCTGATATTGTTGAAAAACTGCACTTAAGTACTAGTCTAGTTGATGACCCCATTAGTGTTTCAAATCCGATTGGGGGCTCCGCCCATTTATCTATGACTTGTGTTGATTTGAGGATTTCCATCTTAAGCGTGGAATTCACGTGTAATGCTTATGTTCTCGGATTCATGGGATATGATTTAATTCTGGGCATGGATTGGTTGTCCAATTATGGAGCTATCCTTGATTGTGAACGAAGGGTAGTGAGGCTCATGACACGCCTTGGTAATACCCTTGAACTTTCTTGTAACCCGAAGGGTCCGGTCATGTTATGTTATCTTGAATCTCTCGACTCGTCCGTTGACAATCTGCACTCCGTGAGAGTAGTCCGAGAATATCCAGATATCTTTGATGAGGTGAAAGGGTTACCCCCTAAACGCGAGATAGACTTCCGAATTTTTCTGGTTGATAATGCCAAGCCTGTTTCATTGCCCGTTAGGCATATGGCCCCGCGAGAATGAAGAGAGCTCAGTAAACAAGTCAAGGAGTTGCTCGAGAAAAATTTCATAAGGCGAAGCATTTCTGAATGGGGTGCTCCGGTGGTATTCGCTACTAAGGCGGATGGTTCGCTTCGTCTGTGCATAGATTATCGTGAGTTAAACAAGCTAACGAAGAAGAATAGGCACCCACTACCAAGAATCGATGATCTTTTTGACCAGCTTGTGGGAGCATCTGTTTTCTCTCAACTCGATCTAGCCACAGGATTCCATCAACTTAGAGTGGCTGAGGATAGCATTGACAAAACTGCGTTTAGGACTCCAGATGGGTTCTTCGAATGTCTCGTCATGCCGTTTGGGTTAACGAATGCACCCGCGTACTTTGTAGACCTGATGAGTAGGGTATTTCGGGAGTTCCTTAACAAGTTCTTGGTGGTTTTTGTGGACGATATTCTAATCTTCTCAAAGGATGAAGAAGAGCATGCTAGACACCTCAAGGAAGTCATGGATATGCTTAGAGCACACCAGTTAAAGGCTAAGTTCTCCAAATGCCATTTTTGGAGGGAGGAAGTTCGGTTTCTTGGGCACGTAGTTTCTAAGCAAGGTTTAGCCGTGAAACCCGCAAAGGTAGTTGCGGTGCAAGACTGGGAAATTCCTAAGAATGCAACAGAGGTGAGAAGCTTTCTCGGTTTGGCGGGCTTTTATAGGAAGTTCATTAAGGACTTCGCTAAGATTTCAGCCCCTCTTTCTAAGTTAATGAAGAAAAACCTAGCGTTTGCATGGGACATAGAATGTGAGACTGCTTTCCAGAGACTCAAGAGAGCCCTCACCACAGCTCCAGTTTTAGCATTACTCGATGGAGGAAAAATGTTTACGGTGTACACAGATGCGTGCGGCACGGGATTAGGCGCTGTCCTAATGCAAGAAGGAAGAGTGATATGCTATGGGTGTAGACAACTTAAAGTTCATGAGAAGAACTATCCCACACATGACTTGGAGTTATCCGCGATTGTTTTTGCACTTAAAGCTTGGCGCCATTATCTCCTAGGGGAGAGATTCGAGCTGTACACCGACCACAAATCGCTTAAGTATCTCTTTTTGCAAAAAGATTTGAATCTGAGACAGCAGCGGTGGATGGAATTCTTTGCCTCATATGACTTCGATATACCTTATACCCCTGGCAAGGGTAACGTGGTGGCGGATGCGCTAAGTAGAAAAAGGTTGACTTTGAGCCCCTTATTTGTTGAAAGAAAAAGTCTAGAGTTTATAGCGACCTTTGATTTTACGCATGCCGTTGAGTCATTGACTGGTACGTTAGCATCTCTTGAGCTGAGACCTACGCTTCTAGATCAAGTAGGGACTTCTCAGAAAGAAGACCCACAGATAGTCGAAATCATGGACAAGTTAATCAGTGGTGAGACGTCAAGTCACCTTGGTAGGTATGCCATTGATGACAAAGGATGGCTAAGGTGCGATGGAAGGCTATGTGTTCCACTAGTGGGAGATTTAGTAAATAAAGTTCTTGAAGAGCCGCATCACTCGAAGATGACTATACATCCCAGAGGGGATAAGACGTACAGAGATATGAAACGCATTTTCTTTTGGGCCGGAATGAAAAAGGACGTGGCAGAATTCGTCTCAAAGTGCATGGTGTGCCAACAAGTCAAGGCCGAATCTAAGAAGCTCGGTGGGCTATTACATCCTTTGGAGGTCCCGCAATGGAAGTGGGAAAGTATCTCGATGGATTTCGTGGATGGATTGCCTAGGTCGAGGAAGGGGAATACTAGCATATGGGTCATTGTTGATAGACTCACGAAGAGTGCTCACTTCATTCCGGTGAAAAGCAAAAGGACTGCATCATGGCTAGCGTCTATTTACCTTCGAGAGATAGTACAGTTGCACGGGGTTCCTTCTAGCATAGTCAGTGACCGTGACCCAATTTTCACTAGTCAGTTTTGGAATAGTCTGCAAGAAGCAATGGGTACGCAACTTAATTTAAGTACATCCTATCACCCTCAGACGGATGGACAGACCGCAAGGGTAAATAGAGTACTAGAGGATCTTTTGAGGCTATGCATTCTTGATTTTGGTGGTACTTGGGAAGACCATCTCCCTCTCGTGGAGTTTGCTTACAATAATAGCTACCAAGCTAGCATAGGGATGGCACCGTTCGAAGCCCTGTATGGAAGGCCGCACAAGTCACCAACTTGTTGGTGGGAGACGACTGATAGACTTATACTTGGGCCCAACATGATACGAGACACTTCTGAGAAGGTGGAGTTGATACGAAGACGAATGAAAGAGGCCCAAGATAGACATAAATCTTATGCGGACAAGAGAAGGACAGACCTAGAGTTCGAAGTCGGAGATATGGTTTTCATAAAAGTCTCTCCTTTGCGCAATGTGGTTCGTTTTGGAGCAATTGGAAAGCTAGCACCGAGATTCGTAGGACCGTTCCCTATCACTGAGAGGATTGGGCAGATGGCCTATAAGGTAGAGTTACCTGAGAGGCTGGCCGGAGTACACAATGTCTTTCACGTCTCGCATCTCCGAAAGTGCCTACATGAATCAGCTGAGGTGGTTGAGCCAAGCATCCTCGAAGGCGTAGAAGTGGAGAAAGAAGCAACGCTGAGGCGAGTTCATATTCGTATCTTAGGGACGGAGATCAAGAAGCTAAGGAATCGCGAAGTCAAGCTAGTCAAAGTACAGTGGAGTGAAGCCCAAGAAGACGCAACTTGGGAAACCGAGGAGAAGATACGCGCGCTTTACCCATTTCTTTTTTAGGGTACTTTCTCGATCTCTTTTTCCTTTGAGCTTGTAAACCTTTCGTATCATGCTACCTATGTTTGTTTTGTTAATCTTGTCTTGAGAACCTTAGAACCCTCTTTGGATGTAAACATGTATTTGAAACATGTTATGGTTGATGTTTGCAAATGGTTGCAAGTGTTTGCAAGTGATTTCTTGTGGATGCATGACACACATTAGGCACTAGATCGGCTCAGACACCTTTTCATGTTGCATTTGCATGGGTGCTTATACTTGTACATGGATGAACTTGTTATGTTATCACGTGGATGTTGCATATAGATGATGTTTGTGCACTCATGTAGAAAATTTAAGTTATGTTAGGAATTTGCATACATGTTGGACTCATTACACTAACATATCTTGCATTAAGGAGGTTTACTGAATCAGTAACCGCCTGATCTATTGCATTAGATAAGTACATATACATACACATACTGCATATGTTCATACAACATTAGAAATCTTTTTAAGGACAATGGTTGCTCGTGAATCATGTTGTGAGTAGATGGATGTGGATGGTAGGATGCGTTCTTCCTAACTTTGAGATTTCGGGGACGAAATCCTTTAAGGAGGGGAGAATGTAACAACCCGTATTTTAATAACGTGTTATAACTATAAATCAAGGCAGAATTAAATTTTAAAATAAGAATCAAGGGAAACGGGTTACGCCATTACATTCGTCTCGAAATTCTGCTTGAAAACGAGTCCGAGTTTACGAAAATCGGAGTCCGTATGACCAAGATATGGCTCTCCAAAGTTTCAGAAAATTCCAAAGTTCAAAACAGTTCGAATTCAAGTTCAAAATTTGAATTTCAAAACCCAGACAGACTGGGCGGGAAAAATCCCGCCAGCACCAGGTCGACTGGTGAGTCGACTAGGTAGTTGACCCCCCCAGACCTAGTCGACTGGGCAGTCGACTTGGGTGTCGACCTGGTCACCTAGCCTGTTTTTGGGACAGATGTATCTGGTCTTGTTGCCTGTCCAGGTTCAGCTCCCTAAACCCTATATAAACAACCCCTAACCCTAGACTCTCTATCACATTATTATCCGGCCTTATGCTGCTAAGGTTCTGACTGGAAGATAGAGAACAAGGAGGCTATTCAAGACTTCGTTAGAGCTACGTTGATTTGGGGATTTGCTAGAGATTCTTCTTCTACTCTTTTGCTTTCTCATTCTCTAGACCACGATCTGTAAGCCCTTTGTCACTCTTAGATCTAAACTGTAAATTTAACATGAACACGATGTAAACTGAAATTATGCCTAACCATGATAACTAGGTTGGATCTACCATGGTATATCTTTGATCTATGACTATCCCTTTTAGATCTGTTATTTTGGATCTAGTTTTGTACACCCTAGATCTACTCATCTTAAATTTTGACTTGTGGAATATTAGTATGAACTTGATTTGGACATATTCATGTTTAATCTAAAACCCCCATGACCTCTAGCTTGACATGCCTGTGATGTTGAATTTATTATTGGGGTTACAATCTTATGTCAATCCTTTACCATGTCTATCACCATATTTTGCCAAGTTGATGTTGAGACCCTATTTCATATGTTATATCCCTATTTTGACATGTTGTATTAATGCGAATTCACGTACGTTGGGGATACGTTTTGGGGTAGATTAGGCAAACTTAAAATTGGCTATGGAATTGACATGATATGACATGAAAATATGACATGAAAACTTGACATGAGAATAAGCTTGAAAACATGAATTTGGGACATGACAATTAGATAACTTGAAAGTGGCCAACTCGAGGTTGGGTTGAATTTGCAACGTCAATCTGCCCGGAACCGCCCGGCAAATCCAGTAGTTGCAAATAATAGGACCCAATATGGGTAGTTGGTCATATAGCACTTTAAACCCAAGGTTAGACTAGGTTATGGTGTAAAGCTGCCCGGACCCGCCTGGCACATCCAGTAACCATAACCAAGTCTGATGTGAGAGGTTGGGGTGCGTTAAGTAAATTAATGCCACATGGTAAGGTTAAGTCATGGACCACTTGAATACACTTAACCAATTTCATACATGTTTGGGTACGGGTTAAGTAATGACCTTTTTAATGACAACACTTAACCCATTAGAAATCCTAGCCACGTGGTCCCTTTCAGCAGTAACCCACTTAGAAGTATCACGATACCCTGGGGACTAGGCAGGGTGGGGCACAATTACTGGGCTGATTGTAAGCGACCAAGAATAACAGCTGAGTAAGGTGCGCAAGTGTTGGTTCAGGCGGACTAGGGTCGTGCACTTAGTCCGGAGTTGAAAAAGTAGGCATGGGCACCCGTAGTACTACATTGTGCGTGCTTGATTTGTGTCAGCGGTTGACACCCTAGGACCTGATACACCCTAGGGTGGACCTAGCACATGTGACTACATTCCGCGATTGGGCCGTATAACACCGACACACGACGAGTAAAGCCGATCGATTATGATGGACTGTTGGACCCCGTATTGGGTCATTTCATGTTATTGGGTTTAGGGATCATTTCTGGATTTATACTTGACATGGATTTGGACACTAGTACAGTTAGTGCAGTAAATCTTGTATATGCGATGCCACTCTTATCTTGTTACCTTTTATTATCATGCCAGTCCAGTTATTATCTTTATGTTTAATCTCAGTTTCTTATGTCCAGTTAACTTTATTAGTTTTTATGCTGATAGTCACTAGGTCTTACCAGTCTTTTTGAATGACCCGTTTTCTTCCACCTCCTTTTCTTTCGTTTCCCCCCCCACAGGTTCTCAGGGAGGAAACTCTAGCTCTTAGCTTGGACTTTGCTTGCTTTCTGACAGCTCATATACGGTTTGGTCTTGAGTTATGCTATGGCTGCACTCATGCTCTTTTTGGGGAATAATATTGGACTTATGTTGTTTTAAGTACTTTGCTTCTTTAGAACTTGATGTAATGAAATAATGACTTGGTATTTTGATGTAAGAGGTTTTGACTCTATTTTCCACGTAATGAGATTTGGTTAAATTTATATCCGCTGCTTTATATACTCTGTTTAATTTATGTTCTGTCTTGTGTTATCTCTGTGCCTGTTTACTAGATAATACCCCTCCAAAACTAGTGCATTCCCTTTGTGAGTGACCCTAGCAGAGGTGGGGTGTTACAAAAATCATCTTCCATTAAAATGGAATCTTTACGGAAATCAGATCAATAATAATCGATATGAATTTCCGTATCAGACTAATACTATAAACGGAATAACAACAAAGCCTTTTAAATTCCATAAATAGTAACGGTTTTCCTTCACAGAACTTCATTTCGTTTATTAATAAATCGAATTCCACTCAATTCCAAATTAATTTATCAAATTGGAAAACTTCTTTTTGGAAAATTCCACTAAATTTTAATTAAAAGATTTATAAATTCCAAATCATAATTTCACAGTTAATTGGGTTTAAGAAGTAATGTCATTTAAAATACCATTCACAATGAACCTAAAATTAACTTCCATTTAATTCCAATTACAATTATTAGTTGGAAAAATTCAATAATCTTAATTAAAAGATTTATTCCTTTCTCAACTGAGTTTAAGAACAGTGTTATCGAAGACACCATTCACGACAAACCATTTCAATCCCTTTCAATTCTTTACTCAAGTTGATAAACAACTTATTCAGATAAAAACATTCGTTACTTTTATAAACTTGGAATTTTTCATCCAAAATCTTTTCAAATCATTTATTATGATTTAACACAATTTTCCCTGTTTTTTAATCATTTAAAAAATAGGCCCTTTTAGTTAAATGACGTTTTAGGTCATTTAGCTACACTGGCGCTGTTTTTATTCAAATTTGAATTTGACATTTCACAAAACCTAACCGTTGGATTTTAAATCTCGTATTATCATATGAAAGATCCTATCGATACGAACCCAACTATTCCAGTTTAAGGAGAACCCGAAGGTCGGATCTCCCGGCATGTCAATAGAAAGTTAATGATCGAACTTCACGATCAATCGCTGCGCGACTCATTCTATTTAAACCATTTTATTATATAAAATAAAATACATCGATTTCCATTTCAAACATATTTCAAAAATCGTTTATAAATTTGGTTTAAAAACGATTTCAACTTCCATTTCAATTTTAAATCAAAATTGAAAATCCTATATTATTATCATCTCCAAAAAAACCAAAATGTCAGATTTTGAAATCCATTTTCTCAACATTCATTACAGAAATGAATAAAATCGATAGAAAAATCCGTTCGAGTTAAAATGGCGTTTATTTACCTAATTTGGCTTCATATTCATTTTAGTTATGAATATTTCAATATTTTTGTGTCCATCCAAAATCGGACATCAAAGTCAAACCTTAATTCTTACTAAATATTATATTAAAATATTCATTTTATTCCGGATTGAAATGAGATTCAACCAATTAACATATAATTTTAGTTATATGGATTTCATACATTGCATGTATTCAACAATAGTGATAAACAACTATTAAACATATATCCACATCCAGAGTGCATCTACAATTGTACAAGCATTATGTAATTAAATAACGCTTACAATGATATATCAATCAATTGATTGACATACAACTACACACAAGAGAGGTGTATGAATTAATTATCATCCCGAGACCCATGTGGGGTTTTCAACCAATAAAAAATCAATAAAAAATTATTTATTCATTCCAATCGATAATACTTAAATGGGTGAACAAAAATAAATCCTTCGACTTGTAAATGGATATTTAGTTCAATTTCAACTACCACAAATATTTTAACATTGTTATTACATGTTAATTATTTCAAAACCCCACATTCAAATCATATCGTGAATAATCATCCATTCATCCATTTGGTTTGCAAACAATTTATGATGGGAGCTACCATTCACTGAATAACAATTTATGATAAAAAAATTAAACATTGCAATCACTGGCAATCAATATATATTAAGTTATAAAATTGAATAACTATACAAAATAATTGAGTGAGAGAGTTCTCACTTTGATATGTTTTGAAATCGTTATTAAAACGATTGTTTTAATAAAATTAAATAGGCGTTCGATTTTATCAAAAACCACAATTGCTTCTATTTCTATCCAAGTATGTTCCATTGTGTAGTTCTAGCTGAGACAATTCCAATGCACTTTGAATCGTTCGATTCTGAGTATGTATGCAAAAGTTACGACAGTTTAAAGTTTAATTATATTAATAAGTAATTAAATATATAATTTATTTTTAATTACATTTCTAATCTCTTGTTACCATCTTCTTCCTATATTCGCGTCTCTAGGTTACCTTCGAAAAAACTCAACCCTTAGGGTTCAGCTCGCACGCGCCACAAGGCGCCTGACGCCGATCAAATGCCATCACCGTGAAGCGTTGTCCGTCCTCTTTCAATGCCCCCAAGCATGTGCAGCTCGCAATCCCAACGTTGCCTTAAATGGCGTTTGAATGCTGGTCGTGTGTGGTCAAAATTCAGTCACCATGGTGATCTAATTATGATCACCACCATTGAATAGGTTCATCCCAATGCATTGAGGAGATTTGCTGTTGAACATTTTTCAATTCAATTTCTGGAATTTGAGATAATTTGAGGCGAAGGATGGAGAATTTCAGCCTTTAATCGTGTAACTTGCGATTCCATGAAGAGTTGACTGCATAGAGAACTAATTAGGGTTGTTGACCTAAGGGCTTGTATATATTTTATATATTAATATTAAATTCTAATATTACTCAACATTGAAATTTTCATGTCTGAACTCCAAAAGAATCCCAATAAATGTTGCCACTAGCCAAATACCCCCATTCCGGACACAATGGGATATGATTCGTAAGCCAGTTCGACTGTTTTGATCGGTTTTTATTAAAATTAAAATATAAAAATCAATATAATGTTCAGTATTTAATTTCAACATGCGTTTTAATTTACCACGACCACATACTGACTCCAAAAATTATAAAATTTGAAATTTTGCTATGTTTACAAATACGGTTCTAATGAACCAAGTTTTATCAAATTTGGAGACTGTCTGAAAAAATAGCCTTTTCTTAGCTTATTGAATTTACAACTAAAATTAAACACGTGTTTAAATTTACAACGTTTACATATGAGTTCCAATTGACTTGAAATTTTAAATTAGACAATAATTTAACGTTTTAGATCCAACTAAATTGATTTCGTTGAAAACGGAGGTCGTTTGCAAAATGGCTATTTTCTAAGGGCCTATTTTATATTAAAATATTAATATATTCCATAGCGACTATTTTAAATTTTAATTTGGACATAATTTACAAGTTATAATATGAATTCTCAATTTTTCACATTCGTTAGAAAGACATTATTAAACAGATTATAATGTTTCTCATTTCACTAAATCCAACTTATATTGCAGTATGTATAATCATTTAAAGTTTAAATCCAAATTTTCAAATTACCGTGACGTTATGAGTTCATTTGATTAAATTATAAATTTATATGTTCAAAACTCGTTTAAATAAATTTCAGGTCGTTATTAATTAAAATAAATCATTTTTAATACTCAAAATCCATTAAAATGAATCTAAAATAAATTTTAAATTGGTTCCAAAATTTAGGATTGTTACATGAACCTGTTTCTGATTTAAAATTTATTTGAAGAGAAAGGGATATGGCAGAGCTTCGCTGTTGCCTACAGATTTGTGTTGAAAAGAATGAGGTCTTACCGCTTTATTTATAGAAGTGGAAATTGTCATGAACCATTAGATTTGATTAATTAAACATCCGTCCGTTCAAATAATATTATATATGAAAATACCCTTCAAAACATAGCCATCATTAGACTGGAATCAACCGAAGCGATTGATCGCCCCCTTTATAGCGGTCGACTGCCCTTCGGGAGTCCTACCAATGATGGCAGGTTAATGGAGGTAAGTAATATTTAATTATTCCGATTTATTTATTTCCATCCTTTTTTCGTATTTCTCCCGTAACTTTTTCATAGGGACTCCGTTCCCGAAACTCCAAACATGAAAGTTGACCAGAATTTTGAGAAGAACGCAATGGTTAAAGTTTCATGGTCAAATACCATTGTTTACAGAAATTCTTATTTTTAATAATATAACTAAATAATTAATTTATTATTAGAATTCATGGTTGCTACACAGATATTCGTTATGGAATCGTTTATAAACCATAACGATTTTTTTGATAAAATGAAAGGGTATTTTTTATGAATTAAATATCTTTATAACCTGGAATTTAATCAAAATGGTTCTGAATAGTTATATTTTCTATTGGAATATAATATAAGCTAATAGAGTTTTAAAATATTTAGTTTAATGTTGATTTGACGTAAAATGAGAATTTTATATTAATTTAATCAAGTTAAAAATAGCCAATTTTGAAATAGTCATGGATTTTGATGAAATCAGTTTCATTGGATCCGTAACGTTAAATTACTGTTTGAAAATAAATTTCGTAGCGATCGGATATTGTATGTGACTTTGGTAGTCATAAATGCATAGCTATTTAGCATAGCGTTTAATTAAATAAATTTAATTTGAATTGAAGGAATTTATATGTAACTTGAGCTAGTGATCAAATTAAGATACAAGACCTAATATATTGAATTCGTATTGACGTTTAGTGTTAGTATATATATGGTTCGTTATTTTTGAAGACTAGATTATTCGATATCTAAAATTGCGTCTTTTTACGTGTAAAATATCGTCCTTGAAGGACGGTCTCGGAATGTGACGAAACTTGTTTCATTGGACCCGTATTAGCAAGTTATTATAAGATTTCGATTTTCGTATTGATCGGACATAACCTTTGATCGTATGAATAATAAACGCTTAGATTTCTGTTTAATCGTTTTATCGATTTAATAGGGAACTTAAGAATAACCAATTTTCAAATGTACTCGGATTTTAAAGAAAATAATTTTATTAAATCCGTAACGATTAATTATTGTAATATTTCAAATTTCAAGACAATTGGATTTATTTTGTGATCGTGCGCAATTAGAATGCGTATCGGTTCACATTGTGCAATTATAAAGGAAGTTTTACAAATGACCTCGGAATTCGACGAAACCAGTACCATCATGTTCAAAATGTTTAATTTTGCCAGGGTTTCAATTTTCATTCCAATCGGAGGTCTTATGAGGTGGTTTTTGTGTGAAACTTAGGGCGTAAGTTTCATAAATATTTAAATAATAATAAATTTACATTATAAATACCCAACTCGGTTTAGCCCTAACATCTGCACATCGCATAGTCAAACATTCAAACTGACACCTCTTATTCCATGAACGGCCCAAAATGCGCGACGATCTCTTAATTCACTCACAAATCCGTGAAGTATACAGATACAACACTGTGTTTCTCGACGAGTTCCTTCGACTCAACGGGTATGATCAGATATAAGGGTTCTAGCTGGCCGGAATTGTGTTGTGTACTATCGGCGTTCATGGGCTTTTTACTGGAGATTGGCAGCGCTGGGAGTTCGACATTCAGGTCATAGGTGGAGGAGAGACAGGCGTAGGCAGTGGCGATCTCAGATAATCCTTTAGTGGACTTGAGAGGGCGCGACTCTGGTGATTGTCGTGGGGTTCTCATGTATGGTTCGAAGACGAAGGAAAACACGATTTTGAACACAGCGTGGTGAAGGAACTAATCAGTTTATTTTTTACTAATCAAAAGTAATTAAACTAAGCATGTAATTAAGGAATACTAATTATTTAATTAAATCATATATTGAATTGTTTATAACTTGTGCATATGGAAACAAAACTAAATGAAACAAGCAATGTTGGAACCGTATTGATGAACCCTACATTGTGGAGTTGGTTTGGACAAAGCTGGAATAACCTAGAAATTTAGTTAAATTAAACGGTCTATTTAATTTAACTGAAAACGGAACCGCTTCAACGATAAATGGAATCAACGTGAGTTTACTCACTCAGTTTGTCCCACTTATATTTTATATAAGTCAGATTTAATATTGTGTGTTGTGGTTCGTTATTGTTGGATGATTACGGAATGTATATTTATATATAGTGACTGAACCGATTAAATTAAATGTTCATTTAATTTAATTTAATTTAATTCAATCATGGTTTTAAAGATTGTAACCAATTGAGATAACTTATCTCGTTGGTCACGTTTATGATAATATAAATGTAGAAAAATTAATAGTTGGATGCTTTGATTGTTGTTATTGGTTGATTGTTGAAATTATTAGTTGAACTGTTTATTTCCATCTATCGAAATGGTCAATGAGAAATATATTGTCATGTTGAATGGATTATTTTATTTAAGATAACCTATTTGGAAGCAGGGAATAACAGGTAGGAGGGATCCAACTAGATTCCTCAATATTTATAAGTAATTTATTTTCATATTGTTTACATATGAAATGTTTGACTACAGTGACATTAAAACATGTTTGGATGTTGGATGTTGAATTAAAATTCAACGTTGTGTTGTTTTTAATCAACAAACAATATTGGTTAAGTAATTGGCAACAAATGGTCTAAAAACCGTCTTTTTAAAACGTTAATTCACCGTTAGGCGAATCAACGTATTTAAAGTTATAAACATCTATTTTTATAATTGAAGCAAAGTATTTAAATTATATTTTATTAAAATCAAAGTTTTATAAATTAGTTGATATTTATAAATGATTTTTATAAAGGTAGTTATAAATATAATGTATAGCAATTTAAAGTTTTATTAAGTTTTATAAGCATAAAAGTCAAAATTTAACCTGCAGGTTAATGTTTAAAATATTGGTTTCAAGGAAACGATTAAACGATATTATTAGATTATTTATATTAATCTACTAGAAAGAAATAACTGAAATCAATTAACAAGTTAACTGGTTATTTTAAGTTGACTAGGTCAATTGTTTTTTATTACAAGCGGTTATTGGATTAATTAAGCTTCAATTAATCTAATAAAACCAATTTATCAAATAATTGTTTTATTTTAATAAGATTTCTTAAATATAATTCACTTTTTATTTAATGATGTTTAAAAATGACTTTTAAACTGAAATCATTAATGTAGATTGCCGTTGTTTAAATAAAATGATTAACTAATCTATTTTTAGTTAATAATGAAGTAAGTTACTTTTTACTTTAGTAAATGATTACTTTTCTTAATGAAGTTCATTTAAGGAAGTAATTGAGTTTGGAATGGGATTTGGTGAAATTTTAAAAAGGGATTTTTGAAAGAATTTTATAATAAAAACCTGAGTTTTGTAAACGGAGTTATGAAAGAGATTTGAGGAATGGGATGGTTCAATATGAATATTTTACTTATTTTTGAATTAAGTAAAAAAAAAATTGATATAAAAATGTTGAAGCTAACGGGTGACATTAGTAAAAATTTACTAATTAAGTGAATTAAGTAATAACATTATATTTGAAAAGAGATTTTCGGAATAAGAATGGTGTATAAAATCATAATTTAAATGGATTGATCAATGAGATTTTTAAATAGAAATCCATGTGTTTTGAAAAGTTTATAAAGGAATTCTAAAGGTAAACTAATGGTTTGAAAAGATTTGTTTGCTTAATCATTGAATCAAGAACAATGATTAGAATTGGAAGAAAATGTCGGAAAAGCAAAGAGAAAGAAATGTTGAACGGATTTGGAAAAAAAATTAATAAATTGATTTTAGCATTATAATATGATGTTAAATGTTTGGGTAAACATGTTATCGAATATAATCCAAGTTTTAAGTGGAATTTTTTAAATAGACAATCAAACCCGAAATGGAATTTAATTGAATGTCGAAAGTGCATTGAAAAAGGGGGTTTCTAATTACCAAAGTTTTACAAATAAGACTATGAAAGAAGTTTTAGAACTAATAAAATAGTTTAAATGAATGTTTACTTAATGGGGGTAAATTAAGTAAAACGACTATAGTTGATGGATGGGGTTCAAATATAAAAAGCAAAGGCATTAATAAGTTTTCCGAAAAAGAATTGGATAAAGGGGTTTAAGGGATTAAAATCCAAAATAAGCTATATGATGACATGTTAATGATTTTTAGATAAATGACTGGGTAAATGGATTTGGTAATAAATCTGAATTATAAAATAAATCATTTAAAGAAGTTTAAAGTTGTGTTAAGTAAGAATTTTCCTTGGTCGACAAATTAAGCGAAAATGGATATGATTGGAAAGAGATTTGTCCAAAGTAAGTATGGTTTATAAAACCATATTTATAATAAAAAGAAGATGAGATTTTAATATTTTTTGAGTTACAAGCTCATATCTATCTTAAGATAAGAATGTTAGCGATCAAGGTCTGAGAGGTAATTAAAGTACTCCAACATAAACTTCATTATTATCAAGGGATGGTATTAGTTTGTAACGAGAAAGGATGTTAAACTAGTTTTTTACTTCCATAAGAGGAATATTGCAACGTTATTGAAACGTTTTGAAATGAAATAGAATTATTTAATTTTAAAGTAAAATATGTATAATGTAACATTGTTTGGCCCAAGTTTGAGGTATAATTATATTTTTTACCATTTGGTTAAATATATAGCACCATTTTCTAGGTAATGTAAATAATACGGTTTGAAATACAGAATATGTAAATGGCGATGGTTTTTCTGAAGTAATGGAAAAGGGTTATATTGGAAATGAAAGTAAATATTTGGAATTTAATTATTTATTTCCGTAAATGGTGGTATTAAATTGTATATCTTCAAAGTTGAAGTTTAATAAAGCCATTTGGGTTTATAATAAATGTGTCAATTTATATCATTTGGTTTTATAAGAAATGGTAATTGAATTGATACCATTAGGTTAAGAATATATGATGGTTGTCCAAAGTAAAGGGAAATAAAGGGATTTTGTGAGCATATAATAATATTTCCAAAGTTAAGGAAATAAAATGGGTATAATGGAAATATGTCGACATTTTCGATCAAATGAAATAAAAGAGGAGTTTCATAAATATGTTGGTTCTAAAGAAAGTGGTTATTGTTTTCTAGTAATGGGAACAAAGGGGATTTGTCAAAATAAGTAAATGAAATCGATTTCAAGTCAATGAAATTGAAGCGACTCGAAACTCCCCGACCAGCCTAGACTGAATAAGAAGGCGGATTACTTTGAAAACAACACTAATCAGAACGCAAACAGAAGAACATTTCATTGCTTATTACAACAATTCCATCAGAATACAAGAATATACAGAGTATGAATAAAAATTATACAATAGAGAATATCAGAGATTTAAATACATTACTGCAACGGGAAAATAATACAAAACATAACTGAAAGAAATACACGGATACAGAGCTTTCCAAATATCACTACCGTTATAAACCAAGATCCTGTGAATATAAATCTGCAAAACCCAACTACTAGCTGCCCGTGCGGAAAATAAGGGCACCCAGAGTTTAGGTCAAAACATTAAACTCCAGGTCAGTCATGTGACTGGTGTGAGAACTAAAACAGTTATTAATTTGATTTTTAAAGTTCGGTAAATCAAGGGACCACGCCGTATAACACGGAACGGGTTTTTACCCCAAGAATACTAGTGCTAAAACAAACAGCGCAGTGCTAAATAAAGAACAATGAAGCTGTTATAAGACCCAGGTCCCATCACACAATGCAACGCAAGCCGGAGGATAGGGTTTTACCTTATAATAGCCAAATAATGCTTGATACGTGAAATTTAATCTTTTATTTTTTTTCTAAATCAGACTCCAACCGCAAATTAGTGAGAGAACGATTCCCTAAGCATTAACCCCAAAGGCCGAAACCAACATCAGACCAATACCCAGGAAACCACTCATCTTAGCTCATTTCCAGTTAGTTTCTAATTTTATATACAATCATAAATATCAATCATAGACGGCATAGCTACCATATACTATGTCGCCATACTAGGCTCTACAAATAAAACCGAATGACACGTATTGGAAATTGGATTCCATCATGAGTCGAGGCAAGGGGCAAGCTCCCCTCCGTTTCGAGACAATCTAGCAAATGTCTCAGGATCACCACTGCGATCCCTGGAATCGGTTGGGCCGGTCCTCTCTTACGTTTGAGGATTGGCAATTCCTGAACACATGTATCCCGGTCCTTACAGACCTAAAATCGAGCCGCCTTGCATCCAACAACAACACAGGTAAAAAGTATATAAATGTCAGGGTTGGTAGGTCACTGACGTCACCCATAGCTAGAAAGAAACGTCGTGTTCTCCCAACGGTCTGTATCCCGTTTTTGACTCATACCGATGTGCGAGGCTCGCGAATCCACGTTACACACAAAGCTAAGCCACGTATGCCGTGCTTTGATCATCAATCGCAAGACTTTTCTTTTCAACAAAAGCCTTGATCATTTTCCACTTAGGCATGCCACACAAGCAATTCATGCCATGCGATTGATATCTATCGATATATAACCTCTAAGCTCGTACGTCTCAGAGAAGGGCGTTAAGCAAGAGAATAAATTCTCCACCGCCAAACAGATATATATTTAATAGAAATCAATCACACAGAATAAAATCCAATGTCAGACACACAGTCCATTTACAAGTTCTTTCTGGGTCCGAACGAAACTGGAGGCACTTTCCTTGCATATCCGCCGATCTTCAAATACGTCTGGACGATCACAAACTGATTCTCTCCTCTTGGGTGTACAGCCCAATCAAGATCATCAATAATCACCCAAACGATGTGAAGACCCTCGGTCTTCAACCACCGTCTTCACCTTCGACATACCGTCGAATCGGTTATTCAGAATGGGTATAAAACTGGTCTTTCCAAATAACCCTCGTATATAATAAACAAATGTTGCACAAACACAACGTATGCCTCATTCCAATTCATTAGTCACTAACCGTAAAGTAGTAGGAGAACAATTTCCCAAATATTAACCCCGCAGGCCGAAACCAACATCAGATCAATACCCAGGAAACCATTCATCTCTACTAATCTTCAGTTAGTTGCTAAATTTCACATTCTTAGGGAAAGGTTCCCATTAATTTTATCAAAGATAAATTATTTGAAATTTATTCTTTAATCTTCCTTTGAGTATCATTTCAAACTAATCGAGATTAGCGAACCACACCAAAGTAATTATTTATTTTATTTCCCAATCCCAACCTATTTATCCCATGGAGCAAAACTGGTAATACCCCATATCTAACACCACAGTTTTATCGGTAAATTAATTACCATTTCACGTTAAAATCTAATTAAAGATTTAACTATCGCTTTGGAGCAAAACTGGTGATATTCCATTCTCGATCATTTTAATCTAATTAAAGATTCATTAAAACTCCACTTAGTTTTAATCCTTAATTGGGTTAAAGAACCGATGTCATTTAAAACACGATTCACGATAAACTCAAAATCACATTCCATTCTATCAGTCTCGAACCATAAATTAGTTAAGAGAACAATTTACCAAATATTAACCCCGAAGGACGAAACCAACATCAGATCAATACCCAGGAAATCACTCATCTTAACTGATTTCCGGTTATAAACTTAGTTCATTTCGATAAAAATATATTTTTATCTTAACAAATGAGGAATTTTTCATCCCAATTCTTTCCAATTCATATATTATGATTTTACACAAATTATTGATATTTTAAATAATTTTATCAAGGCCCGTACAGTCGATATCCAATAACGGTCGTCGAACTGCACTTACAGCGGCCTTTTCTAAATTTGATTTGGACATAACTCCAAATCAAACCGTTAGATTTCAAATTTCTAATATTCATTGGAAAGTTTTTTTCGATACGAAACCAACGGTCCCGGTTTCAGCATAATCTGACGGTCGGATTTCCCGTAACGTTAATTCAAAGTCAATGGTCGAAATTCACGAACTACTGCGGCGCGACGCGTTCTATTCAGGCCATTTAATATGTATAATATATATATTATATATACTTCGTCGATTTCAATTCTAAATGTAATTTATAAATTGTTTTAAATTTGTTTTAAAAATGATTTGAACTTCATATTCAATTTTAAATCAAAATTGAATATTCAATATCATCAATGATAATATTTTCAAAACGTTATATTTTGAAATCACTTCTTTTTCGATATTTGAACAAAATCGATATAAATATCTTTCACGTCAAAATGGCACAAATCTAATCAACACGGCTTTATATATTTCAATAACTTCGTTATTCTATTCAACAAATGAATATTTTCTTCAACACATGAATATATAAATTTTTCAATACATGACCATTTTCAACACATGAATAATTTGTTATTTAATATATTCGATAAAATTATGATTTCTATCATTTAATTCTTAATCAGACTCCAACTGTAAATTAGCAAGAGAACGATTCCCTAAGTGTTAACCCCGAAGGCCGAAACCAACATTAGATCAATACCCAGGAAATCACTCATCTTAACTCGTTTCCAGTTAGTTTCTAATTCTATATATGACAAAGATGTAAATTTTATCCTTTAAAGATTTTACTCAACACATGAATATTTTCAACACATGAATGGTCTCAACACATGAATATTTTCAACACATGAGCATTCTCAACACATGATCATTTTGTTTATTCAACACATGAATTTAATTTATTTTCTAAATTGGAATGAGACCCAATCAATTACCATATAATGTTAATTATATGGATTCCATACAACACATGCACATAATAGCAACGATAAATAATCAACCATTATCCAAAGTGCGCAACACAACTATCTATCAACCTATCGATCGACAAACAACTATACAATTGGGACTAGTGTACGTTAAATATCATCCCAATACCCGTGTGGGGTTTTAATCCACAAACACTGAATATTATTTGTGCAGTTGGGCGATGTGTAAAATTTATCGCCCCAATCAATATCAGTCAAATCAGTGTACATAAACAAATCGTCTGATTTGTAAATGAATATTTATTTTCTTCACACACACGTTAAAAATTATATTTTTAACGATAAAATATTTTCTTTCAACACATGAATTTCTATTCAGCTCGTTTATTCAATAAAATGATATTTTTATTTTTCTAACTTATTTTAGAAAATTTCGGCGGCATAACGGCACGATACTAGAAACGGGACAAGGCCTAGCCTTATCCCCAGTCTAATATTGGCCCACGCTATACACATATCAATCAAATCAATTTCATTATCTGCACCACAAAATTCCAACAAATATTCTAATCAATCACCAAACAACCAAACAAACCAGTCCATGGTCTGTGGACGATGGTGTCGGGTGCTACTAAACACCGTCTGCATCCTAGTATATATTTATAACTAGGAAATAAAATTTAGAGTGAGAAGTTCTCACGGAGGGTTCCACTCCGTCATTCTTTATTAATGAATGGTCTAGATTCTGCTCTACTTTCGGTCAATTCCATCGCACTCTTATTCATAATATTCATAATAAAAATCACATTTTTATTTCAACGCTACAAAAATTACATTTGTATTCCACTATATATATAATAAAAATCAGATTTTTATTTTGCTACATATATAAAAATTATAATTTTATATTCACTACCTTATAAAAGTTATATTTTTATAATCTCCACTATATAAAAAAAAATCATATTTTTATTCTTTAGTATATAAAAAGATTGAATTTTTATTCTAACTTCATACACATGAAAACTGAATTTTTATTTTAACTTCATATACAAATTTTACCTTTCTTCTTTATAAAAATTTGATATTTCTTCTTTATAACAATCAGGTCTTTCTCCTGTATAAAGATCAGGTCTTTATCTCGGCCATACATAAATAAAAATCGAATTTTTAATTATACAAATATATTAAAACTCACTTTGTTCGTCCGGGAGGGAGGCGTTTGATCGTCGGTGCGCTGTGGTGACTGGTTCGAAGGTGGCGAAGGCTTCAAATTGGTGGAGGAAGGCCCGCGAGCTCGGATCCAGCGTCGAGAGGGGGGAGCTTGCTACGATCAAGGAGGGGGAAAATGAGGAGGTAGTGGCGAGTTAGAGGAGGCCACAGCGGATTGCGGCGCGGAGAGGCTCTGGCAATCGGAGGTAGTTGTGCGGTGGGCCTAGGGTTTGGGTTTTGGGGCCTGGGGGGTCTCGTTCGAGCCTTGTCGGAGAGGGAGGGGAGAGAAGGTGAGGGCGCCGGAGTGGGAGGCTATGGTGGTGGGCGCGCCACCTGGGGGGCCGCGATGGGGTGGCAGCGGCGGTTCCCCCCCATCGCTCCTTCTTTTCCTTTTTTTTTAAATGTCAGGTGAGAGAATACTGAGAGGAGAGAGAGTATAGTTGACCAAGTGATTTTATATATTTATTAATTTATTTTGAATTTTGAATTCCATAAAGTACCTTTTCCATTCAAACTCGAAATTGCACCAGCCGACTGTCGTCCCTAGCGTATTACCCCCATTCTGAACACAATGGGATACGTATCGTTAGCCAGTTCGACCGTTTGGTCAGTTTTCGTTCAAATTAAAATATAAATCTATATATATTCAATTCAAACGTACATTTCACATTACCGAGGCCACATACAGCCTCTAAAAATTCCCAAAAAATATTTTCTAGCTTCGTATTGATGATATGGTCCTAACAAAACTAATTTCGTCAAATTCCGAGACTGTTTGAAAAATGGCCAATTTCTGGTCGATCCAAATTGACTGAAACTGACAAAACACGTTTAGCTTCGCCACACTCATACATTGATTCATAAAATTATGATTTTTGAAACCTAACAATAATTTGACATCCCGGATCCAGCAAAAGTGGTTTCGTCGAAAACCGAGGTCGTTTGCAAAATTGCTATTTTCAAGGCCTTTATATATATTAAAATATATATAAATTCCACAACGACTTTTCTTAATTTTAAACTGGACATATCTTACACTCTATAAAGTGAAATCTTAGTTTCTTACATCCGTTAGAAAGATATCGTTAAACAGATTCAAATATTTATTGCTTTGTTCAATTCCGGCTTATATTGAATTCTGTATATTCATTTGAAATTCGAAATCGAATTTTCGAACTACCACGCTATTTCAGACTCGTTATATAATTAAAATAAATTTATTCGTTTTAACTTCGTCGAAAATAAATTTTCCGTCGTTATTATTTAAAATAATCCATCTTAAATATTCAAAATTCTTTAAATTAGCCAAAATAAAAATTTTAAACTGGCTCAGAATTTCCGGGTTGTTACAATCTCCCCCACTTATAATCTTTTCGTCCTCGAAAAGGAACGAAGGTGAAAGTTGTTTTCTAATCAACTCAACTTTCATTATTTTAATTATGGCTTAAGTTTTTCAACTTTTCAGATTCTAAAAACTTTTCAAAATTTTGTCTAACACCCTAAATTTTCGAAAAATTTCGCCATAACCTCCCCTGCACCGGGAGCATCGGGAAAATCTCCGAAATGCCATACAGGCCCTCTCATCTCAAAAATAAAAAGCCAAGCGGCTAGCCAATCGGCTCATAAAATCATCATCACCCAAACAAAACAGTAAATGTGTACCTATTTGTCGGGCAAACAATTTTATTCCTCTTCTCTAGCCTCCTTGCTATGACCTGTCCAATAGATATACATGTATATGCATGCAATTATAATCATTTTTCAATACAGTTCAATATTTGATACAATTTGGCCACATATACCTTACATTCGCATAATGGTTTAAAATTTTAATTAATCAATCAAAAATCAAACAACATAATCAACAATCAATTAGTGGATTATCGTTTCAATTTCATAATTTTGATATATATACAGAAAATCCTGTTTTTGATACCTAATCACAACAATATAACTATCTAATTTTGGTTCTCACACCAGTCTAATGGAAATATATAGATATCTCACTTTCGAAACTCGAATATAAATTCTGGTGATGATGTAGCGATCATCAGAATCATCTCCGGGTGACTAGAGTGTTATTCTATATCTATCTAGTATATTAAAACTTCGAATACACGTTTGCAAGGCGTATATGCAAAATCTCTATATACTTGATTGTCCAAATCAGTATAAAAATAATATTGAAATACGTATAATAAGATTTAAATTTTCAAAACAAAATTGATTTTCATTTCAAAAATAACAACCTTTAGACTCGCTCTAAGATGCTATTGATCCCATCTCTAACGAGTCATTCTCATTGGATATTACTAATCCAACCTCTGATGAATTCTTTCGTTTGGTTCTAATGTGCCTTGTTCTCAAGCTCGGTAAACCAAAGCTCTGATACCAAATGAAGCGAACCGAAACTTCCCGGTCGGCCTAGACCGAACAAGAAGGCGGATTACTTTGAAAGCAAGACTAATCAGAATGCAAACTGAAGAACATTTCATTGCTTATTACAACAATTCCATCAAAATAAAAGAATATACAGAGTATGAATAAAAATTATACAACAGAGAATATCGGAGATTTAAATACATTACTGAAGCGGAAAAATAATACAAAACATAACTGAAAGAAATACACGGATACAGAGCTTTCCAAATATCACTTCCGCTATAAACCAAGATCTTGTGAATATAAATCTGCAAAAACCCAACTACTAGCTGCCCGCATGGAAAATAAGGGCACCCAGAGTTTAGGTCAAAACAATAAAATCCAGGTCAGTCATGTGACTGGTGTGAGAACTAAAACAGTTATTAATTTGATTTTTAAATTTCGGTAAATCAGGGGACCACACCGTATAACACGGAACGGGTTTTTACCCCAAGAATACCAGTGCTTAAACAAATAGCGCAATGCTAAATAAAGAACAATGAAGCTGTTATAAGACCCAGGTCCCATCACACAATGCAACGCAAGCCGGAGGATAGGGTTTTACCTTATAACAGCCAAATAATGCTTGATACGTGAAATTTAGTCTTTTTTTTCTAAATCAGACTCCAACCGCAAATTAGTAAGAGAACGATTCCCTAAGCATTAACCCCGAAGACCGAAACCAACATTAGACCAATACTCAGGAAACCACTCATCTTAGCTCGTTTCCAGTTAGTTTCTAATTTTATATACAATCATAAATATCAATCACAGACGGCATAGCTACCATATACTATGTCGCCATACTAGGCTCTACAAATAAAACCGAATGACACGTATTGGAAATTGGATTCCATCATGAGTCGAGGCAAGGGGCAAGCTCCTCTCCGTTTCGAGACACTCTAGCAAATGTCCCAGGATCACCACTGCGATCTCTGGAATCAGTTGGGTCGGTCCTCTATTACGTTTGAGGATTGGCAATTCCTGAACACACGTTTCCCGGTCCTTCCAGACCTAAAATCGAGGCGCCTCGCATCCAACAACAACACAGGTAAAAAGTATATAAATATCAGGGCTGTTAGGTCACTGACATCACTTATAGCTAGAAAGAAACATTGTGTTCTCCCAACGGTCCGTATCCCGTTTTTGACTCATACTGATGTGTGAGGCTCGCGAATTCATGTTACACACAAAGCTAAGCCACGTAGGCCGTGCTTTGATCATCAACCACATGACTTTTATTTTCAACAAAAGCCTTGATCATTTGCCACTTAGGCATGCCACAATGGCAATTCATGCCATGTGATTGATATCTATCGATATATAACCTCTAATCTCGTACGTCTTAGAGAAGGGCGTTAAGCAAGAGAATAAATTTTCCGCCGCCAAACAGATATATATTTAATAGAAATCAATCACACAGAATAAAATCCAATGTCAGGCACACAGTCCATTTACAAGTTCGTTCTGGGTCTGAACGAAACTGGAGGCACTTTCCTCGCATATCCGTTGATCTCTAAGTACGTTTGGACGATCACCAACTGATTCCCTCCTCTTGGGTGTACAGCCCAATCAAGATCATCAATAATCACCCAAACGATGTGAAGACCCTCGGTCTTCAACCACCGTCTTCACCTTCGATATACCGTCGAATCGGTTATTCATAATGGGTATAAACCCGGTCTTTCTAAATAACCCTCGTATATAACAAACAAATGTTATACAAACACAACGTACGCCTCATTCCAATTCATCAGTCACTAACCGTAAATTAGTAAGAGAACAATTCCCCAAATATTAACCCCGGAGGCCGAAACTAACATCAGATCAAGACCCAGGAATCCATTCGTCTCACCTAATCTTCAGTTAGTTGCTAAATTTCACATTCTTAGGGAAAGATTCCCATTAATTTTATCAAAGATAAATTCTTTGAAATTTATTCTTTAATCTTCCTTTGAGTATCATTTCGAACTAGTCGGGATTAGCGAACCACACCGAAGTAATTATTTATTTTATTTCCCAATCCCAACATATTTATCCCATGGAGCAAAACTGGTAATACCCCATATCTAACACCACGGTGTTTTCGGTAAAACTAATTACCATTTCACGTTCAAATCTAATTAAAGATTTAACTTTCGCTTTGGAGAAAAACTGGTTATATTCCATTCTCGATCATTTTAATCTAATTAAAGATTCATTAAAACTCCACATAGTTTTAATCCTTAATTGGGTTAAAGAACCGATGTCATATAAAACACGATTCATGATAAACCCAAAATCGCATTCCATTCTATCGGTCTCTAACCGTAAATTAGTTAAGAGAACAATTTACGAAATATTTACCCCAAAGGTCGGAACCAACATCAAATCAATACCTAGGAAATCACTCATCTTAACTGATTTCCGGTTATAAACTTAGTTCATTTCGATAAAAATATATTTTTGTCTTTACAAATGAGGAATTTTTCATCCCAGTTCTTTCCAATTCATATGTTATGATTTTACACAAATTATAGATATTTTTAATAATTTTATCAAGGTCTATACAATCGATTTCCAATAACGGTTGTCGAATTGCACTTACAGCGACCTTTTCTAAATTTGATTTGGGCATAACTCCAAATCCAACCGTTAGATTTCAAACTTCTAATATTCATTGGAAATTTCTTTTCGATACGAACCCAATGGTCCCGGTTTCAGGATAATCCGACAGTCGGATTTCCCGTAACGTCAATTCGAAGTCAGTGGTCAAAATTCATGAACTGCCGCGGCGCATTCTATTCAGTCCATTTATTGTATATAATATATATATTATATATACTTCGTCGATTTTAATTCTAAACGTAATTTATAAATCGTTTTAAATTCGTTTTAAAAACGATTTCAACTTCATATTCAATTTTAAATCAAAATTGAACATTCCATATCATCAATGATAATATTTTCAAAACGTTATATTTAGAAATCACTTCTTTTTCGATATTCGAATAAAATCGATATAAATATCTTTCACGTAAAAATGGCGCAAATCCAATCAACACGGCTTTATATATTTCAATAACTTTGTTATTCTATTCAACAAATGAATGTTTTCTTCAACACATGAAGATATAAAGTTTTCAATACATGACCATTTTCAACACATGAATAATTTTTTATTTAATATATTCGATAAAATTATGATTTCTATCGTTTAATTCTTAATCAGACTCCAACTGTAAATTAGTAAGAGAACGATTCCCTAAGTATTAACCCCGAAGGCCGAAACCAACATCAGATCAATACCCAGAAAATCACTCATTTTAACTTGTTTCCAGTTAGGTTCTAATTCTATATATGACAAAGATGTAAATTTATCCTTTAAAGATTTTAATCAACACATGAATATTTTCGACACATGAATGGTTTCAACATATGAATATTTTCAACACATGAGCATTTTTTTTATTCAACACATGAATTTAATTTATTTTCTAAATTTGAATGAGACCCAATCAATTATTATATAATGTTAATTATATGGATTCCATACAACACATGTACATAATAGCAATGATAAATAATCAACGATCATCCAAAGTGCACAACACAACTATTTGTCAACCTATCGATCGATAAACAATTATACAATTGGGACTAGTGTACGTTAAATATCACCCCAATGCCCGTGTGGGGTTTCAATCCACAAACACTGAATATTATTTTTGTAGTTGGGCGATGTGTAAAATTTATCGTCCCAATCAATATCAGTCAAATCAATGTACAAAAACAAATCGTCTGATTTGTAAATGAATATTTATTTTCTTCACACACACGTTAAAAATTATATTTTTAATGATAAAATATTTTCTTTCAACACATGAATTTCTATTCGGCTCATTTATTCAATAAAATGATATTTTTATTTTTCTAACTTATTTTAGAAAATTTCGGCGGCACAATGGCACGATACTAGAAATAGGACAAGGCCTAGCCTTATCCCTGGCTTCATAATGGCCCACGCCATACACATATCGATCAGATCAATTTCATTATTCACACCACAAAATTCCAACAAATATTCTAATCAATCGCCAAACAACCAAACAAACAAGTCCATGGTCTGTGGACGATGGTGTCGGGTGCTACTAAACACCGTCTGCATCCTAGTATATATTTATAACTAGGAAAGAAAATTAAAGTGAGAAGTTCTCACAGAGGGTTCCACTCCGTCATTCTTTATTTCTGAATGGTCTGGATTCTGCTCTGCTTTCGGTCAATTCCATCGCACTCTTATTCACACTGTTCAAAATAAAAATCACATTTTTATTTCAACGCTACAAAAATCACATTTTTATTCCACTATATATATATAATAAAAATCAGATTTTTATTTCGCTACATATATAAAAATTATATTTTTATATTCTCTACCTTATAAAAATTATATTTTTATAATCTCCACTATAAAAAAGTTCATCTTTTTATAATCTCCACTATAAAAAAGTTCATATTTTTATTCTCTAGTATATAAAAAGATCGAATTTTTATTCTAACTTCATACACATGAAAACTGAATTTTTATTTTAACTTCATATACAAATTTAACCTTTCTTCTTTATAAAATTCTGATCTTTCTTCTTTATAAAAATCAGGTCTTTCTCCTTTATAAAGATCAGGTTTTTATCTCGTCCATACATAAATAAAAATCGAATTTTTAATTATACAAATACATTAAAACTCACTTTGTTCATCCGGGAGGGAGGCGTTTGATCGTCGGTGCGCTGCGGTGACTGGTTCGAAGGTGGCGAAGGCTTCAAATTGGCGGAGGAAGGCCCACGAGCTCGGATCCTACGTCGAGAGAGGGGGGAGCTTGCTATGATTAAGGAGGGGGAAAATGAGGAGGTGGTGGCGAGTTAGAGGGGGCCACGGCGGACTGGAGGCGCGGAGAGGCTCTGGCGATCGAAGGTAAGGGTTCAGCGGGTCTAGGGTTTGGGTTTTGGGGCCTGGGGGGTATCGTTCGAGCCTTGTCGGAGAAGGAGGGGAGAGAAGGTGAGGGAGCCGGAGTAGGAGGCTATGGTGGTGGGCGCGCTACCTGGGGGGTCGCGATGGGGTGGCAGCAGCGGTTCCTCCCGTCGCTCCTTCTTTTCCTTTTTAAAAAAAAAACGTCGAGTGAGAGAATACTGAGAGGAGAGAAAGTATAGTTGACAAAGTGATTTTATATATTTATTAATTTATTTTGAATTCCATAAAGTATCTTTTCCATTTGAACTCGAAATCGCACCCGTCGACTGTCGTCCCTAGCGTATTACCCCCATTCCGAACACAATGGGATATGTATCGTGAGCCAGTTCGACCGTTTCGGTCAGTTTCCATTCAAATTAAAATATAAATCTATATATATTCAATTCGAACATACATTTCAAATTACCGAGGCTACATACAGCCTCTAAAAATTCCCAAAAAATATTTTCTAGCTTCGTATTGACGATACGGTCCTAAAAAAACTAATTTTGTCAAATTCTGAGACCGTTCAAAAAATGGCCATTTTCTGGTCGACCCAAATTGACTGAAACTGACAAAACACGTTTAGCTTTGCCACGCTCACACATTGATTTAGGAAATTATGAATTTTAAAACCTAGCAATAATTTGACATTCCGGATCCAAAAAAAGTGGTTTCGTCGAAAACCGAGGTCGTTTGCAAAATTGCTATTTTCATGGCCTTTATATATATTAAAATATATATAAATTCCACAGCGACTTTTCTTAATTTTAAACTGGACATATCTTACACTCTATAAAGTGAAATCTCAGTTTCTTACATCCGTTAGAAAGATATCGTTAAATAGATTCAAATATTTCTTATTTCGTTCAATTCCGGCTTATATTGAATTCTGCATATTCATTTGAAATTCGAAATCGAATTTTCGAACTACCGCGCCATTTCAGGCTTGTTATATAATTAAAATAAATTTATTCGTTTTAACTTCATCGAAAATAAATTTTCCGTTTTATTATTTAAAATAATCCATTTTAAATATTCAAAATTCTTTAAATTAGCCAAAATAAAAATTTTAAACTGGCTTAGAATTTCCGGGTTGTTACAGAAATGATTTTTAAAATCGTTAAAGAGTCTTAATGAATATTTAAATAATAAGGATCATCTTCAAAGTTGAAATTAAATAAAAGCCGTTGGATTTATAGGAAAGAATATATCGTTCGACATTTTTTAACCCATATAAGTTGGTAATTAATATGGTACCAATTGGTTAGTTACATAGTAGTATTTTCCAACGTAAAGTAAGACGAAGGAGAATTTGAATATAATGTAATATTCCCAAGGTAAAAGAAATGGAATGGATTTTGGTTGAAATTATAGCAATGTTTTTGGAATAGAAATATGAAGAGGGGGTTGGTGAATACTCTTATTTTAAAAAGGATAAGTTATGGTTAATGTTTCAAAGTAATGTAACATGAGAGTTTTGTTGAGATGAATAAAGAGACCGAGAAAGGGTTTTAATAATTGATTTTAATTAAAGGGCCTGAGATACCAATGTACTTGACCGTACTGACTATTAATGAAATGTTGTTCTTGGACTTTTGACGTGTTATTTTGAGGAAACCAGGATAAGAACTAGACCCAAAACCACTTCGAACCAACGTTGCTTGAAACTAACTTGCAGGGAATAAAGATGGAGCAATTGAAGACCATAGTTTTTCATAAAGCGGAAGAACCACTTATAATCTCTGATGTCCAACCAAAGATACACTGTGATTCTATCGTACTTGGAATTCTATGGATTGCAAAGACTTCTCGCTACTGATTCTTGGGGTGATTCCTATATAGGATGTTGTAGGAGCGTGCCTTCGGTTCATCCTTGTCCAGGATGACTTGTATGGATGGACGTATGACAGAGTATTTTCTTAAGAACCACGTGTGTTGATTTTTACGAATATACCAAGTTCGGTGGCAGAGATGACACCTTCTCTTATCTTAACACCCAGAGTGTATTTGTGGACATCAATTAATGATTTGATGAATCTGAAAATGTCGCATTCAAAGGGTGATGTGTTTTTTCTAAAGGTAAATCGTGACCTCAAGGCTCATCAACTAGGAAGAAATGACAGAAATTGGGCTGGTGGCATGGCTATATGGCTTATTCCCATTAAGGTATATTGTCACCATCTAGAGAAAATTCATTT
Source organism: Allium sativum (assembly GCA_030737875.1). NCBI lineage: Eukaryota > Viridiplantae > Streptophyta > Magnoliopsida > Asparagales > Amaryllidaceae > Allium > Allium sativum. The sequence goes on from CM060917.1 coordinate 13,391,182, forward strand.
GTTCTTCATTTGTTTTCTGTATCTCATAGGGAATACGGTGGTTCGCGAACCGCAGGGTGACAATGTATTCCATACACTCAAGTTGAATTAGTGGTCGATCATGTGTGGTTGGGTTGGAAGATGTTCCAGTTAAACCTTAGTACATTGCTCTCTAGAGGTGCATTTTCTGAAGGTGGTCCCATACCTTGTCATAGTTGGAAATCCAATCTCCAATAAGCGCCATGTGGTTTTTGATTATATACTAGAGCGTGAGATGCAAGCGTTCTGCTAGATGGTTATTTATTTGTGATCATAAACAATATTGTAATATCACTGGATTTGATTTATCAAAAATATTTTGGGTTATCATAAGGTAAAAATTGTCCATATTTATGTGTGGACTGGTCTTATGATTATCCTATTCTTTCAAAGGATTTTCTAAATTTAAGCAAGTTGGATATTATTTAAACTTTGTGAGTTTTCTCACGCCAGTTCACCAGACTGATCCGTGGTGTTTGCAATGCTTGGTTCAGACCGAGTTTTGCAGGTTCAGCTTAGGATTCTACGAACGTCAAAAGACATGTTGGATTAGTTTAGAAGAATTAGTATTTATTTCTGCTGTGTGTTGCATATGATTACAGATTATTGTAACTGTCTAGATTATCTACAGTACTCCGATGAATGTAAATATTTATGAAAGTTTTATAAAAGTTTATTTTTATATTATACTTTATTATGCTGTGATGTAAGACTCTGTGTTGTTGATCTTCTTCTATTCAAATATTTTTTCTTTCTTTTCTCACCCTCTAATTTCTTTCTTTTAACTATCTGGTGTTTTTTGATACTTGGGTTTTGGAAAATAAAACAAGATTATGTATTATTGTTAAAATTTGAGCATCGAATTTCTTGCCAGGTCATTACAAACCTTCCAATCATCATGTAAATACCAGTATTCAAGCTAAAGGCTTAAATAGGTTCTGGGACGATGCCACTCTGACTTCCTTCTGGGAGGTTGCCATGAATGGCCTGACAATAGAAGCAACTTCTACAAGGGAAGTAAGCATAATTTTATTAATACCCAAACTAAAAATGTTAATAATGTGGACAATAATTTGGGGTGTTTACCTATTGCAGGATTAGAGCGTGGTCATCCATCCAGTAATGATCCAGAGAGCCTCTCGTCTTTACGCAAGAAGAAACATGGCATTTTTTCAATAATTCGTTCATATCTGTTCACAATTATTACCAAAGCAAGATAAATGAACAGATCTATCACATATCTGCATGGAGTATTGAAGAATGCAATCACAGTAACCAGAAAAAGGATTCTCATAGTTTCAAGCCGTTTGGAAGTTGCTCTATGCTCGATCCAGGCATGAATCTCAACAAAAAGCATGAACTTTCTAATAAGAATGCTGATTTGAAGGATCTCGAAGATCCATACTTGAATCTATGCAGCCCTTGCATGGATTCAGGTTCCCAAAGGAAAAAGATGAGAGTTAATTTCAGTTGGAAGCCGCCTTGAGTCTCTTCTTCTGAGTTTGATATAGTAGATTCGAGATTGTTCGTCTTAATTCCGCCATTTATTTTCTTCATTTATTTAGTTGGGTGACGGCTGGTTTGTGTCGTAGAGGTAGGGTTTATAATGTTTTGTTGATGGTTGTTTGAGTTTGGTAACCCATTGTTTATGGGTGGATATTGTACTTTTATTTGGGCCTTGGGCCTATTTTTATCTTTTCAAAAAAAATTAATGGAAGATTTAAGATAACAGTAGACATTTCCAACATACACATGTATCCTTCCAGAATTACACAAATTTTTAATTCTTTGGGAAGTTCATTTAATATGTAGTAATTTTTTAAACCATTTGCACCATATCCCGTCATTAAAGTTTAATCATACCAGTAGACATAGATAAACATTAACTTTTAAGCCATTTTTAAACATATATACATCGCCATGACGTTTTAGTAATCAAATACATATCCATTATAAGTGATTTTTTCTATTATATAAGTAGAATATTATTCTCTGTATGCATAACAGTGTCTAGGCGTAATCCATGTCCTAAACAACATCATACAACCACAAATTTTATATGTTTCGAATTGCACTTGGTCAAAATACAAAGACATAAATTAGTTACATTTTATTTATTATTATGAAATACTAGCCTGTGTATCTTTAATAATGGAAATATATGATGAAGAGAATTTTGTTTACAATTGCATATTTTTGTTTATACCAATTGAATTTTATTGATGAGTATATATGAAGCTTATTTGTATTATTAACTATTGTAACTTTTCTGTAATGGTTTCATGTATTGCACACTTGTACTGATTACCTGTTCTATCTATTAGTTGCTTCTTATCATTTACTATGGCATCACATAAGTGTAACACCCCACATCTGTTAAGGTCACTCACAAAGGGAATGCCTTAACTTCAGTGGAACATTATGGGTACTGGAACAGAAATATTACAAGACAGACATATATAAAACAGCGGAAAGTAAAGTGGAAGTACTTCAAATCATTTATTAAATGTAATTGTTTTCAATAAAAGCCCATCAACTTCCAATAACCAATTACATAGCTAAAATATCTTTCTTGCTCAAAAACAAAGAAGCATAAAAATAAATTGTGATATTCCCCAATAAAGCAAACTAAGCCATAGCCAAGAAAAATCCAAGCAGTACATAAAACAGCCTTGGAGCTTGGTAAGATCCGAAATAAGCTGTATTCCCACCCTGCGAACCTGGAGGGGGGGGGGAAACGAAAGAAAAAGAGGCGAAACAAACTGGGTCAGTCATAAAGAATGAGTAAGTCCTAGTGGCTTTCAGCATAAAAATAGGTGAAGATAATATGACATGAATAAACTGAAAATAAACATAAGCATGATGACAAGATAAGCTCCAGGCACGATGAATCAAGTATAAAATCCCATGCTTCTTATCAAGAGTATCACCACAAGGTTCCTACCAAGTATCACATTGCAAGGTTTCTATTAAGAATAACATCGCAAGATTTCTAAGCTTCACTGTTCCACTATTTTCTTTGATTTCCTATATTCTCTGCACCAATACTAGTCTAACAAGATTAGGTGTTATCCTAATGTCTAAACAGAAACGGAAAGAGAAACAGAAATGGGCCTTTACCATCTGTACTAGTAACCCAACCCGTGTCATGTATTAACTATGAAGTGATCCCTTGCCCAATATCATGAAATGACCCATTACTTGGTCCCATGAAACGATCTATTAATCGATCGGCTCCCTACAAGTTCTAGCTCGTCATGTGTCTGTGTCATACGGCCCTATCACGAATGTAGTTACCTATGCTAGGTCCACCATAGTGTGTATCAAGCCCTAGGGTGCCAACTACCGACACGAATCAAGCACGCACAGTGTAAACCTACCAGTGCCCAATGCCTGCTTTTTCAACTCCAGACTACGTGCACGACCATAGTCCGCCTGAACCTACAATGGTGAACCAACTCAACCGTCGTTCTGTTCGTTTACAATCAGCCCAGTAATCGTGCCCCACCCTGCCTAATTCCAAGGTACCATGATACATCTAGTGGGTTACTGCTGAAAAGGACCACGTAACTAGGGTTTCTGTCCAGCAGGTTAAGTGTTGTCATTTAAATTCGAGACTTAACCCGTCTACATGTCATGTCAAATTGGCTAAGTGTTGTTGTTCAAGTTCATGGCTTAGCCCTACGAATCATGTGTCAAGTTGGTTAAGTATGTTCAAGCGGTTCATGACTTAACCCTACCAAATCATCGTTTCAAATTGGTTAAATATATTCAAGCGGTTCATGACTTAACCCTATCAAATCATCTTGTCAAATTGGTAAAGTATATTCAAGCGGTTCATGACTTAACCTTATCAAATCATCATGCCAAATTGGTTACGTATATTCAAGCGGTTCATGACTTAACCCTACCAAATCATCGTGTCAAATTGGTTAAGTATATTCAAGCGGTTCATGACTTAACCCTACCAAATCATCGTGTCAAATTGGTTATGAATATTCAAGCTGTTCATGACTTAACCCTATCAAATCATCTTGTCAAATTGGTTAAGTATATTCAAGCGGTTCATGACTTAACCTTATCAAATCATCATGTCAAATTGGTTAAGTATATTCAAGCGGTTCATGACTTAACCCTATCATGTGGCATTAATTCATTAATGCACCCCAACTTCTCACATTAGACTAGTTGTTGTGGTCACTGGATTCGCTGGGCGGTTCCGGGCAGATTTACACCACAACCTAGTCTAACCTTGGGTCTTAAGCGCGATATGACCAACTATCCACATTGGATCCTATTGTTTGCAGTCACTGGATTCGCCGGTCGGTTCCGGGCAGATTTACACTGCAAACTCAACCCAACCTCGAGTTGGCCGTTTTCAAGTTCATTCTAATGTCATGTCCATGTTCAAGTTTCATGTCAAGTTCGTGTCTAGTTTCATGGCGAGTTTCATGTCAAGTTTCATGTTTTCACTTATGCCTATTATCAAGTTAATGATTCATATTCATAACCAATTCATGTTTCAAGTTCATAAGCATGCTTACGTGCCTTCTAGATGTCCAATACATACCAACTACCCAAAACCCAACTTAGGCGCGTTCATATTAAATTTTCTCCAAGTCATAAATTATCATATATGTTTCTACTCCAAATTTTACATAATTAACATATGCCCAAGTTCTAGGTTACATGTCAGTTTTACATATGCCCAATTCATACCAAATTTACATATGTTCAATTCATGTCGTTTTACATGTATGCCAATTTTTATGCCATTTTACCATATCTAGTTCTAGCCAAAATTACATGTATCAACTTTTATACCCAATAAACCCAAATCATGATTCATGATGTAGTTATCCCAAACTATAATCTTTTTATTACAATACATGTCAGTTGCCTAAGTTCATAATACATGTTTATGCCAATTATCAAATTTACAATTTCTTTCATGTTCAAATTCCCAATTCTACATATGCCTAATTAACATAAGCCCAATCTTTTGATTTAAACTTACATAGTCCCAAACTCGTGATTTAACTTACATGCCAATTCATGTATGCCCACTTCATGCCAATTTAATTATGCCAATGGCCAAGCTTGCAATTTCAATTATATTGACAATATCCCAAATTTCCAATTTCATGTTATGCCATCAATTTTACCAAACATGTATATCCAATATAGACAACATTCCCATATTTCCCCGTACTCAATCGTACGCAAATCGCGGTTTAGGCCTTGGTCCGAAATTGACCTAGGTTCATCGAAAGAAAATAAATAGGGGAAGGTAGAATTTGTATAACAATCAGCATAGAGGGAAAACTGGCATAAAAACATCATCTCTGGCATAAAAGATAGATCTTGATAATAATATCAATATGAATCAAGAAAAACTGATTTACAACAGGCTGAATAGATCATAAGCTTGACATGAGAACGAACATAGAAAAGTCCCAAAACTCAAGATTCAAGAAGCAACAGAAATAGATCTGAATCAATAAACATACTTAAATCCAATTCCACTTTATTCCATGGCCATATTATAATTAAATGTTTAAATCTAAAAACAACTAGAACTTACTGAGCATGGCTAATGAATTAAGAACTAAATTTGTTGTAGAATGTTGCAGTGACGTTGTTGATTTATTGTCTTGAATCATTGTTGAAGTCTTAATCTTCGAATTGGATTGTGTATGAAAAATTAGGAAATTGATTAGAGATGGCGGCCATGATCAAGAGGGATTTAAACAGCATTTTGATGTAAAAATGATTTGTTATGAATTAGGTTAGGCCTAAGGTTGTTTTTATAGGTGTAGCAACTAGTTTAGGCCCTTAGATTAACCCTAGAATCAATCCAAACCATCAAAACACGTCCTAGGCTTCAAAAATGAGTTCTGGGCCAAAACAGACCGACCTGGTCGACCTGTAGGGGGAGGTCAACTACATGGTCGACCTGGGGGGTAGGTCGACCTAGGGTCGACCACATGGTCGACCTGGCCCCCAGGTCGACCACCAGGTCGACCTGCCTGGTCCTGTGCTACCTAAAATCTGCTGAATCTTCTACATGCCATAACTTCTTCATCCGGACTCCAATTTTCTAAAACTCGGACTCTATTTCATGTAAAATTTCGAGACAAACGCAATGGCTTAACCTGTTTCCCTTGATTCTTATTTTAAAATTTAATTCTGCCTTGATTTATGGTTTTAACATGTTATAAAAATTCGGGTTGTTACATTCTTCCCTCCTTAAAGGATTTCATCCCTGAAATCTTCAAGTTAAGAAGAATGCATCCTATCATCCAATCAACCATCTGCTCAACCATCATTCACAAGCAACCATTGTCCTTAAAAGATTTCTAATGCTGTATGAACATATGCAAGAAGTGTATGTATATGTTCCTTGTCTAATGCAAATGATCAGGCCTGATTGATCTTTTTAAATGCAAAATATGTTTAGTGCCATGAATCCAACATGTATGCAAATAGTCCTAGTCATATAAACACTAAACACTACATGTGTGCACAAACATCCATCCATATGCAACATCCACATGATAACACATTCAATTCCATCCATAAACAAGTATAAACACTCATGCATATGCAATATGAAAATGTGACTGAGCCGATCTAGTGCCTAATGTGTGTTCATGCATCCACGAGCAACAACTAGCAACCACTTGCAACCACTTGCAACCATCAACCATAACATGTCTCAAACACATGTTTTCATCCATTAGTTCCTACCTAAAGGTATAGCCGAATGATAGAAGCAAGTAAAGAAAAACTTTGTACCCAAAACCAATATATATGATTCTAGGAAACTAAGCATGATAAACTCCTTTTAGGTCGCAAGAAATCCCTTCCTAAAACCAACCCATATCCTATAAAGCCCAAAAAGTTTAGTCAACCCAACGGACACCCTCAAACCCCAACATATATCACAACCAGATGAGTCATACTCCTTATAGGGTTTGCAACAGAAATAAGATTGAGAATAGGACCGAGAGGATATACATAAAAGATAGCATGCAAGTAAGCTTTACAGGAAAAAAGGGATCAAGGATAAACTCTTAAAAAGAGATATGATGCGCGTATCTAGTCTTCAATCTTCTAAGTCACATTTCCCTGAGCTTAACTCCATTGTGCTTTGGCCATTTTTAACTTTACAATTTCGTAGCTTCTTAATTCTTGTTTCCAAAATATGAGTTGGAACTCATTTCACTGTCGCCTCTCGTTCCACTTTCATTTATTCTTTTTGTAGTATACTCGGCTCAAACATAACTGCGTACTCATGGTTTCATTCAAGCTCTCCAAAATTCACTAGTGAATCTCGGATCTCGTTCACTTACTAAAAGGTATTCCACATAAATGATTTATCTCTTGAAAATAAACAAATGCCAAACATGTTTCCAAGTGTACTTATTAAGGTGATTTTCTATAACTCATGCATAAGGGAGATGAACCATCCGCCTTAGTGGCGAACACTACTCGAGCGAATCAATAAATGTATCAAGAGATTCTAGGTAACTAAGCATGGAAGAACCCTAAGGGTTACACTAGATTTTGAGGGCATTACCGAGGCGAGTCAAGAGTCTAACCACCCTCTTTTCATACTCGAGAATGGTAACATTTCTGGATAACCACTCCATCCCCAGAATCAAACCATAGCCCAAAAACGTAAGCATTTCTTCTAAACTCAACACTTAGCATAGACATTCTCAAATCCAAACATGTCATGAATAAATGAGCCGATTCCCCAATAGAATTTGAGACGAAAATGGGATCCTCTACTTTGCTAGTACTAAGGTGCAGAGACTCAACTATCGAAGCAGAATTAAAAAGGATGCGATGTACAAAAACAAAATTCCCATGGTATGATAGAAAAGAAAAGCTAAACTTTTAACAGAAACATTACCACCTCTTCTTAGGTATGCTAATAGTGAGAGCATACAATTGTCCTCTCAACGATCCTGTCCTTTTCCATTTTTACCATACTAAACATACTTTCTCTTGTCGTGGGTTTTATTATTCTTTCACTTTGGACTCTTTCCTTTCACCTTTTCCTCCTTCATGGATTAATCCATATCAACAAGTTTCTCATCCTTAGGCTTGTGTTCTTTTATCCTCGTTCTTACTATCCTTATATAGCTTGTTGACAAGTTTCTCGAAAGCTACCTCCATCGCACGGCAACCCTACAAAGCTTGAAATAAGATTAGTCGCAAGTAAAACTACTGCGGCTACAGATGGAGGTTGGGCACTCCTTTGCCCTCCAAAACACGCCTACAAGACTATGGTGAAAAGAGAGAAAGAAGACATTCAAAGAGAGAATCAAAAGATAGTGCATATGGCTTTGGGGAATATGCCTTTCGTAAAACAAAACTTTTCTTAGAAAAATGCTTCTTTGTAAATGTTTTGAAAATAATTTCAGAAGGTTTTTAAAAGCTTTTGCCCAGTCTGGTAACCTTCTGCTCTGATACCAAATGTAACACCCTACATCCGTTAAGGTCATTCACAAAGGGAATGCCTTAACTTCAGTGGAGCATTATGGGTACTGGAACAAAAATATTACAAGACAGACATATATAAAACAGCGGAAAGTAAAGTGGAAGTACTTCAAATCATTTATTAAATATAATTGTTTACAATAAAAGCCCATCAACTTCCAATACCCAATTATATAGCTAAAATATTTGTCTTGCTCAAAAACAAAGAAGCATAAAAATAAATTGTGATATTCCCCAATAAAGCAAAGCAAGCCATAGCCAAGAAAAATCCAAGCAGTACATAAAAGAGCCTTGGAGCTTGGTAGGATCCGAAATAAGCTGTATTCCCACACTGCGAACGTGGAGGGGGGGAAACGAAAGAAAAAGAGCGAAACAAACTGGGTCAGTCAAAAAGACTTAGTAAGTCCTAGTGGTTTTCAGCATAAAAACAGGTGAATATAATATCACATGAATAAACTGAAAATAAACATAAGCATGATGACAAGATAAGCTATAGGCACGATGAATCAAGTATAACATCCCATGCTTCCTATCAAGAGTATCATCACAAGGTTCCTACCAAGTATCACATTGCAAGGTTTCTATCATGTATAACATCGCAAGATTTCTAAGCTTCACCGTTCCACTATTATCTTTAATTTCCTATATTCTCTGCACCAATACTAGTCTGACAAGATTAGGTGTTATCCTAATGTCTAAACAGAAACGGAAACAGAAACAGAATTGGGCCTTTACCATCTGTACTAGTAACCCAACCCGTGTCATGTATTAACTATGAAATGATCCCTTGCCCAATATCATGAAATGACCCATTACTTGATCCCACGAAACGATCTATTAATCGATCGGCTCCCTACAAGTTCTAGCTCGTCATGTGTCTGTGTCATATGGCCCTATCACGAATGTAGTTACCTGTGCTAGGTCCACCATAGGGTGTATCAAGCCCTAGGGTGCCAACTACCGACACGAATCAAGCACGCCCAGTGTAAACCTACCAGTGCCCAATGCCTGCTTTTTCAACTCCAGACTACGTGCACGACCATAGTCCACCTGAACCTACAATGGTGAACCAACTCAGCCGTCGTTCTGGTCGCTTACAATCATCCCAGTAATTGTGCCCCACCCTGCCTAGTTCCAGGGTACCATGATACATCTAGTGGGTTGCTGCTGAAAAGGACCGCGTAACTAGGGTTTCCGTCCAGCAGGTTAAGTGTTGTCATTTAAATTCGAGACTTAACCCGTCTATGTGTCATTTCAAATTGGCTAAGTGTTGTCGTTCAAGTTCATGACTTAGCCCTACAAATCATGTGTCAAGTTGGTTATGTATGTTCAAGCGGTTCATGACTTAACCCTACCAAATCATCATGTCAAATTTGTTAAGTATATCCAAGCGGTTCATGACTTAACCCTATCAAATCATCTTGTCAAATTGGTTAAGTATATTCAAGTGGTTCATGACATAACCTTATCAAATCATCGCGTCAAATTGGTTAAGTATATTCAAGCGGTTCATGACTTAACCCTACCAAATCATAGTGTCAAATTGGTTAAGTATATTCAAGTGGTTCATGACTTAACCCTACCAAATCATCGTGTCAAATTGGTTAAGTATATTCAAGCGGTTCATGACTTAACCCTATCAAATCATCTTGTCAAATTGGTTAAGTATATTCAAGCGGTTCATGACTTAACCTTATCAAATCATCGTGTCAAATTGGTTATGTATATTCAAGCGGTTCCTGACTTAACCCTACCATGTGGCATTAATTCATTAATGCACCCCAACCTCTCACATTAGACTAGTTGTTGTGGTCACTGGATTCGCCGGGCGGTTCCGGGCACATCTACACCACAACCTAGCCTAACCTGGGGTCTTAAGCGCGATATGACCAACTACCCACATTGGATCCTATTGTTTGCAGTCACTGGATTCGTCGGGCGGTTCCGGGCAGATTTACACTGAAAACTCAACCCAACCTCAAGTTGGCCATTTTCAAGTTCATTCTAATGTCATGTCCATGTTCAAGTTTCATGTTAAGTTCGTGTCTAGTTTCATGGCGAGTTTCATGTCAAGTTTCATGTTTTCACTTATGCCTATTATCAAGTTAATGATTCATATTCATAACCAATTCATGTTTCAAGTTCATAAGCATGCTTACGTGCCTTCTAGATGTCCAATACATACCAACTACCCAAAATCCAACTTCGACGCGTTCATATTAAACTTTCTCCAAGTCATAAATTATCATATATGTTTCTACTCCAAATTTTACATAATTAACATATGCCCAAGTTCAAGGTTACATGTCAGTTTTACATATGCCCAATTCATACCAAATTTATATATGTTCAATTCATGCCATTTTACATGTATGCCAATTTTTATGCCATTTTACCATATCAAGTTCTAGCCAAAATTACATGTATCAAGTTTTATACCCAATAAACCCAAATCATGATTCATGATGTAGTTATCCCAAACTATAATGTTTTTGTTACAATACATGTCAGTTGCCCAAGTTCATAATACATGTTTATGCCAATTATCAAATTTACAATGGCTTTCATGTTCAAATTCCCAATTCTACATATGCCTAATTAACATAAGCCCAATCTTTTGATTTAAACTTACATAGTCCCAAACTTGTGATTTAACTTACATGCCAATTCATGTATGCCCACTTCATGCCAATTTAATTATGCCAATGGCCAAGCTTGCAATTTCAATTATATTGACAATATCCCAAATTTCCAATTTCATGTTATGCCATCAATTTTACCAAACATGTATATCCAATATAGACAACATTCCCATATTTCCCCGTATTCAATCGTACGCAAATCGTGGTTTAGGCCTAGGTTCGAAATTGACCTAGGTTGATCGAAAGAAAATAAATAGGGGAAGGTAGAATTTGTATAACAATCAACATAGAGGTAAAACTAGCATAAAAACATCATCTCTGGCATAAAAGATAGATCTTGATAATAATATCAATATGAATCAAGAAAAACTGATTTACAACAGGCTGAATAGATCATAAGTTTGACATGAGAACGAACATAGAAAAGTCCCAAAACTCAAGATTCAAGAAGCAACAGAAATAGATCTGAATCAATAAACATAATTAAATCCAATTCCACTTTATTCCATGGCCATATTATAATTAAATGTTTAAATCTAAAAACAACTAGAACTTACAGAGCATGGCTAATGAATTAAGAACTGAATTTGCAATAGAATGTTGCAGTGACATTGTAGATTTATTGTCTTGAATCATTGTAGAAGTCTTAATCTTCGAATTGTATTGTGTATGAAAGCTTAGGAAATTGATTAGAGACGACGGCCATGATCAAGAGGGATTTAAATATCATTTTGATGTAAGAATGATTTGTTATGAATTAGGTTAGGCCTAAGGGTGTTTTTATAGGTGTAGCAACTAGTTTAGTCCCTTAGATTAACCCTAGACTCAATCTGGACCATCAAAACACGTCTCAGGCTTCAAAAATGAGTTCTGGGTCAAAACAAGCCGACTAGGTCGACCTGTACGGGCGGGAGGTCGACTACATTGTCGACCTGGGGGGTAGGTCGACCCTAGGGTCGACCACATAGTCAACCTGGCCCCCAGGTCTACCTGCCTGGTCCTGTGCTGCCTAAAATCTGCTAAATATTCTATAGGCCATAACTTCTTCATCCGGACTCCGATTTTCGAAATCTCGGATTCTATTTCATGTAAAATTTCGAGACGAACACAATGGCGTAACCTGTTTCCCTTGATTCTTGTTTTAAAATTTAATTCTGCCTTGATTTATGGTTTTAACATGTTATAAAAATTCTGGTTTTTACATAAGTTTAGACATTACAATTGTCAACTTTTCAAAAGCTACGTTTATTTTTCGCTTAAGTTTGTTTGGATGTATTCTACTGACTAATTTATCTAGATTGATTTTGGGTTCGGACTACTACAAACGCATAGTGGTCATCTCGAGGATTTAGACTAGATGGAACCTTAGTATTAACCAGTAGCTTGAAAGATAGAGGTAGGTCAGTTTAATTCTCTGGAGGTTCTATTTATCCCCTATGTCGAAACCTCAACACCAAAAATGTCCCCTTGCGTTCCATAAAGACACATGAGAAAATTTTGGGAGAAAACCTATACCTTTCTCCTTAACAATGACCATGTAGTCCTTCTCGATCGTAAATATGGATCCATTCTCGGAGTTATAGAACCCCAAGTTATCACAAAACCAATTGGAAATGTGAAGGGTGAACTCTTAATTTTTATACTGGATTTATTTTTATAAATTCTCTGGTGTGGGAGTTATCTTAACACGCCCTCGCTCGTGTGGCAATCTCATACGTGGATCTTAGGAGTGATGTGGGCAAGTGTGGCTTGTGCACACAATTTTTTTATTGCTCTGATACCAAGATTGAAAACCCCAAGTGATCACAAAACCAATTGGTGATGTGAAGGGTGGACTCTTAATATTTATATTGTATTTATTTTATAAATTTCCCAGTATGGGACTTGTCTCAACAAATCTGCTACTGCCAAAATATGAAGTAATTAATTATTACCCCTTTTTTGTGTTAGCTTCCTTTTTCTTTTGGGCTTGAGATCTAGTATTCATAACTAAAATAGGGAAGCAACTGCTAATAAGAATAGGGTGATGCACCAAAGAAGATAAAAGAATACTTGCAAGGGAAAATATTCTGAAGGTGGTGAAGATACAGAAGGAATTTTCAGGAGAAGAGTGGAGGAGTATTTAAAAAAAAACAGAAATAAGGAGGATGTGAAGACAGAGGAACAACATATAGAATTACAAGAGAGAGAACATAGCCAAGAAGAAATAGCGTAAGTGAAATTTATTACTTAATTCAATCGTACCTGTTATGACTAGTTGTCCTCTTATTTATACATGCTAGTTCATTGACCAGTCTAACTAGCCTTTACAAGCTTATATAATAATTATTATAGCAGGGCATTTATTCTTTAGTACACAGTTTGCACACGTACATCATGCACAACTTTTATTTTTTATGTTCGCTGCATCTAAATCATTTCCTCATGTTTCTTTTCTCTTCTTGGTTTCCTTTGATCATCAGTATTTCCTCAAAGTATTGGTCAGCAGCTTGCTCTTTAATTTTTCTAGATGTTTAATGAAATTATTGTTTGTTGTATTGGTGATCAGTTGTTTGTTGAAATGTCTATGTGCTATAATTCTCCCCCCATTAAGAACAGAACTTCTCCCAATGTCTAGTGTAGGAGATCTCTTGATAATGTCCCGGTAATCTTCCCATGATACATCAGTTAAAGGCTTGTTTTTCCATTGGATTAAAACTTTAACCAAAGGTTTGTTATCAGTCTTCTATCAAGTATTTTCTTCGGTTCCTCAACAATTTCTTCAACAAATGATGGAAGATTATCTTGAGTTGTAATGGATGAGCCCAACTTCTTCTTAATCTGTCTGATATGAAAAACTAGATAAATTTGTGAAGATGAGGGCAATTCCAATTTATAAGAAACTTCACCATTTTTCTAGATGATTTTATATGGTCTATAGTATTTTGGTGATAGTTTTGTAGTCTTCGATTTGCTTGTAGATATTTTTACACAGGGTTGTAGCATAAGATATACCCAATCATTAACACTATTTGTCCTATCTATTCTTTTTTTATCAGCAAACCTTTTCATTTGATCTTGAGCAAGTAATAAACTATCTTTGAGAAATTATAATGTGATATCTTTGGAGAACAAATGTTATTCGACTTGTTTGACTTTTGCAGTGTTAGGAATGTAGGACGGTAAAGTTGGAGGCTGCTTACCATAAAGTACTTCATAGGGTATTAGTTGTGTGGACTCTTTCCATATTGTATTAAACCAAAATTTTGCCAATGTTATCCATTTGGTCCACTCGTTTGGTTGATTGAAAACAAAGCATCGTAAGTAGCTTTCTAGAATTTTATTTGTAATTTCAATTTGGCCATCCGTTTGTGGATGCTATACTGAGCAATATTTTAGATAATATCCTTGCAAAGAAAAAACCTCCGACCAGAATTTGCTTAAGAAAATTGAGTCTCAATCACTAATGATTATTTGAGGCATGCCATCCAATTTAAATATATGATCAACAAAACCTATGCCACTTGTTTGGCTGTGTATGGGTGATGCAAAGGAAAGAAATGTGCATATCTAGGCAATTTGTCCACTACCACGTATATGACTATAGCGTTGTTGCTTTTAGGTAGATGGGTAATAAAAGCCATTGAAATATCATTCCATATTATGGTAGGGATAGGTACTGGATGAAGAAGCCCTGGTGAAGAAATGTTTTCTGATTTTGCTCGTTAGCAAGTGTCACAGTTTTTAATATATTGTTCCACTAATTTCTTCATATGTTTCCAATAGAATATATTTCTGATTTTTTGCAGTGTCTTCTTTACTGCAGCATGGCCTCCTTGGGGAGAAGAATGAAATTCATATAGGATAATATTTAATAAGGAATTATTACTAGGGTCTAAAAGTATTCTCCCCTTATAAAAAATTAGATCATTAACAATTTTATATTTTTTTGATGGAAAATCTCCCTGGTAATCTTGTCCTTTTTAATAGCATAAAATTTACTTTGATTCACTTCTCTTTTGAGTTCTTTTATCCAATCTACTTGGACTAATGAGATGGCAAGAATTTTAGTTTGTTCATGCATCCTTGATAGGCTGTCTGCAATAATATTCTTCTTCCCCTGTTTATATTCTACTTGATAGTCATAACCATGTAATTTTCCGAGCCACTTTCCTTGAATTCCAGTAGTTAATTTTTGTGAGAGCAGGTGTTGCAAGCCTTGGTGATCGGTTTAAATGATAAACCTTCTTCCAAGTAAGTATTGTGATCATATCAGTGTAAGTAGCTCTTTCTTATATGTAGATAGATGGGTGTTTCTTCCTTGAAGAGCTTGACTGATGTAAGCTATTGGTTTATTTTCTTAAAGTAATACTGCACTAATGCCTGAACCACTTGCATCACACTCAATTACAAAGTCTTTGTTAAAATCTGGAAAGTTATAGATAGTTGTTTTAGATGTTCTTCCCAGATTTTATTGTAACTGAGGATATAATAAAAAAGCAAGAATATATCTCCTTAAAAACATGTTGAAAATTGAATTCATTAATGCTTAAAAGGTTGATGGTGCATTGCCGTATGGAATAACTAAAAAATCATAATGACCCTCAGGTGGTCCAAATGTTGTTTTTGAATGTCCTCTTCACTCATTCTAATCTTATGATATCCGAAGCTAAATCTAGTTTAGCAAAAAAAATTGAACCATATGGCTCATCCAATAAATCATCAATAAGTGGTATGGGAAATTTATCTTTGATTGTTTGTTTATTCAAACCCCTATAATCTATGCATAATCTCCAAGAGCCATCCTTTTTCTTGACCATCACTACTGGTGCAGAAAAAGCACTAGTTTTGTTTCTTATAATTCCATAATCTAACATTTGTTTTATTAATTTTTCAGGTTCATTTTTGTATGAAAAGGATGTTATATGGTCTTAGACATATTGGTTTAGATCCTTGAAATAGTGGAACGTGATGGTCACAATCACTTTTTAGTGAAAGAGATTGTAGTGGTACAGTAATGGGAATAAAATTATCAAGCAGTTTTTGAATTTTGGTGGTGAATGTTGTTTTCACTATGAAATATATTATTTGTTGACAGTATCATAAATTTATGGGATGCAACATTAATCTCCTTAGAAATATTTTTATCAATTAATGGCTCAAGTGTTGAATCATTTATCCCTTGCCACATATATTCCTTGCCTTTGTATTTAAATCTTATTTGTAATGTACTGAAATTGAAGCAAATTTCATTAAATTCCCTCATCCATTGAATTCCTAAAAAAATGTCACACCCCTCCATAGGCAATAAAGGTAAACCAATAGCCATCTTGCAGCCTTAACAGGAAATTATAACTTGTGAACAGATTTCGTTACCTGATAGCTTCTGGCCATTTGCAACCTGAACATCATAAGCTTTGGTTTGTTCTTTTTTTAGGTGTAATTTCTATGCTAAAGTGATATCAATAAATCTGTGAGTAGAACCAGAATCAATGAGCAATATAACTAATTTATTATTGATGTAGCCCTTTATTTTAATTGTATGAAGAGTAGGAATCCCAAATAATGCATCAAGGGGAATTAAGAACATGGCTTTATGAGATACTTCTGGAGTATTTTCTTTAACTAAGCTTATATGTTTAGAATTTAATTCATCAGAATTCCTATCCGAATCTAAGTCTATGACACCTTCGATTACAAATACTTGTTTATTTTTACATTTGTGGCCAGCAATATATTTCTCATTGCATCCATAACAAATGTTATTATTTTCTTTTCTCATATTTCTTAAGGGTAAGTTTCTTGATCTTTAAAAAACCTATCACTATTTTGAGGAAAAGATTTGGCCTCGGAATTTTCTGTAGATTTGGCAGAATTAAAAGAAGACAGATTTTTTTTTTTTTTTTTCTGTTTTTAGAGAGTCATTTGGCTTCAAAAATTCTTACATAATAAAAAGCCTCATCAAAATTTTGAGGTTTAGCGTCAATTATATTATATTTAATTTCTTCCCTTAATCCCTCTAAAAGCTTTTGTAACAAATAAATGGGAGTAATAGTATATATAAGCCCTTTTAATTGTTCGAATTTATTAGCATAATTCATGACTGATGTGGTTTGTTTTAAAGATGAACATGTTCCATATGGCATTTCAAGTTCATCGGTATCAAATCTTACATGAATGGCCTTGTAAAAAGTCGCCAGTGGTCATAATCTGGTGTGTCATGTGAATCTCTATAAAATCACTGCAAAGCCTCCTTTCTGAGGTGATAGGAGCATATGTGAACCCATTGATGCACCTCAGTTTTGTTATATCTGAAGAACTGATCTACTTGCCTAAGCCAATCAATCACTCTATCTTTCCCATTGAATGTAGGAAAGTCCATTTTTATTTTGACCTTTGTATTTGCTTTAGGGATGATTTCAGAGTTCCTTAAAGGGCAGTTTTCCATTGCAAACTGACCTTGTCGAGGAGTAATTGGTGGCCTATGATTGGGAAGGACATATACATTGGATCTGGGTTTCTGAACTGGAAGCATAGGTGATTTGTCAAATTTGATTTGTTCAGCAGTTCTGTAAATCTTCATTTCCTTTAACTTAGAATTTTTTTGAGAAGGAATTCTCTATTGATTCTTGTAATTTATCTATCCTTTCTTGTATTTCTTGGTTATTGTTTGATAAATCTAGCGTCTTCCATTCGACTTCCTTGAAAGATAAGGTGTGCCAGTTGTAAACCAATTCTTGTTTTTTCCACCATCTTGTTGTGACATGCCTTCAGAAGTCATTGAATCAAAGAAGGAGGCTTTCTTGTTGCTGTCTTCGATTATGAATGTGGAAGGATCACTCGAGTGGGGGTCTGATGAATGCTCATTGCCAGGTTCTGATACCATTATGTTAGCCCCCTTTTGCTTTTGGGCTTGAGATCCAGTATTCATAACTGAAATAGGAATGCAACTGTTAACAAGAAAAGGGTGATGCACCAGAAAAAGTTCACAGAATACTTCAGGATGAAATAGTGTGATGGTGGTGAAGATACAGAATGAATTTTTAGGAGAAGATTGGAGGAGTGTTTCAGAAAAAATAGAAATAAGAAGGAGGTGAAGACAGAGGAATAACAAACATAATAACAAGAGAGAAAACATAGCCAATAAGAAATAGTGTAAGTGAACTTTATTGCTTAAGTAATCGTATCTGTTATGACTGGTTGTCCCCTTATTTATACAAGCCAGTTCATTGACCCAGTCTAACTAGCCATAACAAGCTTATATAATAATTATTATAGTTGGGCTTTCATTCTTTAATACGTAGTTTGTACACATACACTGTTACTATCAAATTTCGATACTAAAACCATGTTGATATGAAAGAGTATCGTGATGAAGTTGGTACCGAAGGCAACAACTAGGAGAGTTAAGCCAACATTGAAAGCAAAATGAAGTGGAGCAATAATAAGGAGGACGATACCACGGATGAAGAGGGACAAAAAAAAGTAAAGATTTGGCACACATGTTATCGATACCAACAAGAAGGCAAATAGCCTTGGTGCCAATACTAAAGAAATAACAACAAATGCACACTGCCAATACCAATATAGAACAAACAATTAGCTTGGTGTCGGTATCGGATAAAGGAAACTGGAGCATAAAGGCCGCAAGGGTAGAACCATACGTCAAAGGCCAGTAATATGTGAAGGCAATACCAAATAGACAAGCTCAATAAAGTAAGATTGAAACCAAATGCATACAAGGGAAAAGCATGAAACCAATGTAGGTGCAAGCTAAGTGCTATCAATACCAATAGGCGTGGTACCGATATCATTGCTAAAAGCAGCACCAAAATCACAAAAGAAAAGCATCAGAGTGATGCCCAGGTGCTATGCAGAGGTATGATGGCTATACCAAAAACAGGCCGGCACCCAGAAGCACAAGCAGCAGAGAACTGAACCGGAACTGAAGCTAAAAACCCTTCAAATGGGCCAATACGAGGAATATGAGGCGGAACCAAGCTTCTTACCAGGCTATTACCGAAGAGGACCCAAAATTTCTATAAATAAGACCCTAGGGGTCTCATTTTAGGGGGACTTTTCTCATTCTCAAATCTTGTATCAATTTCTTATAGAAAAAAAAACCCTAATTTGTAGATCAGTTTGGGAATATTATTTATAATCGTCTATGTACTCATACAAATGATCAATAAAAGAGAAGTTTAACACTTGATGTCAATTCCCCTTATTTCCTTATAACTATTTCAAGGAAAAGCTTTCTTCTTGAGCATAATTACCAAAATAACCTTTATAAGCCATCTAGCTCTCTACATGTGCGAGCCTATGAAACCCTTATCTCAAGGTAACCATTGGTGCTTGAGTCTCGTAAGCATGATACTCTCCTCTTTTGAAGGATGAATAACTAATCTTCGGGCTTAAGACCTTGATATCTAGGAAACGATGAATTAAGTCGAGCTTGAAGGAGCTAGATAATCCCTAGGTTCCGCCTAGGTCCACAACCATTTACCTATGTTTTGATGTTGACGAAAAATAACGTTAACATACACCATGAAAAACTTTTGTTCTTTAAGTTTGCTTCTTTGATATTGTTTCCTCATGTTTCTCTTCTCTTCTTAGTTTCCTTTGATCATCAATAATGTCCTCAGATAATTGGTCAGCAACTTGCTCTTCAATTTTTCTAGATGTTTGATGAAATGATTGTAGACTTGGAGGATTTAGGCACAACTATGTTAGGGATATTCCCAAAAGTAAATTCCCAAGCTTTACATCTTTCTTGTTCATTGTCTAACTCAATTTCTAGGTCAGCAATCCACTAATGCAACCACTTATATCCTCATCCAAATCAATATGGGGATTGGCCTTTATCTGTATTTTTAATTAAAGGATAGTTTTATCCTTTTTCTTGCAATTGAATCTTAAAAGCAGTTATTTGTCCATTCAAATGCTTAATGGTCAAACTCTGAAGAAAAATTGTTCTTCCTTGAGTTCTATGGGTACCTCTTTCAGAACATCCCTCTGCTCTGCAATTATTAAAGAATCACTCCTTGATTGGTAGGATGAAATTTTGGGTTGATTTCCCTATTTACAAAATGAAATACAATTATACAAAAACCATAATTTCAAAGGGTAATACCGATAATATCATACTTTTCAGGAAGGATTACTACATAAACTCTTAGATTCATCCAAAAAAATTAAACTACTTTTGTAGCACACATTGAAAATTACAAGCTTTGATTCTGTTTATCAGAATAACTGCTGTTTATATTACATATCAACTCAGCATGTCGAGTTCTAAGTCTCTTTAAAATTATTTCTGGATCATCACCCAAAAAGCTAATGGGAAATTGAGGGTATTTCATATAAATGCACTGAAGGTCTCATAGGAAACGTCTCTTCTATATAATAATTTTGATGAATACTCTCTCCTTAATTTAGAAAACGAGCATAAAGCATCTTTTGGTACTACATCTTTGTGGAGAATGAGATTCTACCATAACATGAAATGAAGTCAAATATCATGAATATAAGAAGTTATCATCAGAAGTAAACATTCATGAGTACTTAGTTTTACAAATATTCTTCCTGTTCGTATAATGTTGACCTTTTGAAAAACTAGAGATGAGTCTGTTCTTACTATACTTTAGATTTTCTAGGGGTAAGTATCTGGAGATTGAGTGAACCCTTGGTAGGTTCCAGCAAGCCCTAGGATGGAAGTCATCTCCGCATTCATCTAAGCACCGACTGTGAAGACTTCAAAGCAAACCACAACAAAAGTCCCCTAGGAAAGAAAAGTTTATAGTTTCGTACTTATTATAGACTTTATACAAGCAATCTACTAAAATGTTCCTATCTTCTATTAATGTAATGACCCGGATATTCCGTCGGTTAGATTCGAATATTTAATACGGTTTTAAATATTAATTTGATATATTAAATGAATATTTATATTAAGTTATCGATTTAATAATCAATTTCGATTTAATATTGGATATATTACATTATTGGAATACGATAATGGATTTAATTAAATTCAAAGTTTAAATTTGAATTGAATTCAGTTCAAATAATTTATAGGAAATTTTATTTGAATTTATAACGGTAATAATATTTATTTATTTTCGAAAGAATAAATCGGTCTGAAATTAATTTATATCGAACTAAATTAATATCTTGTACAGATGATCGAATTGGACTTCGTGACCTATCCCAGTGTGTCCGGAGCGGTGGTTTTACCCTAGAATGGACAGTTGTTGGGTTCAGAAAGGAGTTGGGAATCGATGTGATAATTTAAATTAAAGGACACCGGTTTTAAATAAATTAAAATTAAATAAAATGTATCATCCCTTATTTTGTGGACAGAAGGAATACAACAAGGAGAACAGAAATGGTGTGTTGTTCAAATTTAAAACCGCAAGAGCAAAACAATCGGGGCCTTCATTCATCCACTCGTCCGTTATTATATACCGTGAGCCTCCACTCTTTGAAATGAGTTTTGAACCACCATGGTAGAAATCGAAGGAGCTATCCCTTCGTACCAAAAATTTCCTACTGCCCTAAATCCCAAATCGAGATCGAATCTCGATCCAAGCCAACATCGCAATAATCTGAAGCTCGAGCCGTCGCTGAAGCGCTCGCTTGCGGCAAGGAAGTGGGGTTTGTTCGAAGCTATTGAGGGCTCGCGATTTAACCACTCGCGTTACAGAGATAAGGTGCGACTGGAAGAAGATGCGATCTCGGGGAAGAGGCTGCGATGTACTGTAGCTCGATTTTGGAGCTAGGATCTGCAGCAGTGCGAGACTGATATTGACAAAGATGAAAGCAATGGATTATCGCTGTCAGGAGGAGGCTCGGTTGTGGACTGTTCGATTTTGGAAGAAGTCGCGTTAGTCAGTGAGGTGAGTTAAGAAGCTCGACTCAGGTGGAGCTGCTCGGGTATAGAAGGAGCAGGGTTTGTTAATGGAGATTGAATATGAGGTGTTCGATGATACGCCGAAGAGGAATCATTGATGGTCTTAATAATGGTAATTTAAGGTATTGGATAAGCTTGGTCAAGATGATTCCTAGCCGTGAAATGTGGAATTTAAATGAGTATTCAGCAAAGAAAAATCATCGGTGAGTAAACCTCACTCACCTTTTATTTTAGAAATTATTTTTATATAGTTAAAAATAATTGTCTGTGCTTGTTTGAATGTTGTTTGATTGTTTTAAAATATATATTAGTTATTTAGGATATATATATATATATATATATATTGGGTTGATGATTGGTTGGATTCCCGTAGTTCATTAGCGGATGCCCGCGGTTTCATAGCGGATGATTACCCTATACGCCCCACGCTATGATTAGTGGATGACCTTCTATACCGCGATATCCTGCCTCGAAGCAGGATGGGTATTACTATGTTGACTAACATCTGTGGATGCAGGAAAACAGGTTGGAGGAATCCAACTGGATTCCTCAATAATATATATTATCTGTTGTTTGTTTGATTTCATATATATTCATATATGATGTGTTAAAAATCAAATGATTGAAAATTGGTTGATTTGATTGTTTAAAATATCCCTGGGCTCGAATATTGATTTATAAAAATATCGAAAAGGGTATTTGAGATTTAAAAAGGAAATTCTATTTTTATAAATAGAATTTGAATTTTAAATGAACTATAGAAAATATTAACTTGTTTTGAATCGAATTTATAAACTTTGTTTATAAATGAAAGGTGGGTTTTGAATCGAATTTATAAACTTTGTTTATAAATGAAAGGTGGGTTTTGAATCGAATTTATAAACTTTGTTTATAAATGAAAATATGGGATTTGAATTGAATTTATAAACGTTGTTTATAAATGGAAAGGTGGGATTTGAATTGAAGTTATAAACGTTGTTTATAAATAATGCAGAGAATTCAAATGGACTTTGAATATAAGGAATTGAAATAGAATTTGAATAATAGAATTCAAATGGAGTTTAACTATAGAATTTGAATATAGTATTTCAAATGGAATTTGAATATAGAAATTCAAATGGGATTTATAATAAATAGATTTGGATAAATATGAAGGTGAAATAGACTGAAAAGTTAAGCAACAGATTTAATTAACAAATTGAGTTAAAACGATTGGTATAGTTAAAATAGATTGGACATGCATAAATATACAGGAGACAGGTATGGAATAAAGTATAGAAGTGAAATAAATAGAATGCCCGAAAAGAAGGTACGTATTTAATTTCCATATGAGATTTTATGTGTCGTATCGGCTAGCCGCTTGGCTTTTTCTTTTTCTTTTTGAGATGAGAAGGACCGGGAAAGCTATTTGAAATTTCCCGATGCTCCCGGTACAAAGGAGGTTATGGCGAATTTTTCCGGGAATTTAAGGAGATAGAATATTTTTAAGATAATTTGATAGTTAGAAATCAACTTATCAATATATATAGAAGTCGATAAGGAAGCGAACTTAAAAATAGAATAGTATAATCAAAAAGGAAGACTAGAAGTAAAATCTCGAAAGAATAGAAAGAGAAAGTATATATGTGTTTAAAAGTGAAGAAGTAGTTGTATGGTATTGATTTTTCGAGTAAGTAGTCTTATCTGTTTTGACGTTGTAAATGTTATTCAGTCAAGGTCTGAGAGGTAGTTATACCCCAACTTGATTGATTTCATTATTAACAAATGAACAATAAGATTCAGGCTCGAAGATCAATGTTGAATAAGAGTTAGTTGAATATAGTATTTGGGTTGTCGTAACGATGTTTTACACAACATCTGTTTTGACCCAAATAAGTGTAAATATAGAAATAAACGAGATCGGAAAGAGATAAGTAATTGGAATATTTTCCAATTATAAATGGCATATATTTTCTAACAGTTTAGAAAATAAAGGAAAGCGATATTCGGAAATGTTTTCCAAATAACGTATAAGGCCAATATGGTTATTGAAAATATTTGGTTCACAGATATTGATAAGAAATAGAGAAGAGATTTAATTAATGGAATATTAATTAAAGGCTCAGTGATTGTTGGATGATTGGATGAACACTTGTTTTTATTCGATAGTTAAATCATCGACTATCGAAACACTTGTTTTTATTCGATAGTTAAATCACAGACTATCGAAGTTTTGACCATCGTTGTCAATATGGAGAGACCGGTTGGATTATTATCCGAAGAACCACTCCGTATTGGTAGTAGCATGCGAATCAGATTATATAAAGATAATCGAAGACGGAGTAGAGTGCAAGGACTTTTTCTATTAATAGAAATAGTGCCTTCAGTTCATCCTGTTCCTGGGTGACGTGTATGGATGAATGTCTGACAGAGTATTTCCAGAAAGGTCACGTACATTGATTTCTTCAACCGTACCAAGAGTGGAAGCGGAGAAGGAAACTTCTTTTAGCTAACACATAATGTACTGTTGAGGACGTCAATCGGTGATTTGATGGATTTGACGATGTGGCATTCGAAGTGAATCTGGTGTGATGATAAAGCGTAGCTTCAAGCCTCATCAACCGGTAAATGACAGAAATCGGGCAAGCAGCATGGCTATGTAGGTCGTACCTATTAGGGTGTATAATCACCTGATCTAGAGTTTCATTTACTTCTAAAAATCTATTGTCGATGCTGTCCCATTCGGGAAACGGTTGCTGATCCCAATCGTTGGTGATATACATTCGATACACTCAAGCGAAATGAGTGGTCGGTCATGTGTGGCTGAGTTGCAAGATGTTTTTGTTGAACTCGGTGTATTCTCCTCTAGAGATATACCAGCGGAAGGTGGTTCCATACCTTGTCATAGTTGGAAATCCATTACCCAATACGTGCTTGCGGTTTTGATTGTATACTATATATGTAGAACGTGAGATGAAAGCGTTTCTGCTAGATAATTATATATATACTGTGGTTGATAGACATTATTATAATATCAACAGGTTTTTGATATAAAGATATTTTGGATTCTCATAAGGGAAAAACCCGTTCCGTTATGCGGCGTGGTCTTATGAGATATCGTTTACTTGTTCGAACTGTTTTTAAACTGTTTTACTCATACTAGTCCCATGACTGACCCGGAGTTTACTTTGTTGTTTTCCCTAAACTCTTGGGTGCCTAAATTTGTACGGGCAGTCAAGTAGTCGGGAATTTACAGATATACTGGAAGAGCTTGGAGCAGGTTGCTTCAGGATCATATAGCTATAGTTATTTCCGCTGTGTTGTAAGTGATGTACTTTGATATTGATGTATATTCAAGTACAGATGTATATTTCAAGTTATGTTATATATATTATATGTTATTCGTTCCGCTGTGAGATTCGTGTTACTCTGATGTTGTGTTCTTCTTCTTCTTCTATTCTAAGTTTCTATCTTATCTTTCCTCACCCTCTAATTTCTTTCACTAATTACCAGGATTTTTCGATGTTTTGGTTATCGACATCGAGCTTATGTCGATAACCAAAGTCGTTGAAAATCCGGGTCGTTACAATTAACATCCAAAATAGAGTCATCAATTCCTTGTTCTCCTTAAAAATTATCTCCCTTCGGAGTCGTGCTGCTTTTAGTCTCGGCCCAGCTTCATGTTCTTTACAGGACATCAATATTGAGGCACTTTCATAAAGATCATAATATTTTTGAGATAAAGCATTATAATCTTTCGGTATCTTGTCTTTCTCTACACGAGATTGAATTATTTCCCTCTTTTCTTATCTAACTCTAGTTTATTATGTGAGGAAATGTTTTTCTTGGTTTATATATAATGATAGGGAATCAATTATCATGAATTCAAGGAGGAAGAAGACACTTTAAAAGTGAAATCCATACCTGAGAAACACGGATTTCGGGTTGAACAGGCTGCTCTTTCCCTCTCTATCCAGAGGAACCACTGTCCTTATTAGGAGCATCCGTTGGGTCTTAGGTAATAGGAGCACCCAGAAGATCAAGGTTTGCTTCCTTATAACCCCAAGTATCGCCAACAAAAGGGCGAGGGTTGTTGTCACCTCCATCAAAACCACAACGACAGCTATCATCTTTGGGATCATGATCGTCGTCGTCATCATCTTCATCATCGTCAACAACAACAGCATTGCCTTCCTCATCTCCATTATATGGATTAAAGTCATCAGGAAGGTCTTCGATATAGAAAAATTTGTCAAGCTTCGGGGTATCTTTTTCAAGAATTTCAATCCTATGCTTGAGTTGCTCAATTTTTCTCATAATATTGCCCGAAATAGAAGGGTCGACGAAGGGAAATTCAATTTTAGTATACTTTTGGAAATTATCAAAGTATGCCGCGAAAAGAACATTTTTGTAAGAGTTTAATGTTACCTCCAGAAAATAGGATTTTAGGAATAAAGTGATTCTATTTTTGGCATCATAAATTATCTTCTTGGCACTGGATAACGTATTTTGGGCCTTAGAACAACGATCATCTTTCGCTTTCAACTTGTCGGCATGGTCAACCACCATTCCGGCCTTTTTGTCCTCAAGCTCTTGTTTAGATAATTCGAGAGCCTAAACTTTATCATTCAAAAGAGTCTTACCTTTTCTCTCCTCTTCGAGCTTCGACTCAGCCCTTTCAAGAGATGTTTTCAGCTCCGCGCACTCCTTATGCTCCTCCCCATTCTTGTCTCAGGCGCATCTTCTGTGCCCCAAATCACTTCTACTTACGAAAAAAAAGAGTATCTTACTGCCCTATCATAGGGTCTCTATTACAACTTCCTCCCCCTAGTGAAAAATGAATTATACGCGAAAAACGCAAGAGAACTTACGTTAGAGCAGTGACTCTGGACTCCAAGGCAGCCTTCTCTTCTTTAAGTTTTGTAGTCTCAGAAGAGGGCAAAGCAGACATCTCCTGAAGGGAGAACCAGTTTTTGGTAATTTGGAAAGAAGAAAACAAAATCAGTATTCACATAAGAACAAAAGATGAAAGAAGTTAGTAGGAACAAAAATGTACCAAAATCAGTTGTTTAACAATAGCTTGTCGTACATTCGTCAAGTCTGAATAGGAAGTAGGCAGCGAAATGTTAATCATGCCATCAGAAGAAAAGGCAAGTCTTATGATCTCATCAAAATTTTGGGCCTATAAAGAACGCCTTGGAGGACTAACATGTTGAGGGGATGGGAGAGTATTTAGCTCGTATCGCATCAAGTTGGGAGCCTGCGGAGGGTCAGATACCAAAAGACTAGCAACAAACTCACTCCTCGTAGTCGCTGTCTTAGAAGAACCTATGATATGGGTAATGCTAGCAGAAAGGGCGGTAGAATCATGAGTATGCTGCTCAGCAGGAATAGTGACAATATCCTTGTGATGATTGGAAGGGGTAGAGGTTTCATCCTTATGCTTTTTAGAAGCCGATTCATCAGCAATTATCTTAAGCTTTCTCTTAGTTGCATAATTGCGGTATTAGACCGAGCTAGAGCGTCCATGGTAGACGTCCCAGCAGAAGCCTCAGTGGCAAATCAGAAATAATAACATCAAAAATGTAAGGTTAGATAATTTGAGTATGAAGTAATACTGTGAGATCACGATAGAAGAGCAACATTACCCGAAACACCCGGAAACAAAGTTGTCAGGGGGTAAATAGTCAAAACCCAAAGTTAAGTGCTTAGCATCAGAAAAGTGGATGGGTGGTTGCCCCAAAATCTTTTATCCTAGAGGGAGAAGGGCGTGTTTACGAAGGTCTTCCAAAGTCAGCAAGAGGGATCATTTTCCTAACTCTTTGGAAGCTTTAAAAATTGCTTCAACAATACTAGACTCCTCGTCATTCAAACTTTTCTTTGAGGGAATAGAAACTGGAAGCAACAAAGATTTGGCAAAGCATGGGAATGATACAACTCAACTGGAGAAACTAAAAGCTAACCAGGAGTAGCAAAAGTGCCAGTGATACTTGGGGGGAATCTGACATAGAAAAATTGTGATTCCCAGTCTTTGAACTTATTAATGCTATCGTTGATCAGCTTCTTTATTGGATTCACAGGAAGGATATGCGATTCCGCTCCTTTAGCAATGGAAAATCAAAACAAATAATGAAGAAGACAAAAACTAAGGGAAGATTGTTCCATCTCAAGCGATAGCACCTCGAGGAAAAGAAAAAAGGTGTATGCATTCGAAGTCAGCTGAATTGGAGCTACTTCCAAGTGTTGCAATGGCCTAAAGATAAAATCTGGGAAAGGGAAGAAGCCGCCATGACAAATGTAGATGGCCGAGTATGCAAAAAACCCTTCGGGAGGATTCTGAATGGTGTCATATTCAGAGGCATGAATGGCATCTATCCCAAGCATACTAAAGCAGTCAAAAATTGCATTTAATTTATCCTAAGTTTGAATGAGAGATTGTTATGGGACATTTTCCTTCTTCGGTTGGGAGGGGAGGAGAACTGCCGGGATTCGATTCATTAGCACTTTGCTTCTTAGACATGATGCTGCCAAGTGATATTATTCCATAAACATACATTATCACAATGATTTAATAGAAGTTAGGAAAGTAAAGACAAACTATTTTTTAAGTGTGCATGGATCATTTACAAGTTTAAAGCCATAGTGAAAATTCGTTATCATCATTAATCTCGCATCGTTGTGGAAAGTTGAGACACATCATGAATCACTAAAATTGCATTTTTAACAAGATTCATGTGAAGTCATGCATTATACATATGTTTAAAATGGATAAGCTATTGGTATCGTTTGCATTGTTGGTGAAGACACTAAAACCAAAGATAACTTAATTTTTTTGTATCGATGGAGTTAAAACCAGAACAACCCAAGTTCTTATTATCGACAAAATCGAAACCAAACATTTTGTTATCGATGCCAAAAATTTAGTCGATACCAGGGAAGTATAAAACTTAGTACCGATGGAATTAAACTCAAAAACAACTCAGCGTTGGTAATGGCCAAACCAACATGAAAGTTTGAAGTTTAACCGATACTGAAATGGAAGAAAATAAGGCTCTTAGTGTTGATTCTACACTGTTTCGAAACCAATTAAGCCGGGGCCTGAAGCAAACATCAAAGGCTGGTATCAGTAAAACCCAAATTAAAAGGAATTGATAGCGATTGATCTTGAGTTCATCGGTACTAAATAAGAATTATTCACAAGTGAATTTTACATTTTAAACCCCGAAAAGAGCATGTCGAGAATGGTAGATGATAAGTCCACATTAATCACCATTAATGTCTATTCAAGCTTATTGTAGTTTGCCTGATTTCTTTCTAACCATAAATCAAAGCTAACTAATCGAGCTTAGCAAATAACGATTTTTTAGACCTTAACCTGTACTACTTCATGAAATGATAAAAATAAACTTACAGTGAAAGGGTTGGATTTATGATTTTGAAAAAAATGCCAGATTTCGAAGAATGGTGATTGTGTTTGAGTGTAATTTCTTGCAGGAGAAGAAATAAAGAAATAGGAAGAAGGATCTTTATATTAAAACGCATCTTATCCGGACTATACAAGCAATCATAGATCAACGGTTCGAGTCTATCAGGGAAGGCAAAAAGGAAGGAAAAATGTGTACTTTCGAGATAGCATAGAGCACAAGGCCAAGCCATTGAGTTGAAAAGTCGAAAATACCAATTGATTAGGGGAAAATGTTATATCAGATTTCGATACAAAACCAAGTTGATATGATGGGATTTCACAACGAAGTCAGTACCAAAGGCAATAACAACTAGGAGAGTTAAGCCAATATGGAAAGCAAAAGGAAGTGGAGCAACATTAGAGAGGACGATACCAACACCAAGGATGAAGAGGGACAAAACCAAAGTAAAGATTTGGCACACTTGCTATAGAGGCCCAACAAGAAGGCAAATAGCTTGGTGTCAATACAAAAGAAATAACAAAAAATGCACGATGCCGATACCAACTTAGTACAAGCAATTAACTTAGTGTCAGTACCAAACAAAGGAAACATGGGCACAAAGGCAAAAAGGGCGGAGCCATATGTCAAAGACTAGTATCATGCAAAGGCAATGCCATACAGACAAACTCAGACAAGTAAGGCCGAAACCAAATGCATATAAAGGAAAAGCATGAAACCAGTGTGGGAGCAAGCTAGGTGCTATCGATACCAATGGGTCTAGTATCTATACCGTTGCTAAAAGCAGCACTAAAATCACAAAAGAAAAGTACCGGAGACCTGAGACCGAAACCGAAGCTAAAGACCCTTCAAACGGGCTGATACTGGGAATATGAGGCAGAACCAAGCTTCCTACCGGGCTGCTACTGAAAGGGGCCCAAATTTTCTATAAATAAGACTCTAGTGTCTCATTTTGAGGGACTTTTCTCATTCTCAAATCTTTTATCCATTTCTTAGATAAAAAACCCTGATATGAAAATCAATTAGTGGGTTTTATTTGTAATCGTCTGCATACTCATAAAATAACCAATAAAAGAGAGGTCTAACACTTGATGTCAATTCCCCATCTTTCCTTATAACTATTTCACGGCAAAGCCTTCTTCTTGAGCATAATTACCAAAATAAGCCATATAAGCCATCTAGCTCTCTACTTTTGTCGAGCTTATGAAACACTTATCCCAAGGTAAATGTTGGTTCTTGAGCCCCATAAGCGTGATAGTCTCCTCTTTTGAAGGATGAGTAACTAATCTTTGGGCTTACGACCTTGACATCTAGGAAACAATGAATCAAATTGAACTTGAAGGAGCTAGATAATCCCTAAGTTCCCTTAGGTCCATAACCATTTCCTTATATTTTGATGTTGACGAAAAATAACGTTAATATACACCATGAAAAACTTTTGTTCTTTAAGTCTGCTTCTTTTATTGTTTCCTCATGTTTATCTTCTCTTCTTAGTTTCCTTTGATCATCAATAATGTCCTCAGATGATTGGTCAACAACTTGCTCATCAATTTTTCTAGATGTTTGCTGAAATGATTGTTTATTGTTTTGCTGATAAATTGTTTGTTGAAATGTCCATGTGTTACAATTTGTTGCATTAATTGGTCAAAGTGTTCCTAACTATATATGGAAAAATGTGATTGCTTGATTGTATTAATTTTATGAATTATGGAAAACTAGCATTGACATCTTCTCAATATGTTTGATATTATGATGTTTTCATTCATATTGATGGGGCAATGACTTATGATAATGGCAATAAATACCTTCCAACGGGTATGATCTTCTCACTCATGTCAATGACGAAGGTGGGTGAAGCACTGAATTTACGGGAGTAATTAGTTTAACAAAAAAGTTAGATGATATGGTGCACATAAGACACACATCTTATATACACCTAGACTAAAAGATTAGGTGCCAATAGATCATCAAACGTCTTAGAATTACGGCTTACTGAAAAAGTTAACAATATTTCACAACACTGATAGATTATTACTCAAGTTATGAGTATCTATATCTCATTTATAAAAAGTCACAGTCGCTAGACGTGTTTAAAGCCTATAAAGTTGAAGTTGAGAATCAATTCAGCAAAAGGATTAAAAATATCAGATATGATCGATGTATTGAGTACTACGGTTGATATGATGGCTCGGTTAAACGTCTAGGACCGTTAGCTAAATTCCTAGTGGAATGCGGTATTTTCTACACCGTGCTAGGATAACTTAGCAAGAGTGGTGTTGTTTAAAAATGAAATATGATTCTTAATGATATGGTTAAGAGTATGATTGCTCATTCCATCTTATCTAAGTCTCTCTGAGGAGAAGAAATAAAGACAACAGCTTACATTCTCAATAGAATACTAACTAAAAAAGCTATAAAAACACCATATGAGCTTTGGACGGGTCGAAAGCCTAGACTAAAGCACTTACGTATCTCAAAATGTCCAGCTGAGGCAAGGTCTTATAGCCCATATGAAAAGAAACTGGACTTCAAAATTGTAAGCAACTACTTTATTGGTTATTCTGAGCGTTCTAGGGGCTATAAGTTTTATGAACCCATAGTTACAAATATTTATAAGGTGGGAAATACAATATTTTTTTGAGGATGTAAAGTGTGGGGGGAGAAATAAAAATAAAGACATTTCTTTTGAGGTGGAATTGGCTTCAAACCCAGTTTCTATTTTTAGTTTCCTACACCTATCGTTGATCAAGAAGTGAATTGAGAACCTCAACAAGATAATGTTGTACAACTCATTATTTGAAATGAAACAATTGTTCCAAAAGAACAAACTCAATACCTCAAAAACTGATGCCATTAAGAAGGTCCATAAGAGAAAAGATAAGTTCTATTGTATATGATCATATTGCATTTCTCTAAGAACATGAGCATGGCAACGGAATGATGGAAAATGACCTAATCAACTTTCAATATACCATGAAAAGTTCTAACCCTCAAAAATTAGATGGATGCCATTACAAGTTCATGCAAGATAAAAAAGTTTGGAAACTCATCCCATTAACAGAAGTTACAAAACCAATTGGTTGTAAATGGATATTTAGAACCTTGAGGGACGCAAAGGGTAATGTGGAGAGGCATAAGGAACACCTTGTAGAAAAAGGCTACACTTGGAAAGAAGGTATCGATTTGATAGAGATTTTCTCTTGAGTTTCATCGAAAGACTCTTTTAGGGCAATTATGGCACTTCTTGCTCATCTTGATCTTCATTTACATCCAACCAAATCTTTTTGTCGGGGATCCAAAGAATATGGTTCCAAATTTATGAAATTCTTCCCGGACTTAAGCAAGCTTCCCATCGATGGTACCGCAAGTTTCATCAAGTAATTATGACACGACACGAACTTCCCCGTTAAGGAAAGCAGGGATTGCTTTGAGAACAACACATATCGGTTCACAAACAGAAGAACATTTCATTGCTTATTACAACAATTCCATCAGAATACAAGAATATCACAAAGTATGAATAATTATTACACACTATAAAATATCAAAGATTTAAATACAATACTGCAGCGGAAAAATAATACAAAACATAACTGATAGAAATACACGGATATAGAGCTTTCCGAATATCACTTCAGCTAAAAACCAGGTCCTGTGAATATAAATCTGCAAAACCCAAAACTAGTAGCTGCCCGCATGGAAAATAAGGGCACCCAGAGTTTAGGTTAAAACAATAAACTCCAGGTCAGTCATGTACTGGTGTGAGAACTACAAACAGTTATTAATCTTTATTTTAAAGTTAGGTAAATCAAGGGACCACGCCGTATAACATGGAACGGGTTTCCTCCCAAGAATACCAGTGCATAAAACAAACAACGCAATGTTAAATAAATAACAATGAAGCTATTATAAGACCTAGGTCCCATCACACAATGCAACACAAGCCGAAGGATAGGGTTTTACCTTATAATAGTCAAAGAATGCTAGATATGCGAAATTTTATCTTTTATTATTACTATAAGTGAAGAAAACAACTTCAATCATAAGTATCAATCATAGATGGCATGTGTACCATATATCATGTCACCATACTAGGCTCTACAATCGAAACCGCACAATGTCATATTGGAAGTTGGATTTCCATCTGTGAACCGAGGCAAAAGATAGTCCTCTACCGATTGGAGATGCTCTAGTCCGCCCCTCAGGTCAGAGCTCGAGCGACCTCTGGATCATCAGGGTCGGTCCACTCGATGTGGATTAAATAAAAACCTAAACATTACGTCTCCCCGCCCTATGGGGCGTAAATGAGCCAACGAATGACTCCATCGGTTCGAGAACGACCGATATACCCTAGGCGTCTCGCAACAGCAACAACCGCACAGGTGAAAATAATATAAATGTCAGCCAGTGTAAGCACTGACACCACCTCTAACTAGAAAGAGACGCATGTTCTCCCTGAGTCCTTCACCCGTTTCTGGTTCACACCAGGGTGTGAGGCTCGAGAATCCACGCTATACAAAGTGATGCCACAAAGGCCGTGCTTTGATCATCAACCACAAGACTCTGCTTTTCAACAGAAGCCTTGATCAATTGCCACTTAGGCATGCCACCCAGGCAATTCACTACATGCGACTGATTCCTATCGATATACAACCTCTGATGCCGTACGTCTCATAGAAGAGTGAAATAAGGGAATGAATTCCCGTTCACCAGGCAGATGTATATTTATTAGGGATCAATCAACACAGAGCAAAATCCAATGTCAGACACACAGTCCATACAAGTTCATTCTGGGTCTGAACGAAACCGGAGGAACCTTATTCCTCGCATATCCATCGATCTCCAAGTACGTCTGGACGATCACCAACTGATTCCCTCCTCTTGGGTGTACATCCCAATCAAGATCATCAGTAATCATCCAAACGATGTGAAGACCTCCGGTCTTCAACACCGTCTTCATCTTCGACTTATCGTCATATCAGTTATTCAGAATGGGATAAACCTGGTCTTTTCGAATAACTTGCATATTTTATAAATAAGTATTACACAAACACAACATACGCCTCATTCCAATTCATCAGTCACTAACTGTAAATTAGTAAGAGAACAATTCCCCAAATATTAACCCTGAAGGCCGAAACCAACATCAGATCAATACCCAGGAAACCATTCATCTTAACTAACCCTTAGTTAGTTGCTAAATTTCACATTCTTAGGGAAAGGTTCCCATTAATTTTATCAAAGATAAATTCTTTGAAATTTATTCTTTAATCTTCCTTTGAATATCATTTCAAACTAGTTGGGATTAGCGAACCACACCGAAAGTAATTATTTATTTTATTTCCCAATCTCATCCTATTTACCCAATGGAGAAAAACTGGTAATACTCCATATCTAACACCACGGTTTTATTGGTAAGATATTAATTACTGTAACACCCCACGTCCATTAATGTCACTCGCAAAGGGAATGCATTAACTTCCATGGAGCATTTTAAGTGAATATAGAACAGAAAATCACAACAAGATAGATATAAAGCAGTACTTGAAAATTAAAAACTTTATTTATTGCAGCAGAAGGTACATATGTTTGATTACATAATCAAAACACATAAGCCAGAGTCAAACACATAATCCATCTTGATAAAACAAAGTACATAATCCCACTACTACAAATAGCCATCAAGAAAATGATAAGCTGAACTTTACTTCAGCAGTCCAAGCTTTTCCAAAAGAGAGATAAAGCAATCCAATAAAACTCCACTAGTGCAAGGTCCACCCTGAGAACCTGGGGGGAGGGGGGAAGAGACGGAAATAGGGGGTCATACATAAAGTCTGGCTAGTGCGATAACTTTAACAAAACAATTATCAAGATAACTAGGCTAAGGCATAAGCTGGAAAATAAGGAAATGACTGCGAACTATTGGGTATGGCAGAGCTGACAAAGGAAAATAGGATGAACAAAGATAACGTTAAAGGCGCACCTAATTACTAAAGGATAATTACTACACCGCACCACACCAGTCACTCTAAAGGTTGATCCCACTTACTTCACTTAGAAATCATATTAGTAGTTTCATGTACCCCTAGCTGACTACATAGGTGCCGCCTGCCCCTATCTCCACTAGGTGTACCCACTACCCCCATGCGATCGGCTCCCTAACTCGTAGATACCCGTTCTGGCCCCACAGTGGGGTGTATCACTCCCCAAAGTGGCAACCCGATACCACCTACGATGCACGGCTAATACCTACACGATGCAACAACGTCTTACCTACCAATCCGGGCCCACACATGCATATGAACCCGTTGAACTTGTGTTGCCACCGCTAACCCGTTTTGGCCTCTTACAGTCAAGCCCATTATGCGTGTCCCGTCCTCGACTTGGGTCGAGCCCACAAAGATACGTATGGGTTACTAGTTGAAACGGGCCCCCATTACTTGACACAAGCTATCCACCTAAGCTTGGCTCCCTTCTAGTACATCCCACTTAACCCTCTTCTTAGTCATGTTCACTTACATGTTTCAATTTTGGTTAAGTGTTTCTAATCGTATTTCAAATGCCACCCTAGGCACCCACTAGATTCAACATGCCACCCAAGGCACCCACTTAACCCCCTCTTGTCCCACTACATGTTTATCTGGTTTTCTTAATTCATTAAGACTGTAACCTTATAAATACCTCTCACATTAGACTGGCATTTGTGGCAGCTGGATTTGCCGGGCGGGTCCGGGCAGCCTTACACCACAAAAGAGCCAAACCTCGTGTCTTTACAACTGTTACGTATTTAGTTTATGCCTAAGAACTCCCACATTAGACTGGTATTTGTGGCAGCTGGATTTGCCGGGCGGGTCAGGGCAGCCTTACACCACAAAAGAGCCTAACCTCGTGTCTTAGACGATTAATTACGTCTAATTAATCATCCCTCAATTTGAATTAATTTCCCTATTCAAATTATCAATTAATTCCAAATTTAACGATGTCCATAATTGACTCAATTATGTCCATCTATTTATGGCATGCAAAATCTTACCAATTTCATCACAAATTTATTATATGCCATTAAAGGCATTTATGCAAAATTCTCAATATTAAATCTTTTCATATTATCCCCTTAACCCACGTTGCACGTTCGTTCGCTTAACGTAAAATATACGTTAGACTCGAATAGTCTAACTCATAAAATAAAGAGAAAACATCACAACATACATATGACTAAAAATAGATCTAATCATAAGGGGGAACTTCCATGTGTGAATGATGTTCTACTTCTAAAACTTGCATAGGCTAAAGTTACAACTTGCATAAAACTACATATGTCAAAGATCCAAATCTAAAGGTATAAACTTATTTAGGTAATGGTCACAACTTACATGAATCATGTATGTCACAGATCTACATCTAAAGGGATAAACTTGCATAGGCAATAACCACAAACTCGCATAACATGATTCATATTCCAAACTCATATATTTATATAAAATTGCATATGTGATTTATGCAACATAACAATGGTGTAAACTTACATCTAAACATATAAATTAGCATGTAGAATTTATCATAGAACTCACACATGTCATAGCCTAACTTTAGACCCAATTTTTCACATAAACTAGATGTTATGGAACATGTAAGGTTACATATAGTTTTCCGCAACTTGCATATGATTCATGTCTTAATCAAAATCTAAACTTGCATACCTACATATGATTTTTTCATATGAATCAACATAACCAAACTAGCATATGAACAACATGATGATTTGATTATACATAAAACAATCATAGAATTACAACATAGATCATAATTTTACAACATAGATGACAACATAACATCATAGAATTCACGACATGTATGATAACATCACAATTTTACATCATAATTATAACATACGGTCAATAATTCACATCATATCCATATAATCCACATCATAACATAATCCAATTAAATTGCTAATTATTTTATTAAAGAAATCGAACTCACAACTCAAAGAAGGTCTTGAGTTTTGAATTCTGAGTTCTGAAGTTGTATTAGCTTTCCTTTGAAGAAGATTCATTGTTAGAGTTGAATAGAATTGATTTAGACTAGCTTTCTTCCTCTCTAATTGGTGGCGGCTATTCTGAATTGCAAGGCGACGACATGACGGCCATGATTCTAATTTTGTTTGATTTTAGAATGGGAGTCTACCTATGTATATATAGAATTTAGGATTAGTTTAGGTCGTCCGATCAACCCAGAATTAATCCTAGCCAATCAGAGCAGATCAGAACCCTAATGAGTCAGCATACAGTCACAAATAGGTCACCAAACAAATATACCCGACAGGGGCAGGTCGACCCCCAGGTCGACCCTATGGTCGACCTGGTCAGGGCAGGTCGACCCTATGGTCGACCTGGCCCTGGCGGGAATTTTCCCGCCTAGCCTGTTTTGACTCTGAAATTTAATTTTGAATTTTTTGAAATCTGTTTTGAATTTTCTGAAACTTCCGATGACCATAACTTCTTCATACTAGGTCCAATTCATGCAAACTCAGACTCTATCTCAACCAGAATTCCGAGACGAACACAATGGCGCAACCCGCTTCCCTTAATTCTCACATCTGAGATTAGTTATTCTTTAATTTGTGAACATTAATATTAACAGAAATACGGGGTGTTACATTCTCCCCTCTTTAAAGAATTTCGACCCCGAAATCTTCAAGTCAAGAAGAATATATATCCAACCATCCAATCATCCATCTACTCAACCATCAAACACGGGTATCCATTGTCCTTACAGACTTCTAATGCTTTCGTGTTTATATGCACAGTGTGTGTACATGTCCGTATCTAATGCAAAATCAGGCGGTCTACAAATTCAGTTGACCTCCTTAATGCAAACCATGATAGTGCCATGCGTCCATTATGTATGCAAAAGATCCCTAATGCTACATATTATTTCTACATGCGTGCACAACCATTCATCTGAATGCAGCATACATATGATAACACAATCATCATACCACCATTTTACTAAATACATCCATTTATATGCAATATGCAATTATGAAGTGACTGAGCCGATCTAGTGCCTAAAGTGTGTGTATATGCATCCACGAGCATCCACTAGCAAACATTTGCATCCACATGCATCCATCAATCATAACATGTCTTAAACACATGTTTCAACCATAGGACTACTCTATCTAAAGGTCAAAGATAGTGGCGAGAGAACATACTAAAGATAAGATAAGTACAAGCTAAGCGATAAAGGAGAAATTAAAAGACATACCCTCGAATAAAAAGGGTACAATGAACGCATCTTCTCTTCCGTCTCCCAAGTAGCGTTGCTCTCATCGTCTCCCCATTGTACTTTGACTAGTCAGAACTCTCGATTCCTCAACTTTCTAATCTCCGACCCAAGAATGCACGTAAGAGCTCGTCGAATCGTCGCATCACACTCTATCTCCACTTCTCTAAGCAAGCTCGGCTCTACCACTTCCGCGGTCTCATGCAGGCACTTCCTTAAATGTGATACATGAAATACGTCATGTACACCACTAAGTCTCTCGGGCAACTCCACCTTATATGCCATCTGTCCAATCCTCCCCTTAATAGGAAACGGCCCTATGAACCTTGGTGCTAACTTCCCAACGGACCCAAAGCGAACAACATTCCATAATGGAGACACCTTGATAAAGACCATGTCCCCAATATCAAACTCAAGATATGTCCTCCTCTTATCTGCATAAGATTTCTACGTATCTTGCGCTGCCTTCATCCTCCTTCGAATTAAATCGATCTCTTTCGAAGTCTC
Source organism: Allium sativum (assembly GCA_030737875.1). Taxonomy (NCBI): domain Eukaryota; kingdom Viridiplantae; phylum Streptophyta; class Magnoliopsida; order Asparagales; family Amaryllidaceae; genus Allium; species Allium sativum. Next base: position 13,430,442 of record CM060917.1, read on the forward strand.
TCTAATCATATCGGGCCCAAGCAAGATCTTATCCGTAGATTCCCAACAACATGTAGGCGAACGACATGGCCTTCCATAAAGAGCTTCGAAAGGTGCCATGCCAATGCTAGACTGAAAGCTATTATTATATGCGAATTCTACCAAAGGAAGATGCTCCTCCCATGTACCTCCAAAGTCTAGGACACATAACCTCAAAAGGTCCTCTAGAATGCGATTCACCCTCTCAGTCTGGCCGTCCGTATGAGGATGATATGCGGTGCTCAAACATAATTGAGTCCCTACCTCCTCTTGCAAGCTCTTCCAAAACTCGCTAGTGAAGATAGGATCGCGGTCGCTGACTATGCTAGAAGGAATACCGTGCAAACGAACTATCTCTCGAATGTATACGGAAGCTAACCATGGAGTAGTCCTCTTACTCTTCACGAGAATGAAATGGGCGCTCTTAGTAAGTCTATCTACCACAACCCAAATCCCCGTATTACCCTTCCTCGATCTTGGTAATCCATCGACAAAATCCATCAAGACACTTTCCCACTTCCATTGTGGAACCTCCAACGGGTGAAGCAACCCACCGGGTTTCTTTTGCTCCACTTTTACTTGTTGGCACACCAAGCATCTTGCGACATACTCGGCCACATCCCTCTTCATGCCGGCCCAAAAGAAAACTCGCTTCATGTCTCTGTACATCTTGTCCCCGCCGGGACGAATGGTCATCTTCGAACGATGTGCATCATCAAGAATAGCCTTCCTCAAGCTCTCATCCCGTGGTACACAAAGCCTACCGTCCGTACGTAACCAACCCTCATCATCTAGGGTATACCTACTGAGATGCCTGGACGACTCCCCCCTTATAAGCTTCTCTACTAACTCAACCAACTGTGGTTCATCTCGCTGTGCCCCACCAATCCGTCCCAAAAGTGTAGGTCTGACCTCTAAGGATGCTAGCAAACCAGGTACAAAGTCAACGGAAGGTCAAAAATCAAACGTAGAGATGAACTCTAAGCTTCGCCGCTCAACAAACAATGGACTCAAGGATAACCTTTTCCTACTTAAGGCGTCTGTCACTACGTTACCCTTGCCACGGGTATAAGCTATTTCGAAGTCGGAGGTTGCTAAGAATTCCATCCACCTTTGCTGCCTTAAGTTCAAGTCCTTCTGAGAGAACAAGTATTTTAGCGATTTATGGTCAGTGAACAATTCAAATTTCTTGTCAAGAAGTTAATGGCGCCAAGACTTAAGCGCGAAAACAATAGCAGCCAACTCTAGGTCATGCGTGGGGTAATTTTTGTCATGCACCCTTAACTGCCTTCCACCATAGGCTATTACCCTTCCTTCTTGCATTAAGACTGCGCCTAGTCCTGTCCCACAAGCATCGGTATAAATAGTAAATGGCTTACTCCCATCTGGCAGCACTAAGACTAGGGCTGTGGTCAAATCTTTCTTTAAACGTTGGAACGCATCATCACATTCTACTCCCACGTGAAAACTAGGTTCTTCTTCGTTAAGCGTGTTAATGGAGTTGATATTTTTGCGAAGTCTTTGATAAACTTCCTATAGTAGCCATCCAACCCTAAGAAACTCCTCACCTCGGTAGCATTTTTATGGACCTTCCAATCTTGGATGGCCACCACCTTCGCGGGATCCACAACTATCCCTTCTTTTGAAACCACGTGCCCTAAGAATCGCACTTCTTTCCTCCAAAAGTGACATTTAGAGAATTTAGCTTTAAGATTATGCGCTCTAAGGGTCTTCAACACTTCCCTAAGATGTAGGGCATGCTCTTCTTCGCTCTTGGAAAAGACCAAGATGTCATCCACAAAGACCACCACAAATTTATTAAGGTACTCCCTAAACACCCTACTCATCAAGTCAACAAAGTATGCTGGGGCATTTGTTAAACCGAAAGGCATCACAAGCCACTCATAGAAACCGTCCAGAGTCCTAAAGGCAGTCTTGTCTATGCTATCCTCACCCACTCTCAACTGATGGAAACCAGTGTCTAAGTCCAACTGTGAAAACACTGAGGCGCCAACTAACTGATCGAAGAGATCGTCAATCCTCGGCAGTGGGTGCCTATTCTTCTTAGTAAGCTTATTAAGTTCTCTATAGTCCACACAAAGTCTAAGGGACCCATCCACCTTCGTGGAAAATACTACTGGAGCGCCCCACTCCGATATACTACGTCTGATGAACCCCTTCTCAAGCAACTCCCTTACTTGCTTATTGAGTTCCTTCCTCTCACGAGGGGCCATATGGCGCACTGGCAAAGATACTGGTTTGGCATTGTCTACACGATATATATGGAAGTCTATCTCCCGCTTCGAAGGTAAGCCCTTCACCTCCTCAAACACATCCGAGTATTCCCGGACCACCCTAACAGATTGCAAACTTTCAACAGACACGTCAAGCGATTCTAGATAACTTAGCATAACGGAATTCATGGGATTACAAGAGATTTTGAAAGTGTTACCAAGGCGAGTCATGATCCTAACTACTCTCCTTTCACAATCAAGAACGGCACCATTACTGGATAACCAGTCCATTCCTAAGATTAACCCATAGCCCATGAAGCCCAAAACGTAAGCATCACATCTAAACTCAAGGCTAAGTATAGAAACCTTCAAATCCAAACATATCATGGACAAATAAGCTGAGCCCCCAATTGGATTCGAAACAACCAAGGGATCCTCTACTAAACTGGTGTCTAAGTGCAGTGATTCAACTAATGATGTAGAGATAAACGAATGTGATGCGCCAGAATTGAATAAAGTACAGATAGGATGATCAAACAGAAAAACTAAACTTTCAATGGAAATTGTTCTACCTCGTTCTTGCAACGGTGGGACCACGAGAGCCTGAACTTGTCCCCTTGCCTGCCCTGGTGCCATAAGAGCCTGCACCTGTCCTCCCGAGGTAGACCCTGCCCTCTGCCCTTTCCTCGGGCAGTCCTTCACCAAATGTCCCGCTTCGCCACAGTGGAAACAGTCAGTCTTCTTTTTCTTTCTACAATCTTTGCTTAGATGGCCTGGTGTCCCACAGTTAAAGCATCTTTTCTTTCCTTTGCCATTATTGCCTTTTCCACCCTTCTTGTTCTGTTGTTGCTGTTGTGGTTTCCTCTGGTCCCCTTTCTTCTCGGGTGCCTTATCAGCATTAGAGCCTTTCTCTTCCTCTTGCATGAGTGCCATGTCTACTAGCTTCTCAAAGGTGGCCTCCATAGGGATGTGGGTCATGGCTAGCCCATGCAACGGCTCATTCAAGCCTTTAACGAACCTCAGAGCCTTCTTCTCAGGCGTGTTCACCAAATCTAAGCCAAAACCTTGCCAATTGGTTGAATTTGTTGATGTATTCTTTCACTGATAGATTTCCCTGCTTCAATGTCAAGAACCTTTCCATGTATAGATTCTCTTCTTCCCGTGATAGAAACTTTGCCTCAAACCTACGCCTGAAATCCACCCAAGAGTCAACAGGACGCTCCCCATTAGTGACCTCCCACCAAAACGAGGCCTCTCCCTTCATTAACCAAGCGGCTAATTGGACTTTCCTTCCATCTTCTACTTCAAAGATTCCAAGCAATTCTTCCACCTCCTTAAGCCAATTTCTAGCTTCCACAAACGTTTCTGACCCTTGAAAAGGTTTTCCGTCCGTAGCCTTAAAATCCTTGCATGTCTTCGCAAAAGTATCAGCGCGCGGAGGGGGAGGAGGAGCGGGTGCAGCTGGGGGTGGAGGAACATTTGCTGGACCTGCGGTGGCGGCCCTAGCTTCCAAATACCTCCTAAACCATCCTGGAATCGCTACACCCTCCAGAAGGTTAAGATCGTCAGCCATGCTAAAATGAAAAAGGAAAGATTCAAAATGGGGAATACGAAAGATAAAGATATGGCTATTGGAGACTATGTTTTTCATAAAAACTTTTCTCTTAAAATTACTCATTAAGACATGTTTTTGAAAACACTTCTTCCAAAAATACTTTAGAAAAATAGTTTTTCTAAAAAAATTATTTGTTCTGGTAACCTTCAGCTCTGATACCACGTGTAACACCCCACGTCCATTAATGTCACTCGCAAAGGGAATGCATTAACTTCCATGGAGCATTTTAAGTGAATATAGAACAGAAAATCACAACAAGACATATATAAAGCAGTACTTGAAAATTAAAAACTTTATTTATTGCAGCAGAAGGTAAATTTGTTTGATTACATCATCAAAACCCATAAACCAGAGTCAAATACATAATCCATCTTGATAAAACAAAGTACATTATCCCACTACTACAAATAGCCATCAAGAAAATGATAAGCTAAACTTTACTTCAGCGGTCCAAGCTTTTCCAAAAGAGAGATAAAGCAATCCGATCAAACTCCACTAGTGCTAGGTCCACCCTGAGAACCTGGGGGAAATATAGATGGAAACAGGGGGTCAAGCATAAAGTCTGGCGAGTGCGATAACTTTAACAAAACAATTATCAAGATAACTAGGCTAAGGCATAAGCTAGAAAATAAGGAAATGACTGCGAACTATTGGGTATGGCAGAGAAGACAAAGGAAAATATAATGAACAAGGATAACGTTAAAGGCACACCTAATTACTAAAGGATAATTACTACACTGCACCACGCCAGTCACTCTAAAGGTTGATCCCACTTACTTCACTTAGAAATCATATTAGTAGTTTCATGTACCCCTAGCTGACTACATAGGTGCCGCCTGCCCCTATCTCCGCTAGGTGTACCCACTACCCCCATGCGATCGGCTCCCTAACTCGTAGATACCCGTGCTGGCCCACATAGTGCAGTGTATCACTCCCCAAAGTGGCCACCCGATACCACCTACGATGCACGGCTTATACCTACACGATGCAACAACGTCTTACCTACCAGCCCGGGCCCACACATGCATATGAACCCGTTGGACTTGCGTTGCCACCGCTAACCCGTTTTGGCCTCTTACAGTCAAGCCCAGTATGCGTGTTTCGTCCTCGACTTGGATCGAGCCCACAAAGATACGTATGGATTACTGGTTGAAACGGGCCCCCATTACTTGACACAAGATATCCACCTAATCTTGGCCCCTTCTGGAATATCCCACTTAACCATCTTCTTAGTCATGTTCACTTACATGTTTCAATTTTGGTTAAGTGTTTCTAATCGTATTTCAAATGCCACCCAAGGCACCCACTAGATTCCACATGCCACCGAAGGCACCCACTTAACCCCCTCATGTCCCACTACATGTTTATCTGGTTAAGTATTTCTTAATTCATTAAGACCGTAACCTTATAAAGACCTCTCACATTAGACTGGCATTTGTGGCAGCTGGATTTGCCGGGCGGGTCCGGGCAGCCTTACACCACAAAAGAGCCTAACCTCGTGTCTTTACAACTGTTACGTATTTAGTTTATGCCTAAGACCTCCCACATTAGACTGGTATTTGTGGCAGTTGGATTTGCCGGGCGGGTCCGGGCAGCCTTACACCACAAAAGAGCCTAACCTCGTGTCCTAGACGATTAATTACGCCTAATTAATCATCCCCCAATTTGAATTAATTCACCTATTCAAATTATCAATTAATTCCAAATTTAACGATGTCCATAATTGACTCAATTATGTCCATCTATTCATGGTACGCAAAATCTTACCAATTTCATCACAAATTTATTATATGCCATTAAAGGAATTTATGCCAAATTCTCAATATTAAATCTTTTCATATTATCCCCTTAACCCACGTTGTACGTTCGTTCGCTTAACGTAAAATATACGTTAGACTCGAATAGTCTAACTCATAAAATAAAGAGAAAACATCACAACATACATATAACTAAAAATAGATCTAATCATAAGGGGGAACTTGCATGTGTGAATGATGTTTTACGTCTAAAACTTGCATAGGACAAAGTTACAACTTGCATAAAACTACATATGTCATAGATCCAAATCTAAAGGTATAAACTTGTTTAGGTAATGGTCACAACTTACATGAATCATGTATGTCATAGATCTACATTTAAAGGGATAAACTTGCATAGGCAATAACCACAAACTCGCATAACATGATTCATATTCCAAACTCATATATTTATATAAACTTTCATATGTGATTTATGCAACATAACAATGGTGTAAACTTACATCTAACCATATAAATTAGCATGTAGAATTTATCATAGAACTCACACATGTCATAGCCTAACTTTAGATCCAATTTTCCACATAAACTAGATGTTATAGAACATGTAAGGTTACATATAGTTTTCCTCAACTTGCATATGATTCATGTCTTAATCAAAATCTAAACTTGCATAACTACATATGATTTTTCATAAGAATCAACATAACCAAACTAGCATATGAACAACATGATGATCTGATTATACATAAAACAATCATAGAATTACAACATAGATCATAATTTTACAACATAGATGACAACATAAGATCATAGAATTCACATCATGTATGATAACATCACAATTTTACATCATAATTATAACATAGGGTCAATAATTCACATCATATCCATATAATCCACATTATCACTTAATCCAATTAAATTGCTAATTATTTTATTAAAGAAATCAAACTCACAACTCAAAGAAGGTCTTGAGTTCTGAATTTTGAGTTCTGAAGTGGTATTAGCTTTCCTTTGAAGAAGATTCGTTGTTAGAGTTGAATAGAATTGATTTAGAATAGCTTTCTTCCTCTCTAATTGGCGGCGGCTATTCTGAATTGCAAGGCGACGGCATGACGGCCATGATTCTTATTTTGTTTGATTTTAGAATGGGAGTCTACCTATGTATATATAGAGTTTAGGATTAGTTTAGGCCGTCCGATCAACCCAGAATTAATCCCAGCCAATAAGAGTAGATCAGAACCCTAATGAGTCAGCATACAGTCACAAACAGGTCACCAAACAAATCTGCCCGACAGGGGCAGGTCGACCCTCAAGTCGACCTGGTCAAGGCAAGTCGACCCTATGGTCGACCTGGCCCTGGCGGGAATTTTCCCGCCTAGCCTGTTTTGACTCTGAAATTTGAATTTTTTGAAATCTGTTTTGAATTTTCTAAAACATCCGATGGCATAACCTCTTCATACGAAGTCTAATTCACGCAAACTCAGACTCTGTCTCAACCAGAATTCCGAGACGAACACAATGGCGCAACCCGTTTCCCTTAATTCTCACATCTGAGATTACTTATTCTTTAATTTGTGAACATTAATATTAACAGAAATACGTGGTGTTACAATTACCATTTCACGTTCAAATCTAATTAAAGATTTAACTATCGCTTGGAGCAAAACTGGTGATACTACGTTCTCGATTATTTCAATCTAATTAAAGATTCATTAAAACTCCACTTAGTTTTAATTTTTAATTGGGTTAAAGAACCAATGTCATTTAAAACACGGTTTATGATAAACCCAAAATCACATCCCATTGTTAATCGGGTTAAAGAATAGGTGTTATTCAAAACATCGCTCATGATAAACCCAAAAACCAATTTAAATTCTATTCCAATTAAATACTAATTAACTGGACAATTTCACTAAATCTTAATTAAATGATTTATACTTTTCTAAACTGGGTTCAAGAACAATGTTATTTAAGACACCATTCACGACGAACCCAAGACCCCATTTGATATTAAATACAAGGCTCTGAATAGAAAATATATCTTCTTATATTCAATATCAAATTCTGAAACCAACAGATATCGTATTGGAAATAACGTTATAAATATATCTTTCAAATTTCCACAACCATATCTGTATAATCACGAAATCCAACATCGAAATATTCTGAAGATAATTTGGATTCAAATCCATTCCAATACGTATATTGGAAATTCTGATTGTTTTTAAAACTACTTCAAATCCAATTTATTTATTTAAAAATATTGGATTTTAATTCTAGTTCATAACTAGTTCATTTCGATAAAAATATATTTTTATCCTTTCAAATAGGGAATTTTTCATCCTAGTTCTTTCTTAATCATTTATTATGATTTTACACAAATTATTGATATTTTTAATAATTTTATCAAGGCACGTACAGTCGATTTCCAATAACGGTCGTCGAACTGCACTTACAACGACCTTTTCTAAATTTGATTTGGACATATCTCCAAGTCCAACTGTTAGATTTCAAATTTCTAATGTTCATTGGAAAGCTCTTTTCGATACGAACCCAACGGTCCCAGTTTCAGGAGAATCCGACGGTCGGATCTCCTGCAACGTCAATTCGAAGCCAATGGCCGAAATTCACGAACTGCCGCGGCGCAGCGCATTCTGTTCAGGCCATTTAATATATATAATATATATTATATATATATCGTCGATTTCAATTCAAAACGTATTTTATAAATCGTTTTAACTTCGTTTAAAAAACGATTTCAACTTCATATTCAATTTTTAATAAAAATTGAATATTCCATATCATCAATATATATAAATGATAATATTTTCAAAACTTTATATTTCGAAATCACTTCTTTTTCGATATTCGAATAAAATCGATATAAATATCATTCGTATCAAAATGGCGCAAATCTAATCAACACGGCTTTATATATTTTAGTAACTTCGTTATTCTATTCAACAAATGAATACTTTCTTCAACACATGAATATATATTTTATTCAACACATGAATATATATTTTATTTCAACACATGAATATATATTTTATTTCAACACATGAATATATATATTTTCTAAATTGGAATGAGACCCAATTGGTTACCATATAAGGTTAATTATATGGATTCCATACAACACATGTATATGATAGCAACGATAAATAATCAACCATCATCCAAAGTGCACTACACAACTATCTGTCAACCTATTGATCTACATACAACTAAATAATTGGGATTAGTGTACGTCAAATTTCATTCCAACACCCGTGTGGGGTTTCAAATCAACAAACATTGAATGTTATTTGTGTAGTTAGACGATGTGTAAAATTTATCGTCCCAATCCATATCAGTCAAATCGGTGTACATAAACAAATCGTTCGATTTGTAAATGAATATTTATTTTATTTCAACACATGAATATATATTTTATTTTATTCAACACATGAATTTATATATTCCATTCCACATCAAAACCAATTTTCACACAAACAAATCAATCCAAACACACAAGAAACAAGTCGTCCATGGTCTGTGGACGACGGGTGTCAGGTGCTGCTAAGCACCGTCTGCATCCTAGTATATATTTTTAACTAGAAAACAAGAATTAAAGTGAGAAGTTCTCGCCGACGGTTCCACTCCTCCATTCTTTATTTCTAAATGGTCTGGATTCTATTTTGCTTCCAGTCAGTTCCATCGCAATCTGCTTCACACGGTTTATGTTAAAAATCCTATTTTTAAACAACGATCTTTATGAATAAAAGTCACATTTTCTTTCGGCGATTATATATATATGTATATAAATCACATTTTTAATTCGTTTTTTAGAGAATTGAAATATTATTTTTACTTAACAAAGTTTTTTTTACTTATATGCTATACATATATAAAAATTCAGTTTTTCCTCTATGTTGTATATATAAAAATCATACTTTTATTTTAATGCTAGTCGTATAAAAATCACATTTTTAAACCGTTCTATATATTTTAAAACTCATATTTTTGCTTCAAAGTTATATTTTATAATCAAAGTTATCTATAACAAATAAAACAAATATTTAAAGCAATGTTTACATTTAAAAATAACATTTTTAAACAATGCATTTATTTTTTAAAAACAATATTTTTATCCAGCTATTCTACATAAAAAAACAATGCATACATTTTGCTTTTAATCTGGCTAAAGTAATAACCTAAAGAAAAGCTCACTTTTTAATTCATCTGCTCCTCATATAACACCCTGTACCATGTTCTTCCTCGTCATATTCTGCTCCAGCCCTAGGGCTTTGAATTGGGCGCACCAGGGATGATCGGCCGATCATCTGACCCCACCATGACGTGCACCGCCATGTCAGCCTCCACGGCCCTCAACCCAGCCCACTTCGGTGGTGCCAGTCGCCAGACAATTGCGCCCAAACGAAAGGCCTTCGAGCTCGAAATTCGTGATGATTAAAACGCAGATCTCAATCTCAACCGTTGAAACAATGGAGCTTGAAGAGCTCTTTGATTTCCACTTGGAATTTTCGAGAATCGTCACGCGGATTTGGAGATTTTAATTAGTGAAAATCTGAGCGATTTTAATCGTTCAGGCCCAATGGAGGCGCAGCGATTTTCTTGAAATGGGATTGGCTAGGGTTTTGGTTTTCCTTTATATTTATATATATATATATAATATTATTTAATTCAAAAATGCTTGTTTATCAATCCGCACACCAAACCAAACCCAACGACTGTCGCTCCTAGCTAAATACCTCCATTCTGAACACATTGGGATATGTCCCGTAAACCAATTCGACCATTACGACCAGTTTCCGTTAAATTTAAAATATAAATCATTATATTTTAATTTTAAATGTACATTTCAATTTACCGGGGCCACATACTAACTCTAAAAATTGCAGAAAAATTATTTCTAGCCTCGTATTGACGATACGGTCCTAATAAAACTAATTTCGTCGAATTCTGAGATCGTTTGAAAAATGGTCACTTTCTAGTCGACCCAGATTGACTAAAACTGTTAAAACACGTTTAACTTCTCCACGCTCACACATTGATTTAGAAAATTATGAATTTTGAAACCTAGCAATAATTTGACATCCTGGATTCAACAAAAGTGGTTTCGTAGAAAACCGAGGTCATTTGCAAAAGTGCTATTTTCAAGGCCTTTATATATATTAAAATATATATAAATTCCACAGCGACTTTTCTGAATTCTAAACTGGACATATCTTACACTCTATAAAATGAAATCTCAGTTTCTTAACTCCGTTAGAAAGATATCGTCAAACAGGTCTAGATATTTCTGGTTTCGTCCAATTCCGGTTTAAAATGAATCCTGTATATTCATTTGAAATTCGAAATCGAATTTTCGAACTACAGTGCCATTTCAGGCTCGTTTTATAATTAAAATAAATTTATTCGTTTTAACTTCGTCGATAATAAATTTTCCGTCGTTATTATTTAAAATAAATCATTTTAAATATTCAAAATTCATTAAATTCGCCAAAATAAAAAAATTAAATTGGCTCAGAATTTCTGGGTTGTTACAAATTATCTCATTCGATTTTGGGATGAATGTTATTGACATTTATGCGTTTCAAAATTTCAATGGGAGTAAACATATATTCCTAGTTTTATATGTCGATGACATATATTTCTTAACACTAACAACATAGGCTTATAGGATTTTATTTAAACATTTTGAGATGAAAGATCTTGGGAATGCCTCTTTTGTATGAGATATTCAGATACTTTGAGATCATTATCGGGGTATTCTTCGATTATCGCAAAAGGGTTGTTAATACCAAAAGTGACACTAACACCCCGAGCGGTGTATTAACACCGTGCCACTGCAAATAACAAGGTTAAGAGCAAGTAAATGCAGAAAATAAAAAAAGTAATTTATAGTGGTTCGATATACGTCCACTTTGAATGATGATTTCATTATTCTCTTCATCACAAGATACACATATGATCTCATTTTATACATTCTTCTATATTTTACAATAATTCTCTCTCTACTTCTCTCAAATTCTCTCTACTTCTCGAATATCCTCGAAATCTAGAGTAGAAATCTTGGATCTTCACTAGTAGCGGCGATTATCAAGTTAGATCTTTAGTAATCAAGCTAGGAGATGATCTTCGATGTTTTCTGGATGAAAGTGTTGTTGGAGAAGCTTATATGATAGTTGATGAAGCTTTGATGGAGTTCGAAAAGCTTGAGTGTTGAAGATCAAAAATGGCAGCCCTTCGAGAGAAAAATCTATCCCTTTTATGTGGGAGAGGGTGGAGTATTTATAGGCAAAGTTTGGAATGTAGTGGAGGATTTGAAATAGGAGGTGTGCAGGCTCATGGATCGGCAGCCGATCCATCACTATGGATCGTGGTTGATCCATCGTTAACCATCGTTATGGATCGTGACCAATACATATTGCTCAATAGTACATGTACTTCACCATGTGATCCATGCCCAAAATCCACGTACGACTTATGATGCTCACCGATCCTATGATGGATCGTTTATCCCGATCCAATCTACAACGACCCAGAATACTTGCACGATCCATCATATTGTATCATATCCAACCGATCCATGGATTTCTTTGACAAGGCTTGTTTCACGCGATCCATTATACGTGTATGACCCAATCCATTTTCTCACTTTATAACCAACCCATCATGTTTTATATCAAATGACCTATAACATTTTAACAACCGATCCATGATATAAAACGTGGTCGACCCATCATATTGCTAATACGAAACCGATCCATCAAGTATGTGACCCAACACAATATCTTTAAATTGCGTTCACAACAGGGTTAACATTTGCCCCTCGAAGCTAATGTTTTTTGTAGAAAATATGAGCTTCGAAATGAACGACTTTAAAATGATTCGCTTCTATCATATATTAATGGATCGTTAATAACTGCCTTAGATGGATCATGGAAGCATTTTAACAATGGAATGCTACTTTTCTAAATTGATGGATCGCATGGGCCGTTTTTAGAATTACTTTATATTACAGTACAGACCCATTCTTTCTTTACTTTATTTTCCGAGCTTCGAATCCTTTTAATGGCAAATGGTTTTCTCTAAATGAATTCCTTGAACCAATATTGCTATCTCTCCTCCAATCGACCCCATCAACGATTGGATCTGTGCCACTATCATCAACGTTGATCACCAGAGATTCTTATATCTGATTCAAACCCGAATACTCATCGATTTCACCCGATTTTAGCTCGATTTGTGGATTGTACTGTTAGATCAAAATTTGGACCTAACACCCAAATTTTTCTGATTCGTAGAGAATTATAACTGAAGAATGAAGAAAAAGCAGAAAACACACAGAATTTATAGTGGTTCGGCGTTAACGAGCCTACGTCCACTTTATATGTTATCGATTATACTTTGAATGCTAGTACAATCAATGATTTCTCTCAAACTCACTCTTACAATTATGATTTCTCTTAGTAACCTCGAAGTAAAACTGATAAGAAATAGTGGTATGACAGTAATGGTGGAATCAGTGCTCAATACTGCCAAAAAGATCCCCAAAAATGCCAGTCTCTGGGCTATTTATAGCTGATTCTGTCAGGCGGTTCGTGGTCACACGTGGTGTAAATCCCGAGAAAATCGGATCGGAACGAGCAATGAGGAGGAATTGGTCAATATGACAGTTGTGGACAGGTGTCGCGAGATCCGTGCATTTCGGATCGCTGAAGACCAGTTCGTGGTTGAACAAGTCCGGGGCTTCGCTGCGCGTCGGGGATCGGATCGGAGCGAGGTAGTGGCACAGGTGCGGATCAAGTCGTGATGAAGTGGACGGATCGGGTCGCGAACAATACTAGCGATCCGATGGGCGCGATCCGTGAGTGCGATCCGCTGGTGCGATCCGATCTTTCATGGACTTGAGGAACGTAGTTTCATACTTTCTTCTTGTGTGTGAACCTTGGTGGCTTGGTCAAAAAGCTAGCCAACATCTTGCCCCCTCGAAGTATGTTTTATTAAGGATGGAACATGCTTCAAAATTTCGGACGTATCTTTTCATGAGGTGATGCAAGTCAAAAGTCGTGTCTGTTTGAGACGTCGTACAACTTCAAAAAGTCGTGTCTTCTGATTTGTATAAATATCCAATTGATCTTCAATCATTTCTCTGTTCATTAGATGATTCTCATCTCTGGAGCTTTCGGAGGAATCGTTATTGAATTACCAGGTAAATTTTGAATCTTCAATTTCAGCAATCATTCATCGGGTTGGATCGCCAAAACTTCCCACGGCTCGTGAGACGAGGTATCTGTTTCGGGCTGGTCGCCATTTGGGCTTCCCCCTTGAAACACGATGGTCCTCCTTACTTCAGTCACGAGTCGCTTGAGGGTTTGGCCTCCCTTTTCTTTGATGGGCTTGGTTCCGCGGACCACCAAGGCCCACGGTCCGAATAGGACAAAAAGTAGAATACTAACGGTCACGGGTTTATCTATATAAACCCGACCCTTCCTCCACTTTCCCTCCTTCTTCTTTCTCTCTACAGCCGCCATCGATCTTCCCTTCCAAACCTTAACTCGCGATCCACAGAAAACAATTTTCTTTCGCGATTTTAGTCAAAACGAGATAGGTAATTGTATTAATCAAGACCTTAATGCATTTTCATTTTCGTTTCTCTCTGGTTTTCACTAATTTGAGGGGAGAGGGTAACGGAGTTTTGGTGGTGTTCGAGCCTTTGAAGGCGACTGGTTGATGGGTTTAAGCGTTCGGGTTCATGAAATGGATAAGAAGACGGAGGAGGAAGAAGGAAGGAGGTTCCAGGTCGATTCGTGGATAGAGCTTCGACTCGGGTCGTTGTAGCGACGAAAGTAAAAAGGGAAGTGGAGGAGTAGCTTTGGACAACGGATCGGATCGAGGAGTGTGAGCTCATGGAAGTACAGGAGGGGACGGATTAGGATCTTCCTTCGCGAGACGAAGTCTTGTTATTATTCCCAGGATCTAGTTCAACGATCCGATCCCCCCTAGGCCGATCCGATTCCTCCGGGCCGATTTGTTTCCACATGTTAGCGCTTCTGTCACGATCTGAACTCCAATCTCTTCAACGAACCGACCCGGTTAACAGTTCCAAACATATATGGACTTTAATCAATCCACCATAATGGCAGTATATTGAACAGTTAGGTTAGAGCCTTTGAGACGGACTTCTTGGGCTGACCAAATGCATAACTTAACAGCATATGACGACTAACACTTCGATGATCTTGATAACCTTTATACTTTTTCTTTAAGACATGCACAGGCACACACTTGCACTCACACACACAGGGGGGATAAATAATTATAATCTTATTTCTCATGTTTACTCGCCTAAACAGCAATGTGGATAATCGTTCCCCTTCAAGATCTGACACAGAGACGGATCCCGAGGTGTATGAGCATCTCAACCCCGAGGTTCTTCCAACTAATCCAGAGGGTGCGGATTCTAGATCCGAATATGAGGCAGAAACAGAATCGAATCCGTCTGAGAGTACCTCGCTTGATGAAGAGTCAGAGGTAGATGGCCGAGCTCCCGACGAAGTCCCTGGTGCAATAGAAATAGAGAAATTCATAGACTCTCTAGCTACCAAACTTGATGACATAAAGCTTAAGAGAATTTGCTTGAGACATGGGATCCCCTGGAATGATGTGAGGACACCCGGCAGCGAAGATAGACCTCATTTGGCTCCGGAGAGGTATATGACAGTCAGCCGACTCATGTGCTGAGTAGGAGCTATTCCTCCGTTTCCTCCAATCGCCATTGAGACCTTAAAACGATTGGGTATTGCTCCAATGCAGCTTCATCCCAATGCCTACGCAGCTCTATACACTCTATATATCGCATACACGGAAATCCTGCATACCGAGCTCACATTTAAAGATTTAAAATTCTTTTATCTTTTCAAGCATCGCTCCTCGGCAACCCCAAATTTCTCTTTCTTCGAATCGGTAGCAAATAGGAAGGTTCTGTCTGACGGATACAGCAACATAGGGGATCCCAAGGCCGATTGGTTCTATATAAAGAGACAGGCTGGGTGTTCAAGAAGATGGCTTAAATCAAGTAAACTTTAAACTTTTGACTGAATAACTTGTTTAAGAAACCGAAGCATTAACATGCCCCTTTTTTTTCTTTAAGCAGATCACGCCTTTCCCAAGACGGAAGGCTCGGTATACAATAATCGAATGTCTCTTCTTCTACAAAGCAAATCCGATTTTCTAAAGATCAAGAAGTGCATTACTAACGAGAACCTTCACAAGCATCGCCTTCTGGATATAAGGTTTGGACTGGGTGCAGGCGGCAAACCCTACAAATACGTATCCCCGACAGAGGGAGAAGGAACGTCACGGGTAGCAGAAACAATTAAATTTTGTAAGAGTCCTTCACCGATAGTCATTCAGGACGACGAAGACCTAAACATATATAGAGGAGATGAGGCCCGTGGTGATAAGTCTAAGGAAATCCCAGTTTCTCCGGGGGGTTTCCCCTCAAGGGCCTCTCTTTCGATTGAACCTGGTGCTCCCGATGATTTAACAGAAGAACAGCTATTTAAAGAGCTATGCAAAATTCCTTTGCCTGATGATGTATACACACAGGGAGACTTTGAATGGGAGCCATTTTTCCCTGTTTCTGAGGAAACAACTGTTCCAATTGGAGAACGAGAAACTACTCAGATGAGCCTGACTTCGGGCCCTGGTCTGTTAGGGGGAATTATATGGGATGCACAAATCACACGCACTGCATGACCCCACACTTTTATATCAATAGTATTCAAGGTTTTAATATGCTCTTGTTTCTTTTGCAGGAAAGATGTCTCGCAGGCGATCTTATTCCTATCGCTCTCTCCGTGAAGGTACACCCAGCCTTCATCCAAATCCCGAGCGTGCTCGCGGCCTTTCTCACAAGCCTACTTCTTCACAATCCAGGTCCCCATCAAAACCAACCTCTGGCAAGCTTCCCAGTTATTCGGTGCCACCAACAGGGGGAAAACAACTTCCTAAAGATTTAACCCCTCCGAAGAGTGCACCCTCTCACAGCAGGTTATCAAAAAGACACTACAAGCCCAAGGATAAAAGCAAGGATCCAATCAAGGATTCTGAGAAGGAGAAAATTGACATTGTCCCTTCCAGCCAACAAGGTTTGATTGCCCCCGGGTCACGAGATTACATCCATGGTCCTGAGACTCCGGCTAAGCTGGAAAAGTTGCGAGAACAATTCCCCGACATCTTCTTCGAAAGGATGATGTTAGTTCCAGCCTCGGAACCAGTCCCTAGGAACTGGGATACTGAAGTCATCGGGCATATTCGCCATGTAGCCAGGCTGTATGAGGCGATGAAGAAACATGCTGTTAATCTTTCAGAGGTCATCCGAACGCTCGAGATGGAAGTACATAGATCCAAAGTGAAGATAGATAACAATGAAAGGGCCAGGGAAAAAATGGAGAAGGACTTAGAGGATGCACAATCTCTGCTTGCCTTGGCTCAACGAGACGCTAAAGCTTACAAAACAGAGCCGGAGGAGGCCAGGCAACGTTTCCATAATGAGCTTGATTCTAATAGCAAAGAGCGAGTATTATTGAAGCAAGAGGTGGAAGATCTCAGGATGGCCAACTCCGAATTGAAAACAGCACAGGATCACTTCGAGGCCGAAAGAGCTGCTTGGGAGAAAGAAAAGGCAAGTTTGAAGGATAGCTTAGCTCTGGCCGAAAAGGAGAAGGTGATTCTAAATGATCAACTCGCGCGTGCAGAGAAGCGCGCTATTCTTGCTGAAAATAATGTGGAGAGTGCCATTGAAATGGCCACTGTTTCTAATGAAAAGCTCCTTGAGAGAGAGAAGGAGATCGAAGGATTTGAAGAAATGTTATTCGACTTCCTTGGTCAGGTCATCAGGACCCATAACATCTCCTGGATCCCAGACTATCATGTCACTCTAGCCAATATATGGGACGCAATCGTTGAGAGCGAGAAATAGCAATCAGGTGTTAACGAGATTGATGAGAATGAGTTGATGCAGACCATTTTGAGGGATAATGAGCCTGAGGATTTAGAGAAAGGCAGACGCCTGCTCCAAGAAGAAATAGAAAAAGAGAAAACTCAGGCAAAGGGCAAAGAGAAAATGGGAGAAGGCCCGAGCTCAGCCGTAGAGCCCAAGGCTTTCGAAATTGAGGAATACAATCCAGATTATCCATTGATTCCTCTGGGTACAACTCCCCCAGCTGTGGGGGGTTCGGCTGCTGGCTTGGATGGAGGATCGGCGGAAGATATCTCTATATTTTCTACGCAACTTGCCAAAGCAATTGTCACTTGTCGTTGCTTTGTCGGACAGTCAACTGAGCAAACCGCATTCTCTCCCAAAATAACATTTGCTTCTCATGATACAAGTAGCGGGCCGATTGATAAGGATGCCGAAAAGAAGGCAGGGGCGGAGAAGATTGACATCCTGCCAGGCCTTGGTGCTGATGTCCCCCCGGATGCTGAAACTATCGAGGCTTTGAGAGACATAGACGGGCGCCACGATGGTGATGAAGAGGAGGTCGCCATTACCAAAGAGAGCAGAGGCGGTGATGAGGAAATCTTAGCTGAACAACAGGCCGAAGGGAAGGAGCAGTTGCTCCTTATGAAAGGGAGACAGGATCCAGTATATGTGCCCCCTATCTCTGAGATCAACCCCAAAACTGGGTTGGTCGTAAGATTTTCCTCCCGATCGATAACTTCGCAACTAGCCTCTCAGTCCTCTAGTTCTTCACCGGAGCCTCTCATTGATAAGAGGAGGAGAAAAAAAGGTGGTCATTCGGATGTTGACAAGGAGGCATCGGGGAAGCAGAAAAAGAGCAAGAAGTCTACATAGTCCCCTCCCCCCAACATAAGTAGGCGGCAGATATCAGTCCATATTTTGTCCTTAGGATTTTTTAGGCTTTCCACTGGCCATGAAATGTAATTGTGAGAATGGCCCTCACTTTTGTTTAGGTTCCTCTTTATCTTGTAGGTTTGCAGCTTATGAATGAAAGTTTATTTCTTTTTACACTGTTGTGTTCCTGCAAGTTTATCATACTTAGTCACGAATACAAATACTCAAATCATGAATCATTCTAACAATAAAACTTTTTTTTTAAATTTCTGCACTACACTTCTGCGTGCATATATGTGTATGGGTTTGTCCCCAATCAACCATTAATATGGTGCCTGGCCAGGGTTTACTGGGGATTGTTTAGATTCATGTGTGTGCCGCCCCCATTCCCGGAGATGAGGGGTTCGGGCTCCATTTTTCATTCTTGTTCCCAGTCATGTAACGGGATAGGGGCCCTTTAGCGGCATATGTCATCATGCCTGTTTGCTCCCCTATTCTTCAATGGGGTAGAAATCCTCGTGACGCTAAGTCTCTAACGCCTTTATACTCTCCCGATCCTTCAGCGGGTTAGAATTTGTGTGACGCTAAGTCTCTAGCGCCTTTATACTCTCCCGATCTTCAGCGGGTTAGAGTTTGAGCTTGGTTTTCATTCTGCTACCCGATCCTTCAGCGGGGAGAGAGTTCTGGGGGCGCTGACTCTCCAGCACCTTTCTCAGCGCTTAATCATAGACGCTTTTATACTCTTCTGTTGGTCGCCAAGGTTAGAGTGCGAGCTCAGCTGTTCTGTCGCTCCCCGATCCTTCAGCGGGGTAAGCGCTCTTTCTCAGCGCTCAGTCGGAGACGCTTTTATACTCTCTTGGCGGTCGCCAAGGTTAGATTTCGAGCTCAGCTGTTCTGTCGCTCCGCGATCCTTCAACGGGGTAAGAGCTCTTTCTCAGCGCTCAGTCGGAGACGCTTTTATACTCTCCTGGCGGTCGCCAAGGTTTGAGTTCCGTCAAGGCGGTTCCGATCATGGTACACCGCCGTGACTTATGGACATCGCCTTCATGTCCGTTATGCTCTCTCTCGGCTCTGGAGAGTTAGAGCGCTATCAATGATATGATTTACTTTATCGCACCCTCAGAGTTTTGACTGTTGATTGCACTCCATTCTGATGGAAGGCACCTATAATTATATGTTCCTGTGATCGTTGTATGGTTCACAGCAATTTCCATAAAAGTAGAAAGGCAGATAAATAATAGTGCAATAAAGGTAAACGACACACAATATTTTTATAGTGGTTCGGTCGAATCATGACCTACGTCCTCTTTATAATCTTTTGCTCAAAAAATCAGACTATTCTAGGCAAGTCGTGCCTTGTACATGGTCCTTAATAAAGCAAAAGAACAGATCTGACATCTTTACGTTAGATACGGCCGTAAATGTTGGGCATTCCACACTCTGGGGATTTTCTTTCCATCTACGGTTGCTAGCTTGAAGGTTCCATTATCAAGCTTGCACAGAATGGAGTACGGTCCTTCCCACTTCGCACCCATATGAGTTGGGAGTGGAAAGACACGCTTTAGAACCAAGTCTCCGGGTTCAAAGGTTCGGGCTCGAACCTTTTTGTTGTAGTATCGGGCGACCTGTTGCTTGCATCTCAAGGCACGCAGTTCTGCTTCGTCCCTCTTCTCTTCGATCATATCCAAGGATTCAAGGAGCAATTCATTATTAGTCATCAGATCGTAATAAGTCACTCGGTGAGAAGGTACTTTTATTTCAACCGGGATGACTGCTTCTGCTCCAAAAGCAAGAGAGAAGGGGGTATGGCCTGTTGCCGATTTATACGTTGTCCTGTAGGCCCATAGTCCTAAGGGTAATTCATCAACCGACATGGCTCTGGCCCGCTTCAGACTTCTTTTCAGAATGGACTTAATCACTTTATTCGCTGCTTCGACCTGTCCGTTCGACTGCGGATGCGCCACAGAGGTGTACCGTTTCTCGATGTGGCATTTCTAGCAGAAATCCCTGAATTCAGTGCTATCGAACTGAGTTCCATTATCAGTTATAACGATCTTTGGAATCCCAAATCGACAGATGATGTTCCTAACGACAAAGTTGATCACTCGTTTGGTTGTGATTGTAGTCAGTGGCTCAGCCTCGACCCACTTAGTGAAGTAGTCTACAGCTACAATAGCGAACTTCGCTCCGCCCTTAGCTATGGGGAGACTTCCGATGATATCATTTCCCCACATAGCGAAAGGCCATGGGCTTGTCATCGTTTTTAACTGACTAGGAGGTGCCCTAGGTATCTTTGAAAATCTCTGGCATGCATCACACTGTCGTGCGTACTTCGCCGCATCTTTGTTTATGGTAGGCCAGAAATAACCACGCCGCAACACCTTTTTTGCCAATGTTTGCCCTCCAGTGTGATCGGCGCATTCACCCTCATGTACCTCCTGCAGTACACGCTTGATGTCATCATGAGCTATACACCGGAGAAGGGGCATCGAAAATCCCTGTCTGTAAAGGACTCCGCCTTGCAGAACGTATCGGGAAGCTTTACGAATTACTTTACGCCTCTCGCTCTACTTGGTCAGAAGCGTTCCATTCATCAAGAAATTCTTTAGAGGGGTCATCCATGAATCCCTTTCTGCTTCCGTCTCTAGTACCGTATCAATTTCCATCTGTTCTATACTAGGAGACCAAAGTACTTCAACTGGGGCTAGCCCGATCTCTTCTGGATCGTCGGAACTAGCCATCTCCGCCAACTTATCCGCCTTTTGGTTCTCTGACCGCGGAATATGAGATATGCTGTAGTGATCGAAACCGTTCAGCAACTCCTTCACTTTCTCCAAGTATAAAATCAATCTTGGGCTTTTGGCTTGGAATTTTCCAGTGACCTGGTTTACAACTAACTTGGAGTCGCAAAATATGTCCAGCTTTGTGATTTCCAACTCCTTTGCAATCCTTAGCCCGGCTATCAGGGCTTCATATTCGGAGTCGTTGTTAGTGGCATGAAACTCCATCCGGATAGCATAGGATATCAGCCGTTTCTCAGGAGTTTCAAGCACTACTCCAGCGCCGGATCTCTTGTCATTCCTAGCGCCATCAGTATACAATCTCCAGGCACTAGGATCGAGAAGTCACTTTGGGGGGTCAGCTTCTTCGTTCGCTATATCTTCCTCCGGGACAGTAGACTCTGCTATGAAATCAGCTATCACTTGCCCCCGTATTGACCGCCGGGGCTGAAAGTTCAGATCAAATTGACTCAACTCAATGTTCCATTTGAGTAGTCTTCCAGATGCTTCTGGTCTCTGTAGAACTTGCTTGAGTGGATGATCAGTGTACATGGTGATGGGATGAGCCTGAAAATAATGTCGAAGCTTTCTAGAGGCAATCAGCAAACTGTACGCCAACTTTTCTATTCTTGGATAATTACGCTCTGCTGCCGCCAATTTTTTGCTCACGTAATACACTGGTCTTTGAACTTTTTCTTCTTCTCTCACCAATGCTGAGCTAATCGCGTAAGACGACACTGCCAAGTACATGAATAAGTCCTCGTGATCCACCAGCTTAGATAATATCGGAGGTTTCTCCAGGTGACTCAGCAGGTTCTGAAACGCTTCTATGCAGTCAGGCGTCCATTTGAAGTGGCGTTTTCCTCGCTTTATCAATTCGAAGAATGGGATGCATTTGTCCGTAGCCCTGGAGATGAATCTGCTTAGTGCTGCTACTTTCCCTGCAAGGCTTTGCACATATTTAATTTGCCTAGGCTCCTGAATGCCTCTGATTACTGCGATCTGGTCTGGATTAATCTCAATCCCACGAGAACTGACGATGAATCCCAAGAATTTTCCGGAGGCGACCCCGAATGAACATTTCGTTGGGTTGAGTTTCATCCCATACTTTCGAAGAATACCAAACATTTCTGCCAAGTCTGTAGTTTGATTGGAGGATTGCCTGGACTTAACCAACATGTCGTCGACGTATACTTCCATTGTTTTTCCAATCTGGTTATAGAACATTCTGTTCACTAACCGTTGATATGTAGTGCCTGCGTTCTTCAAGCCAAAGGGCATTACCACGTAGTAGTATAATCCCAGATCCGTAATGAAGCTAGTGTGTTCTTGATCTGGAACATGTATTGGAATCGGGTTATATCCCGAATAATCATCCATAAAGGAGAGAAGTTCATGACCCGCCGTTGAGTCCACCAACTGATCGATCCTGGGTAACGGAAAACTGTCTTTTGGGCAGGCTTTATTTAAATCCGAGAAATCGATACACGTTCGCCACTTCCCGTTGGCCTTCTTTACCAGAACTGGATTTGAAATCCAGTCTGGATAGGTTGAGTCTCTGATAAATCCATTACTCTTTAGCTTTTCAACTTCTTCTTTCAAGGCAGCGAACCTCTCTGGGCCCAACATTCGCCTTTTTTTTTTACCGGAGGATGCTTAGGGTTAATGCTTAATGAATGGCTCATGATTGATGGAGATATCCCACACATGTCTGCGTGGGTCCAAGCAAATACATCCAAGTTGTCTTTCAAGAAATCGGTCAGTTCTTTAGCTAAATTCGGATTTAACTAGGATCCAATCTTAAGGACCTTCTCTTGGTCACTATCATCGATCGGTACATCCACAGTTGTCTCGTTGGGAGTCGCCATTCTGCCCCCAGGTTCTTTGTCCACTCTGGGATCTATACCCTCGGGCAACTCTCTGGGCGACTCACCTACGATTATCCTCTTTAATTGCTATGAGGTCTCCGCCCTTGCAGGGGGAGAAGCGCCCTTGGTTTCTATGTCTCCTCCGTTGCGGAGTAGCTTTAGCTCTGCAATATAACATGCTCGTGCAGCAACCTGATCTCCTCTAACAATACCAACACCAGCTTCTGTAGGAAACTTCAATAACAAGCACCAGGGGGCTATACAGGCTCTGAACTTTGCTAGGGCCGGTCGGCCCAAGAAGGCATTATAGGGCGATTCAATACCCAAAACCACGAAGGGAAGAATTCTCACTCTCTGGCGTTCTCCTTCCCCAAGTATAACTGGTAGCTCTACATATCCCATTGGAGCGGTGGATGCTCCATTAAATCCACAGATCCATCCCTCATAGGGCTTCAAGTTTTTTATCTCGAGATTCATCTGGTCAAATGTCTTTTTGAAAAGAATGTTGACGGAACTCCCGTTATCCAACAAGACTTTATGAACAGTGGACGGGCCAATAGGAACTGTGATTACAAATGGATCTTCGGTCGGAGCATGGACTCCAATGCTTTCTCGTTCACGGAAAACGACGTCGTCGGACATCATCTTTTGTTGATTTACCGGGACATTGTCCTCAGGGTTGCTACACTCTCCTACCTCGAGGTGTTGCTTAGCCGCATTGACATACTGATCCAATGCCTTGGAACCGTGCCCGGCAAGATAAAGCCCTCCGATTATGGTATTGATAACAAGGTCCTTTCCCTTTTGCTGGGCAGTTGGCCTGACAGCAGGTTGATTCTGGTTCTGATTTGGGGCATGTACGGCTTGCCCCCTGTCTCTGGGTGTCACTCTGTATTCATCCAATTTTCCTTCTCGGAGAAGCTTATCGACCACATCTCTTAGGTGACGGCACTCATTTGTTGAGTGGCCGTGAATCTGATGGAAGAGACAGAACTTCCCCGTCTCACGTTCTTTCTCCATCGACTCTCTTGGAGGGGGCCTTTTATGTTGGAGAATGTTGAACGAGTCGACGAATATATTTTCCAAAGTATCATTTATTGGCGTATAATTTTCGAAAGACCTGGGACGGGTTCTTCTTTGTGAATCGTTCCCTTGATTTCTCTTTCGATTATTGCCATTACTGTTGTTACCATTGTTTCCTGACTGGCGGCCGCCTCCCTGGTTTCGGTTTCCAACGTTGACTTCAACATTTCCCGAGCTGTCTCCGGTTTGCTTGATGGCGACATTACTTTGGATTTCCTCCTTATTTTCCTTTTTCATCTCTCGGTTAGCATATACCTCCTACTGACGTAAGCGTACGTTTGCTTTCTCATAAAACAATTCTCTAGTATGAGGTGGTTTACCGGCCAGGTATCTCCCAAATTCAGTATCTTTATCTACCCCATCAATTAGGGCTGCCACAACGGTTGACTCATGAGGATCCTTCACTTCGGTGGCGGCTAGGTTGAAACGATCCAGATACCCCCTCAAACTCTCACCTGGTCGTTATTTGACAAGGAACTAGTCAATCACACTTTTCGATCTTTGAGCGTAGATACAGAACTGTTCTACGAACTTTTCACTCAATTCCCTGAAACTGGAAATTGATCTTGCTGGTAAGCGAGTAAACCATAATAATGCTACATCCTCCAGGAATATAGGGAATGCTTTGCACTTTACAGCGTCGGAGGATGCGGCCGCGGTCATTGACCAAGAATATCTCATTAGATGTTGGATTGGATCAGATCTACCCGCGTAACGGTTCATTTAAGGCATGTTGAAGCGCCTAGGGAGTGTTACATCTAGAATGTCATTGGTAAAAGGGGTGTGGCTGCGATCAATCCCCCAGTCTTCATCCCTTTGTCCACGGCTATCTGCCAGGATTTGATGGACCATAGCTGCAACATTTGCACCGGTCATCGGAGGCTCGGGGTCAGCGCTTCTAGCTTGGTGGAATTCTCCGATCTCTCTTCTATGAACATCCATGAAGTCCGGAGCTCGGATTGGGCTTCGCTGCCCCCTGTTATTGTGAGCATTTGCATGGCGGAGGAGCTGAGGTGGTCTATTCTCAACAGGATAATTCACAACTCGAGCTCTAGGAGTTGCAGCGTGATTATTCAAGTTGTAGTTTGAAGGTCCCTCGCCAAGTGTCTCTTCTTCCCGTGACGGCAGGGTTCCAAATCGGAGCTGCTCTATGTTTTCTTCCCACTCGTATGGTCGCCGCGGAGGTCTTGGCGATTCTTCCGATGAAGAGGAATATTCTGGGGTGAGCGGACGGACTGGAGGAGGTGTTCTTTGCTTTACAAGATCATCCAGACGTCTATCCATAGCAGTCAAATTCTGTCGCAGCATGGAGTTTTCCTGCCTTTGAGCAGCTATTTCATCAAACAGCCTATCCCACATTTCAACGAAGCGAGAGAGATCTCTTTCAGTAACTGGAGCAGAGGGGTCATACTGATCATCTATATTTTCCCTTATGCGCAGAGAGCTTGAACCAGGTTGAACAGAGGGGCCAGGACGGGAGGAGCGAGCCATAGGCTCCTTTCCAGGTCGTGTTGTAGTCTGGTCATCACTCCGGATCGCGGTGGACCTGTGCCTGTGGCTCATAGCGCCCACCTGGGGTCGGATCGCAGTAGCATTACGAGGAGGGTTCGCGGCGTTGTCTCGGGATCGGGTGACGACTCCTTCTGCAATTCGGATCGTGACGCCCTCAAAGTTTCGTATCGCGGCCCCCCTTTCTGATTGGCTCGTGACGCCACGCTCGGATCGGATCGTGTCCACGTCTCCGCGATCCGCGAGGCCTTCCTCGATCTGTTCATGTACGCTTTCTTCAACTGCTTTATTCGCCTGTGAAGCTTGCACTTCCTTAGACTTCTTTCCAGCCATGATATCAGATGCCGCTGGAATCTTCAAAAATCTGAACAGTGAAGTTTTTGGACTGTTTTCTTCGGACTTGAATATCCAAACAACGGAACAACAATCCAATATCTTGGGTTCAATTCTCAGTGAAAGCACCAAAATGTTAGATCAAAATTTGGACATAACACCCAAAATTTTCTGATTCATAGAGAATTATAACTGAAGAATGAAGAAAAAGCAAAAAACACACAGAATTTATAGTGGTTCGGCGTTAACGAGCCTACGTCCACTTTATATGTTATCGATTATACTTTGAATGTTAGTACAATCAATGATTTCTCTCAAACTCACTCTTACAATTATGATTTCTCTCATTAACCTCGAAGTAAAACTGATAAGAAATAGTGGTATGACAGTAATGGTGGAATCAGTGCTCAATACTGTCAAAAAGATCCCCAAAAATGCCAGTCTCTGGGCTATTTATAACTGATTCTGTTAGGCGGTTAGTGGTCACACGTGGTGTAAATCCCGAGAAAATCGGATCGGATCGAGCAATGAGGTGGAATTGGTCAATATGACAGTTGTGGACAAGTGTCGCGAGATCCGTGCATTTCGGATCGCTGAAGACCAGTACGTGGTTGAACAAGTCCAGGGCTTCGCTGCGCGTCGGGGGATCGGATCGGAGCGAGGTAGTGGCGCAGGTGCGGATCGAGTCGTGATGAGGTGGACGGATCGGGTCGCGAACAATACTAGCGATCCGAGGGGCGCGATCCGTGAGTGCTATCCGCTGGTGCGATCCGATCTTTCATGGACTTGAGGAACGTAGTTTCATACTTTCTTCTTGTGTGTGAACCTTGGTGGCTTGGTCAAAAAGCTAGCCAACATGTACTTTCCAGATTTTATTCGCTTCGATATTGCCTAATCCTTGCAGACCAACCTCGTCAGAATCCGAGCAACTTTTTTACCGTAGGTGGCTATTTTTTCTAAGTTTAATGTTGATCTGATTATAGGGTTTAGATTGATTATTGTGGATTTGAGAAATTTATCCCTCGATTTGTATTAGATGATTCGTTCTTTTGGTTGAATGGAAGTCTCAAATTGATTTCAATGATCTAGGGTTTGTATTGAGATGATGAACAGTGCTTTGATTCGGTTTTGGTTGACGATTGGAGGCTTGTAATTGGTCAAGTTTCTGGTGGTCAATTAGGGTACTTGAGTATCATACACTACAAGTTACTCTTTGGATTTTGTATATACTAATTTGCAATTCGGCATGTTGATTGTAGCCGTGTACAACTATGGATTTTGTGTAACTTTGTGTTTTGAATTGGAATCGGCAAACTTCAACAGCAATTTTTTCACAAATTGTGTGCTTTAATTTGTGTTCACCAACTTGATAGCTGTGGTAATGGATTTTTGTCGTCATTTTGTATGGATTGCATCCTTTGATGATCAGTGCTTTGAATCCAATGTGCAACCACTTGTTTGATTGATGCAAAGTTTCTTTGTTGATCGTGGATTCATTAGTGAATCAAACTGTGTATTTGACTTAGACTGTGGTAGCTAATGGACCGCATACCACCGATGGATCGGATGTTCACGATCCATGATGGATCAGATATTCACGATTCATTCGTAGATTGTGTGCTTTCGATCCATTTATGGATTATGCATTTACGACCCATTGGAGGATCGCATACCTTGGAGATCTATTGGTCGTTGAGTTTGTTGAAGCGATCCAAGTTTTTGAAAAATGATCAACAAACTGGAATTGTAACTTGTAACTTGAACGCCTTTTCACCGCTAATTGTCCTGTAACAGGACAAACACTTGCACGGATTTTGGGAAAATATTTTTCCATTGATTGCCCATATCAACGATAGGTTAGTTTAATCATTAAATAATGAATTACAGCGAATTTCCTGACTAGAACTGAATGAAGTGCCTATACATAACTGTTTCTTTCAATTGCTTATAACTTATTGAACATCACATGCACAAACATGACACTCTAATTCAAATTCGTGACGATGATTGAGATTGACTAATTGACACACGCTGACTGAAGATTTCATGCTTCATTTTCAATAACTTGCATAATTTTGGACGACACTTCACACTTAGGAAATGCGCACCTGTAAATAACAAGATTCCTTATGTAGAATGGATACTTGACAGAAGACTCGTCATCATTCTGAGGAGACAACTACTTCTTCTCAAGTTGGAGCTTATACGCAAACTTTTGAAGTAGGAACGACTGCAGCTCTAGGGTCGGTTCAAATTTACCTATTTCCGTTCATCATCCCCTTAATGATCCGCCGTTCGAGAGATGCTCTTCAACGCTTAATCAGCGTACTCTTAAGAAGTCGTGCATTCAATTTGGTATCCCCTAGAACAAGGCATACTTTTGATCCTTCTGCCATAGTTGTCGATTAGGTGGGGGATATTGATGCTTCCTGAGAAGTCTCCCCGAAAGGTAAATCCATGAATGACTCTGCCCCTTTCGATGTTGTTGGTGAAGTAGATGAGGGAAAGCTCGACTTATCAGCATCGCCTTCCTCCCAGCTTGTTTCTTGTTCCGTACCTCCTTCGTCGGCCTTGGATTTTGATAAGCTTGTGGAACTGGCTCTTTTTTCCCCTCGAAGTATCGGATATTGCCTCAACTTCTGCCACCTTGAACTCGGTAGATTTCAATAGACAATAAATCAGGGATTTCCTTTTGGTATTATACACACATACACCCCTCTCTTTCTTTTCATTCGTTTTATTTTATCCTTAACCGATTCCTCCTCTTTAGGTGATGAAAACTTGGTATGTCTCCCAGGGATTAGCTTCCACTTTAGCGACTTAGGTCAATGCTTTAAGGGAAGAGAATAAGGTGTTGTCGGATAAAGTGAATGTTTTGCAGTGGGAGAAGACGAAGGGGGATAATGTATGCAAGGAGCTGGAGGCCTAATTGGAGGAGATGAGAAAGGCTAACGAGGAGTTGACGAAGCAAGTAGAGGACTTAAGGCACAGAAAGCGGAACTGGAGATCGACTATGCTGCCGAGATGGATAAGATGAATACTCAGCTTCCAACTGCGAAGAGAATTATTTACAAGGCCGATGATATAATTTCAAAAAATTTAACGTCAACCTCAACAATATTGCCATGGAGTATTATGAAGATGCTCTCATCCTTGCCTTTTCAGACAATCATGAAAGACTTTCGTAATTTGACTTTACTTCAATTGATCCCTATATTCGAGACAGAGTCCTAGAGAAGATCAAGCAGGTGAGATGGGAGCATAAAGTTCCTCCGATGAACAAGATAGATCCAGTGTCACTGTTGTTTATTGATGAATTTGCTGAAGATTATGAGGAAGAAGGGGAGGAGGACAACACAGTAGACAGAGAGGTAGAAGGTCATGTGGATCAGCCAGATGGGTCCAGAAAAGGCACTGGAGAATCTTCTCTTGCATCGCAGGAGCTGCCCCCTAAGGATGGAGGTACTTTAGATTCCGGAAAGAAGAGGGCTCCCAGTCGGTCCGATGTTGATATCGCACAGGTATGGCTTTCGCTCTGAAGGTGTTTTCCTTTCCCTTGAATTTCATTAATAATTAGGCTTCTCGTAATACAGCAATTCTCCGCTTCTCTGAAGACATGAGTTGCAGTTATGTTTTTAGATATAGTGCTTAGAAATTTAGGGCAAAAAGCTCAAGAAGCCTGGCTTAGCCCAAAACAATTTTAATACGGGACTTTGAATGTTATTGTATTAAGCGTACGTTTTCTTTGGTTCTGTGAATTATGTTGATTTTGACATTTGGTGGTTTATGGTGTTGTGGTGAAATGTTAGTGTGGATGTGGCATCTATGGTGTATGTGACTTGATAAAAGTTATGTGATTGTTTTTCTTTCCTTGGGACGTGTGACGTAATTGGCATACACTTGATCATGGTAATTTACATATTACGATATTTTTGTCCTGTATGTGGTTAGGAGGACTCATTCCAGGCCCCCTCTTCACAACTTGGGGAGGAAAGTCTGAACCTCTTTGGTTGTCAAGGTATCTTTGATGATGCTCCTCTTTCGGGTTATAAAAGGATGTATTACCTCCAGAAGGTGACAACCACAAACTTCAAGGAACAAGTGTCCTATTTGGAAAAGCAACTGAAAGAAAAGGACGAAGCTGTTCGCAATTTACAACGTAAGGTAGCAGCAAGATCCTCCGAGAGCTTAGATGCGGTAGTTGGCAGATTATACCAACAAATCGATAAGTTAGATGATGAGTTGAAGAAAGCTAAAGTGGACTGCGCTTCTTTGGAATTTTCTTTATGAAACCCTGATTCGGAATGTGAAATTTTTACTGTATGTTTGGGATGTGGAAATTTTATTCCTTAAAACAATGACTGTGTCTGTGTAATGGTTTGCATCACGACCTCCGATGGAACTGTCAGTGTGTCACATGACTTTTATGATGTATCGCTTTTGTCATAAACAATATTATTGTGTCCCAAGGGTGTTGTAATGAGTGGAAATCTACTGGTGCTAAGTGTCGGTAAAAATTTTCTTTATGGAACACTTATCCTTGAAACATCTCTAATGAAAGATCGCTTAGAACAAATAAAGGGATAGTCAGTCATAGGGCGCTATTAGAAACGTTTGTAATCTTCTTCCCAATTTTTCTTTGAGCCGGTGTTATGATATGTTGTCGTTTTCAGAATTACGTTAAAGACTGATATGTTGATAAAAAAACCAATTAATGGATGTATAACTTAAAGACACTTCCTTGAGAGGTTTATAAGCTCACCCTTGGTGGAAAATCTTGAGCCCCCACTTGAATTTTCGAGAGGGGCAAGAGATTCTTTTTTGTTTGGATCAGGAATTGGGTTCTTCATAGGTTTGGTGTTACCTTGGTGATCCCACATTCGACAGTGATTTTCTTCAGGATTGTCCCGGGTTTTGGGATCGGTATGTAAGACCGCCGGTTTGCTTTAGGACTTCGTTGAGAAATCGACTCAACCCAGATTCGGGCATAGGTATATAAAGGACCGGAACCCCTTCTAGTATTTGTGATGAGTTGAATGGACCCAGATTTGGGTATTAACATGTAGATGACTGGAACCTCTTCCAGTATTTTGTGAAGAGATGAATGGACCCAGATTTGGTTATTAATATGTAGATGACTGGAACCCCTTCCGGTTTTTGTGAAGAGCTGAATGGACCCAGATTTGGGTATTAATATGTAAATGATCGGAACTCCCTTTCGGTATCTTGTGAAGTGTTGAAACCAACCAGAGTCGGGTATTTAAAGATTTAAGGCCGGGAACTCTTCCAGAATTTGTCATTTTTTAATTCCCTTTTGGATTTGATTGATGAAGCAGAGGTTATATGTACCTCTTGAGCCTCTCCTTGGGCTTTTGATGTCAAAGCAGAGGATGTACATGCTTTGTTGGCCACTCTCTGGGTCTGTGCGTCTGGAGCGCTTGGCTAGCTTATCCATAAGCAAGGCCTAAGGACTTACCCGACCTCCCTCTAGGAGGCGCCTTATCCTGACCATTGTAGGCGATGATAAGTTCTTAGAAACTTAGACGGGGCCATTGTAGACACATAACTAAGGTTTACTTTTTTGACGCTCTATATGGACCATCGTAGGTTCTAATAGAGGCTTATACGCCACCCCCTCCAAGGGGTGCCCTATCCTGACCATCGTAGGCGATTATAGGGGTTTGCGTTCCCTTCTACCGGTAACGCGGAACATCAGCAGAGGTAGGATCTTCTCTTTTGCGAGCATAGGTAGGACGTGCTTAGTTTTAGCAGAGGTAGGGCGTACTCTTCTGCGAGCAAAGGCAGAGCGTGCTAATTTAAGATGCACCGCTACTACCATCTCTGGTGTGAAACGACGGCTTATGCTTTTGATGCTTTAACCCTGCCCCCTCTGATTTGGGCATGGAGAAAGACTAACATGTCACCCCCTCCGGAGGGTGCCTTGTCCTGACCAATTTGGCGATTACGAGGGATTTAATCTGTTTATAGTCCGACCCCTTTCGTTCTCCTTGTGCCATCCGGGGAGAGGGCTTTCCGTACCCTTGAATCATGTTTGATAATATTTTTTCCCAAGGATTCTTACCCAGTTTACCCCAACCTTTCCATTAATTCCCATAATTGGCCTTAGTTAACAAATCTAACGATGGTTTCACCGAGGATTTTGCAGTGATTAGTCTCATTTCCATTTATCAGGTGGTAATGGCAGTAAGGCCCTGCTGTTTTTCTTTTGTATTTAGGCTTCTTCTTCATGGATGTCCAATAGTTGAATTCATGTTTGGTTAGGAAGTAAACGCTCTCCATTGAAGTAGTGAGGTAGTATTTTTTGGTATCCCTAACGTAAGCTCTCCTCTTTGCTACTGGGGCTTAACCCTCCCGTGGGTTAGCCTAGCTGTCATGCTCATACTTCCTTTCGTTCCTCCCGGAAAACACTGAAATTGAGACAACATCGTCTTAAAACATTTGTTGGCGTAGTGGTAGAAATCGTCCATTATCTCTCGCTTGAGTGCCATTCCCTTAACTTACCCGTAGAGAGCGTCCTTTAGGTGAGAGAAAACGCTAGTGTCCTCTGACGTAGATCCACTGGGCGAGAGCGCTAAGATTTGTCTATATGGGAAAAGCTGTCATCCTCGGAATCATAATCACGTATTTCTATTTTTTCTCTTCCGCTTTATCACTCGCAAAGCTTCAACTCTTAACTTTTGCTCCTCCCTCACCCTATGGTTGGTGGTTTTCGACCTATCCGCTCGAGATCTTGAAAACTTTTGCCTGAGTCAATCACTCATAATTTTTCTTCTTCAAAGCTAGTCCAATCCGGGACAGAACAACCCAGTTAGATATTTGTGGTTGCTAACCACAAGGTCGGAGGTTCAGGCCCTCCTTCTAGCACCAAAACGTTAATGATGTTTTTTGTCAACACTGGGGATGGGTCAACTGGGCAGGTATGAAGGAAAGATAGGCGGTTTGGCTACTTTTGGGTTAAATTAGATCACCTCCCTGAATGTCAAAGTCCAGAGATGTGGGATCACTAAGGACTGCCAGAACAGATCTAAGCCTGAGGAAGGAAATATATCCTCCTATTTGAGTACATATTGAGACAGGAATCCATGCTTATCTGGAAAATGAGCAGTAAAACTACAACATCGATAATTGAACATAATGATATAAACTTACAGAGAAATTTTCTGTAAGAAGATCCCTTTTTATTAAACTTTCATTTGGAGTACATCAATGTAATAGGAGAAACTCTTTGATTTATCTCTTCGCTAAGCTTCTTATTTTTAGAGTATTAGTATGAAGGAAAAGAATTCATCCCCCCAAAAGTGACCCTTGGGACCTTATTTACATTGGTCCTCGACTCCTTCTGTTGTTGGGCTATTGGGCCTATGGGGGCCTCTGCTGGTCGCTTCCTCCTTGGTTCTGGGTGCTTGGCTTCTGGCCGTTTTTGGAGTATTAGTTATGGTCTTCGGATGATATTTGAGCCTTTAGTAACAGCTCCCGAATGTAGGCTCTCGGACGTAAGCTTTCGTATGTAGACCTCCGATTGTACCGTGAATACTTAGAGGGGCCTGCCCTCATGATGTACGTTGATAAATGATGACCGCCGGTTCGAAGCCACTGTGGGTTTCAGTACTAGGCAAATCAGTACAGGTAGCATGTATCTCTTCTTGGGTCCCGGTTAACCTTTTGGTAGAGCTTTTGCGGTATCTTGGATCCCCGGAAGGTGGCTTCCGGTGTCATTTCTATTATTTGTGAATGCGGCCTTTTGGTATTCGTATGATAGATGCTCCAGAAGTTGGTTCTGGATGATTCTTGCGCTCTCTGGGCTTAGCACTTCCAATGCCATCGCCTTCGGGTGCATCGATATTTTGGAAAATCATTTCTGATAACCCTTTCGGATCTTGAGGAGGGTAGCTCGTACCAACTTCTTTCTGAATTCCTGTCTTAGGGAGGCATCCCGCTACGGAGTCTTCTATTGGAGAGGTCATGTCGGAAGGACTTTGTTGATCGTGCCTTGCGATCATTTTGTAAACTTTGAGTTCCTCCCCTTAGGTAGGTGTCAGTATGTGTTGCTTCCCAACTATTTCCTCCGGCCTTCAGTCTGACCTATCGCTTAACTTACTGGTTTCAGTGGACTTTCCAATCCCGTATTCTTCCGGCACCCCTTCATTGCCAACTAGCGTTGGAGACAATTTTATTGATAACAATATACAGTATATATAGGAAAATTTGTTGGTTTATACCTCTTTTGAGAAATTATAATGGAAGTATGACAGTTTTAAAACTAATTACAAATTTAGACCAATTATCATATAAAAGCGTATTCTCAGACAACGCCTTTTTTTCCTTTTCTCAAAAGCGTTATCTCAGATGATGCTTTAAAGAAGCGTTATCTGAGATAACGCCCATAAGGGTATAAACTCTTCTGGACCTTCCTTTCTTCCCTTATTTCCCCTTTGTTTCTATTTTTAGTAAAGATGAAAAATTCCGTCCCCCTATTAGATCTAGGCCAAAATTTGAATTTTTACTTCTAAATTAACTTCCATGTCCTCCTCTTATTCTCCATCAGCTCTTATTAGTAAGTTTACCTAACTTTGTTAATAAAATTTTGTAATTTTTGAAATTTAGGGTTTAGGGATTTCTACCCTAATCCCTTGTTTTGTGCAATAGGTGTGTTTTTAAGTTCCTATGGTGTACAAGTTATAGTATACAACAATAATTTCATGGTTTTTGGTTTAATATGTGTATGTTTAAAGTTAAATAAGTGATTGAAGTTCAAATTATGCATATTTAATGTGTATGAGTATGTGTATGTGCACGTGCATGTGTATGTTCATGTTTACGTTTAATATGTGACGTAAGAGAATGTGGTCGAAAGAAATATGATAATACCGAAGTATGATGCAACGTGGAATGGAAAATCATTAGTTAATTATGTACTTGTTGATTGGGTAATATACTAATGCATGCTTCTAAACTGTTTATAGATTATGAAGAGATGGAACCTATATCAGTAGATCGAACCGGGCCTGGTTTATCCAAGGCATATGAAGCCTCACAAAGCCGAAGATTTTATCTTACTTTCAAATTAATAATTACTGGGTGACCCTCTAGGTGGATGCATTGTAGCTCATGCGCAGGTTCAGGTCATCATGCTTGTTAGATCTAATAAATCTAATAAGCATGAAGACCTAAACCAGGTGTGTGAGCTATAATGCATCCGCCTGGTGGGTCACCCAGTAAATTCTTAACTGGAGAGTAAGATAAAACCTTCGGCTCGTTATGTAATTCGGGTATGTTCTTGCTATGTTCGATATGTAATTCGGGTATGTTGCTGCTATGTTCGATATGTAATTCGGGTATGTTGTTGCTATGTTCGATATGTAATTCAGGTATGTTGTTGCTATGTTCGATATGTAATCCAGATATGTTGTTGCTATGTTCGTTACATAATTGGACATGTAATTTGGATATTTTATTGTTCTATAATTTGGATATGTTATATGCAATTCGAATATGTTATCGTTATGTTCCTTATGTACGTAATTTGGATATAAGTATGATTTGTTGATGAATATGTAGTTGTGGCTGCCTAAATTTACCAGGAGTTTGTTCGCTGCCTCCTTTTGATGCAGTAAACATTTCCCAGAGCGTTATCTGGGATAATGCTATCTGTTGGGATATCTTAATAATATCACAACTTATTCCCTACATTATGGAAAATATACTGTCATCTTAGAAGTATATAGTGATGCAAACTGGATAACATTTCCCAGAGCGTTATCTGGGATAACGCTATCTAGCGTTATCCCAGATAATGCTCTGGTAAGTGTTCACTACATCAAAAGGAGGCAGTGGACAAACTCCATGAACATTTTTAACAGTGTAGTCTCAGATAACGCTAATTAGCGTAATCCCAGATAATGCTTTTAAAAATGTTCACTACGTACCTGATTTGTTTTCATCTACTTTTTCACCCACTTTCATTATTCCCTTTCACTTTAGTGCTTTCCCAAAACTTCAAAAATGGCAAACAAGTTTTCAACCTCTTCTCTATCTCAAAAACCTACCAATTTGTATCCAAGTATTTGCGGTTGAGCTGGAAATCAGGTTAGATTTTACATCCAAGTTCTTTGATAAGTTAAAGATTTTATTTCTCTTGTTATTCTCTATAGTTCTACTATATAGCTAGTATACCTTTGTTGTAGGTAAAACAAATGGATAATTGGGAAACTGATGATGAGACACTGATGAAAATTTATGACGACTTTGAAAAAAACCATATTTGTAGGGTGGTAGGATATGGTTTAAAGAACGACGTTGCTTTTGTTCCTGAGACATAACTAGAAGTCATGCAGAAGGATCCGTAGATACAGAATTTAGACGATGCAGTAGTTGAGATTCGTCCAAGACGGGGGTTACCGGGTAAAGTGACGGATGCAATAACATTGTATCGCAGCATGCATGCGCTTGAAAGTTTACAACCTCTTCGAGTGTATTGTAATTGTGGTGTAGAATGCGATATAGTCGTTTTCATAAATGACAAGAAAGCAGGACGTCGTTTCTACCGTAATATTATGAGAATCATAAAATTTGTCCTAAACAAATGGCATGTTGCAATTTTTTCAAATGGTAGGATCCTGAGATGTGTCCTAGAGGGGTTGAATACTCATTGGAGATGCAAGCGGAGAACAAACGATTGCATAAACAGAATTTGAAGTATCGGAACTCAGTGATGAATCGTGGGCACAACTTTATAGTGTACCTTCCTAGTGGATCCGGCGCTGGACCGAGTAATAGGAAGTAACTGTATTATGAATGCATTGTAACTCTATTAATTATGAACATTATGTAATATGCTAAAGAACTATGTACTGACTTATGTCGTATTGGTTATGAATGAAACTCAGGTGATTTATGTAATACTGAAAAGTTACAAGTACTACAAAGATAATAAAAATAAACGAATATATATAGCTTAAGTACATCGATTCCTCTTATTACCAACAACCTCGCATTTAGTGCACCTTTTTCTTTTTTTAGGTCTGACCTTCGTCATTGCATCGAAAATCTTGTTGGTAGCTCGAACACAGTGGAAATCCTAAGGATGTAATATTAAAGCTCGACGATACATTTCGATGACCAATTCTATCATCAATATTTTGACATTCAACGTTAACGTCTATGGGAGTTGTTTCCTCTGCTACTTGAACCTTTTTGCTCTTTAAAACATTAAGTTCTATGGATTTCGTATTTGTTGAAAACATTACATCCACATCATCGTCATCGACTATTTTAATGACTTTGGATCCAGCATCCATAAGCCAGTTACATAACAAATCAATGTCAAATTCATCGGATTTAATCTTAGTCGATTTATATATCGAATCTTTCAATTGAACTAAGTTACACATGCGAAGTACTTTTGCCAGTTTATGCGACCCTACAACGTATTTGCCAAAGTTATCATCATTTACCACCAATTCACCATCATAATAACATATGGTAGAAATACATTTAGGAGCCATTCTACATATAAAAAAACAACAATTTATCTATCTATAATGAACTAAAAATTCAAATGTCAATAGACATACCTTGAAAACAGAATGAGATCTATAACTTGTCGATTGAAGAGAAGATATTCTAAAATAGTAAGATTCTAATAGTGTACACGTGTTATACAAAAGGGAGAATTTTTTTTACAGAGGTGGAGTTGTGAAGCAATAAAGGAAGGAGGAAATGAGAGAGAAAGAAACGGGGTTATTGGCCTTTGGGCGTTTTCCCAGAAGACGCTAGTTCAAAGTTTAATTTACAAAAGCGTCATCCCAGATAACGCCTTTGAAAAAAAATTGAACTAGCGTCGTCTGTGGTAACGCCAGTGTATATAAAAAAGTTCTATTTCTGTGATTAGTTTTGTGTTAACCGGCTTTTCGGTCCGGTTCCCAGGAGAGCATCATATATGCTCAACTCAACATACCTGGTAAAGATGAGGTCGAAAAGGAACATGCAGGAGGGAAGGAAACATGATCAAGAAGGGACTATATCGCTCATGGCCTCACAGCAAGCAGAAGACATCCATAAACCAAGGCCTCGGACCCCGAAGGAGCTACGAGCCTCGACAACCCGGTCCCGGGACCCTCGCGCCCCACGGAAGAGCCTCGCCTGGGCAAGGCGCAAAGTTCGCACCCAGCCGTGTGCGAACTCTCG
Source organism: Allium sativum (assembly GCA_030737875.1). NCBI lineage: Eukaryota > Viridiplantae > Streptophyta > Magnoliopsida > Asparagales > Amaryllidaceae > Allium > Allium sativum. Next base: position 13,468,723 of record CM060917.1, read on the forward strand.
CACCCGTGCCTAGGTTCGAAATTTCTAACCCAGTGGGTGCGAGGCCTCGAGCCCAACAGGTGCGAAACCTCGCACCCACAGTTGGGCTCGAGATTCTGAGCCCAGCGGGCGCGAAATCTCGCACCCACCGTCGGGTTCGAGATTTCGAGCCTAGCAGAGTGAGATTTCGCGCCTGCATCTGGGTTCGAAATTTCGAATCCAAAAGGCTTGAAATTTCGAACCCTTGCCCGGGTTCGAAATTTTGAGGCGCGAGGGGCGCAGGCTCGAATTTCTTGCATGTGTTCCCCCACTTCACCTAATCCTACCTACCCTTACCTACTCCCACTCATGTAAATAGCCCATGGCCTCCCACTTCAAAGGGGTTGAATTCTCTCCACTCAAGACCTCCATAAAGCTTCATAAGCCCCATTAATGACATCTCCTATTTGAGAAAGAAGGAGAATTAAATAATATTTTTCATATATTCCTTCACACATGCCAATTATGACATCATCTATGACAATGATGACATCACCTAGCCTACAAGCAAATGTAATGAGATGTAAATAGCATGGCTTTACCTTGTAATTCTTGAGTGATTAATAAAAGTTCAACATCTTTCCAAAGTGGACGTAGGCCTAATCCGCGGCCAAACCACTATAAATTCTTGTGTTATTTACCACTTTCTCTTACTTAGTCTTGCGACCAAATTAACAATTCCTAGTAAAAGGAATCTTTGGTGTTTAGGACATTTTTTGCCGTCAACATTTGGTGCTTTCATTGAGAATTCGAATTCAAGATTTGCGTCTTTCTTCCATATTATCATCTCGACTTCGATAAGCTTAGCGTTCCTTGCTCAACCCGATGTTGGGCCCGCTTACGATGGTAAAGAAGTCAAAGAACGAAATGGTCGGCTCTTCAGCCGTAGCCGAGGCTGGAACCTCCCAACAACCTCAACCGGTAAATGTCCCGGCCCCTAATGAAACCGTCCCTCCTATTGTGGACCCCGAAGCGCCCATTACTCAAGCTAAAATCCGAGCGCTAAATGAAAGATATGAGAACATCGCAGTCGAGCTCAACCAAGCACTAAGGGATAACATCCGTCTTATGCGCCAACTCCAAGAAAGTCAACGCGTCGACGCTCGATTTCAATTAGCTTGGAACAACGCTCGACCCTGACTAACCGCATCAGAAACCTCCTCTTCCGAGTCAAGGGGCCCACACCAAAGGAAAAGGTTCACCCTCATCAATCAGGTCGATGCTCGCACCAACCCCCTCAATAACGGTAACTGCCATGCCAACGGAAATGGGAACGGCAACGGCGACCGAACTACAGTCACATACAACGAGGGGGCACGGTACCGAGACCGCTCTCGCTTGGTCATCAATGATGACCTGATCCTACGAACTAACCTTTTCCTCGACACAATCCGATGGTCACTAATCAGGGTGAAGGGCCCGCTAACCCAACGGCCCACGCTCCTGTAGAACGGGATCTGCATCACCCTGCTCCACCTCAACGCCCGCACATGGACCCAGTCATAGATGTCGAGGACATGGAGGAAGACGATCCGGACATCCACCATAGAAGGCGACCTCGCAACAGGACTCCTGAACCGCGTCAAAAGCCTTGGATCCTGATGGAGGATCCGCACCCGGCCTACCTCCCCGATATGATACGAAGGGTCATGAGAGAGATGTGAGGGGCACCCATGGCGCTTGGGAAGCTCACATTAGCCGTAACCCCTTTCACAAGAAGAGTAAACGAAGCCGAGTGGCCAAGGCACTTTAGCATGCCGCAAATTCCGTTCTACGTTAATACCACTGATCCTTGTGTCTTCTTGAATCGCTATTAATGGCAAATGGACTCGAGCCAGGGCGACGATCCGGCCAGATGCAAATGCTTCCCGTTCTTCCTTTCCAGTACCGCTCTACTTTGGTTTTCCCGCCTCCCGCTCAATTCCATCAACAACTTCAGGCAATTAGCAACAGAGCTAGTCAAGCAATTCAGGGTGCATATCCCGACTCCGAAGAATTCTCTCACCTTGTCCAACCTATACCAAGGGCCCGCCGAGTCGCTTAAGAGCTACCTTTCCCGGTTCATTACAGCCCTCGCCGAGGTCGAAGATGCAGATCCCCACACCATCCTCTTCCAACTAGCAAAAGCGGTCCTCCCTACTTCAGAATTCGGGGTCTGGATCGATCGAAAACAACCAAAGAGCCTCGACGCCTTCTATGAGAAGGCAGATCAGTACTTATGCCAAGAAGAAGCAAGATGGAACCGGCTTTCTGCCACCAGCCGCCACAACGACCCACAAGCTGATACCGCCAATAACCACTTCAGAGGCATGCGAGGCGGGGAGCCCTTCGACCAAAACAGGGGGCAGTTGCCCATAGGCAAAAACCAAACAATGGCAGGACGGATGGACAGAACAACGGGCAAGCCCCAGCAGAACTAAGAAAGCCCGACCCTCGCCAATCTTTCATAACTTATACCTCTTTGAATGAAGAAAAAGAGACAATCTACTTGGAAACATGTAACACCCTGCCATACAAGAAGCCGCGCGTCAGAAAATCAACTGACCGCGAGAAGAACACCGGAAGGTACTGCCGATACCACGACGTGTACGGGCATGACACCAACGAATGCCGCCAGCTTAGGGATGCAATCGAGAAGCTCATTCGTGAGAAATGGCTCGAGCAATATGTCTAAGAGCCCTTTCCCACCGAAGCCAACTTAAAACCTCCAGCACCAGCTCCACAAGCGGCCGCCAAGGAATCGTGATCAATACCGTATGTGGCGGACCTTATCCCACACACAGCAGCTTTCGAAAAATGGAGGAATATGTGAGTTCCATTAATTATGCTACTTACGAAGCCTGCTCGGCTCTCCTTGAATCCATCCCATCCAAGTTGCAGAAAACCATGCGAGACGACATCATCTTCCGAGATAGAGAATCGACGGGGGTGGAGATCCGAACCACCGATCCATTAGTCATCACTGCCCAGATCGGTGCCACTTCTGTTCGGCAGATTCTAATCGACTCAGGGAGCTCGGTCAACATCATCTTCAAGGCCGCATACGATCAGGTGAGATTGGAAACAAATGACTTAAAGCCATGTCACGCCGCCATCCACGGCTTCAATGGGGCCTCTGGTTACCCCGTGGGGATGATCGACCTGCCTGTAGAACTGGGCGAGGGGGACAGAAGTAGAGTCCGAATTCTCACCTTCATTGTCATAGACATCGACTCCCCCTACAACGCATTTCTAGGACGCCCCTTTCTCACCGAATTCCGAGTCTACATGGCACCATGGTCTTTCGTAATGATATTCCCAATGGAAAATGGGATCGAAACCTTAAAGGGCGCCCAAGAAAGCGCTAGGGAATGCTACGCAATAGAGTTGAAGAATGCATGCAATAAGGATAAGGGCAAAGCCGTGCCCATGCCTTGTTGCGCCAAGAACGTCTCAGCATAGCAATCAGCTGTTTCTGGGCCCTGGCTCAGGCGCCACTCTTGTAACAACCCGTATTTTTGAATAATATGTTATAACATAAATCAAGGCAGAATTAAACTGTAAAATCTGAATCAAGGGAAATTAGCTTTGCCATTGCGTTCGTCTCGGAAAAATACGCGAAATAGAGTCCGAGTTTTCGAAAATCGGAGTCCGTATGACCGAGATATGGCCTCGCGAAGTTTCACGAAAAATTCAAATTCAAAACAGATTCAAATTTCAGAAAATTCGGGGTAGGCGGGAAAAATCCCGCCCAGACCAGGTCGACCTGGGAGTCGACCTGGGGGGGCCAGGTCGACTGGGGAGTCGACCCCACGGTCGACCTGGGGGTCGACCTGCCTGGTCGGACCCAGGCAACCTGGTGCACCATTCAGGCTGTTTTGACCTGTTTTGTTGGCTAGTGACGGGATTTGATGGCTCTGATTGAATCTAGGGTTAATCCTATGGCTAATACTATCCTAATCTCCTATAAAAAGACCCCTAAACCTAGCCTAAATCACCATTATTCAATCCTACAACTAAACTATGTCAAATTGGTTCCTCTCATGGCCTCCACTCTCATGCTACAATTCCTAAGTTTATTTCTATGAGAGATTGTGAGTTCATACAAGTGTTTTCAAGCTTGTATGAGTGTTCTTAGCTTGCATTCAAGTCAAGTTGCAACATTTCTATTTCAAAGCAAGGGTTTTTATTGATTTGGCTCGAGGGTTTTTCATTGGAGCATTCATATTTGGGTCTTTTTGGTGATTGCATAAGGGCTTCGTCTCAATCTTTATAATAAATATTCATTTGTGTCTTCATAGCATTGTAAGCCCTTTTCTACTTTCTTTTTATTGAACTCTAAAGTTAAATGAATGATGCAAGTTTGGGGTTGATCATTATGATATGCAAGTTTGGTTGATCATTATGATATGCAAGTTTGGTTGATCATTATGATATGCAAGTTTGGTTGATCATTATGCTATGCAAGTTGGTTTAATCATTATGTATGACACATGTTGCTATGTTATGCAAGTTTGGGTTGATTATTATACACATGATATCATGTTATGCAAGTTAAACTTGATGTTGTGAGCATAAAGCTCCAAGCTTTATATGAAAGGTTGCATTTTGGCAACATGAAAGTTATCATATCCCTTATGATAACTTGCATGTGAGGCTAAATGCGAACTTCTAGCAACTTCTACATGTCATTTATCACCATGTATCACTCATATGCTAAGTTTGGTTTTATGCATGCTTTTGAAGCCTAATAATGCAATATGCAAGTATATGAACATATGTACATCTCATATGCCACCATGATAAACTTGTGGCTTCAACACCTTTGTGTCATGATTATGCCAAGTTCCCTATTTTATCCTTTATGCGTTGTTGCGACTATGTAAACGATGGGATTACGTTGGGGTTGGGTAACATTATGACATAAACATGGTTTTTATAACATAACGTGATATGTTAGCTTGTAATTATGTTTTGGAAACATAATGGACATGACACTTAGAAAATATGAGTGTGGCCAACTCGAGGTTGGGTTGAGTTTGTAGCATAAATCTACCCGGACCCGCCCGGCTTAACTAGTGGCTACAAACAATAGGACCCAATTTGAGAAGTTGGTCATGTTGTGCTCGAACCCGAGGTTAGACCAAGTTGTGGTGTAAAGCTACCCGGACCCGCCCGGCTTAACTAGTAACCACAACAAAGTCTAATGTGAGAGGTTAAAGCACATTAAGTTAATTAATTAATGCCTCCTGATTAGGGTTAAGTCATGGTCCACTTAATACTTAATCAATTTGGGCTTGATGGGTTAATCGGGGTTAAGTCATGAATCTTGGGTACACTTAACCAATTTAATCCACGTTTGGATCGGGTTAACCACATTTAACCCGTTAAGGAAACCCTAGTTGCGTGGTCCTTTTCAGCAGTAACCCTCTTGATAGTATCAAAAGACCCTAGGACTAGGCTAGGGTGGGGCATGATTACTGGGCTGACATGTAAGCGACCAAAACGACGGCTGAGTAGGTACGCCGGTGTAGGTCCAGGCGGACTATGGTCGTGCACATAGTCCGGAGTTCGAGAATCAGGCACGGGTACCAGTAGATCTAGACTGTGCATACTTGATTGGTGTCCGAGGTTGACACCCTAGGACTTGATACACCCTAGGGTGTACCTAGCGCAGTTTAACTACATTGCATGTTTGGGCCGTATGACACTGACACTTGACGAGTTAGGCTTATAGGGAGCCGATCAGCTAGACCGTGTAGTGGGACCTTGATTTAGGTCACCTCATGAAGTTGGGCCAAGGGACCAATTCTTGTTTTTGCTTGACATGTTAGAATGCTAGTACACCCGTGGTGCAAAACTTAACCATGATTATGCGATGACACCTTTATCTATCTTGTTAGTTACTCATCATGCCAGTATGTTGTTATCCTAATGTTCATCTCAGCTTCTCATGCCAGTTAACTTTACTAGTTCATGGACAGGTAGTAGTTAGGGCTTACCAGTCTTTTTAACTGACCTGTTTTCTTTCGCCTCTTTTCTTCCGTTTCCCCCCCCCCCCCCTCAGGTTCTCGGGGTGGGAACATTGGAGCTTAGCTTGGATCTTTATAGCTTGCTTACTGGATTTTCTCATGTACGGTTTTGGACATTGAGCTGGCTATGGTTTATCACTTCACTTTGGGGATAGTACTTTATGTATTTCAGTTTTTTTCAGTTTATGCTAGACTTTGTTTTGTTGGAAAATAATGATCAAGTACTTTGTTGTAACATGACTATGGTTTTGAAATGCTAGTTGGTCCGCTGCTTTATTTACTCTGTTTTACTTATATGTTCTGTCTTGTGATATCCGCATGCATGTTTACCTTGTTTAACGCCCCTCCAAAGCTAGTATGCTTGCAAGAGTTACCTTGGCGGAGGTGGGGTGTTACAACTCTTGTCTTTCCGATGACCTCTACCCATGGAAGGACGAAGAACCCGAATACGAGAGGGCTACCAGGGTCGAATCCACAATGGACGTTCCCATAAACCTCGACGACCCGACAAGTGTATTGAAGGTAGGGCCACAACTCCACCCAACCGTTAAAGAAGATCTCATATGCTTCCTGGAAGCCAATCTAGATGTTTTCGCATGGACCCACTTTGACATGAAAGGTATCGACCCCGCAATTGCTTGCTATTCCCTTTGCTTGGATCCCAGGATACCTCTAGTTAAACAGAAACGCCGCTTTTTAGGACCCGAGAGGTCCAAGGTACTCGAAGAAGAGGTGGACCGTCTGCTCAACAATGACTTCATCTGCGAAGGCTGACTACCCCGAATGGGTTTCCAATCCAGTTTTGGTTAAAAAGGCCAATGGTAAGTGACGAACATGCATCGACTTCTCCGATCTGAACAAGACATATCTTAAGGACAACTTCTCGCTCCCAAAGATCGATTGACTAGTCGACTTGACCGCCGGATATCAACTGTTATCTTACATGGACGCCTACTCGGGCTACAACTAGATCCCGATGAGGCTCAGCGACCAAGATCATACCTCTTTCATTACCGACCTTGGACTCTACTGCTACCGCGTTATGCCCTTCGGCTTCAAAAATGCTAGAACCACTTATCAACGAATGGTTAATCAACTCTTTAGAAATCAAATCGGGAAGTCCATGGAGGTGTACGTGGACGACATGCTAGTAAAATCTTTTCATATGTACGTAGTTCCTAATCCAATGTCGTACGTCGTACGGGCTTTCATATATATATATATATATATATATATATATATATATTCTCACTACGTCTTCGTAAAACCACCATTCCTGTGTTGTGTAAGCGTTTGGACTGCCAACCTAGGTCTTTCCAGTTCTGTTATCGAATACTACCTAGATCCAACTAGGATTTACCATCTCGTGTTACCTAGGTCCAACTAGTGTTTACTTTATTGAATGCTTCCTAGGTTCAACCAGAGTTTACGCTACCTAGGTCCAACTAGGGTTTATGCTACTATTGAACAACGTCCTCTAGTCTAGGACACACTACCCCGAGCGATATGCGTTCCTAGACTTTACGTCCCAAACGTATCATTAACCGTGCTAGATATCTTGTTGCATATGTCCTCTATATGTGCGACCCGAGTACCATGGCAGGGCAAATCAAGAAACACGGAACTCGGTCGGGAGCTTTAAGTTATCTACCGATGCAGATGCTAAGGTTTGTTTTTACTGTGGCTATGGTCCCACTTGACCCCTCCCTCAACTAATGATAGGCATCCAAGAATATCAAGAATGAGAACTGTACGCAGGCCCTCTATGCCCCTACAAACCTATTGACCAATCTCACATATGAATAGATAGCAGGTATATGGTCTTTTGGAGTTCTCCACCTTTCCTCTTTTTATGCTCGACTGACTCAAGATGGTAGGTAGCCGACGACGTGCTATCACAGGGCCAATTGGTTATCGCCGACTCACGCTAGTCCATCCTAGTCTTTAGGTTGCCTTATTATTGCAACCAGGGCATACTCTTGGTTCTTCTTATGCAGGCCTTAACCTCTGTGAGCCCAGGCATATCATCTGCATTCTCGCAGGGGGATACCAAGAGTATCCTCACGTCCCCTCGAAGCCGCGTGCTACGTAACCCAGTCCGTTGGAGCCTTCTATATGATCAGATGGACGTACGCTACCCCTCGCGCCCTATGGCACCGTGATGATCTACCGAGTTTGGTTATTCATCCCCTATCGTATGGACTGGTCCATGCGCCTTATCCTTTCGTACTATTAGGCCTTATGTCTAAACTTCTGATTACGCGCTTTCTTTGTCTAATTAACCTGGTTATCCTCGTTTATGTTGTCCTTCAATTCTAATTACCAAGTTTCTCTTTAACTAAGGTTTATTACTTAGTCCTCTTCAACTAAGGTTTACTTACTTAGTTATCTTTAACGTTGCTTACTTAGTTCTCTGACTAAGGTTCATTACTTCATTTGCCATTTTACTTAGTTCTCTAACTAAGGTTCATTACCCAGTTGCCATCGTCATTATTTACTTAGCTCTCTAACTAAGGTTCAACACTTGGTTAACTTCATCTTTATTTACTTTGTTCTCTAACGAAGGTTCAACACTTGGTTGCCTTTATCGTTATTTACTTAGTTCACTAACTAAGGTTTACCAATGAACTCAAACATAACTTAAGTTTTCATTATCAAACGATAGCGTATGGGTGCTTTCCCACATTTTCAGCTTAGATTAACTTATTTCATAGTACAAGTCGTCCCACCCTTCAAGTGTTGTATTACATCTTAAGTCATAATCTTCCCTTGTCCCTAGGACAAGTTTACCTATTATTTAATTTTACACTACCGCAACTCTGGTTTATAATAGGTAGTTATCATTCCCCATTACTGTGTTGGTTAAGTTTGTCCATATGTCAAGTTTTACTTAACCCTACCTTCCCGCTCATGCATTACTTGTATATTCCACAAATTTGGTTAAGTGTTGTCTATCAGTTCATATTGGCTTAACCCACCCACGCATCGTGTCAAATTGGTTAAGTGTTGTTAACCTAACCTTACCATACCATCATGTGTCATTAGCATTAATTGATTATTAGTGCACCAACCTCTCACATTAGACCTATTGTTGCGGTTGCTGGATGTATCGGGCGGTTCCGGGCAGTCTTACACCACAACTCAATCTAACCTCGGGTTTAGCGCGTTATGACTAACTTCCCACATTAGACCCTATTGTTTGTGGCCACTAGACATGCCGGGCGGTTCCAGGCAGAATTACACCGCAAACACATTCTAACCTCGAGTTAGTAATGTTTCATCTTTAGCCAATTAACATTTTTTATGAAAACGTTAAGCATCAATTTTAGGTTATGAGTTAGGTTTCATAATCACATAAGTGGTCTCATAATCGCATAAGTAAAGTTTTATCCGTTCCTTTATCAACTTGGATTCTTACCTTTAGATTCGTTTTTCCCAAAACCCAAAATTTAAACTTATAGTTTAAAACCACAATCCCACAATATTAGATTTGAAATAAATCACTATTTCCCAATCTCATTCCATATTCAATAATTCCAATTAAATTTACACAATTTCAGGTTAACATTATAAATCGGAATTCATATTTGTGCATTATTTAGCATAGATTCATGTTTCCAAAACATACCAAAAGATTCATTATTGAAATACGCTCCAAAATTCCCAATTCAAACATTATTTCATTGAATAATCCCAATGTTCAATTCGCCAATTTCCCAATATTTGCAATAATAATTGTTATGCCAAAATCCCCAAATTACATATTATATTCTTCGATTGCATAAAATAAATTATGCCCCAATATTCCCATATTTCAATCGTACTTATGTATAATAAGATTTCGTCTAGGTTCGATATAACCTAGATCCAAAAATAAAAAGGGGAAGGAGAATAAAAGAACAATTATTATAACATGAATCATGAATTGAATTTATAACTGGGGAATGACAAACGATAATAATACTATTATGCAACAAGTTTATTGTAATTCCACTTACCTAGCTTTTCATCTTCAATTCATGGATTTGATTTAACTTTGATTATTTTTATGCCCCAATCCATAGATCTGATTTATCTTTGATTTCTTTGCGCAGTGTAAGTTGTGAATTTGAATTTCTCCTCCTTGCATAGCATAAATTGTGGATCTGAATCCCTTTTTCTCTTTAATTTGGAGGTTGTCTTGATTCTAAACTTTTAATTTTAAGAGTAGATGTTTTGAAGATAATAAGGGAAGAAAGTGGATCTAGAAATCTCTTGAAAAAGAAGAATTTGAGTTAGAACAGAGCCATGGCATCGCAGTAGGCTTGGGAAAAGAAAAAGAATGGGTTAAGGGTCATTATATAGCTGTTTAGTCAATGTATCAGGTCAGAAATCGCGTCTAGGTTCAGAAAATGAATTCTGCCCAGATTTGGGGGGAGGTCGACCCCCAGGTCGACCTGCCTTGGTATAGGTCGACCTGTCTGGGTTATTTTACTATTTAATTTCTGAATTTCTCTTGAATCTTCCGAAGGCCATAACTCTTTCACGAGTCCGATTTTCGAAAACTTGGACCCTATTCCAAGCAGAATTCCAAGACGAATGCAATGGTGATGTCCGTTTTACTTAATTCGTATTATTTAAATTAAGTATCCTTATTTTATTATCTTTTCCATTATGCACACTGTTATCGAATTAATTTTTCCTTCTCTTCCATATATTAATTAATTTTCATTATACATCACCATTATTTACCTATCCATGCATATATAAATATTTGTACATTTTTAATTTAAAAATGCAGGGTGTTACACCACCCAAAACAGCAGGCGCATAGCCTGGTTTCGCAAAGTACGGGTTCCCTGAGCTGAGGGGAACTTACTGAAATCAGCACTTTACCTCACCTCTCTGGAATAATTTACCCAGAGACGACCCCTAATCGCTTTTGTGACAGGTGTAACGATAAGTAAGTTTGTGCAAGTACAGGATGTTGGAAAACATAAAAAGAACATCCGAACACTTGACATAAAATACGATCTTTACTAATTAATTTTTCTTTTTGCACACACACGCGAAACAAACTACGTGTCTAACCCTTTTACTTTCTAATGACAGGGTGTACATGAGAACCACACCTGTCTTGAAAAACCAAAAGTGAGGGCCATACTAGCGTAAACTATCGGCCTACACTGCCGAAATAACGGTAACCCCTACTAAGATTGCTGACACTAAACATGCTTTCTTTTCTTGTGCTTGTGCTTGTCATTTTTTGCAGAGTGCACGCTTGACGATTCATCCTTGGTTCTGGGCTTCTTCTTGCCAGACTCGCTCTTTCCATCTCTGCGCTCCGGGAAGTAGTAGATTCATGAGAAGCCGAGAGGCGTCTCTCGCTCGTCCCTTCACCACCGGAAATCTTAGTAATGTCAATCAGGGTGACCTGCGGCATAGGCTTGGGGCATTCCCGGCGGCGAGGCCGACCACAGCGTCACTCGTCTTCGGGACCGCCTTGTCCTCCCGCTTAGCCTTCTCCTTGGCTTCTCTGGCGGCCTTCCGGGCAGCAAGCTTTTGGGACCTGTGAGGCATAACGTCGCCAGCTATGTCTTTCTTAAGGGACTCGGTAGTCCTCCGCTGTGCTTCCTTATCCTCCCTCTTCTTCCGGGCTTCATCGTTGACCCTCTTCTTCTCAGTCTCCTCATCAGCTCACTTCTTCGCAACGATGTCGGCAGCTCTTGCCTCGGCGTCCTGCAGAGTCTTCGATAGGATTTCCTTCCTTGCAGCTTCGTCATGCTCTCGTTTCTCCCCACCTATTCACACTTGGCCACCATCTTAGCCTGTTGACTCGCCACCAGCGCAGCCATCGAAGCCAAATTGGCTTCCATCGGACCTTTGGCGGGGATACTCAATCCGTCGATCACCTCTCCTTCTTCGTTGAGAATGTCGACCATGCTAGACGTTACTCTTATGCCCGAAAAGGTATCGAGTTTATCTCCTCCCTCTTCGGTTTATGTCCCTACGGGGCCGGGCCCGGTTTCAGTCATTTGAGGGATCGTTGGAGCGGGGTCCGCTACTGTTGTAGACCCAGGAGAAGCTGCATAGTAAAGATACAACCCTTTTTATTCAATGAATTCGGTAATCACTTCATCCTCAGGGATGCAAGGTAAAAGGAATTTACCTACGATCAAGGAGGGTGTAGGAATGGTAGGAAGGGAGCTTGCAACGGCGGGTAAAGTGGATCCGGAGTCCCCCAATGCCGAGAAGTCAGGATTATACTCGGTAGTCATATGGGCAAAATCCCCGGCACCACTCATAATGACAGATCCGGGGTCAAGAGGCGGATTAGAACTCCAATCAGCAAATGCTTCAGGCACAACCACATGCCCGGTCACTGCAAACTTACCTTTCTCTTCGGCGAGCCTTGCCAACCTTTCATTCTCGGCATCCTCCCACAATAGCCTCCTTCCATCCTCCAGCATCACACGTTCTTCGTCGTTCAGAAGGACGTTTGCCAATTGGCGCTCGTCTAAAGTACTCTCGTCCACTTGATGCAAGAGGGCCTCGTAGGGGATTAACCTCTCCCAAGTTCTAGCAAGCTCGCGGGGATAATCGTCGACCCACAAGATCCCCCGGAATCTCAAAGCTTTCACATACATGCTGTTAATGCTCCCCTCGAAGGAGGACCCAATCCGAAACTCTGCATCACTCAGCTGTCCATTTAGCTACTCTATCTCCCTCACGTGTTCAGCCTTTATACCCTAAGCCTCACACAACACGTCCCTGTTGTTGGCTTCAGTATCCTCCTTTGCTTTCTTCATTGCCTCGATCTATCTCTTCAACTCGTCAACCTCAGTATTCTCAGTCTACAACCTCTCTTTCTCCTCCCTCATATCAGCGTTGTCATTCTTGAGCTGGGTAACCTTCTCCATTTCCTTCTCCATCTCAGCGCATACCTTGGACCACTCATCCTTGTCATTCTTGCAATCCGTATTTTCAAGGGTTAAGAGACTTACGGTGTCGCTGAAATTCTGGCGGCCATGCTTGACTATCTCCTTCAAAATCGCATAGGCTTGTTTCAGCTCTGCTGCAATAGCATGGTAAAAGGTCAAAACTGGGAAAAATACGGGATAGCGGCTAATTAACCACCACGCAGCAAGTGGACCCGCCTATCTCAGTTTCCAAGTGCGTAACCGACATCTTCTCCCCATTAATAGTTAATTGTTGGTTGATGAGCTCCAGGATCTTCTTCTTAATTAGCTCTGAAAGCTGGAGGGAATACTTGGTAAGTTCATTGGCTTGGTGGGACGTAGCTTGCACATGCATCCATATGTCTCCGGACTCCCTACTGGGAGCGGGGCAGAGATCAGGTAGGGATGGTAGCTCGTCAAAATGATATTGAGGGAAACACAGCTTCAAGAATGTCCTCCTCTCCTCAACAGAAAACGCTCGGATTTGGGATTCCGTCATATTTTGCATTCTCGTTGCCGCCTCCGTACCATGTCTCAATTGGCCAAACAGCAATTCTCACCCTCTAGCGGGATGAGCCGGGACCGGAGGGGCAACCGATTTGGGAGCTACTGAAGGCCGAGGTTGAGGGCCTCCTATGTTGAGTCGAGTATCTTCCGCAGATGTCTGGATAGAAGGGGGAAGAGGAGGTGATAGATAATGTCGGGATCGATCCCAGTCTCGATGACTGCTGCCCTGTTTTGACGTAGGTGAGGCACCATACAAACTAGCAGATCTCTGGAATCTCGCGAAAGAAGAACTTTGAGGAACCTGGCGATCCCTGCGCCCATGACTTTGTCTGCCACGTCCTCCTCCCATGACACCTGCCAATAGTATAAGCCGAAGTTAGTCGAGAAACTCGCAGGGGCCGACATCTATGTAATGCAGTGTTATAAATGGATGCCCTAAGTGTTCTCTCAATAGACCGGATTGCAGCCCAGTCGGGAAAGTTAACCCATCAGCCACACAAGAAAATTCCTCCAAGCTCGTCATATCCAGCCATGGAGTCATTACTAAGGCGAGTACCTTCAAGCCGTCAAATTGGCACGTGGGTTCAAGCGAGGCAGTGGCACCTGAGTGAGTCGCAAGAGACTGCGGTCTATCCAACACTCCTTCCCCCTCCCCCATCGGGGGCGAGACGGGAGTGCTCGACAACCCTCATCTCTGGCGACCTCCTCTTGGTCATGAACCTCACTTCCGTGCACCTCTCCTTGAGGCGGAACAGTCTGTTGCAATTCTCCTCCCGCTGGGGGCAGTTTCCTCTTCCGCCCGATAGGGGAAGAGCCTACCGCATCTCCCTCCTGTGGCACACTAAAAGCTACTGCGGGCCTAATCACGGCCCGGTTGTCCAGCAGCAACCTAGCACGGCGAAGATGATCCTAACTTGTTACGGTACTGGTGTCACGAAGATTCGCTAGTATTGCCCGCAAAGCATCAAGGCGTTGCCGATATTCGTCCCCCGTAGGCGCTCTAGGATTTTCTGTCATGTCCCATTTCAAAACTATGAATAAAGAAAGGAATCCTAAAGTTACGGCAAGGCACGGGATTAGAGAAACACTTACTTCCCTCAAGCCACCTTCTGGCAAACCCGGGAGAGCAGGGATGAAGAACCACTCGCGCTTGAACACAGACAGCCTGGTCCACGTCCTAATAAAGAATTTTGTGGCAGCAGTTTCTTCCAAAGACCATTGGAAAGGGGAGGCAGTGCTCGTTTTCCTTAAGTGTAAAAAATATCGGATATCATCCCCAGTGGGCTCCCTGTTCAAAAACTCACGGAAAAGAACGTAAGTCCTCAGGAGAGAAGCATAAGCGTTGGGGTGCAGCAACGATGGCACGAGACAGAAATAGAACAACATGTCTTGAATGAAGTTATTAGCTGGGGCACGCACCCAGACAGGCAAGCTTGTTGGTTCCAAGTAGTAAGACCCTCGGGAGGTATACGGGCTCTGTCATCCCTACTGGGGGTATAGGCATCATCCATAGGTATCTTAAATCGGGCTGCCATTTTCCTCACCACAGCAGCATCCATGCACCACTACACTGAGTCGATAGGATACTCCAAAATTACCGCATCGGGCAGCATGTACGGAGCCACAAGAGGCACGGGCTCGTCGTCGCTTATGATATCCACATTCTCGGCCTTTTCAGTTACGACTGGGGAGTATTGTCGATCAGGTTGCTCCCCACACTCAGATGTTTCGGGTGAGCTGGTCGAGTAAGAAGAAGTCGATCCTCCAGTGGTAGTCTCAAGCTCGCTGCCATATGAGTTGCCTCTAGGAGAAGGGTTAGATGTGTGCAAGTTGGGCTAGGAGGCCATGGATTCCAAAGTCTTTCCTGCCCTTGTTCTGGTCTACATCTTTAGCTATACTTTAACGCACCAGTGTTAGAATGAGCAGTATAGTGACTTGTACCCCTCGTGTTAGTGACAACTAACATGTGCATGTAATGAAATGCAAGGATGAGCTATGTAAAGAAAGTTCAGAACATTTTGTAACAGTCCAAGTCCCAGTCCGATCATATGCTCTACCCTGTGTGAACAGTCCGTGTAACACCCTGTATTTTCTGTTTACGTTATAGTAACAAATTAAAGAATACTTAATTTTAAATGTGAGAATTAAGGGAAACGGGTTACGCCATTACATTTGTCTTGGAATTCTGCTTGAGATAGAGTCCGAGTTTGCGTGAATTGGACTCCATTTGAAGAAGTTATGACCTTCAGAAGTTTCAGAAATTCAAACAAATTCAAACAGCTCAAAACAGAATTCAAAATTCAAAATAGAACTCAGAAGCGGGATGGGCGGGAATTTCCTTCCCAGGACCCAGGTTGACCGGGGGGTCGACCTCCCCTATACAGGTCGACCTGGGGGTCAACCTGCCCCCTCGAGCAGATTTGAAAACTACTGTGTTCTGACTCCCTGCTGAGTCATTAGGGCTGAATTGGAAATTCTATCTTGGCTGGATAGTCTTGATTAATTCTAGGTTCATCGAACGGCTCTTATTAAATCAAAATTCTATATAAACAACCTAACACTTAACCTAAAACCACACAAAAATATTCCTAGAGCCGTCATGCCATCAATTGAGAACTTGGAGTAGCCGTCGTCTCTTTCAATTCAAAGATAAGATAAAAGCTACATCAAAATCAAATTAAATCTAATCTAATTCAAACGATCTACATCAAAGGCGAGCAATCCAGTTTCAGAATATAGATTCCAGAAATCAAGAATTCCTTTTGTTTGTAAGTATAATTACCTTTCAGATGTGAATAAATTAAAGACGTGATTTGTAATGAATTGGAAAATAGAATTTGAACCAAGTTGTATGTGATTGATGATGCTGATTCATGTCTAATTCTTGCGATAATTTGGTCATTATGGTTTATTTGAACTTATCATATCATGTAGAAATTGGTGATGAACATATTATGATTTGGGGAACGAAACCATCACACCACATATAAGTTTGACAATCCTTTCATGGTGTGTCATATGCAAGTTACATGTTTTATGTTAAATCCAAGTCAAGATCTATATACATATGTTCATATGCAAGTTGCATGTTTTGTGTTAGATCAAAAAATTAGATCTATATTAATATGCATGTTTATAAAGTGGATTCATGCAAGTTCACATGATCATTATTGTTGGATCTAGTTCACACCTACATGTTAAAGTTAAACTTATACATGCTTTGGTAATGTACATGTCATGATCCTCCAAAATTATGCTAGTTTATAAACCAAGTTGTGTTCACCTATGCCTAGATCTACATGTTCACTTGCTTAGGCTTATGCTAGTTCTATCCAATTTAATTGCCAGTTTCATGAGACATGTAAATTTAAATTTATATGACATATGTTTGATTGGATGTTCCATTCTTTTACCTCTTGTTTATAAATTGGGCTAATTTGCGGGCCCAATGACTTTATATGATTAGCGCGAACGTACAACGGGGGTAACATTGGGAAAAACTTGAAAATTACATATAACTGACATATTTGGCTCATAGACATGTAATTAATGAGTAAAATGGTATAATTTTTATACAAAAAACTATGAATTTGATTTAGAGGGAAAGTGGGCCATGGTAATTAATTGTTGACAAATTTAAATATAAATAAATAAATATGTAATTTAGAAAAGACGAATATGCCTAACCCGAGGTTAGATTGAGTTATGGTGTAAGACTGCCCGGAACTGCCCGACAAATCCAGCAACTGTGACAATATAGATCTAATGTGGGTGGTTAGTGCATTGAGCCCAAAAGGACCCGAGGTTAGACTGAGTTGTGGTGTAAAACTGCCCGGAACAGAACGGCACATCCAGTGACCACAACAATACCTGTCTACTGTGAATGGTTGGTGCTTTAATGAAATGAATTAAAGCTAAGTCAAGATTGGTAGGGTTAAGTCAATTAAGGAAACACTTAACCGATTCAACATTTTAACTAAACTGATGGGTGGGGTTAGGTAAACTTGGACACTTAAACAATTTAACATGTTGATTAGGAAACCCTAGTAACGGGGACCCATTTCAGCAGTAACCCACACAGTTGTATCATGGTACCCTGAACTAGGCAGGATGGAGCACGATTACTGGGCTGATTATAAGCGGTCAAAACGTCGGCGGGTGGTGCATCAGTGTAGGTTCCTACGGAGTACGGGCGTGCACGCACTCCGGAGGGGGAAAAGTAGGCACTGGGCATCAGTAGATATACACTGTGCATCTTGATTCGTGTCGGGTTGCCGCCATAGGATTTGATACACCCCGTGGTGGGATCAGCATAGGTATCTACAATCATGCGGGGGCCGAATGACACACGTGATGAATACATGCAAGTAGGATCCGATCGATATAAGCGGATCATTTCACCATAAACACGTGGTGCTAGTTGGACAAGTATAAGTAGGTGCAGATAAATAGACATCGGTGTGATGTATATTCGGTTTATCCTACCTTGTATAGTTTTTTGTTAGATTGTTACTATGGTACTGTCCTATTTTCAATTTATTCCTATCATGACCTTTTCCTTATTCGCACACTGAAAAGTCACTAGACTTACTCAGACTTATGTCTGACCCATTTTTCTTTCGTCTTCTTTTCTTCCGTCCCCCTAGGTCCACAGGGAGGGAATACTCCAGCTTAGTCAGACTCTTTGCAAGCTTCAAGAAAGTAGATGTATGGTTTGGACTCTCTTTCCTTGGATATGGCTTTTGGACACATTCTATGGAGATTTATGCTGTTTTGTTTTAGTTCTATGCTTCTTTATGTTTTAATCAGGACAGAGATTATGATGTAATGTTTTGGAAGTTATTTTGAGACAATTTGCTGTAATGTTTTGGTATTGAGCCACGTATGAAATAAATGTTTGTTTTCCGCTGCTTATATATATCAGTCTAGTAAATTTTCTGTGTCTTGTACTTATAACCTTCGACCAAAGTTAAGGAATTCCCTTTGTGAGTGACCTTAACGGAGGTGGGGTGTTTCAGTCCTAACCCCCGCTCGCGTGGTTAACAATATATGCATTAACGCTAAGCATGTGAATCCAAAAACGAAGAATCAGAAGTCAAAGTCCAATTGGCACGACTAATCGAAAACCCAGCAACGACCGGTTCCTCGGGTTCGAAATTTCGAGCTCCAGGCTCAAACTTTTAAACCCCGAAGGGTTCGAAGTTCTGAACCAACATGGGTTCGAAAATTCGAACCCAGGCCAGGCTCAGAAATTCGAGTCCAAGTCGGGCTCGGAAATTCGAACACACGGGTTCAAAAATCCGAACCCAGAAAGGTTCGAAGCTCCGAATCCCTTGGGCTCGAAAATTTGAACCCGCGAGGGTTCGAGTTTCCTAACCCTTGTGGGCTCCAAAATTCGAACCCACTAGTTTCACAAATTCGAGCCCAACCGGGTTCGAAAAATCGAGCCCACGAGGTCTCGATTTCTACGCCGTGGCCCATCGACCTCCTCCTCTCCTCGACTCCTCAACTCGAGGCCCTACCTAGTTCGGCTTCGAAATTCACTAGTTCGAATTTACGGCCTCGAAGCTTTCAACAATGGCGGCTAGAGAGAGAAAAAATAGAAGGAAGAAAGTGAGGGGGGAGGCCCTATTTATGAAAGAAAAAATGGCCCTTCGCATTTCCACACGGACTCGAAATTTCGAGCCTACTGGGTTAGAAATTCTGAAACCTATGGGTTCGAAATTTCGAGCCCCTCAGGGACCCGAAATTCCGAGGCCGTGGACTCGAAATTTCGAGCCCCTCAAGGACTCGTATTCCGAGGCCCTGGGCTCGAAATTACAAGCCCCTTGGGCTTCGAGGCTTTTTTGACAAAAAAAATGATGAATGACGAATGGTTATGGCCGCACCTCCAGGATCGGGAATGGTGCGACACGCTGCCTCATATACGTACTCCGCACGCGCGCATGCCGACTCCCACGCATCCACCAAGGCCATGCACCATGAATGCTAAAACAATTTGGGCAAGGAACATCCCCTACGATGGCTCGACTGCACCGCCGGGAGGAATGGGCCTTACAGCTGACACTTATTTTACCTTTTGAATTACAGGAAAAATCAATAGCTTCGCCACTCCCTCAACCTATGCAAAACACATCATGTCAAAGACAAGACGTACTTTTGGGGGCAAATGTTAACCAGCTTTTTGGTCCGGTTCCCAGGAGAGCATCAGACATTCTCAACTCAACATACCTCGTAAAGCTGAGATCAAAAAGGAACACGCAGGAGGGAAGGAAACAGGATCAAGAAGAGATTACATCGCTTGTGGCCTCACAGCATGCCAAAGACATCCGCAACCAAGGCCTCGAACCCCGAAGGTGTTACGAGCCTCGACCACCCGGTCCCGGGACCCTCGCACCCCTCGGAAGAGCCTCGTCCGGGCATGACGCGAAGTTCGCACCCAGCCATGTGCGAACACTCGCACCCATGCTTGGGTTAGAAATTTCGAACCCAGTGGGTACGAAGCCTCGAGCCTAGCGGGAGTGAAACCTCGCACCCACAGTTGGGCTTGAGATTCGGGCGCGAAATCTCGCTCCCACCGTTGGGTTCGAGATTTTGAGCCTAGCGGAGCGAGATTTCGTGCCCGCGTCTGGGTTCGAAATTTCAAACCCAAAAGTCTCGAAATTTCAAGGGGCGGGGGGCGTGGGCTCGAATTTCCTGCATGTGGTTCCCGGCTCCACCTAATCCTACCTACCATACCTACTCCCACTCCTATAAATAGCTCATGGCCTCCCACTTTAAAGGGGTTGAATTATCTCCACTCAAAGACCTCCATAAATCTTCATAAGCCCCATTAATGGCATCTCCTATTTGAGGAAGAAGGAGAACTAAATATTCTTTTTCATATTTTCCTTCACACATGCCAAATATGACATCATCCATGACAATGATGACATCACCCAGCCTACAAGCAAATGTAATGAGATGTAAAGAGCATGGCTCTACCTTGTAATTCTTGACTGATTAATAAAAGTTCAACATCTTTCCAAAGTGTACGTAGGCCTAATCCGCGGTCGAACCACTATAAATTCTTGTGTCATTTACCGCTTTCTCTTACTTGGTCTTGCGACCAAATTAACAATTCCTAGTAAAAGGAATCTTTGGTGTTTACGACATTTTTTGCCGTCAACATTTTGAAACTGGCCTATTTGTATTATAACTTTTTGAAACTGTCCCATATCAAAAAAAAAATATACATATCTTCTCCTTAAAAGGGGCAAAGATGATGAACTGTGTTTTTTTCAATGTAAGCGCATATGCACACACGTAGCATGTGTGCTGATAAAGAAAATAAAGAGAAGTAGTGTGTTAGTTACCTTTTTGCGTTTAAGTGTATTGATTTTACACCGAGCTGACACAACTATTTTAATGCTGAGATTAAGTTAAAAATGGATAGGAAACCTAATTTCATTAAAATATAATTTTTTTCTAACTTATGAAACTAAATACATTTTCATGTTAATAATTTACTCATAGTCATTAGTCTGATCCAATTCATAATTTTCTTTGCTAGGTTAGTATTGACTCACTTTTTGGTAAAAGCTGTCACACATGGAATATCTGGATAGCATCACGCTCAGGCATGGAAAACATCGTCAGAAGGCAAGCAGCGATTTGGTTAAAGTCGCATCACAAACAAAGAACGACCTGAAACACCTACCAGACGAACTCTTTTGGGCCCGAAAACGTCAATTACGGAGCATAGCTCCGTAACTCTTGTAGACCTCTGAATTAGCTCGAAGTAGAGCTTTCGTTTGGCTCAATCGGACTTACGGTTTGAAAGTTACGCCTATTTCCGTGAACAGGTGTAATCTGGTATCGATTGGCAATCACTTGGATGAACAGACGAAGCGTCATTATCTTGCACCACCTCGGCTCGTGGGACCCACCTTGGGCTTGGCCCCTCCTCGGTTCGTGAAACACCCCGGTTCGTGGAGCATATATGCGTCACTATCCCCATTACCACGACCCGACCATGTATCTCAACACCAACTCCATCACCACTCCATCTTGCGACCAGACCTCGGCTCGTGAAGCCCACATCACGACCCGACCCCATGATCACGAACCGACCCCTGTACCTGTTGATACACGCGTAGATCTTGACCTGTTCTCAAGGCTACTCCTGCTCCTACTTTCCCGGATTGGCTGCCACGTACCCTGTCACGAACCGGTCCTCCCAGAAGCTCTCCTACAGCTATAAATACACCATTTGAAGGAAAATTGAAGGACTTTTTAGCACTAACTCCTCACAGCTTCCACCATTGCTCTCTGAAAAGCATTTTCAGCAGCAAAGAAGCCAAATTCCACCTTATTACACGAGGATTTTGTGTGTAATCTTCACTTTTCTTACTCCTTTTCATTGTAAACACGAGGATTTCGTGTATGAACCGAGAGAATTGTACTTGTAACTTCTTAGGATTTAAGAAGAGATAAATGGACGTAGGCTTGGTTTGAGCCGAACCACTATAAAAACATCGTGTGTTCCCTCTTATTTTATTGTTTTCTGCATTCTGTGATTTGTGATCTACATTTGGGTGTTAGGCCCAGATTTTTGTCTAACATTTTGGCGTGCTAGGAAAGGGACACACGAAAACTTCAACTTCTGCTTGGATTTTTTGGCTACTAGATCAATGGTTAAAATAAAGAAGGATGTAACTTTCTCTCGTACTGAGTGTGCTGAGGCCGAAGGAACGAGAAACCAGGCAAGTCATGAGGCTTCTTCTCATGAAAACCCATAGGCATATTTAACTAGAGAGGAGATGGACAGCGTTCTCGCTGAGTTGAGAGATCAAATGGAAAGGCAAGACGATCTCATCCAAAAACAACAGAAAATGATGGATGAATTCTTCATTTGGATGGATGGCAGACCGAGCGGCAACGAACAACGCTTTGGAAATGAAGCCACTGAAGCGGCTCGTCCCTTACATGGACTCGGGGGCAACCCTCTCACACTTGGAAATGGTCAAGATCGACCAACTTCAGCTCTGGTTCAAACAGATACCAGAATGCAAGCTCCCGCTCCACACCAAGATCCGGCAGTGATGGACATCTAAACCCGGTTCGTGACCTACCACAGCAACCCGATCGGCTCGCCCCTCCTGCCTCACGAGCTGACTTCCAAGAATCAGGACCAGGTTGGGTCCCCCCCTATACCAAGAACTGCGACCCGCGACCCGCTCACGGAAGACCAGCAGCTTCCATCCTCTCTTGCATTCAACGCTGGGGGCACCAGCTCTGATCTTGGCAAATTACAACAACTTTTTGAAGGCTATAGGCTCGCCAATCCCATTTAACGCCTCTCGAGAGGCCACACCTATCAGAATGATGTGGATGACATCAATCACAACCCGTCCACTTAGGAAATCATGAATTCTCGCAATCCCCCGAATTTCAAACTTCCACAACTGGTGCCCTACAACGAAAGGACAGATCCTACCGTACATCTGATGCGCTACAAATGGCATATGGAAGTTCAATCGGCATCGAAAAATGTCATGGCAAAGTGCTTTCCTCTCTTTCTGACAGATATAGCCGTTATGTGGATTCGGCAGCTAGAAACTGAATCGATCAGCAGTTGAAACATGTTGGTTGCACGCTTCATTGAACAATGTCGTGTCCACATCGCACAACCCAAGAATGTTATGTCACTCGCTACAATCAAGAAGAGGCCCAGAGAAACTCTGCGCTTATTCCTGGAAAGATTCAACGTTGCAGCAGCGTCAGTTGACCGCCTTGAACAATCGATGGTATTAATGGCAGTAGTATCCGGCGTTCTAGATAGCTCTGAGTTCAAAAAATCTTTTTATCGGGACCCACCGCGAAACCTCAGCGAATTCTATCTTGAAGCGGACAGATTTCTGTGGGAGGAAAATGAAACTTCCGAGAAGCGCATTCTCGACGTCAACATGCTTAAGGATGGAGGACGGTCTGATTCTGGAAATGGCAAGGGAAATGCTGCTGTCAAGAATGACCGCAATACTCAGCCTCGAAGAGGGCCCACATAGGAAAGTTATACTGAACTCAATGCTTCATTATCTGACATTTACATGGACACAAACGGTGTTGTCTCCTACCCAAAGCCTCCCAGGAGGGAGCCAACGTAAAGAGAACGCGACTCTGGAAAACACTGCATATTTCATGACATGGATGGTCATAACACTGACGAATGCAGGAATTTACGAGATATGGTTGAGGAACGGGTTAGACGTGGAGAGCTACCCGAGTATGTGAAACAACCTACAGGGCCTGCGAATACACTGCTACCTCCTGCTCCAAGGAGTGGAAATGGTCCTGGATCGAGCTCTGGTGGGATCATCGTCAATTGATCTAGATGGGATCAGCTTTCATTTTCTGCATTTCTTAGGCTTTAAGATTTTTTTTGCTTTCATTAGATTTTTCGATTGGTTGAATCGAAGGACACACGTACGAGGTTAGGATGTAGCCCCAAAGCGTGCTCTAGACTTGATGTCAAACCAATCAGGATTTGCTTTGGTTTTGCATTTTGAATTGAATAAGGAAGAACTTTCCAAACATGGATTATGTTTGGTGAATTTAAATATCTTGTCAGGATGTGGCAAGATCCTCAATCTCGGTTAAAGTATGGCTTATACTTATTCTGAAACATTTAGGTATGGATTACGCCTAGGATCGGATTATCTTGTCAGGTTGTGGAAAGTATAGCTTTCTCTGGATTTGAGTATGGATGATACTCAGATTGGTAACTCGAGTATGGTTTATACTTGCTTTGGAATCTTAAGTATGGATTATACTTAAGGAATTGCAAACGGTCTTGTCAGGATGCGATAAAAGAAATCGGGTATGGATTATACTTGGTTTGACTTCTTGGTATGGATTAGGCCTAGAAGGTTTGACCCTTGCCAGGATTTGGTAGGACGACTTGGATGTTCCTCGAGTATGGTTAATGCTCAGGAAAGTTTGAATAATACTGTCAGGATATGGCACATTTGTTTTACCTCTACATATGTGCAGGTATGGATTTCTCGGATTATCCAGAACATTTCTTCCTTCAACAAGCAAGATAGTCTGGGGGGAGCTTGTTGACACACTTTTTGGTAAAAGCTATCACACAACGAATATTTGGATAGAATCACGCTCAGGCAAGGAAAACATCGTCAGAAGGCAGGCAGCGATTTGGTTAAAGTCGCATCACAAACAAAGAACGGCCCGAAACTCCTACCAGACGAACTCTTTTGGGCCCTAAAACGTCAATTATGAAGCTTAGCTCCGTAATTCTTATAGCCCTCTGAATTAGCTCGAAGTAGAGCTTTCGTTTCGCTCAATTGGACTTACGGTTTGAAAGTTGCGCCCGTTTCCATGAACGGGTGTAATCTGGTATCGATTGGCAATCACTTGGATGAACTGACGAAGCGTCATAAGCTTGCACCACCTCAGATCGTGGGACCCACCTTGGGCTTGCCCTCCTCCTCGGTTCGTGAAGCACCTCGGTTCATGGAGCATATATGGGTCACGATCCCCATTACCACGACCCGACCATGTACCTCAACACCAACTCCATCACCACTCCATCTTGCGACCAGACCTCGGGTCGTGAAGCCCACATCATGACCCGACCCATGACCATGAACCGAACCCTGTACCTGCTGATACATGTATAGATCTTGACCTATTCTCAAGGCTATTCTTGCTCCTACTTTTCTGGATCGGCTGCCACGTACCCTATCACGAACCGGTCCTCCCAAAAGCTCTCCTACAGTTATAAATACACCATTTGAAGGCAAATTGAAGCACTTTTTGGCTCTAACTCCTCATAGCTTCCACCATTAATCTCTGCAAAGCATTTTCAGCAGCAAAGAAGCCAAATTCCACCTTATTACACGAGGATTTTGTGTGTAATCTTCACTTTTCTTACTCCTTTTCATTGTAAACACGAGATTGTACTTGTAACTTCTTAGGATTTAAGAAGAGATAAAGTGGACGTAGGCTTGGTTTGAGTCGAACCACTATAAAAAGATCGTGTGCTCCCTCTTATTTTATTGTTTTCTGCATTCTGTGATCTGCGATCTACATTTGGGTGTTAGGCCCAGATTTTGATCTAACAGTTAGGTTAATAAAAGCACTAAAAAACTGGAAATACCAATGATTCAATCTGATACCGACACAATTTGGAAAAAGCAGTCTATCAAAGACTACTTGCTATTATCAAAAGTTATTATGAGTAGTTTTTAATACTCATATTGATCAACATAAAATTTGTTTAGATAAAACCACAAACATAGTTAGTAACAAATTTAATGCAAGATGGGCTATTTTATTTATACAATTTATGTAAGTTTTTCGAATAAAGATATTATGTAGCATGTTAATCGGCCTTTTGGTCCGGTTTCCAAAAGTACTCAAGACATTCTCGATTCAACTCATCGCATGAAGACAGGGCCAAGGGCGAAACTCGTAAAGCACAGGAGGAAGGCCGAAAAGGGATCGCGCCAACAAGGACCTCGCAGCTCACCATCATATTACCACATCAACGCTCTAGAAGAGCCATCGAGTCTCGACTAATGGCCCTCACCAAGCATACTTCGCACCTTGTCGGATGCGAAATTTCGTACCTGGTAGGTGCGAAATTTCGCACCCTAACCCAGGTGAGAATTCTCCGTGGCCGTGGGCTGTAGGAGCGAATTTTCTGTAAATGGTCCTTATTTCTACCTACTCCTACCTAACCACTTCCTATAAATACCCCATGGCCTCACACTTCGAGGAGAGGGGATTCTTGAGCTTTGAGACCTCCATAGAGATCCATTAATGGCATCTCCTCTTTAAGGAAGAAGAAGGGGAAATTTGTCTATTCTCCTAATTCTTGCAAATATGGCTATTGTAACTTCATGTATGGTAGCTAATGAATGTAATGAGAGGATCTCAACCTTGTAATCTTTCAAGTGATCAATAAAATTCCAACGACTCTTCAAAGTGGACGTAGGCCCTCGTTGAGGCCGAAGCACTATAAATCTCTCGTGTTATTTACTTCTTTATGCTCTGTTTTATGTTCTTGTCTATGCGACCATATTTATAATTCCTAGTAATTGGAATCTTTGGTGTTTACGACATGTTTTACTGTCAACATTTGGTGCTTTCATTGAGAAAACTCGGATATTGCGTCTTTTCTCGCATGTTACCATCTCGACTTCAACGAGCTTAAGGTTCCTTGCTCAACCTGTCGTCGAGTCCGCATACGATGGTAAAGAAGTCAAAGAACGCAATGATCGGCTCCTCAGCCGCCGCCGAGGCTGGTACATCTCTTTAAATTCAACCGACGGACATCCAGGCCACTAATGAAAGTGAACCTCCTGTTGTGAACCCCGAAGAACCCATAAATCAAGCACAAATCCACACGCTTAATGAAAGGTATGAAAGTATAGCTATCGAGCTTAATCAAACGCTAAGGAATAACATCGACCTTATGCGGCAACTTCAAGAAAGTCAGCGCATCGTCGCTCGACTACAATTAGCTCAGAACAATCCCCGACCTCGACCACCAATAACAGAAACCTCTTCTTCCGAGTCGAGAGGCCCGCACCAAAGAAGGAGGTTTAGCCTCATCAACAATGTCGCCGTCCGAACAAACGCCCTCGACAACGGCAATGGCAATGGGTATTCCAACGGCAACGGCGATCGGACCACGATTACCTATTGGAGTGCGCCCAATATCAGGATCGTTCTCGCTTAGTCATTAATGAAGGACATGCTCCTACTAACTGACCTCCTCCTCGACAAGACCCAACGGTCGCCCATCGAGACAATGAACCTACTATTCTGGCGGCAGTACCTTTCCACAATAGGATCTGCACGACCTCGCTCCGCGTCATCACATACACCAGGATCTCGTCATATATGTCGAGGACATGGAAGAAGACAGTCCGGACATACACCATAGAAGATGCCCTCGCGCCAGAACTCTGGAACCTCGCAAAAACCCATAGGTCCCGATGGCGGACCCCCATCTGACCTACCTTCCTAACATGGTCCGAAGGATCATGAAGGAGATGTGAGGAAATGTGCATGATTCATGGGAAGCGCACATCAGGCGCAACCCTTTCACTTGAAGAGTTAATGAAGCTAAATGGCTGCAACGCTTCAGCATACCGTAGATGCCACTCTACGACGGTGCCACTGATCCTTATGCTTTCTTAAACCATTATGAATGGAAAATGGACTCAAGCAGAGGCAACGATCCAGTCAAGTGCAAATGCTTTCCAGTCTTCCTGTCAGGAACCGCTCTCTTATGGTTCTCTCGCCTTTCGCTTAATTCCATCAACAACTTCGGTCAGTTAGCGACACAGTTAGTCAAGCAATTCAGGATGCACATCCCGACTCCGAAGAACGCCCTCACCCTTTCCAATCTATACCAAGGCCCCGTAGAGTCGCTCAAATGCTACCTTTCCAGATTCAACATCGCCCACGCCGAGGTCGAGGACCCGGATCCGCGCACCGTACTCTTCCAGCTAGCTAAGGGTGTCCTTCCTTTCTGAATTTGCGGCATGGATCGACCGAAAGCAACCAAAGAGCCTCGATGCTTTCTATGAGAAAGCAGGACAGTTCTTATGCCAAGAAGAAGCGAGGCGGAACCGCCTCTCTGAGACCAATCGCCCCAATAACCCTCGACCGGATACCGCAAATAACCGCCTTAAGGGGCGAAAAGTGGGAGAACCCTCCAATCTGAACAAGGGGGCAGGACCCCCCAGTCAAATACCAAACATTGGGGGGAAAGTTGGCTGAGGCAACAATCGGGTCCAGACAGAGCTAAGGAAGCACAGCCCTTACCAAGATTACGAGGCATACACCCCGCTGAATGAAGATCCGGAGACTATCTACTTAGAAACATGTAACACCTTACCGTACAAGAAACCCCGCATCAGGGAGTCAACCGATTCCGAGAAGAACTCGGGGAGATACTGCCGATATCATGATATGTATGGACATAACACGAATGAATGTCGCCAGCTTAGGGATGCAATTGAAAAGCTCATCCACGAAAAGCGACTTGAACAATGCGTCCAAGAGCCTTTCCCACCGAAACTAATCCAAAACCTCCAACGCCAACTCCTTAGACAGCCGCCAAGATAGCCCTGGAACCATCTAACGCGAGGCGAGGAATCGTGATCAACACCATATGCGGTGGACCTTCCCCCACACATGACAGCTTCCGAAAGATGGAGGAATATGTGGGCTCCATTAAACATGCAACCTATAAGGCTTGCTCTGCTCCCGATGAATCCATCATGGCCAAGCTCCGGAAAACTATGCGGGACGACATTATCTTCCATGAAAGGGAGTCCACGGGAATGGAAATACCAACCACCGATACTTTAGACATCACAACCCAAATTGGCACTACAACTGTTCGAAAAACATTGGCCGATTCGGGAAGCTCGGTCAACATCATTTTCAAAGCCGCCTACGACCAAATGAAGTTAGAAGCAAGAGATCTCAAACCATGACATTCCACGATACACAGCTTTAATGGGGCATCCAGTTGTCCGTTTGGAGTCATCGACCTACCCGTCGAATTTTGTACAGGGGATCGGAGCCGGGTCTGAATCCTCATCTTCGCGGTTATCGACATCATCTCGCCAGATAACATCTTTCTTGGACGTCCCTTCCTTACAGAATTTCGCGTCTGCCTTTCTCCATGGTCCCTCCTAATGAAGTTTCCGACAAAAAAGGGATCGGAACAGTCAAAGGCGACCAAGACAATGCTACAGAGTGTTATGCAATAGAATGGAAGAACGCACGCAATAGTGACAAGGGAAAAGCAGCGCCCGTAACCTTTTACGCCAAGACTACCTCCACATAGAAATCAGCGGCATATGGGCCTTGGCTCAGACGCCACTCCTGTCTTTCCGATGTCCTCGATCCAAGGAAAGACGAAGAACCCGAGTGCGAGAGACCTACTCCGGTCGATCCCACAATAGATGTTCCTCTCAGTCTCGACGATCCGTCGCGAGTACTAAAGACAAGGTCACACCTTCACCCAGCAGTCAAGGACTATCTTATGGATTTCTTAAAAGTTAATCTGGACCAATTTGCATAGACTCATTCTAACAAGAAAGGCATAGAACTGGCAATTGCCTGCCATTCTTTATGCATAGACCTTACAATTACTCCAATCAAACAAAAGTGCCGCTTCCTAGGACCTGGAGATCCAGGCACTCGAAGAAGAGGTAGATCACGTACTAAACAACAACTTCATCCATGAAGCCGACTACCCCGAGTGGGTCTCCAATCCAGTTCTGTTCAAAAAGACCAATGGTAAATGGCGGAATGGTATTGACTTCTCTGATTTAAACAAGGCATGTCCAAAGGACAGCTTCCCACTCCCAAAGATCGATCGGCTAGTCGATTCAACCACCGGATACCCACTACTATCTTTCACGGACGCCTACTTCGGTTGCAACCAGATCCTGATGAATCTTAGCGACTAGGACCACACCTCCTTCATAACTGACCTTGGACTTTACTGCTATTGCGTCATGCCCTTCGGCCTCAAAAACGCCGGCGCCACATACCAGTGGATGGTCAATCGACTCTTCAAAAGTCAAATAGGGAAATCAATGGAGGTGTACGTGGAAGGCATGCTAGTTAAATCAAAAGCATCTAGTAACCACGTCCACGATCTCTCTGAAATGTTCGATGACCTCCGCCGTTAAAATCAACCCCCTAATACGCTCCTTTGGCGTCGCTTCTCGAAAATTCCTGGGTTTCATCGTCAATGCCCGGGGCATCGAAGCTAATCCTGAGAAAATCCATGCCATTCGGGATATCCAAATCCCCTAGAACATCAAGTATGTTCAAAGTCTAAACGGAAAGGTCGCCGCTCTAAGTCGATTCAACTTGAAGGCCACCGACAAGTACATTCCTTTCTTCGACTTACATCGAAAAAAGAAACGCAACTTCAAGTGGACCCCTTAGTGCGTTTCCGCATTCAAGGAACTCCTGGATCACTTAGAGCGACCACCCATCTTGGCTAAGCCTGTTGACCAAGAGGACTTATATATTTACTTGGCTATTTCTACACAGGCAATCAGCTCGGCATTAATACGGCTTGAAGACCGGATCCAACGACCTGTCTACTACATAAGCAAACGATTGACGGGTGCAGAAAAGAACCACCCGAAGCTCGAAAAGTTGTCATTCTGCTTACTGATCTCCTCCCGGAAGCTCCGATCATATTTCCTGGCTCATTCCATAAAGGTCTTCACCGCCAGCCACTCCATCCGATTCTACAACGACCTGAGGCATCCGGTCGATTGCTGAAGTGGAGTATGGAACTAAGTCAGTTCGAGATAACGTTCATTCCCCATCGAGTCATCCTCGGACAAGCCCTCGTCGACTTTATAGTAGAATTCACGGCTCCTGAAGAGACTCCTACAGAGAACGCTGAGGCCCCGATAGTAAATGGTAGTTATTCGTGGACGGGTCCTCCAACAACAAGTGTTCGAGAGCCGACATCGTACTCATCATTCCCGAGGGATGCTCGATACACTACGCACTAAAGCTAAATTTCCCCGCCACCAGCAACGATGCAGAATATGAGGCGTTGATAGCTGGACTAAGAATCGCAATCGAGCTCAAGCTGAAGACTATTCAAATTTTCTTTGATTCCCAGCTCATCGTGCGCCAGGTGAAGAAGAATACCAAACTAAGGGAGAACCACTTGCTCTATACCTAGCTCAAGTACAGGAACTACTCACTCAATTTGACCACTTCATTATCAATCACATCCCACGAGAGCAAAATGAAAAAGCCGACTCAATGGCCAAATTAGAAACTTTCGAAGATCCGCAGATTGTGGAGTTCGCCCCCGTCGAAGTGCTCAACTCCCCCAGTCCAAGATAACACAAACCAGTACGGTCATGAGCATCGGGCCCGAACCGGAATCATGGATGACGCCGATCATAAGCTACCTGCGACAGGGGATCCTCCCGGAAAGCCATAAAGAAAGGCAAGCACTCACCTGCCAGTCAACCTGTTATCTCCATATGGATGGGGTACTCTTTCGAAGAGGCTTCTTAGTCCCCTTACTTAGATTTGTGGCCCAGGATGACGCCATCAAGATTCCAGTCAGCGTACATGAAGGAGAATGCGGTGACCACACCGGGGGCAAACCATAGCCAGGAAGATACTCCAACATGGCTACTACTGGTCCACAATCGACAAAGACGCCACTGATTATGCTTGCAAGTGCGATAAGTGCCCACGCTTCTCAAAAATCCTGAGAGCCCCGCCAGTAGAACTAATGCAGATGACCGGCCCATGGCCATTCGCCATGTGGGGAATCGACATCATTGGAACTCTTCCCATGGCCAGAGGCGGGGCACGATACGCTGTCGTCACTGTTGATTATTTTACCAAGTGGACAGAGGCCGAAACCCTCGCCACAATCACAACCAAGAAAATGATCAACTTCGTTGTACGCAACATCATCACTCGATACGGGGTCCCTCAGGCCATCATCTCAGACAATGGCACTCAGTTTGAGAGCGCAGAGTTCAAATCTTTTTGTCAGCGGCACGGCATCGAAAAAAGGTTCTCGTCCGTAGCACACCCCCAGGCTAATGGGCAAGTCAAGGCAGTCAACAAAGTTATCAAATCCATCATCAAGAAGCGCCTCGAGAAGGCCAGGGGCATGTGGGCAGATGAACTTCCTTTAGCCCTATGGGCCTACCGAACAACCCACAAGATAGCGACAGGGCACACTCCCTTCGCCGTCGCCTACAGATCCGAAGCCGTCATCCCCATCGAGCTCGAGCTTCAATCTCACCGAGTCACCTATTTTGATCCAAAGACGAACCAAGATTTACTTTTGGGGTCGCTCAGTCTACTCGAAGAAAAAAGGAACAAAGCCGATCTCCGAGCCGCTGCCCAACGACAACGAGTCACCCGGTACTTCAACTCTCGAGTCCGCCACAAGGACCTCAACATCAGCGACCTTGTCCTAAAACGGGTCTTCCCTCCACCAACAGGCCTTGTTCCTCGTTGGTAGGGCCCGTACTCTATATTACGAAGGCTCAGTGATGGAACTTTCAAGCTTGCAACCGTGGACAGAGCTGAACTACCAAGGGCTTAGAACAGTGAACATCTCCGCCGCTACTTCACATAACTTAGAACATGGTTATTTATGTTTTCCAAATGATGTTTTGTTTTCTAGCAATTCAAGGCATTGTAAAGGCCATTCACGCCAAAAGTTATTAGTGGAAGTGAAGTTCAGCTTTCTATCTCTTTATTCTGTGTTTACTCCTCACGTGACATATTCGATCCATCCTGACAGGTAGTTTTTGTGTAAACAGCCGACCGCCGTATCAATCCCTAGTTTGGGGGCCGGCACTGCCGTCCAAGCCACGAGCCAACCTCGCAGCCTAATCACATTAGCAACTACCGGCACCTAGAGCATGGGAGCCGGCAACGCTACTCGAGTCGCCGGCTGCGGCACGACCGTGTATAAATAACCACGAACTCGAACCACGGCCCAAAGCCGAGACCGAGGATAAATCGTTCCGCGCCCAAGTCCCAAGCGACTTGGGGCTATCCAACAGCCAAACGGGGAGATAAAAACTCCCCCTGAGCTACAGGTGATGGTCGAATCTTGGCGCAGCACCGAGACCGACCCTTAATCCGTTTCTTCCCCGAAGCTCTCATGGCTAAGGGGTAGCCCATGGCCACGATCGGACCCTACAGGATGATGATCCAGGCTTCTCTTCCCAGGCGAACAACAACGCCTACAAGCTAGCCTCAACCCGATGAACGACGAGAGAGCCTACACTGGATGGACCGCACAACACGACGTCATACGCCTTCGCTACACTTGGGATTAACCCCAGAAAATCCAAATACAGCAGGGCACTTAGCCTGGCTTCACAAATTACGGGTTTCCTGAGCTGAGGGAAACTTACTAGAAGCCTGCGCATTGTCATTTACCCCGGAATCATCAACCCAGGGCACGGCACTCACAATCGCTTTTTTGTTGAGGGTAACGACAAGTAGGCCTATGCAAGTACGGGACACCTGAAAACATGGGAAGAACATCCAAACACTTAACAAAAATTGCGATCTTTACTAATTCATATTTCATTTTGACACACAAACATTACAACAAACTACATATCTAATATCTTTCTTTCTAATGACAGGGGTACATGAGAACCACACCATGTCTTGAAAAAATAAAAGCGAGGGCCAAACTCGCGTAAACTATCAGCCTACACTACCAAAATGAGCACTAAACTTATACTTAAGCAACTAACACTAACCATGCTTCTTCTTTTTGTCTTTGTGCTTCCTCTTTGCTGATTCGACACTCGACGGTTCATCCTTGGAGCTAGGCCTTTTCTTGCCAGACACGCCTTTTCCACTTCGGCTCCATTAGGAGGTGGTCGACTTTTGCGAAGCTGAAAGACGCCTCTCGTCCACCCCGTCACTGCTAGAAATCTCAGTGACATCAGTAGGGGCAGTAAGCGGGAAGGGCCTGGGGCCACCCCCGGCAGCAAGATCAACTACAACAGCACTCGTCTACGGAATCGTTTTCCCTTCCCATCTAACTTTCTCCTTGGCTTCCTTAGCAGCTCGTCGCTCAATAAGCTTTTGGGACTCATGCTCTGGATCATCGGCCCTGGTTTTCTCGCGAGTCTCGATGGCCCTTCGCTGAGCCTCCTCATCCTCTCGTTTCTTCTAAGCCTCGTCTGCCGCCCTTTTCTTCTCCGCTTCATCATTAACCTTCCTTTGGGAAACAGTCACGGCATCCTTCTCCACAGCATCCTCCACGCTCTTGGTTATGACTGCCTGCCTGGTAGCTTCATCCTACCTCCATTTTTCCTCCAACTCCTCGCTTTTGGCCACCATCTTAGCTTTCAGCACATTCACCATGGCAGCCATCGAAGACACATCGGCCTCCACTGGACCTCCGGCAGTCACACTTTGCCAATCTACCTCTTCTTCTTCATCAATAAGGCTTTTGTAGAGGCTGGGAGTTACCCTTATCCCCGAAAAGGTACCAAGCTGATCTCCACCCTCTCCAAACTGAATCCCTTCAAGTCCTAACCCAGACTTAGTCACTTGGGGAATCGCGGGGGCAGGATCGGTTGTCGTAGTTAATCCAGAAGGGACTGCACAATGAAAACACAATCTTTTAGTCCATAAATTCAGTAATCACGCCATCCTCGGGGATGCATTGTAAAGGGAATTTACCTCCGATCAAGGTTGGTGTGGGTAGAGCAGAAGGGGCATCCGGCACAATGGGCAAGGTAAACTCAGTCTCTTTCGGCTTCATATGCCCAGGATCGTGCCCAGTTGGAACCTAAGTCAAGGCTGTCGGGTCACTCGCTGTGACCAATCCAGGGGATGGTGGTCGATAAGAGCTTCCCTTCGCAAAGGCCTCCACTACCGCGACGCTCTCGGTTATGGTAGACTTTCCATTCCTTGCAGCAAGCCTCTCCAGCCTTTCCCTCTCCGCGGCCCCCAGCAGCAACCTCCTACCCTCATCCAACTTCTCGCGTTCCTCGAGGTCAATCATAAGCTGTCGCTCGTCCAAATACCCGACATCAGCTTGGCACAAGAAGGCCTCATACGAAACCAATCTATCCCAGGTTCGAGCTAGCTCACGGGAGTAATCATCCATCCAAGAAAGTCCATGGAATTTTAAAACCTTAACAAGCATGTTCTTAATGTCTTCCTCTACGGATGACTGTGCCCGAAAATCTGCATCCACTAGCTCGTCTCTTAATTATGCCACCTCTCTCAGGTGTTCGGCTTTCAGTCCTTCAATGGTACCTAACACATCCTGGTTACTGGCTTCCTCATCCTCCTTCGCTTTCTTTGCCGCCTCAAGCTCCCTCGTTAGGCGATCATTCTCTGCTTTCAAAGTTTTGTTGTTCTCCTAAAGATGCAGGACTTGTGCATTATCTCTTCTCAATTCGGCGCAAACCTTGTCTGCCTCGGCCTTTTCCTTCTTTAGGGAAATATTCTGAGTAGTTAAGTCAGCTATGGTTTCCTTCAGAACAGAGCAAGAATGGTCGGCCTCCCTCTTAAGCGCCTCATACTGATGCCTCCCTCCAGCTGAAAATAGCATGCCTCGCAAGTTAGCAATTTGGAGATATAAAGGGAAATAATTCCTAGAACGAAGAAGAAAACCTAGCTATTTCCGCGTTCAAGTTAGCAACGGAAGCCTGCCCGGCTTCGATGATTGATTGTCGACCAGCGAGTTCCTGATTCTTTTTCCTAATCAGATCCGACAAATGATAGGAGTACCTGGTAAGCACATCGGCTTGATGATACGCAGCCTTCACATGCTAACATATCTCTCCGGATTCCCTATCAGGAGTAAGACGAAGCTCAGGGAAAAACCATAGCTCGTCAAGATATAGCTGGGGGAAATGATGTCTCACAAATGCCTTCCTCTCCTCAATGACCAGCTCCCGAACTCCAGATTCTGTCAAATCTTGCGTCTCTATGGCAGTCGCCTTATCCGACCTTGGCTGGGAAAGTTGTGGCTCTCTCCCCTTTGAGATCTAAACGGGAGCCAACGGAATGGGGCAGGGCGGAATTGTCAGCGATGAATGACACGACCCTCCTAGATCAAGCCGTGAGTCTCCCCGGACCTCGAATCAGAGCAGGAGGGGGAGGAGTCATAGAAGATTGAGACATATCCTGGTGATGACTCTCGCTGCCGCAACCCCGTGGGGGTGGAGCATTGCCATAGATAGCCCCTTTCCTGAAAGAGCTAATAAAAGTGCTCTCGGGACGATGACGGTCTCCATAACCTCGTCCTCCACTTTCCTCTGGCCATGTCACTTGTCAATGAAATAAAGCAAAATCATTCAAGCGACACATTCAGGCACTTTTCTATGCAATGTGGTGTGTATAAGTGTTCCCTAAGTGCTCTCTCAACAGATCAGATCATTCCCCGATCGAGGGAATTAGCCCATCCGCGTCACGAGCTAGATCCTCCATACTAACTGCGCTCGGCCATAGAGACAAGTCCATAGGAACTGTACCCAGACCAGCAAACTGATCCACTTTTTTGAGGGAGGTGGTAGCTTCTAGAGAAGTCGCAAGAGAATGGGGACTGGTTAACGCTTCTTCCCCGCCCATCCCATTGGAGGCGGGACAGAAGTGTTACAGGGTCCTCATCCCGAGCGGCCGCCTCCGTATCACCAGTGTTGTCGCCCTTAACATCCACTTGAAATTTAACAGCCTTTTTTGGTCCGAGCCCAGTAGAAGCTATTTTCCATTTCAAACCAGAAACAGTAGGGCCTTCCATCTCTTTCCCTTTTAAAACACCACTCGCCTCGGCGGGCCTAATTATGGCCCGATTGGCCGGAAGCAACCCAACACGCCGAAGGCGGTCCTGGTCTACTACAGTATCTGTCCTACTAGAATCTTCGGGAATAGCTCGCAAAGCATCAAGACGTTGCCGATACTCGTCGCCAGTGGGCGCCTCGGGATTTCCTGCCACGATAAAAAAACAATGAGACGCAGAACTCGACAACATTACAAGAAGAAATAAAGTTCGGAAACACTCACTTCCTTTTATCCACCCCCTCGTAAACCTGGGAGGACAGTGACGAAGAACCAATCATGCTTGATCACAGATGGCCTAGGCCACTTTCCAACAAAGAGTCCAGTGGCGAGAGAGGCTTCTAAGAACCATTGGGAAGACGATCCACTAGCCGATCGCCTAAAATGAAAATGATATCGAATATCCTCTCCAGTGGGCTCCCAATGTAGAAATTCTCGATAAAGAACGCAAGTACCCAAGAGCGAAGAATAAGCGTTCGTGTGTAGCTGTGAAGTGGCAAGGCGGAAATAGAATAGCATTTCCCGAATTAAATCATTGGCCGGGGGCATGCACCCCGCAAAGTAAGCATGTCGATTCCAAGCAGTAAGACCCTTTGGCGGTGCATGGGCCCTTCAGCCCATTCCAGGGGCATGGGCGTCTCCCTCCGGGATGCTAAACCGCAACGCCATCTTTTTAACTTCCGCGACATCCAAGCGCGATAGCACCGAATCCGGTGGGTTGTCCAAGATAACTGCATCGGGCAGCATGTCCGGAGCTACTGGGGCAGGCGACCCATCATCACCCATAATGTCCACATTTTCCATCTCTGCATGCACGACAGGAGAATGCAGCCTCTCCATCTGTTCCCCATGCTCAGACACTTCGGGGGAGCTCCTAGCTGGGAAGGAACCGATTCCTCGGTAGTCTCAAGCTCATTGCCGCCTGAGCTGTCGTTATTCATGGAGTCAGATGTATGAGACGATGGAGGGGAAGCCTCGGCATCCAGAAGTTTCCCAGTCCTTGATCTTGTTTGCATGGCTCGCTATACTTTAGTACACCAGTATTAGACATCACAGTCGAATAACCTGTACCCCTCGCGTTGGTGAAAATTAACAAGTGTGCGCGGGGTGTCATGCAATAATCAAAATGTACATAGAAACTTTAAGTATCCTAACAGTTCAGTCACAGTCCAGATCTATGCTCTATCCTATGTGAAAGACTCAAGTCCCTGTCCATACAGTTATCGATGTGCACCTTGGTACATTCATACAATCAAATAGGCGATATATAAGTCCAAGGATAGGCAGTAAGGAAATCAAAGTTCGAAGCAGTAGGATTCAACTCCTAGCCAAGGCAATACAATCAAACCCGTCCCGGGGCATGAAGATTCGAACCCTCAGGGTTCGAAAATTTGAACCCCTCAAGGTTCGAAAATTCAAGCCCCAGTGGTTCGACCTTTCGAACCCCCGAGGTTCGAAGAATCGAGCCTGGCGGGGACGAGGATTCGAACCCGTCAGGGTTCGGAACTTCGAAGCCCAAGGTTTGAAACCTCGAGCCCCAGTGTTGGAGAGATCCTAGGCTCGAGCGATCGAAAATTCGATCCCGAAGGCTCGAAATTTTGAACCCTGCAGGGGTTCAAAAATTCGTACCCCATCAGGTTCGAATTTTCGAACCTCTTGCGTCAGGCTAGAAACCTCGAGCATCCTCCGACCATCGTACTTTGATCCCCCCTTCTTCCTTTCCTCCAACGGCCAAGTCCTTTACCTAAGAATTGGATCGAGAAAAGTTGAGCAACAAAGCTTTCAGAATGATGGCAGCCAGAGAAGAAAATATAAGAAGGGAGAAAATGAGGGGGAAGGGGCCTATTTATAATAAAAAGAGAAAAAGTCCCTTTGCATTCCGAACCCAGGCTCGAAATTTCGAACCTGCCAGCTCGAACTTTCAAACCTCCAAGATACGAAATTTCGAACCACCGCGGTTCGAAATTTCGAGCAACCACGGTTCGAAAATTCGAACCTTTACGGTTTGAAATTTCGAACCCTTGTGGTTCGGAATTTCATTCAAAAAAAAGAACGGGAGGAAATAAAATTTGTATCCTCTCATCTGGCCCACCGTGCCATGCGTTAGCGTGCGCGTATTCCCTGCGAATGTCTATCGCCGCAAACGCATGATAACTGTACAGTACGTATGCGCTCAACAACGTGAGCGCGACCCCGAGCCAACAATGGCTCGCTCATGGTTCCGCGGTAAATGAGCCCGCTAACTAAATTTTTTTTTCCTTTAACTTACAGGATAAATCCATAACCCAACTATCATCATCCCAAACCAACCCAAAGAACATCTTGTCAAGATAAGACGTATTTTGGGGGACAAATGTTAACCAGCATTTTGGTCCGGTTCCCAAAAGTACTCAAGACATGCTCGATTCAACTCATCGCATGAAGCCAGGGACAAGGGCGAAACTCGGGAAGCACAGGAGGAAAGATGAAAAGGGATCGCTCCAACAAGGACCTCACAACGCCACCATCACATTACGACATCAATGCCCCAGAAGAGCCATTGAGTCTCGACTAACGGCCCTCGCCAAAAATATTTCGCACCCTGCCGGATGCGAAAATTTGTACCTGGTAGGTGCAAAATTTCGCACCTAGCAAGTGCGAAATTACACACTAGATAGGTGCGAAATTTCGCACCCTATAGGTGTGAAATTTCGCACCCTGCAGGAGCGAAATTTCGCACCCTGACCCAGATGCGAATTTTCTGTGGTCGAGGGCTACAATCGCGAATTTTCTGTATATGGTCCTCATTTCTGCCTACTCCTACCTAACCCCTACCCAACCACTTCCTATAAATACCCCATGGCCTCACACTTCGAGGAGAGGGGATTTTTGAGCTTTGAGACCTCCATAGAGCTCCATTGATGGCATCTCCACTTTAAGGAAGAAGAAGGGCAAAATTGTCCATTCTCCTAATTCTTGAAAATATGACTATTGTAACTTCATGTATGGTAGCTAATGAATGTAATGAGAGGATCTCAACCTTGTAATCTTTCAAGTGATTAATAAAATTCCAACGACTCTTCAAAGTGGACGTAGGCCCTCGTTGAGGCCGAACCACTATAAATCTCTTGTGTTATTTACTACTTTATGCTCCGTTTTATGTTCTTGTCTATGCGACCATATTTATAATTCCTAGTAATTGTAACCTTTGGTGTTTATGATATTTTTTGCCGTCAACATAGCATTTTGTTGACTATAAATCATGCTTGTTATTTTTCAGATGAGGTTTGGATCGATGGCTGAAGTTGTTCACTTAGACGTTGCTAGAGAGGAGAAGCCAGGAAAAGTCCATAATGTATAGTGCATTGTCGATAATACTGCAAATTGAATGGGGTTCTAAATAGCAGCTTATATTAGAGAAATCGAACATATTTTGTTTAGGGTTTATGTTTGAACTTTAGCACCTTTTCCGATCAATGTTAAAAACTGGTATTCTTGACAATTTGCATTTCAATAAAAAATATAGTCGGATGTGGCTTTTATTTTCATTTTATTAAATTCCTTCACAGTAAATTGTGTTGTTTCACATGAAAACAAATAGGGAAAAAAATGAAACACTCAGTATTTATATTCTTAAAATTTAACGCATAGAAAATATATACGGGTTTAAGCTAAAAATCACATTTATCATTAATTACGTGACCAACATCTAGAAGCAACACATGGGTAGTGGTACCCGATCTCCATTTTGATGGCCAATCATCTCTCCTGGTACCAGTACGGTAGCAGATCCATGCTTCAGGCTGAAAATACTGCTTCGTTGAGATTTGGGAATGGATGTGGTCAGAAAATTCTACATTATTTTCGAGATTTGTAGCTTCAATTTCATGGTCGAATAAAAAAATCAGGAAATTTTCTATACATTTGTTAGACCAAAAATTGGCTCTAACACCCAATTGAATAGAATTCGTAGAGAATAATAAAGAACAATAATCTAAAAACAAGTAATAAGCAGTCGACACACAAGATTTATAGTGGTTCAGCGATAATGAGCCTACATCCACTTTATAGTTCATTGATTGATAAATTGATTACAAGTACAATGTAGATAATCACTCAATCTTACAAATACAATTAGTAATATCTCAGAAATTTACGGAATTATACTCGATATTCTAGAATACAATTTGGATAAAGAGGAGAGATATTGATAATGGTGGAGCTTGAGTCTCAAGAGTGCCAAAATATTCCTCAAAATGTCAAGTAATTGTGTATTTATAGGCATGAAAAGCAGATGGGTCGCATGATGATGTGGCAATGACTCCTAAGATATCAGAGTTGGTTATGGGAGAGTAGAGACGTGCTTCAGATCGTGTGTCCGATGTGGGGTCGACCCACTTTTGGCGGCTTGAGAATAGAGCCTGGTTTGAATTAGTAGCAGTTTTAGGGTAGCATGTCAAGGATCGGGTCGGACTTCGGGCGATCCGAAGCGAGGAGTGCTCATCGATTGGTTCAAGGCGTATGCGGATCGGGTAGGACCTTATGCGAGCCGAGCCACCTACGACTTGATGCCAGCTATCGAAATATAGGTGGATCGGTCACATACACTCGATCCGATCCGGTTGGCTTTGTGCTTGTTAATACACCAGTTTTACACTTTGACTTGAGACTTTTCTATCGATACGAGTTGACTTCGTTACTTATGAACGATCGTCTGAACTTTGTGTGGACAAGTCACAAAGTAAGCCAATATTTTGCCCCCTCTATGTATGTCCTATCGCAGATGAGGCATGCTTCGAAATTGTCAATTTGTTTATTACTGAATTGGTGATGCCAACAGTCATGTCTGTCTGTAAGGTCGTGACGCTTTGTGAAGTCATGTTTCTTAATTTCTGCATTAAATATAATAAGATACATGATCCATAATTATCTCTATCGCACCCAATAAGTCAAAGCTCTCAACGGGGATCTCCAAGTAAACTTTTTGAATTTTGTTGAGTAAGAAAAAATTCAAATTATCTAATCAGATCAAGTTGTTTTGTTAGCCTTTATTTTTACGTGTCCGTGTATGATCCTCTATAATCTCTCTCGATTTCGTCTGATTTTACATTGCACGGTGTTGTGATCGAAATGTGGGATCGAATGTCACGTAATGGGTTAGTTCGAGTTAACTCGATCAGCCTTTATACTCGATCCGAAAAAGTATGGGTTGCTTCTACCGCTCACCTATCGGGTCGGTCTAAGCCATCTTTTCAGTGGAATATGAGCGGCCTTATCGGAGGGTATATAAAGAAATGAAACCCCTTTCTTTCTTCATTCTTATTGTCGCTCTCGAACCAAACCCATCAAACCCTAGTATCCAAACTTCATCTTTTCGCCCCAAATCTTCAGATTTTACTAGCAATAAGTTATAAAAATTGATTTCCCCATATTTAATTTTAATTCTCTGATGCGAAACCTATAGAAATATTCGTTGTCTTCCATCAGAAACTTCAAAGTTGCTCGCCTCAAGATCGTTGCCGACGTTGGTGGCATCATTCACCTTTAGGCAGTGGCCAAGAGGTTAAATAACCCTGGCTTCACGACTAAGGGCTCGAAGGAGTTGTGGAAGTAACAAATAGAAGTAGAGGAGAGGGAAATGAGGAACTAAGGACTGTTCTTATGACCACGACTTTGGTGTAGGACTAGAAGAAAAAGATAAGAGAGGGAGCATTCTTTTCAGGTGGACGGATTGGAGAAGCGATGGGGATCAGGGACGGTCGATCGGGAGAAGTGGAGATCGATGGGGAGCGTCGGGTCAGGTCGAACTTCTGCGACCTGATCCTAGTACGTGACCCGCTGTTTCTTCGAACCAAACGTGCCCCGCTTATAAATCTTGACCTGACCCTGTATCTTCAACATGTCATTTGTGTTCTTCTTCGCACCATTAAACTTGGCTAATATATGGACTTCGATAATGCGAACTCGTAGTACATGCTTGCATATAGGCTTATCGAAACTAATTACAACTTATGAACTTGCGGACAGATAGTACAGAGCCCACAAGATAAAACATTCGGGACTTAACAAACATAAGTTTACTCAACAAATCATAGCATGTTTATCAATCACATGCTTTTCCTTCTTGTCTTATATCTATATAGCACACACTGGCACACATTAGCACGCACACACGGGGGGCACATGCAACTATACTCTAATCCTTGATGTTTTTTCAATAGTACAGCTAGTATGCCGAGGAGATACAAGACGAGATACTCAGAGTTGGACAAGAGTAAAGTTCCAGAATCATCTAGCCATCCCAACATCGATGATATTTCATCAACATCAGATTTAGGATGGGACAATAAAGGATATGACTACGAGATTGAGCTTATGAGACTGCAAAATCGTCTGAAGGAGAGGCTTCAATAGATGAAGAATAAGGGGGTAGATGACAACCGGGCTCCCTATGAATTCAGGAGCGCGACCAATCTAGATGCACCTAGCGACTTTGTGACCTCTATGATCGATGAAGCTAAACTTAGGCGAATATGCCAAGGGCATGTAACTCCTTGGGAAGAAATTTCATTCGCGATTAGCGCGGACAGACCCATAATCCTCTAAAGGGGTATATGGCCATTAGTCGGCGGATGTGCACAATGATCCATTCCTCCATTTCCTCCATTTGTCATTGAGTTTATAAGACGAATGGAGATCGTTCCCATGCAACTCCATCCTAATGCATACTCTTGCTTGTATACATTGTACGTAGGATATATGAAAATCTTAGGCACGGAGCGTACTTTCGAGGACTTGAGCTTCTTTTACCATTTCAAGTGTTGTTCAAAGGGTACCCCTTCCTTCATCTTCTTTGAATTTGTGCCAAACAGAAAAATTCTAAATGATGGATACAACAATGCAGGGGAAGTAAAGCCCGAGTGGTTCTACATCAAGCATCAGGCCCGGTGTGCTAGAAGGTGGCCGCAATCAAGTAAGCTTTCAAGTTTCAGTGTTTCAGTTTCAACTATACTATTAAATGCACTGACTTCTCTTTTCTGTATGCAATTCCAAATCCCAAAAAGGAGCACTACCAAATATACTTAGATCGTTTGAGCTATATAGAAATCCAGACTCCTTAAATGTCAGGAACTACTTAGTGGATGAGGTTC
The DNA here is from genome assembly GCA_030737875.1 of Allium sativum. Classification (NCBI taxonomy): domain Eukaryota; kingdom Viridiplantae; phylum Streptophyta; class Magnoliopsida; order Asparagales; family Amaryllidaceae; genus Allium; species Allium sativum. The sequence goes on from CM060917.1 coordinate 13,512,694, forward strand.
TGCATAGGCATCATCTACTTGATAAAAGGCGGATTATTAGTCATGGAGGTCATGGTTACACAAATGTGCCCCTATCTCAAGCTTCTCCTTCTTCTCCTGCTTCTGCAGCAACCAGTGGTATACCTCCGGTCGACAGGCAAACCACAACCACAATCGAGGAAGGAGAGGGTTCAAAGAGGAAAGATATTACATGTTCTGATCGAGAACCACAGTTGGCATAGAAAGAATCAAATCCCGAGCGAGATTCAATTACCAATCTAAGGAGTCTTTCCCCGATGCACATCCAAGATGATGAACTTTTGAATAGACTAGTTGGAGAGGAGCCCTAGGATGTTGATCCAAAAGGCGCCGCTAATATTGAAAGGAAACCTTCTCCTAAGACACCGTCTCCCATTAGGTCTCCTGTTGGCGAGTCTCAATTGGATGGTACCATATTTAGGGACTTGACTAAACTTCCTTTTCCTGGAAAGATTTATACTTCCAAAGATATTGGCATGGGTTCTTTTTTCCCCACCTCTGAAGAGGAAGTTACTCCTATAAAAGTCGGGGATACCACACGGACAAGCCTTACGCCGGGCTCCGGTCCGTCAGGAGGATCACTTAGGACACACACCACACTAACACTGCACATCACATCTTTTGTGTGTTACGTTACTTATTGGTTCAAATATTGATTTCTATTGGTTTTCAGGAGGGAAGAACCGTCGCAGATATGATCTCAGGGACGTTCGTTCAAGAATTCCCTAGTACGGATCCGATACTGAACATGATTGATGGGAAAGCCATGGGAGAGACAACAGGAGGCCTTATCAGTCTCAGCATCATCGATCTTCCCGCTCTCGCCCTCTAGTCCACTTAGATCCAGAGAGGCACAAGGGCTATCCTAGCCAATATGGGGGAGATAAGTATCCTCTTAAACCTCCGGTCCCATCAAAAGATTCTCACTCTTAAGAAAAACAGTCGAGGAAACACTTAGATCTAAAAGATAAGCCCAAAGATCTAGAGAAGGAGAAGGCCAAGACTAGTGTGGCCGTTTTCCCTACTAAACGTCGAAATATTTACATTACCATGACAAGTCCAGTGATACACAATTGTGAGCATTAGGCGAAGTTAAAGATTTTAAGGAAGAAATTCCCAGATTATCATTTTGGGAGTATGCATTTTGTTTTGAATCTTAAGCCAGTACCTGCAGATTGGGCAGTAGAAGTCAAAGCACAAATAGACTTCATGGATAAGCAATATCAGAAAACATGTAAGTTCGCTTGTAAGCTTTCCACAATCTTAAAAAATCCGTTGGCGGATGTAGATAATAAGAAGAAAATGGTTGAATTTGACTTGAAGACCAAAGATACCACGGAGAAAGAGCTTGATGATACACAGGACAAGCTTTCCCTCGTACAGCGTAACGTTGAAAGTTATAAGAAACAGCACGATGAATTGTTGCAGTGCTATTATAATGAGCTTGATTCTCATAGCCAAGAACGCACAACTTTGAAAAAGCAAGTTGAGGATGCTAAGTCAAAGAGCACTGGGCTGAAGTTATCTTGTACTTGCCTCTTGAACAAGAAAAGATTGAGATGGAAAAGAAGAATGCTAGTCTGGAGGCTAAGCTGGTAGAGGTTGAGGCGAGGGTAGCACTTGCTGAAGGGAACGCTGATATTGCTCTTAAATCCTCTTTTGAATCTAATGCTCAGCTTACCGAAGCACGGAAATAGTTAGATGAATATGGGGATCATATTATATCTTTCTTTGCTCAAGAACTTCGAAATCGGGATATATCTTAGATCCAGCATTATCCGACTACTTTGATCGACGTATGGGATCAAATTGTCGAAGATGAGAAGAAGTGGTTGAAGGTTGACACTATCGATGAGGAGGAGTTGATGAAGACATATTTGAGAAGCGAAGAGCTAAAGTGCTTAGCTAAGGGGCGTAAATTAAACCAGGAGGCTCTGGAGGAGGAGAAGTGCCAAGCCAAGGGAAAGAACACCATCGAAGGTGGTTCCAGTTCCTCTTCTGCCATGCCCAGGACTGTAGAGACTGAGGGATACAATCCCGAATGTCGAACGATCCCTAAGGTTTCTCTCCTATCTCCCATCGAGGAAGGAGCTACTCCCGCTACTCCTGGAGAAAGGTCCATAGAAGGTATCTCTACCTTTTCACCACAATTTGTCAAGGCTATCATAGCGTGTCATCATATTGTGGAGCAGACAATTGAAAGACCTGTGTTTTCCCAAGAGTTAATAACTAATGCTTCACGTTCTTTAGGTACAAATCCTACTGAGCAGACTGAAGAGAAACAGGAGGAGGTCGCTGACAAGGCCATAGTGCTCTCCAGCAGTGAAGCTCCCAAAGATGGGGAAATCATTGATGCTTTAAAGGATATGGATAGCAAGGAGGATAAAGAGGATGTGGATGTCACCATTAGTGGAGCAACCGATGAGACTGAAAACTTGATACTTTCTCAGATAAAAGCTGGATCCTAGGAACTCTTGAAGGCCAAGAAATAAGAAGATCCAATCTCAGTTGATCTCCTCCAAATGGTCCCTCCTGGTGGCAAAATAACAATTAAGATTCCATCCCGGTCGATTACTGCGGAGCTGGCTTCCAAGTCCTCTGTCGATCCAGAAGATCCTCCTTTCGACAGGAAGAAGAAAAAGCATATTCTCACTGATGCTGAAAAGGAGGAGAGGCGGACGCTAAAAGATGCCAAGAAAGCCAAACATTCTCCTAAGTCCAAATGAAACGTTGTTTTTGATTTCTATTTTGTTTTCCACTGGCCCGCGGTTGTAGTAGCGAGTGCGGCCCTCGCATTTTTGACCAGTTGTCTATGTAAATCTGCATGTTGTTAACGTAGTAGTTTCCATATGTTTGCAAGTTTTATTATTTATTTCAGTCAAATGTAACTGTGATCGAAATATCATTATGGTAAGTAGTAAACAATAAATCGTATCACATATCAAACAAGGATTCCTGTTCAGCCTTCCTACAAATCAAAAATCAAAATTTCTGCAATCAAGGAATAATTACTAAATTAAGTAATAAACAACACGTCACATTGCAGTTATCTTAAGGGTGTGACATGTGTATGCCCTCAATCAATCTTGAATAAAGTGCCTGGCCAGGGCTTATTCGGAATCGATTAGAATTGACATTATATTTCCCTCAATCCTTCTATGGGGAGCGCGGGCTCATCTTTCAATCTTGCCCCAATCCTTTAGTGGGGTAGGAACCCTTTTACTTCGGCACTTGGTCTCAGTGCCTTTATATTCTCCTGTCGTATGTCCAGGTTAGAGTATGGTTAAGGCAGTCATTAATCGTGGTGCACCAGTCACACCTACTTTTATACTAACTCTCGGATCAAGAGAATTTGAGTTAATAAGGAAGACGATCATGTCATTCACCATTCTACACTTTATTTCTAGGAGCGAGATTCCATCGGTTCGAGTTTTGTCTTGCACTCGATTCTAATCTGTACTTCACGCTTCACACTGACGTATGGAGCTTGTCAGGCAAGCGGTCGTATCACACCTGCCAAGGTACTACCTCTAAACCTCGATTCGAGGGAAAAGGTACCCGTTTTTTCCTAATCAAGCCTCTCTCTCATCCCGTCGAATCATGGGATGGAGGGGTAAGAAGTTTGGGCGTCGCATCCTTACTTTGGTTCACAAAGTGAAAGTTACCGCATCGGGTGTTGGTATCGAGCTCGAGGTCAGCCAATCAAACTTCAATTGGCTATAGATTTAAGTCCTCTTATTCAAGCGGTGGATGAACAAGCTCCATAAAAAGGGGTGAATCATCCCTTTCCCGTAAGTCCGACACCAACCAATTACATCACGGCGTCAAGTCAAAGATCAAAATAATCATAGAACATGGAAAAATAAATGCACGAAAAGTAAATAACACGCGATATTTTATAGTGGTTCGGCCAAATCATAGCCTACGTCCACTTTATAATCTATTGTTTATATCAACTAGACTGTTCTAGGCAGGTCGTGCCTTATTACACAGTTTACAAAACAAAAGAATAATTACAACTCAAGTCAAGTAGTGCCGCAGATGCTAGGCATTTCATGCTCTGGGGATTTCATCGCTATCTATGGTCGTTATCTTAAAAGCTCCTTTATCAAGTTTCTGTTGGATGACATATGGTCCATCCCATTTCGGGCCCAAAAAACGGGGGCCGAGAAGACGCGCTTCAAAACCAGGTTTCCAGTTTCAAAGGTTCGGGGTCGAACCTTCCTGTTGTAGTATTGAGTTACCTGGTGTCTGTGCCTCGAGGTACGTAAGTCCGCTTCATCTCTCTTTTCCTCAATCATGTCCAAGGAATCATGAAGAAGCACTTCGTTCGTCATCAGATCATAATATGTTGTTCTGTGAGAGGGGACTTACAATTCTACTGGAATGACTGCTTCTGATCTGAATGAAAGTGAGACGGGAGTGTTTCCAGTCGCAGATTTGTAGGTCGTTTTGTAAGCCTATATGCTAAGGGTAATTCGTTGACCCTCATGGCTTTCGCCTTCTTCAATCGCTTCTTTAGAATGGACTTAATGATTTTGTTTATTGCTTCGACTTACCGATTCGACTGCGGGTGTGCTACAGTAGTGTATCTCTTCTCGGTGCTATATTTTCGGCAGAAATCTCTAAATTCCGTGCTGTCAAACTGGGTTCCATTGTTAGTTATGATGACTTTGGTGATCCCAAATTAGCAAAAGATGTTTCTTACAATGAAGTTTATCACCCTCTTTGTCGTGATCGTGGTCAATGACTCAGCTTCTACCCATTTTGTAAAGTAATCCATGTTGGATCTAGAATAACCCTAGAGGGGGGGTGAATAGGGTTTTTCACAGTTTTTAACTGAATTAAAAATTTAATGAGATATATATAATAAACAGATTACAGAATATAACAAAAACAGAAATGCAGAAAGTAAATCACACACAAATATACCCAGCTTCGGCAAAACTCTGCCTACTGCTGCATTTCTAAGGTTTCTACTAGGTGATAGAACAGATCCCGCATACAAGACCATGTACACTTGCAATCCCTGCTCCTATTCTAACCCTACGCTCAAAATCCTAGACTGATTCAAACCCCTGAATCAGATTTTCCCCGGATTACAAACCCGTAACCTGTATTCCTAGATTTTACAGATTCTAGTACTGTCAGTTAAACCCTAACTGAAACTCCCCTAGAGTTTTACAGACTCTAAAACTGTTTTGGTTCGATTTACAAAACGAAATTAAAATACAACACAAATAAAAACAAAGGAAATCCTTTTGAAATTGAATGGGGAAGTTTAAATGTAAGGGGTCATCCCCTTTTTTTTAATAAACAAAGCCAAAGCCCCTTTTGTCATTTGGCCGGCCCATTCTCATTTTCATTTCACCCGATCTCTTTATTCTGTGGAAAAAGAAATGGCGGCTAGGGTTTTGCAATTCTCCCCAAATCAATCGGTTTCTGAGCGAGATGATGATTGTTATTGCTTCAATTCTCTTGCGCCTTGTTTCTTCAATCTATTGCTCTCTGATTTGAGGGTTGTTCTCTGGTCTGATCGAAACTGTGAGTAATTTTGATTTTGAGTATCTGCTTGAAATTGCTTGCGCTAATTTTTTTGTGGGTTTTCGATCTATGCCTGTGATGAAGTAGGTGTAAATATATAGGATTTAAAATCCTTATAATACTCTGATTTCACGTGAAATTCGCCGATCTGTAAATCTAGGGTTTCCCCTTTTGCTTTCTTTGATTTTCCTGAAATTTCTCTCGACTTTGAAAAATACTCTGATTGCTGAGATGTCCCTAAAAAAAATGGAAACAACATAATTGATTTCAACTGTTGATTAATTCAAAAAAAAAATTCTGAAAAAAAACTTCCCCTTTTTGGTTTTTGTAATTCTCGGCTTGAATTGATTTGCCGTTTTCCCCCTTTTGAAATTCTTGATAGAATCGGCTGAAAAATGAATTTGTTCCCTTTAAATCTTCTTGTGAGGTTTCCTCTTTTGATTTAATCACCTCGGCTTGATTTCCTTGTTTGTCTTGATTGCTTAGCGACCCAAATACTGTTGCTTTGAAAAAATTGCTTGATATATGAATTTTTCCTTGGATTGCTTTGGCTTTGATTGAGGTTGGATTTGTAGACTTGTCCCTAATGAAATGTTGCTAAAAAAATGTGATGTACTCGGCTTTAATTCTCCTTTTGAATTTCGAACTACTTTACTCAAAACAGGAAAGAAATGATTTTGTTCTTGTATAAATTCATGCTTGATATATGTTCTGCCATGAATTATACTCTCTGAAAACACTTGCCGAAAATGAATTTGTTGCCAAAAACATTTCTTCGAATTAAATTCATTCCTGGAAACTGATTTGCATGCTTGATATTCTTTTATAAAATCCTTGCTGTGATTTTTCTTCCCATAATGACCTTGGAATTTGTGAAATGCTTTTAATCATTTGATCATTTCTGGTTTGTGCACTACAATTAGTTGCACCATTTAAGTCGATCCTTGGGCTTGCATTTCATTAAAACTTTGCACATCGAATATTAACTTGCTGCTGATTTGCGCCATGCTTGTGTGGACATTAATACCTGAGCTTGAGACTTGAGTACATCATTTTGGTCTTGAATGAAACTTTGATTTTGTTATGTAAATAGCTTGTATACATGCAGCACCATTCTTCATGTTGTTGTGTACATTTTGATTTGCTTGAGCTCGACTAGCTGACTCATTTGCAAACTGTCTCGACTTCTTTCTTGAATTTTGTAAACTTGTGCATTCTTGTGTCACATACCATGTATCCATCCTTGCTGTTCCATTTAAGTTTTCTGAACCAAGTTGTACTTGTATGTTTGTATATGAGCATCCATAGCTGCTTTGCTTTATCATCACTTGTACATGCATCATGCATGTAATCATGACTGAACCACCATGTTTGAGTAGTCCATGCATTTGCTGTACACTTGTGCGCATGTTGTTTCAGCATGCTTTAAAAACTGAAACCCTTGATCATGTTTTTATGGGCATATGAACTTGCTGTGTAGTTTACTTGACATATGTGCACATGCTTATTTTGTCGTGTTACCATTTTGACTTGCACTCGACGTTTGTACTTGAACTTGAACATTTTTGATCTTGATGTATTGATCCATACTGACTTGTTTCTACTTATCCTCATCCATGTTATGCCAAGCACATTAAGTCATGTACACCTATGCTGATGACACTACATCTTCATTTATATGCTGAGTTCCACATTAACTTGAACTGTCTGTGTCTTTGCCTGTGTATGTATGCTTTCATCCTCCACACTGTCTTTATATGATATCGACATGTTGGCTGTTAGCTGAACTGCTTTTCTTCTTGTATTGACATGTTTGGTTTCACTGTTTTGCACCTGAAATATGAGTATACCATCTCTTGTGCTCGACCATTTTGAATTTTAATGTTTGACATTTTGTTTTGAAGACATATCAGCAGACTAGTCACACTATGTTGGGGCTGATCAAAAGTCAGCAAACTAGTGTGATTATGTCGAGGCTGATCAAATCAGATCGAGTCAGAAAAATGGTGAGAAACACACCGAAATTCTGAGGCAAATATTTTTTTTTTTAAAATAAACAATGTATTTGCTAGAATTTAGAAAATTATTCTTGTTGCAGTGTACTGTGTGTTTCTGTTTTATGTGACAGGTAAGGAGGTGATGACTGGACTGACTGTGAACAGTGAAGATTGACAGAAGACTGAAGATACAAGACAGAAGATGAAGCAGCGTGTGTAAAAAAAAAAAATGTATAAAAGTTTGTATACTGAAATGTAAACTGAATGAATGTATGAGTGTTGCAGTGAGGAGCTGTGTATATATGAAATGTACTGATGTCTGTAATAAACAAGTTTGATTGAAATAAAATATCATTTTATTGTTGTCAAACGAACTTGTCTATTTTATTCTGTTTATACAAGTACAAATATTCTGTGAATGTATAAATAGTGGAGTTACAAATAGTTGTACTGTTTGAATATTGAAATAAAATATTCTATTTAAATAAAATACTGTGTTAATATTTGAATTTCTGTACAGTTGTATTTTATTTAAATATAAATATTATATTCATTGCTGTGATGTATATATATAACAGTACAGTACCAAAACACATTTATAATAAAAATATATTTGGTTGTTATCATCAAACAAAAATCATATAATTGTGTATACAACACCGTTATATACAACAATCTCCCCCTTTTGATGATGACAAACAAATAAAAGATTTTGAGTATAATAAATGTGTTTGTTCGTGGATATTTGAACTCCCCCTATTTAAATGCTCCCCCTACAACAGAAACTCCCCCTATAACTATGCATGAGTGAAATGTATGAATAATTAAATTTTCAAAATTAAAAAAATATTTATAAAATATTCACTCATAAATCAAAATCTAATCCATTCTCCCCCTTTTGTTATCATCAAAAGGATACAGATTTTAAAATATAGATGAATAGTGACTAACAAATATTATATCAGCTTAAGAGGAAGAACGATCATCATAAATTTCAATCAGTAAAAAAAATCATAATATTCTGAGAACAGGTGGCATATTTCACATTTTAGAGAATGACGGATTTACGATGAATTTTATATAAAATGGAAATGATTTCCAAATATTTTCAAAAGAATTTTATAAAAATGAGTTCAAAAAACAGTGATGAATTCGGACTTATAATTATAAATTCAATTTTAAATGACAAAATCGAATAATCTCAAATTCCAATATCAATCAACAAATCATAATACGTCATAAAATTTCAACACATTTCACAGATTAGAAAGTGGATTGATAGGCTGGTTAATATACACCAAGGAGAATTTCACATAAAAATTTATTTATTGCAAATTATTTTCTTTTCTTTTTCTTTTGATTTAAGAGCACCCTGACCCCGCATAACCAGAGCTTGGATTTTTAAATGAGGTCAGTCGCAGCTTAAATTATAAGTTGTCTCTTAACCATTCATGACCAGAGCTTGGATTTTTAAATGAGGTTAGAAACACACTTATATATTAATTATATCATTTTCAGCTTTTAAAGAAAAAAACTCCTCGATATATAAAACCAGTATGGATGATAGAAATGTGGTAAGTACAGAGATGGACTGTGAAATAAATTTCTAAATTAATTATATTATGAGATATGCATGAACTGTACCGGGATTATTGAAAATTTTCATTTGACACTAATTCTGAAAAATAGCATAACCACAATTCCATCACAACTATTCTCACTGTTTGTTCAAGGTGATTTTAAAAATATTAAACTCTCCACATTTAAAAAAAAATCATGGATGGCAGAATGATGAAAGATAATGAAGATGGTCGTGAGATAATTTGCCAGTTCAAAGACATTATAATAAATATTCAACCATCATGAAAATCTAAATAAAATTCTCCTCTTGTTGTGAAATATACTGCAGTCACAATTCATCACAATTTCAAAATCTGATAATAATTTTGATGAATTCTAAATGCAGTTCAATTTGGATATTGATTTCAATTTCTGAATGAATAATCAATAAATAATTTTAAAATTGAAAATCAATTACAAGAGTAATATGCTGATCTATGCATGACAAGAGGGAAAAAATACATATATATAGCAAAAAATATGCAGCACTTTTAAACTGATACCACATGGTGTCTCTACAAGGTGAAAAATCAGAACAGATGGATGAGACAAATATAAGGCTCTTCTGATACCAAATGTTCTCGCTTTCTCGAGGATTTTAATGACACCCCGGTGTCAAACAAATGGTACCTCAGTCAACAGGAAAGACTTAATTACAAAGCAAGCAACTCAAGCACACAAATTTCATTTATCAGAACACGACAAATCTTTGATACTAAATCAAGCAGTCCAAAACAAAATTTTTACAAATCAATTTCTTATAATCAGAGCAGCATGATTCCAAAACAAACATTTTTCAAAAACAGTATCAGAGCAGCACAGAGAAATCAGTGTCACAACAGACTTGTCAAGATGTTGGTCACATAAGGTGGTTCATGATCCAAGATTTGCAAATATACTCTATTTTAAATCATTTGAAGAAATGTGAAGGTATTAGGATTTAATGAATCTATCACACCAGGTTATATTTCAGATTCAAGATATGTGTGAGATTCAATAAATCAATAATTTCAAATGATTTTAAACAAACATATATTCAAATCAAATAATCATGAAATAACAATGATTTTCAAAGACCATTTTCAAAAAAAAAACATTTTCAAGAATTTCTCAAAACTATTTCCGACAAGCCCAAGAGAAATTTCAGGTCATTTACATCAAATTTGAAAATATTCATGATCGGGATAATTTATTTGAAATCACATGAATCAATGTAAAGTTTTGGGATATAATGAATCAGTCACACGAGATTGACAATTTCAAAAATAAGAGGTGTGTGATATTCAAAATATCTAGAATTTCAGATGATTTCAAACAAACATATTTCAATATAATGATCATGAATAAAGATGAATTCCAAGATGTATCACTGATACAAGCCAATCTGAAGATCAATGAAATTATCACAACTGATAAATAACAGAGTGTTGTAATGAGTATAATATTCTGAGCTTTTCTAAAATGAATTAGAATAAACTCAGAACAACAAAGGTGTGTGACATTTCATTAAATATTCAGATCTTCAAAAAATTTAGAATTCAAATTAACAGTGTTCAAGATATGATAAGAATACATCAACACTGTTATGAATTCAGAAATAAAAAAAAATCACAAAAACAATTGCAGATATTTACAAGATTACATTTAGGATATGGAAATGATTAACACACGATAATTTTATACAAATAAAGCATATTTCAAGAAAGATCATGAATTCTGCAACTGGAAGTTTAAGAAGTACAGACAAAGAAGAATATGGCAGTGTCAAATAACAAAAAAAAAGAGATAGAGGAAGGAATAAAAACAGAAAATAAAAAACAAACAAAGAGAATATACAAAGGTGAGTTTAGAGATCATACCAGAAACCAATGTAAAGCAGAATCTCTAACTCAACAGATGTGGCTAAGGAACTATGAATGATTCTGTGATATGAAGCAGTTTGAATCCGTTTCTCTTTTCAGCACAGTTGTTCCTCAGCCTCCTTTGGTACCTAATGATTGAGATGATCAAGTGGTCGAACAAAATTAGTAAAACCACTCACAGTTGTATTTATTTGTTTTGGCACCCAGACTTGCTTATACAACAAACCATTAGAATTAACTTTTGTACTCTTAGGAACCCAAATCGATTTGAATTTAACAAAACCCGTTTTATTTTCATTTGAGATCCAAGAAGGTTTAAATGGTTTGTTATAAAACAAATTCTCATTTCAATTGTGATTTAAAAATCCTTTGAAGTTTTCAGAGTTAGAATTTTCAAAACAAACATTTCTAAAGTGATTTGAGGGATTTTTGAAGTTACAAGAATTTTGATTTCTAAAAACATCATTTTTTCCGAATCCAAGTCCAGATTTATTTCCATGATAAACTTGGTTTTGTAACAGCATATTCAACGATTTTTCCCCATTAGAAAATTTATCCAATGTTGATTCTAATCGTTGAATTTTGGATTTCGGATCGCTATTTTCTTTTAATAAATTTGAGCAATTATTTATAGCGATCATCTGTTCAGCATTGGTCTGTTTCAAAACTAAATTCTCATTTTCTAACGATCTAATTTTGGCTTGGGATTCGGAAATTTCAAGTTCAAATTGTTTTTGCTTTTCCGACTCAAACTTCTTGGATTTTTCAATCTCATTTTCAAGTTCTTTCAAAATCAAACCACTTTTCTCCAAATTTTCATTTTCAGCAATTTCAAATTTGGAATATATATCAGTCTTAAAAATTTCAAATTCCTTTTGTAGAAGATTGTTCAAATTTGATAACTCAATCTTGTTTTCTTTTAAGATCAGAATTTCCTTTTCAAACTTTTGAATATTTTTATTGAGATGAACAAGATTGGTTTTCAATTTTAAACAATTTTTGCAATTAGAATTTGAAGAATTCTTAATGTTTTTGAGTTTTGATTCCAAAACATTATTTTTGCAGATCAACTCAAGCTTCTCAGATTTCAGAAGTTTATTTTTAGATTTTAACTTCTCAACAGATTCAGTTAAACCATTTAAACGGTGAATCAAAGAAATATTTCGTGTTGAGTCTCCATCTGGATTTCCATCTGTACAACCTGTCAGGCACAAATCTGAAGCCGAGTTATCTTTCTGGGATTTTGAGCATTTGTCAATTTTTCCATATAGCGCGTTGAGAGTCTGCCAGATTTCCTGCGCAGTTAAACAATGAGAAATAAGGCTATATTGAATATCATCAATATACGAATATAAAATATGAGTAGCATGTAAATTAAATTCAATATCAACCCTACTTACAATATCATACCCATTTTTAATACTATTCCAACATTTCATATCAACAGATTTTAAATAAGATTTCATTTCTGATTTCCAATTTAAAAAATCTGTACCATTGAAAATAGATGGAATATGACTGGACTGACTCTCTATGGACTGACAACTAGGATTCACCATTTCTCTAGAGTTAAAGAAAACCTTGCTCTGATACCATTTGTTGGATCTAGAATAACCCTAGAGGGGGGTGAATAGGGTTTTTCACAGTTTTTAACTGAATTAAAAATTTAACGAGATATATATAATAAACAGATTACAGAATATAACAAAAACAGAAATGCAGAAAGTAAATCACACACAAATATACCCAGCTTCGGCAAAACTCTGCCTACTGCTGCATTTCTAAGGTTTCTACTAGGTGATAGAACAGATCCCGCATACAAGACCATGTACACTTGCAATCCCTGCTCCTATTCTAACCCTACGCTCAAAATCCTAGACTGATTCAAACCCCTGAATCAGATTTTCCCCGGATTACAAACCCGTAACCTGTATTCCTAGATTTTACAGATTCTAGTACTGTCAGTTAAACCCTAACTGAAACTCCCCTAGAGTTTTACAGACTCTAAAACTGTTTTGGTTCGATTTACAAAACGAAATTAAAATACAACACAAATAAAAACAAAGGAAATCCTTTTGAAATTGAATGGGGAAGTTTAAATGTAAGGGGTCATCCCCTTTTTTTTAATAAACAAAGCCAAAGCCCCTTTTGTCATTTGGCCGGCCCATTCTCATTTTCATTTCACCCGATCTCTTTATTCTATGGAAAAAGAAATGGCGGCTAGGGTTTTGCAATTCTCCCCAAATCAATCGGTTTCTGAGCGAGATGATGATTGTTATTGCTTCAATTCTCTTGCGCCTTGTTTCTTCAATCTATTGCTCTCTGATTTGAGGGTTGTTCTCTGGTCTGATCGAAACTGTGAGTAATTTTGATTTTGAGTATCTGCTTGAAATTGCTTGCGCTAATTTTTTTTGTGGGTTTTCGATCTATGCCTGTGATGAAGTAGGTGTAAATATATAGGATTTAAAATCCTTATAATACTCTGATTTCACGTGAAATTCGCCGATCTGTAAATCTAGGGTTTCCCCTTTTGCTTTCTTTGATTTTCCTGAAATTTCTCTCGACTTTGAAAAATACTCTGATTGCTGAGATGTCCCTAAAAAAAAATGGAAACAACATAATTGATTTCAACTGTTGATTAATTCAAAAAAAAAATTCTGAAAAAAAACTTCCCCTTTTTGGTTTTTGTAATTCTCGGCTTGAATTGATTTTCCGTTTTCCCCCTTTTGAAATTCTTGATAGAATCGGCTGAAAAATGAATTTGTTCCCTTTAAATCTTCTTGTGAGGTTTCCTCTTTTGATTTAATCACCTCGGCTTGATTTCCTTGTTTGTCTTGATTGCTTAGCGACCCAAATACTGTTGCTTTGAAAAAATTGCTTGATATATGAATTGTTTCCTTGGATTGCTTTGGCTTTGATTGAGGTTGGATTTGTAGACTTGTCCCTAATGAAATGTTGCTAAAAAAATGTGATGTACTCGGCTTTAATTCTCCTTTTGAATTTCGAACTACTTTACTCAAAACAGGAAAGAAATGATTTTGTTCTTGTATAAATTCATGCTTGATATATGTTCTGCCATGAATTATACTCTCTGAAAACACTTGCCGAAAATGAATTTGTTGCCAAAAACATTTCTTCGAATTAAATTCATTCCTGGAAACTGATTTGCATGCTTGATATTCTTTTATAAAATCCTTGCTGTGATTTTTCTTCCCATAATGACCTTGGAATTTGTGAAATGCTTTTAATCATTTGATCATTTCTGGTTTGTGCACTACAATTAGTTGCACCATTTAAGTCGATCCTTGGGCTTGCATTTCATTAAAACTTTGCACATCGAATATTAACTTGCTGCTGATTTGCGCCATGCTTGTGTGGACATTAATACCTGAGCTTGAGACTTGAGTACATCATTTTGGTCTTGAATGAAACTTTGATTTTGTTATGTAAATAGCTTGTATACATGCAGCACCATTCTTCATGTTGTTGTGTACATTTTGATTTGCTTGAGCTCGACTGGCTGACTCATTTGCAAACTGTCTCGACTTCTTTCTTGAATTTTGTAAACTTGTGCATTCTTGTGTCACATACCATGTATCCATCCTTGCTGTTCCATTTAAGTTTTCTGAACCAAGTTGTACTTGTATGTTTGTATATGAGCATCCATAGCTGCTTTGCTTTATCATCACTTGTACATGCATCATGCATGTAATCATGACTGAACCACCATGTTTGAGTAGTCCATGCATTTGCTGTACACTTGTGCGCATGTTGTTTCAGCATGCTTTAAAAACTGAAACCCTTGATCATGTTTTTATGGGCATATGAACTTGCTGTGTAGTTTACTTGACATATGTGCACATGCTTATTTTGTCGTGTTACCATTTTGACTTGCACTCGACGTTTGTACTTGAACTTGAACATTTTTGATCTTGATGTATTGATCCATACTGACTTGTTTCTACTTATCCTCATCCATGTTATGCCAAGCACATTAAGTCATGTACACCTATGCTGATGACACTACATCTTCATTTATATGCTGAGTTCCACATTAACTTGAACTGTCTGTGTCTTTGCCTGTGTATGTATGCTTTCATCCTCCACACTGTCTTTATATGATATCGACATGTTGGCTGTTAGCTGAACTGCTTTTCTTCTTGTATTGACATGTTTGGTTTCACTGTTTTGCACCTGAAATATGAGTATACCATCTCTTGTGCTCGACCATTTTGAATTTTAATGTTTGACATTTTGTTTTGAAGACATATCAGCAGACTAGTCACACTATGTTGGGGCTGATCAAAAGTCAGCAAACTAGTGTGATTATGTCGAGGCTGATCAAATCAGATCGAGTCAGAAAAATGATGAGAAACACACCGAAATTCTGAGGCAAATAATTTTTTTTTAAATAAACAATGTATTTGCTAGAATTTAGAAAATTATTCTTGTTGCAGTGTACTGTGTGTTTCTGTTTTATGTGACAGGTAAGGAGGTGATGACTGGACTGACTGTGAACAGTGAAGATTGACAGAAGACTGAAGATACAAGACAGAAGATGAAGCAGCGTGTGTAAAAAAAAAATGTATAAAAGTTTGTATACTGAAATGTAAACTGAATGAATGTATGAGTGTTGCAGTGAGGAGCTGTGTATATATGAAATGTATTGATGTCTGTAATAAACAAGTTTGATTGAAATAAAATATCATTTTATTGTTGTCAAACGAACTTGTCTATTTTATTCTGTTTATACAAGTACAAATATTCTGTGAATGTATAAATAGTGGAGTTACAAATAGTTGTACTGTTTGAATATTGAAATAAAATATTCTATTTAAATAAAATACTGTGTTAATATTTGAATTTCTGTACAGTTGTATTTTATTTAAATATAAATATTATATTCATTGCTGTGATGTATATATATAACAGTACAGTACCAAAACACATTTATAATAAAAATATATTTGGTTGTTATCATCAAACAAAAATCATATAATTGTGTATACAACACCGTTATATACAACAATCCATGGCCACAATTGCGTACTTTGCCCCGCCTTTGGTGATCGAAAGGCTTCCAATGATGTCAATTCCCTATACGGCGAATGGCTACGGGCTCACCATTGAATTGAGTTAGCTGGGAGGTACTCTGAGAATCTCCGCAAATTTCTGGCACCTGTCGCTGCGTCGTGAATAACCAACAGCATCTCGATTTATGGTAGGCCGGAAGTAGCCATACCGCAGTATCTTCATTGCCAACGTCTGACCTTCGGTGTGATCCCCACATTTGCATTTGTGCACTTCTCTCAACACAGGTTTGACGTCATGTGCTATACACCGGAGTAGGGGTACTGGAAATCCTTGTCGGTAAAGAACTTCACCCTGCACGATATATCTTGAAACTTTGCGAACAATGTCATGTCTTTCACTCTTTTTTGTCGAAAATGTTCTATTTTGCAGGAAGTTCTTTATCGGTGTCATCCACGATTCTCGCTCTGGTTCGGTTTCCGGCACTATATCAACTTCCATCTGTTCAATGATTGGAGCTTTAAATGTCTCGATTGGGACCATTTATGTTTCTTCTGGATTATCGTAGCTTGCTAACTTAGCCAACTTATCCGCCTTCCGATTCTCTGTTCGCGGAATGTGGGAACAACTGTAATATTCTAGGTTGTTCAGTAGCTCCTCTACCCTTTCTAGATAAGCTGCGAGTCGTGGTCCCTTTATCTGAAATTCCTTCCGAACCTGACAAACAGCAATCTGAGAGTCACAAAAGATGTTCAACGTCGCTACTCCCAGTTCCTTAACGAGTTTCAATCCGACAATCAGGGCCTCCTATTCGGAATCATTGTTAGTAGCGGAAATTCCAATCGTAAAGCATAGTAAATTGACCGTCCTTTAGGAGCAATCAATACAACTCCGGCGTCGGACCGTCGATCATTCTTAGCACTGTCTGTATATAACTCAACTCCCAGGTGCTAGATTCCAGTTTTTGTTCTGAGGGGCCACCTTCTTCGTCTAACTTATCCTCTTTGGGAATTGTGAATTCAGTGATGAAGTCGGCTAATGCTTGCCCCCGTATGGACTTTCTGGAAAGGAAGTTGAGGTCAAACTGGCTTAACTCCTTGTTCCATTTGAGCAGTCTTCCAGATGACTCATTTCGCTGCAGTACCTGTCGGTGTGGTTGATCGGTGCATATAATAATTAGACGAGCTTGGAAGTAGTGGCGAAGCTTTCTAGAGGCAATCAACAAGTTGTAAGCAAGTTTTTCTATCTTCGGGTAGTTAAATATTATGCTGTCGCCAATTTCTTACTCACATAGTACACCGGTCTATGAATTTTATCCTCCTCTCGTACAAGTACTGAACTGATAGCGTGTGATGGTACTGCCAAGTATATAAATAAATCTTCATGATCCACTAGCTTAGACAATATCGGGGGCTTCTTAAATGATTCAGCAGGTTCTGAAAGGCTTCAATGCAATATGGGGTCCATTCGAAGTTGTGTTTACCTCGTTTTATCAAGTTGAAGAATGGAACGCACTTGTCAGTGGTCTTGAAAATAAACCTACTTAACGTTGTGACCTTCCCTACCAGGCGCTGCACATCATTGATGTTTCACGGCTCACTAATTTCCTAATTGCTACAATCTGATCAGGATTAATTTCAATTCCCCATGAGCTAACGATTAATGAAAGGAACGTTCCTGCCACGACCCTAAAAGAATAATTCAATGGGTTGAGCTTCAATCCATAGCGTTGGAGGACATCAAACATCTCTGCCAATTCTGCTGTGTGATCAGATGAACGTTTGGATTTCACAAGCATATTACCTACATAAACTTCCATGGATTTCCCAATTTGATTGTAGAACATACGATTCACTAAGCGTTGGTACGTCGCTCCGGCATTCTTCAATCCGAAAGGCATTGCCACGTAATAGTACAATCCGAGATCAGTGACAAAACTGGTATGCTCTTGATTTGGCACGTGCATAGGAATTTGGTTGTGAACCGAATAAGCATCCATGAATGAGAGAAGTTTGTGTCTTGCCGTTGAGTCCACAAGGTGATCTATTCTTACCAGTGGGAAGCTAACCTTTGGGCAGGCTTTGTTCAGATCCGAAAAAATCAATGCATGTATGCCACTTTCCATTAGCCTTCTAGACAAGTACGGGGTTCGATATCTAGTCGGGATATGTAGCATCTTTGATGAATCCATTATCTCTCAACTTCTCTACTTCTTCTTTCAAGGAAGCCGACCTCTCCGGGCCTAGCATACGCCTCTTTTCCTTTATGGGAGGATAAATCGGGTTTATGCTTAGTGCGTGACTCATAATTGCCAGTTAAATTTCACACATATCGGCTTGGGTCTAAGTGAATGCATCCAGATTCGCCCGTAGAAAACTATTCGGCTCCCTCGTTCGGAGGGGGTCCAAGTGAGATTCGAGCTTCAAGACCGTTGTCAAGTCGTCGTCAATTATCAGAATATCTATAATTTTTTCATAGGTGTCGCCTTTCTATATCCCGAATCTTCATCCTCTTTGGGGGTTTATGTCTTCGGGTAGATCGTCGGGAGACTCCTTCGGCAATATCTTCTTTATTTGCTATGTCGAGGCCTCCTTCGCAATAGGGAAGGAATTCTTGAGCTCTACGCCATCTCCGATGTGCACCGTCTTCCATTCTGCATGTAACAAGCTCTTACGATAACTTGGTTACC
This sequence comes from Allium sativum, assembly GCA_030737875.1. Taxonomy (NCBI): domain Eukaryota; kingdom Viridiplantae; phylum Streptophyta; class Magnoliopsida; order Asparagales; family Amaryllidaceae; genus Allium; species Allium sativum. The sequence continues at coordinate 13,531,455 of CM060917.1, forward strand.
TTGGACCACTCCCACCCCCATCTTCAGTTGGGAACTTTAGCAATAAGCACTAGAGTACAATATATGCCCTGAACTGAGCAAGGGATGGTCGGCCTAAAAAGGCGTTGTAAGGAGAATCAATATTCATTACCACAAACGGGAGGATTCGTACTCTTCAGCGGTCTCCTTCCCCAATCTCTATAGACAAATCCACTACTCCTATCGGAATCGTTGTGGGGCTGCTAAAGTCACGTATCCATCCGTCGCATGGCTTTAAATCTTTAGCTTCCAATTTCATTTGGTCAAATGCTTTCTTAAACAAGATGTTGACGGAACTCCCATAATCCACAAGGACTTTCCGTACTATTGCTGGACCGGTAGTAGTAGTTATTACCAACGAGTTAATACTCGGTGTCTCAATTCCCACACTCTCTCTATCTCGAAATATAACATCATCTGCCATAGTATTCTACTGCTTCACAGGTGCAGTATCCTCTAGGGCACTACATTCTCCAACTTCTGGATGTTTAGTGGCATTGACCTATTGCTCCATGGCTCTGTTACTGAATCCAGATGGATTCGGTCCTCCGACCACGGTATTTATGACTATCCCAATTCCTTTCGGCTGGGCAGTAGGTCTAGGGGCAGGTTGGTTCTGATTGGAAACCGGTCCTCCTTGCCCCATCTAACTTCCCTGCTCAAAGCAACTTCTCCACAACATCTCTTGGGTGACGACATTCGTTCGTGGAATGACCATATGTTTCGTGGAACAAAAAGAACTTCCTGGTCTCACGTTCCTTTTCAGTTGAGTCTCTCGATGGAGACTTTTTGTATTGGATAACATTGAAGGTGTCTATATCGATGTTCTCCAAGGTGTCGTTTAGCGGTGTGTAATTCTCAAAGGGTTGAAATCAAGGCCTCTTTAGGATCATTTCTCTGATTCCTACTTCTCTTGTTGTATTTCCCACTTTGGCGGCTATTTCCTCCATTCTTGTTGTCGACATTCACTTTGACTTTCCCAGCACTTCACCAGATTGCTTAATGGCGACATTTCTTTGGATATCTTCTCTCGGGGTATCGTCGGAATTTCTTTTCCGGCTAACATACACGTCTTATTGTTGTAGGCGGATGTTAACTTTCTAGTAAAACAACTCTCTAGTCAATGGCGGCTTTCCGACTAGGTACTTCTCGAATTCAGTGCTTTTCGACTCCATCAATTAGCGCCATTAAAATAGTCTGTTCTTGGTGGTTACTCACTTCCGTAGCTTCCAGATTGAAACCGTCCAAGTATAATTTTAGAGTTTCCCCGAGAGCTTGCATTATTACAGAAAGCTTGACGACGTTATTGGACTTACGGGCGTGAAGTCAAAACTGATTCAGGAAACTCTCTCTTAGCTCTTTGAAATTGGAAATTGATCGAGGAGGAAGCCACGTAAACCACATCATTGAAACATCTTTGAGGTATATTAGGAAAGCTTTGCACTTTACGGCATCAGTGGCCGCGGCGGCGTTCATATACCAGGAGTATATCATCAGATGTTGCCTTGAATCAGTTCTTCCTCCATATCGGTCCACGGTGGGAAGATTGAATTAACTTGGGAACTGGACATCCAATATGTCGTCGATGAAAGGTGTGTGACTGTGATCAATAACCCAATCTTCGTTAGTGTAACCTCTGCTATCAGCCATAATTTGATGAACCGTAGCTTATACTTTAGCATTGGTTAAAGTAGGCTCGGGTTCAGCACTTATTTCTCTTCTAGCACTTCCAACTCCTACACCAGGCAACGTCCTCCGATTTCTTGCGCAGGGAGAGTTCTTTTTCCCACCTGTGATCCTGGTTATTGACAAGACGAATAGGATGAAGGAGTTGGCCCTGAGTAGGGTTTATGATATTTGGATCCTTGGGAAGAACATGAGATCCCTACATTGGTAGCAACGTTGGTTCCTCTAGGCTAAGATCATTAGGTCCCAGGCAATGAGCTGCGTCTTCGCGAGATCCTAATGTGCCAAACTGAATTTTCTCAAGGTACTCTGGTCTCTCATTCTCTCACGTGGTTGCCTTTCGTTTTCCTTAGAAGAGGATGAGTAATCTGCTGCAAGACAGCGAGTTGGAGAAGGCTTTGTCTGCCCGCGAAGTTCATCCATCTGCCTGCTCATTGTATTCACGTTTTCTTGGATTGCGGCACTACCACGTCTTTGGGATTCTAAAGCGTCGTTAGTCTCCTCCATCATAGAGAGCAAACGCGCAAAATCCATCTACAAGACAGGGAGAACGTAGGAGGTTGATTACTGGTAGTAGTTGTCGCAGTTCGAGTATTTGGATTGGCTTGAGGAGACGCACCAACTACAAGTGGGCTCAGATCACCCCCATCCGGCCAGGTCTCAGTGGAAGCTCCAACAACTATGGGGTCAGGGGATCGAGTCACGACTCCCGCATTGGCTCGGTTCATGGAGATGTACTCAAGTCGGGTTGCGGGCGATCCCTCGGGTCGTTTTGGGCCCGAGCTGGTTCTCTGAGAACCGATGGTAGTGAAAGCTAGTGCATCGTCCCGCTGATCTTCATTAACTTTGTCTTCTCGAGAAGTTTGTGGTTCTTTACCTTTCCATGGAGCCATGGAATTCTGATTTGTCAAAGTCGATAAAAAATTCCAAGATAATAAAAATGCGGATTATCTCCTCGGACTTGGTGATCCAAACAGTAGAATGACAATCCAGAAAGTTGAGAATTCTACGTTCTCAGCGAAAGCACCAAAATGTTAGAACAAAAATTGGCTCTAACACAGCCAATTGAATAGAATTCGTAGAGAATAATAAAGAACAATAATCTAAAACAGGATTTATAGTGGTTCAGCATTAACGAGCCTATGTCCATTTTATAGTTCGTTGATTGATAAATTGATTACAAGTACAATGTAGATAATCACTCAATCTCACAAATACAATCAATAGTCTCTCAGAATTTGCAGAATTATACTCGATAATCTAGAATACAATTTGAATAAAAGGAGTGATGTCGGAAATGGTTGAGCTTGAGTCTCAAGAGTGTAAAATGATCCCCCAAAATGTCAAGTAGTTGTGTATTTATAGGCATGAAGAGCAGGCGGGTCGTGCGATGATGTGGCCACGACTCCTAAGATCTCGGAGTTGGTTATGGAAGAGTGGAGACATGCTTCACATCGTGTGCGTGACTTGGGGTCGACTCGCTTTTGGCGGTGTGAGAATAGAGCTTGGTTTGACTCAATAGCAGCTTTAGGGTAACATGTTAGGGATCGGGTCAGACTTCGGGAGACCTGAAGCGGGGAGCGCTCATCGATTGGTTCAAGGCATATGCGGATTGGGTCGGACATTATGCGAGCCAAGCCGCCTAAGACGTGGTGCCAGCTATCGAAATATAGGTGGATCGGGTCACCTACACTCGATCCGATCCGGTTGGCTTTGTGCTTGTTGATACACGAGTTTTCCACTTTGACTTGAGACTTTTCTATCGATCCAAGCCAACTTTGTTACTCATGAATGATCATCTGAACTTTGTGTGGCCTAGTCACAAAGTAGGCCAACAACATTATGATTAAGAATAACATGTGCGCATAATTTAACATAGTACATGAAATTATAAATTATGGTGGAGGTTAATTTCATTGCCAATTCCCACTACTTAATATTTGTATGTGTCAATGTTGACAATGATAATGCACAGATTCAAATTTCTTGTAATCAATACGATGCTGTATACATAAACTATATATATATATATATATATATATATATATACACACACACTTTATCCTTAGGTCTCAATACTGCAGTATAGTTTTGATTTATCTACGCCGGCAAAAAACCTGACTCAAATGATAGAAATTTCATCTCAACAAAAAGTAAGAAAATTCAAATTCAACATAAATTAGGTAATAAATACCGTATTGACCAAAACTCAGTAATTACCCAACTACAATTTGAGAAGATTGGCACTCACGATAACGTGATGAAAAAGATTGGAAGCGTTGTTGTAGTGGAGGCGCCTGTCAATCGATTCATCGGAATTTGGTGGTTGGTGGGCAATAGAGGGACAAGCATTAAAAGTATACCAATATTATGGTTAGGTTGGACTTCAGGTAGTAATAAACCGAAGTTATTAGGGAGAAATGGGCATGAGGGAGAAGTGAATTCTTTTTTCTATTTGCGAAAGTGATGAATCATTATAGGAATTTGCATGGTGTGCTTTAGTGCTGAGGAGGCAATCACGTGTTATTCCTACGTCGGTGGATCTAAGAGTTATTAGGAAGAAGTAGGCATGCGCATCAAAAAGGGAAGGCAAAATGAAGGAAATAAACGTAGAATGGGGATGGAACGATATGAAAGAAATAGACATGCGATGCTTAACTGGCTGTTAACGAACACTTTCAGATGCGGATAATGTCATGTCTGCATCCGCATTCGAAATCATTTTTGGATATCCGCATCCGCAGATACGGACGGATATTGGATAATTATCCGATCCGCTAACGATCGATAAATTAATGAACATAAATGAATTTTTTTAGTTTAGTATTACGTTTTTTTTCAAAGCAAGCCGTTTTTATAGTGGCGGTATCACTTTATTATAGAAAAAGAGGCAACAGGTTCTCTGTACAAGCACAGAGAAGCTAATCTGGTTTGAAGTGTCCAGTCACTATCGGTACAACAAAATTAGCCAAGATCACAAAAACATAAACATACAACTGGAAAGACAAATGACATTGTAAAACTAGTAGTCAAATAAACTACCTGTGAAGGGTGTCATAATCCACACAAATGTCTCAAGGTGGGAAGCCAAGTCTTCCACGTAGTAAGATGCTGACAGACTATAGATACTGGTCTTATCCCATGAAGAGTCCTGCAGAAGAACTGAATTATCAGTACCAATTTGACCTTCATCCCATAGCTTTAAATCATTGCCAACAAGGCGATAGAAGAGCCGTCTTCGATCATCCCCATCTCCAATAAACGTATAGAAATAATTTTTAGTATTATAATGCATTTCAAATGGGGCATGCACCCAAGCACGCTCCCCTTCTACCCACGAGACATCAGGATCAAGGACAACATCAACAAAAGGCAAATCAGGCACGATAGGAACTTCTGAATCAGGTGAAACATTAAGTCTAGCGTAACAATTGGTGGATCCACCACAAGATCCAAAACCCTACCAGTTGGAACCCAAGCTCGGACAGGAGGTCTAGGGAGAGGATTCTTAATTGGTGGATGCAAATTATCATCAAGCTGACAAGCTTTGTCATAATGACCAAAAGATTTACAGGAAGAGCATATTTCTGGTTTCCATCTATACTTGATGTTAAACCGAAATCTGGGCCTAACACCCAAATTCTATGCGAAAACCTCACAATCACATATCAATGCAGAAAAGCAGTAAAATAAGAGGAGAACATGAGATTTTTATAGTGATTCGGCTCAAACCAAACCTATGTCCACTTTATAGTTTCTTAAATCCTAAGAGAACTATTACAATGCTACTTGCTTGCAGTTTATACACGAAATCCTCGTGTTTACAATGGAAAAGAGGTGAGAGAAGAGGAGATTATACACGAAATCCTCATGTTTTGATGATTAGAGTTGGCCTTCCGCTGTTCACAAAGTCCTTGCGTTGATAATGGTGGAAGCCCTCAAGAACAAGTGCTAAAATTCCCCTAAAATGATATGTTCTGGTGTATTTATAGGCGTAGTGGAGCTGCTAGGTGCCCTAGAGCGGTTCGGATCGGAGAGGCACGTGGCGAGCTCCGAGGTGATCTCGGAAGTAGTGGAGAAGCGGTCTTCAGATCGTGGAAGGACAGGTGGAAGCCGATCCGGAAAAATAGGGGCGGTTACTCCAGGAGAACCGGTCAACAGTTGTGTGCAATAGTAGGTCCAGGGGGTTCGGTTCGGGTCTGATTCGAACCGGGTTGATGTCTCCGATCCGAAGACTGAAAACATTCCAGATCAGAATACTTCAAGCGGATCGGGTCTTCTGTGGTTCGATCTGATCCGGGGAGTGAGCTGGAGTCCAAATTTGAGAGACTGTGAAGCGTGGGTTCAGAGCGGGTCCGATCCGATCTGGGGTTTTTCTCATGTCACAATCCAAGTTTCCGGTTCTGCATGCGTTCACGGAAACGGGCATAACTTCCAAACCGTAAGTCCGATTGAGCCAAACCAAAGCTCAAATTGAAGCTAATTCAGAGATCTACGAGGGTTACCATGCTTAGCCCAATAATTGACGTTTTCGGGACCAAAAAAGATCGTCTGATAGGAGTTTCGGGCCATTCTTTGTTTGTGATGCTATTTCAGCCAAATCGCTTCCTGCCTTTTGACGATATTCCCAATACTAGAGCGTACTCTTGAGAAGAAATTCCATGTGTGACTAGTTTGACTAAAATGCAGGTCAACATTTTTCCCCCCAGAACATATCTTGCTGGTTGAAGGAAGATATGTTCTGGATAATCCAAGAAATCCGAGGCCACGTCGGGCCTGCCAGCTGGAAGTATAAACCATACCTGCGAAGAAAAGAAAGCAAACAAGTATGTCAAAACCTATCAAAACTTATTATACTATTGAGCATAAACCATGCTTGGACGTTTGTTTGAGCATAAACCATGCTCAAGGGACGTTCGAATCATCCTGCCAAAACCTGACAAGGGACCTAACCTTCCGGGTATAAGCCATACCAGAAAGTTCAAACTGAGCATAAGCCATACTCGAGTTTTATTGAGTTCCTTTGCCAAATACTGGCAAGATCGTTCGTCGTTCCTAAGTATAATCCATACTTGAGAATCCTAGTGAGTATAATCCATACTCATGTCGGGATAGAACTATAATTGCCAAAACCTGACAAGACAGTCTGTCCCTAGGCATAATCCATGCCTAGAGGTCCGAGATAAGTATAAGCCATACTTTAATTGAGATTCAGAATCTTGCCACAACCTGACAAGACACCTAAATTCGCCAAACATAATCCATGTTCGGAAAGTCCTTCCTTATTCAATTCAAAGTACAAAACCAAAGCAAATCCTGATTGGTTTGTCATCGACTGCAGAGCACGCTTTGGAGCTAAATCCTAACCCCGAACGTGTGTACTTCAATTTAGCCAATCGGAAAACCTAAAGAAAGCAAAGAAACATATCTTAAATCCTAAGAAATGTAAGAAATCCAGGCTAATATCATCCAGATCAATTGATGATGAGCCCACGGGAGCTCGATCCAGGGTCATTCCCTCTTCGTGGAGCGGGTGGTGGCAGCACGGGTGCAGGCGCTGTTGGTTGTTTCACATACTCGGGTAGCTCTCCACGTCTAACCCGTTCCTCAATCAAGTCTCGCAAGTGTCTACAGTCGTTTGTGTCATGAACGTCCATATCATGAAATATGCAGTGTCTTCCAGAATCACGTTCTATTTGCGATGGCTCCCTCCTGGGAGGCTGTGGATAGAAGACGTCACCGTTCGTATTCATGTAGATGTCGGTTAGTGACGAATTGAGCTCTGTGTACTTTTCATATCTGGGCCCTCTCCGGGGCTGAGCATTGCGGTCATTCTTGACAGCAGCTTTTCCCTTGCCTTTTCCAGAATTAGACGGTTCTCCGTCTTTAAGCATGTTGACATCAAGAATTTTCTTCTCGAACATTGCGTCTTCTTCACGCAGAAATCTATCTGATTCAAGGTAGAATTCGCTGAGATTCCGTGGTGGGTCTCGGTACAAGGATTTTTTGAACTCCGAGTTTTCCGGAACACCGGATACTGCCGCCATCAATACCATAGATTGTTCAGGTCGATCAACTGATGCTGCTGCAACGTTGAATCTTTCTAGAAATGAGCGCAGAATTTCTCTAGGCCCCTGTTTGAGTGTAGTAAGCGACATTACATTCTTGGGTCGAGCGATGTGGACCCGAAACTGTTCAATAAAGTGAGCGACCAACATGTTCCAGCTGTTGATTGATTCAGATTCCAGCTGTCGAATCCACATAGCAGCTATATCGGTCAAAAAGAGAGGGAAGCACTCTGCCATGATGTTTTCCGACGCCGATTGAACTTCCATATGACGTTTGTAGTGCATCAGGTGCACGGTAGGGTCTGTCCTGCCGTTGTAGGGTTCCAGTTGTGGAAGTTTGAAATCTGGGGGATTGCGGGAATTCCTGATTTCCCACGTGAATGGATTGTGGTTGACATCACCCATGTCATTCTGATAGGAGCGGCCTCTCGAGAGGCGTTCAATGAGATTGGCGAGTCGGTCGTCTTCAAAGAGTTGTTGCAAGCTGCTAAGGTTAGAGCTGGTGCCCCCAGCGTTAAGTCCAGAAGGGTTTGGGAGGGTATGAGGTGCGATACGGTTCGAATCGGTGGTGTTCGGGTCGGATGGACCGAACTGCCCCGAACTTGGCTCTCTGATCTGAGCCGCATTACGTTGCTATTGAGCTGAAATTGGTGCCTGAGCTTCCATCCGAACCCGAGCGGATGTAGGTCGAACTCGAGCAAAGCCTTGATTTCCAGAGGGGAGGCTGCTGCCCCCAAATTCATGTAGATTGCCAGTTCGGATCGGGTCCGAACCGACCCGGTGTGAAATACCCCTTGTTTCCATCTGTGGTAGATTCAGATTTTGGCCCTCGGTTCGGATTGGATCCGAACCGATCCGGTTCGATGTTCCTGCTGGAGCCATTTCCGTGCCATTTCCAATGAGTTATGCATTGCCGCTCGACCTTCCTTCCATCCGAGCGAAGAATTGGTCGATCATCTCCTGTTGTTTGCGGAGGAGATCATCTTGCCTTGCCATCTAGGTCCTCAGTTCAGCGAGAACTCCATCCATTTTGTCTCTAGTTAGGTATGCTGACGAATTTCCATGAGAGGAAGCCTCCTGGCTTGCCTCATTCCTTGCACCTTCAGCACCAACATCCCCAGCACGAGGGAAGGTTCCGTCTTTCTTTCGTTTGACCATTGATCCAATAGCTGAGCAATCCGATGCCTTTCAAGTTAGAAATTGAAGTAATATCGCGTGCCCCCTTCCTGGCGCGCCAAAATGTTAGACCGAAATCTGGGCCTAACACCCAAATTCTATGCGAAAACCTCACAATCACAGATCAATGTAGAAAAGCAGTAAAATAAGAGGAGACACACGAGATTTTTATAGTGGTTCGGCTCAAACCAAGCCTACGTCCACTTTATAGTTTCTTAAATCCTAAGAGAACTATTACAATGTTGTTTGCTTGTAGTTTATACACGAAATCCTCGTGTTTACAATGGAAAAGAGGTGAGAGAAGAGGGGATTATACACGAAATCCTCATGTTTTGATGATTAGAGTTGGCCTTCCGTTGTTCACAAAGTCCTTCCGTTGATAATGGTGGAAGCCCTCAAGAACAAGTGCCAAAAGTCCCCAAAAATGACCACGTTCTGGTGTATTTATAGGCGTAGAGGAGCTGCTAGGTGCCCTGGAGCGGTTCGGATCGGAGGGGCATGTGGCGAGCTCCGAGGTGATCTCGGAAGTAGTGGAGAAGTGTTCTTCAGATCGTGCAAGGACAGGTGGAAGTCAATCCGGAAAAATAGGGGCAGTTACTCCAGGAGAACCGGTCAACAGTTGCGTGTAATAGCAGGTCCAGGGGGTTCAGTTCGGGTCCGATCCGAGCCGGGTTGATGTCTTCGATCCGAAGACTGAAAGCATTCCAGAGCAGAATACTTCAGGCGGATCGGGTCTTCTGTGGTCCAATCCGATCCGGGGAGTGAGTTGGAGTCCAAGTTTGAGAGACTGTAAAGCGTAGGGTCGGAGCGGATCCGATCCGATCTGGGGTTTTTCTCATGTCACAATCCAAGTTTCCGGTTCAGCATGCGTTCACGGAAACGGGCGTAACTTCCAAAATGTAAGTCCGATTGAGCCAAACCAAAGCTCAAATTGAAGCTAATTCAGAGATCTACAAGAATTATCATGCTTAGCACCGTAATTGACGTTTTCGGGCCCAAAAAAGGTCGTCTGATAGGAGTTTCGGGCCATTCTTTGTTTGTGATGCGATTTCAGCCAAATCGCTTCCTGCCTATTGATGATTTTCCCAATACTTGAGCGTACTGTTGAGAAGAAATTCCATGTGTGACTGGTTTGACTAAAAAGCAGGTCAACACTTGACATCCACAAAATGATCACGATTGTCGATACAAACTTTGATTTGAGATGGCAGTGTTTTGTCTGGTGTTAGATCCCTAGCATAAACTAGGTTTTTCCTTGCAATAGTATTGGCATCAAAACATTTGAGCTTTCCAATATGACAAGTAAGCCAATTTTGACCTAGAAGGAGATGGAGAACAGAGGGAATACGATTGAATTGTGTCCATACTGGAATAGGAAGTACTTGCTCGCGAACTCTATCAATTGAAGCATTCCATGATATCACAATAAAAGGTCTTCCTTCAATAATTGAAGGAGCGACTTCGAGGACACTTAGCCTTTCTTGAGAAGAAGAAAATTTGAAATAATATAGACCATCAACTACTTTCACTGTCAAAGAAGCACGGATTTGCCCAAAATTGCGACATGTCGAGAGCATGTTAACTGTTGCCGGTTTTGAGTCAAGGAAAAAACCGACAAGTTGGTCTGACCAAAATTTTGTTGATTCGTCATGAATTTATAGGGGAGGAATCGAGCCAAGATCAGCATTCAGGTTATCAAAAAAAACCGGCAAGTAATCACCAGCAATTTTAGGCAGAGACCCAAAGAGTGAAGACCAACACTTAGGTGGCAATGGAGGAGAGTTCAAAACAGGAGCAGGAATGCTTACCGGAATGGGGCTATTTGCATTGGAAGTCCCGATGGAAGGGGAAATCTGACGAACAGTTGGCGTGCTCTGTGAAGCTACACAAGGCGCAGGAAAGGGTGATGTATTACCAGACAACCCAGTTACCTCTTGCTCACAATTAAGTTCTTTAACATCACCAGTGACATTTGCGTTCAAGTTAAAACCAAAGTTGGGTGTTACCGCTGCAGAATTCGAAACCCAAGATAATAACTCAGTAGCCGACGTACTTCCAAAAGCACCCAGATCATTAGCCCTACCCAAACCCGTGGCTGTAGGAAGAGGCCATAATGACGGAGCTCTAGCTAACAATGGTGAGACAGGAGACTTACCCAAACTGGGGGCAGAAGTTCCCACAAACGGAGTAGAAGAACCTGCAGTAGAGATCTCGGATATTAAAGAGTTGAGGGGACGGGAATCAGGCAAAGTGTACACAGGGCGTGGAGGAGGAGCATAATTATCAAGGTCAGCTTCAGTATCGGACATCGAGAGGAGGGCCTTGGCGCGGCTAGTCAATCGCGTGGTGATTGAAGAGAGAGAACGAGTTTGGGCTTCTTAGTCTTGGCCATCAGAGGGAAAGAAGAGGAGCGGTAGGGATGGAGGTGATTAGGAGTTGAAGGCGCAAAGGGTTTGGATCTGAGCTGCCAGAAGGGTTTCCATTAAAGGTGGGTTACATGCGAAAGGTGTATATGATTTCGCCCTGGGATTTTTCACCCAATTAATTACTGAAGTGCTAAAAATAAATAAATATGATTATAATTTATAATTTTGAGCAATTAGCATGTTTTTAGTAGACTTTCAACTTTACGACATAAAATTAGTATATTTAATTATGTTAAAATACACACAATTTAAGGTATCGTGAAAAAAAGCGAACGGATAATTTTCCGATTCGAATGTGGCTATATCCGCATCCGCATCCATTTTTCCAGATATCGGATATTAATCCGCTTTTCGGATGCGGATGCAGACAGATTTTGGACTTTTTTGATATCAATTGACAGCCCCTAAAGATAAATCAAATTGCTTATGAACTCTTGAAACATAACTCAGTAATTGTAATATAATATAGATAAGAGGTCAAATTGCAAATATCTAATAATTGACTTTTCGTGAGTTAATATATATAGTCATGGTCCCAAAAAACAGTATGTTCTTTTTCTCTCTTTCTCCGTTTACTAAGAAACAACACAAGAAGAAGAAAAATTGCTCCTACTGCAAAATTTTGATTATCTATCGTTTTGATTTCTAATGAGTTAATTTGAGGTTAAATTCATGTTACTATTCCAACATGCTCATCTTCAGCTAAGACCATAGTTATTAAGACCGGACCAAACCACGGTTTAACCACGAAAAACCATGGATCTTCAGCCATTACGACCCGGAATGGAATCAAACCGAACACATGCTTGGACCGTTTGAAAACCATAAAAACCGCTACTAAGCCAGCGGTCCAACCACTAATAGTTTAAAATTTTGAGTTAAAAGCAGTTCACAGACACATTTATCAGCCTATATCAGCCCATGTGCCAGCTTTTGCACTCCAAATATGCAGAAGAGAGGGGAGATGAATATATAGGCGGAAGAGGAGATAAACTTATTTAGAATTAGTGATGTGGGACATATCAATGTATTCAAAATAAGTGTTGGCTTACATGTTATAACTAAAATTGTTCAGCTGCTGTCTAAGCTTAAACCATGCATGCTGTCTAAGCTTAAACCATGCACGGTTCTGACAGTCCAATCGGTCGGACCCTAGAAACCTTGAAGTTTGGGACATCGCGGTTCGATTGATGGTCCAGTCATGATAACAATATTGGCTAAGACAGATGAATTCACTACTAGAGTGGATGCTTATTCCGACGTCCTGTTTCCAACGGCCGCCAACGGTTTAATTAGCCGTTGGAAGCCGTTAGAAAAAATACCGTTGGCGGTCGTTGGAAGCCGTTGGAATAAGACGGGATATTGCCTGCTACAGCCAACCGAGAGCTTCATTTCATCCTACTCCACCAATTAATCATCTCCTCCAACCCTTCCTCCCCTTCCAAATTTGCTGCCAAGGCTTCCTCCATCACTCCAATCACTTTGGGCGCCCTCTACGTGCTTCTCCAACGCATCTCCACCCTTCTTGCTATCCAAATTAGGTAATTTCATAAAACCTGATTTTTAGGTATTAATTAATTTCGGGTTTAATTTATGATTTGCTTAATTTCTACTTGTTTGTATGTGTATATTACATCATGTTAACCTCTAATTGTTGTTATTGTCACAATAATGATTAAACTGTTTGGGATTAAGTTGATTTAGGGTTTGATTGTGTTTATTTAGGTAACTTTAGTTAGTGAATGTTATATGTGTGTGATAGTGTTTGCTAATAATATAATTTATGCAAACACGAAGATTATATTATGTTGACAAATACGAAGTAATTTAAAATAATGTAATTGGTGCAAACACGAAGTAAATTACAAAAATATATAATTTTATACATATGTACTAAAACGGTTAAAATATTTACAAATTGTATATTGAAATTTAATGTAGATAAATATTTAAACCCTTAGTTATTATTTGGCCCCGTCTGACAAGTGTTGTATATGATTGTTATATGGATATTCGTTCTTTTACAAAACGGAAATCTATATTCATCTGATACAATATTTGTCGGATTTGTCCTTGTATTGGACAAGTTACAAACGCTATAAAGTAATTATATTTCGTAGATCATATCACTTTAAACGGTTCACAAAACTTTGATGGCATTTCCTTTACGTTCCTTGTGTACACGCAAGTGTGTACGATACAAGGAACACGGGGGAAATGCTGTCGAAATTTTGTGAAATCGTTTAAAATGATATGATTTACGAAATATAATTACTATTGTGTTTGTAATGGGAAGTAGGATGACCGACCATCAAAGAAGACATATAAGCGTCAGTGAACCAATAGTTATTTATTTTGAAATAAAGTTTGTAGACAACTATAAAATTAACGATTATTTTTTATTTCATCTTAGATTTTAAAGTATGGGAAAAATGGCCAATTACTTTAATGAGCGGAGCTGGATGTATCAAAGAAGGGAAATTAGTGGTGCAATAAGTGAACATTTTGAAAATGGGGTGAAAGTGTTCATTGATTTTGCGATAAGTAATATCAGAAATAGTAGAGAAATTCGTTGTCCATGTAGTAGATGCAAATTGTTGAACTATTTAATACCGAGTATGGTTAAGATTCATTTGCGCCAATACAGTTTCCTACCCAATTATTTGTTGTGGGATCGTCATGGAGAAATTGTAGCCCATAATACTGAAAAACATTCTACGGAGGTCAATAGTGTTGAAGTTAGCACGAATCTCATTGAAAATATGGTCGAAGATGCTGCACGATCAATGTTTCCTACCGTTCAAATTGGTAACGACGATGATAACGTAGAAGATGAGCCAAATGTTGAAGCTAAAAAAATATATGATTTATTGAATAATGCTAAAAAAACCCATTTGGAATGGATGTGAAAGTGGCACTCAATTATCAGTAACTGCAGAATACATTGCAATGAAATCAAAATACAATCCTATGGAAGTTGGGTTTACGGCTGTTGTTCAAGCGGCTAAACGTCATATGCCATCGGATAATTTAATGTGCAAAAATTATTATGAAGTGAAAAAACTTATGTCATCTTTTGGCTTGCCATATCAGAAAATAGATACATGTGTAAAGGGTTGCATGTCGTATTGGAAAGAAGACAGCAATCTTAGAAAATGTAAGTTTTGTAATCAAGAAAGATACAAACCAAGAAAAAAGAAAGGAAAAGAAGTTCCGCACAAGCGTATGCATTATTTACCCATCACCCCTAGACTTCAAAGATTATATGCATCATCCGTAACAGCGCAGCATATGAGATGACACAGTGTGAGAACACCTCATGAAGGTACGTTGACACACCCATCGGAGGGAGAAGCATGGAAATATTTTGATAAGAAATATCCTGATTTCGCAGCGGAAAGTCGTAACGTTAGAGGTTTATGTACAGATGGCTTCGCACCGTTTTCTCAGTTTGGTTCTAAATATTCATCTTGGTCTATAATAATCACACCTTACAATCTACCTCCGTGGATGTGTATGAAAACTCCATACATGTTTCTCACAGTTGTTGTCCCTGGCCCTGATGATCCGACACAGGGTATTGATGTTTACTTACAACCGCTAATCGAAGAATTGAAAATACTATGGAATGAAGGAGTTGAAACATACGACGTATCAAAAAAGAAAAATTTTCGGATGTTCGCTTCTTTGTTATGAACGATTAGTGATTTTCCAGCATATGCAATGCTTTCGGGTTGGAGTACAGCCGGTCGTCTTGCTTGTCCATATTGCATGGAAGAAACACGAGCATTTTCATTACCATACGAAAAGAAAATTTCATGGTTTGATTGTCATCGATGCTTTCTTCATGTTAATCATACTTTTAGACAAGGCAAAATTTTTTTTACGTCTAATAGACATGAGGGTCTACGGCCACCGACGGTTTGGTCAAGTGAGGAAATATATGAACTTGTAAAAGATTATCCAAAGATACATGAAACAGGAAAACAAATTGATATTCAAGGTAAATCGACGATTCATAATTGGTGCAAACAGAGTATATTTTGGGAATTGCCTTATTGGAAACATCTCTTAATCCGTCATAACATTGACGTGATGCATAACGAGAAAAACGTATTTGATAATGTATTTAATACAGTTCTGAATGTAAAGGGCAAGACTAAGGATGATTTGAAATCCAGACGTGATATAGAGGAAATATGTAATCATCCAGAGCTTCATATGAAGCCCAATGATAGTAAAAAACCCAAAGCATGCTATGAACTAGACAACAATCAAGTTAAAGTACTGTTAAAATGGGTAGAAGAATTACGGTTTCCCGATGGAATTTCCTCCAATCTTCGTAGATGTGTCGACTATAAAAACGGAAAGCTGAGTGGAATGAAAAGCCATGATTGTCATGTAATGATGGAAAATTTGTTACCCATCGCCTTCAAAGAATTGTTACCTAGAAAAGTTTGGAATGTAATAACAGAACTTAGCTTATTTTACAACGAGCTTTGTTCAACTACTTTAAAAGTTGATCGTCTACTAAAACTTGAAGATGAAATCCCTGTACTGCTCTGCAAACTGGAGAAAATATTTCCTCCGGGTTTCTTTAATGTAATGGAGCATTTACCTGTTCATCTACCAAAGGAAGCACGTCTTCTAGGTCCTGTGCAATACGGATGGATGTATCCGTTTGAAAGGTATATTATTATACTAAGTGTTCAAATGATAATTTAATTATATTTAGATCTTAATATTGAACCGAATATATTTTCTTAGGTACTTAAATCATTTAAAAAAAAAGTGAGACAAAAAGCTCAAGTTGAAGGTTCTATTTGCAAATCATATATCGAAGAAGAAGCCTCTTTTTTTTTCTCTCATTATTTTCATGATCATGTGAACTTATCATTTGCAAGCGTTCCGCGTAATGATGAGAGGGTTGAACAAGATTCTTCTTCTGAATCAACATTATCTATTTTTAAACGACATGGCCGACATGCTGGAAAATGTGTGGAAATATGGCTAAATGATAATGATTGTAACGTCACACACACATATATTCTTCTTAATTGTCCTGAAGTTGCTCCTTTCGTCAGGTAATCAATTTTTTTCAGTATTTATGTTAAACGTGTTAATAATAATGTAACATATATTATTGTTTGTGTTTGCAGTATTTATGAATCACAAAATCCAAGCGGCGATTTAAGCAAAGA
Source organism: Allium sativum (assembly GCA_030737875.1). Taxonomy (NCBI): domain Eukaryota; kingdom Viridiplantae; phylum Streptophyta; class Magnoliopsida; order Asparagales; family Amaryllidaceae; genus Allium; species Allium sativum. The sequence goes on from CM060917.1 coordinate 13,548,030, forward strand.
TTTCAGTAGTTGGTTTAGAAATTATGTTTTTGATCCAACAAATAATGTGCTCGATGAAGGAATAAAACATTTAGCATTTGGACCGAAAAGAAAAGTCAAAACATATCCAATATTTTTTGTTAATGGGTATAAATTCAACACCAAAGAATACGGTGCTGAAAAATTAACAAACAATACTGGTGTGTTTGTTAAGGGCAGTGAAGATCCTAATAATCATATAAATGATTTTTATGGAGAGTTAACTCAAATATTGCAAATGACATATTTTACAAGACCCGCAGAGGATGTTTATTTGTTTAGATGCAACTGGTTCAGCAATGTTCCAGGTTCTGGTATTAACGTGGATCCAAAGTATAATCTTGTAGAAATTAAACATACCTCACGTTATCAAAAGTACGACCCTTTTGTATTAGCCAAACAAGCTCTACAAGCTTATTATGCCCCTTATCCGTCTCTGAAAAGGGATAAAGCAGATTGGTATGCGGTTTTTAAAACCAAGGCAAGATTTACGTTCGATGGACATAATATTCCTGATGAACAAGCCTATCAAGCAGATCTAGAGGAAAATGTTGAAATAAAAATTGTAGACGATCAAACTGATTTTGGACCTTTAAATGATGAGGCAAATGTATTAGTCGATGCATTTGAGAGTGTAGAGGAAAACGACATAGAACCCGAAACCGAGTCTGAATCAGAAAACGACGAAGAAATTGGCGAAGACTGAGTAAAATTTGGTGATTTTCACAACTATTCACATTACATTTATAATTTATGTTTAATATTGCATTTTCACAACTATTCACATTACATTACCTATGATTTGCATATGTATCAATATGACAGGTATATTATGGCTGACTCTCAACAACGTGGTGGTTGGAATAGTGACTTCAAGAATTTGACGGTAAACAATACTTTTGTATGCTTACAATAAATTAACGTTTAAATATACAGTGTTATAATATTTTATATGATGAAATAACATTTTTACTATGAATTCGATTTGCAGATTCGACAACTTAAGAGGACTCAATACAAAGAAGAAATTAAAGAGCTTAGAATTATGATTGAGCAACTACGTGACAAGAGTCGTCTTCAGACTATGCAGTTGGAACAGCTAAATCAAAAGTTTGCGAAGTATGTGCACATTCATGGTAGTCGTCCTTAGTCAATTGTTGAAGTTGCTAGCAATGCTTAAGGTATGTTGTATGTTTTGACATTGAGTGGATGAGAATGATAAATTTGATATGTTTAGATGATTTGTGGTCACGTAACTTTGATGTATTTGCTTTATGAACATGTATTTGTAAGTTTATGGATGTTTTGATGTTTTGTTTTGGTTATATTGATGTTGACTTGATATATTTTGGTTGTTTATGTTGTTATTGGTATGTATGTGTTGTATATACGTGGAATTGATTGAAATTGGATTGGAAATGGATTGGAATTGGATTGGAATTGGATTGGATTGGAAATGTAGTGGCTGGAAGGTTATTTGCTAGCTGAAATATAAAAAAAATAACCCAGATTTTCCAACGGTTATTAACGGTTACCAACGGCTTACAAGTCACTTGTTTTCAACGGCTTTCAACGGAATACCGCCGTTTGTAGCCGTTGGAAACATTCCGTCGATTCCGTTGGAAGCCGTTGGAAGACGTGAATGCTATTCCAACGGCTTCCAACGGCCGCCGACGGCTTACAGCCGTTGGAATAGCTAAATGTTCATGTAGTGATTTGTTTTGATTAATACAACCAAAATAGTTTATTTTCCTATAAATTTAGGATAATAGGCTTACGGACCAGAACTGCTCATATTGAAAGCAGATCACCTGTTAAAGAATTACCATCACATATCAATACTCGTGAAGTCCATTTCTCAGATGACCTTTTGGAAAAAAATCCATATACCTTTCGTTCACATCAACAAACGACCTCAGACTTTTCCAGTAGTCTTCAAACCGTGTCACATAAGTAATATTATTTATGTGTATGTTCGGTGGAAAATTCTCAAATGAAGAACGTTCAACCTAATTCATTTGCAATGGCGTGGGACTTAGACTATAACCAGTCATTTCAAACTGCATTCACGAATCTATAAAGCCTCTGTACATTTTGTTCCAAAATCACAACACATTACAACATACAATGGAAACCAACAGTGTTGTTTTCATGGTCATATTTCTCCTAACCCTCTCTGCACTAAACTCATCCTCCAATGCCACAACGTTCCAAGCAAGATCAAGTGCACCCGAAACAAGCAAATTCGCAACCCAAATCGGGTTGGACTACAGCCGAAAGGCCATGGAGGATGCATCATCCTTCATTTGGGCTACCCTCCGACAATCCGAATCAGAGCGCAAGAACATAGATGTTGTGGCCCTCGTAGTCGAAAGCCTGAGCGGCGTTGCACAGACGTCAAACAACGTAATTCAGGTGAATACCGACTACTTGGAACAAATTTCCGGAGATGTGAAGTTCGAGTTCACGGGTAAGCGGCCTACTAATACTTGCAAATGGATATTGTGCTATATGTCTCCATTCATATTCTTAATTATTATTTTCAGATATCACGTTCTGCATATTTTACAAATACTGGTTACCGAGTGAAACACTGGTGCAGTGACAAGTTTTGGAGTCACAGTTTTTATAGCACTGACAATTGATTAGTGTTGCTATCATTGTATAAACTATGACCAAAGAAGGAAATTAATTAGCTAGTGACTTCATTTATATACATGAACTGTTACAACTCTCCCAGTAGTATATTTGCAAAAAAATTCTGTCATCGACTCATCGATTTATTTTTTACTTTATAATTAGATATAACACAAATGCATTTTGCAGGAGTGTTGTTCCACGAAATGACGCACGTGTGGCAGTGGAACGGGAACAGAGCGACCCCTGTATGGCTGATCGAAGGAGTGGCAGATTATGTGAGATTGAAGGCGGGGTATGCGCCAGGGCATTGGGTAAAACCGGGAGGAGGAGATAGGTGGGACCAAGGCTATGACGTGACCGCACGCTTTCTTGAATACTGTGATTCCGAAAGGATGAATGGTTTTGTGGCGGAGCTGAATAGGAAGATGAAGGATGGGTATAGTGATGCCTTTTTTAGTGAGTTGCTTGGTAGTAGTGTCGATAAACTTTGGGCCGAGTATAAGGCAAACTATGGTGGATGAGTTTCTGTTCGGAAAGTGATATGTTGATGCGTTTGTATTAACATACTGAATAAGGGACTAACGTGAACTTAAAATGATGAATGTATCATTCTGAAGTAGTATATTTTGCAATAAATAAAAAGATAATAAGGAGTGTGTAATGCATTTACGTGCTCATGTTTATTGAATAAGAGATTCAGTTAAATTCTATTTATATGAATTGTTTTCAATAATCTACTTGTTTTCAATTATTTAATCTAGTAATTCCTGTTGGAAATATTGGGTGAATTGTTTCCCAACAATTCCCTATAAGGAGCAGCTTTCAAGCGATTGTGAATAATATTTGTGGCTCCAGTGGCTGGATTTTTGAGTGCTCTTTCAATTCTCTATCAGGAGCCTTTTTCAATTATTTGTCTTTCCTTTGTTTCGAAAGTTTGTACTAGATTGTTTGCTTTGCTTCCTCTGCAAAATTATATGGTACTAGTAGATAAAATCTAAAGCGTAACTCTATCTTTTCCATACATATATAGGAAATATAAGGACACTGGAAAACAAGTAATACTTTGCAGTTTGCACTCTTTATGTATATATACTCGTTGTACAAAGACTACTGGTCAAGAGACTCGAGACCTTATACAGGCGCACCACAGTACTGGAATTCAGACAGCATTAGCTTGATCAGCCTTTATTTGCTTAGCTCATATAATTCAATGTTAAAGTAATGCTTGTATCACAGGTATAACCTATAATCAGAAGCAGGGAATCCCTGTAAACAAGGCATTTCTTGGTTTCTTTCTCCATGTGTCTAGCTTGTGCAGTGTTTATTAATTAGTTTGATACTACCAGAATTATGTGTACTTTGCTTCTCTTCCCTCCATTATCTTCCCTGTTTTGTCAATCAAGCTGCTGCATGGGTTTATCTCATTGTATAGATTTTTAAGTAGGAAGGAGGCCAAAATATTTAGTTGGCAATTCCTTCTATTACTGCAACACAATTTCTGTAAATCCCTGTCTCTGCTTAAGTATTCATATATGCCATAAAGTTTATGAATAATTAAAAGTGGGCTAATTCTCGTGACTTCGTATGTTATAAACCAAGTATACAAAAACTACAGCTAATCTAGTTGAATTTTCAGTGCATTTACTATGAAAGGTAGGATGATGATTCTATTCATACATATATATGCAGAACATATCACATGCTTGTCAACACATACCAAGACTTGTAGAGACCACAGTTGACCTCAATGTCTTTTACGATACGTTCAGGTTTACTTGTATACACTTTATCATACGAATTTCATGCCTCACAATTCAAGTAGAAGAAATTTAATTAAAGGAAGAACTTTCAACTCACTAATCTTATTTTACAAATTATAACGGTATGGTACCTATACTTTAGGTGTTAATCTCTTAGGTGTTGCTACAAGAATCGGGCAGGAGTTGTTCTGCATTCGTTTACGCTTGATATTTGCATTTGTGCCACCAATTATGACTTTTACGGCAATAGAAGAACGGAACTCAGTAAGCGTGATCGCTACTACTGCTACTTGATTGGCAAACTCGTAGGTTGGACAAACAAAAAAAATATAAATTGGAATTTTATGACAGCTATCATTGTAAGGCAATTTGGAAACAACCTCAATTGTTGAAAGCAGAAAAGCTACTATTTTTCTTTTACATGTACGTTCCTTTTCAAGAACATCTTTTCCCTTCAGAATGAGAGGCATAGTTGTTTCTTGCACTATATTCATCTTCTCATATCCAGTTTCTTTAATCCCTTTCAACGACAACAGAGAAATTGAGCATGATCAAACTTGTATTAGAAAAAGCGACTTTCACTAACTTGCGGGACACTAACAGCTTCCTTGTTAACAATACCTGTATTAGCAATCTCGTCGACATCATGATCAATAGATTATTTCTCCTTCTCAACTTTATTTTCTTTCTTCCGCGGCATCATCCTCTTTCTCATTAACGACCTTACATTTATTGACATCATCAGCCTTCTTCTTATAATTACAATTCTTTCCATCACCCACCATCGTACATTGTTCATCTTTGATTGCCACTTTTTTCATTTCTTCGATCTCTGTAAGATCTTCCTTCAAATCATCGAATTCGTTTCATCAAGTTTAATTACCTTTATCTCTTCATTTTTTATTCGTTCTTCTATAACACTTTCTTCCTTCTTGGTTATCTTTTCCTCCTCTTTTCCTTTTGGTGGCATACTAACATCCTCGATCATTTTACCAGTGCTCTTTTCTTAGATTGACACGTTGTCCTTCACCGATTCATCAATCTCTACGAACATGTTTTTTCTTCCATTCATATGGTTAGTTGCAACGCTATCCAGGTACCATTGATTATCCTCCTCTTTTTCATCTTTTTCTATCATCCCATTGCACTTCTCTTTAAACTTTTCTTCCTCTTCCTCCATTGTTTATTTCCTTCTCCTATGAATGAGCTTTGCAAAATCTCCTAAGCATTCTTTGCAGAAGTAGCACGTTGTATTTTGTCGAGAGCGGCATCATATGTTTTTATTCCTTAGTAGATGTAAAACAAAGCTTGTTTGTCTTTTTTCCTCAATCTTCAAAAAATCTCCCTTTCATCTTGTGTTAATGCTCCCTTATCTCCAACTTCAGTATACCGACAATTAACAATATCTCATGCTTCTTGAGAACCAATAAAAACTCTCATTTGAACACTCCATTTACCATACTTATCTTTGGTTAATTGATGAACAAAAGGAATTGATAAAGAGTTGTTCATTTTAATAAACAAGGCTAGAGGAAGTTTAAAGGAATAGCGCTCTGACACTATTTGTAGAGAAGAAAGATGGAGAAAGTTTAGAGGAAGAGGATTTTTTATTGCTTGATTACTTGATTACATACAATGTCAATCTTTGCCTCTATTTATACATAGTTTATCCTTATCTAAAAGAACATTATAGATAAGGATATTTTATAGTATATTTGGGTTTATTATAATAAATCATTCAATATTAACTGTAAACCCAAATCAATGCAATTTAATAAAGGCAACATATCCTAACTTTTACTGCAATTTAATTTATTGCTAACAACACTATCTATGTATAATGGAGAGCAACATTGTTCTTTTTCTAGCAATATTTCTACTGATCATGTCTTCGTTGTACTCTTCCTCCAATGTCATTACCTATAGTGCAACATCTAATGCACTTGAAACAAGAAAATTCGCCACCCAAATTGGGATGGACTACAGCCTTAGGGCAATGTAGAAAGCATCTTCCTTCATTTGGGTCAACTTTCAACAATCTGAACCAGAGCGTTGACGTATTATTGACATACGCCTAATAGTCGAGAAAAGGTGTTGCTGCATATTCGTATAAATTTCAGGAGACGTGAAGTCCGAGTTTACTGGTAACTAATCCTACACTAATATATACAAACACATATATATTTACGTATCACATTGAATGTTGAATTTCTATTAAAAACCGTTTTTGTATATAGGGATATTGTTCCATGAAATGACACACTAGTTTTAGTGGAACGAAAATGGAACCACTTCTTCATGGTTAATTGATGGAATTGCGGATTATGTGAGGTTGAAGTCAGGGTATATTCCCGGATATTGAGTCAAATCCTAACGCAGTCAAAACCACAAACAATGGTTTCGAAGAAATCACTTCTAAACTATGATGAACAGAGATAATCACACTAATTCCGTTGATCTCGAGAATACCAGAACCAGGTCTGAACTCGTGATCTCATTGAATTTAAAGGAGATTGTGAAAACACCAATTTCCGTTGATTGAGATGATGCTGAAACTTGATCACCAACTTTACGTTGATCGAGGTGATGCTGGAAAGATTGATCTTCCAAATTGTTGATTCACAATAGAATACCGAAAATGGGGATAAACCATTGGAGCTTTCAACAATGGCAGATGCCAAATTTTACAACAAAGTCAACTAACTATTACATGTTTCAACCCCCTATTTATAGTATTCAGAACAGACATCAATACCGATACAACAGTAATGAAACAAGAACAATATAAAGATAAACCGATATAGAAATACAAACACCAAAACAGAAATATAAAGCTGAACAATACCGAAACAAACTATATAGCCAAACTAGAGCCGAAACAGAATTGCAAAGAAGCTTCTCCAAAACCACAGAACCAAAGCCATAGAGCTTGAACCGACACCGGAAGTAGATCCACTTGAATCAAAGCCGAAGCCGGAAACTGATGAAACAGAACACCATTGATATAACGATACCACTGAACTCTTGAGCCAAAACACAATTTAATGAAAATAGATGATTTTCGATGTCGATATCGAAACAAAAGTAGAACCGATATGGCGATACCGATACCTAATGACGCAAAACAAAAAACTACCACAAAAGATTATTTTGATGCTGAAACACTATAACCAATACCAAAACAAAGTATTTTCGATACTACTTAGTTGTGTGCTTCATTGGTTCAAAAGAATTCGTCCACGAATTCACAGTAGTCTCTTCAACCAAATCATTCCCGTAGTATGGTAACAAATGTTTTAACATTGAAAACATCGGCAATGTGACTATGACTTGGTAGCCTTAATGTAACAACCCGTATTTTTGAATAACATGTTATAACATAAATGGAGGCAGAATTAAGCTGTAAAATCTGAATCAAGGGATACGGGCTATGCCATTGCGTTCGTCTCGGAAAAATACGCGAAATAGAGTCCGAGTTTTCGAAAATCGGAGTCCGTATGACCAAGCCATGGCCTCGCGAAGTTTCACGAAAAATTCCCAAATTTAAGTATACTTAATTAAGTGAAATGGGTTGCGCAGAGAAATATATATATATTGATATATATATATATAATTGAAAATTAAATAAATATGCAAAAATGTTCAAAACAACGAATTGGGAGAGGGGAATAACCAAACCGGCCGATTTTTGAGGTCGACCCGAGCCCGCTGGGTCGACTAGGGGTTAATCCAGGGTGTTTGGCTGTCAACCCGTGGGCCGATTCGCTCAAATGCAGATTTTGCATTTGAATGGTTCTCATAGTCCATCTTTAATCTAAAGGCCCTAGATGGTTCCTACACTTGACTTCTTCCCCAAGACATGCTTTGATGGCTTGGATTGAATCTAGGGTTAATCCTATGGCCTAAAACACTTGCCTAATCTATAAATAAGACCCTAACCTACCCTAAATCATCATTATTCATTCTAGCAACTAAACTATGGCAAAATCAATCCTCTCATGGCCTCCACTCTCTTCATAAATTCCTAAACAAATTCTTATGAGATTTTCCATGCATACAAGTGTTTTTAGACTTGTATGATCATCATTAGCTTGCATTCAAGTCAAGTTTCTATCTTTGCATCATAAAGAGAGAGTTTTGATCTATTTTGCTTGCATTTTGGGGTTTAATTGGTTGCATAAGGGTTTTCTTACATTTTCTATACTCATTTGAGTCCGCATAAGCATTGTAAGCCCTATTCTACTCTCATACTTAAACTTTAAAGTTAAATGTATGATATGCAAGTTGTGTTATGCAAGTTTGATATGTAAGTTGTCATGTGATAAGCAAGTTGTGTTATGCAAGTTTGATATGTAAGTTGTCATATGATAAGCAAGTTGTGTCATGCAAGTTTGATGTGCAAGTTGTCACATGATATGCAAGTTATGCTATGCAAGTTTGATATGTAAGTTGTCACATGATATGCAAGTTATGCTATGCAAGTTTGATATGCAAGTTGTCACATGATATGCAAGTTATGCTATGCAAGTTTGATATGCAAGTTGTCACATGATATGCAAGTTATGCTATGCAAGTTTGATATGCAAGTTGTCATATGATATGCAAGTTATGCATGCTTTTTGAGGCCTAATGCAAGTATTTGAACATATGTACATTTCATATGCCACCATGTTGAACTTGTGGCTTCAACACTTTTATGTCATGATTATGCCAAGTTCCCTCTTTCTATCCTTTATGCGCTATTGCGATATGTAAGCGATGGGATTGCGTTTGGGGTTGGGTAAACTTAAAAGACATAAAAACATAAGTTTGGGAATTTACCTATTAAGTTAGGTCTACCCATTGGGAATTTACCTATTAAGTTAGGTCTACCCAATTGCTTGAAAATTTGTAACATGTTTTGGAAACATGGTGGACATGACACTTAGAAAAGATAAGTGTGGCCAACTCGAGGTTGGGTTGAGTTTGTAGCGTAAACCTACCCGGAACCGACCGGCCTAACTAGTTGCTACAAACGATAGGACCCAATGTGAGAAGTTGGTCATCTTGTACCTTGGACCCGAGGTTAGACCAAGTTGTGGTGTAAAGCTACCCGGACCCGCCCGGCCTAACTAGTAACCACAACAAAGTCTAATGTGAGAGGTTAAGGCGCATTAATTAATTAATGCCTCATGATTAGGGTTAAGTCATGGTCCATTTAATACTTAACCAATTTGGGCTTGGTAGATTAACGGGGTTGAGTTAACCTACACTTAACCAATCTGAACTCGGTAATTTCACGGGGTTAAGTTGAACTATACCAATCCAACTCAGTAATTTGATAAGGCTGAGAACCGATTTGATACCTGGTCTGGATAAACTAACTTGATTGATAAGTAAAACGAACCTGCTTTGCGGATCTGTAGGACCCACACTAAGTTAGGCAGGTTTGTAAATCTGTTATCTGATCCGTTAGTCTGAAAACTAATCGTCTGAACTTTGTATGTCTGAACTCTGTTAATAAGTTAATCTGAATCTGATAGTCTGGGGACACAAGGGGGAATACTTGTGTCATCTGTTGTTTGGGACCCATATTAGTCAGTAACCCTTTCTGGTATCAAAACTTTGACCCAACTGTAGGTAGGGTCCGGGCACGCTTACTGAACTAATTATAAGTGGTTCATTCTGATAATGGCGATGGGTGTTGATGGTGCGTTCCAACCGGGTCATGTGCGTGCATGGATCCCGGTCTGCCTCTGAGGATGTAAGACGCCGTGACATCTATAAATATGCCTGTGCCAATTGGTTGCCACTTTAGGGGGTGATACACCCTATCGTGGGGCCGACACAGGGTATTTATGTATTAGGGAGCCGATCGCTTGGGTAGGATTTAGGGTACACTTAGTTCTGTCTGATTCTGTTGGTACCGTCTGTTCTGTTGGGTGGCAACACCCGTCTGTTTCTGCGTGGTACCGTTCTGTTAGGGTGGTAAAGGCCCATTATAGTTAGTATTCCGTTTCTGTACTTTATCTGTTAGGGTGGTAAAGGCCCATTATAGTTAGTATTCCGTTTCTGTACTTTATCTGTTAGGGTGGTTAAGGCCCATTATTGTTAGCATTCCGTTTCTGTACTTTATCTGTTGGGATGATAAGAGACCATTTTTCCCAAGCTCTATTTCTGTATGGACCGTTCTGTTCCGTCCTGTTTCGATGTGAACATTGGGGTAACACCTAATCCTGTTATACTAGGATTGGTACCAAGAAGTTGGATCTTGATTTGAGTCAAACACCTGATACTGGGCCAAGTTTAGGCCAAGGGATAAATTCTTGATTATACATGACATGTTAGAATGCTGATACACCTGTGGTGCAAAACCTTAAACCTGATTATGCGATGACACCTTTATCTACCTTGTTAGTTAATCATCATGCTAGTATGTTGTTATCCTTATGTTCATCCCTGCTGCTCATGCCAGTTAACTTTATCAGTTTACATTGATTGTAGTAGGGCTTACTCAGTCTTTTTGACTGACCTGTTTTCTTTCGCCTCTTTTCTTCCGTTTCCCCCCCCCATCCCCCCAGGTTCTCAGGGAGGGAATATTGGAGCTTAGCTGGATTTCTGATCGCTTGCTTGTGGGATTAGCTCATGTACAGTCTTGACATGAAGCAAGCTATGGTTATCATTTATTTTGGGGATAGCACTTATGTATTTCAGTTTTCAGATGATGTTGTTTTATCTAGACTTGTTTATTTGGAAAGTTGATATTATGTTGTACCAGACTTGTTTTGAAATGGTTTAAAATCTTCCGCTGTTTTATCTATGTTATTTACTCTGTTTACATATATACATATGTTCTTGTTCTGCCTTGATATATCATTATGCATGTTTACCTGATTCAAACGCCCCTCCAAAGTCAGAGTGCTTGCAAGAGTTACCCTGGCGGAGGTGGGGTGTTACATTTGGTATCAGAGCATATGGTACGAGAAGGAACAAAAAAAAAAGCTTTTAGAAAACTTTTGGAAAACTATTTTCAAAACCAAGTATAAAGTATTTTCCAAAGAAAAGTCTAGTTTATTTTAAAGGCTATTCCCCAAAAAGCCATTAGCAAAATTCCTTCGTTTTTCTCCATTCTGAATCTGTCTTTTTCTTTTTCAGTATGGCTGATAACTTTGTTATCCCGGAGGGAGTGCACGTACCTGTTTGGTATAGGAGACTTTTGGAGGCTAGGGCGACCGAAGCCGGCCCCGCAGATGTCCCTCCTCCTCCTCCTTCAGTAGTTAATGTTCCTCCTCCTGTAGTTAATGTTCCTCCTCCTCCTGTCGCTGAGGTTCCTCTTCCTCCTCCCCCTTAGCATCCTCAAGTGGACTTCGCAAAGACTTGCAAAGATTTCAAAGCAATGGGTGGCAAGAACTTTCAAGGCACTGAGACTTTTGTGGAGGCCAGAAATTGGTTGAAAGAGACCGAGGATTTGTTTGCTATCTTTGGGTTAGACGATCAGAGGAAGCTCTTGTTGGCGGTTTGGCTTATGAAGGATGAAGCCGCTTATTGGTGGGAAGTCACCAATGGTACTAGGCCTGTGGAGACTTGGGCCGATTTCAGGACAAGATTCAGGCTTAAGTTTCTGTCTTCTACTGAAGAGAATTTGCAAATGGAAAGGTTTATTGCTTTGAAGCAAGGAGACATGTCTGTTAAAGAATATGTGAACAAGTTCAATCAGTTAGCTCGTTTTGGCTTGGATATGGTGAGTACTACTCAGAAGAAGGCTCTTCGTTTTGCTAGAGGATTGAATGAGCCGTTACAGGAGTTAGCTATGTCTCATGTGCCCATGGGGGCCACGTTTGAGAGTTTGGTAGATATGGCCCTACTCAATGAATAGAACAAGAGTGCAAAGAAGGAGGTCAAGGTGAATGAGTCTCAAAACAAGAAAACGGGGCCCAAAAAGGAAATGCAAAAGAAGGAGGAGAAGTCTGAAGATAAGAAGGAAAAGAAGTGCTTTACTTGTGGAAGCTCAACTCATCTAAACAAGGATTGCAGAAAGAGGAAGGGCACTTGCTTTAACTGTGGAGAGATGGGACACTTCACTAGGGACTGCCCGAAGAAGAAAGGGACTACATCGGAAGGAGCGGTGAATACTCGCATGGCGGGTGAATAGATTAGGGCTAGAATAATTTGTCTGTAGGATGTTTAATTTTCCTTGTCTGATTTTCAGTTTGAAACTCTTTTTCTGGTATCTTGATTCTGTAATGGCAACTCAGTACTTTAATGCTAGTCTTGCTTCTGATCTGGTAATAGTCTCAAACTCCCTGAGAGTTATAACTCATCTGTTTGTGATAAATTGGGATTTGAGAGTATCTGTGACTATGACAAATACATTCTGGGTTCCTACCATGCTTAGTTTCCTAAGAATCATTTGGGAAGATCTGATCTGTACTAGTAGTCTGTAAGTATATATACCAAGTTTTTGTTTTATCTGTACTCGCTTCCATCACTCGACTGTATCTTGTTGAGATAGGAATCCTATGGATGTAAACATGTGTTTGAGACATGTTATGTTTGATGGTTGCAAGTGGATGCAAGTGGTTGCTAGTGGTTGCTCGTGGATGCATAAACACACACTAGGCACTAGATCGGCTTGAAATACACTCTCATATTGCATATGGACGTGTGTACATTTTCAATTCTTATGGTTGCAAGATGGTTGATTCGGCACATGGATGTTGCATATGGATGTATGTTATGTGCACACATATAGATGCTATACATTATGTTAGGAATTGCATACATATGGATTCATTTCACTAACATAATTTGCATTGATGATATTTGCATTAGATAAGTACATATACACACACCTTTGCATATGTTCATACAACATTTAGAATCTAGTAAGGACAATGATTGCTCGTGGATGGTGTTTTGAGTAGATGGATGTTGGATGGTAGGATACGTTCTTCCTAACTTGGAGATTTCGGGGACGAAATCCTTTAAGGAGGGAAGAATGTAACAACCCGTATTTTTGAATAACATGTTATAACATAAATGGAGGCAGAATTAAGCTGTAAAATCTGAATCAAGGGATACGGGCTATGCCATTGCGTTCGTCTCGGAAAAATACGCGAAATAGAGTCCGAGTTTTCGAAAATCGGAGTCCGTATGACCAAGCCATAGCCTCGCGAAGTTTCACGAAAAATTTCCAAATTAAAGTATACTTAATTAAGTGAAATGGGTTGCGCAGAGAAATATATATATATTGATATATATATATATATATATATATAAATAATTGAAAATTAAATAAATATGCAAAAATGTTCAAAACAGCGAATTGGGAGAGGGGAATAACCAAACCGGCCGATTTTTGAGGTCGACCCGAGCCCGCTGGGTCGACTAGGGGTTAATCCAGGGTGTTTGGCTGTCAACCCGTGGGCCGATTCGCTCAAATGCAGATTTTGCATTTGAATGGTTCTCATGGTCCATCTTTAATCTAAAGGCCCTAGATGGTTCCTACACTTGACTTCTTCCCCAAGACATGCTTTGATGGCTTGGATTGAATCTAGGGTTAATCCTATGGCCTAAAACACTTGCCTAATCTATAAATAAGACCCTAACCTACCCTAAATCATCATTATTCATTCTAGCAACTAAACTATGGCAAAATCAATCCTCTCATGGCCTCCACTCTCTTCATAAATTCCTAAACAAATTCTTATGAGATTTTCCATGCATACAAGTGTTTTTAGACTTGTATGATCATCATTAGCTTGCATTCAAGTCAAGTTTCTATCTTTGCATCATAAAGAGAGAGTTTTGATCTATTTTGCTTGCATTTTGGGGTTTAATTGGTTGCATAAGGGTTTTCTTACATTTGCTATACTCATTTGAGTCCGCATAAGCATTGTAAGCCCTATTCTACTCTCATACTTAAACTTTAAAGTTAAATGTATGATATGCAAGTTGTGTTATGCAAGTTTGATATGTAAGTTGTCATGTGATAAGCAAGTTGTGTTATGCAAGTTTGATATGTAAGTTGTCATATGATAAGCAAGTTGTGTCATGCAAGTTTGATGTGCAAGTTGTCACATGATATGCAAGTTATGCTATGCAAGTTTGATATGTAAGTTGTCACATGATATGCAAGTTATGCTATGCAAGTTTGATATGCAAGTTGTCACATGATATGCAAGTTATGCTATGCAAGTTTGATATGCAAGTTGTCACATGATATGCAAGTTATGCTATGCAAGTTTGATATGCAAGTTGTCATATGATATGCAAGTTATGCATGCTTTTTGAGGCCTAATGCAAGTATTTGAACATATGTACATTTCATATGCCACCATGTTGAACTTGTGGCTTCAACACTTTTATGTCATGATTATGCCAAGTTCCCTCTTTCTATCCTTTATGCGCTATTGCGATATGTAAGCGATGGGATTGCGTTTGGGGTTGGGTAAACTTAAAAGACATAAAAACATAAGTTTGGGAATTTACCTATTAAGTTAGGTCTACCCATTGGGAATTTACCTATTAAGTTAGGTCTACCCAATTGCTTGAAAATTTGTAACATGTTTTGGAAACATGGTGGACATGACACTTAGAAAAGATAAGTGTGGCCAACTCGAGGTTGGGTTGAGTTTGTAGCGTAAACCTACCCGGAACCGACCGGCCTAACTAGTTGCTACAAACGATAGGACCCAATGTGAGAAGTTGGTCATCTTGTACCTTGGACCCGAGGTTAGACCAAGTTGTGGTGTAAAGCTACCCGGACCCGCCCGGCCTAACTAGTAACCACAACAAAGTCTAATGTGAGAGGTTAAGGCGCATTAATTAATTAATGCCTCATGATTAGGGTTAAGTCATGGTCCATTTAATACTTAACCAATTTGGGCTTGGTAGATTAACGGGGTTGAGTTAACCTACACTTAACCAATCTGAACTCGGTAATTTCACGGGGTTAAATTGAACTATACCAATCCAACTCAGTAATTTGATAAGGCTGAGAACCGATTTGATACCTGGTCTGGATAAACTAACTTGATTGATAAGTTAAACGAACCTGCTTTGCGGATCTGTAGGACCCACACTAAGTTAGGCAGGTTTGTAAATCTGTTATCTGATCCGTTAGTCTGAAAACTAATCGTCTGAACTTTGTATGTCTGAACTCTGTTAATAAGTTAATCTGAATCTGATAGTCTGGGGACACAAGGGGGAATACTTGTGTCATCTGTTGTTTGGGACCCATATTAGTCAGTAACCCTTTCTGGTATCAAAACTTTGACCCAACTGTAGGTAGGGTCCGGGCACGCTTACTGAACTAATTATAAGTGGTTCATTCTGATAATGGCGATGGGTGTTGATGGTGCGTTCCAACCGGGTCATGTGCGTGCATGGATCCCGGTCTGCCTCTGAGGATGTAAGACGCCGTGACATCTATAAATATGCCTGTGCCAATTGGTTGCCACTTTAGGGGGTGATACACCCTATCGTGGGGCCGACACAGGGTATTTATGTATTAGGGAGCCGATCGCTTGGGTAGGATTTAGGGTACACTTAGTTCTGTCTGATTCTGTTGGTACCGTCTGTTCTGTTGGGTGGCAACACCCGTCTGTTTCTGCGTGGTACCGTTCTGTTAGGGTGGTAAAGGCCCATTATAGTTAGTATTCCGTTTCTGTACTTTATCTGTTAGGGTGGTAAAGGCCCATTATAGTTAGTATTCCGTTTCTGTACTTTATCTGTTAGGGTGGTTAAGGCCCATTATTGTTAGCATTCCGTTTCTGTACTTTATCTGTTGGGATGATAAGAGACCATTTTTCCCAAGCTCTATTTCTGTATGGACCATTCTGTTCCGTCCTGTTTCGATGTGAACATTGGGGTAACACCTAATCCTGTTATACTAGGATTGGTACCAAGAAGTTGGATCTTGATTTGAGTCAAACACCTGATACTGGGCCAAGTTTAGGCCAAGGGATAAATTCTTGATTATACATGACATGTTAGAATGCTGATACACCTGTGGTGCAAAACCTTAAACCTGATTATGCGATGACACCTTTATCTACCTTGTTAGTTAATCATCATGCTAGTATGTTGTTATCCTTATGTTCATCCCTGCTGCTCATGCCAGTTAACTTTATCAGTTTACATTGATTGTAGTAGGGCTTACTCAGTCTTTTTGACTGACCTGTTTTCTTTCGCCTCTTTTCTTCCGTTTCCCCCCCCCCCCCAGGTTCTCAGGGAGGGAATATTGGAGCTTAGCTGGATTTCTGATCGCTTGCTTGTGGGATTAGCTCATGTACAGTCTTGACATGAAGCAAGCTATGGTTATCATTTATTTTGGGGATAGCACTTATGTATTTCATTTTTCAGATGATGTTGTTTTATCTAGACTTGTTTATTTGGAAAGTTGATATTATGTTGTACCAGACTTGTTTTGAAATGGTTTAAAATCTTCCGCTGTTTTATCTATGTTATTTACTCTGTTTACATATATACATATGTTCTTGTTCTGCCTTGATATATCATTATGCATGTTTACCTGATTCAAACGCCCCCCCAAAGTCAGAGTGCTTGCAAGAGTTACCCTGGCGGAGGTGGGGTGTTACACTTAATTAATAAGCATTAGGGTTGATTTTCTTAACAATCTCCAAAGGACCTATCTTTCTTGACGTTAATTTGTTATTTGTACCACAAGGAAATCAGCCATTTGTCAATACAGACCACACAAAGTCACCTTCCTGAAATTCAACATGTCTACGCTTTAAATCAGCAGTTTTCTTGTACTTGTGATTTGCTTCAACCAACTGTTCTTGCACCATACAATGGAGCTTTTGTAACTCAGAGACAAGATCAAAGGCTTTTCTCTGCATTTTGTCTTGGTATAACAATGGAGTTGAATCTAAGGGCCCATTTGGTATTAATGAATATACAATTTTAAAAGGACTGAATCCCATACTGCGATTGATAGCATGGTTATAACCAAACTCAGTTTGGCACAACTTCAAATCCCAGCTTTTCAAATTGTCACTAACAAGGGTGCTCAACAAATTACCCAATGATATATTCACCACCTCTGTTTGTCCATCCATTTGTGGATGATATGCACAACTAAATTTTAATTTTGTACCCACCATCTTCCACAAACAGATCCAAAAATGACTCAAGAACCGAGTATCACAATCTGAAATAATTGAATTTGACAGCCCATGAAGATGATATATCTCGCAAAAGTATAATTGAGCCACATTCACTGCATTTGCCATTTTCTTACAAGAAATAAAGTGAACCATTTTCGAAAATCGATCAACCACTATATAAATGGAATCATTGCCTCGCTGTATTCTTGGTAAACCCAAAACAAAATCCATGCTCACATCTACCCATGGTCGAGAAGGAACAGGCAATGGCATATACAACCCGTGTTAGTTGTCGTCCCCTTGGACACTTGACAAATGTGACACCTCTGCACAAATTTTTCCACCTCTTTACGCATCGAAGACCAATAATTTGTATCCAAGATCATCTGTAGAGCATGGTCTTAACCTACATGTCCTTCACCATGTAGTTCTTTGATTATTTCCATTCAAAGACTACAATCAGGAATGCACAGCTGATTCCCTTTGAATAATAATCTCTCCATCAATGAAAAATGTATCCCTTCACCTTTTTTATTTTGTCTAAAATCTTTAAGAAATACGGATCAATGGTTAGTAACTCTGAAAGCGAGTCAAATCCCAACACTTCAACTCTCATTGTTGTCAAAAGACTACCCATCTGGCTTAATGCATCGACTACTTTATTTTCAACTCCCACCTTATGCTTCACAACAAACGTGAACTGTTGCAGATAAGAAATCCATGGCGCATGTCTAGCTTCCGCTTTATCTTGACCCTGGAGATATTTCAAAGCTTCATGATCTGTGTATAAAACGAATTACCGATGAAAAAGAGAATGTCTCCAATGTTTGATAGCTTTAACCACTGCATAGAACTCAACACTGTAAGTGTTGTATCTCATCTTTTCCCCAGAAATTTTCTCATTAAAATAAGCAATAGGCCTTCCATTCTGACTCAATACTCCTATAATCCCAACTATTGAAGCATCAGTATGAAGTTCGAATGGTTGATGGAAATCTAGAAGCAGTAGAATAGGTGTTGAAGTTAACAGACTCTTAGTACACTCAAAATCCTTCTCTGCCTTCTCAGTCCATGCAAACTATTTTCCTTTCATACAATCAGTCATTAAATCCATAATACTACTGAAATGCAGAATTAATTATGTGTAAAAAGATGTTTGTTAACGATACTTTTCATCAACACCGAAATGAGTGAATAAGGGTATGGACAAGGGGTAACTAGGAATTATTTAGCTCCTACAAGCTTTAGTTAGTTCACCGTTTCCTAGATATCAAGGTAGTATTAAGCCCGAAGGTTAGTTACTCTTCCTTCAAAGGGGTGAGTATCACGCTTACAAGACTCAAGGACCAACATTTAACTTGGGATAAGGGTTCCCTAAGCGCAAGAAAAGTTAGGAAGCGAAACGGCTTAAGGAAGGTTATTTCGGTAATTTTCACTTAGGTAGGAAGCATTGTCGTTGGCTTATGAAGCTTTGCCGAAGGCACATGATGAGAAAATACATGGAATTGGAGGCAAGTGTTGGTTTCTCTCTTTATTGATTATTTACATAAGCATATAATTGATTACAAGCAAAATCCCCAAATTGATTTACAAATTAGGGTTTTCTCTCTAGGAAATGAATGCAAGATTGTGAAATGGTGAAAAAGCCCTCCAAAATGAGACCGCTAGGGTCTTATTTATAGGAAAATTGGACCGCCTTTCGGTTGAGGTTAGTAGAAGCCCGATTTTGAGTGCTTCCGGCTTCGGTAATGCTATTTGGTGTCGATATCGGCCCACATTAGTGGCTTTCGGTGCCTGTTTCTGAGGTTCGGCCTTCTTTTCTATTCTAAGTGTTGATATCAGCTCCGCGTTGCTCATGAAGTTGGTGTCGCCTCCTTGTAATGTATCGATACCAAGTAAATTGTTATGGATAGCTTGCTTTGCAGCTTTCGATGTCGATAATACAGCTTTATGCCGGTAGAAAATCCTAAGCTCTAACTTGCTTTAGTAGCTTTTGAATACCATCTGTGGTATTGATGCTAAGTATATTAGTTCTTATAACATTTTTATGTAGCGTCTTCTAAATACCAATTCTTATTTCTTTCCTTGTGACCTTAATGCTACTTTTTAAGGCGATATCGATACCAAGTGCATTGGTATCGACAATGCTTTATTCGAACCCAAATTTCTCTCGTACTTTCCCTTTTATGGCTCTGAGCTTGGTATCGATATTTATGCCTCTAGAGTTAGAATCATGTTGATTGCCTTCGGTGTTGTTGTCATAACCGCTTTTGATTGCTTGCTGTTTGCTGGCTCCGGCACTGCCTTGTCACAACACATTACAACATACAATGGAAACTAACATTGTTTTTTTCATGGTTATATTTCTCCTGACACTCTCAGCACTAAACTCATCCTCCAATGCCACAACGTTTCAAGCAAGATCAAGTGCACCCGAAACAAGCAAATTCGCAACCCAAATTGGGCTGGACTACACCCAAAAGGCCATGGAGGATGCGTCATCCTTCATTTGGGCCACCTTTCAACAATCCGAAGCAGAGCGCAAGAACATAGATGTGGTGAACCTTATAGTCGAGAGCATGAACGGCATTGCATACACCTTGAACAATGAAATTCACGTGAGTACCGAGGCTTTGGAAAATGATTCTGGAGACGTGAAGCTCGGCTTTACAAGTAAGCCGCCTACTAACATATGAATGCTATATATCTCCATTCATATTCCAGATTATCGTCTTTCAGGAAAATATTGGTATGATACCAACACAAATCCATTTTGCAGGAGTGTTGTTCCACGAAATGACGCATGTGTGGCAATGGAATGGGAATGGAGCGACCCCTTCCGGGTTGATCGAAGGAGTGGCAGATTATGTGAGATTGAAGGCGGGGTATGCGCCAGGGCATTGGGTAAAACCGGGAGGAGGAGATAGGTGGGACCAAGGCTATGAGGTGAATAAGAAGATGAAGGATGGGTATAATGATGCCTTTTTTTAGCGAGTTGCTTGGTAACAGCGTTGATGAACTGTGGGCCGAGTATAAGGCAAAGTATGGTGGATGAGTTTCTCGTCGTCGTCGGAAAGAGATAAGTTGATGTGATTGTAGTACCATGTGCACTAGTGACTGCTACAATAACCCATAATATATTGAATAAGGGACAAACATGAATTTAAATGATGAATATATCACTCTTAGCTAGTCATATATTTTGAGATAAATAAAAAGATAACAAGGTGTGCTTTTACGAGCTCATATATATAGTGAATAAGGGATTCAGTAAATTCTGTTTGTGTGATAATATGATCATTCTACTGATTTTTTTTTTAATCTAGAGATTTTCTATGATAAGCGCAATATCAAGTGATTGAATAATACTTGTGCTCCAGTGGCTATAATTTGGACTGCTCTTTCAATTCTCTATCAGAAGTTTTTTTTCAATTATCTGTCTTTACTTTGTTTGGAGAGTTTGTACTAGATTGTTTGTTTCCACTCTGTAAAATAATGGTACATGTAGATAAAATGTAAAGCTCTACTCTATCTTTTCCATATATATAAGAAATATAACAACACTTGAAAACGAGTGGATGACTAATTCAGCAGCACCATGGCAATGGGGACATGTTTCTTTAATGCAATACATACCCTTTATGCAAAGACTAGTGTGGTCAAGACCCTGTTTATGCAAAGACTAGCGTGGTCAAGCACCATGGCAAAGAAATATGTGTGGTTTAGTTTACTTCTCTTCCCTCCATTATTTGCCCCATTTTATCAATCAAGTTGCTGCATAGGTTTATCCCATTGTATGGATGTTTAAGTAGGAAGGAGGCCAAAATATTTAATTGGCAGTTCCTCCTATATAATTGCAGTAATTTCCTTAAATCCCTGGTCTCTGCTTAAGAATGCATATATGCCTTAAAGTTTATGAATAATTAGAAATAACAAAATAACGGGAATGCAATGGTCACATGCCTATTATAATACTGCAACGGTCACATTTCCATTATAACATAGCAACGGTCACATGTCTATTATAACACTGCGACGGTCACATTCCCATTATAATAATACAACGTTCACATTCCCATTATTCAAGCATATTTTTATTTATTTCTTGTATTATAAATAGAGGTCATCAACATACAGTTTGTATTATTTAACAATGGCAATTCATCAATAATAAAACTTCTCTTCAATCTTGTTTCTTGTTTTTTATTTTCTAACATGGTATCAGAGCGCCAAATTGCCAAAAGACATTAAATAAAAAAATTGCTGAACCATCATTCTTTTTTATCTTCGCTGTTCTTCACAAAGCTGCAATATAATATTGCCTCACCATGGCCAACGATAATGAAGAAACTTTTGTTGTATCTGTCAGCAATGCTAATGGCTTCTCTCCAAACATTATAAACCTGATCAAATCCAAAAGCCAAGTTATTACCACTTCATTAGACGAAGATAATTATATTTTATGGAAATATCAAGCGGAGATTGCTCTCAAAGGTTACAGACTGCTAGATTACATCAAAGGGACGTTAATTATTCCACCTATGATAATCACTGATGAAGAAAGAAATACTGTACCAAATCTAGAATACACCAAATACCAAAGACAAGATAACTTATTATCATCATGGCTTTTATCTTCTATAAATCCTAATCTTTTGTCACAGATCGTTGGATGCAACTCGTTGTATGAAATTTGGACTACCGTCGAACAAATTTTCATCTCGCAATCCGCAGCCAAAATCATGCAATATAGAAGGGAACTTCAAAATTGCAGAAAAGAAGATACTAGCATGAAAGATTATTTGAGCAAAATTAAAAACATATATGACAAACTAAGTGCTGTTGGGCATAAAATCAGCGATAGTGAGCAAATACTTTTTATCACCGGAGGGCTTGATGAAGAATATGAATCTTTAGTAACGGTCCTAGCTACGCAACAAACTTTACCTGATTTGCAGTTCGTTCGATCTGCACTCCTTGCTCATGAAGTAAGAATTGATCAAAGAAAAACAAAACAGGGTGAGTTTTCTGCAAATTATGCTGTAGCTAAAAATAAGCAATCACAGGGAAGCAACAACAACATTAATGCAAACATACAAGAAAATCAGTATTAAAGGGGTCTTCAACAAAAAAAGAGGAGGTTTTCAGCTACAAATAGGTCGATGAAGATGGAACAACAACAATCGAGTAAAGTGCCAAATATGTCAAAAATTTGGTCACATGGCAAACAAGTGTTATTTCAGATATAATAATGACAGTGGAAAACAATATAATGATGCTAATTCAACACAGAAGGCACCACAAGTCAATATGGCTGTGATGAACTCAAATAGAAACAACAATGATGCTAATAAAAATCAAAATATTGGTAATGATGATACTAGCAAAGGTGAAGACAACAATTTTGAAGAATGGTACCCGGATTCGGGTGCCACTCATCACATAACCAGCAATCTTAAAAATCTCAACATTGAAAGCAGAAACTACTCAGGTGCGAAATCTTTACATATGGGGGACGGTAAAACTGCACATATAACACATATTGGCAAGAGCACTATCTTAGGAAAAATGCAACTTAATCTAAACACACTTTTTAGAGTACCCTCTATTAATAAAAACTTGCTAAGTGTATCAAAATTTGCTAATGACAATCATGTGTTTTTTGAATTTCACCCAAAATTTTGCGTAGTTAAGGATTTACTAAGCCACGAAATATTATTATGGGGTAATCTACATGATGGAATTTGCAAATTTGACAGCTTGAATATTGGGGATACTAGTGGAAAATTCTGGTGTAATAATGTTGAGTCAAGTAATAATGATTGTAATAGAAGTATTAATGTTAGCACCAGTAATAATGAGTGTAATGAAGATGGCAAACAATGTAATCTTGATTTATGGCATAGGAAATTAGGATATCCTAGTATTGAAGTTGTTAAAACTATTTTATGCAATAATAATATTTCTTTTAATAATAGTGTACCTGTCAAACACACATGCACACACTGCCAAATTGGCAAAAGTCATAAAGTTCCTTTCAGAGATTCTGAAACTAGATACAATAAACCTCTCAAGCTGATAGCTGCTGATTTGTAGGGATGAGCACCATTGAATCCATATCAAGGACACAGGTACTATCTTTCCTTTGTGGATTCCTATTCGAGATATACTTGGATATATATGCTAAAGAATAATTCAGAAACATGTAATACTGTCATACAATTCATAACTCACGTTGAAAAACAAACCAATTGCAGTGTTAAAAATTTTCGAACTGATGGTCGGGAAGAGTTTAAACCTTTAACTAATTATTTTACTAAAAGAGGAATAAAACATTGATTGACCTGCCCTCACACGTCTGAACAACAAAATGGCTTGGTAGAAAGAAAACACAGACACATAGTAGAGATGGGTATAACATTAATGTCTCAAGGCTCAGTGCCAATGAAATATTAGAATAAAGCTTTTTACACTTCAATTTTTCTCATCAATATATTACCAACTAAAGTTCTAGATAACAAAACTCCATATGAGATGATATATAATGTTAAACCAGGCTATAATTTTTTGAAAACATATGGTTGTCTATGTTTTCCATGCCTAAGAGATTACAATAGGCACAAACTGAGATCAAGCCTATGCACTTTCATTGGGTATGCATAGAACCCAAAAGGATATAAATGCTTAGATAAAAATGGGAGAATTTACATTTCCAGACATGTTTTTTTTGATGAAAATACATTTCCCCTTGCAGGTAAATAGGAAATCAGGGAGAATCATGTAGAAAATCTTGTCGGGGGGAGCAATTCAAGCAAGTTTTTGCAGAATCATTGACTGATAACATTAGTGAAGATCATCAAGACATAATTAATAAAAACTTACAAAATGACTCCACGGAAGCAGAAATGTGCAAACAACAAGGACAAATGATGATTCAGAAAGTATGGACACAAATCAGATCAATCAAGACATGCAGAGCAGTAGTGATGCAGAAATAAACATCAATGCAGACACAGGAACAAACAGAAATACTGAAACACATCAGCAGCCACAGCAAATGTACACAGGACATCACATGACAACAAGGTCAAAAAGTGGGATTTTCAAACCTAAAGTGTACAATACCTAAGTTATTGAAGCAGAACCAACCAACTTTGTCCAAGCAATAAAATCATAAAAATGGAAAGCATGACTATTGAATATTAGGCACTCATGAAAAATAATACACGAAGTTTGGTAATACCACCAAAACACAAAAACATTATTGAATGTAGATGGATATTCAAGATTAAAAGAAAAGAGGATGGATCTATTGACAAATACAAAGCTAGATTGGTCGTTAAAGGTTATGCACAACAGTTTGGATTTGATTTTAACGAAACTTTCTCTCCAGTCATAAAGCCCACAACAATTAGAGTCATATTAATCATTGCTACAAGTAAAGGATTGAATATAAGGCAGCTAGATGTCAATAATGCTTTCTTAAATGGGGAGTTGACTGAAGAGGTTTACATGCATCAACCTGAAGGCTATAGCTATGGCAATAAAGTATGCAAGTTACATAAGGCTATATATGGTTTAAAGCAAGCTTCAAGAGCTTAGTATGAGAAACTTAAGTTAACTTTGTCCAACATGAACTTCACACAAGCCAAATCAGATAATTCACTATATATGAAGAGAGGTGCATATGGAAATATCTATATCTTGGTATATGTTAACGATATGTTGATATCAGGAGATAACAATCAAGAAATAGATAACATCATATGAAGACTTGATCAAAACTTTGCCATAAAAGATATAGGGGAACTAAAAATTTTCCTTGGAATACAAGCTATTAAGAAAAATGACAGAGAATTAATTTTATCTCAACAAAATTACATTTCAGAAATTCTTCAAAGGGCAAAAATGCATCAGGCTAATTCCTTGCCGACACCTGTGATTAGCAATCTAAGACTGTCAAAATATAAAGGTGAAGCTATCGACAATGCCAAACAATGTAGAAGCATAATTGGAACACTGCAATATGCAACAATTACAAGACCTGACATATGAGTTAACAAGCTAAATCAATACATGCAGAACCCCGTATCAGAACACTGGAATGCACTAAAAAGGATTCTACGATACTTGCAAGGCACAAAAAATCATGGCAAAATTATAAATCCTGAAAAAGAGCTCAAATTACAGTGTTTTAGTGATGCAGATTGGCCAATGATACTGATGATCGAAAATCTATTTCAGGGTACTGTGTCTACCTTGGCTCCAATATTATTTCTTGGTGTACTAAAAAGCAGCAGACCACTTCCAGATCTAGCACAGAGGCGGAATACCGAGCATTAGCAAGTGCGACAGTAGAAGTTACTTGGATTGAATCGTTGTTGCAAGAATTAGGGTTTGCTCTAAATCGAAGACCCATCATTTGGTGTGATAACATGAGCACGGTCTCTTTATCACTCAACCCGATTCAACATTCGAGGATGAAGCATCTTGAAATTGACCTTCATTTTGTTAGAGAAAAAACTCAGATAGGAAAACCGGCGGTATGTCATGTCCCCGCGTATTATCAGCGAGCTGATGCACTTACAAAAGCTTTGTCTACCAAGAATTTTATGAGACTGAGGGAGGATCTAAAAGTCATTGATGGAGGCAGAGATAGAAATGGGAACCCTAGTTCGGTTTGAGGGAAAGTAACAAAATAATGGGAAAGCAACGGTCACATGCCTATTATACCACTGCAATGGTCACATTCCCATTATAACATCGCAACGGTCACATGCCTATTATAACATTGCAACGGTCATATTCCCATTATTCAAGCCTATTTGTATTTATTTCTTGTATTATAAATAAAGGTCATCTATATACAGTTTGTATTATCTTACAATGGCAATTAATCAATAATAAAACTTCTCTTCAATCTTGTTTCTTCTTTTTTATTTTCTAACAATAAGTGAGCTAATTCTCATGAGTCATGACTACATATTATAACCGAGTATACAAATATAGTTGAGTTTTTCAATGCATTTACCATGAAAGGTGGGATGTGATTCTGTTCATATATACAGAAAACATATAACGTGCTTGACAATTGTCAACGCATACCAAGACTCATAGAGACCACTGTTGGCCTCAAAGTCTTTTACGTTTGTCTAAGGTTTACTTATATATACATCATCATACCAACTTTATGCCTCACAATTTAAGTAGGAAAAATTCAAATGAAGAACGTTAAACCCAATAAGCTTAATCTAAAGTGGTACGGTGGTGCCTATAATTTAGCCAGTCAATTCCAACCATATTCACTAGTCTACTCTATGTGAATCCTCTCTACATTATTTTCCAAAACCACAACACACTAGCCAGGTATAATGGATAACAATATTGTTCTTTTTCTAGCGATATTTCTACTAACCATATCTTAGTTATACTCTGTCCTTCAATGCCATTACCTATACTGTAACATCCAATGAACCTGAAACAAGCAAATTTGCTACCTAAATTGGGGTTGGACTACAGCTTCGGGGACATGGAGAACGCATCTTCCTTCGTATGGGTCACCTTTCAACAATCCAAACCGGAGCGTCACAAATTGCTGCCATATGCCTCACAGTCAAGAAAATGAAAGGCATTGCATATTCCTCCAAAGATTTTTTTTAATAAATAAATAAATAGATATATATTAGAAAAGGAAATATCAAATCATTCTCCAATGGCGTACAAAAGCAGATTTACTGAAAACACTGCAAAACTGAAGAACGAACAACAACCTAGACTACTAAAACAAAACACCTAAAAGAACAGATACAGATCAAACAATACAGCAGAAAGAAACAGACTCGCACAACTAGGGCTACAACCGTCAACAATCAACCACACCGTGCCAACACCAAAGAGAACCGAATCACCACAGAGCAAGGCAAGAAGGCTCACAACTCATTCAGTAGAAGAAGCACACCTACCCACAAACTAATAAAGCCA
Organism: Allium sativum; assembly: GCA_030737875.1. NCBI lineage: Eukaryota > Viridiplantae > Streptophyta > Magnoliopsida > Asparagales > Amaryllidaceae > Allium > Allium sativum. Next base: position 13,575,541 of record CM060917.1, read on the forward strand.
AGACATGCATAATCAACCCATCGCCAAAGCCAAAACCAATGGATACAACCTTTGTAACACCCCGTATTTTATGCTAGTAAAATAATGAATATATATAAAATATTATAATTTTAGAAATTGACCTCGGACCACTTACAAATGAGTTTGAGGTGCTTTTCTGATTCGTTTTGATATATAGCACGATCAAAACGGAGCACGTATGAAAAAGTTAACAAGGTAGTAAACAACCAGAAGACTATATGTATACATATACGAGTATAAGGAGAATTCAAACCTGATTGAGAAGTATAACAAACACAAAATGAATCAAGAAAAGGTATGCATAGTAAGTAATTAAGTTTCTAAGTGAAAAAATAAAAACAAGAAAGCAAAACAAGCGACTAATTAATGTTTAAATAAGAACATTAAGCAAGCAGTAATCTCTGCATCAAAAATAGCTCGCTGGACTCGTATGGGCCGACCCGCGCTTGCACCGACAGTTGGGTCGATCCAGGGGTCGACCCAGGCGTGTTCTAGCATGCTAATATGACGTGTTTCTGATGTTGTGTGCGGTTCGGATTTTTATAATTCAAATCCGATGGTTCAGACTTTTCTAGTACACCTATAAATAGACTAGTAGGACCTAGCTTTATTCTTATATTTTCCGAGGTGTTGCCTAGGCTCTGCCATTCTCTTCCTCCTCCAACCTTTTCAGAAAAATAAAATATTAGTTCTTAGGGGTTCTGATTCAAGGTTTGAAGATAAGAGATATAAATCTACAAAGCAGGTGTCTAGAATTCTGGTCAACGTGAGGTAAGTTCTCGAATCTGATTTGTTTAGGTTTTATCCCTTCTTTCCTTTTTCTTTTGAAATTAGATTTGTGAATCCATGGTTGCTTTGTATTAGATTCAGTTAGGAAAACCACGAAATAACAAATCTGGATTAGATTCAAGGATCGTAAATCTGCCAGATGAGTGGATTTAAGTTATACTTTTTGATAGCGGTATATTTATCAATTTCATTCCCCGTTAATATGTATAATTAACTTGTAGACGAATTGGTATTGGTGACAATTGATTATAAACCTACTGAAATGTGTAACCTGCTGAAAAGTTTAACCCGTTGAATTGTTTAACCTGCTAAAATGATAAACCTGTTGAATTGTATAGCCTGCTGAAATATGTTTAAATTTGGATTGTATCTTTCGTCTAAATTATGAAACTTCTGCAATACTGTAATCCTAAAATATGAACTGAGAACATTCCTGTTGTGTAAAGCATATTTCCATTAATTACCTGTCTGAATTGGGAATTACTATAAACACTGTACTTATGGAATTTACAATGAACATGAATATTTTCTTAATAGAATTATTATGCCAAAAAGATTGTAAATAGAATTAGAGTAAAATTTGTTGAAATTGGTGATACGCAAATCACAATTTTGGGCAACAAATAATCTTACATATTTTGTGGAGAGATTTGTTGCTAGATTTTATGGAGAGATTTGGTGCTAGATTCGATGAAGAGATTTGGTGCTAGATTTTATGGAGAAATATTGGTTGCTATATTTGTGGACATTTATTGCAAGGATATTTGGTGCTTATCCAAATAGTTTTATAACATATATGAAGATAATTTGGATGCCAAGTTTTCTTGGGCATGAAGCAAATCTCTCTATAAAAAGGGCTAACTAACATTTCATCAGGTGTGGGTGAAAGCTACCAAGAGTGATCATTCTAGCTATTCCAAATTAAGTGTTATGCTTCAAATTATTTAGCCATTAGGTATTCTCTACCTATTTCTCAATAAGGTTATTAGTTCAAGTTGTAATTGTATGTAATTATAGTTGAGATCGATTGTAAACAATTTTTTATTAGTGAACCAATAAAGAGGGTGGTTGGGTGGAATATCGTGTGTTCATATTTTCGATATTGTTTTTGTTGTTTTTTAGTTCAATCAAATTCATCTTCAGGTGATTGGGTGAGAAAGATCATGTTTTTAGGGCGTTTTGTCAAACTTTCGCTGCGCACAAAACCTGAACAGGTTGATATCAGAGCAATTTTCGCCTAACAGATTGGTATCAAAGCTTAGTTCGTCGCATAGCTTGGAGTGATTTTTGGATTGAAGATTGTACATGTCGGAGATGATGTTGCTTTCATGCATGGCTATTGTGGAGTAGGAAATTTTGAGAATTTGGAATGAAGAACCTCGTCCGTAGCAAGGTGGAGAGGTTGGTTTTGATCACTGCTGAGGATCCGTTGAGGATCGTGTTATCGATTGTTGTCTTCACGTTGATAATTCTCGAGGGATCCATGTAGATGAAGAGGGATCAAATGGTAGGCGTATATCGATAAAGAGGAGGTGTGATTGAGCCTGGAAATCAATTAGGTAATCTTGTAGCCTGATGAAATCAAGAAGGTGTGATTGAGCCTGTAAATCAATTGAGCCTGGACTTGAAGAGAAGACAGGATGGTTTTATCTTGTAGCAGTTTAAATCGAGATGGTGTTAATTAAGAAAGAAGAGGTTGAAAGTGAGAGCTAAGGGGCTATTGTTTGAGTAGAGGAGATGTTGTGATTTGGTATCAAGGTAGAGTGTTGAAATTGGTGATACGAAAATCACAATTTTGGGCAACAAATAATCTTACATATTTTGTGGAGAGATTTGTTGCTAGATTTTATGGAGAGATTTGGTGCCAGATTTGATGAAGAGATTTGATGTTAGTTTGATGAAGAGATTTGGTGTTAGATTTTATGGAGAGATATTGGTTGCCAAATTTGTGGACATTTATTGCAAGGATAATTGGTGCTTATCCAAATAGTTTTATAACATGTATAAAGATAATTTGGATGCCAAGTTTTCTTGGGCATGAGGCAAATCTCTCTATAAAAAGGGTCAGCTAACATCTTTATTAGGTGTGGGTGAAAGCCACGAGGAGTGATCATTCTAGCTATTCTAAATTAAGTATTCTTCTTCAAATTATTTAGCCATTAGATATTCTCTACCTAGTTCTCAATAAATTTATTGGCTCAAGTTGTAATTGTTTGTAATGATAGTTGAGATCGATTGTAAACAATTTTTTATTAGTGAATCAATAAAGAGGGTGGTTGGGTGGAATATCGTGTGTTCATATTTCCAATATTGTTTTTGTTGTTTTTTATTTTCAATCAAATTCATCTTTAAGTGATTGGGTGATAAAGATCCTGTTTTTAGGGCGTTTTTTCAAACTTCCGCTGCGCACAACACCCCAACAGGTTGGTATCAGAGCATTTTTTGCCTAATAAAATTTGGGATACTGAGAAAGAACAGACATGCCTAAGTTGTATGGAAATTTTATAGTAACTAGTGCGAACCTGTGTTATGCACAAGGGTACAGTTATAAATAAAAGAATAAGCTTGACTTACTTTCAATTATCATCATATAAAACATTCATGATTTGATCATATGGAAGTGTTTTTTACTTGATAAACAAATCAAACATTGAGTGGGTCTTTTTTATTCAAAAAGTAACAAAATCAAATATTTTGTTGATGGTAGAATAAAGAAGAATGTTTAAACCATTGAAAGAAAGAAAATGAATAAAATAATTCTATTGTCTTTATTTTATTTGAAGTCTTCGTCAGTTAAGAATGGTTATAGAAGCAGAAAATAATTCAGCTACCCAGCATATGGTAAATCAATAACGAATAACAGTAACAGACTTAAACACAATTTGATGCACATACATTAGCAAGTTTACGATTTTTGCATGTCAAGGGGAAGTTAAATTGTTCCGTGCATAAAATCTAATCAATATTTCATAAAAAGAACATAAGTAAGAAACCACTTTAGCCTCGTATTAATACATTGCAAAAAAAAATTGCATTATTAATTTGTGATTTTCTTCCACCAAATATATGTAAGTTTAAATAACTGAAACCTGAACATAAAATTAAAATCATAACTTTGAAGCTACTACATAATTCATTCGTTTTTGGTACAGTTACACACTTCGCTCAGGAGTTTACTTTGAAACAAATGCCAAGATCCTAGGGCAACATAAACCTAACATTGCAAAAGAAAATAAATGTAAATTGGTAAAACAAAAGTATAAATGGTTTGATTAGAGAAAAACATTATGCAGAGGCCTTCTTTATCCAAATCACATGTAACATGCATTGCATGCGTGCTGCGTTAGTGAGTCCCACTCCATGTTAAATACAATTAACTCTCACTGGTCCGGAATTCTTTCCATCTCAGTCATAACTTTTCTTCTGACACATCCAATACCTATTTGCATAAAAGAAACCAGCAAGTAGTAAATGGAAATGTATTTTTATTGGAACATCAGCCTGCATTTACAAATTTTCCTACAATCCCAGAAAACAAAATTTAAACATATTACATCATAATATTAAATGAATGTAAGCCAAAATCTTTGGAAGAAACAACTACTTTTTGTTGGAAAATTTTGGCTTACATATTTAGCTTAATTGCAACTGATTGATTTGGAAGTCCCGAAGTTCATCCTTCTCAAACAAAATGCTAGATTATAGCATCCAAAGAATGGAAAATGGTTTTTTTTTTGTACAATGTCTCAATTTGCATGTAAATAAGTTCAGTAAGTATATATAAACATGAATAGATGTTGAAAGTTGAAATAGAATTGAATAAATTAATGAAATCTAACATGTGGAAATTCTTATCTAATCACAATTAGCGACGACATTGCATAAAAATATCAACAAAAGCATAAGCATTTTGTGGTGCACCGTATATCATTGGTTAAAGAAGAAATGTTTTAGGTAATGAATTTTCAAAACAAAAGAACAAAATACTCTTTTAAACACAGAACAGAGAGAGCGAAAAATTATGATAGAAGATGAACACACAATAACCTGTTCGCTCGAATGAGTAATAAATATTTAATAACAATATATATGGATATTTTGATAAATTAAAAAAGCTCATCAGCTTTATAATTTCGAAACATGGTTGTAGTCGTAGAATAGATAATAGATAAAACAAAATCAAGCTAAAATAACAAAAAAACATATTAATGTGTACACGGTATGAACCTACATGAGCTGAACATGTTCAAAACCAAATATTAGCAAAATCTTTGCACTTAAGTGTCGTAAAGTCATTAGTTTTGTATCTCAAACTGTGAATATCAAGATGATTTAGTATAATTATTAAATTAATGACTAACTTACAAACATGAATTACAAAAGTCATGAACCAATTTTTGAATAACTTTTCACATAGAATATTATTCAGTTATATGTAGAAGATATGTAAGCTTGGCGTGTTCTTGTTACTGTCTAAATATCCTTTTTTGATGATCGCAACTGACGTAAACATGCAAAATTTTGAATGAGTAAATGATATAAAAAAGCAAACTATTTTTTGCACCTGATGTTAGGAACTTGTACACAAACTTAACATTCCGAAATGTAAGATGAATCTTCTTTCAAATCTTATCGTCGTTATGCAGGCCTATGACTTGTGGAAATAATGGAAGATCATACGTACACCTCATGAATGCAAATAGACAATTTTCAATCCAATAATAGAACATAAGGTCAGGAAAAAAAGAACAATAAGCAAAATAATCAGTTAATCCAAACGGAAAATGCAAAAGTGTGCAAAAAAGAAATTCAAAATTCCATTGAATTGAATTTTATAAACATTATGCATAAAGGTAGCAACAACCCGCTGCAAATATAAGGCAGAGGATTATAATCAAAAGTAGCCCATGAAGGTGAAAATTGTTTGACTGTGAGTACAAATTTGCTTAGAAGACACATGCTGGGCGATATTGTTGATGATATATTAGTTTTTCTTTACGTTGTTTTTTCTCTTACATACACGATTATCAATTTAAATGCTACTAACATTGTGTGAGCTTTTTTTTTTAATTTGAAGTTGAACTCTCTATACAAAATTTTCTACAACGTATTGGAGCGGAAGAAAATCTTTCATTTTCTTTCATTTTATCCGTGAGTGAACATATGTAATACTTTAGAAGATAATGCTTGTTGTAGTGCTCACGGTCCATCCTTGTAAAGACAAAGGCATATGATGATAAAATATATGGCACCAACTATATCTCTAGCATGCAGTATCTTGTATTATGCTCTTTGACTCGTTTTGTCTTGTGCTAATGTATTGACATTTTCATGTGATTGGGTAAAAGATATCATTGATCATGAAGAATTTAAAACTATTAGAGACAAATCATGTTTCAAATGAACTATTAATGTGGTTTTGTGTTTTCAGGCTTCATATCTCAAGAATATAAAGGTCAATTCCCTATCTAAATGAATTATGGTCTAATTGCTTAAAGGAAAATTTCTAGCATTAAAGAAAAATCTAGAAAATGAAAAATGGAACAGAGATATTGTGAAAGTTGACTTCCTTTTATCTTGTTGCTCCCTTTATCTAATTACCCCTTCCAGAGTAGTCTTTAGCTGTCATTGGTTTTCTCAAAATTAATTTTAAACAAAACATTATATATGATTATAAATAAGACAACGTATGTAAACCATAATTTCAGAACTATATACAAAAATCAAATGATGTAAACTATTGGAATGGAACTAAAAGATCCAATGTTAGTACATTATAGCTGACAAATTGATTATTATTTTTATCTAAGAAATTCAGAATTGTGCACAGAGGCATACAACTTCTATGTTCAAAACCTAGTATATTGTTGTTCAAATATAATTTCTTATCAATTGCATGTCTAGCTTGTGGATAAGTACAAATTGCATTAAGGTATGTAGAAAATGTGCATCACATATGTTTTTGAATGAAAGAAAATTCGACATTAAATACAAATTTACTAGAACATGGAAAATGAAGAATAAGTAAAATCTTAAAACAAAATTTCCTTAAATGTTCTTGTAACCGAACCAATCAAATAATATGTATCCTATTTCTAATTAAAAATATTAATGGCAAAGTTAGTGAATTAATTTCCACTTATAGATATGTCAATAATGTAAAGTAAGAAAATAATGAGCATCCAACTTATAAAAGAATGGAAAATATATCAGGGTAAGTAATAAAATACATACCAATATTTTATCAATGACTATTCATAAAATTTGCTGTTGAATATTTTTGTTTTAATTTTTCATTTGATGTCCAATCTTATAAAGGGGTTATTACCTGTTATTTAATTTGGTTTAATAAAGCATATTTTTTGGATGCTAAATAAGAAATAACTATCAAATTATAATATAAAATTGTAAGTATGCTCATAGTAAGGTTACTAATATTGTTTTTGGCCTAAAAGAATAAATTCCTTTTTTATATTGTTATGGTTTCTTAAGTTTACGTATATAAGAAAAAAAATATGTTGACATATACAAATTAACTTAACCAAAAATCATAATTCTTCAAAGAATCTTTTTGTTGTAAATTTATTGTATTCTTTCTCTAGAAGACTGCAAAGTGAAGGAGATAATAAGTGAAAAAGGTCAAAATTGATTACTTTCACATTTTAGGATTTGTGTATTGTTACTAAAAAGACCATTGCTATATATAACAATTGAGCAAAATGTAAAAACAGAAATTAATTGAGGAAATAGGTACAGTATTTTTTAAATACTGAAGGAAAAAAGGAAACCTTCTGATTTGTTCTGTTAAATTTAGTGCAAGTAGAAATGAAAATATTTAAAAGAAAACAAGTAACAACAATACATAATTATTGCAAAATATGATGTATGAAATAAAATCCAAATTTTAATAAAGCAATTATTATCTCCAGTAAATATGGAATCAAAACATAAATTATTAGAATTGGGCACTCCAAAGAAAGCATGCCAAATCCACAATCAAAACACAAATTATTGTGTTTTTGTTATCAATTCAAAAATACGACCTCACCCTATACCACGAACCGCAACCCACAACCCGCTCACGGAAGCCCAACATCTTCCATCCTCTCTTGCATTCAACGCTGGGGGCACCAGCTCTGATCTTGGCAACTTAAAACAACTTTTTAAAGGCTATAGGCTCGCCAATCCCATTCAACGCCTCTCGAGAGGCCGCACCTATCAGAATGATGTGGATGACATCAATCACAACCCGTCCACTTAGGAAATCAGGAATTCTCGCAATCCCCCAGATTTCAAACTTCCACAACTAGAGCCCTACAACGGAATGACAGATCCTACCGTACATCTGATGCGCTAAAAATGGCATATGGAAGTTTAATCGGCATCGAAAAACGTCTGGCAAAGTGCTTTCCTCTCTTTCTGACAGATATAGCCGCTATGTGGATTCGGCAGCTAGAAACTGAATCGATCAGCAGTTGAAACATGTTGGTTGCACGCTTCATTGAACAATGTCGGGTCCACATCGCACAACCCAAGAATGTTATGTCACTCACTACAATCAAGCAGAGGCCCGGAGAAACTCTGTGCTCATTCTTGGAAAGATTCAACGTTGCAGCAACGTAAGTTGACCACCCTAAACAATCGATGGTACTGATGGCAGTAGTATCTGGCGTTCTAGATAGCTCTGAGTTCAAAAAATCTACCGGGACCCACCGCGAAACCTCAGCGAATTCTATCGTGAAGCGGAAAGAATTCTGCGGGAGGAAAATGCAATTTCCAAGAAGCGCATTCTCGATGTCAACATGCTTAAGGATGGAGGATAGTCTGATTCTAGAAATGGCAAGGGAAACGCTGCTGTCAAGAATGACCACAATACTCATCCCCGAAGAGGGCCCAGATATGAAAGTTATACTGAACTCTATGCTTCATTATCTGACATTTACATGGACACAAACGGTGTTGTCTCCTACCCAAAGCCTCCCAGGAGGGAGCGAACGCAAAGTGAACGCGATTCTGGAAAACACTGCATATTTCGTGACATGGATGGTCACAACACCGACGAATGCAGGAATTTACGAGATCTAGTTGAGGAACGGGTTAGAAGTGGAGAGCTACCCGAGTATGTGAAACAACCTGCAGGGCCTGCGGATCCACTGCCATCTCCTGCTCCAAGGAGTGGAAATGGTCCTGGATCGAGCTCTGGTGGGATCATCATCAACTGATCTAGATGGGATCATCTTTCATTTTCTGCATTTCTTAGGCTTTAAGATTTGTTTTTGCTTTCATTAGGTTTTCTGATTGGTTGAATCGAAGGACACACGTACGAGGTTAGGATGTAGCCCCAAAGCATTCTCTGGACTTGATGTCAAACCAATCAAGACTTGCTTTGGTTTTTCATTTTGAATTGAATAACGAAGGTCTTTCCAAGCATGGATTATGTTTGGTGAATTTAAATATCTTGTCAGGATGTGGCAAGATCCTCAATCTCGGTTAAAGTATGGCTTATACTTATTCTGAAACACGTAGGTGTGGATTACGCCTAGGGTCGGACTATCTTGTCAGGCTGTGGAAAGTATAGCTTTCTCTGGATATGAGTATGGATGATACTCAGATTGGTAACTCGAGTATGGTTTATACTCGCTTTGGAATCTTAAGTATGGATTATACTTAAGGAATTGCAAACGGTCTTGTCAGGATGCGATAAAAGAAACCGGGTATGGATTATACTTGGTTTGACTTCTTGGTATGGATTATGCCTAGAAGGTTTGACCCTTGCCAGGATTTGGTAGGATGACTTGGACGTTCCTCGAGTATGGTTTATGCTCAGGAAAGTTTGAATAATACTGCCAGGATTTGGCACATTTGTTTTACCTCTACATGTGTACAGGTATGGATTTCTCGGATTATCCAGAACATATCTTCCTTCAACCAGCAAGATATTCTGGGGGGGGGGGGAATTGTTGACACACTTTTTGGTAAAAGCTGTCACACATGGAATATCTGGATAGCATCACGCTCAGGCATGGAAAACATCGTCAGAAGGCAGGCAGCGATTTGGTTAAAGTCGCATCACAAACAAAGAATGGCCTGAAACTCCTACCAGACGAGCTCTTTTGGGCCCTAAAACGTCAATTACAAAGCTTAGCTTCGTAATTCTTGTATCCCTCTGAATTAGCTCGAAGTAGAGCTTTCGTTTCGCTCAATCGGACTTACGGTTTGAAAGTTACACCTGTTTCCATGAACGGGTGTAATCTGGTATCGATTGGCAATCACTTGGATGAAGTGACGAAGCGTCATAAGCTTGCACCACCTCGGCTCGTGGGACCCACCTTGGGATTGCCCCCCTCCTTGGTTCGTGAAGCACCCTGGTTCATGGAGCATATATGGGTCACGATCCCCATTACCATGACCCGACCTTGTACCTCAACACCAACTCCATCACCACTCTATCTTGCGATCAGACCTCGGGTCGTGAAGCCCACATCACGACCCGATCCCATGACCATGAACCGACCCCTGTACCTGCTGAAACATGCGTAGATCTTGACCTGTTCTCAAGGCTATTCCTGCTCCTACTTTCTCGGATCGGCTGCCACGTACCCTATCATAAACCGGTCCTCCCAAAAGCTCTCCTACAACTATAAATACACCATTTGAAAGCAAATTAAAGGACTTTTTGGCTCTAACTCCTCACAGCTTCCACCATTGATCTCTGCAAAGCATTTTCAGCAGCAAAGAAGCCAAATTCCACCTTATTACACGAGGATTTTGTGTGTAATCTTCACTTTTCTTACTCCTTTTCATTGTAAACACGAGGATTTCGCGTACAAACCGAGAGAATTGTACTTGTAACTTCTTTGGATTTAAGAAGAGATAAAGTGGACGTAGGCTTGGTTTGAGCTGAACCACTATAAAAACATCGTGTGTTCCCTTTTATTTTATTGTTTTCTGCATTCTGTGATTTGTGATCTACATTTGGGTGTTAGGCCCAGATTTTGATCTAACAGTTAGGTTAATAAAAGCACTAAAAAAATGGAAATGCCAATGATTCAATCTGATACTGACACAATTTGGATAAAGCAGTATATCGAAGACTACTTGATATTATCAAAAGTTATTATGAGTAGTTTTTAATACTAATATTGATCAACATAAAACTTGTTTAGATAAAACCACAAACATAGTTAATAACAAATTTAATGCAAGATGGGCTATTTTATTTATACAATTTATGTAAGTTTTTCGAATAAAGATATTATGTAGCATGTTAATCGGCATTTTGGTCCAGTTTCCAAAAGCACTCAAGACATGCTCGATTCAACTCATCGCATGAAGCCAGGGCCAAGGGCAAAACTCGTAAAGCACAGGAGGAAGGCCGAAAAGGGATCGCGCCAACAAGGACCTCGCAACTCACCATCACATACCACATCAACGCCCTAGAAGAGCCATCGAGTCTCGACTAATGGCCCTCGCCAAGCATACTTCTCACTCTGTCGGATGCAAAATTTTGTACCTGGTAGGTGCAAAATTTCGCACCCTAACCCAGGTGCGAATTTTCCATGGCCGTAGGCTGCAGGAGAGAATTTTCTATAAATGGTACTTATTTCTACCTACTCCTACCTAACCACTTCCTATAAATACCCCATGCCCTCACACTTCGAGGAGAGGGGATTCTTGAGCTTTGAGACCTCCATAGAGATCCGTTAATGGCACCTCCTCTTTAAGGAAGAAGAAGGGGAAATTTGTCCATTCTCCTAATTCTTGCAAATATGACTATTGTAACTTCATGTATGGTAGCTATTGAATGTAATGAGAGGATCTCAGCCTTGTAATATTTCAAGTCATCAATAAAATTCCAACGACTCTTCAAAGTAGACGTAGGCCCTCGTTGAGGCCGAAGCACTATAAATCTCTTGTGTGATTTACTTCTTTATGCTCCGTTTTATGTTCTTGTCTATGCGTCCATATTTATAATTCCTAGTAATTGGAATCTTTGGTGTTTACGACATTTTTTGCCGTCAACATTTGGTGCTTTCACTGAGAAAACTCAGATATTGTTTCTTTTCTTGCATTTTACCATCTCGACTTCAACGAGCTTAAGGTTCCTTGCTTAACCTGCCGTCGAGTCTGCATACAATGGTAAAGAAGTCAAAGAACGCAATGATTGGCTCCTCAGCCGCCGCCGAGGGTGGTACATCTCTTCAAATTCAACCGATGGACATCCCGGCCACTAATGAAAGTGAACCTCCAGTTGCGAACCCTGAAGAACCCATAACTCAAGCACAAATCCGCATGCTTAATGAAAGGTATGAAAGTATAGCTGTCGAGCTTAATCAAGCGCTAATGAATAACATCGACCTTATGCAGCAACTTCAAGAAAGTCAGCGCATCGTCGCTCGACTACAATTAGCTCGGAACAATCCCCGACCTCAACCACCAATAACGGAAACCTCTTCTTCCGAGTCGAGAGGCCCGCACCCAAGAAGGAGGTTTAGCCTCATCAACAATGTCGTCGTCCGAACAAACGCCCTCGACAACGACAATGGCAATGGGTATGCCAACGGCAACGGCGACCGGACCACGGCTATAGGAGGGCGCCCAATATCAGGATCGTTCTCGCTTAGTCATCAATGAAGGACCCGCTCCTACTAACGACCTCCTCCTCGACAAGACCCAACGGTCGCCCATCGAGACAATGAACCTACTATTCCGGCGGCCGTATCGTTCTACAACAAGATCCGCACAACCTCGCTCTGCATCATCACATACACCAGGATCCCGTCGTAGATGTCGAGGACATGGAAGAAGATAGTCCGGACATACACCATAGAAGATGCCCTCGCGCTAGAATTTTGGAACCTCGCCAAAACCCATGGGTCCCGATGGCGGACCCCCATCCAACCTACCTTCCCAACATGGTCTGAAGGATCATGAGGGAGATGTGAGAGAATGTGCATGATTCATGGGAAGCGCACATCAGGCGCAACCCTTTCACTTGAAGAGTTAATGAAGCTAAATGGCCGCAACGCTTCAGCATACCGTAGATGCCACTCTACGACGGTGCCACTGATCCTTATGCCTTCTTAAACCGTTATGATTGGAAAATGAACTCAAGCAGAGGCGACGATCCAGTCAAGTGCAAATGCTTTCCAGTCTTCCTGTCAGGAACCGCTCTCTTATAGTTCTCTCGCCTTCCGCTTAATTCCATCAACATCTTCGACCAGTTAGCGACACAATTAGTCAAGCAATTCAGTATGCACATCCCGACTCCGAAGAACGCCCTCACCCTTTCCAATCTATACCAAGGCCCCGCAGAGTCGCTCAAAAGCTACCTTTCCAGATTCAACATCGCCTACGCCGAGGTCGAGGATCCGGATCCGCGCAACATACTCTTCCAGGTAGCTAAGGGTGTCCTTCCTACTTCTGAATTTGGGGCATGGATCGACCGAAAGCAACCAAAGAGCCTCGATGCTTTCTATGAGAAAGAAGGACAGTTCTTATGCCAAGAAGAAGCGAGGCAGAACCGCCTCTCTGAGACCAGTCGCCCCAATAACCCTCGAGCGGATACCGCAAATAACCGCCTTAAGGGGTGAAAAGTGGGAGAACCCTCCAATCCGAACAAGGGGGCAGGACCCCCCAGGCAAATACCAAACATTGGGGGGCAAGGTGGCTGAGGCAACAATCGGGTCCAGACAGAGCCAAGGAAGCACAACCCTTACCAAGCTTACGAGATATACACCCCACTGAATGAAGATCCGGAGACTATCTACTTAGAAACATGTAACACCTTACCGTACAAGAAACCCCGCATCAGGGAGTCAACCGATTCCGAAAAGAACTCGAGGAGATACTGCCGATATCGCGATATGTATGGACATAACACGAATGAATGTCGCCAGCTTAGGGATGCAATTGAAAAGCTCATCCACGAAAAGCGGCTTGAACAATGCGTCCAAGAGCCCTTTCCCACCGAAACTAATCCAAAACCTCCTGCGCCAACTCTTTAAACGGCCGCCAAGACAGCCCTGGGGCCATCTAACGCGAGGCGAGGAATCGTGATCAACACCATATGCGGTGGACCTTCCCCCACGCATCACAGCTTCCAAAAGATGGAGGAATATGTGGGCTCCACTAAACATGCAACTGCGAGGCTTGCTCTGCTCCCGATGAATCCATCTCGGCCAAGCTCTAGAAAACTATGTGGGACGACATTATCTTCCATGAAATGGAGTCCACGGGAATGGAAATACCAACCACCGATACTTTAGTCATCACCACCCAAATTGGCACTACAACTGTTCGAAAAACATTTGCCGATTCGGGAAGCTCGGTCAACATCATTTTCGAAGCCGCCTACGACCAAATGAAGTTAGAAGCAAGAGATCTCAAACCATGCCATTCCACGATCCACGATTTTAATGGGGCATCCTGCTGTCCGGTAGGAGTCATCGACCTACCCGTCGAACTTGGTACGGGGGATCGGAGCCGAGTCCGAATCCTCATCTTCGTGGTTATCGACATCATCTCGCCAGATAACATCTTTCTTGGACGTCCCCTCCTTACAGAATTTCGCGTCTGCCTTTCGCCATTGTCCCTCCTAATGAAGTTTCCCACAAAAAAGGGATCGGAACAGTCAGAGGCGACCAAGTCAATGCTACAGAGTGTTATGCAAAAGAATGGAAGAACGCGCGCAATAGTGACAAGGGAAAAGCAGCGCCCTCAACCTTTTACGCCAAGACTACCTCCATATAGCAATCAGCGGCATATGGGCCTTGGCTCAGGCGCCACTCCCGTCTTTCCGATGACCTCAATCCGAGGAAAGACGAAGAACCCGAGTGCGAGAGACCTACTCCGGTCGAGCCCACAATAGATGCTCCTCTCAGTCTCGACAATCCGTCGCAAGAACTAAAGATAGGGTCACACCTTCACCCAGCAGTCAAGGACTATCTTATGGATTTCTTAAAAGCTAATCTGGACGTATTTGCAAGGACTCATTCCGACAAGAAAGGCATAGACCTGGCAATTGCCTGCCATTCGTTATGCATAGACCCTACGATGCCTCCAATCGAACAAAAGCGTCGCTTCCTAGGACCTAGAGATCCAGGCACTCGAAGAAGAGGTAGATCGCGTACTAAACAACTACTTCATCCATGAAGCCGACTACCCCGAGTGGGTCTCCAATCCAGTTCTGGTCAAAAAGACCAATGGTAAATGGCGGAAGTGTATTGACTTCTCTGATTTAAACAAGGCATGTCCAAAGGACAACTTCCCACTCCCAAAGATCAATCGGCTAGTCGATTCAACCACTGGATGCTCACTACTATCTTTCATAGACGCTTACTCCGGTTGCAACCAGATCCTGATGAATCTTAGCGACCAGGATCACACTTCCTTCATAACTGACCTTGGACTTTACTGCTATCGCGTCATGCCCTTCGGCCTCAAGAATGCCGGTGCCACATACCAGCAGATGGTCAATCGACTCTTTAAAAGTCAAATCGGAAAAATCCATGGAGGTGTACGTGGACGACATGCTAGTTAAATCAAATGCGTCTAGTAACCACGTCCACGATCTCTCTGAAATGTTCGATGTCCTCCCCCGGTAAACTTAACCCCCTGATACGCTCCTTTGGCGTCGCTTCAGGAAAATTCCTGGGTTTCATCGTCAACGCCCGAGGCATCAAAGCTAATCCTGAGAAAATCCAAGCCATTCGGGATATCCAAAACCCCTAGAACATCAAGGATGTTCAAAGTCTAAACGGAAAGGTCGCCACTTTAAGTCGTTTCATCTCGAAGGCCACCGACAAGTAAATTCCTTTCTTTGACTTACTTCGAAAAAAGAAATGCAACTTCAAGTGGACCCCTGATTGCGTTTCCGCATTCAAGGAACTCCTGGATCACATAGAGCGACCACCCATCTTGTCTAAGCCTGTAGACCAAGAGGACTTATATATTTACTTGGTTGTTTCTACACAGGCAATTAGCTCGACATTAATACGGCTTGAAGACTGCATCGAACGACCTATCTACTACATAAGCAAATGATTGACGGGGGCAGAAAAGAACCACCCGAAGCTTGAAAAGCTGTCATTCTGCTTACTGATCTCCTCCCGGAAGCTCCGGTCATATTTCCAGGCTCATTCCATAAAGGTCTTCACCGACCAGCCACTCCATCCGATTCTACAACGACCTGAGGCATCCGGTCGACTGCTGAAGTGGAGTATGGAACTAAGTCAGTTCGAGATAACGTTTATTCCCCATCGAGCCATCCTCGGACAAGCCCTCGCCGACTTTATAGTAGAATTCACGGCTCCTGAAGAGACTCCTACGGAGAACGCTGAGGCCCCGATAGTAAATGGTAGTTATTCGTGGACGGGTCCTCCAACAACAAGTGTTCGAGAGCCGACATCGTACTCATCACTCCCGAGGGATGCTCGATACACTACGCACTAAAGCTAAATTTCCCCGCCACTAGTAACGATGCAGAATATGAGGCATTGATAGCCGGACTAAGAATCGCAATTGAGCTCAAGCTGAAGATTATTCAATTTTTCTCTGATTCCCAGCTCATCGTGCGCCAGGTGAAGGAAGAATACCAAACAAGGGGAGAACCACTTGCTCTATACCTAGCTCAAGTACAGGAACTACTCACTCACTTTGACCACTTCATTATCAATCACATCCCACAAGAGCAAAATGAAAAATCCGACTCACTGGCCAAATTAGAAAGTTTCGAAGATCCGCAGCTTGTGGGGTTCGCCCCCGTCGAAGTGCTCAACTCCCCTAGTCCAAGCTAACACAAACCAGTACAGTCATGAGGGTCGGGCCCGAACCGGAATCATGGATAATGTCGATCATAAGCTACCTGCGATAGGGGATCCTCCCGGAAAGCCATAAAGAAAGGTAAGCACTCACCCGCCAGTCAACCCGTTATCTCCTTATGGATGGGGTACTCTTTCTAAGAGGCTTCTTAGTCCGCTTACTTAGATTTGTGGCCCATGATGACGCCATCAAGATTCTAGTCAGCGTACATGAAGGAGAATGCGGTGACCACACCGGGGGGAAAACCCTGGCCAGGAAGATACTCCGACCTGGCTACTACTGGTCCATACTCGACAAAGACGCCACTGATTATGCTCGCAAGTGCGACAAGTGCCCACGCTTCTCAAAGATCCCGAGAGCCCCGCCAGCAGAACTAACGCAAATGACCAGCCCATGGCCATTCGCCATGTGGGGAATCGACATCATTGGAACTCTTCCCATGGCCAGAGGCGGGGCACGATACGCTGTCGTCGCTGTGGATTATTTTACCAAGTGGACAGAGGCCGAAGCCCTCACCACAATCACAACCAAGAAAATGATCAACTTTGTTGTACGCAACATCATCACCCGATACGGGGTCCCTCAGGCGATCATCTCAGACAATGGCACTCAGTTCGAGAGCGCAGAGTTCAAATCTTTTTGTCAGCGGCACATCATCGAAAAAAGGTTCTCGTTCGTAGCACACCCCCAGGCTAATGGGCAAGTCAAGGCGGTCAACAAAGTTATCAAATCCATTATCAAGAAGCGCCTTGAGAAGGCCAGGGTATGTGGGTAGATGAACTTTTTTAGCCATATGGGCCTACCAAATAACCCAAAAGATAGCGACTGGGTACACTCCCTTCGCCGTCGCCTACGGATCCGAAGTCGTCATCCCCATCGAGCTCGGGCTTCAATCTCACCGAGTCACCTATTTTGATCCCAAGATGAACCAAGATTTACTTTTGGAATCGCTCAACCTGCTCGAAGAAAAAAGGAACAAAGCCGATCTCCGAGCCGCTGCCCAACGGCAACGAGTCACCTGGTACTTCAACTCTCGAGTCCGCCACAAGGACCTCAACATCAACGACCTTGTCCTAAAACGGGTCTTCCCTCCGCCAATAGGCCTTGTTCCTCGTTGGTACGGTCCGTACTCTATATTACGAAGTCTCAGTGATGGAACTTTCAAGCTTGCGACCGTGGACAGAGCTAAGCTACCAAAGGCTTAGAACAACGAACATCTCCGCCGCTACTTCACATAACTTAGAACATGGTTATTTATGCTTTCCAAATGGTGTTTTTTTTCTAGCAATTCAAGGCATTGTAAAGGCCATTCAGGCCATAAGTTATTAGTGGAAGTGATGTTCAGCTTTATATCTCTTTATTCTGTATTTATTCCTCACGTGACATATTCGATCCATCCTGACAGCTAGTTTTTGTGTAAACAGCCGACTGCCGTATCGGTCCCTAGTTTGGGGGTCGGCACTGCCATCCGAGCCACGAGCCAACCTCGCGGCCTAATCACATTGGCAACGACCGACACCCAGAGCATGGGAGCCGGCAACGCTACTCGAGTCGCCGGCCTGCGGCGCAACCGAGTATAAATAACCACGAACTCGAACCTCGGCCTAAAGTCGAGACCGAGGATAAATCATTCCGCGCCCAAGTCCCAAGCGACTTAGGGCCACCCAACAGCCAGACAGGGAGATAATAACCCCCCTCCCCCCGAGCTACAGGTGATGGTCGAATCTTGGCGCAGCACCAAGAGCGACCCTTAAATCGTTTCCTCCCCGAAGCTCTCAAGGCTAAGGGGTAGCCCATGGCCACGATCGGACCCTACGGGATGATGATCCGGGCTTCTCTTCCCAGGCGAACAACAACGCCTACAGGTTAGTCTCAACCCGATGAACGACGGGAGAGCCTATACCGGATGGACCGCATAACACAACGTCATATGCCTTCGCTACACTTGGGATTAACCCCAGGAAACCCAAATACAGCAGGGCACTTAGCCTGGCTTCACAAACTACGGGTTTCCTGAGCTGAGGGAAACTTACTAGAAGCCTGTGCACTGTCATTCCCCCAGTAATCATCAACCCAAGGCACGACACTCACAAACGCTTTTTTGTTGAGGGTAACGATAAGTAGGCCTATGCAAGTACGGGACGCCTGAAAACATGGGAAGAACATCCAAACACTTAACACAAATTGCGATCTTTACTAATTCATATTTTATTTCGACACACACAGACATTTCAACAAACTACATATCTAATATCTTTCTTTCTAATGACAGGGTGTACATGAGAACCACACCATGTCTTGAAAAAACAAAAGCGAGGGCTGAACTCACGTAAACTATTGGCCTACACTACCAAAATAAGCACTAAACTTATACTTAAGCAACTAACGCTAACCATGCTTCTTCTTTTTGTCTTTGTGCTTCCTCTTTGCTGATTCGGCACTCGACGGTTCATCCTTGGAGCTAGGCCTTTTCTTGCCAGACCCGCCTTTTCCACTTCGGCTCCTTTAGGAGGTGATCGACTTGTGTGAAGCTGAAAGACGTCTCTCGTCCACCCCGTCACCGCTAGAAATCTCAGTGACATCAGCAGGGCCAGTAAGCAGCAAGGGCCTGGGGGCACCCCCGGCAGCAAGACCAACTACAACAGCACTCGTCTCCGGAATCGTTTTCCCTTCCCATCTAGCTTTCTCCTTGGCTTCCTTAGCAGCTCGTCGCTCAATAAGCTTTTGGGACTTATGCTCTGGATCACCGACCCTGGTTTTCTCGCGAGTCTCGATGGCCCTTCGCTGAGCCTCCTCATCCTCTCGTTTCTTCTGAGCCTCGTCTGCCGCCGTTTTCTTCTTCGCTTCATCATCAACCTTCCTTTGGACAACAGTCACGGCAGCCTTTTCCACAACATCCTCCCTGCTCTTTGTTATGACTGCCTGCCTGCTAGCTTCATCCTACCTCCATTTTTCCTCCAACTCCTCGCTTTTGGCCACCATCTTAGCTTTCAGCACATTCACTATGGCATCCATTGAAGACACATCGGCCTCCACTGGACCTCAGGCAGTCGCACTTTGCCCATCTACCTCTTCTCCTTCATCAATAAGGCTTTCGTAGAGGCTGGGAGTTACCCTTATCCGCGAAAAGGTATCAAGATGATCTCCACCCTCTCCAAACTGAATCCCTTCAAGTCTTAGCCCAGACTCAGTCACTTGGGGAATTGCGAGGGCAGGATCCATTGCCATAGTTAATCCAGAAGGGACTGCACAATGAAAATACAATCTCTTAGTCCGTAAATTCAGTAATCACGCCATCCTCGCGGATGCATTGTAAAGGGAATTTACCTCCGGTCAAGGATGGTGTGGTGAGAGCAGAAGGGGCATCCGGAACAACGGGCAAGGTAAACTCAGTCTTCTTCGTCTTCATATGCCCAGGATCGTGCCCAGTTGGAGCCTGAGTCAAGGCTGTTGGGTCACTCGCTATGACCAATCCAGGGGATGGTGGTCGATAAGAGCTTCCCTCCACAAAGGCCTCCACTACCGCGACGCTCTCAGTTATGGTAGACTTTCCTTTCCTAGCGGCAAGCCTCTCCAGCCTTTCCCTCTCCGCGTCCTCCAGCAGCAACCTCCTACCCTCATCCAGCTTCTCGCGCTCCTCGAGGTCAATCATAAGCTGTCGCTCATCCAAAGACCTGACATTGACTTGGCGCAAGAAGGCCTCATACGAAACCAATCTATCCCAGGTTCGAGCTAGCTCACGGGAGTAATCATCCATCCAAGAAAGTCCACGGAATTTTAAAACCTTAACAAACATGTTCTTAATGTCTTCCTCCACGGATGATTGTGCTCGAAACTCTGCATCCACTAGCTCGTCTCTTAATTGTGCCACCTCTCTCAGGTGTTCGGCTTTCAGTCCCTCAATGGTACCTAACACATCCCGGTTACTGGCTTCCCCATCCTCCTTCACTTTCTTTGCCGCCTCAAGCTCCCTCATCAGGCGATCATTCTCCGCTTTCAAAGTTTTGTTGTTCTCCTAAAGCTACAGGACTTGTGCATTTTCTCGTCTCAATTCCGCGCAAACCTTGTCAGCCTTGGCCTTTTCCTTCTTTAGGGCAGTATTCTGAGTAGTTAAGTTAGCTATGGTTTCCTTCAGAACAAAGCAAGAATGGTCGGTCTCCCTCTTAAGCGCCTCATACTGATGCCTCCCTCAAGCTGAAAATAGCATGCCCCGCAAGTTAGCAATTTGGAGATATAAAGGGAAATAATTCCTAGAACGAAGAAGAAAACCTAGCTATTTCCGCGTTCAAGTTAGAAACGGAAGCCTGCCCAGCTTCGATGATTGATTGCCGACCAGCGAGTTCCTGATTCTTTTTCCTAATCAGATCCGACAGATGATGTGAGTACCTGGTAAGCACATCGGCTTGACGATACGCAGCCTTCACATGCTACCATATCTCTCTGGATTCCCTATCAGGGGTAGGACGAAGCTCAGGGAAAAACCGTAGCTCGTCAAGATATAGCTGAGGGAATTGATGTCTCACCAATGCCTTCCTCTCCTCAATGGCCAGCTCCCGAACTCCAGATTCTGTCAAATCTTGCGTCTCTATGGCAGTCGCCTTATCCGACCTCGGCTGGGCAAGCTGTGGCTCTCCCCCCCTTTGAGGTCTAAATGGGAGCCAACAGAATGGGGCAAGGCGGAGTTGTCAGCGATGAATGACTCGACCCTCCTAGATCAAGCCGTGAGTCTCCCCCGGACCTCGAATCGGAGGAGGAGGGGGAGGAGTCGTAGAATATTGATGCATATCCCGATGATGACTCTCGCTGCCGCAATCCCGTGGGTCGGAGCATTGCTACATAAGCTAGCCCCTTTCCTGAAAGTGCTAACAAAAGTGCTCTCGGGATGATGGCGGTCTCCATAACCTCGTCCTCCACTTTCCTCTGGCCATGTCACTTGTCAAAGAAATAAAGAAAAATCAGTCAAGCGACACATTTAGGCACTTTTCTATGCAATGTGGTGTGTATAAGTGTTCCCTAAGTGCTCTCTCAGCAGATCAGATCGTTCCCCGATCGAGGGAATTAGCCCATCCGTGGCACGAGCTAGATCCTCCATACTAACTGCGCTCAGCCATAGAGACAAGTCCATAGGAACTGTACCCAGACCAGCAAACTGATCCACTTTTTCGAGGGAGGTTTTTGCTTCTAGAGAAATCGCAGTTGAATGGGGAATGGTTAACGCTTCTTCCCCCGCCCCTCCCATCGGAGGCTGGACAGAAGTGTTACAAGGGTCCTCATCCCGAGCTGCTGCCTCCCCGTCACCAGCCTTGTCACCCTTAACATCCACTTGAAATTTAACAGCCTTTTTTGGTCCGAGCCCAGTAGAAGCTATTTTCCTTTTCAAGCCAGAAACAGCAGGGCCTTCCATCGCTTTCCCTTTTAAAACACCACTCGCCCCGGCGGGCCTAATTATGGCCCGATCGGCAGGAAGCAACCCAACACGCAAAAGGCGGTCCTGGTCTACTACAGTATCCGTCCTACGAGAATCTTTGGGAATAGCTCCCAAAGCATCGAGACGTTGCTGATACTCGTCGCCAATGGGCGCCTCGGGATTTCCTGCCACAGTAAAAAAAACAATGAGACGCAGAACCCGACAACATTACAAGAAGAAATAAAGTTCGGAAACACACACTTCCTTTTATCCACCTCCTCGTAAACCCGGGAGGACAGCGAACGAAGAACCAATCGTGCTTGATCACAGATGGCCTAGGCCACTTTCCAACAAAGAATCTAGTGGCGGGAGAGGCTTCCAAGAACCATTGGGAAGAAGATCCACCAACCGATCGCCTAAAATGAAAATGATACCGAATATCCTCTCCAGTAGGCTCCCGATGTAGAAATTCTCGATAAAGAACGCAAGTACCTAAGAGTGAAGAATAAGCGTTCGTGTGTAGCTGTGAAGTGGCAAGGTGGAAATAGAATAGCATTTCCCGAATGAAATCATTGGCTGGGGGAACGCACCCCGCAAAGCAAGCATGTCGATTCCAAGCAGTAAGACCCACTGGTGGTGCATCGGACCTTCCGCCCATTCCAGGGACATGGGCATCTCCCTCCGGGATGCTAAACCGCAATGCCATCTTTTTAACTGCCGTGACATCCAAGCGCGATAGCACCGAATCTGGTGGGTTGTCCAAGATAACTGCGTCGGGCAGCATGTCCGGAGCTACCGGGGCAGGCGACCCATCATCACCCACAATGTCCACATTTTCCATCTCTGCATGCACGACAGGAGAATGAAGCCTCTCCATTTGTTCCCAGTGCTCAGACACTTCGGGGGAGCTCCCAGAGTGGGAAGGAACCGACTCTTCGGTAGTCTCAAGCTCGTTGCCGCCTGAGCCGTCGTTATTCGTGGAGTCAGATGTATGAGACGATGGCGGGGAAGCCTCGGCTTCCAGAAGTTTCCTAGTCCTTGATCTTGTTTGTATGGCTCGCTATACTTTAATACACCAGTATTAGACATCACAGTCAAATAACCTGCACCCCTCGCGTTGGTGAAAGTTAACAAGTGTGCGTGGGGTGTCATGCAAGAATCAAAATGTACATAGAAACTTTAAGTATCCTAACAGTTCAGTCACAGTCCAGATCTATGCTCTATCCTATGTGAAAGACTCAAGTCCATGTCCGTACAGTTATCGATGTGCACCTTGGTACATTCATACAATCAAATAGGAGATATATAAGTCCAAGGATAGGCAGTAAGGAAATAAAAGTTCGAAGCAGTAGGATTCAACACCTAGCCAAGGCGATACAATCAAACCCGTCCCGGGGCACGAAGATTCGAACCCTCAGGGTTCGAAAATTCGAACCCCTCAGGGTTCAAAAATTCGAACCCCTCAAGGTTCAAAAATTCAGCCCCAGTGGTTCGACCTTTCGAGCCCCCAAGGTTCGAAGAATCAAGCCTGGTGGGGACGAGAGTTTGAACCCGTCAGGGTTCGGAACTTCGAAGCCCAAGGTTCGAAACCTCGAGCCCCAGTGTTGGAGAGATCCTAGGCTCGAGCGATCGAAAATTCCAGCCCGAAGGCTCGAAATTTCGAACCCTGCAGGGGTTCGAAAATTCGTGCCCTATCAGGTTTGAATTTTCGAACCTCTCGCGTCAGGCTCGAAACCTCGAGCATCCTTCGACCATCGTACTTCGATCCCCCCTTCTTCCTTTCCTCCAACGACCAAATCCTTTACCTAAGAATTCGATCGAGAAAAGTTGAGCAACAAAGCTTTAAGAGTGATGGCTGCCAGAGAAGAAAATATAAGAAGGGAGAAATTGAGGGGGAAGGTGCCTATTTATAATAAAAAGGGAAAAAGTCCCTTCGCATTCCGAACCCAGGCTCGAAATTTCGAACCTGCCATCTCGAAATTTCAAACCTCCAAGATTCGAAATATCGAACCACCACGGTTCGAAATTTCGAGCCACCACGATTCGAAATTTCGAACCTTTGCGGTTTGAAATTTCGAACCCTTGTGGTTCAGAATTTCATTCAAAAAAAAAGAACGGGAGGAGATAAAATTTGTATCCTCTCATATGGCCTATCGTGCCACACGTTCACGTGCGTGTATTCCCTGCGAATGTCCAGCGCCGCAAATGCATGATAACAGCACAGTACGTATGCGCTCAACAACGCGAGCACGACCCCGAGCCAACAATTGCTCGCTCATGGTTCCGCGGTAAATGAGCCCGCTAACTAACATGTTTTTTCCTTTAACTTACAGGATAAATCAATAACCCAACTATCATCATCCCAAACCAACTCAAAGCACATCATGTCAAGATAAGACGTACTTTGGGGGGGGCAAATGTTAACCAGCATTTTGGTCCGGTTCCCAAAAGTACTCAAGACATGCTCGATTCAACTCATCGCATGTAGCCAGGAACAAGGGAAAAACTCGGGAAGCACAGGAGGAAGGCTGAAAAGGGATCGCACCAACAAGGACCTCGCAATTCCACCATCACATTACCACATCAATGCCCCAGAAGAGCCATCGAGTCTCGACTAATGGCACTCGCCAAACATATTTCGCACCCTGCCGGATGCGAAATCTGGTACCTGGTTGGTGCAAAATTTCTCACCTAACAAGTGCGAAATTACGCACCAAATAGGTGCGAAATTTCGCATCCTGCAGGTGCGAAATTTCACACCCTGACCCAGTTGCGAATTTTCTATGGTCGAGGGCTGCAGGCGCGAATTTTCTGTAGATGGTCCCCATTTCTACCTACTCCTACCTAACCCCTACCTTACCACTTCCTATAAATACCCAATGGCCTTACACTTCGAGGAGAGGGGATTCTTGAGCTTTGAGACCTCCATAGAGCTCCATTGATGGCATCTCCTCTTTAAGGAAGAAGAAGGGCAAAATTGTCTATTCTCCTAATTCTTGCAAATATGACTATTGTAACTTCATGTATGGTAGCTAGTGAATGTGATGAGAGGATCTCAACCTTGTAATCTTTCAAATGATCAATAAAATTCCAACGACTCTTCAAAGTGGACGTAGGCCCTCGTTGAGGCCGAACCACTATAAATCTCTTGTGTTATTTACTACTTTATGCTCCGTTTTATGTTCTTGTCTATGCGACCATATTTATAATTCCTATTAATTGGAACCTTTGGTGTTTATGATATTTTTTGTCGTCAACATAGCATTTTGTTGACTATAAATCATGCTTGTTATTTTTCAGATGAGGTTCGGATCGAAGGCTGAAGTTGTTCACTTAGACGTTGCTGGAGAGGAGAAGCCAAGAAAAATTCACAATGTATAGTGGATTGTCGATAATACTGCAAATTGAATGGGGTTCTAAATAACAGCTTATATTAGAGAAATCGAACATATTTTGTTTAGGGTTTAAGTTTGAATTTTAGCACCATTTTCGATCAATGTTAAAAACTGGTATTCTTGACAATTTGCATTTCAATAAAAATTATAGTCGGATGTGGCTTTTATTTTCATTTTATTAAATTCCTTCACAGTAAATTGTGTTGTTTCACATGAAAGCAAATAGGGAAAAAAATGAAACACTCATTATTTAGATTCTTAAAATTTAACGCACAGAAAAAATATACGGGTTTAAGCTAAAAATCACATTTATCATTAATTACGTGACCAACATCTAGAAGCAACACATGGGTAGTGGTACCCGATCTCCATTTTGATGGCCAATCATCTCCCCGGTACCAGTACGGGAGCAGATCCACGCTTCAGGCTGAAAATTCTGCTTCATTGAGATTTGGGTATGGATGTGGTCAGAAAATTCTACATCATTTTCGAGATTTGTAGCTTCAATTTCATGGTCAAACAAAAAAATCAGGAAATTTTCTATACATTTCTTAGACCAAAAATTGGCTCTAACACCCAATTGAATAGAATTCGTAGAGAATAATAAAGAACAATAATCTAAAAACAAGTAATAAGCAGTCGACACACAAGATTTATACTGGTTCAGCGTTAATGAGCCTACATCCACTTTATAGTTCATTGATTGATAAATTGATTACAAGTACAATGTAGATAATTACTCAATCTTACAAATACAATTAGTAATATCTCAGAAATTTACGGAATTTTACTCGATATTCTAGAATACAATTTGGATAAAGAGGAGAGATATTGATAATGGTGGAGCTTGAGTCTCAAGAGTGCCAAAATATCCCTCAAAATGTCAAGTAATTGTGTATTTATAGGCATGAAAAGCAGATGGGTCGCGTGATGACGTGGCAATGACTCCTAAGATATCAGAGTTGGTTATGGGAGAGTGGAGACATGCTTCAGATTGTGTGTCCGATGTGGGCTCGACCCATTTTTGGCGGCTTGAGAATAGAGCTTGGTTTGAATTAGTAGCAGCTTTTAGGGTAGCATGTCAGGGATCGGTCGGACTTCGGGCGATCCGAAGCGAGGAGTGCTCATCGATTGGTTCAAGGCGTGTGCGGATCGGGTAGGACCTTATGCGAGCCGAGCCGCCTAAGGCGTGATGCCAGCTATCGAAATATAGGTGGATCGGGTCACATACACTCGATCTGATCCGGTTGGCTTTTTGCTTGTTAATACACCAGTTTTCCACTTTGACTTGAGACTTTTCTATCGATACGAGTTGACTTCGTTACTCATGAACGATCGTCTAAACTTTGTGTGGCCAAGTCACAAAGTAAGCCAATATTTTGCCCCATCAAAGTATGTCCTATCGCATGTGAGGCATGCTTCGAAATTGTCAATCTGCTTATTACTGAATTGGTGATGCCAACTGTCATGTCTGTCTGTAAATTTGTGACGCTTTTTGAAGTCGTGTTTCTTAATTTCTGCATCAAATATAATAAGATACATGATCCATAATTACCTCTATCGCACCCAGTAAGTCAAAGCTCTCAACCGGGATCTCCAAGTAAACTTTTTGACTTTTTTTGAGTAAGAAAAAATTCAAATTATCTAATCGGATCAAGTTGTTTTGTTAGCCTTTCTTTTTACGTGTCCGTGTATGATCCTCTATAATCTCTCTCGATTTCGTCTGCTTTTACATTGCACGGTGTTGTGATCGAAGTGTGGGATCGAATGTCACGTAACGGGTCAGTTCGAGTTAACTCGACCTGCCTTAATACTCGATCCGAAAAAGTATGGGCTGCTTCTACCGCTCACCTATCGAGTCGGTCTGAGCCATCTTTTCAGTGGAATATGAGCGGCCTTATCGGAGGGTATATAAAGAAATGAAACCCCTTTCTTTCTTCATTCTTATTGTCGCTCTCGAACCAAACCCATCAAACCCTAATATCCAAACTTCATCTTTTCGCCCCAAATCTTCAGATTTTACTAGCGGTAGGTTATAAAAATTGATTTCCTCATATTTTAATTTTAATTCTCGAGTGCATTTAATGCGAAACCTGTAGAAATCTTCGTTGTCTTCCCTCAGAAACTTCAAAGTTGCTCGCCTCAAGATCGTTGCCGACGTTGGTGGCGTCATTCACCTTTCGGTAGTGGCCAAGAGGTTAAATAACCCTGGCTTCACGATTAAGGGCTCGAAGGAGTTGTGGAAGTAACAAATTGAAGTAGAGGATAAGGAAATGAGGAACTAAGGACTGTTCCTATGACCACGACTTTGGTGTAGGACTGGAAGAAAAAGATAAGAGAGGGAGCATTCTTTTCTGGTGGACGAATTGGAGAAGCGATAGGGATCAGGGACGGTCGATCGGGAGAAGTGGAGATCGATGGGGAGCGTCGGGTCAGGTCGAACTTCTGCGACCTGATCCTAGTACGCGACCCGCTGTTTCTTTGAACCGAACGTGCCCCGCTTATTAATCTTGACCTGACCCTAAATCTTCAACATGTCGTTTGTGTTCTCCTTCGCACCATTCAACTTGGCTAATATATGGACTTCGACAATGCGAACTCGTAGTACATGCTTGCATATAGGCTTATCAAAACTAATTAAAACTTATGAACTTGTGGACAGTTAGGACAGAGCCCACAGGATGAAACATTCGGGACATAACAAACGTAAGTTTACTCAACAAATCTTAGCATGTTTATCAATTGCACGCTTTTCCTTCTTGTCTTATATCTATATAGCACACACTGGCACACATTAGCGGGCACACACGGGGGGCACATGCAACTATACTCTAATCCTTGATGTTTTTTCAATAGTATAGCTAGTATGCCGAGGAGATACAAGACGAGATACTCAGAGTTGGACAAGAGTAAAGTTCCAGAATCATCTAGCCATCCCAACATCGATTATATTTCATCAACATTAGATTTAGGATGGGACAGTAAAGGTTCTGACTATGAGATTGAGCTTATGAGACTGCAAAATCGTCTGTAGGAGAGGCTTCAATAGATGAAGAATAAGGGGGGTAGATGACAACCGGGCTCCCTGTGAATTCCGGAGCGCGACCAATCTAGATGCACCTAGCGACTCTGTGACCTCTACGATCGATGAAGCTAAACTTAGGCGAATATGCCAAGGGCATGTAATTCCTTGGGAAGAAATTTTAGTTGCGATTAGCGCGGACAGACCCCATAATCCTCTAAAGGGGTATATGGCCATTAGTCGGGGGACGTGCACAATGGGATCCATTCCTCCGTTTCCTCCATTTGTCATTGAGTTTCTAAGACGAATGGAGATCACTCCCATACAACTCCATCCTAATGCATACTCTTGCCTGTATACATTGTAAGTAGGATATATGAAAATCTTAGGCACGGAGCGTACTTTCGAGGGCTTGAGCTTCTTTTACCATTTGAAGTGTTGTTCAAAGGGAACTCCTTCCTTCATATCCTTTGAATTTGTGCCAAACAAAAAAATTCTAAATGATGGATACAACAATGCAGGGGAAGTAAAGCCCGAGTGTTTCTACATCAAGCACCAGGCCCGGTGTGCTAGAAGGTTGCCGCAATCAAGTAAGCTTTCAAGTTTCAGTGTTTCGGTTTCGACTGTTTTATTAAATGCACTGACTTCTCTTTTCTATCTGCAGTTCCAAATCCCAAAAAGGAGCACTGCCAAATATACTTAGATCGTTTGAGCTATATAGAAATCCAGACTCCTTAGATGTCAGGAACTACTTAGTGGATGAGGTTCTGCATAGGCATCATCTACTTGATAAAAGGCGGATTATTATTCATGGAGGTCATGGTTACACATATGTGCCCCTAGCTCAAGCTTCTCCTTCTTCTCCTGCTTCTACAGCAACCAGTGGTATACCTCCGGCCGACAGGCAAACCATAACCACAATCAAGGAGGGAGAGGGTTCAAAGAGAAAAGATATTACATGTTCTGATCGAGAACCACAATTAGCATAGAAAGAATCAACTCCCGAGCGAGATTCAGTTACCAATCTAAGGAGTCTTTCCCCGATGCACATCCAAGATGATGAATTTTTGAATAGGCTAATTGGAGAGGAGCCCCGGGATGTTGATCCAAAAGGCGCTTCTAATATTGAAAGGAAACCTCCTAAGACACCGTCTCCTATTAGGTCTCCTGTTGGCGAGTCTCAATTGGATGGTCCCATATTTAGGGACTTGGCTAAACTTCCTATTCCTGGAAAGATTTATACTTCCAAAGATATTGGCACGAGTTCTTTTTTCCCTACCTCTGAAGAAGAAGTTACTCGTATAAAAGTCGGGGATACCACACGGACAAGCCTTACGCCGGGCTTCGGTCCGTCAGGAGGATCACTTAGGACACACACCACACTAACACTGCACATCACATCTTTTGTGTGTTACGTCACTTATTGGTTCTAATATTGATTTCTATTGGTTTTCAGGAGGGAAGAACCGTCGCAGATATGATCTCAGGGATGTTCGTTCAAGAATTCCCCAGTACGGATCCGATACTGAACATGATTGACGGGAAAGCCATGGGAGAGACGACATGAGGCCTTATCAGTCCCAGCATCATCGATCTTCCCGCTCTCGCCCTCTAGTCCACTTGGATCCAGAGAGGCAAAAGAGCTATCCTAGCCAACATGGGGGAGATAAGTATCCTCTTAAACCTCCGGTCCCATCAAAAGATTCTCACTCTTAAGAAAAACAGTCGAGGAAACACTTAGATCTAAAAGATAAGCCCAAAGATCTAGAGAAGGAGAAGGGCAAGACTAGTGTGGCCGTTTTCCCCACTAAACGTCGAAATATTTACATTACCATGACAAGTCCAGTGATACACGATTGTGAGCATTAGGCGAAGTTAAAGATTTTAAGGAAGAAATTCCCAGATTATCATTTTGGGAGTTTGCATTTTGTTCTGAATCTTAAGCCAGTACCTGCAGATTGGGCGGTAGAAGTCAAAGCACAAATAGACTTCATGGATAAGCAATATCAGAAAACTTGTAAGTTAGCTTGTAAGCTTTCCACAATCTTAAAAAATCTGTTGGCGGATGTAGATAAAATGAAGAAAATGGTTGAATTTGACTTAAAGGCCAAAGATACCGCGGAGAAAGAGCTTGATGATACACAGGACAAGCTTGCCCTAGTACAGTGTAACGTTGAAAGTTATAAGAAACAACATGATGAATTGTAGCAGTGCTATTATAATGAGCTTGATTCTCATAGCCAAGAACGCACAACTTAGAAAAAGCAAGTTGAGGATGCTAAGTCAAAGAGCACCGGGATGAAGTTATCTTGTATTTGCCTCTTGAACAAGAAAAGATTGAGATGGAAAAGAAGAATGCTAGTCTAGAGGCTAGGCTGGTAGAGGTTGAGGCGAGGGTAGCACTTGCTGAAGGGAACGCTGATATTGCTCTTAAATCCTCTTTTGAATCTAATGCTCAGCTTACCGAAGCATGGAAAGAGTTAGATGAATATGGGGATCTTATTATATCTTTCTTTGCTCAAGAACTTCGAAATCGGGATATATCTTAGATCCAGCATTATCCGACTAGTTTGGTCGACGTATGAGATTAAATTGTCGAAGATGAGAAGAAGTGGTTGAAGGTTGACACTATCGATGAGGAGGAGCTGATGAAGACATATTTGAGAAGCGAGGAGATAGAGTGCTTAGCTAAGGGGCATAAATTAAACCAGGAGGCTCTGGAGGAGGAGAAGTTCCAAGCCAAGGGAAAGAACACCATCGAAGGTGGTTCCAGTTCCTCTTTTGCCATGCCTAGGACTGCAGAGACTGAGGGATACGATCCCGAATGTCCAGCGATCCCTAAGGTTTCTCTCTTATCTCCCATCGAGGAAGGAGCTACTCCCGCTACTCCTGGAGACAAGTCGACAGAAGGTATCTCTACCTTTTCACCGCAATTGGTCAAGGCTATCGTAGCGTATCATCGTATTGTGGAGTAGACAATTGAAAGACCTATGTTTCCCCAAGAGTTAATAACTATTGCTTCATGTTCTTTAGGTACAAATCCTGCTGAGCAGACTGAAGAGAAACAGGAGGAGGTCGCTGACAAGGCTGTAGTGCTTTCCAGCAGTGAAGCTCCCAAAGATGGGGAAATCATTGATGCTTTAAAGGATATGGATAGCAAGGAGGATAAAGAGGATGTGGATGTCACCATTACTGGAGCAACCGATGTGACTGAAAACTTGACACTTGCTCAGATAAAAGCTGGATCCAAGGCACTCTTGAAGGCCAAGAAATAATAAGATCCCATCTTGGTTGATCCCCTCTAAATGGTCCCTCTTGGTGGCAAAATAACAATTAAGATTCCATCCCAGTCGATTACAGCGGAGCTGGCTTCCAAGTCCTCTGTCGATCCAGAAGATCCTCCTTTCGACAAGAATAAGAAAAAGCATATTCTCACTGATGCTGCAAAGGGGGAGAGGCAGATGCTAAAAGCTGCCAAGAAAGCCAAACATTCTCCTAAGTCCAACTGAAACGTTGTTTTTTATTTCTATTTTGTTTTCCACGGGCCCGCGGTTGTAGTAGCGAGTGCGGCCCTCGCGTTTTTGACCAGTTGTCTATGTAAATCTGCATGTTGTTAATGTAGTAGTTTCCATATGTTTGCAAGTTTTGTTATTTATTTCAGTCAAATGTAACTGTGATCGAAATATCATTATGTTAAGTTGTAAACAATAAATCGTATCACATATCAAACAAGGATTCATATTCAGCCTTCCTGCAAATCAAAAATCAAAATTTCTGCAATCAAGGAATAATTACTAAATTATGTAATAAACAACACGTCACATTGCAGTTATCCTAAGGGTGTGACATGTGTATGCCCTCAATCAATCTTGAATAAAGTGCGTGGCCAGGGCTTATTCGGAATCGATTAGAATTGACATTATATTGCCCCCAATCCTTCTATGGGGAGCACGGGCTCATCTTTCAATCTTTCCCCAATCCTTTAGTGGGGTAGGAACCCTTTTACTTCGGCACTTGGTCTCAGTGCCTTTATATTCTCCTATCGTATGTCCAGGTTAGAGTACAGTTAAGGCAGTCATTAATCGTGGTGCACCAGTCACACCTACTTTTATACTCACTATCGGATCGAGAGAATTTGAGTTAATAAGGAAAACAATCATGTCATTCACCCTTCTACACTTTATTTCCAGGAGCGAGATTCCGTCGGTTCGAGTTTTGTCTTGCACTCGATTCTAATATGTACTTCACACTGACGTATGGAGCTTGTCAGGCAAGCGGTCATATCACACTTGCCAAGGTGCTACCTCTAAACCTCGATTCAAGGGCAAAGGTACCCTTTTTTTCCTAATCAAGCCTCTCTCTCATCCCGTCGAATCATGGGATGGAGGGTGTAAGATGTTTGGGCGTCGCATCCTTACTTTGGTTCACAATGTGAAAGTTACCGCATTGGGTGTTGGTATCGAGCTCGAGGTCAGCCAATCAAACTTCAATTGGCTATAGATTTAAATCCTCTTATTCAAGCGGTGGATGAACAAGCTCCATAAAAAGGGGTGAATCATCCCTTTCCCGTAAGTCCGACACCAACCAATTACATCACGACGTCGAGTCAAAGACCAAAATAATCATAGAACATGGAAAAATAAATGCATGAAAAGTAAATGACACGCGATATTTTATAGTGGTTCGGCCAAATCATAGCCTGCGCCCACTTTATAATCTATTGTTTATATCAACTAGACTGTTCTAGGAAGGTACTACCTTCTTACATAGTTTACAAAACAAAAGAATAATTACAACTCAAGTCAAGTAGTGCCGCAGATGCTGGGCATTCCATGCTCTGGGGATTTCATCGCTATCTATAGTCGTTAGCTTAAAAGCTCCATTATTAAGTTTCTGTTGAGTGACATATGGTCCATCCAATTTCGGGCCCGAAAAACGGGGGCCGAGAAGACGCGCTTCAAAACCAGGTTTCCAGTTTCAAAGGTTCGGGGTCGAACCTTCCTGTTGTAGTATCGAGTTACCTGGTGTCTGTGCCTCGAGGTATGTAAGTCCGCTTCATCTCTCTTTTTCTCAATCATGTCCAAGGAATCATGGAGAAGCACTTTGTTCGTCATCAGATCATAATATGTTGTTCTGTGAGAGGGGACTTACAATTCCACTGGAATGACTGCTTCAGATCTGAATGAAAGTGAGATGGGAGTGTTTCCAGTCACCGATTTGTAGGTCCTTTTGTAAGCCTATATGCTAAGGGTAATTCGTTGATCCTCATGGCTTTCGCCTTCTTCAATTGCTTCTTTAGAATGCACTTAATGATTTTGTTTACTGCTTCGACTTGCCGATTCGACTGCGGGTGCGCTACAGCAGTGCATCTCTTCTCGGTGCTATATTTTTGGCAGGAATCTCTAAATTCTGTGCTATCAAACTGGGTTCCATTGTTAGTTATGATGACTTTGGTGATCCCGAATTAGCAAAAGATGTTTCTGACAACGAAGTTAATCACCCGCTTTGTCGTGATCGTGGTCAATGACTCAGCTTCTACCCATTTTGTAAAGTAATCCATGGCCACGATTGCGTACTTTGCCCCACCTTTGGTGATCGGAAGGCTTCCAGTGATGTCAATTACCTATACGGCGAATGGCCACGGGCTCACCATTGAATTGATTTAGCTGGGAGGTACTCTGAGAATCTTTGCAAATTTCTGGCACCTGTCGCTGCGTCGTGAATAACCAGCTGCATCTCGATTTATGGTAGGCCGGAAGTAGCCATACCGCAGTATCTTCATTGCCAACGTCTGACCTTCAGTGTGATCTCCACATTCGCATTTGTGCACTTCTCTCAACACACGTTTGACGTCATGTGCTATATACCAGAGTAGGGGTACTGGAAATCCTTGTCGGTAAAGAACTTCACCCTGCACGATATATTGTGAAGCTTTGCGAACGATGCCATGTCTTTCACTCTTTTTTGTCGAAAACGTTCTATTTTGCAGGAAGTTCTTTATCGGTGTCATCCACGATTCTCGCTCTGGTTCGGTTTTCGGCACTATATCAACTTCCATCTTATCAATGCTTGGAGCTTCAAGTGTCTCGATTGGGACCATTTATGTTTCTTCTGGATTATCGTAGCTTGCTAACTTAGCCAACTTATCCGCCTTCCGATTCTCTGTTCGCGGAATGTGGGAACAACTGTAATATTCTAGGTTGTCCAGTAGCTCCTCTACCCTTTCTAGGTAAGCTGCGAGTCGTGGTCCCTTCATCTGAAATTCCTTTCGAACTTGACAAACAACAATCTGAGAGTCACAACAGATGTTCAACGTTGCTACTCCCAGTTCCTTAGCGAGTTTCAATCCGGCAATCAGGGCCTCGTATTCGAAATCATTGTTAGTAGCGGAAATTCCAATCGTTAAGCATAGTAAATTGACCGTTCTTTAGGAGCAATCAATACAACTCCGGCACCAGACCGTCGATTATTCTTAGCACCGTCTGTATATAATTCAACTCCCAGGTGCTAGATTCCAGTTTTTGTTCAGAGGGGCCACCTTCTTCGTCTAACTTATCCTCTTCGGGAATTGTGAATTCAGTGATGAAGTTGGCTAATGCTTGCCCCCGTATGGACTTTCTGGAAAGGAAGTTGAGGTCAAACTGGCTTAACTCCTTGTTCCATTTGAGCAGTCTTGCAGATGACTCATTTCGTTGCAGTACCGATCGGTGCGGTTGATCGGTGCATATAATAATTAGACGAGCTTGGAAGTAGTGGCGAAGCTTTCTAGAGGCAATCAACAAGCTGTAAGCAAGTTTTTCTATCTTTGGGTAGTTAAATATTATGCTGTCGCCAATTTCTTACTCACATAGTACACCAGTCTCTGAATTTTATCCTCCTCTCGTACCAGTACTGAACTGATAGCGTGTGATGGTACCGCCAAGTATACAAATAAATCTTCATGATCCACTAGCTTAGACAATATCGGGGGCTTCTTAAATGATTCAGCATGTTCTGAAAGGCTTCAACGCAATCTGGGGTCCATTCGAAGTTGTGTTTACCTCGTTTTATCAAGTTGAAGAATGGAACGCACTTGTCAGTGGTCTTGGAAATAAACCTACTTAACGTTGTGACCTTCCCTACCAGGCGCTGCACATCATTGATGTTTCATGGCTCACAAATTTCCTAATTGCTACAATCAGTTCAGGATTAATTTCAATTCTCCATGAGCTTATGATAAATGAAAGGAACTTTCCTGACGCGACCCTAAAAGAATATTTCAATGGGTTGAGCTTCATTCCATAGTGTCGGAGGACATCAAACATCTCTGCCAAGTCTGCTGTGTGATCAGATGAACGTTTGGATTTCACAAGCATATTATCTACATAAACTTCCATGGATTTCCCAATTTGATTGTAGAACATACGATTCATTAAGCGCTGGTATGTCGCTCCGGTATTCTTCAATCCGAAAGGCATTGCCACGTAATCGTACAATCCGAGATCAGTGAAAAAACTGGTATGCTCTAGATTTGGCACGTGCATAAGAATTTGGTTGTAAACCGAATAAGCATCCATGAATGAGAGAAGTTTGTGCCCTACCGTTGAGTCCACAAGGTGATCTATTCTTACCAGCGGGAAGCTAACCTTTGGACAGGCTTTGTTCAGATCCGAAAAATCAATGCATGTATGCCACTTTCCATTAGCCTTCTTGACAAGTACGGGGTTCGATATCTAGTTGGTATATGGAGCATCTTTGATGAATCCATTATCTCTCAACTTCTCTACTTCTTCTTTCAAGGAAGCCGACCTCTCCAGGCCTAGCATATGCCTCTTTTGCTTTATGGGAGGATACATCGGGTTTATGCTTAGTGCGTGACTCATAATTGCCAGTGAAATTTCATACACATCGACATGGGTCTAAGTGAATTCATCCAGATTCGCCCGTAGAAAACTATTCTGCTCCTCGTTCGGAGGGGGTCCAAGTGAGATCCGATCTTCAAGACCATTGTCAAGTCGTCATCAATTATCAGAATATCTATAAGTGTTTCATAGGTGTCGCCTTTCTATATCCCGAATCTTCATCCTCTCTGGGGTTTATGTCTTCGGGTAGATCGTCGGGAGACTCCTTCGGCAATATCTTCTTTATTTGCTATGTCGAGGCCTCCTTCGCAATAGGGAAGGAATTCTAGAGCTCTACGCCATCTCCATTATGCAACGTCTTCCATTCTGCATGTAACAAGCTCTTACGATAACTTGGTTACATTGGACCACTCCCACCCCATCTTCAGTTGGGAACTTTAGTAATAAGCACTAGGGTGCAATATAGGCCCTGAACTGAGCAAGGGACGGTCGGCCTAAAAAGGCGTTGTAAGGAGAATCAATATTCAATACCATAAACGGGAGGATTCGTGCTCTTCAGCGGTCTCCTTCCCCAATCTCTATAGACAAATCCACTACTCCTATTGGAATCGTTGTGGGGCTGCTAAAGCCACGTATCCATCCGTCGCATGGCTTTAAATCTTTAGCTTCCTATTTCATTTGGTCAAATGCTTTCTTAAACAAGATGTTGACGGAACTCCCACAATCCACAAGGACTTTCCGTACTATTGCTGGACCGGTTGTAGTAGTTATTACCAACGAGTTAATACTCGGTGTCTCAATTCCCACACTCTCTCTATCTCGAAATATAACATCATCCGCCATTGTATTCTACTGCTTCATGGGTGCAGTATCCTCTAGGGCACTACATTCTCCCACTTCTGGATGTTTAGCGGCATTGACCTATTGCTCCATGGCTCTGTTGCTGAATCCAGATGGATTCGGTCCTCCCACCACGGTATTTATGACTATCCCAATTCCTTTCTGCTGGACAGTAGGTCTAGGGGTAGGTTGGTTCTGATTGGAAGTCGGTCCTCCTTGCCCCATCTAACTTCCCTGCTCAAAGCAACTTCTCCATAACATCTCTTAGGTGACGGCATTCGTTCGTGGAATGACCATATGTTTCATGGAACAAACAGAACTTCCAGGTCTCACGTTCCTTTTCAGTTGAGTCTCTCAATGGAGACTTTTTGCATTAGATAACATTGAAGGTGTCTAGATAGATGTTCTCCAAGGTGTCGTTTAGCGGTGTGTAATTCTCAAAGTGTTGAAATCAAGGCCTCTTTGGGATCATTTCTCTGATTCCTACTTCTCTTGTTGTCGTTCCCACTTTGGCGGCCATTTCCTCCATTCTTGTTGTCGACATTCACTTTGACTTTCCCAGCACTTCACCAGATTGCTTAATGGCGACATTGCTTTGGATATCTTCTCTCGGGGTATCGTCGGAATTTCTTTTCCGGCTAACATACACCTCTTATTATCGTAGGCAGATGCTAGCTTTCTAGTAAAACAACTCTTTAGTCAATGGAGGCTTTCCGACTAGGTACTTCTCGAATTTAGTTTCTTTTCGACTCCATCTATTAGCGACATCAAAATAGTCTGTACTTGGTGGTTACTCACTTCCGTAGCTTCCAGATTGAAACCGTCCAAGTATAATTTCAGAGTTTCCCCAAGAGCTTGCATGATTACAGAAAGCTCGACGACGTTCTTGGACTTACGGGTGTGAAGTCAAAACTGATTCAGGAAACCCTCGCTTAGCTCTTTGAAATTGGAAATTTGTCGAGGAGGAAGCCGGGTAAACCACATCATTGCAACATCTTTGAGGTATATTGGGAAAGCTTTGCACTTTACGGCATCAGGGGCCGTGACGGCGTTCATATACCAGGAGTATATCATCAAATGTTGCCTTGAATCAGTTCTTCCCCCATATCGGTCCACGGTGGGAAGATTGAATTAACTTGAGAACTGGACATCCAATATGTCGTCGGTGAAAGGTGTGTGACTGTGATCAATACCCCAATCTTAGTTAGTGTAACCTATGCTATCAGCCATAATTTGATGAACCATAGCTTATACTTCAGCATTGGTTAAAGTAGGCTCGGGTTCGGCACTTATTTCTCTTCTAGCACTTCCAGCTCCTACATCAGGCAACGTCCTCCGATTTCTTGCGGAGGCAGAGTTCTTTTTCCCAGCTGTGATCCCGGTTATTGACAGGACGAATAGGATGAAGGAGTTGGCCCTGAGTAGGGTTTATGATATTTGGATCCTTGGGAAGAACATGAGATCCCTACATTAGTAGCAACATTGGTTCCTCTAGGCTAGGATCATTAGGTCCCAGACAACGAGCTGCGTCTTCGCGAGATCCTAATGTGCCAAACTAAATTTTCTCAAGGTTCTCTGGTCTCTCATTCTTTGACGTGGGTGCCTTTCGTTTTCCTTAGAAGAGGATGAGTAATCTACTGCAAGACAGTGAGTTGGAGAAGGTGTTGTCTGCCTGTGAAGTTCATCCATCTGCCTGCTCATTGTATTCACATTTTCTTGGATTGCGGCACTACCACGTCGTTGGGATTCTAAAGCGTCGTTAGTCTTCTCCATCATAGCGAGCAAATGTGCAAAATCCATCTGCGATACAGGGAGAACGTAGGAGGTTGATTACTGGTAGTAGCTATTGCAGTTCGAGTATTTGGATTGGCTGAGGAGACGCACCAACTACAAGTGGGCTCAGATCACCCCCATTCGGCCAGGTCTCAGTGGAAGCTCCAACAACTGTAGGGTCACGGGATCGAGTCACAACTCCTGCATTGGCTCGGTTCATGGACATGTACTCAAGTCGGGTTGCGGGCGATCCCTCGGGTCGTTTTGGGCCCGAGCTGGTTCTCTGAGAGCCGATGGTAGTGAGAGCTAGTGCATCGTCCCGCTGATCTTCATTAACTTTGTCTTCTCGAGAAGTTTGTGGTTCTTTACCTTTCCATGGAGCTGTGGAATTCTGATTTGTCAAAGTCGATGAAAACTTCTAAGACAATAAAAATGCGGATTATCTCCTCGGATTTGGTGATCCAAACAGTAGAATGACAATCCAGAAAGTTGAGAATTCTGCGTTCTCAGTGAAGGCACCAAAATGTTAGAACAAAAATTGGCTCTAACACAGCCAATTGAATAGAATTCGTAGAGAATAATAAAGAACAATAATCTAAAAAAGGATTTATAGTGGTTCAGCATTAACGAGCCTACGTCCATTTTATAGTTCGTTGATTGATAAATTGATTACAAGTACAATGTAGATAATCACTCAATCTCACAAATACAATCAATAATCTCTAAGAATTTGTAGAATTATACACGATAATCTAGAATACAATTAGGATAAAAGGAGTGATGTCGGTAATGGTTGAGCTTGAGTCTCAAGAGTGTAAAAAGATCCCTCAAAATGTCAAGTAATTGTGTATTTATAGGCATGAAGAGCAGGCGGGTCGTGCAATGATGTGGCCACGACTCCTAAGATCTCGGAGTTGGTTATGGAAGAGTGGAGACATGCTTCACATCGTGTGCATGACGTGGGGTCGACTCGCTTTTGGCGGCATGAGAATAAGGCTTGGTTTGACTGAATAGCAGATTTAGGGTAACAGGTTAGGGATCGGGTCAGACTTCGGGAGACCCGAAGCGGGGAGCGCTCATCGATTGGTTCAAGGCATATGCGGATCGGGTCGGACCTTATGCGAGCCGAGCTGCCTAAGACGTTGTGCCAGCTATTGAAATATAGGTGGATCGGGTCACGTACACTCGATCCGATCCGGTTGGCTTTGTGCTTGTTGATACACGAGTTTTCCACTTTGACTTGAGACTTTTCTATTGATCCAAGCCAACTTCGTTACTCATGAATGATCATCTGAACTTTGTGTGGCCTAATCACAAAGTAGGCCAACAACATTATGATTAAGAATAAAATGTGCGCATAATTTAACATAGTACAAGAAATTATAAATTACGGTGGAGGTTAATTTCATTGCCAATTCCCACTACTTAATAATTGTATGTGTCAATGTTGACAATGACAATGCACAGATTCAAATTTCTTGTAATCAATACGATGATGTATACATAAACTATATATACACACACACACACACACACTTATCCTTAGGTCTAAATACTGAAGTATAGTTTTGGTTTATCTACGCCAGCAAAAAACCTAACTCAAATGATAGAAATTTCATCTCAACCTAAAATAAGAAAATTCAAATTCAACATAAATTAGGTAATAAATACCATATTGACCAAAACTTAGTAATTACCCAACTACAATTTGAGAAGATTGGCACTCACGATAATGTGATGAAAAAGATTGGAAGCGTTGTTGTAGTGGAGGCGCCTGTCAATTGATTCATCGGAATTTGGTAGTTGGTCGGCAATAGAGGGACAAGCATTAAAAGTATACCAATATTATGGTTAGGTTGGACTTCAGGTAGTAATAAACCGAAGTTATTAGGGAGAAATGGGCATGAGGGAGAAGTGAATTCTTTTTTCTATTTGCGAAAGTGATGAATCGTTATAGGAATTTGCATGGTGTGCTTTTGTGCTAAGGAGGCAATCACGTGTTATTCCTACGTCGGTGTATCTAAGAGTTATTAGGAAGAAGTAGGCATGCGCATCAAAAAGGGAAGGCAAAATGAAGGAAATAAACAAAGAATGGGGATGGAACGATATGAAAGAAACAGATATGCGATGCTTCGGTTTAAGATAACTGGCTGTTAACGAACACTTTCGGATGCGGATAATGTTATATCTGCATCTGCATTCGAAATCATTTTCGGATATCCGCATCCGCAGATACGGACGGATATTGGATAATTATTCGATCCGCTAACGATCGATAAATTAATGAACATAAGTGAATTTTTTTTAGTTTAGTATTACATTTTTTTTCAAAGCAAGCCATTTTTATAGTTGCAGTACCACTTTATTAATGAAAAAGAGGCAACTGGTTCTCTGTACAAGCACAGAGAAGCTAATCTGGTTTGAAGTGTCTAGTTACTATCGGTACAACAAAATTAGCCTAGATCACAAAAACATAAACATACAACTGGAAAGACAAATGACATTGTAAAACTAGTAGTCAAATAAACTACCTATGAAGGGTGTCATAATCCACACAAATGTCTCAAGGCGGGAAGCCAAGTCTTCCACGTAGTAAGATGCTGACAGACTATAGATACTGGTCTTATCCCATGAAGAGTCCTGCAGAAGAACTGAATTATCAATACCAATTTGACCTTCATCCCATAGCTTTAAATCATTGCCAACAAGGCGATAGAAGAGCCGTCTTCGATCATCCCCATCTCCAATAAACGTGTAGAAATAATTTTTAGTATTATAACGCATTTCAAATGGGGCATGCACCCAAGCACGCTCCCCTTCTACCCACGAGACATCAGGATCAAGGACAACATCAACAAAAGGCAAATCAGGCACGATAGGAACTTCTGAATCAGGTGAAACATTAAGTCTAGCATAACAATTGGTGGATCCACCACAAGATCCAAAACCCTACCAGTTGGAACCCAAGCTCGGACAGGTGGTCTAGGGAGAGGATTCTTAATTGGTGGATGCAAATTATCATCAAGCTGACAAGCTTCGTCATAATGACCAAAAGATTTACAGGAAGAGCATATTTCTGGTTTCCATCTATACTTGATGTTAGACCGAAATCTGGGCCTAACACCCAAATTCTATGCGAAAACCTCACAATCACAAATCAATGCAAAAAAGCAGTAAAATAAGAGGAGACACATGAGATTTTTATAGTGGTGCGGCTCAAACCAAGCCTACGTCCACTTTATAGTTTCTTAAATCC
This sequence comes from Allium sativum, assembly GCA_030737875.1. Lineage (NCBI taxonomy): Eukaryota > Viridiplantae > Streptophyta > Magnoliopsida > Asparagales > Amaryllidaceae > Allium > Allium sativum. Next base: position 13,617,707 of record CM060917.1, read on the forward strand.
TAAGAGAACTATTACAATGATGTTTGCTTGCGGTTTATACATGAAATCCTCGTGTTTACAATGGAAAAGAGGTGAGAGAAGAGGAGATTATACATGAAATCCTCATGTTTTGATGATTAGAGTTGGCTTTCCGCTGTTCACAAAGTTCTTGCGTTGATAATGGTGGAAGAACTCAAGAATAAGTGCTAAAAGCCCCCTAAAATGACCATGTTCTGGTGAATTTATAGGCGTAGAGGAGCTCCTAGGTGCCCTGGAGCGGTTCGGATCGGAGGGGCACGTGGCGAGCCCCGAGGTGATCTCGGAAGTAGTGGAGAAGTGGTCTTCAGATCGTGCAAGGACAGGTGGAAGCCGATCGGGAAAAATAGGGATGGTTACTCCAGGAGAACCGGTCAACAGTTGCGTGCAATAGCAGGTCCATGGGGTTCGGTTTGGGTCCGATCCGAACCGGGTTGATGTCTCCGATCCGAAGACTAAAAGCATTCCAGAGCAGAATACTTCAGGCGGATCGGGTCTTCTGTGGTCCGATCCGATCCGGGGAGTGAGCTGGAGTCCAAGTTTGAGAGACTGTGAAGCGTGGGGTCGGAGCGGGTTCGATCCGATTTGGGGTTTTTCTCATGTCACAATCCAAGTTTTTGGTTCTGCATGCATTCACGGAAACGGGCGTAACTTCCAAACCGTAAGTCCGATTGAGCCAAACCAAAGCTCAAATTGAAGATAATTCAGAGATCTACGAGAGTTTTTATGCTTAGCACCGTAATTGACGTTTTCGGGCCCAAAAAAGGTCGTCGGATAGGAGTTTCGGGCCATTCTTTGTTTGTGATGCGATTTCAGCCAAATCGCTTCCTGCCTTTTGACGATATTCCCAATACTTGTGCGTACTGTTGAGAAGAAATTCCATGTGTGACTGGTTTGACTAAAAAGCAGGTCAATATTTTGCCCCCCGGAACATATCTTGCTGGTTGAAGGAAGATGCGTTCTGGATAATCCAAGAAATCCGAGGCTACGCTGGGCCTACCAGCTGCAAGTATAAACCATACCTGCGAAGAAAAGAAAGCAAACAAGTATGTCAAAACCTATCAAAACTGATTATACTTTTGAGCATAAATCATGCTTGGACGTTTGTTTGAGCATAAACCATGCTCAAGGGACGTTCGAATCATCCTGCCAAAACCGGACGAGGGACCTAGCCTTCCGGGTATAAGCCATACCAGAAAGTTCAAACTGAGCATAAGCCATACTCGAGTTTTTTGAGTTCCTTTGCCAAATACTGGCAAGATCGCTCGTCCTTCCTGAGTATAATCCATACATGAGAATCCTAGTGAGTACAATCCATACTCATGTCGGGATAGAACTATACTTGCCAAAACCTGACAAGACAGTCTGTCCCTAGGCATAATCCATGCCTAGAGGTCCGAGATAAGTATAAGCCATACTTTAATTGAGATTGAGAATCTTGCCACAACCTGACAAGACACTTAAATTCGCCAAACATAATCCATGTTCGGAAAGTCCTTCCTTATTCAATTCAAAGTACAAAACCAAAGCAAATCCTGATTGGTTTGTCATCGAGTGTAGAGCACGCTTTGGAGCTAAATCCTAACCCTGAACATGTGTACTTCGATTTAGCCAATCGGAAAACCTAAAGAAAGCAAAGAAACATATCTTAAATCCTAAGAAATGCAGGAAATCCAGGCTGATCTCATCCAGATCAGTTGATGATGAGCCCACGGGAGCTCGATCCAGGGTCATTCCCTCTCCGGGGAGCGGGTGGTGGCAGCACGGGTGCAGGCGCTGTTGGTTGTTTCACATACTCGGGTAGCTCTCCACGTCTAACCCGTTCCTCAATCAAGCTCGCAAGTGTCTACAGTCATTTGTGTCATGACCGTCCATATCATGAAATATGCAGTGTCTTCCAGAATCACGTTCTCTTTGCGATGGCTTCCTCCTGGGAGGCTTTGGATAAAAGACGTCACCGTTCGTATTCATGTAGATGTCGGTTAGTGACGAATTGAGCTCTGTGTACTATCCATATCTGGGCCCTCTCCGGGGCTGAGCATTGCGGTCATTCTTAACAGCAGCTTTTCCCTTGCATTTTCCAGAATTAGACGGTTCTCCGTCTTTAAGCATGTTGACATCAAGAATTTTCTTCTCGGACATTGCGTCTTCTTCACGCAGAAATCTATCCGATTTAAGGTAGAACTCACTGAGATTCCGTGGTGGGTCTCGGTACAAGGAATTTTTGAACTCCGAGTTGTCCTGAACACCGGATACTGCCGCCATCAATACCATAGATTGTTCAGGTCGATCAACGGATGCTGCTGCAACGTTGAATCTTTCCGAAAATGAGCGCAGAGTTTCTCTAGGCCCCTGTTTGATTGTTTTAAGCGACATTACATTCTTGGGTCGAGCGATGTGGACCCGAAACTATTCAATAAAGCGAGCGACCAACATGTTCTAGCTGTTGAACGATTCGGATTCTAGCTGCCGAATCCGCATAGCAGCTATATCGGTCAAAAAGAGAGGGAAGCACTCTGCCATGACGTTTTATGATGCCGATTGAACTTCCATGTGACGTTTGTAGCACATCAGGTGCACGGTAGGGTCCGTCCTGCCGTTGTAGGGTTCCAGTTATGGAAGTTTGAAATCTGGGGGATTGCGGGAATTCCTGATTTCCCACGTGAATGGATTGTGGTTGACATCATCCATGTCATTCTGATAGGAGCAGCCTCTCGAGAGGCGTTCAATGAGATTGGCGAGTCGGTCGCCTTCAAAGAGTTGTTGCAAGCTGCTAAGGTTAGAGCTGGTGCCCCCAGCGTTAAGTCCAGAAGGGGCTGGGAGGGTATGAGGTGCAATCCGGTTCGGATTGGTGGTGCTTGGGTCGGATGGACCGAACTGCCCCGAACTTGGCTCTCTGATCCGAGCCGCATTACGTTGCTGTTGAGCTGAAATGGGTGCCTGAGCGTCCATCCGAACCGGAGCGAATGTAGGTCGAACTCGAGCAAAGCCTTGATTTCCAGAGGGTAGGCTGCTGCCCCAAATTCATGTAGATTGGCGGTTCCGATCGGGTCCGAACCGACCGGTGTGAAATGCCCCTTGTTTCCATCTATGGTAGATTCAGATTTTGGCCCTCGGTTCGGATCCGATCCGAACCGATCCGATTCGATGTTCCTGTTGGAGCCATTTCCGTGCCATTTCTAGTGAGTTGTGCATTGCCTCTCGGCCTTCCTTACATCCGAGCGAAGAATTGGTTGATCATCTCCTGTTGTTTGCGGAGGAGATCATCTTGCCATGCCATCTGGGTCCTCAGTTCAGTGAGAACTCCATCCATTTCATCTCTAGTCAGGTATGCTGACGAATTTCCATGAGAGGAAGCCTCCTAGCTTGCCTCATTACTTGCACCTTCAGCACCAACATCCCCAGCACGAGAGAAGGTTCCGTCTTTCTTTCGTTTGACCATTGATCACATAGCTGAACAATCCGATTCCTTTCAAGTTAGAAATTGAAGTAATATCATGTGCCCCCTTCCTGGCGCGCCAAAATGTTAGACCGAAATCTGGGCCTAACACCCAAATTCTATGCGAAAACCTCACAATCACAGATCAATGCAGAAAAGCGGTAAAATAAGAGGAGACACACGTGATTTTTTTAGTGGTTCGGCTCAAACCAAGCCTACGTCCACTTTATAGTTTCTTAAATCCTAAGAGAACTATTACAATGCTGTTTGCTTGCAGTTTATACATGAAATCCTCGTGTTTACAATGGAAAAGAGGTGAGAGAAGAGGAGATTATACACGAAATCCTCATGTTTTGATGATTCGAGTTGGCCTTCAGCTGTTTACAAAGTCCTTGCGTTGATAATGGTGGAAGCCCTCAAGAACAAGTGCCAAAAGTCCCCTAAAATGACCACGTTCTGGTGTATTTATAGGCGTAGAGGAGCTGCTAGGTGCCCTGGAGCGGTTCGGATCGGAGGGGCACGTGGCGAGCTCCGAGGTAATCTCGGAAGTAGTGGAGAAGTGGTCTTTAGATCGTGCAAGGACAGGTGGAAGCCGATCCGGAAAAATAGGGGCGGTTACTCCAGGAGAACCGGTGAACAGTTGCGTGCAATAGCAGGTCCAGGGGGTTCGGTTCGGTTCCGATCCGAACCGAGTTGATGTCTTCGATCCGAAGACTGAAAGCATTCCAGAGTAGAATACTTCAGGCGGATCGGGTCTTCTGCGGTCCGATCCGATCCGGGGAGTGAGCTGGAGTCCAAGTTTGAGAGACTGTGAAGCGTGGGGTTGGAGCGGGTCCGATCCGATCTGGGGTTTTTCTCATGTTACAATCCAAGTTTCTGGTTCTGAATGCGTTCACGGAAACGGGCATAACTTCCAAACCGTAAGTCCGATTGAGCCAAACCAAAGCTCAAATTGAAGCTAATTCGGAGATCTAAGAGAGTTACCATGCCTAGCACTGTAATTGACGTTTTCGGGCCCAAAAAAGATCGTCTGATAGGAGTTTCGGGCCATTCTTTGTTTGTGATGCGATTTCAGCCAAATCGCCTCCTGCCTTTTGACGATATTCCCAATACCTGAGCGTACTGTTGAGAAGAAATTCCATGTGTGATTGGTTTGATTAAAAAGCAGGTCAACACTTGACATCCACAAAATGATCACGATTGTCGATACAAACTTTGATTTGAGATGGCAATGGTTTGTCTGGTGTCAGATCCCTAGCATAAACTAGGTTTTTCCTTGCAACAGTTTTAGAATCAAAACATTTGAGCTTTCCAATATGACAAGTAAGACAATTTAGACCTAGAAGGGGATGGAGAACAGAGGGAATACGATTGAATTGTGTCCATACCGAAATAGGAAGTACCTGCTCGCGAACTCTATCAATTGAAGCATTCCATGATATCACAATAAAAGGTCTTCCTTCAATAATTGAAGGAGCGGCTTCGAGGACACTTAGCCTTTCTTGAGAAGAAGAAAATTTGAAATAATATAGGCCATCAACTACTTTCACTGTCAAAGAAGCACGGATTTGCCCAAAATTGCGACATGTCGAGAGCATGTTAACTGTTGCCGGTTTTGAGTCAACGAAAAAACCGACAAGTTGGTCTGACCAAAATTTTGCTGATTCGTCATGAATTTCTAGGGGAGGAATCGAGCCAAGATTGGCATTCAGGTTATCAAAAAAACCGGCAAGTAATCACCAGCAATTTTAGGCAGGGACCCAAAGAGTGAAATCCAACACTTAGGTGGCAATGGAGGAGAGTTCAAAACAGGAGCAGGAATGCTTACCGGAATGGGGCTATTTCATTGGAGGTCCCGATGGAAGAGGAAATCTGACAAACAGTTGGCTCTGTTGAGGGATCTCTTGAGTCTCTGGAGCTCTAAGCGTATCTGTGTACACCGTAAACATTTTCCTCCATCGGGTAATGCTAAAACTGGAGCTGTCGTGAGGGCTCTCTTGAGTCTCTGGAAAGCAGTCTCACATTCTATGTCCCATGCAAACGCTAGGTTTTTCTTCATTGACTTAGTAAGAGGGGCTGAAATATTAGCGAAGTCTTTAATGAACTTCCTATAAAAGCCCGCCAAACCGAGAAAGCTTCTCATCTCTGTTGCATTCTTAGGAATTTTCCAGTCTTGCACCGCAACTACCTTTGCAGGGTCCACGGCTAAACCTTGCTTAGAAACTACATGCCCAAGAAACCGAACTTCATCCCTCCAAAAATGGCATTTGGAGAACTTAGCCTTTAACTGGTGTGCTCTAAGCGTATCCATGACTTCCTTGAGGTGTCTAGCATGCTCTTCTTCATCCTTTGATAAGATTAGAATATCGTCCATAAAAACCACCACGAACTTGTTAAGGAACTCCCGAAACACCCTACTCATCAGGTCTACAAAATACGCGGGTGCATTCGTTAACCCAAATGGCATGACGAGCCATTCGAAGAACCCATCTGGAGTCCTAAACGCAGTTTTGTCAATGCTATCCTCAGCCACTCTAAGTTGATGGAATCCTATGGCTAGATCGAGTTGAGAGAAAACAGATGCTCCCACAACCTGGTCAAAAAGATCATCCATTCTTGGTAGTGGGTGCCTATTCTTCTTCGTCGGCTTGTTTAACTCACGATAATCTACGCACAGAAGAAGCGAACCATCCGCCTTAGTAGCGAATACCACCGGAGCACCCCATTTAGAAATGCTTTGCCTTATGAAATTTTTCTCGAGCAACTCCTTGACTTGTTTACTGAGCTCTCTTCTTTCTCGCGGGGCCATATGCCTAACGGGCAATGAAACATGCTTGGCATTATCAACCAGATAAATTCGGAAGTCTATCTCGCGTTTAGGGGGTAACCCTTTCACCTCATCAAAGATATCTGGATATTCTCGGACTACTCTCACGGAGTGCAGATTGTCGACGGACGAGTCGAGAGATTCAAGATAACATAACATGACCGGACCCTTCGGGTTACAAGAAAGTTCAAGGGTATTACCAAGGCGTGTCATGAGCCTCACTACCCTTCGTTCACAATCAAGGATAGCTCCATAATTGGACAACCAATCCATGCCCAGAATTAAACCATATCCCATGAATCCAAGAACATAAGCATTACATGTGAATTCCACGCTTAAGATGGAAATCCTCAAATCAACACAAATCATAGATAATGGGCGGAGCCCCCAATCGGATTTGAAACACTAACGGGATCATCAACTAGACTAGTACTTAAGTGCAGATTTTCAACAATATCAGAAGAGATAAAAGTATGCGATGCGCCAGAGTCAAATAAGGTTCGAACATGAAATTCAGAAATGTAAACAAGGCTTTCTATAGAAATATTACTACCTCGGTCAAGAGCTGGAGTGGTGTTGAGAGCCTGCAACTGCCCTCCAGAAGGTCCTGCTCGCTGTGTCTGCCCTAGCCGCTGTCCTTGCTTCTTAGGGCAATCCTTACTGATGTGTCCAGTATCCCCGCAGTGAAAGCATTCACCCAACTTTCTTTTCTTCCTCCTACAGTCTTTAGCTATATGTCCCGTGATACCACAAAAGTTGCACTTCCTCGTCTCACGTGGCTTGTTAGCATTGTTGTTGTTGCCCTTGTTATTCTTGTTGCCTCCCTTCTTGAAGTCAACCTTCTTGTTCTGAGTCTCATTAGATTTAACCTCCTCTTTGTCACCCTTGTCTTACTCATGAAGTAGGGCCATATTAACCAAGCTTTCAAAGGTCGCCCCTATGGGCACATGAGTCATGGCCATAGTGTGGAGTGGCTCGCTCAATCCTCGAGCAAATCGTAGAGCCTTCTTCTCAGCCGTGTTGACTAAGTCCGAACCAAACCGAGTAAGATGATTAAACTTATTCACGTACTCCCTAACAGACATGTCCCCTTGCTTAAGTGCCAGGAACCTCTCCATCTGAAGGTTCGCTTCTGCTAACGATAAGAATTTAAGCCCAAACCTCTCTCTAAAGTCTGCCCAAGTCTCAATTGGTCTGGTAGCGTTGGTGACTTCCCACCAAAATGCAGCTTCCTCTTTCAACAATCATGCTGCCAACTGAACTTTCCTATGATCCTCCATATCGAAGATAACGAGCAGGTTTTCAGTCTCCTTTAACCAGTTTCGTGCCTCAGCGAAGGTCTCAGTTCCAAGGAACCTCTTGCCGCCCATTCCTATAAAGTCTTTGCATATTTTGGCGAAGGCGGTGCTGGGAGGAGGAGGAGGAACCGCGGCTATTGGAGGAGGAGGAGGAGGGATGTCTGTCGGGCCCGCATCGTTGGCCCTAGCTTCCAAGTACCTTTGGAACTATCCGGGTATGGGTACTCCCTCGGGAAGGTTAAGATCGGCCATGCTGAAAAACGAAAAGAAAAAGATTCAAACAAGGAAACAAGGAAAGTGCTAATGGCTTTTGGGGAATAGCCTTTTCTTAAAAATAGAACTTTTCTTGAAAAATGCTTCTTTATAAATGGTTTTGAAAATAATTTTCAGAAAGTTTTTAAAACTTTTGCCCAGTCTGGTAACCTTCTGCTCTGATACCAAATGTAACACCCCACCTCTGCTAGGGTCACTTACAAAGGGAATGCACTAGTTTTGGAGGTGTATTATCTAGTAAACAGGCACAGAGATAACACAAGAAAGAACATAAATTAAACATAGTATATAAAGCAGCGGATATAAATTCAACCAAATCTCATTACGTGGAAAATAGAGTCAAAACCTCTTACATCAAAATACCAAGTCATTATTTCATTACATCAAGTTCTAAAGAAGCAAAGTACTTTAAACAAAATAAGTCCAATATTATTCCCCAAAAAGAGCATGAGTGCAGCCATAGCATAGCTCAAGACCAAACCGTACATGAGCTGTTAGAAAGCAAGCAAATTCCAAGCTAAGAGCTAGAGTTTCCTCCCTGAGAACCTGGGGGGAAACGAAAGAAAATGAGGTGGAAGAAAACGGGTCAGTCAAAAAGACTGGTAAGCCCTAGTGACTATCAGAATAAAAACTAATAAAGTTAACTGGACATGAGAAACTGAGATTAAACATAAAGATAATAATTGGACTGGCATGATAATAAAAAGGTAACAAGATAAGAGTGGCATCGCATATACAAGGTTTACTGCACTAACTGTACTAGTGTCCAAATCCATGTCAAGTATAAATCCAGAAATGATCCCTAAACCCAATAACATGAAATGACCCAATACGGGGTCCAACAGTCCATCCTAATCGATCGGCTTTACTCGTCGTGTGTCGGTGTTATACAGCCCAATCGCGGAATGAAGTCACATGTGCTAGGTCCACCCTAGGGTGTATCAGGTCCTAGGGTGTCAACCACTGACACAAATCAAGCATGCACAATGTAGTACTACGGGTACCCATGCCTACTTTTTCAACTCCGGACTAAGTGCACGACCGTAGTCCGCCTGAACCTACACTGGCGCACCTTACTCAGCCGTTATTCTTGGTCGCTTACAATCAGCCCAGTAATTGTGCCCCACCCTGCCTAGTCCCCAGGGTATCGTGATACTTCTAAATGGGTTACTGCTGAAAGGAACCACGTGGCTAGGATTTCTAATGGGTTAAGTGTTGTCATTAAAAAGGTCATGACTTAACCCCTATCCAAACATGTATCAAATTGGTTAAGTGTATTCAAGTGGTTCATGACTTAACCTTACCATGTGGCATTAATTTACTTAACACACCCCAACCTCTAACATTAGACTTGGTTATGGTTACTGGATGTGCCGGGCGGGTCCGGGCAGCTTTACACCATAACCTAGTCTAACCTCGGGTTTAAAGTGCTATATGACCAACTACCCACATTGGGTCCTATTATTTGCAACTACTGGATTTGCCGGGCGGTTCCGGGCAGATTTACGTTGCAAATTCAACCCAACCTCGAGTTGGCCACTTTCAAGTTATCTAATTGTCATGTCCCAAATTAATGTTTTCAAGCTTATTCTTATGTCAAGTTTTCATGTCATATTTTCGTGTCATATCATGTCAATTCCATAGCCAATTTCAAGTTTGCCTAATCTACCCCAAAACGTATCCCCAACATACGTGAATTCGCATTAATACAACATGTCAAAATAGGGATATAACACAAAAAGGATAGCCATAGGATGGCAAAGGTGTTCACAAGTTAAGCATGATGATTATAACATTACAATCATATGAAATAGGGTCTCAACATCAACTTGGAAAAATATGGTGATAGACATGGTAAAGGATTGACATAAGATAGTAACCCCAATAATAAATTCAACATCATAGGCATGTCAAGATAAAGGTCATGGGGGTTTTAGATTAAACATGAATATGTCCAAATCAAGTTCATACTAATATTCCACAAGTCAAAATTTAAGATGAATAGATCTAGAGTGTACAAAACTAGATCCAAAATAACAGATCCAAAAGGGATAATTATAGATCAAAGATATAACATGGTAGATCCAACCTAGTTATCATGTTTAGGCATAATTTCAGTTTACATCGTGTTCATGTTAAATTTACAGTTTAGATCTAAGAGTGACAAAAGGCTTACAGATCGTGGTCTAGAGAATGAGAAAGCAAAAGAGTAAAAGAAGAATCTCTAGCAAATCCCCAAATCAACGTAGCTCTAACGAAGTCTTGAATAGCCTCCTTGTTCTCTATCTTCTAGTCAGAACCTCAGCAGCATAAGGCCGGATAAGAATGTGATAGAGAGTCTAGGGTCAGGGGTTGTTTATATAGGGTTTAGGGAGCTGAACCTGGACAGGCAACAAGACCAGATACATCTGTCCCAAAAACAGGCTAGGTGACCAGGTCGACACCCAAGTCGACTGCCCAGTCGACTTGGTCTGGGGGGGTCGACTGCCCAGTCAACTCCCTAGTCAACCTGGTGCTGGCGGGATTTTCCCCGCCCAGTCTGTCTGGGTTTTGAAATTCGAATTTTGAACTTGAATTCGAACTGTTTTGAACTCTGGAATTTTCTGAAACTTTGGAGAGCCATATCTTGGTCATACGGACTCCGATTTTCGTAAACTCGGACTCGTTTTCAAGAAGAATTTCGAGACGAATGTAATGGCGTAACCCGTTTCCCTTGATTCTTATTCTAAAATTTATTTTTGCCTTGATTTATAGTTATAACACGTTATTAAAATACGGGTTGTTACATTCTCCCCTCCTTAAAAGATTTCGTCCCCGAAATCTCTAAGTTAGGAAGAACGCATCCTACCATCCACATCCATCTACTCACAACATCATTCAAGAGCAACCATTGTCCTTAACAAGATCTCTAATGCTGTATGAACATATGCAGTATGTGTGTGTATATGTACTTATCTAATGCAAAAGATCAGGCGGTTACTGATTCAGTAAACCTCCTTAATGCAAGATATGTTAGTGTAATGAATCCAATATGTATGCAAATTCCTAACATAACTTAAAATTTCTACATGAGTGCACAAACATCATCCATATGCAACATCCACGTGATAGCATAACAAGTTCATCCATGTACAAGTATAAGCACCCATGCAAATGCAACATGAAAAGGTGTCTGAACCGATCTAGTGCCTAATGTGTGTCATGCATCCACTAGAAATCACTTTCAAACACTTGCAACCATTTGCAAACATCAACCATAACATGTTTCAAATACATGTTTGCATCCAAAGAGGGTTCTAAGGTTCTCAAGACAAGATTAACAAAACAAACATAGGTAGCATGATACGAAAGGTTTACAAGCTCAAAGGAAAAAGAGATCGAGAAAGTACCCTAAAAAAGAAATGGGTAAAGCGCGCGTTCTTCTCCTCGGTTTCCCAAGTTGCGTCTTCTTGGGCTTCACTCCATTGTACTTTGACTAGCTTGACTTCGCGATTCCTTTGCTTCTTGATCTCCGTCCCTAAGATACGAATAGGAACTCGCCTCAGCGTTGCTTCTTTCTCCACTTCTACGCCTTCGAGGATGCTTGGCTCAACCACCTCAGCTGATTCATGTAGGAACTTTTGGAGATGCGAGACGTGAAGGACATTGTGTACTCCGGCCAGCCTCTCAGGTAACTCTACCTTATAGGCTATCTGCCCAATCCTCTCAGTGATAGGGAACGGTCCTACGAATCTCGGTGCTAGCTTTCCAATTGCTCCAAAACGAACCACATTGCGCAAAGGAGAGACTTTTACGAAAACCATATCTCCGACTTCGAACTCTAGGTCTGTCCTTCTCTTGTCCGCATAAGATTTCTGTCTATCTTGGGCCGCTTTCATTCTTCTTCGTATCAACTCCACCTTCTCAGAAGTGTCTCGTATCATGTCGGGCCCAAGTATAAGTCTGTCAGTCGTCTCCCACCAACAAGTTGGTGACTTGCACGGTCTTCCATACAGGGCTTCGAACGGTGCCATCCCTATGCTAGCTTGGTAGCTATTATTATAAACAAACTCCATGAGAGGGAGATGGTCTTCCCAAGTACCACCAAAATCAAGAATGCATAGCCTCAAAAGATCCTCTAGTACTCTATTTACCCTTTCGGTCTGTCCATCCGTCTGAGGGTGATAGGCTGTACTTAAATTAAGTTGCGTACCCATTGCTACATGCAGACTATTCCAAAACTGGCTAGTGAAAATTGGGTCACGGTCACTGACTATGCTAGAAGGAACCCCGTGCAACCGTACTATCTCTCAAAGGTAAATAGACGCTAGCCATGATGCAGTCCTTTTGCTTTTCACCGAAATGAAGTGAGCACTCTTCGTGAGTCTATCAACAATGACCCATATGCTAGTATTTCCCTTCCTCGACCTAGGCAATCCATCCACGAAATCCATCGAGATACTTTCCCACTTCCATTGCGGGACCTCCAAAGGATGTAATAGCCCACCGGGCTTCTTAGATTCGGCCTTGACTTGTTGGCACACCATGCACTTTGAGATGAATTCTGCCACGTCCTTTTTCATTCCGGCCCAAAAGAAAATGCGTTTCATATCTCTGTACATCTTATCCCCTCCGGGATGTATAGTCATCTTCGAGTGATGCGCCTCTTCGAGAACATTATTTACTAAGTATCCTACTAGTGGAACACATTGCCTTCCATCGCGCCTTAGCCATCCTTTGTCATCAATGGCATACCTACTAAGGTGACTTGACGTCTCACCACTGATTAACTTGTCCATGATTTCGACTATCTGTGGGTCTTCTTTTTGTGAAGTTCCTACTTGATCTATAAGCGTAGGTCTCTGCTCAAGAGATGCTAACGTACCAGTCAATGACTCAACATCATGCGTAAAATCAAAGGTCGCTATAAACTCTAGACTTTTTCTTTCAACAAATAAGGGGCTCAAAGTCAACCTTTGTCTACTTAGCGCATCCGCCACCATGTTACCCTTGCCAGGGGTATAAGTTATATCGAAGTCATATGAGGCCAAGAATTCCATCCACCTCTGCTGTCTCAGATTCAAATCATTTTGCGAAAAGAGATACTTAAGCGATTTGTGGTCGGTGTATAGCTCGAATCTCTCCCCTAGGAGATAATGGCGCAAAGCTTTAAGTGCAAAAACAATCGCGGCTAACTCCAAGTCATGTGTGGGATAGTTCTTCTCATGAACTTTAAGTTGTCTACCCCCATAGCATATCACTCTTTCTTCTTGCATTAGGACAGCGCCTAATCCCGTGCCGCACGCATCGGTGTACACCGTAAACATTTTCCTCCATCGGGTAATGCTAAAACTGGAGCTGTGGTGAGGGCTCTCTTGAGTCTCTGGAAAGTAGTCTCACATTCTATGTCCAATGCAAACGCTAGGTTTTTCTTCGTTAACTCAGTAAGAGGGGCTGAAATCTTAGCGAAGTCCTTAATGAACTTCCTATAAAAGCCTGCCAAACCGAGAAAGCTTCTCACCTCTGTTGCATTCTTAGAAATTTTCCAGTCTTGCACCGCAACTACCTTTGCGGGTCCACGGCTAAACCTTGCTTAGAAACTACGTGCCCAAGAAACCGAACTTCCTCCCTCCAAAAATGGCATTTGGAGAACTTAGCCTTTAACTGGTGTGCTCTAAGCGTATCCATGACTTCCTTGAGGTTTCTAGCATGCTCTTCTTCATCCTTTGAGAAGATTAGAATATCGTCCACAAAAACCACCACGAACTTGTTAAGGAACTCCCGAAACACCCTACTCATCAGGTCTACAAAGTACGCGGGTGCATTCGTTAACCCAAACGGCATGACGAGCCATTCGAAGAACCCATCTGGAGTCCTAAACGCAGTTTTGTCAATGTTATCCTCAGCCACTCTAAGTTGATGGAATCCTATGGCTAGATCGAGTTGAGAGAAAACAGATGCTCCCACAAGCTGGTCAAAAAGATCATCGATTCTTGGTAGTGGGTGCCTATTCTTCTTCGTCAGCTTGTTTAACTCACGATAATCTATGCACAGACGAAGCGAACCATCCGCCTTAGTAGCGAATACCACCGGAGCACCCCATTCAGAAATGCTTCGCCTTATGAAATTTTTCTCGAGCAACTCCTTGACTTGTTTACTGAGCTCTCTTCTTTCTCGCAGGGCCATATGCCTAACGGGCAATGAAACATGCTTGGCATTATCAACCAGATAAATTCGGAAGTCTATCTCGCGTTTAGGGGGTAACCTTTTCACCTCATCAAAGATATCTGGATATTCTCAGACTACTCTCACGGAGTGCAGATTGTCGACGGACGAGTCGAGAGATTCAAGATAACATAACATGACCGGACCCTTCGGGTTACAAGAAAGTTCAAGGGTATTACCAAGGCGTGTCATGAGCCTCACTACCCTTCGTTCACAATCAAGGATAGCTCCATAATTGGACAACCAATCCATGCCCAGAATTAAACCATATCCCATGAATCCGAGAACATAAGCATTACACGTGAATTCCACGCTTAAGATGGAAATCCTCAAATCAACACAAATCATAGATAAATGGGCGGAGCCCCCAATCGGATTTGAAACACTAACGGGATCATCAATTAGACTAGTACTTAAGTGCAGATTTTCAACAATATCAGAAGAGATAAAAGCATGCGATGCGCCAGAGTCAAATAAGGTTCGAACAGGAAATTCAGAAATGTAAACAAGGCTTTCTACAGAAATATTACTACCTCGGTCAAGAGCTGGAGTGGTGTTGAGAGCCTGCAACTGCCCTCCAGAAGGTCCCGCTCGCTGTGTCTGCCCTAGCCCCTGTCCTTGCTTCTTAGGGCAATCCTTACTGATGTGTCCAGTATCCCCGCAGTGAAAGCATTCACCCAACTTTCTTTTCTTCCTCCTACAGTCTTTAGCTATATGTCCCGTGATACCACAAAAGTTGCACTTCCTCGTCTCACGTGGCTTCTTAGCATTATTGTTATTGCCCTTGTTATTCTTGTTATTCTTGTTGCCTCCCTTCTTGAAGTCAACCTTCTTGTTTTGAGTCTCATTAGACTTAACCTCCTTTTTGTCACCCTTGTCTTCCTCATGAAGTAGGGCCATATTCACCAAGCTTTCAAAGGTCGCCCCCATGGGCACATGAGTCGTGGCCATAGTGTGGAGTGGCTCGCTCAATCCTCGAGCAAATCGTAGAGCCTTCTTCTCAGCCGTGTTGACTAAGTCCGAACCAAACCGAGCAAGCTGATTAAACTTATTCACGTACTCCCTATCAGACATGTCCCCTTGCTTGAGTGCCAGGAACCTCTCCATCTGAAGGTTCGCTTCTGCTGACGATAAGAATTTAAGCCCAAACCTCTCTCTAAAGTCTGCCCAAGTCTCAATTGGTCTGGTAGCGTTGGTGACTTCCCACCAAAATGCAGCTTCCTCTTTCAACAACCGTGCTACCAACTGAACTTTCCTATGATCCTCCATATCGAAGATAATGAACAGGTCTCCAGTCTCCTTTAACCAGTTTCGTGCCTCAGCGAAGGTCTCAGTTCCAAGGAAGCTCTTGCCGCCCATTCCTATAAAGTCTTTGCATATTTTGGCGAAGGCGGTGCCGGGAGGAGGAGGAGGAACCGCGGCTATTGGAGGACGAGGAGGAGGGATGTATGCCGGGCCCGCATCGTTGGCCCTAGCTTCCAAGTACCTTCGGAACCATCCGGGTAATGGTACTCCCTCGGGAAGGTTAAGATCGGCCATGCTGAAAAACGAAAAGAAAAAGATTCAAACGAGGAAACAAGGAAAGTGCTAATGGCTTTTGGGGAATAGCCTTTTCTTAAAAATAGAACTTTTCTTGAAAAATGCTTCTTTATAAATGGTTTTGAAAATAATTTTAAGAAAGTTTTTAAAACTTTTTCCCAGTCTGGTAACCTTCTACTCTGATACCAAAAGCAACAACCCACCTCTGCTAGGGTCACTCACAAAGGGAATGCACTAGTTTTGGAGGGGTATTATCTAGTAAACAGGCACAGAGATAACACAAGACAGAACATAAATTAAACAAAGTATATAAAGCAGCAGATATAAATTTAACCAAATCTCATTACGTGGAAAATAGAGTCAAAACCTCTTACATCAAAATACCAAGTCATTATTTCATTACATCAAGTTCTAAAGAAGCAAAGTACTTTAAACAACATAAGTCCAATATTATTCCCCAAAAAGAGCATGAGTGCAGCCATAGCATAGCTCAAGACCAAACCGTATATGAGATGTCAGAAAGCAAGCAAAGTCCAAGCTAAGAGCTAGAGTTTCCTCCCTGAGAACCTGAGGGGGAAACGAAAGAAAAAGAGGTGGAAGAAAACGGGTCAGTCAAAAAGACTGGTAAGCCCTAGTGACTATCAGCATAAAAACTAATAAAGTTAACTGGACATGAGAAACTAAGATTAAACATAAAGATAATAATAGGACTGGCATGATAATAAAAAGGTAACAAGATAAGAGTGGCATCGCATATACAAGGTTTACTGCACTAACTGTACTAGTGTCCAAATCCATGTCAAGTATAAATCCAGAAATGATCCCTAAACCCAATAACATGAAATGACCCAATACGGGGTCCAACAGTCCATCCTAATCGATCGGCTTTACTCGTCGTGTGTCAGTGTTATACAGCCCAATCGCGGAATGTAGTCACATGTGCTAGGTCCACCCTAGGGTGTATCAGGTCCTAGGGTGTCCGGGAAGCTTTACACCATAACCTAGTCTAACCTCGGGTTTAAAGTGCTATATGACCAACTACCCACATTGGGTCCTATTATTTGCTGGATTTGCCGGGCGGTTCCGGGCAGATTTACGTTGCAAATTCAGCCCAACCTCGAGTTGGCCACTTTCAAGTTATCTAATTGTCATGTCCCAAATTCATGTTTTCAAGCTTATTCTCATGTCAAGTTTTCATGTCATATTTTCATGTCATATCATGTCAATTCCATAGCCAATTTCAAGTTTGCCTAATCTACCCCAAAACGTATCCCCAACGTACGTGAATTCGCATTAATACAACATGTCAAAATAGGGATATAACACAAAAAGGATAGTCATAGGATGGCAAAGGTGTTCACAAGTTAAGCATGATGATTATAACATTACAGGCATATGAAATAGGGTCTCAACATCAAGTTGGAAAAATATGGTGATAGACATGGTAAAGGATTGACATAAGATAGTAACCCCAATAATAAATTCAACATCATAGGCATGTCAAGATAAAGGTCATGGGGGTTTTAGATTAAACATGAATATGTCCAAATCAAGTTCATACTAATATTCCACAAGTCAAAATTTAAGATGAATAGATCTAGGGTGTACAAAACTAGATCCAAAATAATAGATCCAAAAGGGATAGTCATAGATCAAAGATATACCATGGTAGATCAAACCTAGTTATCATGTTTAGACATAATTTCAGTTTACATCATGTTCATGTTAAATTTACAATTTAGATTTAAGAGTGACAAAGGGCTTACAGATCGTGGTCTAGAGAATGAGAAAGCAAAAGAGTAGAAGAAGAATCCCTAGCAAATCCCCAAATCAACGTAGCTCTAACGAAGTCTTGAATAGCCTCCTTGTTCTCTATCTTCCAGTCAGAACCTCAGCAGCATAAGGCCGGATAAGAATGTGATAGAGAGTCTATGGTCAGGGGTTGTTTATATAGGGTTTAGGGAGTTGAACCTGGACCGACAACAAGACCAGATACATCTGTACCAAAAACAGGCTAGGTGACCTGGTCGACACCCAAGTCGACTGCCCAGTCGACTTGGTCTGGGGGGGGGGGGGGGGGGTCGACTGCCCAGTCGACTCCCCAGTCGAGCTGGTGCTGGAGGGATTTTTCCCTCCCAGTTTGTCTGGGTTTTGAAATTCGAATTTTGAACTTGATCTGAAACTTTGGAGAGCCATATCTTGGTCATATGGACTCCGATTTTCGTAAACTCGGACTCGTTTTCAACCAGAATTTCGAGACGAACGTAATGGCGTAGCCCGTTTCCCTTGATTCTTATTTTAAAATTTAATTCTGCCTTGATTTATAGTTATAACACGTTATTAAAATACGAGTTGTTACAAAATAAGTGTTGGCTTACATGTTATAACTAAAATTGTTCAGCTGCTGTCTAAGCTTAAACCATGCATGCTGTAACTAAAAAGAAGCAGTAGAAAATTGTTTCAAGTGAAGTTTATATTTTTCACAAATACACAGTTTCTTTTCTCTAACTTAAATTATACACGCATGGAGTATTTTCTAAAATACGCTGCTAGAGAGACATTCATTTTGCTTCATCTTTTATTTTCAAATCAACAGAACACATTTTTCTTTGCACAAACAAACTCACGTATGGATTTTATAAGAGGGTGCTTTTGGTGTTAGGCATGTGTTTTAACTTTATTTGCAGTTGCACCATTTGTTAAATTTATTTGTAGTTTGTGTACATGTTGATTCTTTATTTTTCAATTTTTATCAAAAAATAATATGCACGGTTCTGACGGTCCAATCGGTCGGACCTTGAAAACCTTGAAGTTTGGGACATCGCGGTTCGATTGATGGTCCGGTCATGATAACAATATTGGCTAAGACAGATGAATTTGTTTTGATTAATACAACCAAAATAGTTTATTTTCCTATAAATTTAGGATAATAGGCTTACGGACCAGAACTGCTCATATTGAAAGCAGATCACCTGTTAAAGAATTACCATCACATATCAATACTCCTGAAGTCCATTTCTCAGATGAGCTTTTGAAAAAAAATCCATATACCTTTCGTTCACATCAACAAACGACCTCAGACTTTTCCAGTACTCTTCAAACCGTGTCACATAAGTAATATTATTTATGTGTATGTTCGGTGGAAAATTCTCAAATGAAGAAAGTTCAACCTAATTCATTTGCAATGGCGTGGGACTTAGACTATAACCAGTCATTTCAAACTGTATTCACGAGTCTATAAAGCCTCTCCCCCTTTTGTTCCAAAATCACAACACATTACAACATACAATGGAAACCAACAGTGTTGTTTTCATGGTCATATTTCTCCTAACCCTCTCTGCACTAAACTCATCCTCCAATGCCACAACGTTCCAAGCAAGATCAAGTGCACCCGAAACAAGCAAATTCGCAGCCCAAATCGGGTTGGACTACAGCCGAAAGGCCATGGAGGATGCATCATCCTTCATTTGGGCTACCCTCCGACAATCCGAATCAGAGCGCAAGAACATAGATGTTGTGGCCCTCGTAGTCGAAAGCCTGAGCGGCGTTGCACAGACGTCAAACAACGTAATTCAGGTGAATACCGACTACTTGGAACAAATTTCCGGAGATGTGAAGTTCGAGTTCACGGGTAAGCGGCCTACTAACACTTGCAAATGGATATTGTGCTATATGTCTCCATTCATATTCTTAATTATTATTTTCAGATATCACGTTCTGCATATTTTACAAATACTGGTTACCGAGTGAAACACTGGTGCAGTAACAAGTTTTGGAGTCACAGTTTTTTATAGCACTGACAATTGATTAGTGTTGCTATAATTGTATAAACTATGACCAAAGAAGGAAATTAATTAGCTAGTGACTTCATTTATATACATGAACTGTAACAACTCTCCCAGTAGTATATTTGCAAAAAAAATCTGTCATCGACTCATCGATTTATTTTTTACTTTATAATTAGATATAACACAAATGCATTTTGCAGGAGTGTTGTTCCACGAAATGACGCACGTGTGGCAGTGGAACGGGAACGGAGCAACCCCTGTATGGCTGATCGAAGGAGTGGCAGATTATGTGAGATTGAAGGCGGGGTATGCGCCAGGGCATTGGGTAAAACCGGGAGGAGGAGATAGGTGGGACCAAGGCTATGACGTGACCGCACGCTTTCTTGAATACTGTGATTCCGAAAGGATGAATGGTTTTGTGGCGGAGCTGAATAGGAAGATGAAGGATGGGTATAGTGATGCCTTTTTTAGTGAGTTGCTTGGTAGTAGTGTCGATAAACTTTGGGCCGAGTATAAGGCAAAGTATGGTGGATGAGTTTCTCGTCGCCGTCGGAAAGAGATAAGTTGATGTGATTGTATTACCATGTGCACTAGTGACTGCTACAATAACCCATAATATATTAAATAAGGGACAAACATAAATTTAAATGATGAATATATCACTCTCAGCTAGTCATATATTTTGAGATAAATAAAAAGATAACAAGGTGTGCTTTTACGAGCTCATATATATATTGAATAAGGGATTCAGTAAATTCTATTTGTGTGATAATATGATCATTCTACTGATTTTATATTTTTTTTAATCTAGAGATTTTCTATGATAAGCGCAAATATCAAGTGATTGAATAATACTTGTGCTCCAGTGGCTATAATTTGGACTGCTCTTTCAATTCTCTATCAGGAGTTTTTTTCAATTATCTGTCTTTACTTTGTTTGGAGAGTTTGTACTAGATTGTTTGTTTCCACTCTGTAAAATAATGGTACATGTAGATAAAATCTTTAGCTCTACTCTATCTTTTCCATATATATAAGAAATATAACAACACTTGAAAACGAGTGGATGACTAATTCAGCAGCACCATGGCAATGGGGACATGTTTCTTTAATGCAATACATACCCTTTATGCAAAGACTAGTGTGGTCAAGACCCTGTTTATGCAAAGACTAGCGTGGTCAAGCACCATGGCAAAGAAATATGTGTGGTTTAGTTTACTTCTCTTCCCTCCATTATTTGCCCTATTTTATCAATCAAGCTGCTGCATAGGTTTATCCCATTGTATAGATGTTTAAGTAGGAAGGAGGCCAAAATATTTAATTGGCAGTTCCTCCTACATAATTGCAGTAATTTCCTTAAATCCCTGGTCTCTGCTTAAGAATGCATATATGCCTTAAAGTTTATGAATAATTCGAAATAACAAAATAATGGGAATGCAACGGTCACATGCTTATTATAACACTGCAACGGTCACGTTTCCATTATAACATAGCAACGGTCACATGCCTATTATAACACTGCGACGGTCACATTCTCATTATAATAATACAACGGTCACATTCCCATTATTCAAGCATATTTGTATTTATTTCTTGTATTATAAATAGAGGTCATCAACATATAGTTTGTATTATTTAACAATGGCAATTCATCAACAATAAAACTTCTCTTCAATCTTGTTTCTTGTTTTTTATTTTCTAACATGGTATCAGAGCGCCAAATTGCCAAAAGATATTAAATAAAAAAATTGCTGAACCATCATTCTTTTTTATCTTCGCTGTTTTTCACAAAGCTACAATATAATATTGCCTCGCCATGGTCAACGATAATGAAGAAACTTCTGTTATATCTGTCAGCAATGCTAATGGCTTCTCTCCAAACATTATGAACCTGATCAAACCGAAAAGCCAAGTTATTACAATTTCGTTAGACGAAGAGAATTATATTTTATGGAAATATCAAGCGGAGATTGCTCTCAAAGGTTACAGACTGCTAGATTACATCAAAGGGACGTTAATTATTCCACCTATCATGATCACTGATGAAGAAAGAAATACTGTACCAAATCCAGAATACACCAAATACCAAAGACAATATAACTTATTATCATCATGGCTTTTATCTTCTATAAATCCTAATCTTTTGTCACAGATCGTTGGGTGCAACTCGTCGTATGAAATTTGGACTACTGTCGAACAAAATTTCATCTCGCGGTCCGCAGCCAGAATCATGCAATATAGAAGGGAACTTCAAAATTGCAGAAAAGAAGATACTAACATGAAAGATTATTTGGGCAAAATTTAAAACATATGTGACAAACTAAGTGTGTTGGGCATAAAATCAGCGATAGTGAACAAATACTTTTTATCACCAGAGGGCTTGATGAAGAATATGAATCTTTAGTAACGGTCCTGGCTACGCAACAAACTTTACCTGATCTACAGTTCGTTCGATCTGCGCTACTTGCTCATGAAGGAAGAATTGATCAAAGAAAAACAAAACAGGGTGAGTTTTCTGCAAATTATGTTGCAGCTAAAAATAAGCAATCACAGGGAAGCAACAACAACATTAATGCAAACATACAAGAAAATCAGTATTAAAGGGGTTTTCAACAAAAAAAGAGGAGGTTTTCAGCCACAAATAGGTCGATGAAGATGGAACAACAACAATCGAGTAAAGTGCCAAATATGTCAAAAATTTGGTCACATGGCAAACAAGTACTATTTCAGATATAATAATGACAGTGGAAAACAATATAATCATGCTAATTCAACACAGAAGGCACCACAAGTCAATATAGCTGTGATGAACTCAAATAGAAACAACAATGATGCTAATAAAAATCAAAATATTGGTAATGATGATACTAGCAAAGGTGAAGACAACAATTTTGAAGAATGATACACAGATTTGGGTGCCACTCATCACATAACCAGCAATCTTAAAAATCTCAACATTGAAAGCAGAAACTACTCAGGTACGAAATCTTTACATAAGAGGGACGGTAAAACTGCACATATAACACACATTGGCAAGAGCACTATCCTAGGAAAAATGCAACTTAATCTAAACACACTTTTTAGAGTACCCTCTATTAATAAAAACTTGCTAAGTGTATCAAAATTTGTTAATGACAATCATGTGTTTTTTGAATTTCACCCAAAATTTTGCGTAGTTAAGGATTTACTAAGCCACGAAATATTATTACGGGGTAATCTACATGATGGAATTTGCAAATTTGACAGCTTGAAGATTGGGGATACTAGTGGAAAATTCTGGTGTAATAATGTTGAGTCAAATAATAATGATTGTAATAGTAGTATTAATGTTAGCACTAGTAATAATGAGTGTAATGAAGATGGCAAACAATGTAATCTTGATTTATGGCATAGGAAATTAGGACATCCTAGTATTGAAGTTGTTAAAACTATTTTATGCAGTAATAATATTTCTTTTAATAATAGTGTACCTGCCAAACACACATGCACACACTGCCAAATTGGAAAAAGTCATAAACTTCCTTTCAGAGATTCTGAAACTAGATACAATAAACCTCTCGAGCTGATAGCTGCTGATTTGTAGGGACCAGCACCACTGAATCCATATCAAGGACACAGGTACTATCTTTCCTTTATGGATTCCTATTCGAGATATACTTGGATATATATGCTAAAGAATAATTCAGAAACATGTAATACTGTCATACAATTCATAACTCACGTTGAAAAACAAACCAATTGTAGTGTTAAAAATTTTCAAACCGATGGTAGGGGAGAGTTTAAACCTTTAACTAATTATTTTGCTAAAAGAGGAATAAAACATAGATTGACCTGCCCTCACATATCTGAACAACAAAATGGCTTGATAGAAAGAAAACACAGATATATAGTAGAGATGGGTCCAACATTAATGTCTCAAGGCTCAGTGCCAATGAAATATTAGAATAAAGCTTTTTACACTTTAATTTTTCTCATCAATAAATTACCAACTAAAGTTCTAGATAACAAAACTCCATATGAGATGATATATAATGTTAAACCAGGCTATAATTTTTTGAAAACATATGGTTGTCTATGTTTTCCATGCCTAAGAGATTACAATAGGCACAAACTGAGATCAAGCCTATGCACTTTCATTGGGTATGCATAGAACCCAAAAGGATATAAATGCTTAGATAAAAATGGGAGAATTTACATTTCCAGACATGTTTTTTTTTTGATGAAAATACATTTCCCCTTGCAGGTAAACAGGAAATCAGGGAGAATCATGCAGAAAATCTTGTCGGGGGGAGCAATTCAAGCAAGTTTTTGCAGAATCATTGACTGATAACATTAGTGAAGATCATCAAGACATAATTAATAAAAACTTACAAAATGACTCCACGGAAGCACAAATGTGCAAACAACAAGGACTAATGATGATTCAGAAAGTATGGACACAAATCAGATCAATCAAGACATGTAGAGCAGTAGTGATGCAGAAATAAACATCAATGCAGACACAGGAACAAATAGAAATACTAAAACACATCAGCAGCCACAGCAAATGTACACAGGACATCACACGACAACAAGGTCAAAAAGTGGGATTTTCAAACCTAAAGTGTACAATACCTCAGTTATTGAAGCAGAACCAACCAACTTTGTCCAAGCAATAAAATCAGAAAAATGGAAAGCATGAATATTGAATATCAGGCACTCATGAAAAATAATACATGAAGTTTGGTAATACCACCAAAACACAAAAATATTATTGAATGTAGATGGATATTCAAGATTAAAAGAAAAGAGGATGGATCTATTGATAAATACAAAGCTAGATTGGTCGTTAAAGGTTATGCACAACAGTTTGGATTTGATTTTAACGAAACTTTCTCTCCAGTCATAAAGCCCACAACAATTAGAGTCATATTAACCATTGCTACAAGTAAAGGATTGAATATAAGGCATCTAGACATCAATAATGCTTTCTTAAATGGGGAGTTGACTGAAGAGGTTTACATGTATCAACCTGAAGGCTACAGCTATGGAAATAAAGTATGCAAGTTACGTAAGGCTATATATGGTTTAAAGCAAGCTTCAAGAGCTTGGTACGAGAAACTTAAGTTAACTTTGTCCAACATGAACTTCACACAAGCCAAATCAGATAATTCACTATATATGAAGAGAGGCGCATATGGAAATATCTATATCTTGGTATATATTAACGATATGTTGATATCAGGAGATAACAATCAAGAAATAGATAACATCTTACGAAGACTTGATCAAAACTTTGCCATAAAAGACATAGGGGAACTAAAATTTTTCCTTGGAATACAAGCTATTAAGAAAAATGACAGAGAATTAATTTTATCTCAACAAAATTGCATTTCAGAAATTCTTCAAAGGGCAAAAATGCATCAGGCTAATTACTTTCCGACACCTATGATTAGTAACCTAAGACTGTCAAAATATAAAGGTGAAGCTATCGACAATGCCAAACAATATAGAAGCATAATTGGAACACTGCAATATGCAACGATTACAAGACCTGACATATGAGTTAATAAGCTAAATCAATACATGCAGAACCCCGTATCAGAACACTGGAATGCACTAAAAAGGATTCTACGATACTTGCAAGGCACAAAAAATCATGGCAAAATTATAAAGCCTGAAAAAGAGCTCAACTTACAGTGTTTTAGTGATGTAGATTGGCCAATGATATTGATGATCGAAAATCTATTTCAGGGTACTGTGTCTACCTTGGCTCCAATAATATTTCTTCGTGTACTAAAAAGCAGCAGACCACTTCCAGATCTAGCACAGAGGCGGAATACCGAGCATTAGCAAGTGCGACAGTAGAAGTTACTTGGATTGAATCGTTGTTGCAAGAATTAGGGTTGCTCTAAATCGAAGACCCGTCATTTGGTGTGATAACAAGAGCACGGTCTCTTTATCACTCAACCCGATTCAACATTCGAGGAAGCATCTTGAAATTGACCTTCATTTTGTTAGAGAAAAAACTCAGATAGGAAAACCGGCGGAATGTCATGTCCCCGCGTATTATCAGCGAGCTGATGCACTTACAAAAGCTTTGTCTACCAAGAATTTTATGAGACTGAGGGAGGATCTAAAAGTCGTTGATGGTGGAAGAGATAGAAATGGTAACCCTAGTTCGGTTTGACGGAAAGTAACAAAATAATGGGAAAGCAACGGTCACATGCCTATTATAACACTGCAACGGTCACATTCCCATTATAACATAGCAACGGTCGCATGCCTATTATAACACTGCAACGGTCACATTCCCATTATTCAAGCCTATTTGTATTTATTTCTTGTATTATAAATAAAGGTCATCTACATACAGTTTGTATTATCTTACAATGGCAATTAATCAATAATAAAACTTCTCTTCAATCTTGTTTCTTCTTTTTTATTTTCTAACAAGAAGTGAGCTAATTCTCATGAGTCATGACTACATATTATGACCGAGTATACAAAAACTTCAGCTAATATAGTTGAGTTTTTCAATGCGTTTACCATGAAAGGTGGGATGTGATTCTGTTCATATATACAGAAAACATATAATGTGCTTGACAGTTGTCAATGTATACCAAGACTCATAGAGACCACTGTTGGCCTCAAAGTCTTTTACGTTCGTCTAAGGTTTACTTATATATACGTCATCATACCAACTTTATGCCTCACAGTTTAAGTAGGAAAAATTCAAATGAAGAACGTTAAACCCAATAAGCTTAATTTAAAGTGGTACGGTGGTGCCTATAATTTAGCCAGTCAATTCCAACTATATTCACTAGTCTACTCTATGTAAATCCTCTCTACATTATATTCCAAAACCACAACACACTAGCCAGGTATAATGGATAACAATATTGTTCTTTTTCTAGCGATATTTCTACTAACCATATCTTAGCTATACTCTGTCCTCCAATGCCATTACCTATAGTGTAACATCCATTAAACCTGAAACAAGCAAATTTGCTACCTAAATTGGGGTTGGACTACAGCTTCGGGGACATGGAGAACGCATCTTCCTTCATATGGGTCACCTTTCAGCAATCCAAACTGGAGCGTCACAAATTGCTACCATATGCCTCACAGTCAAGAAAATGAAAGGCATTGCATATTCCTCCAAAGAATTTTTTATAAATAAATAAATAGATATATATTAGAAAAGGAAATATCAAATCATTCTCCAATGGCGTACAAAAGCAGATTTACAGAAAACACTGCAAAACTGAAGAACGAACAACAACCTAGACTACTAAAACAAAACACCTAAAAGAACAGATACAGATCGAACAATACAGCAGAAAGAAACAGACTCCCACAACTGGGGCTACAACCGTCAACAATCAACCACACCGTGCCAACACCAAAGAGAACCGAATCACCACAGAGCAAGGCAAGAAGGCTCACAACTCATTCAGTAGAAGAAGCACACCTACCCACAAACTAACAGAGCCAAGACACGCATAATCACCCCATCGCCAAAGCCAAAACCATTGGATACAACCTTTGTAACACCCCGTATTTTGTGCTAGTAAAATAATGAATATATATAAAATATTATAATTTTAGAAATTGACCTCGAACCACTTACAAATGAGTTTGTGGTGCTTTTCTGTTTCGTTTTGATATATAGCATGATCAAAACGGAGCACGTATGAAAAAGTTAACAAGGTAGTAAACAACCAGAAAACTGTATGTATACATATACGAGTATAAGGAGAATTCAAACCTGATTGAGAAGTATAACAAACACAAAATGAATCAAGAAAAGGTATGCATAGTAAGTAATTAAGTTTCCAAGTGAAAAAATAAAAACCAGAAAGCAAAACAAGCAACTAATTAATGTTTAAATAAGAACATTAAGCAAGCAGTAATCTCCGCATCAAAAATAGCTCGCTGGACTCATATGGGCCGACCCGAGCTTGCACCGACAGTTGGGTCGATCGAGGGGTCGACCCAGGCATGTTCTAGCATGCTAATATGACGTGTTTCTGATGTTGTGTGCGGTTCGGATTTTTATAATTCAAATCCGATGGTTCAGACTTTTCTAGTACACCTATAAATAGACTAGTAGGACCTAGCCTTATTCTTATATTTTCCGAGGTGTTGCCTAGGCTCTGTCATTCTCTTCCTCCTCTAACCTTTTCAGAAAAATAAAATATTAGTTCTTAGGGGTTCTGATTCAAGGTTTGAAGATAAGAGATATAAATCTGCAAGGCAGGTGTCTAGAATTCTGGTCAACGTGAGGTAAGTTCTCGAATCTGATCTGTTTAGGTTTTTTTTCCTTCTTTCCTTTTTTCTTTTGAAATTAGATTTGTGAATCCATGGTTGTTTTATATTAGATTCAGTTAGGAAAACCACGAAACAACAAATCTGGATTAGATTCAAGGATCGTAAATCTGCCAGATGAGTGGATTTAAGTTATACTTTTTGATAACGGTATATTTATCAATTTCATTCCCCGTTAATATGTATAATTAACTTGTAGAAGAATTGGTATTTGTGACAATTAACTATATACCTACTGAAATGTGTAACCTGCTGAAAAGTTTAACCCGTTGAATTGTTTAACCTGCTAAAATGATAAACCTGCTGAATTGTATAGCCTGCTGAAATATGTTTAAATTTGGATTGTATCCTTCATCTAAATTATGAAACTTCTGCAATACTGTAATCCTAAAATCTGAACTGAGAACATTCCTGTTGTGCAAAGCATATTTCCATTAATTACCTGTCTGAATTGGGATTACTATAAACACTATACTTATGGAATTTACAATGAACATGAATATTTTCTTAATAGAATTATTATGCCAAAAAGATTGTAAATAGAATTAGTGTAAAATTTGTTGAAATTGGTGATACGCAAATCACAATTTTGGGCAACAAATAATCTTACATATTTTGTGGAGAGATTTGTTGCTAGATTTTATGGAGAGATTTGGTGCTAGATTTGATGAAGAGATTTGGTGCTAGATTTTATGGAGAAATATTGGTTGCTATATTTGTGGACATTTATTGCAAGGATATTTTGTGCTTATCCAAATAGTTTTATAACATATATGAAGATAATTTGGATGCCAAGTTTTCTTGAGCATGAAGCAAATCTCTCTATAAAAAGGGCTAACTAACATTTCATTAGGTGTGGGTGAAAGCCACCAAGAGTGATCATTCTAGCTATTCCAAATTAAGTGTTCTGCTTCAAATTATTTAGCCATTAGATATTCTCTACCTATTTCTCAATAAGCTTATTGGTTCAAGTTGTAATTGTTTGTAACGATAGTTGAGATCGATTGTAAACAATTTTTTATTAGTGAATCAATAAAGAGAGTGGTTGGGTGGAATATCATGTGTTCATATTTTCGATATTGTTTTTGTTGTTTTTTAGTTCAATCAAATTCATCTTCAAGTGATTGGGTGATAAAGATCATGTTTTTAGGGCGTTTTGTCAAACTTCCGCTGCACACAAAACCCGAACACGTTGGTATCAGAGCAATTTTCGCCTAACAGATTGGTATCAAAGCTCAGTTCATCGCATAGCTTGGAGTGATTTTTGGATTGAAGATTGTACATGTCGGAGATGATGTTGCTTTCATGCATGGCTATTGTGGAGTAGTAGATTTTGAGAATTTGGAATAAAGAACCTCGTCCGCAGTAAGGTGGAGAGGTTGGTTTTGATCACTGCTGAGGATGCGTTGAGGATCGTGTTATCGATTGTTGTCTTCACGTTCATAATTCTCGAGGGATCCATGTAGATGAAGAGGGATCAAATGGTAGGCGTATATCGATAAAGAAGAGGTGTGATTGAGCCTGGAAATCAATTAGGTAATCTTATGGCCTGATGAAATCAAGAAGGTGTGATTGAGCCTGGAAATTAATTGAGCCTGGACTTGAAGAGAAAACAGGATGGTTTTATCTCGTAGCAGTTAAAATCGAGATGGTGTTAATTGAGAAAGAAGAGGTTGAAAGTGAGAGCTAATGGGCTATTGTTTGAGTGGAGGAGATGTTGTGATTTGGTATCAAGGTAAAGTGTTGAAATTGGTGATACGAAAATCACAATTTTGGGCAACAAATAATCTTACATATTTTGTGGAGAGATTTGTTGCTAGATTTTATGGAGAGATTTGGTGCTAGATTTGATGAAGAGATTTGGTGCTAGATTTGATGAAGAGATTTAGTGTTAGATTTTATGGAGAGATATTGGTTGCTATATTTGTGGACATTTATTGCAAGGATATTTGGTGCTTATCCAAATAGTTTTATAACATATATAAAGATAATTTGGATGCCAAGTTTTCTTGGACATGAAGCAAAGCTCTTTATAAAAAGGGTCAGCTAACATCTTTATTAGGTGTGGGTGAAAGCCACGAGGAGTGATCATTCTAACTATTCTAAATTAAGTATTCTTCTTCAGATTATTTAGCCATTAGATATTCTCTACCTAGTTCTCAATAAGGTTATTGGTTCAAGTTGTAATTGTTTGTAATGATAGTTGAGATCGATTGTAAACAATTTTTTATTAGTGAATCAATAAAGAGGGTGGTTGGGTGGAATATCGTGTGTTCATATTTCCGATATTGTTTTTGTTGTTTTTTATTTTCAATCAAATTCATCTTCAAGTGATTGAGTGATAAAGATCCTGTTTTTAGGGCGTTTTTTCAAACTTCCGCTGCGCACAAAACCCCAACAGGTTGGTATCAGAGCAATTTTTGCCTAACAAAATTTTGGGAATACTGAGAAAGAACAAACATGCCTAAGTTGTATGGAAATTTTATAGTAACTAGTGCGAACCCGTGCTATGCACAAAGGTATAGTTATAAATAAAAGAATAAGCTTGACTTACTTTCAGTTATCATCATATAAAACATTCATTATTTGATCATATGGAAGTGTTTTTTACTTGATAAACAAATCAAACATTGAGTGGGTCCCTTTTATTCAAAAAGTAACAAAATCAAATATTTTGTTGATGGTAGAATAAAGAAGAATGTTTAAACCATTGAAAGAAAGAAAATGAATAAAATAATTCTATTGTCTTTATTTTATTTGAAGTCTTCATCAGTTAAGAATGGTTATAGAAGCAGAAAATAATTCAGCTACCCAGCATATGGTAAATCAATAACGAATAACAATAACAGACTTAAACACAATTTGATGCACATACATTAGCAAGTTTACGATTTTTGCATGTCAATGGGAAGTTAAATTGTTCCGTGCATAAAATCTAATCAATATTTCATTAAAAGGACATAAGTAAGAAACCACTTTAGCCTCGTATTAATACATTGCAAAAAAAGATTGCATTATTAATTTGTGATTTTCTTCCTCCAAATATATGTAAGTTTAAATAACTGAAACCTGAACATAAAATTAAAATCATAACTTTGAAGCTACTACATAATTCATTCGTTTTTGGTAAGTTACACACTTCGCTCAGGAGTTTACTTTGAAACAAATGCCAAGATCCTAGGGCAACATAAACTTAACATTGCAAAAGAAAATAAATGTAAATTGGTAAAACAAAAGTATAAATGGTTTGATTAGAGAAAAACATTATGCAGAGGCCTTCTTTATCCAAATCAGATGTAACACGCATTGCATGCGTGCTTTGTTAGTGAGTCCCACTCCATGTTAAATACAATTAACTCTCACTGGTCCGGAACTCTTTCCATCTCAGTCATAACTTTTCTTCTGACACATCCAATACCTATTTGCATAAAAGAAACCAGCAAGTAGGAAATGGAAATGTATTTTTATTGGAACATCAGCCTGCATTTACAAATTTTCCTACAATCCCAGAAAACAAAATATAAACATATTACATCATAATATTAAATGAATGTAAGCCAAAATCTTTCGAAGAAACAACTACTTTTTGTTGGAACATTTTGGCTTACATATTTAGCTTAATTGTAACTGATTGATTTGGAAGTCCCGAAGTTGATCCTTCTCAAACAAAATGCTAGAATATAGCATCCAAAGAATGGAAAATGGTATTTTTTTTGTATAATGTCTCAATTTGCATGTAAATAAATTCAGTAAGTATATATAAACATGAATAGATGTTGAAAGTTGAAATAGAATTGAATAAATTAATGAAATTTAACATGGTAAAGACTTTCTATTTTTAATTTGGAAATGCTTATCTAATCACAATTAGCGACGACATTGCATAGAAATATCAACAAAAGCTTAAGCATTTTGTGGTGCACCGTATATCATTGGTTAAAAAAGAAATGTTTTAGGTAATGAATTTTCAAAACAAAAGAACAAAATACTCTTTAAACACAGAACAGAGAGAGCGAAAAATTATGATAGAAGATGAACACACAATAACCTGTTCGCTCGAATGAGTAATAAATATTTAATAACAATATATATGGATATTTTGATAAATTTAAAAAGCTCATCAGCTTTATAATTTCGAAACATGGTTGTAGTCGTAGAATAGATAATAGATAAAACAAAATCAAGCTAAAATAACAAAAAAAACATATTAATGTGTGCACAATATGAACCTACATGAGCTGAACATGTTCAAAACCAAATATTAGCAAAATCGTTGCACTTAAGTGCCGTAAAGTGATTAGTTTTGTATCTCAAACTGTGAATATCAAGATGATTTAGTATAGTTATTATTAAATTAATGACTAACTTACAAACATGAATTACAAAAGTTATGACTGTGAGTTGAGTTATAACCAATTTTTGAATAACTTTTCATGTAGAATATTATTCAGTTATATGTAGAAGATTTGTAAGCTTGGCGTGTTCTTATTACTGTCTAAATATCCTTTTTTGATGATCGCAACTGACGTAAACATGCAAAATTTTGAATGAGTAAATGATATAAAAAAGCAAACTATTTTTTGCACCTGATGTTAGGAATTTTGTACACAAACTTAACGTTCTGAAATGTAAGATGAATCTTCTTTCAAATCTTATCGTCGTTATGCAGGCCAATGACTTGTGGAAATAATGGAAGATCGCACGGACACCTCATGAATGCAAATAGACAATTTTCAATCCAATAATACAACATAAGGTCAGGAAAAAAAGAACAATAAGCAAAACAATCAGTTAATCCAAACGGAAAATGCAAAAGTGTGAAAAAAAGAAATTCAAAATTCCATTGAATTGAATTTTATAAACATTATGCACAAAGGTAGCAACAACCCGCTAAAAATATAAGGCAGAGGATTATAATCAAAAGTAGCCTATGAAGGTGAAAATGGTTTGACTGTGAGTACAAATTTGCTTAGAAGACACATGCTGGGTGATATTGTTGATGATATATTAGTTTTTCTTTACGTTGTTTTTTCTCTTACATACACGATTATCAATTTAAATGCTACTAACATTGTGTGAGATTTTTTTAATTTGAAGTTAAACTCTCTATACAAAATTTTCTAAACGTATTGGAGCGGAAGAAAATCTTTCATTTTCTTTCATTTTATCCGTGAGTGAACATATGTAACTCTTTAGAAGATAAGGCTTGTTGTAGTGCTCACGGTCCATCCTTGTAAAGACAAAGGCATATGATGATAAAATATATGGCATCAACTATATCTCTAGCATGCAGTATCTTGTATTATGCTCTTTGACTCGTTTTTTGTTGTTCTAATGTATTTATATTTTCATGCGATTGGGTAAAAGATATCATTGATCATGAAGAATTTAAAGCTATTAGAGACAAATCATGTTTCAAATGTACTATTAATGTGGTTTTGTGTTTTTAGGCTTCATATCTCAAGAATATAAAGGTCAATTCCTTATCAAAATGAATTATGGTCTAATTGCTTAAAGGCAAATTTCTAGCATTAAAGAAAAATCTAGAAAATGGAAAATGGAACAGAGATATTGTGAAAGTTGACTTCCTTTTATCTTGTTGCTCCCTTTATCTAATTACCCCTTCCAGAGTAGTCTTTAACTGTCATTGGTTTTCTCAAAATTAATTTTAAACAAAACATTATATATGATTATAAATAAGACAACGTATGAAAACCATAATTTCAGAACTATGTACAAAAATCAAATGATGTTAATTATTGGAATGGAACTAAAAGATCCAATGTTAATGCATTATAGCTGACAAATTGATTATTATTTTTATCTAAAAAATTCAGAATTGTGCACAGAGGCATACAACTTCTATGTTCAAAACCTAGTATATTGTTGTTCAAATATAATTTCTCATCAATTGCATGTCTAGCTTGTGGATAAGTGCAAATTGCATTAAGGTATGTAGAAAATGTGCATCACATATGTTTGTGATAGAAAGCAAATTCGACATTAAACACAAATTTACTAGAACATGGAAAATGAAGAATAAGTAAAATCTTAAAACAAAATTGCCATAAATGTTCTTGTAACCGAACCAATCAAATAATATGTATCCTATTTCTAATTAAAAATATTACTAGCAAAGTTAGTGAATAAATTTCCACTTATAGATATGTCAATAATGTAAAGTAAGAAAATAATGAGCATCCAACTTATAAAAGAATGGAAAATATATCAGGGTAAGTAATAAAATACATACCAATATTTTATCAATGATTATTCGTAAAATTTGCTGTTGAATATTTTTGTTTTAATTTTTCATTTGATGTCCAATCTAATAAAGGGGTTATTACCTGTTATTTAATTTAGTGTAATAAAGCATATTTTTTGGACGCTAAATAAGAAAT
The DNA here is from genome assembly GCA_030737875.1 of Allium sativum. Classification (NCBI taxonomy): domain Eukaryota; kingdom Viridiplantae; phylum Streptophyta; class Magnoliopsida; order Asparagales; family Amaryllidaceae; genus Allium; species Allium sativum. The sequence goes on from CM060917.1 coordinate 13,651,798, forward strand.
AACTATCAAATTATAATATAAAATTGTAAGTGTGCTCATAGTAAGGTTACTGATATTGTTTTTGGCCTGAAAGAATAAATTCCTTTTTTATATTGTTATGGTTTCTTAAGTTTACGTATATAAGAAAAAAATATGTTGACAGATACAAATCAACTTAACCAAAAAACATAATTCTTCAAAGAATCTTTTTGTTGTAAATTTATTGTATTCTTTCTCTAGAAGACTACAAAGTGAAGGAGATAATAAGTGAAAAAGGTCAAAATTAATTACTTTCACATTTTAGGATTTGTGTATTGTTACTAAAAAGACCATTGCTATATATAACAATTGAGCAAAATGTAAAAACATAAATTAATTGAGGAAATAGGTACAGTATGATTTTAAATACTGAAGGAAAAAAAGGAAACCTTCTGATTTGTTCTGTTAAATATAGTGCAAGTAGAAATTAAAATATTTAAGAGAAAATAAGTAACAACAATACATAATTATTGCAAAATATGATGTATGAAATAAAATCCAAATTTTAATAAAGCAATTATTATCTCCAGTAAATATGGAATCAAAACATAAGTTATTGTATTTTTGTTATCAATTCAAAAATACGACCTCACCCTCATCTACTTATGAAGTATCTCAATGATGTTTGGAATGTATTTTTGTAATGTCCAGAATTTTTATCGGTTTGTATTTGAAAATTTAAATCAGTTTAAATATTGAATTCAAAATATAAGTGGATTTATATTTTAATTAAAACGAAGTTGAACGTATAAAAATATATATTAAATATAATCGAGCCCGTAATATCGCGGTAGTTCGTAATTTAACGTTCTGAACTTCAATTGAGTATACCAGACCCGTTATTAGTCGGATTTCTACGAAACAAGAAACACTGGAATATGTTGAACTGTATTTTTCTAACAGAAGTGCAAAATCAAGATTTCTTATTATAAATAGGAAGTTATGTCTAAATTAAATATTCAGAAAAGCAGCGGTATATTCGTTTATGGCCATAACGGTTATTGAAATATCGATTTCGAATTTGGACAAGGTTCTTTTGAGAAGTAGTGATAATTTAATTTTTAGAATTTTACTGTAAATTTTAATTAATTAAATATGCAGCTTTTTATTTGAAGTATTTTGCACCCTGTAGCAGTATTTCGGGGTTTCAAAATATTAGTTAACCTACTGATATTATTATATTTTTGGGATCGTGGTACCTCGGTGGACACGACCGTAATCTTACTTCTATCCGTAGCAGCTCAAACATAAACAGAGTTTTATGAGATGGGTACGCCTAAACGTTCAAACAAAGTAAACCAAGACCATAACCTGTCTACCCTATTCTACGACTTTATAACTTAATTATCACTATCCTTTCAAAGGACAAACCCATGTTTTCCGCATTGGTAAAACACACAGACAACAAAATATCCACACTCACTACAGTTCTTATGAATGAATGGTCACAATCGTTAAGCTTTTCCCCATGATAATTAAAACACACCATACCCTAAATAATCAGCAGGTCCTACTTCTTTCGCACAGAGCAGTGCTATTCAGTGAAATTGCATGCCCCTAGTTGAAGAAAAACATGCCTAACCTACTATATGAAAACTCTGTAGCACCTACCATCTGCCTATAGTAATACCTTAGCAGTTAAGTTTTCAGTTCCTAATAGTAGAGGCCTGTACACCCTACCCTATACTACCTATTGCTTGCGTATTAAGGAATTCCGCATATATAAATATTTGTTATTTGCTTCTTTCTCTCATCATCTAAAGCAACAGCCGAGTTAGTTAATGGCTTAAAATCCAAATACCAATTAAAGTAAAACAAAAACTTAAACAAAAACCAAACATGGAGAAAAGGGATGGAGTGATGCCAGCGTTGAGATGCTCATATGAAGGGGAGCTGAATGGTGAGGTCTGCATTGGGTTGTGTGCGGAAATGAACTGGAACGAGATGATTAATTATGGAGGAGACCGCAAGTTCAATAAGGAAGGAAACAAGGACGTTGGGCATTTTCATTAGTCCTTAGAAAACAAAGTAATTAAGAGTGAAGGGGAAGGAGCTTTTGACAGGTTTGAGGGCGGTACTGTACAAGGCAGTTGCAGCTTGGGATGCATGAGTGGATGCATGGCGTTGAGAAGTTTTGGGTAAGGACGTGTCTCATTTCCGCGGAGCTTGGTGTTATGCATGCGATGAAAAGTTGTAGGGAAGAGGCTGTTGTGATGTCATGTTTTCAAGGAGGGCGGGGCATGTAAGTTTTGGTGGTGACTTCATTTGTTTCATGCAAAGTGAAGTTGGGATGGAAAGAAGTAACGCAAGAGAAGGGAAGTTAAAGCTGATATATGAATTTAAGGTTATTGGTATGGAGTGCCAGGCTTTTCCAAAGAGACGAATAATGAAGTTTTCGTTTGAATTTTCATACGTTGGAGGGGGAGGGGAGCAGCGCGGGGAGGAGGTTTCGGCTGTTTGGGTTATATTTTCTTTCTGGAGTTGAAGGTATAAGAGCACAACCAACAATGGCTTGTTCAGTTACTAAACAAGCCACGGAGCAACCAGGTGTGGCTTGTTCAGTCATCCGTGGCTAGCCGGTGGCTAGTTTGGAGCTCGTTCGTGGCTGGTGTACTGAACAGAGGTTGGAACTTATAACGGCAAAGAGAAAGCCGTTATAAGCTTATAACGGCAAACTCTTTGCCGTTATAAACTTATAACGGCAAAGAGTTTGCCGTTATAATCTTATAACGGCTTTCTCTTTGCCGTTATAAGACATAGCCGTTACACGCCAACGGCTAGCCCATTTTCCCTTCTAAAACACCAACCTTCCTCCTTCTTATTCCACATAACCACTCCACCTTCTCATCTTCAACTTCATCAACAACAAAAATGTCTTCTTCCGCACCCAAGCAAAGCACGAAAAAATGCGCAATCAAGAAACCCATGTCCAAACCGCCCTTGTCATCGTATGCCATGCAACGGTCAGTCCAACAACATCAATCGTTGCAGCCATCTCACGAATATGGCTACTCGCCGTATTCAAATTATCCATATCGACCACCGTACCAACCGCTCGCTCCTCCTAACTTTGCTCCCGTCCATTCTTCCACCCCGCCACTTTTTTACCAACGACCACCCGTGCAAGGCGTGTACGATGATCATTCGTCGTATATGTCAATGATGATGCAGACCGATCAAAGTCAACAACCTCACCTACCTCCGCAACAGACCGAGGTTCGTGACCGCGAAGGTACACAAAATCTGCAAAGACAGTTTTTGTACGGGTATGTCTCTCCTAGTAACGAAGAAAATGTTGAAACTTCAACGGAGGAGGCGGAGGAGGAAGATGCAAATGAGGATGCGAATGTTACAAATTCTGAAGAATTTACTCAAGAATACACTGCACCTGTCAGTCCCGAATATAACCAAAAGAAGACGAAGTGGAAGTCTTTAAGCGGCTTTTTCAGTAAAAGACACCAAACCGAAGTTGAATCGGAGCCGGATCCCGGAATAGAAGATGTTGAGGATGATCGTGCTGAAGAGGAAGAAACAGCAACGGATGGAAGAAGAAAAAAATTTAAGTTTACTTCCGAGCAGTACGTTTCACTTGCTAAATCGTGGATACGCATTTCACAAGACAACATTGTTGGGAATAATATGAAAGGTCAGAAATTTTGGGAAAGAGTTGCAGAGTTATACAATTCGTTGGAAACGAGGAGTAGAACATGGGGATCACTTAGAGGCGGTTATAGAGTTATGAATGCCGTATGTTAGAACTATCTGGCAATACTGACAGGCTTGCAGAACAGGCAGCAAAGCGGTGCTGCACCTTATGACGTTGTAAGTATCGTAGATTACTTTTAAAAATAACTTAATATACTATGCTTGATTAGTTAGAAATGTCATACACTCATACAATTTTGACTTTGTGTTACAGATTCAAGAGTCACGAAAGGTCTACCAACGAAAGTATGGACTTCCATTTAAATTTAACGACTGTTTCGAGCTTCTATCTAGTTTGCCTAAGTTGAAGAACCCAAGCAACTTCATGCTTGAACAGCAGAACAAAGCTAGAAGGATGAACTACTCTGAATCTAGTCCAGGAAGTGACCCGAGTTCGCAAGAAAGAAACCTTTTATTTGGAACTAGTGACAGACGGCCTATTGGCAGAGCCAAGTAAATTCAGCTGGAGCAACGTGGTGCAGAGTTCTCTAGATTTGTGGAAACAATAGATAATTTAGCTACGGAGACAAAAGAGCATAGACTTCGATTTTCGAAGCAAAGAAACCGCAGCGACGAAGAGTTCCACAAAGCAGTTAGGGATGATCGAGAGCTCCGCAGACAAGAACATACGTAGAAACAAGCCCTGTTACGAGAAAGGCTGGAGAAGAAGTAAGCACTGGTGCGGGAGGGCAATTATGTTAAATTGATTACATGTGATTTTAGTAAGCTTTCCCCTTTACAACAAGAACTAGTAAGCAAGCAGATTGCAGAGTACAGAAGAAACAAAGGAAGCGGAGGCGGAAGTTGTAGTGGCTCGTATCAGGACTAGCTATGTATGTTGGGTTAAGTTGTAATATGATTGTGAACTGCTTGTAGTAGTTATGTACTAGTGGGTATTTATGTACTATCTACGGTTGAGTTGTAATATGATTGTGACCTATTTGTAGTATGTATGCAGTAGTTGTTGTTTATGTAGTAGCTGTATATGTTGGGTTGAGTTGTAATATGATTGTGATCTGTTTTTAGTATTTATGTACTAGTTGTTGAAACAATGATACAATCGACAATATGATTGGAAACCAGATTTATTGACCCAACTACACACTGATACATAGTACACGAGTACACACTGATACATAGTTCTAGTACCAACTACTGATTCCGACTATTTCTTCTTTTATGCGCCCACAAATGTTCCACTAACTGGTCACGCAATTGGAAGTGCACAGCTTGATCTTCAATATGTTGAACCATATCAACATATTCGTCCATTGAGTTTACATCTTTATGGGGTTTTGCATTTGATCCCGTAAACATGTCAGGATAATTAGACTTTTGATTCTTATATCCGCCTCTTTCAGACTCCACAATCATGTTATGTATTATTATACAAGCATACATGATTTCTGAAAGCACTCCTGCATCATGAAAACGAGCAGGATTTCGTAAAATATGAAATCGGGCTTGTAGAATACCAAACGTACGTTCGATGTCCTTTCTGTAGCTAGCTACTTTTTCAGTGAAATAACTTTCTTTGTCGTTTGATGGTACTTTATATCCCTAAATCAAAGTTCTCCACTTTGGGTATATTCCATCCACTAGAAAGTATCCAGTTTTGTGTTCGATATTACCAACGTTATATGAAACATATGTTGATAGTCCGTTAGCAAGTTCTGTGAAAAGATATGATTGTTTTAAAATATTTATATCATTCAATGAACCTGGGACTCTAAAAAAAGCATGCCAAACCCGTAAATCGTCTGTCGCTACTGCTTCAAGGATCATTGATGGCACTTTCTTATGTCCGGTGAACATTCCTTTCCATCCCGTTGGGCAGTTTTTCCAAGACCAATGCATGCAATCTAAACTTCCAAGCATACCTGGAAATCCTCTGGCTTCTCCCCTACGTAGTATCCTGCTTATATCGTTTGGTCCAGGCGTCCGTTGATACTCCTTCCCGAACTCTTCAACAACTGTTTTACAGAATTCTTTCAGACACTCTATTGCTTTTGATGTTGCGATTCTGAAATATTCATCCATTTGGTCGCCAGATGTTCCATAGCTTAACATCCTCAACGCCGTTGAAATTTTGATGTGGGGCGAATGGCCGATTTCTTGTGCTCCGTTCAGTCTATAAGTGAAATATGGATTTGACTGACGAAGTTTAAGATAAATTTTAGAGAAGATTACCGGACTCATACGATAACGATGGCGGAACAAAGTTATATCATAGGTTGGATTGTCGATGAACTAATCTCTCATTAGTCTTTCATGTCCATTCTTGTAGTCTCTCTTATACCGCCGGTCAATCCGGTCAGGCTTACTACCTCGATGGTTGCTAATTGAGCCTTCAGTGAAATAATTGGAATACCCAACCATTGCTTGTTGTTCCAGCTACTCCTCCGTCTCTTCCTCCACTTCTATTTCAGAATCTTCAGTTTGATTCATGACTTCATAGTAATGGTGGTATAGATTTGGATCCATTGCTTGCTTTTTTTATAAATTGAGTTTCGTTGTTCTCCCTAAGTGTAGACGTATGACAGATATATATATAAGCAATGATGGTTAACATATTTTAACTATATTTTTTGGCAATAATGGTTCTGACATAATGGTTGGGATAATAATGGTTCTACCATTGAGTAGTCAATTCAGAAAGTTGTTGTGTTGTGAAAGGTTGGCAATAATGGTTGGAAGTACATGTAGGCAAGAATGGTTGGCAATAATGGTTCCGAGATAATGGTTGGGACAATAATGGTTCTGTCATTGAGTAATCAATTCAGACAGTTGTTATGAAGTGAAAGGTTGGCACTAATGGTTGGCAATAATGGTTGGCAGTACATGTAGGCAAGAATGGTTAGCAATAATGGTTAGGATAATATCTCTGCCTTGAGTAGTCAAATTATTCTAGCAATATTTTTGGCAATAATGGTTCCGACATAATGGTTGGGATAATAATGATTCTGTCATTGAGTAGTCAATTCATAAAGTTGTTGTGTTGTGAAAGGTTGGCAATAATGGTTGGCAGTACATGTAGGCAAGAATGGTTGGCAATAATGGTTCGTAGATAATGGTTGGGATAATAATGGTTCTGTCATTGAGTTGTCAATTCGGACACTTGTTGTGAAGTGAAAGGTTGGCACTAATGGCTAGCAAGAATGGTTGGCAATAATGGTTGGGATAATATCTCCGCTGTTGGGTAGTCAAATTATTGTACCCACATATTTTGGCAATAATGGATCCGACATAATGGTTGGGATAATAATGGTTATGTCATGGAGTAGTCAATTCGGACAGTTGTTGTAATGTGAAAGGTTGGCAATAATTGTTGGCAATACACGTAGGCAAGAATGGTTGGCAATAATGGTTGGGACCATATCTCTGTCGTTGGGTAGTCAAATTATTGTAGCCATATTTTTTGGCAAAAATGGCTCCAACATAATGGTTGGGATAATAATGGCTCCGACATAATGGTTGGGATACTAATGGTTTTGGCAATAATGGCTCCGACATATTTTTTGGCAGTAACAGTATTCGAAATTATTAGTGACTGCCTATAGTTATTGTGATGTCAAAGGTAAGTGCAGGGTAATGGAGAATTTCATTTACATTTATTTATTAAAGGATATCCAAATATTCAGAAATTTGATATAATGTGATATCCAAATATGTTTAAAATCTCCACTAAAGTCGAACAGTAGAGTAGGATACGGGGATACAACAATTTATAAAGATACAACAATAAGCATAAAGATACAATAGTTTATAAAGGTACAACAACTGCCGATAGTACATGCGAACTAGCTCCGTCAAAGCATGAAGTGAAAATTAGCAACTTCAGTAAACCCCATTTTACGTTTAGCCTTAAGGGAGTCGCAGGATGTTCAATCGCAACTGGTCATTTTCACTTCGAACACGTCTATTCTCGCGTTCGAGTTCGTTGGAATATGCTATTCCCCGAGGACACAAAGGTTGGTCTATCCAGTCCGTGTAATTGCAACCATTTGGATAGGCTGGACAACGCTGCATGCGTCGACCTATATTGTTGCCGTCTGCTCGAATGACAACTTCAACCGCATACCCGCAATAGCAACGAACATGATAAGAATCCACTACATGTTCATGCAGTGGTACACGAAAGAACTCTTCTTCTTGCGTTGATTGAGTGACCTCTTGTTCAGGTGATACTTGAACAGGTGGTACTGGTGTTTCATGTGGAGTTTGAACGTTCACTTGTTCGTACGACGGTATAGTTTGCGGTTTCATTTGGTTTAGGAACTGAAGTTCGTCTTCAAGCTCCTGTAGCCTCATGTTTTCGTAAGCTTGTTCCTCGGAATCTGTAGATGTTGCCCACGAAGACATTTTCAGTGAGTGTGAATCAAAGGATGTGCTCTAAGAATGGGGAAGAAGTTGTTTGAGTTTTGTATGTTGTGAGTAAGTTAACATATGTATATATAGCTGGAAGATTGGCGATGGTGTGAACGGTCAAAAGCTACACTGTAGGGAACACTATATGGAATCTAGCAGATGACATGACTGCCCTATGCGAAGTATGCAAGACTTGACCAGTCATTGCGCTACAGTTGGTTGTCCCGTTAAGTTCTTACGTAGAATATGGAGTTATCTGCAAACCTTGTTATGTTGGCGCGTTATGTAAGAATTTTGCATTTCTAAACGAGAAGACGGTAATCTTGTTCACGATCAAATTCAAACACTAATACATTCCAAACGACACTTACAGGAACTAGAACAACAGAACATAGCAACATCAAATTCAAAGTACAGTAATAAATCCTCGATCCAAGAAAAACTAAATCCTAACGATTTCTGAGATAGCCAGCTCTAGTTGCATCCACAACAATCTTGTTCAACTGCCTTATTTCGGCTTGCGCTTCCAGTGCATATTGAAGTCCACGTTGGCACATTGGCGGGTCTATCCACTGCATAAAATTACAACATTGAATATCATTGGGGTAATACCTATGGTCTTCGAAGGCAGGACATCCGAAGAATCAGCGTCCACCATTTTTTTTAGTTTTGGCAACAACAACAACCGATTCATCTCCACAACAACAAATAGGGTAAGCTCCACTAGGTAGCGTTGGACCGATTGGATGTAGGGGCTCGATTTCTTGTCCTTCGTATACGATCTGCTTACCAGGTCTTTGATTTGCTACAACTTCGCGCAATCGAGCGTTGAAAGATTTTGTTCTCGGCTTCACTGATTTAGACTGAACTTGTGCTCCTTCACCGAATTCCACCGTAGGCTTGTTGTGTTGTACACTATTCCTTGGCCGTTCAAACTCTTCATAACAATTATTCATTGTTTCATCGTCAATCTCCAAGTTGTCCATAGCTTTAATACAAAACAAAACCTTAAACAATTGAAATGAATGCAAAGTGTATGGAATTTTTGTTCTGTTAGAGATATAAACCTGGTGCATATTTATTGCTGCGTTTGAACACAAAGCAGGGCTAGATTTGTAAAAAGAAATGTTGAAATTCCCAACAAAAACAAAAAGTAGGTGATACACGTGATAAATTTATGGTATTGATATTTAATGCATTAACTTTTTCAGTAACATAATTACTGGTACTGTATCAATGTATAGTGTATCACTGTTTGCACTACGTACTGTTTGACTGTTTCCATAAAATGTTTGACATAAAGTATGCTGATCCATTTTTTTAACTCCTACACGTATTAAAAAGGTTAATGCACCCGAGGACGACCCCTATTTTTAACTCCTACTCACGAAAAAGAGTGGCATGACTCCACCCTGGCGTAAAACATAGATGAACTATGGGAACTGTGCAAGACTTGACCAGTCAATGCAGAACGATCCATATTTTTTTAACTCGTAGTTGTATTGAATCGTTTAATGCACCACGGAACGACCCTTACACATAGGTTACATAAGTGATAATAAGTTACAAATAATGATAAATTACACAAACGGTAGATTAGACAAACAATAGGTTCCACATATAAAATCAGCCTAGATAACCTAAACGTTACACAACTCTTGGGTTACATACTTCGTTCGAACCACAGCGAAAGTTTTCAACTTAAATAAAGCATAAAGATAAAAATGATACGACGCGTAATGATACAGTACATAGTACGCATAACACGAGGAATTACAAGGTTAGACCTGCGCTCACGTTGTCGATTACGATTGTCATGCTGATGTCGTATTTCCATTTCATGCATTCCTGCTTCAAGTTCTAATTGTCGCACCTCGTCATTGTGTCGCTCTTCCATTTTGATATAACACTCTGTTGGTTCTCTAGGTGTGGACGGATTAGGGTTTGATGGTCCTGAGAGAAGGTCTGTGTAATTGTAAGAAGGTGGATACGATATTGGCATTTTTCTTATTTGAGATATAATTTTCAGTCCGTATGGATCGGGTATTGCTTAAGCAATGTTAGCTATATATAGGAGGAGATTTAGTTACCACTACATAATGATATTAATTCCCGTTTTCAAAAGACACAGAATGTGAAAACAAATTAACAACGGGTAATTGCAACCATTGGACTGTGCACTGTATACTGTGCACTATTTACTGCATATTGTCCGCTTTATACTGTACACTGTGCACTGTTTCCTGTAGCTACGTTGGAAAATGGGTTCTTAACTTTAGAAAAAGAGTGACATGACCACACTCTGGTCTAAAAACTGTAGAACAAGAGTGACCGGCCTACACACTAGGAAAAGAAATTTCCTGTATAAAACGGCAAACTGTTTGCCGTTATATTTTATTGTCGTGGCACCGCAACGGCTACTTAAACGGTCGCATTCCCTCCCTTTATATACCAACCTAACTCCTCCTTTTTCCACACAAGCAGACCACCTTCTCAAATTCATTTTTGACAACCAGAAAAATGTCTTCGTCTGAACCCAAGCGTACCGGCAAAAAATCTGCAAGCAAGAAACCCTTGTCCCAATCGCACTCGTCATCGTATGCCATGCAACGTCCAGTCCAACACCAGCAATCGTTTCGCCCAACCCACGAATACGGATACTCACCGTATTCAAACGAAGATGCCTCTTCCGTTCATCAAAGATCTGGAAAAGAAATTCTACTCGAAGGGAAGGTTTCCGAGCCACTACGGACGATTGGATCCAACCCTATTTGCCATTGTGGACAAGTGTCGGTCGTTGTTGTTGACAAGACCGAAACAAATGCCGGTCGTCGATTTTTCGGTTGTCAAGCCTTCAACGACCACATGAATTATCCCGATGACATTGATTGTTGTTGCTTTAAGAAGTGGATTGACCCTCCCATGTGCAAACGTGGACGTCAGTATGCACTCGAAGCGCAAGCAGAAATAAGACGCTTGAGTAAGATTAATGCCGGTAAGACAAGAAATGGTCCTTTCCCTAGACCATGGTAGGTGTACGTGTTTGAATTTGATGCTTGTGTGCTCAGTTGTTGTAGTTTGTATGATTATGGTTTGGCATTTCCTTCTGTTGTACTAGTTGTCATTGTTTCAGTTGTTATAATTGCTCAATAGTTGTAGTTGTTATAATTCTCAAGTCATGTACGCTTCTAAGTTATGTAAGGCACCTGGGAACGGCCCATTTTTCGTAACTCTTTCTGAATTGAAATGGTTAAAGCACCGGTGGACGACACCTATTTTTAAACTCCTACATATACACAAAATTGCCTCTATGACAAAACAATTACGAATCATGCTTCCAAAGCCTGCTACAGTCAATGAAATGACTTGACACTGAGGCATACAACAATATAACATACTGCAATATCACTGTGAATTTAATACGAGTCACGTGTATGTAGATTATACCCTTTCACATGCATGTATGACATGATTGGACCATTCACTGAGAAGAAAAAAATAAAGACGCGTCTCCATCATTCGTAGCTGGGATTCCATTAAACGTCTCCATCTTTCGCACACTGCATTGAGTAGTCTCTTCCGAATTAAATGACAACAATATACGAAATTAATAGTAACTGCCCACATTTGTTGTGATGTGAAAAGTCACTGTAGGGAATCTAACGTAATATCACGAAAACCCTATAACGGGTATTCGAGTATGTTGAATTGTAACTGTTGGTCGTACATTGCCCTTATAAGTACTCCATATCTGATAATCCATCTCATACCTTCTACAGCTTCAAGAAGCACCGTTGTAGACTCAAGCGAGAAAATTTATTTTCTTGTTTTCTTAAAGGTAACGCTTATTATCCACAAAATTCGTACTTCTAGTAACTGTACTTATTCTACTGATGCATAGGTTACATGGACAATTCATAAATAAGTGATGAAGAAATGGGAAGGATTTTTGATGAGTATGAACGAAACTTAGTGAACGATAACGAAATTGGATTAGTTCATGATACACAAGTTGAAGAGGTGCCTGTCGCGATTCAGCATCGAGCGGTTACAGCTCCGCGTCCTTCTCCAGTAAATCAACGACCTAGTAATAGTGCTCAAACATTGAATTCTCCTACTCCAGAATTTTCGTCTAAGGATTTGCTGGCCCTCGTAAAATCCTATATTGAGGTTGAAAAGAGAGATGAGTTGCTAATGCAAAGTGGAGGGGGTTTAACATATGAAGAAAGATGGGCAATGATCACGAGGCTATACAACAACCATCGTTCCCGGCCCACTACACGAACATCGGTTGAAATCCAAATGGCTAATCGTCATTTTGCAGACGCTTGTGATCGGTACACAAAGATTATCTAAACTGTTGAAGACGAGAACATATTTAAAACAAATCAAGCAACATATGATTCTCGTTACCTTTTCGAGTATGGTGAGGAGTTCGTTGGTTACAAAGCGTATAAACTCCGCTATAGTTGGTTGACCCGCTATGGAACTAAGTAGGCTTATGGTATTGTGATTTTATTGTTGTTTTACTGTCTATTTAATTTGATGTTTGTGCATAGAATATGGAGTTATCTGTAAACCTTGTTATGTTGGCGTGCTATTTAAGAATTTTGCATTTCTACACGAGAAGAGGGAAACCTTGTTCAACATCAAATTCAAATGTTATTACATTCCAAACAACACTTACAGGAACTAGAACAACAGAACATACCGGCTCTACACAAAAACATTCTCTACACAGAAATACAGTCTCTACACATAACCAAATGCAGTCTCTACACAGAAACATAATCAAAACGTACACAAAATACATCAAAAGTACATAATAGTGGTAGTCAACAAATACAGAACGCATACTCAAACAACAGGAACATACAACTGACAACTGCGTAAACGTAATACATCGAAAGTACATAATCATCGTAGTGAACAAATACAGAACATCTACTCAAACAGCAGGAACATACAACTATCAACTAGGAAAACGTAATACAACAAAAGTACATAACAGTGGTAATACAACAAAAGTACATAATAGTGATAGTCAACAAATGCAGAACGTCTACTCCAACAGTAGGACATTACAACTGACAACTGCGAAAGTACATAAAAGTGGTAGTAACTCAGTCGTCCGAGTCATCTGAATGTGTACGTGGACGTGTGCGGCGCCGATGACGTCTCTCATCATCACCAACATCTGGAGGCTGACTCAAGCTCCTGAAGTCTGCAAGTCCTGAAGTCTCTTGCGCTCTGCCTCAAGCTGGGCCTCTAAATGCGCCTGCTGTTGTCATGCCTCCTCTGCAACACGACGTAGCTCACCATCATAGTAATCTAGGCTACGCCTATGCTCTATATAGCCCGTATGCCTAATCCCCATCTGCATATCATACAGATCATGATATGATATCTGTGTAGGATCCGGGTAATCGTGATGGGCCGGAGGATGAAACACGTCAACGTAACGATCCGGTCCAATGGTGGGCACTGCCATGGTCCATCCAAAATGACTGGAGGCTGCCACATGATCAGCTGCACGAAAACTCTGGCTGGGCTGGGTAATATCCTCGACAACAGGTGGACGTATGTCGTGTCGTATAGCAGATGGTCCTACTAAATCAATCAATGCTGCATGCGTAATCGTGTCTGAGGACCCGGTGAAAAATCTACGCCTGAAGGTAAGGTAACACTCCCCGATAATAACAAAGCTCTCAGCCGTCCACCAGCCTGCTACCCTGGCTATATATAGCTGCTCCGTAGGGTAAATCATACACCGATAAGAATGTGGGTGTGGATCATTCGGAATAGCATCGAAGTCATACAACTGTCTCCAACACCTCTCACCAAGATACCAATAAGCACCTAGCGCCACGGGATAAGATATAAGTGGAAATCTCCGTCCGGCAAGCATCCTAGCAATCTGTATGATCTCAAGATCGATGAATGTACTCTGCTCAAATGGATGCCATATAATCTGATCCCTATACATCCTCAGCTCGATCTGGTTATGGGCAACGGGATACACATGGCGTGACTCATTATCCCTGGACCCCCGGTTGTCCGCAGTCCAAAAGCATATACGGGGGAAAAAGGTCGATGGGTCTGCAGTACGGGTGATAAAATGAAAGTTCCTAGAGTACTCAAGGTACCAATACTGTAACAACTCCCATAATCCAAATAAAGAAACCTGAGAATCAGAGATGGTGCACTGCATGTCGAGACATCTGTATAGGTACGCAAGGATAGGTGTGCCCCAATCATATAAAATCGCCCCATCGGCATTTAACTCAGCCGCGACCTCAAGAAACCCCACATGCAAACTACTGCTCGAAGAACTAAAGAACAGGTTACCCATAAGGTATAACACAAATAATCGAACAAGCTCCAAGCCGTCGTCAATGGAGTACTGACCGAGTATGTTGTCCATGGCCGCACGGATGGAGCTCACTCTAATAGCGCCTTCTGCCTGATACGACGCAGCAGAAACATCAAAATGAGGCAGTAGATCATGAACAAGTGCACGATCACGCCATCGACCATCGTCATAAGGAAGTGGGGGATAAGCACCTACTCCAATGCTAATACCAGTAAGCATGGAGAAATCAAGCGGTGTAAGTCCTAACTCACCACAAGGAAAGTGAAATGTGTGGGTGGTTTTGTACCACCGTAGAGCAATGGCCGCACACAATTGGACATCGGCATTTATAACATGGTTTATTCCTAAAATTGCAAAGCGCACAATAAGATAAAATATGACTACTAAATTATCCATTTGTTTCATTAAAAGGTCTTTAATATTACCTAGAAAAAATTGAAATCCAAGAGCATGTAACAGTCCTGCGACCCCCTCCTTACCCGCCAAGTGTGCATGATAATATCTAAGTGTGGTCGCTAACGAACCACGTGAACGTATATTCCGCGACTGTCAACGGTTCAACAAAATGTTATACTATCTACCCAATATCTAATACTCAAAGAATACTATTTAAATAATACTAAAAATACTTACAGCCAAACTCGACTGCATGCTAACGTGTACTTCGTCTTCTGGAAGAATGCGAAAGTTGGATAGCGAAGGAAGCTTCGCGGCGCTAAGGTTCATATCCAGAAAACCATCGAGATCGGCCTTTCTAGTGGAAACCGATCCCACACCCCTACGTGCCATGCCTGCTCGTCCACCTCTACGCCCGCCACGTCCTCGATGGCCACCTTCCTCGTGCGCCCCTACGTCTTCGGCGGCTGCAAGCAAGTCTTCTATTCCGAGCGCTGGTTGTTCCCCACTACCTCCTGCACCACTCCCGCATGCGCCACTTCCCCCGGTGCCACTATCGTCACCATGCATGAATTTTTTGGCGAATTTTTTTAGTAATCTGGCCATATTTTCAAACGAATATCTCAAACAAGCTAGTTAATTTGGTTAAAAGCTGACGGATTGGTGAAATGGTGGAGAAAATTTGGTGGAAAATGGGGGAGGAGATTGGTTTTTCGGGTTTGAAATGGGGAAGGAGAATGGAGCCAAGGAGGGGGTGGCGGCGTGGGTTTTGTGGAGCAAAGTGTTATAACGGCAAACACTTTGCCGTTATATGTTATAACGGCCAAGTGTTTGCCGTTATAACGTTACAACGGCAAAGAGTTTGCCGTTGTAACATTATAACGGCTTTCTCTTTGCCGTTGTATCCCTCTCCCAAAACCAGTTTGTGGCTGGTTCCCCCTTTCTGGGTGCTCGGCTCGTTGGACCAGTTGCATAACATGAGAGAGAATAACTGAACAGAATGGATGGTTGGTTATGGTCTAATGGAAGGAATTGGCGGGTCTGGATATTAAGGTGGAGTTGGCCGAATGAAAGTTGTAAAGCCCGTTCAAAAATATATATATTTACTGTGCAAACTTTGTACAAGAGGGAGTCGACATGTTATGGCCTGTAGGAAATTAAAGATGCAGAAGCCAAATTATTTAGGAGAGTTAAGTATGAAGCGGGTGTTTGGGCCAAGAAGAAATGTGAAGGCCCGGAAAGAAAAGTATAGAAATATACATATATATATATATATATAATATAAAAGTGGTGCAATGTTGTAGTGGGAAGAAGAAGGTGCGTAATAGGTCAAGCACAGCAGCAGTACATGATGGAGCGGAGGAGTTTGTACGTGGCATTCGGTGACAAGGGTGTATGTTGTTTGTCTAGTACAACAGTAACAAACTGAAGGCACGTTCTTCGTGATGAACTTGAGCGGGAATGGGTAGGTGCAGTTTCGATAAAACAACAAGAAGTGGACGATGGCAGAATTTAAACGTTTGGTATAACCAACGGACGCAAATCGTTATTTAATGGTTAACGCGCAAAGGTGAGTAAAATCACTAACTCTGATTTATTTTAAAATATTATAATTATATTTTAATGTTGGTTGAATGTTGTGTGATGGTCGTTTAGGTAGATTACAATTAAATTGGTTGAAATATATATCGTTGCATATGTTAGATACTAAGTCCGTCGATTATAATATTCCCTAGTATGGAATCAGTGTTAATTATTTGACTAACATCTATGGATGCGGAAAACCGGTTGGAGGGATCCAACCGGATTCCTCGATATTTATATGAACTGGTTCTTTTATATGTATTGTTTGAACCAAAAATGAAAATACACCCTGAGTGGATATTGATGTTGAATGGGAATTCAACGTTATTTTGATTTAAATCAAATAGATGATATCGATTAAGAAAGTGGCAGCACTGACCGTAAACACATCTTTCTGTTAAGAAGTTGATTGACCGTCAGGAAAATAAACGAAGATAATTATAAAAATTATATTTTTATAATTAAAGCGAAGTTTTTAAATTATAATAGTTGTTCTATTATAAACCAGTATTTTAGAGTTCGTTTTTATAAAATAAATAAAAACGATTGTTGACACTTAAATAAGTTTATAAAGCAGAAATTATCCTACGGGTAAATATTTGGATAATTATTTTAAGACAAACAATTTAGAAATATTATTAGATTAAATATATTAATCTAATGGTAAGAAGTAATTAAAACCAGTTAACGAATTTACTGATGGAATGAAGTTGATTTAAATCAACTGTTTAATTGAAAAAAGATTATTAGATTAAATGAGCCTTCAATTAATCTAATGATGATAACTTGACAATTAATTATTTAACATTAATAATATTTCTCATTAATTATCTTTTTAATTAATGGGGTTTAAATGATGATTGAACTAATATAATTAGTATAATGTGAGCAACTATTCTATTTAGATTAATGATGAAGTAAACTGTTTACTTCAGTAATGATAAAGTAAATATTATTTAATTAAATAATTGTTCTTAAATTGATTCCATTTAAGAGGATATTGAATTTATAATAAGATGTTACTTTAATTTAGTATAATGTTTCAAATAAAAGTGAACCGTCAAAAGACAAAGAACGTCAATAGGTCTAGGTAAAGAAGTTATAAATAGAACTGTGAAATGAAGTTCAAGTGAAGAGTTAATGTTTAATATAAATAGTCATAAACAACCGGGTTTCAAAGTAAGAATATGGTATTATAAAACCATAGCTCAAATTAAACAAGAAAATACGGTCTGATAGATATTATAAGTAATAAGGGATTAGAGTACAGACTTATATCTGTTCTGAGGTAAGAACGTTGTCGATCAAAGTCTGAGAGGTAAATAAAACACCCTAACTTGAACGGCTTCACTATTATTGAGGAATGATATCAGTTTGTAACGGAAAGAGATGTCAAGATTAGTTATAAAGGGATATAGCAGCGTATAGCAAGTTTTCGAACTATAACGATAAAATAACGCTGTTGACTAGGCTTAAGTGTGACTGTTATGTCGTGATTAGTTATAAAGGAGAATATTACAGCGTATGACAAGTTTTGAACTGTAACGATAAATTAACGCTGTTAACCAAACTTAAGCGTGATTTTTATATATAGTAGCACTTCTTAAGGAATGAAAACAGTTTGGTTTGAAATCCACTTAGTTTAATGAAATAAGTAACGGTGTTTGTCCAAAGGAATATCAAAATTAGTTTAGAAAGAGAATTTGGAGAATCGTGTTAGAAAACGGTGGCAGCATTTGGATGTTCAAGATGTGATTAGAATTAAACCATTAGGATTTGGAACTAGAATTCGACGATGTTGAATGTATTAAAGTAATTTATTTTTAGAAATTATAACCTGATAGGATAGTAAATATTTGGTTTTAAACCAATAAATTATAATCGGATATGAAGACAATATTTAGTTATAAACTTGATATTGATTTAATAAGAACCTGACTTAGAAACAGACTTTATCAAGTGGAATGGGAATATAAATTATAAAAGGAAATTCGGTAAATAATATATGAACCTTTAAGGGTATATATTTCTTGAATGAAGAATTTGCAGATTGAAATGATAAAATGGGAATTGGAAATGTTTTCCAAAGATTAATAAGGTATATATTTTCTAAAGTACAGAAAATAAGAAATGGGAAAAAATGAGAGGAATGTTTTCGAACATAAATAACGTATAATTTCTGGATATGGGAGGTTGGAAAATTTAGATAAATTAAAAGGGGCCGGTGATTGTGTGATGACTCGATGTACATTTGAATGGATGTTGTTTTTACTTCGGTAGTTAAATAACAAACTATTGAAGTGTTTTGACCATCATTGTCAATACGGAGAGACCGGTTGGATAAATTATCTGAAAAACACTCCGTATAGGCATAAGCGCTGCGAATTATATTATGCTAAAGAAATTGAAGACGGAGTGAAATGCAAGGGTCGTCCTGTTCCAGAATGGTGCTTTATGTTTGTCCAGTCCCAGGACAACTTGTGTGGACGAGTGTTTGACAGAGTATACCTAACAAATCACATACTGTTGATCTCTTAAAGGTATTATGTCTAGTGGCGGAGGAATTCGTTCGTCTTAGCTTTTTATACCCATGATATTTTTGGAAATCGATTAGAGAATTGATGGGTTTGACGATGTGGCATTCCAAGTAAATGGTGATCATATGTTCTAACGATAGACGTAGCCTCTAGCCTCACAACCCGGAAGTAACATAAAGTTGGGCTAGGCAGCATGGCTAGTTGGGTCATCCCCAAGCAGGGTATATTGTCACCGATCTAGAGGAAATTCATATTTGTTATTCTTTTTTCGATTCTTTATCTTCGGATAACGGTTGGATGGCCTACAACCGTGGTGGCAATATATTCGCTACACTCAAGCTAAATGAGTGGGCGGTTATGTGTGGCCGGGTTGCAAGACGTTCTTGTTGAACCCCAGTGTATACCCTTTAGAGTACACTGATCGGTAGGTGCTCCCATACCTTGTCTGTTGGAATCCATTCTCTAATAAGCGCCCTGCGGTTTATGATTTTATACTATATATATGTGGAACGTGAGATGCAAGCGTTCTGCTACTTGGATATTTATTTGTTTAGACATTATCATAATATCGCTGGTTTTGATATCAAACTGTTTTGGGTTATAGTAAGGTAAAAACCATCCATGTTTATGTGTGGACTGGTCTTACTGTTATCCTTTTGTTTCAAAAGGATTTCCAAAGTTAAACAGTATGGTTGGAATTTACTCACACCAGTCCCATGACTGACCTAGAGTTTATTTTGTTTGTTTTATCCCTAAACTCTTGGGTGCCCAAATTTGTACGGGCAGTCAAGTGTTTCAGGATTTTGCAGATCCACTTGAAAGAGCTCGAAGCAGGAGGCTCCACTGTTATTTAGAGATTTATTTCCGCTGTGACGTATATGAGTTATACTCTGATATATGGTATGTATATATATACAAATTCTGATTTGTATTTTAAACTTGTTATATAATATATTTTATTATTCCGCTGTGAGATTCGTGCTTTCTCTGATTATGTTCAGTGAGTTTTTCTTCTTCTTCTATTCTATTAGTTCTATCTTTTCTTTCTCACCCTCTAAATTCTTTCTATTAATGATCTGAATATTCGTGCACTTTGAGTTGAATGTGCAGGATATTAGTCAGCTCAAATTGGCATGGATTTTCGAGCCGCTACAATTTTCCTCGAAAATTTAAATAAGAAAGATCAAAATTTGGTGTCACAAAAAATGTTGGCTTTATGCTATGTTTCCAGTTTACAAGGGTTGCGGTCATCCAATACAAACAAATTTTTATATGATATGAGAAACCAATTCAAAAAGCATACATCTGAGCTTTTTGTAGAGCTTGATGCTGTTGGTAGCTCCTTTCTCACCACCAGGAATAATATGCTTTAACCGCTGCCTTTCTGTTAATGCTTTTCTTATATCTGCAGTTTTCCAAATAACATATTTCATCATTTGTTCATCTGTAAAATGATATGAGCTACTTATATTTTCTAGTAAAATACATATTTTCTTTCATCGAAACAAAAGTCAAATTGGAGGAAAAAAATCTTAGAAAAATATTACTAACGTCAGGCTGAGGTTTATAGCTCAATTTCTCAAAGAAGATGCTTGCAGCATAGAATGTTCTTGCAGTATTCCTATAACATAAAGTTTTATTCTTGTTAGATATTAAGCGGATAGAGTGATAATTGTTTGAATGTTAATTTTACACACACAGACATTGTGATTTATAAATAATAGCGAACATCGCGTAGTTACAAATATCTTTGTAATTATAATATTTCAAGTGTGGTCTACAAAATTAAAATTATAAACATAGTTTATCATATTGCTTTCTACCTCTTCCACATAAGATAGAACACTTTATGAAAAAATATATCTTGCATTTACACAGTCAACCTACCACAAACAGTTCTATGAAAATTGTTAAAAGATTATTTTATAATGTTACGATAAAGCGTACAACATATCTGAATTGGTCAAGGCCAAGTGAAGATCTAAAATTTTAGTATGATCTGAAATTTACATTCATCTAAAGTATTATCTACAAAATTTTGTTAATATTTTGATATTGTTATTCATAAATGCATGTGGTTTAGTATTACCCTTCACTTATTCACCAATCCAGCAAGCATATAATTTCTTCATTGTAAGAAACTTTGGTTTCATAACTGTTCCAGGTAATCATTCCTACCCAAAACTACGTAACTTCAAATTATTTTCTACTTATAGGAAAATATCCACAGGAAATCAAGCAAATGATATGAAGGTTTTCTTCTTCTTTATTAGTATGCAACTAAGGTCAGAGGATACTTTCAGTTCTATATTGTAAGAGTGATATTTTTTTAACACATTACTAATAAAATGAGACAAATTATCAGGAAATAATTCTTAGCAAAAGAATTGGATCATTAGATGTGAAATTACACTAATACCTCAAAATTTGAAGTCCACCATGCTACATCAAGATGTAATTCACATCCTATACCTTCTGCAATGCTTATGCTTCTTAATATCTAACATGTACCCTTGTCAGAATACAAAAAAGGAATAAAAATTAGGATTTCAAATCTATAAGAAGAAATACAAAAAAGAGAAGGAATTGTACTACTGAAATGTGACAAATAACTTAGCTGCTAAATAAGGCAATATCCACCGCAAAGCAGAAATATACAAAACTGAGGAAAAAATTAATAAGTCAATTAAAAAAATATAAACAACATCGCGTAAATTGGGATAAGAAGTATTTGTACCTGTTGCAGGGTGGAGGAGGAGGAGGTGTAATGACCCGCATTGGCAGAGGTACTATAATTAATTTATTTAATTATTTATATAGTGATATAGTGAATTTAATGGTCGTGGAATTAAATAATGATGAATATTTAATTAAAATAATATATTAAATTCTGAAACAATCAGAATTGGCTGAAATGGCGATATGGTGTGAACTGAATCATCTGTGATATTTAATTCAGCTTGGAATTGAATTTGAAATAACGAATATATTTTATAAACGACAGTTTGAACGTAGTGTTATAATATAATTAAAATCGAGCTCGAAATGGCGCTGCAGTTCGTAAATTGGCAATTCGAACTTCAACTGAATGTACGGGATTCGTTTTAAGCCGGATTTCTGTGAAACAAGAAACGTGTGGAGCTGGTGGAGTATATCTTTCTAGTGGAAGAGAAAAATCGGGATTTTGTTGTGTAGATTTTGATGTACGTCCAAATCAAATTTTAGAAAAGTCGCTGTGGAATTCCTTTATAATTTATAAAGGAATTATTTATATTTTAAAAAGGGATTTCAATATAAATCGAATATCGGGTTGACCCAGATTTTAAATATCGAGTTATAAATCCCAGTAGAGCTGTATGGTATTCCACTGTGAATATATACGATAATATAAATTTATTTGTATTTAATTGAATTATATTTAAATATACTTATATATTTAAATGGGTCACCAGAGCTTTAAAAATAGCCAGTTTTGCAAACGAAGTCGGAATTCGACGAAACTAATTTTGTTGGATCCGCAATATTAAATTATTGCTAGATTCCAATTTCCGTGATTTTTAGAGTCACCGTGTCGCCGTACGGATTTTTAGAGTGAAAAACAAATAGTATTTTGACGGTTAAAAATACGCTGTGTGAGCATACGGAGTCGGAATTCGACGAAACCAGTTTCGTTGGGACCGTAATGTCAAACTGAAGCTACATGTCAAGTTTCGTGATTTTTAGGTATCGTGTGTGACCACAGGAATTTTAGAGGACGAATGTAAATAGCGTTTGCTTAATAATAAATTAAATAATCGAATATTTAATTATTAAAATTTATACTATATAATACCTTAAACTCCCTTAACCTAATTCATTCATTCCCAGGTCAATTATATTTCCGCCGTAAGTTTTTGGTTTCAGGAAATATTATTCGATCCTCCTAAATTCAAATGAAAATCAAAATAAATCCTATAAATTAGGATAAGTATATATTTGGATTCACAAATCATTCCTCTTCAACTTGGTGTGCGTTTTGTGGAACTCGACATCAGTTTGCTTCATCGAGTTTTTTCAGCGAGACCTTGGGTTAAGCTGTCGTGAGGAATGAAGCATTTAATCGAGTTTTGGTGGTTGGTTTTGAGTTCGGTAGGTCGAGTAGCATGGTGTAGTGGGGTTTTTGTGAAGTCCGGTTCCAGTCTTGTCGTGAGTTCACTGTATGGTGCCAAGAAATGGTCGAGGTCGGATGTTCACGGGGAGGTGCGAGTTGGGTTTGGTGGTGTCGAGATTTACAAGGATTCGAAGAGGAGTTGAATGAAAGTGGTTGTTGGAGATTTCATGAAGAAATGAAGAGTGCGGTTTGGATTGAAATGGTGGAAATGGCTTTTGTTTTGGAGGAGCAGTATTCGGTGGTTTGGGGAAGAACACGTTGGCGGGTTGGGTAGTGGATGATAATGGGCCAAGAGTTAATTAAGGGTAAAGCCCAATAAATATTAGCTTAGTTTTTATTTAAATTCCATATAAAAGTGTATTATCTTGTTTATATCATAACATGATCATACGATATCACATGGACGAACCGTAAGTTGCGTTGGGATCGTATGGACGGGAACAACACAATGAGACTAACTGGAAGTCCATTGGAGCTCGTTTGAAATTATGGCGAATTAAATTGTTTGATTCAAATCAAACAAACAGTTTATCGTTCTTTAACGATGAACTGCAAATGTGAGTAAATCTCACTAACTCTGAACAGTTTATAATTTCATGTTGTATTTTTAGAACTGTTAGATATTGGCTGTTTGACTATGTGTTGACTGTTTGATTGAACTGCTAGTCAGTTAGTTGAAGTTCTATATTGATTCTGTTTAACAGAATATATCATATGGAACTGAAAAGTGATGTTATCTATATTGTTTAACATCTGTGATGCAGGGAAACAGGTTGGAGGAACCCAACTGGGTTCCTCAACATTTATTTTACTGTTTTTCATATATTGTGATATATGATGTGATATATAATCTGTTGCCGATTATATGTGTTTGGACGATACTGATCATCGTGATTTGATATGTTGAATACCATAACATACCGAATGTTGACAAAGGAATATTTTCAAAGTGTATTTTGAAAATGAATTATTTATATAAAATCGATGGATTTTATATAGAAAAGGAAAAGGATTTTTACAAAAGAAATATTTATAAAATCAAAGGATAAGTTAGAATAAAAAGGAAATCATTTGTAAAGTGAAGAACCGTTACTAAAAGTAAATCTTTATAAATGAATAGTTTATTCGAAAAGGAGTTAATCGAATTAGTTATTCGAATAGAATAAAGAAAGTTATCGAATAAAGTTAAAAGGGGGTATTCAAATATAGTTTAGCCAAAAGGAGTTATTCGATCAGAATTCATCGAATAGAATTAATTGATTAGAGTTAATCAACCAAAGTTAAATCAGTTAGGGTTAACCAGTTAGAGTTAATTGGTTAGAGTAAACCAGTTAGGTTAAAGCGTAGAGTTAAACCAGTTTGAGTTTATCATTTAGAGCTAAACCAATTGAGAGTTAATCGATGTTAGTTTAATCGATTAGAGTTAAAGTAAAAGGAGTTAATCGATGTTAGTTTAATCGATTAGAGTTAAAGTAAAAGGAGTTAATCGATGTTAGTTTAATCGATTAGAGTTAAAGTAAAAGGAGTTAATCGATTAGAGTTAAAGTAAAAGGAGTTAATCAAATATAGTTATTCGAATAGAAGCAAAGGAGTTAATCGAATATAGTTTATTCGAATAGAAGCAAAGGAGTTAATCGAATATAGGTTATTCGAATAGAAGCAAATGAATTAATCGAATATAGTTTATTCGAAGAAAGTAAAAGGAGTTATCGAATATAGTTTATTCGAAAGGAGTTAAGTGAAATGAGTAAATCAATAGCGTTAGTCAAATAGAGTTAATCCAATAGTGTTAGTCCAATAGAGTTAATTGATAAGGGTTAATCGAATAGAGTTAAGTGAAAAGAGTCAATCGAATATAGCTATTCGAAGGAGGGTTAAGTAAGGAAGTTAGTAAAAGGAATATAAAGTGAACTTTGCTTATTTCAAAGTTGGAAATGTTGTTCAGTTAAGGTCTGAGAGGTAGTTCTACCCCAACTTGATTGGCTTCATTTTTAACTAAGGAATAGTTAAGGTTCGGCAGTAAAGGAAATGGTTTGAGTTGGCATCGCGATGGTTTGTTTAAACATCTGTCTAAGTCCAATGAAGAAGCTTTCGAAATGTTTTCCAAATAAGAAACCAGAAATGTTTTCAAATAAAGAAAACAAGAAATGGAAATGTTTTCCATTGTTAATAACGTATATTTTCCAAATTTAGAAAATAGGAAATATTGAATATAGGGAAACATGAGATAAGTAAATTAATGGAATAAAGAGATAAATGTTGAATGGTGATTGATCGATATAATTTCCATTTGGAAATAATATCGTTGGTTGCACACCTGTTTTTCTTCGGTAGTTAAATCACAGACTATCGAAGTTTTGATCATTTTAACGTTGTTAATATGGAGAGACCGGTTGGATTATTATCCAAAGAACCACTCTGTATTGGCATAAGCGTTGCGAATCATATATGCCAAAGGAAATTTGAAGACGGAGTTATGCAAGGGCTATCCTGTTTACAGAATAGTGCCTTCGGTTCATCCTGTTCCTGGATGACTTGTAGGGACGGATGTCTGACAGAGTATTTCCAGACAATCACGTATATTGATTTCTCCAACCGTACCAAGAGTGGAAGCGGAGAAGGGAACTTCTTTTAGCTAACACATAATGTATGGTCGAGGACGTCAATCAGTGATTTGATGGATTTGACGATGTGGCATTCAAAGTGAATCTAGTGTGATGATAAAGCGTAGCTTCTAGCCTCATCATCCGGTAAATGACAGAAATCGGGCAGGTAGCATGGCTAAGTCGGTCGCACCGAAGTAGGGTGTATAATCACCTGATCTAGAGTTTCATTTACTTCTAAAAATCTATTGTCGATACTGTCCCACTTGGGAAACGGTTGCTGATCCCAACCGTTGGTGATATACATTCGATACACTCAAGCGAAATGAGTGGTCGGTCATGTGTGGCCGGGTTGCAAGATGTTCTTGTTGAACCCAGTGTATTCCTCTCTAGAGGTACACTAGCGAAAGGTGGTTCCATACCTTGTCATAGTTGGAAATCCATTACCCAATACGTGCTTGCGGTTTTGATTGTATACTATATATGTAGAACGTGAGATAAAAGCGTTTCTGCTAGATGATTATTATATTGTGGTTGATAGACATTATTATAATATCAAAGGTTTTTGATATAAAGATAATTTGGATTCTCATAAGGGAAAAACCCGTTCCGTTATACGGCGTGGTCTTATGAGATATCGTTTACTTGTTCAAACTGTTTTAAACTGTTTTACTCATACCAGTCCCATGACTGACCCGGAGTTTATTTTTGTTGTTTTCCCTAAACTCTTGGGTGCCTAAATTTGTACGGGCAGTCAAGTAATCGGGATTTTACAGATACACTTGAAGAGCTGGAGCAGGAGGCTTCAGGATCATATAGCTATAGTTATTTCCGCTGTGTTGTAAGTGCTGTACTTTGATAATGATATGTATATTCAAGTATAGATTTGTATTTCAAAGTTATGTTATGAAATATATTTATTCGTTCCGCTGTGAGATTCGTGTTACTCTGATGTTGTGTTCTTCTTCTTCTTCTATTCTAATTTTCTATCTTATCTTTCCTCACCCTCTAATTTCTTTCACTAATAACTGGTATTTTACGATGTTTGTTTAGTCGACATCGTGTTTATGTCGATAACCAAAGTCGTCAAAATCCCGGGTCATTACAGTTGGTATCAGAGCTTAAGTTTAGTGAATTACCTTGGCTCTGTGGCGTGACTCGGTAGAGATAGGGTTAGTAATACCCTAAATTGAGTTGAGTGTATATATACGAGTGAACGTATTTGTTATTGATATAAAAATTTGTTTTATATTGTGGAGATTCATTGGTTGAGTTGTTTATGGGTTCTGGTCGATCAGTTTGATCCACTGTATCGGTAGGAGTTGATAAACACTTGAATACGATGAACCGTCATGGTATGTTTTTAAAAGGGGTAAATTAAAATAAGTTTACCCAAGGTATATCTTGATATAGAGAAGATATATATATATATATCAAAATTTTAATATATTGGATATATTGGATGTGATTATAATCGAGTAAGATTATAAATTAAATGGTTATGTAAATAACCAATCAGAATTCATATAAGTGAAATACGTGAAATCAGATGAGTTGAATCTGAAAATTTTTAGCCAGAAATTGAATTAGAACTCTGGAGATTTGGATAAGTGTTTGTAAATGGACTTGGATTAAAAATAAGGAAAATTTAAGATCTTGGGAGATTTTAAATTGTTTTACAAGCCGTGTGGGTTATATTTTGAAATAAATTTCAAAGTGGAAATGTTTAGAAATGGTTTTATAGTATTGAACTCACTTCGATCGCTGGAAAATAGATTCTGATGATGACAGCTGCATCATCAGTATTCCTTTTCGAGTTGTAAGTGACGAATTACTACCGGAGATACTGTTTTGAATTTGTTTTGGGAAAGACAAGTTGTGTTGAATTTCAAAATGGAATTTATAATATAGAATTTGAATTTTAAATAGATTTGAAATATTAACTTGTTTTAAAAGAAATAAAACGAGAAGTTCTTTTATAAACGAAGTTTATAAATAGTTCTTTTATAAACGAAGTTTATAAATGAAGTGAAGAGAATTATCATTGGATAATTCAGAAATAAAAATACAAGTGTGAAATTGAAAGGGAAATCTATTTTCCAAAGGTAGAAATATCGATTTCAAAGGGAATTGAAATCGAGACTTATGTAAAGAATGAATAAAGAAAGTTTGAAAAGGTATTTGAATAAAGAAAGTTCAAACATAGAATGTAAATAAGAAAATTCAAAGGGGATTTGAATATAGAAAATTCAAAGGGGATTTGAATATAGAAATTCAAATGAGATTTGAATAAAGAAGATTTAAATAATGGAAAATTGAATATAGAATTCATATAGAGTAATAATAGGATTTGAATACAGAAATTCAAAGGGAGTTTGAATATATGAAATTCAATGGAATTGAAGTAGAATTGAATATAGAAATTCAAAGGGAGTTTGAATATAGGAAATTCAATGGGATTGAAATAGAGTTTGAATATAGAAATTCAAAAGGAATTCAAATATAGGATTTGAATATATAGAATTTGAATATAGAATTCAAATGGAATTTAAACTATAGAATTTGAATATAGAATTCAAATGGAATTTAAACTATAGATTTGAATAATAGAAGTGATATAAAATTTGAATAGTAATTGAATAGAATTAACTAAGTCGAAGAGGAATTAGTTAATCGAGTTTTGAATTTGAAGTTGAACTTTGAAAGGTTGTAACACCCCACGTCCGCTAAGGTCACTAATAAAAGGGGAATGCCTTAGCTTTGGTGAAGTATTTTCAGTGAATATAGAACAGTAAAATTACAACAAGACAGATATAAGTAATACTTGAAAATTTAAAACATCATTTCATTGCAGCGAAAAGTAATACATGTTTGGTTACATCACAAAACCATAAACCAGAGTCAAGTACATAATATCCATCTTGATAAAATAGAAGTACATAATCCCACTACATAACTAATAGCCATAAAAGGAAAGATAAGCTCGGCTTCACTTCAACGGTCCAAGCTCCATAGGATAGATACAGCAATCAGATCAAAGCCCACTAGCACCAGGCCCACTCTAATAACCTGGGGTTGGGGAAAAAGATAAAAACAACGGGGTCAGACATAAGTCTGAGTGAGTCCTATAACCCTAACAATACAATCATTAAAATAACCAGAGAAGACATAAGTCGATATACGGTAACGACTGGGGATGAATGGCTACACTAAGCAGCTTGGTAAACTTAGGATAAACTAAGATCACCGTAAAGACGCATTTATCCACCCAAGGATAATTACTAGATTACACCGCCCCAGACTTATCCACCCAAGAGTAATTCCTACACTGCACCACACCAGTACTACCTACCCAGATTAATTCCCATCTAAAGATTGATCCTACTAAATGTACTTAGTAATTTTTACCCAGTAGTTTCTGGTACCCCTACATAGGTGCCGTCTGCCCCTATCATTACTAGGTGTACCCACTACTCCCAAGCGATCGGCTCCCTAACGTAGATACCCGTGCTGGTCCCACAATGGGGTGTATCATTTCCCCAAGTGGCAACCTGATAATATCAACGGTGCACGGCTTTATACCTACACGATGCAACAACGATTTACTAACCAGCCCGGGTCCACACACGCATATGAAACCCGTTGGTCCTACGTTGCCACCGCTAACCCGTTTTTGGCCTCTTATAGTCAAGCCCAATATGCGTGTCCCGTCACTCGACTTGGGTCGAGCCCACAAAGATACGTTTGGGATATTGGTTGAGATGGGCCCCCCACAAGCTACCACTTAAGCTTGTTAATTTTATCTAGTGTATCCCACTTAACCCCTTTTACCATGTCCACTTACCTGTTATATGTATTGGTTAAGTAATTAATCATATTTCAATTGCCTCTTAAGGCACCCACTAGATCTCCACATGCCACCCAAAGCACTTACTTAACCCTTTACCCATGTTTAATTACATGTTCCACTTTGGTTAAGTATTCTAATCATATTTTCTATTGCCACCCAAGGCAACCCACTAGATTCCTCATGCCACCCAAGGCACCCTACTAGTTACTACAAGCCACCTAAGGCACCCACTTAACCCTCATGCCCCACTACATGCTTATATGGTTAAGTGTTTCTTAATTAATTCAGACCGTGATCCTCATAAAGACCTCTCACATTAGACTATCTTTTATGACCGCTGGTTAAGCCGGTTGGGTCCGGGCAGCCTTATGTCATAACCGAGTATAACCTCGTGTCTTTACATTAATCACGTATTTAGTTT
The DNA here is from genome assembly GCA_030737875.1 of Allium sativum. Lineage (NCBI taxonomy): Eukaryota > Viridiplantae > Streptophyta > Magnoliopsida > Asparagales > Amaryllidaceae > Allium > Allium sativum. The sequence continues at coordinate 13,681,803 of CM060917.1, forward strand.
GTGCCTAAGACCTCTCACATTGGGCTAACATTTGTAGCAACTGGTTAAGCCGGTTGGGTCCGGGCAGTTTTACGCTACAACTGAGTCCAACCTCGTGTCTTAGTCGATTAATTACACCTAATTAATCACCCCCATAATTTATATTAATTATCCCTAATTAATATCAAGTTTTTCATAACATGGGTAGACCTAACTCAATAGGTAAATTCCCATGGGGTAGACCTAACTCAATAGGTAAATTCCCACTTATGTTAATTTATTTTTATGGTATGCTTAATCATACCCAACCATACTTTAATTAACATATTTATTAACCCCATCGTTCCCCACGCAAATCGTTCTCATTTCACGACATAATAGAAAGGGAAGATCCATCACAAATATCATGGGTTTTAACCAAATCTTAGCATATAACTTTGTCATGGGTTAAGAGGATGTCAACTTGCATATATGAGCATATATTAACCCAACTACTTTTAACCCAAACTTGCATATACACATATCTTGCATAACATGTTGAACTTGCATATAAGCATTCACATAACTTGCATAAGCACACCTAACTTGCATAACATGTTGAACTTGCATATAAGCATTCTCACAACTTGCATAACATGTTAAACATGCATTTAAGCATACACATAACTTGCATAAGCATTCACATTCTTGCATAAGCATTCACATACTTGCATATTAACAAACATGTAACTTGCATAGCATATCTTGCATATTAACATACATGTAACTTGCATATTAACAAACATGTAACTTGCATAGCATATCTTGCATATTAACATACATGTAACTTGCATACATGTAACTTGCATATGAACTTGTTAAACATGCATAAACCCACTTGTTAAATATGCATAAAACAACTTATTAATCATGCATATTATCACATACTTAGCATGCATAGAATCACATACTCAACTTGCATAATATCATATACTTAGCATGTATAGAATCACATACTAAACTTGCATAATATCATATACTTAGCATGCATAGAATCACATACTCATCATGCATAATATCACCTACTTAGCATGCATAGAATCACATACTAATCATGCATAAAACCACATACTTAACTTTCATAAAATCAATTACTTATTATGCATAAACCCACATATCCAACTTGCATAAACTCTCATATTCAACTTATATAAACTTACATATTCAACATAAGATTAATATTATACATAGATTAGCATATCATTACAAATGATTCAACCTCACAAATCCGCATTCAAGACCATAAGTCTCATTATACCAAATCTACTTATTTTAACCATTGATCATCAAAGTGATAGAAACTCACCAAAACACAATTAGCAAGCTAATGAAGAAGATTAAGATACTTAGAATGGATTAGAGATTGATTAGAGCTTGCTTTCCTCTTCATTGATTTGTGGAGGCCATGACCAAGTTTCATTTTGCCATAGTTTAGTTACTAGGTTTAATTATGAATGAATTAGGGTAGGGTTAGGGTGTTATTTATAGGATTAGGTTGCATTTTAGACCCTTAGATTAACCCTAGATTAATTTAGGACCATCAGATCCATCAGATCCAAGAAGCTTCCAGAACTAGCCCACCAAGCCAGCCCAAGAACCCAAACTGGTGCACCCAGTTTCTCTGGGCGTCGCACCCTGTCGACAGGCAAGTCGACAGGCATGTCGACACCCCTGTCGACAGGCCTGTCGACAGCCCTGTCGACATGGGTTGGGCGGGAATCTTCCCGCCTGGCCCCGCCTGTCCAATTTAAAATCTGAATTTTAAATTCTTAATTCTGTTTTTAGTTTCAAATTTTCTGCAAACTTCATCGGGCCATAACTGGGCCATACGGACTCCGATTTTCGAAAACTCGGACTCTATTTCGCGTATTTTTCCGAGACGAACGCAATGACGCAGCCCGTTTTCCCCAATTCTCACGTCTGAGATTATTTATTCTGTAATTAGTGAATTTTAGCATTAACCGAAATTCGGGGTGTTACATTCTCCCCTCCTTAAAGGATTTCGTCCCCGAAATCTCTAAGCTAAGGAGAATGCATAACCTACCATCCAAACAACCATCTACTCAATCCATCAAACACGAGCATCCATTGTCCTTAAACAATTTCTAATGATGTATGAGCATATGCGAAAAGTGTGTGTATATGTTCCCTATCTAATGTACGAACATATGCAAACCATGATAGTGCCATGCATCCAATATGTATGCGAGATAACCCTATCGACACATACAGTATCTATATGAGTGCACAATCATTCATCAAAATGCATCATCCATATGATAACACAATCATTATACATCCATAAATATAGCTAACTACACACAATTTTATGCAATATGCAATATGAAGTGATTGAGCCGATCTAGTGCCTAGAGTGTGTATATATGCATCCACGAGCAACCACTAGCAAACACTTGCATCCACTTGCATCCATCAACCATAACATGTCTCAAACACATGTTTCAACCATAGGTTTTCCCTATCTAAAGGTCAAACAGCACTAATCGAGAGGACATACTAAAGATAAGGTAAGTACTAGGCAAGCGATAAAGGAGAAGTTAAAAGACACACTCTCCAAAAGAAATGGATACAAAGAACGCATCTTCGCTTCCGTCTCCCAAGTAGCATTTCTTTCGTCATCTCCCCATTGCACTCTAGCTAGCTGAACTTCTCTGTTCCTCAACTTCCTAGTCTCTGACCCAATGATGCGAGTAGGAGCTCGTCGAATCGTCTCATCGCGCTCTAACTCTACTTCTTTAAACAAACTCGGCTCTACCACCTCAGCGGTTTCATGTAAGCACTTCCTCAAATGGGACACATGAAATACACCCGGTACACCACTAAGTTTATCAGGCAACTCCACTCTATATGCCATCTGTCCAATTCTTTCCTTAATGGGAAATGGCCCTACAAACCCTGGTACTTACTTCCTAACAGATCCAAAGTGAACCACATTCCGCAACGGAGATACCTTGATAAAACCATGTCCCCAACTTCAAACTCAAGATCCGTCCTTCTCTTGTCCGCATAAGATTTTTGCCTATCCTGTGTTGCTTTCATCCTTCTTTGAATCAAGTCAATCTTCTCTGAGGACTCTTTAATCACATCGGCCCAACCAAGATCTTATCCGTAAATTCCCACTAACATGTAGGTGATCAACAAGGCCTTCCATAAAGAGCTTCAAAAGGAGCCATACCAATACTGGACTGAAAGCTGCTATTACATGCGAACTCCACCAATGGAAGATGCTCTTCCCATGTACCTCCAAAATCCATAATACATAACCTCAAAAGATCTTCTAAGATATGGTTCACCCTCTCGGTCTAACCGTCCGTCTGAGGATGATATGCGGTGCTCAACCACAACTGAGTCCCTACCGCCTCTTGCAAGCTCTTCCAAAACTCACTAGTGAAGATAGGATCTCGATCGCTCACTATACTGGAAGGTACACCATGCAATCTAATAATCTCTCGAAGGTAAACTGAAGCTAGACATGTAACAGTCCTCTTGCTCTTCACGGGTATGAAATGGGCACACTTAGTAAGTCTATCTACCATAAGCCCAATCCTCGTATTACCCTTCCTTGATTTTGGTAATCCAATGAGACACTATCCCACTTCCTATTACGGAACTTCTAACGGATGAAGCAACCCTTCGGGTTTCTTCTGTTCCGCTTTTACTTACTGGCACACCAAGCATCTAGCGACATACTTGGCCGCATCTTTCTTCAGATTGGCCAAAAAGAAAACTTGCTTCATGCCTTGGTACATCTTGTCCCTACTGGGTTGAATAGTCATCTTCGATCGATGTGCATCATCAAGTATAGCCTTCCTCAAATCCTCGTCTTGCGGTACACAAAGTCCACCGTCTCTACGCAACCACCCCTTACCATCCAGGGTGTACCTACTCAAATGGCTGGACGACTCCCCTCCTTATGAGCTTCTCTACTAACTCAACCAATCGTGGGTCGTCCCGCTATGCTCTGCCAATATGCCCCAAAAGAGTAGGCCTAACATCCAAGGAGGCTAGCAAACCGGATTTAAAGTCAATGGAAGGTCTAAAGTCAAAATATAGAAATAAGCCCTAAGCTCTGTCGTTCAAGGACAACCTTTTTCTTCTTAAGGTGTCTGCTACCATGCTTCCCTTGTTAGGGGTATACGCTATCTCAACTCATAAGATGCTAAGAATCCTATCCAAAATCGTCACAACTGTCCATCTCTCACGCAGACCACCCTAGTCGAATTCGACATCCCCCAAATGCAAGCCCCAAAGGCCGAAACCAATATCAGACAAACACCCAAGGGATATCTCCTTCGAGTTCAGGCAACCTACGTGAGATGATACTAAAATAAATAAATAATGGCTAAACAATTAAGCCTTTGACCAACTTTGGATGTCCTCGCCAGTCTCGCTCCAAAACCACCGTTTATCCCATAACTGGCTTTGCTCAACCTATTGAGCTTATACGAAATTTATTATGCTCCTTGAAAAGACCAAGATGTCATTTACAAACTTATTTAGGTACTCCCCGAACACCCTTCTCATCCAATCAACAAAGTATGCGGGGGCGTTCATCAAACCAAATAGCATCACCAGCCACTCATAAAACCATCCGGAGTCCTAAAGGCAATCTTCTCTATACTATCGTCAGCCACTCCCAACTGACGAAACCATGTGGCTTAGTCCAACTGCGAAAATACTGAGGCGCCAACCAACTGATCAAAGAGATCATCAATCTTCGGCAATGGGTGCCTATTCTTCTTTGTGAGTTTATTTAGCTCTCTTTAGCCTACACAAAGTCTGAGGGACCCATCCGCCTTCATGGCAAAAACTACTGGAGCGCCCCACTCCGATATACTTCTTCTTATGAACCCCTTCTCAAGCAATCGCCTACTTACTTATGGAGTTCCCTCCTCTCACGAGGAGCCTTGTGGCACACTGGCCAAGTCACTGGTTTGGCATTGTTTACCAGATATATATTCGGAAGTCAATCTCCCGCTCCGGAGGTAAGCCCTTCACCTTCTCAAACATATCCGAGTATTCTCGGACCACTTCTAACAGATCGCAAACTCTCGACCGACGTGTCTAGCGATTCTAGATAACTTAGCATAACAGATTCTATGGGATTACAAGAGATCTCGAGAGTGTTACCCAAGCGGGTCATAAGCCCAACAACTCTCCCTTCAGAATCAAGAACGGCACCCCTACTGGATAACCAGTCCATGCCCCAAAACTAACCCATAGCCCGTGAAGCCCAACAAGCATCACATCCAAACCCAACGCTAAGTATAGAAACTTTCAAACCCAAACACATCATGGAGCCCAATTGGGTTTGAAACAACTAAGGGATCATCTACTAAACTGGTGTCTAAGTGCAGTGACTCAACTAACAATGATGAGATAAACAAACTCGATACATCAGAATCAAATAAAGTTTGGATCGGATAACAAAGAAATCCAAATTCCAACCTAAACGGTCTTATCCCCATCCGGCACCCTAGTTGTGAGGGAATACAACTACCCTCCAGAAGATTCCATACATTGCCCTTGCTTCTTTGGTCAACCCTAATAAGGTGTCCTATTCCTTCCAAAAGGATAACTACTAGCCTTCTCCTTCCCATTCTCCACTCGTAACCTCCCATCAATGAGGTTTCGTCCTTCATTAACCAAACAACTATTAGGGCCTTCCTCCCATCGTCCATCCAATAAGTACTTACAAGTCCTCCTCCTTCTTGAACCAACTTCTAATCTGATTTACGTCTAAGTCCCTTGAAGCGGATTTCCATTCTTATCTATCTTAGAAAGATCATCTATACACGGAGGGGAAACTCAAATCGAGAGAGAAAGAGATTCAAACGGAGAATTCGAAAGATAAAGATATGGCTATCGGGGATTATGCTTTTCTTTCAAAAACTTTTCTCTTTAAAAAAAACATGTTTTTGAAAATATTCCTTTCCAAAAATATTCTTAGAAAATAGTTTTTCTAAAAAAATTTATCTGTTCCGGTAACCTTAAGCTCTGATACCACGTGTAACACCCCACGTCCGCTAAGGTCACTCATAAAAGGGGAATGCCTTAGCTTTGGTGAAGTATTTTCAGTGAATATAGAACAGTAAAATTACAACAAGACAGATATAAGTAATACTTGAAAATTTAAAACATCATTTCATTGCAGCGAAAAGTAATACATGTTTGGTTACATCACAAAACCATAAACCAGAGTCAAGTACATAATATCCATCTTGATAAAATAGAAGTACATAATCCCACTACATAACTAATAGCCATAAAAGGAAAGATAAGCTCGGCTTCACTTCAACGGTCCAAGCTCCATAGGATAGATACAGCAATCAGATCAAAGCCCACTAGCACCAGGCCCACTCTAATAACCTGGGGTTGGGGAAAAAGATAAAAACAACGGGGTCAGACATAAGTCTGAGTGAGTCCTATAACCCTAACAATACAATCATTAAAATAACCAGAGAAGACATAAGTCGATATACGGTAACGACTGGGGATGAATGGCTACACTAAGCAGCTTGGTAAACTTAGGATAAACTAAGATCACCGTAAAGACGCATTTATCCACCCAAGGATAATTACTAGATTACACCGCCCCAGACTTATCCACCCAAGAGTAATTCCTACACTGCACCACACCAGTACTACCTACCCAGATTAATTCCCATCTAAAGATTGATCCTACTAAATGTACTTAGTAATTTTTACCCAGTAGTTTCTGGTACCCCTACATAGGTGCCGTCTGCCCCTATCATTACTAGGTGTACCCACTACTCCCAAGCGATCGGCTCCCTAACGTAGATACCCGTGCTGGTCCCACAATGGGGTGTATCATTTCCCCAAGTGGCAACCTGATAATATCAACGGTGCACGGCTTTATACCTACACGATGCAACAACGATTTACTAACCAGCCCGGGTCCACACACGCATATGAAACCCGTTGGTCCTACGTTGCCACCGCTAACCCGTTTTTGGCCTCTTATAGTCAAGCCCAATATGCGTGTCCCGTCACTCGACTTGGGTCGAGCCCACAAAGATACGTTTGGGATATTGGTTGAGATGGGCCCCCCACAAGCTACCACTTAAGCTTGTTAATTTTATCTAGTGTATCCCACTTAACCCCTTTTACCATGTCCACTTACCTGTTATATGTATTGGTTAAGTAATTAATCATATTTCAATTGCCTCTTAAGGCACCCACTAGATCTCCACATGCCACCCAAAGCACTTACTTAACCCTTTACCCATGTTTAATTACATGTTCCACTTTGGTTAAGTATTCTAATCATATTTTCTATTGCCACCCAAGGCAACCCACTAGATTCCTCATGCCACCCAAGGCACCCTACTAGTTACTACAAGCCACCTAAGGCACCCACTTAACCCTCATGCCCCACTACATGCTTATATGGTTAAGTGTTTCTTAATTAATTCAGACCGTGATCCTCATAAAGACCTCTCACATTAGACTATCTTTTATGACCGCTGGTTAAGCCGGTTGGGTCCGGGCAGCCTTATGTCATAACCGAGTATAACCTCGTGTCTTTACATTAATCACGTATTTAGTTTGTGCCTAAGACCTCTCACATTGGGCTAACATTTGTAGCAACTGGTTAAGCCGGTTGGGTCCGGGCAGTTTTACGCTACAACTGAGTCCAACCTCGTGTCTTAGTCGATTAATTACACCTAATTAATCACCCCCATAATTTATATTAATTATCCCTAATTAATATCAAGTTTTTCATAACATGGGTAGACCTAACTCAATAGGTAAATTCCCATGGGGTAGACCTAACTCAATAGGTAAATTCCCACTTATGTTAATTTATTTTTATGGTATGCTTAATCATACCCAACCATACTTTAATTAACATATTTATTAACCCCATCGTTCCCCACGCAAATCGTTCTCATTTCACGACATAATAGAAAGGGAAGATCCATCACAAATATCATGGGTTTTAACCAAATCTTAGCATATAACTTTGTCATGGGTTAAGAGGATGTCAACTTGCATATATGAGCATATATTAACCCAACTACTTTTAACCCAAACTTGCATATACACATATCTTGCATAACATGTTGAACTTGCATATAAGCATTCACATAACTTGCATAAGCACACCTAACTTGCATAACATGTTGAACTTGCATATAAGCATTCTCACAACTTGCATAACATGTTAAACATGCATTTAAGCATACACATAACTTGCATAAGCATTCACATTCTTGCATAAGCATTCACATACTTGCATATTAACAAACATGTAACTTGCATAGCATATCTTGCATATTAACATACATGTAACTTGCATATTAACAAACATGTAACTTGCATAGCATATCTTGCATATTAACATACATGTAACTTGCATACATGTAACTTGCATATGAACTTGTTAAACATGCATAAACCCACTTGTTAAATATGCATAAAACAACTTATTAATCATGCATATTATCACATACTTAGCATGCATAGAATCACATACTCAACTTGCATAATATCATATACTTAGCATGTATAGAATCACATACTAAACTTGCATAATATCATATACTTAGCATGCATAGAATCACATACTCATCATGCATAATATCACCTACTTAGCATGCATAGAATCACATACTAATCATGCATAAAACCACATACTTAACTTTCATAAAATCAATTACTTATTATGCATAAACCCACATATCCAACTTGCATAAACTCTCATATTCAACTTATATAAACTTACATATTCAACATAAGATTAATATTATACACAGATTAGCATATCATTACAAATGATTCAACCTCACAAATCCGCATTCAAGACCATAAGTCTCATTATACCAAATCTACTTATTTTAACCATTGATCATCAAAGTGATAGAAACTCACCAAAACACAATTAGCAAGCTAATGAAGAAGATTAAGATACTTAGAATGGATTAGAGATTGATTAGAGCTTGCTTTCCTCTTCATTGATTTGTGGAGGCCATGACCAAGTTTCATTTTGCCATAGTTTAGTTACTAGGTTTAATTATGAATGAATTAGGGTAGGGTTAGGGTGTTATTTATAGGATTAGGTTGCATTTTAGACCCTTAGATTAACCCTAGATTAATTTAGGACCATCAGATCCATCAGATCCAAGAAGCTTCCAGAACTAGCCCACCAAGCCAGCCCAAGAACCCAAACTGGTGCACCCAGTTTCTCTGGGCGTCGCACCCTGTCGACAGGCAAGTCGACAGGCATGTCGACACCCCTGTCGACAGGCCTGTCGACAGCCCTGTCGACATGGGTTGGGCGGGAATCTTCCCGCCTGGCCCCGCCTGTCCAATTTAAAATCTGAATTTTAAATTCTTAATTCTGTTTTTAGTTTCAAATTTTCTGCAAACTTCATCGGGCCATAACTGGGCCATACGGACTCCGATTTTCGAAAACTCGGACTCTATTTCGCGTATTTTTCCGAGACGAACGCAATGACGCAGCCCGTTTTCCCCAATTCTCACGTCTGAGATTATTTATTCTGTAATTAGTGAATTTTAGCATTAACCGAAATTCGGGGTGTTACAAAGGTGGATTGGATTTGTAAATGGATATTCGAAATCGAATATAGAACTTAAATTTGAAATTTGGATTCAAATTAGTTAAGAAGCAAGTTAAAATATATTTGAACATGTCATGTTCAAATAAAAAGTGAAATAGACTAAAGAGTTAGTTAACAAATTTATTAACGAATTGAGTTAAAACGATCAGGTATAGTTAAAATAGATTGGGCAGGTATAAATATACATGAGATAGGTATGGATAAGGTATGAAGGTATATAAATAGAATGCTCGACGAAAAGGTATGTATTTAATTCATATATGAGATTTTATGCGCCGTATCGGCTAGCCGCTTGGCTTTTTCTTTTGGATTGGTGAGGGCCATGGGAGGCTATTTGAAATATCCCGATGCTCCTAGTACAAAGGAGGTTATGGCGAATTTTTCCGGGAATTTAAGGAGTTAGAATATTTTTAAGATAATTTGATAGTTAGAAATAAACGTATCGATATATATATAGAAGTCGATAAGGAAACGAACTTAGAAATAGAATAGTAAAATAAAAAAGGAAGACTAAGTATAAAATCTAGGGAGAATAGAAAGAGGAAGCGTATACGTGTTTAAAAGTGAATAAGTAGTTGTATGGTATTGATTATTCGAGTAAGTAGTCATATCTATTTTGACGTTATAAATGTTATTCAGTCAAGGTCTGAGAGGTAGTTATACCCCAACTTGATTGATTTCATTATTAACAAATAAATAGTAAGATTTCAGGCTCGAAGATCAATGTTGAATAAGAGTTAGTTGAATATAGTATTTGGGTTGTCTTAACGATGTTTTACACAACATCCGTTTTAACCCAAATAAGTGTAAGCTTGGAAATATAATAGAGAATATTTCCTAAGTATAGAAATAAACGAGATCGGAAAAGAGATAAGCAATTGGAATATTTTCCAATTATAAATAGCATATATTTTCTAAGTTTAGAAAATAAAGGAAGGCGATATTTAGAAATGTTATTGAAAATATTTGGTTAACAAATATTGATAAAGAAATAGAGAAGTGATTTAACTAATGGAATATTAATTAAGAGCTCAGTGACATGTTCAAAAGGAAAATTTGATTTTTGAAAGGAGTAAACTGTTTGAAACTCCCAGGGAAAGACTGTTTGAATTAAAAACAAATTTAACAGAAATTTGTGAAAGCAAAATTGAATTAAAGTAAAGCCAGTAAAGTGGTAACTGAGATTGAATTAGAATGATATCAAGACAAATTGGATTGTGAGATTCAAATTTGAAGTGTAATGGGATAATCAAGTTAAGAGTTGGGAATCGAGAAGAAACTCGAGTTGTGATGATATTTGGCTCGGATATAAGCGAATGGTTGTGTTGTGGATAAAAGCAGATTGGGGTTTGATTGGGATGACCCTAGTATATGCTGAATTGATAGCAGATGTGAGGTTATAATGATATGCCGACTAAAGGTACAAGTTTATATTTCGATTGGATATAAGATTTATGAGCCGAATTGGCAAGTCGCTTGCCTGTTTGATTTTCTTTTGGGATGGAGATGGCCCAGAGAGGCGAGTGGTGGTTTGACCTATTAACCAGTACAAATGAGGTGCTGGCGAAATTTTTTCGAAGAGTTAAGGCATTAGAAAATTTTCAGGATTTTTGAAAATTTTCGTTAATAAGAATTAATGAATAATTTAATTGAAATTAAATTGGTTCAGTTGAAACTGAAGTTAAGAAGTGAACAAATATGTTCTAACCAGTCGATAGGGTCGTCCACTACCTTTTAGCAATTTCGGGGACGAAATTATTTTAAGTGGGATAGATTGTAATGACCCGCATTGGTAGAGGTACTATAATTTATTTATTTAATTATTTATATAGTGATATAGTGAATTTAATGGTCGTGGAATTAAATAATGATGAATATTTAATTAAAATAATATATTAAATTCTGAAATAATCAGAATTGGCTAAAATGGCGATATGGTGTGAACTGAATCATCTGTGATATTTAATTCAGCTTGGAATTGAATTTGAAATAACGAATATATTTTATAAACGACAGTTTGAACGTAGAGTTATAATATAATTAAAATCGAGCTTGAAATGGCGCTGTAGTTCGTAAATTGGCAATTCAAACTCCAACTGAATGTACGGGATTCGTTTTAAGCCGGATTTCTGTGAAACAAGAAACGTGTGGAGCTGGTGGAGTATATCTTTCTAGTGGAAGAGAAAAATCGGGATTTCGTTGTGTAGATTTTGATGTACGTCCAAATCAAATTTTAGAAAAGTCGCTGTGGAATTCCTTTATAATTTATAAACGAATTATTTATATTTTAAAAAGGGATTTCAATATAAATCGAATATCGGGTTGACCCAGATTTGAAATATCGAGTTATAAATCCCAGTAGAGCTGTATGGTATTCCACTGTGAATATATACGATTATACAAATTTATTTGTATTTAATTGAATTATATTTAAATATACTTATATATTTAAATGGGTCACCAGAGCTTTAAAAATAGCCAGTTTTGCAAATGAAGTCGGAATTCGACGAAACTAATTTTGTTGGATCCGCAATATTAAATTATTGCTAGATTCCAATTTCCATGATTTTTAGAGTCACTGTGTGGCCGTACGGATTTTTAGAGTGAAAAACAAATAGTATTTTGACGGTTAAAAATACGCTGTGTGAGCATACAGAGTCGGAATTCGACGAAACCAGTTTCTTTTGGACCGTAATGTCAAACTGAAGCTACATGTCCAGTTTCGTGGTTTTTAGGTATCGTGTGTGACCACAGGAATTTTAGAGGACGAATGTAAATAGCGTTTGCTTAATAATAAATTAAATAATCGAATATTTAATTATTAAAATTTATACTATATAATACCTTAAACTCCCTTAACCTAATTCATTCATTCCCAGGTCAATTATATTTCCGCCGTAAGTTTTTGGTTTCAGGAAATATTATTCGATCCTCCTAAATTCAAATGAAAATCAAAATAAATCCTATAAATTAGGATAAGTATATATTTGGATTCACAAATCATTCCTCTTCAACTTGGTGTGCGTTTTGTGGAACTCGACGTCAGTTTGCTTCATCGAGTTTTTTCAGCGAGACCTTGGGTTAAGCTGTCGTGAGGATTGAAGCATTTAATCGAGTTTTGGTGGTTGGTTTTGAGTTTGGTAGGTCGAGTAGCATGGTGTACTGGGGTTTTTGTGAAGTCCGCTTCCAGTCTTGTCGTGAGTTCACTGTATGGTGCCAAGAAATGGTCGAGGTCGGATGTTCACGGGGAGGTGCGAGTTGGGTTTGGTGGTGTCGATATTTACAAGGATTCGAAGAGGAGTTGAATGAAAGTGGTTGTTGGAGATTTCATGAAGAAATGAAGAGTGCGGTTTGGATTGAAATGGTGGAAATGGCTTTTGTTTTGGAGGAGCAGTATTCGGTGGTTTGGGGAAGAACACGTTGGCGGGTTGGGTAGTAGATGATAATGGGCCAAGAGTTAATTAAGGGTAAAGCCCAATAAATATTAGCTTAGTTTTTATTTAAATTCCATATAAAAGTGTATTATCTTGTTTATATCATAACATGATCATACGATATCAGATGGACGAACCGTAAGTTGCATTGGGATCGTATGGACGAGAACAACACAATGAGACTGACTGGAAGTCCATTGGAGCTCGTTTGAAATTATGGCAAATTAAATTGTTTGATTCAAATCAAACAAACAGTTTATCGTTCTTTAACGATGAACTGCAAATGTGAGTAAATCTCACTAACTCTGAACAGTTTATAATTTCATGTTGTATTTTTAGAACTGTTAGATATTGGCTGTTTGACTGTGTGTTGACTGTTTGATTGAACTGCTAGTCAGTTAGTTGAAGTTCTATATTGATTCTGTTTAATAGAATATATCATATGGAACTGAAAAGTGATGTTATCTATATTGTTTAACATCTGTGATGCAAGGAAACAGGTTGGAGGAACCCAGCTGGGTTCCTCAACATTTATTTTACTGTTTTTCATATATTGTGATATATGATGTGATATATAATCTGTTGCCGATTATATGTGTTTGGACGATACTGATCATCGTGATTTGATATGTTGAATACCATAACATACCGAATGTTGACAAAGGAATATTTTCAAAGTGTATTTTGAAAATGAATTATTTATATAAAATCGATGGATTTTATATAGAAAAGGAAAAGGATTTTTACAAAAGAAATATTTATAAAATCAAAGGATAAGTTAGAATAAAAAGGAAATCATTTGTAAAGTGAAGATCCGTTACTAAAAGTAAATCTTTATAAATGAATAGTTTATTCGAAAAGGAGTTAATCGAATTAGTTATTCGAATAGAATAAAGAAAGTTATCGAATAAAGTTAAAAGGGGGTATTCAAATATAGTTTAGCCAAAAGGAGTTATTCGATCAGAATTCATCGAATAGAATTAATTGATTAGAGTTAATCAACCAGAGTTAAATCAGTTAGGGTTAACCAGTTAGAGTTAATTGGTTAGAGTAAATCAGTTAGGTTAAAGCGTAGAGTTAAACCAGTTAGAGTTTATCATTTAGAGCTAAACCAATTGAGAGTTAATCGATGTTAGTTTAATCGATTAGAGTTAAAGTAAAAGGAGTTAATCGATGTTAGTTTAATCGATTAGAGTTAAAGTAAAAGGAGTTAATCGATTAGAGTTAAAGTAAAAGGAGTTAATCGAATATAGTTATTCGAATAGAAGCAAAGGAGTTAATCGAATATAGTTTATTCGAATAGAAGCAAAGGAGTTAATCGAATATAGGTTATTCGAATAGAAGCAATTGAATTAATCGAATATAGTTTATTCGAAGAAAGTAAAAGGAGTTATCGAATATAATTTATTCGAAAGGAGTTAAGTGAAATGAGTAAATCAATAGCGTTAGTCAAATATAGTTAATCCAATAGTGTTAGTCCAATAGGTTAATTGATAAGGGTTAATCGAATAGAGTTAAGTGAAAAGAGTCAATCGAATATAGCTATTCGAAGGAGGGTTAAGTAAGGAAGTAAGTAAAAGGAATATAAAGTGAACTTTGCCTATTTCAAAGTTAGAAATGTTGTTCAGTTAAGGTCTGAGAGGTAGGTCTACCCCAACTTGATTGGCTTCGTTTTTAACTAAGGAATAGTTAAGGTTCGGCAGTAAAGGAAATGGTTTGAGTTGGCATCGCGATGGTTTGTTTAAACATCTGTCTAAGTCCAATGAAGAAGCTTTGGAAATGTTTTCCAAATAAGAAACCAGAAATGTTTTCAAATAAAGAAAACAAGAAATGGAAATGTTTTCCATTGTTAATAACGTATATTTTCCAAATTCAGAAAATAGGAAATATTGAATATAGGGAAACATGAGATAAGTAAATTAATGGAATAAAGAGATAAATGTTGAATGGTGATTGATCGATATAATTTCCATTTGGAAATAATATCATTGGTTGCACACCTGTTTTTCTTCGATAGTTAAATCACAGACTATCGAAGTTTTGACCATTTTAACGTTGTTAATATGGAGAGACCGGTTGGATTATTATCCAAAGAACTACTCTGTAATGGCATAAGCGTTGTGAATCATATATGCCAAAGGAAATTTGAAGACGGAGTTATGCAAGGGCTATCCTGTTTACAGAATAGTGCCTTCGGTTCATCCCATTCCTCGATGACTTGTAGGGACGGGTGTCTGACAGAGTATTTCCAGACAATCATGTATATTGATTTCTCCAACCGTACTAAGAGTGGAAGCGGAGAAGGGAACTTCTTTTACGTAACACATAATGTATGGTTGAGGACGTCAATCGGTGATTTGATGGATTTGACGATGTGGCTTTCAAAGTGAATCTAGTGTGATGATAAAGCGTAGCTTCTAGCCTCATCATCCGGTAAATGACAGAAATCGGGCAGGCATCATGGCTAAGTCGGTCGCACCGAAGTAGGGTGTATAATCACCTGATCTAGAGTTTCACTTACTTCTAAAAATCTATTGTCGATACTGTCCCATTCGGAAAACGGTTGCTGATCCCAACCGTTGGTGACATACATTCGATACACTCAAGCGAAATGAGTGGTCGGTCATGTGTGGCCGGGCTGCAAGATGTTCTTGTTGAACCCAGTGTATTCCTCTCTAGAGGTACACTAGCGAAAGGTGGTTCCATACCCTGTCATAGTTGGAAATCCATTACCCAATACGTGCTTGCAGTTTTGATTGTATACTATATATGTAGAACGTGAGATGAAAGCGTTTCTGCTAGATGATTATTATATTGTGGTTGATAGACATTATTATAATATCAAAGGTTTTTGATATAAAGATAATTTGGATTCTCATAAGGGAAAAACCCGTTCCGTTATACGGCGTGGTCTTATGAGATATCGTTTACTTGTTCAAACTGTTTTAAGCTGTTTTACTCATACCAGTCCCATGACTGAACCAGAGTTTATTTTTGTTGTTTTCCCTAAACTCTTGGGTGCCTAAATTTGTACGGGCAGTCAAGTAATCGGGATTTTACAGATACACTTGAAGAGCTGGAGCAGGAGGCTTCAGGATCATATAGCTATAGTTATTTCCGCTGTGTTGTAAGTGCTGTACTTTGATAATGATATGTATATTCAAGTACAGATTTGTATTACAAAGTTATGTTATGAAATATATTTATTCGTTCCGTCGTGAGATTCGTGTTACTCTGATGTTGTGTTCTTCTTCTTCTTCTATTCTAATTTTCTATCTTATCTTTCCTCACCCTCTAATTTCTTTCACTAATGACTGGTATTTTACGATGTTGGTTAGTCGACATCGTGTTTATGTCGATAACCAAAGTCGTCAAAATCCCGGGTCATTACGGGAGGGCAGTCAACGCAAAGGGAGAACGTGATCAGCGGCGTGGTCTGGGAAGCAGGAATCGGTCAAAGGTAGAGAACAGTAGCCACCAGAATCGAGGAAGAAGGGAAGACTAGCTCCCGCAGACAGCTTGGTAGATTGAAACAAGGAGGGCTGGTAGCTGCGGCGCAGGCAATGAGAAGGGGAAGGAAGAGATTTTTAGGTTAGATAGATCTGTGGGTAATATAGAAGGGGAGGGGAGCAAATTTTGGGTAAAAGAGAAGAGAAAGGGGAGCGGCTGATGATGTATATGGTAACTACTAGAAATGCGTAAGTGGAAGAAGATGAACAATCGATGGAAACGCATGGTATTGAATTCACAAAACTGAGGCCGAACGATTGTAGGGTGGGACATATGGAAGAATCTAGATTTTTTGAGCAAAAGTGGAACTGAAAGGACCTAGAGAAAAGATTGTGCTTTCATATAATATAATAGATTAAGAAATTGTAAATAATCGCACCGAGACACGAGGTTAAGTTCAACTTGTGGTAAAGCCTATCCGGAACCACCCGGCGAATCGAGCATTCACAAGTGGTCAACTTAATGTGAGGGGTCTGGTGCATTAACATACATGAATATATGTATATAATAAGAAAGAATTAAGGGGAATTTATTGAAATTAATGGAAATGAATCAATTTTACAACAGAATAACAACTAAAATGAACGGGGAATGATAATAACCTATTATGAATAAACCTAAATGTAAGAATGAAAGATAATAGGTAGATTTGTCTAAGGGACAAGTGGAAATTATAACGTAAATGTTAATAAACGATAGAAAACTTATTAGTAAACCTTAGTTAAAGAGGACTAAGTAAATAAGTAAGTAACAACAATAGGTTGTGATAAATAGAGAAATGAGATAAACTTATGAAATGAGATAAGTTGTACTTAATTATAATTTAAGTAATCTGAAAACCTAAGAACATGAAACCTACTGATTGTGATAAAAAGAATCTAAAACCCGTTGATTGTAAGAATCTAAAACGTGTTGATTGAGATAAGAAGAACATGTTATTGTAACCTGTAAACCTGAAACTTAGAAAATAAGATGTTAAAAGTGTATTAATGAAATTAAATGGATTAAGTTATATAACTGAAATTAATAAGCGAGAGGGGTCCATTCCTTATAGATATAAGGAGCTCAGAGAGAAATTGGTAACTTGAATAAGAAGTTAATATAATAGGAAATAACCAAGTCAATTGGGAACCTGATGAGGAAGAGAAAGCGCGTAATTAAACATTTAGACATAGGGTCTAATAATACGTTAGCGTGATGTGCTTAGACCAGTCCACACGTCTGAAGGTGAAGAACCCAACGGGTAGATCATCATGGTATCTTGAGACATAAGGGGAGTGCACTCCATCTGATTATTATGCATGTTATTCTGCTAATATCCTGCTTGCTGGCTTCGAGGGACTGGAAGGAAGCACGCGGCTTCCGAGGGACGTGATAGGGTACTCCATGGTGGTCCTCTATTGCGGTGCATGCTCAGGCTGTACTCGTAGAGGTTAGGTCTACGCATTATCACCCAGTGAATATACCTTGACTTCAACGTAGTTGGAAGTCAAAAGGCTGTGGCGGTATGACGTTAGGTGATTCGACGATTTTGCCTAACGATATGCTGGGACACGACCATCCGAACTATAGTAATTGTTGGGTACCGTTCATCGATAGTCAGTATGATGCAGAAAGACTAGAGCTAAAACCAAGAGGCCAATGATCTTCATAATCGGGTCATTGGATGAGGGACCACATGTATGTTTAGATTGGTTGTCAGGACGATTACTTAGCTCTCATCTGTAGTCTTTCACTAATTGAGGGAGGGGTCAGGTGGGACCATAACCACCGTAGAAATGCAGACCATAGTATATGTACGCTAGGCCGCTTAGTCGACCTATATAGATATATAGAAAGGCTCCTAACCGAGTTCCTTACATTAGATACCGCCCTATTATGTGACTCGGTGCACAGTTGGCAGTACATGTGATACATGCATGCTGCTCCGGGTGGTGTGTCGTAGACACAAGGGCATTAATCCATGTTGAGATCTGACTCGATCGGATGATTCGAATATAGCTGTCCATACGCTAACGTAGCATGTCGATGGTTATTCTATGCAAAAGGTGGCGTTGTTACATGAGGATATGTACATTGCTCAGGCGTAGGATAAGTGATTGCGTATGTTTTCTCTGGCTTGACAGTGGGGACCATGCGAGAGGGTACCATAAGAGGTACCTTAATATTGGGGGTAGCCACATATATACTATATTAGGTTAATTTACTGGGAAGTAGATGGGTACGATGTGTGTGTAACCCTTGAGTGCTATTAACCCAAGTAACTGAATAAATAAGAAAATGAAACTGAATGGTATATGTACGGTTATCCAAAAATGTATATTATAAGTCCAGTCACTAGAACTTGTGTTCTGATCCCCTCCTTATAACGTACTCGTAGGTTAAGTTTGTGGTAGAGATATGACAACTTTGGATACTGGTTAGGAAGTATTATTACCTTGATAAGGCTATATTTGATTATATTATATTTTATTCTATTCTGCTGTGAGATGTTTTCTGAGCTCTGATATATTCTTTATCCCTTTCTTTTCTGCAGGATACCAGACAAGCCAACTCGAGTTTCGATAGATTGGTATTTTGAAAGAAAAAAAATCGGTCTGTTAGAATTCGAGTTGTTACATCTGGTATCAGATCCCAGGTTTAGGATTCCTGTATACATAGTGAGAGTGCGTACTTATATATTCTTATATGGTACGATAATATATAGTTATATATGTAGCTTCATAAAGGTTGAGCTGTCAAGACTTGTACACTAAATGGAAATACTAACAGAAATCTAGGGAATATGGGCAAATTTAGTAGTTGATTGAGGAAGTGTACAAAGAAAAAGACCAGTTCCAGAAAGAACTGTTAGAAGATAAGATTGGGAAACGAAGGTGCATCAAAGAATAGACGTTTTGAAAAAAAAATGACCGACCCTTTCATTTTTTTATTTTCCTTAGTTTAAAAAAAAATCTGGAAGGCTCGGGTCGACCCATGGGTCGACACACCAGTCACTACACCATATATGCTAATTAGGCTATGTTTTTAGCTGTATCTAAAGCAGTTAGGCACGGTAACAAGCCGTGTCAAAAAGTAGTGTGTTAAATTATTAGATATGGCTCAAAACCGTATCCAATGTGGTAACATATGGCTATTGGCCGTATCTAAATCATAAGTAGATACGACTATAAACCGTATCTTATACATGTGTGTGTGTATATATATATAAAAGCAGAAACTGCAGCACATATTATTTGTAACACAAATCATATACAACACAGGATACACTAATTCACAATTGTAACAGTAAACGAAACAATTATATGAAATATTTCATTACATTACAATATATAATGATACATGCTATTTGACTACATTACAATAAATAAATAAATAAGATACACGCTGTTTCTTTACTTTAAAGAAGATACATAATGTTACATAACAATAAAGAAGATACATACTGTTTTATAATTACATTACAATAAAGAAGGTAAACTTCAGCGATCAGCCACTCTATGCTTTTCAACTTCAGCGATCGACTACTTCGATCCGCAGCTAATGCATTCACCAAGATGAAGGTTTAACTTTCTGGTTAAGAATTTACTGGGTGATTCACCAGGTAGATGCACTTTAGCTCACACACCTGGTTCGGGTATTTATCCTAACTTATGCATTTAACTTAGCGCCAAGACTAGCAAAGGGGATAATATATAAAGTGTCATATGTTGCTTCACTAAACCTTAGGAAAAAGCATTTGACACTTGATATTATCCCCTTTGTCAGTCTTGGAGCTTAGTTAAACGAATAAGCTGGGATAAATACCCGAACCAGCGTCGTGAGCTAAAGTGCAACCACCTGTTGAATCACCCAGTAACTCTTAACCAGAGAGTTAAAGCCTTCAGTTTGGTGAGGCTTCACTGGTGGATCACCCAGAATTTTTTTAACCAGAATGCATCATCTTCATCTATAATTGCAACTATTTTACATTAGAACAATATTGAGTCAGAACACACATATTTACACATAAAAGAACATATTTCCACAAGACTAAGTAGTGACTTAAATGCACAAGATAACAGAAGAATACATAATTACAACACACACACCTACACAACAACATCATGAACATACAAGCAAGAAGAACACAGTCAGGTCATGGATGAATACCACAAATCAGTGCACAAGCACATGCACATACTTGATGCACATAATGTCATATACATGAGCACAAAGCAACTTGGTTCAAGGCAGCAAGTCATAAATGGAAAAGTAGTTTTATGCCTTTACTCACACGCAGTGTGACACACATGACATACCAAACAAATTGACTAAATCTCAACCTATAAATGCCATTCTATTTTCATTCATGCATCCATCACCGACATTTCTACTCAATCACACAAATTTCCCAATATCAATTACCAAACACATGCAGCTCAGTCAACAGAACTAGTATGCTTTAGTTCTCAAAGCATACCAAATGATTTTTTTGGCACAAGCCAGAAATGACACATGCACTTCAGATCAGTAAGGAAGTGTACATGGTGCAATAATACACACAAATGAGCTAGACAACACAAGTAAAAGTGTCTGAATTCAAGGTAGACAAATACAACACAAATAAATAATAGCAAATACACTGCCGCACTATAAAACTGGGGATAATACCAAATATAAACACAATAGAAGCATGAATTCTAGGTAGACAAGCACATGCAATTATCTATCATTCATATTTCTGAACTAAGGCATGGAAATTCAAATTAAACCCAATTTAAACACAATTTAAACCCAATACAAATTAAACCCAATTCATATTTAAATTTAATCGTAATCTAGGACTAACCTCCAGTGGCGATGAGAAGGATGGACAGCGGTGGACTGAAGCTTCGCCGGTCAACTGAAGGCATCACGAGCTAACGATGACTCATGGACTGCGGTGGATGGCTTATTGACAAAGGAAGTCGGTCGAGTACCAAAACCCTAATTTGGGTATTCGGTGGTCACCATTGCAAAATAAAAAGAGGGATAATTCGGCCGAAAGTTTTGATGTGGAAAAATTCGATTGTGCCAGAATGAAGGTATGGAGGGAAAAATTTGATACGCATTTCATATGGTCCAAAGCCGTATCAAATGAACTGATTCGGGGCTTCGTCGATGGACGGTCAGATTAAGGGTGTTTGGGGTGGTGCGGATTGCAAAATGTAGTTTGATATGGATATGAGAACTATCAAATTTGATACAGCTTATAGCTGAATTGTATATCCACATCCCTGTGTGCCAAATTCGCTGGTATGGTGTAGTGAGGGTGGGTTGACCTATAGGTCGACACACCCCGACAATCTGTCGAGCCAGGCCTTCGAATTTCAAAAAATAAAAGGACGCAGCTGAACGACTTGGTCGTCATTTTCGTTTTCTCCACCTTGCCACCAGAAAACCCAATCTTCCTCATTCTTTCCAAGGCAATAAATGCCTCAAATTTCCACAGTTTTGTGCCAAATTGGTGTCGTATCGAAGCACTTCTTTCTCTCTATCCAGATCATCACTTATTTCTCGAAGAATTGGAGGAAATTCACCATGTCTCTGCAACCTGCTTCTTTGGCTTCTTTGTTCCCACAGTTATCCCCTAAAGATTTTGCTTGATGTCAGAATGATAGGTGCATAATGTAACATCCCGAGTTTTTCGATTAACAGTAAATTGACAAATTAAAGTATACTTAATTCAAAACTTAAGAATTAAGGGAAACGGATTACGTCATTGTGTTCGTCTCAGAAATTCTGCTTAAGATAGAGTCCGAGTTTACGTAAATTGGACTCTGTGTGAAAAAGATATCCTTAAATTAAATATTGCAGCAAAACATGAAAAAAAAGAGGAACGAGAAAAGAATAAATATTTAACAATGTTCTAAGGGTTATAAGCAAAAGACTTAGTAGCTCATTTGGTTGGAACACGTGACTTGCATACAAGAGGTTCAGAGTTCGATCCCCGCCAGCGCTATATTTTTGTTTTAGGGGAATGGCTCAAAAATGGCCTAGTGTGAACGCAATTCAAAAAGTGGTTTAATGTGAAAATGGGTATTTGGGAAGATAGATAAAAAGAAAAAGAAATTAAATATATATATATATACGCATATATATATATATATATATATATATATATATATATATATATATATATATATATGACGTGTACGCATTATATAGAGTACGTTGCACTTTTTGGTTGTCAAGGATTTGTTTTTTTAAAGAGGAAGAATATGTATACGGTAAAGGGAAGATGTATCTATTAAATACGTATTTATGTTTGATGGATTGGCAATAAACAATAAATGTTGATAATGTACATTTAGAGAGTAATTATGGTATAAGAAAATTAGGAATTATTTACATATAGAATTTGTCCTAAATGAGAAATGTGTACATTATAGAAAATATATATATATATATATATATATATATATATATATATATATATATATATATATGCTAAAACGTGAAATTACATGCATAGTAATTATGACATAATTTAAAATGCGGGTAAATTACATGCATGGTAATTATGACATAATTTAAAATAGGAGTAATTTATAGTCCTTTATTGTGAACATAATTGGCCTCTTTTGAAATTGATGGCCTTGATTAACCCTAGCATCATCGGACGGCTCAAATTAAAATACAATTCTATATAAACAACCTAAGTCTCCTACTAAAGTTCATAAGAAAATAAGACTTGGAGCAGTCATGCTACTGGGAGCAAGCCAAGAGTAGCCTCCATTTGTAGAAAGATAAGAGACGAACACAAAACCAATTCAAAGCTAATTCAAATTAGAGATTAAAGCTACAACTCAAATCAAGAATTCCTTTTTGATTTGTAAGTACAGTTATATTCTAGATGTGAATGAAATCAAAATCATGATTTGAAATAAAGTGACAATAGAACCTTACCTGTTATGTTATATTAAATTTATGATGATTCATGTATGTTTTCTTATGACAACTCTATCATGCCTGTGGTTCTATTGTGATTATCATGCTAGTTAGGAATTGGTGAATAAACCAATTCATAAGCAACGAAAGTTGGGGAATAGAAATAACATGTTGTAATAAGTTTGGTGAATTATCATTCCATGTTATTATGCAAGTTTTAGGTTACAAATCCTATCACAAAAATTGCAAGTTCATACATGTTTATGTATATATGTTAACTTGATTATGTTAAATTGAAAGTTTATAAAGGTTTATGTATATATGTTAACTTGATTATGTTCAATTGCAAGTTCATACATGTTTATATATGTTAACTTAATTATGTTGTAAATTCATGAACCTATGCAAGTTATTATGTTGAGATTCATGAACCTATGCAAGTTATTATGTTGAGATTCATGAACCTATGCAAGTTGTTAATTAAGTTGTTAATTCATGAACCTATGCAAGTTATTATGTTGAGATTCATGAACCTATGCAAGTTGTTAATTAAGTTGTTAATTCATGAACCTATGCAAGTTAGTGTGTGATTAATTCATGAACCCATGCAAGTTGTTAATTATGTTGTTAATTCATGAACCTATGCAAGTTGTTATGTTGAGGATCATGAACCTATGCAAATTGTTAATTATGTACATGTTTATGTTGATTATGTTAAAGTTGCAAGTTCACACCTATGTACATGTTTATGCTGATTATAAAAAAAATTCAAGTTCATAGTTAATGTTGATTTTATGCCAATTTTGTGAACGTTAAATTAGGCTAAGTTATTAGCCTAATACTTTATGTGAAATCATGCGAATGGTAAATTAGGCTAAGTTGTTAGCCTAATATTTAGACGGGGGTAAAAACTTAATTATAGGAAAATTGACATAGTTGGCTTATAATCACATAAGTGATTTATGGCATGAAACGGTATAAATTATATACCCAAAATGATGAACTTGATTTAGAGGGAAATTGGGCAAGACATGAATTTGTGGATAATTTACATAAATAAAATATAAATTTAGAAAATACGAATATGCCTAACCCGAGGTTAGACTGAGTTGTGGCGTAAGACTGCCCGAAACCAACCGACATACAGGCAGCCACAATAATACCTGTCTAATGTGGGTGGTTAGAGCATTGAGCCCAATAAGGACCCGAGGTTAGACTGAGTTGCGGTGTAAACCTGCCCGGAACCGACCGGGACATCCAGTAATCGCAACAATACCTGTCTAATGTGAGTGGTTGGTGCTTTAATGAATAAATTAAAGCTAAGTCAGGATTGGTAGGGTTAAGTCAATTAAGGAAACACTTAACCAAATTCAACATGTTAACTAAATCTGATGGGTGGGGTTAGGTTAACCTGAACACTTAACCAACTTAACATGTTAACAAAACAAGGCTTGTAGGGGTTAAATAACCATTATAACATGTTGACTAGACAAGTGGGTAAGGTTAAGAAAAGGTTTAACCGTTATAACATGTTAACTAGACTAGAAGGTAGGGTTAAGTAAAGTACACTTAGCCAATTTAACATGTTAACTAAACTAGAAGGTGGAGCTAAGTAAACTTAGAACACTTAGCCATCATAGTGTGACAAATGAACAAGGTTAAAACATGAAGGGACAATACTTAACCATTAGAACATGTGGATTAAACAGATGTTAGGGTTGAGTTAACCAAGAGAACACTTAACCGTTATAACATGTTAGCCAAACAGATGGGCAGGGTTAAGTTAAAAGGAACACTGAACCAATACAAGATGAAGGGGTGGGGTTAAGTAATAAGAAGTAATTAACCAATATAACTTGATTTGTGGTAGGGTTAAGTCAACATGAAATACTGATGACACTTAACCAGTTTAACAGGACAAATGAATGGGTTAAGTTAACTTGAATTGACCGATGACACTTAACCAATCCAAATTGACGAGAAAAGAGAAATAAGCAGTAAACCTTAGTTAAAGGGGGCTAAGTAATAAACCTTGGTTAAAGGAAAACCACGATTCAGGAAACTAAGTGGTAAAACATAGTTAGGAGAACTAAGTAGTAATCCTTAGTGGAACACAAAAAGGAGCGAACGTCCATCTGATTTTAAGGGAGGCTCAAACGAGCTGGGTGATGAAGCATGCAGCTTCAAGGGGACACGGGGGTACTCTTGGTATCCCTCTGTGAGGCTGCAGATGATCCGCCTGGGCTCACAGAGGTTAAGGTCTGCGTCAGAAGAACCAAGGGTATTCCTTGGTTGCAATATAAGGCAACCTAAAGACTAGGATGGACCAGCGTGATTCGACGAGACCAGTAGCCCTGTGATAGCAAATCGTCGTCTATCTACCATCTTGACTCAATCGAGATACGTGAAGCGGAAAGGCGGAGAACTCCAACAGACCATATACTTGCTATCTAGTTATGGGTGCGGATGGCCATAGGTTAGTGGGGCATAGAGGGCCTGCGTATAGTTCTCATTTTTCAAGGTGTGCCTTTCATTAGTTAAGGGAGGGGTCAGGTGGGACCATAACCACTGGAAAAATAGACCTTAGCATCTGCATCAGCAGATATCTGAAAGCTCCCGACTGAGTTCCGTGTTTCTTGATTTGCCCTGCCACGAGACTCGGGTCGCGCATATAGAGGACATGTGCATCTAGACAACAATAACGATCCACGACACATACGTGAGGGAAGTCTAGGAACATATACCACTCTGGGTAGTGTGTCCTAGACTAGGGGGCATCGTTCGACAAGTAGCATAATCCCTAGTTGGACCTAGGTCGCATAAACCCTGAATCCGAGAAGCATTAGATAAGTCGCGTAAACCCTAGTTGAATCTAGGAAGCGCTCGATAGGAAAACCCTAGATTAGATCTAGGTAATAAATAATAGATGTACGCCTGAAGGCAACCACAATTACAGGGATTGGGATCACGTTATCGTTTTATACAGATTACTAGTTGGGACACTAGTTAGGTGGTGCAAAGATATAGAAATCAAGACAATAGAGTAGTTGCGATGCAGAGAAAGAGTAGAAGCACATTCAGTTATCCACGCATATAGTTTATCTTGCCTTATAATATCTTATGCTTATCTTGCATAAGTTATCTTGTTTTCTGGTATTGTCATGTTCTCAGTTTATGAATGTCATGGTCTTTGTTCTTGTTCTCATGCTAGAAAATAACTGAGCTTACTGAGACATTATGTCTGACCCCGTTTTCTTTCGTCTTCTTTTCTTCCGTTTCCCCCCAGGTAGTCAGGAAGGGAATTGCTCAGCTTAGTTTGGACCATTATTCTTTCCGAGCTTGAAAACTCTTTGATGTGATGCTTTGGACTCTCTTTTCCACCGCTATGGCTGGCTAATGCTACATTGGGGAATATAAATGTTATTTTATGCTTCTTTATTTTGTAAGGCAGATGATACTCTGGTATTAGAAAGCAATTCTTGTACAAACTATTTTATCAATAAAGTAAAGTCTTATTTTCCGCTGTTTTGATTTTGTCTGTCTTGTAATTTATCTGCATCTTTTACCTTAAATGCTCCACAGAACTTAGTGCATTCCCTTTGTGAGTGACACTAACGGATGTGGGGTGTTACACATAATGGAGATTTATGCTAAGTCGAGCAGATTCGACATATTGCTCGGAAGACCTATTAAGTTTGATGACTTTTTAGCTACTCCTTTAGAGCCATTATTCAATGGTGTAGGGTTGGATAACCTTGTAGATCACAACATCGTGGAAAGTAAAGCATAACCAAGGTTAGTACGTCTTTTTGAGGCTAATTTAGATCATAGAGAAGAAGATGGTATGATGGTCATTGAGTTAGAAGTAAAAGGAACAGGCATTTTGTTCAACAAGTGGCAGTTTGGTCATATATTAGTCATTTGAGGGAAAGGATTACATTTAGACTATGTGCAGATGACAAACCTTGCTGTTTTACGGAGGATGTTATAAATAAGGATGTTAGGGTTTGGGAGATGGCCCACGTGCACCCATTGGCTAAAGTGGTTATACGCATTTTGTAGTATAACCTAGTAGCAAAGACAGGCAGTTTCGACATTTGGGCCGATGGTAGGGTACTACCCCGAGGAGATGTTTAAGCCCATTTTTATTCACCTAGAGAGCAGGAGCAGTATCAGTACTTTGACCTGCCAGAGGGTCATGAGCATGAGAGTTCGGGGCAGTACTGGGGAGGCACCGCGTGACACCCCACGTCCGTTAATGTCACTATTTAGCAGAATGCATTAAGTTTCGTGAAGTGTTATAAGTAAACAAAACATATTCTCACAAGACAGACATATAAAAACAGAAGTGGATACTTTAAATTTTATTTTTGCAACAGAAAACATCGTGGTCTTAAAATCCAGTCACAACATTAGACTGAAATACTGGAATAAAATACATCAAATAAAAACACCTGTCTTACGCTAAAAACCATCAGAGTACAGAAGTAAAAAAGCCATAGTCCCCATAAGAAGCCATAAATAAGTAGACAAGAAGTTGAAGCTGTATACCTAAGCAAATCCAAATCCAAGCAAAAACAGAAGAGAGAGTCCTAGTCAAGCCTGATCATTCCCATCCTGAGAAACTGGGGGGAGGAAGGGAGAGAAAAAGAAACAAAATGGGTCAGACATAAAGTCTGGCGAGTCCAGTGACTTTTAGAATATAAATATGTAAAAGAATCATGACATGCATAAACTGGATGAGAGATAACAATAACATATAACATGTATGAACAGGATGGACATGATAAATAGAATAAACAAAATAAACTATGTTTCTCAAATACTTTTCTCTGCACCAATACTAGTATACCGAATTACGTGTTTTCCGATTACTTAACAGAAACAGAATGATCCCAACAGAACATAAATGGTAGACTTAGGTGTACTTCTAGCAACGAGTTTTACCCAAAACAGAAATAACAGGTACCTAAACAGAAATAACAGGTGTTACCCCAAATAGAAATAACAGGTACCTAAACAGAACTAGATGTACCCAAATTACTACCCCCAACGATCGGCTCCCTACCACGTAAATACCCTGTGCCAGCCCTACAGTAGGGTGTATTACTTCCTAAAATGGCACTCACTAGAAGGACATAGACCTATTTAAAGGTATTATGGCGTCTTATTTTACCAGACAGACCGGACCCATGCACGCACATGACCATGTTGGAACGCACCATCAGAACACCCCATCCCAAATGAACCTCTTGTAATTAGCTCAGTAAGTGTGCCCTTACCCCTACCTAGTGCGGGGTCCCTTTTTAATACCAGAATGGGTTTCTGACTAATATGGGTCCCACAAAACAAATGACACAAGTCAAACCCCTAAACTTGTGTCCCCAATCAACTAGGATTTCCTCAGGTTAAGTTTTACATGGGTTAATAGTGTCCCTACAACCCCAACAGAATAACAATTTTACTTAACCCGCAACAGATTAAATAGATTACATAGGTGACATACATATTCATTAACATATTTCACTTAATCTTTAAATTAAGCCTGTAAGTTTACATGTTCATACACCCCAAATTTCAGTTATAATTCATAGTATAGGTTATGCCCCCAAATCCCAGTCGTGTACATAGTAAATTATGCCCCCAAATTATCATTCCCAATCATACCCAATTAATCCCAATTTTGTTTGTATGCATATTTCAGCGGTATTTGCTTAGGCTCGAAGGTAGACTAGGTTATAAAAATAAAAAGGGAATGAGAGAGGAAGAAGAACGGAATAGGCATATAAAAACAAAATAAGCATAAGATAACAGAAATGGGCATGTGACAACATAAATTGTCATATAAGAACTGAACACAGGATCAGGTGTATAGAGGAGTACATGTAATAATAGATATGTTTAGATATAAATCAGATTCTTAACAGGCATAGGTTTTAGATCCATATTTATTAACATGTCAGGATTACTTGTTAAATGTTTATGTTAACGATATTTTAGCCAACACCGAAGACAGGACTTTTGAAATGGGCCATGGAGAAAGCGTCAGGTTGCTAAGAACCTAACGGCTTGTAAGAGTTTAGGATCAGCAGTTACCCTAGAATAGGGTTACAACAACCGTCGCTAATTGAGACTAAAGTATACGTTAAAGGCGTTTAGGTCATTGCCGGAAAGGTTGGAATGAGGAGAGTAAACATACATAAGCACAGCAATATACAATATAATATGCAGAAAAGTAAAGAACACAACAATTTATAGTGGTTCAGTTCATCTTGAACCAACGTCCACTTTAAAGACTTTGATGATTTTATTCATGGAGGAGGTTACGTAAGAAATTCCCAAATTGATTTTCAAATTTGGGTTTACTCTCTAGAATAAGAGAGGAAGATTGTAGAATAAGGAGAAAAAGTCCCTCCATATGTGACCGCTGGGGTCTTATTTATAGAGGTTTTGGGCTCCTTTTTGCTGTTTCTTTTTCCCGCCTTTTTTGGCCACTTTTTTGGTGTCCTTTTTTGCCTTCGTTTTTGGATTTCGTGTTTTTGTATTTTTCTGCCTTTCTCCAGCTTCCTGTACCATTCTGGTCTCTTTTTTTATTTTTTTCTAGCTTTCTCTTGCTTCCTACAGCTTTCTGGTGTCGTTTTTGTCTTTTTCTGGCTTTACCCCTTTCGTCATCAGCCTTTCGTCAACAGCCTTTCGTCACCAGCCTTTCGTCAACAACCTTTCGTCACCAGCCTTTCGTCATTAGCCTTTCATCACCAGCCTTTCATCATCAGCCTTTCGTCACCAACCTTTCGTCACCAGCCTTTCATCAACATCCTTTCGTCAACAACTTTTCGTCATCAGCCTTTCATCATCAGCCTTTCCTCAATAGCCTTTCGTCAATAACCTTTCGTCAACAGCCTTTCGTCAACAGCCTTTCGTCATCAGCCTTTCGTCATCAGCCTTTCGTCATCAGCCTTTGTTAAACTTATTTTAGCCATTATTCCCAAACGGTACGTCCGTTTATTTAATGTGACCACTCTACGGAATGGGAAACCATCATTTGAATCCAATGGAAATGGTTTTAGGTCTGAATCTCTCACCAATCAAAAATTATAGGAGAAACAAGATTTCATCTCCTTTTTTTGGTATCGACATAGGTGTATCCAAGGCTTTTCCTTTTATACTTTCTGCTATCGGAGCTTCTGCTTCTTTATATTTGGCCAGTGCGAATTTTAGTGTTAACAGTTAGCCCTCCCCCCTTTGTATAAAGAAGCTTTTGTTCTTTAGGACAAAATCCTGTAGCTCCTGCACAGCTTGCCTATCACTCAAGAACCAATAAAAATATTTGGTGTTAGTTTCGTATAACCAAGAGTAATAATGCAAGGGGAAGCATAAACTTTCCTTAATCAAATTGGGCCTGAACATGAAGCCAAAGTTATGAACTTTTTTGTGGACATATTGTGCAAATTCAAACATGTATTCTTGCGGGATGATGTGATTGAAAGCATAACATTCTTCTACCAATATTGGATGAGCATTATTATTGTTACTTAAACATTCAATTATCAAGAATTCATTCTTGAAAGTGTGATATAACAAATCCAAAATTTACATATGGATATTTGCGATCAGAGGTTCATCATTGACGAACATAATACGTTATTAAAAGTAACATGATTTGCATAGTGAGTGTTATTTCACTTATAATATGTGAAGCAATGTTTTTAATCCAAAGCTATAGCAACAGGATTTGGGATAAAAATAACATAAGGTCAAAAATTTCCCTTAGTTAGGCACCAGGAAACTATAACCTTTGCTTAGAGATTTCAAGTAAGAGATTAGAAATGCCAAGCCGAGTACTTATGATACAAGGTTAGAACCCTGCAAACCGGAATTAGTAAAAACCCCAAGATTCATACTTGGGTAAATAGGAATTAGAAATCATATGGAAACCCCAAGATTCATACTCGGGTAAAGCATCAATCAGAAATCATATGGGAACCCCAAGATGCATACTTGGGTAAAGCATAAATCAGACATTATATGGAAACCCAAGATGCATACTTGGGTAAAGCATAAATCAGAAATCATATGGAAGCCCCAAGATTCATACTTGGATAAAGCATAAACCCAAAATCATATGGGAGCCCTAAGATTCATACTTGGGTAAAACATAAATCAGAAATCATATGGAAGCCCCAAGATTCATACTTGGGTAAAGCATAAATCAAAAATCATATGTAAGCCCCAAGATTCATACTTGGGTAAAGCATAAATCAGAAATTCATGTCAAAGGACCATATCTTTAACTAAGAGTTATTAAAGAATGTCAT
The DNA here is from genome assembly GCA_030737875.1 of Allium sativum. NCBI lineage: Eukaryota > Viridiplantae > Streptophyta > Magnoliopsida > Asparagales > Amaryllidaceae > Allium > Allium sativum. The sequence continues at coordinate 13,713,618 of CM060917.1, forward strand.
AGCTAAATAAAAATGCACTAATAAAAGGCATGGAAGAAACATAGAAGGTTACTTAAGGATCATCCAATGAAAGCATCCCAAACCATCCAAAGATCATACATTTGTACAGTGTCAACTGTCCAAATATCATCGAAAGCGATCAAGCAACCATAGATTATGTGTTTGTTTCTCGGAGGTTCGCTCATAGAACATTTAGAAGAAAAAGTCTTAAATATTCCGAGAAGTAATCTTTGGGTGTGTATATATAGAGGACTACTTTCATAATAAAATAACCCTATCCTGAGATGATTAGTCATTTAGCGGGAGCTTCTCTCAGTTTTCTAGCCGTAGGGTATCTAACATCTAGCCTTACTCCTAACCCATAAGATATGAAAATGAATGAATGCTCTCTAAGAGAGCGACACTTGTCCCTTCATATGGGAAGATTGGGAATTACTAGTCCTACTTTGGAAAATTATAATTTGTAGGGGGTGTTAGCCTCACTTAGGAGGCGACTCCACAAGGTGAAGATGTAACTTTGTTTGTTAGCCCCACTTAGGAGGTGACTCTACAAGGTGGAATGTAACTTTGTTTGTTAGCCCTACTTAGAAGACGACTCCACTAGGTGGAGATGTAACTTTGTTTGTTAGCCCCACCTAGGAGGCGACTCCACTAGGTGGAGATGTAACTTTGTGGCTTCTCTTCTCGGAAGCTTTATTTGCTGCTCCTCTTCTGGAGGCTTTGTTGATGCTCCTTATTTCGGAGGTTGTGTTTGTTGTTGCTTGTCTCTCTGGAAGCTTTGTTTGTCGCTCCTCTTGTGGGAGGTTGTGTTTGTTGTTACTTCTCTCTCTGGAAGCTTTGTTTGCATAGCTTCTTCCCTCGGAAGCTTTGTTGACATAGCTTCTTCCCTCGGAAGCTTTGTTGATGTAGCTTCTTTCCTCGGAATCTTTGTTAATGTAGCTTCTTTCCTCGGAAGCTTTGTTGATGTAGCTTCTCCCTCTGGAGGCTTTATTAATATCATTTATCAAGGGTAAGTTCCACACCTTTCATAGAAGCATTTAAGTATGTCAATATAAAATGTTTGATAAAGTCATGAAATTCTAAAATAGGGGAGATAAGATTTAGAAGAATCTTGTTTGATCCGAGCTACGATGAGCGTTTAATCATTCTATTGCTGCATATTTGTATAAACAGCTTCCACCGAAGCTTGTCTTTGATTGATAACTTTGTTGTGTATTCATTCATGTATTCCGTTTCTTTGCGTGCTTCCATTTGACCTTTCGTACCCTCTCGTGGGATGAGACATTAACAGAAAGTGCTCCACTTGAGCTTTTGTAATATGCATGAGCCTGAACACGGTTTGGTTTTTACCTGTAATAGCACTTGAACTTACACTAATATTTGTTTGACTATAAGTAAAATGATAAAGCTGAACGAATAATAAAATTAATCTTTTGAGATAAGAGGCTTATTGTTAAGTTCCTATTCCCATGTTGCATTGTCTCTGACCGGCTTTCCTACTGATTTTACTTTGAGTTTCTCAATTGAGATTTGTTTTCTTTTTGGCTTGATGTATCTTTATCGAACTCCAACATTGTCTGGTTTTGTCTCCTTCTGTCTTATGATAAGAGCATAATCTTTCCTTTTGTTCAATTATGTGGAACCTTCTGCAAAGGGATTGGAACCAGGCCTTCTTCCTTCTGTTCTTGCATCAAGCTTTTCCTTTCGTTAAGTATTTCTTCCATGTGAATGAATATATCAACTCTGGAATACAAATCATCCAAGCTTCCGCACTCATTTAAGATAAGCTCCTTCCAAAAGGGGGATGGCACAAGCAACCCTGATCGTACAGCTCTCAACCTCTCTCAATCCGTCGCCCCTTTCACCTTGAGTGTCTTATTATGAAACCTCTTTAGATAGCAGTTAAGTGACTCCTCTGGTCTTTGTTTGATTTTAGCTAAATCGTAAATGCTATTTGCCGAATCCTTTTGCATATGGAATTGCATGCTAAATGCGGTAGACAATTGCTTCCAAGATATGATGAGAGGGCCATGATAATGTTTGCGCCATTTAAGGGCTCTTCCATGAAGAGTTGTTACGAAGACCTTGCATCGAAGGGCTTCAGAAGCGTTATATGTATCCATGTAATTCTCAAACATGGCAAAGTATTCTTTAGGGTCTGTTGTCACATAATACGCAAGTTTGTGCTCTTTTTTGCCATATGGAACCTTCACCATCATTATCTCTTTGGAGAAGAGGATTCCTTGAAACTTTCTATATTTTATCCATGTTAGGCTTTCGTTTTCTTCTAAACTAACCGCTTCCTTTGATGCTTGGCTACTTCTCCATGAGATTGGGTTGTTATGTAGATTTGGTGAAGACTCTATTTTATTATAAAGTTCCTGAGGTGCTATGATCCTTGATTACGCTTCATAAGGTTCTGCTTCAGAGGATCTTCGGACCAAGTCTGCTTCAATAAATATCCTAGTGGTGTCAATTTGCATAGCCAAGTTTAATATTTCCAACTCATCTTTTGTTAAAGTTGAAGATCCAACAGTTTCTAATTTGGTTATTTTGATGTCGTTTTCTAGAATGGACGACGTGTTGGTTCCTTCTTTACCACTTTCCCCAATTGAATCATCTTTTATTGATATTCAGAGTAACTTGGTATTTAAAGCTCCTGGTTGAGATTCCTTCTATAATCTTGCTTCCTCAAAGCTTAGTCCAAACTGGGACGGAACATCACTATTAGAAATGTGGCAATACTATCCAAAAGGCTAAAGGTAGAAAATGGGAATGGAGGTTCATGCCCTCCTTTTAGCTCCAAAATGTTAACTATATTTTTGGCAACACCGGGGATAGGTCTTTGGAAATGGACCATGGAGAAAGCGTCAGGTTGCTAAGAACCTAACGGCTTGTAAGACTTTAGGATCAGTAGTTACCCTAGAATAGGGTTACAACAACCGTCGCTAATCGAGACTAAAGCATATGTTAAAGGCATTTAGGTCATTGCTGGAAAGGTTGGAATGAGGAGCATAAACATACATAAGCACCGCAATTTACAATATAATATGCAGAAAAGTAAAGAACACAACAATTTATAGTGGTTCGGTTCACCTTGAACCTACATCCATTTTGAGGACTTTGATGATTTTATTCATGGAGGAGTTACATAAGAAATTCCAAAATTAATTTACAAATTTGGGTTTACTCTTTAGAATAAGAAAGGAAGATTGTAGAATGAGGAGAAAAAGTCCCTCCATATATGACCCCTGGGGTCTTATTTATAGAGGTTATGGGCTCCTTTTTGCTGCTTCTTTTTCCCGCTCTATTTTTGGTCACTTTTTTGGTGTCCTTTTTCCTCTCGTTTTTGGTTTTTTATGTTTTTCTACATTTCTCCAGCTTTTTGTACCATTCTAGTCTCGTTTTTGTCTTTTTCTGGCTTTCGCCTGCTTCCTACAGCCTTCTGCTGTTGTTTTTGTCTTTTTTTTTGGCTTTACCCCTATCGTCATCAGCCTTTCGTCAACAGCCTTTCGTCACCAGCCTTTCATCAACAGCCTTTCGTCAACAACCTTTCGTCATCAGCCTTTCGTCAACAACCTTTCATCATCAGCCTTTCATCATCAGCCTTTCGTCAATATCCTTTCGTCATCAGCCTTTCGTCAACAGCCTTTCGTCATCATCCTTTCGTCATCAGCCTTTGTTAAACTTGTTTTAGCCATTATTCTCAAACGGTACGTCCGTTTATTTAATGTGACCACTCTATGGAATGGGAAACCATCATCTGAATCCAACGGAAAGGGTTTTAGGTCTGAATCTCTCACCAATCAAAAGTTATAGGAGAAATAAGATTTCATCTCCTTCTTTTGGTATCGACATAGGTGTATCCAAGGCTTTTCCTTTTATACTTTCTGGTATCGGAGCTTCTGCTTCTTTATATTCGGCCAGTGCTAATTTTGGTGTTAACGGTTTATATCTAAAAATAACATGAACTCACAGAGACTGGATCTAAAGAACAGAGAATAGTATGCTGATATTACAAAAGGGATTCTTATATACGTATAAGCTGTTGTTGAAGAAAATAGGCTAATTCAATCCAAGCTGAGGCTACATCTCCTTGTTTCCATTGTTTTAGGTGTATAAAACAATAAAAATGCTAGCCCTTATATAGACTTCTTCCAACGAATCTCGTTCAGAAACAAGTCCAGGTTCAGGAAATGAAACTGGATGGATCTGGGGTGGGTCGACCCCCGTGTCAACCCATGGGTCGACACCCCTGGGGCGTGGAATGACCCCCAATGGGTCCAAATCCCACGACATTTCCCCGCTTTGATTTTGAACTATTTTGAATTTTTGAATTTTTCAACTGATTTGTTTATATATCTCTCTCTTATGTATACAAACTTCTAAGCTTCATAACTTTCTAATACTATGTCCGTTTTACGCAAACTCGAAGTCTATCTTAAGCAGAATTCCGAGACGGACACAATGGTATAGTCTGTTTTACTTGATTCCCAATGTTTAACTAAGTGTTCTTTAGTTTATCGTTATAATGTCCTTTAAAATTAAGGGGTGTTACATTCTCCCCTACTTAAAGGATTTCGTCCTCGAAATCTTTATGTTAAGTAGAATGCCTATACTAACTTCCATCAACCATCTACTCATCCATCAATCACAGGCATCCATTGTCCTTAAAAGAATTCTAATACTTGAATGAACATATGAAAAGGTGTATGTATATGTCCTTACACTAATGCGAAAAATCAGGCGGTCGACTGATTCAGTTGACCTCCTTAATGTTATTTATGTTCCTGCCATGTAACCAAAATGTAAGCAAATAATCCTAGTATAACTTGTAAGTTCAATATGTGTGGATAATCATTCATCCAAATGCAACATCCATATGATGACACATCCATTTTCATCCATATAAATTGAAAATTGCACACACATCCATATGCAATATGTAAGTGATTGAGCCGATCTAGTGCCTAGTGTGTGTGTATATGCATCCACGAGCAACCACTAGCAAACACTTGCATCCATTTACATCCATCAAACATAACATGTCTCAAACACATGTTTACACCCATTGGTTTTCTACCTAAAGGTCGAAGACTCGATTGATATGATACATACGAATGATAGAAACAAGTATGCATAAAAGCTTGGAAAAAGAAGTTAAGAACATACCCTTGAAAAGATAAGGGTACGAAGCGCGAATCTTATCCTCAGTTTCCCAAGTTGCATTCTCGCTGTCTTCTCCCCATTGAACTTTCATCAATTTGACTTCTCAGTTGCGAAGCTTCTTAATCTCTAATCCAAGAAAACGGGTAGGAACTCGTCTAATGGTAGCCTCCCTTTCTACCTCTACCTCCTCAAGCATGCTCGGCTTGAATACCTTTGCTGTATTGCGCAGACAATTTCGCAAATGAGAAACATGGAAAACATCATGAACACCTACCAATCTCTCTGGTAGGTTTACTCTATAGGCCATTTGGCCTATCCTTTCCACTATAGGAAATGGCCCTACGAACCTTGGTGCCAACTTCCCTACAGATCCAAAGCGAACCACATTCCTCAAAGGTGACACTTTGATGAAAACCATGTCTCCCATCTCAAACTCAATGTCAGTCCTTCTCTTATCATTGTAGGACTTCTGCCTGTCCTGAGATGTCTTCATCCGTCTGCGGATAAGATCCATCTTCTCTGAAGTCTCTCTAATAATCTCAGGTCCAAGTAGAAGCCTATTCATAGACTCCCACTAACAAGTCTGTGATCTGCATGGTCGTTCGTATAATGCCTCGAAGGGTGCCATGCCAATACTAGTACGATAACTGTTGTTGTGGGCGAACTCCACCAATTTAAGGTGCTCCTCCCAAGTCCCTACGAAGTCTAGGATACATAGCCTCAAAAGATCCTCAAGAACTCTATTCACCCTCTTAGTCTGCCCGATCTGAGGTTGATATGCGGTGCTCAAATGCAACTGTGTACCTAATGCCTCTTGCAGGCTCTTCCAGAACTCACTAGTGAAGATGGGATCACGATCACTCACTATGCTAGAAGGTACTCCATGTAGACGGACTATCTCACGAAGATTAACTAATGCCAACCATGTTGTCGTTCTTTTGCTCTTAACGGAAATGAGAGCTCTTAGTAAGTCTCTCCACTATGACCTAGTTGTTATTATTTCCCTTCCTCGATCTAGGCAAAACATTGATGAAATCCATAGAGACGCTCTCCCACTTCCACTATGGGACCTCCAAAGGATAAAGCAAACCGCTAGGTTTTCTCTGCTCAGCTTTAACTTGCTGGCAAACCAAACATCGAGAGACAAAATCCGCTACATCTTTCTTCATCCCAACCCAGAAGAAAACCCTCTTCATGTCATTATACATCTTATCGTCGCCCAGATGGATAGTCATCCTAGAATAAAGGGCTTCCTCAAGGACTGTCTTTAACAAACTCCCAACTCAGGGAATACAAAGCCTCCTATCCCACCATAGCCATCCAATAACATCCACAGAATATCTACTAAGGTGACTAGAAGTCTCCCCTCTACTGAGCATATCCAATACGTCTACTATTTGTGGGTCCTATCGCTGCGAAGATCCTATCTGATCCATAAGAGTAGGTCGCACTTCTAAAGATGCCAACAAACCAGGTGTAAGATCTATAGAAGGCCTAGAATTGAAGGTCGATATGTACTCCAAGCTCTGCCTCTCTACAAATAGAGGACTCAAGGTCATCCTCTTCCTACTCAACGCGTCTGCCAATACATTGTCCTTGCCAGGGGTACAAGCAATCTCAAAGTCATAGGATATTAGGAACTCCATCCATCTGTGCTGTCTCAAATTGAGATCCTTCTGCGAGAACACATACTTGAGAGATTTATGGTCCGTGTATAACTCAAACCTCTCTCCAAGTAGATAATGTCGCCAAGATTTAAGTGCAAACATTATAGCAGCCAATTCCAAATAGTGAGTGGGGTAGTTCTTCTCATGAACCTTCAACTGTCTACTTGTATAACATACTACCCTTCCCTCTTGCATCAAAACGGCACCGAGCCCTGTACCACATGCGTCAGTAAACACTGTGAACACTTTGTTCCCATCAGGCAATGTCAAAACTGGGGTTGTTATCAAAACCCTCTTTAATCACTGAAAAACATCTTCATAATCAATACTCCAAGCAAAGATCAGATTCTTCTTTGTCAGTCTGGTGAGTGGAGTTGATATCTTTATGAAGTCCTTGATAAACTTTCTATAATAACCTGCTAACCCGAGAAAACTCCTCACCTCCGTTCCATTCTTTGGAACTTTCCAATCTTGAACTGCAACTACTTTCTTAGGATCCACGGCTATCCCATCCTTGGAGACCACATTCCCTAGAAATCTTACTTCCTTTCTCCAAAAGTGACATTTGGAAATTTTTGCCTTAAGCTGTCCTCCACAAAGACTACAACGAATTTATTCTGAAACTCCTTGAACACCCTACTCATCAGATCCACGAAATATGCGGGTGCATTCGTCAAACCAAAAGACAGGACTAACCATTCAAAGAAGCCATCTGGAGTTCTGGAAGCGGTCTTATCTATACTGTCCTCGACCACCCTCAACTGATGAAATCCCGTAGCCATATCTAACTGCGAGAGAACAGATGAGCCAACAAGCTGGTCAAATTGACCGTAAATCCTCGGGAGTGGGTGCCTATTTTTCTTGTTGAGCTTATTCAACTCCCTGTAAGCCACGCATAGGCGAAGTGAGCCATCCTACTTAGTTGCAAAGACGACTGAAGCACCCCATTCTGATATAATCCGCCTAATAAACCCCTTCACAAGTAACTCCCCTACTTGCTTGCTGATCTCCCTCCTTTCCCTAGGAGCCATGTGGTGCACAGGCAATGCGGCTTCAGAATATCCACCAAATATATCCGGAAATCAATCTCGCGCCTCGGAGGTAAGCCTCTAACCTCATCGAAACATCTGGATACTCATAGACTATAGGTGCAAATCGCAATTCGTCTACAGAAGCGTCAAGTGACCCTAGGAAACTAAGCATGACAGACCCCCTTAGGTCACAAGAAATATCGAGAGTCCTCCTATGGCAAGTCAAATGTCTAACGATCCTCCTCTCATAGTCTAGAATGGAACCATACATGGCTAGCCAATCCATCCCTAGAATCACTGTATCCGGTGAAACCAAGCACATATGCGATGCACTCAAACTCGATGCCCAACACAAATTTCTTGAAACCCTAACAAATCATACACAGATGAGCCATGCCCCAATGGGGTTTGAGACAATAACGGGATCAGAAACAATACTAGTACTAAGGTGCAGAGACTCAACCACGTAATTAGATATAAAAGAATGAGAAGCGCCAGAATCAAAAAGAGTCCTAACTGGATGATCGTAAAGAGAAATCAAACCTTCAACGGACTTCTGTCCGATCTGCTAGCCTCGAGAGCATGCACTTTCCCTCTAGAAGGTCTTGCCTTTTCCCCTGTCCTTGCTTCCTCGGGCAATCCCTACTATAGTGTCCAGTTTCACCGCAATTGAAACAAGAATTCTTCCTTTTTCTGCATTCCTTGATCACATGACCCAAGCCTCCACAACCATGTCATTTCTTCTTTGCTATATTGTCTTCCCATCTTTCTTTTGCTATTATTTCTTGGGCCACACCTTCTTGTTTTGTGTCTCATCAGTCTTAACCTCTTTCCTTTCGTCTTTATCCACAGCGTGCATCAACGTATATCAATGAGCTTCTCGAAAGTTTCCCCCATCGAATATGAGACATAGCCAGTCCTCGGAGGGGTTTATTCAATCCTCTTGCAAACCTCAAAACTTTCTTGTGTGGAGTATTTACCAATTCCAGACCATACCTCGCCAACTGGTTGAACTTATTGACATACTTTTTAACTGACATACTTCCTTGCTTAACTGCCAGAAACCTCTCCATCTGCATACTCTTTTCTTCCTGAGAAAGAAAGTTCTTCTCGAACCTATGTCGAAAATCAGGCCAGGTATCTACTGGATGCCTTGCTTGCGTCACTTCCCACGAGAATGAAGCTTCATCCTTCAGTTGCCATGTGGCCAATTGAATCTTCCTACGGTCGTCAACATCAAAAATCTCAAATAAATCCTCCATCTCTTTAAGACAATTCCATGCTTCCACAAAGCTTTCAGTTCCACGGAATGGTTTTCCTCCCATAGCACATAAGACCTTGCATATATTAGAGAAATTATCCACTCGTGGAGGAGGAGGAACAGCGGCTACAGCTAGGGGAGGGGCGTTTGCTTGGCCTCCGGCAGGTGCCGTAACCTCAAGATATCTACGGAACCAAGCCAGTATCTGAACGCCCACGGGAATATTAGGTTCCACAAACATGTTGAAAAGAAAAGGAAAAAGGATTCAAACAGAGGATTGAAAGATATTTTATATGTCTTTGGGGAATAGGTTTTCCAAAAACAGTCTTTTCTTTTGAAAATACTTTCTTTTTGAAACCTTTTGAAAACAATTTTCAAAACCTTTTATTCGATCTTATTACCTTCAGCTCCGATACCAAATGTGACACCCTACGTCCGTTAATGTCACTCTTTAACAGAATGTATTAAGTTTCATGAAGAATTATAAGTAAATATAACAGAATATCACAAGATAGACATATAAAAATAGCAGCGGAAATTTTAAAACTTTATTTTTGCAATAGAAAACATCGTGGTCTCAAAATCCAGTTACAACCTTAGACTGAAATACTAGAATAAAATATATCAAATAAAAACATCTGTCTTGAGCTAAAAACCATCAGAGTACAGAAGTAAAAAGCCATAGTCCCCATAATAACCATAAACAAGTAGACAAGAAGTCAAAGCGGTACATCTAAGCAAATCCAAATCCAAGCAGAAACAGAAGAGAGAGTCCGAGTCAAGCCTGAGTCTTCCTACCCTGAGAACCTGGGGTAAGGGGGGAAAGGAAGAGAGAGAAAAGGAAACAAAATGGGTCAGACATAGAGTCTGGCAAGTCCAGTGACTTTTAGCATATAAATAAGTAATAGAATCATGACAGGCATATAGACTGGACGAGAGATAACATTATCATATAACAGGTATGAACAAGATGGACATGATAAATAGAATAAACAGACTATATAGACTATGCTTCTCAAAAACTTTTCTCTACACCAATGCAAGTATACTGAATTAAGTGTTTTCCAATTACTTAACAGAAACAGAGTGATCCCAACAGAACATAAATGGTAGCCTTAGGTGTACTTCTAGCAATGGGTTTTACCCCAAACAGAAATAATAGGTACCTAAATAGAAATAATGGGTGTTTCCCCAAACAGAAATAACAGGTACCTAAACAGAACTAGATGTACCCTAATTATTACCCCCAATGATCGGCTCCCTACCAAGTAAATACCCTGTGCCGGCCCCACAGTAGGGTGTATTACTTCCTAAAGTGTAAACCACCAGATGGACACAGACCTATTTACAAGTGTTATGGCGTCTTATTTTACCTGACAGACCGAACCCATGCACGCACATGACCCTGTTGGATGCGCCATCAGAACACACCATCCCAAATGAACCTCTTATAATTTTCTCAGTAAGCGTTCCTTGTCCCCAACCTAGTGCGGGGTCCCCTTTTAATACCAGAATGGGTTACTGACTAATATGGGTCCTACACACCAAATGAAATAAGTCAAACCCCTAAACTTGTGTCCCTAATAAACTAGGATTTCCACGGGTTAAGTTTTACATGGGTTAATAGTGTCCCTACAACCCCAACAGATTAAACAGATTACATAGGTCACATACAAATTCATTAACAAGTTCCACTTAATCTTTAAATTAAGCCTACAGGTTTACATGTTCATACACCCCAAATTTTAGTCATAGTTCATAATATAGGTTATGCCACAAAATCCCAGTCATATATATAGTAAATTATGCCCCAAAATTATCATCCCCAATTAATCCTAATTTCGTTCGTGCGCATATTTCAATAGTATTGGCCTGGGCTCGAAGGAAAACTTGGCTATAAAAATAAAAAGGGAATGAGGGGAGGAAGAAGAACAGAATAGGCATATAAAAAAATAAGCATAAGATAATAGAGGTGGGCATGTGATAACATAAATAGTCATATAAGAACTAAACACATGATCAGGTCTATAGAGGAGTACATGTAATAACATATCTATTTAGATATAAATCAGATTCTTAACAGGCATAGGTTTTAGTTCCAGATTTATAAACATGTCAGGATTACTTGTTAAATGTTTATATCTAAAAATAACATGAACTCACGGAGACAAGATCTAGAGAACAGAGAATAATATGCTGATATTGCAAAAGAGATTCTTGTATACGTTCAAGTTGTTGTTGAAGAAAATAGGCTAATTCAACCCAAGTTGAGGCAACATCTCCTTGTTTCCATTGTTTTAGGTGTATAAAACAATAGAAATGCCAAGCTTAATATAGACTTCTTCTAACGAATCTCGTTCAGAAACAAGACCAGGTTCAGGAAATGAAACTGGATGGATCTGGGGTATGTCGACCCCGTTGTCGACCCTTTAGGAAATGAAATTGGATGGATCTAGGGTGGGTCAACCCCGGTGTCGACCCTAGGGTCGACACCCTTGGGGCATCAGATGACCCCCAACGGGTCCAAATCCTACGTCGTTTTCCCGCTTTGATTTTGAATTTCTAGACTGATTTGTTTACATATCTCTCTCTTATATGTATACAAACTTCTAAGCTTCATAACTTTCTTATACGATGTCCGTTTTATGCAAAGTCGAAGTCTATCTTAAGCAGAATTCTGAGACGAACACAATGGTATAGTCCGTTTTACTTAATTCCTAATATTTAATTAAGTATTATTCAGTTTATCGTTATAATGTCCATTAAAATTACAGGAGCCAAGAGGAGCGTTTAGCTTGTAACAACCCAGAATTTTCACAATAAATAATAATTTAATTAGAATTCCAAAATAGGAATTTCTACAAACGATGGAATTTGACCATGAAACTTTAATCATTGCGTTCGTCTTAGAATTTTGGTCAACTTTCATGTTTGGTGTTTCGCGAACGGAGTCCACATGAAAAAGTTACAGACAAAATACGAAAATGAACGGATAATAAATAAAATAGAATAATATATATATATATAAATAGAAATAAATCTTTCCCCAGCCACCTCACTGCCAGGTTGACCAAGCAGTCGACCGCTGGCTGCGACCGCTTGGTCGAGCCAAGCAGCGGCGGCTAGGGTTACGGGAGTATGTTTATAAAATTATATTAAAACGGATGGGCGGATGTTATTTAAAATGAATCCAATGGTGCAAATTAGCCATTTCCGTCCCTATTAATAAAGGGGTACGCCCCATTCTCTTCCATTCAAATCTGTAGAGGCAGCGAAGCTCTGCCATTTATCTTGCCCTTCTAACCTAATTTCTGAATAAAAATATATTCATACTGTTGATGTCTAAAATTGTCGTCAACATTCAAGAGTTCCAAAAATTTGAAACTTAAATGTCCAGAGCGGAAAGTATGGGAGATGCAATAATAACATGTGGGAAAGTAAAGGACACATTATTTATAGTGGTTCGGCCCGTCGAGGCCTACGTCCACTTTGAAGGATGTACTGATTTTTTTCCATTACAATGAAGTACAATTGGACTGTTAAAAGAAGTTATAATGATCAACAATATCCTATTAGTCCTTGTTGTCGAGGTTCCTTGCTGAGTGAGAGTAGTCGAGGAGTTGACGATGTTGTAGCATAACCGATGGCGAGGGATCTGAGGGATAGGAGTCGAAGCCAAGGGTTTCAAGGGAAGCATAGTCAAGGCCTAGGGAAGCGGAGCTGAGGCTAGGTGTCCGAGTTTCAGGATCCATGGCGAGGGCGCCGAGGCCTTCTTCTTCATTGAGTGGAAGAGGTGTTGACTTGGTCAACAGTGTCCGAGAGGTCCGAAAATATCCAAAGGTGGTGTAATGTCCAAAAGCATGGTTAAACATTCATGAGTGTGCTCATGGGTCCAAGAACATGTGTCTTCTTCCTTGAATGATGAAGGAAGGTGCCTAAGAGGCTTTGGGGAAGAAGATGGAAGCCATTAAAGCTTGGGAGAGAGCTTAGACCAACCCCTTGAATGTAGAAAGTGAGTGGGTATTTATAGTAGAGAGGTTAGGTGTGGGTAGTTGGGAGTAGGTAGGATATGGGACCCACATCTCAGAATCTCGGATCCTCGAGGAAAGCTCCCGAAATCTCGTACCCCTCATGCATGGTAGGGAATTTCATACCCCTATGAGGGATATGAAATTTGTATCCCTCCTGTGGGATACGAATTTCGTATCCCAGAAGGGGATACGAAATTCGTAGCCCTTGGAGGGGTACGGGATTCGTATCCCTCCTAGGGGATAAGAGATTCGTATCCCTTGGAGGGGTACGAGATTCGTATCCCTTGGAGGGGTACGAGATTCGTATCCCTCCTGGAGGGTTATGAATTTCGTATCCCCTTGGATGATACAAAATTCATATCCCTTAGAGGGATACGAGTTTGTTGATAGCGAGGGGTACGAGTCTTGACTTAGCTTCGATCTAGTGATTCCGAGAAATACACCTGTTTGCGAAAATCGAATGAATCGGACGGTGCCCACTTGTTCGACCTAACCAACGCTGCGCCGGGACAATTGGGCCCCAGACCTGGCGTTGCGCTCGGATCCGCTGATGGCCCGCCTTCTGCTTGGAGCTTGGTTCGCCTACGGTTCAAAGCTCGGCTCATCTTTGGCTCGGCGTGCAGATGAATACTTTCGGATGTCGCACCCAAGGGACGCGACATTCTGCCAGTGGCCCGACTCGAATCGTCCGGTGCTAGACCCCTGATGATGTTAGCAACACTTTTGCACTATAATATCACGCGATATGTTGAGTCGAGCGTGTCTTGCATACTTTTGGGAACCGGACAAAAAGGTCGGTTAACATTTCCCCCCTCAAAGTATGTCTTGTGTTAATGGGACATCCTTTAAAGTAAGACAATTATGGTGATGGATGGAAAGATCTCCATGCCATGCTTAGTGACTGGTCGTGACCTTTCCCTTGAGTTGTACGTCGGGAGTGCACTGCTTTGGAGTGGTTGTGACGCATTGCTGACACATGCTGGTATAAGTGCGGGATTCTGACATCGTAACGAGCTTTAACTCGCTATCGAAACATCGCTAGACTGGGCATGCAATTGCATAATGCGTCTATTGAAAATTTGAAACATCGTTAGACTGGAGCTTGATCGTTTGGCATGTCCCGCTGAATCATTTGGATTTGTAAGCACAAAATCATTCTATGATCCAAGTCGGTGCACATGATCAAAGTTTCGGGTAACTCGTATATGCAAATGCTGTTGTAAGGACAATATTTGACGTATTTCATCATGTGATCACATAGATCGTCCTTCGAAGAAAAGTCGAACCCAAATTCCAAGTGCGTGGACTTTGATGGTTGTGCCTTTGGTGAGTAATGAATGGTCATTGAGTCGTGATTGGTTCGGTAGTCGGGGATTCAAAGACAAGCTACTGTGACCATAACTTGGTATACAGTCCCGAATTTCGATCTTGGAAGGTTAGTTTGGAGCATGTCGATCCCATAATAATACTCACTTCCTTTCTTCTCTTCTCCGGACAGAAAATTAGCTTAAAGCCTGGAGGGGACAAAATATTGCTTTCGTACTTTGGGGGTTTGAGTTGTCTTTAGGTTTCCGGGAGAAGGGAAGAGAGATATGGAAAGTGAGAAGCTTTCGGTATTGGCACTCAAAAATGTAGAGTGGTAGAATTTGGGAAACAGAAGTAGGAGTTCGGAGAAAAGTCGCCAACTATGTGCGGATACGGGATTGGACTATGTATCTCAGACATTTAATAAGTCTTCCCGTTTTCAGGGGCTTGAAGATTATTTGAGGACATGATAACTTAGTGGGTACATGGGAGCATGAAACCTAATCTCGTACTCCAATGACTTCGCCGAGCCTTGGCTTCAAGCTTGAGCTAGTCAACTTGAACCTTTACATGGCGTTGCGTGATCGGATCAGGATTGGTGAGTTGCGGCCTAGCAGCGTGACACTCGAGGAACGGACTTGTCTGGACTGGCGGCTCGGACGTGCTTGCATGATATGGACACATAGTTGGATGTTAGTTTCAGGATCCGATCCTTAACCTAATCACGGTGTAGTCGCACCTCGACTGAAGCATCATACTGGTGGTTGGTGATAGCCATGGCGTTAGGTGATGAGGTTAAAGGTTGCCATCGCGTTCAGCAATGTTTTATTTTGTGGAGTCTCGATACTGATGGAGTGTTGAAAACTTCAGAGGTCTAGACTTTGGTTCTAGACTGCCTTTTCGTGAGGTGGAGGTGCTCTCAAGATGGTGCCTCCGAGGGCTGCGATGAAGATGATGCCAGTGCCGGAACTGAAGGGGGTGTGCCTCGGGTGCTGTGATGGCCATGCTCGTGCGATAATAAGTAGAGGGCTACCCCCAGGCCAAAATACCTGCTAGATTCTGTTCGACACCAAGAATGAGTTTGCAAGTTCGGATTGTTGTGTGACATCTCATGGTTGGATTGTAATTGAAGTCAAATGTAACACAACCGATCAGCGTAACATTCGAGAAATGAACTTCTTCATACTAACTGCTCGGATATGCACTTAAGGTGTGGACATATGGTCGAGTCGCCAGTATCCAACCAAATTACATTGTAACCATGGTCCGATCCAAGAATGGTGCCGGTGGTCAATGGTGATCACGATTTTGGTTGTTAAACTATATGTCGTCACCGTGTTCCAATGCGCTTGTGAATAGGAAGCCTTTGCATTGAGAGATGTAAGTTGGTCTTGCGTTGCATGTAAGCATAAGCTTGCTGGTAGGCTGTTGAGGCTTTGGAAATCCAATGAACATGTTAAGGGAACACGAGAA
This sequence comes from Allium sativum, assembly GCA_030737875.1. Taxonomy (NCBI): domain Eukaryota; kingdom Viridiplantae; phylum Streptophyta; class Magnoliopsida; order Asparagales; family Amaryllidaceae; genus Allium; species Allium sativum. Next base: position 13,729,555 of record CM060917.1, read on the forward strand.
CTTAGAATAGGTGTATTGAGACATGGTATTTCATGTACTGAGGACTAATCTAAATTCTCCTATTCCTCGGGGGACTAGCGATTGTATTGTTCCCCTTGTCTTTTAGTTCGGATCTTTACGCCCGACCTGGCAAGTACTGGCGAAAGGTCAAAAGTTTCCAAGACCCGAGCTTTCGGGTCTGGATCACCCTTATAGTGAGGTGGATGTTCAACTTTAGAATGGTTTCTCTGAAGGTTGTGGTGATGGTGACACCCTTGTCGGAATTGGCGGGGGTTTGCCTCAGGTCCTGCGATGGCCAAGCCGGTGCAAGAATTGGTAGAGAGCTGCCCTGGCGGGGTACGAGTTTGTTGACGGTGAGGGGTAGAGTCTTAACTTTTCTTCGATCTGATGATTTTGGGTAATACACCTGTTTGTGGAAATCGAATGTACTGGGCGGTGCAAACTTGTTCGACCTAACTAGCGCTGCGTCGCGACTATGAAGCCCCAGACCCCCACCGGAGCTGCCCTCGGACCAGTTAAGAGCTCGCCTTCGGCTCAGAGCTTGGCTCGCCTTCGGCTCGGCATGCAGATTGATATTGAGGGATGTAACATCTAAGAGATGCGACATTCTTCTAGTGGACCGACTCGAGTCTTCTAGTGCTAGACCCCTAATGATGTTGGCAGCACTTCTGGGCTGTAATATCACGCGATATGTTGAGTCGAGCGTGTCTTGTGTACTTCTGGTAACCAAAGCAAAAGGACGGTTAACACATACAAATAATATCAAATTCATTTACAATTGGGAAGATTAATAGATTCAAAGGAAGTGGATGCTCAATGATAGATTTCATCGCTCTCTTCCCTTTTTCTTACATTTCTACTGATCTAGAATTTTTTTCCTTTCTAGATAAATTGTAGATTTATAAGAACTTGGGGATTGTAAGCCTTAAAGGGTTTAAAACTGAGAAATTAGAAGCTATAAGGTGAGTGGGAAATTTACTAATATAGATATAATGATTTGTCTATTTCGTTTGAATCCAATCTATGTTTTATGCCTGTCCGATCTCCTTATTTAAATAATTGTAAATTGAGGCAACCATCGGATCTTTAGTTAGTGCTGAAATATGAAATATGTGAATTTGGTTAAAATGATGAATTTGTGTATTATGTTATTGTAAGAATAAAAAAGGAAATATTCATATTATATTCAATGTAGTTGGGTTTTGGATTAGGCATTGTAAAGTATGCCTTTTTCCTCCTTAAAAATGTAAAGAGGCATTATTTTAGAATCACAAGAAGTATGACAAAATGGGTTAAAAAGAAAAAAGTGGTGCAAAGGTACATGTAAATATAAATACATGTACTTGTATGTAATTTGCATCGACTATTCCTATTTATACATATTACTTATATTTCTTGTGATTTGAAAATATGTCATAGTGCACAAAAATAGGTATTATGTACAATGATTATGGCTAACGTCCCTATGAGATTTGAAATCTTTTTGGCAAGATTGAATATAAAAGGGAATGTTTGGTTAATTATTAGACCAAATCATTAATTTAAAAATAAGTACTGCAAAATAATAAATAAATATTAATAACTACGTTGACCACACGAAAACATATATATATATATATATATATATATAATCTGTCTAAATCAGCGTAAAATGGTAAAATATGAATTGTATTAAATGCTTGAAGGTTTGACGTGTTTAATGGTATTCATTTATGAAATCATACATGTAAATTATATTATATACTTAATGAATATATTTATGGTGACCGTTGTAGAAATTAGTGTAACTTATTGCTATAAAGGAGGCCAAAATAAATAATTAACAATTGTGACCAATTATGAATGTTTGGATAAGGTTCAATTATGGAATTATAAGTAAATATAATCCATTTTGAATTAATACATTTGTGGTGACCATTTGCAGCAACTAATGCAAATAACTGCTATAAATAGGATCGCAAATTAATAAATAACCAAACATATATTGATTTGGGGAAAATAAATGTGATAGGAAAAAGGTTACAATTCCTAAAATCAATTAGGATAAATGTTGTGGACACCAAATTAGGAAATTTGAATTATAACTGCATTTAGACCCGAGGGTAAGCTCAACTTGCGGTGTAAGCGTGCCTGGAACCGACCGGCAAATCTAGCAACCACAGGTAGTCAGCTTAATGTGAGGGGTCTAATGCATAAAAATAAATGTACCAAGGCACGAGGTTAAGTTCACTTGTGGTAAAAGTCTTCCCGGAACCGACCGGCAAATCCAACATCCACAGGTAGTCAACTTAATGTGAGAGGCCTAGTTCATATATATATATATATATATATATATATATAACAACCAATAAACAAATAAATAAAAGAATAAGAATAGTAATTGCTTGTTGGTGTACAACAAATAAATAACTTAGGACTGATAAATAGTTTTCTGAGGAGAATATGACCGTTAGGGTCATAAAGGGGATTAAAAATGAAATAAACAAAATAGTGGTCATAAGGGAATTATTGATTGTTGTTTAAACACTAAGTCCAAATTAGGTAAGGTATTAAATAAATATCCTAGGAAAAAAGAATATAACCTCCCTAATTAATAGTAATGGGAATAGAAAATATAGTTGGACCTAGTAGGTAAATAATGGAAGATATTATTAACGATTTAAACCTGTGATGCAAATAAATGGTGTACGCATAGTATTTCCGTATAAAGGAACTAAACGGGAATGACTTAATAACGTAGTCTACTTTATCCCAAAAAGGGAAAGGTGTAAAAAGGCAAATGGGGTATGAACTAATAGCCTTCGCGTATAGTCCACTTCCTGGATCCTAAGAGGCTAAGAGACTAGGGGTTGAAGAGTCCACCTGGTAATATGTTTTTCAGTATATGTGTCTTAAATGGCATGTGTGTGGGCCTACCCAAACCTGGAAATTAAAAGGGTCAAATATGGCCGTCCATCCTACGGGAAACATTAAGCAAATAAGGAGGTTATCTAACTAGGTCAGCTAGAAGGTATAACACACGACAAAAAAACCTTCTCTCACCTTATGCACGACAAGGGTACATGCGTGACTGACAGGAGCATCAACTAGTAGGGCCTATAGCCGTGCCCTCTAGTTTATGCTAACGTTGAATATATTATCAAGGGTTAATAAGTTACCAATAGGTCCACCTAGGGTCTTAAGTGATCAGGGAGAATCCACCCTATCAATCATGGATAGTGAGGCGTTAAATAATAAAGAATACTGAATGAGGTCATAGATAGAAACCCTATAATTAGGGGCCTACTGTCGGTATAATTAACCATATAAGCTCTGGGATAAAGGCTTCACAAAAATGTATGTAAATGCCCTATCCCTGCAATGTAATTTGGGAATACTACTTTGGGAAAAGTAGTAGAGTCATGCGTAAACATTAACAAGGTTGGTTTAGAATCACTAACTAGTTAGGCATACAAATTGGGTTGAACCAAATGGAATATGTTAACCGGCCTTTTGGTCCAGTCACCAAAAGTACTCATGACACGCTCCACTCAACATATCACGTGATATTACAGCCCGGAAGTATCGCCAATATCATCCGAGGGCCAGTATCAGAAGACTCGAGTCTGGCCACTAACAGGATGTCGCGTCCCTCAGACGTAGCATCCATCAGTATCCATCTGCATCCAAGCCGAAGGCGCGTCGTGCCGGCCCAGAGTCCTAGCGGCGATCGACCTAACTGGTTAGGTCGAAATTGTGGGCACCACCCGGTTCATCCGATTTTCTCTATGCCGGAAGCTTAGATTCCTTCATTGCGGACCAGCAAAATGGTGGATTCCCTCACTTCGTGATGAGGAGCTTCAACGCCCCAAAAGAACTAACATGCCTCGACCAACGACCCTCGCCATGCATACTTCGCAACCTGCCAAGGTGCGAAATTTCGTACCTCCTAGGTACGAAATTTCGTACCTTAAGATGTGTACCTTGAAGGTGCGAAATTTCATACCTCACAGGTACAAAATTTCGTACCTGGGAGGTGCGAAATTTCGCACCTAGTAGGTGCGAAATTTCGTACCCCCCTAGGAACGAATTTTTCGAGGCCGAAGGGAAGAGGCGCGAATTTCCTGTAGATGGTCCCCATTTTTACCTACTCTTACCTAACCCCTACCTAACCACTTCCTATAAATACCCCACTACCTCACACTTAAAAAGGGAGAGATTCTTGGGCCTTGAGACCTCTATAAAGCTTCATTAATGGCATCTCCTCTTTGAGGAAGAAGAAGGGCAAACTTGTCCACTTTACTATTTCTTGCAAATATGACTATTGTAGCTTCGTATGACATAGTCAATGAATGCAACGAGAGGATCTCAACCTTGTAATCTTTCAAGTGAATAATAAAATCTCTACAACTCTTCAAAGTAGACGTAGGCCTTCACAAAACCGAACCACTATAAATTCTTTGTGTCATTTACCGCTTATATTTTATTTCATGTGATATAATATGTCTTGTCTATGCGACCATATTATTAATTCGTAGTAATACGGAATCTTTGGTGTTTGCGACATTTTTGGTCGTCAACATTTGGTGCTTTCACTGAGAAAACTCGGACATTGCGTCTTTCTTGTACCTTACCATCTCGACTTCGACGAGCTTAAGGTTCCTCGCCTAACCTGCCGTCGGGCCCGCTTACGATGGTAAAAAAAGTCAAAGAACGCTATAATCGGCTCTTCAGCCGCCGCCGAGGCCGGTCCATCCAATCCACCTCCACCGGCAAATATCCCAGCAACCAGTGACAATGAACCTCCGATTGTGGACCCCGAAGCACCCGCAACTCAAGCGCAAATCCGTACGCTTAATTAAAGGTACGACAGTATGGCAGGCGAGCTTAACAAAGCACTAAGGAATAACATCGACCTTATGCGGAAACTCCAAGAAAGTCAGCGCGTCGTCGCTCGACTACAATTAGCTCGGAACAATGCCCGACCTCGACCACCAACATCGGAAACTTCCTCTTCCGAGTCAAGGGGCCCGCACCAATGAAGAAGGAGATAGCCTCGACTCACTCTCCTCGGACCTCGAGCCTCCCTCAGGGTTCTAATTTCGAACCCCCTCCGGGCTCGAAATTCGAGCCCAACCAGGTTCGAATTTCGAGCCCCTCCAAGTTCGAATCTCGAGCCCCTCCGGGTTCGAATTTCGAGCCCCTACGGGTTTGAAACTCGAACCCCACCGGGATCAGAACCTCGAGCCTCAAGGGGTCCGACTCAACCTTACTCCGGCTTTGACTCTGCTTCTCGCGGATCTCGGCCCCTACTCAACCTTAGCTCGGCCTCAACTCCACCTTCCGCGGACCTCGGCCCCTACTCAACCTTAGCTTGGCCTCGACTCCGCCTCCCGCGGACCTCGGGCCTTACTCAAACTTATCTCGGACTCGACTCCACCTCCTGCAGACCTATGCCCCTACTCAACCTTAGCTCGGCCTCGACTCCGCCACCCGCGGACCTCGGTCCCTACTCAACCTTACTCCGGCTTCGACTCCGCCAACCATGGACCTCGGCCCTAACTCAACCTCAGCTTGTCCTCGACTCTACATCGCTTGGCCATGCTACAACAGCGGCAACTCATCGACCGCTCTCACCCACCATAGTAGACATCCTCGTACCCGAACTCCGGAACCTCGCCAAAACCCATGGGTCCCAATGGCAGACCCTCATACGGCCTACCTTCCCGCCATAGTCCTAAGGATCATGAGGGAGACGGGAGGGAATGTGCATGATTCATGGGAAGCGCACATTAAGCGCAACCCTTTCACTCGAAGAGTTAATGAAGCTGAATGGCCGTGACGTTTCAGCATGCCACATATGCCTCTCTACGACGGCACCACCAATCCTTGTGCTTTCTTAAACTGCTATGAGTGGCAAATGGACTCGAGCAGAGGCGATGATCTAGTTAAGTGCAAATGCTTTCCGGTCTTCCTTTCAGGAACCGCCCTATTATGGTTTTCTCGCCTTCCGACCAACTCCGTCAACAACTTCGGCCAATTAGCGACACATTTGGTCAAGCAATTCAGGATGCACATCCCGACTCCAAAGAATGCCCTCACTCTCTCCAGCCTATACCAAGGGCCTACAGAGTCGCTCAAAAGCTACCTTTCTCGGTTCAATGTCGCCCTCGCCGAGGTCGAGGATCCAGATCCGCGCACCATACTCTTCCAACTAGCTAAAGGCATCCTTCCAACTTCTGAATCTAAGGCATGGATCGACCGAAAACAACCGAAGAGCCTCGATGCTTTCTATGAGAAAGCGGGGCAGTCCTTATGCCACGAAGAAGCAAGACGGAGCCTCATCTCCGAGACCAGCCGCCCCAATATCCCTCGAGCAGATGCCGCTGATAACCATCCTAGGGGGCGAGAAATGGAAGGACCCTCCAATCCAAACACGGGGGCAGGACCCCCCAGACAAAGGCCAAACATCGGGGGGCGAGATGGCCGAAACAACAATCAGGTCCAGACAGAACATAAAAAGCACAACTCTCACCGAACATACGAGATCTACACCCCACTAAATGTTGACTTGGAAACAATCTATCGGCAGACGTGCAACGCGCTTCAATACAAGAAACCATACAACAGGGAATCCAATAATCATGAGATGTTACCAGCAAGTACTGTCGGTACCATGACATGTACGAGCACAATACCAATAATTGCCGTCAATTCAAAGATGTAATCGAAAGGCTTATCCGCGAGAAGCGCCTTGAGCAGTACATACGAAAAGCAACATGACTCTCGCCGGCACTAAGCAGAATTCCGGCAAAGCCCAGTGCTCATCCTCATTGGCCGCAGTTGACGCTGGTACCTCGCACCCACCCCGAGCGATAGAGGACCCACTTCGAAACGGATCTTCTTCCACTTGTGGACCCCGAGGCTCCTACAACTCAAGCATAAAGTCACATGCTTAATAAGAAATATGAGAATGCAGGTCTCGCGTGAGGTGTTGAAGATTAGCATTAACCTTACGCACCAACTTCGAGAAAGTCAACACATCATCATTCTACTTCAACTTGCTCAGAACCGCGCCCGCTCGCGGCACACCGCATCGGAAATTTCACCTTCCGAAGCTTAGGGCTCACGTCGAGGAAGAAGGTTCAGCCTCATTAAAAACATCGGTATCCGCTCCAACATTCGTATGGCGACAACAACAATAATAGAAATGTGACGATGATCGAACCATCGGCCAAGAAACATGGTAACAAACCAGGTCCGTGTAACCAAACTTCTACTCAGCAGAGCCCAACTGTCTCCACAAAGAAAAGAAAATAGGTCGAGAAGGGATCGCGCCAACAAGGACCTCGCCGCTCCTCCAAAACGTTGCCAATCCATCACCTCGAGCCCCGGGAGAGAAAAAGCCCTTAGCCTCAACCTTCATCATACACTCCTCGTACCCCACGGGGTTCGAAGCTCGAACCTCAGTGGGTTCGAAGCTCGAACCTCAGTGGGTTCGAAGCTCGAACCCCCACGGGGTGTGAACCTCGAACCCTAGTAGGTTCAAACCTCGTACCCCAGTGGGTTCAAAGCTCGAACCCCATCGGTTGCGAAGTTCGAACCCCATTGGGTTTGAATTTCATACCCCAGGGAGAGGTTCGAGTTTCTGGGCTTCGACACATTCGGGTTCGAGATCTTATGGATGGATACGCCTTGGGATGTGACATAACTTGCCCATGCTAGCTCCCGGCCATGCCAATCACATATTTTTGGTTGATCACTCCATGGTGCAAACCCCACTCCTTTTTATCCCTTTTTACTTTCTACCTCCGACTCACTCGGCCTCGACTCCGACTCACTCGGCCTCGACTCCGCCTCACTCGGCCTCGACTCCGACTCACTCGACCTCGACTCCGCCTCGATGCACTCGGCCTCGACTCCGACTCACTCGGCCTCGTCTCCAACTCGATGCCCTCGGCCTCGACTCACTCGACTCCGACTCACTCGGCCTCTACTTCGGCTCACTCGACCTCAACTCCGACTCACTCAACCTCGACCACCAACAGTCCCAAAAACTCCCTCTCCCGAATCGAGGGGCCCTCTTCAAAAGAAAATGAAGGTTTAGTCCCGTTAATAACGTCGCCGTTCATGTCAACACTCTCGACAACGACAACTGAACTACAGTCACATATAGCGAGGGGCACGGTATTGAGACCGCACTCGCCTAACCATCAACGACGGACTAGGTTCTACCAACCAACCTCTTTCCCGACATAATCCATTGGCCCCTAATCAGAGTGATGGGCCCGCTACCCCAGCGGCCCGCGCTCCTTGAGAACACGATTCGCATCAGCCAGCCACGCCTCATCATCCATACCAGAACTCAATCATAGATGTCGAGAACATGGAGGAAGACGAACCAAGCCTCCTTCGAACTACATCACTTGGGTAGGAATCGATGGAATAAACAAGAATATTGCCACAGATTCGAAAGCTCGACTTGAGCGGTGGGTAGAGACTTTCGAAGCCTTCCCCGTTTGAATCAAAAACAGAACAGGAAGTGCTTCAACGCCGATTGGCCTGGCATACACTGTTGAGACAAGTACCAACGCTCATCCACCCGCGACTCGGGACTCAGGGGCATCCCTCGTTCCGACATCGCCTCTAGCTCATAACACTTCGTTTGGTCAAGTTGCAGACTCAACAATTGGAAATGCTGCTCAAGCACCAATGAGCGTAGCTTTGGATGGCACTACCCCCATTGTTCCGCGAATCAGAATTATGCTCGATGTGACCCCCTCAAGTTGGAATCCTACCGGACTCTCCTGTCAATCAACCGATTCCCAATTTGGACTTAAACACTGGGGGCACGATGCAACTTTAAACAATCAAGATCGACTGCTCGCTTTCAGAAATGGGTCAAAGATCGCGAAGGTCATCCGTTGGAATAGCCAATGCATTATACATTAGCAAGGGCCATACACGAAGTGATCTCGACACTTCAACATGCCACATGTAGCATCCTACGACGGCACGACTAACCTATAATCTCGGCAATGTCAGAGTCACCATCAGAAATGAAACGTGTCATCCCGTCCATTTCCAGCTTTGATGCTCGAGCCTCCGCTAGGCGGACTCAAGCTGCTACGAATCCATACTTATCGCCTACGCTTTTATCATCCAACTGGGCCCGAGGTCACTTCAATCGACTTCCACAACATCGTGCAACCGAAATTGGAGACTCACAGAGTACCAAAGACCTTTCGCCAAGAAAGTGCGTGTAACACCCCAAATCCGTTAGTGTCACTCACAAAGGGAATGCACTAAGTTCTGTGGAGCATTTTAGGGTAAAAGATGCAGATAAATTACAAGACAGACAAAATTAAAATAGCGGAAAATAAAACTTCACTTTATTGATAAAATAATTGGTACAACAATTGTTGTGAAAACCCGTAACTTCCCCGTAAAGGAAAGTGTCGGATAGTTCGAGAACAAGCCACAACAGAACGCAAACAGAAGAACATTTCACTGTATATTACAACAATGCATCAGATTACAAGAATATACAGAGTAGAATAAATATTACACAGAAATATCAGAGATTTAAATTACATTTAAATACATAGCAGCGGAAAATAATACAATACACAACTAGAATGAGATATACGGATACAAAGCTTTCCGGATATCGTTCCAGCTGTAAACCAGGATCCTGTGAATATAAATCTGCAAAACCAAAACTACTAGCTGCCCGTGTCAAAATAGGGGCACCCAGAGTTTAGGTTAAAACAATAAACTCCAGGTCAGTCATGTGACTGGTGTGAGAACTAAAACAGTTATTAATCTTTATTTTTAAGTTAGGTAAATCAAGGGACCACGCCGTATAACGCGGAACGGGTTTCCTCCCAAGAATACCAGTGCATAAAACAAACAGCGCAATGCTAAATAAAGAAAAATGAAGCTGTTATAAGACCCAGGTCCCATCACACAATGCAACGCAGCCGAGGATAGGGTTTTCCCTTATAACAGCCAAAGAATGCTTGATACGTTTAAAACAAATCATTTGATACTACTATAAGTGTATAGTGTATAAAACAACTTCAAATCATAAGTATCAATCATAGGCGGCATGAATGGCCCATAACACTATGTCGCCATATATAAGTTTACAATCAAAACCGCAAGACGTCGTATTGGAAGTTGGGTTATCATTTATGGTATGAACCGAGGCTAGGGGCAAGATCCTCAACCGATTCGAGACTGTCTAGTCCGAGCCTCAGGCAAGTACTCTGTCAAGCCTTTGGATCGTCAGGGCCGGTCCACCGATGTGGATTAAAATGCCTGAACACTGCGTTTCCCCGCCCTTTGGGGCGTAAATCTGGCCCGTCAGCCGACCAGAAGCATCGGCCGAAACCGATATCACGAGGCGCCTCGCTTTTCAGCAAGTAATAGTAAGTAACATCCACATGAGTCAAACTCGTCAGCCAGTTCAAGCACTGACGCCACTCATAACTAGAAAGAAACGCATGCCCTCCCTGAGGTCCGTCTCCCGTTTTTGATTCATACCGGCTGTGATACTCGCGAATCAACGTTACACAAAGCTACGCCACAAAGGCCGTGCTTCGATCATCAACCACAAGACTTTGCTTTTCAACAGAAGCCTTGATCATTTGCCACTTAGGCATGCCACACAGGCAATTCACTCCATGCGATTGATATCCATCAATAAATAACCCCTGAGCTCGTACGTCTCAGAGAAGGGCGTTAAGCAAGAGAATAAATTCTCCGCCGCCAAACAGATATATATTTAATAGAGGTCAATCACACGGACTAAAATCCAATGTCAGACACACAGTCCATTTACAAGTCCGTTCTGGGTCTGAACGAAACCGGAGGCACCTAGTACCCCGCATATCCATCGATCTCCAAGTACGTCTGGACGATCACTAACTGTTTCCATCTTCTTGGGTGTACAGCCCAATCAAGATCATCAGTAGCCACCCAAACGACGTGAAGACCTCCGGTCTTCGACCATCGTCTTCATCTTCGACTTATCGTCGTATCAGTTATTCAGAATGGGATAAACCCGATCTTTCCGAATAACTCGCGTATATTTTAAATAAGTGTTACACAAACACAACATACGCCTCATTCCAATTCATTAGTCACTAATAGTAAATTAATCAAGAGAATAATTTCCCAAATATTAACCCCGAAGGCCGAAACCAACATCAGATCAATATCCAGAAAACCATTCTGCTTGGCTAACCGACAATTAGTTTCTAAATTTCACATTCATAGGGAAAGGTTCCCATAAATTTTATCAAAGATAAATTCTTGAATTTATTCTTTAATCTATTTTTGAATATCAATTCCAACTAGTCGGAATTAGCGAACCTTACCGAAGTAATCATTGGTTTTAATTTCCCAATCCCAACCTATTTATCCCATGAAGTAAAACTGGTAATACTTCATATCTAACACCACAGTGTTATCGGTAAATTCAATTACCATTTCACGTTCAAATCTAATTAAAGATTTAACTATCGCCTGGAGCAAAACTGGTGATACTCCATTTTCGATCATTTCAATCTAATTAAAGATTCATTAAAACTCCACTTAGTTTTAATCGTTAACTGGGTTAAAGAATCAGTGTCGTTTAAAACACGGTTCACAATAAACCCAAAATCACATTCCATTAATTATCGGGTTAAAGAACGAGTGTTATTTACAACACTGTCCACGATAAACCCAAAAATCAATATCAATTCAATTCCAATTAAATATTATTTAATTGGTACACTTCATTAAATCTAAATAAAAAGATTTAATCTTTTCTCAACTGGGTTCAAGAACAGTGTTAGTGAAGACACCATTCACGACAAACCCCAAATCACATTCGATATTCAATACAAGGCTCTGAATAGAAAATATATCGGCTTATATTCAATATCGAATCCTACGACTAACAAATGTCGTATTGGAAATAACGATATAAATATATATCTTTCAAATTTCCATAACAACATCTGTATAATCACGAATACCAACATCGAAATATTCCGAAGACAATTTCGATTCAAATCCACTCCAATGCAATCATTGGAAATTCTGGTTATTTTTAAAACCCTTTTTCTTTTTCAATTTATTTATTTAAAAATAAATAGAATTATATTTCTAGTTCAAAACTAGTTCATTTCGATAAAAATTTATTTTTATCCTTTCAAATATGGAGTTTTCCATCCCAATCCTTTCTAAATCATTTCTTATGATTTTACACAAATTATTACTATTTTTAATAATTTTATCAAGGCCCGTACAGTCGATTTCCATCAACGGCCATCGAACTGCACTTACAGCGACCTTTTTCGAATTTGATTTGGACGTATCTCCAAATCCAACCGTTAGATTTCAAATTTCTAACATTCATTAGAAAGCTCTTTTCGATACGAACCCAACGGTTCCGGTTTTAGGAGAATCCGACGGTCGGATCTCCCGTAATGTCCGTTTGAAATAAATGGTCGAAATTCGCGAACTGCCGCGGCGCGGCGCGTTCTATTCAGGCCATTATATTATATATATAATATATATTTCGTCGATTTCTATTTAAAACGAATTATATAAATAGTTTTAAAATCGTTTCAAAACCTATTTCAACTTCCATTTCAATTCAAAGCAAAATTGAATTCTTCTTTATAAATTCGTTTCAAAATTCCTTTCTATTCAATTCAAATTTCAATTCAATTCGCTTTCAATTCAATTTGAATTCGTTTTCAATTCAATTCATTTCGAAATCGTTTTCAATTCAATTCATTTCGAAATCGTTTTCAATTCAATTCATTTCGAAATCGTTTTCAATTCAATTCATTTCGAAATCGTTTTCAATTCATTTCGAAATCGTTTTCAATTCAATTCATTTCGAAATCGTTTTCAATTCAATTCATTTCGAAATCGTTTTCAATTCAATTTGAATTCGTTTTCAATTTATTTCATTTCGAAATCGTTAATAAAATCGATATAAATATCGTTCACGTCGAAATGGCGTCAATCAAATCAACACGGCTTCATATATTCCTTTATTTTCAAATATTCTATTTCAAATATTTCTTTTTCAAAATAGTTGTTATTATCAAAATATTTCGTTCAACACATGACCAATCTCAATGGATGAGTACTGTCAACACATGAACCTTTATTTTATATTGATAAAGATGTAAACTTTATTATTAAAATATTTCGTTCAACACATGACCAATCTCAATGGATGAGACTGTCAACACATGAACTTTTATTTAATATTGATAAAGATGTAAACTTTATTATTAAAATATTTCGTTCAACACATGACCAATCTCAATGGATGAGACTGTCAACACATGAACTTTTATTTTATAATATTCTTTATTTTTCAAATTGGAATGAGGCCCAATCAATTACCATATAAAGTTAATTATATGGATTTTCATACAACACATGTATATAATAGCATTGAAAAATAATCAACCATCAACCAAAGTGCACTACACTGTATAAGCATCAAATATAGATATCTAACGCTTATAACAGCCTGTCCATCAATCGATCGACATATTTAATCAATCAGGATGAGTGAACTTCAAATTTCATCCTAACACCCGTGTGGGGTTTTAAACAATCAAACACATATTTTATTCGTGCTGTTGGGCGATGTGTAAAATTTATCGACCCAATCAATGTCCTTCAAATAGGTGTACATAAACAAACCGTCTGGTTTGTAAATGAATATTTATTTATTCACATTCACGTTAAAAATTATATTTTTAACGACAAAACATTTTATTCCAACATATGAATTTCTATTCAATTCATTCTTTAAAAAAAATGATATTTTTATTTTTCTAACATATTTTAGAAAATTTCGGCGGCATAACGGCACGATACTGGAAACGGGACGAGGCCTAGCCTTATCCCCGGTCTAGTGAAGGCCCACGCCATTCACACATCAATCAAATTCACCAAACAACCAAATTCAAATCAAATCATATAACTAAGCTATGCAACCAAACAAACAAGTCCATGGTTTGTGGACGGTTGTGTCGGGTGCTACTAAGCACCGTCTGCATCCTAGTATATATATATAAATAGAAATGAAATAGAAAGGTGAGAAATTCTCACCTATAGCTATCCTAGCTCCACGGCACTTCTAATGCAGGAAATCTTCGCCAACCCGCCTTTTGTCGCTTTCGTTGTCCGCTTTCACTACATATGTAAAAATCGAATTTTTACTATGCTATTCAATATATAAAAATCTGATTTTTCTATCGAAGTTCAATATATAAAAATCATTTTTTTAGTTCGCTATTCAATATATAAAAATCGAATTTTTATTTCACTATTCGATATATAAAAATCGAATTTTTATTTTGCTTCTCAATATATAAAAATCGAATTTTTAGTTCAAAGTTCAATATATAAAAATCATATTTTTAGTTCAAAGTTCAATATATAAAAATCGAATTTTTAGTTCAAAGTTCAATATATAAAAATCGAATTTTTAGTTCAAAGTTCAATATATAAAAATCGAATTTTTAGTTCAAAGTTCAATATATAAAAATCGAATTTTTAGTTCAAAGTTCAATATATAAAAATCGAATTTTTAGTTCAAAGTTCAATATATAAAAATCGAATTTTTAGTTCAAAGTTCAATATATAAAAATCGAATTTTTAGTTCAAAGTTCAATATATAAAAATCGAATTTTTAGTTCAAAGTTCAATATATAAAAATCGAATTTTTAGTTCAAAGTTCAATATATAAAAATCATATTTTAATTTCGAAGTTCAATATATAAAAATCATATTTTATTCTAACACTATATATATATAATCCCATTCTTATACTATGATTATATTTTAAAAATGTGATATTTCTATTTTTAAAAACAATTCTACTTCTATATTTTAAAATCAATTCTGCCTTTATTTTCAAAAATAGTTCTATTTTTATTTTCAAAACTAATGCATATATATATTTTTCAAAACTAATGTATATATGCTTTTCAACACTAATGTATATATATTTCTATGAACTAAAATCATATCCCCCTTTTTTTCTAGAACTGAATTTAAACAATATATTTATATATATATATATATACTTTTATAGGTGATTACATAAATAAACTAATTAGATGGTATATAAAAATTACACTGTGTCTTCACTGCCGAATTCATACAGCTTCTCCATCAGGCTTTAGGTCTAGGGTTCGCCGGAAACAAGACGTTCTCGCGGCTTCCTCAGTTGGCCGGAGGTAGATCGGGACCCACATCCCTGCTCGCCGTCGATCACCGCCCTGACGCCGTCAACCAGGCGGAGCTCGCAGCCTTCATCGCGCCGCAATCCCACTTCGAAGTCGCCGACTTCCAGCACCGAAATCGAGAAAGATGCCTCACTATATTCGATCTCCACCGGAGGTGCCATCAAGCTCAAGGAGGGCTTCGATTTCCTTCAGGAAGCTTCGAAAATAATGGAGTGAATTATGAGAAAGGGAGGCGCGAATTTTAGGGCGATATCGGCCTTTCTTTTTAGGAGGGTGGCGGGCATTCCTTTGAACGGTTGACCACGCAATAGGCTTGACTAGGGTTGAAGGGTTTCTAGGTTTTATAATATATATAATATTATTATTTTATTCGAAAATTGTTTGTTTATCGATACAAACCCCAATTCAAATCCAACGACTGTCGCCCATAGCTAAATACCCCCATTCCGAACGCAATGGGATATGTATCGTAAGCTGGTTTGATCGTTACAATCAGTTTCTGTTGAATTTTCATTTAAATCCTTATATTGAATTTTAAACGTACATTTCACATTACCGGGGTCACATACCAACTCTAAAAATTCTCGAAAAATATTTTCTAGCTTCGTATTGACGATACGGTCCTAACAAAACTAGTTTCGTCGAATTCTGAGACCGTTTGAAAAATGACCAATTTCCAGTCGATTAAAATCAACTGAAACTGGTCAAACGCGTTTTCCTTTGCCACGCTCACATATTGATTCGAAAAATTATGAAATTTGAAACCTAACAATAACTCGACATCACGGACCCAACAAAACTGGTTTCGTCGAAATCCGAGGTCGTTTGCAAAATGTCCATTTTTAAGGGCCTTATATATATAAAAATATATATAAATTCCACAGCGACTATTTCTAATTTTAAACTGGACATATCTTATCATTTCTAAGATGAAATCTCAGTTTGTTAACTTCGTTACAAAGATATAGTTATACAGATTCAAATATTTCTTGTTTCGTTCAATTCTGACTTATATTGAATTCTGTATATTCATTTGAAATTAGAAATCGAATTTTCGAACTACCACGCCATTTTCAATTCCATTTATAATTATATATAATTATTTATATTCTAACGACGACGCGTATAATATATACGTTCGAATTCTATTCAAAATAAATTTCCTCGTCGATTTTATTTAAAATAATCTATTTTAAATAATCA
Organism: Allium sativum; assembly: GCA_030737875.1. NCBI lineage: Eukaryota > Viridiplantae > Streptophyta > Magnoliopsida > Asparagales > Amaryllidaceae > Allium > Allium sativum. The sequence continues at coordinate 13,746,015 of CM060917.1, forward strand.
AAATTCGCTAAAATTGCCAAAATAAAAATTTTAAACTGGCCCAGATTTTCGGGTTATTACAATCTCCCCCACTTAAAACTTTTCGTCCCCGAAAAGGAACAAAGTCGAAAATGGTTTGATTAATTCAACTCTACGTTCGATCGGGCTTCCATTCTCCAACTCTTCAGTTTCTGAGAATTTCCAAAATTTCAAAAATTTGGCTAACACCCTAAATTTTTGAAAAATTTCGCCATAACCTCCCCTGCACCGGGAGCATCGGGGAATTTCAAATAGCTTCCCCGGTCATTCAGATCTCAAAAAGAAAAAGAAAAAGCCAAGCGGCTAGCCAATAGGCCCACAAAATCATCATCACCCAAACAAAACAGTAGATTATGTAGTAAACATGTACCTATTTGTCGGGCAAACAAATTTTATTCTCTGCTCTAGCCTCCTTGCTATGACCTGTTCAATATAAGTATATGTATATACAAGCAAATGCGACCAATTTTCAATACAGTTCAATATTTGGTTCAATTAGGCTAATTGGCTAAAAATTAGCAAGCAAATAGACAAACAACACAAACATCAATCAATTAGTGAATTAGAGTCTCAAATTCATAATTTAAATACATATACAGAAAATCATGTTTTGATGCCAAATCACAACAATGTATTCTAGCTATATTAGTTTTGGTTCTCACACCAGCCTAATGGAAATATATAGAAAATCACACCTTCGAAACTCGAACATAAATGTTGATGATGCGATCGCTATCATCAATATCATCTCCGGGCGACTAGAATGTGATTCCATATCTATCCGGTATATTAAAACTTTGAATATACGTTTGCAAGGCGTATATGCAAATTCTTTATATACTGAATTATCCATATTCAAATAAATAAATAATCAAATACGAATAGGTGATTTAAATTTTCAAAACAAAAATTTGTTTTCATTTTAAAAATATACTCTTTACACTCGTTCTAGGATACTACTGATCCCATCTCTAACGAGTCATTCCCATTGGATATTACTAATCCAATATCTGATGAATTCTTTCGTATGGTTCTAATGTGTCTTGTTCTCTGAGCTTTGTAAACCAAAGCTCTGATACCAACTGTGAAAACCCGTAACTTCCCCGTAAAGGAAAGTGTCGGATAGTTCGAGAACAAGCCACAACAGAACGCAAACAGAAGAACATTTCACTGTATATTACAACAATGCATCAGATTACAAGAATATACAGAGTAGAATAAATATTACATAGAAATATCAGAGATTTAAATTACATTTAAATACATAGCAGCGGAAAATAATACAATACACAACTAGAATGAGATATACGGATACAAAGCTTTCCGGATATCGTTCCAGCTGTAAACCAGGATCCTGTGAATATAAATCTGCAAAACCAAAACTACTAGCTGCCCGTGTCAAAATAGGGGCACCCAGAGTTTAGGTTAAAACAATAAACTCCAGGTCAGTCATGTGACTGGTGTGAGAACTAAAACAGTTATTAATCTTTATTTTTAAGTTAGGTAAATCAAGGGACCACGCCGTATAACACGGAACGGGTTTCCTCCCAAGAATACCAGTGCATAAAACAAACAGCGCAATGCTAAATAAAGAAAAATGAAGCTGTTATAAGACCCAGGTCCCATCACACAATGCAACGCAGCCGAGGATAGGGTTTTCCCTTATAACAGCCAAAGAATGCTTGATACGTTTAAAACAAATCATTTGATACTACTATAAGTGTATAGTGTATAAAACAACTTCAAATCATAAGTATCAATCATAGGCGGCATGAATGGCCCATAACACTATGTCGCCATATATAAGTTTACAATCAAAACCGCAAGACGTCGTATTGGAAGTTGGGTTATCATTTATGGTATGAACCGAGGCTAGGGGCAAGATCCTCAACCGATTCGAGACTGTCTAGTCCGAGCCTCAGGCAAGTACTCTGTCAAGCCTTTGGATCGTCAGGGTCGGTCCACCGATGTGGATTAAAATGCCTGAACACTGCGTTTCCCCGCCCTTTGGGGCATAAATCTGGCCCGTCAGCCGACCAGAAGCATCGGCCGAAACTGATATCACGAGGCGCCTCGCTTTTCAGCAAGTAATAGTAAGTAACATCCACATGAGTCAAACTCGTCAGCCAGTTCAAGCACTGACGCCACTCATAACTAGAAAGAAACGCATGCCCTCCCTGAGGTCCGTCTCCCGTTTTTGATTCATACCGGGTGTGATACTCGCGAATCAACGTTACACAAAGCTACGCCACAAAGGCCGTGCTTCGATCATCAACCACAAGACTTTGCTTTTCAACAGAAGCCTTGATCATTTGCCACTTAGGCATGCCACACAGGCAATTCACTCCATGCGATTGATATCCATCAATAAATAACCCCTGAGCTCGTACGTCTCAGAGAAGGGCGTTAAGCAAGAGAATAAATTCTCCGCCGCCAAACAGATATATATTTAATAGAGATCAATCACACGGACTAAAATCCAATGTCAGACACACAGTCCATTTACAAGTCCGTTCTGGGTCTGAACGAAACCGGAGGCACCTAGTACCCCGCATATCCATCGATCTCCAAGTACGTCTGGACGATCACTAACTGTTTCCATCTTCTTGGGTGTACAGCCCAATCAAGATCATCAGTAGCCACCCAAACGACGTGAAGACCTCCGGTCTTCGACCATCGTCTTCATCTTCGACTTATCGTCGTATCAGTTATTCAGAATGGGATAAACCCGGTCTTTCCGAATAACTCGCGTATATTTTAAATAAGTGTTACACAAACACAACATACGCCTCATTCCAATTCATTAGTCACTAATAGTAAATTAATCAAGAGAATAATTTCCCAAATATTAACCCCGAAGGCCGAAACCAACATCAGATCAATATCCAGAAAACCATTCTGCTTGGCTAACCGACAATTAGTTTCTAAATTTCACATTCATAGGGAAAGGTTCCCATAAATTTTATCAAAGATAAATTCTTGAATTTATTCTTTAATCTATTTTTGAATATCAATTCCAACTAGTCGGAATTAGCGAACCTTACCGAAGTAATCATTGGTTTTAATTTCCCAATCCCAACCTATTTATCCCATGAAGTAAAACTGGTAATACTTCATATCTAACACCACAGTGTTATCGGTAAATTCAATTACCATTTCACGTTCAAATCTAATTAAAGATTTAACTATCGCCTGGAGCAAAACTGGTGATACTCCATTTTCGATCATTTCAATCTAATTAAAGATTCATTAAAACTCCACTTAGTTTTAATCGTTAACTGGGTTAAAGAATCAGTGTCGTTTAAAACACGGTTCACAATAAACCCAAAATCACATTCCATTAATTATCGGGTTAAAGAACGAGTGTTATTTACAACACTGTCCACGATAAACCCAAAAATCAATATCAATTCAATTCCAATTAAATATTATTTAATTGGTACACTTCATTAAATCTAAATAAAAAGATTTAATCTTTTCTCAACTGGGTTCAAGAACAGTGTTAGTGAAGACACCATTCACGACAAACCCCAAATCACATTCGATATTCAATACAAGGCTCTGAATAGAAAATATATCGGCTTATATTCAATATCGAATCCTACGACTAACAAATGTCGTATTGGAAATAACGATATAAATATATATCTTTCAAATTTCCATAACAACATCTGTATAATCACGAATTCCAACATCGAAATATTCCGAAGACAATTTCGATTCAAATCCACTCCAATGCAATCATTGGAAATTCTGGTTATTTTTAAAACCCTTTTTCTTTTTCAATTTATTTATTTAAAAATAAATAGAATTATATTTCTAGTTCAAAACTAGTTCATTTCGATAAAAAATTATTTTTATCCTTTCAAATATGGAGTTTTCCATCCCAATCCTTTCTAAATCATTTCTTATGATTTTACACAAATTATTACTATTTTTAATAATTTTATCAAGGCCCGTACAGTCGATTTCCATCAACGGCCATCGAACTGCACTTACAGCGACCTTTTTCGAATTTGATTTGGACGTATCTCCAAATCCAACCGTTAGATTTCAAATTTCTAACATTCATTAGAAAGCTCTTTTCGATACGAACCCAACGGTTCCGGTTTTAGGAGAATCCGACGGTCGGATCTCCCGTAATGTCCGTTTGAAATAAATGGTCGAAATTCGCGAACTGCCGCGGCGCGGCGCGTTCTATTCAGGCCATTATATTATATATATAATATATATTTCGTCGATTTCTATTTAAAACGAATTATATAAATAGTTTTAAAATCGTTTCAAAACCTATTTCAACTTCCATTTCAATTCAAAGCAAAATTGAATTCTTCTTTATAAATTCGTTTCAAAATTCCTTTCTATTCAATTCAAATTTCAATTCAATTCGCTTTCAATTCAATTTGAATTCGTTTTCAATTCAATTCATTTCGAAATCGTTTTCAATTCAATTCATTTCGAAATCGTTTTCAATTCAATTCATTTCGAAATCGTTTTCAATTCAATTCATTTCGAAATCGTTTTCAATTCATTTCGAAATCGTTTTCAATTCAATTCATTTCGAAATCGTTTTCAATTCAATTCATTTCGAAATCGTTTTCAATTCAATTTGAATTCGTTTTCAATTTATTTCATTTCGAAATCGTTAATAAAATCGATATAAATATCGTTCACGTCGAAATGGCGTCAATCAAATCAACACGGCTTCATATATTCCTTTATTTTCAAATATTCTATTTCAAATATTTCTTTTTCAAAATAGTTGTTATTATCAAAATATTTCGTTCAACACATGACCAATCTCAATGGATGAGTACTGTCAACACATGAACCTTTATTTTATATTGATAAAGATGTAAACTTTATTATTAAAATATTTCGTTCAACACATGACCAATCTCAATGGATGAGAGTGTCAACACATGAACTTTTATTTAATATTGATAAAGATGTAAACTTTATTATTAAAATATTTCGTTCAACACATGACCAATCTCAATGGATGAGACTGTCAACACATGAACTTTTATTTTATAATATTCTTTATTTTTCAAATTGGAATGAGGCCCAATCAATTACCATATAAAGTTAATTATATGGATTTTCATACAACACATGTATATAATAGCATTGAAAAATAATCAACCATCAACCAAAGTGCACTACACTGTATAAGCATCAAATATAGATATCTAACGCTTATAACAGCCTGTCCATCAATCGATCGACATATTTAATCAATCAGGATGAGTGAACTTCAAATTTCATCCTAACACCCGTGTGGGGTTTTAAACAATCAAACACATATTTTATTCGTGCTGTTGGGCGATGTGTAAAATTTATCGACCCAATCAATGTCCTTCAAATAGGTGTACATAAACAAACCGTCTGGTTTGTAAATGAATATTTATTTATTCACATTCACGTTAAAAATTATATTTTTAACGACAAAACATTTTATTCCAACATATGAATTTCTATTCAATTCATTCTTTAAAAAAAATGATATTTTTATTTTTCTAACATATTTTAGAAAATTTCGGCGGCATAACGGCACGATACTAGAAACGGGACGAGGCCTAGCCTTATCCCCGGTCTAGTGAAGGCCCACGCCATTCACACATCAATCAAATTCACCAAACAACCAAATTCAAATCAAATCATATAACTAAGCTATGCAACCAAACAAACAAGTCCATGGTTTGTGGACGGTTGTGTCGGGTGCTACTAAGCACCGTCTGCATCCTAGTATATATATATAAATAGAAATGAAATAGAAAGGTGAGAAATTCTCACCTATAGCTATCCTAGCTCCACGGCACTTCTAATGCAGGAAATCTTCGCCAACCCGCCTTTTGTCGCTTTCGTTGTCCGCTTTCACTACATATGTAAAAATCGAATTTTTACTATGCTATTCAATATATAAAAATCTGATTTTTCTATCGAAGTTCAATATATAAAAATCATTTTTTTAGTTCGCTATTCAATATATAAAAATCGAATTTTTATTTCACTATTCGATATATAAAAATCGAATTTTTATTTTGCTTCTCAATATATAAAAATCGAATTTTTAGTTCAAAGTTCAATATATAAAAATCATATTTTTAGTTCAAAGTTCAATATATAAAAATCGAATTTTTTGTTCAAAGTTCAATATATAAAAATCGAATTTTTAGTTCAAAGTTCAATATATAAAAATCGAATTTTTAGTTCAAAGTTCAATATATAAAAATCGAATTTTTAGTTCAAAGTTCAATATATAAAAATCGAATTTTTAGTTCAAAGTTCAATATATAAAAATCGAATTTTTAGTTCAAAGTTCAATATATAAAAATCGAATTTTTAGTTCAAAGTTCAATATATAAAAATCGAATTTTTAGTTCAAAGTTCAATATATAAAAATCGAATTTTTAGTTCAAAGTTCAATATATAAAAATCATATTTTAATTTCGAAGTTCAATATATAAAAATCATATTTTATTCTAACACTATATATATATAATCCCATTCTTATACTATGATTATATTTTAAAAATGTGATATTTCTATTTTTAAAAACAATTCTACTTCTATATTTTAAAATCAATTCTGCCTTTATTTTCAAAAATAGTTCTATTTTTATTTTCAAAACTAATGCATATATATATTTTTCAAAACTAATGTATATATGCTTTTCAACACTAATGTATATATATTTCTATGAACTAAAATCATATCCCCCTTTTTTTCTAGAACTGAATTTAAACAATATATTTATATATATATATATATACTTTTATAGGTGATTACATAAATAAACTAATTAGATGGTATATAAAAATTACACTGTGTCTTCACTGCCGAATTCATACAGCTTCTCCATCAGGCTTTAGGTCTAGGGTTCGCCGGAAACAAGACGTTCTCGCGGCTTCCTCAGTTGGCCGGAGGTAGATCGGGACCCACATCCCTGCTCGCCGTCGATCACCGCCCTGACGCCGTCAACCAGGCGGAGCTCGCAGCCTTCATCGCGCCGCAATCCCACTTCGAAGTCGCCGACTTCCAGCACCGAAATCGAGAAAGATGCCTCACTATATTCGATCTCCACCGGAGGTGCCATCAAGCTCAAGGAGGGCTTCGATTTCCTTCAGGAAGCTTCGAAAATAATGGAGTGAATTATGAGAAAGGGAGGCGCGAATTTTAGGGCGATATCGGCCTTTCTTTTTAGGAGGGTGGCGGGCATTCCTTTGAACGGTTGACCACGCAATAGGCTTGACTAGGGTTGAAGGGTTTCTAGGTTTTATAATATATATAATATTATTATTTTATTCGAAAATTGTTTGTTTATCGATACAAACCCCAATTCAAATCCAACGACTGTCGCCCATAGCTAAATACCCCCATTCCGAACGCAATGGGATATGTATCGTAAGCTGGTTTGATCGTTACAATCAGTTTCTGTTGAATTTTCATTTAAATCCTTATATTGAATTTTAAACGTACATTTCACATTACCGGGGTCACATACCAACTCTAAAAATTCTCGAAAAATATTTTCTAGCTTCGTATTGACGATACGGTCCTAACAAAACTAGTTTCGTCGAATTCTGAGACCGTTTGAAAAATGACCAATTTCCAGTCGATTAAAATCAACTGAAACTGGTCAAACGCGTTTTCCTTTGCCACGCTCACATATTGATTCGAAAAATTATGAAATTTGAAACCTAACAATAACTCGACATCACGGACCCAACAAAACTGGTTTCGTCGAAATCCGAGGTCGTTTGCAAAATGTCCATTTTTAAGGGCCTTATATATATAAAAATATATATAAATTCCAGAGCGACTATTTCTAATTTTAAACTGGACATATCTTATCATTTCTAAGATGAAATCTCAGTTTGTTAACTTCGTTACAAAGATATAGTTATACAGATTCAAATATTTCTTGTTTCGTTCAATTCTGACTTATATTGAATTCTGTATATTCATTTGAAATTAGAAATCGAATTTTCGAACTACCGCGCCATTTTCAATTCCATTTATAATTATATATAATTATTTATATTCTAACGACGACGCGTATAATATATACGTTCGAATTCTATTCAAAATAAATTTCCTCGTCGATTTTATTTAAAATAATCTATTTTAAATAATCAAAATTCGCTAAAATTGCCAAAATAAAAATTTTAAACTGGCCCAGATTTTCGGGTTATTACAATTGTTTTCCAATATCAGAGTATCATCTGTCTTACAAAATAAAGAAGCATAAAATACATTTATATTCCCCAATGTAACATAAGCCAGCCATAGCAATCCCAAGCCGATGTATCCAAGAATCTTCAAGCTTGAAAAGAGCAACCGTCCCAGAAATAATCTGAGCTATACTATCCCCTCCTTAACTACCTTGGGGGGGGGGAACGGAAGAAAAGAAGACGAAAGAAAACCGGGTCAGACATAAAGTCTGGTAAGTTCAGTTACTTCTAGCATGTGAACAGGGAAAAACAAAACGACATGAATTAACTGAATACAAGACAATACCATGATGATAGGGTCAACAAGATAAGATAAGATTAACACAAGATATGCTAAGACAAGATAAACTGGATATGCTTTAATACTTTCTCCGCTTCGCTATTAACTTGTTATTATGGTTTCTATGTCTCTGCACCACCTAACTAGTGTCCCGACTAGAAATGTTAACGTGATCCCAATCCTGGTTGTTTCGGTTGCCTTCAGACATACATTTATTGTTTATTACCTAGATTTAATCTAGGGTTCATGCTATCTACTGAACGTTTCCCTTTAGTCTAGGATACACTACCTAGAGTGGTATATGTTCCTAAACTTTCCCCACGCATGTATCGCGAATCGTTATCGCTTGTCTAGATGCACATGTCCTGTAATGTGCTGCCCGAGTTCCGTGTCAGGGCTACTCTAGAAATACGGAACTCGGTCGGGAGCTTTCAGATATCTGCCGATGCAGATGCTAAGGTCTGCTTTTATTCCAGTGGCTATGGTCCCACTTGACCCCTCCCTCAACTAATGAAAGGCACACCTTGAAAAATGAGAATTATACGCAGGCCCCTTATGGCTCACTAACCTATGGCCATCCGCAACCATAACTAGATAGCAAGTATATGGTCTGTAGGAGTTATCCGCCTTCCTGCTTCACGTATCTCGATTGACTGAAGATGGATAGTAGACGATGAGTTGCTATCATAGGGCTACCGTTTTCTCGTCGAATCACGCTGGTCCATCCTAGTCTTTAGGTTGCCATATATTGCAACCAAGGCATACCCTCAGTTCTTCTAACGTGGACCTTAACCTCTGTGAGCCCAGGAGAAACTTCTGCAGCCTCACAGAGGGATACCAAGAGTACCCTCACGTCCGCTCGAAGCCTCGGGCTTCGTAACCCAATTCGTTGGAGCCTTCTTTAAAATTAGTTGGACGTTCGCTCCTTCTCGTGTTATACTAAGAATTACTACTTAGTTCTCTTTTTCGTCAAGTTGGATTGATTAAGTGTCATTAGTCAAGCTAACTTAACCCTCTTTATTTATCCTGTTAAACTGGTTAAGTGTTATCAGTAATTCATGTTGACTTAACCCCACCACAAACCAAGTTATATTGGTTAAGTAATTCTTATTACTTAACCCTACCCATTCATCCTGTATTGGTTAAGTGTTCCTTTTTAACTTAACCTTACACATCTGTTTTAACTAACATGATATTAATGGTTAAGTATTATCCCTTCATGTTTTAAACTTAACCTTATTCATTTATTACACTCTGATGGTTAAGTGTTCAAGTTTACTTAACCCTACGGTCTAGTTCAGCTAACACATCAAATTGGCTAAGTGTATTAAATTTACATAACCCCAACCTCTAGTCTAGTTAACATGTTAAATTGGCTAAGTGTATTAACTTTACTTAACCCCAACCTCTAGTCTAGTTAACATGTTAAATTTGGTTAAGTGTTCCTGTGGACTTAACCCTCCCATTCTAGCTTAACTGTGTTAAGTTGGTTAAGTGTTCCTATGGACTTAACCCTCCCATTCTAGCTTAACTGTGTTAAGTGTCTGTATGAACCTAACCCCACCCATCGGTTTAGTTATCATGTTGAATTGGTTAAGTGTTTTAGTTAACTTAACCCTACCATTCTTGTTCTAGCTTGAATTAAATAAATTAAAGCCGCTACCACTCACATTAGACAGATATTGTTGTGATTATTGGATGTGCCGGTTGGTTCCGGGCAGGTTTACATCGCAACTCAGTCTAACCTCGGGTTAGGTGTATTCGTGTTTTCTAAGTTCAAAAGGGTTTTGATTAATTTCCAAATCCGGTTTTGAAAGTAACCATCCCGTCCGTCGGATCAGTTAGGGATAGCCAGGGAGAGCAGGAAACTTGTATTTTCCAAACCCAAGCCTAGACACTATCCTCTCTGTCACCCTAGAACTTTCTGGTGTATTTATTAAAAGAGATGTCATTAATAAACCTTTCTTTTGTCTATAAATAAATTGTTAACAATTTATCCTCAAAGTCCATTTTCTTTTCTTTCTTTTTTTAAATAAATTTGGCCTATACTATATTCATTTGCCATGCCCATTAGTATACTTATATTCTAGGCCCAAGTCTTGACTTACCTATTATTTAACCCAACTTGCAGTTTTAGGCCAACTTAGGTCTAATATTCTTATTTCATTATCAAAACTAGATTTAATATTCTAGTTTATAATTTATGGCCTAAACTTAGTCTATGAACAATTTATCGTTTGTGACAAATTCTATAAGTAAATTACTCCTAATTTACTTATTCCATTATTACTCTTTTAATGTACATTGTCACATTTATTATTATGGCCCCTTTTTCCTATTTATCATATTTATATTTTTTGGTATGTAAATTATACCAGATTAAGTGTCACTAACCATAATTATTCTAAACATGACAATTACTCACAATTATGAATAAATTCAAAATTGTGCTAATATACTTATTATGCCAAATTAACTTTAATTTAGCCAGTTCTGATTTAACAACCTAATTCACAGTTTATGGCAAAACTAGAATTATTATTCTAGTTTACAGTTTTATGCCTAAAATTTAGCTTACTTGAAATTACTAAATTTAATATGTCATATTCCATCATTTATGTCAAATTTCCCAACTTGCGTTTTAATAGGCATGTCATAATACACATTCCAAATTATGCCAATTAATATGAATTCCCATCGTTCGTATAATCGTGATTCATCCTAGATTATAGATAAATCTAGGTTCGTGGAAAAAAAGGAATGAACCAAAATGCCATGAAAAGATAAATATAGTAACTGGCATAGGATGATAATTTACTAATTTCATATCTAACAAATTACACTGAATCAATTGATTTTAAGCATCGAAGGCCTATAGATCTGATAATATTATGACATGGAAAGGGTTGAATAAATAACATAGGTTCATGTATATGGGTACATCTAACTTAATAGATAAATTCCCATAATCAAGATCCAAGGATAATTAAGAATAGATTGAATCGATAATCAGGTTTAGATCCAATATCACAATCATAATCCTAGGCAATAATATCATGTTCATGAATCATAGGTAATTATCCACAATTGTCTTTGTCATAGTCATATGCATTGGTTTATGTTCAAAGGCTTATGTTCATAGTCAAAGGCATATGGTTTCAACGTCCATAGTCATAGTCTTAGGCATTGGAAATTTAGTCACAATATGTTCTAGGCCAAAATCAAGAATCAGATCCAAAGGTATGTACAAGCACAGATTCAATGAAATGATAAGGCATATTTCTTATATCCATTAATTTCATGTCACAAATAGAAAAAGGCGTTCAGATCTAAAAAAGTAACCAACTTACAGAGATTAGATTCGTAGAAAAACAGTCGTTGAAGTCGTTTGAATCTTCACTTGAATCCTAGCTTGTTTTGAATCTTCTCTTGAAAGATTTGAGCAGCATTTCCTCGTCTTAGATTTATATTTTATTTTATTTATTTAATTTAGAGGAGGAGAAGAAGCCATGTCCACCGAGAATTTATGCGTCATAAGGTTAGAGAAGAATGGTGTAAAGAGAATGAGGCTAGGGGCTGTTTATATAGAGTTGCAAGTAAATGAGAGCCGTCGATGAAGCCAAGATTAATTCTAGCCGTTCGTTCTAAAGAGAAACCAATTATGTTCACCATTTCTTTCTTAATGTACATTTACTATTATTTGTCAATCCATATAAATACGTGCACATTAGATACATCCCCCCTTTTCACACTTATTATTATTTTTGTATGCACATTAGATACATCCCCCCTTTACACATTTATTATTATTTTTATATGCACATTAGATACATCCCCCTTTACACACTTATTATTATTTTTGTATGCACATTAGATACATCCCCCCTTTACACACTTATTATTATTTTTGTATGCACATTAGATACATCCCCCCTTTACACACTTATTATTATTTTTGTATGCACATTAGATACATCCCCCCTTTACACACTTATTATTATTTTTGCAACTTTAGTGTTAACAGAAAATTCGGGGTGTTACATTCTCCCCTCCTTTTAGGATTTCGTCCCCGAAATCTTCAAGTTAGGAAGAATGTGTCCTGCCATCCAATCATCCAACTACTCAACCATTCAATCACAGGCATCCATTGTCCTTAAAAAAGACTTCTAATGCTTCATGATCATATGCATAGTGTGTGTACATGTCCTTATCTAATGCAAAATCAGGCGGTCTACTGATTCAGTTGACCTCCTTAATGCAATCCATGATAGTGCCATGCATTCATTATGTATGCAAAAGAACCCTAATGATACATATTATTTCTACATGCGTGCACAACCATTCATCCGAATGCAACATCCATATGATAACATAACCATCATACATCCATTAACGAAAAATAAACATGCATATATATGCAACATTAGGTGATTGAGCCGATCTAGTGCCTATGGTGTGTATATGCATCCACGAGCAACCACTTGCAACCATCAATCATAACATGTTTCAAATACATGTTTTCGTCCATTGGCTTCTACCTAAGGATCGATGATACGTCCTAGAGGATATACTTTGGAAAGAGGGAAACAAGTATACGTAAAGCTCCTACAAAAAGAAATCAAGGATGTACCCTAAAGAAAAAGGGTATGATGCGCGTATATAGTCTTCAGTCTTCTAAGTCGCATCTTCTTGAGATTCACTATTCTGTAGCTTATCTAATTTAACTTCACGATTGTGAAGTTTCTGACCTCCATTTCCAAAATAAACAGATGTCAACCATGGTACCAAGTGTATATATACTAGGATGATCAGAGGTCTCTCCTCCTAGCTTATCCATCATGCCATAACTATGAGGGTCAAAAGGTCACCACGTACTTTTTACCTCTCTTAAAGTAAGTCTTTTTTTTTCTATTTAGAGTGCCTGTTACAACTATCCATCTTTCACGCAAACCATCCTAGTCGAACTCGACATTCCTCAAATACAAGCCCCAAAGGCCTAAACCAATATCAGACAAGCACCCAAGGAATAACTCCTCCGAATTTAGACGATATACGTGAGATGATATAAGCAAACTCGATAGTTACTCTCAAATCCCTACTAACCAAAAATAAATTGGTCGAACCACCAATTGGATTTGAGACTCTAGTGGGATCTTTCTACTATACAAGTACTAAGGTGCAGAGACTCAACTATGGAAGTAGACATGAACAAATGCGAAGCGCTAAAACCGAAAGAGTACGAACAGAAAAACTAGACTCTTCCAACAGAACTTTACTACCTTTATCCTAGGTACGCTTAGAGGTGAAAGTATGTACTTGCCCTTCTAAAAATCTTGTTCCTCGTTCTTTCCCTTGTCCTTAATTATATGCCCTATTATACCCTAGTAAAGATACTTCCTCTTGTCTTAGGTTTTATAATTCCTCATCCTTGGGTTATGCTCCTTAGCCAAACTCCCCATCCTCTTCCGTGTGTAATCATGTTGACAAATCTCTCGAAAGTTGCCTCCATCGTACAGAATCCCCTACAAAGCTTGAAAGAAAATTGGCCGCAGGTGAAACTACTACGGCTATAGATGGAAGTCGGGCACTACTTTGCCCTTCGATGAGGTTACCTCCCAGAAAGCCAGGAGCCCCAGAGACTCAAGAAAGAAGGAAACGAGGACTCAAACAGAGAATCAAAAGATAGTTCTTACGGCTTTGGGGAATATGCCTTTTAAAACAAAACTTTTCTTTTGAAAATGCTTCTTTAAAAACTGTTTTGAAAAATAATTTTTCAAATCTTTATCTGATCCGGTAACCTTCAGCTCTGATACCACGTGTAACACCCCACATTCGTTAGTGTCACTCACAAAGGGAATGCACTAAGTTCTATGGAGCATTTTAGGGTAAAAGATGCAGATAAATTACAAGACAGACAAAATTAAAATAGCAGAAAATAAAACTTCACTTTATTGATAAAATAATTGGTACAACAATTGTTTTCCAATATCAGAGTATCATCTGTCTTACAAAATAAAGAAGCATAAAAATACATTTATATTCCCCAATGTAACATAAGCCAGCCATAGCAATCCAAAGCCGATGTATCCAAGAATCTTCAAGCTTGAAAAGAGCAACCGTCCCAAAACTAATCTGAGCTATACTATCCCCTCCTTAACTACCTGGGGGGGGGGAACGGAAGAAAAGAAGATGAAAGAAAACTGGGTCAGACATAAAGACTGGTAAGTTCAGTTACTTCTAGCATGTGAACAGGGAAAAACAAAACGACATGAATTAACTGAATACAAGACAATACCATGATGATAGGGTCAACAAGATAAGATAAGATTAACACAAGATATGCTAAGACAAGATAAACTGGATATGTTATAATACTTTCTCCGCTTCGCTATTAACTTTTTATTATGGTTTCTATGTCTCTGCACCACCTAACTAGTGTCCCGACTAGTAATGTTAACGTGATCCCAATCCTGGTTGTTTCGGTTGCCTTCAGGCATACATTTATTGTTTATTACCTAGATTTAATCTAGGGTTCATGCTATCTACTGAACGTTGCCCTTTAGTCTAGGATACACTACCTAGAGTGGTATATGTTCCTAAACTTTCCCCACGCATGTATCGCGAATCGTTATCGCTTGTCTAGATGCACATGTCCTGTAATGTGCTGGCCGAGTTCCGTGTCAGGGCTACTCTAGAAATACGGAACTCGGTCGGGAGCTTTCAGATATCTGCCGATTCAGATGCTAAGGTCTGCTTTTATTCCAGTGGCTATGATCCCACTTGACCCCTCCCTCAACTAATGAAAGGCACACCTTGAAAAATGAGAACTATACGCAGGCCCCTTATGGCCCACTAACCTATGGCCATCCGCAACCATAACTAGATAGCAAGTATATGGTCTGTAGGAGTTCTCCGCCTTCCTGCTTCACGTATCTCGATTGACTGAAGTTGGATAGTAGACGACGAGTTGCTATCACAAGGCTACCGTTTTCTCGTCGAATCACGCTGGTCCATCCTAGTCTTTTGGTTGCCATATATTGCAACCAAGGCATACCCTCAGTTCTTCTAACGCAGACCTTAACCTCTGTGAGCCCAGGAGAAACTTCTGCAGCCTCACAGAGGGATACCAAGAGTACCCTCACGTCCCCTCGAAGCCTCGGGCTTCGTAACCCAATTCGTTGGAGCCTTCTTTAAAATTAGTTGGACGTTCACTCCTTCTCGTGTTATACTAAGAATTACTACTTAGTTCTCTTTTTCGTCTAGTTGGATTGGTTAAGTGTCATTAGTCAAGCTAACTTAACCCTCTTTATTTATCCTGTTAAACTGGTTAAGTGTTATCAGTAATTCATGTTGACTTAACCCCACCACAAACCAAGTTATATTGGTTAAGTAATTCTTATTACTTAACCCTTCCCATTCATCCTGTATTGTTAAAGTGTTCCTTTTTAACTTAACCTTGCCCATCTGTTTTAACTAACATGATATTAATGGTTAAGTATTATCCCTTCATGTTTTAAACTTAACCTTATTCATTTGTCACACTCTGATGGTTAAGTGTTCAAGTTTACTTAACCCTACGGTCTAGTTCAGCTAACACATCAAATTGGCTAAGTGTATAAAATTTACATAACCCCAACCTCTAGTCTAGTTAACATGTTAAATTGGCTAAGTGTATTAACTTTACTTAACCCCAACCTCTAGTCTAGTTAACATGTTAAATTTGGTTAAGTGTTCCTGTGGACTTAACCCTCCCATTCTAGCTTAACTGTGTTAAGTTGGTTAAGTGTTCCTATGGACTTAACCCTCCCATTCTAACTTAACTGTGTTAAGTGTCTGTATGAACCTAACCCCGCACATCGGTTTAGTTATCATGTTGAATTGGTTAAGTGTTTTAGTTAACTTAACCCTACCATTCTTGTTCTAGCTTGAATTAAATAAATTAAAGCCGCTACCACTCACATTAGACAGATATTGTTGCGATTACTGGATGTGCCGGTTGGTTCCGGGCAGGTTTACATCGCAACTCAGTCTAACCTCGGGTTAGGTGTATTCGTGTTTTCTAAGTTCAAAAGGGTTTTGATTAATTTCCAAATCCGGTTTTGAAAGTAACCATCCCGTCCGTCGGATCAGTTAGGGATAGCCAGGGAGAGCATGAAACTTGTATTTTCCAAACCCAAGCCTAGACACTGTCCTCTCTGTGACCCTAGAACTTTCTGGTGTATTTATTAAAAGAGATGTCATTAATAAACCTTTCTTTTGTCTATAAATAAATTGTTAACAATTTATCCTCAAAGTCCATTTTCTTTTCTTTTTTTTCAAATAAATTTGGCCTATACTATATTCATTTGCCATGCCCATTAGTATACTTATATTCTAGGCCCAAGTCTTGACTTACCTATTATTTAACCCAACTTGCAGTTTTAGGCCATCTTAGGTCTAATATTCTTATTTCATTGTCAAAACTAGATTTAATATTCTAGTTTATAATTTATGGCCAAAACTTAGTCTATGAACAATTTATCGTTTGTGAAAAATTCTATAAGTAAATTACTCCTAATTTACTTATTCCATTATTACTCTTTTAATGTACATTGTCACATTTATTATTATGGCCCCTTTTTCCTATTTATCATATTTATATTTTTTGATATGTAAATTATACCAGATTAAGTGTCACTAACCATAATTATTCTAAACATGACAATTACTCACAATTATGTCTAAATTCAAAATTGTGCTAATATACTTATTATGCCAAATTAACTTTAAATTAGCCAGTTCTGATTTAACAACCTAATTCACAGTTTATGGCAAAACTAGAATTATTATTCTAGTTTACAGTTTTATGCCTAAAATTTAGCTTACTTGAAATTACTAAATTTAATATGTCATATTCCATCATTTATGTCAAATTTCCCAACTTGCGTTTTAATAGGCATGTCATAATACACATTCCAAATTATGCCAATTAATATGAATTTCATGTTGTACCCAAATCGTATTCCCATCGTTCGTATAATCGTGATTCATCCTAGATTATAGATAAATCTAGGTTCGTGGAAAAAAAAGGAATGAACCAAAATGCCATGAAAAGATAAATATAATAACTGACATAGGATGATAATTTACTAATTTCAGATCTAACAAATTACACTGAATCAATTGATTTTAAGCATCGAAGGCCTATAGATCTGATAATATTATGACATGGAAAGGGTTGAATAAATAACATAGGTTCATGTATATGGGTACATCTAACTTAATAGACAAATTCCCATAATCAAGATCCAAGGATAATTAAGAATAGATTGAATCGATAATTAGGTTTAGATCCAATATCACAGTCATAATCCTAGGCAATAATATCATGTTCATGAATCATAGGTAATTATCCACAATTGTCTTTGTCATAGTCATAGGCATTGGTTTATGTTCAAAGGCTTATGTTCATAGTCAAAGGCATATGGTTTCAACGTCCATAGTCATAGTCTTAGGCATTGGAAATTTAGTCACAATATGTTCTAGGCCAAAATCAAGAATCAGATCCAAAGGTATGTACAAGCACAGATTCAATGAAATGATAAGGCATATTTCTTATATCCATTAATTTCATGTCACAAATAGAAAAAGGCGTTCAGATCTAAAAAAGTAACCAACTTACAGAGATTAGATTCGTAGAAAAAACAGTCGTTGAAGTCGTTTGAATCTTCACTTGAATCCTAGCTTGTTTTGAATCTTCTCTTGAAAGATTTGAGCAGCATTTCCTCGTCTTAGATTTATATTTTATTTTATTTATTTAATTTAGAGGAGGAGAAGAAGCCATGTCCACCGAGAATTTATGCATCATAAGGTTAGAGAAGAAAGGTGTAAAGAGAATGAGGCTAGGGGCTGTTTATATAGAGTTGCAAGTAAATGAGAGCCGTCGATGAAGCCAAGATTAATTCTAGCCGTTCGTTCTAAAGAGAAACCAATTATGTTCACCATTTCTTTCTTAATGTACATTTACTATTATTTGTCAATCCATATAAATACGTACACATTAGATACATCCCCCCTTTTCACACTTATTATTATTTTTGTATGCACATTAGATACATCCCCCATTTACACACTTATTATTACTTATTATTATTTTTATATGCACATTAGATACATCCCCCCTTTACACACTTATTATTATTTTTGTATGCACATTAGATACATCCCCCCTTTACACACTTATTATTATTTTTGTATGCACATTAGATACATCCCCCCTTTACACACTTATTATTATTTTTGTATGCACATTAGATACATCCCCCCTTTACACACTTATTATTATTTTTGCAAATTTAGTGTTAACAGAAAATTCGGGGTGTTACAGTGCGCTAGGCTCCAAAGTCCAGGACTAGGTCACGATCTCTATAACGTGGCGAGCCCAACCTCCGATTGTTACAGACATGATTCGTGCGATCGTAAGGAAATCACGGGGGCATGCCCACGACGTCTGCGAAAGCAGGACGAAGTGTAATCCATTCTCTTCGGCTAGCCCTAATATCAAATGGCACCATCACTCCGACGTGCCAACACTTACTCCATACTTAATGAAGCCATGATCTTCGAAGCTTCATTAGCCGCCACAAATGGAACATGGGTTCATTACACATCGCCAGCGCCATAAGTTGCAAGTGCAACCCGTCCTTGCCCAAGACGGCTTTACTATGGTTCTCTCGACTACCATCCATAACTATCCCGACTCTCGACTAACTCGCCAGGAGATTGGTCACGCAGTCCGGGATGCATGTCATAATACCCAGAGACATCCTCTTAGTCTCGAGCAGTTACCAAGGCATCTGTGAACTCTCAAAGGCCATCTTGCAAAATCCAACACCTTATTTGTTGAAGTCAAGGAACCCAATCCTCGAGTCACACTCCTCCAGCTTACGAAGGGCATGTCACCTGATTCCAGACTTGGGGCATGGACCGATCAAAGACAATCAAGGGGTCAGAAGATCTTCCGCATGAACGCCGACTACTTCCTATGCCAAAATCTAGCATAAAGGAACCAAGCTCCTACCCTCAACATCCTACCTCGCGATGACACCCAAAACTCCAACAACTCAGATTCCACCACCCTGCACAATCTTGCTCACGTCGGCAACGTCAAAGTTAGTCGCAACAATAAAGGGAAGCGCCTTCGACTTCCTTCTTTCCGCAGCTATACTGCTTTCAGGGACACCCCCGGGAAAATCCATCTCGTAGTCTGCAATCCCCAACTATGCAAAGGGCCAAGGCCTAAACGTCCAACGAGCACGCCAAGGGACTCTATAGGATATTGTCGGTTCTACAACATCCGTAGATACAACACGAACATGTTCCGCTGATTACAGAGTGACATCAAGGAACTCACCTGTATGGGATCTATGAGCCACTCAACGCTCATCAAAGATTCCTACTGCACAGGATCTCCGAGCCACTCGACGCTCAGCGAGGGTTCCCACTACGTGGGACCTTCGAGCCACTCGACGCTCATCGGAGATCCACACTGCATGGGATCTACGAGCCATTCAACGCTCATCAAAGATTCCTACTGCACAGGAACTCCGAGCCACTCGACGCTCATCGAGGGTTCCCACTACGTGGGACCTTCAAGCCACTCGATGCTCATCGGAGATCTGCACTGCATGGGATCTCCGAGCCACTCGACGCTCATCAAAGGTTCGCACTAAACAAAACTTCGACCGACAGTTAATCCCATAAGGTCATCCCCCCGGCTCGTCAGGACTACGACAACGATGAGCATCCATGTCTCATAACTCGCCTCACGTGGGTCGCCTTTTGCACCGATCTAGTTACTATCAGGCCTCAAGTGTTGTAAGCCTTTCGAATGGTTTCTGTCCAACATATAGTCATCCATTACGGCTAACTCATATACATAAGCGCGCTACACTGGATCAACATCTCCGACCCGGGAACTGGTCCCTTGGATCAAGCTTTAATCAACAACGAGTAGCCCGATACTTCAACTCCAGGGTCCTCCATAAGGACCTTAACATCGGCAGCCTCGTCTTACAACGGGTCTTTCCTTCACCAGCAGGCCTCGCCCCTCGATAGGAAGGCCCACACTCATACAACGGAAGCTCAGCGATGGAACTTTCAAACCCTCAACCATGGACGGAGCCGAACTCCCCCAAGGGTATGGAACAACGAGCATCCTCACCTCTATTCTACATAACTTAGTGCACAATCAGTTCAGGTCTTCCAATGATGTTTTGCTTTCCCACAATTTGAGACACTACCAAGGCTACTACTACCAAAGGTATCTAAAGGAGTGATGTTCAGTTTCCTGTCTCCCTTCCATGTTTGCTCCATGCATGACGTGTTTGATTAATTCTGACAACCAACTTGCGTCCAAACTTTCGATTGCCGCATCGGCACCCCGAGCACAGGAGCCGGTGCCGCCTTTCGAACCTTGATCCAACGTCGAGGCCAAACAACATTGGCTACGACAGGCACCCCGAGCATGGGAGCCGGCCACGCTATTCGAGTCGCCGGCCCGCGGCGTGACCGAGTATAAATAACCTCGAACTCGAACCTCGGCCCAGTGCCGAGGCCAAGAATAAATCGTTCATCTACCCAACAGCCAGACGAGGCGATACAAACTCCCCGCGAACTACGGGTGATGGTCAAATCTTGGCGCAGCACCGAGACCGACCTAAAATCGTTTTCCCCCGAAGCTCTCAAGGCTTAGGTGCAGCTCATGGCCACGATCGGACCCTACGGGTTGATGATTGGAGCTCTTCCTCGGCAAATAAACGACGCTGTCTCTTGCCCCAACCCGATGAATGATGGGAGAGCCACACACCGGACGGACCGCATAACGGGACGTCATGCGCCTTCGCTACTCTTGAGTTTAACCCTGGGCAACCCAAGAAAAAACAGCAGGCGCTCTAGCCAGGCTTCACAAACTACGGGTTTCCTGAGCTGAGGGAGATCTATTAGAAGCATGCGCACTATCTCGCCCCTCTGGAACCACAATCCAGAATGCGGTATACTATCACATCCCCCTTGGGACAATCACCCCAGGGCACGGAACACTCAATCACTTTTTTATTAAGTGTAATGATAAGTATGCCTATGCAAGTACGGGACGCCCGAAAACATAGAAAGAACATCCGAACATTTAACACAAAACGTGATCTTTAATAATTCATATTTCATTTCAACACACACACGTTAAGGCAAACTACATGTCTAACATCTCTTCTCTTTGATGACAGGGTGTACATGAAAACCACATCATACCTTTAGGGACCGAAAACAAGGGTCACACTCGCACATACTATTGGTTTACCTAACCTAAAGTATCTTTAATTCCTTTAACAATTACTGATGATGCTCATCCTTTCCTTTTCTTTTCCTGTCTTCTATGCAGGTTCGACACAGGCAGGTCATCACCAGTAATGGGCCCTTTCCTTCAAGAACAGTCTCAAGAGTAACGGATTCATGAGGCATCGATGCGCGCCATCTGCCATCATCCTCACCGCTTGTAATTATCATAACCTTCTCGAGATAAATACATGGTAACGACTTAGGTACGATGTAAGAAGCAAGGACCAATGCAGCCTGGGTTTATCCCCAAGCCTTCTTGGCGCCCAGCTCAGCTCTCTTCTTGATATCTTCAGTGGCTTTCTGACCAGCTAGCTCCCTGGCCTGGAGTGCATAACTGCATCCGATTCAAATTGCTAAAGGTCCTCTCGCCCTCTTTTGATGGGCGTCATTGGAGGCTTTTCCTTTTTCTAGCCTACTCAGAGGCCCTCTCCTTCTCCGCTTCAACATCGGCCTACCTCCTCGCCACCACGGCAGTAGACCTCACCTGGGCATCCTGACTAGACTTTGCCCGGGCATCTTTTATGGCAATCTCATCCTGTCTGTCTTCCCCTTCGGCTCCACCGACTTTGCCACCAGCCAGGCTTCCTGATGCTCCACCTCAACTTGCATTGCTGGCACGCTTACATCAGCCACGCCCGTCGTATGAGCACTTCAGTCAACCACCAACTTCTCCTCCTCCAAAGAGGCTCATACGAATATAGGATCCTGAAGGCACGAGTTCTCCGATTACTCCAAATTTCCCCCGCTGTAACTCGAATCGGAACCGGGACTCGGACGCTTAAGGAAGCGCAGGGGCAAAGCCTGGCATCGCCTCCGCTCCAAGCAGGGCTTCCCAACGCAAGAAGCAACTATTTGACTTCTGAGGGTTCATCACTCGCATCCTTTTCAATTAGCAAGTACTCGAGCTTGGGGTAGTCCCTATCCTTGCACCAACATACTCGTCGCAAGAACTAAAGAGGACCTCACCAAGCTTCCGCATTGGCATTTCTGTCGCCACCGCCCTAGGGGCAACCATTCTAAAAAAGAACGAACTCCTCGCCCCCAGGATGATCCAAACCCAAAAGCTCGGGTCTTGGAAACTTCTAATCTCCCGCCAATACTAGGAAGGCCGAGCTTGGAAGCTCGGACCAAAGGACAGAGGGAGCAATATAACCACTGGTTCCCTAAGGACTTAGATATATTCTCAATACGCAAAATAAAAAATCCATATTTCAGTGCAAGTCCTTAGGTTTCCATGACCGGTTCATTGGGTTTGCAAAGTCTTAATGCCCTGCTGCTAAACTCATACTTAAACGCAACATGAAGCTAACTCACACCCCTCGATGCATACCTACAAGTGCATCGAAACGCGGCGACGTCACCTAGTTTGGATAATTATGGCAGTAGTTACCGGTAAACGTCAACACCACTTTCCGAATCAGATAATGATCCTGACATAATTGGGTTGGAGACTAACAACTCGATCATGTGCCCGCATCTTGCGCGCATATCCGAGCGAGCGGTCCGGATAAGTTCATTTCCACAATCATTCGCCAACCAATCGTGTTATGTTAAACTCCAATTACAAACCAGACACGAAACATTAATCAATGATCCAAGCTTGCTAGCTCGTCTCTAACATCGAGTAGAATATAGCAGACACCTGAGCCTGGGGCAACCCTCTACGGATTATCGCACCGGCCTGGCAATCTCAAGACCCGATCAGATGCCATTAAGTCTCTACATTGGCATCATCTTCACAACATCCTACAGAGCCACCATCTTTAAGAGCACCTTCACCTCGCAACGAAAGAAATCCGGAGCCAAAGTTCAGGCCATGGAGGCTTCTCGGCTTCCATCAGTACCCGGACTCCACAAAAAGCTGACACTCCGGAACATGGTGGCAGCCTTTAGCTTCAACAACTAATGCCACGGCCATCACCAATCGCCAATGCAACACTTAAGTCACGATGAAGCTGCGTCGTGGTTAGGTTATTAATCAGATCCCAAGACTAACAGCTCAACTATGTGTCGATATCTTACATAAACATTCAAGCTGACAATCCAAGCAGGTCCATTCCTTGAGGGCCGAGTCACGAGGCCAAAAATCACTAATCATTGCCCGCTCATATGGCCCCATGACAAGGATCAAGTTTACAAACTTAAGATCGAAGACAAGGCTTGGCGAAGTCCTGGGAGTGCTAAGTTATGTCTCGTGCTCCCGCGCGCCAGCTTAGTTGTCATCTCCCCAATCAAGATTCGAACTCCAGAAGAGCGTGAAAGATTTAATAAGCATTTGGGACACAAAGCCCAATTCCGCATTCACGCATGCTTGGCAACCTTTATTCAAATTCCTAATCCCATTTTCCAAGGCCCACTGCTCCACGTCCTTGAACACCAAATCCGAAAGCCCTCTTACTTTCCACATCTCTCTTCCCTTCTCCCGAAAACCTAACAATGCCTCGAGCATCCAAAGTACAAAATATTTTGACATCCTTAATGCCATACGATGATTTTCTATCCGGAGAAGAGGAGAAGGGAAGTAACTACGATCAGGGGATCGGAATGCCCCGAACGAACGTTCCATGTTCGGAATTCGAGATCGTACACCTAAATACGACTACATCCACTTATCTTCGAATCCCTAGCTACCAAGTCAGTCACGACTCAGTAACCACTTGCGTACTCACCAATTGCTCAATCATCAAAGCGCCCGCATACGCACATCCCCGCAAGTGTCAAATCGCCTAAAATGCACGACAACGGTACCATGCAGATACTTAGCAACGCGAGTGCGACACTAATCCAACAACGGCTCGCTCACGGTTCCCCAACGAGCATACCCATTAACTAACATGTTTTTCCTATAACTTGTAGGACAAATCCGCAACCCAATTATCATCTCAACTTTCATTACAAAGCACATCATGTCAAGACAAGACGTACTTTGAGGGGGGGAATGTTAACCGGCCTTTTGGTCCGGTCACCAAAAGTACTCAAGACACGCTCGACTCAACATATCGCGTGATATTACAGCCTGGCGGCGATCGACCTAACCGGTTAAGTCGAAATTGTGGGCACCGCCCGATTCATCCGATTTTCTCCATGTCGGAAACCCAGATTCCTTCACTACGGACCAGCAAAATGGTGGATTCCCTCACTTCGTGTTGAGGAGATTCAACGCCCCAAAAGAACTAACATGCCTTGAACAACGACCCTCGCCAGGCATACTTCGCAACCTGCCAAGGTGTGAAATTTCGTACCTCCTAGGCACGAAATTTCGTACCTTGAGAGGTGCAAAATTTCGTACCTCCGAGGTAAGAAATTTCGTACCTTGAAGGTGCGAAATTTCGTACCTCCACAGGTACGAATTTTCCGAGGCCAATGGGAGGAAGCGCGAATTTCCTATAGATGGTCCCCATTTCTACCTACTCTTACCTAACCCCTACCTAACCACTTCCTATAAATACCCCACTACCTCACACTTAAAAATGGAGAGATTCTTGGGCCTTGAGACCTCTATAAAGCTTCATTAATGGCATCTCCTCTTTGAGGAAGAAGATGGGCAAACTTGTCCACTTTACTATTTCTTGCAAATATGACTATTGTAGCTTCGTATGACATAGTCAATGAATGTAATGAGAGGATCTCAACCTTGTAATCTTTCAAGTGATTAATAAAATCTCTACAACTCTTCAAAGTGGACATAGGCCTTCACAAAGGCCGAACCACTATAAATTTTTTGTGTCATTTACCGCTTATATTTTATTTCATGTTATATAATATGTCTAGTCTATGCGACCATATTATTAATTCTTAGTAATACGGAATCTTTAGTGTTTGCGACATTTTTGGTCGTCAACAGAATGTATCTGTTTTATAGTATGTGTTGTACATTTCTTAGTCACCAGAACTTATTGTTCTGACCCCCCTTCTTATTAGAACCTCCCAGGTTTCCTAGAGAAGGTCGGGTTCTCACAGATGATTAAGTTTTTCTTTCGGTTCTCGTTCTCTCTCATGCTCGGTATTGACAAAGTGACTTACTTTGAAAAAGGTAATTACTTGAGTTAAATTAATTATCCTATTTTTGTTTCCGCTATGAGTTATTTTTTATTGTACTCTGATTACGTTCATGCTTATTTATTGTATGTACCAGATTACACGCTCCTTGCTTGGATGTGCTCAATTTTCTGTCGAAATTTGGGTGCAGAAAAGTGTGGGGTGTTACATTTGGTGTCATAGCTTAGGTTATCAGAGGAATTAGTTAAATTAAAAATTGTTAGAGGACGTATTTGATTTTATTTTCTTTTTTTCTTCGTCTTTCTTACTCGACTTTAATTTATTTCGACTATAGAAATTATTCGTGGGCCAATTATATATAATTGGCTTTGAGCGACTAAGAGTTGAAATATGTTGAGTTCGAGTTTCTAGCCAATTCTGTCTTACCCCACCATATGTTGGCAATCTCGTTGTAAAGTGCATGAGGACCACATATGGTGGATTCTATTGATTCGAGATTGGAAACTGGAATATATATATATATTAATATAAAAATCTAGCTACAACCGAGATAGTCATAAATTCTTAGTATGGATTCCTTAGTAGTTCCAGTTAAGACCATTACTCGATCCAAAATGGGGGAAAAGCCCATGTTAATATGTCGTATCCATTTCGGAAATATAATTACGAGGTATATCCATTTGCTACTTCGTTAAAATTCCGAATAACCCTTTGTTGAGACATTCAATTGAGTTCTTGGCCTTGTATTCAGGGAAACTTATTTTTTAAACTATTTGAAAAATAAAAATGGATTTCAATTGTTTTGAAATACAGTTTCGTAAAATAGTTTATGAAGATATGGTTTTAAAATTTTAATCTACTCGTATTTCAAATTTCTAGAGCTATTTTATAATTTTAATAAATATAGTCTGATTGGTAGGAAAGATGGAATTAAGAAGGACAAGGAATATGCCTCTAACCATGAAAACAGTAAATAACCATTCTTTTTGATTTGTAGTATCCATTTTCCTATATATATTGGATAATTTATTGAAATTACCACAATTAACCCTTAAGATTCTAAAGCTCTAAGATTTTTGGACATGAAAATGTTTTTCCTAGTTTGAAATATGAAACTGGAATATAAATAATAGTAATAATTATAAATTGGTTTATGAATACAAAACCGTTAGTTTACAATAAAATTCCATTCTTGGAAAAGTTTTAAATTTTTCTTCGAAAAGGGTAAGGAAAATTGTTCTTTCGGATTTTAGGGTATTTGATTTCGTGAATCGTCTGTTTGTTCTCATCTAGGTAAGGGGAAAATCCGTTCTAATTTATATTATGGATTTCTAGCTGAATTATTTTTGGAATTTGTACATTCTTTGGGTAGTC
Organism: Allium sativum; assembly: GCA_030737875.1. Lineage (NCBI taxonomy): Eukaryota > Viridiplantae > Streptophyta > Magnoliopsida > Asparagales > Amaryllidaceae > Allium > Allium sativum. The sequence continues at coordinate 13,773,297 of CM060917.1, forward strand.
GCAGCATCGTTGTTGAGACTATGTATCCTTGGAGTTGGTTCGGAGTTTAAATGCTGTCTTTAAATACCGTGGTGATGAGGATAATTATTTCGGATCGCGTCAAATCTTAAAAGATAACGCGGGACGATTAATATTTTAATCTGGCCTAATAAAATCAAGGTCCAACCTCTATCCAAAACCTATTTGGTAGTTGAACGTTTAGTGCTAAACTAGGACGGTCAATTAGCTGATAAGTTTGGTACAACTCGGACCGAGGATTCAACCGTAAAAGTTGCATCCAAATTACCCCTTAACTTCCTTCTTTCGTCCCTTCCTCCTCATCCAGTCGAACCATATCTCTATTCTTCTTCTCTTTCTTTATTGCTGCCTTATCTCCTCTTTTTCGCGCTTGTTTGCGCATTAGATCTTGGAGAATCTTGCCTCACTAATACTCCAAATCTAATTTCTACTCTCCGACCATTTCTTGGCCTATAATGCCTAATTGAGTTATCCGACCTTACTCATTCCATTTAAGTCTCACCCTTAGGTAGAGATCATTTAGTTGGGTTAGGATGAGCAAAAATGTCTCACCACTTTAGGGTTAATAAAACTTGTCATGGTAGTTGGACTTGCACCGGTCCATTGCTCGAGATCTTAGAGTAGGGTTGTTGTTTATTCTACATCTGCCTTTGTTATACCTTGTTAGAATAGGTTTCTTCAAAGGCGATTGTTGTTTCAGAGATGAAGATTAAATTATCTTTGGATGGTTTTTCTAAGGAGGATCTCGAAGAGATTTTAGGGGCATCCGTGTTTTACACGGACCTGTATGGTCTCTTGTTTGACCGGCTTTGGAGATTTTTGTAGCATATCTCTTTGTCTTAATGTCATTTTTTATGTTTGGGAAACTATTTTCGAACAGCCCATGTAGACATGTGACCCAGTTAGCACATCGTTATGTAAATGGGATGTTATGGCTAGATTTGTCCCATGATGCAGGAGTTTAATCCCTTGCTTGATCGATGGCATAACCATCATTTAGTGTCGTTGATTCAGCTTGTTGTTCTTGTACGTTGTCTCATGGAGTTACTTTATGTAAATTCACCTAGGCAATATTAGATGGGTTTCCATGAGAAGCAGTTTCGTGGTAGGTTTCTTTCTCTCATCATAAATTCTCTCTTAGAAAAGATGGTGATGTGGGAACCTCCAACAAGATCAACAATGTTCTTAACACGAGATTAAGCGTTTTGCTACCATAATATGGTTAATCAAAGATCATAGAAATTGGTATGAGCTCTAGCCGCGGAGTAAGTCATCTCGTTGTTCATAGCCATTATTTTTGGGGTTTTGGGTGTTATTTCGTTGTTATCCCTTTCCACCATCGGGTTCTTGGTTTTATGGTGATTCATGCTTGTAGCTGTTAGTGCTGTTTAAATCGCATGACTTAGGTTAATGAGAATTCTAAGTTTGGAAATTTTATGTTATTCACGCATGCCTGTTTGAATGAAATCTCATTTTTCTTATCTAAACTAATAGTTGTCCTAGGGCTCGAAAGAAAAGAATTCTATGTTGGATAAATTTTAGCAAAGGACCAGTTTTGCGTTGTTTTCATCACGGGTATATAAATAAATAAACCACCGTTCCTTGTTAAAGCTAAAATTTATTTTGGTCTTTTTGTGTGTGTGATTTTAGTTTTCGCATTTTTGCATGATTGACTTCGTTTTTCGCCAACATGTGACTTGAATCATTTAGATTTCCACAAAATACATTTTTGAAGCTTTTGGAAAACGTTGTTTGAAGAAAAAACTTTTTATCATTTTTCTATTTTAAGGGAAAGTGAAGCGGTTTTGAAATAAAAATTGCAAAATAACCATGACAAGTTGTTAAGTGGAAATTTATTCTTATGGAAAAATTACGATTTCTGGCCATATGAACGGTGTAAGGAAGATGTTTGGATGTTTCGTGTGCGCGTTTTAGTGGTGCAGTAGGACCGATGATACAATAAAAATGTTAACGGTAATAAGAAAAATATTGTTTTAGCCTTGGAAATGCTATTTCCATACCTTGTCAATGATGCACGCTAGCTATTAATTAACTCGTTTTACGTTTTAGAGCTTGTTTAAAGCCTCCTATATAGTCCATAGATGAATTTTTTTGAAGTATTTTGGGTAATTGAGGTGAAAATTCCGCTGTAGGGCAGGAATTGAAAAAGTTGTGAGCAGGAAAAATGTTAAAAATATAAGCTTCAATTTCCTTTTACCGGTTTAAGAGAGATTAAATAGGAAAAGATCAGATTGCGTATGTTTTGGATGGTAGGGTTTGGATGCAAAATTGGTTGCTTCACGCTTTTACTTGTAACTGTGTGAAGCTTATGAATGAAAAAGAATTTTCGAAATTTGCATCCATATAGAACTGCTAGTATATTTAGGATGTTTTGCATCATATTTTCAAAAATATTTCAAATGTTAATTGCAAACATATAGGAGGATCCATTTAGAATCATACTGCATGCATGTTTTTAGTTGAAATTGCATTATGTACACCATGCACATATACACATGGTTGCTAAGTGGATGTACACAAATTGGTTACGTAGGATAGGAAAACTAGGTGTCAAAATTTCGGAACGAAAATCCTTTTAAGGGGGGAAGAATGTAACAACCTGAAATTTTGACAATAAATAGTTATTTAATTAGAATGTCAAAATAGTAATTTCTACAAATGATGGAATTTGACCACGAAACTTTAACCATTGCGTTCGTCTTGGAATTTTGGTCAACTTTCATGTTTGGAGTTTCGCGAACGGAGTCCATATGAAAAGTTACGGACAAAATACGAAAACGGACGAATAATAAATAAAGTACAATAATATATATATATATATAAATCGTCCCCCAGTCACCTCACTGCCAAGTCAACCAAGCGGACGACCAGTAGTCGACCTCTGATCGCGACTGCTTGGTCGAGCCAGGCAGCGGCGACTAGGGTTAAAGGGGTTGGTTTATAATATTATATTAAAACGGATGGACGGATAGTAACACCCCTCTTGAAAAGCTAACACAAAGATCTTTTAGCACAGTGGTTAGTGCGTGGTGTTGCTTTACGGGAGGTCGGGGTTCGAGACCTGCGGTTGTCACATTTGGTATCAGAGCCTATACCCAGCTGGAATTGTGTGTGTAATGTTGTGGATGTCGATCGGTGTGGTACTGATGCGGGTTACATGCACAACGTCTAGGTGGTGAGTGATATGAGCCAACGAGGACGTTGGGCTCTTTAAGGGGGGGTAGTCTGTAACACCCCTCTCAAAAAGCTAACACAAAGATCTTTTAGCACAGTGGTTAGTGCGTGGTGTTGCTTTACGGGAGGTCGGGGGTTCGAGACCCGCGGTTGTCACATGGATGTTATTTAAAATGAATCCAACGTTGCAAGGCTATTTCCATCCCTATAAGTAAAGGGGTAGAGCCCCATTCTCTTCCATACAAATCTATAGAGGCAGAGGAGCTCTACCATTTTTCTTCCTCTTCTAACCGAATTTCTAAATAAAAATATATTCATATATATAGAATCAAATTAAATTCATATGGAATTGGGAATATTAATAGATTCAATGGAAGAGGATGCTCAACGATAGATTTCTTTGCTCTCTTCCCTTTTTCTTACATTTCTACAGATCTAGAATTTTCCCCTTTCTAGATAAATTGTAGATGTATAAGAACTTGGGGATTGTAAGCCTGAAAGGTCTGGTTACCAAAAGTACTCAAGACACTCTAGACTCAACCTATCGCCTGAAGCCAGGGCGAAGCTAAGGAAGTACAGGAGGAAGACCGAAGAGAGATCGCACCAACGAGCCTCAACCACACCCCTCACAAATATACTTTGCACCAGGCCAGGCACGAAATTTCGTACCTGGTAGGTGCGAAATTCCGCACCTAACAGGTGCGAAACTTCGCACCTGGTAGGTGCGGTATTTCGCATGAAGCAGGTGCGGAATTTCGCACCTAATAGGTGCGAAACCTCGCACCTAGTAGGTGCGAAATTTCGCACCTCTTCCCCGGTACGAATTTCTGGTGGCCGACAGTTGGAGGAGCAAATATCCTATAGATGGCCCCCATTTCTACCTACTCCTACCTAACCCCTACCTAACCACTTCATATAAATACCCCACGACCTCACACTTCATAAGGGTTGGATTCTTGAGCTTGGAAACCTCCATAGAGCTTCATTAATGGCATCTCCTCTTTGAGGAAGAAGGTCAAAATTGTCTTTTTCCTTGTTTATTAAATATATGATGATTACGACATCATATATCATGAAAAGTGAATGTAATGAGATATTGTGAGATAGTCTCAACCTTGTAATTTTCCAAGTGATCAATAAAATTCCAACGACTCTTCAAAGTGGACATAGGCCCTCACTGAGGCCGAACCACTATAAATTCCTTGTGTTATTTACTACTTATGTTCTATTTTATGTTCATGTCTATGCGACCATATTTATAATTCCTAGTAATTAGGAATCTTTGGTGTTTACAACATTTTTTGCCATCAACATTTGGTGCTTTTACGGAGAAAACTCGGATATTGCGTCTTTCTCGCAGTTACCATCTCGACTTCGCCGAGCTTAAGGTTCCTTGCTTAACCTGCCGTCAAGTCTGCTTACGATGGTAAAAAAGTCAAAGAATGCAATGATCGGCTCCTCAGCCGCCGCCGAGTCCGGTACATCTCATCAACCTCAACCAGCGGATATCCTGGCCACTAACGAAAGCGAACCTCTAGTTGCGTACCTCGAAGCACCCGAAACCCAAGCGTAAATTCGCACGCTTAATGAAAAATATGAAAATATAGCTGTCGAGCTTAATCAAGCGCTAAGGAATAATCTCGACCTTATGTGGCAACTCCAGGAAAGTCAGCGCGTCGTCGCTCGACTTCAACTAGCTCGGAACAATGCACGACCTCGACCACCAACATCGGAAACTTCATCTTTTGAGTCGAGGTGCCCGCACCAACGAAGGAGGTTTAGCCACATTAACAACGTCGTCGGCCGAACAAACGCCCTCGACAACGGCAATGTCGATGGATATGCCAAAGGCAACGACGACCGGACCATGGTTACCTATAGCGAGGGGGCCCATTATCGGGACCATTCTCGCTTAGTCATTAATGAAGGACCCTGTCCTACTAACCTATCTCCTCCTCGACATGACCTAACGGTCGCCCACCGAGATAATGAACCTACTTTTTTGGCGGTCGTGTCTTTCCGGAACGGAATCCGCGTGACTCCGTTCCACATCATCACGCACATCAGGATCCCGCTATAGATGTCGAGGACATAGAAGAAGACGATCCAGACATCCATCCTAGAAGATGCCCTCGCGCCATAACTCCCGATCCTCGCCAAAACCCATGGGTCCCGATAGCGGACCCCCATCCGACCTATCTTCCCGACATGGTCCGAAGGATCATGAGAGAGATGAGAGGGAATGTGCATGATTCATGGGAAGCGCACATTAGGTGCAACCCTTTCACTCGAAGAGTCAATGAGGCTGAATGGCCGCGATGCTTCAGCATACCACAGGTGCTGCTCTATGATGGCACCACCGACCCTTGTGCTTTCCTGAACCGTTATGAATGGAAAATGGACTCGAGCCGAGGCGACGATCCAGTCAAGTGTAAATGCTTTCCAGTCTTCCTATCGGGGATCGCTCTATTATGGTTCTCTCGCCTTCCGCTTAACTCCATCAACAACTTCGGCCAATTGGCGGCACAGTTAGTTAAGCAGTTCAGGATGCACATCCCAACTCCGAAGAATGCCCTCACCCTTTCCAACCTATACCAAGGGACCGTAGAGTCACTCAAAAGATACCTTTCCAGGTTCAACATCGCCCTCGCCAAGGTCGAGGATCCAGATCCGCGCACCATACACTTCCAGCTAGCTAAAGGCGTCCTTCCAACTTCTGAATTTGGGGCGTGGATTGATCGAAAGCAACCAAAGAGCCTCGATGCTTTCTATGAGAAAGCGGGGCAGTTCTTATGCCAAGAAGAAGCAAGACGGAACCACATCTCCGAGACCAATCGCCCCAATGTCCCTCGAGCGGACGCCTCTAATAACTTTCCTAGGGGCAAGAAACGGGAGGACTCTTCAATCCAAACCCAGGGGCGGGACCCCCAAGACAAAGACCAAACATTTGGGGGGGGGTAAGGTGGCCGAAGCAACAATCAGGCCCAGATAAAGCCAAGGAAGCCCGGCCCTTACCAAGCCTACGAGACATACTCTCTGCTAAACGAAGATCCAGAAACTATCTACCTGGAGACATGTAACACTTTGTCATACAAGAAACCCCGCATCAGGGAATCAACCCGATGCCGAAAAGAACTCAGGGAGATATTGCCGATATCATGATATGTACGGGCATAATACGAATGAATGCCGCCAGCTAAGGGATGCGATTGAAAAGCTTATCCAAGAAAAGCGACTTGAACAATACATCCAAAAGCCCTTTCCCCCCGAAACAAATCCAAAACCTCTAGCGCTATCTCTGTAGACGGCCGCCAAGACCGCCCCAGGACTGTCTAACGCAAGGCTAGGAATCATGATCAACACTATATGCGGTGGGCCTAGCCCCATGCATGACAGCTTCCGAAAGATGGAGGAATATGTGGGCTCCATTAAGCATGCAACCTACGAGTCTTACTCTGCCCCGACGAGTTTATCCCGGCCAAGCTCTGGAAAACCATGCGGGACGACGTTATCTTCAATGGAAGAGAGTCCACGGGATTTGAAATTCCGACCACCGATCCTTTGTCATCACTGCCAAAATTGGCGCTGCAACTGTTCAAAAATATTGGTCGATTCAGGAAGCTTGGTCAACATCATCTTCAAAGCCGCCTATGACCAGATGAAGTTAGAAGCAGGAGATCTCAAACCATGCCATTTCATGTTCCACGGCTTTGATGGGGCACCCAGCTGTCCGGTAGGAGTAATCGACCTACCCGTCGAACTCGGTACGGGGGATCGGAGTCGAATCTGAATTCTCACCTTTGTGGTTATCGACATCATCTCGCCATATAACGTCTTCCTTGGACATCCTTTCCTCACAAAATTTCACGTCTGCCTATCACCATGGTCCGTCCTGATGAAGTTTCCAACGGAAAATGGGATCAGAATGGTCAGAGGTAACCAAGTCAATGCTAGAGAATGTTATGCCATATAATGGAAGAACGCGTGCAATAAGGACAAGGGCAAAGCAGCACCCGCAGCCTTTTGCGACAAGACCGCCTCCGCATAGCAATCAACGGCGTCTAGGCCATGGCTCAAACGCCACTCCTGTCTTTCCGATGACCTCAATCCAAGGAAAGACGAAGAGCCCGAGTACAAGAGACCTACTCCTGTCGAGCCCACAATAGATGTACCCGTCAGTCTTGATGATCCATCACGAATATTGAAGATAGGATCACACCTTCACCCAGCAGTCAAAGATGATCTTGTGGATTTCCTAAAGGCTAACCTGGACGTATTCGCATGGACTCATTCCGACATGAAAGGCTTAGACCCGGCAATCGCCTGCTACTCCCTATGCATAGATTCTACGATGCCTCCTGTCAAACAAAAGCGCCTCTTCCTGGGACCCTAGAGATCCAAGGCACTTGAAGAAGAGGTAGATCGCCTGCTAAACAACAAATTCATCCGTGAAGCCGATTACCCCGAATGGGTCTCCAATCCGGTCCTAGTCAAAAAGACCAATGGAAAATGGCGAACGTGTGTTGACTTTTCTGATTTAAACAAAGCATGTCCCAAAGACAGCTTCCCGCTCCCAAAGATCGATCGGCTAGTCGACTCAACCGCTGGATACCAATTGATATCTTTCATGGACGCCTACTCCGGTTACAACCAGATCCTGACGAATCTCTGCGATCAGGACCATACCTCCTTCATAACCTACCTCGGTCTTTACTGCTATCGCGTCATGCCTTTCGGCCTCAAGAATGCCGGTGTAACATATCAGCGGATGGTTAGTCGACTCTTTAAAAACCAAATCGGGAAATCTATAGAGGTATACGTGGATGACATGCTAGTTAAATCAAAAATATCTAGCAACCACGTCCACGACCTCTCCGAAATGTTCGATGTCCTCCGTCAATATGACATGAAACTCAACCCTCTAAAGTGTTCCTTTGGCGTCGCCTCAGGAAAGTTTCTGGGTTTCATTGTCAACGCCCGAGGCATCAAAGCCAATCCTGAGAAAATCCAAGCCATTCGGGACATCCAGGTCCCTGAAAACATCAAGGATGTTCAAAGTATGAATGGAAAGGTCTCCGCTTTAAGTCGATTCATTTCAAAGGCCACCAACAAGTGCATTCCTTTCTTCGATTTACTTCGAAAAGGGAAACACAACTTCAAGCGGACCCCTGAGTGCGTTTCCGCATTCAAGGAACTCCTAGACTACTTAGAGCGACCACCTATCTTGTCCATGCATGTAGAACATGAAGACTTATATATTTACTTAGCTGTTTCTGCACAGGCAATCAGCTCTGCGTTAATACGGCTTGAAGACCGCATCCAACAACCTGTCTACTACATAAGCAAGCGATTGGCGGGGGCAGAAAAGAACTACCTGAAGCTCGAAAAGCTGGCATTTTGCTTACTGATCACCTCACGGAAGCTTCGACCATATTTCCAGGCTCATCCCATAAAAGTCTTCATCGACCAGCCATTGCGCCCAGTTCTACAACGACCCGAGGCATCTGGTCGACTGCTAAAGTGGAGTACGGAACTAAATCAGTTCGGGATAACATTCATTCCCCGTCGAGCCATCCTCGGACAAGCCCTTGCCGACTTCATAGTAGAGTTCACAGCCCCCGAGGAGATTTCCCCGGAGAACGCTGAGACCCCCGACAGTAAATGGAAGATATTTGTAGACGGGTCCTCCAACGACAAGTGTTCCGGTGTCGGCATCGTACTCATAATTCCCGAGGGACGCTCAATGCACTACGCACTAAAACTAAATTTCCCCGCTACCAGAAACGATGCAGAATATGAGGCGCTGATAGCCGGACTAAGAATCGCGATCAAGCTCAAGTTGAAGGTTATTCAGGTGTTCTCCGATTCACAGCTCATCGTGCGCCAGGTAAAGGAAGAACACCAAACTAATGGGGAAAGACTTGTTCTATACCTAGCTCAAGTACAGGAACTACTCACTCACTTTGACCACTTCATTATCATTCACATTCCGCGGGAGCAAAATGAAAAGGTCGACTCATTGGCCAGATTAGCAAGTTCCAAAGATCCGCAACTGTTGGGATTCGCCACCGTCGAGGTGCTCAACTCCCCTAGTACCAAGCTAACACAAATTAGTCTGGCCATGAGCACCGAACCCGAGCCGTAATCTTGGATGACGCCGATCAAAAACTACTTGCAACAAGGGATCCTCCCAGAGAGCCGCAAAGAAAGGCAAGCGCTCAGCCGCCAATCGACCCGTTATCTCCTTATGGATGGGGTGCTCTATCGAAGAGGCTTCTCTGTCCCTTTGCTTAGGTGTGTGGCCCATGAGGACGCCACCAAGGTTCTAGTCAGCGTACATGAAGGAGAATGCGGTGACCACACCGGGGGGCAAACCATGGCCAGGAAAATACTCCGACATGGCTACTACTGGCTCACGCTTGACCAAGATGCCACTGATTATGCTCGCAAATGCGACAAGTGCCAATGTTTCTCAAAGATCCCGAGAGCCCCGCCAACAGAACTGACACAAATGACCAGCCCGTGGCCATTCGCCATGTGGGGATCGACATCATTATGACTCTTCCCATGGCCAGAGGTGGAGCATGATACGCTGTCGTTGCTGTTGATTATTTCACCAAATGGGAAGAGGCCGAAGCCCTCGCCACCATCACTACCAAGAAAATGATCAACTTCGTTGTATGCAACATCATCACTCGATACGGGGCCCCTCATCCCATCATTTCGGACAACTGCACTCAGTTCGAGAGCGCAGAGTTCAAATCCTTCTTTTAGCGGCACGACATCAAAAAAAGGTTCTCGGCCGTAGCACACCCCCAGGCTAACGGACAAGTTGAGGCAGTTAACAATGTTATCAAGTCCATCATCAAGAAGCTCCTCGAGAAGGCCGGGGCTTGTGGGCAGATGAACTTCCCGTAGCCCTATGGGCCTACCGGACAACCCACAAGACAGCGACCGGGCGTACTCCCTTCGCTGTCACCTACGGATCTGAAGTCGTCATCCCTATCGAGCTCGAGCTTCAGTCCCATCGAGTCAACTACTTTGATCCAAAGACGAACCAAAATTTACTCATGGGATCACTCGACCTGCTTGAAGAAAAGAGGAACGAAGCCGACCTCCGAGCCACTGCCCAACGACAACGAGTCGCACGGTACTTCAACTCTTGAGTCCGCCGCAAGGACCTCAACATTGGCGACCTCATCCTAAAACGGGTATTCCCTCCGCCAACAGGCCTCGCTCCTCGTTGGGAAGGCCCGTACACTATCCTATAAAGGCTCAGTAATGGAACTTTCAAGCTAGTGACCGTGGACGGAGTTGAACTGCCAAGGGCTTGGAAGAGTGAACATCTCCGCCGCTACTTCACTTAACTTAGTACATGGTTGTTTACACTTTCCAGTGATGTTTTGTAACAATTCAGGGCATTGTAAAGGTTATTCATGCCAAAAGTTATTAGTGGAAATGATGTTCATCTTTCTATCCTTTTATTCTGTGTTTACTCCTCGCGTGACATGTTTGATTAATCCTGACAGCTAGCTTTCGTGTAAACTGCCGACCGCTGTGTCGACCTCTAGTGTAGGGGCCGACATCGCCGTCCGAGCCACGAGCCAACCTCGTGGCCTAATCACATTGGCACCGACCGGCACCCCAAGCACGGGAGTCGGCAACGCTACTCGAGTCGCAGGCCCGCGGCGCGACCGAGTATAAATAACCTCGAACTCGAACCTCGGCCACTGCCGAGGCCGAGGATAAACCTTTCAACCACCCAACAGCCAGATGGGGCAATACAAACTCTCCCTGAACTACGGGTGATGGTCGAATCTTGGCGCAGCACCGTTACTTCCCCAAAGCTCTCAAGGCTAAGGGGTAGCCCATGGCCACGATTGGACCCTACGGGCTGATGATCCGGGCTTCTCTTCCCAGGCAAACAACAACGCCTACAAGCTCACCTCAACCCGATGAACGACGGGAGAGCCTACATCGGATGGACCACACAACGCAACGTCATACGCCTTCGTTACACTTGGGGTTAACCCCAGGCAATCCAAGTACAGCAGGGGACTTAGCTTGGCTTCGCAAACTACCGGTTTCCTGAGCTAAGGGAAACTTACTAGAAGCCTACGCACTATCACGCCTCCCTGGAACCATCGATCCAGGGCACAGCACTCACAATCACTTTTTTGTTACATGTAACGATAAGTAGGCCTATGCAAGTACAGGATGCCCGAACATGTGGGAAGAACATCCGAACATTTAACATAAAATGCGATCTTTACTAATTTTCATTACAACACACACACACACACATTACCACCAACTACATAACTAATATCTTTCTTTCTAATGACAAGGTGTACATGAGAACCACACTGTGTTTTGAAAAACCGAAAGCGAGGGCCGAACTCGCATAAACTACCGGCCTACACTACCAAAATGGTCGTTACACCTACACTTAAGAGACTAACGCTAACCATGCTTCTTCTTCTTGTCTTTGTGCTTCTTATTTGCAGATTCGGCGCTCGACGGTTCATCCTTGGAGTTGTGCCTTTTCTTGTCAGACCCGCCTTTTCCGCCTTGGCCCCTGTGGGAGGTGATCGACTCGTGGGAAGCTAAAAGACGCCTCTCGTTCGCCCCGTCACCACTAGAAATCTCAGTGACATCAGTAGGGGCGGTAAGCGGAAAAGGCCTGGGGGTACCACCGACAGCAAGACCTATCACTACAACACTCGTCCCCAGAATCGCTTTCCCTTCTCGCTTAGCTTTCTCCTTGGCATCTTTAGCGACTTGACGCTCAATAAGTTTCTGAAATTTAAGCGTTGGATCGCCAGCCCTGGTCTTCTCGCGAGTTTCAATGGCCTGTCACGTAGCCTCCTCATCCTCTCGCTTCTTCTGAGCCTCATCAGCCACCCTCTTCCTCTCCGCTTCCTCAGTAGTCAGCTCCTTGACGACAGCCACAGCAGCCCTCTCCGCAATATCCTCTCTGGTCTTCTCTGTGACTTCTCGCCCAGTAGCATCGCCCTGCCTCGAGTTTTCCTCCACCAGGTCTCGGGCATTCGCACTTTGAACATCTACCTCCTCTCCTTCATCAATAAGGCCTTCATAGAGGCTGGGAGTTAGCCCTATCCCCGAGAAGGTATCAAGATGATCTCCTCCCTCTCCAAACTGAATCCCCTCAAGTCCGGGACCAGAGTCAGTCACTTCGGGAATCGCGGGGACAGGGTTCAATACCATAGTTAATCCAGAAGGGGCTGCACAATGAAAACACAATCTTTTAGTCCGCAAACTCGGTAATCACATCATCCTCGGGGATGACATGTAAAGGAAATTTACCTCCGGCCAAGGACAACATAGGAAGAGAAGAAAGGGCACCCGGCGCAACAGGCAATGTGAATCCAGCCTCTCTCTGCTCCAGATACTCAGGATTATGCTCGGTCGAAACCCGAGTCAGGGCTGTCGGGTCAATCACCATGACCAAATCATGGTCGGATGACCGACAAGTACTTCCCTCCACAGGATCCTCCGCTACCACAACGCTCTCAGTCGCGACAAACTTCCCCTTTTCGGCAGCAAGCCTTTCCAACCTTTCTCTCTCCGCATCCTCGAGCAGCAACTTCCTACCCTCCTCCAACTTCTTGCACTCCTCCTCGGTCAAAAGGTCAATCATAAGTTGTCGCTCATCCAAGGTTCCAACATACACTTCGCGCAAGCAGGCCTCATACGAAACCAGCCTTTCCCAGGTTCGAGCTAGCTCACGGGAGTAGTCATCCATCCAAGAAATTCCATGGAATTTTAGGACCTTGACGAGCATGTCCTTAATGTCTTCCTCCACAGATGGTTGTGCTCGGTACTCTGCATTCGCTAACTCGTCTCTTAATTGCTCCACCTCTCTATGGAACTCGGCTTTCGATCCTTCTACGGTGCCTAACACATCCCGGTTGCTGGCTTCCACGTCCTCCTTCGCCTTCTCCACCGCCTCAAGCTCCCTCTTTAAGTGGTCATTCTCCGCATGTAAAGCTTTGCTATCCTTCTGAAGTTGGAAGACCCTGGCATTTTCTCTCTCCAATTCAATGCAAGCCTGGTCCACCTCAGCCTTTTCCTTCTTCAAGGTCATGTTCTAGGTGGTTAAGTCGGCTATAGTCTCCATGTACACAGAGCGAGAGTCATCGGCCTCCTTTTTTAGCATCTCGTACCACTGCTTCAGCTCTGCTGAAAGACCACGAGATCCGTAAGCCAGTGTTTTAAGATACAAGAACAAAAGACTTCTAATAAACAGGAAAGGAGGAGGAAGAGGAAGACCTACCAATCTCCATATTCAAGTTATCAATGGAAATCTTCATAGCATCAATAGTTATTTGATGATTCAGGAGGTGCATGTTCTTCTACCTAATCAGGTCCGATAAGTGATGAGAGTATTTGGCAAGCTCATTGACCTGGTGATACGCAGCCTCCACATGCATCCATATCTCTCCAGATATCCTATCTGGGGCTGGATGAAGATCAGGGAGAGATGGCAGCTCATCGAAGTAAAGTCGAGGGAAGTGATGCTTCAGGAATGCCAACCTTCTCCTCTGGGGAAAGCTCTTGGACTTGGGCTTCATCAAAATTTGCGTTTCTATCATAGTCGCCCTATCCGACCCTGGCTGAGCAATCGGTGGCCCCCTCTCCCTTGAAATCTGAATAGTAGCCAACGGAGCAGTATTGGGCGGGGCTGTTGACGATGTATGACTCGACCCTCCTAGATCAAGCTGTGAATCTCCTCGGGGCACCCGAATCGAAGAAGGAGAGGGAGGACTCGTAAAAGAGTGAGGCCTATCCTGGTGATGACTCTCGCTGCTGCGACCCCGTGGGGGTGGAACATTGCCATACAAACGAGCTCCCCTCCTGAAGGAGCCGATAAAAGCACTCTCGAGGCGATGGCGGTCTCCACGACCTCGTCCTCCACTTCCTCTGGCCATGTCACCTGTCAAAGAAACGAAGCGAAATCAGTCACGCAACACACACACATGCACCTTTCTATGCAATATGGTGTGCATAAGTGTATGCCCTAAGTGTTCTCTCAACAGACCAGATTGTTCCCCAATCGAGGGAGTTAGCCCCTCCAAGGCACGAGCTAGATCCTCCTTACTAGCTGCGCTCGGCGACATAGACAAGTCCATAGGGACGGTACCCAGACCAACAAACTAATCTGCTTTTTCGAGAGAAGTGGTGGTGTCTAGAGAGGTTACAGGAGAATGAGGGCTAGCCAATGCTTCTTCTCCCGTCCCTTCCGTTGGGTGCGGGACAAAAGCATCAATTAGCCCCACATCCTGAGAAGCCATCTCCGCGCTACTAGCTCTGCTACCACCAACATCTTCTAGGAACTTAACGACCTTTTTTGGTCCGGGCCCAGTGGAACCTATTTTCCTCTTCAAACCAGAAACAACAGGGCCCTCCGTCATCTTCCCTTTTAATACACCACTCGCCACGGTAGGCCTGACTATGGCCCGATTGGCCGGAAGCAACCCCGCACGCCAAAGGCGGTCCTGATCTACCATAGCATCCGTCTTGCGGGAGGCTTCAAGAATAGCCCGCAAAGCTCGAGACGTTGCCTAAACTCGTCATCAGTATGCGGCTCGGGATTTCCTGTCACAATCAAAAAACAATGAGACGCGGAAACCGACAATGTTACAAGAAGAGATTGAAGGTACTCACTTCCTTGTATCCACCTCCTCGCAAACCCGGGAGGACATCAAACGAAGAACCAATCATACTTAATTACAGACGGCTTGGGCCACTTTCCAACAAAGAATCTAGTAGTGGGAGACGCTTCCAAAAACCATTGGGAGAAAGATCTACCTGTTGATCACCTAAAATGAAAGAGATACCTAATGTCCTCTTCGGTAGGGTCCCGGTGTAGAAATTCTCGGTAAATAACACAAGTACCCAGGAGCGAAGAATATGCGTTCGGGTGTAGCTGTGAAGGGGCAAGGCGGAATTATAATAGCATTTCCCGAGTAAAGTCATTGGCCGGGGGCACGCACCCCGCAAAGCACGCATGTCGATTACAAGCAGTAAAGCTCTCTGGTGGTGCATGAGCCCTTTTGCTCGTTCCAGGGGCATGAGCATCTCCATCCGAGATGATAAACCGCAATGCAAATTTACTAACTGTCGTGGCACCCAAACGTGATGGCACCGAGTCCGGTGGATTGTCCAAAATAACGGCATCAGGTAGCATGTCCGGAGCTACCGGGGCAGGCGGATCGCTACCATGCATAATGTCCACATTCTCCATCTTGGCATGTATGACTGGAGAATCTAGCCTCTCGACATGACCCCCGTGCTCCGACACCTCGGGCGAGCTCCCAGTCTGAGAAGGAGCCGACCATTCATTAGTCTCAAGCTCGCTGCTTCCGGAGCTGGTGCTGTTCTTATAATCAGAAGTAGAATCAGAAGGGTGAGGCGATGGCGGGGAAGACTCGGCTTCCAGAAGTTTCCCGGTCCTCAATCTTGTTTGCATGGTTAGCTATACTTTAATACACCAGTATTAGACATCACAGTAAGATAACCTGTACCCCTCGCGTTGGTGAAAATTAACAAGTATGTACGGTGTCATGCGAGAATCAGAATGTACATACAAACTTTAAAGATCCTAACAGTTTGGTTATAGTCCAGATATATGCTTTATGCTATGTGAAAGATTCGAGTCCCTTTCTGTACAGTTATCGGTGTGCACCATGGAACATTCATGCAATCAAACAAGAATTCGAACCACCGAGGTCCAAAAATCCGAGAATAGGCAGTCCGGGAATCGATGTTCAAAGCGGCAACACCATCAAGCCTGCCCCAGGGCTCGAGAATTCGAACCACCGAGGTCCAAAAATCCGAGCCTAGGTGGCTCGAAAATTCGAACCTAGGTGGCTCGAAAATTCGAACCTAGGTGGCTCGAAATTCGAACCCAGGTGGCTCGAAAATTCGAACCTAGGTGGCTCGAAAATTCGAACCTAGGTGGCTCGAAATTCGAACCCAGGTGGCTCGAAAATTCGAACCACAACGGCTCAGAAACTCGAACCCCTTTGGTTCAAGCTTTCAGGCCCTCGGGGTTCGGAATTTCGAGGCATAGGATTCGAAGTCTCAAGACCCAGTGCTCAGAAAATCTTGGGCGTAGGACATCGGAAATTCGAGCCCAAGGCCCGAAATTTCGAACCCCACAGGGTTCGAAAATTCGAGCCAAAGACTCAAAATTTCGAACCCTATAGTGTTCGAAGATTCGAGCCTCATCAGGATCGAATTTCTGAACCTCCCCTGCCAGGCTCGAAATCTCGAGCCTCCTTCGACCTCCCTTCTTCCTTTCATCCTTCGACCGAGTCCATTACTTAAGAGATTTTTTCGAAAGGCTCGATTAACAAAGCTTCCAGAATAGTGGCGGCCGACGATGTAAAATTGAAGAAGGAAGAGAAATGAAGGGGGAGGGGCCTGTTTATAATAAAAAGGAAAATAGTCCCTTCGTATTCGAACCTTAGGCTCGAAAATTCGAACCTAAGGGCTCGAAATTCCAAACCTCCAGGGTTCGAAATTTCAAGCCTCGCGGTTCGAAGTTTCGAACCACAATGGTTCGAAAATTCGAGCCTCTACGTTTCGAAATTTCGAACCCCGGTGGTTTGGAATTTCGTACCTTAAAAAAATCCTCTTGACCATCGCGCTCGCGTATGCCTATTTCCCGCAAGTGTCAAAGTGCTTGGAGTACGCAACGATGACATCATGCGAATACTTAGCAACGCGTGCAACGCCAAACCAAAAGCGACTTGCTCACTTCCCCCCCAATGAGCGAGCCCACTAGCTAACATGTTTTTTCCTATAATTTGCAGGATAAATCCGCAATCCAACTATCATCTCAACTTTCATTCCAAAGCACATTATTTCAAGACAAGATGTACTTTGGAGGGAAAATGTTAACAAGCCTTTTGGTCCGGTTACCAAAAGTACTCAAGACACACTTGACTTAACCCATCGCATGAAGGCGGGGCCAAGGGCGAAACTCAGGAAGTACAGGAGGAATTTCGAAGAGAGATCGCGCCAACGAGCCTCGACCACAACCCCCACAAATATACTTCGCACCAAGCCAGGTGCGAAATTCCGCACCTACCAGGTGCGAAATTTCGCACCCTACAGGTGCGAAACTTCGCACCAAGCAGGTGTGGAATTTCGCACCAAGCAGGTGTGGAATTTCGCACCTAATAGGGGCAAAACCTCGCACGTAGCAGGTGCGAAATTTCGCTCCTCTGCCCAGGTACGAATTTCTGGTGGCCGACAGCTGGAGGCGCGAATATCCTGTAGATGGTCCTCATTTCTACCTACTCCTACCTAACCCTATAAATACCCCATGGCCTCACACTTCAAAAGGGTTGGATTCTTAAGCTTGGAAACCTCCATAGAGCTTCATTAATGGCATCTCCTCTTTGAGGAAGAAGGACAAAATTGTCTTTTTCCTAATTATTAAATATATGATGATTATGACATCATATATCATGAAAAGTGAATGTAATGAGATATCGTGAGATAGTCTCAACCTTGTAATCTTCCAAGTGATCAATAAAATTCCAATGACTCTTCAAAGTGGATGTAGGCCCTCACTAAGGCCGAACCACTATAAATTCCTTGTGTTATTTACTGCTTATGTTCTATTTTATGTTCTTTTCTATGCAACCATATTTATAATTCTTAGTAATTAGGAATCTTTGGTGTTTATGACATTTTTTGCCGTCAACAGATAGATTTCTTCGCTCTCTTCCCTCTTTCTTACATTTCTACAGATCTAGAATTTTTTCCTTTCTAGATAAATTGTAGATTTATAAGAATTTGGGGATTGTAAGCCTAAAAGGGTTTAAAACTGAGAAATTGGAAGCTATAAGGTGAGTGGGAAATTTACTAATACAGATATAA
This sequence comes from Allium sativum, assembly GCA_030737875.1. Lineage (NCBI taxonomy): Eukaryota > Viridiplantae > Streptophyta > Magnoliopsida > Asparagales > Amaryllidaceae > Allium > Allium sativum. The sequence goes on from CM060917.1 coordinate 13,791,426, forward strand.
TGATTTGTCTATTTCGTTTGAATCCAATCTACGTTTTATGCCTATCAGATCTACTTATTTAAATAATTGTAAGTTGTGGCAACCATCGGATCTTTAGTTATTGCTGAAATATGAAATATGTGAATTTGGTTAAAAAGATGAATTTGTGTATTATTTGATTGTAAGAAAAAAAAAGGAAATATTCATATTACATTCAATATTGTTGGGCTTTGGATTAACATTGTAAAGTATGCCTTTTTCCTCCTTGAAAATATAAAGATGCATTATTTTAGAATCACAAGAAGTATGACAAAAAGGACTAAAAAGAAAAAAGTGGTGCAAAGGTACATGTAAATATAAATACATGTACTTGTATGTAATTTTCATCAATTATTCCTATTTATACATATTACATATATTTCATGTGATTTGGAAATATGTCATATTGCACAAAAATAGGTATTATGTACAATGATTACGGCTAACGTCCTAGTGAGATTTGAAATCTTTTTGGAAAGATTGAATATAAAAAGGGAATGTTTGGTTAATGATTAGACCAAATCATTAATTTAAAAATAAGTACTGTAAAATAATAAATAAATATTAATAACTATGTTGACCGCACGAAAACATAAAAGTATATATATATAATCTGTCTAAATCAGCGTAAAACGGTAAAATATGAATTGTATTAAATGCCTAAAGGTTTGACGTGTTTAATGGTATTCATTTATGGAATCATACATGTAAATTATATTCCATACTTAATAAATATATTTATGGTGACCGTTGTAGAAATTAGTTTAATTTATTGCTATAAAGGAGGCCATAAATAAATAATTAACAATTGTAACCAATGTTGAATGTTTGGATAAGGTTCAATTATGGAATTATTAGTAAATATAATTCATTTTGAATTAATATATTTGTGGTGACCATTTGTAGAAATCAATGCAATTAACTATATAAATAGGACTGCAAATTAATAAATAACCAAACCAATATTGATTTAGGGAAAAAATGTGATAGGAAAATGGTTACAATTCCCAAAATCAACTAGGATAAATGTTGTGGACCCCAAATTAGGAAATTTGATTTATAACCGCATTTAGACACGAGGTTAAGCTCAACTTGCGGTGTAAGCCTGCCTGGAACCGACCTGCAAATCCAGCAACCACAGGTACTCAGCTTAATGTGAGGGGTCTAATGCATAAAAATAAATGTACCAAGGCACGAGGTTAAGTTCACTTGTGGTAGAAGTCTTCACGGAACCGACCGACAAATCCAACATCCACAGGTAGTCAACATAATGTGAGAGGCCTAGTTCATATATATATATAATAACCAATAAACAAATAAACAGATAAATAAAAGAATAAGAATAGTAATTGCTTATTGGGGTACAACAAATAGATAACTTGGGACTAATAAATAGTTTCCTTAGGAGAATATGATCGTTAGGGTCATAAAGGGGAATAAAAATGAAATAAAAAATAGGGGTCATAAGGGAATTATTGTCATTTAAACACTAAGTCAAATTAGGTAAGGTATTAAATAAATATCCTAGGGAAAAAGAATATAACCTCCCTAATTAATAGTAATGGGAATAGAAAATATAGTTGGATATAGTAGGTTAAATATGGAAAATATTATTAACCATATAAACCTGTGATGCAAATAAATGGTGTACGCATAGCATTTCCGTATAAAGGAAATAAACGGGAATGACTTAATAACGTAGCCTACTTTATCCCAAAAAGGGAAAGGTGTATAAAGGCAAATGGGGTATGAACTAATAACCTTTGCGTATAGTCCACTTCCTGGGTGCTAAAAGGCTAAGAGACTAGGGGTTGAAGAGTCCACCTGGGAATAGGTTTTTCAGTATATGTGTCTTAAATGAATGTGTGTGTGGGCCTACCCAAACCTGGAAATTAAAAGGGTCAGATATGGTCGTCCATCCTACGGGAAACATTAAGCGACTAAGGAGGTTATCTAACTAGGTCAGCTAGAAGGTATAACACACGACAAAAAACCTTCTCTCACCTTATGCAAGGCAAGGGTATATGCGTGACTGACGGGAGCATCAACTAGTAGGGCCCGTAGCTGTGCCCTCTAGTTTATGCTAACGTTGAATATATTATCATGGGTTAATAAGTGACCAATAGGTCCATCTAGGGTCTTAAGTGATCAAGGATAATCCACCGTATCTATCATTGATAGTGAGGCGTTAAATAATAAAGAATAGTGAATGAGGTTATAGATAGAAACCCCGTAATTAGGAACCTACTCTCGATATAATTAACCATTTAAGCTCTAGGATAAAGGCTTCACAAAAATGTATGTAAATGCCCTATCTCTATAATGTAAGTTGGGAATACTACCTTGGGAAGAGTAGTAGAGTCATGCGTAAACATTAACAAGGTTGGTTTAGAATCACTAACCAGTTGGGCATACAACTTGGGTTGAACCAAATGGAATATATCTACGTTATAGTATGTGTTGTACATTTCTTAATCACCAGAACTTATTGTTTTGACCCCCCCCCCTTCTTATTACAAACCTCCCAGGTTTTCTAGAGAAGGTCGGGTTCTCACAGATGATTAAGTTTTTCTTTTTGTTCTCATTCTCTCTCATGCTCGGTTTTGACAAAGTGACTTACTTTGAAAAAGGTAATTATTTGAGTTAAACTAGTTATCCTATTTTTGTTTCCGCTGTGAGTTATTTTTTTGTTGCACTCTGATTACGCTCATGCTCATTTATTGCATGTACCAGATTAGACGCTCCTTGCTTGAATTTGTTCAAGTTTCGATTTTTGTCAAAATTTGGGTGCAGAAAAGTTTGGGGTGTTACATTTGGTTTCAGAGTTTAGGTTTGATGATCAGAGGAATTAGTTAAAGTAAAAATCGTTAGAGAATGTATTTGATTTTATTTTCTTTTTTTCTTCGTCTTTCTTACTCAACTTTAATTTATTTCGACTATAGAAATTATTCGTATGCCTAATTATATATAATGGGCTTTGAGCGACTAAGAGCTGAAATATGTTAAGTTCAGGTTTCTAGCCAATTCTGTCTTACCCCACCGTATGTTGACAATCTCGTTGTATAGAGCATGAGGACGACATATGGTGGATTCCATTGATTCGAGATTGGAAACTGGGATATATATATATATTAATATAAAAAGCTAACTACAACTGAGATAGTCATAAATTCTTGGTATGGATTCCTTAGTAGTTCCAGTTAAGACAATTACTCGCCAAAATGGGGAAAAAGCCCACGTTAATATGTCGTATCCATTTCAGAAATATAATTACGAGGTATATCCATTTGTTACTTCGTTAAAATTCCGAATAACCCTTTGTTGAGACATTCAATTGAGTTCTTGGCCTTGTATTCAAGGAAATTTATTTTTTAAACTATTTGAAAAATAAAAATGGATTTCAATGGTTTTGAAATACGGTTTCGTAAAATAGTTTGTGAAGATATGGTTTTAAAATTTTAATCTAATCGTGTTTCAAATTTCCAGAGCTATTGTGTAATTTTAATAAATATAGTCTGATTGGTAGGAAAGATGGAATTAAGAAGGAAAAGGAATATGCCTCTAACCATGAAAATAGTAAATAACTGTTCCTTTTGATTTGTGGTATCCATTTTCCTATATATATTGGATAATCTATTGAAATTACCACAATTAACCCTTAAGATTCTAAAGATCTAAGATTTTTGGACATGAAAATGTTTTTCCTAGTTTGAAATATGAAACTGGAATATAAATAATAGTAATAATTATAAACTGGTTTTTGAATACGAAACCGTTAGTTTACAATAAAATTCCATTGTTGGAAAAGTTTTAAATTTTTCTTCGAAAAGGCTAAGGAAAATCCTTCGTTTGGATTTTAGGGTATTTGATTTCGTGAATCGTCTGTTTGTTCTCATCTAGGTAAGGGGAAAATCTGTTTTAATTTATATTATGGATTTCTAGCTGAATTATTTTAGGAATTTGTACATTCTTTGGGTAGTCGCAGCATCGTTGTTGAGACTATGTATCCTTGCAGTTGGTTCGGAGTTTAAACGCTCTCTTTAAGTACCGTGGTGATGAGAATAATTATTTCGGATCGCGTCAAATCTTAAAAGATAATGCGGGACGATTAATATTTTAATCTAGCCTAATAAGATCAAGGTCCAACCTCTGTCCAAAACCCATTTGGTAGTTGATCGTTTAGTGCTACACTAGGACGGTCAATTAGTTGATAAGTTTGGTACAACTTGGACCGAGGACTCAACCATAAAAGTTCTTAAAATGTCCAGGTAGAAATTGATTCCTCCCTCTTTCTCAAAATTCTAAAAATGTCCTTCGTGCATAAAATTTCTCTTTTCTTTGCATTCTTGTTGCAATTTAGGTCGAATCTGATCCATAATTGGGTTTATCAACACCGGATCGCTGGAGTCGCCGACGAAGCATTCGTTGATGGTGGTGCCGGTATCATTTGGGTGAAAACTGGCAGTACCGGACTCGCTGATTTGATTATATTGCGAATGTAAATAAGTTTCCTTCTTGTTCATAGCATTTCGTGTGTTAAGTGGCAGGTGCTTCTCTGGTGAATGAGAGTGTGGAAGGAGATGTCGCCACCGGGGATAGAAGAGGCGTCGCGAATGCAGTCGAGGGACCGAAGGAAGAAAGAACCGTTATAGGGTCGTCAGAGAATGATGATGTCGAGATAGTCTCGGAATTGAAGAAAGGTGATTGTCCATCCATGGCAGAGGTCAAGGCTCAAACGGAGAAATACATTTCATCCACAAAACTAGAACCTCTTGGAGACGCCATGAATGTTCAGCCTATTCGAGCTATCGCCCCAACTATCTTGTCTTCGATCGAAGTTCCTCCCTTCGTGGATTCCACTGACCCGCAAGCCTTAGCACCATCCCCCGATCCTTTTGGAAGTATGCTTAAGGGATCACGACGCATGCTGAGTACCGAGGAGGCAGTGGAAATGGTTAAGCAGAAAGAGCTGGCTGAGATGGTCGAACGTGGGGAGATAGCTCCTCCATCTTAAACTTACTCTATTGTAAAAAAAATTGGCTCTGTGGAAGTCTCATGCGAGTACGGTCCTCACGTTCTTGTAATTTCTAAACTTGATATTTAGCGATGCTTAAACCGTACCTGTCATGCAGCAACATTTTGTAATCAGGCCATGGTATTTTAAATGAAAATCTACTTTTTTTGCAAATACTTATGTAATTTATGTGGAAAAAAATGTCATGTTGGTTTCTTGTCTTATTTTAGCAATTGAGAATGATAGAATGCTACCCCAGTCGGGGCGATTCATCAACCCTCTTGTCTCCGCTGTCGAGGTAAGTCGTTCGAATAGCGAGCCCTCCAATCATACTTAAGAGGGCCCAACCTTGATCAGGAGCTGGGTGTCACTTAGCAGGGGCCCTTTTAGTCCTTTATACTCGTCCATTAATCGGTATTGGGTAGAGTTTTTAGGAATCGAGCGGTCTTTTGTCGGGGTGCACCATTCATGCTCTTTCGTTGTTTATACCCATCCTCAAGTCATTAGGTTAAGAATTGAATTCCGGCAGTCAGACGGTATGTTTGATCGGGCGTCGATCTTACTTTGAGTCAGTCAAAGTGGAAGTCAAAAAACTGGTCGATCAGTCAATGTTTGGAATCGATACCATTGATATGGTCGAGCCCTTATTCATCTATCTATATCGACCTGCTTCATTTCAGCTCGGCCCATTAGAGCGCCAGGGCATAAGCAATAGTTGTTTAGGTCACAGTCCTTAGCTTTTATGACAATAAAACAGGGCAGGAATGGAGACTTTTATTCATATGTTATCGCAATCAATAAAGGATTGCTTATTACAATATCGAAAATGAATGAACTAAAAAAGAAAATTTAGAAAATTCTTAAGAATGATAAAGTCGTAAATGCTCTGTATTCCATGCTATTTGAAAAGGTTCACCATCAACAGTCGTCAGCCTGAAACTTCCATTATCGAGCTTTCGTTGAATGACGTATGGTCCTTCCCACTTAGGGCCCATGTGGACGGGGATTGGGAAGATCCTCTTAAAAACAAGTTCACCTACGTCAAAAGTTTGGTCGGACCTTTTTGTTGTAGTATCGTCCAACCCTTCGCTTATGGGCTTCTACACGAAAATTTGCCACTTCTCTTTTTTCATTAATCATGTCTAATGATGTCAAGAGTAGTGCTTTATTAGATAAGGGATCAGAGTAAGTCGTCCGATGAGATGGGACTTCTAGTTTTATCGGGAGAATTGCTTCTGAACCATAGGACAAGGCGAAAGAAGTGTGGCCGATGGCAGACTTATGGACGGTTCGATATGCCCAATGGGCCAGAGGTAGTTCATCGACCCATTTTCCCTTAGCTCTCCCTAATTGTTTTTTCAAGATGGTTTTGATGATCTTATTAGCCGCTTCAACTTGACTATTAGACTGGGGATGTCCCACTGTGGTATATTTGTTCTCAATATGATACTTCTCACAAAAATCTCTGAATCTAGACTATCAAACTGAGTTCTATTGTCTGTGATAATGGTTGTGGTATCCCATATCGGCATATAATATTTTTGATGATAAAGTTGATGACCTTCTTTGTTATGATTGTAGTCCTCTGTTCAGCTTCTTCCCATTTTGTGAAGTAGTCTACCGCCACTATTGCATATCTAGCACCCCCTTTGAAATGGGCAAAGTTCCGATAATGTCTATCCCCCAAACATTGAAAGGCCAAGGGCTAGCCATTTGGGTGATCTCTGTCAGTGGAGCTCATGGGATCTGTGCGAACCTTTGGCATTTGTCACATCGTTTGGAATAACTAACAGCGTCTTTATTGACAATTGGCCAAAAGTATCCATAGCGCAATATTTTCTTGGCCAAGGTATGCCCCCCGGTATGCGCTCCGCAATCTCTTTCATGCACTTCCTTCAGTATCCTTTTGACATCATCATTGGTCACACACCGAAACATGGGAACAGAGAATCCTCTTCTATACAACTGGCCTTGTTGAATAGCGTACCTGGAAGCTTGTCGTACTAAAGCTCGTTTTTCGTTCTTTCTCTCGGGTAACGTGCTGTGAAGGAGGAAATTTTTTATGGGGGTCATTCATGATTTCCTTTCAGGTTCAGCATCAGCCTTGTCAACTTCCGTCTGCTCAATACTCGGTACACTCAGGGTTTCTATAGGAACCAACTCTATCTCGCCCGGATGGTCTGAACTGGCCAACTTTCCCAACCTATCCGCCTTTTGATTCTCCCCTCTGGGAATATGGGAAATGCTATACCAGTCGAAATTTTGCAATAATTTTTCGACTTGCTTGAGGTAGGAAGTTAATCGATTTCCCTTAGTAAGGTATTCCTTACGAACTTGGCATGCCAAAAGTTGCGAATCACAAAAAATCTCGAGTGATGTTATTTTTAAGTCCCTTGCGAGTTTAAGCCCGGCAATCAGGGCTTCATACTCGGAATCATTGTTGGTCGCTAGAAATTCTAATCTCAAAGCATAATAAACCGACCGTCCCTCGGGAGATAGTAGTACTATGCCAACCCCCGAAAGTTAGTTGTTTCGGGCTCCATTCCGATATAGCTTCCAAACGACTGGCTCCGGCCCGACCTTCAAGGGCTTGGGATTGTCCTCCTGGCCTTCATCTTCCGGGGTAGTAAATTCTGCTATGAAATCATCTAGGGCCTTCCCCCGAATCGATTTTCGCGGGATGAAAGTTAAGTCGAACTGACTTAATTCAATGTTCCACTTAAGTAATCTTCCACTTGCCTCAAGTCATTGCAAGACTTGTCGAAGGGGTTTGTCGGTGAATATTTTGATTGGGTGAGCCTGGAAGTAATATTGAAGCTTCCTTGGCGCAATTAATAAACTGTAAGTGAGCTTCTCGATCCTCGAATAGTTGCGTTCAGCTCCTGTCAACTTTTTTTTTACATAATAAACTAGTCGCTGCACCCGATCTTCCTCACGGATCATGACTTAGCTAATTACGTGCGCATATACCGCTAAATACACAAAGTGGTCTTTATGGTTGATATGTATAGATAGGATATGTGATTTCTCTAAGTGGTCGAGCAAGTTTTGGAAAGCTTCGACACAGTCGGGTGTCCAAGAGAAATTTCGTTTCCCTTTTTTATTCAACTCGAAGAAGGGTAGACATTTGTCGGTCGCCTTAGAGATAAATCGGCCCCTAGCTGCGACTTTACCTGCTAAACTTTGGTTATCCTTAATTCTTCGTGGTTCCTGAATTCCTTTAAGGGCCGAAATTTGGTCAGGATTGATCTCCATCCCCGGAGAGCTAACTATAAAACACAGAAACTTGCCTGATGCTACCTCGAAAGAACATTTTAGAGGGTTGAGTTTCATCCCATACTTACAGATGACGTTGAACATCTCTAGCAGGTCACTTATGTGGTTGGTTGATCGCTTTGACTTAACCAGCATATCATCCATGTATACCTCCATCGTTTTTCCTACCTGGTCGTGGAACATCCAGTTAACTAACCGTTGGTAGGTCGCTCCTGCGTTCTTCAGTCCGAATGGCATCACTACATAACAATATACCCCAAGATCTGTGATGAAGCTAGTGTGCTCCTGGTCGGGAACATGCATGGCGATCTGGTTGTATCCCGAATATGCATCCGTAAACGAAAGCAACTCGTGTCCTGTGGTCGAGTCAACCAACTGATCAATCCTAGGTAATGGGAAGTTGTCCTTAGGGCATGCTTTATTTAAGTCGGAAAAATCAATGCACTTTTTCCATTTCCCATTAGCCTTCTTTATAAGTAATAGGTTTGTTATACAGTCGGGATATGTTGAATATCGGATAAATTCATTGGCTTGCAGCTTTCTGATTTCCTCCTTTAGGGCTGCCGACCTTTCAGGGTCAAGCATTCGCCTGTTTTGCTTTATCGGGGTATACTTTGGGTCGATGCTAAGGGAATGAGTTATAATGGAAGGTGAATTCCCACATATGTCAGTGTGGGTCCACGCAAATATGTCTAAGTTTGCTCGAAGAAACTCAGTTAATTCCCTCGTCCGGAGGGGATCAAGATGGGATCCAATTTTTAGGACCCAAGTGGGGTCGTCCTCGTCGATCGAAATTTCCACAGTAGCCTCATTCGGGGCTTCCTTTCTACACCCCGGCTCATCGTCCTCTCGTGGGTCGATGTCTTCGACTTCACAAATGGACGGTCCTGACCAGGGCGTTCTCTATAATTGTTGAGCTTCTTTCCCCTCCCTAGGGGGAGAGGATTCTTCAGACCCTTCGAAGTTGCCACCGCTTCGAAACTCCTTCCATTCTGCCAAGTAACAGGCTCGACCTGTTACTTGGTCTCCTCGCACCGTCCCAATTCCACTATCAGTCAGAAACTTTAAAAGCAAACACTAGGAGGCGATGCATACCCTAAATACAGCTAGGGCGGGTCATCCCAAAAAGGCATTATAGTGTGAGTTGATATTCATCACCACAAATGGCAAAATTTTGATTCTCCGACGATCTCCATCACCCAATTCTACAAAAAACTTGACATGGCCAATGGGTTCGGTGGAAGCGCCATTGAAACCGCGTATTTGGCCATCATACGGTTCTAAGTCTTTTAATTCCAGTTTCATTTGGTCATAGGCCTATTTGAACAAAATGTTCACTGAGCTTCCGTTGTCGACTAGCACCTTCCGGACCGTGGTCGGCCCAATGACATCTGTTACCACCATCGGGTCGACCATCGGGAATTCTATGCCAATCGATTCCCAATCGCGGAAGACGATATCATCGCCCATCATTCTTCTTTGTTTGATGGGAATGGTGGCCTCAAGGGGATCCGTTTCCTCAACATCGAGGTGCTTCATGGAGTTGACATATTGTTCCATGGTTCTTACACTATAACCTGTCGGATGCGCTCCTCCGACAATGGCATGATAACAATCCCCTTTCCTTCCTCCTGGGTAGTTGCTCGAGGTACAGCCTGGCTATGTTTAGGCACCGAGCTCCCTTGCCCCCTATATCTCATGGTTGTCTTGTATTTACCAAGCTTTCCTTCTTGAATTAGCTTCTCAATGATGTGCTTGAGATGTTGACCTTCGTTTGTCGTATCCCCGTAGATATCATAGAACAAGCAATATTTCTCGATCGCCCGTCTTTCTCCGTGGAATCACGTCGGGGCGGTTTCTTATACTGACCCGTACAGCAGGTATCGAGATAGATATTCTCCAATGTGTCATTCAAGGTCGTGTATGTATCAAATATCTGGAACCAGGGGCATTTCTGGGCACTCTCCCTTTGTCTTGATCTCCTATTGGTCTCCTTTGATCCTTCACCACTTCGCTTGCCGCAGTTATCTACATTCAGTTCCACTTTTCCCAGATTATCTCCAGATTGTTTGACTGCTACATTGTTCTGGGTCGACGGAGTAAATGCAGTTTTCGGCCCATCTTCTTCTTATAACTGTGCATCCTCTTCCCTCAGTCGGATGTGGGCCTTCTCATAAAAAGCCTCAATAGTGGTCCTTGGCTTTCCGATCAAGTATTTTCCAAATTCTGTTCGCTTGTCAATGCCATCGACTATGGCCATTATAACAGTCTCATGGTTGGGGTTGCTAACTTCAGTAGCATCCCGATTGAATCGATTAAGATAATTCCTCAGGGATTCACCTTTTTCCTGCTTAACGGCTGAACGATCCATAATGTTCTTCGATTTGGTAGCGTGAAGGCGGAATTGAGTTAGAAAATTTTCACTTAGATCTTTAAAGCTTGGAACTGACCTCGTGGGCAAGCGTACGAACCACATGAGTGCTATTCCACTTAAAAAGATCAGAAAGGCTTTGCACTTTATGGTGTCGGGGGTCACTACCACCTCCATGTGCCATGAGTACCTTATTAGGTGCTATTGTGGATCGAAGGTACCATCGTACTGGTTCATCTGGGGCAGGTTGAACCTCTTGGGCTGCTTGTAATATTTCACCATTGAATGGCGTGTGGCTTCTGTCGACTCCCCAGTCTTCATTCCCATATCCGGGATTGTCGTTCATAATCTGCCATACGGTGGCAATTATATTTGGCGGATTGACTGTGTCTGGGTCGACCTCTTCAACAGAACGACCTCTCCGGGCTCTTTCATCGAGTAATGCCATCCAGGCATTCCTTCTTCCCCCTCGGGTATCTTGGTCAATCACAAGATTCCGAGGGGGACGAATGGGAGCACGATCCTCCCAAGCAGCATTTTGATGCACAGAAGGAGATGCCTCTCAGTTTTGTGAAGCTGTGGGATCAACAATTTCCACCTCGGTTTGGTCAACTCGCACTTGGTTGCCTTCCCCTAGCTTGTCTTGATGTCTTTCAAGGTGCAACTGCCGAATATTTTCAACTCTTTCTAGCGGGCGCCAAGGTTGACGTGGGTCTCTACTTTCTCCAGATGAGGAGGAGCCTTCTGACAATTGATCTAGCTGGGGAGGAGGGAATTGATGGTCCCAGGACTCTTGGGTTTGGTGTTTGAACTCCTCCCACTGCCTTGTCATGCAAGTCATGTCTTGTCGCATCGTAGTATTCTCCTGATCATAGGCTTTTAAGGCATTCGTAGTTTCCTAAAGTCGATTGATCACAGCCATAAACTCATCTTGAGTGGCGAAAGCAGAAGATGGAGCTGAGCCTGCCACGGGGGGTAATGCAGGCTGATCTGAAGCAATTTCAGTGGCGACCGATCTGTCGGCCGCTTCCACAGATGTTGCCACCTGCGGCAGTTTTCCAGCAATGTGGGCTGATTTTCCAGCCATATCTTAATTAATGCTTAGATAAAAGTAGGATTTTCATCTCGGACTTGGTGATCCGAAAGTAGATCAAAAATGCGGATTGGTCTGAGAATGTCACTTCTCAGTGAAAGCACCAAAGTATTGACACCAAAAATTGGTACAACACCTAAAGAGATGAATGTGTAGAGAACAAATGAAGATTAATAACTGTAAAAGGATAAAAAAGAAAAAGAAATCACACGCCAATTTATAGTGGTTCAGCGTTAAAAAGCCTACGTCCACTTTATAATCTCTTATATAGTATTTCAACTATCAGACAAAATGGTTACAATGGCCATACAATAAAAGATCAATGAAGGATATTTGAAAATTAAGGTTTTTTCCATGTCCCCCTTACTGAATTTAGAAGGGGTATTTATTGATGGTACAGTGTTTTAGTCGGCTTGTACACATGTCACAAGATCCAAGAGAGTAGTTGGCGCTGAACGAATCGGTCTCTCCTAAAGAATTGGTATTCTTTTCGAATTTTCGACATGAAGTGGTACCTAATCCATCTAGCTTGGGCGATCTGAAGGGGCAAAGATCCGGGATAAGCTAGTCTTTAGGCAAGTTTCTCGGGTCACAATGGAAACATAGTTGATCATGCTTGGTCATATCGGACTTCTCCTGGGCCGCGACTGACAAGGGAAGAGATCTTAGATGTCAGGCCTCATCGATTGGCCTAAATTGAGCACTTCGGGTATGTATTTGCTGTATCATTATGCCTTGATAGGCTGTCCGAAAGGCCCATCAATAGATAGGTAGGGAAAGGAAGGGAAGGAGAGCAAAAATTGATAGATGGAAGAAAAATGGGATCAAGATGTCGCTATTAACGGACTACATTTTGAAAAAAGCGATTTTTTCTTTGGACTTTGGATTAATCGAGCATCTTTGTATTCCTCCAATAATATAATCCACTTTAATGCCGACTACTTTAGATAATTTCTCAAGAGACATGAAGTCTGAGTGCGTAGGTAATTAATACTACTAATATATGCAAACAGATACATACGCACAGATTACATTGGATGTTCAATTTCTATTTTCAACCCTTTTGTTATATAGGGATATTGTTCCTGTTAAGGAAGATTGTTTTAATGGAGAGAACAATTAAATCCCCATATGACCAAGGTTTTTGGAATATTCCAACATATGTAAGAATGCCTTGTATATGATATTGTGAATTTAAATGACTTGGGCTTGAATGGGGGCTTGTTTGAATGGGTATGCATGTGGGCTTGGTCCTATAAAATATTATTATGATCGTCATGCCTTTTCCGCTGCTATATATACAACTAAGACACAGATGATTTGAAGAAGCAAAAATTGAAACGTGAACAGGATGAACTGATGTGCAGAGGCTAAATTATCAACACCTTATCTGACCGTTTATACAATCTTTACACTTCACTGAAGTCACCTAAATAAATTTGGGATGCACTGGATACGAAGTATAAGACGGATAAGATTGGAACATATAAGTTTCTCACTTTTAAATATTTTTAATTCCAGAAGAAAGATGATGTTTCTGTCATGGATTAAATTCACGGCTTGCAAGTACTAGTTAGCAAACTTATTAACTTGAAAGTGCAGATTCCAGAATCATTTCAAGTAGGCGCGTTAATTGCTAAACTTCCACTAAGTTGAAATAATTATCTCAAAAAGCTCTTGCATATAACTGAGGAATTAACGTAGGAAAAGATCGGAAAACACATACGAATTGAGGAGGAAAACAGAATTCATAATGGTGTTTTCCCTTCCATTGATGCGAACAACGTGGTTTTTGGAAAGAAAAGAAAGGGCAATCAGAACCAGAACTTCAAACCAAACAGGATGAGTAATCAAGGAACCAACTCTAAACCTAACGACAAAAAGAATAAAGCATGTTATAACCATGGAAAAATTGGGCACTATAAGGGTGAATGCAGGGCTCCTCCAAAACAGAAGAAGGGGAAAACTGAAAATGCAAATATGGTTGAGACGGAGGAGATGTAGGAAATCCTTGCTATGGTTTCCGATCCCCAAATTGGCATTATAATTGACTTGCACATGGCTACTACTGAAACGAAATTTTCAGATTGGTGGTTCGAACTTGGTGCAACGGTTCATGTTTGCAACAACAAAGGTCTGATAAAAACCTATACATAGGTTGCTGACCAACAAGAAGTGATCATGGGAAATGGTGCAAAAGTTATGGGAAAGGGAAATGTAGAGATTCATTTCACTTCCAACAAGAAGATAACTCTCACTAATGTTCTCCACGTTCCTGATATTAAAAAGAACATGGTTTCTGCATCAATTTTATGCAAGACGGTATCAAATCGGTCTTAGAGGCCGATAGTAATTCTGTCCAAAAATGGCATGTTTGTGGGTAAAAGTGATGCATGTAATGGGATGTTCAAACTCAGTATTAACGAAATAAAGGATTGTTCTGCTTATACTGTTGATTCTATACCATTATGGCTTGCACATTTAGGAAATTTAAGTTATAGATCTTTGAAGTATATGGCAAAACATGGTCTTACTTCTGTTACTAATGATAAACATGATAAATACGAAATATGTATACAAGCCAAGACTATAAAGAAACCATTCCCAACCATTGAAAAAAATTCATAACTCCTGAATTTAATTCATTTTGATATATGTGAATTAAATGGAATTTTAACCAGAGGTGGAAAAAGGTATTTGATTACCTTTATTGATGATTTTTCTAAATACACATGTGTGTATTTGCTCAACAATAAAGATGAAGTTTTTAACATGTTCAAACGCTATAAAATAGAAGTTGAAAATCGTAAGGGTAGGAAAATAAAGGTCTTATGTAGTGATAGAGGAGGATAATACTTCTCCACTGAATTTTCTAACTTCTGTGAAGAACGTGGGATTATTCATCAATACACTGCACCATGCGCACTGCAACAGAATGGTTTGGCTGAAAGGAAAAATAGAACTCGGGTTGATATGGTGAACACGATGTTATTAAATGCTAAATTACCACTTAACTTGTGGCGGGAAGCATTATTGTCGACATGTCATTTGCACAATAGAATCACTTTATGGAAAACTAAAGTTCCTCCTTATGAACTATGGAATGGTCAAAAATATAACATACGATATCTAAAGGTGTGGGGGTGTATTGCCTTCTATAGGGTGACTGATCCCAAACAAACTTAACTAGGCCCAAGAGCATTGGAAAGTTTGTTTGTAGGACATGCCAAAAACTCTAAAGCATACAGACTACAGATTTATCCTCAAACACGATTATTGAATCAAGGGATGTCGAGTTTATTGAAAATAAATTCAAGGATGATTTAACCACAAATCGGTCACTAAACCCCGACATTATCCAAAAACCTACAGATGTTACTACACCCTCTACTAGAAATAAAAGGAAAGTAATACATGAGTAGACAGAAATAAGAAGGACACAAAGAATCAGAAAAGAGAAATCTTTTGGTTTAAATTTTAAATCATCTCAATCTATATAATTTCTTGTAGAAGGAACTAGAGATGAAGTTCTTGACAAATTCCCTATAGTACTGAATTTAGAAGATGACCCAAAAACTAATAAAGAAGCTATGAATTTCAAAGTCTCCACTATTTGGAATGAGGCAGTTAATGATTGTTGACATGCTTTTTAGTCAAAGCAGTCACACATGAGATTTCTGATTAACAATACACACAAGTATTGGGAACATCGTCAGAAGACAGGAAGCGATTTGGCTGAAGTCGCATCGCAAACAAAGAACGACTCGAAACTATTAACAAATGACCTCTTTTGGGCCCGAAAACATCAATTACAGAGCTTTGCTCAGTAACCCTTGTAGCCCTCTAAATCAACTTCAAGTAGAGCTTTCATTTGGGAAAAACGGACTTACGCTTTGGAAGTAACGCCCGTTTCCGTGAGCACGCGCAGAAATTGAAAAATATATTTTGGAAGTGACTTGACCCAATCGGGTCGGATCGGGTCCACTGGTTCGGATCGGAGGAGGGGAACCCATTCCCATGCCAGAAGCTCAAACACGGACTCTAGCTCACATCGGTTCGGATCGAGCTAGACTGAACCGACCCGCCTCCCAGATGTTCAAAAGAACGTGACGTTCTCGGATGGAAGACATAGCTCCGGATCGGATCAGAGGAGAGAGGGTCAGATCCGAACCGCCTAGACCGTCTCTTACACATCGACTTTGACGAATTCCTAAGGCATTATCTACTCCTACCTACCCGGATCTAACTCCACTTGGCAAAGCACGAACTAGAGAGGCCTTCTCCACATTTTCCACTACTTTTCGAGATTTCCTCTAGGCATGCCACGTGGCACCCGAATCGAACCCAGAAATCAGTTATAAATACACTACTCGAAGGCAAATGAAAAGGTATTTGCCATTCTTCTACCGGGCTTCCACCATTATCAAAGCAAGGACTTTGCGCACATAAGAAGGCCAATTCAACTCAAATTAACATGATGATTTCGTGTATAAGATCACTCCCTTTTCTCCACTTCATCATAAAAAATATAAGGATGTTGTATGTGAACGAATCTCACGATCTGTGAGACTGCACCATATTTGTAATTTCGTAGGACATAAGAAAATTTAAAGTGGACATAGGCTTGGTTTGAGCCGAACCACTATAAAAACCTCGTGCGTCTCCTGTAATTTACTGCTTTTTATCTGTGATCTGTGATTGTGAGGACTTTACAAAACATTTGGGTGTTAGTACCAAATTTTGGTCTAACATTTTGGTGCACCAGGAAGGGGCACACGATACTACTTCAATTTCTAGCTCTAAAGGAATCGGATTGCTTGGCTATTGGATAAATGGCGAAATGAAAGAAAGACGGAACCTTCTCTCGTGCTGAGGATGTTGGCACTGAAGGCGCAAGGAACGAGGCATGCCAGGAGGCTTCCTCTCATGGAAATCCATCGGTGTACTTGACAAGAGAAGAGATGGATGGTGTTCTTGCTGAATTGAGGACCCAGATGGCAAGGCAAGATGATCTCCTCCGCAAATAACAAGAGATGATGAACGAGTTCTTTGCTCGAATGAACGGAAGGCCAAGCAACACAGCACGTCTTACTGGAAATGACACGAGATCAGCTCCAGTAGGAGCAACGAACCGGATCGGTTCGGACCCGATCCGAACTAGAGAGGGCTCACAACAAATGAACTCGGGGGCAATCTCCCACAGAAGCCTGCAACTTCAACACATAATGTTTTGGATGGAAATGTCACTAGAAGCATAGGCCATGCCCGGCCAACATCCGCTCCGGTTCGGATAGGAAATACAATGACATAGCTCCGAAGTGGAATGCAACATGACAATGACCACGGACCCGTTTGGGTCAAGCGAGACGAACCAGATTAGTTCGGAACTTCCAATCCAAACCAAACCCCCGGCCCGAACAGGGAGCCTCTTCGTGCAACACATCTTGGACCCCCTCACTCTTTCGGACTCATCGCTGGGGGCATCAGCTCAGACCTTGGCAGCTTGCAATAGCTCTTTGAAGGTGATCGCTCAACAATCTTATTGAATGCCTCTCGAGAGGTCGCACTTATCAGAGTGACATGGATAATGCCAATCACAGTCCATTCACATAAGAAATCAGGAATTTTCGCAATCCCCCAGATTTCAAACTTCCTATTTTTGAGCCTTATAATGGTAGGACAGATCCTACTATGTACCTAATGCGATATAAACGACATATGGAAGTTCAATCGGCGTCGGAAAGTGTCATGGCTAAATATTTCCCTCTCTTCATGACTGATATAGCTACTATATGGATTCGACAGTTGGAATCTGAATCGATCGGTAGTTGGAACATGTTGGTTGCTCGCTTTATCGAGCAATTTCGTGTCTGTATTGCTCAACCTAAGAACGTCATCTCACTTACTACAATCAAGCAGAGGCCCAGAGAAACTCTACGTTCATTTCTGGAAAGATTCAACGTTGCAGCAGCATCGGTTGATCGACCTGAACCATCCATGGTATTGATGGCAGCGGTATCCAGCATCTTGGATAATTCTGAATTCAAAAAGTCTTTGCACCGAGACCAACCACGAAACCTCGGCGAATTATAACTTGAAGCAGACAGATTTCTACGGGAATAAGATGCAACTTCCGATAAGAGCGTCCTCGAAGTCAACATACTTAAAGACGGAGGACCGTCTGATTCTGAAAAAGGCAAGGGAAAAGCTGTTGTCAAGAATGACCGCATCACTCAACCCCGGAGAGGGCCCAGAAATGAAAAGTACACCGAACTCAATTCAACCTGACTGATATCTACATGGACACAAACGATGCCATCTCCTATCCAAAGCCTCCCAGGAGGGAGCCATCGCAAAGAGAACGTGATTCTGGAAAGCACTCTATATTCCATGATATGGACGGTCATGAAACAAATGACTGCAGACATCTGCGAGACCTGATTGAGGAACGGGTTAGATGCGGAGAGCTACCCGAGTGTGTGAAACAACCGACAACGCCCGCATCCGCGCTACCACCACCTGCTCCTCGGAGATGGAACTAACCTGGATCGAGCTCTCGTGGGCTCATCATCAACTGATCTGGATTGGATCACTCTGCATTTCCTGCATTTCTTAGGACTTAAGATATGTTTTTGCTTTCTTTAGGTTTTCCGATTGGCTAAATCGAAGTACACACGTATGGGGTTAAGATTTAGCCCTAAAGCGTGCTTTGCACTCGATGACAAACCAGTCAGGATTTTCTTTGGTTTTGTACTTTGAATTGAATAAGGAAGGACTTTCCAAGCATTGATTATGTTTGGCAAAGTTAAGTATCTTGTCAGGCTATGGCAGGATTCTCAATCTTCATTAAAATATGGCTTATACTTATCTCGGAACCCTAGTATGGATTATGCCTAGGGATGGACTGTCTTGTCAGGCTTTGGCAAGTATAGCTCTATCCTGTTATGAGTATGGATTGTACTCAGTTGGATTCTTAAGTATGGATTATACTCTGGAATGGCTTATTATCTTGTCAGGATCTGGCAAAGGAACTCAATAAAACTCGACTATGGCTTATGCTCAGTTTGAGCTTCCTAGTATCTCTTATGCCGGAAAGGTTAGGTCCCTAGCTAGGTCTTGCAGGATGATTCGAACGTCCCTCGAGTATGGTTTATGCTCAATCGGACACCCCAGCATAGTTTATGCTCGAAAAGGTTAATAAGTTTTCTCAGGATTTGACACATATGTTTGCCTTCTCTTCCTTGCAGGTATGGATTATACTTGCAGTTGGCGGGACCGGCGTATCCTTAGATTTCTTGGGTTATCGAGAACACATCTTCCTTCAACCAGCAAGTTATGTTCTGGGGGGGATTGTTAACATGCTTTTTAGTCAAAGCAGTCACACATGAGATTTCTGATTAACAATACACTTAAGTATTGGGAACATCGTCAGAAGACAGGAAGCGATTTGGCTGAAGTCGCATCGCAAACAAAGAACAGCTCAAAACTCTTAACAGATGACCTATTTTGGGCCTATAAACATCAATTACGGAGCTTTGCTCGGTAACTCTTCTAGCCCTCTGAATCAGCTTTAGGAAGAGCTTTCGTTTGGGCAAAACGGGCTTACGGTTTGGAAGTTACGCCTGTTTCCATGAGCACGGGCAGAAATGGAAAATTGGATTTTGGAAGTGACTTGAACCAATCGGGTTGGATCAGGTGCACTGGTTTGGATCGGAGGAGCGGAACCCATTCCCATGCCGGAAGCTCAAAGACAGACTCTAGCTCACATCGGTTCGGATCGAGCTAGACCGAACCGACCCGCCTCTCAGATGTTCAGAAGAACGTGACGTTCTGGGATCGAAGACGTGGCTCCGGATCAGATCGGAGGAGAGAGGATCCGATCCGAACCGCCCAGACCTACTCTTACACATCGACTTTAACGGATTCCTAAGGCATTATCTACTCCTACTTACCCAGATCTTACTCCACTTGGCAAAGCATGAACTAAAGAGGCCTTCTCCACATTTTCCACTACTTTTCGGGATTTCCTCTGGACGTGCCACGTGGCACCCGAACCAAACCCAGAAATCAGCTATAAATACACCACTCCAAGGCAGATGAAAAGATCTTTGGCCATTCTTCTACCCGTCTTACACCATTATCAAAGAAAGTACTTTGCGCACATAAGAAGGCCAATTCAACTCAAATTAACACGAAGATTTCGTGTATAAAATCACTCCCTTTTCTCCACTTCTTCATAAAAAATACAAGGATGTTGTATGTGAATGAATCTCACGAGCTATGAGACTACACTGTATTTGTAATTTCTTAGGACATAAAAAAAATATAAAGTGGACGTAGGCTTGGTTTGAGCTGAACCACTATAAAAACCTCATGTGTCTCCTGTAATTTGCTGCTTTTTATCTGTGATCTGTGATTGTGAGGACTTCACACTGCATTTGGGTGTTAGTACCAAATTTTGGTCTAACAATGATGAAATGGGTTCAATTTTATCAAACAATACCTGGGTATTGGTAAACTTGCCTCAAGGGTCAAAACCTATTAGTTGTAAATGGGTGTTTCGAAGAAAACGTAATAATGATGATAGTGTGCAAACTTTTAAGGCTAGGTTAGCGGCCAAGGGATTTAGGCAAAAGGAAGGAATTAATTTCTTTGATACATATGCTCTGGTTGCAAGAATCATATTAATTTGAGAACTAATAGTATTAGCATCAATCTATCAATTGCATATCCATCAAATGGATGTTAAAAAAGCTTTGCTAAATGGTGAACTTAATGAAGAAGTTTAAATGGAACAACACGAGGGTTTTGTTCTTCCTGGAAATGAAAGAAAAGTTTGCAAACTGACAAAATCATTATACGGGATAAACCAAGCACCTAAATAATGGCATGATAAATTTGACTCAGTGATACTTCAAAATGGTTTACATATAATACTACAGACAAATGTATCTACTCCAAGTTTACTACGGATTACAGACTAATCATTTGTTCATATGTAGATGATTTATTAATATTTGGCCCTAATATGAAAGGGATACAAGATACCAAGAAATATCTAACTTCAAAATTCAAAATAAAAGATTTGAATGAAGTTGATACAATTCTTGGCCCAAAAGTTAATAAAGTTAGCGGAGGCTTATTATATTCAAAAAATACTTTAGAAATTTGAACATCTAAAAAGTAGTGATGCATGTACCCGAATAGGCTCAAGTGATTGTCTCGATAAAAATAAAGGAAGAGACATTGCTCAACTCGAATACGCAAATGAAATTGTAAACATAATGTATGTTATGCATTGTACGAAATCTAACATAGCATATGCAATATGTAAAATTAGACGATATACCAGCAATCCTGGCATAGATCATTAGAAAGCAACTGGAAAATTACTTGTATATCTCATAAGAACCTAAAATCTGGAACTTGTGTAAAATGGATTTCCAAGTGTATTAGAAGGATAAACTGATGCAAGTTGGATAACTAGCGCTAATGATAATAAATTTTCTTCGGGTTGGATTTTCACATTAGGTGGAGGTGTTGTTTCTTGGGCATCAAAGAAACAAACTTGCATTTCACACTCCACTATGAAATCAAAATTTATAGCACTTGCTGCTGCCAAAAAAGAAGCAGAATGGCTAAGAAATATGTTATTGGATATCAAGCTACGGCCGAAACCAATGTCGGATATATCTCTACGTTGTGATAGTCAGGCTATTATGTCTAGAGCGTATAGTAATGTATACAATAGTAATCAAGGCATATAAGCCACATGCGTGAATATTCAAGAACTCTTAAACCGGGTGTTGGCAATTAATCAATGACAGCGGAAACCCAACCTCAATATAAATTGCATAATTTTAAGGTTTAATGGGTAATAACAAACTGTCGTATGATTGGGAAAACATTAAATTAAATTATTGTGAACGGTTATAGGTATGGAGAGGTTGAGTTGAAGAACTCTTAATAAAGTTCCAGATATTCTGGTAACAGAGACATTAAAAGTAAAAGGAACTTTGCCTTTATGAACTTCAAAATGGTGTCTCTTCTAAGCAAGAGATTACAGGGTTTTCTCTTGTAAAAGTTCATTAAACTGGCATGGAGCACATGCCCATAACAAATCTCCCAGGTAGGGAAACTTATTGGTAAATTGAAATTGCATGTAGTATTTCCGACTTTATAACTCAAGGGAGACTTGGTTTAAGTTAAGACCACCCAGTTCTTCTTTAAAGTCCTAAGGTATTCACACTAATACATGGTTTAATCGAATAAATACCACATATGATGTGTAATTTATAGCTAAGAAAAAAATCTAGTGGGGTAATGGAGAGAAAAATTAAGTCCCACATCACCATATTTTTTGGACTATTCCAAGGTATATAAGAATGTCTTGTATATGATATTGTGAATTAAAATGACCGGGGGGGAGGGGTTGACTGGCTCTTGCATGAATGGGTATGCATATGGGCTTGGGCCTATAAAATATTATTATGGTCAAAAGATGGCCCTTGGGAAATGTGGGCGCGTTCGTGACCATATGGAAGCGTCTTGACTATTGGCAACAGTCGTATTTTTTAAACTTTTAATTTAAACAGACGGACATGTCTGTTTGAACGAAACTGCTCCCAATGGTCATGCCTGTTCCACCACTATATATACGACCTATTCCTTCTCACTCCAGACATCTTTCTTCCGTCTCCCTCTCTTTTATCATCTTCTTTCGAATAAGAACTCCCATTGAACCCGCATACATTGCTATGCCTCAGGGTTCTGTTTTTTTGTATCCTAGGAAGAAATCTGCCACCGAACCCATTATCAAACTCGATTCGAGCGGGGGTAGATATTGCTTTAAGGAAAGTGATCTCGCGCCCCAAAACTATACCACTTTGACTCTGTAAATTTCTCAACAAACTTAAAGCAATATCCACAATGGAGAACAGATCAGACTCTGCATTCAAACTAATGAGCCAATTTCACCCGCTGGCAAGACAAAATGAAGTTCCTTCTTACCACTCTTAAGGTCTTCTACGTCCTCGATGAAAACCTTCCGCTGCTTCCTCCGCCAAATGATAAAGACACGAATGATTTGAAGAAGCAAAAGCTAAAATAGGAAGAGGATGAACTGATGTGTAGAGGCCACATTCTCAATACCTTATCTGACCGTTTATATGATCTTTACAATCCACTGAAGTCGCCTAAGGAAATTTGGGATGCACTGGAAACGAAGTACAAGACCGATCAGATTGGAACAGATAAGTTTCTCACTCTTAATTATTTTGAATTGAAGATAAAAGTTGACATTTCTGTCATGGATTAAGTGCATAACTTATAAGTTCTAGTTAGCAAAATTAATGATTTGAAAGTGTAGATTCCAGAATCATTTCAAGTAGGGGCGATAATTGCTAAACTTCCACCAAGTTGGAATAACTATTATAAAAAGCTCTTGCGTATGACTAAAGAACTCACATTGGAAATCATTAGAAAACACATACGAATTGAGGAAGAAAACAGAATTCGTGATGTTTTTTTTTCCATCTATTGATGTGAACAACATGGTTTCTGGAAAGAAAAGAACGACCAATCAGAACAAGAATGTAATGTCCCGCATTTTTAACGGTTTGTATTTGAATATTTAAATCATTTAAAATATTGAATTTGTAATATAAGTGGATTTATATATTGATTAAAAACGAAGTTGAACGCATATAAATATATATTAAATATAATCGAGCCCGAAATATCGCGGTAGTTCGTAATTTAACGTTCTGAACTACAACTGGGTGTACATGACTCATTTTAATTCAGAATTCTATGAAACAAGAAACGTTGGAATCTATTGAACTGTATTTTCTAACAGAAGTGAAAAACCAAGATTTCGTCATATAGATTGCAAGATATGTCCAAATCAAATATTCAGAAAGACGTTATAAAATCGTATATCGACCGTAACGGTTATTTGAATATATCTAAGTATCGGATTCGAATTTGGACAAGATTCTTTTGAGACATAGCGATAATTTAATTTTTAGAATTTTATTGTAATTTTTAAATAATTAACTTTTTATTTAGAGTATTTTGCACCATGTATCAGTATTTCGGGATTTCAAAATATAAGTCAACCTCCCGATATTATTACATTTATGGAGTCAGGACACCTCGCTCGTCACGATGGTGTTCTCATTTCTGTCCATAACAATCTGGATATATGGATAATTTTATGTAAATAGAGTCCGTAAATCCTTTCATAAAAACTAATATGGGAAAAGGATTTATTTTACCAGTACCTTACCCACTTACCACTACATGTTAAAATATATATTCTTTACGTAAACGTACCTTCACTTCTTAAATGGACAGTATGTCCTAAGTTCTCTAGTATCCTAGGCAAATATCAATTCTCATTAAATAAACCACACGTTATGCATTAACTACAACATGTTGCCTCCACCTATACACCCTATCTCGTTCATTTTACGAAACAATATAAAAATATATTTTCAGTTGAACCTTCCTTGGTAAGCAACTATATTTCTTCCAATTGAAGAAAAGCAACCTATTGTTCGTACCAACAAGCCTATAAAACACGAGAGCTCTATGGTGTCTAATTCATCTGCGAACCTACGACCTAACCATGGTTACACAGTAAACCTATGCCTTTCCCTTCACGTTTTGGTAATCTTATAAATACGCAGGGACTCGACATGTCCTCTTGAGCAAATCCAAAGCTTTCGAAATTTTAATGGCTGTGGAAAATCTTATAAAATATATCCTTCCATTCGAAATCTCGAAACTTATCGCTCTTAAATACTCTCAAGCTACGCTCCACCCTCATTGAGTTTACGATGTTCGAAGCTATCACCGCCTGCTGGAAGACGGACAACAAGTATTAGGGCTCGTGTATGGGATGGAAGAATGGAACTGCTCGTGGCAACAAGGGAGCGCACACCTGTATGGAAATGCACATATGGGTTCGGACTGAGAATTAAAAGGAGAGGCTGCATGTTAATAAGGGAGGAGAAGTTCTGTTATATTTGGGAAGAAAGAGTGAGTTCCTGTTTATTGGGAATGATTTATACCGTGGAGTATTATTACTTAAAGTAATGTGTGCGTTGGAAATAAGTGGTGGATATGGGATTTTGTTGCCATTTTAAATAATGCATGGCTTGTACTGGGCGGACGCAAAGGAAGAAAATGGAAAGTTGGACTAGTTCCAACGTGAGGCAATAATAACAAAGGCGCGTTCAAGTATGAGTGAACATGTTAGTACGTGTGTCTGAAGTTTTGGGTTCAACTGGAAATCAAACAGTGGAGGATGAATGTCAAAGAGGTGCGAGCTCAAGATGGTAGTGATGAGGTTGAGTGCGTGAGTTGTGGATGGAAAAAGAGAAGGAGTGTAGGAGGTTTAAACGATCGGAAATGGTATAGGCTTTGTTATTAAATAGTTTGCAAGTGGCTTGTTATGAAGCTTGGACGTTCGTTCAGCAAAGACGAGGAGGGTTGTTCATGTGGGAACATTTTGAAATAAAGACGTCATTGTTATGTGTGTGAAAATGGGTGTTGTAGGAGTGAACAGTGTGGTTGGATTGGATTTTTGTCGAGTAAATGAAGGACGGTGGCAAGGATTGGTACTCGGCGCATGGAAAAGAAGAGAGGTGGATTGCATGCGTGACTTCATGCGTGATGTTTGCAGTCAGCTTGATTAGAGAGTATGTGTGTCATTTGTTGATGTACAAAATACTGAGAACGGGTTTAAGTATAGAGAAAGAATGAATGGAAAGTGTCAGGCGGAATAATGAGGAGTTTTCTTTTGAAATAGAAGAGAGGTGAAGGACATATATAGACAAGTTGTATTATATATGTACGGACAAGATAACGTGAAGATGGGTAAGGAAGGTGGCGCAGGTGTTTGAACTGGGTATGTTTAATGGGTGAGAGAGAACGTTGGAAGGATCAATGAGTGCATGGTCCAGTTTGACGCAGGAGCTTGAGGAGATCACCATGTTTCTATAGTAGGCAACAGTTCCAATGTTATGTCAAAAAAAAACATTAACTGTGGGCCGGGTCACAGTATAAGCATCGGATTTTTGGGAAAATCAAAATCCCCAGTTTATATCAAATACATTGAAGATGATGGAGCTTTCATTTCCAACACTGAAAATGGTGTGCGAATAAAAATATTGAAGTTGACGTAATTGCTATGTGAGAAGAAAGAAACATGAGCATAACGAGAAGGATAAAAAGAATGTAGAGCGACTGTTGGAGGGTTTAGTCATCAGGTTAGATGGTTGTTGGGCCGGCGGTTTGTAAGTAAGGCCAGATTTAAAAAGAAAATATAAATAAGAAAAAATATATAAAGAAGAAAGGGGGCGTGAGATATTGAAGAGAAGAAAACATGGGACCTGTTTAGGTCAGTGGCAAGATGGGAGGCGCAAGCTAGTTTTAGGAGTCTAGATGGGCCGACAAATTATGGTTTAAAAAACGGTCGGATCCGTTAGGATCGTAAAATCGCAGGCTATGTTCTGGAACTGATTCAAAGCCATTCGGAGCTCGTTTGGATTTAGGCAAAATAAACCACCCAACCAAATCAAACGACGCAAATCATTATTTAATGGTTAACGCGCCAAAGTGAGTAAAATCACTAACTCTGATCTATTTTAAAATATTATAATTATATTTTAATGTTGTTTGAATGCTGTGTGATGATCGATTAGGTAGATTACAATTAAATTGGTTAAATATTATATATCGTTGCATATGTACACATCACCAGTTGGATACTGATTCCATCGATTATAAATATCCCCTATAATGGAATCAGTGATAATTGTTTGACTAACATCTATGGATGCGAAAACCGGTTGGAGGAATCCGACTGGATTCCTCGATATTTATATGTACTGTTTGTTTTATATGCACTGTTTGAACCCGAATTATGTTTAAAAACCCCGTGTGAATATTGATGTTGAACGAAAATTCAACATTTGTTTCGATAAATAAATAAACAATATCAATTAAGAAAGTGGGAACAGTCGACCGTAAAACCATCGTTTTGCTAAGTAGTTGATTTGTCGTCAGGTAAATGAACGAAGTTAATTATAAAAATTATATTTTTATAATTAAAAAGAAATTTTAAATTTATAATAGAAGTTCTATTATAAACCAGTATTTTAGAGTTCATTTTATAAAGTAAATATAAACGATTATTTGACATTTAAATAAGTTATTAAGATATAATTATCCTGCGACTGAAAAATTTGGATAATTATTTTAAAGCAAGAAGTTAAGAAATATTATTCATCTAATGTTAAGAAGTAATTAAATCAGTTAACAAATTACTGATGGAATGAAGTTGATCTAATCAAATGTTATTTAGGAAAACGATTATTAGATTAATTGGTCTTTAATTAATCTAATGAAAACAGTTTACAAATAAATTAATCAAAATTAATGAGATTTAATTACCTTTTTAGTTAAGAAGTTATAAATAGAACTGTGGAATGGAGAAAGCGAAGAGTTAATTTTTAATATAAATAATCATAAACAATAGAGATTTCAAAGTAAAGATATGGTGTTATAAAACCAGAGTTCAAATTAAATAAGAAAATACGGTCTGATAGATATTATAAGTAATAAGGGATTAGAGTTACAGACTTATATATGTTCTAAGGTAAGAACGTTGTCGATCAAGGTCTGAGAGGTAAATGAAATACCCCAACTTGAACGGCTTCACTATTATCGAGGAATAACATCAGTTTATAACGGGAAAAGAGATGTCAAAATTAGCTACAAAAAGAATATGTCAGCGTATTGCAAGTCTTAGAACTATAGCGATAAAATAAACGCTGTTGACTAGGCTTAAGCGTGACTATTTTGTTGAGATTAGTATAAAGGGAATATGGCAGCGTATTGCAAGTCTTAGAACTATAGCGATAAAATAAACGCTGTTGACAAGGCTTAAGCGTGACTGTTATGTTGAGATTAGTATAAAGGGAATATGGCAGCGTATTGCAAGTCTTAGAACTATAGCAATAAAATAAACGCGGTTGACTAGGCTTAAGCGTGACTGTTATGTTGAGATTAGTATAAAGGGAATATAGCAGCGTATTGCAAGACTTAGAACTATAGCGATAAAATAAACGTTGTTGACTGGACTTAAGCGTGACTGTTATGTCAAGATTAGTTATAAAGGAGAATATTACAGTGTATGACAAGTTTTGAACAATAGCAATAAATTAACGTTGTTAACCAAACTTACACGTGATTTTTATATAGCAGCACTTCCTAAGGAATGGAAGCAGTTTAGTTCGAAACCCACTTATTTTGAAGTAATAAATAACGATGTTTGTCCAAATAAAATATAAGATAAGTTTAGAAAGAAAAATTGGAGAATCGTGTTAGAAAACGATGACAGCAATTCGATGTTCGAAATGTAATTAGAATTAAACCATTAGGATTTGGAACTAGGATTCGACGATGTCGAATGTATTAAAAATAAATTATTTTTAGAGATTATAATCTGATAGGATAATTAATATTTAGGTTTAAACAAATAATTTATAGAAGGATATGAAATCAGTATTAGTTATAAACTAGATATTGATTCAACAAGAAGTTGACTTAGAAATCAGAGTTTATAATAACTGGGAATGAATTCCAAGAAGTGTGTAAAGGATAAAAGGGGGTTTGAGAAATATCTGGTAAGATATGGAAATTGGGATAATAAAAATGAATAATAAAAAGTTCCTGTGGTTTTGGGATGCTAGTTATATATTAGAATGGATGTTGTTTTTACTCCGATAGTTAAATAACCGACTATCGAAGTGTTTTGACCATCGTTGTCAATACGGAGAGACCAGTTGGATATATTATCCGGAAACCACTCCGTATAGGCATAAGCGCTGCGAATTTTATTATGCTGAAGACAATTGAAGACGGAGTGAAACGCAAGGGTCGTCCAGTTCCAGAATGGTGCTTTCTGTATGTCCAGTCCTAGGACAAGTTGTATGGACGAGTGTCTGACAGAGTATTTCCAACGGTCAATCCGTTGATTTTTACAAATATACCAAGTTGGTGTGGAGAAGGTAACTTCTCTTTATTCTACACCCAGTGTGCATTTGTGTAATCAATATGTGATTACAGATTTGACGATGTGGCATTCAAAGTGAATGGTGATCAGATGTTCTGAAGATAGACGTGGCCTCTTGCCTCACAACTAGGAAGTAACAAAAATTGGGCTAGGCAGCATGGCTAATTGGGTCATCCCCAAGCAGGGTGTATTTTCACCGATCTAGAGAAAATTCATATTTATACTTCTTTTCGATTCTGTATCTTCGGATGACAGTTGGATGGCCTACAACCATGGTGACAATATATTCGATACACTCAAGCTAAATGAGTGGTCGGTCATGTGTGGCCAGGTTGCAAGACGTTCTTGTTGAACCCAGGTGTATCCCCTCTAGAGTACACTGTTCGGAAGGTGCTCCCATACCTTGTATGTTGGAATCCATTCTCCAATATGTGCCCTACGGTTTTTGATTTTATACTATATATATGTGGAACGTGAGATGCAAGCGTTCTACTACTTGATAATTTAATTGAGTAGATATTATCATAAATCACTGGGGTTTGATATCAAAGTATTTTGGATTATAGTAAGGTAAAAACCTTTCATGCTTATGTGTGGGCTGGTCTTATTATTATCTTTTTGTTTTCAAAGATTTTCAAAGTTAAACAGTATGGATGGAATTTACTCACACCAGTCCCATGACTGACCCAGAGTTTACTTGTTTGTTTTCCTTAAACTCTTGGGTGCCCAAATTTGTGCGGGTAGTCAAGTGTTTCAGGCTTTTATAGATTCACTTGGAGGAGTTGGAAGCAGAAGGCTTCACCATTAATTAGTTAGAGATTATTTCCACTGTGATATATATATATATATGAGTTGTACTCTGATATATGGTATGTATATATACAAACTCAAATTTGTATTTCAAACTTGTTATATAATAAAAATTATTATTCCGCTGTGAGATTCGTGTTACTCTGATTCTGTTTAGTGAATTCTTCTTCTTCTATTCTATTAGTTCTATCTTTTCTATCTCATCCTCTAATTTCTTCCTATTAATGATCTGAATTTTCGTGCACTTTGAGTTGAATGTGTAAGATATTAGTCAGCTCAACTCGGTACGGATTTTCGGGCCTTTACAGTTGGTAGCAGAGCTAAAGGTTTAGTTATTACCTTGGCTCTGTGACGTAACTCAATAGAGATGGAGTTAGTAATACTCTAGATTGAGTTTGAGTGTATATATATGAGCGCGTATTTGTAATATAAAAACTGTTTTATATTGTGTTGACTGGTCAGTCGAGTGGTTTATAAATTCTGGTCGAAACAGTAATGCAAACTGTGTCGATAGGTGTTTCTAAACTCTTGAACAGAGTAATTCGACACAGTATGTTTTAAAAAGAGGGTAAATAAAATAATTTTACCCAAAATATATTTTGATATAAAAAGGAGTAAATATCTTGAGATCATTATAGTGTTGATCATTATTATGATCGAATAAGATTTATAATTGAATTGGTTATATAAATAACCAATCGAAATATTGTATAAGTATAATATACAAAATTAGATGAACTGAATCTGAATTTAAAAACCAGAATTGGGATTTAAAACTCTGGAAAATTGGAAAAGAGTTGGAAATAAATTTGGATTAATATATGGGAATTTTAAAATCCTGGGAGATTTGAAATTGTTTTCCAAACGCTGTGAAAGATATTTTGAAGTAAAATTCAAAATGGAAGTGTTTTAAAATGAATTTTTTAAGTGATATAGTATTGAACTCACTTCGATCACTGGAAAATTACCCTGATGATGAACCATGGCATCATCAGTGTTCATTTTCGAGGTTCTAAGTGACGGATTACTACCAAAGATTTTGATTTAAATTAGTGTGAGAAAACAAGTTGTTAGAAATTCAAATGTTTTGAATAATATATGATTTCAAACTGATTTGAAATAAATCCCAGGAATTTGAATTCTGAAATAAAAATTTAACTTATAGAGTTAAAATCGTAAAAAAAAATAGAACTTAAAATATGATAAACGAAATTGGATTGAATTTAGAATGATCCAGAATGAAAAATGTAAAAGAGAAATATTGGAAATTCGAGTTATTAAAATAAGTTGATTCTTGGAGAATAAGAATCGAATTTTGATTTTGGAGATGAAGATAACTGATTTGAGAAATAAATCAGTTAATGGAATTAGAGTTGAGATTAAAAAAAATTGGCTTAGTAAAGCGAATGATTGGATTGGCAAATAAATCGATTGGAGATCAGTTGGAAATGTTTGGTTATATGCTGGTTTGATAGCAGATGGTAGAGATGGAGTTGAATGCCCAACAAAGAAGGTACACGTTTATATACGAGTATGAGACTTTTTATGAGTCGGTTTGGGAAAGCCGTTTGGCTGTTTGATTTTCTGTTGAATCGGAGAAGGCCCAGAAAGGAAAGTTGTTGTGGTACAGAATAAGACGTGCAGAGGAGATGCTGGCAAAATTTTCCGAAAATTTGAGCTGTTAAGAAATTTTCAGAATTTTGAAAATATTCGGAATAAGAAGGAATTAATATTTAATTAATCAGTTCAGTTGAAACTAAAATTATGAAGTAAACCAAAAATATTTTTAACCTGTTTACAACAGATATTGTAGCATTTTCCCCATCTTAGCAATTACGAGGACGAAACTATTTTAAGGGGGAAGGAATGTAATGTCCCGCATTTTTAACGGTTTGTATTTGAATATTTAAATCATTTTAAATATTGAATTTGTAATATAAGTGGATTTATATATTGATTAAAAATGAATTTGAATGCATATAAATATATATTAAATATAATCGAGCCCGAAATATCGCGGCAGTTCGTAATTTAACGTTCTGAACTTCAACTGGGTGTACAGGACTCATTTTAATTTGGATTTCTATGAAACAAGAAACGTTGGAATTTGTTGAACTGTATTTTTCTAACAGAAGTGAAAAACCAAGATTTCGTCGTATAGATTGCAAGATATGTCCAAATCAAATATTCAGAAAGTCGCTATAAAATTGTATATCGACCGTAACGGTTATTTGAATATATCTAAATATCGGATTTGAATTTGGACAAGATTCTTTTGAGACATAGCGATAATTTAATTTTTAGAATTTTACTGTAATTTTTAAATAATTAAATAAGTAACTTTTTATTTAGAGTATTTTGCACCCTGTATCGGTATTTCGGGATTTCAAAATATAAGTCAACCTCCCGATATTATTACATTTATGGAGTCAGGACACCTCGATCGTCACGATGGTGTTCTCATTTCTGTCCATAACAGTCCGGATATAAAGATAATTTTATGTAAATAGAGTCCGTAAATCCTTTCATAAAAACTAATATGGGAAAAGGATTTATTTTACCAATACCTTACCCACTTACCACTACATGTTAAAATATACTCTTCACCTAAACGTACCTTCACTTCTTAATTGGACGGTATGTCCTAAGTTCTCTAGTATCCTAGGCAAATATCAATTCTCATTAAATAAACCATATGTTATGCATTAACTACAACATGTCGCCTCCACCTATACACCCTATCTCGTTCATTTTACACAACAGTATAAAAATATATTTTCAGTTGAACCTTCCCCGGTAAGCAACTATATTTCTTCCAATTGAAGAAAAGCAACCTATTGTTCGTACCAACAAGCCAATAAAACACGAGAGCTCTATGGTGTCTAATTCATCTGCAAACCCATGACCTACCCATGGTTACACAGTAAACCTATGCCTTGCCCTTTATGTTTTGATAATCTTATAAATACGCAGGGACTCGACATGTCCTCTTGAGCAAATCCAAAGCTTTCGAAATTTTAATGGATGTGGAAAATCTTAGAAAATATATCCTCCCATTCGAAATCTCGAAACTTATCGCTCTTAAATACTCTCAAGCTATGCTCCATCCTCATTGAATTTACGATGTTCGAAGCTATCACCGCCTGCTGGAAGACAGACAGTTAGTATTAGGGCTCGTGTATGGGATGGAAGAATGGAACTGCTCGTGGCAACAAGGGAGCGCACACCTGTATGGAAATGCACATATGGGTTTGGACTGAGAATTAAAAGGAGAGGTTGCATGTTTGTAAGGGAGGAGAAGTTCTCTTATCTTTGGGATGGAAGAGTGAGTTCCCGTTTATTGGAAATGATTTATATGGCGGAGAATTATTACTTAAAGTACTGTGTGCGTTGGAATTAAGTGGTGGATATGGAAGTTTGTTGCCATTTTAAATAATGTATGGCTTGTACTGGGCGGACGCAAAGGAAGAAAATGGAAAGTTGGACTGGTTCCAACGTGAGGCAATAATAAACAAAGGCACGCTCAAGTATGAGTGAACATGTTAGTACGTGTGTCTGAATTTTTGGGTTCAACTGGAAATCAAACAGTGGAGGATGAATGTCAAAGAGCTGCGAGCTCAAGCTGGTAGTGATGAGGTTGTGTGCGTGAGTTGTGGAAGGGAAAAGAGAAGGAGTGTAGGAGGTTTAAAAGATCAGAAATGGTATAGGCTTGTGATGCTTGGTTATTAGATAGTTTGCAAGTGGCTTGTTATGAAGTTTGGACGTTCATTCAGCAAAGAGGAGGAGGGTTGTTCATGTGGGAACATTTTGAAATAAATACGTCATTGTTATGTGTGTGAAAATGGGTGTTGTAGGAGTGAACAGTGTGGTTGGATTGGATTTTTGTTGAGTAAATGTAGGACGGTGGCAAGGATTGGTACTTGGAGCATGGAAAAGAAGAGAGGTGGATTGCAAGCGTGACTTCATGCGTGATGTTTGCAGTCAGCTTGATGAGAGAGTATGTGTGTCATTTGTTGATGTACGAAATACTGAGAATGGGTTTAAGTATAGAGAAAGAATGAATGGAAAGTGTCAGGCGGAATAATGAGGAGTTTTCTTTTGAAACAGAAGAGAGGTGAAGGACATATATGGACAAGTTGTATTATATATGTACGGACAAGATAACGTGAAGATGGGTAAGGAAGGTGGCGCAGGTGTTTGAACTGGGTATGCTTAATGGGTGATAGAGAAAGTTGGAAGGATCAATGAGTGCATGGTCCAGTTTGACGCAGGAGCTTGAGGAGATGACCGTGTTTCTATAGTAGGCAACAGTTCCAATGTTATGTCAAAAAAAAAAAAAACATTATCTGTGGGCCAGGTCACGGTATAAGCATCGGATGTTTGGGAAAATCAAAATCCATAGTTTATATCAAATACATTGAAGATGATGGAGCTTTCATTTCCAGCACCGAAAATGGTGTGCGAATCAAAATATTGAAGTTGACGTAATTGCTGTGTGAGAAGAAAGAAACATGAGCATGACGAGAAGGATAAAAAGAATGTAGAGCGACTGTTGGAGGGTTAAATCATCGGGTTAGATGGTTGTTGGGCCGGCGGTTTGTAAGTAAGGCCAGATTTAAAAAGAAAATATAAATAAGAAAAAATATATAAAGAAGAAAGGGGACGTGAGATATTGAAGAGAAGAAAACATGGGACTTGTTTGGGTCAGTGGCAAGATGGGAGGGGCAGGCTAGTTTCAGGAGTCTAGATGGGCCGATAAATTATGGTTTCAAAAATGGTCGGATCCGTTGGGATCGTAAAATCGCAGGCTATGTTCTGGAACTGATTCAAAGCCATTTGGAGCTCGTCTGGATATAGGCAAAATAAACCGCTCAACCAAATTAGCCGACGCAAATCGTTATTTAACAGTTAACGCGCCAAAGTGAGTAAAATCACTAACTCTGATCTATTTTAAAATATTATAATTATATTTTAATGTTGTTTGAATGCTGTGTGATGATCGATTAGGTAGATTACAATTAAATTGGTTAAATATTATATATCGTTGCATATGTACACATCACCGGTTGGATACTGATTCCGTCGATTATAAATATCCCCTAGTATGGAATCAATGATAATTGTTTAACTAACAACTATGGATGCGGAAACCGGTTGGAGGAATCCGACCAGATTCCTCGATATTTATATGTACTATTTGTTTTATATGCACTGTTTGAACCCGAATTATATTTAAAAACCCCGTGTGAATATTGATGTTGAACGAAAATTCAACATTTGTTTTGATAAATAAATAAACTATATCGATTAAGAAAGTGGTTACAATCGACCGTAAAACCATCGTTTTATTAAGAAGTTGATTTGCCGTCAGGTAAATGAACGAAGTTAATTATAAAAATTATATTTTTATAATTAAAAAGAAGATTTAAATTTATAATAGAAGTTCTATTATAAACCAGTATTTTAGAGTTCGTTTTATAAAGTAAATATAAATGATTATTTGACATTTAAATAAGTTATTAAGATATAATTATCCTACGAGTGAAAATTTTGGATAATTATTTTAAATCAAGAACTTAAGAAATATTATTCATCTAATGTTAAGAAGTAATTAAATCAGTTAACAAATTACTGATGGAATGAAGTTGATCTAATCAACTGTTATTTAGGAAAATGATTATTAGATTAATTGGTCTTTAATTAATCTAATGAAAACAGTTTATAAATAAAGTAATCAAAATTAATGAGATTTAATTACCTTTTTAGTTAAGAAGTTATAAATAGAACTGTGGAATAGAGAAAGCGAAGAGTTAATGTTTAATATAAATAATCATAAACAACTGAGATTTCAAAGTAAAGATACGGTGTTATAAAACCAGAGTTCAAATTAAATAAGAAAATACGGTCTGATAGATATTATAAGTAATAAGGGATTAGAGTTACAGACTTATATCTGTTCTAAGGTAAGAACGTTGTCGATCAAGGTCTGAGAGGTAAATGAAATACCCCAACTTGAACGGCTTCACTATTATCGAGGAATAAAATCAGTTTGTAACGGGAAAAGAGATGTCAAAATTAGTTACAAAAATAATATGGCAACGTATTGCAAGTCATAGAACTATAGCGATAAAATAAATGTTGTTGACTAGGCTTAAGCGTGACTGTTATGTTGAGATTAGTATAAAGGGAATATGGCAGCGTATTGCAAGTCTTAGAACTATAGCGATAAAATAAACGCTGTTGACTAGGCTTAAGAGTGACTGTTATGTTGAGATTAGTATAAAGGGAATATGGCAGCGTATTGCAAGACTTAGAACTATAGCGATAAAATAAACGTTGTTCACTAGGCTTAAGCGTGATTGTTATGTCAAGATTAGTTATAAAGGAGAATATTACAGCGTATGACAAGTTTTGAACTATAGCAATAAATTAACGCTGTTAACCAAACTTAAGCGTTATTTTTATATAGCAGCACTTCCTAAGGAATGGAAATAGTTTAGTTCGAAATCCACTTATTTGGAAGTAATAAATAACGATGTTTGTCCAAAGAAAATATAAGATAAGTTTAGAAAGAAAAATTGGAGAATCGTGTTCGAAAACGATGACAGCATTTCGATGTTCGAAATGTGATTAGAATTAAACCATTAGGACTTGGAACTAGGATTCGACGATGTTGAATGTATTAAAAATAAATTATTTTTAGAGATTATAATCTGATTGGATAATTAATACTTAGGTTTAAACAAATAATTTATAGAAGGATATGAAATCAATATTGGTTATAAACTAGATATTGATTCAACAAGAAGTTGACTTAGAAATGAGAGTTTATAATAACTGGGAATGATTTCCAAGAAGTGTGTAAAGGATAAAACGGGGTTTGAGAAATATCTGGTAAGATATGGAAATTGGGATAATAAAAATGAATAATAAAAAGTGCCTGTGGTTTTGGGATGTTAGTTGTATATTAGAATGGATGTTGTTTTTACTCCGTTAATTAAATAACCGACTATCGAAGTGTTTTGACCATCGTTGTCAATACAGAGAGACTGGTTGGACATATTATCCGGAAACCACTCCGTATAGGCATAAGCGCTGCGAATTTTATTATGCTGAAGACAATTGAAGACGGAGTGAAACGCAAGGGTCATCCAGTTCTAGAATGGTGCTTTCTGTTTGTCCTGTCCCAGGACAACTTGTATGGACGAGTGTCCGACAGAGTATTTCCAACGGTCACTCCGTTGATTTTTACAAATATACCAAGTTGGTAGCGAGAAGGTAACTTCTCTTTATTCTACACCCAGTGTGCATTTGTGTAATCAATATGTGATTACGGATTTGACGATGTGGCATTCAAAGTGAATGGTGATCAGATGTTCTGAAGATAGACGTAGCCTCTAGCCTCACAACTAGGAAGTAACAAAAGTTGGGCTAGGCAACATGGCTAGTTGGGTCATCCCCAAGCAGGGTGTATTGTCATCGATCTAGAGAAAATTCATATTTATACTTCTTTTCGATTTTGTATCTTCAGATGACGGTTGGATGGCCTACAACCATGGTGACAATATATTTGATACACTCAAGCTAAATGAGTAGTCGGTCATGTGTGGCCGGGTTGCAAGACGTTCTTGTTGAACCCAGGTGTATCCCCTCTAGAGTACACTGTTCAGAAGGTGCTCCCATACCTTTTATGTTGGAATCCATTCTCCAATAAGCGCCCTACGGTTTTTGATTTTATACTATATATATGCGGAACGTGAGATGCAAGCGTTCTGCTACTTGATTATTTAATTGAGTAGACATTATTATAATATCACTGGGGTTTGATATCAAAGTATTTTGGATTATAGTAAGGTAAAAACCATTCATGTTTATGTGTGGGCTGGTCTTACTATTATCTTTTTGTTTTCAAAGATTTTCAAAGTTAAACAGTATGGTTGGAATTTACTCACACCAGTCCCATGACTGACCCAGAGTTTATTTGTTTGTTTTCCCTAAACTCTTGGGTGCCCAAATTTGTACGGGCAGTCAAGTGTTTTAGGCTTTTACAGATTCACTTGGAGGAGCTGGAAGCAGAAGGCTTCACCATTAATTAGTTAGAGATTATTTCCGCTGTGATATATATGAGTTGTACTCTGATATATGGTATGTATATATACAAACTCTGATTTGTATTTCAAACTTGTTATATAATAAAGATTATTATTCCGCTGTGAGATTCGTGTTACTCTGATTCTGTTCAGTGAATTCTTCTTATTCTATTCTATTAGTTCTATCTTTTCTATCTCATCCTCTAATTTCTTCCTATTAATGATCTGAATTTTCGTGCACTTTGAGTTGAATGTGTAAGATATTAGTCAGCTCAAATCGGTATGGATTTTCGGGCCTTTACACAGAATTTCAAACCAAAAAAGAAGGGTAAGCAAGGAAGCGACTCTAATCCTAAAGATAAAAAAGAATAAAGCATGCTACAACTACGAGAAACTTAGGCACTATAAGCGTGAATGCAGGGCTCCTCCAAAACAGAAGAAGGAGAACAATGGAAATGCAAATATGGTTGAGACCGGGGAGATGCAAGAAATCATTGCTACGGTTTCTTATCTCCAAATTGGCATGATTGTTGACTTGCACATAGCTACTGCTGAAATGAAATCTTCAGATTGGTGGTCCGATTCTGGTGCAACGGTTCATGTTTGCAACAACAATGGTCTGTTCAAAACCTATACAGAGGTTGTTGGCCAAAAAAGAAGTGCTCATGGGAGATGTAAATGGTGCAAAAGTTCTGCGAAAAGGAAATGTGGAGATTCATTTCACTTCCAACAAGAAGATAACTCTCACCAATGTTCTCCACGTTCCAAATATTAAAAACAACCTTGTTTTTGCATCAATTTTGTGCAAGAGTGGTATCAAATCAGTCTTAGGGTCTGATAGTTTAATTCTGTCCAAAAATAGCATGTTTGTGGGTAATGGTTATGCATGTAATGAGATGTTCAAACTCAGTATTAATGAAATAAAGGAATATTCTGCTTATACTATTGATTCTTTACCATAACGGCATGCACGTTTAGGACATTTAAGTTATAGATCTTTGAAGTATACGGCAAAACATGGTCTTATTTCTGTTACTAATAATAAAAAGAATAAATGTGAAATATGTATACAAGCCAAGATTACAAAGAAACCATTCCCAACTGTTGAAAGAAATTCTGAACTCCTGAATATAATTCATTCTGATATATGTGAATTAAATGGAATTTTAACCAGAGGTGGAAAAATTATTTCAGTACCTTTATTAATGATTTTTCTAAATTCATATGTGTGTATTTGGTCAACTATAAAGATGAAGTTTTTGACATGTTCAAACACTATAAAACAGAAGTTGAAAATCATAAGGGTAGGAAAATAAATGTCTTACGTAGTGATAAAGGAGGAGAATACTTCTCCACTGAATTTTCTAACTTTTGTGAAGAACGTGGGATTATTCATCAGCACTGTTAATCCCTAAAAAATCCACCCGCACATTGATCAGGGAATCCCAAACGAACACCCATCAGGTCTTTCAAACGTAGTGCCGCTCCAAGTATTCAGGCTATCGCACGAAGCGAGACATCTAAGAACCGAGTCTAGGACGAAGAAATTATCCTACGAGACCGACCACCACCATACAGCTCGCCTTGGAAAGTGCGACCGAGTAAGGATAAGGATCGCGTGCCTTAGGAACACACATAAAGCGGCCGAAGAGTGCACGACCCGGAGACCACAGCCCGGGCATACATATACTAAAGCCTCGAAGGTAGGATTGCACGCACACATGGAGATCGCCCGCCAATCACAATGACCGGTCGCCCAGTCTTCAAGTCTATAAGACAGATACGTGCTAACCTCCTAAGAGAAGCAACATAACATATCGCGGCCATAGGGCATCGGCCGGCCGTCTCAAAGACTATAAAGACTTTCACTCGACCGCTCAGGACAGACGCAACATTATCACAACGCAATGGACGACTGTTCCACCAGAACCGTCGTTAAATCAACATCATTCCTGCTCAATCAACCAGCAAGAACGACCTTAACGAGAGAACTTCAACTAAAGAAGTCATTCACAAGCCAACCAGGGCGCTCACTCCATCAAGTCGCTCGCCCACAATAGCTGACTACAACTCATGACAGCGGGCGACAACTGGCCGATGGCACACCTAGTAATTAATGGAATGAACGGACGTAGTAGACAAAAACGGATCTGATATCCTCCTCAGAGAATCTAGCCTATAAGTAGACAAGGATCATCAACAGAAAAGTGATCCAATCCTTCGAAATAACGAAGTGCTGCTAAACTTCATCCTCTCCTAAATCTGGCCATGGCGTAAAGCTCAGTTCCCAGATAATGAAGACACTCTTCTTCTCAATCATCCCTCCACCTTCTTCCTCTTAAAACTATACCATTCTAATGTATAATTCCTAGATTGAATTATATAATTGAGGGTATATTGAGTGAATAGTGAGATGAATAAAAGAGAGATCCGATGTACTCTGTAATTCTGATTATCTGACCGGAAATCGCCATCATAGTGGATGTAGGCCTCGTTAAGGGCCGAACCACTCTAAATCTCGTCTCTACTTACTTTACTTGCATTTCCTGTTTTGTTATATTTACTAGTTGAATACGACCTCATATTTTTCTTACCGAATCGGTGAAGTACATTCTTAGTACCTTTGGATGTTTGTGCCATTTTTGGTGTAAACATTTTGGCGCCTACCGTGGGGCCGTGTTAACTTGTTTTTTCACTCAGATCTGACAAGATCCATTCAAGAGAAGTTCATTCAGGGGTATGGACATGCTGAGGAGAGGAAGCGATGAGATCAGCGGCCCGTCGTCTCCCGCCGATTCCACGCTAGAGGAATCACCAGAAAATGGGAGGTACTGTGACCAGAGTGGAGTTAGAAGAAGCGATGGAAGGACTAACAAGTCAAATAGCTATTGCAAGTGACGCTATGATGAAGAAGCTTGAGTCATTGCTGGCCATCCAATCTGCTACCGCGAAGGCCGCATTGAATGCCACCTGTTTCCCGTCAGATCAAACAAATCGTAGTCCAGACGGAGGGCTCTTCGCCTCAAGTTCAAGACAACGGGATTTCATTCAGAAGACTGCGCGATGCACTGGCCGAGATGACGAAAGAGGCACCACACCGATGCCCTACCATCCCGACGACCCAATCATGAAGCCGAACTACAGTCCTGCCGCCGTAAGAGCACCCGGCCTAAGAGATCGCCCAAATCCTCTGGTCTTAGGCTCCGGGAGCATTTTCGAACCAGGGTCGGGTGACAAATCCATGGATTCGGATGAGGAGCAAAGGTACGTATCAGGAATGGTGAGAATGGTTATGGAGAACAGTCTAAAGATGAGGGAAAACCTCAACGAACTGGAATCCTTCCCAATTAAAACCCCACTTACTAAAAGGGTTAAGAAGACTGTATATCCGCAAAGGTTCAAACCCCCGTCATTGTCGTCCTATGATGGGACGAGCAACCCTGACATATTCCTATATAAGTATGACCAATATATGAACGGGGCAGGCGCTACAGATGAGGTTAAATGAATATATTTCCCAACCTACCTCGAAGGGGTGGCTTACTGGTGGTTCACAAGGCTGTCATCACAATCAGTGAACAATTTCGCAACCCTGGCTAAATTATTCAGTAAGCAGTTCACATTCCATACACATGAGATCCAAGATATTGCGGACTTAAGCGAGTTACGACAAAGACCAGGTGAGCCCGTCAGGACCTTTCTCGCCTGCTTTCTCACAGCGGCGGCTAATGTCGAAGAACCTGAACCCCGCCTGATCTTAATGGCCCTTGAGCAGGGAATACACGAGGAATCCGAGCTGGGGCGATGGATCAAGAGGAAAAGACCAAGGACACTCGAACGATTACTCAACAAAGCTGAGGAGTATGCAAGCGCCGAAGAGAACGCGCGAAATGGCTATAAGAATCAAAAGAGGCGCGACAATGAAGAAGACAACCAGGCGAGAGAGAAGCTTCATTTCTTCAAAAGTTCTGAATTCACTCCTCTTAATGACACCGTCGGAAACATCTTCATGGCAATCGAAAACACCGAAAAGTACCCGGTATTGAAACAAAGACAAGTCGGAGGCATTGCCGCAAGGTCGGGGAAATTCTGTCAATTCCATAGGAAACCAGGGCATGACACCTACGAATGTAGGCATTTGAAGTCAGTAATCGAAGGGCTAATCTGGCAGAATCATTTACAACAATATGTACTGCATCGCGGCAATTGCCCCAACCCTATGCAAACAATGGGCAACGTGCCTTAAAGAAAAGAAAAGAGATAGAGAGACGCAGATCAAAAGGATTAGCTGCTGAAGTCTCAACTGAGGACCATCAAACCGGGACTCTTATACCTCCTCGATTTTACCTTGATTACTAAAGTTGTTTTGTCTTATTTTAGCAACTCACTATGTTCATACTAAGTAGCAATTTATAAAAATGTCACGCATCAAGAATTAGTTATGTGTTTGTCTGAATAACACGCTTAACGAACTATGCTAAAAGAGGGACCATCTTTTGAAATGTAGGCACTACAAAGGACATCCCCATGCACACAATTAAGCAGCCACGAAATTCCCGAGGCACTGTTGAACAAAGCAGCTCTGGAATCACCAAAACGAGGTCAAACAGCATGATCGAGTACATCATTTCAAAAGAAAGAGAGGGGGAACCACTCCAGAATAGATGGCGAGTCCAAAAGCCACGCCCCACCTCACGGAATGTGCCAAATGCTCAGCAAATACCTATAAAGAGGGTCGGCACTGAGTCCTGAATGAAAAAGTGGGAAACCTCCGAACCTGACTCTCAGAT
This sequence comes from Allium sativum, assembly GCA_030737875.1. Classification (NCBI taxonomy): domain Eukaryota; kingdom Viridiplantae; phylum Streptophyta; class Magnoliopsida; order Asparagales; family Amaryllidaceae; genus Allium; species Allium sativum. The sequence continues at coordinate 13,833,974 of CM060917.1, forward strand.
GACATGCTGAATCCGAAAGGTGCCTTCTTAGGCATACAACACGGACTCCTTAAAACCATAGCTACATTCGGAAGCAACAAGGGTGGACACCAAGCTTCAAAACATTAATGCCGAATGGAAAGCAATCCAATGTGTCCCACGGATAAAAATGCTGAGCCCACTAAAGGAACACCTTCTTAGGTGTAGGATGCGGGGACTCCGACTTGAAAGTCTTCGAGAAAGGGAATCCGTATCTGTTTCATAGGGCGAGGCGCAAAGTCGGAAAGACCGATAATGCCCCAAAACGGAAAATGCTAAATCCTAAGGGGCACCTTCTTGGGTAAAGGGCGTGAAGTTTATCCCTTTAGAGTCAAGGCTCGATGTGGTAAATCAACGTCTGCTCCTCAGATAAAGCATAAAAATGGGAAAGGATTAAAACACGCCGGAAAGACCAGCACCAGACAGAAATCCTAGTCGAAAGGGGGTATCAGAAATTCTAGCCGTATGAGGATATCCATTCTAGGGCTTGTTCGGGACAACCAAAACAACCAAACGAGACGTAGGATGGATCGAAAATCCATAACCCAAGCCCTCCCCGAGGGAAGGTGTTCAAAGTCAGCCTCCGAAGGACTCGGGTCACTGAGTTAGTGAGGCATGAGGATGAATGCCATAAATTTAAAAGACACCAAACGCGTTATTAGTAATACAAATGTGTAGGGACCTTCGATAGGAGACAAGTGACAGGATCTAAAAATACAAATTAAACTTGAACGCAAAAATAAAACTAAATTCGGGCATCGATGAACGACTAGAAAAAACGCCCGATCGAATGAATAAATCAAAGAATAAAGGTGCAATGTACGACGCACCAGCACGAGAATATGATTGAGTTGCACGATGAGAACGCGAATGCGGCAAAATCTAAAAGACTGTAAAAATTACGATTGTAAGTATAATAGGCGAGGATGGCTCCCGCTTACACAAACCAGACTAACAAAGTGTCATCACAAGTCAAAACCAAAAAATACAGGTGGATCATTGGTGAACCATCACCATTCATATAAAATAGGAGATATTCTTCTCCTTAGATTTAAGGGCCTTAACAAGCTTGAGCATGTCTTTTTCCAAAGCATATAACCGCTCGACGTTCTCTCTATTGGATCGCTGAAGATCTACCACAAGGGAGTTCCACACACTCATTTGATCCATAATGTTTTCTCTAACAGATGTAATGAGACCTTCCACCAAACCAGGGCGTACTTCAGGCCGAATGAGCTCAGCCAATATAATATCCTTCATGGCGTCCATCTTATCTGCAATCGTCCACCTATCAAGCGGGTCTATATATACACGGGAATTAGAGCCAGCTGGATGCTGGGGCATAGAATCCCTGATGGGCTCAAAGGCATTAGAAGCAGGAACATTCATAGGTTCCCGAGCAATGGATGAAGAATCCCCACGTCTGAAAGCAACTTTAGCATCTAAGTTCGAGGGCCTATTCAACAAACGGCGGCTTCGAGCAGTCGTGACTCCCCCGTCTCGGGGCATCTTTTTCTGGCTAACCCCCTGTGTTGGTCTTCTCTTGAACTTCTTAAGCATGAAGAAGCCCATTCTTGAACGACCTATGAGAAGAAAGAAGCCGGTATAAGCAACAATCCAGTCGGATTCAGAAAAAACACAGCGGGGCGAAGAAGAAGAAAAAAAGGGGAGTTTACCTAAAAAAATCATGGTGACAAAAAGACGAAAGAAGGTTGCTCAGGACAAACAGATGCTCCTGTGGTTGCTAAATAAGAGAAACAGAATTTCTAAAGAAGAATCTAGCTAAGACCAGCAGATGAGGGTTACTCACAAAAAACTTCCCAGAGGAATGTCGTTGTGACCAAAGGGTTACCTGGAAAGCCTAGAAATAAAAAATGATGAATGAAATAAAGCAGGTAAGGAAGATTAAAAGGCGTCATCCAATGGTTTTTCGCCACAAAAGCTGAAGTGTCATGTCACACAAAAGCGTCCCATCAATTTCCAAGTGGTTGCCTACAACTGCCCGTTCGCATAATAACGCAGAGAGAGAGACCGGCAACCCAACCAAAGGGATAACATCTACCGAAACTCCAACGAAACAATTTTAACCTCATACATGGTCAACCCTCCTTTGCACGAACAAGGAAAGTAATTCAGAATCGCGAGAAGAAAATCCACTTAAAAATGAGGTGCAATGAGAAGAAGGAATAGCTGCAGCCAAAAGCGACCGGTCAAGCAAAGGGGGAGTGAAACTGTGAGTGACGGCAGCAGAACTTTCCTTCACAGAGAAACCACCATTAAAGGATTTCCACTGAAAAAATATGAAAGAAGGAAAATGAAGAGGCGATACCAAGGGAAAATCAGGCCCCCTACTCTTTGGTAACGTGACAATCCAGTTAAGAGACATAACGGTTCGTCTAGACATATCTAAACATCTCCCATCACATCTACCTAGCACTCAAGTACTGAAACGAATATCCCATCGTAATCTAATTGGCGTACATCCCTCGCCATAACCCAGCCATGTTGTAAGTCTACCAAACAATGTGCGATTACCAAATATGTCGAAGCCCATGATTATCTATTAACAGAAAATCACAAACTTCGAGCGGCATGTGTTAATCCCTAAAAAATACACCCGCACATTGACTAGGGAATCCTGAACGAACACCCATCAGGTCGTTCAAACGCAGTGCCGCTCCAAGTATTCAGGCTATCGCACGAAGCGAGACATCTAAGAACCGAGTCTAGGATGAAGCAATTATCCTACGAGACCGACCACCACCATACAGCTCGCCTTGGAAAGTGCGACCGAGTAAGGATAAGGATCGCGTGCCTTAGGAACACACACAAAGCGGCTGAGGAGTGCACGACCCGGGGACCACAGCCCGGGCATACATATACTAAAGCCTCGAAGGCAGGATTGCACGCCCACATGGAGATCGCCCGCCAATCACAATGACCGGTCGCCCAGTCTTCAAGTCTATAAGACAGATACACGCTAACCTCCTAAGAGAAGCACCATAACATATCATGACCACAGGGCATCGGCCGGCCTTCTCAAAGACTATAAAGACTTTCACTCGACCGCTTGGGACAGATGCAACATTATCGCAACGCAATGGACGACCGTTCCACCAGAACCTTTGTTAAATCAACATCATTCCCGCTCAATCAACCAGCAAGAACGACCTTAATGGGAGAACTTCAACTAAAGAAGTCATTCACAAGCCAACCAGGGCGCTCGCTCTATCAAGTCGCTCGCCCACAATAGCTGACTACAACTCATGACAGTCGGCGACAGCTGGCCGATGGCACACCTAGTAATTAATGGAATGAACGGACGTAGTGGACAAAAGCGGATCTGATATCCTCCTCGGAGAATCTGGCCTATAAATAGACAAGGATCATCAACAGAAAAGGGATCCAATCCTTCGAAATAATGAAGTGCTGCTAAACTTCATCCTCTCCTAAATCTGGCCATGGCGTAAAGCTCAGTTCCCAGATAATGAAGACGCTCTTCTTCTCAATCATCCCTCCACCTTCTTCCTCTTAAAACTATACCATTCTCATGTATAATTCCTAGATTGAAATATATAATTGAGGGTATATTGAGTGAATAGTAAGGTGAATGAAAGAGAGATTCGATGTACTCTGTAATTCTAATTATCTGAACGGAAATCGCCATCATAGTGGATTTAGGCCTCGTTAATGGCCGAACCACTCTAAATCTCGTCTCTACTTACTTTACTTGCATTTCCTGTTTTGTTATATTTACTAGTTGAATACGGCCACATATTTTTCTTACCGAATCGGTGAAGTACATTCTTAGTACCTTTGGATGTTTGTGCCATTTTTGGTGTAAACAAGCATACTACACCATACATACCACAAAAAAATGGTTTGGCTGAAAGGAAAAATAGAACTCTGGTTGATATGGTAAATTCTATGTTATCAAATGTTAAATTACCACTTAACTTATCGGGGATGCATTATTGTCTGCATGTCATTTGCACAATAGAATCACTTCAAGGAAAACTAAAGTTTCTCCATATGAACTCTGGAATGGTCAAAAACCTAATATACGGTATCGAAAGGTGTGGGTGTGTATTGCCTTCTATAGGATGACTGATCTCAAATGAACTGAACTAGGTCCAACTGCATTGAAAAGTTTGTTTATGGGATATGCTAAAAACTCTAAAGCATACAGACTACTAGATTTATCCTCAAACACGATTATTGATCAAGGGATGTTGAGTTTATTGAAAATAAATTCAAGGATGATTCAATCACAAATCAGTCATTAAACACCGACATTATCCAAATAGCAATAGATGTTACTACACCTTCAACTAGAAATTAAAGGAAAGTAATGGACGGACGGACATAAATAAAAAGGACACAAAGAATAAGAAAAGAGAAATCTTTTGGTCTAGAATTCATATCATCTCAAGCTATAGCATTTCTCGTAGAAGGAACTTGAGATGAAGTAACTAACAATTTCCCTATAGTATTGAATTTAGAAGATGACCCAAAAACATATAAAGAAGCTATGACTTCTAAAGACTCTGCTTTTTGTAAGGGGGCAGTTAATGATGAAATGGACTCAATTTTATCAAACAATGCCTGGGTATTGGTAGATTTCCTCAAGGGTCAAAACCTATTGGTTGCAAATGGGTGTTTCAAAGAAAACGTAATAATGATGGAAGTGTGCAAACTTTCAAGGCTAGTTCAGTAGCTACGGGATTTAGACAAAAGGAAGGTATTGATTTCTTTGATACATATGCTCTGTTGCAAGAATCATATTAATTCGAGTACTAATAGCATTATAATCAAACTATCAATTGCATATCCATCAAATGGATGTTAAAACAGCTTTTCTAAATGGTGAACTTAATGAAGAAGTTTATATGGAACAACCTAAGGGTTTTGTTCTTCTTGGAAATGAAAGAAAAGTTTGCAAGCTGACAAAATCATTATACGGGCTAAAACAAGCACCTAAATAATGGCACGAAAGTTTTGATTCAGTGATACTTCAAAATGGTTTTACATATAATACTGCAGACAAATGTATCTACTCCAAGTTTACTAAGGAATTCAGAGTAATCATTTGTTTACATGTAAATGATTTACTAATATTTGGCACTAATATGCAAGGGATACAAGATACCAAGAAATATCTAACTTCGAAATTCAAAATGAAAGATTTAAATGAATTTGATGCAATTCTGGGTATAAAAGTTAATAAAGTTAGTGCAGGCCATGCACTAAATCAAGCACATTATATTCAAAAAATACTTCAGAAAATTTAACATCTAAAATTAATGATTCCAGTACCCCAATAGACTCAAGTGATTGTCTCGATAAAAATGTGGGAAGAGACATTGATCAACTCGTATATGCAAGCGCAATTGGAAGTATAATGTATGTTATGTATTGTACGAGTCCTGACATAGCATATGCAATATGTCAACTTAGACGATATACCAGCAATCCTGGAATAGATCATTGGAAAGCAATTGGAAGATTACTCGAATATCTCGGAAGAACCAAAAATATGAAACTTGTATATAATGGATTTCCAAGTGTATTAGAAGGATACACTGATGCAAGTTGGATAACTAGCGCTAAGGATAATAAATCTACTTCGGGTTGGATTTTCACATTAGTGGGAAGTGTTGTTTCTTGGGCATCAAAGAAACAAACTTGCATTTTGCACTCCACTATGGAATTAGAATTTATAGCGCTTGCTGCTACCGGAAAAGAAGCAGAGTTGGTAAGAAATATGCTGTTGGATTTCAAGCTACAGCCGAAACCAATGTCGGCTATATCTCTACGTTACAATAGTCTGGCTACTATGTCAAGGGCATATATTAATGTATACAATGCGAATCAAGGCATATAAGCCGCAGACATGAATATGTTAGACAAATAATAAATGATGGAATAATTACTATCGTTTACATAAGATCCAGTGATAATCCGATAGATCCATTCACAAAAGCTTCGACTAGAGAAATGGTGGGGTCAATGTCAGTTGGAATGGAACTTAAACCCTGTATTGGAAATTAATCAATGACAACAGAAACCCAGCCTTAATATTAAATAGCATAATTTTAAGGTTTAATGGGTAATAACTAACTGTCATATGATTAGAAAAACACTAAATTAAATTAGTGTGAACTGTTATAGGTATGGAGAGGCTGAATTGAATAACTCTTAATAAGGTTCCAAATAGTCTGGTAATAGAGACATTAAAAGGAAAAGGAACTTTACCTTTATGAACTTGAAAGTGATGTCGCTTCTAAGTAAGAGATTATAGGGTTTTCTCTTGTAAAAGTTCATTAAACTGGGATGGAGCACATGGCCATAACGATGCTCACAGGTAGGGAAACTTATTGGTAAACTTAAATTGCGTGTAGTATTTCCGACTGTATAACTCAAGGGAGACTTGGTTTAAGTTAAGACCGCCCATTTCTTCTTTAAAGTCCTGAGATATTCACACTAATACGTGGTTTAATCGAATAAATACCACATATAATGCGTAATTTCTAGCTAAGATAAAACTATCTAGCCTGGGATTGTTACAGAATATTGTTTTAATGGAGGGAAAAAATAAGTCCCACATCACCATGTTTTTTGGACTATTCCAAGGTATATAAGAATGTCTTGTATACGATATTGTGAATTAAAATCACCGACGGGGGAGGGGTGAATGGGGGCTTGCTTGAATGGTATGCATGTGGGAATGAGCATATAAAATACTATTATGGTCAAAAGATGGGCACTTAGGGCAATGGGCGCGTGCGTGACCGTATGGAAGCGTCTTGACTGTTAGCAACAGCCAGTTTTTTGAACTATTAATTTAAATAGACGGACGAGTCTATTTGAACGAAACTGCTCCCAACGGTCATGCCTTTTCTGCCACTATATATATGACCTGTTCCTTCTCACTCCAGTTATCTTTCTTCTATCTCCCTCTCTTTTATCTTCTTCTTCCGAATAAGAACTCCCATTGAACCCATAAGCATTGATATGTCTCTGGGTTTTGTTTTTGTTGTATCTTGGGTAGAAATCTGCCACCGAACCCGTTAGCAAACTCAGTTTGAGTGGGGCAGATATTGCTTCAAGGAAAGTGATCTCGCACCTCAAAACCACACAACTTTGACTCTGTAAATTTCTCAACAAACTTAAAGCAATACCCGCAATGGAGAATGTACTGGATTCTGCATTCAAACTAAGGAACCAAGACTTTGTCAGACTGGACAGGCTTGATGGAACCAATTTCACCCGCTGGTAAGATAAAATGAAGTTCCTTCTTACCACTCTTAAGGTCTCCTACGTCCTCGATGAAAACCTTCCACTGCTTCCTCCGCCAACTGATAAAGACACAAATGATTTGAAGAAGCAAAGGCTGAAACATGAAGAGGATGAACTGATGTGAAGTGGCCACATTCTCAACACCTTATCCGATCGTTTATACAATCTTTACCCTCCACTGAAGTCGCCTAAGGAAATTTGGGATGAACTGGAAATGAAGTACAATACCGATAAGATTGGAACATATAAGTTTCTCACTCTTAAATATTTTGAATTGTTGATAAAAGTCGACATTTTTGTAATGGATAAAATGCATAACTTACAAGTTCTAGTTAGCAAAATTAATGACTTGAAAGTGTAGATTCTAGAATCATTCAAGTAGGGGCGATAATTGCTAAACTTTCACCAAGTTGGAATAACTATTGCAAAAAGCTCTTGCATATAACTGAGGAACTCATGCAGGAAAAGATCAGAAAACACATACGAATTGAGGAAGAAAACAGAATTTGTGATGGTGTTTTTCCTTCTACTGATGTGAACAACGTGGCTTCTAGAAAGAAAAGAACAGGCAATCAGAACCATAATTTCGAACCAAATAAGAGGAGTAAGCAAGGAAGTGACTCTAATCCTAAAGACAAAAAATAATAAAGCATGATACAACTGCAACAAACTTGGTCACTGTAAGCATGAATGCTAGGGTTCCTCCAAAACTGAAAAAGGGAACTCTGAAAATGCAAATATGGTTGATACCGAGGAGATGCAGGAAATCATTGCTATGGTTTTTGATCTCCAAATTAGAATGATAACTGACTTGCACATGGCTACTGCTGAAACGAAACCTTCGGACTGGTGGTTCGATTCTGGTGCAACGGTTCATGTTTGCAACAACAAAGGTCTGTTCAAAACCTATACAGAGATTACTGACCAAAAAAAGAAGTGCTCATGGGAAATGGAAATAGTGCAAAAGTTCTGGGAAATGGAAATGTGGAGATTCATTTCACTTCCAACAAGAAGATAACTCTCACCAATGTTTTCTATGTTCCTAATATTAAAAAGAACCTGGTTTCTGCATCAATTTTGTGCAAGAGTGGTATCAAATCAGTATTGGAGGCTGGTAATTTAATTCTGTCCAAAAATGGCATGTTCGTGGGTAAAGGTGATGCATGTAATGGGATGTTCAAACTCAGTATAAATAAAATAAAGGAATGCTCTGCTTATACTGTTGATTCTTTATGATTATGCCATGCATGTTTAGGACATTTAAGTTATAGATCTTTGAAGTATATGGCAAAACATGGTCTTATTTCTGTTATTAATGACAAACATAATAAATTCGAATTAAGTATACAAGCCAAGATTACAAAGAAACCATTCCCCACCATTGAAATAAATTAGGAATTCTTGGATTTAATTCATACTAATATATGTGAATTAAATGTAATTTAAACCAGAGGTGGAAAAAGGTATTTCATTACCATTATTGATGATTTTTCTAAATACACATGTGTATATTTTCTTTAAAATAAAGATGAAGCTTTTAACATGTTCAAACACTAAAAAAAATGAAGTTAAAAATCAGAATGGTAGGAAAATAAAGGTCTTACATAGTGATAGAGTAGGAGATTACTTCTCCACTGAATTTTCTAACTTCTGTGAAGAACATGGGATTATTCATCAGCACACTGCACCATACATACCACAACAAAATGGTTTGGCTGAAAGGAAAAATAGAACTCTGGTTGATATGGTAAAATTTATGTTATTAAATGCTAAATTACCACTTAACTTGTGGGGGGAAGCATTACTGTTTGCATTTCATTTGCACAATTGAATCACTTCAAGCAAAACTAAAGTTTCTCCATATGAACTATGGAATGGTTGAAAACTTAATCTACGGTATCTAAAGCTGTAGGGGTGTATTGCCTTTGTAACGTCCCGTATTCTTGGTAGTCAGATATTTAATATATTTATCATTTTAAATAGTGATTTGGAATTTTATATGGATTTATAACATATAGTTCGTTTATATAACGAAGTTGAACGTACGTTTATATAATTTGAACTAGTGACTGTTGCAGTATTTTACGATGTGAAATTCATTTATATCAGTACGAATATTGAATGGTTAACGATAATTAACGCCTAAATTTAGTAACCGCATATAAGTAAACCGTATAAAAAAAATATCAAAACAAAACAAAAGGTTAAACTCACTCCTACCTTAAGCAAATTAAATGTGCAAGTATCTATACAGACATGTGAACCTAACAAGATAGTTGAAGCCGACAATTTCAATGCGAGACTCAGTCATTCATCAGTGTTAAAAATATCATATCTATTCCTTTCTTTCGAAGCAAACACAATGGTAATATTCAGCTATCCTACCCCATGCAGTGCCTACCCCAACACACTGTACCACGTGCAAATCAAATCAGTCCCTGTCCATACCCCAATCCATCCCAAAATTTTCTTTCAGAACACGTACCATTTTTTCCAGCTAGGGATGCACGCTAAAGCCTGAGGATGGAAGTGACGATACAACGACAGCCACAATGAAACCCTGCAAGGCCTAAGACCACACATGCATACACTACACTGATGATCCATACCTATGTCATTTTTCTTCCCCATCAATAGCTAGGCGCATGCATACATAAAGCCACAGTCACCTATTCTTCCATAAAATCTTCTCTGGTCGACATCATTACAGCTAGGAGAAAAGAAAACTCACCAGACCTTCCCCGACCCTCTGCAAATCTACAAATCCGAAACCGTGGCCACCAAGCTTGTCCACTCTATAAATACGCTTCTCATCTTCACCTTCTCAGCAAAGGAAACGAACCCCACTCCTTCATTCAATTTTTAAGCTGTGCCATTCTTCTTTCCACAAAAACGAAAGCAAGCGCTAAAAATAAAACAAAACACTCTACAAATTAAAACCTCCCTCCCATCCCAGATTTAATTAACTCTCCCACGTTCAAAGAAGTCAAAGTCGAAATGAAGGTGGAATGAGCGAGCGGCTACCTTGAACGGAGAAGGGGGGTTACTGACGGAGTGTGCTGATGGCGTGGGTCTCTCCCATTGCTGGAAGAACATAGACCGGAGTTGGAAGCGAGTTTCCATTTGTTGGGGACTGTCTTGCACGCCGGTGGTAGTAGTGGAAGGCTCCGATGACCGGAGTCGGAGGAGCTTTGGTGCGGTGCAGCAAATGGTCTGAGGGTTCTGAAAATGCTTGGAGTTTTTCTGTTTGAGAACTGCGGATACATAAAACCTGAGGAGGAGATGACGGTGCATGAAGGATCCATGCGGGGTTGTTTTAAATTGGTATGGGGATGAAAGAAGAATGCGCGGTGCGATTTACAGTGGTGACCTGAGTGTGATCCGATGGGGAGGATTGTCCACCATCGGTCAGCATCAGGGAAGTCCGGAGTGGAGGAGCGAAGGGTGACGAGAAGACGTGGCAACATGAGAAGGCGAAGTAGTTCGAGAAAGGGAAAGAAACAGGGCGTCAGAGATGGGGGTATCACGTTGGAAGAAGAACAGTAAAATGAAGAAAAGGGGTATGTGGTTGGAACTGAAAAATGAATGGGAAGAAGTGACGAACAGTTTATATGCGGTGTGTCAAATCGTTATTAATTTGCCTAATCCCCTAACTAATCTAATGACTAATATATATGCCTAATACGATTCATAATTGTGCCTAACCAAACAAGTGTGCTAATCTTGTTTTTAAACTAATATGGGTTTAGTTTCTAAAATATATACAAGTGCCTGATTAGTATATGTTATAGACCTAATTAAATATACTATTAAGTGAAACCTGGGCTATCTTTAGTGGTGCCGAACCATTCACATATGCCTATTGATAACTTAGATTGCCTGAACCTTTTATAAAATAGGCATAACCTACAGTATGCGTAACCTGGAATTGGTGCGTGCCTAATTTGTTTTTACATGCCACACTGTAATGCTAATAATGTACATATGACCATTTTTCCTATATGCCCAACCGTACTTTACGTTGTGCCTAACTGTAGACTTGCCTCATTACTAAACTAAGGTGCCATATTTGAATGTAGTAAACAGTGCATAAAACGTTATGCCAAATCTTCCTTTTTAACGTACCAAGTTCATTGTTTAAGAGTCTAACCGATATGAACTAATGAACGTTAATATATATGGGCTGATGGACCTCGACCTGTAGAGTTTAGTTTGATCAGATAATGGGATAGGAACATGAACATGCCTCACTGATAAATGAACGCGGCAAATCGAAATTTGCACACGTTTAGAAATGCCTAATCATATGCAGTTTTGGCTAATCAAAGGTTAATTTTCGCAAGGCAAGCTCTAGCGAGTTATATATATTACGCTATCAAAACATTTTGTTGTACCATATGTATGGTGCGCCAGGAAGATAAATTGTTTAGTATACCTAACCCTATCGATCCCTTGCTTGGTCCATGGAATATAAAAGAAGTTACTGTGATTTGTACGGTCTGTGTGTGTATATATATATTATATGGTAGTTAAAATATATGATTAACTATGATTAGTAAAGAAATGAATGCACCAAATCTCGGTTGCTAACGTGCTAGAGCACAATAGTAGTATGCTCGATTGTATGATTAATGTATACTGAACACTGTAACTCCATTTAGAAAAACACATGTACAGTTTTACACAGGCTTAAACGAAGAACTATTACCGTCGATTAAATTAGTATAACATTGATAACAGTTAATTATTAGACTAAAATTTTAGATTTATAAGCGTACAATATAGTTAATATTCTCGTATGTTAACAGAATCAAATAACATCAGTTGCATTAGAACCGCATCGTCGAGCACAACACAGTGAAACGGGTTTGATCAGAGTTGACAGTTAAAACGACAGTTTAATTTAAATTGTTTTAGACGAGGAATGAAATCAAGGTGAGTTCAACTCACTCAGTTTTATCCCACTTATATTTATATAAATCGGGTTCAAATATTTGTGTGTTATGGTTGTTAATTAGTTGATGGATGTTTGGATTGCTGATATTGTGATGGTTGAATATTATATCTGTTTATAGATGATATTGTTAAGATAACGTATTTGGATGTAGGGAGAATAGGTTGGAGGGATCCAACTGGATTTCTCAAATTTATTGTTTATTTTTATATTTTAATTATATGAACCTTTAACTGATATGAATGGATGACTGAATTAATCATTGATTGTTGAATATAAATTCAACGGTTGTTTGTTTTAACCAATAAACAGTATTGGTTGAGTAATTTGTATCCTTTGGCCCAAAAATACATCATGTTGATTTACCTTCGGTGAATTGACAGTAATGAAATTATAAATTTATTTTACAACTAGAAATGGATTTTGAAATTGATACATTTGAATAAAAGTTTAATATAGGAAATTATTACATATTTAAGTTTATAAAGTCATTATTAAATGATTTTTATAAATCAATTCTGTTGGTTCATAAGATTTACAAGAAGACGAGGGGGAACTAACATAACGGTTAAGACTTAGATTAATTATTGCTTTAGTGAGGATTTAATGAGATTATTGAAATTAATATTATAAAGAAGAATTGGTTGGATTTGAGTAACGAGACAACCATGGTTTGAGCAGATGAAGTCATCTCAATTGGAATTAGTTATTTGATTAATTTATTTTAATTAATCTAATAAAATATTTGTTTTAACTTTAACAAGATTTTAATTTAATGTTTAATTTAGTTAAATAAGAAGTTGACTATTTCTACGATGGTTAATGACGATATAAATTATTATTTTAATGATTTCAGTAATCAGCCTAGGTTGATATTGAAATAGAATTGGTTTTTTTTGAAAGAGTTGATGAATGGTTTTATATAAAAACCGCGTTTTATAACTAAGTTATAAAAGAGACTTTAAGCCAAGACGATAGCTTAGAGTAAGTGTTTGAATTAAGGAAATTTAAACAAGCTTGAAAATATGAAATGATATTTCAATAAGGAAAGGAAACAAAGGAGATTACTGAAAAATATAACGATGTTTTCAAACGAGAAGATGATGTCTGGAATGAGGATCTAAAAAGGTAAGCGACAACTATAAGGTTCAAATAACGAAAACAAAGGAGATGTCGTAACAATTGGTTTACGAATGACAAGTTGAATCTATGATAACTAATAAATGGTGTTGCAATTAATGTTTTGAAATAATAGTAAATTAGAGATTGGATATGGTTATTGAATATTTTCATAAATATGTATTTAAATGGTTTAAGAAAATTAATATATTGAAATAAGAAGTGAATACCATGTTTTAAAAAATTAAAAGATTCAGGAGTTTTAATCGCTAATTATTTTTGACAAAGGGGCCAAACGATGCTGAGTACTGAACCAATGAACTCATTATATTCACATGATTATTATTTGATAGTTAAATCACCAACTATCAAATCTGTCCAATACGATTGTAGGTACGGAAAGACCGGGAACGAATTATATTCGAAAACCATTCCGACCAACAAATACGTGAAGATATCAAAAGACGGTCTAGATGGAGCATTGGAGACCGTAGATCTTCATAAGCAGAAGAGCCGCTACTAATCTCCGGTTTAGCGGCCAGAGGTAAACTGTGGTTCTGTCGTGGTTGAAATCTACGAGTTGCAAGGACTACTCGCTACTGATCCCTGGGGTGATTCCTATATGAGATGCAGTAGGAGAGTGCCTTCGGTTCATCCTGTTCCTGGATGACTTGTATGGATGGATGTCTGACGAAGTATTTCCAAAAGGATCGCATACATTGATTTCTTCAAACGTGCCATAGTTGGTTAGCTCACAACTAGAGTATTTTTGTGGACGTCAATTAGCGATATCTAGTGGATTTGATGATGTGGCATTCAAAGTAAATGGCGATCAGATGTCTCAAGATAAATCCTAGCCTCAAGCCTCATCAACCAGGAAATGACAAAAATCGGGCAGGCAGCATGACTATGTGGGTCGCTCACATTAGGGTGTATAACCACCTATCTAGAGAAATTCCTTTTGCTTCTTAAATCTATCAATGCTGTCCCTTTTCGGAAGGCGGTTGCTGATCCCAACCGTCGGTGGTATACATTCGATACACTCAAGCGAAATGAGTGGTCGGTCACGACGGGCAGGGTTGCAAGACGTTCTTGTTGAACCCAGTGTATTCGCCTCTAGAGATACACTATTGGCAAGTGATCCCATACGTTGTCATAGTCGGAATCCAATCTTCAATAAGCGCCAGCGGTTTTGATTGTATACTATATATATATAGCGTGAGATGCAAGTGTTCTACCAGATTCTATTTATTTGTATTTAGACATTATTATAATATCAGAAAAGATATTGATTTCAAAAATGTTTTGGGTTATCGTAAGGTAAAAACCGTCCGTATTTATGTGTGGATTTGGTCTTACGATTATCCTTTCTTTGAAAGATTTTAACTTTAAAATCAGGTTGTGTGATACCCTTAATACTGTGTGAGTTTTCTCACTCTGGTTCACCAGACTGACCCAGTGTTTTGTAAATGCTCGGGTTAGCCCGGGGTGTACAGGTTCAGGTTATCAGATGCTGCAAATTACAGAGACGAACTGGAGGTGTTCAGCCGTATTGTATCTAGTATTTATTCCGTTGTGTGTTGTATATGGGAACAGGTTATTAACTGTCCCTTGTGTGATGTACTCTTATATTGTAAGTATTTTTAAAAGCTCTCAGTAAAGATTTATTTTTGTATTACATTTGTTCCGCCGCTGCGATGCGAGACCCTATGTTGTGTTGATCTTCTTCTTCCTTCTTCTATTCTAATATTTCTTTCTTTCTTATCTCATCCTCTAAATTCTTTCTATTGGCATCTGGGTTTCCTGTGCAATTTGGGTTAGACTGGTGTCGTTTAGTCAGCTCAAAAGGTACCGGGAATCTGGGTCGTCATAGTTGGTATCAGAGCAATGGTTTAGTAATAACCTTGGCTCTGTGGCGTAACTCGATAGAAATGGGGTTAGTAATACCCTAGATTGAGTTAAAGTGTGTGTGTGTGTATATATATATATGAGAGCATATTTGTACATTTTATTTAAAAATGTTTATGTTGTGTTATTTGATCGGTTCAATATAGAACTGACGACTGATACAACAATGTTTTGTAAAGATGGTCAAATTAAATAATTTTGGCCAAATTATATTTTTGTATATAAAAAAAGGAATAATTTTAACAACTTATTGATATTGAGTTGTTTGATTGATTGGATGGAATTCAAATTTGATTGGAAATTTGAAATGACTTAATATAGAGAAGATAATTTCAATATGAAGTTAATAACTGAGACTGTATGAATTAGAAATTGACTAATAAAAGTTAAATAGAAATGTCCAGATCAGAATTTAACTTGGAGTTAAATTGAATAAAAACATAATGGAATAAAATGGATAATTTTTTAGTTTAAACCAGAATTTGAATTTGAAATGAAGATGAATAAATTAGATTGAATATGAATACGGATTTGAAACTTGACTTGGTTAATTCAAGTTGGATTAAAATGAAATTTGGAGTTAGATGGAACTCAAACTGGGAAATTGGAAACTGTTTAAAATATAAGTTTGTTGGTTGTGTATTAATTAAGATTGTGTTGATTGTCGATTATTTGTTAGATCGATTGGATAAAATTCATGAATAACTTAACAACAGGATTGAATGAATAAAAAAAAGGAAAAAAAAATTCCAGTATAATGAAGTCGAACAAAATTCGATAAAACTGAATAACTCTGTATTTATTCTGGCATTGGAAATGAGTTGAGCACAGGCTTACTGAAGAAGGATGAGCTGTTAATGACAATGCTTTGGAATTTGAGTTTAGTTGCCGACAAAATGGTAAACCTTAATTATATTGATGGGTGATTGATTTTATAACCTGGAGTGGGTACCCGTTTGGGTGTTGTTTTCTTGGATCGAAGTGAGGCCACGAATGGCGTTTGCAGTTGGTTTGATCGATCAGTTCAGTGAAGATGCTGGCGATTTTTTTTCGTAAATTTATATAACATAGAAATTTTAAATGAAAATTTTGTAATAATTATTTTGAAAATAATTGGGATTGAAATATTCTTCACACTTAAGCAATTTCGAGGACGAAATTCCTTTAAGGGGGAAGGAATGTAACGTCACATATTCTTGGTAGTCAGATATTTAATATATTTATCATTTTAAATAGTGATTTGGAATTTTATATGGATTTATAACATATAGTTCATTTATATAACGAAGTTGAACGTATGTTTATATAATTCGAACTAGTGACTGTTGCGGTATTTTACGATGTGAAATTCATTTATATCAGTACGAATATTGAATGGTTAACTATAATTAACGGTTAAATTTACTAGCCGCATATAAGTAAACTGTATTAAAAAATAAAAACAAAACAAAAGATTAAACTCACTCGTACCTTAAGCAAATTAAATGTGCAAGTATCTATACAGACGTGTGAACCTAACAAGATAGTTGAACCCGACAATTTCACATGCGAGACTCAGTCGTTCATCAGTGTTAGAAATATCATACCTATTCCTTTCTTTCGAAGCAAACACAATGGTAATAATCAGCTATCCTACCCCGTGCAGTACCTACCCCGTGACACTACCACGTGCAAATCAAATCAGTCCCTGTCCATACCCCAACCCATCCCAAAATTTTCTTTCAGAACACGTACCATTTCTTCCAGCTCGGGATGCACGCTAAAGCCTAAGGATGGAAGTGACGATACAACGACAGCTACAATGAAACCCTACAAGGCCTAAGACCACAATTGCGTACACTACACTGATGCTCCATACCTATGTCATTTTTCTTCACCATCAATAGCTAGGCACACGGATACATAAAGCCGTAGTCACCTATTCTTCCATACAGTCTTCTCTGGTCAACATCATCACAACTAGGAGAAAAGAAAACACACCAGACCTTCCCCTACCCTCTGCAAATCTACAAATCCTAAACCGTGGCCACCAAGCTTGTCCACTCTATAAATACGCTTCTCGTCTTCACCTTCTCAGCAAAGGAAACGAACCCCATTTCTTCGTTCAATTTTTAAACTGCGCCATTCTTCTTTCCACAAAACGAATGCAAGTGCTAAAAACAAAACAAAACACTCTGCAAATTAAAACCTCCCTCCCATCCCAGATTTAATTAACTCTCCCACGTTCAAAGAAGTCAATGTCGAAATTCAGGCGGAATGAGTGAGCGACTACCTTGAACGGAGAAGGGGGTTACTGACGGAGTGTGCTAATGGCGTGGGTCTTTCCCATTGCTGGAAGAACATGGACTGGAGTTGGATGCGAGTTTCCATTTGTTGGGGACTGTATTGCGCGCTGGTGGTAGCAGTGGAAGGCTCCGATGATCGGAGTCGGAGGAGCTTTGGTGCGGTGCAGCAAATGGTCTGAGGATTCTGAAAATGCTTGGAGTTGTTCTGTCTCAGAACTGCGGATGCATAAAACCTGAGGAGGAGATAACGGTGCATGAAGGATCCATGCGGGGTTGTTTTGAAGTGGTATGTGGATGAAAGAAGAATGTGCGGTGCGATTTACAGTGGTGACGTGAGTGCGATCCAATGGGGAGGATTGTCCACCGTCGGTCAGCATCAGGGAAGTCCGGAGTGGAGGAGCGAAGGGTGATGAGAAGACGTGGCAACACGAGAAGGTGAAGTAGTTCGAGAAAGGTAAAGAAACAGGGCATCGGAGATGGGGGTATCATGTTGGAAGAAGAACAGTAAAATGAAGAAAAGGGGCATGCGGTTGGAACTGAAAAATGAATGGGATGAAGTGATGAACAGTTTATATGCGGTATGTCAAATCGTTATCAATTTGCCTAATCCCCTACCTAATCTAATGACTAACGTGACCATGTTTTTCCGAAAATGCTCAGCCCAGTTTAAATTGGCTAATCACATACACTAGCCTAGTTCTATTTTTAGTATGCGAAATCAAATTAAATTTGCTAACCCATATTGCCTGATCGAAATAATACACGTGTGGTTTGAGAAATGTTATTTTGCCTAACCGCCTCTTTTATATATATACATATATATATACATATATATATATACCTAATACGATTCATAATCGTGCCTAACCAAACAAGTGTGCTAATCTTGTTTTTAAACTAATATGGGTTTAGTTTCTAAAATATATACAAGTGCCTGATTAGTATATGTTATAGACCTAATTAAATATACAATTAAGTGAAACCTGGGCTATCTTTAGTGGTGCCGAACTATTCACATATGCCTAATGATAACTTAGATTGCCTGAACCTTTTATAAAATAGGCCTAATCTTCAGTATGCGTAACCTGGAATTGGTGCGTGCCTAATTTGTTTTAACATGCCACACTGTAATGCTAATAATGAACATATGACCATTTTTCCTATATGCCCAACCGTACTTTACGTTGTGCCTAACTGTAGACTTGCCTCATTACTAAACTACGGTGCCATACTTGAATGTAGTAAACAGTGCATAAACTAAGGTGCCAAATCTTCCTTTTTAACGTACCAAGTTCATTGTTTAAAAGTCTAACCGATATGAACTAATGAACGTTAATACATATGGGCTGATGGACCTCGACCTGTAGAGTTTAGTTTGATCAGATAATGGGATAGGATCATGAACATGCCTCACTGATAAATGAACGTGCCTAATCGAAATTTGCTGATGTATAGAAATGCCTAATCATATGCAGTTTTGGCTAATCAAAGGTTAATTTTCGCAAGGCAAGCTTTAGCGAGTTATATATATTACGCTATTAAAACATTTCGTTGAACCATATGTATGGTGCGCCAGGTAGATAAGTTGTTTAGTATACCTAACCCTATCCCTTGCTTGGTCCATGGAATATAAAAGAAGTTACTGTGATTTGTACAGTATATATATATATATATATATATATTATATGGTAGTTAAAATATATGATTAACTATGATTAGTATAGAAATGAATGTGCCAAATCTCGGTTGCTAACGTGCATGCGCACAACAGTAGTATGCCTGATTATATGATTAATGTATACTGAACACTGTAACTCCATTTAGAAAAACACATGTACAGTTTTACACAGGTTTAAACAAAGAATTATTACCTTCGATTAAATTAGTATAAAATTGATAACAGTTAATTATTAGACTAAAATTTTAGATTTGTAGGCGTACAATATATTTAATATTCTCATATGTTAATAGAATCAAACAACATCAGTCGATTTAGAACCGCATCGTCGAGCACAACACAGTGAAACGTGTTTGATCAGAGTTGGCAGTTAAAACGACAGTTTAATTTAAACTGTTGAAAACGAGGAATGAAATCAAGGTGAGTTCAACTCACTCAAATTTTATTCCACTTATATTTATATAAGTCGGGTTTAAATATTTGTGTGCTATGGTTGTTAATTGGTTGATGGATGTTTCGATTGCTGATATTGTGATGGTTGAATATTATATATGTTTATAGATGATATTGTTAAGATAACGTATTTGGATGCAGGGAGAACAGGTTGGAGGGATCCAACTGAATTCCTCAAATTTATTGTTTATTTTCATATTTTAATTATATGAACCGTTTAACTGATATGAATGGATGACTGAATTAATCATTGATTGTTGAATCAAAATTCAATGGTTGTTTGTTTTAACCAATAAACAGTATTGGTTGAGTAATTGGTATCCGTTGGCCCAAAAATACATCATGTTGATTTACCGTCGGTGAATCGACAGTAATGAAATTATAAATTTATTTTATAACTAGAAATGGATTTTGAAATTGATACATTTGAATAAAATTTTAATAAAGGAAATTATTACATATTTAAGTTTATAAAGTCATTATTAAATGATTTTTATAAATCAATTCTGCTGGTTCATAAGATTTACAAGCAGACGAGGGGGAACTAACATAACGGTTAGACTTAGATTAATTATTGCTCAAGTAAGGATTTAATGAGATTATTGGAATTAATATTATAAAGAAGAACTGGTTGGAGTTGAGTAACGAGATAACCATAGTTTGAGATGATGAAGTCAACTCAATCGGAATTAGTTATTTGATTAATTTATTTTAATTAATCTAATAAAATATTTGTTTTAACTTTAACAAGATTTTAATTTAATGTTTAATTTAGTTAAATAAGAAGTTGACTATTTCTAGGATGTTTAATGACGATATAAATTATTATTTTAATGATTTCAGTAATCAGCCTAGGTTGATATTGAAATAGAATTGGTTTTTTTTTTTGAAAGAGTTGATGAACGGTTTTATAAAAAAACCGCGTTTTATAACTATGTTATAAAAGAGACTTTAAGCCAAGACGATAACTCAGAGTAAGTGTTTAAATTAAGGAAATTTAAACAAGCTTGAAAATATGAAATGATATTTCAATAAGGAAAGGAAATAAAGGAGATTAGTGAAAAATATAACAATGTTTTTAAACAAGGCGATGATGTTTAAAATGAGGATCTAAAAAGGTAAGCGACGATTATAAGGTTCAAATAACGAAAACAAAGGAGATGTCGTAACAATTGGTTTACGAATGACAAGTTGAATCTATGATAACTAATAAATGGTGTTGCAATTAATGCTTTGAAATAATAGTAAATTAGAGATTGGATATGGTTATTAAATATTTTCATAAATATATATTTAAATGGTTTGAGAAAATTAATTTATTGAAATAAGATGTAAATACCATGCTTTAAAATATTAAAAGATTCAAGAGTTTTAATCGCTTATTATTTTTGAAAAAGGGGCCAAATGATGCTAAGTACTGAACCAATGAACTCATTATATTCACATGATTATTATTTGATAGTTAAATCACCAACTATCAAATCTGTCCAATACGATTGTGGGTACGGAAAGACCGGGATCGAATTATATTCGAAAACCATTCCGACCAACAAATACGTGAAGATATCAAAAGACGGTCTAGATGGAGCATTGGAGACCGTAGATCTTCATAAGCGGAAGAACCGCTACTAATCTCCGGTTTAGCGTCTAGAGGTAAACTGTGGTTCTGTCGTGGTTGAAATCTACGGGTTGCAAGGACTACTTGCTACTGATCCCTGGGGTGATTCCTATATGAGATGCAGTAGGAGAGTTCCTTCGGTTCATCCTGTTCCTGGATGACTTGTATGGACGGATGTCTGACGAAGTATTTCCAAAAGGATCGCATACATTGATTTCTTCAAACGTGCCATAGTTGGTTAGCTCCCAACTAGAGTATTTTTGTGGACGTCAATTAGCGATATCTAGTGGATTTGACGATGTGGCATTCAAAGTAAATGGCGATCAGATGTCTCAAGATAAATCCTAGCCTCAAGCCTCATCAACCGGGAAATGACAAAAATCGGGCAGGCAGCATGACTATGTGGGTCGCTCCCATTAGGGTGTATAACCACCAATCTAGAGAAATTCCTTTTGCTTCTTAAATCTATCGATGCTATCCCTTTTCGGGAGGCGGTTGCTGATCCCAACCGTCGGTGGTATACATTCGATACACTCAAGCGAATTGAGTGGTCGGTCGCGGCGGGCAGGGTTGTAAGATGTTCTTGTTGAACCCAGTGTATTCGCCTCTAGAGATACACTATCGGCAGGTGATCCCATACCTTGTCATAGTCGGAATCCAATCTTCAATAAGCGCCCGCGGTTTTGATTATATACTATATATATAGAGCGTGAGATGCAAGCGTTCTACTAGATTCTATTTACTTGTATTTAGACATTATTATAATATCAGAAAAGATATTGATTTCAAAAATGTTTTGGGTTATCGTAAGGCAAAAACCGACCGTATTTATGTGTGGATTTGGTCTTACGATTATCCTTTCTTTGAAAGATTTTAACTCTAAAATCAGGTTGTGTGATACCCTTAATACTGTGCGAGTTTTCTCACTCTGGTTCACCAGACTGACCCAGTGTTTTGTAAATGCTCGGGTTAGCCCGGGGTGTACAGGTTCAGGTTATCAGATGCTGCAAATTACAGAGACGAACTGGAGGTGTTCAGCCGTATTGTATCTAGTATTTATTCCGCTGTGTGTTGTATATGGGAACAGTTTATTATAACTGTCCCATTGTGTGATGTACTCTGATATTGTAAGTATTTTTAAAAGCTCTCAGTAAAGATTTATTTTTGTATTACATTTGTTCCGCTGCGATGTGAAACCCTATGTTGTGATGATCTTCTTCTTCTTTCTTCTATTCTAATATTTCTTTCTTTCTTATCATATCCTCTTAATTCTTTCTATTGGCATCTGGGTTTTCAGTGCAATTTGGGTTGGACTGGTGTCGTTTAGTCAGCTCAAAAGGTACCGGGAATCTGGGTCGTCATAGTTGGTATCAGAGCAGTGGTTTAGTAATAACCTTGGCTCTGTGGCGTAACTCGATAGAAATGGGGTTAGTAATACCCTAGATTGAGTTAAAGTGTGTATATATATGTATATATATATATATGAGAGCATATTTGTACATTTTATATAAAAATGTTTATGTTGTGTTATTTGATCGGTTCAATATAGAACTGACGATTGATACAACAATGTTTTGTAAAGATGGTCAAATTAAATAATTTTGGCTAAATTATATTTTTGTATATAAAAAAGGAATAATTTTAACAACTTATTGATATTGAGTTGTTTGATTGATTGGATGGAATTCAAATTTGATTGGAAGTTTGAAATGACTTAATATAGAGAAGATAATTTCAATATGAAGTTAATAACTGAGACTATATGAATTAGAAATTGACTAATAAAAGTTAAATAGAAATGTCCAGATCAGAATTTAACTTGGAGTTAAATTGAATAAAAACATAATGGAATAAAATGGATAATTTCTTAGATTAAACCAGAATTTGAAATGAAGATGAATAAATTAGATTGAATATGGATACGGATTTGAAACTTGACTTGGTTAATTCAAGTTGGATTAAAATGAAATTTGGAGTTAGACGGAACTCAAACTGGGAAATTGGAAACTGGTTAAAATATAAGTTTGTTGGTTGTGTATTAATTAAGATTGTGTGTTGATTGTCGATTATTTGTTAGATCGATTGGATAAAATTCTTGAATAACTTAACAACAGGATTGAATGGATAAAAAAAAGGAAAAAAAATTCCAGTATAATGAAGTCGAAGAAAATTCGATAAAACTGAATAACTCTGTATTTATTCTGGCATTGGAAATGAGTTGAGCACAGGTTGACTGAAGAAGGATGAGCTGTTAATGACAGTGCTTTGGAATTTGAGTTTGGTTGCCGACAAAAAGGTAAACCTTAATTATATTGATGGATGATTAATTTTATAACCTGGAGTGGGTACCCGTTTGGGTGTTGTTTTCTTGGATCGAACTGAGGCCCAGAATGGCGTTTGCAGCTGGTTTGATCGATCAGTGCAGTGAAGATGCTGGCGATTTTTTTTCGTAAATTTATATAACATAGAAATTTTGAAATGAAAATTTTGTAATAATTATTTTGAAAATAATTGGGATTGAAACATTTTTCAAACTTAAGCAATTTCGAGGACGAAATTCTTTTAAGGGGGAAGGAATGTAACGTCCCGTATTCTTGGTAGGCAGATATTTAATATATTTATCATTTTAAATAGTGATTTGGAATTTTATATGGATTTATAACATATAGTTCGTTTATATAACGAAGTTGAACGTACGTTTATATAATTCGAACTAGTGACTGTTGCGGTATTTTACGATGTGAAATTCATTTATATCAGTACGAATATTGAATGGTTAACGATAATTAACGGTTAAATTTACTAGCCGCATATAAGTAAACCGTATAAAAAATAAAAAAATCAAAACAAAACAAAAGATTAAACTCACTCCTACCTTAAGCAAATTAAATGTGCAAGTATCTATACAGACGTGTGAACCTAACAAGATAGTTGAAGCCGACAATTTCACATGCGAGACTCAGTCGTTCATCAGTGTTAGAAATATCATACCTATTCATTTCTTTCGAAGCAAACACAATGGTAATATTCAGCTATCCTACCCCGTGCAGTGCCCACCCCACGACACTGTACCACGTGCAAATCAAATCAGTCCCTGTCCATACCCCAACCCATCCCAAAATTTTCTTTCAGAACACGTACCATTTCTTCCAGCTCGGGATGCATGCTAAAGCCTAAGGATGGAAGTGACGATACAACGACAGCTACAATGAAACCCTGCAAGGCCTATACACTACACTGATGCTCCATACCTATGTCATTTTTCTTCACCTTCAATAGCTAGGCACATGCATACATAAAGCCGTAGTCACATATTCTTCCATACAGTCTTCTCTGGTCAACATCATCACAGCTAGGAGAAACGAAAACTCACCAGACCTTCCCCTACCCTCTGCAAATCTACAAATCCTAAACCGTGGCCACCAAGCTTGTCCACTCTATAAATACGCTTCTCTTCTTCACCTTCTCAGCAAAGGAAACGAACCCTATTTCTTCGTTCAATTTTTAAGCTGTGCCATTCTTCTTTCCACAAAATGAATGCAAGTGCTAAAATCAAAACAAAACACTCTGCAAATTAAAACCTTCCTCCCATCCCAAATTTAATTAACTCTCCCACGTTCAAAGAAGTCAGCGTCGAAATTCAGGCGGAATGAGTGAGCGGCTACCTTGAACGGAGAAGGGGGGTTACTAACGGAGTGTGCTAATGGCGTGGGTCTTTCCCATTGCTGGAAGAACTTAGACCGGAGTTGGATGCGAGTTTCCATTTGTTGGGGACTGTCTTGCGCGCTGGTGGTAGCAGTAGAAGGCTCCGATGACCGGAGTCGGAGGAGCTTTGGTGCGGTGCAGCAAATGGTCTGAGGGCTCTGAAAATGCTTGGAGTTGTTCTGTCTGAGAACTGCGGATGCATAAAACCTGAGGAGGAAATGACGGTGCATGAAGGATCCATGCGGGGTTGTTTTGAAGTGGTATGGGGATGAAAGAAGAATGTGCGTTGCGATTTACAGTGGTGACGTGAATGCGATCCAATGGGAGGATTGTCCACCGTCGGTCAGCATCAGGGAAGTCCGGAGTGGAGGAGCAAAGGGTGACGAGAAGACGTGGCAACATGAGGTGAAGTAGTTCGAGAAAGGGAAAGAAACAGGGCATCGGAGATGGGGGTATCACGTTGGAAGAAGAACAGTAAAATGGAGAAAAGGGGTATGCGGTTGGAACTGAAAAATGAATGGGAAGAAGTGATGAACAGTTTATATGCGGTATGCCAAATCGTTATTAATTTGCCTAATCCCCTACCTTATCTAATGACTAACGTGACCATGTTTTTCCGAAAATGCTCAGCCCAGTTTAAATTGCCTAATCACATACACTAGCCTAGGTGTATTTTTAGTATGCGATATCAAATTAAATTTGCTAACCCATATTGCCTGATCGAAATAATACATATGTGGTTTGAGAAATGTTATTTTGACTAACTGCCTCTTTTATATATATATATATATATATATATATATATATATATATATATATATATATATGCCTAATACGATTCATAATTGTGCCTAACCAAACAAGTGTGCTAATCTTGTTTTTAAACTAATATGGGTTTAGTTTCTAAAATATATACAAGTGCCTGATTATTATATGTTATAGACCTAATTAAATATACTATTAAGTGAAACCTGGGCTATCTTTAGTGGTGCCGAACCATTCACATATGCCTATTGATAACTTAGATTGCCTGAACCTTTTATAAAATAGGCATAACCTGCAGTATGCGTAACCTGGAATTGGTGCGTGCCTAATTTGTTTTTACATGCCACACTGTAATGCTAATAATGAACATATGACCATTTTTCCTATATGCCCAACCGTACTTTACGTTGTGCCTAACTGTAGACTTGCCGCACTACTAAACTAAGGTGCCATATTTGAATGTAGTAAACAGTGCATAAAACGTTATGCCAAATCTTCCTTTTTAACGTACCAAGTTCATTGTTTAAAAGTCTAACCGATATGAACTAATGAACGTTAATATATATGGGCTGATGGACCTCGACCTGTAGAGTTTAGTTTGATCAGATAATGGGATAGGATCATGAACATGCCTCATTGATAAATGAACGCGCCTAATCGAAATTTGCTGATGTTTAGAAATGCCTAATCATATGCAGTTTTGGCTAATCAAAGGTTAATTTTCGCAAGGCAAGCTTTAGCGAGTTATATATATTACGCTATTAAAACATTTCGTTGAACCATATGTATGGTGCGCCAGGTAGATAAGTTGTTCAGTATACCTAACCCTATCCCTTGCTTGGTCCATGGAATATAAAAGAAGTTACTGTGATTTGTACGGTATATATATATATATTATATGGTAGTTAAAATATATGATTAACTATGATTAGTATAGAAATGAATGTGCCAAATCTTGGTTGCTAACGTGCCTGAGCACAACAGTAGTATGCCTGGTTATGTGATTAATGTATACTGAACATTGTAACTCCATTTAGAAAAACACATGTACAGTTTTACACAGGTTTAAATGAAGAATTATTACCGTCGATTAAATTAGTATAAAATTGATAACAGTTAATTATTAGACTAAAATTTTAGATTTGTAGGCGTACAATATATTTAATATTCTCATATGTTAACAGAATCAAACAACATCAGTCGCATTAGAACCACATTGTCGAGCACAACACAGTGAAACGGGTTTGATCAGAGTTGGCAGTTAAAACGACAGTTTAATTTAAATTGTTTCAGACGAGGAATGAAATCAAGTGAGTTCAACTCACTCAGTTTTTATTCCACTTATATTTATATAAGTTGGGTTTAAATATTTGTGTGCTATGGTTGTTAATTGGTTGATGGATGTTTGGATTGCTGATATTGTGATGGTTGAATATTATATCTATTTATAGATGATATTGTTAAGATAATGTATTTGGATGCAGGGAGAACAGGTTGGAGGGATCCAACTGGATTCCTCAAATTTATTGTGAATTTTCATATTTTAATTATATGAACCGTTTAACTGATATGAATGGATGACTGAATTAATCATTGATTGTTGAATCTAAATTCAACGGTTGTTTGTTTTAACCAATAAACAGTATTGGTTGAGTAATTAGTATCCATTGGCCCAAAAATACATCATGTCGATTTACCGTCGGTGAATCGACAGTAATGAAATTATAAATTTATTTTACAACTAGAAATGGATTTTGAAATCGTTACATTTGAATAAAAGTTTAATAAAGGAAATTATTACATATTTAAGTTTATAAAGTCATTATTAAATGATTTTTATAAATCAATTCTGCTGGTTCATAAGATTTACAAGCAGACGAGGGGGAACTAACATAACGGTTAGACTTAGATTAATTATTGCTCAAGTAAGGATTTAATGAGATTATTGAAATTAATATTATAAAGAAGAACTGGTTGGAGTTGAGTAACGAGATAACCGTGGCTTGAGATGATGAAGTCAACTCAATTGGAATAAGTTATTTGATTAATTTATTTTAATTAACCTAATAAAATATTTGTTTAAACTTTAACAAGATTTTAATTTAATGTTTAATTTAGTTAAATAAGAAGTTGACTATTTCTAGGATGGTTAATGACGATATAAATTATTATTTTAATGATTTCAGTAATCAGCCTAGGTTGATATTGAAATAGAATTGTTTTTTTTGAAAGAGTTGATGAACAGTTTTATATAAAAACCGCGTTTTATAACTAAGTTATAAAAGAGACTTTAAGCCAAGACGATAGCTCAGAGTAAGTGTTTGAATTAAGGAAATTTAAACAAGCTTGAAAATATGAAATGATATTTCAATAACAAAAGGAAATAAAGGAGATTAGTGAAAAATATAACAATGTTTTCAAACAAGAAGATGATGTTTAAAATGAGGATCTTAAAAGGTAAGCGACGATTATAAGGTTCAAATAACGAAAACAAAGGAGATGTCGTAACAATTGGTTTATGAATGGCAAGTTGAATCTATGATAACTAATAAATGGTGTTGCAATTAATGTTTTGAAATAATAGTAAATTAGAGATTGGATATGGTTATTAAATATTTTCATAAATATATATTTAAATGGTTTGAGAAAATTAATATATTGAAATAAGATGTGAATACCATGTTTTAAAATATTAAAAGATTCAGGAGTTTTAATCGTTAATTATTTTTGAAAAAGTGGCCAAATGATGCTAAGTACTGAACCAATGAACTCATTATATTCACATGATTATTATTTGATAGTTAAATCACCAACTATCAAATCTGTCCAATATGATTGTGGGTACGGAAAGACCGGGATCGAATTATATTCGAAAACCATTCCGACCAACAAATACGTGAAGATATCAAAAGATGGTCGAGATGGAGCATTGAAGACCATAGATCTTCATAAGCGGAAGAACCGCTACTAATCTCTGGTTTAGCGGCCAGAGGTAAATTGTGGTTTTGTCGTGGTTGAAATGTACGGGTTGCATCGCTACTGATCCCTTGGGTGATTCCTATATGAGATGCAGTAGGAGAGTGCGTTCGGTTCATCCTGTTCCTGGATGACTTGTATGGACGGATGTCTGACGGGGTATTTCCAAAAGGATCGCGTACGTTGATTTCTTTAAACGTGCCATAGTTGGTTAGCTCCCAACTAGAGTATTTTTGTGGATGACAGTTTGCGATATCTAGTGGATTTGATGATGTGGCATTTAAAGTAAATGGCGATCAGATGTCTCAAGATAAATCCTAGCCTCAAGCTTCATCAACTGGGAAATGACAAAAATCAGGCAGGCAGCATGGCTATTTGGGTCGCTCCCATTAGGGTGTATAACCACCTATCTAGAGAAATTCCTTTTGCTTCTTAAATCTATCGATGCTGTCCCTTTTCGGGAGGCGGTTGTTGATCCCAACTGTCGGTGGTATACATTCGATACACTCAAGCGAAATGAGTGGTCGGTTATGTGTGGGCCGGGTTGCAAGACGTTCTTGTTGAACCCAGTGTATTCGCCTCTAGAGATACACTATCGGCAGGTGGTCCCATACCTTTCCATAGTCGGAATCCAATCTCCAATAAGCGCCCGCGGTTTTGATTATATACTATATATGTAGAGCGTGAGATGCAAGCGTTCTCCCAGATTCTATTTACTTGTATTTAGACATTATTATAATATCAGAAAAGATATTGATTTCAAAAATGTTTTGGGTTATCGTAAGGTAAAAACCGTCCGTATTTATGTGTGGGATTTGGTCTTACGATTATCCTTTCTTTGAAAGATTTTAACTTTAAAATCAGGTTGTGTGATACCCTTAATACTATGCGAGTTTTCTCACTCTGGTTCACCAGACTAACCCGGTGTTTTGTAAATGCTTGGGTTAGCCTGGCGTGTACAGGTTATTAAATGCTGTGAATTCCAGAAACGAACTGGAGGTGTTCAGCCGTATTGTATCTAGTATTTATTCCGCTATGTGTTGTATATGGGAACAGGTTTTTATAATTGTCCCATTGTGTGATGTACTCTGATATTGTAAGTATTTTTAAAAGCTCTCAGTAAAGATTTATTTCTGTATTACATTTGTTCCACGGCGATGTGAGACACTGTGTTGTGTTGATCTTCTTCTTCTTTCTTCTATTCTAATGTTTATTTCTTTCTTATCTCATCCTCTAAATTCT
The DNA here is from genome assembly GCA_030737875.1 of Allium sativum. Taxonomy (NCBI): domain Eukaryota; kingdom Viridiplantae; phylum Streptophyta; class Magnoliopsida; order Asparagales; family Amaryllidaceae; genus Allium; species Allium sativum. The sequence continues at coordinate 13,863,994 of CM060917.1, forward strand.
TTCTATTGGCATCTGGGTTTCCAGTACAATTTGGGTTGGACTGGTGTCGTTTAGTCAGCTCAAAAGGTATCGGAAATCTGGGTCGTCACAGCCTTTTATTGGGTGACTGATCCCAAACGAACTAAACTAGGTCCAATTGCATTGAAAAGGTTGTTTGTTGGATATGCTGAAAACTCTAAAGCATACAGACTACTAGATTTATCCTCAAAAACGATTATTGAATCAAGAGATGTTGAGTTTATTGAAAATAAATTCAAGGATGATTCAACCACAAATCAGTCATTAAACCCCCAACATTATCCAAACACCAACAAATGTGACTACACCTTCTACTAGCAACAAAAGGAAAGTAATAGACTAATAGACAAAAATAAGAAGGACATAAAGAATTAGAAAAGAGAAATCTCTTGGTCCAGATTTTATTTCATCTCAAGCTATAACATTTCTTATAGAAGGAACTAGAGATGAAGTCACTAACAAAATCCCTATAGTACTGAATATAGAAGATGACCTAAAAAATTATAAAGAAGCTATGACTTCCAGAGACCCCGCTTTTTGGAAGGGGGCAGTTAATGATGAAATGGACTCAATTTTATCAAACAATACCTAGGTATTAGTAGACTTGCCTCAAGGTTCAAAACAGATTGGTTGCAAACGGGTGTTTCAAAGAAAATGTAATAATGATGGTAGTGTGCAAAATTTCAAGGCTAGGTTAGTAGCCAAGGGATTTAGATAAAAGGGAGGAATTGATTTCTATGATACATATGCTCCGGTTGCATGAATCACTTCAATTCGAGTGCTGATAGCATTAGCATCAATCTATCAATTGCATATCCATCAAATGGATGTTAAAACAACTTTCCTAAATGGCGAACTTAGTGAAGAAGTTTATATGGAACAACCCGAGGGTTTTGTTCTTCCCGGAAATGAAAGAAAAGTTAGCAGACTGACAAATTCATTATACGGGCTAAACTAAGCACCTAAAATATGGCATGAAAAATTGGACTCAATGATACTTCAAAATGTTTTTACACATAATATTGCAGACATATGTATCTACTCCAAGTTTACTAAGGAATACGGAGTAATCATTTGTTTATATGTAGATGATTTATTAATATTTGGAACTAATATGAAAGGGATACACAATACTAAGAAATATCTTACTTCAAAATACAAAATGAAAGATTTGAATGAAGTTGATACAATTCTGGTATAAAAGTTAATAATGTTACTGGAGGCTATGCACTAAGTCAAGCACATTATATGCAAAAAGTACTTCAGAAATTTGAATATCTAAAAAATAATGATGCCAGTACCCCAATAGACTCATGTGTTAGTATTGATAAACATGAGGGAAGAGGCATTGCTTAACTCGAATACGCAATCGCAGTTGGAAGTATGATGTATGTTATGCATTGTACGAGAACTGATATAGCATATGCAATATGTAAACTTGCACGATATACCAGCAATCCTGCCATAGATCATCAAATAGCAATTTGGAAGATTACTTGGATATCTTAGAAGAACCAAAAATTTGGAACTTGTGTATCATGAATTTCCAAGTGTATTACAAGGATACGCAGATGAAACTTGGATAACCAGCGCTAATAATAATAAATCTACTTCGGGTTGGATTTTCACATTAGGTGGAGGTGCTATTTCTTTGGCATCAAAGAAACAAACTTGCATTTCCCACTTTACCGTGGAATCAGAATTTATAGCACTTGTTGCTGCCGTAAAAGAAGCAGAGTGGCCAAGAAATAAAGTTCTAGATAGTCTGGTAATAGAGACATTAAAAGGAAAAGGAACTTTACCTTTATGAACTTAGAAGCAGTGTTGCTTTTAAGTAAGAGATTATAGGGTTTGTTCTTGTAAAAGTTCATTAAACTGGGATGAAGAACTTGGTCATAACGGTGCTTACAGGTATGGAAAATTATTGGTAAATTGAATTGCTTGTCTAGTATTTCCGAGTTTATAACTGAAGGCAGACTTGGTTTAAGTTAAGACTACCCAATTCTTCTTTATAGTCCTGAGATATTCACACTAATACATAGTTTAATCGAATAGATATCACATATGATGCGTAATTTCTAGCTAAGATAAAACAATCTAGACGGGGATTGTTAAGGAAGATGATTTAATGGAGGGAACAATTAAGTCTCACATCACCAAGTTTTTTGGACTATTCCAAGGTATATAAGAATGCCTCGTATGTGATATTGTGAATTAAATTGACTTGGGCTTGAATGGGGCTTTCTTGAATGGATATGCATGTAGGCTTGGGCCTATAAAATATTATTATGGTCAAAAGATGGGTACTTAGGGCATGTGGGCGCGTGCGTGACCGTATGGAAGCGTCTTGATTGTTGGAAACAATTGTATCTTTTGAACTTTTTATTTAAACAGACGGAGGCGTTTGTTTGAACGAAATTACTCCCACTGGTCATGCCTTTTCCGCCACTATATATATATACACACACACACGCACACACGCACACACGACATATTCCTTCTCTCTCCAGATATCTTTCTTCCGTCTCCCTCTCTTTTGTCTTCTTCTTCCGAATAAGAACTCCCATTGAACCCACAGACATTGCTATGCCTCTGGGTTCTGATTTTGTTGTATCCTGGAAAGCAAAACCCATTAGCAAAATCGATTCGAGTAGGGTTAGATGTTGCTTCAAGGAAAGCGAACTCGCGCCTCATAACCGTACTACTTTGACGTTGTAAATTTCTCAATAGTTCAATGAAATGACACACTCATAGCTGGAAAAATGAGAATAACCGGGCAATATTTTTTACATAAGCATTCTGCATTGGGTGCATATACACAAAATATTGTAAATATGCGGCTATATATGTCTAAAATGTTATATCTGGATTCATTCATTCGGTTTACAATAAAACAAGTTCAGTTATTTCACTACAAAAAAACAAGTGCGAACCCGTGCTTCGCCCACGAGGTTGATTAAAACAGGTCAATATATTTAAATAAATAAAAGTGTTGACCAACACCATTGCAAATGTGGTTTTAGACTTAATTTTGTTTTATTTGTTAAACACGGATCCATATAACGGTATTTATATGAAGAAGTTAAAAGAAAAAGTAAATAAGAGCAGCCCTTACTATATATGTAAGAAGTTTTGTCAAATTGAATTTGTCACTCCCTCAAAGGTTGATTACAAATACGGATTCCACATTATCATTGACATAAATTATGTAAACTGAAAAATATTTATGTAAACTGGAAAATATTTAATCATGGACGAACTGTGAAATGATTTACGATATAATAATAGCAAGACAACAATTTACAATATAACCGTTTATAAATGCTTTGTCATGCTTATGTAGTTTAGCCAATAAAGGCAGGTTGAAAAAAATTGCATTATTTAGTCTTCCCCAATCATAGTTTTAAAGGAATGGCTAGATTAATTTAGTGTATACCTCTACAGCAGTAATGTAATGGTTAAAAGAAATAATAACAAACAAAATTTGTCATCTTCTAGACCCTCATTGTTTAGATTATTGCATAAGTCAAAGGAAACAGGAAGGGAGAATGAACTGTGAAAAAATTGCTTGAAAATACATTGCATGTGGGCATTTTCCAAACAGTGACAGGCTAGACACAAAGTTAAACAAAGAATGCAATCTAAAAAACATGCAATTTTTTTATTAATCCAAGTAGATACTGCACAGAATTAGGATAAACTAAGTTGCACTGTATTCGAACATAGCATACAGTTTATGGATGAAACATATTATTACTGCTGTAAGTCACAAAAGAAAAGTCATGAAAAAATAGTATCTCTTTTCCACTCAGTACCTAACATATATAAATGAACGGTTTGTTAGATTTAAATAAGATAATGTTTGTGATTCAAATTAAATATAATCGATACATTTTTACATCCATTTTAAAGAAGGCATAGTGTTTTGTTTTTATTTATTCAATAATAAATGAATTTGCATTAATGCTTCTTTAAATACGCTTAATCTGATTGAAATGTAATTTGAATTGCAGCGTTCTTTACTATTTTACTGGCTACAAATTTAAGCTTTTCAATCGTTAATTTTAGGAACATGGTTTTCAAGTTAGGTCTCTGTATTAATAGAATGGTTTTATTTAGGTGACAGTATAGGAATTTAACATAAGAAGTCTCTAAGTAGTTAATAGTAATTTGAAATTTATAGCTATTTAAACAAATAACTTCTAGAAAATAACTAAAGATATAAAATAGTTGATAAGTCATCATAAATGCCATTTAATTCACAGAAACACAATTGTGTGGTCATAGCATAATTGCACCCACTTCCCATGTATTAAATAAAGACCAATACATAAATTTTGAAAATTAAAATTTTGATGGATTTATATTTCAAGTACGTCATGCAACTATAGACAATTTTAAACATAGGAAATTCATTGTTATAGGTAATATTTCTCTTAAGTAAACATAAAAGGATTCCACTCTAGGTTAATTGTCATATAAATGCCAGATCAATGTAAATAAACTATTCTTTTGGAAAATTTAACCATTCAATCACACCATGAACGCCATTTAATTCTCACAAAGAAAAATGAATGATTAATTATAAGTTTCCTTTAATTGAAAGGAAGTTAACAAATAAAAACACACTCCTTCGTTAGCCATTTGTAAACAGAATAAACAATCGAAATTGATATTTTTACAACCGTGAAAAGCTCCTAAGAGTTTGAGCTCATTATATGCCGTAAGATTTAAGATATAAATGAGATTCTTTTGAGATGATTTAATATTTTAGTTGGATTATTTGTAGAAAAAATCAATTTGTTTGTTCAATTTTTCAATGTACCAAATCATGAATATAAGCCAGTTAATAAAATGTTAACAATAGTACATGCGATGAGCTATCGGCTTTACAAAACAAAGCTGCAAAAAATTCCAACCAATCATACATAGCAAAACTATTTTAAGCTTGCATTGGGGAGAAAACAAATGACAAATTATGGCTTGAAATGGTTCGGATGAGTTATCTTCAAAAAAGTTGGGAAAGCACAATAACATCAATTAACATATTTTAATCAAATCATTTGTTTGACAACTGAAACTTAAATGGAAATCGATCTTTTTAATTAGTCTAAAATCTTGCATATCGTGTGTAAACTGGTAGCTGAAAGATGTTAAATATTTTAAGATAATTTAGCCCTTTCACCTTTAATCATGCCTTGAATATCAACATCGAAAGGGGAAAATCTAGAATATTTTTGAATTATACGTATTGTGTTAAATTTATGCTTGTAAATCCACTAAATCCCTATAAATAAATAACAATAAAATCATTGTCACCTGTAGCCCATGGTTAAATATACAAATGGTAGAATAAATTTTTTAAAATTGCTATATTTATATTAGGAAACTGTATTGCGAACAAAGGGAAATAAATCAAATAAGAGTAGTTAAGGCTTAGGGCTTTAATATGTTTAACATATTTTTACATGTATAATGTTTTTACTTGTAGTAATTAGTTTCTGTAAAATAAATTACTCTACTTAAGCAATTTTTTTTACACAACATGGGGTTGGCATGTGTCAAATTCCCGATATCACATTAATTATTTAACTAAGCTATCAACTTATTTATCTTCGGAATGGAGAAAGTACATGCATTTTAGCAGCAGAGAAAATTTTTTTGTCTTGATTTTCATTTTCTTTTATTGATTATATTTCATTCCGAATTTAACATATAGCTTCAAATTATGTAAGTTCAAAATATATTAAAGAAAATGGCTCCCCTGTAGGAAAAATAAGCGATACTCAGCTGTATGTATTATAACATGGAGGTAGTACTTGTTAGTTTGATGTAAATCATGGCATCAAAAAGGAGAAAAAACAATTAGAAATAGTATAATTTACTGGGGAAAGTGAAGACAACCATGTAATTAATGTTTAGGGGGAAGCGTCGTGTAGAATAATATGTTGCAAAGTAATTAATATATTTAATGATTTTAATCGACAATCTGTATACCTGAATTATTTGTATCAAGATCTGTGTCTATATATCCCATGCCTGAGATATCGGCCTGAAATATGAAGTGAAAGGAAACTTACTATAGTTGCAGAAAAGTGGCTAAAAGAAGGGATTAAAAAAATCCATAAAAATCAATAACCGATAACATCTATGATGCTACAGTTGGACAATATAGTTCAATTAAAGGAGCAAGTTTACACATATGCACTATGTGAACAAAATCACAATATGCAAGTTATCAAATTAGATGAGCAAATTATTTTTACAGTAAAAGTTTTCGTGCTTGAATTAATGATAATTTGCAATTCCTATTATACTTCAGCTTAAAATTTTGAGCTAATGATCATTCTTATTTTATCTTTAAAAAAAATGAAAGGTAGGTTATTTAAGACATTTTGTAATTAGTTTTATTTTTAATTACTTTAAGTATAATATGTCAAAATGGATGATAAAATAACTATGCTTTAAAAGAACTCTTGCATTACTTACACCCGAATAAAAATTAGAGAAACTATGAAACAATCACAGTTGAAAACCTGGATGTATCATATCTCAAGATATATGAGAAAGTCCTATTTGGAAAAAGGTTCAAACAGAAATAAAAGATCAAAGAGGGAATTTATTTTTAATTACTTTAAGTATAATATGTCAAAACGGATGATAAAAAAACTACGCTTCAAAAGAACTCTTGCATTACTTACACCTAAATAAAAATTAGAGAAACTATGAAACAATCACAATTGGAAACCCGGATGTATCATATCTCAAGATATATGAGAAAGCCCTATTTGGAAAAAGGTTCAAACAGGAATAAAATATCAAAGAGGGAATTCCTAATCTCTAAACGCGATAAATCTCAAGATTGAAAATTGAGTACCTGATATCTCTAATCAGATAAATATCTAGGTATGTTCAGTGTAAAATAATAGGTAAAGATGGATTGTAACATCCGGGATTTTTAACTGTCCAAATCGACAACGATCCTCAACTGTCGATTTAAACGAATTAAAAATACGGATAGTTATTGGGATTCAAATAAGAAGAAGAAGAAAGAAGAAATAAAATCTCGTAGTGAAAGGACAAATATAATAAATAAATAAATAACAGTTCATGAAGCTATTAAAAACATACATTTTATTATATTTACAACAATTATCAGAGTAAATTAACATACAACATACCAATATATTTTCAGCGGAATAATAATTTTAATACGTCTGTTGAGCTCCATCTCCATCTTCTTAAATGTATCTTCAAGCAAGGAAAATCTTCGCTAACTACAACTTGGTCTGACCCGAGCGTATTGCAACAAAAAGAAACACAACAAACACTCGGATCAGAACTAAATCATTCTCATATTAGTTAAATCAAATTTCATGTAATAATAAGAATGCAATAACTTAAGAGATGTTACGAGAATTTCCATCTCCTAAGGAACCGTCAAACTAATGTCATATAATATAATACGCTATTATAATAATGTCCATGGTTAAATATAACATAATAAAATAGCGTAAGCGAGATTACATTTTTACCCTTACACTGTTTATAATACCATAGTCTATACAGATACCGTAAAGTCCACAGTACGTAGTGGCTATCAGAGGGCACTCCGTAGTTACGATACAAATCAAAGTCGTAGGGGGCTCGATCAGGATAATATGACAAGGCACATGAGGAATGCCCAGAGAAGGAGTATACTAGTAGCATGCCCAGACTGGTGGTAACGCATAGCCGCAAATACCGCCCACCTCGAACAACACTTCGAAATCACGGATGCGCATCAAATCAATCAAACCGAGGGACTATAGTAATAAAGGAAGAAGTGTTGCCGACGGAGGTAGCTAACCCCACTTGGTCACGGTATAGCCCTGTTTTAGTCATTTTAATTATGACCCGAAGGTCAAGGATATCCACCGTCGTTCTCTTTCTTCAAATCCAGTAATCGCCTCCAAATCCATCCAACACCATTTTTGGAACTCCACCACGTATACAGTTGTTAAAGTGGTTTTCGGTGTTGGCAGAGAGTATGACAATATCCGATCCCGGTCTCTTTAACAACCAATCATTTACATTTTTCACACCGGTCAGTTCTTTTACATTTCGAAAAGGTTCATACTTCATATCAAAATATTAAATTTTCAGAATCACTAAATATTCAAGATAGAATATTATTCATACTAAATCTCCATTTAAACCAATTAAAATCTTGAAACAATTCCAACTTGAATAATTTGAATAATAAAATAGTTAACTGTATATTTAAAATAGTTTAGATATGAAAATGAAATAGTTTGAAAATAAATAGTTTGTAATTTAAAATAGAATTTATCAAATTTATTAAAATATATAGTTAAAACATTAAGTAATGCATAAAATAAATAGTTAATTATAAAATGATTTATTTAAAATAACTTATGAAATAAAATAGTAAAAAAGTAAAATATTTTATAAAGAAAGAAAATATTAATAATTATTATTAAAATAGTTAATAAAAATGATTTGAAATACTATAGTTGGAATTAAAATCGTTTCTTTAACATTTTCAATTAAACTTGAAGTCATATTTCAACTTCAATTCAACCAACTCAAATTCAATAATTCATCGATTAAACTTCCAATTTTACATTCATTCCAATTTGATCAAATTAATTCAAATGGTTACTTTCCAAATCAGATTCTCATTTTCAATGATTTCAATTTTAACAAATATCGAGTTCACAATTCATATATAATCCAAATCAATGTTGATTCATAATAAATTTCAAAGGTAGGTCAAACAATTCAATTTCAATAAATTCGATTCACATTAAATTTCATTTTTATAACTTCAGTTACAACACTAAATTATTTATCTTTTACTTATATTTCAAAACTCAAAGTTCAAGTTCAAAAGAAATCAATTTATAAAGCATCATCCTTATCGTCTTTAAACAACATTTATAAATTCATGGTTAAAACAAATTTTTATTTAACCAACCGGTGTTCGTATATAATTTTCTATCCTATGCCAAGTTATACTTAAATTTTAATTTTAGTATTTTGAGAAAGGATATATATCATTTCAATCCAAATCAGGGTCATAGGTATTTAGCATTTCAACCTATGTTCTTAATTCATTTTAACGATCAATCCCTGGTTTATTCGATGTCCGTAACATCTAGGGTAATTGTTGGGATTATCAGCACAAATAATGATCATATATGAATAAATGTGAATAACAGGTAAGTTCACACAACTAACATCAATATATCAAACATATCAAATTCATGACATTCATCACATCAATACATACAAAATAGTCCAATATCATATAAACTTACAAATTTTCAGATGTCAGGTTTTAAACAGTAATTAAATGTTGAATTTTTTTACTTAACTGAAAAATTATATTTAACAGTCAAATTTAACTACACCATTGATACAAATAAATATAAACATGCAATTTAAACTGTCAAACATCAATCCATACAATCATATCATGACATGATAATAATTTAACTAATATTAGAATGCTTTAGTTACGCGTAAGTGGGTTTAATCACTCACCTTTGGGTTCGAACGCGTTAAAACTCCAAAATAGGCCCAAAATTTGACAATCTCAGAATCTATCCAACTCAGTGCCATCGCGAAGCGCTCGTCGATACGATTCCAATGCAACAAACCACGTGCCATTTTGAAGTCATATGCAAAAGTTATACACATTACAAGTTATACAAATTTGAATATAAATTAAAACAAGGTAATTAAACGCACCCTCTCAACTTCATGCAATAATGCAATATCATCATTCCTCCTTCCTCCTCATGTTCTCTACAGCAAATAAAATCATCCATGTCCTAAAACATGTCTCCTTCTCTCCTCTATATCTCCTAATTCCCTCAATGAAAACCCAAACAGATGGATCCGACGAATTTCTATTCGCGGTCTCTTCCTCTCCATCACCATCTTGCCAAACTCGACCTCAACAAGGAAAATGCCTCCTCTTTACAAACGTATGTTTTTTTCACTACAGGTTGCGATACTTTTTGTCGTGGAATCCTCTCAAATTTTGTCATTATGTGTTTCTCCATGCCACAAACCCGAATACAATCATCAATTCAGACATAGATCTCTATAATCAACACAAATCTCAACCTTAGTTTAATGTCCTTTACTATAGACGTTGAAACCTATATAAAATCATGCCGCACCCTCTAACAAAAGAATATAATATTTATCTGAGTTGAATGAGACTAGTTTTAGAATTTTTCAATGAGAGGTTCAAAAGATATTGAGTTTTGAACGAGGTAGAAGCCATTGTTGTTTCTCTAAATTTTTTTTATAAGTAGAGATTGATTATCGAAAATGAAGCAGATGAGCAGTAAGTGGAGAAAATGAGCAGAAGGCCCAACGTAAAAGAAGAATTATGGTCGTGAGAACGTGAATAGTTAAATAAATAAAAGAAAAGTGACGTGGCTAGAACGTGTATTCCCATGATTTAAGGCACAATATTCGCTCCTCTTAAATACCAAGTGTTCATCTTGACTTGTACACATTTTAAATTTTAAAAAATCTACTTAACGGATTTGGTTAAATGACATACACCAATCAATCTCGTGTTTCCATATGTACGAAAATACAAATACCATAAAACAAAACGGATTGTTCAACCAAATAAATACAAATATTTTTTTCCTTGTTGCATCAACACAAACGCGAAATAATGCATTCAAAATTTGAAATAAAATGTTAGCGTTCTATTTCATCATGTTCGTTACATACGCTACCGGTTTATTAAATATTTATATAAACCAATTTGAACGGTCGATATCTGATGAAGCTGACGTTGTGAAATGTCATGTAATATATATATATATATATGTATTCAAAATCAATGCTTTATTGTTATAATTGGTCGATTTCGTAATTAAATCACTAAGCTTTATTATAAATTTATTACTCAGTTTGGTTCAAATATCCAAATATTCAATATTAACTTTCAAATTTCAATGAATAACATTACAAATCAAATCATGGTTTCATTTACAGTTAAAGCAAATTATTATAATTAAAACAAGTTAAATTTCGTTACTAAATAAATTTGGTAGGGTTTACAAATAAATTCATGTAATTAAATCTCCAATTATAATTATAACCATTAAATACACAAAATCATTTCATTATTAATCACACCAATCAATTTCATTAAATACATATTAATATGAAATTCCAACTTTCACTGTCAATCAATATAAATGAATCATGAACTTATTTGGAATCAAAACAAGTCACAATTATCATAATAGATTGAATTTCTATACTTAAACCATTCAATTAAGTTTTCACCATAAATTTCCAAATTAAGTCATTAAAGTTTTAATTATAAATTCATTGACTCGGTTTAATTCAATTAAATAAAAATCAAATTTCAATTCTCAATAATTACAATACAAACCGGCCTATAATTTATATTGTCAATCCATATAGATAATGACATTTATTACGAGTTGACATTCGTTGTACAAACAACGAATGTTAATTATTACTATATACAATAAATTAAATTTTCAACATATATAAAATTCTAAAATTAGTTAACCCATTATAATTTGTTAATCCAATAAAATTTCAAATTCCATTATAAGTAAATTATTAAACAATGCCATTATCATACATATTCTATTGCAGATCATTTTATAATAATTTAAATTTTAGTACATATCTTATCAATATATGATATAAATCATAAATTTTAATATTTAAAACAATTTTGTTCTAAATCACATAAATTTAATATTTTAATTTGTCGCCAAACTCGGGATGTTACACTCTTCCCCACTTAAAACTTTTCGTCCTCGAAAAGGCGTAGTTAGGAAGTTGTCAATTTATTTACCTAATCATCTAATTTCTTATTCACCTTCAATTATTTTAATCGACAATGAATATATATTCACTGACTTTGCTTACAACCGCCTAATCCAATTCCATTTATATTCAACATTCATTTGATTATACTTCATAAGTTAAGTTCTGATTAATTATAGAGCTTTAAATCTACCATCAATTTCATTTATCATTTGATTTGTTTACATTCAAATAACCAAATCTACTTCTATTCTAATGTTCATTCTCATTAACCTTTATTTCTCAAGTTTCATTTATTAGTATAATGTACAATTACCAATTTATATTATCACTTTAACTTCTTGACATCTTGGGGGGAAATTTTATATGCAAAAAGGATGTACTATGGTATTATTCAATATGTCCATTTCAATTAGCATTACATATTTAACCATTTAAGTGCATTTCCTTATTTTATATGCAAAATTTTAATTATTTATCTTTTGCTTATATTTCAAAACTCAAAGTTCATGTTCAAAAGAAATCAATTTATAAAACATCATCCTTATCGTCTTTAAACAACATTTATAAATTCATGGTTAAAACAAATTTTTATTTAACCAACCGATGTTCGTATATAATTTCTATCCTATGCCAAGTTATACTTAAATTTTAATTTTAATATTTTGAGAAAGGATATATATCATTTCAATCCAAATCAGGGTCATAGGTATTTATCATTTCAACCTATGTTCTTAATTCATTTTAACGATCAATCCCTGGTTTATTCGATGTCCGTAACATCTAGGGTAATGGTTGGGATTATCAGCACAAATAATGATCATATATGAATAAATGTGAATAACAGGTAAGTTCACACAACTAACATCAATATATCAAACATATCAAATTCATGACATTCATCACATCAATACATACAAAATAGTCCAATATCATATAAACTTACAAATTTTCAGATGTAAGGTTTTAAACAGTAATTAAATGTTGAATTTTTTTACTTAACTGAAAAATTATATTTAACAGTCAAATTTAACTACACCATCGATACAAATAAATATAAACATGCAATCTAAACTGTCAAACATCAATCCATACAATCATATCATGACATGATAATAATTTAATTAATATTAGAATGCTTTAGTTACGTGTGAGTGGGTTTAATCACTCACCTTTGGTTTCGAACGCGTTAAAACTCCAAAATAGGCCCAAAATTTGACAGTCTCAGAATCTATCCAAATCAGTGCCATCGTGAAGAGCTCGTCGATACGATTCCAATGCAACAAACCGCGTGTCATTTTGAAGTCGTATGCAAAAGTTATACACATTACAAGTTATACAAATTTGAATATAAATTAAAACAAGATAATTAAACACACCCTCTCACCTTCATGCTACAATGCCACATCATCATTCCTCCTTCCTTCTCATGTTCTCTACAGCAAATAACATCATCCATGTCCTAAAACATGTCTCCTTCTCTCCTTTATATCTCCTAATTCCCTCAATGAAAACCCAAACAGATGGATCCGACGAATTTCTCTTCGCGGTCTCTTCCTCTCCATCACCATTGTAACACGCCACATCCGTTAGTGTCACTCACAAAAGGGAATGAACTAAGTTTTGTGAAGTATTATTGGTAAAAGATGCAGCTAAATTACAAGACAGATAAATAAAGCAGCGGAAAAGTGAATAAAACTTTATTTCATTTATAAACAGCTTGTAGAAAGATTGTTCTACAACAACAAAGTATCTATCTTGTTTAACAAGATAAAGAAGCATAAATATACAATGATGTTCCTCAATAAAACATTAGCCAGCCATAATGTGGAAAAGAGAATCTAAAGCAGCACATCAAAGAGTCTTCAAGCTTGGAAAGAGTAACAGGTCCATACAAATCTGAGCTATTCCCTCCCTGACTGCCTGGGGGGGGAGAACGGAAGAAAAGAAGACGAAAGAAAACATAGAGTCAGACATAAAGCCTGGTAAGTCTAGTGGTACTTCGGTATATGAATAAGAAAAAGGGACATGACAGGCATAAACTGGAAATGGGAAAATACTATAAACTAAGTTAAAGCGATTTAGAACCGAATATACTGTCGCACCCCACACTATATCTCTGCACCACCTAACTAGTATCCCCTACTAGTAGTCTATATGTAATATGATCATACAATATCTTGATCTCAATCCCCAAGATTGTGGTTGCTTTCAGGTGTGCGTCTATATTTCATTACCTAGATCAAATCTATGGTTTTCTTCCAAGATTCAACTAGGGTTTATACGACCTAGTCCAACTTGGGATAGTACTACCTGTCGAACGATGCCCCCTAGTCTAGGACGCACTACTTAGAGTGATATATGTTCCTAGACTTTCCCCACGTATGTGTCGCGAATCGTTATCGCTGTCTAGATGCACATGTCCTCTATATGTGCGACCCGAGTCCTGTGGCAGGGCAAATCAAGAAACACGAAACTCAGTCGGGAGCTTTCAGATATCTGCCGATGCAGATGTTAAGGTCTGTTTTTATTCCAGTGGCTATGGTCCCACTTGACCCCTCCCTCAACTAATGAAAGGCACACCTTGAAAAATGAGAACTATACGCTGGCCCCCTATGCCCCACTAACCTATGGCCATCCGCAACCATAACTAGATAGAAAGTATATGGTCTTTTGGAGTTCTCCGCCTTTCCGCTTCACGTATCTCGATTTGACTCAAGATGGTAGGTAGACACGAGTTGCTATCACAGGGCTACTGGTCTCGTCGAATCACGTTGGTCCATCCTAGTCTTTAGGTTGCCTTATATTGCAACCAAGGCATACCCATGGTTCTTCTACCGCAGACCTTAACCTCTGTGAGCCCAGGCGGATCATCTGCAACCTCACCGAGGGACACCAAGAGTACCCTCACGTTCCCCGAAGCTACGTGCTTCGTAACCCAGTCCGCAGGAGCCTTTTTCGAAATCAAATGAACGTTCGCTCCTCCTCGTGTGCTTGTTAAGCGATGATCTACCGTATCGGGTTATTCATCTATTTATGGACTGGTTCAGTTTCCTTGACTAAGAATTATTACTTAATTGTTCTTAACTAAGGTTTACCACTTAGTTCTTCTTTTCGTCAAGTTGGTTAAGTGTCATTAGTCAATTCAAGTTAACTTAACCCACTCACTTGTCATGTTCATTTGGTTAAGTGTCATCAGTAGTTCACATTGACTTAACCCACCTATATATCAAGTCAAATTGGTTAAGTGTTGTCTAGCAGTTCATGTTGACTTAACCCACCCTTATATCATGTCAAATTGGTTAAGTATTCCTTAACCTTACTCGTTTGTCAGGTTACAGTGGTTAAGTGTTTCCTTAGTTACTTAACCCCCACAAATCTCATCTTGTTAACGTGTTAAGCTGGTCAAGTGTCCAAATTAACTTAACCCCACCCATCAGTTTAGTTAACACATTGCATTGATTTAGTGTTTGTATTAACCTAACCCCCAATCACCAGTCTTGTTAGCATGTGAAATTGGTTAAGTATTTTCTTAATTAACTTAACCCTACTAGTCTAGACTTAGCTTTTATTAAAGCACCAACCACTCACATTAGACACGTATTATTGCAGTTACTGGATATGCCGGTTGGTTCCGGGCAGGTTTACACCGCAACTCAGTCTAACCTCGGGTCCTTATTAGGCTCAATGCCTTAACCACCCACATTGGATAGGTATTGTTGTGATTACTGGACAACCAGGTGGGTCCGGGCAGGTTTACATCACAACTCAATCCAACCTCGGGTTAAGCATACTCATATTTTCTAAATTTACATATTGTCACTTTTCGTTTTATATGTAAATGTTTATGGCCTAATTATCCAAATTCACTAAATTTGGGTATAACAGTTTATACCGCTTAATATGTCACTAGTCATTGGCATGTGCCAAATATGCCAATACATGTATTTTATTTTAAACCCAAAGTTATTTCCCCCCGTTTATACGTACGCAACGTTATAACAAATGTTGGGCTTGACATTTCAGCCCAACTCATAAACATAAAAAGGGGAAGCACAGAATCATGAAATATTCTAGAATACATAAAAGGTGGGGCGCATGAACTTGCAACATAGCGGTTTAACTAACATAGATTTTGGATCGTGTGAACTTGCATTCAAAATAGGAACATAGCTAAATTTGTGTCACATGAAATGGCGTTCTTTTAGACTTGCCTAGACATGGGTTTAAACATACATAACTAGCCATAATGTCAAATATCAAACTAGCATGTTACATGTTCATAAAATATCCACTTTTTGACATAACCCAAAGATGTAAACTAACTCAAATCAAGTGGTCTATCTTAACATAAAACTAGTATAATTTGTGTAACCAAACGTTACCTACATAAACCCAATTTTAACTTGCAATTTAAACACAAGAATGTATACATAAGTTTTGAGTCATGTAGGCATAAAAGGTCTCAATTCTAGAACATGTTTACATAAGCCTTAATTTAGACTTAAAAAGAGTGTATACTTTTTCATGCTAACGACATAACATAAGGATGTCAATTCTAGTTCTTTACTACAAACTTGCAAGTGACATTATTCTCATACACAAATATCCAATAGGCTTGCACCAATCAATTTATGCCACAAATATTGACCACAAATTATGAAAGAAACATCGCAATACACAGAATTTACATTATTATTATACAATAGAAAAACCCCAATTTCGTTTACATCGAATCACATTGCAATTTCTGTTCATATGCAGGAAACCACTATACTTACAACGGGGGCTGAAACTTGTTTTCTGCTTTCTGTTACTCTGAATTTGCAAAGCTTTCCCTTGAAGTAGAAAACAATGCGTAGAAATTAGATTAGACTTTTGTTTCTTCTTGAATTGGCTCGCCTCTTAAGCTTTTCCTCTTGACGGCTATTCTCAAATTCCTCTCGGCAGAATGGCGGCTCTAGTTTTATTTTTTTATGTGAATTAGGTTGAGTCTTAGGTCCTTTTCATAGAGTTTCAAGTTGATTTGAGCGATCAGATGAAGACAGAAGGAATCTAGGCCATACACGTCAAGAGGAGCCAATCAAATGCCGACACGTCAGCCCTAGTGACACACAAAGGCTCATAAATTAGACCAGAACACAGACCAGGCCAGGTCGATAGGGGGGTCGACCCTATGGTCGACCTGGGTCCACCAGGTCGACCCCCAGGTCAACCCTATGGTCAATCTGGGCCCTGGGCAGGAATTTTCCTGCCCAGCCCGGGTCTGGTCCTCTTTTTGAATTTTGAATCCGATTTTCGAGCTGTTTGAATTTCAATTAAATTCTGAAACTTCCGGAGAGTCATATCTCCTTCGTACGGAGTCCGATTTACGCAAACTCGGACTCTATCTCAAGCAGAATTTTGAGACGAACACAATGGCGTAACTAGTTTCCCTTAATTCTTATGGTTTGAATTAAGTATACTAAAATTTTCAAATTACTGTTAACCGAGAACTCGGGGTGTTACATTCTCCCCTCCTTAAAGGATTTCGTCCCCGAAATCTTCATGTCTGGGAGAACATATATCATACCATCCAATCGTCCATCTACTCAACCATCAAACACAGGCAAGCATTGTCCTTAAAATTCTTCAAATGCTTCATGATCATATGCATAGTGTGTGTATATGTCCTTATCTAATGCAAAATCAGGCAGTCTACTGATTCAGTTGACCTCCTTAATGCGAATTATGTCTGTGCCATGAGTCCATTATGTATGCAAATTTTTCTTACTCAAGATTTTCTACATGAGTGCACAATCATTCAAACAAATGCAACGTCCATATGATAACACATCAAGTTTAATTCATAAATATATATATGTAAATGCAATATGGAAGTGTCTGAGCTGACCTAGTGTCTAGTATATGCATCCACAAGCAGCCACTTGCAACCATCAATCACTACATGTTTCAAATACATGTTTACATCCATTGGCTTCTACCTAAGGATCGATGATACGTCCTAGAGGATATACTTTAAAAAGAGAGAAACAAGTATGCGTAAAATTCCTATAAAAAGATCAAGGATATATCCTTAAGAAAAAGAGTATGACGCGTGTGTCTTATCTTCAATCACCCATATCGCGTCTTCTTGAGCTTTACTCCACGGTACCTTAACTAATTTAACTTCATGATTGCGAAGTTTCTTGACCTCTATTTCCAAAATAAACAGATGTTAACCATGATACCAAGTGTATATACTAAGATGATTAGCGGTCTCTCCTCCTAGCTTATCCATCATGCCATAACTATGAGGGTCAAAAGCTAAAGGTCACTACGTACTTTTTACCTCTCTTAAGGTTAGTCTTTCTCTATTTAGAGCGCATGCCACAACTATTTATCTCTCACGCAAACCATCCTGGTCGAACTCGACATCCCTAAAGTACAAGGCCCAGAGGCCTAAACCAATATCTGACAAGCACCCAAGGGATATCTCCTCCAAATTTGGACGATCTACGTGAGATGATATAAGCAAAACAACCAAGCAATTGAGCACTTAACTGACTCTGGCTATCCTCTCCAATTTTGCTCCAAAACTATCATTGATCGCATAACTTACTTTGCATTGTCAACTAGATAAATGCAGAAATCTATCTCGAGTTTTAGGGGGGAAACCCCTAAACTAACCAAAACATCTGCATTCTCATGGACTATCCTGACGGATCGCAAACCGTTGATAGATGTATCAAGTGATTCTAGGTAGCTAGGCCTAACTGATCCTTTGGGATCGCTCGGAATCTCGAGGGTATTCCCGAGGCGAATCAAAAGTCTGACTACCCTCCCTTCACCATTACTAGCTAACCAACCCATTCCTAGAATCAACCCATAGCCCATGAAACCCAAAAACATAAGCATTACGCTTAAACCCAATGCTTAACTATAGCTACTTTCAAATCCCTTCAAACCAAAGATAAATCGGTCGAACCACCAATTGGATTTGAGACACTAGTGGGATCTTTCTACTATACAAGTACTACGGTGCAGAGACTCAACTATGGAAGTAGATATGAACAAATGCGAAGCGCTAAGATCAAAAGAGAACTAATTGAAACGAAAATCTAAACTTTTCCAATAGAGACTTTTACTATCTCTCTCTCAGGTATTCTGGAGGTGAAAGCATGCATTCGCCCCTCTGCAAATCCTGTCCCCCGTCCTTGCCCTTATCGTTAATTATACCATGGAAAAGATACCTCCTCTCCTCTTAGGTTTTCTAATCCTTTCTTCATGATCGAGTTTTATGTCCATGAATTTCTCATCCTTGCATTGAGCTCTCTAGCCAAACTCCGTTATCCACATCTTTACCATCCCTGTGAAATCATGTTGACAAATTTCTCAAAAGCTACCTCCATCGCGCGGAAAACCGTTCAAAGTTTGAAAGAAAACTAGTCACGGGTGAAACTACGGCTATAGATGGAAGTCGGGCCCTACTTTGCCCTTCGGTTGGTATCATAGTCTTATCAAGCCTATGGAACCGTGCCATGATGAGGTTACCTCCTAGAAAGACAGGAGCCCCAGAGACTCAGGAAAGAAGGAAACAAGGATTCAAATAGAGGATCAAAAGATAGTGCATATGGTTTTGGGGAACATGCCTTTAAAACAAAACTTTTCTTTTGAAAATGCTTCTTTAAAAACCGTTTTGAAAGTAATTTTTCAAATCTTTTATCTGATCCAGTAAACTTCAGCTCTGATACCACGTGTAATACGCCATATCTGTTAGTGTCACTCACAAAAGGGAATGCACTAAGTTCTGTGAAGTATTATAGGTAAAAGATGCAGCTAAATTACAAGACAGATAAATAAAGCAGCGGAAAAGTGAATAAAACTTTATTTCATTTATAAACAGCTTGTACAAAGATTGTTTTAGAACAACAAAGTATCTATCTTGTTTAACAAAATAAAGAAGCATAAGTATACAATGATGTTCCCCAATAAAACATTAGCCAGCCATAGCGGTGGAAAAGAGAATCTAAAGCAGCACATCAAAGAGTCTTCAAGCTTGGAAAGAGTAACAGGTCCATACAAATCTGAGCTATTCCCTCCCTGACTACCTAGGGGGGAAACGGAAGAAAAGAAGACGAAAGAAAACATAGAGTCAGACATAAAGCCTGGTAAGTCTAGTGGTACTTCGGTATATGAATAAGAAAAAGGGACATGACATGCATAAACTGGAAATGGGAAAATACTATAAACTAAGTTAAAGCGATTTAGAACCGAATATACTGTCGCACCCCACACTATATCTCTGCTCCACCTAACTAGTATCCCCTACTAGTAGTCTATATGCAATATGATCATACGATATCGTGATCCCAATCCCCTAGATTGTGGTTGCTTTCAGGTGTACGTCTATATTTCATTACCTAGTTCTAATTTAGGGTTTTCTTCCTAGATTCAACTGGGGTTTATACGACCTAGTCCAACTCGGGATAGTACTACCTGTCGAACGATGCCCCCTAGTCTAGGATGAACTACTTAGAGTGATATATGTTCCTAGACTTTCCCCATGTATGTGTCACGAATCGTTATCGCTGTCTAGATGCACATGTCCTCTATATGTGCGACCCGAGTCCTGTGGCAGGGCAAATCAAGAAACACGGAACTCGGTCGGGAGCTTTTTAGATATCTGCCGATGCAGATGCTAAGGTCTGTTTTTATTCCAGTGGCTATGGTCCCACTTGACCACTCCCTCAACTGATGAATGGCACACCTTGAAGAATGAGAACTATACGCTGGCCCCCTATGCCCCACTAACCTATGGCCATCCGCAACCATAACTAGATAGCAAGTATATGGTCTTTTGGAGTTCTCCGCCTTTCCGCTTCACGTATCTCGATTTGACTCAAGATGGTAGGTAGACGACGAGTTGCTATCACAGGGCTACTGGTCTCGTCGAATCACGCTGGTCCATCCTAGTCTTTAGGTTGCCTTATATTGCAACCAAGGCATACCCTTGGTTCTTCTACCACAGACCTTAACCTCTGTGAGCCCAGGCAGATCATCTGCAACCTCATAGAGGGATACCAAGAGTACACTCACGTTCCCCGAAGCTACGCGCTTCATAACCCAGTCCGCTGGAGCCTTTTTCGAAATCAAATAAACGTTCGCTCCTCCTCGTGCGCTTGTTAAGCGATGATCTACCGTATCGGGTTATTCATCTATTTGTGGACTGGTTCAGTTTCCTTGGCTAAGAATTATTACTTAGTTGTTCTTAACTAAGTTTTACCACTTAGTTATTCTTTTCGTCAAGTTGGTTAAGTGTCATTAGTCAATTCAAGTTAACTTAACCCATTCACTTGTCATGTTCATTTGGTTAAGTGTTATCAGTAGTTCACGTTGACTTAACCCACCTATATATCAAGTCAAATTGGTTAAATGTTGTCTAGCAGTTCATGTTGACTTAACCTACCCTTATATCATGTCAAATTGGTTAAGTATTCCTTAACCTTACTCATTTGTCAGGTTACAGCGGTTAAGTGTTTCCTTAGTTACTTAACCCCCACAAATCTCATCTTGTTAACGTGTTAAGCTGGTCAAGTGTCCAAATTAACTTAACCCCACCCATCAGTTTAGTTAACACGTTGCATTGATTTAGTGTTTGTATTAACCTAACCCCCAATCACCAGTCTTGTTAGCATGTGAAATTGGTTAAGTATTTTCTTAATTAACTTAACCCTACCAGTCCAGACTTAGCTTTTATTAAAGCACCAACCACTCACATTAGACACGTATTGTTGCGGTTACTGGATATGCCAGTTGGTTCCGGGCAGGTTTACATCGCAACTCAGTCTAACCTTGAGTCCTTATTGGGCTCAATGCCTTAACCACCTACATTGGATAGGTATTGTTGTGATTACTGGACAGCCGGGCGGGTCCGGGCAGGTTTACATCACAACTCAATCCAACCTCGAGTTAAGCATACTCATACTTTCTAAATTTACATATTTGTCACTTTTCGTTTTATATGTAAATGTTTATGGCCCAATTATCCAAATTCACTAAATTTGGGTATAACAGTTTATATTGCTTAATATGTCACTAGTCATTGGCATGTGCCAAACATGCCAATACATGTATTTTATTTTAAACCCAAAGTTATTTCCCCCCGTTTATACGTACGCAACATTATAATAAATGTTGGGCTTGACATTTCAGCCCAACTCATAAACATAAAAAGGGGAAGCACAAAATCATGAAATATTCTAGAATACATAAAAGGTGTGGCGCATGAACTTGCAACAAAGCGGTTTAACTAACATAGATTTTGGGTCATGTGAACTTGCATTCAAAATAGGAACATAGCAAAATTCGTGTCACATGAAATGGCATTCTTTTAGACTTGCCTAGACATGGGTTTAAACATACATAACTAGGCATAATGTCAAATATCAAACTAGCATGTTACATGTTCATAAAATATCCACTTTTTGACATAACCCAAAGATGTAAACTAACTCCAAATCAAGTGGTCTATCTTAACATAAAACTATTATAATTTGTGTAACCAAACGGTACCTACATAAACCCAATTTTAACTTGCAATTTGAACACAAGAATGTATACATAAGTTTTGAGTCATGTAGAAATAAAAGGTCTCAATTCTAGAACATGTTTACATAAGCCTTAATTTAGACTTAAAAAGAGTGTATACTTTTTCATGCTAACGACATAACATAAGGATGTCAATTCTAGTTCTTTACTACAAACTTGCAAGTGACATTATTCTCATACACAAATATCCAATAGGCTTGCACCAATCAATTTATGCCACAAATATTGACCACAAATTATGACAGAAACATCGCAATACACAGAATTTACATTATTATTATACAATAGAAAAACCCCAATTTCGTTTACATCGAATCACATTGCAATTTCTGTTCATATGCAAAAAACCACTATACTTACAACGGGCGCTGAAACTTGTTTTCTGCTTTCTGTTATTCTGAATTTGCAAAGCTTTCCCTTGAAGTAGAAAACAATGCGTAGAAATTAGATTAGACTTTTGTTTCTTCTTGAATTGGCTCGCCTCTTAAGCTTTTCCTCTTGACGGCTATTCTCAAATTCCTCTCGGCAGAATGGCGGCTCTAGTTTTATTTTTTTATGTGAATTAGGTTGAGTCTTAGGTCCTTTTTATAGAGTTTCAAGTTGATTTGAGCGATCAGATGAAGACAGAAGGAATCTAGGCCATACACATCAAGAGGAGCCAATCAAATGCCGACACGTCAGCCCTAGTGACACACAATGGCTCAGAAATTCGACCAGAACACAGACCAGGCCAGCCAGACCTGGCCAGGTCGATGGGGGGGGGGTCGACCCTATGGTCGACCTAGGTCCACCAGGTCGACCCCCAGGTCGACCTGGGCCCTGGGCAGGAATTTTCCTGCCCAGCCCGGGTCTGGTCCTATTTTTGAATTTTGAATTCGATTTTCGAGCTGTTTGAATTTCAAATAAATTCTGAAAATTCCGGAGGTCATATCTCCTTCGTACGGAGTCCGATTTATGCAAACTCGGACTCTATCTCAAGCCGAATTTCGAGACGAACGCAATGGCATAACCTGTTTCCCTTAATTCTTATGTTTTGAATTAAGTATACTAAAATTTTCAAATTACTGTTAACCGAAAACTCG
Organism: Allium sativum; assembly: GCA_030737875.1. Taxonomy (NCBI): domain Eukaryota; kingdom Viridiplantae; phylum Streptophyta; class Magnoliopsida; order Asparagales; family Amaryllidaceae; genus Allium; species Allium sativum. The sequence continues at coordinate 13,887,531 of CM060917.1, forward strand.
GGGTGTTACATCCATCTTGCCAAACTCAACCTCAACAAGGAAAATGCCTCCTCCTTATATACGTATGTTTTTTTTCACTACAGGTTGCGATACTTTTTGTCGTGGAATCCTCTCAAATTTTGTCATTATGTGCTGCTCCATGCCACAAACCCGAATACAATCATCAATTCAGGCATAAATCTCTATAATCAACACAAATCTCAACCTTATTTTAATGTCCTTTACTGTAGACGTTGAAACCCAAATAAAATCATGCCGCACCCTCTAACAAAAGAATAGAATTGAAGAGAATATTTATTTGGGTTGAATGAGACTAGTTTTAGAATTTTTCAATGAGAGGTTCATAAGATATTGAGTTTTGAATGAGGTAGAAGCCATTATTGTTACTCTAATTTTTTTATAAGTAGAGATTGATTATCGAAAATGAAGCAGATGAGCAGTAAGTGGAGAAAATGAGCAGAAGGCCCAACGTAGAAAAGAATTATGGCCGTTTGAACGTGAATAGTTAAATAAATAAAAGAAAAGTAACGTGGCTAGAACGTGTATTCCCATGATTTAAGGCACAATATTCGCTCCTCTTAAATACCAAGTGTTCATCTAGACTTGTACGCATTTTAAATTTTAAAATCTACTTAACAGATTTGGTTAAATGACATACACCAATCAATCTCGTGTTTCCAAATGTACGAAAATACAAATACCATAAAACAAAACGGATTGTTCAACCACATAAATACAAATATTTTTTTCCTTGTTGCACCAACACAAACGCAAAATAATTCATTCAAAATTTGAAATAAAATGTTCGCGTACTATTTCATCATGTTCGTTACATACGCTACCGGTTTATTAAATATTTATATAAACTGATTTCAACGGTCGATATCTGATGAAGCTGACATTGTGAAATGTCATGTAAAATATATATATATATATATATATATATATATATATATATATATTCAAAATTAATGCTTTATTGTTATAATTGTTCGATTTCGTAATTAAATCACTAAGCTTTATTATAAATTTATTACTCAATTTGGTTCAAATATCCAAATATTCAATATTAACTTTCAAATTTCAATGAATAACAGTACAAATCAAATCATGGTTTCATTTACAATTAAAGCAAATTATTATAATTAAAACAAGTTAAATTTCGTTACTAAATAAATTTGGTAAGGTTTACAAATAAATTCATGTAATTAAATCTCCAATTATAATTATAACCATTAAATACACAAAATCATTTCATTATTAATCACACCAATCAATTTCATTAAATACATATTAATATGAAATTCCAACTTTCACTGTCAATCAATATAAATGAATCATGAACCTATTTGGAATCAAAAAAAGTCACAATTATCATAATAGATTGAATTTCTATACTTAAACCATTCAATTAAGTTTTCACCATAAATTTCCAAATTAAGTAATTAAAGTTTTAATTATAAATTCATTGACTCGGTCTAATTCAATTAAATAAAAATCAAATTTCAATTCTCAATAATTACAATACAAACCGGCCTATAATTTATATTGTCAATCCATATAGATAATGACATTTATTACGAGTTGACATTCATTGTACAAACAACGAATGTTAATTATTACTATATACAATAAATTAGATTTTCAACATATATAAAATTCTAAAATTAATTAACCCATTATAATTTGTTAATCCAATAAAATTTCATATTCCATTATAAGTAAATTATTAAACAATGCCATTATCATACATATTCTATTGCAGATCATTTTATAATAATTTAAATTTTAGCATATATCTTATCAATATACGATATAAATCATAAATTTTAATATTTAAAGCAATTTTGTTCTAAATCACATAAATCTAATATTTTAAATTGTCGCAAAACTCGGTATGTTACATGGATCAAAATAGAGGAAATTAGGAAGAAAATTGAAGATCGTTAGCAAATGTCATCTTACCTTAAATTCTAGTTCACCAAGACATTAATGTCTTTACTTCCAAAAGATTTGAACATGCTACAAACAAAGCTGGGCTTATCTACACAATCTTCTTCTGGAGTCCATTCAATTCCAATTTCAGCCAAAAATACATGATTCTGCCATCTGTCCATGGCCAAAATCGAGCGGCTTATGTTTCTCCGTAGACCCATTGTTCCCTAAATCCATTTCCACCCAAAATCGGCCCCGTTCCCTTTTTAACGTAACGAGAAAACATTTTCGTCCACAATTGATCCATTATTCCCTTCCCCTTCCTACATAACGATAAAAGTAAAAAAGTCATCTCCAACATCATCCTCCAGCTCAATCCGATTCCTTATCCTTAGACTGGGTCGCCATGTTTCATTGTCGTCCCTTTCCCCTCTGCACCACCGTAGGCGGGTCCTGATATTCCGCTGCTGCTCTATTTTACATCGTCCTGTACCCTACCACCATCCGCTTCCTTCTGTGGTGAGTCCACCATCAATTAGATTCCTATTTACCTTTAGTAACCTAATTGTACACCTTATTACATGTTAAAATTCTTCTTCATTTTCGGTTTGCACGATTTTATTTTTCCTGGATCACCAAATTTTTTGCTTGCTAGGTTTTCTGAACTGGTTTCATATATACATAGTTGTTCATCCATTTACGTTCTGCCATTGGTTTCATATCCACCCGATGGTTTATCACCTACTGGTAGAAATTCTGTTACGCGAATGTTAAAATACAAGTAGTTCTGACACAATATACAAATTAGTTGTGAAATTTCTTCTAATCATTCCTTTGAACTATGGTAATACAGTAGTTGACGCACTCTTCAAATCAAAATAAAAACTGAATCATTTTCATCTTTAATTCAGGTTTCCTTCACCAATCAACTTAAATCAATCTATCTCTCTCCGCATCTCGCTCTTTGCCAGTCAAAGCCCGAAACGGATTTATTCTTGAATTCCAGTCTGGTCATCGCTGAAATGGCCGGGATTCCGACGTGCTGGTCGGAAGTTTGAACCATGATTTTTGTTAATAGTTAAATTTCAATATCAACTATCATTTAAAGGAACAAATTGTTATGCTAATTTATTAAGGTTAGCGAATTTTATTCCGTTGCATAAGATGACATGAATGAAAAAATAAAAATTGATTAGCTAATATGTTAGTGCATACGACTAAGGAAGGAAACAGTGAAAAGAATATCAAAGCCTACAGAGATGTTCATTCCAGCAAAAATGTGAAATGCAACTACAAATTCATTTGTTTTCAGGTATTTAATGAGGTGGTATTGATTGTTTAATTACTGTTATTTTACTTTCTCATATCTTCTAGATGTGGGAAGTTTGAATTTCAACCATGTATTTTCTACAGGATAAATCCTAAATTCTATGATATCAACTTGGAGGTGGAATCTCTAAAACATAAATTAAAGCATTGCAGGTCTAAAGTTTGGTTGTACTTTTTGGTTTTAAAAATGTATAGTTGGAAGGCTAGAATAGATTGCACACCACTTTCCTTCTGCTTTTAACAAGTATAGTCTAGGTAGTGCTTACTACTTGATGCGTTGGTTACTGTAATGATCAGTTAAAGACTTCTAATGAAACTAGCTTTGCTCTTACTACTCTTGTAATTGAGTAGCAAACTGGTTACATACCATGTTGTACATTTTGTTTCTTGCCACATTAATAATAATAGAGATTTGAGACTTTGTAGCGATTGTTTCAAATACTTCTTTGTTTTATCATAAGACGGTTTCACTGTACTTCTATTTGAGTGTATTTGTATTCTACACTTTCATATCTTCACCCTAATATATATAGTTCAATAATGTGTTCACATGCACATGCATACGCGCGCACTACCCCACACACACATATGTATATTCATTTATAGAGAAAGAAAGAGAGATTGTTATTCTTTACAATTGTATCTGTGGGATTGATAATTCCTAATCAACCATATATTGGTGATTCTTAAGCATGCATACTAAGCAAAGCTACTTAAGATAACAATTTATTTTGGACCTACCAATTAAGTATGTAAAAATTAAACTACCCATGCCTATTTTACTAAGCTTATATCACTATTTGAAATTATCTGTTTTTTGTACATAAGGAAACTTCAAAGTAATATCCTAAGTCAAATTGATTTTTACTCTTTGCTAATTTCTTGATTTTAGTCTCTAATAAAACTTTAAAGTATTCCAAACAACATATTTCATCATTTGTTCATATGTACAATAATATGAGATACCTAGATTTCTAGTAAAATAACATGCTTTCTCTCATCGAAATAAAAGTCAAATTGGAGGGAAAAAATCATAGAAAAATATTACTAATATCAAACTGAGGTTTAGTAGCTCAATTTCTCAAAGAAGATGCTTGCAGCAAAGAATGTTCTTGCAGTATCCTATAATATAATGTTTCATTCATGTTAAATATTAAGCAGATAGAGTGATTATTGTTCCAAGGTTAATTTTACACACACGGATTTTGTGATTTATAATAACAGAGACATCGAGTAGTTAAAAATATCTTAATAATCATAATATTTCAAGTGTGGTCTACAAAATTAAAATTATAAACATAGTTTGTCATATTACTTTCTACCTCTGCCACGTAAGATATAATACTTTATGAGAAAACATATCTTGCATTTACACAGTCAACTTGCCACAAACAATTTTATGAAAATTGTTAAAAGATTGATTGATAATGTTACGATAAAGCATACAATGGATCTGAATTGGTCAGGGCCAAGTGAAGATCTGATATTCTCCATCCTTTTCTAGCTTGGTGCTACTGGTGCTTGGGTGTTGTTCTTCTACGCGCGGGGGAGGGGAGGCTTGGCAGTGAAATAACATGTATATTTGTATTCTACACTTTCATATCTTCGCTCTAATATATATAGTTCAATAATGTGTTCACATGCACACGCATACGCACGCACTGCCACACACACACATACGTATATTCATTTATAGAGAGAGAAAGAGAGATCGTTATTCTTTACAATTGTATCTGTGGGATTGATAATTCCTAATCAACCATATATTGGTGATTCTTAAGCATGCATACTAAGCAAAGCTACTTAAGATATCAATTTATTTCAGACCTACCAATTAAGTATGTAAAAATTAAACTACCTGTTCCTATTTTACTAAGCTTATAACACTGTTTGAAATTATCTGTTTTTTGTACATAAGGAAACTTCAAAGTAATATCCTAAGTCAAATTGATTTTTACTCTTTGCTAATTTCTTGATTTGGTCTCTAATAAAACTCTAGATTTTATACCTTGGATATTGGATTATTAATTTGTTACATATATTAATTTAGTTGCTTAGATCATCAATTAGTCGATGACGTGGGTTATGGCTTAAGAAAAATTAAAATAACTTCATAACCAACTTTGTCATTGTTTGTTAGTAAATATTAAAAATGCACTTAATTGTCCATGTTCTGTATGTTGTAGCAGATGCAGACATAAACGATGCGGCAATGGTTTTTTAACCCTCTTATTGTACATTTAAACTTAGTTCTGATAGGCTAAGACTACCTAGGTTTCATGGCTTTAATCGTCCATTACATAATTATTAGATGGAACATAGTAATCTATTTAAACATTTTCCGTTTTATGAGTTTGTATTTTTAGGGGGAAAAATCCATCTCGGTAAGGAACATTAATCTCTTTATAGTGATATGCCAACTACTAATTATGATTGTATTACACCCTATATATATATATATATATATGTGTGTGTGTGTGTGTGTGTGTGTGTGTGTGTGTGTGTGTGTGTGTGTGTGTGTGTGTGCGCGCGCGCACGCGTGTGTGTGTGTGACAACAAATCTGCAAACATATTTCATTGTGTTATCAATAATATGACGTTTGTTTATATTTCATTTAGATCTTGATGAGCAATGCAATTGGTGGCTGATGAAAACAAGCAAGTTCAAACTTTTCAATGGCAATATCTAGAGATCAGAATACCACCAATATTGTTTTCACAAAGCTACATGTAACAGCCCAGAAAATTTCAACATTTAAAATATAATTTAAATTTAAGTTTCAACGTTAAAATTAATATTTGTATTTAGATTTAGACGAAAAATTTGGTACCTTTTATAAAAATCTATTAAAATATCAATTTCTAGTATACTATTTTATAAAAGTTTGATCTTAAGAAATATTTGTTTAAAATATAATTTGGTTCATTTTGTAAGACTCTATTTTTTATTTATATAAATATATTTTTATATGTGTTATATGGAGTGTAATAACATCTTATACTATGGTTACATATATAAGTGTTTAAAATGGTTTACATATATAGTTGTTACAATGTTGTTACTAAAATTAAATTTTAATTAAATAAATAAATAGGCTATGTCATACATGCATTTAAGGAATTTTTAAATAATAACATGTGTCTCCATTGGTGTTGTAATGCATGTAAATGAAAATTCTACGAAGACAAGTTTCCTTGGTTTAATGTACAAAATTACCCCTAGATTCAAATTATAAATAACGCACGCCTCATCAGTAATTTGTGCTTCACACATTCAGCTCCGTCAATTTTTCCAACCTGTGTCCCTTTTAATCACCGTCACTTTTCCCTTCAGAGAAAAGCCTCCTTCCTCAAAATCTTTAATCCCTAAGTTGATTAATGGCCATCGCACTAAAAATTCGCCCTACCTATTATATTGAGTGTAATAACATCTTATACTATGGTCACATATATAAGTGTTTAAAATGGTTTACATATATAGTTGTTACAATGTCGTTACTAAAATTAAATTTTAAATAAATAAATAAATAAATAAATAAATAGGCTATTTTTGTCATACAGGCATTTAAGGAATTTTTAAGTAATAACATGTGTCTCCATAGGTGTTGTAATGCATGTAAATGAAAATTCTATGAAGACAAGTGTCCTTGGTTTAATGTACAAAATTACCCCTAGATTCAAATTATAAATAACGCACGCCCCATCAGTAATTTACGCTTCACACATTCAGCTCCGTAAAATTTTCCAACCCGTGTCCCTTTTAATCACCGTCACTTTTCCCTTCAGAGAAAAGCCTCCTTCCTCAAAATATTTAATCCCTAAATTGATTAATGGCCACCGCACTAAAAATTCGCCCCGCCTAGTTGCTGCTTACACGAGCTCCTCCCGAGGCACTGCGTGTCACCTGAGGCCGCTTAAGTCTCCGATCCGTTCACCACTTCCTCAACCGAAGCCAGAACCCATCTCGAACCAAGCTGCTGTGTTTCCAGTCCACTTCCCCTCCTTGTCGCCACTGCAAACACTCTCCGCCTTAAAGCTGAGCTACCTTCTGTTCTGATTGAAACCGCCATTGAACTCGAGCCATCCCTCCGCGCTGACGTGTCAGAACCCCTTTTGAGTCACACCAAGCATCCTTTGTGCGATTGTTCCAGCTACACCAGATACGCTCGTTGACTACAGGTAAGTGTTAACCCACTCACGAATACGATTAAACCCTTTTCAAGTTCATCACTTAGTCCTTCACTAAGTACGATCTTTGTTTTGACTATTTGCTACTGCATGTTGGCATTCTCACATTGGATATTTGGGTAGTGCTCATGTATATTTGGAAACCTGCCTATTTGTGTAATGTATGTAGTGCTCATTTGTAGTATCTCCCAAATTAAAAACAACGAACTGTTATAATATCTCCCAAATTAGAAAGACTGATATGGGAAATATACATCTCTATATTCCAGTTTTAGTCTGACTCAAAGTAGATAGAACATGCTTCAGTTCCTTGATCCAGGCAAATGTAAAGTTCTCTTGTTCCGGTCCTGTTAATGCGTCACGTACAAGTAACTTTAAACATGCATATTAATTTGAAAGGAATGGGGTTGACATATTTGGTGATGTTAATTCATGTATGCACTTGTTACCTATTGAGCATTCAGCGCATTTATCCCCTTCAAACCTGTAGGTTACAGATGTATTGTTGTAGCTAAGTGATGAGTTAGTGTGGGTCCTCTTATTTTAATGTATATGCTAATTTTGACGCTCCCACCTTTGCTTGCTTTTAAAACCAAACTCTCAAGCATGAAACCTAGTTTGTTTCTACTGGTTGTATATGGATATGCTCATACACTGGGTGCCGTACTTGCTCCGTTTCGACAATTCACAAATTATGATACTCGAATTATTTAGTAACCTATCGGATTTAAACTAATTATATTTAGTGTTTATCGAAGTGTGCTAACTTGAAATAAGTTTAATCCTGATCCGAGTTTTTTTTTTTTTTTTTTTTTTTTTTTTTTTTTTTGCAATACGGTCGGATCAGATCCTAAGTGTTCCAGGTTTAGAGTTCAGCTCGCAACGAACCGGTGAGGCATGTGAAGACAAGACGCAAAGATGCATATTCGCGCTACGCTTGACAAAGGTGTAAAATAGGTTCATTTAAAATCTATGTATAAATTTATGTTATTCTTCCGTTGTGAAAAATTTATGTAAAACTCTGATAATTTTTAAAAAAAAATTTATTTCGCTGCAATTTATTGTACTCTATGATTTTGTATATGTTCTGTTTTAAACTGTATAAGCCAAAACAATTTGTCATATTGGACGTTTCGAGTTGGTTTAAATACCGATTTGAGGCGGTCAAAATGCTAGGTTGTTACAATGTGGTATCAGAGCTTAGGTTCATACAAAGCTTGGCCTATCTGGTTAAGGTGGAATTGACACTTGAATCAGCGGATTTCAAAGAATAAATATTTTTGAAATGATTTTCGAAAATAAAGTATTTTTAAAGAAGATTTGGAAATAGAGTATTTTAAAGAAATATTTTCGAAAATAAAACTTCTTTAGGCTCTTTGCGATGAAGGTTTCTCGAAGTCGTTCACTGAATGTTCGGAATTATAAAGGAAAATAAAAGAAAATTTTGAAATTTTCAGGATAATTGAAATGAAGTTTTCGAAACTTTATGAAGGATACATATAAGGATGCAGTTAATTCAGAAATTTTTGATTTGGGAGAAATTAAAGTGTAATGAGATGGTTGCAAGAATTTTATTTGACGTCAAGGCTGGACTACTGAGTACATGAAGATTTTTTGGACATACGCCTAGCTAACGTATGTTCTAAATTCTTTGTGTGCTAAATAAATATAGAGTCACACTTTAGTCATTTGAGAATGATTCTGTTGATGAGTCGGACATCATCAGTATTTATTTTCAAGTTTCAGAAGTGAGGAAGATGTATCGTTCCAGTTAAGACATCGAGAAATACTTAAAAATGTAAAAACGTATGTCTAGAATAACCCCTTACTTCAAAGTTTGAAAATCGAATTTAATCAAATTTTAACAAATGATCTAAGTGGGGGAAGAAGGTTTAATTACCCCACTTGAAATCGTTATGATTGAATTGGACATAAATTGCTTAACAACTAATCGTTTGGGAGGCAAAGAAAATGAGATATTGAAATAAGAATTACTCAAGTGAAAATTAGTGGAAAAAAACCCGAGTACTCCATGCTTGAACTGCAATACTTGTATCATTGGGTGCATCCGATTTTCCCATCTTGGCTTAGGATAGTTACATCGCTCAAACCATTTGTTTTTGGGTAATATCATTCCTAACCTTTATCTTGGATTTGGATAAGTATTTTTGGTTTGAACTGTCATGCTTTGTGACGCTCATTTTGATATCAAACTTCTGTTTATACATCTCGACTTGACTGAATCCATGTATGTATACCCCTTCATGTCGTGTGTCGAATGAAACCAAGATTTAAGTTCAACTAAGATGACTTCTATTTATTTAAGATATTATGCTAATGGAACCACTACAAATGAGAATTGAAAGTGTTTGAAATATAAAATCCAACTTATGCGGGAAAATTTGATTTTTGAAATATTAATTTGGAAGATTTGGTTCCGAAAATTTGAAATGATTTTCTAATGTTTTGGACAAATAATTGGAATAAAGAAAGTTTGAAACATACATATGCTTAATCAGAGTGCGTAGTGGAAGCGTGATGGTATTTTTATAGAAATGTTTCAAGAGTTTTTCTTTCGACTATTTGATAATGTAACCTTTTCAACAAGACATGATATTTGAAATGAGAATGAATATGAAATCCTATATTTTGTGGAAAGAATTTTGGATGATAGAAAGGGTTATTCGACTGTATGACTTGTAAATGATTACTTGATATTGATTTGAAGCTCTTGAACATTTTATCTTGGAAATGTTTTGAAGCCGTTTAAATGATATTTGATCTAATGAATTTATACGATTTTTATAAAGACCTTTTGGTGTGAAAATTTAAAAGCTTACTTAATTTGAGAAGTTATGAAGAAAATCGTATTGATTGAATTTGATTTCCAAGTTATTTTGGATATGGGAAAGTGGTTTATAAACAAAAGAAGTTTCGATGACTTAAATCCCGATATTTGAAATGTTGAAACATATTATGATTGAAAGTATGTACGAATTATTGATTGTGAAATGATTTATATCTTCGGGATATGAAATGATTTGATATGAACCATGGAATTGGGTAACCCATGACTAAAGAAAGGGTGTATGATTAGGACTTGAAGTGTCCTTATGATGGTCTGCTCTGGGGAAAGTAGAGACATCATTTATCTATATTATTATGAGCAATAGGTCGTCCCGAGTAACCTTGTCACGGGGGAAGAACTTCTTGAGGAAATGGAACATATATATTGATATTGACTTTATTATAATGTTTTTGAAGTTTTTGAAAGCGATTTTTGTTTTGAAATCCCGAAGTGAAGTATTATTCTATATGGAAGAAAGGTATAGTATTTTTATGGTTTGAAATGAAAATGGGATTCAAAGTTCGGAGGAATCATTTTGAGGCTTTCCAAATGTTTTGAAATAAATGATTTCGAAATATAGCAAATTCCTTTATCTAGTTTTATACGATGGTTTAAGTTTGCTTAAATAATAAGTTTACAATTTTTGTTCAAAAGTCTTATGAATTATTGATATATTTTCAAGCTTAATTAAAGTGATAAGTATTTAGTTCAATAAATTTATATGTAAATTCTATAACCTCTCCTTTTCGAGGTCGAAAAATTTTAAGTGGGGGAGATTGTAACGGCCCAGAAAATTTCAATATTTAAAATATAATTTAAATTTAAGTTTCAACGTTAAAATTAATATTTGTATTTAGATTTAGACGAAAAATTTGGTACCTTTTATAAAAATCTATTAAAGCATCAATTTCTAGTATACTATTTTATAAAAGTTTGATCTCAAGTAATATTAGTTTAACATATAATTTGGTTCATTTTATAAGACTCTATTTTTTTTATTATATAAATATATTCTTATATGTGTTATATGGAGTGTAATAACATCTTATACTATGGTTACATATTTAAATGTTTAAAATGGTTTACATATATAGTTGTTACAATGTTGTTACTAAAATTAAATTTTAATTAAATAAATAAATAGGCTATTTTTTTCATACATGCATTTAAGGAATTTTTTAAATAATAACAAGTGTCTCCATAGGTGCTGTAATGCATATAAATTAAAATTCTATGAAGGCAAGTGTCCTTGGTTTAATGTACAAAATTACCCCTAGATTCAAATTATAAATAACGCACGCCCCATCAGTAATTTACGCTTCACACGTTCAGCTCCGTCAATTTTCCCAACCCATGTCCCTTTTAATCACCGTCACTTTTCCCTTTAGAGAAAAGCCTCCTTCCTCAAAAATTTTAATCCCTAAATTGGTTAATGGCCACCGCACTAACAATTCGCCCCACTTAGGTGCTGCCTACACGAGCTCCTCCCGAGGCGCTGCGTGTCACTTGAGGCCGCTTAAGTCTCCGATCCGTTCACCACTTCCTCAACCGAAGCCGGAACCCATCTCGAACCAAGCTACTGTGTTTCCAGTCCACTTCGCCTCCTTGTCACCATTGCAAACACTCTCTGCCTTAAAGCTGAGCTACCTTCTGTTCTGATTGAAACAACCGCTGAACTCGAACTGCATCCTTCTGCACTGACGTGCCAGAACCCCTCTTGAGTCACACCAAGCATCCTTCGTGTAATTGTTCCAGCTGCACCAAATACGCTTGTCGACTACAGGTGAGTGTTAACCCACTCACGAATACGATTAAAACCTTTTCAAGTTCGTCGCTTTGTCTTTCACTAAGTATGATCTTTGTTTTAACTATTTGCTACTGCATGTTGGCATTCTCACATTGGATATTTGGGTAGTGCTCATGTATATTTGGAAACCTACCTATTTTTGTAATGTATGTAGTGCTCATTTATAGTATCTCCCAAATTAAAAAGAACAAACTGTTATAATATCTCCCAAATTAGAAAGACTGATATGGGAAATATACATCTCTACATTCCAGTTTTAGTCTGACTCAAAGTGGACAGAACATGCTTCAGTTCCTTGATCCATGCAAATGTAAAGTTCTCTTGTTCCGGTCCTGTTAACGTATCACATAAAAGTAACTTTAAACATGCATATTAAGTTGAAAGGAATGGGGTTGACATATTTGGTGCTGTTAATTCATGTATGCACTTGTTACCTGTTGAGCATTCAGCGCATTTATCCCCTTCAAACTTGTAGGTTACGCATGTATTGTTGTAGCTAAGTGATGAGTTAGTGTGGGTCCTCTTATTTTAATGTATTTGCTAATTTTGCCGCTCCCACCTTTGCTTGCTTTTAAAACCAAACTCTCAAGCATGAAACCTAGTTTTTTTCTACTGGTTTTATATGGATATGCTCATATACTGGGTGTCGTACTTATTCCATTTCGACAATTCACAAATTCTGATACTTGAATTATTTAGTAATCTATCGGATTTAAACTAATTATATTTAGTGTTTATCGAAGTGTGCTACCCTGAAATAAGTTTAATCTGATCCGAGTGTTTGTTGTGTGTGTGTGTTTTTTTTTTTTTTTTTTGCAATACGCTCGGATCAGATCCTAAGTGTTCCAGGCTTAGAGTTCAGCTCGCAACGAACCGGTGAGGCGAAGACGAGACGCAAAGATGCATGTTCGCGCTACGCTTGACAAAGGTGTAAAATAGGTTCATTTAAAATCTATGTATAAATTTATGTTATTCTTCCATTGTGAAAAAATTATGTTGTGAAAAATTTATGTAAAACTCTGATAACTTTTTTTTAAATTTTATTCCGCTGCAATTTATTGTACTCTGTGATTCTGTGTCTGTTCTGTTTTAAAATGTATAAGCCAAAACAATCTATCATATTGGACGTTTCGAGTTGGTTTAAATACCGACTTGAGGCGGTCAAAATTGCAGGTCGTTACACTACAGGTATATTGTCATTTAATATCTTATCTGTAAATGTTGATTTGATTGATTCGATGCCAATATTTAGTGTTACGTACTCTCAATAATTTTTTAACATGAAGATGTAAACGATACAATTTTATAAAATACGTATGTATGTATATATTATGAACATATACACTAACATGCCTTTTTCTAAGATTATTTGTAAAGATTTTTCTTCCACTTTAACTAATTACTGGAAAATTATGATTTCTATCGTCTAAAAGTTATGTATCATGGTTGTTGCATATGGCTCAAATGTTATAATGGTAATAAACTCAAATCATGTATGTCCACAATTTCTTACTACTTTGTTTTAATCTTTTCTACCCATTGATTTTAACTCCTTTGACATGTTTCATGATAAGATCAATGATGTATTACGCATTGCTGGTGAATAAAATTAGTACATCCTGTTCAATGGATTTATAATTTTGTGAACACTATTGTTCAAGCACCGAATGAGTGATTCAAAAAAGGTAGCACCCAATCATAAATTATTCTCCATTTTATATTCTTACTTCCTAAAGATAATTTTCCTAAATTTACAACATGAACAAAAGTTTTTTATGTAAAAATGTATTTTTAACGCTTATATGTGGCAAGATTTAAACCAACATAGATACATATTATGCAAACTTCATGGTGCTTATTATTAAACACTGAAAATATTGACTACCTATACTGATTCTCATTATACTATACTTCTCATAAAGCAGTAAAATACACTACATCGTGCGGTACAATCCAATTCATAGTAATAATTTGGTAGTTTCATATTCTGTCAATGAATTTAGCTTGAGGGCATAAGAAGTACTTCTTCGTTTAGTAGTAAGATAGAGAACGAGTGAGTAGTACCTTTTGCATCTTACCTAATGACCAACTTGGAATTCAATCAAGATTTTTTGCATCCAACTATTCAACTATTTTTTATGATCATTTTATGAGATAATTTTTGTTCTTTTTTCTATTTTTAGACTTTTCCTTGTGAAGCATTCGTACTCAAATGGATAGATTCAAAATCTAACTAATTCAATAATCCACGAACATATCACTTTTAATTACTTACAAAAGAGTAATTAATACATCAAATTTTATTAAAAATATATTTTAATTACCTTCAGATGATCTTACAATGATGTAGTCTCAATGAACTTATGTATTTTGCCACCATATTAAAGATACAGGGTGAGGTTCGGCAATTATCATCGTGTGTTTGATAAGTTTAAAAAATAGAAAATCAGAATTTTACAATCATAATGCAATTTTTTAAAAAAATTTGAATCAATCTGCTGTGTAATATTACATATAAATATTGTACATACATTCGTTATATTCATTTACACTCAAATGTACATAGTAGCAAAGTACTAAAATTTCGAATTAGTAAATACTGAAATATCCTTTTTTTAGTTAGACTTTCTGTGAGCCGAATATGAACCCTGAGATTACTTTTATGTACAATTTGATTAAAAGGAGATGATAGCCAGTAAACTAAATTAAGTTCATCAATAATGATGCATGATAACTCTAGATATAAACGATGACTGAATAGCTGTGAATCACACACACACACACACACACACACACACACAAAAGCATACAAACATGTGTATACGTTGAATTCTCTTTTGGTTCATGCTCATTTATTGCTTTATGTATTCTTCTCTTTTCATGTTTCTGATATTGATATATGTTTTCGACGTAATGACATTTTCTAGGCTTCACTGCAAATATATCCATAATTTTTCAACTTCTTCCTCCATTTTGTTCCAGATCTATTCTTTATTCGCCCAAAAGCTAAAAGATACCATTCATCTACTTTATGTAGGCCATATATTATGTTTCTCTAATTCTTTGTCACTAGCTTTATCTTTCTCTTAGGAGAAAATCTCCATGACTATAGCATTACAAATGGCAATTTTTTCTCTAGAAGGTTTTAGCAAATTTGGTCTTTCTTTACCTACTGATGTGTATTTCATTTTTACATCTTTTACTTAATCATTTTTCCTAATATATGCCCTTTTAGCTACTCATTCAAATTTCCATACCGTGAACAGTTTCTTTAATTAAACATTTTAGTTTGTCTGTTTTTATTCTAGGAAAATTATTTGAAATGAACTATGTGTAGCATCATTTAAATCAAGTAACCAGTTTGTCTGCTTTTTATTCTAGGAAAATAATTTTAAATGAACTGTGCATAGCGTCATTTAAATCAAGTAATCAGTATATCATTATTAGTTCATGGATGGAGTTAATTTAGTCTGAATCGGCGTACCAAAATTGTGTTTCATTTGTTTACCAGATGCTTCATATTTTTAGTATCCGGTGTTCTTATTTGCTTCTAATTTCTTTGCTCATTTTCTCTATTGCAACGGTAACATTCATTCCATGACTGACATAATAAAAATATTTCTGGGTTACTCAGACAAATAATGTAATTTTTGCACGACTTAGATATTCTGGTGGAACCTGGAGTTTTAGTCATTTATCTGAGGAGTTTAATCCTTTAACAGGAGTTCAATAAGCTGAGTTTGGCTGATGAACAAGTAAAAGTCGACACTTATGCTGCATAATTTTAGTTTCACAACACTTAATTTGTCAGTAGTTACCTCTTCATTCACCCATATTTGCAGGATTTAGATTTTTGTTTATAATCAGATCATTAGAAAAAAGTTGTAGAAAATAATATTTTCTCATGGAAGGTCAAGGAGCTTGCTTCAAACTCTGCATGTTGAAATTTATGTTAGTTTTTCCATTCTGACAGAAAGAATTTTTAGAAATAATGGACAATAGCAAAGCTGCTGATGTTCTTTTCTTTATTTATATTAAGTGTTATGATATTGTTCAACATACAAAATCATGTAATATTATTATTATTTGTAATGGTCCGCAAATCCGTACTATCTGAGTTGACTAAATACAACACACGTCCAACCCAAATTGCACAGAAATACGAATCATTATTGAAAGAAGATAGAGGGTGAGAATAGATAAGATAGAAACTTAGAATAGAAGAAGAAGAACAGAAACACAACACAGAATCTCACATTGCAGCGGAACAAAATATAATATATAATAGCTTTTCAAACACAAAATTTTAACTGTATATACATACATCATTATCATCAGAGAACAACACTTACAATACAGCGGAAATAACACAAGATAACTAACGTTGAAGCCTCCTGCTCCAAGCTCCTCCAAAAATATATATAAATCCTGAACTACTTGACTGCTCGTACAAATTTGAGCACCCAAGAGTTTAGGGAAAACATAGAAAATAAACTCTGGGTCAGTTACGGGACTAGTATGAGTAAACAGTTTAAAACAGTTTGAGAAACTAAACGATATCTCATAAGACCAAGCCGTCTAACACGTAACGAGTTTTCCCTTATGAGTATACAAAATGATCTTTATATCTAAACTCTTTTGATATTATAATAGTGTCTAAATCAAATAAATAACACTCTAGTGGTACGCTTGCATCTCACGTTCTACATATATAATATACAATCAAAACCGCAAGCACGTATTGGGTAATGAATTTCCAACTATAACAAGGTATGGAACCACCTTCCGATAGTGTATCTCTAAAGGAGAATACGTTGGGTTCAGCAAGAACATCTTGCAACCCGGCCACACATAACCGACCACTCATTTCGCTTGAGTGTATCGAGTGTACATGACCAACGGTTGGGATCAGCAACCGTTTCCCGATAAGGGACAGCATTGATATAGATTAAAGAAGAAAATAAATATTCTCTAGATAGGTGATAATACACCCTAATGGGAGCTAACCACATAGCCATGCTATCTGCCGATTTTTGTCATTTCCCGGTTGTTGAGGCCAGAGGCTACGATTACTTTCTATTCATTGATAACACGATCACTTTGAATGACGCATTATCAGATCTGTTAATCGCTAATTGATCTGCACAACTATTCTGGATATTATGCTAAGGGAATAAATCCGTTGCCACCATATATAATTGTACAGTCCAACCTATGCGATCATTGGAAATATTCTGTCAGACATTCGTCCATATACGTTTGTTATGGGACTGAACGAAAACGAAGGCACTATTCAGTACAGCCGTCCTAGGCAATCTCTACCTAGGACTTATACAACAGCCCTTGCACTTTACTCCATCTTCAATATATTCAGCATACTTGGTTCGCAACGCTTATGCCAATACGGAGTGGTTCTTCGGATAATAATCCAACTGGTCTCTCCATATTAACACCGTTAAAATGGTCAAAAACTTTGATAGTCAGTGATTTAACTATCAAATGAAAAATGTCTGTGTACACACAACGATCTTATTTCCAAGTGGAATTATCGATCAAATCATCAAACATATTTATATATTTATATATTCATATTTCCATATTTTCTATATTAAAAAAATATATGTTATTAACTCTGGAAAACATTCCCATTGCATATTTACATATCACTATTCTGCCACATCTATCAGACTCTAACTGTAAACTAGTAAGAGAACAACTTCTTAAGTACAAACCCCGAAGGCCGAAACCAACATCAGATCGATACTCAAAAGGTCGTTCAACACAACTAATTTCCAATCAATTTCTAATTCTTCTTAACTCTATTTCTTTAACCCCATTTGATTTACTTCTTATCAACACGATCATTTTAAATCTGCATATCATTTGCTTTTAAATCATCGTTCACTTTAAAACATATACCTCCTAGGATTTTATTATAAAATTCCTTCTCGTTTATAATATTCTATTTTAAGTTCGATTCATTATCGAATCCTATATATATGGATATATTGATTTCTAGTTTATCAAATCTTCTTAAAAATATTCTAACTCCTTAAATTTTCGGAAAAATTCTCCATAACCTCCTTTGTACTGGGAGCATCGGGAAAATCCCTAAACCGCCACACATGCCTCTCCATTCAAAAAGAAAAAGAAACAGCCAAGCGGCTTGCCGATACGGCGCATAAATCTCATATATGAATTAAGTACATACCTTTTTGTCGGGCATTTTATATATATCTCTTCTAACACTTCATTCCAAACCTGTCTCATGTATGTCCATGCCTTTCTAATTCCTTTCAACTTACTACACTTGTTTTAACTCAACTCTTTAATTAATTCGTTAATCAACTCTTTTGCTTATTTCACTTTCATATTTGAATATAACACGCTCAAAAATATTTTAACTTACTTATAAACTAATCAAATTATATTTTCAAATTCAGGTTTCATATTCGATTTCGAGTATGAATTCACAAGTTTAATTTACTTATTCAAAGTCAACTCGATTCAATCGTTTTAACTTAATTCATTAAATCCGTTGCTAATTAACTCTTTTGCCAATTTCACTTTGAACATGACATGTTCAAATATATTTTAATCTACTCATGAACCAAATCTAATTCTATTTTTAAGCTCGTTTCCTTATCGACTTCTATATTCAAATTCCAGTTCAATTCTATTTGAATTTCCCATATTCAAAATCCATTTCAATTCTATTTGAATTATATATTCAAATTCCATTTCAATTCTATTTGAATTCAATATTCAAATTCCATTTCAATTCTATTTGAATTCTATATTCAAATTCCATTTTCAATTCTATTTGAATTCTGTATTCAAATTCCATTTTCAATTCTATCTTCAAATTCCAATTCAATTCTATTTGAGTTCTATATTCAAATTCCATATTCAATTCTATTTTAATATAAATATTCAAATTATCTCTTGATAATTTACTCATTATATTTATAAACACCATTTTATAAATTTCCTTTTTTTATTTAAATAAGTCTATTTCGAAATCTATTTAAAAGTCCCAATTCTATTTTAGAAAAATAGAATTTCACTTTTAAATCTCAAATATCCCTTTCAGGTCATTTTTATAAATTAACACTTAGGCCCAGTGATATTTAAACTCCAAACAACCAATTATTTATTTCAGGTTTTCTAACACATCATATATGACATTATATATGTAAACTCATAAACAAACAAATAATATATTTTTGAGGGATCCAGTTAGATCCCTCTAACCTGTTTTCCTGCATCCACAGACGTTAGTCAACATAGTAATACCCATCATACTTTGAGGCAGGATATCGCGGTATGAAGGTCACCCACTAATATATATTTGTGGGGCGCATAGGGAAATCATCCGCTATGAAACTGCGGGCATCCGCTAATGAGACTGCGGGAATCAATCCAACCATCAACCCAATATATATAATAGTCAACCCTAAATAACTAATATATTTAAAACAACCAGAAAAATCCAAAAAGCAATAACAATTATTTTAACGACATAAAAATAATTCTAATTAAGTTGAGTGAGATTTACTCACCAAGGTTTTTCTTTGTCGAGTATCCTGTTAATTTGCATATCGTCGCAACTGCGAAATCCACTCAGCTTGGTTCATGATTTTTCCTTGACTCCTTCTACGGTTTATATCGTATTATTAGTTAACATGATTATGTATTTTACTATCGATTAATATTTATTTAAATGAACTATTTTAAATAATGGTCTATGCATTTAAATTTCATTTAAAAATGTTTATGTTTATACTCGCCCACGCGATGAACACATCCCCAAACAGCTCTCCAGAATTGTCAATAATCCACTTCGACGTTCCACCGAACAACTCATAGGCAATTTCCATCCCTTACTCTGTCACATATAGCATTGTCAGTTGCTGGAAATACACCACCAACTTCAACTCGCTTCACTGGAATGCCTTAACCATCTGCATCCACTTCCTACTTACTGCGTTCATCACAAATAAAAATCGCAGTCCACCCCAAATCTCCCTACAGTCACTGTCGAACCCTCAGCTTCTTCCCCCAAAATTTCTGTCGCACTCACCAGAAACAAAATCCAAGCCTTCCCATTCATTCATCATCGCAACCAGTATGAACTTCACTACAATCGCTCAGCTCAAACTGGACACCGCCCTACCCAGAAATGGTTTCCCAACATCGACATCTACCTGAATCGCACCTCCCCACTCTTCACTGTTGCAACTTAATTCAGCCCAGGTCAACATCTATCGAACTCCGCTCCCACTCCACACCTTAACATGGCTTAGAACCCTTCTACAAACTCTCCAGACAAACCACCAACATCGAATCCAATTCGAACTGTCACCGCGTCGCCTCCTTCGTGTTTTCGAGCTTTAGACTTGTGGCCTTTTGATCGCGATGAACTGAAATCGCGATTTTCCCTTTCTGTATTTTTATTTAATGTGGAATTCGGTTTTGAGGACTGGCAATTAACGAAGGCAGTGGCCTTTATTTATATGAGCAAGTGGTTGGTTTGATTTGTGGAGGAGAAGAGGGCACGGTGTTGTTTGGTTTGTGGAAGAGAAGAGGGCACGGTGTTGTGTTTTGGTCCACCAACAGAAGGATTTAATTTAAATTTGAATTAACCAATGTGATTTAACTAATTAAATTTTCCCGTTGATTTCGAACTCCTTTCTGAACTCAACAAGGGTCATTTCTTGGGTTATAACACTATTCTGAACACACTGGGATTGGTCACGAAGTCCAATTCGATCATATGGTGAAGATATTATTTTAAATCGATATAAAATAAATTTAAAACAATTTACCCCTTGATAATAAATTATTATTATTATCTAAAAATTCAACTAGAATTTATATTGCTCATCTAAATTTGTTTTCGATTTAGTTTTACTTTGAATCAAATTATTAGTCGTCTTGTATTACGATATTTCAATATACTTTAAATTTTAAATCATAATGGAATTTTAAATTGAGAACTCAATATAAATACCATTTATATTCTCAACTACATATTCAAAATCATATTAAATATTTTAAAATTAACTCGACAGAAATCTAGGTCATTACATTATTGTTTACAAACACGTGTTATTGAGAAACAACTTTTCTTGTTTCTTTGGCTTGATTCAATTATGATGAATTCTTTTTACAGTTTGGCATAGTATAATGCGTAGTGTTGCTGTATTACTAGTTATGATATATGATAAGGTAATGATGCATGAAAAATTCCAATCTTGTTAAAACATACTTACCATTTTCTAATGCTATGTCACTTTACACACTTTGATATGAGTCATGTTAGTTTTTATATGTAAGACATGATTAACCATAATTTTAAGGATGAACCATATGAACATGCGTGCACGTACAGATATGCGCACACACACACATACACACACACAAATATATATATATATATATATATATATATACACACACACACACACATGTAAGACATTATTAACCACAATTTTAAGGATGAACCACATCTACACATGCGCGCTTATACACATATATATACATACACACATGCATACATGTATGTATCCAAACATTAATTGGTAATAATAATTGTATTTATGTTTTATTTTAATAATTAAAGTGTATTTTCTTCGATGAAGGCAGTTGTTGCTAACTCATATTGTAATTATGTCAGTTTCAAAATTAATTATGAAAATATGCTACTTTTAATCAATTTAACGTCACGCTTGCCAAAATTATATGGGCCACGTATTTTTTTCATTTACATTTGTTCCATCTATTGTAAGGACAATATTTTTTTCATTTGTGTTTGTTCCATATGAAATTGAGCCGACGTAAAAGTTAAATAAATTACAGGTGACGTTCGAAATGCCGCATGTACGCTATTGACAACATGACGCTGAGCCATGAAAAAATGATTCATATTTGTAGTTACTTTTGAAGTCGGTCTATTTATGTAATAAATTTTCCAAAGTAGTCCAAGTTGAAAAAGAATACATAATTAAGAGTTCAAAGTATAGACAATTTGCTTTCTACAAAGAGAGAATACCTATCTTCAATGAAGAGACGTATTAAAAATCAATTTTCCAATTACAGCAATGTAACTTTTCCCTGTTCTATTTATATAGAAAGTACTATCAGTGTTGTGATTTGGAAAATGAAATCCGTCGCCTATAATGAACAAAAGGACAATTAAAAAGAATTACAATCAAAAATTGCATGATGCACCAACAAAAAGTTTGAACTTCATATATTTGATAATTCACAAAATGCAATGCTAAAAATCTTCAGATCAAACTCCATGTGCGTAGCACGGGTTCACACTAGTATGCTATAACAGTGTCATCTTACCTTAAATTCTAGTTCACCAAGTAAGGAAAGTTATTGGGCTAGATGGGTAAAGAGGGGATTTGGGTCAGATATGCTATAACAGTGTCATGATAAGCAAAAGAAGGAATTACCATTCTTGTTCATTTAACAGATTCTTAGCATATATGGGAAAAGACTATCATTTTTGCTAAATCTCAAATGTGCTAATGTTATAATCGAATTGGCAGTTTTTTTTAAAGAATTTACATAGTTTACATATTATACACATTTAAGTTTCAAATATAGGTAGGCTTATTTTGATTATGGAAAGAAAATATTACATAGCAATGACCCAATACCATTAAACAAAATTCTAACTCGAGCAAAATGGGTCATATCCAATTGGAATTAGCAACAAAAGCCATAGAATGATAATATAAAGCTTTATTATAATTAAATAATAATTAGAAGGGAAAAATTAAGTAACAAATATAAAGTATCATCCATATAAATTATTGCTAGAGTTAGTTGATTAAGCTTTAAAAATAGTTCAAATCAAAAATTATAAATGATATATGCATGTCATAGAAACATAATAATCAAACCAAATACAAAGTTTGATACTATTGCACACCAATTTTTTTGCTGAATAAGGAATTATGGATTAAACAACTTAAATAAGTTTCAAAATGTATTTTTTCCAACATACAAAGAAAAGAACCAAAACAATATCCTAAAGTTGGATATGGATGAAAAAAAACTTCTAATACCAATGAACTAAGATAATAATTAGCATTTATACCAAATATTTGGAAAAAACAGTATTTGTAGAAACAAGTTGCTTGTTTTTACTAAAAATCAAAGTATAGTAACATGTAACTAAAATATATGCATTACATAATCAAGTTAGTCAAATTCCTCCTTAAAGTAATGTATAGTTGGAAAACGGAATATCCAAAGGGGATTATTTCATACCTGAGTTAGTGTGTTGATTAATGTAAAAAGCATAGTTCTCTCGAAATTCATGACTTAAAGAAAATAAGAACTTCAAAGGAAGATCTATACAATTGAATATTTGTGTAATATAGAATGCACGAATAGTTTGTTACCTTAGCAATGATCATTTCTCTTTCTCCTCATTAATTACCCAATTAGTGTCAGCCTGTTCCACTTTTTCCTTCGAAAAGATTCTTAGTAAGAGTTCCAATATAGAAATATACATGAAATAGCCTGAAAGTTGTCACTTAAATGGTTCATATTTAATTCTGGCCATGCATAATCTTCAGCTTGGTTGGAACAAACATTTTCATGTTGTCTAGATTTTAGTATTTTTTTTTTCTACAATGGAACTCCAATAATTATAATGACTCCAAGCAATAAACAAAACTATACTATATACATTTACATATGTAAATGAAATTAGAAAATTGGATCCAAAAGCAAAGTTCTATATTCAACATAAACTCTAATATCAATTTTTAGAACAATAAATGTTGAAACTTCTCAAATAACTAAAATACCATTAAATAAAATTCTAACTGGAGCAAAATGGGTGATATCCAATTGGAATTGGCAACAAAAGCCATAGAATGATAATATAAAGCTTTATTATAATTAAATAATAATTGGAAGGGAAAAATTAAGTAACAAATATAAAGTATCATCCAGATAAAATATTGCTAGAATTAGTTAATTATGCTTTAAAAATAGTTCAAATCAAAAATTATAAACGATATGCATGTCATAGATACATAATAATCAAACCAAATACAAAGTTTGATACTATTGCACATCAATTTTTTTGCTAAATAAGCAATTATGGATTAAACAACTTAAATCACTTTCAAAATGTATTTTTTCCAACGTACAAAGAAAAAACCAAAACTATATCCTAAAAATTTGGATATGGATGGAAAAACTTCTAATACCAACGAACTAAAATAACAATTAGCATTTATACCAAATCGTTGGAAAAAATAGTATATTTAGAAACAAATTGCTTGTTTTTACTAAAAATCAAAGGATTGTAACATGTAACTAAAATATTTGCATTACGTAATCAAGTTAGTCAAAATCCTCCTCAAAGTAATTCCTCCTTAAAGTCATGTATAGTGGGAAAATGGAATATCCAAAGGAGATGATTACATACCTGAGTTAGTGTGTTGATTAATGTAAAGCGCATAGTTCTCTCGACATTCATGACTTAAAGAAAATAAGAACTTCAAAGGAAGAACTATACAATTGAATATTTGTATAATATAGAATGCATGAATAGTTTGTTACCTTTGCAATGATCATTTTGCTTTCTCCTCGTTAATTACCCAATTAGTGTTCGCCTATTCCACTTTTTCCTTCAAAAAGATAGTCAGTAAATGTTACAATATAGAAATATACATGAAATAGCCTGAAAGTTGTCACTTAAAAGGTTCATATTTTATTCTAGTTATGCATAATCTTCAGCTTGGTTGGAACAAACGTTTTCATGTTGTCTAGATTTTAGTATTTTTTCTCGAACTTCAATAATTATAATGACTCCAAGCAGTAAACAAATCTGTACTATATGCATTTACATCTGTAAATGAAATTAAAAAATTGGATCCAAAAGCAAAGTTTTTTATTCAACATAAACTCCAATATCAACTTGTAAACAATAAATGTTGAACTTTCTCAAATAACTAAATTATTCTATGCATGACATAGAAACAGTAAAATTTAGCACATCCTAAGGTTTAAAAAGGCGTTGAATTGGATTTAGGTCAGATTAGAAAATTAAAGCAACCTCGTAATCTTAAGACTAAAACATAAAAATAGTAAGTTAAAATAGGAAGCAACCAGGAAAAAAAATGTTACACAAAGACCAAAAAAATGGAATGTATCAAGCCTATGTCACTAAAAAATGGTGTAATCAGAATAAAAATATGAATGGAAATCCAAAATAAAAAATTAGGTGTTTGGGTACAAAACAATGAAATCCAAAATCTGCCGTCTGATTTAGAAATAACCTCGCTCCACTAATAAAATTGGGGAAATGTTCTAATTAATACAGTATGCGAACGGAATAGTAATTGTAACAACCTGGAAAATCTAGGCCAAATTAGAATTTTTATTTTAGCGAATTTAACGGATTTTGAATATTTAAAATGGATTATTTTAAATAATAACGACGGAAAATTTATTTTCGACGAAGTTAAAACGAATAATTTTATTTTAATTATATATCGAGCCTGAAATGGCGCTGCAGTATTGATCTGATGTTGGTTTCGGCCTTCTGGGTTAATATTTCGGGAATTGTTCTCTTACTAATTTACGATTAGTGACTGATGAATTGGGATGAGGCGTATGTTGTGTTTGTGTAACACTTGTTAATTATATACGCGAGTTGTTCAGAAAGACCGGGTTTATCCCATTCTGAATAACTGATTCGACGATAAGTCGAAGATGAAGACGGTGGTCGAAGACCGGAGGTCTGCACATCGTTTGGATAATTACTGATGATCTTGATTGGGCTGTACACCCAAGAGGAGGGA
The DNA here is from genome assembly GCA_030737875.1 of Allium sativum. Classification (NCBI taxonomy): domain Eukaryota; kingdom Viridiplantae; phylum Streptophyta; class Magnoliopsida; order Asparagales; family Amaryllidaceae; genus Allium; species Allium sativum. Next base: position 13,913,479 of record CM060917.1, read on the forward strand.
ATCAGTTGGTGATCGTCCAAACGTACTTGGAGATCAATGGATATGCGAGGGCCTCTCCCCTGTATTGGACATATGGGGGAGGAATAAGGTGCCTCTGGTTTCATTCAGACCCAGAACGGACTTGTAAATGGACCGAGTGTTTGACATTGGATTTCATTCTGTGTGACTGATATCAGTTGCATAGAGTGGTTTGCCTGTGTGGCATGCTAAGATGCAAATGATCAAGGCTTTTGTTGAAAAGAAGAGTCTTGTGGTTGATGATCAAAGCACGACCTTTGTGGCATCGCTTTGTGTAACGTTCATTCGCGAGCCTCACACCCCGGTATGAACAAAAAATAGGAGAGGATCTCAGGGGCGACGTGCGTTTCTTTCTAGCTAGAGGTCGTGTCAGTGCTTAAACTGGCTGACATTTATATTATTTTCACCTGTGTGGTTGTTGCTGTTGCGAGGCGCCTCGGATATATAGGTCGTTCTCGAACCGATGGAGTCAGTGGGCTCATTTACGCCACATAGGGCGGGGAAACGCATTGTTCAGGCATTATAATCCACTCTGTATGGACCGACCCTGATGATCCAAGGGGCAGTTGCGGCTGTTCCGGAGACATGGGCTAGATTGTCTCGAAGCCGGTGAGGACTATCTTTTTGCCTCGGTTCATAGATGGAAATCCAATTTCCAATACGTGATTTTGCGGTTTTGATTGTAAGCCTATATTTGGCGACATAGTGGCATGGGACGCTCATGTCACCTATGAATTGATATTTATGATTGTATATAAAATTTGAAACTAACTGGAAATGAGCTAAGTTGAATGGTTTCCAGGTTATTGGTCTGATGTTGGTTTCAGCCTTCGGGGTTAATACTTAGGGAATCGTTCTCTTACTAATTTACGGTTGGAGTCTGATTTAGAATTTACATTTATAGTAATAATAAAAGATGAAATTTAGCGTATCAAGCATTCTTTGGCTGTTATTAGGTAAACCCCTATCCTCCGGCTTGCGTTGCATTGTGCGATGGGACCTGGGTCTTATAACAGCTTCATTGTTCTTTATTTAGCATTGCACTGTTTGTTTAATGCACTGGTATTCTTGGGAGGAAACCCGTTCCGTGTTATACGGCGTGGTCCCTTGATTTACCTAACTTTAAAAATAAAGATTAATAACTGCTTTATTTCTCACACCAGTCACATGACTGACCTAGAGTTTATTGTTTTAACCTAAACTCTGGGTGCCCTTATTTTCCGCACGGGCAGCTAGTAGTTGGGTTTTGCAGATTTATATTCACAGGATCCTGGTTTATAGCTGAAGTGATATTCGAAAAGCTCTGTATCCGTGTATTTCTTTCCGTTATGTTTTGTATTATTTTTCCGCTGCAATATTGTATTTAAATCTCTGATATTCTTTGTTGTATAATTTTGTATTCATACTCTGTATATTCTTGTATTCTGATGGAATTGCTGTAATAAACAATGAAATGTTCTTCTGTTTGTGTTCTGATTTGTCGTGTTCTCAAAGCAATCCGGGACTTTACTTACCGGGGAATTTCGGGTCGTTTCAGTAGTAATATAAATAAACATCTAAATCTCTAAGATTATAAAAACTTACTGATTTAGATGAAGAATAGAGAAAGTAGGGAAAAGGGATTGACCTGGTAGTAGAAGTGGTAGCTTTGAAGCAATCCCCCAAACCATTTGCCTAAGATGGAAAAGTGCCATGGCTCCTCTCGACGAAGTGAAGACAAACTTCACCAAATCCAACAGAGGATGATATGGTGGGCGAACTTCAGAAAATTTATAGGTCAACATCGGCGGTCAGATGACTTCAAATTAGGGTTAGGTATTACTGAGGGAGGAGCAAAGGATGGCCATTAAACTTATTGCGAAATTAAGGTTACGTACTATCAGGTAAGGAGGATAGAATGGCGCTTAGGCAGTCCTGAATGAGAAAGATCGTGAAAATTAGCATCTTAAGGAAAAGAAACAGGCTTGAACAACCAATATACATGGGGAAAAAAACTTCGCGACTTTTGAGTTTTACTAAACTCGCCGAGCACTGAGAGAGCTTCAAATTAAACTCCGTAATTATAATATAGTATAGATATTGAATTAAAGACTAAAAATTTCTGTTTTTAATAGAAAAGTTTAATCTATACATTATTCCTAAAGACAGATTTAAAACTGAATTTTCAGTCTCTTAATCTCAAGTTCTAAAAGTTGTAACTAAAATTTCAGTCTTAACAAATCAAAAAAATAAAATTCAGTCTTAGGTATTTGCAGATACTGAATTCTTAAGACTGAGATATCGTATTTGATCAATCTTGAGCTTTGCTCGATTTAAAGATCAAATGCGGCTACTGGTCGATTTCATTTAAAATTATAAATTCTATGAAATCTAAAACAAAGATGAATAAACACAACAATGCAATATGCATGAACACAATTTACTTTATTTGCAACATATTATAGTGTTAAAAACAAATGAATCAACAAGGTGATAAGATAATCTTTTTCTCATGGGTACACTACATTTAGAGTAAAAATATATTTTTTAATAGCAAAATAAGTTTTGCTATAAACCACAACATAAAAAAAAGCAGATTCAGTCCATGCTCAAGCTGTCAATGCAAGTTTTACATCTTCAAGATCTGAATGCTCCAACCATGATAACTAAAAAATAAATGCAAAGGTAGTCATCATTCACCCAAACACAGCATGTTATGCACAACCACACAACCATACAGTTCTTAAATTACAACACCAAATGCACAATAAACAACTAAGAAATTTGGCTTACAAAAGAATGTAATCATCCAGCAAACCAATTGGATTAGAATTCAATAGCATGTATGCATCACATTTATTAATAGGTGCATGCATGCATAACACCTTAATGGTTGCCTCCCGACTATAAAATTGATCCAAGGTCTCTACAGGAATATAATCTAGAAGCTCCCAAGGGAATACCCGGAGTAGAGTCCATGCAAGATTAAGCGCTGGGAAAATGTTGCATGTTTCGTATACACCTTGAGTTACAAATTTTCTCCCAAACTTGTCCAAGGATTCGAGGTAGAGCAAATGTAATGACCTGAAAATTCCCGCCCTTTGAATTGACCATAAACCACATAGGTCTGACCCAAAAGTTGGAAATTCTCGAACGCACTAACTCAGGGTATACAACACATCAGAAAAAATAACATAAGACTTTTATAAACATTACGTTAATGTTACATCAGAGTACAGAATATCAGAGTACATCAAATTATATTACAACGGAAGATTAAATTACAATGAATTTAATACATTGCAGCGGAAACAATAAACTGATACAACAAAAGTCTATCAATGCTCTGGACACAGCTTTAAGCTTCGATCCAGAATCCTTCTCAATATATCTGCAAAATAAGCTACTCGACTACCCGTGTGGAAAAGAGGGCACCCGAGTTTGAAAAGTGAAACAAACTACGGGTCGGTCATGAGACTGGTATGAGAAATCTAACTTAACTTATCTAACAATATGGCTAATCATAGGACCATGCCACTAACGCGGAACGGGTTTATTCCATTGGATTGCCAGTGCATGAAATAAAGTAAATCGTTAAACAACGCAATGCTTTTTAGAAAAACGAAACCGCTATAAGACTCAAGTCCCATCACACAATGCAGCGCAAACCGGAAGATAGAGTTTTACCTTATAATGGTAAAAAATGCTTGATACGATAAAACGGATTTGATATTATTATTAGTGTATATATGTTTCAAAAACATTTCAATCATAATGTATTAATCATAGACGGCATAGCTACCATATATTATGTCGCCATACTAGTTTTACAATCAAAACCACATGGTGTCGTATTGGAAGTTGGATTTCCATCATGAGTCAAGGCTAGGAACGATCTCCTTACCGATTCGAGACACTATAGCAATGTCTCAGGGTCCCCCGCAGTGAACCCTTGGATACTGCAGGGCCGGTCCACAAATAACGTTAGTGGATTGGAAATTCTTGAACACACGCTTCCCGGGCCTATTGAACCTATAATATGGTCACTATTGACCAATATAACCGAGGCCTCGAAATCCATCATCCACATAAGTAAAAATGTCAGGGCTTGTAAAACACGGACACCACTTCTAGCTAGAATGAAACGTGTGCACTCCCTGCGTTCCCTTGCTCCGTTTCTGACTCTAACCGAGGTGTGAGGCTCGCAAAGTAACGTTATACACAAAGCTATGCCGAAATAGGCTATGCTTTGATCATCAACCACAAGGCTTTGCTTTTCAACAAAAGCCTTAATCATTTTCATCTTGGCATGCCACATTGACAATTCACACCATGCGGTCGATAACTACCAATATATAACCTCTGAGCTCATGCGTCTCAGAGAAGGGTGTTATGCAAGAGAATAAATTCTCCTCCACCACATATATATATTAAATAGAAACCAATTTAATTTACATGGAATGAAATCCAATATCAGACACACATCCATTTACAAGTCCGTTCTGGGTCTGAATGGAACCAGAGACACCTTATTCATCATCCCGTATGTCCAATACGGAAGAGAGGTGCTCGCATATCCGGACAATCAACAAGTACGTCCGGACAAACTACCACTTTAACCCTTCATTGGGAGCTACCTAATGCCAGGCATCAGCAGTCATCCGTTCGATGTGAAGATCGCCGGTCTTCATACACCGTCTTCAATATCTTTGACTTTAATCGTCGTAGTAACTGTTCAGAATGGGTTAAACCCGGTCTTTCCGAATAACTCGCGTATTTTATAATTAAAAATCAAGTGCTATAAAGACACATCATACGCCTCATTCCAATTCAGAATATTCTTTTAATAAAATATTCATATTATCAGAGAAAGATTCCCATCAATTTTATCAAAGATAAATTCTTTTAAATTTATTCTTTAATCTCCTTTTTAAAGAATCCATTAAAACTCCAATTTGGTTTTAATATCAAAAATCATTACTATATAATTATTCAACTTTTAAGAAATTAATCTTGTCTTCAACTGGGTTAAAGAACCAATGTCACTTAAAACACAGTTCACGATAAACCCAAAATCCTCTTCCATTAAATATGGAATTTTCACAGAAATCAAATCAATATATAATCAACATAAATTTCTGCATCGGGCTAATAATATAAATGGAATAACGGCAAAGCCTTTTAAATTTCATATATAGTATCAGTCTTCTTTTACAGAAGCCTATCTCGATTATTATCAAATCGAATTTCCACTCAATTCCAATTTAATATATTAAATTGGAAAACTTGACTTTGGAAATTTTCTTTTTAAATCTTAATAAAAAGATTTATAAATTCCAAAATTATCTTTTCACCGTTAATTTGGGTTAAAGAACAAATGTCGTTTGAAACATAGTTCACGATAAACCCGAAAATCAATTTATTTAATTAATTCCAATTAAATAATAGTTAAATGGAAAACTTCATTAAATCTTAATTTAAAAGATTTATTCTAGTCAATAACTAGTTCATTTTGATAAAATATATTTTTATCTTTACATAATTGGAATTTTTCATCCAAATTCATTTCAAAACATTTATTATGATTTTACATAATTTTTCCATATTTTTATCTATATTAAGATGTGCTTTATTTTAGAAGATATTCTTTATTTAAAAGATATTTTGAATCGGAATGCGAATCAATCAATTACCATATGAATTCAGTTATATGGATTTTGTACATCGCATATATATATGACAATAATGATAAATAATCAATAAACAATCCATTCACATCCAGAGTGAAATTTATAATTGTGTGAGCATTAAAATAAATAAATAATGCTCATCACAGACTGTCAATCCATCGATTGACATACAACTAAATATTGGGACTAGTGTATGGCAAATATCATCCCAACACCCATGTGGGGTTTTCAAACAACAACAGTCTACATAAATGAATCAGTTGATAATGAATTTAACCGATTATAATTCGGTTTGAATTATTTACAATTTAACCAATCTTCAATGTTTAAATTGTAAATAAATATTTAAAATTTAATTTAAATTACCATATTAATATTAACATTATAATGATAATATTTTAATCTTTAACATATTTTTGTATTTCTACTAATGATCATTTTTATCATAATGGCATTTCTAATATAACTATATATTTTTTATAACATGGCATTTTATATTAACATGACAATTCTAAATAAAATGGCATTTCATATTAACATGACAATTCTAAATAAAATGATGTTTCATATTCTTATATGACATTTCTAAATAAAATGACATTAATGTTCTAATATGACATTCCTAAGTAAAGTGACATTAATGTTCTAATATGACATTTCTAAAAAAAATAATACTTTTATCTAACATTACATTTTATAATAAAAACGATATTTTATCTAACATTTCATTTTATACCAAAATGATGTTTTTATCCTAATGTAACTTTTCATAACAAAATGGTATTTTTATTCTAAAGAAACATTTCATAACAAAATTTTATTCTAATGAAACATTTCATAACCAAAAGGACATTTTTATTCTAACGAAACAATTCTAACAAAAATGACATTTTCATTTTAATAAAACAATTCTAACAAAAATGACATTTTCATTTTAATAAAACAATTCTAACAAAAATGATTTTTTTTCTAGATGAACATTTCTAATAAAAATGATCTTATTGTTCTAATAATTCTAATTCAACAAAAAAGGATAACTTTTTGTTGACATTCTATCTTAACAAAATAGATAAAATAATAACTTCATTTTGTTAACCATTCTCATTTAACAAAATTGATGTTTTCGTTCTAATATGACATTATCTAAATAAAGTGATATTTTTTATTGTCTCATCTTTTAAATGAAAACAAAACTACATTAAAATCTAATCTTTTTAATGAGAACAAAACTACATTAAAAATGTAATCTTTTTAATGAAAACAAAAGAACATTAAAAATGTAATCTTTCTAATCTATTCTTTTTAATGAAAACAAAATTACATAAAAATGTAATTTTTCTAATCTGTTCTTTTTTTATGTAAACAAAATTACATTTTTAATTCTAACCTGACATTTATAACATAAAGGATGTTTCTATACTAATATAACATTTCTAGCATAAATGATGTTTCTATAAAATATACATTCCTAACACAAAAGATGTTTCTATACTAATATACATTTCTAGCATGAGTGATGTTTTTATTTACACTAAACATTTCTAACAATAATGATGTTTTTATTTACACTAAAAATTTCTAAAATAATGATGTTTTTATTTACACTAAACATTTCTAACAATAATGATGTTTTTATTTAACATAACATATACCTAACAAAATGTTATTTTTGTTTAACATAACATATACTTAACAAAATGTTATTTTTATTTGCATAACATATTCTAATAAAAAAATTATTTTCACTAACTTAACATATTCTTACAAAAAATGTTATTTCAACGAACTACATATATTTAGACCCAACATCACAATCCATCACAATGCACAAACAACAAATTTCAATCTCAAACATCACAGATCTGATTTTATAATCATACATACATGGATTCCAAATTGTGAGAAATAATTAAAAATTTTAATTAATTAATAAAAAATAGAAATCTCATAGTGTTTTTAATTCTGAATAATTCAGAATCGAATTTTCCTGAATTTCCATAGTGCTCCGTTTTAGATCTGGTCAGTTCCAGGCTGTAGATCTCGTTTCTGCGATTCCAACGCAACATATATCGTTCGATTCTGAAGTCGTATGATAAAGTTACGATATTATTTACATTTGATAACAAAATTAAAATAATTAATAATTTAATTGAACTAATTACATCATTTACCCCTTAATCCTTCTTCATCCTTTATCGTTATCGGCTGAACCCATTCATCGTGATCAACTCCTCCTAGCGCGCCACCCTAGGATCCGTCGTACCCAGGTCGAAGACCACAAAAACATGCAGCTTGACGTCGCCTCCCTCCCCTCCAACCCTTTCTCAACTCGCGGGTCCCTCTTGCCTAGAAATAGATAGTGAACGGCACCGCTTGCAGGCCCAATGTTAAAAAGTTAATTTGTAATTTTGTTATTAGGCAACAATTAATTGCATTTACAAATTTGCCTTGGTATTTATGTAAGGAATAATTTAGGAATAAATAATTCCTATATATGACATATTAGAGTATTCTAGATAAGGTATTGTCAGGAATACTCTAGAGAATGTATTTCATTATATAAGACAATTGTATCTCTTTTACTGATGGAATGAAATAAAGTATTAAATCAAATTCAATTTTTTATCTATCTCTCCATGTATTACTCTGCTGTGCCTAACAAATTTGGTATCAGAGCCATATCAACAGCCTTAATCAGTCACTCAAAAACAATGGCAGCAGTCCCTACGATGTTCAAGTACTCCCCAAGTGAAGTGCCAATATTCGAAGGCGAGCATTATGACTATTGGAACAGTGAGATGATGGAATTCTTCATTTCTCATGATTTATGGGATGTCATCGAAAAAGATTATTCGGAGCCACCTGAAGATGCAGATTCTACAAGACGGAAGGCTGCACAAGAGAAGTTATACAAAGAAAATCAAAAGAAAGATGTCACTGCACTTCGGTATATCAAACAAGGAGTGAGTAAATCTATCTATCCAAGAATTTTCAATAAAAGAAAAGCAAAGGATGCATGGGAAGTTTTGCAAAAAGAATTTCGAGGCAATGACAAAGATATCTCTATTAAACTTCAATCTTTATGGAGAGATTTTGACAACCTGCAAATGAAGGAATCTGAAAATATCAGAGATTTCTTCTCCAGAGTCTCTGAAATTGTAAATCAAATTCATTGCCTTGGAGATAGCATTCAAGAAAAGAAGGTGGTAGAGAAGATATTGAGATGCCTTCGTCCAAAGTTCGATCATTGCATCGCTGCAATAGAGGAATCAAAGGACCTTGGCAAGATGTCAACACATGAGCTAATGAGTTCACTTCAATCTCATGAACAAAGAATTAATAGAACATCAACAAATTCATTGGAGCAAGCATTCCAATCCAATCTCAGTTTTTCAGAAAAGAAACGAAATTATTACAACTCAAAGAAGGGCGTATTTCAGAAGCAAAATCAAAATCAAAGAAAGGGCAATGAAAGAAATTATCAAGGCAAAGGAGAACAAAGACGAGAACAACAGAAAATGCAAGGTAATTCTGCCACTTATTGCATTATTTGCAATAAATTTAATCATAATTCTGAAAATTGTCGCTTGAAATGCACGAGATGTCGAATTCCTAATCATTCCCAAAGAGATTGTTGGTATCAAAATAAAAAAGAGAAGGACAAAGCAAATTTTACAAGTGAAGAAAATGAAGAGCAGGTTTTCTACTCTTGTTTATCCGTTGAAAATGAATCACAAGATGCTTGGTATATTGACAGTGGTTGTAGAAATCACATGACCGGCAACAAAGACATTTTTGTAGAACTTGATGCAAGTTTTTCATCAGAGATAAAGCTTGGATATGGAAAGGCACAAAAAGTTGAAGGAAAAGGGACCATTGTAGTCCACACTAAAAAAGGTAAGAAATTTATTCATGATGTGCTTTACGTGCCAAATTTAGTTCAAAATCTCTTAAGTGTTGGACAACTTGTTCAAAAAGGTTATGCGGTGAATTTTGATGATAATTCTTGCAAGATCATTGATAAGAAAAGTAATTTAACAGTGGCAAATATTGACATGGCTCCAAATAAAAATTTTCGCCTACTTATGTCTCTAAATGAGAATTGTGCATTCAAATCTGAAAATTCTAATGTGTCTCATTTATGGCATTTGAGATATGGCCACTTAAGAAACAAGGGGTTGCATTTGCTGAAATCAAAGAATATGGTCATTGGTCTTCCTATCATCATGAAGGAAAATAAGGTGTGTGAAGGTTGTATTTTTGGCAAAATGCATAGATTTCCTTTTCCGAAAACTTCATGGCGAGCAAAAGCTCCTTTGGAGTTGATACATGCTGATATTTTTGGTCCTACAAGGACTCTTTCACTAAATAACAAGAGATATTTCATTCTTTTTGTTGATGATTACACTCGTATGATGTGGATTTATTTTTTAAGTGAAAAATCAGAAGCTTTCTCAAGTTTCCTACGGTTTAAAGCTCTTGTAGAACGTCAAAGTGGACACTTAATAAAAACTCTTCGAACTGATCATGGAGGAGAGTTTATTTACAGTGAGTTCATGAATCATTGTAAGAAAGAAGGGATTGCAAGGCAGCTTACTGTGCGATATACGCCGCAGCAAAACGGCGTCGCAGAAAGAAAAAATCGAACAATTGTTGAAATGGCTCGAAGCATGATGGAAGGAAAATCCATGCCAAAGAAGTTATGGGCTGAAGCTGTCAACACGGCTGTCTATATATTGAATCGTTCGCCAACAAAGCTGTTAGAAATATGACATCGTTTGAAGCCTGGCATAAAAGAAAGCCCCAAGTAGATCACATGAAAGTATTTGGAAGTGTAGAGTATGCATTGAACCAGAGCCCAAACAAAGATAAATTTTAGAAGAAAGGAGAGAAATGTGTCTTTGTTGGTTACAGCGAAGAGTCAAAGGGATATCGGCTATTAAATCCCCAAAACGATCAACTCATTATCTCAAGAGATGTTGTCTTTGATGAAATGACAGCATGGCAGTGGGATCATGATGGCTACCAAAAATCAAATTCTATGGAGCCTAAAAGATCTCAAAATAATGGCTTACAAACTAATGGTTCTCCAAAGTATCCATGTAGATAATGCTCCTTGTTACGGCTCAAATAATGAAAATGAACATGAAGACTTGGACTCTCCTATTCGAAAGGTGCGTTCTTTGCAAGATATTTATGACTCATGCAATGTTGTTCTTTTTTCTTGTGAACAGCAGTTGTTTGAAGAGGCAAGCAAAGAAGATGTGTGGATTGAAGCAATGAAAGAATAAATAACAGCTAGTGAGAAAAATAAAACATGACAGTTAGTTGACTTGCCAAAAAATAAAGAAGTCATTGGACTGAAATGGGTTTACAAGACAAAATATAGTGAAGATGGATCTATAACAAGACACAAAGCACGACTGGTTGCAAAGGGATATTCGCAGCAGCCCAAAATTGACATTAATGAGACATTTTCTCCAGTAGTTCGAATGGAAACCATTAGAACAGCTCTTGCAGTTGCAGCACAACTAGAGCTTAAAGTCTTCCAACTCGATGTGAAGTCTGCTTTTCTTAATGGCGAGCTAAAGGAAGAGGTATATGTTGAGCAGCCAGAAGGCTTTGTGATAAGAGGAAAAGAAAATAAATTCTATAAGCTTCAAAAGGCGCTTTATGGGCTGAAGCAGGCACCCCGAGCATGGAATTGCAAGATTGATAACTACTTCATTCAAAATGGTTTCCAAAGAAGCAAGAACGAGCCTGCCCTTTATGTGAAAAATCAAGGAGAAGAATTTCTAATTGTATGTCTATATGTTGACGATCTAATCTATTTCGGTACCAACAACAATCTTGTTAAGGAATTTAAGGTAAGAATGATGACGGACTTTGAGATGACATACCTCGGTTTTATGAAGTATTTTCTAGGCATGCAAGTCAAACAAGCAAGGGGCAAAATCTTCATTTCACAAGAGAAATACATTGAAGACATTCTCAAAAAATTTCACATGGCAGACTGCAAACCAGTTAACACACCAATGATGCTAAATGAAAAATTAAAGTAAGAAGATGGCGCAAAGAAGGCGGATGGAAAGATATTTAGAAGCTTTGTTGGTTCGCTAATTTTTCTCACTCATACAAGGCCTGATATTTTTCATGCAGTAAGTATACTTTCAAGATTCATGCAAAATCCAAGTAACAATCACTTGATTGCAGCAAAAAGAATTTTACGATATCTGAAAGGAACAAAAGAATGTGGCTTCAATATGTCAAAGAGGACGAATGCAAGTTAGTCAGTTTCACTGATAGTGACTGGGCAGCAGCATTGGATGATCGAAAGAGCACATCAGGCTATGTATTTTGTCTCGGTTCCAATGTAATCTCATGGAGTTCAAGGTAGCAAAAGACCGTAGCACTATCTTCAGCTGAAGCTGAGTACATGGCAGCTACAGAAGCATACTGTGAAGCGGTGTGGCTGCGGAGAATTCTAAATGATATGAAGCAAACTCAAGACAAACCAACAAAAATCTACTGTGACAATATGTCGGCTGTGGCAATGACAAAAAATCCAGTGTTTCATGCTCGCACAAAACATGTTGAGGTACGTTATCATTTTATCCGAGAATTAATTAGCAAGGAGGAGATTGTCATGGACTTCATCAGCACAAAAGAGCAGCCAGCGGATTTCCTTACTAAAGCAGTCACATTGGAGAAGTTTGAAAAGTTCAAGAAGCAAATAAAAATTACAAATTAAGGAGGAGTGTTAAAAAGTTAATTTGTAATTTTTTTATTAGGCAACAATTAATTGCATTTACAAATTTGTCTTGATATTAATGTAAGGAATAATTTAAGAATAAATAATTCCTATATATGACATATTAGAGTACTCTAGATAAGGTATTGTCAGGAATACTCTAGAGAATGTGTTTTATTATATAAGACAATTGTATCTCTTTTACTGATGGAATGAAATAAAGTATTAAATCAAATTCAATTTTTTATCTATCTCTCCATATATTACTCTGCTATGCCTAACAAATTCGACCATTACGCTCCACTAAAACAAATCATTCCCGTACCATTTCGAAGGGCATAAGATTCTCTTCTATTTTTGCTTAAACACCATACGTTAATTCATTGTAATTTGAGAAAGATTGAGGATTCCTTTTGGGTTGATTTCGGCCATTAGTTTCTGAAGAACGACGACTACAGTATTAGAGTGGATTAGGGTTTCATTAGTACGGATATTTATAATATAATAATATTCCAGCCCAACGAATATTGTCCCTAGCCAAATACCCCCACTTCGGACACAATGGACTAGGTTCTGTCAGCCCGTTTGATCGCCTCAGCCTACTTTTATTTAATTTAAAATATAAATCATTTAATTATTTAATTTGGTCGTACATTTAAATTTACCGAGGCCACATAGGGACTCTAAAAATTCCCTAAAAAATATTTCTAGTTATGATTTACGATACGGTTCAAACAAAATTAATTTCATCGAACTTGAAGACCGTTTGAAAAATGGCCATTTTCTGGTCGATTAAATTTGACTAAAATTGACAAAACACGTTTTCTTTTGCCACGCTCACATATTAATTCTAAAAATTATGAAAATTTAAACCTAGCAATAATTTGAAATTCCGGTTCCAACAAAAGTGGTTTCGTTGAAAACGGAGGTCGTTTGCAAAATGGCTATTTTTAAGGGCCATATATTATATATAAATATATATAAATTCTACAGCGACTTCTCTAAATTCTAAACTGGACATAACTTATAATTTATCAAGTGAAATTTCAGTTTCTTACATCCGTTAGAAAGATATGGTTAAACAGATTTAAATATTTTTGGTTTTACAGAAATTCAATTTATTTTGAATCCTGTACATCCAGTAAAATTTAAAATTAAATTCTCAAACTACCGCGACATTTCAGGCACGTTTTATAATTAAATTAAATTTATTCGTTCTAATTTCAATTAAAATATTTTTTTAGTCGTTATTATTTTATGTATTCAAAATTCATTAAAATTATTAAAATAAATTTTTTAATTTGGTTTCAAAATTCCGGGTTGTTACAGCAAGTATTCAGAAGAAAGTGGCTCTTTTCCCACTGTTATGCAAATAATTGCACAAACTGATCCAATAACAATTTATTGTACAAAAAATTGATTTGATTTGCACAAACTCCAAAACTGCACAGCGTAATACAAAAGGCATAGGAGCAATACTAGCTTGTCGATCAATTTATCAACCATCTACTTAATGAAAAATAATCACCAAACAAAAGAAAAGTAGAATAAGAGAAGAAGACATAAAGATTTAACATGGTTCGACTATGCCTCCATCCACAGACCCAACAATTATTCTTTATATCACCGAAGAGAGTACAAAAGAGAACACAAGATTTTTTTTACAAAATTATAGGTAGTAGGTGGAAAGACTAACATATAATACCAACTAAATAATCAATTTCAACAAAGACTTGTATGCACTCAAAACGCCTAATTAATTAATTAGGATATATTGAAAAAGAGGATAATGGTGGATTCTCTTTCACATTCACTCTCTGCTAATATAAAGATCTAAATAGGCTTCAGGATGAAAGGTTGCTTGGAGATGAATAGAATTAATTTCCTGGTTGTCTTGAAACATTTCCAAATTTCCATGATTTAATTGCAGTGTAAATAGAAAGTGAAGATCTTGGTTTCCATGCCTCTCCCCTTTGCTTGGTTCTCTAAGACTAATCATTTATTTCTTCATATTACCAAATAATTGAATTTATAAATATACTTCTTTCCTCATTTCTAAATCCATCGATTTCTTAATTGATTATGCAATCAATTTGTGTCCTTCCAAAATATCCTCTCAAATATTTCCACATATAGCATAATTGATTGATTGAATCAATAAATTAAAATTTTGCTCCCTTAAAACAAATATTTGAATCACATATATTCAACACTCCATCTTAATTCAAATATAACCAAATCTCTACAAATTATTGGGTCTACACTATCAAGCTCAATGTGAACTACTGTGGGCAGTATTTCCCAAATAGAAATCTTTCCCAAGCATAAGAAAGATAATATGCACATCAACAAATAACGTACATCAAAGAAATACCAAAAATTATTTAAAAAGTCTAATGTAGGAGACAAACTTGTAGATACAGAAATATGAGAGACAAATGGAGACTTCATTGCGTACTTCACATTCTCTATCATGTATTGAGTGAGGAATACACAATATTATCTACTTCAATCTCCTTCTCAAGAATTTTACTCGATTTCACCAAGTCTACCTTATCAAGATCAACACCAAGCTCCACACAACAAATAACATAAGAAGTTAAATTACCACATCTACAATGCTCACAAATAAGAAGAACAGAAGCAAAAGGTCTTCACTGTGACTGAGCTCTACCTAGAGTCTGAATATATGAAATCTTCTCATCAACCATTGTACCATCGAAAATACCACTCTCTCTTCGAATACGGAAACAATCTAATGATTCCAAACATGTTTGGAAATTGTGTCCTCGTAACAAGGATCCACCTTTAATAAAGACATCTCATCAAATATCGCAAGCCTACTAGTCACAATTCTCTTATTTGCTTTTCTCCATAACCTATACGTTTTCATTCTTTTTCCATGGCCTAACAAAATATGTTTGCTTCCTCTAGGCTTCAACTTGTTATGTACCTCATCTTCTACATAAGTTGAACAACCAAACACTTTAAGGAATGAATAGTCAACAGACTCTCTTTTCCAAACTTCTTCTAGGATCTTCATATCTATGAAAATAAAAGGTGTACGATTGATTAGAAATACTACCACAGATATCGGTTCTGCCCAAAATCCCTCTTCTAGACCAAAAGTCAATCTCAAGCTCATAGCTCTTTTCCATAATATCTGACACACGTTATTTTCCACTCAAAAGAGTGCAACTTAGTAGAAAATCTATAAATACATTCTCAGATGCACAATACTTGGTGAATTCTTGTGACGCAAATTCACTACTATTGCCAACTCTAAGAACTCTCAACTGCTTTCCCGACTTCTTTTCACTAAGGTCTTCCGCTTTCGAAATAGGGCAAATATTTCAGATCTAGTCTTCATGAAATAAACCTAGACCTTTTGTGAGAAATCATTAACAAATAAGAAGAAGAAACCGACTTCACCAAAAGATGCAATTGGGGTGGGTCGCCACACACAAGAGTGAACATACTCTAGAAACGTTATAGCTCTAGGTCTTCCAACATCAAATGTGGCATGCTTCTTCTTTCCAAAAGAAAAATATCCACATGAGCTAGAATTTAATTGAGAATCACTAGCAATTAAACTACGCTTCTTTAATACTTTAAGACATTCCTCATCAACATAACCTGAAAGAAGGTGCCACAACTGAGTAGAATCTAAAACGCTAGAATCAGTAGAAACTACTAAATCTACCAAGACCGTCTCTCCATGAAGCATATAAATATCATTGACTCGCACCCCTTTCATCACTAACAAGGATCCCTTCGCCACTCTTAAATTCTCTCCACCTATTATTATCCTCATACCAAGTCTACTCAAAGTTCCAACTGATAGCAAACTCTCACTATAAGAAATTGTGTTTCTGGTTACATTATAAGGCGACGTTTGAATGTTAAATGCATCTGTTGGATTGAGGCCACTCGAATAGTTGCATTTTGTTACATATCATTGGGCGGGATTTATTTTTGGTTCCCGCTTACCATGCCTCTAATTTTCATTCTCTTTCTCTCGCCACTTTGTCAATCTCAGATCCGCCCAAAATTTTCATCTCCCTCCGATCTACTTTCTCACTCTGAGAACCTATCATATTCATAATCGCCAAAGGACCACTCTCCCTTGAATTGAATCGTGTTGATCTATCACGATCTCAAAGCCGCAAATGTCACCATCGAGCCCTCTCAGTCGATGCTCGCACAAAGACCCAAAGCCGCCATTCGCATGCCCTTATTTATGTTTCCATAAACCATGTGAGGTGATAAAATTTAAAATACATATTGAGCTATCGTTTGTGATTTAATTTTTGTATGATTTACCCTGGTTTTATTTCAATTTCAACCTGCTTATTTGTGCACTGTTCTACCTGCAGCCATGAATGTAAACTATTAAAGGTGCTACATGCATTTTTACTATGAAGAGAATCAGTGTTTGTCAGTTCATTTCATAATATTTTTTATTAGGCATGTTATGATGTCCACTGAGTTGCTTTGATAATCTCTTGAACTATGTTTTTTCTACTTTGCACGCGACTGTTAAAACCGTGGTTTAGATGTTTACTGTGGAGTTAACAATCATTTCGCTTTGTGACCCATCAGTGCATTGAATTTAATTATTTTTCATAAATAGATATGTATAGATAGTGATCTTTTGAATATTGTAGCTTCACCATGTTCAGAGTTATAGGTTTTGCATTGTAAGACATACAAAATAGAGTAAATATGTTCAATTCAAAACATTATTCATAAAGTATTTGTGCTTAGTACATGGATAAATAACTCTATATGTAGTATCAGTTATGTTCTAAGCTACAGTTCTATCATTAATGATTGGCTTATAGTCTACTGGGTAACAAATGAAAAGGATATCAAGTACTTTTCAGATTCTCTACAATACTTGATACTTGATGCTTCCTTTTCTAAGCTTGAAATGCTTGCTAATTTAAAATATGAATCATTGAATCAACCTTTAAAATAAAAATGAACACTGATTCGCATAGGACTACGACCCATATAAATCAAGACGAGTTCAGTTTGTTTGCATATGCTTGAGTTCAGTTTATCTGCCGTAAAGAAATTGTTTTTTGTTGGTGAATGGTTACTTATGCAATGTTTTCCTTTTCTTTCAATTATTTTTATAAACATTATTTCAGATTACGGCGTTTGATGCAAAATATCTGTATGTTCCATTGTGAAGCATGAGGTACTGCTACATGATTAAGGTACTGAAGCTTGAGGTCTCCGAGGTGCTTATAAGGTAAGTTAGCTGAAACTTACATATATTCTTTTTGAAATATTAACCTTGTTCTTATTTCTAATTATTCTTGGGCATTGTAAATTTCACTTACATAATTTAGGGCCCAATTGAATAACTTTTAAGAAGTATTTACATTTCAGTTGTGGATATTTCTGATAATACGTTGGAGCGTCTGATATATTTTGGCCTTCTATTTACCTATCTTCCTATTCAATTTGAGTGACTAGTTTCCATCTTACTTAAGAAAACACTAATTTTAAAGAATAAGTGACTTAGAAGATTGAATATATATCAGCTGTGAAGAGCTTGGGCAGTTCAAATGGTGGGTGCCTCAAAATTGCAGCCTTGAAGCACTAAGAAATTAATTTGTATGCAAAAAGTTAG
The DNA here is from genome assembly GCA_030737875.1 of Allium sativum. Taxonomy (NCBI): domain Eukaryota; kingdom Viridiplantae; phylum Streptophyta; class Magnoliopsida; order Asparagales; family Amaryllidaceae; genus Allium; species Allium sativum. Next base: position 13,931,561 of record CM060917.1, read on the forward strand.
CCTTTTGGGTGTTCTAATTGTGGAAGTTGACGCTAACTACAATGGTGCAGTTGTGTACTTGGTGTGCAATATTTCCAACAACAACTTCAAGATACTTGGTTCCTTGTGTTTCTTTGTTACTTCTCAGCTCTGAGCATTTAAGTCGCAAAATGTACATGTAGACATCAAAGTAGAATGAGAACATATTACAGATCGCAAATAGTACGAGCAAACTCAGATGTGAAGGTTTGGAATATCTGGACTTTTAAAGTTTTCATGTAAACAAATTTTCATGATTTTGTTATGGGAATTAAAAAACAAACAACTGAATTGGAATGTCCTACCAGGGGACTAATTTTTCAACTTACATACCTTAGCATTATATAACTTATGATTAAAATTTTAAGTGGGAGAAAGTTGATTTTTTTTCCCTCTAAACTGCCAAGGTTTTCCTCTGTTTTTACCTTAATATTTTGATTTATGGTATTCAAGTTTCAGTGATTTGTATAGATGAATAACCTTTGTTCAATTATTTTATTCATCCCTTTTTGTTTTGACAGCTTTCAGTTTTTTTTTCCATACAAATCATCGATGCCAAGTATTTATTTTTATTAAGATTTTATTTACTCATTGATTAATATCACTTGATGATATTGAGGTTAACATCAAGGTTGTTTATAAATTCATATTAATGACACTTTATTTCCATTAAATTATATATAAAAAATTATGTGTTATATGGGTGCTTAAGAACTTGTAATATAGATTGAATAAGTGAGAAGAACGAAGGTTAGTTTAGTGGAATATGGAATGCATTTATTTAGAGTTATGTGTCATATATATATATATACACATATATATATATATATCACTTGCTTATTAATGTTGAATGTTTAGAGTTATATAAATAGGTTACATTTGACTTGCCAATTAAAATTTATTTCAGGCCTTAGACCAACTATTATAAGGCTTCATTGTAACAAGGTAACACTAAGATCAAACTTTACTCCATAATGTTTTCCAAAATTTCTTTTACAGTTGTTCTTATATCTATTTGTTGGATTCCTAAACTTATTATACTTTAATAAGTTAATGACAGCCTTAACAAACAAAATTGGACGCAGAACAAAGAGGAGGATACATGAATTCATAAATTAAAGAGCAATCATAAGAGACATTCATTATTTAAAAAAAGTTGTTGAGTAATGGGTCCTACTACTATTGAAATAGGAAACTGACGTGCAATTGCATGTTTTGTATGACTTTTCATATCAACAATTGATCATCAAATTAAGTTTATATGTATGGCATCTTATTTATCTTTGTTTATTTTGTATTTTGATTAGTTTTACACTACTATAGCACTTTTGAACATAATTTTTTTCCATTAATTAGAAGTTGAAACCAAAACAACATCGATCTTTATGTATAATTACGACTATTTGTTTGGTGCCAAATGTCAATTTTATGTTCCTATCTGCAGTATGGTTCGAATCATATATTTCTATAAAAACAATTAGTTAATAGGAGCTCATGCTATAAGTGAATGTGCTTATTTCACCCATATAAGTGCACTCGGAAGTATGAACAAATAAATTAATGAAGATATTTGTAGGAATTGGAGAAGTTTTCATGTTGACTCCACAAGGCCAAAACGCTCTCCTACAGTGTGAAAAGTGACTCGGATACGTAAAACACACTAATGTCTTCGTTTGTTCATTCCTTGCAGCACTGCTTTCCGAATAATGAGATTCGAATAATGCAGAGGTAGCACGGTTAAACTAGTATTTTTGTTCCCTACATCTACAATCATTGGTTTGTTGGATTCTTTTATTTTCTGCATTGCTCTTGTTCTTCTAAACAGAAGTATGATATGAATCAATGCATGACATTATTTTTTCTGTTTAATAAATCGTCAGACTTGAAAGAAACAAATTAAATGACCCATGTCCACGTAAACCATTACTTATGATATCTCCTATAATTTAAGTGGCTCTGTAAGCTAGCTAAACTTCACATGTTCATATATAACAGGCCATATTTTTCTCTCTTTTCTTTTTTAACCTAAACAAGACTGAAATTATCTTTATAGTCTGTCCCAGCATTGCATTTCTCTTTATATATCACTGTATGAATTATATTAATGTCCTTTATTATCCATTTGTTAAGGCTATGAATAGCTTAGCTATCAGACTAAACAGTAGGACTCTCCTAACTAAATGTTGTGGAAAAGCTTACTAGTTCAATTTGTACGAATTCTCATTTGTAATATGTTTTGGCATAACATCATGCTAAATCTCATAACAGATATATGTGGATGCAGCAACATATATGTTGAGACTTGGGCTAGCTACCGATAAATGCAATGCAAGGTGCTCTATCTCTTATACAATAATGTTTAATTTTGGTGTGTTATTCTTAAAAACATATTATATATATATATATTTGCCATTTTTTATTACCTTCAGTTGAGACGATAAAGTATCTTCTAGAAGAGGCTGCATTTTTTATTTACCATGTCATAGCATTACATATGCATATATATATATACACACACACACACACACATACACATATATATTTGGATTACTAGGTTAATGATGGGTATCTTAGTATGATTTCTTGGATGAAAACTAGGTTAAGTAATATGATAAATTATTTTCCCTATCCTAATTATAATCATGCTATGTTACTATAATTTATTCGTTGGTTTTTATGGGTTTTTTGTTTTGTTTTGGTGTAGGCTTATCTTAGTGCAATCCTCATTTACCTTTATGCGCATGATTTTCAACAAGCTCAGAAATGCTACTATGATTGTTCACAGTGAGTTATTGCATAAATTTAGTTACTTGTTACAATATAGTAATTTTTCACTCTCATGTATTCGTGAAGATGTATATTTTGATTATTGAACTGGCTATAATAAACCCAAGTTCTCCACTCAAAAATGCAGACTTCCCGACTAGTGATCAAAACCATTGTGCAAGTAAAATGCTTTTTGCTTATGAAGAAGGTGACATTGATGAAATCAAACACATTGCTCAGTCAAGCACTGTTTCTCATCTCGACAATTCGTTAAATTCTACTGTACCATATTTTCCCCCCTTTAGTATAGTTAGGTGAATCCTTTTCCCTAGTTTAGTTAGGAGAATCATTTTTACGCACATATAAGAGCGTTCTATGACACAAAAAATGCAACACCCCAATTGCCCTTTGATTTCCTTCACATCTTCATATTTAAATAATGGACTTAGCGGATATAAATATGGATATGTGTGTGTGTATGGCACCAACATGATGCAACACAATGTAAAATTGCTTTCATTCATATCATAAATAAATAGTAGTACAGGAATACCAAGAAGGATTAAGTAGTAATGGTTTATCAAATTCAATAAAAATAAGCAGCAACAGCTTAAAGGACGCATTAGCATTAAGAATCAAGAGAATAGAAGAAATGAGTAGCAGAAATACACCAACCAACATTGCTGCAACAAACTGCCAAAGCAGAGTGTACTTGATTTGTAAAATGATAGTTTGTGATCATGTTATGTTAGTGGGCTTGGTTTATAGAATGACAGTTTGTGATCGGGTAGTTGATTGTTGGTTAAACAGTGGAAGGAAGGTATTGGAGATGATAATGGTGTTAGTGTTCCGGTTTGCTGTGATCAAGTGTTTTGGTACGGGAGGATGTTGGAGTGGAGTTTGAGAGATGGGAGTAGAGTTGTGATCAATTCTTATTGTTCCTTTGTGATATTTTTGATACTTTACCTCTTTTGGTTCTAAATAAAATTAACATCATTTCTTGCGTTTTCCCTAATTTCATTGACTTCTTGGTTGCTTCTTGATAGATTCTGGATGATAACTAGCAATTATTGTTAGTTTTCCTAACTTCTATCAGATACCGTCTTTGTGATAATTCTGATAAAATTTTCATTATTTGAAGATTGTAGTGAAGAAGAGGTTTCTTTGTTTGTATCAGAATATGCACTCTACAAAGGGTTTGCATGAGGACCATCTGTGTGGTGAGGGTTTGAGTCTTGCTTCCCGGCAAGCTCTGATATCAAACTCATAGGCTCCCTATTTTTCTAGTATTGATCTTTGGTGTGATCATCTTCAAAATAGGGTTGAGGGAGTTGCCAGATGATTAAATGGGTCTCAAACGAAGACAAGTTGCAAAGAAGAAGAGGTGAATCCATGGAGAACTAAAGTATCTAGCAATAAAAAGAAACGCATGCACAACAGGTAAAAAAAAGTATGGTAGTATTTTATTAAATATTAAAAAAATCTGATCATATATACGAGCTTTGGTCATTGCTTAGATATACATCATTCATGAAAAACTAGTTCAAACCAGCCGTTACAGATTACAGCTCATCATAACCTTAACTTACTAAAGAGATTTATGTGATTAAAATCAGCCAAAATTCCATAAATGTTCCAGGTTGCACATGTACACACATTTTTCTTTTTTGATTATAGACCGGTTTCAAATGCTAGACAGCTTTATATACATGTTTATATGAATATAATCGTGAATACATGCAATTCACATACTTGCCTATATATTAAAAAAATGATTTTTGAAAGTGACACACATTGATGTACAATTTTTTAACAGAGTTAGTTTCATGTATGTGTATTTTTCAATATATAAACAAGATTCAAAGATGTATTGATTTCAAACGCAGTGTGTATATGCAGTTTCAAAAGGGCAAGTTTTGTGTGTAAATATTTTTTGGAGCGTTGAGCTTTTGAATAATATTTTGGAGTTTTTGTCCGACATTTTATTAAAAATTCATGGTGTAGGCAAAGTAACTTACAGTGCATAAATAGAATTTACCTTAACTATCGTTCATGTAAAACTAAGATTTTAGTATTTTACCTCTGTAGAAAAAAAATCTTTCGCTTTTTGGTTGTAATTGCGCAACATGTGTTTAACATAGTATGATCCATACATGTCTTATGTTATTATGCATATGTAACGCTTAAAATCATTTACACATCAATCAATTCCAAAAGAAATAAGCAATGAATGCAGCTGCAATCAATCAATCACTTGCTCAACTCATAAACCGACCAAACATATGTCAGGTTTTAAAACTGAGTAGTTAGCGCTAGTGAAAACTGAGCATAAGCCTATTGAAAAAGCTGAGCAGTCCACAGATAAAAATTGAGCATAAGCTCGGTTGAAAACCGAGCACAAGTTGGCATTTATTTTCAGTGTAAATGGAGGGTTGAAAATGGGAGACTACAGACAAGTCTTCCTAGTTGCACATCATTCAGTCTGCCTAGCTAAATATAATTTCTGAAATGCTTGGCATAATAATACTTAGTGATCATTTTTTATGCGTATATGCATATGCTATTATTCTAAAATGATTGTAAGTTTAACCAAAAACTTAAAATTCAAAGTGATTAGGTAAATAAGGAGAATTGCGAATACAGAGATGACACTTCCTGTTTCATTGAATTACGATACAATGATAATTGGTGTGCTCTGTTGTGCCTATATCAGAGATGAATAACTAGGCAATTGGTGTGCTCTGTTATATATAATTCATGCATTTTGCACATTTATGTAATTCTGACTGTTGACCGTTATACTTGTACGTAATTTTTACCATTAACCGTTATGCTTATGTACAGGTAATTAGATTTCCGAAGTGAAGAAAAGCTGCATCAAAGAACTGGTGGTAATTAAGCTATGAACAAGACTTTAACTATTATTTTGTTTGTACTAGCCGTGTAGACTTGTTTGTAAGCAGTTGTGGTATGTGGTCTCACTTATCTTGTCGAAATACTACTATTGAGATGATGATGGATGTTATATTTGATATTGCGAGTAATGTGTTTTTTTAAGTATTTAAATATGATGTTATTGATTTTAGTTTGAAAATGATACTCATATGATTATTTGTTTTAGTATTTCTATTATATATAAGCGATTGATAGAAATGTTACAAGCCATTAACAGTAAATAACCGCAATTAAAATGTGGTGTGCATCAGTAAGTTTTAGTAGCGTTGAAAAAGTGCTACAAATGTAATTTGCAAAAGATATTGTAGCTGAAATGAAATGCAACAAAAAATATATAGTAGGACTGAAAAACCGCTACAAAAAAATTAGGAAATGATGCAAGTATCACTTTGGTAGCATTTTTAACGCGCTATCAAAAAACCTTTTGTAGGTTTTCTAAAATGCTACAATATGTTCATATTTGGTTGCGTTTAATAAAACTCAACAAAAACTTTCAGACTTTTAGTTGCATGTCGTATCGCAGCATTCTCTAAAACGCTACGACAAGTTATGGTAGCGTTTTTTCAATGCTACCAAAAGCCATTTCTGGTGTAGTGGATCTTATTCAGCATCGGGACATGGCTAACATCCGTGATAGTTCTTGTAACACCATCATGCATTTTAAACCTCAAACTTCCAAACCCACATTACGACATGATGTGTCATTCTCCAAACGAACTACTCGGCAATCTATCTTCTCATAATTGACAAAACAACTCCTATCTGGCACCATACGACAAGAGACCCCAAAATCAATTACCCAACTTGTAATCTCTAAAGGTGAAATACTAACTGAAAATAATGATGTATCACTATCGCATCTGTCTACATCGGATCTAAATGTTGCCAAAGTTGTAGCTTTCTTCTTTTCTCTCTCTCTCTCCTTTCTAAGTGCTGAACAATTTCGTATGAAATGTCCCTTCTTATTACAATAATAGCAAGCACCTCTTCCAGAACCCATGAAGTGGGACCTATTCATATATACTTCAAGACGCTTATGCATTTTATCTCTTCCTCTAAGTGATTGAAGTTGTGTTTGAACAACACTGTCATTAGTCTTCACTTTGACCTTTCATGTCCCAAAAACTTCTCTTTTAAAAATTTGGTTGGCATCATAATTTTTCATACCAATATTAAAAGAATTAGCCATTGGTAACTAATACAGAATAAGATAGCTAGATCTGATAGCAATCCGTTATGCAAATAGTTGCACAAATTTCTCTAATACTAATTTATTGTGCAAAAAATTGATTTGATTTTCATGAACTTCAAAATGGCACAACGGAATATAAAAGGCACAGGAGCAATACAAAAAAGATGATCTAGCCTGTCGATTAATTATCAATTGCCAACTCAATGAAATATAATCACCAAACAAAACAAAATTGAATAAGAGAAGAAGACACAAAGATTTAACGTGGTTCGACTATGCCTACGCTGACGGACCTAACAACTATTCTTTATATTATTGAAGAGTGTACAAAAGAGAGTACAATAGAGAAAATTACAAAATTATAGGTAGTAGATGGAGAGACTTACCTATAATTACAAATTGAATAATCAATTTTAACAAAACCTATAATTACAAAATTGATTCTCCAAGCCTAATAATTTATTTCTTAATATTACAAAATAAATAAATTTATAAATATACTTCTTTCCACATTTATAAATCCATTGATTTGATTAATTGATCATGTAATCAATTTGTGTCCATCCAAAATATCCTCTCAAACATATCCACATATATTATAATTGATTTATCGAATCATTTAATTAATTTCTTTCTCTCTTAATCGAATAAATAAATTGCATAAATTCAACACCCACGACTGCCTTTATAGCTTGAACGTCTTTTCCAATTGCATAATTTCCAAAGAACTATTTTGACACATCAGAATGATCACGATGACTCATGCTCCTACAAATAGCACTCTTCATCAGTTTGAGAGGGATGGTAAGACATTGATTGGTGGATAGATATGTAATGACCCAAAAGTAGTGGACTTCAAAGCTCAGTGTTCGACGCAACTCAAGCGTCAAATGCCGGACTCAAAACGTTGGATTCTGTATCGCCTTGGGTATACAACACATCATAACTACACAAAAGAAGTTTCTCATTATAACATTACAATATTACATCAGAGTACAAGAATATATCGGATTACAACAAATTTCAGAGTACAACGGAATAATATAGCAAAAAATATACATAGCAAAAAAATACGATGCTCAACAAAAGAATATGTAATTACAGCGAAAGAATACGAACACTCCAATAAAATAGCTCCAACTAAAATCCAACGCATGCTTTCTAAAATATCTGCAAACCAAAACTATTAGGTTGCCCGTGTGGAAAATATGGGCACCTAGAATTTAGGGAAAGAACAATAAACTCCAAGTCAGTCATGGGACTTGTTCGAGAATTAAATAGTTATTTACATTAAGTTTAAAGTTAGGTAAATTATAAGACCAGTCATATAACACGGAACGAGTTTTCCCTTATGAATACCAGTCATAAAAAATTCGTAATTCTTTTTGAAAATGAAACTACCATAAGGTATCTCGATACACACACAATGCAATCATAGACATGGGAAAGATCTCTCCTTATGATAGGCAAACATGCTTGGTGCGAAAAAATGTCTTTTATTATTACTAGTGCATAGTGTGGAAATCAATTTCACAAAATAAATGTATCAATCCTAAATGGCATAAATGTCCCATACTACCATGTTGCCATATATGTTTACAACTATAGCCGTACAAACTCGTATTGGAGGATGGATTTCCATTAAATGACTGGGCTAAGGAACGTCCTTACCAAATTCGGACACCTATAGAGGGATGCCACGAGAATCACACTAGTTCTCTGCTAACACAAGGTCGGGATATCGTTTCCTAATCAAGCCTAAGTCTATCATCTCTCGGTTGTTACCAACGTATAAACCGGGGCCCCGCAACATCAATAATAATATAAAAAGTAGAAGTCGCCACTAATGAAATACCTAGGCTCCATACCATGGTACACCTTTCTGTCTATAAAGAGATGACAACTCATAACTTTGTTGCATCTTTCATATTTTGGTCATTTACCAGGGTGCGAGGCTTGTCGATGTCTTGTTACTCAAAGCTATGCCTCACTAATCCTTGCTTCGATCATCATAGCACATCACTTAGTATGCTGCAATGTCATCCCATAATATATAATTGATAATCACTAATCATACAACCTTTGAGCTTGTACGTCTCAAAGAAGGGTGCCAAGTTGAGATAACCTCTCAACCACCAACAAAAATATGTTTAATAAAAACCAACCAATGCATTATAAATACAATGTCAGACACACATCCATATAAATTCGTTCTAGGACTGAATGAAACTGAAGGTACGTATTCCTCGTCCAATAAAGGAGAGAAGCCCTTCATTTTGAGAAAATCTCCAAGTACGTATGGACCACTCCTAATATGACCTCATAATGGGAGGCCTCTTAAGGCATTAACAAGTAGTCCGTTCGATGTGAAGACTCCCTGTATTCAGCCATTATCTTTAATTGCTCCATTTCATTGCATCATTATTCGAAATGGTTTTCAGATTAAAATACGATCCCGGACTTTTTGAATAATGATCATCATTTCAAATCATAGGGAATATTAAGGATTTTCCAAGTCTCTTCCCACTTTAATTGGTTTATTAAAACCGTTCTTTAACCTCATAAAATCCTTTATTCATTAATTCTTAAATTAGGAATTTATAAAACTCATTCCCTTTAAATCTTAAACAAAGATTCATTTAAATCTTAAGGAAGATTTATACCTAAACTCAACTTTGGAAAAACTTCATTAAATCTTAATCAAAAGATTTATCACTACTTTTTATTCCAAATCATATCTTAGTCATAATTGGGTTAAAGAATAACGTTATTTAAGACGTCATTCACAACAAAACCAAAATCGAATTGATATCAAATATAATATCTACATAGGAATTACATCAACTTATATTCAATACCAATTCACGAAATCATCGAATACTATTAGTGGAATAATGATATAAATATCTTCAAAATCCCTCAAATAATATAAGTTTAACTATGGAATTAATTATCAATTATCTTCTTGAATTCCAATCATAACGTAACTTAGCTAGGTTAAAGAATGATGTTATTTAAGACACTGTTCACAACAAACCCAAAATCAGTTGATACATAAAATATAAATTTGAGAGAGAAATCATATCAGCTCATATTCAATACCAATTCAAGAAATCAATGAATACTATAAGTGAAAAAACGAAATAGATATCTTCCAAATTCCTCAAAAAATATAATTTTAACTATGGAATTCAATATCAAATATCCTCTTGAATTCCAAATCATAACTTAGCTTAGCTGGGTTAAAGAATGTGTTATTCAAGACATCATCCAAAACAAACCCATTTTTCAAATTATATCAAATATAAGATTTAGAGAGAAATCATATCAGCTAATATTCAATGTCAACTTCGCGCATTCAACCGATAATATAAGTGGAATAGTAGTGTATCCACCTTTTAATTTCCCCGAATAGTATAAGTTTTATCTACAAAATTTACGCCAAATACTTGATGATTAATTCCAATTAAATCTAATAAGTTTAGATTTGAAAATTTTAGTTTATTTAACTTAAATTTCCAAAACGACGTTTTACCGTATGCGGTAAGTTAGGCAGAAAACACGAAAATCAAAATATAATTTAAAACTTCACATTTCTTTCTGAAATCACTTTAAAATCAATAATTATGTTTTATCATAATTTTTCCATATCTTTAATAATTTTTATAAAGCCGTTTCGATCAATTTCCAATTACGGGCATCGAACTGCGTTTACAACGACCTTTTCAAAAAACAGTTCTAAGCATAACTTGAAATCTATAAGTTGAAATTCAAAATTTCTTCTTTCATTTGAAAGTTATTATCAATAGAAAACAAACGTTTTTTGTTTCGGGAAAATCCGATTTAGATTTCATTAGTTATGGTTATTTGAAGTTTATGGTCGAAATTCGTGAACTATCCTACGCGACTAGTCCTATTCAAACCATAATAAATTTCAAATCAAAATTAATTTGTTTCACTACGGTTTAAAATAAAAACAATTCTATTTTGAAACAAAATTTCCAACATTTAACCATTTAAAACAATTATTCATTTTAAATTAATATTATAATATTATTTCATTAATATTATACTTTCTCAAAAATTCGCTTCTTAATAATTTTATAAACCTTATAAACATTTATAAGTTCGTTTGAAAATGATATGTCGAATTTAACTTCAAACTTGATTATAAACAAAATTAAACATTTTTAAATATTATAGTATCAATATATTTTCAAACTTAATCTTTTGAAAACCAAACTTTGTAGAAATCAAATTAAACGTTATATATGATATTTGGAATAATCAATTTGAGTTAAAAACATCGTTTATAAATCTAATTCTAATTCAATTTTGAAATTATTTTTCAAAATCGATTTCAAATTAGAATATGACATTTCCAATTCAAAACTCTTTCAAATTGATTTCAACTTTTCAAAAGTTATTCATAAACACTTTACTTCCATTTACAAATTAATTCAGATATAAAAATCTAAATTCCATTTTCATGTCTTATTTCACTTAAATGAATATAATATTCTTTTAGAGTTTCCAATGGAATGGAACTCGATTAATTTCAAATAAACCCAAATACATGGTGTAAAATTTTGTGTCAAATAAACATAAATACATCCACATCAATAATCATCATCCATCAAAGAACAGTTATAATCTATAATGCTTATAAGTACATAAACAGTAATAATAAAATGTAATAACATCCGCCAACCACAAAGCAATCATAACAACCACAAGCAATTAATATATAATCAAATCACGATTATAATAACTATAAAATAAATTTAAACAAAGGAGTTCTCACCTTAATTTGTTGATCGTTGAAATAACGATCGTTTTAAATTAAATTAAACAACGGTCTAATTTAACTTAAAATTCCAACTAGCTCTAATCTCATCCAAATCAGTTTGTACACGTAGTATTCCTCTCCACAATTCCACAACCCGTTTCATCGAATTTTGTTTTCATACGAGCGAGATATACATGTTTAAACTTTAAATTAATTAATTACGTCATTAACTAATTAATTAAATAATTTAACCTCTTAACCATCTTCCCAATTTCCATGTTACCGCTCCCCCTCGCTTTCGATCTCACGCCGTCAACCACATGCCACTAAAGCTCGAACCCCGACCACCCATGTGTTCCTCGTTCCACGCCGCGCCATCGCTGGTCCTCGCCGACCCCATTTCACTGACGTGCACCCGAAAAACTCCCATGACCGCAAACACTTTGAACCGCCCAATCGGCTACCACCAATGTCCATCGACCACGGCATTTCACCAGAAGGTCGACCTCACCACCACCTTCCACTTTCCTGTTGATGCCAGCCTCCAACAACGCCCTCATCACCGACAACAGGCTAAAAAATGATCGTAGCTACCCAAAAACATTCACCTTCGATCAACTCGTCGCCACGACCATCATAGACCATTTCATTCCACCTGACCAACAACAAACTTGTAGACCTATCCACTCTCTACAACTTCACTTTATACACCAACACTAACTCTCTATCATTTTCACGCAAATCAAAAAAAATCTGAAACTCATCCCTTCACGGTCCTGGTCAGATCCCGGTCAGCTCAATTGGCCATTTGCCACCAATTTTTTTTTGTGAGCTCCTCGATTATTAGAACCTTTATGTTGGTGACTTCCACCAATTCCTCACTGAATTGAAGATTAAAATTAAAGTATGAAAGGGCCTTATTTGCAAAATAGAATGACTGAGCCTATGTGGGATTTCGGTTTAGGAAATTTTAGGGGCATTTATAGAGTAGGTATGTGTAACGTCCCAGATTTTTCTGCCATTTAAATTGGAATATTTAAATGTGTATTATATATTATATTGAAAATATAATGGATTTTATATCGAATTTATTTTATAAAATGGAGTTCGAATATATATAATTTATTATATAATTAAAACGAGCTCGAAATGGCGCGTTAGTTCGTAATTTACGATTCAAACTTTAGTTGAATGTACTGGATACGATATAAGTTAGAATTCTATGAAACAAGAATCGTTCAGATCGATTTGGTTATAATTTTCTAATAAAGAGAAAAATCGAGATTTCATCGTACATATTGCAAGTTATGTCCAAATTAAATTTTCATAAAATCGCTATGGGATTCGTTTATATAATATATCAATTTATTATATATAAAATAGAGGATTATAATTACGATGAGCATCATTTTAACTTGAAATGCAATATATCGGGTTTAGAACCTTAATATTGTTCATTTCTGAAGTTATATGCGCTCTATTTAAATCGATTTGGTAATAATAATTTATTTTCAATAAATTTATTTATTTTATCGGTGTATATTTCATCTATTTTAAAACAATAACAATTAAATTATTGTGTAATTTATGATTTCGTATGATTGGGGTTTATATGGGTTGTACGAACCACGTACGACGCGTGTTATACACCGGAAATATCGTTGGTCAACATCACAATAAAAATCGTCGGTCACGTCAGATAAAATTTTTCCGTCACATCACGAAATAATCATATAATTAAATATAATATTTTTACCCTATAATTAACCAACCATATCACCCTTCCATACCCAACAACACGTTCTACCATACCTTTCCCATTCCTTTTTCTGACTTCCAGGAAAACACTCTCCTTTATAAATTCAATAACAATTCCATGAGATGTTTATAAATCAAAAGAAGTATACGATTGTTTGCTGATACTCTAAAGCTTCCAATTTATACACAAATTGTATGGTGCGATCATGCTTGGGGATCAATAATTTCTGTCAGCGTCGCCGGCTTCAAGCAGGATCTTGGAGGTGATACGGTTGACGAGGGAGCAGGGAGTTTAAAGAAGAAATGGAGAGGAGGGTCTTGGCTTCATTTTGGTGGTTTTCCAGAGAGTCGTGATGGACTCTGGTGGTCGCTGGTGGCATATAATCGGAGGATGGAGGAGTAAACAGTTTGTTTTTGGTTGCTGTCGGTTTTCAGAGGCATGGAAGAGCGGTGTCCACCGGAGGCTACCAGAGTTGGTCGCGGAGGAAGCCCTGGGAGTTGCGATTCTGGTGGAGCGTTGAGGTGCGGGTCCGGTTGCATAGTTCGACGGCGGTGAAGGTTTAAGCGGAGGCATTTTTTGTGTTTGTTCTTCATGGATCTGGGTTCAGTTTTTGAATCATGGACAGCTGGAAGACGCCAGAGTTGGCAACGACAGTCTCAGGTGGAAGCTGGGATGGAGGCAAGTTTGAAGAGGAGGCACAATAGGAAGGAGTTCACCATGGATGATGGGGCGACAGGTTGAAGCTTAAGCACGTGTTTTTGATTATAATTAAGGACATTGGGATGTACAGGTCGCTGAAAGGACGAGATGGTCAATGATAGTGGCGTCCGTGGCATGCCGGAGGTGGGAGAGGCGGCTGCCTGGAGTTCGTCGTGGTTGGCGCTGGGTTTGGTGAGAAGGAGAGGATATCAGGTTTGAGAGGAAGAGGCATATCGGGTTTCCTGTAGGAAGAAAGGAAATTAGGTGTAGTAATTAACATAAATTAAATTTTAATTAGGTTTTTAAATTAAGGGATGACGTGGAGGGATTAAAAAGGAGGTAACCGGTTTTTAGATATTTAATTAATTTATAGTTAGGTTATTAATTAATCCAATTTAGAATCAAACGTTCTAATACGTACTTTCATATCCGTTAACAGAATTGGACACAACAAGTGCCTATGAGATCGTATCGACGGTGCCGACGTGTACAAGCTGGGAGGGAAGGATTCTGAGAACATCGGAATTTTATATAGTTTCAAACGTTGCTTTGAAACTATATAAAACAACGCAACATCGTCAAAAACAAAACAATATGAGTTAATTCTCACACTTCTGGACTACTGTGATGTGTTAAATTCATATTCATCATTTATAAGTAAAAATTGGTTGAATGGATGCCATGGATGATTTATATTGATTTATTGGTTGATTGTTTGTATGTATTGGTCATTCAAATGCATTATACTATAATTCTCATTCCATATGCAAGTGATAAACAACATTATAAACTGTTGTGTAGGGAAGAACGGTTTGGAGGAATCTAACCAGATTCCTCAAACAAACTGTATATTATTCGTTGTTAATTGTTTATTCAAAATTATATTGTTATATCCTGTTATATCGATGATCGAATAGATAATTATTGTTGAACCAAATCGTTGTGTTTTAATCAATATGCAGTATTGATTAAGTAATTGGCATCAGATGGTCTAAATCCATCGTTTTGAGATTTTAATTCGCCGTCAGGCGAAATAACATATTTTAAGTTATAAAATTTACTTTTATAACTAAATCAAAGTTTTAATTTTAAATAGGAATTTTTAAATAAATTGTTAGTTATGACTTGGTTTGATACAAAAATATTGAATCGATGTTATAGTAACAACTTATGTGTAAATACATAAGAAAGTGTAATAGTAACAAGAAGTTAATAACCTAGATAATTATTTCCAAGGGAAACAATTAACTGAGGATTATTCTTTTAACTTAACGATTGGTTTAAAAGACTAAATAAACTTTTAGTTCGACTATATTAAACAAATTATTGAATAGTTGGTTAATTAATTTCTAAATGACTTAATTAACTAACATGTTGTTAGTTAATAGTGAAGGTATACACTTTTACTTCAACCAATGATTAAGTTAACAATTTAGTTAATTATTAATTTAAGTAATTACATCTTGAATAGATTTCATTTAAGATGTAATGAGATTAGTAAATATCAAAGGGGATTATGATAAGGATTTATCTAGTAACATCTTATGTTTTAAATACATAAGGGAGTCTAAGACTAACAAGAAAGTTGATCTTTTGGGATAATTGTTCCAAAGGAACAATTTAGTGAGTTTTCGTTTGAATTGATTATATTTTTCAATTAACTTAATAAAGAATAGTTTCAGTGGATAATTAATCAAACTTATTGATTAATTATAAAAAGCTTTTAACCTTAATTTAAATACATCTGAGGTAATTATTGGATAGTTTACTATTTATAAAATAAACTATCAGCTTAATAATTTATTAAGGGAGGTAACTAACCGATTTCAGTAAATGAAGAAGTAAAGGGATTTACTTCAATGAACGATGAAGTTAATTATTATTAATTACCTTTTTAATAGAATTCATTTAAGATAGTAATCGAATATGAAACGAGATTTAGTCAATTTGAAAGAAGCTAATGAAAAGGGATTTTATAATATGAATTTCATAAACGAGTTATAAAAGAAAATTGAGTTTGAAATAAGGATTGTATTCAAGTTGGAATAAAAGAGAAGGTTTTGCAAACATGCAAATGGAAATACTTATGGATTGTGTAACACCCCACCTCCACTAGGATCACTCCTTAGAATGTACTAGCTTTGGAGGGGCGTTGTTGTGAAGGTAAACATGCACAGAGATATCGCAAGACAGAATATATGAAAATAAATATAAGTAAAGTAGCGGTAGCAGATAAAAACCCATCATCATCATCTCAGAAAACCAACATAGTCAAGTACATAATATCAAAATGTCATGATCCAAAATACAACATAAGTCTAGATACGTGATAACAAAATACATGGTAAAACATCAGTACTAATCCCCAGAAATAAAAGATAAGCCACAGCTAGCTCAGATCCATACATGAGCTATCCAACAAGTAAGCCAAAGATCCACTAAGCAGATGTAGCCCCTCCCTGAGAACCTGTGGGGGGGGGGAACGGAAGAAAAGAAGCGAAAGAAAACAGGTCAGTCAAAAAGACTGGTAAGCCCTACTACGATCAATCTATAAACTAATAAAGTTAACAGCATGATGGAAACTGAGATGAACGTACTGGCAATAGATAAAGGTGACATCACATAGATGAGATTAAACTTTGCACCACGGTGTACTAGCAAACCCACAAAACAGATCTTGATCCCTTAGCCCAAACTTTGGCCCAATAACATGAAGTGACCTTAGTATAAGGTCCAGCCCAACGGTCTAGTCGATCGGCTCCCTATAAACCTAACACGTCCAGTGTTGGTGTCCATACGGCCCACATGGATGTAGTCAGACTGCGCTGGGTCCACCTTTGGGTGTATCAAGCCCTCGGGTGTCAACCCCAGACACCTAAGCAATAATGCACAGTCTAAACCTACTCGTACCCGTGCCTCGAGTTTGTCCAACATCGGACTACGTGCAAGTCCGTAGCCCGCCGGACCCGCACCGCTGTACCACTCAGCCGTCGCTTTGGTCGCTTACATCCGTCCAGTAATCGTGCCCCGCCCTAGCCTAGCCTCTAGGGTTGTGAATGATACCAAACTGGGATTACCGCTGGAACAGACCACGTTGCTAGGGTTTCTAAGAGGGTTAAGTGTGGTTTTAACCCCTCACTAATCCTGGATTAGATTAGTTAAGTGTAACCACTTAACCCCATCTAATCCTCGCATCCCCATTATTGGTTAAGTATTAGTGGGCCATGACTTAACCCTAATCATGAGGCATTAATTTATTAATGCACCCAACCTCTCACATTAGACATCCGTGGTTACCTGGGAAGATTTACACCACGTCTAGGTCTAACCTCGGGTCTTACGGTGCAACATGACCAACTACCCACATTAGACCCCACGTTGTGGTTACCTAGGAAGATTTACACCACAACTAGGTCTAACCTCGAGTTGGCCATATCATGTTATCTAACGTCATGTCCACTTTAAAACATATTTATAAGTTAACATATACTTGGGTAGACCTAACTTAATAGGTAAATTCCCAAGGGGTAGACCTAACTTAATAGGTAAATTCCCAATCTTTTAGCTTCATGTATTTTTTTTAAGTTTACCCAAACCCCCCAACGTCATTATATCGCTTACATATTCGTCATAACGCATAAGGGTATAAATTTGGTATAACATACATGATGAACTTCATATATCATAATAATGATGCATAACATGTTAGACTTGCAAATCATGTCATAGTGAACTCGCATAAACATGCATAACCCATAAAACTTGCATAACATGGTAAGGTGAACTTGCATAATCATGCATAACCCATAAAACTTGCATAACATGGTAAGGTGAACTTGCATAAACATGCATAATCCATAAAACATGTACAACATGGTAAGGTGAACTTGCATAAACATGCATAATCCATAAAACATGTACAAATCTCAACTTTCACCACATGATAACTTTAGAGTTTGTAAAGTGAAAGTAAGAGGGCTTACAAATATAAACAAGTCACAAATCCACCCAATAAGATGAAGAAGCCCCTTTAAAAACCCAAACAAAGCTTCAAATAAGAAAACCCTTTTGCAAAATCCCAAAAACACAAACTTTAGCAAATCAAACTTGCAACTTAATGAAGTATGCAAGTTATTAAGCATTCATACAACATAGAAAAGGTTGTATGATCATCATATCTTCATAGGATTAAACTTTGAGGAAGGTGGAGGCTAGGGTTTTTAGGTGGAGGCCATTTGAGGATTCAATTTGGCATAGTTTAGTTGCTAGGTTGATTAATGAGGCTTTAGGGTAGGATTAGGTGTATATTTATAGAGAATTAGAGTGATTTAGACCATAGGATTAACCCTAGGTGAATTTTGGCCCGTCAGATTTCGGAATGCTCTAGAACCAGGCCACACAATCAAGCCCAAACCAAAGTGGTGCGCCAGGCTAATTTGCCTGGCTACCCCCTGTCGACAGGGCTGTCGACAGGCCAGTCGACTCCCCTAGACCCCTGTCGACATGCCTGTCGACTTGGGGGTCTTGGCGGGAATTTTTCCCGCTGACGCCAGCTGTGCCCAATCCTTCTTTTTAATTTAAATTTTAAATCTGTTTTTAATTATGGAAATTTCTGAAAACTTCCATAGGCCTTAACTGGGTCATACGGACTCCGATTTTCGAAAACTCGGACTCTATTTCGCGTATTTTTATGAGACGAACGCAATGGCATAGCCCGTTTCCCTTGATTCAGATTTTAGAATTAAATTCTGCCTCGATTTATGTTATAACAGTTTATTGAAAATACGGGTTGTTACATTCTCCCCTCCTTAAAGGATTTCGTCCCCGAAATCTTCAAGTTGGGAAGAACATATCCTACCATCCAATCATCCATCTACTCAAAACACCATCCACGAGCAACCATTGTCCTTAAAAGGTTCTAAATGCTGTATGAACATATGCAAGAGTGTGTGTATATGTACTTATCTAATGCGAAGATCAATGCAAAATATGTTAGTGAAATGTATCCATATGTATGCAAATCCCTAACATAATGTATAATATCTACATGCGTGCTCAATCATACATCCATATGCGACATCCATGTGATTGCATACAAATTTCATCCAAGAATAAGCATAAACACCCATGCACATGCAATATGAGAAGTGTGTGAGCCGATCTAGTGCCTACTGTGTATCATGCATCCACGAGTAACCACTTGCAAACACTTGCAACCACTTGCATCCATCAATCATAACATGTTTCAAACACATGTTTCATCCAAAGGATTCTATCTAAGGTTCTCATGATAAGATAGACACGATGAACTAGATAAACTAGATAGACATGGATAGCAAAAGAAAGAGATTGAGAGTGTACCCTCAAAAAGAAATGGATAAAGCCTACGCATCTTCTCTTCAGTCTCCCAAGTCGCGTCTTCCTCAGCTTCACCCCATTGAACTTTCACCAACTGGACCTCAAGATTCCTTAGCCTCTTGATCTCTGTCCCTAAGATACGAATCGGAGCTCTCCTCAAGGTAGCCTCTTTCTCTACTTCCACATCTTCTAGAACACTTGGCTCAACCACCTCTGCTGACTCATGCAAGCACTTCCGGAGATGCGAAACATGAAAGACATTATGCACTCCAGCAAGCTTCTCGGGCAACTCTACTCTATAAGCCATCTGCCCGATCCTCTCTATGACTGGAAACGGTCCAACAAACCTCGGTGCTAACTTCCCCACGGCTCCAAACCGAACCACATTTCGCAAAGGAGAAACCTTCACGAAAACCATATCCCCAACCTCAAACTCCAAATCAGACCTCCGCTTATCAGCATAAGATTTTTGTCTGTCTTGGGCTGCCTTCATTCGTCTTCTGATCAACTCGACCTTCTCGGATGTATCTCTAATCATGTCAAGTCCAAGTATAAGCTTGTCTGTAGTCTCCCACCAACATGTAGGTGACTTGCATGGTCTCCCGTATAAAGCCTCAAACGATGCCATACCAATGCTCGCCTGATAACTGTTATTATAAGCAAATTCTACAAGAGGAAGGTGGTCTTCCCAAGTACCACCAAAATCCAAGATGCAAAGTCTCAACAAGTCCTCAAGCACTCGATTCACCCTTTCGGTCTGGCCATCCGTCTGTGGGTGATAAGCTGTACTCAGATTCAACCTTGTGCCCATAGCTTCCTGCAAACTGTTCCAGAACTGACTAGTAAAGATGGGGTCTCGGTCACTGACTATGCTGGAAGGGACTCCATGTAGCCGTTCTATCTCACGAAGATATACTGATGCTAGCCCAGATGCGGTCCTTTTGCTCTTTACCGGAATGAAATGAGCACTCTTCGTAAGCCTATCTACAATGACCCATATGCTCGTATTCCCTCTTCTTGATCTTGGAAGCCCATCTATAAAGTCCATAGAAATGCTCTCCCACTTCCATAGCGGGACCTCTAGGGGATGCAATAGCCCACCGGGCTTCTTTGACTCAGCTTTTACTCTCTGACAAATAACACATCTCGAGACAAACTCGGCCACATCCTTCTTCATTCCAGGCCAGAAGAAAACGCGCTTCATGTCCTTATACATCTTATCACCACCTGGATGTATAGTCATCTTGGAGCGATGTGCTTCCTCAAGAACTTTCTTCACCAAGTCTTCTACCATCGGAACACAAAGCCTTCCTTCTCTCCTCAGCCAACCCTTATCGTCTATAGAATATCGAGCAAGGTGACTAGATGTCTCCCCTCGAACCAGCTTGTCCATGATCTCAATTATCTGAGGGTCTTCCTTCTGTGAAGCCCCGACTTGATCCAGAAGGGTAGGCCTGAGCTCTAGAGATGCTAAAGAACCGGTCATCGTCTCATATGTCAAGGAAAAATCAAAGGTTGCCAAGAACTCTAAATTCTTCATCTCAACAAATAGAGGACTTAGTGTCAACCTTTTTCTACTCAACGCATCTGCTACAACATTCCCCTTGCCAGGGGTATAGGATATCTCAAAATCATAAGACGCCAAAAACTCCATCCATCTCTGCTGCCTCAAGTTCAGATCCTTCTGCGAAAAGAGATACTTCAAAGACTTATGATCAGTATACAGCTCAAATCTCTCTCCCAGAAGATAATGGCGCCAAGCCTTGAGTGCATATACAATCGCTGCCAGCTCTAGATCATGAGTGGGATAATTCCTCTCATGCACCTTAAGTTGCCTCCCACCAAAACATATAACTCTGCCCTCTTGCATCAGAACGGCGCCCAATCCCGTGCCACAAGCATCAGTGTACACGGTAAATATCTTGCCACCATCGGGTAAGGCTAGAACTGGTGCTGAGGTAAGGGCTCTCTTGAGTCTCTGAAAAGCAAGATCACAATCCATATCCCAAGCGAAGACTAAGTTCTTCTTCGTCAACTTAGTGAGAGGAGCGGATATCTTCGCGAAGTCCTTGATGAACTTCCGGTAAAAACCTGCAAGACACAGAAAGCTTCTCACCTCGGTTGCATTCCTTGGAGTCTTCCAATCCTGAACTGCAACCACCTTAGCGGGATCCACCGCTAAGCCTTGCTTGGATACGATATGCCCAAGGAATCTGACTTCCCTTCTCCAAAAATGGCACTTGGAGAACTTGGCCTTTAACTGGTGTGCTCTGAGCGTATCCATCACCTCTACTAGGTGCCTCGCATGCTCTTCTTCATCCATGGAGAAGACCAGAATATCATCCACAAAGACCACGACAAACTTATTCAAGAACTCCCGAAATACCCTACTCATCAAATCCACAAAATACGCGGGTGCATTCGTTAAACCGAACGGCATAACAAGCCATTCAAAGAATCCGTCTGGAGTTCTAAATGCGGTCTTGTCTATACTATCTTCAGCCACTCTGAGCTGATGAAAACCCGTAGCAAGATCAAGCTGAGAGAAAACAGAAGCACCAACAAGATGATCAAAGAGATCATCGATCCTTGGTAACGGGTGTCTGTTCTTCTTAGTCAGCTTATTCAATTCTCTATAATCCACACAGAGCCGAAGAGAACCATCTGCCTTAGTTGCAAACACCACAGGCGCTCCCCATTCGGATATACTCCTTCTGATGAAGTTCTTCTCAAGCAATTCTTTCACTTGCTTGCTCAGCTCCCGCCTCTCACGTGGAGCCATATGCCGAACGGGTAAAGAAACGGGCTTAGCATTATCTACCAGATAGATGAGAAAGTCAATCTCTCGTTTAGGGGGCAACCCCTTAACTTCTTCAAAAACATCTGGATAATCTCGGACTACCCTTACAGACTAAAGGGCCTCCTCTGATGAGTCGAGAGATTCTAGATAACACAACATGACGGGATTCTTCGGATTGCATGAAATCTCTAAGGTGTTGCCCAGGCGAGTCACAAGCCTTACAACCCTATGCTCACAATCCAGGATGGCTCCATATCTAGACAGCCAATCCATGCCCAAGATCAATCCGTATCCCCTGAAACCAAGAACATACGCACTACACAAGAACTCTACACTGAGTATAGAGATCCTCAGATCCTCACATATCATAGATAGATGAGCAGAACCCCCAATGGGATTCGAAACACAAACGGGATCATCCACTAAGCTAGTACTAAGGTGCAAACTATCAACAAGATCAGATGAAATAAAACTATGTGATGCACCATAATCAAATAAGGTACGAATTGGAAGATCGGAAATATAGACAAGGTTCTCCACAGAAACAATACCTCGTTCCGGAACTGTAGTGGTGTTGAGAGCATGCACTTGCCCTCCAGATGATCCTGCACGTTGAGCCTGACCCTGCCCTTTCTTCTTTGGGCATTCCTTGCTAAAGTGCCCAGCCTCTCCACAAGAAAAGCATCCACCACTAAGTTTCCTTTTCTTCTTCCTGCAATCCTTAGCAAAGTGCCCAGCTATGCCACAGTAATTGCACTTTCCCTTGCCTTTGTTATTGTTGCCCTTCTTGTTTTTGCTCTGATTCCCCTGACTGCTTTGACCACCTTGATTGCCTTTACCCTGAGAATCAGTTTTCTTTGCTTGGGTATCACCTGACTTGACCTCTTTCTTTCCCTCTCCCTGAAGTAGAGCCATATCGACTAAACTCTCGAAAGTAGCTCCATGCGGAATATGCGACATCGCCAAACCCTGTAGTGGTTCATTTAACCCTCTAGCAAATCGGAGAGCTTTCTTCTCAGGAGTGTTTACTAAGTCCAAACCAAAACGGGCCAGCTGATTAAACTTGTTAACATACTCCTTGACAGTCATATCATCTTGCTTCAATGCGATGAACTTCTCCATCTGTAAATTTGCCTCGGCGGAGGATAGGAACTTGGCCACAAATCTAGTCCTCAAATCGGCCCAAGTCTCGACGGGCCTTGTCCCATTGGTGACCTCCCACCAATAGGCTGCTTCGTCCTTCAAAAGCCACACTGTTAATAAGATTTTCCTCTCATCATCAATTCCGAAAATAGCAAACAAGTCCTCCGTATCTTTCAGCCAATTCTTAGCTTCAACAAAAGATTCCGTGCCTAGGAAATTCTTGCCTCCCATAGCCTTGAAGTCTTTACAAACCTTCGTGAACTCAACCTGAGGGTGCTAAGGGGGAGGAGGAGGAAGAGGAGCCTCAGCAACTGGAGGAGGAGGAGCAGGAACTACCGGAGGAGGAACATTAGGGGGAGGATTCTCAACCACAGTAGGAGGAGTGGGAGTTGGGTTTGCGGGGCCAGCTACTGCCCTAGCTTCTAAAAGCCTCCTATACCAGAGTGGTACGTTTACTCCATCTGGGATGGCAAGATTCTCAGCCATACTGAAACGAAAGATAAGATAAGATTAGGTCAAGGGAACGAAGGATAACGCTAATGGCTTTTTGGGGATTAGCCTTAAAATAATCTAGACTTTATTTTGGAAAATACTTAGTAGGTTTTTGAAAATAGTTTTTCAAAAAGGGTTTTTTTTTTCAAAAAATTTTGTTCAATCTTGTTAACCTTGTGCTCTGATACCAAATGTAACACCCCACCTCCACTAGGATCACTCCTTAGAATGTACTAGCTTTGGAGGGGCGTTGTTGTGAAGGTAAACATGCACAGAGATATCGCAAGACAGAATATATGAAAATAAATATAAGTAAAGCAGCGGTAGCAGATAAAAACCCATCATCATCATCTCAGAAAACCAACATAGTCAAGTACATAATATCAAAATGTCATGATCCAAAATACAACATAAGTCTAGATACGTGATAACAAAATACATGGTAAAACATCAGTACTAATCCCCAGAAATAAAAGATAAGCCACAGCTAGCTCAGATCCATACATGAGCTATCCAACAAGTAAGCCAAAGATCCACTAAGCAGATGTAGCCCCTCCCTGAGAACCTGTGGGGGGGGGGGGGAACGGAAGAAAAGAAGCGAAAGAAAACAGGTCAGTCAAAAAGACTGGTAAGCCCTACTACGATCAATCTATAAACTAATAAAGTTAACAGCATGATGGAAACTGAGATGAACGTACTGGCAATAGATAAATGTGACATCACATAGATGAGATTAAACTTTGCACCACGGTGTACTAGCAAACCCACAAAACAGATCTTGATCCCTTAGCCCAAACTTTGGCCCAATAACATGAAGTGACCTTAGTATAAGGTCCAGCCCAACGGTCTAGTCGATCGGCTCCCTATAAACCTAACACGTCCAGTGTTGGTGTCCATACGGCCCACATGGATGTAGTCAGACTGCGCTGGGTCCACCTTTGGGTGTATCAAGCCCTCGGGTGTCAACCCCAGACACCTAAGCAATAATGCACAGTCTAAACCTACTGGTACCCGTGCCTCGAGTTTGTCCAACATCGGACTACGTGCACGTCCGTAGCCCGCCGGACCCGCACCGCTGTACCACTCAGCCGTCGCTTTGGTCGCTTACATCCGTCCAGTAATCGTGCCCCGCCCTAGCCTAGCCTCTAGGGTTGTGAATGATACCAAACTGGGATTACCGCTGGAACAGACCACATTGCTAGGGTTTCTAAGAGGGTTAAGTGTGGTTTTAACCCCTCGCTAATCCTGGATTAGATTAGTTAAGTGTAACCACTTAACCCCATCTAATCCTCGCATCCCCATTATTGGTTAAGTATTAGTGGGCCATGACTTAACCCTAATCATGAGGCATTAATTTATTAATGCACCCAACCTCTCACATTAGACATCCGTGGTTACCTGGGAAGATTTACACCACGTCTAGGTCTAACCTCGGGTCTTACGGTGCAACATGACCAACTACCCACATTAGACCCCACGTTGTGGTTACCTAGGAAGATTTACACCACAACTAGGTCTAACCTCGAGTTGGCCATATCATGTTATCTAACGTCATGTCCACTTTAAAACATATTTATAAGTTAACATATACTTGGGTAGACCTAACTTAATAGGTAAATTCCCAAGGGGTAGACCTAACTTAATAGGTAAATTCCCAATCTTTTAGCTTCATGTATTTTTTTTAAGTTTACCCAAACCCCCCAACGTCATTATATCGCTTACATATTCGTCATAACGCATAAGGGTATAAATTTGGCATAACATACATGATGAACTTCATATATCATAATAATGATGCATAACATGTTAGACTTGCAAATCATGTCATAGTGAACTCGCATAAACATGCATAACCCATAAAACTTGCATAACATGGTAAGGTGAACTTGCATAATCATGCATAACCCATAAAACTTGCATAACATGGTAAGGTGAACTTGCATAAACATGCATAATCCATAAAACATGTACAACATGGTAAGGTGAACTTGCATAAACATGCATAATCCATAAAACATGTACAAATCTCAACTTTCACCACATGATAACTTTAGAGTTTGTAAAGTGAAAGTAAGAGGGCTTACAAATATAAACAAGTCACAAATCCACCCAATAAGATGAAGAAGCCCCTTTAAAAACCCAAACAAAGCTTCAAATAAGAAAACCCTTTTGCAAAATCCCAAAAACACAAACTTTAGCAAATCAAACTTGCAACTTAATGAAGTATGCAAGTTATTAAGCATTCATACAACATAGAAAAGGTTGTATGATCATCATATCTTCATAGGATTAAACTTTGAGGAAGGTGGAGGCTAGGGTTTTTAGGTGGAGGCCATTTGAGGATTCAATTTGGCATAGTTTAGTTGCTAGGTTGATTAATGAGGCTTTAGGGTAGGATTAGGGGTATATTTATAGAGAATTAGAGTGATTTAGACCATAGGATTAACCCTAGGTGAATTTTGGCCCGTCAGATTTCGGAATGCTCTAGAACCAGGCCACACAATCAAGCCCAAACCAAAGTGGTGCGCCAGGCTAATTTGCCTGGCTACCCCCTGTCGACAGGGCAGTCGACTCCCCTAGACCCCTGTCGACATGCCTGTCGACTTGGGGGTCTTGGCGGGAATTTTTCCCGCTGACGCCAGCTGTGCCCAATCCTTCTTTTTAATTTAAATTTTAAATCTGTTTTTAATTATGGAAATTTCTGAAAACTTCCATGGGCCTTAACTGGGTCATACGGACTCCGATTTTCGAAAACTCGGACTCTATTTCGCGTATTTTTACGAGACGAACGCAATGGCATAGCCCGTTTCCCTTGATTCAGATTTTAGAATTAAATTCTGCCTCAATTTATGTTATAACAGTTTATTGAAAATACGGGTTGTTACAGATTGAGTAAGGAGTTAATAAAAGGTTTTGGGTTATAAAATCCAACTATTAGTTTTAATGGCGCTAAAAGAGTTTTGGATAAATATCGTAAACGGATCCGATTTATGAATTAAATAGTGTACAGAAGTTTAAAGCAAAATAGTAATATCTGGGTAAAAGATTTACTTAATAAATATAGTAAGTAAAATGATTAAGGTAAATAGAGATTTCAAAATAAAAGATATGGTTTATAAAATAATGGTTTTAATAAAAATAAGAATTAAGATCTGAATGGTATTATAAGAATATGGGTTTGGAGTTACGAATTTCTATCTATTCTAAGATAAGAACGTTGTCGCTTAAAGTCTGAGAGGTAAATAAAATACCCCAACTTGAACGACCTCACTATTATCGAAGAATGATATTAGTTTGTAACAGTAAAGGAGATGAAAATAAATTACTATACCCGTAAAGCATTTGCAAATCAATTGAAAGGGTTGAAATGTAATTTAATATAATGAGTTTAAAACTAAACAATGGAAAATTAGTATTGTTTAGCTGGGTTGAAATATAAAGTTTTATTGATACCTTTAGGCTATTTATATGGCATGGTTTCCTAGATAATGGGAATAACAAAAGTCGAAATATACTTATAATAATAAGTGATTAGAAATGGGAGGGTTATATATATCAGTTTTGGAGAATAGAAATAATATTTAGAATTTAAGTAGATAAATCTTCAAGTGAAGGTAAAGTAAAGGTTATTGAGCGTTAATAAGAAAGTACGTGTCGTTTAACAGGGCTTTTGCCATATCGGAATTGGTAAATGGATTATATTAGCAAGTTAATGATATATTGATATATCAACACTTCCAAATTGAAGGGTAAATGGTATATAAAATTATATAAATGTTTTCCAAAATAAAAGGAGGGTAAAGCGAAGCATGAATAAGGGAAAAGTATTATTTTCAAGTCACGAAATGGAAGATAAGATGGCCAGATATGAAAATGGAATCAACTTTAAGTGTATGAAATGATTTCCAAATGACTCGATAAAGAGTGTAAATAAATGATTTTAACTAACGAGGATTTGAGCTACCAGTATATTTGGTTGTACTGTTTGACCAATCTGATTGGATGATTGTTTTATTGAGACTGATAGTTAAAACACTGACTACCAATAAAATATCACTAGACCTTTTTAACGTGTTGTTTGAAGAGACCGGGATGGGAAATAGACCAAAACCACTTCGAATCGACGTTGCGATTGAAGCTAACTGGCAAGAAATAAAGATGGAGTAATTGAAGACCATAGATCTTCATGAAATGGAAGAACTACTTATAATCTTTGACTTGCAACCAGAGATACACTGTGGTTCTGCCGTAGTTGAAATCTGCGGATTGCAAGGACTACTTGCTACTGATTTATAGGGTGATTCCTAGGATGCAGTAGGAGAGTGCCTTCGGTCCATCCTATTCCTGGATGACTTGTATGGACGAGTGTTTGACAGAGTATTTCCTGAATTTCATGTACGTTGATTTTTACAAATATACCAAGATTGGTGGCAAATAAATTCTCTTTCTTAACACCCAGAGAATATTTATGGACGTCAATTAGTGATTTGACGGATATGACGATGTGGCATTCAAAGTGAGTATGGTATGATGTTCAAAAAGATGAAACGTGACCTCAAAGCCTCATCAACCGGGAAATGGCGGAAATCGGGTAGGTCGCATGGCTAGTTGGGTCTTTCCCAAGAAGGGTGTATTGTCACCATGTAGAGATTCCATTTCCTTCTTTAATCTTTTCGATGCTGTCCCGCGGGAACGATGGTTAGCTCCCATCAATGGGTGGTAATACATTCGGTCAACTCAAACTAAATGAGTGACCGATCATGTTTAGCCTTGGTTGCAAGACGTTCTTGTTGAACCCCAGTGTATATCCCTTTAGAATACACTGATCGGAAGGTGGTCCCATACCTTGCCATAGTTGGAACCCAATCTCCAATAAGCGCCAAGCGATTTTTGATTTTATACGACATATGTAGAGCGTGAGATGCAAGCGTTCTACTAGATGGATATTTATTTGTGGTTGATAGACACTATTATAATACAACTGGATTTTGATATATCAAAAGTATTTTGTGTTATAGTAAGGTAAAAGTCGTCTGTGTTTATGTGCGGACTGTCTTACTATTATATTTTTCTTTCAAAAGGATTTCAAAAGTTAAACCGATTGTTTGACATGAATTTATCACTGAAAGTATTCCAGACTGATCCAGGTGTTTTTCTTTGCTTCAAAATGTGCTCGGGTCAGACCGAACATATTTTCCAGGTCAGTTTTTGCTTGGAGTTTCAGATGATGAAAGCAGGAGGCTTCACCGTTAGTTATCTAATGTTTGTTCCGCTGTTTCTGATATATGCTGTACTCTGATGATTGTATGTATATACAATATTCTTTTATGTAAAGAGATGTTGTTATATTATATTTTATTCGTTCTGCTGTGAGATTCTAATGTTCTTCTTCTCTTCTATTTTGATATTTTTTTCTTTCTTTCTCACCCTCTAATTTCTTTCTCTTCACATTCTGATTTTCTACAAAATTTAGGTTGACTGTAGTAGTTAAATGTCAGCTTAAATTGTACTGAAAAATGGGATGTTACAACTTGGTATAAGAGCTATTGGTTTAGTGATAACCTTGGCTCTATGGTGTAACTCAATAGAGATGGGGTTAGTATTACCCTAGATTGAGTTTGAGTGTTATATATGAGTGCGCGTATTTGTTATTTGAACATAAAATTATTTTTAAATTATTTTGTAAAGAGGGTAAATGAAATAATTTTACCCAAATAATATTTTATAGAAAAAAGGGAACAATTCTCTCAAATTATTAATTTGATTGTGGAAGCTTGTATTGCCTTGATTGGTTGCTTTGAATGGTTTGATTATGGAATTGAAAATTTTATCAAAGGAGAATTGCAAATTTGAATTTGAATTTTTAATTTAACTTATGATTAAGTTAAAATGAATTATATAAGTTATAACCAGACTTGAATTTTAGAAATAAAATTTAACTTAAGTCGGCAAAAACGTGGCTTCAGTTTGAGAATAAATACACATGTAAATTAACAAATATGGATGGAAGATTTGGAAATTAGTTGGATTACGTGGTTGAGATAGAAGTCATGGATATGGATTTGAATTGAATTTAAAAACAGTGAAAGGATATATTCAGGGATAATGAAATTAGGACGGATTGGTAATAAATTTCATGTGAATTGAGTAATGAAATAAATTGAAGAGGATAACCTGAATAATTAAATTTACATTGTATGTGAATGTGATATGAATGATTGCCAATAAAAGTATAATACAATTTACATTCCATTTAAGTTGAGAACAGGTGCTGAAGAAAACTGGATCGAGTTTGGCTGCTGAACAGGCTCGCTTATTGCTTAACGCTTATTGCTTATCACGTAGTAACGCTTGAAAAAGGTATGTATACGCAAAATATAAATTTGTATTTTTGATTGGGGTTTGAGATATGAATTTGGATTTTTCCTTTTTTCGACCGTATGGGTCGATGTATATAAATTTGTTGAACCTACAATATTGCAGATGTCCCTCTTTACAGGGGAGACTCTGCCGAATTTTTTCCAAAATTTAAGATTTTTGAAAAATTTCATATCTTTTTGGAAATTTTTGTTAACACAAATGAATTTGTTTTTTTATTGAAACTATTTGGATTAGTTTTTAAATTAAAATTTTAGGAAGTGAGGATTTTAAATAAAATAGAATTTCTAAAGATAATTGTGTTCAGAGCATTCTTCTTACCTTGTAATTTCGGGGTCGAAATTCTTTTAAGGGGAAAGAATGTAACGTCCCAGATTTTTCTGCCGTTTATATAGGAATATTTAAATGTGTATTATATTATATTGCAAATATAATGGATTTTATATCGAATTTGTTTTATAAAATGGAGTTCGAATATATATAATTTATAATATAATTAAAACGAGCTCGAAATGGCGCGGTAGTTCGTAATTTATGATTCAAACTTTAATTGAATGTACCAGATACGATATAAGTCAGAATTCTGTGACACAAGAATCGTTCAGATCGATTTGGTTATAATTTTCTAATAAAGAGAAAAATCTAGATTTCATCGTATAGATTGCAACTTATGTCCAAATTAAATTTTCAGAAAATCGCTATGGGATTCATTTATATAATATATCAATTTATTATATATAAAATAGAGGATTATAAATACAACGAGCACCATTTTAACTTGAAATGCAATATATCGGGTTTAGAACCTTAATATTGTTCATTTCTGAAGTTATATAAGCTCTGTTTAAATCGATTTTGTAATAATAATTTATTTTCAATAAATTTATTTATTTTATCGGTGTATATTTCATCTGTTTTAAAACAGTAACAATTAAATTATTGTCTAATTTATGATTTCATACGATCGAGGTTTATATGGGTTGTACGAACCACGTACGACGCGCGTTATACATCGAAAATATCATTGGTCAACATCACAATAAAAATCGTCGGTCACGTCAGATAAAAATCTTCCATCACATCACGATATAATCGCATAATTAAATATAATATTTTTACCCTATAATTAACCAACCATATCACCCTTCCATACCCAACAACACGTTCTACCATACATTTCCCATTTCTTTTTCTGACTTCCACGAAAACACCCTCCTTTATAAATTCAACAACAATTCCATGAGATGTTTATAAATTAAAAGAATTATACGGTTGTTTGATGCTACTCTAAAGCTTCCAATTTATACACAAATTGTATGGTGCAATCATGCTTGGGATCAATAATTTCAGTCAGCACCAGCGGCTTTAAGCAGGATCTTGGAGGTGATACGGTTGACGGGGGAGCTGGGAGTTTAAAGAATAAAGGGAGAGGAGGGTCTTGGCTTCTGTAACGACCCAAATTTCCGTAACATCAGAGTTGACTATATACAACATACGTCCAACCCAAATATCACGAAAATACGAAACATTTTTTTTAGAAGAAAAAGGCAGAAGAAGAACAGAAACAACAACACAGAATCTCACATCATAGCGGAACAAAATATAATATATCATAACTTTTGAAATACAAAATTTCAACTGTATAACATACACTTATCATAGTACAACACTTACAACACAGCGGAACAAAACTCTATATAACTAATGCTGAAGCCTCCTGCTCCAAGCTCCTTTAGATAGATCTGTAAAATCCTGAACTACTTGACTGCCCGTACAAATTTAGGCACCCAAGAGTTTAGGTAGAACAAAACAAAATAAACTCCGGGTCAGTCATGGGACTGGTATGAGTAAAGAGTTAAAAACAGTTTTAGAAACTAAATGATATCTCATAAGACCACGCCGTATAACACGGAACGGGTTTTTCCCTTATGAGACTCCAAACACTTG
Organism: Allium sativum; assembly: GCA_030737875.1. Taxonomy (NCBI): domain Eukaryota; kingdom Viridiplantae; phylum Streptophyta; class Magnoliopsida; order Asparagales; family Amaryllidaceae; genus Allium; species Allium sativum. The sequence continues at coordinate 13,963,857 of CM060917.1, forward strand.
ACTTAACTTTCAAAATCCCTTTGAAAGGAACGATAATCTTTATATCAAAACTCTTTTGATATTATAATAATGTCTAAATCAAGTAATTAACAATCTAGTAGAACGTTTGCATCTCACGTTCCACATATAATATACAATCAAAACCGCAAGCACGTATTGGGTAATGGATTTCCAACTGTAACAAGGTATGGAACCACCTTCCGCTGGTATATCTCTAGAGGAGAATACACCGAGTTCAACAAGAACATCTTGCAACTCAGCCACACATGACCGACCACTCATTTCGCTTGAGTGTGTCGAATGTATATCACCAACGGTTGGGATCAACAACCGTTTCTCGAATGGGACAGCATCGACAATAGATTTTTAAAAGTAAATGAAACTCTAGATCAGATGATTATACACCCTAATAGGTGCGACCTACATAACCATGCTGCCTGCCAGATTTCTGTCATTTACTGATTGATGAGGCTTGAGGTTACGCTTTATCATCACATTAGATTCACTCCAAATGCCACATTGTCAGATCCGTCGAAAATTACTAATTGACATCTAATACAGTACATTACGTGTTAGCTTAAGAAGTTTCCTTCTCTGCTTCCACTCTTGGTACGGTTGAAGAAATCAATGTACGTGACCTTTCTGGAAATACTCTGTCAGACATTCATCCATACAAGTCACCCAGGAACAGGATGAACCGAAGGCACAATTTCTATTAATAGAAAAAGTCCTTGCACTCTACTCCATCTTCGATTATCTTCACATAATCTGATTCGCAACGCTACTGCCAATACAGAGTGGTTCTTCGGATAATAATCCAACCGGTCTCTCCATATTGACAGCAATGGTCAAAACTTCGATAGTATGTGATTTAACTATCGAATAAAAACAAGTGTTTCGATAGTCGATGATTTAACTATCGAAGAAAACAAGTGTCCATCCAATTATCAAACAATCACTAAGCCCTTAATTAATATTCCATTAATTAAATCACTTCTCTATTTCTTTATCAATATTTGTTACCCAAATATTTTCAATAACCATATTGGCTTTTTACGTTATTTGGAAAACATTTCCGAATATCTCCTTCCTTTATTTTCTAAACTTTAGAAAATATATGCTATTTATAATTGGAAAATATTTCAATTACTTATCTCTTTTCCGATCTCGTTTATTTCTGTTCTTTGGAAATATTCTATTCTATTTCCAAGCTTACACTTATTTGGGTTAAAATAGAAGTTGTGTAAAACATCGTTATGACAACCCAAATACTATATTCAACTAACTCTTATCCGACATTGATCTTTGAGCCTGAAATCTTACTATTTATTTGTTAATAATGAAATCAATCAAGTTGGGGTATAACAGCCTCTCAGACCTTGACTAAATAACATTTATAACGTCAAAACAGATATGACTACTTACTCGAATAATCAATACCATACAACTACTTCTTCACTATTAAATACATATACACTTTCTCTTTCCATTCTTACTAGATTTTATTCCTAGTCTTCTTTTTTTATTATACTATTCTATTTCTAAGTTCGCTTCCTTATCGACTTCTATATATATTGATACGTTGATTTCTAACTATCAAATTATCTTAAAAATATTCTAACTCCTTAAATTTCCAGAAAAAATCGCCATAACCTCCTTTGTACCGGGAGCATCGGGATATTTTAAATAGCCTCCCATGGCCCTTACCAATCCAAAAAGAAAAAGAAAAGCCAAGCGGCTAGCCGATACGGCGCATAAAATCTCATATATGAATTAAATACATACTTTTTTGTCGAGCACTCTATCTATTCGTTTATAGCACTAGTGTCCATCATATTTTCAGCAGGTTTCATGCATCTTAAGGATGGTATAATGCACTCTTAAGGATGGTAAAATGCATCTCAATGGACGTGATCTTCTTTTCAACAAGGTATGCTCTGTGTTGAATCCTATGGCTTTGATGTGAGCTGCACTTTGGTCATATTCATTATGCTTATGAACCTCTCATTGTTTGTAAATTCAACACTGTTGCTAATCAATTATTTCGCTTGTTAATTAGAAAAAAAGGTGTATATTAAGATGATAAAACTATGCAGCTTGAGTTAACTACCCAGTTCAGATAATTGTTGTCTATAGGTACTTTAGTTAATTGTAAACCTCAATATTTACAGCTGTACCGGTCATGGAAACTTTGAATGTTCCATGTTTAGATCAAGTGAAGGTTTGTAACAACCCGTATTTCTGATAACATGTTATATCATAAATCGAGGCAGAATTTAATTCATAAATCTGAATCAAGGGAAACGGGCTATGTCATTGCGTTCGTCTCGGAAAAATACGCGAAATAGAGTCCGAGTTTTCGAAAATCGGAGTCCGTATGACCCGATTAAGGCCCAACGAAGTTTTCTGAAAATTCAAAGTTCAAAACAGATTTAAAATTCAGGTTTAAATTTCGAAATTGGGCCTATTGGGCGCAGGGGGGAATAATTCCCTCCTAGCTACCCAAGTCGACAGCCCTGTCGACTGGGCAGTCGACTTGGCTAGGACCAAGTCGACAGCCCTGTCGACTTGGGTGTCGACAGGGGGTGCTCGGCCAGTTTAACCTGGTGCACCATTTTTGAGCTTGGCTGTGTTTTGGGGCTGTTTTTTGGAAGCTTCCGAGATCTGATGGTCCTAATCTAACCTAGGGTTAATCTAAGGGTCTAAAACACATCCTAATCCTATAAATAAGCCCCTAACCTAACCCTAAATCATCATTATTCACTCAAGTAGCTAAACTATGGCAAAATCATTCCTCTCATGGCCTCCACTCTCTTCATAAAATTCCTAAGTCATTTCTATGAAGGTTTTCATGTTCATACAAGCATTTTTAAGTTGTATGAGTGATCATTAGCTTGCATTCATCATCAAGTTGCAAGCTTTACTTTCAAGGCTAGAGTTTTTGGGTGATTTTTGGCAAGGGTTTTTATGTTAGAGCTTGCATTTTGGGTCTATTGGTTGCATAAGGGCTTTGTCATAGTTTTGTGTTCCTTCATAAGTATTGTAAGCCCTATTCTACTTTCATACTTAAACTTTAAAGTTAAATGTATGATATGCGAGTTTATATGCAAGTTTACTATGATGTGATATGCAAGTTTACTATGATGTGTTATGCAAGTTTACTATGATGTGATATGCAAGTTTACTATGATGTGTTATGCAAGTTTACTATGATGTGATATGCAAGTTTATTATGATGTGTTATGCAAGTTCATCAAGTTATGTTATGCAAGTTTGATATGCAAGTTTGCCATATGATATGCAAGTTATGTTATGCAAGTTTGGGATGATCATATGGTTCATGTTATCATGTTATGCAAGCTTATCTTGGGTTTATGAACATAAAGCTTCAAGCTTTATGCTAAAGGTTGCATTTTGGCAACATGTAAGTTATCATATCTCTAATGATAACTTGCATGTGAGGCTAGATGCGAACTTATGGCCATTTTTACATGTCATTTATCACCATGTATCACCAATATGATAAGTTTGGTTTTATGCATGCTTTTGAGGCCTAATGCAAGTATATGAACATATGTACATTTCATATGCCACCATGTTGAACTTGTGGCTTTAACACTTTTATGTCATGATTATGCCAAGTTCCCTCTTTCTATCCTTTATGCGCTATTGCGATATGTAAGCGATGGGATTGCGTTTGGGGTTGGGTAAACTTAAAAGACATAAAAACATAAGCTTGGGAATTTACCTATTAAGTTAGGTCTACCCATTGGGAATTTACCTATTAAGTTAGGTCTACCCAATTGCTTGAAAACTTGTAATGTGTTTTGGAAACATGATGGACATGACACTTAGAAAATATAAGTGTGACCAACTCGAGGTTGGGTTGAGTTTGTAGCGTAAACCTACCCGGAACCGACCGGCTTAACTAGTTGCTACAAACAATAGGACCCAATGTGAGAAGTTGGTCCTGTGGTACCTTGAACCCGAGGTTAGACCAATTTGTGGTGTAAAGCTACCCGTAACCGACCGTCTTAACTAGTAACCGCAACAAAGTCTAATGTGAGAGGTTAAGGAACATTAATTAATTAATGCTACATGATAAGGTTAAGTAAACTTGACTTATGACACTTAACCAATCTGAACTCGGTAAATTAACGGGGTTAAGTTAACCTACACTTAACCAATCTGAACTCGGTAAATTAACGGGGTTAAGTTAACCTACACTTAACCAATCTGAACTCGGTAATTTAACAGGGTTAAGATGAACTATACCTAACCAAATCAACTCCGTAAATTGGTAAGGCTGAGAACCAATCTGATGCATGGTCTGGATAAATTAACTTGATTGATAAATAAAACGAACCTGTTTTGCGGATCTGTAGGACCCACACTAAGTTAGGCAAGTTTGTAAATCTGTTATCTGATCCGTTAGTCTGAGAACTAATCGTCTGAACTTTGTATGTCTGAACTCTGTTAATAAGTTAATCAGAATCTGATAGTCTGGGGACACAAGGGGGAATACTTGTGTCATCTGTTGTTTGGGACCCATATTAGTCAGTAACCCTTTCTGGTATCAAAAACTTCGACCCAACTGTAGGTAGGGTCCGGGCACGCTTACTGAACTAATTATAAGTGGTTCATTCTGATAATGGTGATGGGTGTTGATGGTGCGTTCCAACCGGGTCATGTGCGTGCATGGATCCCGGTCTGCCTCTGAGGATGTAAGACGCCGTGACATCTGTAAATATGCCTGTGCCAATTGGTTGCCACTTTAGGGAGTGATACACCCTATCGTGGGGCCGACATAGGATATTTATGTATTAGGGAGCCGATCGTTTGGGTAGGATTTAGGGTATACTTAGCTCTGTCTGATTCTGTAGGTACCGTCTGTTTTGTTGGGTGGTAACATCCGTCTGTTTCTGCGTGGTACCGTCTGTTAGGTTGGTAAAGGCCCACTACTAGTGTACACATTATTGTTAGCATTCCGTTTCTGTACTCTGTTCTGTTAGGATGGTAAAGGCCCATTATTGTTAGCATTCCGTTTCTGTACTCTGTTCTGTTAGGGTGGTAAAGGCCCATTATTGTTAACATTCCGTCTCTGTACTTTATCTGTTAGGATGGTAAAAGCCCATTTTTCCCAAATGCTATTTCTGTATGGACCTAGCACAGTTTAGCTACACTTCGTAGTTGGACCTTGGTTTGGGTCATTCATGATATTGGGCCAAAGCTTGGGCCAAGGGATCAATACTTGTTTATTCAAGTCATGTTAGTTTGCTAGTACACCTGTGGTGCAAAAACCTTAATCCTGATTATGCGATGACACCTTTATCTACCGTGTTAGTTAATCATCATGCTAGTATGTTGTTATCCTTATGTTCATCCCTGCTACTCATGCCAGTTAACTTTATCAGTTTACATTGATTGTAGTAGGGCTTACTCAGTCTTTTTGACTGACCTGTTTTCTTTCGCCTCTTTTCTTCCATTCCCCCCCCGCAGGTTCTCAGGGAGGGAATATTGGAGCTTAGCTGGATTTCTGATCACTTGCTTGTGGGATTTTAGCTCATGTACGGTCTTGACATGAAGCTGGCTATGGTTATCACTTATTTTGGGGATAGTACTTATGTATTTCAGTTTTTCAGAAATGTTGTTTTATCTAGACTTGTATATTTGGAAAGTTGACAGTAAGTTGTACCAGACTTGTTTTGAAATGGTTTGGAATCTTCCGCTGTTTAATCTATGTTATTTACTCTGTTTACATATATACATATGTTCTTGTTCTGCCTTGATATATCATTATGCATGTTTACCTGATTCAAACGCCCCTCCAAAGTCAGAGTGCTTGCAAGAGACACCATGGCGAAGGTGGGGTGTTACATTTGGTATCAGAGCATATGGTTTACGAGAAGGAACAAAAAAGTTTTTTTTAGAAAACTTTTGGAAAACTATTTTCAAAACCAAGTATAAAGTATTTTCCAAAGAAAAGTCTAGTTTATTTTAAAAGGCTATTCCCTAAATGCCATTAGCACAATCGTTAGTTATCTATTCTTAGTTTCCTCGTTCTGAATCTATCTTTTCCGTCATTTCAGTATGGTCGATAACTTTGTTATCCCAGAGGGAGTGCAAGTTCCTGGTTGGTATAGGAGACTTATGGAGGCTAGGGCGACCGAAGCCGGCCCCGCAAATGTTACTCCTCCTCCGGTGGTTAATGTTCCTCCTCCTCCTGTCGCTGAGGTTCCTCCTCCTCCTCCCCCTCAGCATCCTCCAATAGAGTTCACGAAGATTTGTAAGGACTTCAAAGCAATGGATGGCAAGAACTTTCTAGGTACCGAGAATTTTGTAGAGGCCCGGAATTGGTTGAAAGAGACCGAGGATTTATTCGCTATCTTTGGATTAGATGATCAGAGAAAGATCCTGTTGGCGGTTTGGCTTATGAAGGATAAAGCCGCTTATTGGTGGGAGATCACCACCGCGACTAGGCCCGTTGAGACTTGGGCCGATTTCAGGACAAGATTCGGGCTTAAGTTTCTGTCTTCTACTGAAGAGAACTTGCAAATGGAAAGGTTTATTGCTTTGAAGTAAGGAGACATGTCTGTTAAAGAATATGTGAACAAGTTCAATCAGTTAGCTCGTTTTGGCTTGGATATGGTGAGTACTACTCAGAAGAAGGCTCTTCGTTTTGCTAGAGGATTGAACGAGCCGTTACAGGAGTTAGCTATGTCTCATGTGCCCATGGGGGCCACGTTTGAGAGTTTGGTAGATATGGCCCTACTCAATGAAGAGAACAAGAGTGCAAAGAAGGAGGTCAAGGTGAATGAGTCTCAAAACAAGAAAACAGGGCCCAAAAAGGAAATGCAAAAGAAGGAGGAGAAGTCTAAAGATAAGAAGGAAAAGAAGTGCTTTACTTGTGGAAGCTCAACTCATCTAAACAAGGATTGCAGAAAGAGGAAGGGCACTTGCTTTAACTGTGGAGAGATGGGACACTTCACTAGGGACTGCCCGAAGAAGAAAGGGACTACATCGGAAGGAACGGTGAATACTCGCATGGCGGGTGAATAGATTAGGGCTAGAATAATTTGTCTGTAGGATGTTTAATTTTCCTTGTCTGATTTTCAGTTTGAAACTCTTTTTCTGGTATTTTGATTCTGTAATGGAAACTCAGTACTTTAATGCTAGTCTTGCTTCTGATCTGGTAATAGTCTCAAACTCCCTGAGAGTTATAACTCATCTGTTTGTGATAAATTGGGGTTTGAGAGTATCTGTGTTGGACATGAGGGTGACTATGACGAATGCATTCTGGGTTTCTACCATGCTTGGTTTCCTAAGAATCATTTGGGAAAAATCTGATCTGTACTAGTAGTCTGTAAGTATATGTACCAAGTTTTTGTTTTATCTGTACTCGCTTCCATCACTCGACTGTATCTTGTTAAGATAGGAATCCTATGGATGTAAACATGTGTTTGAGACATGTTATGTTTGATGGTTGCAAGTGGATGCAAGTGGTTGCTAGTGGTTGCTCGTGGATGCATAAACACACACTAGGCACTAGATCGGCTTGAAATACACTCTCATATTGCATATGGACGTGTGTACATTTTCAATTCTTATGGTTGCAAGATGGTTAATTTGGCACATGGATGTTGCATATGGATGAATGTTTGTGCACACATATAGTATTATATGATTAGGACTATTTGCATACATAATGGATTCATTGCACTAACATACTTTGCATTGATGATCTTTGCATTAGATAAGAACATATACACACACCTTTTGCATATGTTCATACCGCATTAGAATCTTTAAGGACAATGATTGCTCGTGAATGATGATTTGAGTAGATGGATGATGGATGGTAGGATGCGTTCTTCCTAACTTAAAGATTTCGAGGACGAAATCCTTTAAGGAGGGGAGAATGTAACAGCCCGTATTTCTGATAACATGTTATATCGTAAATCGAGGCAGAATTTAATTCATAAATCTGAATCAAGGGAAACGGGCTATGTCATTGCGTTCGTCTCGGAAAAATACGCGAAATAGAGTCCGAGTTTTCGAAAATCGGAGTCCGTATGACCCGATTAAGGCCCAACGAAGTTTTCTGAAAATTCAAAGTTCAAAACAGATTTAAAATTCAGGTTTAAATTTCGAAATTGGGCCTATTGGGCGCAGGGGGAAAAATTCCCGCCTAGCTACCCAAGTCGACAGCCCTGTCGACTGGGCAGTCGACTTGGCTAGGACCAAGTCGACAGCCCTGTCGACTTGGGTGTCGACAGGGGGTGCTCGGCCAGTTTAACCTGGTGCACCATTTTTGAGCTTGGCTGTGTTTTGGGGCTGTTTTTTGGAAGCTTCCGAGATCTGATGGTCCTTATCTAACCTAGGGTTAATCTAAGGGTCTAAAACACATCCTAATCCTATAAATAAGCCCCTAACCTAACCCTAAATCATCATTATTCACTCAAGTAGCTAAACTATGGCAAAATCATTCCTCTCATGGCCTCCACTCTCTTCATAAAATTCCTAAGTCATTTCTATGAAGGTTTTCATGTTCATACAAACATTTTTTAGTTGTATGAGTGATCATTAGCTTGCATTCATCATCAAGTTGCAAGCTTTACTTTCAAGGCTAGAGTTTTTGGGTGATTTTTGGCAAGGGTTTTTATGTTAGAGCTTGCATTTTGGGTCTATTGGTTGCATAAGGGCTTTGTCATAGTTTTGTGTGCCTTCATAAGTATTGTAAGCCCTATTCTACTTTCATACTTAAACTTTAAAGTTAAATGTATGATATGCGAGTTTATATGCAAGTTTACTATGATGTGATATGCAAGTTTACTATGATGTGTTATGCAAGTTTACTATGATGTGATATGCAAGTTTACTATGATGTGTTATGCAAGTTTACTATGATGTGATATGCAAGTTTATTATGATGTGTTATGCAAGTTCATCAAGTTATGTTATGCAAGTTTGATATGCAAGTTTGCCATATGATATGCAAGTTATGTTATGCAAGTTTGGGATGATCATATGGTTCATGTTATCATGTTATGCAAGCTTATCTTGGGTTTATGAACATAAAGCTTCAAGCTTTATGCTAAAGGTTGCATTTTGGCAACATGTAAGTTATCATATCTCTAATGATAACTTGCATGTGAGGCTAGATGCGAACTTATGGCCATTTTTACATGTCATTTATCACCATGTATCACCAATATGATAAGTTTGGTTTTATGCATGCTTTTGAGGCCTAATGCAAGTATATGAACATATGTACATTTCATATGCCACCATGTTGAACTTGTGGCTTTAACACTTTTATGTCATGATTATGCCAAGTTCCCTCTTTCTATCCTTTATGCGCTATTGCGATATGTAAGCGATGGGATTGCGTTTGGGGTTGGGTAAACTTAAAAGACATAAAAACATAAGCTTGGGAATTTACCTATTAAGTTAAGTCTACCCATTGGGAATTTACCTATTAAGTTAGGTCTACCCAATTGCTTGAAAACTTGTAATGTGTTTTGGAAACATGATGGATATGACACTTAGAAAATATAAGTGTGACCAACTCGAGGTTGGGTTGAGTTTGTAGCGTAAACCTACCCGGAACCGACCGGCTTAACTAGTTGCTACAAACAATAGGACCCAATGTGAGAAGTTGGTCCTGTGGTACCTTGAACCCGAGGTTAGACCAAGTTGTGGTGTAAAGCTACCCGGAACCGACCGGCTTAACTAGTAACCGCAACAAATTCTAATGTGAGAGGTTAAGGCACATTAATTAATTAATGCTACATGATAAGGTTAAGTAAACTTGACTTATGACACTTAACCAATCTGAACTCGGTAAATTAACGGGGTTAAGTTAACCTACACTTAACCAATCTGAACTCGGTAAATTAACGAGGTTAAGTTAACCTACACTTAACCAATCTGAACTCGGTAATTTAACAGGGTAAGATGAACTATACCTAACCAAATCAACTCCGTAATTTGGTAAGGCTGAGAACCAAACTGATGCCTGGTCTGGATAAATTAACTTGATTGATAAATAAAACGAACCTGTTTTGCGGATCCGTAGGACCCACACTAAGTTAGGCAAGTTTGTAAATCTGTTATCTGATCCGTTAGTCTGAGAACTAATTGTCTGAACTTTGTATGTCTGAACTCTGTTAATAAGTTAATCAGAATTTGATAGTCTGGGGACACAAGGGGGAATACTTGTGTCATCTGTTGTTTGGGACCCATATTAGTCAGTAACCCTTTTTGGTATCAAAAACTTCGACCCAATTGTAGGTAGGGTCCGGGCACGCTTACTGAACTAATTATAAGTGGTTCATTCTGATAATGGCGATGGGTGTTGATGGTGCGTTCCAACCGGGTCATGTGCGTGCATGGATCCCGGTCTGCCTCTGAGGATGTAAGACGCCGTGACATCTGTAAATATGCCTGTGCCAATTGGTTGCCACTTTAGGGAGTGATACACCCTATCGTGGGGCCGACATAGGATATTTATGTATTAGGGAGCCGATCGTTTGGGTATGATTTAGGGTATACTTAGCTCTGTCTGATTCTGTAGGTACCGTCTGTTTTGTTGGGTGGTAACATCCGTCTGTTTCTGCGTGGTACCGTCTGTTAGGGTGGTAAAGGCCCACTACTAGGGTACACATTATTGTTAGCATTCCGTTTCTGTACTCTGTTCTGTTAGGGTGGTAAAGGCCAATTATTGTTAGCATTCCGTTTCTGTACTCTGTTCTGTTAGGGTGGTAAAGGCCCATTATTGTTAACATTCTGTTTCTGTACTTTATCTGTTAGGATGGTAAAAGCCCATTTTTCCCAAACTCTATTTCTGTATGGACCTAGCACAATTTAGCTACACTTCGTAGTTGGACCTTGGTTTGGGTCATTCATGATATTGGGCCAAAGCTTGGGCCAAGGGATCAATACTTGTTTATTCAAGTCATGTTAGTTTGCTAGTACACCTGTGGTGCAAAAACCTTAATCCTGATTATGCGATGACACCTTTATCTACCGTGTTAGTTAATCATCATGCTAGTATGTTGTTATCCTTATGTTCATCCCTGCTACTCATGCCAGTTAACTTTATCAGTTTACATTGATTGTAGTAGGGCTTACTCAGTCTTTTTGACTGACCTGTTTTCTTTCGCCTCTTTTCTTCCGTTTCCCCCCCCCCCCAAGTTCTCAGGGAGGGAATATTGGAGCTTAGCTGGATTTCTAATCACTTGCTTGTGGGATTTTAGCTCATGTACGGTCTTGACATGAAGCTAGCTATGGTTATCATTTATTTTGGGGATAGTACTTATGTATTTCAGTTTTTCAGAAATGTTGTTTTATCTAGACTTGTTTATTTGGAAAGTTGACAGTAAGTTGTACCAGACTTGTTTTGAAATGGTTTGGAATCTTCCGCTGTTTAATCTATGTTATTTACTCTGTTTACATATATACATATGTTCTTGTTCTGCCTTGATATATCATTATGCATGTTTACCTGATTCAAACGCCCCTCCAAAGTCAGAGTGCTTGCAAGAGACACCCTGGCGGAGGAGGGGTGTTACAAGGTTGGTGGTTTTTTTTTCTTCTGAATTGCTTTCTGTAACTTGCTTTCTGTAACTTGTTTCCTAAATTCAATTTCAGAGAGAAGCCCCCTAATTGAAGAAGTTATTCAATCGGGTGTCGTACCCAAATTTGTCGAGTTTCTTATGAGAGAGGATCACCCTCAACTTCAGGTATTTATTTTCACTTTTATTTATCAGGTTAGACGGCAAATTGGTATTGTTGCTAATAGTATTTTACACGATAGTTTGAAGCAGCATGGGCACTTACGAATATTGCTTCGGGGACATTAGATCATAAAAATGTTGTGATTGAACATGGTGCTGTACCAATATTTATTTAGCTTCTTTGTTCTCCAAGTGATGATGTTAGAGAATAGGTACAAGTTTAGATGAACATATGATTTTATTCAAATTTGAAATGGTTGGAAAAACTGGCTTTAGTTTTATTCCATAAAGCAAACATTTTAGAAGACTAGCTTCAAACAAAAATCTTCAAACACAATAGAAAATTATTTCAAGTTTATTATGTGATTGGTATAACAATAGAACATTCTATCTCGTTCTATCTGATAACATAATCGTTGACCACTTAACACTCTGTACAATTTGCATAATTGCATTTACGCAGGCTGTGTGGGCTCTTTGAAATGTATCTGGCGATTCCCCAAGGTGCGGGGATCTTGTTCTTGCTAGTGGTGCATTGATTCCCTAGTTAGCTCAGTTGAATGAGCATGCCAAACTGTCTATGTTGAGAAATGCTGTCTGGACTTAATCTAACTTTTGTAGAGGAAAACCACTGCCATCTTTGCGAGCGAATCCTCAGAAGGAAAAATAAATAAAGGTACTAGTTTATATAAATCATTTTCATGTATTTTTTCTTCTTTATGGTCGTATGTGTGAGTCTGTATATGCGTGAATCGAGTGACAATGTAGTGAGGAATGTATGTAAATATGAACGATTATGTAATATACGAGTGAATGTACAATAGTGGAGTCAAAAAATTTGTACCATTTGAAATGTTGAAATAAAATATTTATTCAAATAAAATACTACGTTATAGTAATATTTATTATAATATTATAAAATCTTTGATTAATAGTGGTTGAGGTGTAATTATTTTTACCGGTTGTAAAACAATTTTTAACAACTGCTGCAAATAGTTGTAAAAAAGTTGACTTTATTACAATTGCCAGCTGTACTAGACATATTACAATTGTTTTTGGCAGTTTCGAAAGGTTTTTTTGTTGTTGTATTGGTAGCTGTGGCAACACCTGTACCAATATTGCCATAGAGTCGCAAAGGCATTGCCTTTGACTCTAAGGCAACGCGGCAAAAGGCAACCCCAAAAAAGTTTTGCCACAGATCAATTTTTGCCTATAGAAACACTTTTTGACACCTACTGCATCACTTCTTTGGGGTTGACGTAGGCCATCTATGGCATAGTGAGTCCCCCAGTATGTGACCCCTGGGGTCTTATTTATAGAGGTTTTAGGCACCTTTTTGCTGCTTCTTTTTCCCACTCTTTTTTGGCCACTTTTTTGGTATTACCTTTTTGCTCTCGTTTTTGGCTTTTTCTGGCTTTCTCCTACTTATTACAGCCTTCTGCTGTCTTTTTGGTCTTTTTCTAGCTTTACCCCTTTCATCATCCGCCTTTCGTCAACAACCTTTCATCACCGGCCTTTCGTCATTAGCCTTTCGTCACCAGCCTTTGATCAATAGCCTTTCGCCAACAACCTTTCGTCATCAGCCTTTCTTTAACAGCCTTTCGTCAGCAGCCTTTCTTCATCAGCCTTTCGTCAACAGTCTTTCCTCACCAGCCTTTCGTCACCATCCTTTCGTCACCAGCCTTTCATCACCAACCTTTCATCAACTGCCTTTTGTCACCAGCGTTTCATCGTCAGTCTTTCGTCAACAGCCTTTCGTCATCAGTCTTTGTTAAACTTGTTTTAGCCATGATTCCCAAATGGTACGTCCGTTTATTTAATGTGACCACTCTACGGAATAGGAACCCATCATCTAAATCCAATGGAAATGGTTTTAGGTCTGAATCTCTCACCAATCAAAAGTTATAGGAGAAACAAGATTTCATCTCCTTCTTTTGGTATCGACATAGGTGTATCAAAGGCTTTTCCTTTTATACTTTCCGTTATCGGAGCTTCTGCTTCTTTATATTTGGCCAGCGCGAATTTTGGTGTTAATAGTTTGCCCTCCCCCCTTAGTATAAAGAAGCTTTTGTTCTTTAGGACGAAATCTTGTGGCTCCTGCATAGCTTTCCTATCACTCAATAACTAGTAAAAATATTTGGTGTTAGTTTCGTATAACCAAGAGTAATGATGCAAGGGGAAGCATAAACTTTCCTTAATCAAATTGGGCTTGAACATGAAGCCAAAGTTATGAACTTTTTTGTGGACATAGTGCGCAAATTCAAACATGTATTCAAGTGGGATGATGTGATTTAAAGAACAACATTCTTCTATCAATACTGGATGAGCATTATTATTGTTACTTATACATTCAATTATCAAGAATTCATTCTTGAAAGTGTGATATAACAAATCCAAAATTTACATTTTGATATTTTCAATCAAATGTTCATCATTGACGAATATAATGTGTTAATAAAAGTAACATGACTTGCATAGTGAGTGATATTTCACTTATGATATGTGAAGCATTGTTTTTAATCCAAACCTATAACAACTGGATTTGGGATAAAAATAACATAAGGTCAGAAACTTCCCTTCGTTAGGCACCAGGAAACTATAACCTTTGCTTAGAGATTTCAAGTAAGAGACTGGAAATGCCAAGCCGAGTACTTATGATACATGGTTAGAACCTTGCAAACCGGGATTAGTAAAAACCCCAAGATTCATACTTGGGTAAATAGGAATTAGAAATCATATGGAAACCATAAGATTCATAATTGGGTAAAGCATAAATCAGAAATCATATGGAAACCCCAAGATGCATACTTAGGTAAAGCATAAATCAGACATCATATGGAAACCCCAAGATGCATACTTGGGTAAAGCATAAATCAAAAATCATATGGAATCCCCAAGATTCATACTTGGGTAAATCATAAATCATAAATTCATGTCAAAGAACCATATATTTAACTAAGAGTTATTGAGGAATGTCATAGCTAAATAAAAATGCACTAATAAAAGGCATGGAAGAAACATAGAAGGTTACTTAAGGATCATCCAATGAAAGCATCCCAAACCATCCAAAGACCATACTTTTGTATAGTGTCAACTATCCAAATATTATAGAAAGCGATCAAGCAACCATAGATTATGTGTGTGTTTCTCGGAGGTTCGCTCAGAGAACATTTAGAAGAAAGAGTCTTAAATATTCCCAGAAGTAAGCTTTGGGTGTGTATATATATATATAGGACTGCTTTCGTAATAAAATAACCCTATCCTGAGATGATTAGTCGTTTAGCAGGAGCTTCTCACAGTTTTCTAGCCGTAGGGTATCTGACGTCTAGCCTTACTCCTAACCCATAGGATATGCAAATGAATGAATGCTCTCTAAGAGAGCGACACTGGTCCCTTCATATGGGAAGATGTGGGAATTACTAGTCCTACTTTGGGATATTATAATTTGTAGGGGGTGTTAGCCTCACTTAGGAGGCGATTCCACAAGGTGGAGATGCAACTTTGTTTGTTATCCCCACTTAGGAAGCGACTCCACAAGGTGGAGATGTTACTTTGTGGCTTCTCTTTTGGGAGGTTGTGTTTGTTGTTTCTTCTCTCTCTAGAAGTTTTGTTTGTCACTCCTCTTCTAGGAGGTTATGTTTTTTGTTGCTTCTCTCTCTGGAAGCTTTATTTGCCGCTCCTCTTCTGGGACGTTGTGTTTGTTGTTGCTTCTATCTCCGGAAATTTTGTCTGCCACTCCTCTTCTAAGAGGTTGTGTTTGTTGTTGCTTCTCTCTCTGGAAGCTTTGTTTGTTGCTCCTCTTCTGGGAGGTTGTGTTTGTTGTTGCTTCTCTCTCTGGAAGCTTTGTTGATGTAGTTTCTCCCTTTGGAAGCTTTGTTGATGTAGCTTCTTCCCTCGGAAGCTTTGTTGATGTAGCTTCTTCCCTTCGGAAGCTTTATTAATATCATTTATCAAGGGTAGGTTCCACACCTTCCATAGAAGCATTTAAGTATGTCAATATAACATGTCTGACAAAGTCATGAAATTCTGAAATATGGGAGATAAGATTTAGAAGAATCTTATTTGATCCGAGCTATGATGAGTATTTAATCATTCCATTGCTGCATATTTGTATGAATAGCCTCCACCGAAGCTTGTCTTTTATTGATAACTTGGTTTTGTATTCATTCATGCATTGTGTTTCTTTAAGTGCTTCCATTTGACCTTTCGTTCCCTCTCATGGGATGAGACATAAACAAAAAGTGCTCCACTTGAGCTTTTGTTATATGCATGAGCCTGAAAACGGTTTGGTTTTTACCTATAATAATACTCGAACTTACATTAATATTTGTTTGACAATAGGAAAAATGATAAAGCTAAACAAATAATAAAAAGTAATCATTTGATATAAGAGGCTTATTATTAAGTTCCCATTTCCATGTTGCGTTGTCTCTGACCATCTTTCCCATCGATTTTACTTTGAATTTCTCAAATGGGCTTTCTTTTCTTTTTGGCTTGATGTATCTTTATCAAACTCCAACAATGTTTGGTTTTGTGTCCTTCTGTCTTGTGATAAGAGTAATAGTCTTTCCTTTTGTTCAATTTTGTAGAACCTTCTATAAGGGGATTGGAACCAGGCCCTTCCTCTTGTTCTTGCTTCAAGCTTTTCCTTGTGTTAAGTATTTCTTCCATAAGAATGAATTTATTAGCTTTGGAGTATAAATCATTCAAGCTTTCACATTCGTTTAAGATAAGCTCCTTCCAAAAGGGGGATGGTACAAGCAGCCCCGACCGTACAACTCTTTTCTTCTCTCTATACGTTGCCCCTTTCACTTCGAGTGAATTATTGTGAAGCCTCTTTTGATAGCAATTAAGGGACTCCTCCGGTCTTTGCTTGATTCTGGCCAAACCATAAATGCTACTTGCTGAATCCTTTTGCATATGGAATTGCGTGCTAAATGCGGTAGACAATTGCTTCCAAGATATGATGAGAGGGCCATGATAATGTTTGCGCCATTTAAGAGATCTTCCATGAAGAGTTGTTACGAAGACCTTGCATTGAAGGGCTTCAGAAGCGTTATACGTATCCATGTAATTCTTAAACACGGCAAGGTATTCTTCAGGGTCTATAGTCCCATCATACGCAAGTTTGTGCACTTTTATACCAAATGGAACCTTCACCATCATTATCTCTTTAGAGAAGGGGATTCCTTGCAACTTTCTATCTTTTATCCATGTTAGGCTTTCATTTTCTTCTAAACTAACCGCCTCCTTTGATGCTTGGTTTAATTCTCCATGAGATTAGGCTGTTATGTTGATTTGATGAAGACTCAATATGATTATAAAGTTCCTAAGGTGCTATGATCCTTGATTCCTCTTTATAAGGTTCTGCTTCAGAGGATCTTCGGACCAAGTCTACTTCAATAAATATCCTAGTGGTATCAATTTGCATAGCAAAGTGTAATATTTCCAACTCATCTTTTGTTAAAGTTGAAGATCCTCCAGTTTCTAGTTTGGCTATGTTGATGTTGTTTTTTGGATTGGACGACATGTTGGTTCTTTCTTTACCACTTTTCCCCAATTGAATCATCCTTTTATTGATTTTCAGAGTACCTTGGTATTTAGAAGCTCCTGTTGAGATTCCTTCTATAATCTCGCTTCCTTAAAGCTTAGTCCAAACCAGGACGGAACAACACAGTTAGAAATGTGGCAATACTATCCAAAAGGCTAAAGGTAGAAAAAGGGAACGAAGGTTCATGTCCTCCTTCTAGCGCCAAAATGTTAATGATATTTTTGCTAACACCGGAGACAGGTCTTAGGAAATGGATCATGGAGAAAGCGTCAGGTTTCTAAGAACCTAACGGCTTGTAAGACTTTAGGATCGGTAGTTACCCAAGAATAGGGTTACTACAACCGTCGCTAATAGGGACTAAAGTATATGTTAAAGGCATTTAGGTCATTGCCGAAAAGGTTGGAATGAGGAGCGTAAACATACATAAGCACCACAATATACAATATAATATGCAGAAAAGTAAAGAACACAACAATTTATAGTGGTTCGGTTCATCTTGAACATACATCCACTTTGAGGACTTTGATGATTTTATTCATGGAGGAGGTTACATAAGAAATTTCCAAATCGATTTACAAATTTGGGTTTACTCTTTAGAATAAGAGAGGAAGATTGTAGAACGAGGAGAAAAAGTCCCCCAAAATGTGACCCCTAGGGTCTAATTTATTGAGATTTTGAGCTCCTTTTTACTGGTTCTTTTTCCCTCTCTTTTTTGGCTACCTTTTTGGTTTCACCTTTTTGCTCTTGTTTTTGGCTTTTTCTGGCCTTCTGTTGTCTTTTTTGTCTTTTTCTGGCTTTATTCCTTTCGTCATCAGCCTTTTATCTCATAATTCAGATTTGTTTACAAATATCATACCCCGCTTCTTTTACCAAATTCCCTTTACCAAACTCTTTTCAATCAATTCGACCATTCCCCACTTTGAGAACCTTATTTCAACTTTCCCCCTTACTTAATCCCACAATTAAGTAACGACGCTTTAACATTTTAAACCTCATTAATGTAATCCTGGTTTATCATTAACCCTTTTTTATCTTAATTTTATTTTTAAAAGATCTTATTAAAATTAAAACAGTATTCACCAAACTATTTTGTTAGGGTAATTCAAATCAAAAACAAACTTAAAATCAATTCCAATTTCACTGGTTGACTTAGTCAACCCAAGGCACGGTTATTTCGTTAAACCATTCCAATCCGTTCTCACTTTAAATTAATTAATAATATAATTAATTTAAATCATTCCATTAAATTAATTCTCAATAACCATTTTTCCAAATTTTAACCGTTAAGGTTAATTTCTATTCCCATATTATAAATCTGATTAATCTCAGCATTTACTTTGTAAAATCAATTTATAATTAATTATAAAAATAAATGTTTATTTCCTTTTAATAAAGTTTTAGTCAAAATATACATTTCAAAATCTATCTCCAGTTATAAAATATATTTTATAACTTTGTCTCTATCGACTCACCTGACGGTGAATCAATATTAACCAAAATGATTTACTTTTAGGCCATTTACTGCCGATTACTCAACCAGTATAGCCCACTGATTAAAACACAACACATGTTGACTTCTAAGTCAATGATCACTACTAAAATCAATAACCCAATCACGACAGTTCATATATGATAATATGAAAATAAATAATATATTTGAGGAATCCGGTTGGATCCCTCCAACCTGTTCTTCCCTGTATACAAACGGTTATCTCCACACAGTTTAAAACAATTCAAACTAATCAAACAATTCAAACAGATCAAACAATTCAAACCATTAAATACGTTTATTGATAAACGTGACCAATAAGGTAAGTTACCTTTATTGGAACCAATCATTAAAAAAACGATTTGGTATTTTGCTGAAATTAAACAATAGTTTAATTTCTTCAGTCAAATCAACAAACAAATTAGAACTAGCAAACAGTCAACCATTAGCAAGCAGAGCATACAAAATAAAAACCCAATTTATATATAAAATATAAATGGGAAAACTGAGTGAGTTTAACTCACCTTGATCTGATTCGTTGAAACGGTTTGGTTACAGTTAAATTAAACAGCGTTTAATTTAACTATAAAATTCCAGCTATTTCCGTCCTATCCAAAATAGTCCCATAATGAAGTGTTCATCACTGTGGTCGCAACGGAATTTGATTTGTTCTATTCTGTAGATATACAATGAGTTATTAACAATTTAATATTCGCTATTTTACTAAATAAATATTTTATTACCGTAATCATTACTACTTATCATATTCTTAATTTAATTTTTATTAACGTTATCCCCATTATTGGAATAATCGGCCCCTAGTATAAAATGGTCATGTTATATGACTAGGCCATATAAATTAAAATCTGCTAAGTGAGAATGATCAACTTGCAAGACTCGATTCTTCCATGAACGTTATTACATCCTTATCTGGCATATCTAAAAATCAAATTTAAACCTCTTAAGCTCATTAACATATTTCATGTATTTCTCCAACGGCAATTTAAGGATAAAAGACAATAAAACAATAAAGGATAAAGATCCATGGTATCAGTTTGATTCGGGAACACTGGGGTTATAAAAAGGCTTCATGGTTACGGTAGCTGCTACCAAACAAACACATGTTTTAGTTTACTTTAATCTAATACATAAATTAGTTCGTGGTTAAGTTTTAAATTCACCAATTACGCTTGTGATGAGGGACGATAATTTACTCATGTTCCATCTCGTAATTCCATTCTGCGTGTTCCAGATTCTCAACCTTGGTACCGTTCACCAATTATCAGCGAACTGCTACTCGATCACTTTGGTTTTCACTGTTTTTACTTCGTGCATTCAAAGTCCATGCTGCCAACTACGGTCCCTATTTAGTTAATACCTTATACTATAATATGTGTTACGGTGTATAACTAAATTAGTTAGAAATGTTGATTTACCATTCTCGAGAAGAGGTATACAGGGATACTTCCATGTCTACATTCAAGTGGCACAGTGCGGTTCTCTTTATTTCACAGTTCAACTCCAACAGCACGTCCTTAAGAATCTCAATCAATAACCCAACAGCCGCACTGCCTAAACTCCAGTCAGAGGCTGATCGAGTACCACTGCGACGAGTGCCTGAGCGCCGTTGACCCTCGCCATAACCCCCTTCTGACTCGACGCTCCCTCTTGCCCGCTATAGCCACCGAAAGTCGACGATTGCTGCTCCAATTCTGGCCGGCAAACCACCTTAAAACTAGTCTCCACCGCACAAAAGTCAAATCTCATTGATGTAAACAGTTTCGCTAATCGATTGTGGATTGTGGATATTCGTGATTGAAGGAGAAAGTTTTGGTGTTTTTCCACTGTTAGTTCTTGAAAGTGTCGGCAGAATTTTGGGTTGACTTGGGAAATGTTTGACGAGAGAAATGGTATAGGTTGGTTTATATATATGGGAGAATAAATTTATAAAATAATATTTGTGAAACTTCATCGTGAAGTAACACGTAAAAACCACAACAGACGATCTCTGTTTACTGACAAAAAGGCTAATCTTGGTGTAAAAAAGTATTCCGGACCCAATGGGACAAGTTTCGTCGAAATCCGAGGTCATATGAAAAAATTTCCTTTATAAACCAGAAATAAGCACACGTTTAATTTTTCCACGATCACCAGATAAATCAAATCAACTTGAAACCTTGATATCCTAAAATAATTCGTCAATACGAACCCAACGGCATGAGTTCCGTCGCATTCTGAGACTGTTTCCCCAGTAGGCCATTTTTACGCGCACCGCAATGCCTTTTCAGACACCCAATTGCACGGTCTCCAAAAATAACAAACTATATACCTATCCTGACTCTAATTGATGATACGAACTCAACGGAATTGGTTTCGCGGCCTAATTCGATCGTCTGTTCAAGTTATACCCAAATAACCCTTTATTAAATTAATTACGCACTTTAGAAATTAAACGGGTGTTTACGGCTACCGTGGCCACATACGACATCAGTTTGCCCCGCCATTCAACACCGTACAATAATTTAACGATACGGTTCCAATGAAACTTGTTTCGTCGAAATCTGAGTCCGTTTGCAAAACGGCTAATTTAACGCGTATATTTTAATAACGATTTCCACAGCGATTATTTTAAAATTTGATTTGGCCATAACTTACTATTTACAATACAAAATCTGGATTTTTCTATTTCATATGAAAATTATCATCAACACGGTCCCATCATTTCTTGTTTCACAGAAATTCGACTTATATCGGATCCTGTATATCCAATTGAAGTTCAAAACCAAATATTACGAACTCCAGCGCCATTTCGAGCTCGTTTTAAATTATAAATAAAATTAACGTTAAAACTTCGTTTTAAATAACGAATTAAAAATTAAAAATCCATTAATAATCCAAATATAATATTTAAAATAATAAATTAAATTAAATATTTGACGGCCAAAATACGGGTCGTTACATTCTTCCCCCCTTAAAATAATTTCGTCCTCGAAATTGCTAAGGTAAGAAAGAACGTTACAAACTATTATCTTTACAAAAATAAATTTAAAGCTCGATTTTTATTTTCAAAACTAATCTAATTGGTTTAAAAACCAATTTATTCCAAATAAAAGAATACCCAAAAATCTTCAAAAATTTTCTAATACCTTAAATTTTGGCAGAGTCTCTCCTGTACAGAGGACATCTGCAATATCGCAGGTTCAAGAAATATATATACATCGACCTACAGGGTCGGAAAAATTCAAAAACCAAACTCAAAAACCAAATAAAAACCAAAATTTCATATTCTGCATAGGCGTACCTTTTTGCGAGCGTTATTATGCGGTAAGAGATATTTTATATTCAAGCTTGCTTAGTTATTATGCAGCTCTATTCAAACTGTATTCAGTTTACTCTTGAATTTTTGGAAGGATTTTAAAGCTGAATTGGCACTTCTGCACCTGTTCTCAACTCAACTAAATTTCATTAGTCCCCAAAACAAAATGATTAGTTTCAAATATCCCTATCATACGATCTAACCAGTTCTACATACAATCTAATCCACATAAGATTATAATTATTTATGTTCACTCCATTTATTTCTTTAATTATCCATTCAGGTTTATTAATATGGATTATTTATCCAACTTATTTATTTCATACTGGTTTTAAACCAAGTCTATCATATTCAGATTCATATTCAAGCAATCAACAACACAAACTAAACACATCATTCAAATCAACAAATCTAATTGATTTCCCATATTATAATAAATTGAGAAAATCATTACTTTTATTATAAAATAAATTGGACAAAATAATTTCAAAAATAATTTTATATCAAATTACAAATACGCGCTCTCATATATATATATATATATATAACAAACTCAATCTAGGGTATTATTAACCCCATCTCTATCGAGTTACACCACAGAGCCAAGGTTATCACTAAACCAATAGCTCTGATACCACTGTAATGACCCAGGATATTCGGCCCTGAAAATCGACATAAATACCTTTACCATAACTCATGCCGACCTTTCCTCACCGAAAACACTGGACGTTATTAGAAAGAGATTAGAGGGTGAGATAAGAAAGAAATAAATATTAGAATAGAAGAAGAAGGAGAAACACCACAACACAGAATCAGAGCCTCACATCGCGTCCCTTCCAATAGTGTATCTCTAGAAGCGAATACACTGGGTTCAACAAGAACGTCTTGCAACCCGGCCCTCGCATGACCGACCACTCATTTCGCTTGAGTGTATCGAATGTATATCACCAATAGTTGGGAGCTACCCATCATCTTCCCGAAAGGGGACAACATCAAAATAGATTAAAGAAGCAAATGGATTTTCTCTAGATAGGTGATTACACAACCTAATGGGAGAGACCCACATAGCCATGCTGCCTGCCCGATTTCTGTCATTTCCCGGTTGATGAGGTTTGAATTTCCTTTACAACACCTGGCCACCATTCACTTTGAATGCCACATCGTCAGATCCGCCATATATCACCAATTGACGTCTACAAAGATACTCTAGTTGGGAGCTAACCAACTATAGCACGTTTGAAGAAATCAAAGTACATGATCCTTTGGAAATACACTGTCAAACACTCGTCCATACAAGTCATCCAGGAACAGGATGAACCGAAGGTACGCTCCTACTGCATCTCATATAGGAATCTCCCCATGGATCAGTAGCGAGAAGTCCTTGCAACCCGTAGATTCCGACCACGACAGAATCACAGTACATCTCTAGCTGTAGACCAGAGATTATTAGCAGTTCTTCTGTTTACGAAAATCCACGGTCTTCAATGCTCCATCTCGATCATCTCTTGATATCTTCACGTATTTGTTGGTCGGAATGGTTTTCGAATATAAATCTGATCCCGGTCTTTCCGTACCAACAATCGTATTGGAAAGATTTGATAGTTGGTGATTTAACTATCAAAATAAACAGTGTTTCAAACATGACAATCCAGAGAGTTCACTGGTTGGGTATTCAGCACCATTTGGCCTTTAAATTTAAAACAAATGTAAATTCAAACTCTTAAATCTTTCGATAATTTAAATATCGTTTTATCGTTTTCTTATTTAACATAAGGTTTTACTTTATCAAACTCTTTTTTTAATACTTAGAAAATCATATATTATATTCCGTTGTCTATTTCCACATTCAAACATTTGCCACGTTATTAGAATATTGGGAAATCATGTTACTTACTACTCGTAAAACGACTTTACGAAGTATCCTTTATTTTATTACTTGACGATACATAACGCTTATTCTTATCGAATAAACTCAAATTTTACATATTGTTTCCTAACTCGAAGATATCGTTATAATTCCCCGCAATCCCCTTTTTATTCCCTCTGACTTTGGAAATTCTTAATATATACATACTTGCCAAAATTTCACTAATGGTTCGCATTATTATTTCTCTAATGAAATGATAAATTACTACTAACCTCTTTTACCATTACAACTAATACCATCCTTAGATAATCCTGATGTCGTTCAAGTTGGGGTATTTTAGTTACCTCTCAGACCTTGATCAACAACGTTCATATCCAAAGACAGATACGAGTTGTAATCCAAACACATATTTCATTCTAATATTAATATAAATTTCATTTACTGAACTATTCAAAATATGGTTTTAGAAAATCTTCTTACGCTTGAAAATCTCTTGCTCGAATATAACATTATTCCTTAATTTAATAATTTAGAACTTTATAAAATACCACTTTTTAACCTTTTCCTTTTTAAACAATTTCGTCTCATAATTCAGATTTGTTTACAAATCTCATACCCCGCTTCTTTTACCAAATTCCCTTTACCAAACTCTTTTCAATCAATTCGACCATTCCCCACTTTGAGAACCTTATTTCAACTTTCCCCTTTACTTAATCCCACAATTAAGTAACGACGCTTTAACATTTTAAACATCATTAATGTAATCCTGGTTTATCAAAAAACCTTTTTTATCTTAGTTTTCTTTTTAAAAGATCTTATTAAAATTAAAACAATATTCACCAAAATATTTTATTAGGGTAATTCAAATCAAACAAACTTAAAATCAATTCCAATTTCACTGGTTGACTTAGTCAACCCAAGGCACGGTTATTTCGTTAACCCATTCCAATCCATTCTCACTTTAAATTAAATAATAATATAATTAATTTAAATCATTCCATTAAATTAATTCTCAATAACCATT
Source organism: Allium sativum (assembly GCA_030737875.1). Classification (NCBI taxonomy): domain Eukaryota; kingdom Viridiplantae; phylum Streptophyta; class Magnoliopsida; order Asparagales; family Amaryllidaceae; genus Allium; species Allium sativum. The sequence continues at coordinate 13,988,842 of CM060917.1, forward strand.
TTTCCAAATTTTAACCGTTAGGTTAATTTCTATTCCCATAATTATAAATCTGATTAATCTCGGCATTTACTTTGTAAAATAAATTTATAATTAATTATAAAAATAAATTTGTTATTTCCTTTTAGTAAAGTTTTATTCAAAATATACATTTCAAAATCTATCTCCAGTTATAAAATAAATTTTATAACTTTATCTCTATCGACTCACCTGACGGTTAATCAATATTAACCAAAACGATTTACTTTTAGGTCATTTACTGCCGATTACACAACCAATATAGCCCATTGGTTAAAACACAACACATGTTGACTTCTCAGTCAATGATCACTACTAAAATCAATAACCCAATCGCGACAGTTCATATATGATAATATAAAAATAAATAATATATTTGAGGAATCCGGTTGGATCCTTCCAACCTGTTCTTCTCTGTATACAAACGGTTATCTCCACACAGTTTAAAACAATTCAAACTGATCAAACAATTCAAACAGATCAAACAATTCAAACCATTAAACACGTTTATTGATAAACGTGACCAATAAGGTAAGTTACCTTTATTGGAACCAATCGTTAAAATAACGATTTGGTATTTTGCTGAAATTAAACAACAGTTTAATTTCTTCAGTTAAATCAACAAACAAATTATAACTACCAAACAGTCAACCATTAGCAAGTAGAGCATACAAAATAAAAACCCAATTTATATATAATATATAAATGGGAAAACTAAGTGAGTTCAACTCACCTTGATCTGATTCGTTGAAACGGTTTGGTTACAGTTAAATTAAACAGCGTTTAATTTAACTATAAAATTCCAGCTATTTTCTTCCCTGTCCAAAACAGTCCCATAATGAAGTGTTCATCACTGTGGTCGCAACGGAATTTGATTTGTTCCATTCTGTAGATATACAATGAGTTATTAACAATTTAATATTCGCTATTTTACTAAATAAATATTTTATTACCGTAATCATTACTACTTATCTTATTCTTAATTTAAATTTTATTAACGTTATCCCCATTATTGAAATAATCGGCCCCTAGTATAAAATGGTCATGATATATGACTAGGCCATATACATTAAAATCTGCAAAGTGTGAATGGTCAACTTGCAAGACTCGATTCTTCCATGAACGTTATACCATCCTTATCTGGCATATCAAAAAAATCAAATTTAAACCTCTTAAGCTCATTAACATATTTCATGTATTTCTCCAACGGCAATTTAAGGATAAAAGACAATAAAACAATAAAGGATAAAGATCCATGGTGTCTGTTTGATTCGGGAACACTGGGGTAATAAAAAGGCTTCATGGTTACGGTAGTTGCTACCAAACAAACCCATGTTTTAGTTTACTTTAATCTAATACGTAAATTAGTTTGTGGTTAAGTTTTAAATTCACCAATTACGCTTGTGATGAGGGACGATAATTTACTCCTGCTCCATCTCGTAATTCCATTCTGCGTGTTCCAGATTCTCAACCTTAGTACCATTCACCAATTATCAGCGAACTGTTACTCCATCACTTTGGTTTCCACTATTTTTACTTCGTGCATTCAAAGTCCATGCTGCCAACAACGGTCCCTATTTAGTTAATACCTTGTACTATAATATTTGTTACGGTGTATAACTAAATTAGTTAGAAATGTTTATTTACCATTCTTGAAAAGAGGTATACAGGGATGCTTCCATGTTTACATTCAAGTGGCACAGTGCGGTTCTCTTTGTTTCATAGTTCAACTCCAACAACACAGCCTTAAGAATCTCAATCAATGACCCAACAACTACACCACCTAAACGCCAGTCGTAGGCTGATCGAGTACCACTACGACGAGCGCCTGAGCACCGTTGACCCTCGCCATAGCCCCCTTCAGACTCGACGCTCCTTCTCTCCCGCTACAGCCACCGAAAGTCAGCGCTTGCTGCTCCAATTCTGGCCGGCAAACCACCTTAAAACTAGACTCCACCGCACAAAAGTCAGATCTCATTGATGTGAACAGTTTCGCTAATCGATTGTGGATTGTGGATATTCGTGATTGAAGGAGAAAGTTTTGGTGTTTTTCCACTGTTATTTCTTGAAAGTGTCGGCAGAATTTTGGGTTGACTCGGGAAATGTTTGACGAGAGAAATGGTATAGGTTGGTTTATATATATATGGGAGAATAAACTTATAAAATAATATTTGTGAAACTTCATCGTGAAGTAACACGCAAAAACCACAACAAACAGTCTCTGTTTACTGACAAAAAGGCTAATCTTGGTGTAAAAAGGTGTTCCGGACCCAATGGGGAAAAGTTTCGTCAAAATCCGAGGTCATATGAAAAAATTTCCTTTATAAAACCAGAAATAAACACACGTTTAATTTTTCCACGATCACCAGATAAATCAAATCAACTTGAAACCTTGATATCCTAAAATAATTCGTCAATACGAACCCAACGGCACCAGTTCCGTCGCATTCTGAGACTGTTTCCCCGGTAGGCCATTTTTACGCGCACCGCAATGCCTTTTCAGATACCCAATTACACAATCTCCAAAAATAACAAACTATATACCTACCCTGACTCTAATCGACTATACGAACTCAACGGAATTGGTTTCACGGCCTAATTCGATCATCTGTTTTAGTCATACCCAAATAACCCTTTATTAAATTAATTACGCACTGTAGAAATTGAACGGGCGTTTACGGCTACCGTGGCCACATACGACATCGGTTTTCCCCGCCATTCAACACTGTACAATAATTTAACGATACGGTTCCAATGAAACTGATTTCGTCGAAATCTGAGTCCGTTTGCAAAACAGCTATTTTAACGCGTATATTTTAATAACGATTTCCACAGCGATTTTTTTTTTTGAGAACAAATGATGTGTGGTCTTCCAAGAAGAAGAGAGCACACATATGTAATAAAAATAAAGGGGATACGATGTTCGAATACAAACCCAAACAAGTATAAGCACAATACTAACACCACAAAATGAATGTAGAGGATAATAGATAGATGAGCTCCGGCAAGGCCACCACCCATCATACTTCCATATCGAATTCCGGCAAAGCCACCACCCGATATAGAAGTATATCTACTCCTATACATACAACAAGCAAAATACAGACAATTAAAAGGTACAACACACCCCAAAAACACTCCACTCCACATACACAAATATATCCAAAGCAAGCAACAATGATCAATCCAGACCGCTACCCAGAGAGCTCCTCGGCTACCTCAACAACCTAGAATCTGAAAAAACTGAACCAAACTATCAGTAACTTACATATATATATATGAGTATATGCGTATATATATATATATATAAATATATATATATTAATAAACATATATATATAGGCATATAAGCATATATACATGTGCAAAAAAGAAGAACAAAGTAACAAACAATAAATAAGAGTGCTAACACCAAGAAAAAGAAGTCAACAACAAAGACGAGATCAATTACATCCAAAAAAACTATTAATTGTAATAAATAAACTCAGATTAAATCTAAACTTAATCAAAAAGCACCCAAATCGCGAATCACCAAAAAACTTATAGTGTGAATTAGACATCCAAACCAGACAGAAATTAACTATACTAATGATTAAATTATCTGCAGAAACAGAAATAGAATGAAAAAATATCTGATTCCTCTCTAACCAAATGAACCAACTTATGATTGTAACTAGCGAATCCAAGACATACCTCCGTCTAGAATTATAACCAAATCTATAACAATCCCAATAATCAACGCAGCTACTAAAAGAACTAAAACAATCAAAAGTAAAAATCCTTAAGATCATATTAAAAATAAAAAAGGTTAAATAACATGAGAAAAATAAATGATCAACATCCTCCTCCATAATACTACAAAAACAACACTAAACATCAAAAATAATATTCTTCCTTTTCAAAAGTTCAACCGTATTGAGCTTCTTATGAATGATCAGCCACATAAGAAACTTGGCTTTGGGGGGAGAATTAGACTTCCATAAAAATTTAAAAGGGTGCAAAGAAGCACCAGAAAAATTAATAAAATTATACATAGAATTAACAGTGTAAGCTAGACTCTTATCTAAACTCCAACAAATTGAATCACCATTCTCATCTAAATGGTATAATGCTAACTTAGCTTTAAGTAAGGCCAATTGCCTTAATAAATCCACTTCTAAGATATTATCAAAGGAAAACTCCCATGGGGGATCTAAATCTTCTCTGTAACATCTATAATTAAAGCATTCTTAAATCTACTATTATTAAAAAGCTTTTGAAATTCAATTTTAAGCGGTACACGAGAAATCCAAGCATCGTGCCAAAAATAAGTCAAATTACCTTAATGAACAGTCACCTTGCATCCTAAATTAAAAAAATCAAAACAATTTAAAGCAGACTTCCAAAAGTGAGATAACCTATTAAGCCAACCAATACTAGTCCCAACAATAAACTCTCCTCTAGAATAATAAGATTTGGAAACGATAAATTTCCATGAAGCCTTCACATCAGGGCATCTAAATTTCCATAACCACTTTGCTAGTAGGGAATAATTAAAATTATATAAGTTAATGATCCCCAGACCCCCATCTTTCTTGGGCTTACAACACATCTCCCAGTTGACTAAACATTTATAACCTCTACAAAAAGGGACACCATTCCAAAGGTAATTACGCCTGATCCTAGCAATCTTCTCAATAACCCATTGAGGAAAACGATGAACGACCATCCAATTAGAAGGAATAGCCGATAATACCGAATTAACGAGAACTAATCTACCTGCCCTAGACAGAAATCTATTATTCTAGCTCGATAATCTATTATTTATCTTATCAATAATAATTAACCAATCTTCCTTCTTAAGCTTCGAAGGTCTAATCTCAAATCCTAAGTAATCAAAAGGAAATTTCATGATAGAACAATTCAAGGTGCTAGTAACCAAAGCCTCAACATTTTTGAAATCATTAAGAACCATAACAGCACTCTTGTCAAAATTAATCCTTAATCCAGATAACATCTCAAAATAGTAAAGAATAAACTTAAGAGCAATAATATGCTTTGGCAAGTGGGAAGAAAATAATAATGTATCATCTGCAAATTGGAGGATAGATAATTCATTATTAAATGCCGCATTCCCAACATTACCTAGTACACCTTATCTTCCAGCTCTCTTTATAATTCTAGAGAAAACATCAACCGCTAAATTAAATAGAAAAGGTGATAAGGGATCGCCTTGTCTAAGACCCCTCTTGGATTGTATCTTCTTACCCACTACCCCATTAACAACAATGTTGGAGCTACCAGACTTAAGAAATAACAAGATCCAGTTAATCCATTTGATGCTAAAACCTCTAGCAAGACATAATTCGCATATAAAATCCTAATCGATTGAGTCAAATGCCTTCTCAAAGTCTAACTTCAAAATGGTACAGGAAATATTATTTTTACAACAGACATTAATGTATTCCTGTACCGCTGCAACTCCATCTATTATATTTCTGCCTTTAATAAAGGCGGTTTGGGAATAGTCAATAAGATCGTTCATCTTGACACTAAGTCTATTCGCTAGGACTTTAGAAATAATCTTTACGGAGACATTGATTAAGGAAATAGGCCTAAAATCCTTAAGAGAATTAGCTCCCTCTCTCTTATGAATAAGAATGACATTGGCAAAGTTGAAACTACCTAAATGCAATTCGCCACTATAAAATTCATTAAATAGATCAATAATGTCAAACTTCAAAACTTCCCAAAACTGCTTGTAAAAAAGAACAGAGAAATCATTGGGCCCAGGAGCTTTGTCACTAGGCATATCACTGATAGCCTTCCAAATCTCCTGCTCAGAGAAAGGTTTATCTAAATCAACAAGGTCAACCTTGGTATCAGAAGGATATAAGTCATTCCATCTAACATTAGTTCTTCTCTTAATCTTAGTACCAAAAATCTGCTTGTAATACCTAGTGAAAGCTTTATTTAGATCCTTCTGCGAGGTCAATTCCACATCATTGAAAACAATAGAATGAATCAAATTATCCCGTCTCCTATTATTAGCCACACTATGAAAGAACTTCGTATTATTATCCCCCTCCTTTATCCATTGAACACGAGATCTTTGCCTCCACACAATCTGTTCTTTTTCTAAAATCTGTTTGAGATATTGTCTAAGGTTACAGTATCTGTCCTTCTCAGTGGAATTAAGGATCCTGGACTCGCTAATTTTATCTAAATCTAATAGTCCACGCATGATCTTATCTTTTCTAATTCTTACACTACCAAAAATAAACTTATTCCAACGCTTAAGGAAAAGTCTCAACTTACCTAGCTTTGCAACAAATATCTTTGCGGAATTACCCCAATACACACTATTAAAATAAAACAAGGACTTCCACTTAACAGAAACAAGGTTGGTAAAACTAGGATCAAGTAACCACATCTTCTCAAATTAAAAATTGCTACTAATAGAAGTATTCACATCACACGTAAGGATGATAAGGCAATGATCAGAGTGCAAAAAAGGTAAGCCCTTAACACTACAGAGCGAAAATCTATCTTCTACCTCTGAGCTAATAAAAAATTCTATCTAATAAGTCAAAAGAAGGATATCACTGACACTCGACCATGTGAACGATCTATTAGCTGGAGGAATCTCGATCAAACTATTATCTACAATGAAATCATTGAATTCCTCCATATCAGAGAAATCACCTTCCCGAGGTGATCTCTCCCCTAAAAACCTAGTGACGTTGAAATCCCCCCCCCCCACAATCCAAAGATTGGGGACAAGATTCCTAAAATCAGAACATTCTTCCCACAATAGTCTCCTCTCAATTTTTGTGTGAGGGCCATACACATTTGTAATGCCCAGGGAAGAATTATCAATAAGTGAAGCTAAAATAATGTGTAAAGAATGTAACTTAGGAAACTCCTGCACAAGTCTATATTGATTATCTTTCCAACCAATCATTAGCCTCCCGGCAGTACCAATTGCCGGAAGACAAGCCCAATTACGAAAAAGTGACCCCCCCCAACCTAGCATAAAAATTAAAATCATGGCTCTCAATTTTAGTCTTTTGGAGCAAAATAATATAAATATGATAATCTCTAAAAAAAGTCCTAACCTTAGCACATTTTTTAGGATCATTTAAACCCCTAATATTCCAGCTAACAATCCTCATCTACTCAAAGAAGAAACTCTCTCTACTCCTAATGTAATCAGCATCTAACTCTATATCTGTAAAAATAAAAGCTGTATCATTGGCGAGCTGAAATAATTGGCTAATCGAAAGGCTGCCCAAGGCATAGGGAGAATAATCACTACCATAAACAGAAGTTGTGCCTGAGCCCAAATCCGAAATACTACTGCTAGCATTCGGACTCGGGGACCTACCTCGAAAAGAAGAGGAACTAGATCTGATCCGAGCACTGCGACGAATCAAACCAGAACTAGGTACCACTCTCCTACGCCTCCCCCTCCTAGCCGAAGAAGAAGGAACATCTCTACTCTGAATAACCTCCCCACTAGTCTCTATCGGACCTTCCTTACTCGAAAATCTAGGATCAACCCCAATGACGCACACGAAACGAGGTAAATCGCACTCCCCACCAAATAAACAATAACTCAGTCTCAAATACAAGGCAAGTAGCTTCACAACCTTCACACTCACCACCACAGAGCATGCATCTTTGTCCCACAAAAAAGAAAATCCTCCCGAATTACGATCCAGCGAAAAATTCTACACCGTTAAACCATCATCCACCAACATAATTCTGTCACTGGAAGACACACTGGCACTTGCACCAGCCTTACATACCTCCATGGTATCGCAACCAGTATGTCTTACCTCTTGTTCCACGTCCCCAATAACAACAGTAATGTTATCATAGTTTCCCATGTCCTTACTCGCATGATTCGTCAACGCCTCCCTGGCTCGCTCTATTTTAAACTTATTCAAAGCCTTTATTTGAACCATCCTACTGCATTTTATCCTTCCAACTTTATAACCCTTCTTCGATAAAGGAACAGCCTTCGAAGTAACCATCAAAGCCCTATCATCACTAACAGGCATCACCACATTTGAGCTACCTGTCTCAACAGTCCTTGAAGCAAACCCATCAACACAATCCCCCAACAGACTAAAACCGTTCGAAAGTACCACATCATCCACCACAAACACCTCCCCTGTAACACTAACGGGCGCCACCTTGGTGACTCCTTCAGAATCATATCCATCCATGTCCACCTCATCTACCCCTGTCATCACTTCCATAACCTTTCTACCGTTAATGATCTCACCTCCATTAAGCCCATCGTTACACCCAGGTTCTTCTAAGAGTCCCATGCATTTCAATACACACGGATCAAATAACATCGAATCAAACATCAAAGGCTAGTGAAAACCAACAACATCCTGCATCTCACCTTCATGATAAACCCCTTCATCAGCAACCAAACCCGATTTTGCAGCGTTATTATTGCTCATACCCGGAAATGCACTAGCAGGTTGATCCACAGAGATTATTTTAAAATTTGATTTGGCCATAACTTACTATTTACAATACGAAATCTAGATTTTTCTCTTTCATACGAAAATTATCATCAACACGGTCCCATCGTTTCTCATTTCACAGAAATCCGACTTATATCGGATCATGTATATCCAGTTGAAGTTCAAAACCAAATATTACGAACTACAGCGCCATTTCGAGCTCGTTTTAAATTATAAATAAAATTAATGTTAAAACTTCGTTTTAAATAACGAATTAGATATTAAAAATCCATTAATACTCCAAATATAATATTTAAAATAATAAATTAAATTAAATATTTGACGGCCAAAATATGGGTCGTTACACTACTTTCAAGCCTAGGCATGCCGCTAAAATATGCGAATGCGTTAAAATGGGAACGAGGGGAAAAATGGTACAATTTGGGGCATAACTAGTAATTGGAAATTTGGGCATAACTTGGATGAAAATATTAATATGAATTTGGGGCATATGGTTCATTATGAACATGACTTGGGAAAGGGGCATGAAAACCTATAACGACATACGAATAATTGGTTAATAATTGGAATGCCTAGGATTATAGTAATTAGTAACTGTAACCTCGCTTAGACACGAGGTTAGACTACACTTGTGGTGGAAGTCTGCCCGGAACCGCCCGGCATATCCGGCAACCGCAAGTGGTGAATCTAATGTGAGGGGTCTAAGTGCATAAACACGAGACGTAATAAGACATGAGGTTAAGCCCAACTTGTGGAAGAAGTCTGCCCGGAACTGACCGGCATATCCAGCATCCACAAGTGGTAGGCTTAATGTGGGAGGTATAGCACATTATAACCATAAACGGACATGGTAATGAATTGGAGTACTTAACCTAGTTGAATCCATAGGGATTGTATGAATATGATAAATTGAATAAGTGTTAAGTAACTTGCTTGAAACAGTGGGTGGGTTAAGTAAATCTTGGGTTGGTGGGTAATATTTATATATAGGCCCACAAACTTAACCTGTTGGGATTATGCAATTTTATGACACCAGTAGGTAGGCATAATCTATCGAAAACCTAGTGGGGATGCAAGAAAAAAGGGAGAGCTTGCATCATCTTGTGTGTGAGACCCGTTTTAGTTAGTAACCCATATATAGGTATCAAACGAGTACTCCGAGCTAGGTCGAAGTCGGGGAACGCTTACTAGGCTGAATGTAAGAGATTCAAAAGTGGGGGACAGTGTGGGCGGCGCATACCGACCGGGTCATGTACGTGCAAGGTCCGGACATAGGAAAATAAGACGTCGTGACACTAGTAGATATGGTTGTGCACATCTGAAAAATGAAGTGTTGCCACTTTATGGAGTGATGCACCCTACTGTGGGGCCAGTACAGGGTGTTTATGGAGTAGTGAGCTGATCGATTAGGGTAGTAATTGGGGTACATTTAGACTCCGGTATGTTTGGGAACCCATTATTACCCTCGGAGGTTATTCCGGAACGTTGGGCTGCCTGTTGATTGTATGGGGTGAAAACCTCTCACTGGAAGTACACCTAAGTCTACCATCTTACAGTTGTTGGGCTCATCTCATCCTGGTTATACTTGTATCGGTGCAGAGAAATCATTAGAGAAGCGCAATATACTATATCATGTTTATCCAGTTTACCTTGTCATACTTGCCTTTTATGATGTTACCTCTCTTATCCATTTTATATGCCTGTCATGATACTTTTACTTATTTGTATGCTAAAAGTAATTGGACTCGCCAGACTTTATGTCTGACCCATTTTGTTTCCTCTTCTTTCTCTTCCGTTTCCCCCCAGGTTCTCAGGGTGGGAATACTCAAGCTTGATCAGGATTATGCTATCGTCTTGCTTGAAGCTACTTAGATGTATTGCTCGAGCTCTTATCTTTTCTACTCTGGCTGTTTCTTTTGGGGATTATGCTTCTTTTACTCATGTATCTAATGTTTTAAGTACAAGACAGAAATTTCAATGATGTACTGGGTTTTTAGGTAGTTTTAGACTTATGATGTTTTGAACCACGATGTTATGTTTTCTGTTTAATAAAAAGTTTTAAATTCTGCTGCTATTTTATATCTGTCTTGTAATGTTTATGTTTCTGTTTACCTATAACGCTTCACGAAACTTAATGCATTCTCTTAATGAGTGACATTAACGGATGTGGGGTTTCACACTAGGTATCAGAGCTGAAGGTTACCAGATTAGATAAAAGTTTTTGAAAATTATTTTCAAAAAGGTTTTAAAAGAAAACATTTTCAAAAAGAAAGGTCAGTTTTGAAAAACATATTCCCCAATCCATATGTAATATCTTTCAATCCTTTGTCTAAATCCCTTTCCTTTTCTTTTCAGCATGTTTGGGGAACCTAATATTCCAGCGGGTGTTACGATACCAGGCTGGTTTAGTAGGTATTTAGAGGCCACAGAGCCTACCGGTGGTCAAGCGGGCATTCCTCCCCCAGCTGCACCCGTTCCTCCTCCTCGTCCTCCGCGTGTAGATAGCTTCTTTAAGATCTGCAAAGATTTCTATGCTATGGAAGTGAAGCCATTCCGTAGGACCGATACGTTCGTAGAGGCAAGGAATTGTCTCAAAGAAACGAAGGATCTATTAGGAATTTTTGGAGTGGACGATCATAGGAAGATTCAGTTAGCCGCCTGGCTACTGAAAGATGATGCTTCGTACTGGTGCGAAGTAACGCAAGCAAGGCATCCGGTGGAGATTTGATATGATGTTAGACAGAGGTTTGAAATGAAGTTTCTTTCTCAAGCTGATAAAAGCATGCAAATGGAAAGTTTTCTAGCACTCAAGCAAGGAGGCATGACTGTTAAATAATATGTTAACAAATTCAACCAACTAGCGAGGTTTAGGTTATAGCTAGAGGATACTCCGCATAAGAAAGCTTTGTGGTTTGTTAAAGGACTGAATGAACCCCTTCATGGGTTAGCTATGTCCCATATTCTAATGGGAGCAACTTTTGAAGGGCTCGCTGATATGGACTTGATGCATGAGGAAGACAAAAGCGACAAGAAGAAAGTTAAGGTTAAGGAAACACAAAACAAGAAAGTATGGCCCAAGAAAAGACAACACCAACAAAAGCAACAGAAGAAGGGCAGAAAGAATGACAAGGTTAAGGATAAGAGGAAGCGCCATAATTGTGGACGTGAGGGTCACTTGGTAAAGGATTACAAAAGAAGGAAGAATACTTGCTTCAATTGTGGAGAAGTCGGACACTTTGCTAAGGAATGTCCAAAGAAATAGGGACAAGGTCAAAGGACAGGAGTTTCTAAAGGGTACGTGCATGCTCTCTGACCAGTGCTCTAGATCAAGGTAGGAAAGTTTCCATGGAAGGTTTGATTTCTCTTTCCAATCATCTTATTAGAACTCTTTTTGATTATGGCGCTTCGCATTCATTTATATCTAATTCTGTGGTTGATTCTCTTCACCTAAATACTAGTATGGTAGTAGATCTCGTAATTGTCTCAAAGCCCATTGGTGGTTCGGCTCATTTGTCCACGATTTGTCGGGGTTTGAGAATATCTGTGTTAGGCGTCGAGTTTGAGTGCGACACATATATTCTCGGTTTTATGGGCTATGGTTTGATTCTAGGGATGGATTGGCTACCTATGTATGGTGCCATTCTGGATTGCGAGAGGAGGGTCGTTAGACTTTTGACTTGCCATGGGAGGACCCTCAAGATTTCTTGTGACCCGCAAGGGTCTATCATGCTTAGTTTGCTAGCGTCGCTTGATGCATCTATCGATGATCTGCGATCTGTGCTAGTAGTCTGAGACTATCCTGATGTTTTTGATGAGGTACGGGGCTTACATCCGAGGCGCGAGATCGATTTTCATATATGTTTGGTGGACAATGCAAAGTCAGTTGCATTACCTGTGCGCCATATGGCTCCAAGGGGAAGGAAGGATCTTAGCAAGCAAGTAGGGGAGCTACTGGAGAAAGGGTTTAATAGGCGAAGCATATCTGAATGGGGTGCTCCAGTGGTATTCGCAACTAAGGCGGATGGTTCGCTTCGCTTATGTGTAGACTATAGAGAGTTGAATAAACTCACTAAGAAGAACAGGCACCTACTCCCGAGGGTAGATAATCTATTTGACCAGCTTGTTGGTGCATCAGTATTCTCTCAGTTAGACTTAGACACAGGGTTTCATCAGTTGAGGGTGGCCGAGGACAGTATAGATAAGACCGCTTTTAGGACTCCAGATGGTTTCTTTGAATGGCTCGTTATGCCTTTTGGGTTGACGAATGCACCCGCCTATTTCGTTGATTTAATAAGTAGGGTGTTTCAGGAGTTTCTAAATAAATTTGTCGTGGTCTTTGTTGATGACATCTTGATTTTGCTCGAAGTTTGAGGAAGAGCATGCCTTACATATAAGAGAGGTTTTGAAAACTATGTGTGCGCATCAGCTTAAGGTAAAGTTCTCTAAATGCCATTTTTAGAGAAAATAGGTGAGATTCTTAGGGCACATGGTTTCTAAAGAAGGGATAGCAGTAGATCCCACAATGGTGGTTGCAGTTCAGGATTGGCAGATCCCAAAGAATGCAACGGAGGTAAGAAGTTTTCTGGGGTTAGCAGGCTATTATAGGAAGTTCATTAAGGACTTCGCAAAGATATCAGCCCCACTCACCAGGATGACGAAGAAGAATTTGGTGTTTTCATGGGATATAGATTGTGATGTTGCTTTCCAGCGATTGAAGAGGGCTATGACAACAGCCCTAGTCTTGACCTTGCCCGATGGGAACAAAGTATTTACAATATACACTGACGCATGCGGTACATGGCTTGGTGTGGTTCTGATGCAAGAGGGGAGGGTCGTATGTTATGGAGGTAGACAACTAAGAGTTCATAAGAAGAACTACCCTACCCATGACTTAGAGCAAGCTGCCATAGTATTCGCGCTTAAGAAGTGGCGTTATTATTTACTTGGAGAGAAGTTCGAGCTGTACACCGATCATAAATCTCTCAAGTACATGTTCTCGCAAAAGGATCTTAATTTGAGGCAGCAAAGGTGGATGGAGTTCCTAGCATCTTATGACTTTGATATTGCTTATACCCTTGGCAAGGGTAATGTGGTGGCAGACACACTGAGTAGGCAGAGAATGACCTTAAGTCCTCTGTTTGTGGAGAGGAAAATCTTGGAGTATATGTTGACTTTTGACTTTAGACCCTCCACCGAATTTTTGCCTGGCTCATTTGCATCACTGGAGGTGCGGCCTACCCTTATGAATCAAATAGGAGCTTCGCAGCGAGATGATCCACAGATTTCAGACATCTTGGATAGGCTCGGTAAAGGGGAAACTTCTAGTCACCTCAGTAGATACTGCACAGACGACAAAGGGTGGTTATGATAAGATGGAAGACTTTGTGTTCCCCGAATTAGGAGCTTTCTAAAGATAATCCTAAAAGAAACCCATTATTCTAAGATGATTATTCATCCAGGTGGCGATAAGATGTATAGGGATATGAAGAGGGTTTTCATTTGGGCTGGGATGAAGAAAGATGTGGCGGAGTTTGTTTCTCAATGTTTGATTTTCCAGCAAGTTAAAGCTAAACAAAAGAAGCCCGGTGGTTTACTTCATCCTTTGGAGGTTCCACAGTGGAAGTGGGAGATCGTCTCTATGGATTTCATAGATGGTTTGCCAAGATCTAAGAAAAGCAACACCAGTATTTGGGTTGTAGTAGACAGACTTACAAAGAGCGCTCATTTTATTCCGGTTAAGAACAAGAGGACGGCAACATGGTTGGCAGCAGTTTATGCTCGTGAGATAGTCCGTCTTCATGAAATACATCGTGATCCCATCTTTACTAGTGAATTTTGGAGGAGCTTGCAAGAAGCATTAGGTACACAGTTATGTTTGAGAACCGCTTATCACCCTCGGACGGATGGATAGACGGAAAGGGTGAATAGAGTTCTTGAGGATCTTTTGAGGCTGTGTATGCTAAACTTCAGAGGGATTTGGGAAGAGCATCTTCCTTTAGTAGAGTTATCCTACAACAACAGTTATTAAGCTAGCATTGGCATGGCACGCTTCGAAGCATTATATGAACGACCCTGTAGATCACCGACTTGTTGGTGGGAATTTGTAGAAAGACTACTACTTGGACCAGATATGGTTAGAGAAACGTCCGAGAAGATTGATCTTATTAGACGGCGAATGAAGACTGCTCAAGATAGGCAGAAATCCTATGCAGTCAAGAGAAGTACTGACACTGAATTTAAGGTGGGAGACATGGTTTTCATTAAGGTGTCAACTTTGAGGAATGTGGTTCGCTTCGGATCTGTAGGGAAATTGGCACCAAGACTTATAGGGCCATTTCCCATAACAGAAAGGAATTGCCAAATGGCCTATAAAGTAAAGCTACCAGAGAGACTATCCGGCGTTCATGATGTTTTCCATGTTTCTCATTTGCGGAAGTTCTTGCGTGATACCGCGGAAGTAGTTGAGCCGAGTATATTGGAGGAAGTAGAGGTGGAACAGGAGGCGAAAGTCAGACGAGTTCCTACCCGTATTCTTGGATCAGAAGTTAAGATGCTACGTAATAGAGAAGTCAAGTTGCTGAAGGTTCGGTGGGGAGATAACCCAGAGGATGCAACTTGGAAGACCGAAGACAAGATTTGCGCTTCGTACCCATTTCTTTTTGAGGCTATGTTCTTAACTTCCTTTCCAAAGCTTTTATTCATGCTTGTTTCTATCATTTAAGTATATCCTATCGATTGAACTTCGACCTTTAGGTAGAAATCTCATGGATGCAAACATGTGTTTGAGACATGTTATGTTTGATGTTTGCTCGTGGATGCATATACACACACATTAGGCACTAGATCGGTTCAATCACTCTCATACTACATATGGATGTATGTGCATTTTTTCTTCTTTTAATGGATGAAAGTGAGTGTATCATCGTATGGATGTTGCATTTGGACGGATAATTGTGTACACATATAGAACTTACAGGTTATAATATGATTATTTGCATAGATGTTGGATTCATGACAATAACATACATTGCATTAAGGAGGTCGACTGAATAAGTAGACCGCCTAATATTTTGCATTAGTATTGGGACATATACACACACCTTTGCATACGTTCATATAAGCATTAGAAATTTCTAAGGATGATGGATGTCTGTGATTGGTGGATGAGTAGATGGATGATGGATGTTAGGATATACATTCTTCTTAACTTGGAGATTTCGGGGACGAAATCCTTTGAGTAGGGGAGAATGTAACACCCGGTAATTTTAACAACACTAAAGATGATAAATTAAAGAATAATTAATTTAATATTTCTAATTTAGTGAAATAGACTGCGCCATTGCGTTCGTCTCGGAATTCTGGTCAAAATAAGCGCCTAGTTTGTGTAAAACGGACACTATATGAAGAAGTTATTAAGGTTTGAAGTTTGTATATGCGCAAGAAAAATATATATATATAATTAAATCCAGAATTCAAAAATCAGTTCGAAATTCAAAGTTTGGGGAGGCGGCCAAAATCCCGCTAAGGGGTGTTGACCCCTCAACGAGGGTGTCGACCCATAGGTCGACCCCCCTGCAGCAGATCTGGCAGATTAGGGTTTTGGGGTCGGCTATAAATATGGCCTCATTTCTCATATTTTTGCACGCCAAAAATAATAGGGAACTAGATGTTGCCTCTGCCCATATTAAATCAAGTCTTTTCTTCTTCTGCAATCAAGTTATTCAAGCTTAGAGTTCTGTGATTCGATTCTTCTATTTTTTTTCTAGATCCAAACACTGTGAGTTTAAGTTAATTTTAGATCTAAATAACTAAAAAGTTAATCTTGACATGACTATAACTTGGATTTATGCCTGTGACTACTTGAATCATATAAGATCTGTTATAACCTGTGTATTTATGATATTATGACATGACTATGACTCAGATCTTAACCTTTATCATGTCAGACCTACCATTTTCTAGATCTAGTCCATTGTTTAGATCACATCGTGCTTGTCACCATTATGTTATGGCTAAATCAGATCTGTTATAGTTAGTTATCTAATTCATTAGATCTTATCAAGCCTGTTATGACATCCCTATTATACTAGAATTAGTTCTATTGTCACACGTTCATCAGATCTATTCCTATATGCTTATCTTGTCATTATGCCACTATATGTTTATGCCATTACATGTCAACCTTGTTAATATGATCATTTCTGTCATATTCCCTTCATCCTTTCCCTTTTATTTTTATTGCCAGGATACTTTCAAGTCTAGGCTTGCCACTAAAATATGTGAATGCGTTAAAATGGGAACGATGGGAAAAACGGTATAATTTGGGGCATAACTAGTAATTGGAAATTTGGGCATAACTTGGATGAAAATATGAATATGAATTTCGGGCATATGGTTCATTATGAACATGACTTGGGAAAGGGGCATGAAAACCTATAACGACATAGGAATAATTGGTTAATAATTGGAATGCCTAGGATTACAGTAATTAGAAACTGTAACCGCTCTTAGACACGAGGTTAGATTACACTTGTGGTGGAAGTATGCCCGGAACCGCCCGGCATATCCAGCGACCGCAATTGGTGAATCTAATGTGAGGGGTCTAAGTGCATAAACATGAGATGTCCGAAGACACGAGGTTAAGCCCAATTTATGGAATAAGTCTGCCCGGAACCGAGCGGCATATCATGCATCCACAAGTGGTAGGCTTAATGTGGGAGGTCTAGCACATTATAACCATAAACGGACATGGTAATGAATTGGAATACTTAACCTAGTTGAATCCATAGGGATTGTATGAATATGATAAATTGATTAAGGGTTAAGTAACTTGTTTGAAACAGTGGGTGGGTTAAGTAAATCTTGGGTTGGTGGGTAATATTTATATATAGGCCCACAAACTTAACCTGTTGGGATTATGCAATTTTATGACACTAGTAGGTAGGCATAATCTGTCGAAAACCTAGTGGGGATGCAAGAAAAAAGGGAGAGCTTGCATCATCTTGTGTGTGGGACCCGTTTCAATTAGTAACCCAAATATAGGTATCAAACGAGTACTCCAAGCTAGGTCGAAGTCGGGGAACGCTTACTAGGCTGAATGTAAAAGATCCAAAAGTGGGGGATAGTGTGGGCAGCACGTACTGACTGGGTCATTTGTGTGCAAGGTCCGGACAGAGGAAAATAAGACGCCATGACACCAGTAGATATGGTTGTGCACATCCGGAAAATGAAGGGTTGCCGCTTTAGGGAGTGATACACCTACTGTGGGGCCAGTACGATTAGGGTAGTAATTGGGGTGCATTTATACTCTGGTATGTTTAGGAACCCATTATTACCCTCGGAGGTGATCCGGAACGTTGGGCTGCCTGTTGATTGTATGGGGTGAAAACCTCTCACTGGAAGTACACCTAAGTCTACCATCTTACAGTTGTTGGGATCATCTCATTCTGGTTATACTAGTATTGGTGCAGAGAAATCATTAGAGAATCGCAATATACTCTATCATGTTTATCCAGTTTACCTTGTCATACTTGCCTTTTATGATGTTACCTCTCTTATCCATTTTATATGCTTGTCATGATACTTTTACTTATTTTTATGCTAAAAGTAACTGGACACACCAGACTTAATGTCTGACCCATTTTGTTTCTTCTTCTTTCTCTTCCGTTTTCCCCCAGGTTCTTAGGGTGGGAATACTCAAGCTTGATCAATATTATGCTATCGTCTTACTTGAAGCTGCTTAGATGTATTGCTCGAGCTCTTATCTTTTTCTACTATGGTTGTTTCTTTTGGGGATTATGCTTCTTTTACTCGTGTACTCTGATGTTTCAAGTACAAGACAGAAATTTCAGTGATGTACTGGGTTTTTATGTAGTTTCAGACTTATGATGTTTTAAACCACGATGTTATGTTTTCTGTTTAATAAAAAAAACTAAATTCCGTTGTTATTTTATATCTGTCTTGTAATGTTTATGTTTCTGTTTACCTATAACGTTTCACGAAACTTAATGCATTCTCTTAATGAGTGACATTAACGGACGTGGATGGTCACACAACTCGAAAGTAAACAATTCATCGCCAGAACTGGTGAACTCTGACCACCATAACTGTCCAATGCAAACTAGCTGACCCACCGAAGCACATCCAACACCACTGTCGACCTGCCTTGCAAACACCGTCAGACAACCCCCCAGGTCCCCACTGCTCTGTGCCATCCAGTTTCTTTCTTTTATATATATATATATGTGTGTGTGTGTATATATATATATATGTTATACGTGAATGGCTTTCTGTTTGCATTGTGTTGAAGGTGAGTTTCATAACAGTGCGATTTTGAGTGAAGACGGGAAGAGAGAGAGAGAGAGCACAATTTTGTGTTGATTTTTAAATGGACTGGCTAAATTTGGTTTGTTATCGAAAGAGAAAAAAAGAACGAGGAAGATTGTTATTCATTTTATCGTATTTTAGCTTGCTGATTTTGAGAATGAGGAGATGAATGAAATCCTGGGTTGGTATATATAGGGAGAAAGGTGTGCATGTGCTGATTTCGAGAAAAGTACGTAAGTTGGCTGACGAATATGTGATGTGTAAATATATTAATTTGAAATGAACGATGATTTTTAGTTGAAAACGACAGGCGATTTTTATATAACACTGACCAACGATATTTTCATTTGTACTTATCGCCATTTCCGATCGCGTTTATTCGTTTCTATGAGCAGACACGAACTCCGTTCGTGGCGAAAATGGATGACATGGTATAATTTGACGTTATGATCCTAATGAAACTTGTTTCGTCAAATTCCGAGTCTGTTTCCTCAAATGGCACTCGTTCGAGTCCAAAAAGTCGATTTATTTGCATTTACTTTTGCTACGCTAACAAAATATTTCAAATTGGCACAAAACTTGAAATCTAGCAATAATTAGCTGCTATGGTCTTAATAAATTTTATTTCGTTGAAAACGGAGGTCGTTTAAAAAAAGTCCCATTTTAAGGATCCAATTTAAATTAAAATAAACCAATTTAAAAGTACCTCAATATAATAATAATAAAATATTATTATCAGACATATTCAAGCAGAATTTCATATAGTATCAAAACAAAATACTTTGGGTTGAATTCCAAGCTAAATCGATAATCCTTTATTTATATATAATAAATCGTTATATTTTACAAACGAATTCCGTAGCGACTATTTAAAAAATTGAATTGGACATAAAATAAAATCTATAATATGAAATCTCGATTTTTCTGCTTCATTAGTAAATTATCATCCAATAGATTCGGAAGTTTCTTATTTCAAAGAAATCCGACTTAATTGGATCATATATGTTCAATTGAAGTTCAAAATGTATTACTAACAACTACTGCGATGTTACGAGATCGTTTATAAGAAAATTATAAACTATATGTATAAACGTCGTTTAATAAAGGAACACGTTAATATAATTCGATTATAAACTTTAAATAACCCTTTATAATTCCAACTCATATAAAACAACAAATCCAATATATTCCCATATATTTCGGAATAAACTTAATATCTATTATTTGTATTATTAAAATATTATAAATCATTGAATTTAAGTTATTAACCTACAAATAACTATTTAAAACTAAATTTAAATATATAATTAAACGGTTAAAAATATGGGCTATTACATAATGTGTCCTATTTTAGAACTTGGGGATGCTTGGCGTACGTTTGTATTCTAGACCCTAAGAGAATAAAATTGGCAAGTAGAGCATATGAATGTGTATTCATAGGCTATGCTACTAATAGCAAAGCATACAGATTTTATGACATAAATACACATAATATATTTGAATCAAATGATGCTGGTTTTTATGAAACAAAATTTCCTTTTAAATTAAGGAATAGTAGGGGTACTTCAAGTATGCCTATGAGAACAGAACTTAATGAAAATTCTGAAACTGGACCTAGAAGAAGTAAAATAGCAAGAACCATTTGGTTAATTATTTTTGTGCCTTTACTGTAGAGGAGGATCCCTCAAACCTCCAAGAGGCCTTATCTTCTTTAGATGCCGACTTTTGGCAAGAGGTTATAAATGAAGAGATGGATTCTTTGGAATCCAATAAGAGTTGGAACTTAGTTGATTTACAACCTGGTTGTAAATCTATAGGCTGTAAATGGGTGCTTAAAAAGAAATTAAAACTTGATGGCACTATCTATAAATATAAAGCCCTCTAGTAGCTAAAGGTTTTAAACAAAGATAAATTGTAGATTTCTTTGACACTTTTTCACCTGTAGCTAGAATTACATCCATTCGGGTATTAATCTCACTTGCTTCTATTCATAATTAAATAATAGTGAAAATTAGGCACATATCCCTAAAAGCAAACTTAATTAGGCTCACATCCGATCATAAACTTATTATAAATTAGGTCCCTATTTTTCAAAAATTTATCAAATAATTATTAAGAAAATAAAAAATTATGTAAATTAATAATAAAATAAATTATGCATTCGACAGAAGAATCAGTCCAAAAAACATCAAAAACCACGGCAAAAATAAGAAAACAGCAGAAAACAGCGAAAAAGTGCAGTTAAATGCATAATATTATGCACATATTTGATTTTATTGCATGCATATGTGCATGTATTCTAGTTCTTCAATCTACGTTGATTTACTTGCATATTTCTGTGCAATTATTGCATTATTATAGCATTAAAATATGCTATAATGCATAACAGTGCAACTTAGTTCATTTTTATTTGCATTCAAGTATGCAAAAAAAAAAAAAAACAGAAAACATGCACACATGTGTGCAACAAATCTGCAGGAAAAAACGTTATCTGAATAATCTTTATGCAATAGTTGCATACATGTGTGCAACTATTGGCTTTAGTTGCATACATGTATGCAACTTTTTTTTAATTGGTGTGGACTTCTAGGATTATTTCCAGATTTTAGAATTTTTTTTAATAGCTGCCGCATTTTTTTTTTTTTGGCCACAAATTGAAAAAGGCGGAAGGTTTCATGGCAGGAGGCCGAACTTTCTGAAGCAGGCGGCGGAACTAAAAATAGGGACCGGATTTGAAGAAAAAAGAAGGGAGGGACGTGGTGTTTATTTCAAACCTTAATAGGGACCTCTAAAAAATGCATCCTTAATAATACACCAAATAGATGTTAAAAATGCATTTTTAAACAGTGAATTAGACGACGAAATTTATATGGACAAGCCTGAAGGATTTGTAGTACATGGTCAAGAACATAAAGTATGCAAATTAGATAAATTATTATATGGTCTAAAACAAACAATAAACAATGGCATGAAAAAAATGCATAACTTAATCATTTCACATGGTTTTAAAGTTAATGAAAATGACAAATGCATTTATTACAAATCTGAGAATGACATTTGTACTATTATATGTCTTTATGTAGAAGATCTACTCATTTTTGGGTCAAATATTCATGCCATAAACAATGTTAAATCCTTGCAAAGTGCCAACTTTGATATGAAAGATATAGGTGAGGCGAGTGTAATCCTTGGTATTAAAATTACTAGGTCCGAAAATGGACTTTCTTTGGATCAATCTCATTATATTTAGAAGATTTTAAAGAAATACAATTACTTTGACTATAAACCTGCATGTATACCGTATGATCCCAGTGTCAAGCTATTTAAAAACATTGGTGAAGTTTTAAGACAACCTGACTATGCGAGCATCATTGGCAGTCTTCAGTATTCCACTGATTGTACTAGACCCGACATTGCCTATGTCGTGGGATTATTGTGCAGGTTTACCAGTAGACCTACTATACAGAACTTGCATGCTATTGAGAGGGTAGTGAGATACCTAAAACGAACAATGAACCTTGGATTACGTTATGAAAAATTTCCAATTGTACTTGAAGGATATTTCGATGTTGACTGGAATACTTTATCTGATGATTCTAAAGCGACCAGTGGCTATATATTTAGCATTGCTAAACGAGTTGTTTCTTGGAAATCTAAGAAACAGGGTATTTTAGCCCAGTCTACCATGGAGTCTGAAATGATAGCACTAGCCACAACTAGTGAAGAAGTAGAGTACTTAAGAAATCTGCTAGCTGAGATTCCCTTATGGGAAAAACTGATACCAGCTATGTTGATCCATTTCGATAATACCGTGGCTATTGAAAAAATTCAGAACCGTTATTATAACGGGAAGAGACGGCAGAAACGTCGTAAGCACAGTATTGTTCGAGAGCTACTCTCTTCAGGCACTATTAGAGTGGATCACATACACAATAATGAAAATTTGTCAGGTCCTTTGGCGAAAGGATTGCCCAGAGAGAAATTCCATAATACTGCTAAAAGAATGGGATGATTGCCCATAGATTGTTGAAGCACGCACAATGGTAACCTGACCTAATGACTGGAGATGCCAAGAATTAGGTTCAATGGGTAAAAACAAGTTGTGTAGTGATAGTAGTTGGGCATGCTATATAGTATACCAAGAAGCATGTATTCCTTAAGTGATTGAGAATGAGTTAATAGAAACTCCTAATGAGATCTATACTCTATTTGGAGTGGAGTGTCTACCTTCAGGAGTGCTCTTGATAGACCCATATATGTGAATAACGGAACGTGGCCGCTTCCTATTAAGTTTTGGGCAAAACATCTAGGGCATTCACTAAACTAGGATAGAAGTGCATGGCCATTAATGCACGGGCGTATTTGATTGCACTATAGAAAAGGTTGTGTGTAGTCTGGTGTTAAGAACAGAGTTCAAGACCATGTGTCACTATAGTAAAAACTGAATCTTATCCAATATGCAAAGGTTCAAGTCAGAAGACACCTTTGTTTATGCACAATCTTATGTGTTTCTTTTTGAAACTGCTTGAAAATATTTTAAAAATTCAAGTGGGGAAATGTTGGAAAAATGACTGTTTTATAAGGATGAATTGTTAAAAATTTGACTAAGTGTAAGTAAGAATGGCTTCTACATGTGAATAGTCGCACATTGGGGGATTGTAGAAAAGAATCAAGTATTTATACTTGGTTCTTAGAAGCCGTGTTGGGGCCTTGTGGCTTCCAATACAAGCTTTGTTGTGAGAAGGAAGACCATGCAAGACCACCACACACGCACGCACGACCGACCAACTCGACTAGTCCCGGCCCGGCTCGGCTCGGGCTTAAGCTTGGCTTGGTGGTGTAGACACTTATATTTTTGAAACGAAAAACCTTGCATTTTCTGAGCCATTTTTTTATTTGAGACGGTAAAATTTTGAGGTACTTTTTCTGGATTAGATCCGACTTTCTCCCACTATCCAGTAATTGTTTGGCACATTCATTTTCGTCTATATTATCTTCAGTTTTTATAATAGAAAGATACCGAATGACATTTTCTTCTTAGTTCCACCATTAAAATCTGAGTAGTTATTTTTTGTGTTCGAAAATGAAAATCTGGATTGACTTGTTGTGCAAACAAATTGATTATTCTTCGAGACTGTTTTATCTTAGAGGTGGTGGCGATACGTAAGAACTGGTTTGCACCATCGGCCAGATCACCGAATCATCTTCAAGAGATTGACAAAGCCTGTGACCCAACCATTGTTTCCCTACAACAACGAGTGGAGACGCCATAACATGTTTAATATTGTATAGCTATGTGCGTACTAGCTAGTTTTTATTCAAAGTTTTGTATATACACTATTAATGTTATAGATATCATTATGGTGAGACCAACTAACTGGAGACTTATGTTTTTTGAGGAATAAAGTAGGATTTATTATGAGAACATTATGCGGGTGACTTAAAATATAAAGATTATGTGTTCTTATAGTGTCAAGGTCATCGTAATCCAATTTCGAAAAATAGGCATTATGAATTTTAAAGTTTAATTTAAGAGATTGTTTGTGTATAAAGTTCGCACTAGAAAAATAAGTTAAGTATATCAAAATTTTATATATTATGCCAATTACAAGGAAAAGGAAATTTTGAATATTTAATCCACTTATTGGTGTAATGACCCGAAAATCCGGTCCAATTTGAGCTGACTAAATAACACACGTCCAACCCAAATTGTACTGGAAATCAGGAAATTAATAGAAAGAAAACAGAGGGTGAGGATAGATAAGATAGAAATTTAGAATAGAAGAAGAAGAACACAACATCAGAGTAACACGAACCTCACATCGGAAAGAATAACATATAATAGATAACATATCCTTGAAATAAAATCAGTATATGTATACAATAACATTATCAGAGTACAACACTTACAACATAGCGGAAATAACTATAGCTATATGATCTTGAAGCCTCCTGCTCCAGTTCTTCAAGTGCATCTGTAAAATCCCGACTACTTGACTGCCCGTACAAAATTAAGCACCCAAGAGTTTAGGGAAAACAAAACAAAATAAACTCCGGGTCAGTCATGGGACTGGTATGAGTAAAAACAGTTTAAAATAGTTCGAACAAGTAATTTATATCTCATAAGACCATGCCGTATAACGGAACGGGTTTTTCCCTTATGT
This sequence comes from Allium sativum, assembly GCA_030737875.1. Taxonomy (NCBI): domain Eukaryota; kingdom Viridiplantae; phylum Streptophyta; class Magnoliopsida; order Asparagales; family Amaryllidaceae; genus Allium; species Allium sativum. The sequence continues at coordinate 14,013,833 of CM060917.1, forward strand.
GAATCAAAAATATCTTTATATCAAAACCTTTGATATTATAATAATGTCTATCAACCACAATATAATAATCATCTAGCAGAAACACTTTCATCTCACGTTCTGCATATATAGTATACAATCAAAACCGTAAGCACGTATTGGGTAATGGATTTCCAACTATGACAAGGTATGGAACCACCTTCCGATCAGTGTACTCTAGGAATGATACACTGGAGTTCAACAAGAACATCTTGAAACTCAGCCGCACATGACCGACCACTTATTTCGCTTGAGTGTATCGAATGTATATCACCAACGGTTGGTATCAGCAACCGTTTCCCGTCTATATGGGACAGCATTGATAGATTTAAGAAGCAAATGAATATTCTCTAGATAGGTGATTATACACCCTACTTCGGAGCGACCGACTTAGCCATGCTGCCTGCCCGATTTCTGTCATTTACCGGATGATGAGGCTTGAGGTTACGCTTTATCATCACATCAGATTCACTTCGAATGCCACATTGTCAGATCCATCGAAAATCACTAATTGACGTCTATAACAGTACATTACGTGTTAGCTAGAGAAGTTTCCTTCTCCGCTTCCACTCTTGGTACGGTTGAAGAAATCAATGTACGTAACCTTTATGGAAATACTCTGTCAGACATTCATCCATACAAGTCATCCAGGAACAGGATGAACCGAAGGCACTATTTAGTACATCCATCTTAGGCACTGTTATCTAAGACTTATACAATAGCCCTTGCACTTTACTCCGTCTTCAATTATCTTTGGCATATATGATTCACAACGCTTATGCCAATACAGAGTGGTTCTTTGGATAATAATCCAACCGGTCTCTCCATATTGACAACGTTAAAATGGTCAAAAACTTCGATAGTCGGTGATTTAGCCATCAAAGAAAAACAGGTGTGCAGACAACGATATTATTTCCAGATGGAAATTCTATCAATCAATCATCAATCATATATATATATATATATATATATTCATATTTCCAATTTTCTATGTTTAGAAAATATACGTTAACACTGGAAAACATTTCCATTTCTAATCCATATTTCCAATTTCAATATTTGATTACGTTTCTGATTCTATTTGGAAAACATTTCTAAATCTTCTTTACTTGGTTTTAAACTTGTGTTTAAATCAACATCGCGACGACAATTCAAACCACTATACTTATTTACTAAATTCACTTAACCACTTTCACTCTCGAACCTTAACTATTTCTAAATTAAAAATGTAGTCAATCAAGTTGGGGTATAACCACCTCTCAGACCTTAACTGAACAACATTTCAAATCTCGAAATGGGTTAAGTTGATCTTTTGACTCTTTAACACTTCCTTACGAACCCTCGCATTTCTATTTATGAATCCCCTTCTTTTACAAGTTTACGTGATTATAACAATGGTGTTATAATCTCCTGCATCCGAAATATATTATATTTAATATGACCTTTATTTCCTAACTCGAATAATATAACGACAACTAATTTATTTACTCCTATTCGGTTAACTCTAATCTATAACTCTTATTTGAATAACTCCAACCTAATAACTCTTACTGGATTAACTCGTATTCGAATAACTTATTCGAATAACTTATATTCGATTTGCTTACTTTCGAATACTTATATTCGATAATCTCTTTCTTCGAATAAATCTTATTCGATTTAACTCCTGTCGAATAACTAGATTCGATCAACTCACTTCGAATATTTCTGATTCGATTGTCTCACTTCGAATATCTCTGATTCGATTATCTCACTTCGAATACCTACTATTCAATTATCTCACTTCGAATATTTCTGATTCGATTCACTTCTTTGAATAACTAAATTCGATTAACTCATTTCAACTCTATTCGAATAAACTAAATTCGATTAACTCCATTTAAATAACTCTAGTTCGATTTAACTCTATCGATTAACTCTGTTTGATTAACTCTGTTTGATTAACTCTCTTTGATTTACTCTAATCGATTTACTCTTTTCACTTAACTCCTTTCGAATAAACTATATTCGATAACTCCTTTAACTCTATTCGAATAACTAATATTCGATAACTCCTTTTAACTTTATTCGAATAACTAATATTCGATAACTCCTTATTCGACCAACTCTAATCGATTTATTCCAATTCGATTAACTCTATTTAAATTCTCTATTGGTTAATTCTAACTCTAACTGGTTAACTCTAATTGATCAACTCTAACTGATTAACTCTGACTGGTCAACCCAAATGTTATACTCTAACTGGTTAACCCTAACTGATTAACTCTTTGTCCTTATTCAGTTTCAAACATCGATGTTGAAATCGATTCTCACTTCTTTATATAAGTCCTGACTTATATATTCTATTTATCCAAATGATAAATATTTAACTTAATTTATAAATATCATTTACAAATTAATATGCTCCATTCACCTGTTTACTTCTTTATATATATAAGTTTAAACTTATATATATATATATATTTATTTATCAAAAGATAAATATTTCCTTTATAATCTATTTGATTTCTAAACAAATATTTCCTTTATAATCTATTTGCTTTCTAAACAAATATTTCCTTTTTATTTTATTTGCAAATAGTTTCAAATATTCCATTTAAAATATCTTATTTATTTATCCTAAATGAATAACCCTTTTATTATCTTATTTTCTTAATAAATAAATAATTCACTTAACATATCCTATTTATTTACTAAATGAATAATTCATCTAATATCTCCAATTTATTTAAAAAATAAATATCTCATTTATCTTCTTCTATTTATTTAACAAATAAATATCTCCTTTCATCTTTTCCTACTCTATTTGCAAATGGTTTGCAAATATTTCATTTTTCTATTCTATTTGCAAATAGTTTGCAAATATCTCCTTTTCGAATTATTCTTTGATTTTTTATAAATTTCCATTTATAAATACTCTATAAATATCCCCATTTATAAATATTCTCTTTTATAAAATCCTTTTTGATTTTATAATTATTTTATTTTCAATATTTACTTTGAAAATCACCTTATCAACATTCCGGTATTTCTATGGTACTTAACACATCAAATCACGATGACCAATATCGTCCAAACACATATAATCAACCACAGATTATAAACTACATCATATATCACAATATATGAAAAACAATAAAATATCTGTTGAGGAATCCAGTCGGATCCCTCCAACCAGTTTCCCTGCATCTACAAATGTTACACAATAAAATCAACATCACTTTCAGTTCCATATGATATATTCTGTTAAACAACATCAATATCGAAATTCAACTAACTGACTAGCAGTTCAATCAAACAGTCAACACACAGTCAATCAGACAATATTTGACAGTTCTAAAAATACAACATGAAATTATAAACTGTTTAGAGTTAGTGAGATTTACTCACATTGGCAGTTCATTGTTAAAGAACAATAAACTGTTTGTTTGATTTGAATCAAACAATTTATTTTGCCATAAATTCAAACGAGCTTCAATCCACTCCGAATCTGTCCCATGTTGTAGTGTCCGTCCATACAATCTTGTCGGATCCTGTTTTGTTCGATTTCGATACCGTATGGTCAAGTTATGATAAATACAAGTTTATACAATTTTAAATTAAATTAAAGTTAAACAATAAAGAAAACCGGGCCTCACCCTTTTCCCCCAACGGCCTATTAACCCTCCAAAGCCCAACCCGTTTCCTTTTTGCTTTCTTCCTGAACATGACTTCGATGTCCACCAGTAAAACAAACCACGAAAGCCATTCCCCACTTTACAACTCCAAACCGCACCTCAGTTCTTCGATGAAATCATACAAAGCAACCAACGTTGAAATCCTCTTCTCTAGTACACCAATCCCAACACCCTCACTTCCATCTCGGTCCCTCGCATCAACCCGCGTTCGAACAATATTTTGCCAAATCCCACAGTAGGTGTCGATACTTATTCGAACGGAATTCCCCAATTTTTGGCCCACCAATGTGGTTTTCTACACTAAGCTCAAAACAATACTCGAATTCACACACTAAGGTCCGAACATCACAAACTTCTCAACCCTAGTTCTCATTGTTGTCCGCGTCGAGCTACAAAACGGGAATCGAGTTCCATGTTTTCTACACCAGAATGAAGAGCGTTCGATTATCAACTCGAATATATATGTTTGAGGATTTTTAGCTCTCGTTTTTATTTTAAAAAGGATGTTTCTTCACGTTTTAACAGAGAATGTGGCAGCGCAAAATGGTTTGCTGCTGAAGAAAATGCTTAGTGTTAGTGGGAGGAATAAAGGATATTATATAGGAAAAATTTTAATATTATAATATTCGATTATTTAATTTGTTTATAAGCAAATGCTCCTTGTTCTTGTCCTTAAAAATTCCTGTGATCGCGCATAACACCTAAAAATCACAAAATTGAACATGTAGCTAGAGTTCGACATTACGGTCCTAACGAAACTGGTTTCGTTGAATTCCGACTTCGTATGCTCAAACAGCGTATTTTTAACCGTCAAAATATCGATTGTTTTTCACTTTAAAAATCGGTACGGCCGCATACTGACTTCAAAAATCACGGAAATTGAAATTTAGCAATAATTTGACGTTGTGGATCCAACAAAATTAGTTTCGTCGAATTCCGACTTCGTTTGCAAAAGTGGCTATTTTTAAAGCTCTGGATGACCCATTTAAATATATAAATATATTTAAATATAATTAAATTAATTATAAATAAATTTATATTATCGTATATATTCTCAACAGAAGATCATGTAGCTCCACTGGGATTTATAACTCGATATTTCAAATCTAGGTCAACCCGATATTCGATTTATATTGAAATTCCTTTTTAAAATATAAATAATTCCTTTATAAATTATAAAGGAATTCCACAGCGACTTTTCTAAAATTTGATTTGGACATAAATCAAAGTCTACACGACGAAATCCCGATTTTTCTCTTCCACTAGAAAGATATACTCCACCAGCTCCACACGTTACTTGTTTCACAGAAATCCGGCTTAAAATGAATCCTGTACACTCAGTTGAAGTTCAAATCGCCAATTTACGATTTGCAGCGCCATTTCGAGCTCGATTTTAATTATAATATAATTATACGTTCAAACTGTCATTTATATAATATATTCGTTGTTCAAATTCAATTCCAAGCTGAATTAAATATCACAGATGATCCAGTTCACACCATATCGCCATTTCAGCCAATTCTGATTATTTCTGAATTAAATATATTATTTAATTTATTATTTTAATTAAATATTCACCATTATTTAATTCCACGACCATTAAATCCTTTTAATCTCTATTTAAATAAATTAATTATTATTCCGCCGAGAAATGCAGGTCATTACATTCTTCCCCACTTAAAATAATTTCGTCCTCGAAATTGCTAAGGTAGAGAACAACCCTATCGACTGGTTAGAACATATTTGTTGACTTCCAAACTTCAGTTTCAACTGAACTAATTTAATTTCAATTAGAAATTTATTAATTCTTATCAACGAAAATTTTCAAAAATCCTGAAAATTTTCTAACACCTTAACTTTTTGAAAAATTTCGCCAGAACCTCCTTTGTACTGGTCAAAATGTCAAACCACCACTCGCCTCTCTAGGCCATCGCCATCCCAAAAGAAAATCAAACAGCCAAACGGCTTGCCAATTAGGCTCATCAAAATCTCATACCATATGAAATATAAACTTGTACCTTTTGTCGGCATATCATTATATCCTTTCTACCCGTTATCAATTCAGCGGATACACGGGTCATCCCAATCAAATTCCAATCTGCTTTTATCCACAACACAACCATTCGCTTATATCCGAGCCAAATATCATTTCAACTCGAGTTTCTTCTCGATTCCCAACTCTTAACTTGATTATCACATTACACTTCAAATTTGAATCTCACCATCCAGTTTGTCTTGATATCATTCTAATTCAATCGCATTACCACTTTACTGGCTTTACTTTAATTCAAATTTGCTTTCACAAATTTCTGTTAAATTTGTTTTTAATTCAAACAGTCTTTCCCTAGGAGTTCTTAAACAGTTTACTCTTTTCAAAAATCAAATTTTCCTTTTTGAAATTCAACACAACTTGTCTTTCCCAAAACAAATTCAAAATAGTATCTCTAGTAGTAATTCGTCACTTACAACTCGAAAATGAATACTGATGATGCAGCTGTCATCATCAGAATCTATTTTCCAGCGATCGAAGTGAGTTCAATACTATAAAACAATTTCTAAGCATTTCCACTTTGAAATTCATTTCAAAAATATAATTCACAATGCTTGTAAAACAATTTAAAATCTCCCAGGATCTTAAATTTTCCTTATTTTAAATCCAAATCCATTTACAAACACTTATCCAATTTTCCAGAGTTTTAATTCAATTTTTGGTTTAAATTTCAGATTTAACTCCTCTGATTTCACGTATTTCACTTACATGAATTCTGATTGGTTATTTACATAACCATTTCACATTTTTATAATCTTATTCGATTATAATGTCAACCAATATAACCAATATGTATCAAAATATACTTTGGGTAAAATGATTTTTCATTTACCCTCTTTTCAAAAATATCGTGACGACCCATCGTATTCGAGTGTTTATAAACTCCTACCGATACAGTGGATCAAACTGATCGACCAGAACCCATAAACAACTCAACCAATAAATCCACACAATATAAAACAAATTTTTATATCAATAACAAATACGTTCACTCGTATATACACACTCAAACTCAATCTAGGGTATTACTAACCCTATCTCTACTGAGTCACGCCACAGAGCCGAGGTAATTCACTTAACCTTAAGCTCGGATACCAACTATAATGACCCGAAAATACGGTCCAATTTGAGATGACTAAATAACACACGTCCAACCCAAATTGTACTGGAAATCAGGAAATTAATAGAAAGAAAACAGAGGGTGAGGATAGATAAGATAGAAACTTAGAATAGAAGAAGAAGAAGAACACAACATCAGAGTAACATGAACCTCACAGCGGAACGAATAACATATAATAAATAACATATCCGTGAAATAAAATCAGTATATGTATACAATAACATTATCAGAGTACAACACTTACAACACAGCGGAAATAACTATAGCTATATGATCCTGAAGCCTCCTGCTCCAGTTCTTCAAGTGCATCTGTAAAATCCCGACTACTTGACTGCCCGTACAAAATTAGGCACCCAAGAGTTTAGGGAAAACAAAACAAAATAAACTCCGGGTCAGTCATGGGACTGGTATGAGTAAAAACAGTTTAAAACAGTTCGAACAAGTAATTTATTTCTCATAAGACCACGCCGTATAACGGAACGGGTTTTTCCCTTATGAGAATCCAAAATATCTTTATATCAAAACCTTAGATATTATAATAATGTCTATCAACCACAATATAATAATCATCTAGCAGAAACGCTTTCATCTCACGTTCTGCATATATAGTATACAGTCAAAACCCCAAGCACGTATTGGGTAATGTATTTCAAACTATGACAAGGTATGGAACCACCTTCCGATCAGTGTACTCTAGGAACGATACACTGGAGTTCAACAAGAACATCATGCAATTCAGCCACACATGACCGACCACTCATTTTGCTTGAGTGTATCGAATGTATATCACCAACGGTTGGGATCAGCAACCGCTTCCCGTATATATGGGACAACATTGATAGATTTAAGAAGCAAATGAATATTCTCTAGATAGGTAATTATACACCCTACTTCGGAGCGACCGACTTAGCCATGCTGCCTGCCCGATTTATGTCATTTATCGGATGATGAGGCTTGAGGTTACGCTTTATCATCACATCAGATTCACTTCGAATGCCACATTGTCAGATCCATCGAAAATCACTAATTGACGTCTACAACAGTACATTACGTGTTAGCTAAAGAAATTTCCTTCTACGCTTCCACTCTTGGTACGGTTGAAGAGATCAATGTACGTGACCTTTTTGGAAATACTCTGTCAAACATTCATCCATACAAGTCATCCAGGAACAGGATGAACCGAAGGCACTATTTAGTACATCCATCTTAGGCACTGTTATCTAAGACTTATACAATAGCCCTTGCACTTTACTCCGCCTTCAATTATCTTTGGCATATATGATTTGCAACGCTTATGCCAATACAGAGTGGTTCTTTAGATAATAATCCAACCGGCTCTCCATATTAACAACGTTAAAATGGTCAAAAACTTCGATAGTCGATGATTTAACCATCAAAGAAAAACAGGTGTGCAAACAACGATATTATTTCCAGATGGAAATTCTATCAATCAATCATCAATCATATATATATATCTAAATATATATATATTCATATTTCCTATTTTCTATGTTTAGAAAATATACGTTAACACTGGAAAACATTTCCATTTCTAATCCATATTTCCAATTTCAATATTTGATTATGTTTCTGATTCTATTTGGAAAACATTTCTAAATCTTCTTTACTTGGTTTTAAACAGATGTTTAAATCAACATTGCGACGACAACTAAAACCACTATACTTATTTACTAAATTCACTTAACCACTTTCACTCTCGAACCTTAACCATTTCTAAATTAAAAACAAAGTCAATCAAGTTGGGGTATAACTACCTTTCAGACCTTAACTGAACAACATTTCACATCTCGAAATAGGTTAAGTTCATCTTTTGACTCTTTAACACTTCCTTACGAACCCTCGGATTTTTATTTACGAATCCCCTTCTTTTACAAGTTTACGTGATTATAACAATGGTGTTATAGTCTCCTGCATCCGAAATATATTATCTTTAATATGACCTTTATTTCCTAACTCGAATAATATATCGATAACTAATTTATTTACTCCTATTCTGTTAACTCTAATCTATAACTCTTATTTGAATAACTCCAACCTAATAACTCTTACTGGATTAACTCTTATTCGAATAACTTATATTCGATTTGCTTACTTTCGAATACTTATATTCGATAATCTCTTTCATCGAATAAATCTTATTCGATTTAACTCCTGTCGAATAACTAGATTCGATCAACTTACTTCGAATATTTCTGATTCGATTATCTCACTTCGAATATCTCTGATTCGATTATCTCACTTCGAATATCTACTATTCGATTATCTCACTTCGAATATTTCTTATTCGATTCACTTGTTCGAATAACTAAATTCGATTAACTCATTCAAGTCCATTCGAATAAACTAAATTCGATTAACTCCATTTGAATAACTCTAGTTCGATTTAGCTCTATCGATTAACTCTGTTTGATTTACTCTAATCGATTTACTCTTTTCACTTAACTCCTTTCGAATAAACTATATTCGATAACTCCTTTAACTCTATTCGAATAACTAATATTCGATAACTCCTTTTAACTTTATTCGAATAACTAATATTCGATAACTCCTTATTCGACCAACTCTAATCGATTTATTCCAATTCGATTAACTCTATTTGAATTATCTATTGGTTAATTCTAACTCTAACTGGTTAACTCTAATTGATCAACTCTAACTGAATAACTCTGACTGGTCAACCCTAATGGTTTTACTCTAACTGGTTAACCCTAACTGATTAACTCTTTGTCCTTATTCAGTTTCAAACATCGATGTTGAAATCGATTCTCACTTCTTTATATAAGTCCTGACTTATATATTATATTTATCCAAATGATAAATATTTAACTTAATTAATAAAGATATTTATAAATTAATATGCTCCATTCACCTGTTTACTTCTTTATATATATAAGTTCAGACTTATATGTATATTTATTTATCAAAAGATAAATATTTCCTTTATAATCTATTTGATTTCTAAACAAATATTTCCTTTATAATCTATTTGTTTTCTAAACAAATATTTCCTTTTTATTTTATTTGCAAATAGTTTGCAAATATTCCTTTTAAAATATCTTATTTATTTATCCTAAATGAATAACCCTTTTATTATCTTATTTTCTTAATAAATAAATAATTCACTTAACATATCCTATTTATTTACTAAATGAATAATTCATTTAATATCTCCTATTTATTTAACAAATAAATGTCTCATGTATCTTCTTTTATTTATTTAACAAATAAATATCTCCTTTCATCTTTTCCTACTCTATTTACAAATGGTTTGCAAATATTTCATTTTTCTATTCTATTTGCAAATAGTTTGCAAATATCTCCTTTTCAAATTATTCTTTGATTTTTCATAAATTTCCATTTATAAATATCTCCATTTATAAATATCCCCATTTATAAATATTCTCTTTTATAAAATCCTTTTTGATTTTATAATTATTTTATTTTCAATATTCACTTTGAAAATCACTTTATCAACATTCCGGTATTTCTATGGTACTTAACACATCAAATCACGATGACCAATATCGTCCAAACACATATAATCAACCACAGATTATAAACTACATCATATATCACAATATATGAAAAACAATAAAATAACTGTTGAGGAATCCAGTCGGATCCCTCAAACCTGTTTCCCTGCATCCACAGATGTTACACAATAAAATCAACATCACTTTCAGTTCCATATGATATATTCTGTTAAATAGAATCAATATCGAAATCCAACAAACCGACTAGCAGTTCAATCAAACAGTCAACACACAGTTAATCAGACAATATTTAACAGTTCTAAAAATACAACATGAAATTATAAACTATTTAGAGTTAGTGAGATTACCCACATTAGCAGTTCATCGTTAAAGAACGATAAACTGTTTGTTTGATTTGAATCAAACAATTTATTTCGCCATAAACTCAAACGAGCTTCAATCCACCCCCAGTCTGTCCCAAGTTGTAGTGTCCGTCCATACAATCTTATCGGATCCTGTTTTGTTCGATTTCGATACCGTATGGTCAAGTTATGATAAATACAAGTTTATACAATTTTAAATTAAATTAAAGTTAAACAATAAAGAAAACCGGGCCTCACCCTTTTCCCCCAACGGCCCATTAACCCTCCAAAGCCCAACCCGTTTCCTTTTTGCTTTCTTCCCGAACAGGACTTCGTTGTCCACCAGTAAAACAAACCACGAAAGCCATTCCCCACTTTTCAACTCCAAACCGCACCTCAGTTCTTCGATGAAATCATACAATGCAACCAACGTTGAACTCCTCTTCTCTAGTACACCAATCCAAACACCCTCACTTCCATATCGGTCCCTTTTATCAACCCGCGTTCGAACAGTATTTTGCCAAAACCCACAGCAGGTATCGATACTTATTCGAACGGAATTCCCCAATTTTTGGCACACCAAGGCGGTTTTCTACACTAAGCTCAAAACAATACTCGAATTCACACACTAAGGTCCGAACATCCCAAACTTCTCAACCCTAGTTCTCGCTGTTGTCCGCGTCGAGCTTCACAACGGGAATCGAGTTCCATTTTTTCTACACCAGAACGAAGAGCGTTCGATTATCAACTCGAATATATATGTTTGAGGATTTATAGCTCTCGTTTTGATTTTTTGTTTTGATTTTGAAAAGGATGTTTCTTCACATTTTAACAGAGAATGTGGCGGCGCAAAATGGTTTGCTGCTGAAGAAAATGCTTAGGGTTAGTGGGAGGAATAAAGGATATTATATAGGAAAAATTTTAATATTACAATATTTGATTATTTAATTTGTTTATAAGCAAACGCTCCTTGTTCTTGTCCTTAAAAATTCCTATGATCGCACGTAACACCTAAAAATCATGAAACTGAACATGTAGCTAGAGTTTGACATTACGGTCCCAACGAAACTGGTTTCATTGAATTCCGACTTCGTATGCTCACACAGCGTATTTTTAACCGTCAAAATATCAACTGTTTTTCACTTTAAAAATCGATACGGCCACATACTGACTTCAAAAATCACGGAAATTGAAATCTAGCAATAATTTGATGTTATGGATCCAACAAAATTAGTTTCGTCGAATTCCGACTTCGTTTGCAAAAGTGGCTATATTTAAATATAATTAAATTAAATACAAATAAATTTATATTATCGTATATGTTCTCAACAGAATATCATACAGCTCCACTGGGATTTATAACTCGATATTTCAAATCTAGGTCAAGCCGATATTCGATTTATATTGAAATTCCTTTTTAAAATATAAATAATTCCTTTATAAATTATAAAGGAATTCCACAATGACTTTTCTAAAATTTGATTTGGACATAAATCAAAATCTACACGACGAAATCGTGATTTTTCTCTTACACTAGAAAGATATACTCCACCAGCTCCACACGATTCTTGTTTCACAGAAATCCGGCTTAAAACGAATCTTGTACACTCAGTTGAAGTTCAAATCGTCAATTTACGAACTACAGCGCCATTTCGAGCTCGATTTTAATTATAATATAATTATACGTTCAAACTGTCGTTTATATAATATATTCGTTATTCAAATTCAATTCCAAGCTGAATTAAATATCATAGATGATCCAGTTCACACCATATCGCCATTTCAGCCAATTCTAATTATTTCAGAATTAAATATATTATTTAATTTATTATTTTAATTAAATATTCACCATTATTTAATTCCACGACCATTAAATCCTTTTAATCTCTATTTAAATAATTAAATAAATTAATTATTATACCGCCGAGAAATGCGGGTCATTACAATTGGTCTTCAAGGTTCTCATCCAAAAGAAGAAGTAATATTATTATTTCTAATCCTTGTGTTGGTTTTCAAAAATTTCAAGATTTGAATGCTCTTAATGAGTTCATAGATATGAGTGATTGTGCTATAGCGGAAAGTAAATGGACTTATCTACTTAAATGTGATGGTACTATGGTAGACCTTGTTGTACAAGAGACTTTAACTGCTTAGATTCGTTTGAATAAGTAGTACATCATTAAAATTACGATCTATTTAAATAAATGTGTATTTTTATCTAAATGCTATTGTATACCACCTACGTACTCATAGCTAATAGAAAGCTTTAAATGATTTCCAACTGCATGCATAAACAAATTCCAATTAGTAAGTTGATTTTCAACTTAATGAATAACGAAAGACTTAAAAAGTAAATCTAATAGAAATAGAAGAGCAAATTCGAAAATCTTCTGTTCTCTTGTGCTCAACCAATCAAAACCCCGTATTTTCACCTTTCTGCAATTAAGTCAAAGAAAGAAAGAAGACTTAATTGCAAAGGAGCATTTTCTTTTAAAGGACAAACATTGCAAAAAAAAGTAGTCAAAAGGATGGAAAGTTTCAAAATTAGGCATAAGTCCACACACTAAACATGGAATTCAGGGGGCCCACAATCCTTTTTTCACTTGCACTAGCATTTGTCTTTTTCACTAGTTTCTAAACTTTTCATTCTTTTCACCAAAAAAATTCTTAAGTTTGGACTTTTCTCTATTTTCCACATTGTGCAAAAATGTGGATTTTAAGGGATCTTGATTGGTGGAAATGTGGGATACTGAGAATTTGATTAGGAGATCTAGTTGTGTTGTAAGTTTAATTAATATTCAGTCTTATGTCAAAATATTAGTTAAAAATGTTTTGCACTCTACACTGTATTTTTTTTTTTTTTTAATTAATACTGATTCAAATATCAAACAAAATAAAAATAAAAAAATTGCTACAGGCCTACAACCATGTTTAATATATGTTGACCCGTCCTACCTATGTTTTATTTAAACTTACGTGCATGACATACGCACGTGTTTGAGAATCATGAATACATACCAAGAACCGTGAATTCAGATATCGTCGTTAATGGTGACCGACCTCAAAACCTGACATCATCACATCAGGTTTAAGACTAGCTATTCATTTACAATAAACTAAAAACCTGACATCATCATCACACGTGTCCAACCCATTGACTTACAATGGCGTGGGCGGTGGGACTTGCACTTTACCTAGTAAATTCAAACTGCATTCACGAATCTATAAAGCCTCTGTACATTTTGTTCCAAAATCACAACACATTACAACATACAATGGAAACCAACAGTGTTGTTTTCATGGTCATATTTCTCCTAACCCTGTCTGCACTAAACTCATCCTCCAATGCCACAACGTTCCAAGCAAGATCAAGTGCACCCGAAACAAGCAAATTCGCAACCCAAATCGGGTTGGACTACAGCCGAAAGGCCATGGAGGATGCATCATCCTTCATTTGGGCTACCCTCCGACAATCCGAATCAGAGCGCAAGAACATAGATGTTGTGGCCCTCGTAGTCGAAAGCCTGAGCGGCGTTGCACAGACGTCAAACAACGTAATTCAGGTGAATACCGACTACATGGAACAAATTTCCGGAGATGTGAAGTTCGAGTTCACGGGTAAGCGGCCTACTAACACTTGCAAATGGATATTGTGCTATATGTCTCCATTCATATTCTTAATTATTATTTTCAGATATCACGTTCTGCATATTTTACAAATACTGGTTACCGAGTGAAACACTGGTGCAGTAACAAGTTTTGGAGTCACAGTTTTTTATAGCACTGACAATTGATTAGTGTTGCTATAATTGTATAAACTATGACCAAAGAAGGAAATTAATTAGCGAGTGACTTCATTTATATACATGAACTGTAACAACTTTCCCAGTAGTATATTTGCAAAAAAATTCTGTCATCGACTCATCGATTTATTTTTTACTTTATAATTAGATATAACACAAATGCATTTTGCAGGAGTGTTGTTCCACGAAATGACGCACGTGTGGCAGTGGAACGGGAACGGAGCGACCCCTGTATGGCTGATCGAAGGAGTGGCAGATTATGTGAGATTGAAGGCGGGGTATGCGCCAGGGCATTGGGTAAAACCGGGAGGAGGAGATAGGTGGGACCAAGGCTATGACGTGACCGCACGCTTTCTTGAATACTGTGATTCCGAAAGGATGAATGGTTTTGTGGCGGAGCTGAATAGGAAGATGAAGGATGGGTATAGTGATGCCTTTTTTAGTGAGTTGCTTGGTAGTAGTGTCGATAAACTTTGGGCCGAGTATAAGGCAAAGTATGGTGGATGAGTTTCTGTTCGGAAAGTGATATGTTGATGCGTTTGTATTAACATGCTGAATAAGGGACTAACGTGAACTTAAAATGATGAATGTATCATTCTGAAGTAGTATATTTTGCAATAAATAAAAAGATAATAAGGAGTGCGTAATGCATTTACGTGCTCATGTTTATTGAATAAGAGATTCAGTTAAATTCTATTTATATGAATTGTTTTCAATAATCTACTTGTTTTCAATTATTTAATCTAGTAATTCCTGTTGGAAATATTGGGTGAATTGTTTCCCAACAATTCCCTATAAGGAGCAGCTTTCAAGCGATTGTGAATAATATTTGTGGCTCCAGTGGCTGGATTTTTGAGTGCTCTTTCAATTCTCTATCAGGAGCCTTTTTCAATTATTTGTCTTTCCTTTGTTTCGAAAGTTTGTACTAGATTGTTTGCTTTGCTTCCTCTGCAAAATTATATGGTACTAGTAGATAAAATCTAAAGCGTAACTCTATCTTTTCCATACATATATAGGAAATATAAGGACACTGGAAAACAAGTAATACTTTGCAGTTTGCACTCTTTATGTATATATACTCGTTGTACAAAGACTACTGGTCAAGAGACTCGAGACCTTATACAGGCGCACCACAGTACTGGAATTCAGACAGCATTAGCTTGATCAGCCTTTATTTGCTTAGCTCATATAATTCAATGTTAAAGTAATGCTTGTATCACAGGTATAACCTATAATCAGAAGCAGGGAATCTCTGTAAACAAGGCATTTCTTGGTTTCTTTCTCCATGTGTCTAGCTTGTGCAGTGTTTATTAATTAGTTTGATACTACCAGAATTATGTGTACTTTGCTTCTCTTCCCTCCATTATCTTCCCTGTTTTGTCAATCAAGCTGCTGCATGGGTTTATCTCATTGTATAGATTTTTAAGTAGGAAGGAGGCCAAAATATTTAGTTGGCAATTCCTTCTATGACTGCAACACAATTTCTGTAAATCCCTGTCTCTGCTTAAGTATTCATATATGCCATAAAGTTTATGAATAATTAAAAGTGGGCTAATTCTCGTGACTTCGTATGTTATAAACCAAGTATACAAAAACTACAGCTAATCTAGTTGAATTTTCAGTGCATTTACTATGAAAGGTAGGATGATGATTCTATTCATACATATATATGCAGAACATATCACATGCTTGTCAACACATATCAAGACTCGTAGAGACCACAGTTGACCTCAATGTCTTTTACGATACGTTCAGGTTTACTTGTATACACTTTATCATACGAATTTCATGCCTCACAATTCAAGTAGAAGAAATTTAATTAAAGGAAGAACTTTCAACTCACTAATCTTATTTTACAAATTATAACGGTATGGTACCTATACTTTAGGTGTTAATCTCTTAGGTGTTGCTACAAGAATCTGGCAGGAGTTGTTATGCATTCGTTTACGCTTGATATTTGCATTTGTGCCACCAATTATGACTTTTACGGCAATAGAAGAACGGAACTCAGTAAGCGTGATCGCTACTACTGCTACTTGATTGACAAACTCGTAGGTTGGACAAACAAAAAAAATATAAATTGGAATTTTATGACAGCTATCATTGTAAGGCAATTTGGAAACAACCTCAATTGTTGAAAACAGAAAAGCTACTATTTTTCTTTTACATGTACGTTCCTTTTCAAGAACATCTTTTCCCTTCAGAATGAGAGGCATAGTTGTTTCTTGCACTATATTCATCTTCTCATATCCAGTTTCTTTAATCCCTTTCAATGACAACAGAGAAATTGAGCATGATCAAACTTGTATTAGAAAAAGCGACTTTCACTAACTTGCGGGACACTAACAGCTTCCTTGTTAACAATACCTGTATTAGCAATCTCGTCGACATCATGATCAATAGATTATTTCTCCTTCTCAACTTTATTTTCTTTCTTCCGCGGCATCATCATCTTTCTCATTAACGACCTTACATTTATTGACATCATCAGCCTTCTTCTTATAATTACAATTCTTTCCATCACCCGCCATCGTACATTGTTCATCTTTGATTGCCACTTTTTTTATTTCTTCGATCTCTGTAAGATCTTCCTTCAAATCATCGAATTCGTTTCATCAAGTTTAATTACCTTTATCTCTTCATTTTTTATTCGTTCTTCTATAACACTTTCTTCCTTCTTGGTTATCTTTTCCTCCTCTTTTCCTTTTGGTGGCATACTAACATCCTCGATCATTTTACCAGTGCTCTTTTCTTAGATTGACACGTTGTCCTTCACCGATTCATCAATCTCTACGAACATGTTTTTTCTTCCATTCATATGGTTAGTTGCAACGCTATCCAGGTACCATTGATTATCCTCCTCTTTTTCATCTTTTTCTATCATCCCATTGCACTTCTCTTTAAACTTTTCTTCCTCTTCCTCCATTGTTTATTTCCTTCTCCTATGAATGAGCTTTGCAAAATCTCCTAAGCATTCTTTGCAGAAGTAGCACGTTGTATTTTATCGAGAGCGGCATCATATGTTTTTATTCCTTAGTAGATGTAAAACAAAGCTTGTTTGTCTTTTTTCCTCAATCTTCAAAAAATCTCCCTTTTATCTTGTGTTAATGCTCCCTTATCTCCAACTTCAGTATACCGACAATTAACAATATCTCATGCTTCTTGAGAACCAATAAAAACTCTCATTTGAACACTCCATTTACCATACTTATCTTTGGTTAATTGAGGAACAAAAGGAATTGATAAAGAGTTGTTCATTTTAATAAACAAGGCTAGAGGAAGTTTAAAGGAATAGCGCTCTGACACTATTTGTAGAGAAGAAAGATGGAGAAAGTTTAGAGGAAGAGGATTTTTTATTGCTTGATTACTTGATTACATACAATGTCAATCTTTGCCTCTATTTATACATAGTTTATCCTTATCTAAAAGAACATTATAGATAAGGATATTTTATAGTATATTTGGGTTTATTATAATAAATCATTCAATATTAACTGTAAACCCAAATCAATGCAATTTAATAAATGCAACATATCCTAACTTTTACTGCAATTTAATTTATTGCTAACAACACTATCTATGTATAATGGAGAGCAACATTGTTCTTTTTCTAGCAATATTTCTACTGATCATGTCTTCGTTGTACTCTTCCTCCAATGTCATTACCTATAGTGCAACATCTAATGCACTTGAAACAAGAAAATTCGCCACCCAAATTGGGATGGACTACAGCCTAAGGGCAATGTAGAAAGCATCTTCCTTCATTTGGGTCAACTTTCAACAATCTGAACCAGAGCGTTGACGTATTATTGACATACGCCTAATAGTCGAGAAAAGGTGTTGCTGCATATTCATATAAATTTCAGGAGACGTGAAGTCCGAGTTTACTGGTAACTAATCCTACACTAATATATACAAACACATATATATTTACGTATCACATTGAATGTTGAATTTCTATTAACAACCGTTTTTGTATATAGGGATATTGTTCCATGAAATGACACACTAGTTGTAGTGGAACGAAAATGGAACCACTTCTTCATGGTTAATTGATGGAATTGCGGATTATGTGAGGTTGAAGTCAGGGTATATTCCCGGATATTGAGTCAAATCCTAACGCAGTCAAAACCACAAACAATGGTTTCGAAGAAATCACTTCTAAACTATGATGAACAGAGATAATCACACTAATTCCGTTGATCTCGAGAATACCAGAACCAGGTCTGAACTCGTGATCTCATTGAATTTAAAGGAGATTGTGAAAACACCAATTTCCGTTGATTGAGATGATGCTGAAACTTAATCACCAACTTTACGTTGATCGAGGTGATGCTGGAAAGATTGATCTTCCAAATTGTTGATTCACAATAGAATACCGAAAATGGGGATAAACCATTGGAGCTTTCAACAATGGCAGATGCCAAATTTTACAACAAAGTCAACTAACTATTACATGTTTCAACCCCCTATTTATAGTATTCAGAACAGACATCAATACCGATACAACAGTAATGAAACAAGAACAATATAAAGATAAACCGATATAGAAATACAAACACCAAAACAGAAATATAAAGCTGAACAATACCGAAACAAACTATATAGCCAAACTAGAGCCGAAACAGAATTGCAAAGAAGCTTCTCCAAAACCACAGAACCAAAGCCATAGAGCTTGAACCGACACCGGAAGTAGATCCACTTGAATCAAAGCCGAAGCCGGAAACTGATGAAACAGAACACCATTGATATAACGGTACCACTGAACTCTTGAGCCAAAACACAATGTAATGAAAATAGATGATTTTCGATGCCGATATCGAAACAAAAGTAGAACCGATATGGCGATACCGATACCTAATGACGCAAAACAAAAAACTACCACAAAAGATTATTTTGATGCTGAAACACTATAACCAATACTAAAACAAAGTATTTTCTATACTACTTAGTTGTGTGCTTCATTGGTTCAAAAGAATTCGTCCACGAATTCACAGTAGTCTCTTCAACCAAATCATTCCCGTAGTATGGTAACAAATGTTTTAACATTGAAAACATCGGCAATGTGACTATGACTTGGTAGCCTTAATTAATAAGCATTAGGGTTGATTTTCTTAACAATCTCCAAAGGACCTATCTTTCTTGACATTAATTTGTTATTTGTACCACAAGGAAATCAGCCATTTGTCAATACAGACCACACAAAGTCACCTTCCTGAAATTCAACATGTCTACGCTTTAAATCAGCAGTTTTCTTGTACTTGTGATTTGCTTCAACCAACTGTTCTTGCACCATACAATGGAGCTTTTGTAACTCAGAGACAAGATCAAAGGCTTTTCTCTGCATTTTGTCTTGGTATAACAATGGAGTTGAATCTAAGGGCCCATTTGGTATTAATGAATATACAATTTTAAAAGGACTGAATCCCATACTGCGATTGATAGCATGGTTATAACCAAACTCAGTTTGGCACAACTTCAAATCCCAGCTTTTCAAATTGTCACTAACAAGGTGCTCAACAAATTACCCAATGATATATTCACCACCTCTGTTTGTCCATCCATTTGTGGATGATATGCACAACTAAATTTTAATTTTGTACCCACCATCTTCCACAAACAGATCCAAAAATGACTCAAGAACCGAGTATCACAATCTGAAATAATTAAATTTGACAGCCCATGAAGATGATATATCTCGCAAAAGTATAATTGAGCCACATTCACTGCATTTGCCATTTTCTTACAAGAAATAAAGTGAACCATTTTCGAAAATCGATCAACCACTATATAAATGGAATCATTGCCTCGCTGTATTCTTGGTAAACCCAAAACAAAATCCATGCTCACATCTACCTATGGTCGAGAAGGAACAGGCAATGGCATATACAACCCGTGTTAGTTGTCGTCCCCTTGGACACTTGACAAATGTGACACCTCTGCACAAATTTTTCCATCTCTTTACGCATCGAAGACCAATAATTTGTATCCAAGATCATCTGTAGAGCATGGTCTTAACCTACATATCCTTCACCATGTAGTTCTTTGATTATTTCCATTCAAAGACTACAATCAGGAATGCACAGCTGATTCCCTTTGAATAATAATCTCTCCATCAATGAAAAATGTATCCCTTCACCTTTTTTATTTTGTCTAAAATCTTTAAGAAATACGGATCAATGGTTAGTAACTCTGAAAGCGAGTCAAATCCCAACACTTCAACTCTCATTGTTGTCAAAAGACTACCCATCTGGCTTAATGCATCGACTACTTTATTTTCAACTCCCACTTTATGCTTCACTACAAATGTGAACTGTTGCAGATAAGAAATCCATGGCGCATGTCTAGCTTCCGCTTTATCTTGACCTTGGAGATATTTCAAAGCTTCATGATCTGTGTATAAAACGAATTACCGATGAAAAAGAGAATGTCTCCAATGTTTGATAGCTTTAACCACTGCATAGAACTCAACACTGTAAGTGTTGTATCTCATCTTTTCCCCAGAAATTTTCTCATTAAAATAAGCAATAGGCCTTCCATTCTGACTCAATACTCCTATAATCCCAACTATTGAAGCATCAGTATGAAGTTCGAATGGTTGATGGAAATCTAGAAGCAGTAGAATAGGTGTTGAAGTTAACAGACTCTTAGTACACTCAAAATCGTTGTCTGCCTTCTCAGTCCATGCAAACAATTTTCCTTTCATACAATCAGTCATTAAATCCATAATACTACTGAAATGCAGAATTAATTGTGTGTAAAAAGATATTTGTTAACGATACTTTTCATCAACACCGAAATGAGTGAATAAGGGTATGGACAAGGGGTAACTAGGAATTATTTAGCTCCTACAAGCTTTAGTTAGTTCACCGTTTCCTAGATATCAAGGTAGTATTATGCCCGAAGGTTAGTTACTCTTCCTTCAAAGGGGTGAGTATCACGCTTACAAGACTCAAGGACCAACATTTAACTTGGAATAAGGGTTCCTTAAGCGCAAGAAAAGTTAGGAAGCGAAACGGCTTAAGGAAGGTTATTTCGGTAATTTTCACTTAGGTAGGAAGCATTGTCGTTGGCTTATGAAGCTTTGCCGAAGGCACATGATGAGAAAATACATGGAATTGGAGGCAAGTGTTGGTTTCTCTCTTTATTGATTATTTACATAAGCATATAATTGATTACAAGCAAAATCCCCAAATTGATTTACAAATTAGGGTTTTCTCTCTAGGAAATGAATGCAAGATTGTGAAATGATGAAAAAGCCCTCCAAAATGAGACGGCTAGGGTCTTATTTATAGGAAAATTGGACCGCCTTTCGGTTGAGGTTAGTAGAAGCCCGATTTTGAGTGCTTCCGGCTTCGGTAATGCTATTTGGTGTCGATATCGGCCCACATTAGTGGCTTTCGGTGCCTGTTTCTGAGGTTCGGCCTTCTTTTATATTCTAAGTGTTGATATCAGCTCCGCGTTGCTCATGAAGTTGGTGTCGCCTCCTTGTAATGTATCGATACCAAGTAAATTGTTATGGATAGCTTGCTTTGCAGCTTTCGATGTCGATAATACAGCTTTATGCCGGTAGAAAATCCTAAGCTCTAACTTGCTTTAGTAGCTTTTGAATACCATCTGTGGTATTGATGCTAAGTATATTAGTTCTTATAACATTTTTATGTAGCGTCTTCTAAATACCAATTCTTATTTCTTTCCTTGTGACCTGAATGCTACTTTTTAAGGCGATATCGATACCAAGTGCATTGGTATCGACAATGCTTTATTCGAACCCAAATTTCTCTCGTACTTTCCCTTTTATGGCTCTGAGCTTGGTATCGATATTTATGCCTCTAGAGTTAGAATCATGTTGATTGCCTTCGGTGTTGTTGTCATAACCGCTTTTGATTGCTTGCTGTTTGCTGGCTCCGGCACTGCCTTGTCACAACACATTACAACATACAATGGAAACTAACATTGTTTTTTTCATGGTTATATTTCTCCTGACACTCTCAGCACTAAACTCATCCTCCAATGCAACAACGTTTCAAGCAAGATCAAGTGCAACCCGAAACAAGCAAATTCGCAACCCAAATTGGGCTGGACTACACCCAAAAGGCCATGGAGGATGCGTCATCCTTCATTTGGGCCACCTTTCAACAATCCGAAGCAGAGCGCAAGAACATAGATGTGGTGAACCTTATAGTCGAGAGCATGAACGGCATTGCATACACCTTGAACAATGAAATTCACGTGAGTACCGAGGCTTTGGAAAATGATTCTGGAGACGTGAAGCTCGGCTTTACAAGTAAGCCGCCTACTAACATATGAATGCTATATATCTCCATTCATATTCCAGATTATCGTCTTTCAGGAAAATATTGGTATGATACCAACACAAATCCATTTTGCAGGAGTGTTGTTCCACGAAATGAAGCATGTGTGGCAATGGAATGGGAATGGAGCGACCCCTTCCGGGTTGATCGAAGGAGTGGTAGATTATGTGAGATTGAAGGCGGGGTATGCGCCAGGGCATTGGGTAAAACCGGGAGGAGGAGATAGGTGGGACCAAGGCTATGACGTGACCGCATGTTTCCTTGATTACTGTGATTCAGATAGGATGAATGGTTTTGTGGCGGAGCTGAATAAGAAGATGAAGGATGGGTATAATGATGCCTTTTTTAGCGAGTTGCTTGGTAACAGCGTTGATGAACTGTGGGCCGAGTATAAGGCAAAGTATGGTGGATGAGTTTCTCGTCGTCGTCGGAAAGAGATAAGTTGATGTGATTGTAGTACCATGTGCACTAGTGACTGCTACAATAACCCATAATATATTGAATAAGGGACAAACATGAATTTAAATGATGAATATATCACTCTTAGCTAGTCATATATTTTGAGATAAATAAAAAGATAACAAGGTGTGCTTTTACGAGCTCATATATATAGTGAATAAGGGATTCAGTAAATTCTATTTGTGTGATAATATGATCATTCTATTGATTTTTTTTTTAATCTAGAGATTTTCTATGATAAGCGCAATATCAAGTGATTGAATAATACTTGTGCTCCAGTGGCTATAATTTGGACTGCTCTTTCAATTCTCTATCAGGAGTTTTTTTTCAATTATCTGTCTTTACTTTGTTTGGAGAGTTTGTACTAGATTGTTTGTTTCCACTCTGTAAAATAATGGTACATGTAGATAAAATGTAAAGCTCTACTCTATCTTTTCCATATATATAAGAAATATAACAACACTTGAAAACGAGTGGATGACTAATTCAGCAGCACCATGGCAATGGGGACATGTTTCTTTAATGCAATACATACCCTTTATGCAAAGACTAGTGTGGTCAAGACCCTGTTTATGCAAAGACTAGCGTGGTCAAGCACCATGGCAAAGAAATATGTGTGGTTTAGTTTACTTCTCTTCCCTCCATTATTTGCCCTATTTTATCAATCAAGCTGCTGCATAGGTTTATCCCATTGTATGGATGTTTAAGTAGGAAGGAGGCCAAAATATTTAATTGGCAGTTCCTCCTATATAATTGCAGTAATTTCCTTAAATCCCTGGTCTCTGCTTAAGAATGCATATATGCCTTAAAGTTTATGAATAATTAGAAATAACAAAATAATGGGAATGCAATGGTCACATGCCTATTATAATACTGCAACGGTCACATTTCCATTATAACATAGCAACGGTCACATGTCTATTATAACACTGCGACGGTCACATTCCCATTATAATAATACAACGGTCACATTCCCATTATTCAAGCATATTTTTATTTATTTCTTGTATTATAAATAGAGGTCATCAACATACAGTTTGTATTATTTAACAATGGCAATTCATCAATAATAAAACTTCTCTTCAATCTTGTTTCTTGTTTTTTATTTTCTAACATGGTATCAGAGCGCCAAATTGCCAAAAGACATTAAATAAAAAAATTGCTGAACCATCATTCTTTTTTATCTTCGCTGTTCTTCACAAAGCTGCAATATAATATTGCCTCACCATGGCCAACGATAATGAAGAAACTTCTGTTGTATCTGTCAGCAATGCTAATGGCTTCTCTCCAAACATTATAAACCTGATCAAATCCAAAAGCCAAGTTATTACCACTTCGTTAGACGAAGATAATTATATTTTATGGAAATATCAAGCGGAGATTGCATTCAAAGGTTACAGACTGCTAGATTACATCAAAGGGACGTTAATTATTCCACCTATGACAATCACTGATGAAGAAAGAAATACTGTACCAAATCTAGAATACACCAAATACCAAAGACAAGATAACTTATTATCATCATGGGTTTTATCTTCTATAAATCCTAATCTTTTGTCACAGATCGTTGGATGCAACTCGTTGTATGAAATTTGGACTACCGTCGAACAAATTTTCATCTCGCAATCCGCAGCCAAAATCATGCAATATAGAAGGGAACTTCAAAATTGCAGAAAAGAAGATACTAGCATGAAAGATTATTTGAGCAAAATTAAAAACATATGTGACAAACTAAGTGCTGTTGGGCATAAAATCAGCGATAGTGAGCAAATACTTTTTATCACCGGAGGGCTTGATGAAGAATATGAATCTTTAGTAACGGTCCTAGCTACGCAATAAACTTTACCTGATCTGCAGTTCGTTCGATCTGCACTCCTTGCTCATGAAGTAAGAATTGATCAAAGAAAAACAAAACAGGGTGAGTTTTCTGCAAATTATGCTGTAGCTAAAAATAAGCAATCACAGGGAAGCAACAACAACATTAATGCAAACATACAAGAAAATCAGTATTAAAGGGGTCTTCAACAAAAAAAGAGGAGGTTTTCAGCTACAAATAGGTCGATGAAGATGGAACAACAACAATCGAGTAAAGTGCCAAATATGTCAAAAATTTGGTCACATGGCAAACAAGTGTTATTTCAGATATAATAATGACAGTGGAAAACAATATAATGATGCTAATTCAACACAGAAGGCACCACAAGTCAATATGGCTGTGATGAACTCAAATAGAAACAACAATGATGCTAATAAAAATCAAAATATTGGTAATGATGATACTAGCAAAGGTGAAGACAACAATTTTGAAGAATGGTACCCGGATTCGGGTGCCACTCATCACATAACCAGCAATCTTAAAAATCTCAACATTGAAAGCAGAAACTACTCAGGTGCGAAATCTTTACATATGGGGGACGGTAAAACTGCACATATAACACACATTGGCAAGAGCACTATCTTAGGAAAAATGCAACTTAATCTAAACACACTTTTTAGAGTACCCTCTATTAATAAAAACTTGCTAAGTGTATCAAAATTTGCTAATGACAATCATGTGTTTTTTGAATTTCACCAAAAATTTTGCGTAGTTAAGGATTTACTAAGCCACGAAATATTATTATGGGGTAATCTACATGATGGAATTTGCAAATTTGACAGCTTGAAGATTGGGGATACTAGTGGAAAATTCTGGTGTAATAATGTTGAGTCAAGTAATAATGATTGTAATAGAAGTATTAATGTTAGCACCAATAATAATGAGTGTAATGAAGATGGCAAACAATGTAATCTTGATTTATGGCATAGGAAATTAGGATATCCTAGTATTGAAGTTGTTAAAACTATTTTATGCAATAATAATATTTCTTTTAATAATAGTGTACCTGTCAAACACACATGCACACACTGCCAAATTGGCAAAAGTCATAAAGTTCCTTTCAGAGATTCTGAAACTAGATACAATAAACCTCTCAAGCTGATAGCTGCTGATTTGTAGGGATGAGCACCATTGAATCCATATCAAGGACACAGGTACTATCTTTCCTTTGTGGATTCCTATTCGAGATATACTTGGATATATATGCTAAAGAATAATTCAGAAACATGTAATACTGTCATACAATTCATAACTCACGTTGAAAAACAAACCAATTGCAGTGTTAAAATTTTTCGAACTGATGGTCGGGAAGAGTTTAAACCTTTAACTAATTATTTTGCTAAAAGAGGAATAAAACATTGATTGACCTGCCCTCACACATCTGAACAACAAAATGGCTTGGTACAAAAGAAAACACAGACACATAGTAGAGATGGGTCTAACATTAATGTCTCAAGGCTCAGTGCCAATGAAATATTAGAATAAAGCTTTTTACACTTCAATTTTTCTCATCAATATATTACCAACTAAAGTTCTAGATAACAAAACTCCATATGAGATGATATATAATGTTAAACCAGGCTATAATTTTTTGAAAACATATGGTTGTCTATGTTTTCCATGCCTAAGAGATTACAATAGGCACAAACTGAGATCAAGCCTATGCACTTTCATTGGGTATGCATAGAACCCAAAAGGATATAAATTCTTAGATAAAAATGGGAGAATTTACATTTCCAGACATGTTTTTTTTGATGAAAATACATTTCCCCTTGCAGGTAAATAGGAAATCAAGGAGAATCATGTAGAAAATCTTGTCGGGGGGAGCAATTCAAGCAAGTTTTTGCAGAATCATTGACTGATAACATTAGTGAAGATCATCAAGACATAATTAATAAAAACTTTCAAAATGACTCCACGGAAGCAGAAATGTGCAAACAACAAGGACAAATGATGATTCAGAAAGTATGGACACAAATCAGATCAATCAAGACATGCAGAGCAGTAGTGATGCAGAAATAAACATCAATGCAGACACAGGAACAAACAGAAATACTGAAACACATCAGCAGCCACAACAAATGTACACAGGACATCACATGACAACAAGGTCAAAAAGTGGGATTTTCAAACCTAAAGTGTACAATACCTCAGTTATTGAAGCAGAACCAACCAACTTTGTCCAAGCAATAAAATCAGAAAAATGGAAAGCATGAATATTGAATATTAGGCACTCATGAAAAATAATACACGAAGTTTGGTAATACCACCAAAACACAAAAACATTATTGAATGTAGATGGATATTCAAGATTAAAAGAAAAGAGGATGGATCTATTGACAAATACAAAGCTAGATTGGTCGTTAAAGGTTATGCACAACAGTTTGGATTTGATTTTAATGAAACTTTCTCTCCAGTCATAAAGCCCACAACAATTAGAGTCATATTAATCATTGCTACAAGTAAAGGATTGAATATAAGGCAGCTAGATGTCAATAATGCTTTCTTAAATGGGGAGTTGACTGAAGAGGTTTACATGCATCAACCTGAAGGCTATAGCTATGGCAATAAAGTATGCAAGTTACATAAGGCTATATATGGTTTAAAGCAAGCTTCAAGAGCTTAGTATGAGAAACTTAAGTTAACTTTGTCCAACATGAACTTCACACAAGCCAAATCAGATAATTCACTATATATGAAGAGAGGTGCATATGGAAATATCTATATCTTGGTATATGTTAATGATATGTTGATATCAGGAGATAACAATCAAGAAATAGATAACATCATATGAAGACTTGATCAAAACTTTGCCATAAAAGATATAGGGGAACTAAAAATTTTCCTTGGAATACAAGCTATTAAGAAAAATGACAGAGAATTAATTTTATCTCAACAAAATTACATTTCAGAAATTCTTCAAAGGGGAAAAAGGAATCAGGCTAATTCCTTGCCGACACTTGTGATTAGCAATCTAAGACTGTCAAAATATAAAGGTGAAGCTATCGACAATGCCAAACAATGTAGAAGCATAATTGG
The DNA here is from genome assembly GCA_030737875.1 of Allium sativum. NCBI lineage: Eukaryota > Viridiplantae > Streptophyta > Magnoliopsida > Asparagales > Amaryllidaceae > Allium > Allium sativum. Next base: position 14,042,046 of record CM060917.1, read on the forward strand.
AACACTGCAATATGCAACAATTACAAGACCTGACATATGAGTTAACAAGCTAAATCAATACATGCAGAACCCCGTATCAGAACACTGGAATGCACTAAAAAGGATTCTACGATACTTGCAAGGCACAAAAAATCATGGCAAAATTATAAATCCTGAAAAAGAGCTCAAATTACAGTGTTTTAGTGATGCAGATTGGCCAATGATACTGATGATCGAAAATCTATTTCAGGGTACTGTGTCTACCTTGGCTCCAATATTATTTCTTGGTGTACTAAAAAGCAGCAGACCACTTCCAGATCTAGCACAGAGGCGGAATACCGAGCATTAGCAAGTGCGACAGTAGAAGTTACTTGGATTGAATCGTTGTTGCAAGAATTAGGGTTTGCTCTAAATCGAAGACCCGTCATTTGGTGTGATAACATGAGCACGGTCTCTTTATCACTCAACCCGATTCAACATTCGAGGACGAAGCATCTTGAAATTGACCTTCATTTTGTTAGAGAAAAAACTCAGATAGGAAAACCGGCGGTATGTCATGTCCCCGCGTATTATCAGCGAGCTGATGCACTTACAAAAGCTTTGTCTACAAAGAATTTTATGAGACTGAGGGAGGATCTAAAAGTCATTGATGGAGGCAGAGATAGAAATGGGAACCCTAGTTCGGTTTGAGGGAAAGTAACAAAATAATGGGAAAGCAACGGTCACATGCCTATTATACCACTGCAATGGTCACATTCCCATTATAACATAGCAACGGTCACATGCCTATTATAACATTGCAACGGTCATATTCCCATTATTCAAGCCTATTTGTATTTATTTCTTGTATTATAAATAAAGGTCATCTATATACAGTTTGTATTATCTTACAATGGCAATTAATCAATAATAAAACTTCTCTTCAATCTTGTTTCTTCTTTTTTATTTTCTAACAAGAAGTGAGCTAATTCTCATGAGTCATGACTACATATTATAACCGAGTATACAAATATAGTTGAGTTTTTCAATGCATTTACCATGAAAGGTGGGATGTGATTCTGTTCATATATACAGAAAACATATAACGTGCTTGACAATTGTCAACGCATACCAAGACTCATAGAGACCACTGTTGGCCTCAAAGTCTTTTACGTTTGTCTAAGGTTTACTTATATATACGTCATCATACCAACTTTATGCCTCACAGTTTAAGTAGGAAAAATTCAAATGAAGAACGTTAAACCCAATAAGCTTAATCTAAAGTGGTACAGTGGTGCCTAAAATTTAGCCAGTCAATTCCAACCATATTCACTAGTCTACTCTATGTGAATCCTCTCTACATTATTTTCCAAAACCACAACACACTAGCCAGGTATAATGGATAACAATATTGTTCTTTTTCTAGCGATATTTCTACTAACCATATCTTAGTTATACTCTGTCCTCCAATGCCATTACCTATACTGTAACATCCAATGAACCTGAAACAAGCAAATTTGCTACCTAAATTGGGGTTGGACTACAGTCAAGAAATTGCTTCGGGGACATGGAGAACGCATCTTCCTTCGTATGGGTCACCTTTCAACAATCCAAACCGGAGCGTCACAAATTGCTGCCATATGCCTCACAGTCAACAAAATGAAAGGCATTGCATATTCCTCCAAAGATTTTTTTTAATAAATAAATAAATAGATATATATTAGAAAAGGAAATATCAAATCATTCTCCAATGGCGTACAAAAGCAGATTTACTGAAAACACTGCAAAACTGAAGAACGAACAACAACCTAGACTACTAAAACAAAACACCTAAAAGAACAGATACAGATCAAACAATACAGCAGAAAGAAACAGACTCACACAACTAGGGCTACAACCGTCAACAATCAACCACACCGTGCCAACACCAAAGAGAACCGAATCACCACAGAGCAAGGCAAGAAGGCTCACAACTCATTCAGTAGAAGAAGCACACCTACCCACAAACTAATAAAGCCAAGACATGCATAATCAACCCATCGCCAAAGCCAAAACCAATGGATACAACCTTTGTAACACCCCGTATTTTGTGCTAGTAAAATAATGAATATATATAAAATATTATAATTTTAGAAATTGACCTCGGACCACTTACAAATGAGTTTGAGGTGCTTTTCTGATTCGTTTTGATATATAGCACGGTCAAAACGGAGCACGTATGAAAAAGTTAACAAGGTAGTAAACAACCAGAAGACTATATGTATACATATACGAGTATAAGGAGAATTCAAACCTGATTGAGAAGTATAACAAACACAAAATGAATCAAGAAAAGGTATGCATAGTAAGTAATTAAGTTTCTAAGTGAAAAAATAAAAACAAGAAAGCAAAACAAGCGACTAATTAATGTTTAAATAAGAACATTAAGCAAGCGGTAATCTTTGCATCAAAAATAGCTCGCTGGACTTGTATGGGCCGACCCGCGCTTGCACCGACAGTTGGGTCGATCCAGGGGTCGACCTAGGCGTGTTCTAGCATGCTAATATGACGTGTTTCTGATGTTGTGTGCGGTTCGGATTTTTATAATTCAAATCCGATGGTTCAGACTTTTCTAGTACACCTATAAATAGACTAGTAGGACCTAGCTTTATTCTTATATTTTCCGAGGTGTTGCCTAGGCTCTGCCATTCTCTTCCTCCTCCAACCTTTTCAGAAAAATAAAATATTAGTTCTTAGGGGTTCTGATTCAAGGTTTGAAGATAAGAGATATAAATCTGCAAGGCAGGTGTCTAGAATTCTGGTCAACGTGAGGTAAGTTCTCGAATCTGATTTGTTTAGGTTTTATCCCTTCTTTCCTTTTTTCTTTTGAAATTAGATTTGTGAATCAATGGTTGCTTTGTATTAGATTCAGTTAGGAAAACCACGAAATAACAAATCTGGATTAGATTCAAGGATCGTAAATCTGCCAGATGAGTGGATTTAAGTTATACTTTTTGATAGCGGTATATTTATCAATTTCATTCCCCGTTAATATGTATAATTTAACTTGTAGACGAATTGGTATTTGTCACAATTGATTATAAACCTACTGAAATGTGTAACCTGCTGAAAAGTTTAACCCGTTGAATTGTTTAACCTGCTAAAATGATAAACCTGTTGAATTGTATAGCCTGCTGAAATATGTTTAAATTTGGATTGTATCTTTCGTCTAAATTATGAAACTTCTGCAATACTGTAATCCTAAAATATGAACTGAGAACATTCCTGTTGTGTAAAGCATATTTCCATTAATTACCTGTCTGAATTGGGAATTACTATAAACACTGTACTTATGGAATTTACAATGAACATGAATATTTTCTTAATAGAATTATTATGCCAAAAAGATTGTAAATAGAATTAGACTAAAATTTGTTGAAATTGGTGATACGCAAATCACAATTTTGGGCAACAAATAATCTTACATATTTTGTGGAGAGATTTGTTGCTAGATTTTATGGAGAGATTTGGTACTAGATTCGATGAAGAGATTTGGTGCTAGATTTTATGGAGAAATATTGGTTGTTATATTTGTGGACATTTATTGCAAAGTTATTTGGTGCTTATCCAAATAGTTTTATAACATATATGAAGATAATTTGGATGCCAAGTTTTCTTGGGCATGAAGCAAATCTCTCTATAAAAAGGGCTAACTAACATTTCATCAGGTGTGGGTGAAAGCCACCAAGAGTGATCATTCTAGCTATTCCAAATTAAGTGTTATGCTTCAAATTATTTAGCCATTAGGTATTCTCTACCTATTTCTCAATAAGGTTATTGGTTCAAGTTGTAATTGTATGTAATTATAGTTGAGATCGATTGTAAACAATTTTTTATTAGTGAACCAATAAAGAGGGTGGTTGGGTGGAATATCGTGTGTTCATATTTCCGATATTGTTTTTGTTGTTTTTTAGTTCAATCAAATTCATCTTCAGGTGATTGGGTGAGAAAGATCATGTTTTTAGGGCGTTTTGTCAAACTTTCGCTGCGCACAAAACCTGAACAGGTTGATATCAGAGCAATTTTCGCCTAACAGATTGGTATCAAAGCTTAGTTCATCGCATAGCTTGGAGTGATTTTTGGATTGAAGATTGTACATGTCGGAGATGATGTTGCTTTCATGCATGGCTATTGTGGAGTAGGAAATTTTGAGAATTTGGAATGAAGAACCTCGTCCGTAGCAAGGTGGAGAGGTTGGTTTTGATCACTGCTGAGGATCCGTTGAGGATCGTGTTATCGATTGTTGTCTTCACGTTGATAATTCTCGAGGGATCCATGTAGATGAAGAGGGATCAAATGGTAGGCGTATATCGATAAAGAGGAGGTGTGATTGAGCCTGGAAATCAATTAGGTAATCTTGTGGCCTGATGAAATCAAGAAGGTGTGATTGAGCCTGTAAATCAATAGAGCCTGGACTTGAAGAGAAGACAAGATGGTTTTATCTTGTAGCAGTTTAAATCGAGATGGTGTTAATTAAGAAAGAAGAGGTTGAAAGTGAGAGCTAAGGGGCTATTGTTTGAGTGGAGGAGATGTTGTGATTTGGTATCAAGGTAGAGTGTTGAAATTGGTGATACGAAAATCACAATTTTGGGCAACAAATAATCTTACATATTTTGTGGAGAGATTTGTTGCTAGATTTTATGGAGAGATTTGGTGCCAGATTTGATGAAGAGATTTGATGCTAGATTTGATGAAGAGATTTGGTGTTAGATTTTATGGAGAGATATTGGTTGCTAAATTTGTGGACATTTATTGCAAGGATATTTGGTGCTTATCCAAATAGTTTTATAACATATATAAAGATAATTTGGATGCCAAGTTTTCTTGGGCATGAGGCAAATCTCTCTATAAAAAGGGTCAGCTAACATCTTTATTAGGTGTGGGTGAAAGCCACGAGGAGTGATCATTCTAGCTATTCTAAATTAAGTATTCTTCTTCAAATTATTTAGCCATTAGATATTCTCTACCTAGTTCTCAATAAATTTATTGGCTCAAGTTGTAATTGTTTGTAATGATAGTTGAGATCGATTGTAAACAATTTTTTATTAGTGAATCAATAAAGAGGGTGGTTGGGTGGAATATCGTGTGTTCATATTTCCAATATTGTTTTTGTTGTTTTTTATTTTCAATCAAATTCATCTTTAAGTGATTGGGTGATAAAGATCCTGTTTTTAGGGCGTTTTTTCAAACTTCCGCTGCGCACAACACCCCAACAGGTTGGTATCAGAGCAATTTTTGCCTAATAAAATTTGGGAATACTGAGAAAGAACAGACATGCCTAAGTTGTATGGAAATTTTATAGTAACTAGTGCGAACCTGTGTTATGCACAAGGGTACAGTTATAAATAAAAGAATAAGCTTGACTTACTTTCAATTATCATCATATAAAACATTCATGATTTGATCATATGGAAGTGTTTTTTACTTGATAAACAAATCAAACATTGAGTGGGTCTTTTTTATTCAAAAAGTAACAAAATCAAATATTTTGTTGATGGTAGAATAAAGAAGAATGTTTAAACCATTGAAAGAAAGAAAATGAATAAAATAATTCTATTGTCTTTATTTTATTTGAAGTCTTCGTCAGTTAAGAATGGTTATAGAAGCAGAAAATAATTCAGCTACCCAGCATATGGTAAATCAATAACGAATAACAGTAACAGACTTAAACACAATTTGATGCACATACATTAGCAAGTTTACGATTTTTGCATGTCAAGGGGAAGTTAAATTGTTCCGTGCATAAAATCTAATCAATATTTCATTAAAAGGACATAAGTAAGAAACCACTTTAGCCTCGTATTAATACATTGAAAAAAAAAATTGCATTATTAATTTGTGATTTTCTTCCACCAAATATATGTAAGTTTAAATAACTGAAACCTGAACATAAAATTAAAATCATAACTTTGAAGCTACTACATAATTCATTCGTTTTTGGTACAGTTACACACTTCGCTCAGGAGTTTACTTTGAAACAAATGCCAAGATCCTAGGGCAACATAAACTTAACATTGCAAAAGAAAATAAATGTAAATTGGTAAAACAAAAGTATAAATGGTTTGATTAGAGAAAAACATTATGCAGAGTCCTTCTTTATCCAAATCAGATGTAACATGCATTACATGCGTGCTGCGTTAGTGAGTCCCACTCCATGTTAAATACAATTAACTCTCACTGGTCCGGAATTCTTTCCATCTCAGTCATAACTTTTCTTCTGACACATCCAATACCTATTTGCATAAAAGAAACCAGCAAGTAGTAAATGGAAATGTATTTTTATTGGAACATCAGCCTGCATTTACAAATTTTCCTACAATCCCAGAAAACAAAATCTAAACATATTACATCATAATATTAAATGAATGTAATCCAAAATCTTTGGAAGAAACAACTACTTTTTGTTGGAAAATTTTGGCTTACATATTTAGCTAAATTGCAACTGATTGATTTGGAAGTCCCGAAGTTCATCCTTCTCAAATAAAATGCTAGATTATAGCATCCAAAGAATGGAAAATGGTTTTTTTTTGTACAATGTCTCAATTTGCATGTAAATAAGTTCAGTAAGTATATATAAACATGAATAGATGTTGAAAGTTGAAATAGAATTGAATAAATTAATGAAATCTAACATGTGGAAATGCTTATCTAATCACAATTAGCGACGACATTGCATAAAAATATCAACAAAAGCATAAGCATTTTGTGGTGCACCGTATATCATTGGTTAAAGAAGAAATGTTTTAGGTAATGAATTTTCAAAACAAAAGAACAAAATACTCTTTTAAACACAGAACAGAGAGAGCGAAAAATTATGATAGAAGATGAACACACAATAACCTGTTCGCTCGAATGAGTAATAAATATTTAATAACAATATATATGGATATTTTGATAAATTAAATGATAAATCTAATAAAGAGGTCTAAAGCAATTCATTTATTCATCTTCACCATTACAGTACAAAGCATATGACGGCTACAAGAAGAGAAAAGTGTTAACCCTAAAGCAACACAAGAGGCCTTTATATATAGGCTAAACATAACACAAAATACAATATTGCCCTTAAGAGAATATTAATTACGTTAACATCCCCCCTCAAACTCATGATGCGACAGCAATGAGCATCGAGAGTTTGTCAGTCAAAAACCGGAAACGTGAAGATGACAAAGATTTAGTGAACAAATCTGCAAGTTGCAAGGAGGAAGAGACAAATGGCAACGTCAAAGTGCCATTCTGAAGGTGATGGCGAGTAATATGGCAGTCAATCTCAATATGCTTGGTCCTTTCGTGAAAGACGGAGTTATGAGCAATCTGAATAGCACTTTTATTATCACAGTACAAAGGAGTTGGTCGTTGCAAGAAAACACCCATATCAGCAAGCAACCATCGTAGCCAAACAATTTCACAAGTAGTAGAAGCCATAGCACGATATTCTGCCTCTGTCGAAGACCGAGATATAACGTCCTGCTTCTTACTTTTCCAAGAAATTAGAGAATCTCCTAGAAAAATACAAAAGCCAGTAGTGGATTTGCGATCAGTAGGATCACCAGCCCAATCTGCGTCAGAGTAAGCACATAACTCCAAAGATGAGGTAGAAGAAAGCAAAAGAGTCTGAAACTGAGTGCCACGGAGATATCTCAAAATGCGAATAACAGCAGCCCAATGAACTGTAGTAGGAGAAGTAACAAACTGACTGACTATGTGAACAGCATATGCAATGTCAGGACGAGTGATAGTGAGATAAACCAAACTTCCAACAATCATTCTATAAAGATTAGGATCTGGCAATGGAGATCCATCAGAAATAGAGTATCGAGCATTAAGCTCAATTGGAGTATCAACAGTCTTATTATCTGAGAGACGAGCGCGCTTGAAGATGTCAGAAATATACTTGGATTGAGAAAGAAGATAACCTTTTGGAGAAGAAGCAACTTCAATACCCAAGAAGTAACGAAGGGGACCCAAGTCTTTCATAGCAAAACTTCGAGTCAATTCAGACTTCAACAAGTTAATCCCAACAACATCATCGCCTGTAATAATCATATCATCAACATAAAGAGAAAGCAAAATTCGACCAGGCGAGGTACACTTGACAAACAAAGCGGAATCATGGTTACTTGAGCAAAAACCAAGAGAAGTAATCACAGTAGAGAATTTCTCAAACCAAGCACGGGGAGCCTGTTTGAGACCATAGAGAGCTTTCCTAAGTTTGCAGACTTCACCGGGTTGATGATCAATACCAGGAGGAGGAATCATATAGACTTCTTCATGAAGATCTCCATTCAAAAAGGCATTTTTAACATCCATTTGAGTAATATTCCAGTGACGAACAGAAGCAACCGCAATAAGAGTTCGAACTGTAGTCATTTTTGCAACAGGAGCAAAAGTCTCCTCATAATCCATACCATATTCTTGAGAATAACCTTTAGCAACCAAACGAGCTTTATACCTTTCAATAGATCCATCAGCTTTAGTTTTAATCTTATAGATCCAACGAGAACCAATAGCACGTTTTCCTGCAGGAAGAGGTACTAAATCCCATGTATGAGTCTGATGAAGAGCAGTCAGCTCCTCAGCCATAGCACGTTGCCAATGAGGATCACGAACAGCATCTTTGAAAGATGAAGGCTCAGAGAGACAATGTATAGAAGCAAGAAATGAAGAAAATGAACTGGAAAGACAAGAGTATTCAAAATCAGGTCGTCTAGTAGAATGACGATTTCTGATAGGATATCGACGTTCACTAGCATCTACTGTCTCAGAAGGTGATTGAGTGGTTGTTGAGTCAATGGAAGTGTGTGGATTTTCAGCAGGAGGTGGCTCATCATCATCAGCAGTGAAAGGATCAATATGAACAAGATCAGACATAGATATATTGTGAGTACAATCAGGAATTGTAAAATAAGGAATTTGTTCAAGAAAAACAACATGCCGAGAGACATATAGCTTGTGACTGACTGGATCAAAACAACGATATCCTTTTTGTCCTGCACCATAACCAAGAAAAACACATATAGAAGACCGTGAAGTTAGCTTACTTCGTTGGACATGAGGAAGAAGAACAAAGCATGTGGAACCAAAAACACGAAGAGAGGAATAATCTGGTGGACAACCATACAACTTCTCATAGGGAGACAAGCCAGAATTATGAGAAGTAGGAATTCTATTAATCAAATAAACAGAGGTAAGAGCTGCCTCTCCCCAAAATTCACTTGGAACACTAGCAGACAATAAAAGAGATCTAGCAGTTTCAAGAATATGTCTATGTTTTCTTTCGGCAACCCCATTTTGTTCAGGAGTATCAGTGCAAGAAGTCTGATAAATTGTACCATCTAAAGCAAGAATTTCCTTAAAAGCATGAGAAGTATATTCTCCCCCCAAGTCACATCTAAAACATTTGATAACAGCTCCATGCTGAGTTTTAATAAGAGATCGAAACTCATTATAGATGCCAAAAAATTCTGAGCGACATTTCATAAGATAAATCCAACAATAACGAGTGCAGTCATCAATAAAAGAGACATAATAACGAGAGCCTCCCTTTGTAGAAACAGGAGAGGGTCCCCAAACATCAGAATGAATAAGATCAAAAGGTGCAATAGAAAAATTATTACTTTGGGGAAAAGGCAAAGCATAAAATTTTGCAAGTTTACAACCACTACAATCAGAAATATCATGAGTTTTCAATTCTCCCAAAACTCCTGTAGACGCTAAGAATTGTAATCGAGACTTAGAAACATGACCCAAACGAGAATGCCATAAATAAAACATAGACGATGACGGACTCAAACGAAAAGACGAAACATCCACACCAGGAACATAAGCTGCAATCTCTGAATTTTTGAGCTGGTCCAATACATAAAGTCCTCCTTCTCTATGGCCGGTCCCAATCACTTTCTGTGACTTTGGATCCTGAACATAACATGCAGAAGAAGAAAAAGAAACCAAGTAGCCATTATCACAAATTTGACCAACAGAAGCAAGGTTTAATGCAAGTTTAGGAATGTGATAGACATTAGATAAGGACAGAGACGGTGTAATGACTGAACCAACACCTTGTACAGGCATAGATGTACCACTAGCACTCATGACAGGCATAGAAAATTTATGAGTCAAGGAAGTGAAAGAGGATAAATTAGGTGACATATGATTTGAAGCGCCTGAATCTAAAATCCAGGCAGAAGAAGATATACTTGATGAATTAGACGACAAACCTTGTTGAGATGTGGCTGCCATAGCATGTGGCTGAGATGCAAGGAATTTCTGAAATTGTTCAATTATTGAAGAATCTAAAGTAGGAACTGTAAGAGCATTATGAGGGCGAGGAAGAAGAGGAGGTCCATTATGAGGGATTGGTGGTCGAAATTTTTTCAATTGCTGAGGTTGCTGATAGAGCTGCTGCTTCTTTCTTCTCTGTGGACATTGAGATTTCCAATGACCTTTTTGTCTACAAAGACTGCATTCATCACGAGCAACTGGAACATAAGGTCTGACTTGTGAATTTGAATTTGGTCGTGGAGGCACAGCAAAGACTGATGGAGTAGAGACTTCCTTTGCAACAGAAGACTGAAGACGAATTTCCTCTGCTAAAAGTTCACTAACAACAGAATCAACAGAAGGTAGCGGATGACGATGTAGAATAGACCCACGAAGTCCTTCAAATTCGTCACGAAGAGCCATCAAAAACTGTACCAATCTTTGTTCTTCTCTTCGAGCAATATAAGGTCCAAAGGCGCATAATTCAGCAGATTCTGTGAGCGCCAACTGATCCCACAAGTCTGTCATAGCATCATAAAACTCCTGAATACTCATGCTTTTCTGCTGCAGAGCACGAATATCAGACTCCAATTGGTATTGTTTTGCAAAATTAGACTGTGTATACAATCTAGCAAGATGATCCCAAACCTCTTTAGCTGTTTCATATTTTGCTAATTGAGTACCTATCGAGTGCTTGACTGAATTATTAATCCAAGTAATAATTTTAGAATTTGCAATCTCCCACTTGTCAAACAAAGATACATAATTAGCAGCTGTTCTATCCACAGGCTTAACAATGGCACCCGAAATATAACCCCATTTTTGTTTACCTTTCAAAAAAAATTTCATCACATAACTCCAATAAGCATAATTTTTACCATCTAATTGAACACTAATAGCTTGGAGTGAATCATCTCTAACTTCATCCATATTAAAAAAAATATCACAGATCAAATAAAATACTTCGTCTCTGAAAACCAAAACCAAAAACAAACACAGAGAACAAACTCAACTTCGGGTTCGGGTCTGGGATCTCAACTTTCAATATCGGGTTCGGGTCTGGGATCTACTTCGGGTTTGGGAACGTCGGCTCTGGGCTTTGGAATTGGGGTTCGGGTCTGAGTCTTTATCGGATTGAAGCGGAATTGCTGGATTGGGGTGCTTCGGGTTCTGGTCTGGGTTCGGCTTTGGAATTCGGGTTCGGGTCTGATTCTGGAACGGCGAAATTGGGGTGCTTCGGGTCTGGAGCTCCTACAGGTCTGGACGAGATTGGGGACGGGTTGCTGAGAGGTTTGGGGACGAGATTGATGGATTTTCGGATCTGGATGGGTTGGTCTGTACGGGTCTGGAATTGAGAACGAGAGTGGGAACTTGAGGACGAGATCTGGACGAGATCGAGATTGGAGACGAGATCTGGACGGGTTGCTGAGAAGAAAGTTATGGTTGCTGAGAGGTTTGCTGAGAGGATTTTATTCGGCTCTGATACCATGATAAATCTAATAAAGAGGTCTAAAGCAATTCATTTATTCATCTTCACCATTACAGTACAAAGCAGATGACGGCTACAAGAAAAGAAAAGTGTTAACCCTAAAGCAACACAAGAGGCCTTTATATATAGGCTAAACATAACACAAAATACAATATTGCCCTTAAGAGAATATTAATTACGTTAACATTAAAAAAGCTCATCAGCTTTATAATTTCGAAACATGGTTGTAGTCGTAGAATAGATAATAGATAAAACAAAATCAAGCTAAAATAACAAAAAAACCATATTAATGTGTACACGGTATGAACCTACATGAGCTGAACATGTTCAAAACCAAATATTAGCAAAATCTTTGCACTTAAGTGTCGTAAAGTCATTAGTTTTGTATCTCAAACTGTGAATATCAAGATGATTTAGTATAATTATTAAATTAATGACTAACTTACAAACATGAATTGCAAAAGTCATGAACCAATTTTTGAATAACTTTTCACATAGAATATTATTCAGTTATATGTAGAAGATATGTAAGCTTGGCGTGTTCTTGTTACTGTCTAAATATCCTTTTTTGATGATCGCAACTGACGTAAACATGCAAAATTTTGAATGAGTAAATGATATAAAAAAGCAAACTATTTTTTGCACCTGATGTTAGGAACTTGTACACAAACTTAACATTCCGAAATGTAAGATGAATCTTCTTTCAAATCTTATCGTCGTTATGCAGGCCTATGACTTGTGGAAATAATGGAAGATCATACGTACACCTCATGAATGCAAATAGACAATTTTCAATCCAATAATAGAACATAAGGTCAGGAAAAAAAGAACAATAAGCAAAATAATCAGTTAATCCAAACGGAAAATGCAAAAGTGTGCAAAAAAGAAATTCAAAATTCCATTGAATTGAATTTTATAAACATTATGCACAAAGGTAGCAACAACCCGCTGCAAATATAAGGCAGAGGATTATAATCAAAAGTAGCCCATGAAGGTGAAAATTGTTTGACTGTGAGTACAAATTTGCATAGAAGACACATGCTGGGCGATATTGTTGATGATATATTAGTTTTTCTTTACGTTGTTTTTTCTCTTACATACACGATTATCAATTTAAATGCTACTAACATTGTGTGAGCTTTTTTTTTAATTTGAAGTTGAACTCTCTATACAAAATTTTCTACAACGTATTGGAGCGGAAGAAAATCTTTCATTTTCTTTCATTTTATCCGTGAGTGAACATATGTAATACTTTAGAAGATAATGCTTGTTGTAGTGCTCACGGTCCATCCTTGTAAAGACAAAGGCATATGATGATAAAATATATGGCATCAACTATATCTCTAGCATGCAGTATCTTGTATTATGCTCTTTGACTCGTTTTGTGTTGTGCTAATGTATTGACATGTTCATGTGATTGGGTAAAAGATATCATTGATCATGAAGAATTTAAAACTATTAGAGACAAATCATGTTTCAAATGAACTATTAATGTGGTTTTGTGTTTTCAGGCTTCATATCTCAAGAATATAAAGGTCAATTCCCTATCTAAATGAATTATGGTCTAATTGCTTAAAGGAAAATTTCTAGCATTAAAGAAAAATCTAGAAAATGAAAAATGGAACAGAGATATTGTGAAAGTTGACTTCCTTTTATCTTGTTGCTCCCTTTATCTAATTACCCCTTCCAGAGTAGTCTTTAGCTGTCATTGGTTTTCTCAAAATTAATTTTAAACAAAACATTATATATGATTATAAATAAGACAACGTATGTAAACCATAATTTCAGAACTATATACAAAAATCAAATGATGTAAACTATTGGAATGGAACTAAAAGATCCAATGTTAGTGCATTATAGCTGACAAATTGATTATTATTTTTATCTAAGAAATTCAGAATTGTGCACAGAGGCATACAACTTCTATGTTCAAAACCTAGTATATTGTTGTTCAAATATAATTTCTCATCAATTGCATGTCTAGCTTGTGGATAAGTGCAAATTGCATTAAGGTATGTAGAAAATGTGCATCACATATGTTTTTGAATGAAAGCAAATTCGACATTAAATACAAATTTACTAGAACATGGAAAATGAAGAATAAGTAAAATCTTAAAACAAAATTTCCATAAATGTTCTTGTAACCGAACCAATCAAATAATATGTATCCTATTTCTAATTAAAAATATTAATGGAAAAGTTAGTGAATTAATTTCCACTTATAGATATGTCAATAATGTAAAGTAAGAAAATAATGAGCATCCAACTTATAAAAGAATGGAAAATATATCAGGGTAAGTAATAAAATACATACCAATATTTTATCAATGACTATTCATAAAATTTGCTGTTGAATATATTTGTTTTAATTTTTCATTTGATGTCCAATCTTATAAAGGGGTTATTACCTGTTATTTAATTTGGTTTAATAAAGCATATTTTTTCAATGCTAAATAAGAAATAACTATCAAATTATAATATAAAATTGTAAGTATGCTCATAGTAAGGTTACTAATATTGTTTTTGGCCTAAAAGAATAAATTCCTTTTTTATATTGTTATGGTTTCTTAAGTTTACGTATATAAGAAAAAAAATATGTTGACAGATACAAATTAACTTAACCAAAAATCATAATTCTTCAAAGAATCTTTTTGTTGTAAATTTATTGTATTCTTTCTCTAGAAGACTGCAAAGTGAAGGAGATAATAAGTGAAAAAGGTCAAAATTGATTACTTTCACATTTTAGGATTTGTGTATTGTTACTAAAAAGACCATTGCTATATATAACAATTGAGCAAAATGTAAAAACAGAAATTAATTGAGGAAATAGGTACAGTATTTTTTAAATACTGAAGGAAAAAAGGAAACCTTCTGATTTGTTCTGTTAAATTTAGTGCAAGTAGAAATGAAAATATTTAAAAGAAAACAAGTAACAACAATACATAATTATTGCAAAATATGATGTATGAAATAAAATCCAAATTTTAATAAAGCAATTATTATCTCCAGTAAATATGGAATCAAAACATAAATTATTAGAATTGGGCACTCCAAAGAAAGCATGCCAAATCCACAATCAAAACACAAATTATTGTGTTTTTGTTATCAATTCAAAAATACGACCTCACCCTATACCACGAACCGCAACCCACAAACCGCTCACGGAAGCCCAACATCTTCCATCCTCTCTTGTATTCAACGCTGGGGGGCACCAGCTCTGATCTTGGCAACTTAAAACAACTTTTTGAAGGCTATAGGCTACCCAATCCCATTCAACGCCTCTCGAGAGGCCGCACCTATCAGAATGATGTGGATGACATCAATCACAACCCGTCCACTTAGGAAATCGGGAATTCTCGCAATCCCCCAGATTTCAAACTTCCACAACTAAAGCCCTACAACGGAAGGACAGATCCTACCGTACATCTGATGCGCTAAAAATGGCATATGGAAGTTCAATCGGCATCGAAAAACGTCTGGCAAAGTGCTTTCCTCTCTTTCTGACAGATATAGCCGCTATGTGGATTCGGCAACTAGAAACTGAATCGATCAGCAGTTGAAACATGTTGGTTGCACGCTTCATTGAACAATGTCGGGTCCACATCGCACAACCCAAGAATGTTATGTCACTCACTACAATCAAGCAGAGGCCCGGAGAAACTCTGCGCTCATTCTTGGAAAGATTCAACGTTGCAGCAACGTAAGTTGACCACCCTAAACAATCGATGGTACTGATGGCAGTAGTATCTGGCGTTCTAGATAGCTCTGAGTTCAAAAAATCTACCGGGACCCACCGCGAAACCTCAGCGAATTCTATCGTGAAGCGGAAAGAATTCCGCGGGAGGAAAATGCAATTTCCAAGAAGCGCATTCTCGATGTCAACATGCTTAAGGATGGAGGACAGTCTGATTCTAGAAATGGCAAGGGAAACGCTGCTGTCAAGAATGACCACAATACTCATCCCCGAAGAGGGCCCAGATATGAAAGTTATACTGAACTCTATGCTTCATTATCTGACATTTACATGGACACAAACGGTGTTGTCTCCTACCCAAAGCCTCCCAGGAGGGAGCGAACGCAAAGTGAACGCGATTCTGGAAAACACTGCATATTTCGTGACATGGATGGTCACAACACTGAAGAATGCAGGAATTTACGAGATCTAGTTGAGGAACGGGTTAGAAGTGGAGAGCTACCCGAGTATGTGAAACAACCTGCAGGGCCTGCGGATCCACTGCCATCTCTTGCTCCAAGGAGTGGAAATGGTCCGGGATCGAGCTCTGGTGGGATCATCATCAACTGATCTAGATGGGATCAGCTTTCATTTTCTGCATTTCTTAGGCTTTAAGATTTGTTTTTGCTTTCATTAGGTTTTCTGATTGGTTGAATCGAAGGACACACGTACGAGGTTAGGATGTAGCCCCAAAGCATGCTCTGGACTTGATGTCAAACCAATCAAGACTTGCTTTGGTTTTTCATTTTGAATTGAATAACGAAGGTCTTTCCAAGCATGGATTATGTTTGGTGAATTTAAATATCTTGTCAGGATGTGGCAAGATCCTCAATCTCGGTTAAAGTATGGCTTATACTTATTCTGAAACACGTAGGTGTGGATTACGCCTAGGGTCGGACTATCTTGTCAGGCTGTGGAAAGTATAGCTTTCTCTGGATATGAGTATGGATGATACTCAGATTGGTAACTCGAGTATGGTTTATACTCGCTTTGGAATCTTAAGTATGGATTATACTTAAGGAATTGCAAACGGTCTTGTTAGGATGCGATAAAAGAAACCGGGTATGGATTATACTTGGTTTGACTTCTTGGTATGGATTATGCCTAGAAGGTTTGACCCTTGCCAGGATTTGGTAGGATGACTTGGACGTTCCTCGAGTATGGTTTATGCTCAGGAAAGTTTGAATAATACTGCCAGGATTTGGCACATTTGTTTTACCTCTACATGTGTACAGGTATGGATTTCTCGGATTATCCAGAACATATCTTCCTTCAACCAGCAAGATATTCTTGGGGGGGGGGGGGGGGAATTGTTGACACACTTTTTGGTAAAAGCTGTCACACATGGAATATCTGGATAGCATCACGCTCAGGCTTGGAAAACATCGTCAGAAGGCAGGCAGCGATTTGGTTAAAGTCGCATCACAAACAAATAATGGCCTGAAACTCCTACCAGACGAGCTCTTTTGGGCCCTAAAACGTCAATTACAAAGCTTAGCTTCGTAATTCTTGTATCCCTCTGAATTAGCTCGAAGTAGAGCTTTCGTTTCGCTCAATCGGACTTACGGTTTGAAAGTTACACCTGTTTCCATGAACGGGTGTAATCTGGTATCGATTGGCAATCACTTGGATGAAGTGACGAAGCGTCATAAGCTTGCACCACCTCGGCTCGTGGGACCCAGCTTGGGCTTGCCCCCCTCCTTGGTTCGTGAAGCACCCTGGTTCATGGAGCATATATGGGTCACGATCCTCATTACCATGACCCGACCTTGTACCTCAACACCAACTCCATCACCACTCTATCTTGCGATCAGACCTCGGGTCGTGAAGCCCACATCACGACCCGATCCCATGACCATGAACCGACCCATGTACCTGCTGAAACATGCGTAGATCTTGAACTGTTCTCAAGGCTATTCCTGCTCCTACTTTCTCGGATCGGCTGCCACGTACCCTATCATGAACCGGTCCTCCCAAAAGCTCTCCTACAGCTATAAATACACCATTTGAAAGCAAATTGAAGGACTTTTTGGCTCTAACTCCTCACAGCTTCCACCATTGATCTCTGCAAAGCATTTTCAGCAGCAAAGAACCCAAATTCCACCTTATTACACGAGGATTTTGTGTGTAATCTTCACTTTTCTTACTCCTTTTCATTGTAAACACGAGGATTTCGCGTACAAACCGAGAGAATTGTACTTGTAACTTCTTTGGATTTAAGAAGAGATAAATTGGACGTAGGCTTGGTTTGAGCTGAACCACTATAAAAACATCGTGTGTTCCCTTTTATTTTATTGTTTTCTGCATTCTGTGATTTGTGATCTACATTTGGGTGTTAGGCCTAGATTTTGATCTAACAGTTAGGTTAATAAAAGCACTAAAAAAATGGAAATGCCAATGATTCAATCCGATACTGACACAATTTGGATAAAGCAGTATATCGAAGACTACTTGATATTATCAAAAGTTATTATGAGTAGTTTTTAATACTAATATTGATCAACATAAAACTTGTTTAGATAAAACCACAAACATAGTTAATAACAAATTTAATGCAAGATGGGCTATTTTATTTATACAATTTATGTAAGTTTTTCGAATAAAGATATTATGTAGCATGTTAATCGGCCTTTTGGTCCAGTTTCCAAAAGCACTCAAGACATGCTCGATTCAACTCATCGCATGAAGCCAGGGCCAAGGGCAAAACTCGTAAAGCACAGGAGGAAGGCCGAAAAGGGATCGCGCCAACAAGGACCTCGCAACTCACCATCACATACCACATCAACGCCCTAGAAGAGCCATCGAGTCTCGACTAACGGCCCTCACCAAGCATACTTCTCACTCTGTCGGATGCGAAATTTTGTACCTGGTAGGTGCAAAATTTCGCACCCTAACCCAGGTGCGAATTTTCCATGGCCATAGGCTGCAGGAGCGAATTTTCTATAAATGGTCCTTATTTCTACCTACTCCTACCTAACCCCTACCTAACCACTTCCTATAAATACCCCATGCCCTCACACTTCGAGGAGAGGGGATTCTTGAGCTTTGAGACCTCCATAGAGATCCGTTAATGGCACCTCCTCTTTAAGGAAGAAGAAGGGGAAATTTGTCCATTCTCCTAATTCTTGCAAATATGACTATTGTAACTTCATGTATGGTAGCTATTGAATGTAATGAGAGGATCTCAGCCTTGTAATATTTCAAGTCATCAATAAAATTCCAACGACTCTTCAAAGTAGACGTAGGCCCTCGTTGAGGCCGAAGCACTATAAATCTCTTGTGTTATTTACTTCTTTATGCTCCGTTTTATGTTCTTGTCTATGCATCCATATTTATAATTCCTAGTAATTGGAATCTTTGGTGTTTACGACATTTTTTTCCATCAACATTTGGTGCTTTCACATAGAAAACTCGGATATTGTTTCTTTTCTTGCATGTTACCATCTCGACTTCAACGAGCTTAAGGTTCCTTGCTTAACCTGCCGTCGAGTCTGCATACGATGGTAAAGAAGTCAAAGAACGCAATGATTGGCTCCTCAGCCGCCGCCGAGGGTGGTACATCTCTTCAAATTCAACCGATGGACATCCCGGCCACTAATGAAAGTGAACCTCCAGTTGCGAACCCTGAAGAACCCATAACTCAAGCACAAATCCGCATGCTTAATGAAAGGTATGAAAGTATAGCTGTCGAGCTTAATCAAGCGCTAATGAATAACATCGACCTTATGCAGCAACTTCAAGAAAGTCAGCGCATCGTCGCTCG
The DNA here is from genome assembly GCA_030737875.1 of Allium sativum. Taxonomy (NCBI): domain Eukaryota; kingdom Viridiplantae; phylum Streptophyta; class Magnoliopsida; order Asparagales; family Amaryllidaceae; genus Allium; species Allium sativum. The sequence goes on from CM060917.1 coordinate 14,061,288, forward strand.
ACTACAATTAGCTCGGAACAATCCCCGACCTCAACCACCAATAACGGAAACCTCTTCTTCCGAGTCGAGAGGCCCGCACCCAAGAAGGAGGTTTAGCTTCATCAACAATGTCATCGTCCGAACAAACGCCCTCGACAACGGCAATGGCAATGGGTATGCCAACGGCAACGGCGACCGGACCACGGCTATAGGAGGGCGCCCAATATCAGGATCGTTCTCGCTTAGTCATCAATGAAGGACCCGCTCGTACTAACGACCTCCTCCTCGACAAGACCCAACGGTCGCCCATCGAGACAATGAACCTACTATTCCGGCGGCCGTACCGTTCTACAACAAGATCCGCACAACCTCGCTCTGCATCATCACATACACCAGGATCCCGTCGTAGATGTCGAGGACATGGAAGAAGATGGTCCAGACATACACCATAGAAGATGCCCTCGCGCTAGAATTTTGGAACCTCGCCAAAACCCATGGGTCCCGATGGCGGACCCCCATCCAACCTACCTTCCCAACATGGTCTGGAGGATCATGAGGGAGATGTGAGAGAATGTGCATGATTCATGGGAAGCGCACATCAGGCGCAACCCTTTCAATTGAAGAGTTAATGAAGCTAAATGGCCGCAACGCTTCAGCATACCATAGATGCCACTCTACGACGGTGCCACTGATCCTTATGCCTTCTTAAACCGTTATGATTGGAAAATGAACTCAAGCAGAGGCGACGATCCAGTCAAGTGCAAATGCTTTCCAGTCTTCCTGTCAGGAACCGCTCTCTTATAGTTCTCTCGCCTTCCGCTTAATTCCATCAACATCTTCGACCAGTTAGCGACACAATTAGTCAAGCAATTCAGTATGCACATCCCGACTCCGAAGAATGCCCTCATCCTTTCCAATCTATACCAAGGCCCCGCAGAGTCGCTCAAAAGCTACCTTTCCAGATTCAACATCGCCTACGCCGAGGTCGAGGATCCGGATCCGCGCAACATACTCTTCCAGGTAGCTAAGGGTGTCCTTCCTACTTCTGAATTTGGGGCATGGATCGACCGAAAGTAACCAAAGAGCCTCGATGGTTTCTATGAGAAAGAAGGACAGTTCTTATGCCAAGAAGAAGCGAGGCAGAACCGCCTCTCTGAGACCAGTCGCCCCAATAACCCTCGAGCGGATACCGCAAATAACCGCCTTAAGGGGTGAAAAGTGGGAGAACCCTCCAATCCGAACAAGGGGGCAGGACCCCCCAGGCAAATACCAAACATTGGGGGGCAAGGTGGCTGAGGCAACAATCGGGTCCAGACAGAGCCAAGGAAGCACAACCCTTACCAAGCTTACGAGATATAGACCCCGCTGAATGAAGATCCAGAGACTATCTACTTAGAAACATGTAACACCTTACCGTACAAGAAACCCCGCATCAGGGAGTCAACCGATTCCGAAAAGAACTCGAGGAGATACTGCCGATATCATGATATGTATGGACATAACACGAATGAATGTCGCCAGCTTAGGGATGCAATTGAAAAGCTCATCCACGAAAAGCGGCTTGAACAATGCGTCCAAGAGCCCTTTCTGTAACACCCCGCTTCCGCTAGGGTCACTCACAAAGGAATGCACTAGCTTTAGAGGGGCATTATTGGTAAACATGCACAGAAATATCACAAGACAGAACATATAAAATAGCGGAAGTAAAATTTAACTTTCATAAACATTTATAATTAAGGTCTAAAGCCTTTTACATCAGAGTACATCAAAACCTGTCTTGCAATAGTAAAGAAGCATAAAGACTTTTTCATAAATTATTCCCCAAATAAAGACGGTAAAGTAGCCATAGCCAAGAAAAGTCCAAGCCATCCATGATGACCTTCAAGCAGAAGAAGTCCAAACTAAACAGCAGTATTTCCTCCCTGTAACCTGGGGGGGGGGGAAACGGAAGAAAAGAGGCGAAACAAAACGGGTCAGTCAAAAAGACTGAGTAAGCCCTATCTACTATTAGTATAAAAACTAGTAAAGTTAACTGACATGTGAAGCTGAGATGAACATAAGCATGATAACAAGATAGATAAGCTAAGTCAAAATAACAGGATGAACTACTGAACTCAGGTGAACTAAGGTGTCATGATAAATTACGATGTCAAGATAAAACAAGGTATCACATCGTCAGGTTTCTATCAAGTATAATATCCCAAGATATCTATCACGTATAACGTCCCATGGTATCTATCCTGTACATCTGCTCTGCACCTCTCGTACTAATGTCCCAACCTGCATCATGTGTTAACCATGAATATCCCTTGCCAACGTCATGTGATGGCCCATGTCAGTCTAATCTATAGCATATGTAGGTTTTCCCAACTCGTATGTTTCCTTTCATATATAAGTTCAGTCCTTTGCCGTACGGGCTTTCCCATGTAAACATTTTATCCTTGGAGCTGTTTTGGGCTGCAACCCTTGATCTAGTTGCGTTTCCTTACCATGAAATATTGCACGTCCATTTAGGATTTATACCACCTAGGACCGCTAGGGATTATGCTACCTAATGATCGTTTCCGTGTCTCGGTTTGGGTTTTGGCCACCTAGGACCACTAGGGATTACGCCACCCGTCAACCGCGCCCTTGATCCCACGTATGTATCGTGAATCGTTTTCCATGTCTAGATGCACATGTTTCCCAATGTGCCATCCGAGTTCCGTGCCAGGGCAAACCAAGAAATACGGAACTCGGTCGGGAGCTTTAAGTCGTCTGCTGATGCAGATATCAAGGTCTGTTTTTGTGCCCGTGCCTATGGTCCCACGTGACCCCTCCCTCAACTACTGAAAGGCAACCCAAGAAAAATCATGTATGAGAACCACATCCCGGCCCCACTATAGCCCCACTTTCCTACGGGCCTACCTCACCCATGACTCGATAGCAAGAACATGGTCTGTTGGGGGTTCCCTGCCTTTCCGTTCGTACACGATTGACTAAAGATGGTAGGTAGTCGATGACGTGCTATCCAGGGCAAAACCAAGTATCGCCGACTCCACGCTAATCCACCCCAGTCTTTAGGTCGCTCGCATAGCAACCAAGGCATACTCTTGGTTCTTCTACCGCAGACCTTAACCTCTCATGGGCCTAGTATAATTACTTGGCAGCCCACAGAGGGATCCCAAGAATATCCTCACGTCCCCCGAAGCTTCCACTTCGGCACCCAGTGCGCTGGAGCCTTTATCCAAGTCAGATAACTTGCTCCCCCTCGTATACTAAGCGGTGACCTACCGTATCAGGTTACTCATCGGTTTGAGAATTAGTCCTATGTCCTTAGCTAAGAATTATTACTTAGTTACCCTTAACTAAGGTTTACCACTTAGCCTCCCTTCCCGTTATCCTTGATTAACTATGGTTTTCTACCTAGTTCCTCTAACTAGGGTTTGTCTATTGGGTTAAGTGTTATCATTCAAGTCCATGGCTTAACCCGCCACGAATCACATCAAGATTGGCTAGGTATTTAAGTTCAGGACTTAGCCCTACAAGTTGGTTGAGCGTACCCAGAGGCTCATGACTTAATCCCTATCAAGTCAATTTGGCCAAGTACTAGTTTACCTTAATCCTATCGGATTATCTTGCTAGATTGATTAAGCATAGATTATCTTAATCCCATTAAACTATCGTGTCGGATTGGTTAAGTATAGGATAGCTTAACCCCATCCTTTAATCGTCTTGCATGGTTAAGTGTTATTAAGAAGTCAAGCCCGGTCTCACTTAACCTACCCATTTGTGTCATATCGGTTAAGTGTCATTAGTCAACTTTACTTAACCTTATCATGTGGCATTAATTTAATTAATGCACCCCAACCTCTCACATTAGACTTTGTTGTGGTTACTAGTTAAGCCGGGCGGGTCCGGGTAGCTTTACACCACAACTTAGTCTAACCTCGGGTCTTACGTGCAACATGACCAACTACTCACATTGGGTCCTATTGCTTGTAGCCACTAGTTAAGCCGGTCGGTTCCGGGTAGGTTTATGCTACAAGCTCAACCCAACCTCGAGTTGGCCATTCTCATGTTTTCTAAGTGTCATGTCCATCACATTACAAATTTTCAAGCAATTGGGTAGACCTAACTTAATAGGTAAATTCCCAATGGGTAGACCTAACTTAATAGGTAAATTCCCAAGCTTATGTTTTTATGTCTTTTAAGTTTACCCAATCCCCAAACGCAATCCCACCGCTTACATATCGCAATAGCGCACAAAGGATAGAAAGAGGGAACTTGGCATAATCATGGCATAGAGGGGTTGGAGCCACAAGTTAAACATGGTGGCATGAGACAAAGATGTGATCATAAACTTTCATGGTGTTCATATGCATGCATAACATGGTTTCAACTTGCATAAGGTTCATATGCATGCATAACGTCAAACTTGGCAAATAGGTGGAACATGGCCATAGATAGCATGAGATAAGGGCTAGTAACATGCATATAACATTCTATGCATGTTAATGCAAGGGTTATGAGAGTTTCAAGTTGCATTATGCAACATTTTCCACCAAAGATCATATCTTTCTATGCATAAAGCCAAGGTAATGACTTTACTAACATGCATAGAGTAAGCTTATGCATAAAATCATAAGATCAAAGCACATATCATGATTAACCCCAAACTCAACTTGCAACATAACATATTAACTTCATAGTTAAAATACAATAGTAGAAATAGGCTTACATTGCTATGAAGGCCTAAATCGATTAAGCTAAAGCTTGTGATGAATCCTATGCATGCCATCATCCAAAAACCCAAAGATGGATGCTCCAAATCAACAAAAATGCCATCTTTATGAACAAAGACCAACGCTTTTGCCTTGAAATCAACTTGAGGGGCTCTCATACTAACATAGGGACTCTCTAATACTCTCATGATCATGAAACCTCTCATAGAAATGAGGTGGAGGCTAGGATAGTTGAGTGGAGGCCATGAGAGTAGAAATTTGGCCATAGTTTAGTTACATGAGTGAATAATGAGGGTTTAGAGGTAGGTTAGGAGCTTATTTATAGAGATTAGGAGTGATTAGGACCTTAGGATTAACCCTAGGATCAATATGAACCTTTAAAACCCGTCTAAGGCCACCAGACTAGACCAAAACAGATGACCATGTGCACCAGGCTGTGTCACACAGAAGTGTGTTTCTGAGCCCAGTCGACCCCCAAGTCGACAGCCCTGTCGACTTGGGCCTGGGGTGTCGACAGCCCTGTCGACACCCCCGTCGACATGGGCTTTGGCGGGAAAATTCCCGCCTACCCCGCCTGGACCAAAAATTCTGAGTTTCTGATTTGTTTCATGCTTGAATTTCCTGAAAATTGATATGGGCCTTAACTGGGTCATATGGGCTCCTATTCTCGAAAACTCGGACTCTATTCCGCGTATTTTTCCGAGACAAACACAATGGTAACTTCCGTTTAACTTAATTCTAAAAGTATAAACAGAATATCTTTTATTTTCATAGTTCATTAGTTTATATGCTTGCGTATCATCACCTACGTACGTAAATTTCTCATTTCTAAAGCGTAAAAATACAGGGTGTCACATTCTCCCACCCTTAAGGAATTTCGTCCCCGAAATTCAATAATAGTAGGATTTATGTTCCCTCATTATCATCCATAAGTGTTCAGCCAATTGTTGCAACCATGTGCACATGCGCAAAAGTGAATCACAATATAGAAAAATATGTATGCCTAACTTGTGGTACCACCTATATGAATGCTATTTCTTGAAAATTTCTTTTCTGAAAACATGATGCTTTCATCCTAAAATATACTTGCAGTTCTAAATGAATGCAAAAATTTTAGAAAGCAATTTCATCCAAATTTTCCCCCACTCTTACAAGATAAGAGTGAAGTTCATCCAATTGGCGCATCCAAGACCTTACCATCCATTTTTAATTAAAAAAAATCTAATTTTCTAAACTTTATACAACGGAAAGATTTCCCGTTTTATTACTTTCTCGCTTTACTTTGTTTATAAGGCATTATCGTGCAATATTTCATAATTACATTAAGCACAACAGATTTCATAAACAAACAACGTGCTAATATTAAGATAGTTTTCAGTACATCGTCACTACTAGATAACAAAGAAAACAGTACTGAATAAAAATACTATCCTACGGATATGCTGATAGAAGTCAACCCTGATGGAAGTAGCCACGGATGAGCTCCTCTAAGCTATCTAACCTCTTTCATGTCGTCGGTTCCCTTGCCTAACTTCTAACTGTATGTCCTGTATCCCTGCTCCTAACTGATCATAGGAGCTACCCATATCTTGGAGCATCTGCTGCTGAGTCTGAGCTAGGTCTACCTGTGCCTGCAGCATCTCCTGCTGTGACTTCATTATGTCCCGGTGGCTCCTCATTATGCGAGCCTGCTGCTCTGAAACATACCTGAGCTCAGTCCTCCAATCTGGATCCCTAGCAACCCATGGATCCCAGGCACCTGTATCTGAAGCCCCTTGCGTCGGGGCCTGATGAGCCCAAGCTCCTTCCCAAGCATGCCCTGTCTGTGACTGCTCGTCCTCATGCTGTGGTGCCTGATAGGGTTCCTCAAACTGTCCGAACTGACCATCATGTGGTTCTTCCTCTTCGTCACCTTCACTCTCTCCCTCATCTAATCCCTCATGCTCCATAGGCTGTGGCTCATCTTGCAGATCTTGCATATTCATACCCATCCTTCCTAATGCAGCTTCTGTGATGATAGCCGAGGGATGGTTAGAAAGTGTCAGATAATCCTCATCGTGCAAATCAACCCCAAATCGGTGAAAAACCGTGGTCCATAAGTTCCCAAAACAAATATTGGTGTGCCTTGCTTCCCTAGAAATTTGGTATTGCTGTAAGATGGTCCTTGCCCAGTTCATTTGTATGCCCCCAAAAATAGCATAAGTGGCGGCCTTAACAACGACTGGGACTCTATCAAACCCAGCATTTTGCCCCGCAAGATTATATTGTAATATTCTGACCACAAACCTAGCTAGCGGGCGCAAATGTGTACTATCCCATTGTCTCACCAGTCCATTAAAAAAGATCCTACCCCACACATTCAAATCATCCATCTCAAGATCGTTCGTATCTAGTCCCGTACCACGGATATTCAATATGTCCCCAAACTAGATCTCATTCATAAATATATGGGTACCCTTAACCCGTGAACTATAGGTTATTAGCCCATCATTATCCACACCAATTTCCAAATGAGCATCAAAAAGTCTTACCATACGTTTGTAGCCTCTTCTCTCGGCCGTGTGCGTATCCAGAATATGAATCAAACCCGCATTAGCAAACAAATTTTCCACGGCGGTTCCCGCAAAATCCGCAAACCTCACCGGTCGGCCTAAAAGCAAGTTCCTATTGGCGATCCGCACGTAGTGCTCGATTATCTCTTGTTGCTCGTCACACCACTCGACCTCTTGCGCGGTTAATTGAGGGTAAAGCTCGTGGAAATTGGGTGGATTAGCCATGTTGGTTCGAGCACGAATCCGAAGAGGTAAACTATAGATCCGGGTAGAGAGGGTCTTTAGCTTCGATTTAAGACAAAATTTATGAAGAATAGTGGAGGAACGAGGTGATGGGAGGTGGGGAAAGTGGTGAATTTTCGGGTTTTGGTGGCTGGAAGGGAAGGGGCAAGAGAAAAGGGGTTTTGGGGAAGAAAGCCGTCGGCTGCAGCTTATATTTTTTTTTCTTTCTACAGGCGCCGTGTCGACAGGGCTGTCGACAGGGGGGGTTAAGTCGACTGCCCTGTCGACAGGCCTGTCGACTTCCCCCCCCCCCCTTTTTTTTTTCTTTGCCCAGCCACCCTTCTATTGCCATCCTTTGTCCTAACTCAGTTCTATTTCTCTCGAGAACTACCTCCATCGTATAGAAAGCACTTTCCTAACTCGGAAACTAGTCGTAACCAAAACCATTGTGATTACCGATGGAAGAGAAAAAGAAAAAGAAAAAGCAAGATTCAACCGATACAGCAAGGACAGTACTAATGGCCTTTGGGGAATAGCTTTTCAAAACAAAGTTTTTCTTTGTAAAATGCTTCTTTGTAAACGGTTTTCAAGTAGTTTTCAGAAGGTCTTTAAAAACTTTTGCCCAGCCTGGTAACCTTCTGCTCTGATACCACGTGTAACACCCCGCCTCCGCTAGGGTCACTCACAAAGGAATGCACTAGCTTTAGAGGGGCATTATTGGTAAACATGCACAGAAATATCACAAGACAGAACATATAAAATAGCGGAAGTAAAATTTAACTTTCATAAACATTTATAATTAAGGTCTAAAGCCTTTTACATCAGAGTACATCAAAACCTGTCTTGCAATAGTAAAGAAGCATAAAGACTTTTTCATAAATTATTCCCCAAATAAAGACGGTAAAGTAGCCATAGCCAAGAAAAGTCCAAGCCATCCATGATGACCTTCAAGCAGAAGAAGTCCAAACTAAACAGCAGTATTTCCTCCCTGTAACCTGGGGGGGGGGGGAAACGGAAGAAAAGAGGCGAAACAAAACGGGTCAGTCAAAAAGACTGAGTAAGCCCTATCTACTATTAGTATAAAAAATAGTAAAGTTAACTGACATGTGAAGCTGAGATGAACATAAGCATGATAACAAGATAGATAAGCTAAGTCAAAATAACAGGATGAACTACTGAACTCAGGTGAACTAAGGTGTCATGATAAATTACGATGTCAAGATAAAACAAGGTATCACATCGTCAGGTTTCTATCAAGTATAATATCCCAAGATATCTATCATGTATAACGTCCCATGGTATCTATCCTGTACATCTGCTCTGCACCTCTCGTACTAATGTCCCAACCTGCGTCATGTGTTAACCATGAATATCCCTTGCCAACGTCATGTGATGGCCCATGTCAGTCTAATCTATAGCATATGTAGGTTTTCCCAACTCGTATGTTTCCTTTCATATATAAGTTCAGTCCTTTGCCGTACGGGCTTTCCCATGTAAACATTTTATCCTTGGAGCTGTTTTGGGCTGCAACCCTTGATCTAGTTGCGTTTCCTTACCATGAAATATTGCACGTCCATTTAGGATTTATACCACCTAGGACCGCTAGGGATTATGCTACCTAATGATCGTTTCCGTGTCTCGGTTTGGGTTTTGGCCACCTAGGACCACTAGGGATTACGCCACCCGTCAACCGCGCCCTTGATCCCACGTATGTATCGTGAATCGTTTTCCATGTCTAGATGCACATGTTTCCCAATGTGCCATCCGAGTTCCGTGCCAGGGCAAACCAAGAAATACGGAACTCGGTCGGGAGCTTTAAGTCGTCTGCTGATGCAGATATCAAGGTCTGTTTTTGTGCCCGTGCCTATGGTCCCACGTGACCCCTCCCTCAACTACTGAAAGGCAACCCAAGAAAAATCATGTATGAGAACCACATCCCGGCCCCACTATAGCCCCACTTTCCTACGGGCCTACCTCACCCATGACTCGATAGCAAGAACATGGTCTGTTGGGGGTTCCCTGCCTTTCCGTTCGTACACGATTGACTAAAGATGGTAGGTAGTCGATGACGTGCTATCCAGGGCAAAACCAAGTATCGTCGACTCCACGCTAATCCACCCCAGTCTTTAGGTCGCTCGCATAGCAACCAAGGCATACTCTTGGTTCTTCTACCGCAGACCTTAACCTCTCATGGGCCTAGTATAATTACTTGGCAGCCCACAGAGGGATCCCAAGAATATCCTCACGTCCCCCGAAGCTTCCACTTCGGCACCCAGTGCGCTGGAGCCTTTATCCAAGTCAGATAACTTGCTCCCCCTCGTATACTAAGCGGTGACCTACCGTATCAGGTTACTCATCGGTTTGAGAATTAGTCCTATGTCCTTAGATAAGAATTATTACTTAGTTACCCTTAACTAAGGTTTACCACTTAGCCTCCCTTCCCGTTATCCTTGATTAACTACGGTTTTCTACCTAGTTCCTCTAACTAGGGTTTGTCTATTGGGTTAAGTGTTATCATTCAAGTCCATGGCTTAACCCGCCACGAATCACGTCAAGATTGGCTAGGTATTTAAGTTCAGGACTTAGCCCTACAAGTTGGTTGAGCGTACCCAGAGGCTCATGACTTAATCCCTATCAAGTCAATTTGGCCAAGTACTAGTTTACCTTAATCCTATCGGATTATCTTGCTAGATTGATTAAGCATAGATTATCTTAATCCCATTAAACTATCGTGTCGGATTGGTTAAGTATAGGATAGCTTAACCCCATCCTTTAATCGTCTTGCATGGTTAAGTGTTATTAAGAAGTCAAGCCCGGTCTCACTTAACCTACCCATTTGTGTCATATCGGTTAAGTGTCATTAGTCAACTTTACTTAACCTTATCATGTGGCATTAATTTAATTAATGCACCCCAACCTCTCACATTAGACTTTGTTGTGGTTACTAGTTAAGCCGGGCGGGTCCGGGTAGCTTTACACCACAACTTAGTCTAACCTCGGGTCTTACGTGCAACATGACCAACTACTCACATTGGGTCCTATTGCTTGTAGCCACTAGTTAAGCCGGTCGGTTCCGGGTAGGTTTATGCTACAAGCTCAACCCAACCTCGAGTTGGCCATTCTCATGTTTTCTAAGTGTCATGTCCATCACATTACAAATTTTCAAGCAATTGGGTAGACCTAACTTAATAGGTAAATTCCCAATGGGTAGACCTAACTTAATAGGTAAATTCCCAAGCTTATGTTTTTATGTCTTTTAAGTTTACCCAATCCCCAAACGCAATCCCACCGCTTACATATCGCAATAGCGCACAAAGGATAGAAAGAGGGAACTTGGCATAATCATGGCATAGAGGGGTTGGAGCCACAAGTTAAACATGGTGGCATGAGACAAAGATGTGATCATAAACTTTCATGGTGTTCATATGCATGCATAACATGGTTTCAACTTGCATAAGGTTCATATGCATGCATAACGTCAAACTTGGCAAATAGGTGGAACATGGCCATAGATAGCATGAAATAAGGGCTAGTAACATGCATATAACATTCTATGCATGTTAATGCAAGGGTTATGAGAGTTTCAAGTTGCATTATGCAACATTTTCCACCAAAGATCATATCTTTCTATGCATAAAGCCAAGGTAATGACTTTACTAACATGCATAGAGTAAGCTTATGCATAAAATCATAAGATCAAAGCACATATCATGATTAACCCCAAACTCAACTTGCAACATAACATATTAACTTCATAGTTAAAATACAAGAGTAGAAATAGGCTTACATTGCTATGAAGGCCTAAATCGATTAAGCTAAAGCTTGTGACGAATCCTATGCATGCCATCATCCAAAAACCCAAAGATGGATGCTCCAAATCAACAAAAATGCCATCTTTATGAACAAAGACCAACGCTTTTGCCTTGAAATCAACTTGAGGGGCTCTCATACTAACATAGGGACTCTCTAATACTCTCATGATCATGAAACCTCTCATAGAAATGAGGTGGAGGCTAGGATAGTTGAGTGGAGGCCATGAGAGTAGAAATTTGGCCATAGTTTAGTTACATGAGTGAATAATGAGGGTTTAGAGGTAGGTTAGGAGCTTATGTATAGAGATTAGGAGTGATTAGGACCTTAGGATTAACCCTAGGATCAATCTGAACCTTTAAAACCCGTCTAAGGCCACCAGACTAGACCAAAACAGATGACCAGGTGCACCAGGCCGTGGCACACAGAAGTGTGTTTCTGAGCCCAGTCGACCCCCAAGTCGACAGCCCTGTCGACTTGGGCCTGGGGTGTCGACAGCCCTGTCGACACCCCCGTCGACATGGGCTTTGGCGGGAAAATTCCCGCCTACCCCGCCTGGACCAAAAATTCTGAGTTTCTGATTTGTTTCATACTTGAATTTCCTGAAAATTGATATGGGCCTTAACTGGGTCATATGGGCTCCTATTCTCGAAAACTCGGACTCTATTCCGCGTATTTTTCCGAGAAAAACACAATGGTAACTTCCGTTTAACTTAATTCTAAAAGTATAAACAGAATATCTTTTATTTTCATAGTTCATTAGTTTATATGCTTGCGTATCATCACCTACGTACGTAAATTTCTCATTTCTAAAGCGTAAAAATACAGGGTGTCACACTTTCCCACCGAAACTAATCCAAAACCTCCTGCGCCAACTCTTTAAACGGCCGCCAAGACAGCCCTGGGGCCATCTAACGCGAGGCGAGGAATCGTGATCAACACCATATGCGGTGGACCTTCCCTCACGCATCACAGCTTCCAAAAGATGGAGGAATATGTGGGCTCCACTAAACATGCAACTGCGAGGCTTGCTCTGCTCCCGATGAATCCATCCCGGCCAAGCTCTAGAAAACTATGTGGGACGACATTATCTTCCATGAAATGGAGTCCACGGGAATGGAAATACCAACCACCGATACTTTAGTCATCACCACCCAAATTGGCACTACAACTGTTCGAAAAACATTTGCCGATTCGGGAAGCTCGGTCAACATCATTTTCAAAGCCGCCTACGACCAAATGAAGTTAGAAGCAAGAGATCTCAAACCATGCCATTCCACGATCCACGATTTTAATGGGGGCATCCTGCTGTCCGGTAGGAGTCATCGACCTACCCGTCGAACTTGGTACGGGGGATCGGAGCCGAGTCCGAATCCTCATCTTCGTGGTTATCGACATCATCTCGCCAGATAACATCTTTCTTGGACGTCCCCTCCTTACAGAATTTCGCGTCTGCCTTTCGCCATTGTCCCTCCTAATGAAGTTTCCCGCAAAAAAGGGATCGGAACAGTCAGAGGCGACCAAGTCAATGCTACAGAGTGTTATGCAAAAGAATGGAAGAACGCGCGTAATAGTGACAAGGGAAAAGCAGCGCCCTTAACCTTTTACGCCAAGACTACCTCCATATAGCAATCAGCGGCATATGGGCCTTGGCTCAGGCGCCACTCCCGTCTTTCCGATGACCTCAATCCGAGGAAAGACGAAGAACCCGAGTGCGAGAGACCTACTCCGGTCGAGCCCACAATAGATGCTCCTCTCAGTCTCGACAATCCGTCGCAAGAACTAAAGATAGGGTCACACCTTCACCCAGCAGTCAAGGACTATCTTATGGATTTCTTAAAAGCTAATCTGGACGTATTTGCAAGAACTCATTCCGACAAGAAAGGCATAGACCTGGCAATTGCCTGCCATTCGTTATGCATAGACCCTACGATGCCTCCAATCGAACAAAAGCGCCGCTTCCTAGGACCTAGAGATCCAGGCACTCGAAGAAGAGGTAGATCGCGTACTAAACAACTACTTCATCCATGAAGCCGACTACCCCGAGTGGGTCTCCAATCCAGTTCTGGTCAAAAAGACCAATGGTAAATGGCGGAAGTGTATTGACTTCTCTGATTTAAACAAGGCATGTCCAAAGGACAACTTCCCACTCCCAAAGATCAATCGGCTAGTCGATTCAACCACCGGATGCTCACTACTATCTTTTATAGACGCTTACTCCGGTTGCAACCAGATCCTGATGAATCTTAGCGACCGGGATCACACTTCCTTCATAACTGACCTTGGACTTTACTGCTATTGCGTCATGCCCTTCGGCCTCAAGAACGCCGGTGCCACATACCAGCAGATGGTCAATCGACTCTTTAAAAGTCAAATCGGAAAAATCCATGGAGGTGTACGTGGACGACATGCTAGTTAAATCAAAAGCGTCTAGTAACCACGTCCACGATCTCTCTGAAATGTTCGATGTCCTCCCCCGGTAAACTCAACCCCCTTATATGCTCCTTTGGCGTCGCTTCAGGAAAATTCCTGGGTTTCATCGTCAACGCCCGAGGCATCAAAGCTAATCCTGAGAAAATCCAAGCCATTCGGGATATCCAAAACCCCTAGAACATCAAGGATGTTCAAAGTCTAAACGGAAAGGTCGCCGCTTTAAGTCGTTTCATCTCGAAGGCCACCGACAAGTACATACCTTTCTATGACTTACTTCGAAAAAAGAAATGCAACTTCAAGTGGACCCCTGATTGCGTTTCCACATTCAAGGAACTCCTGGATCACATAGAGCGACCACCCATCTTGTCTAAGCCTGTAGACCAAGAGGACTTATATATTTACTTGGTTGTTTCTACACAGGCAATTAGCTCGACATTAATACGGCTTGAAGACTGCATCCAACGACCTATCTACTACATAAGCAAATGATTGACGGGGGCAGAAAAGAACCACCCGAAGCTTGAAAAGCTGTCATTCTGCTTACTGATCTCCTCCCGGAAGCTCCGGTCATATTTCCAGGCTCATTCCATAAAGGTCTTCACCGACCAGCCACTCCATCCGATTCTACAACGACCTGAGGCATCCGGTCGACTGCTGAAGTGGAGTATGGAACTAAGTCAGTTCGAGATAACGTTTATTCCCCATCGAGCCATCCTCGGACAAGCCCTCGCCGACTTTATAGTAGAATTCACGGCTCCTGAAGAGACTCCTACAGAGAACGCTGAGGCCCCGATAGTAAATGGTAGTTATTCGTGGACGGGTCCTCCAACAACAAGTGTTCGAGAGCCAACATCGTACTCATCACTCCCGAGGGATGCTCGATACACTACGCACTAAAGCTAAATTTCCCCGCCACTAGTAACGATGCAGAATATGAGGCATTGATAGCCGGACTAAGAATCGCAATTGAGCTCAAGCTGAAGATTATTCAATTTTTCTCTGATTCCCAGCTCATCGTGCGCCAGGTGAAGGAAGAATACCAAACAAGGGGAGAACCACTTGCTCTATACCTAGCTCAAGTACAGGAACTACTCACTCACTTTGACCACTTCATTATCAATCACATCCCACAAGAGCAAAATGAAAAATCCGACTCACTGGCCAAATTAGAAAGTTTCGAAGATCCGCAGCTTGTGGGGTTCGCCCCCGTCGAAGTGCTCAACTCCCCTAGTCCAAGCTAACACAAACCAGTACAGTCATGAGCGTCGGGCCTGAACCGGAATCATGGATAATGTCGATCATAAGCTACCTGCGATAGGGGATCCTCCCGGAAAGCCATAAAGAAAGGTAAGCACTCACCCGCCAGTCAACCCGTTATCTCCTTATGGATGGGGTACTCTTTCTAAGAGGCTTCTTAGTCCCCTTACTTAGATTTGTGGCCCATGATGACGCCATCAAGATTCTAGTCAGCGTACATGAAGGAGAATGCGGTGACCACACCGGGGGGAAAACCCTGGCCAGGAAGATACTCCGACCTGGCTACTAATGGTCCACACTCGACAAAGACGCCATTGATTATGCTCGCAAGTGCGACAAGTGCCCACGCTTCTCAAAGATCCCGAGAGCCCCGCCAGCAGAACTAACGCAAATGACCAGCCCATGGCCATTCGCCATGTGGGGAATCGACATCATTGGAACTCTTCCCATGGCCAGAGGCGGGGCACGATACGCTGTCGTCGCTGTGGATTATTTTACCAAGTGGACAGAGGCCGAAGCCCTCGCCACAATCACAACCAAGAAAATGATCAACTTTGTTGTACGCAACATCATCACCCGATACGGGGTCCCTCAGGCCATCATCTCAGACAATGGCACTCAGTTCGAGAGCGCAGAGTTCAAATCTTTTTGTCAGCGGCACAGCATCGAAAAAAGGTTCTCGTTCGTAGCACACCCCCAGGCTAATGGGCAAGTCAAGGCGGTCAACAAAGTTATCAAATCCATTATCAAGAAGCGCCTTGAGAAGGCCAGGGCATGTGGGTAGATGAACTTTTTTAGCCATATGGGCCTACCAAATAACCCAAAAGATAGCGACTGGGTACACTCCCTTCGCCGTCGCCTACGGATCCGAAGTCGTCATCCCCATCGAGCTCGGGCTTCAATCTCACCGAGTCACCTATTTTGATCCCAAGACGAACCAAGATTTACTTTTAGAATCGCTCAACCTGCTCGAAGAAAAAAGGAACAAAGCCGATCTCCGAGCCGCTGCCCAACGGCAACGAGTCACCTGGTACTTCAACTCTCGAGTCCGCCACAAGGACCTCAACATCAGCGACCTTGTCCTAAATCGGGTCTTCCCTCCGCCAACAGGCCTTGTTCCTCGTTGGTACGGCCCGTACTCTATATTACGAAGGCTCAGTGATGGAACTTTCAAGCTTGCGACCGTGGACAGAGCTAAACTACCAAGGGCTTAGAACAGCGAACATCTCCGCCGCTACTTCACATAACTTAGAACATGGTTATTTATGCTTTCCAAACGGTGTTTTTTTTCTAGCAATTCAAGGCATTGTAAAGGCCATTCAGGCCATAAGTTATTAGTGGAAGTGATGTTCAGCTTTATATCTCTTTATTCTGTGTTTATTCCTCACGTGACATATTCGATCCATCCTGACAGCTAGTTTTTGTGTAAACAGCCGACTGCCGTATCGGTCCCTAGTTTGGGGGTCGGCACTGCCATCCGAGCCACGAGCCAACCTCACGGCCTAATCACATTGGCAACGACCGACACCCAGAGCATGGGAGCCGGCAACGCTACTCGAGTCGCCGGCCTGCGGCGCAACCGAGTATAAATAACCACGAACTCGAACCTCGGCCTAAAGTCGAGACCGAGGATAAATCGTTCCGCGCCCAAGTCCCAAGCGACTTAGGGCCACCCAACAGCCAGACAGGGAGATAATAACCCCCCTCCCCCCGAGCTACAGGTGATGGTCGAATCTTGGCGCAGCACCAAGACCGACCCTTAAATCGTTTCCTCCCCGAAGCTCTCAAGGCTAAGGGGTAGCCCATGGCCACGATCGGACCCTACGGGATGATGATCCGGGCTTCTCTTCCCAGGCGAACAACAACGCCTACAGGCTAGTCTCAACCCGATGAACGAAGGGAGAGCCTACACCGGATGGACCGCATAACAAAACGTCATATGCCTTCGCTACACTTGAGATTAACCCCAGGAAACCCAAATACAGCAGGGCACTTAGCCTGGCTTCACAAACTACGGGTATCCTGAGCTGAGGGAAACTTACTAGAAGCCTGCGCACTGTCATTCCCCCAGTAATCATCAACCCAAGGCACGACACTCACAATCGCTTTTTTGTTGAGGGTAACGATAAGTAGGCCTATGCAAGTACGGGACACCTGAAAACATGGGAAGAACATCCAAACACTTAACACAAATTGCGATCTTTACTAATTCATATTTTATTTCGACACACACACACATTTCAACAAACTACATATCTAATATCTTTCTTTCTAATGACAGGGTGTACATGAGAACCACACCATGTCTTGAAAAAACAAAAGCGAGGGCTGAACTCACGTAAACTATTGGCCTACACTACCAAAATAAGCACTAAACTTATACTTAAGCAACTAACGCTAACCATGCTTCTTCTTTTTGTCTTTGTGCTTCCTCTTTGCTGATTCGGCACTCGACGGTTCATCCTTGGAGCTAGGCCTTTTCTTGCCAGACCCGCCTTTTCCACTTCGGCTCCTTTAGGAGGTGGTCGACTTGTGTGAAGCTGAAAGACGCCTCTCGTCCACCCCGTCACCGCTAGAAATCTTAGTGACATCAGCAGGGCCAGTAAGCGGCAAGGGCCTGGGGGCACCCCCGGCAGCAAGACCAACTACAACAGCACTCGTCTCCGGAATCGTTTTCCCTTCCCATCTAGCTTTCTCCTTGGCTTCCTTAGCAGCTCGTCGCTCAATAAGCTTTTGGGACTCATGCTCTGGATCACCGACCCTGGTTTTCTCGCGAGTCTCGATGGCCCTTCGCTGAGCCTCCTCATCCTCTCGTTTCTTCTGAGCCTCGTCTGCCGCCGTTTTCTTCTTCGCTTCATCATCAACCTTACTTTGGACAACAGTCACGGCAGCCTTTTCCACAGCATCCTCCCTGCTCTTTGTTATGACTGCCTGCCTGCTAGCTTCATCCTACCTCCATTTTTCCTCCAACTCCTCGCTTTTGGCCACCATCTTAGCATTCAGCACATTCACTATGGCATCCATTGAAGATACATCGGCCTCCACTGGACCTCAGGCAGTCGCACTTTGCCCATCTACCTCTTCTCCTTCATCAATAAGGCTTTCGTAGAGGCTGGGAGTTACCCTTATCCCCGAAAAGGTATCAAGATGATCTCCACCCTCTCCAAACTGAATCCCTTCAAGTCTTAGCCTAGACTCAGTCACTTGGGGAATTGCGAGGGCAGGATCCATTGCCATAGTTAATCCAGAAGGGACTGCACAATGAAAATACAATCTTTTAGTCCGTAAATTCAGTAATCACGCCATCCTCGCGGATGCATTGTAAAGGGAATTTACCTCCGGTCAAGGATGGTGTGGTGAGAGCAGAAGGGGCATCCGGAACAACGGGCAAGGTAAACTCAGTCTTCTTCGTCTTCATATGCCCAGGATCGTGCCCAGTTGGAGCCTGAGTCAAGGCCGTTGGGTCACTCGCTATGACCAATCCAGGGGATGGTGGTCGATAAGAGCTTCCCTCCACAAAGGCCTCCACTACCGCGACGCTCTCAGTTATGGTAGACTTTCCTTTCCTAGCGGCAAGCCTCTCCAGCCTTTCCCTCTCCCCGTCCTCCAGCAGGAACCTCCTACCCTCATCCAGCTTCTCGCGCTCCTCGAGGTCAATCATAAGCTGTCGCTCGTCCAAAGACCTGACATTGACTTGGCGCAAGAAGGCCTCATACGAAACCAATCTATCCCAGGTTCGAGCTAGCTCACGGGAGTAATCATCCATCCAAGAAAGTCCACAGAATTTTAAAACCTTAACAAGCATGTTCTTAATGTCTTCCTCCACGGATGATTGTGCTCGAAACTCTGCATCCACTAGCTCGTCTCTTAATCGTGCCACCTCTCTCAGGTGTTCGGCTTTCTGTCCCTCAATGGTACCTAACACATCCCGGTTACTGGCTTCCCCATCCTCCTTCGCTTTCTTTGCCGCCTCAAGCTCCCTCATCAGGTGATCATTCTCCGCTTTCAAAGTTTTGTTGTTCTCCTAAAGCTACAGGACTTGTGCATTTTCTCGTCTCAATTCGGCGCAAACCTTGTCAGCCTTGGCCTTTTCCTTCTTTAGGGCAGTATTCTGAGTAGTTAAGTCAGCTATGGTTTCCTTCAGAACAAAACAAGAATGGTCGGTCTCCCTCTTAAGCGCCTCATACTGATGCCTCCCTCCAGCTGAAAATAGCATGCCCCGCAAGTTAGCAATTTGGAGATATAAAGGGAAATAATTCCTAGAACGAAGAAGAAAACCTAGCTATTTCCGCGTTCAAGTT
This sequence comes from Allium sativum, assembly GCA_030737875.1. Taxonomy (NCBI): domain Eukaryota; kingdom Viridiplantae; phylum Streptophyta; class Magnoliopsida; order Asparagales; family Amaryllidaceae; genus Allium; species Allium sativum. Next base: position 14,080,566 of record CM060917.1, read on the forward strand.
AGAAACGGAAGCCTGCCCGGCTTCGATGATTGATTGCCGACCAGCGAGTTCCTGATTCTTTTTCCTAATCAGATCCGACAGATGATGTGAGTACCTGGTAAGCACATCGGCTTGATGATACGCAGCCTTCACATGCTACCATATCTCTCCGGATTCCCTATCAGGGGTAGGACGAAGCTCAGGGAAAAACCGTAGCTCGTCAAGATATAGCTGAGGGAATTGATGTCTCACCAATGCCTTCCTCTCCTCAATGGCCAGCTCCCGAACTCCAGATTCTGTCAAATCTTGCGTCTCTATGGCAGTCGCCTTATCCGACCTCGGCTGGGCAAGCTGTGGCTCTCCCCCCCTTTGAGGTCTAAATGGGAGCCAACGGAATGGGGCAAGGCGGAGTTGTCAGCGATGAATGACTCGACCCTCCTAGATCAAGCCGTGAGTCTCCCCCGGACCTCGAATCGGAGGAGGAGGGGGAGGAGTCGTAGAATATCGCTGCCGCAATCCCGTGGGTCGGAGCATTGCTACATAAGCTAGCCCCTTTCCTGAAAGAGCTAACAAAAGTGCTCTCGGGATGATGGCGGTCTCCATAACCTCGTCCTCCACTTTCCTCTGGCCATGTCACTTGTCAAAGAAATAAAGCAAAATCAGTCAAGCGACACATTTAGGCACTTTTCTATGCAATGTGGTGTGTATAAGTGTTCCCTAAGTGCTCTCTCCGCAGATCAGATCGTTCCCCGATCGAGGGAATTATCCCATCCGTGGCACGAGCTAGATCCTCCATACTAACTGCGCTCGGCCATAGAGACAAGTCCATAGGAACTGTACCCAGACCAGCAAACTGATCCACTTTTTCGAGGGAGGTTTTTGCTTCTAGAGAAATCGCAGGAGAATGGGGACTGGTTAACGCTTCTTCCCCCGCCCCTCCCATCGGAGGCTGGACAGAAGTGTTACAAGGGTCCTCATCCCGAGCTGCCGCCTCCGCGTCACCAGCCTTGTCACCCTTAACATCCACTTGAAATTTAACAGCCTTTTTTGGTCCGAGCCCAGTAGAAGCTATTTTCCTTTTTAAGCCAGAAACAGCAGGGCCTTCCATCGCTTTCCCTTTTAAAATACCACTCGCCCCGGCGGGCCTAATTATGGCCCGATCGGCAGGAAGCAACCCAACACGCAAAAGGCGGTCCTGGTCTACTACAGTATCCGTCCTACGAGAATCTTTGGGAATAGCTCGCAAAGCATCGAGACGTTGCTGATACTCGTCGCCAATGGGCGCCTCGGGATTTCCTGCCACAGTAAAAAAAACAATGAGACGCAGAACCCGACAACATTACAAGAAGAAATAAAGTTCGGAAACACACACTTCCTTTTATCCACCTCCTCGTAAACCCGGGAGGACAGCGAACGAAGAACCAATCGTGCTTGATCACAGATGGCCTAGGCCACTTTCCAACAAAGAGTCTAGTGGCGGGAGAGGCTTCCAAGAACCATTGGGAAGACGATCCACCAACTGATCGCCTAAAATGAAAATGATACCGAATATCCTCTCCAGTAGGCTCCCGATGTAGAAATTCTCGATAAAGAACGCAAGTACCCAAGAGTGAAGAATAAGCGTTCGTGTGTAGCTGTGAAGTGGCAAGGTGGAAATAGAATAGCATTTCCCGAATGAAATCATTGGCTGGGGGAACGCACCCCGCAAAGCAAGCATGTCGATTCCAAGCAGTAAGACCCACTGGTGGTGCATCGGACCTTCCGCCCATTCCAGGGACATGGGCATCTCCCTCCGGGATGCTAAACCGCAATGCCATCTTTTTAACTGTCGCGACATCCAAGCGCGATAGCACCGAATCCGGTGGGTTGTCCAAGATAACTGCGTCGGGCAGCATGTCCGGAGCTACCGGGGCAGGCGACCCATCATCACCCACAATGTCCACATTTTCCATCTCTGCATGCACGACAGGAGAATGAAGCCTCTCCATTTGTTCCCCGTGCTCAGACACTTCGGGGGAGCTCCCAGACTGGGAAGGAACCGACTCTTCGGTAGTCTCAAGCTCGTTGCCGCATGAGCCGTCGTTATTCGTGGAGTCAGATGTATGAGACGATGGCGGGGAAGCCTCGGCTTCCAGAAGTTTCCTAGTCCTTGATCTTGTTTGCATGGCTCGCTATACTTTAATACACCAGTATTAGACATCACAGTCAAATAACCTGCACCCCTCGCGTTGGTGAAAGTTAACAAGTGTGCGTGGGGTGTCATGCAAGAATCAAAATGTACATAGAAACTTTAAGTATCCTAACAGTTCAGTCACAGTCCAGATCTATGCTCTATCCTATGTGAAAGACTCAAGTCCATGTCCGTACAGTTATCGATGTGCACCTTGGTACATTCATACAATCAAATAGGAGATATATAAGTCCAAGGATAGGCAGTAAGGAAATCAAAGTTCGAAGCAGTAGGATTCAACACCTAGCCAAGCCGATACAATCAAACCCGTCCCGGGGCACGAAGATTCGAACCCTCAGGGTTCGAAAATTCGAACCCCTCAGGGTTCGAAAATTCGAACCCCTCAAGGTTTAAAAATTCAGCCCCAGTGGTTCGACCTTTCGAGCCCCCGAGGTTCGAAGAATCAAGCCTGGCGGGGACGAGAGTTTGAACCCGTCAGGGTTCGGAACTTCGAAGCCCAAGGTTCGAAACCTCGAGCCCCAGTGTTGGAGAGATCCTAGGCTCGAGCGATCGAAAATTCGAGCCCGAAGGATCGAAAATTCGAGCCCGAAGGATCGAAATTTCGAACCCTGCAGGGGTTCGAAAATTCGTGCGCCATCAGGTTTGAATTTTCGAACCTCTCGCGTCAGGCTCGAAACCTCGAGCATCCTCCGACCATCGTACTTCGATCCCCCCTTCTTCCTTTCCTCCAACGACCAAATCCTTTACCTAAGAATTCGATCGAGAAAAGTTGAGCAACAAAGCTTTCAGAGTGATGGCTGCCAAAGAAGAAAATATAAAAAGGGAGAAAATGAGGGGGAAGGTGCCTATTTATAATAAAAAGGGAAAAAGTCGCTTCGCATTCCGAACCCAGGCTCGAAATTTCGAACCTGCCAGTTCGAAATTTCAAACCTCCAAGATTCGAAATATCGAACCACCACGGTTCGAAATTTCGAGCCACCACGATTCGAAAATTCGAACCTTTGCGGTTTGAAATTTCGAACCCTTGTGGTTCAGAATTTCATTCAAAAAAAAGAACGGGAGGAGATTAAATTTGTATCCTCTCATATGGCCCATCGTGCCACACGTTCGCGTGCGTGTATTCCCTGCGAATGTCCAGCGCCGCAAATCCATGATAACAGCACAGTACGTATGCGCTCAACAACGCGAGCGCGACCCCGAGCCAACAATGGCTCGCTCATGGTTCCGCGGTAAATGAGCCCGCTAACTAACATGTTTTTTCCTTTAACTTACAGGATAAATCAATAACCCAACTATCATCATCCCAAACCAACTCAAAGCACATCATGTCAAGATAAGACGTACTTTGGGGGGGGCAAATGTTAACCAGCATTTTGGTCCGGTTCCCAAAAGTACTCAAGACATGCTCGATTCAACTCATCGCATGTAGCCAGGAACAAGGGCAAAACTCGGGAAGCACAGGAGGAAGGCTGAAAAGGGATCGCACCAACAAGGACCTCGCAACGCCACCATCACATTACCACATCAATGCCCCAGAAGAGCCATCGAGTCTCGACTAATGGCACTCGCCAAACATATTTCGCACCCTGCCGGATGCGAAATCTGGTACCTGGTTGGTGCAAAATTTCTCACCTAGCAAGTGCGAAATTACGCACCAGATAGGTGCGAAATTTCGCATCCTGCAGGTGCGAAATTTCACACCCTGACCCAGTTGCGAATTTTCTATGGTCGAGGGCTGCAGGCGCGAATTTTCTGTAGATGGTCCCCATTTCTACCTACTCCTAGCTAACCCCTACCTTACCACTTCCTATAAATACCCAATGGCCTTACACTTCGAGGAGAGGGGATTCTTGAGCTTTGAGACCTCCATAGAGCTCCATTGATGGCATCTCCTCTTTAAGGAAGAAGAAGGGCAAAATTGTCTATTCTCCTAATTCTTGCAAATATGACTATTGTAACTTCATGTATGGTAGCTAATGAATGTGATGAGAGGATCTCAACCTTGTAATCTTTCAAGTGATCAATAAAATTCCAATGACTCTTCAAAGTGGACGTAGGCCCTCGTTGAGGCCGAACCACTATAAATCTCTTGTGTTATTTACTACTTTATGGTCCGTTTTATGTTCTTATCTATGCGACCATATTTATAATTCCTATTAATTGGAACCTTTGGTGTTTATGATATTTTTTGTCGTCAACATAGCATTTTGTTGACTATAAATCATGCTTGTTATTTTTCAGATGAGGTTCGGATCGAAGGCTGAAGTTGTTCACTTAGACGTTGCTGGAGAGGAGAAGCCAGGAAAAATTCACAATGTATAGTGGATTGTCGATAATACTGCAAATTGAATGGGGTTCTAAATAACAGCTTATATTAGAGAAATCGAACATATTTTGTTTAGGGTTTAAGTTTGAACTTTAGCACCATTTTCGATCAATGTTAAAAACTGGTATTCTTGACAATTTGCATTTCAATAAAAATTATAGTCGGATGTGGCTTTTATTTTCATTTTATTAAATTCCTTCACAGTAAATTGTGTTGTTTCACATGAAAGCAAATAGGGGAAAAAATGAAACACTCATTATTTAGATTCTTAAAATTTAACGCACAGAAAAAATATACGGGTTTAAGCTAAAAATCACATTTATCATTAATTACGTGACCAACATCTAGAAGCAACACATGGGTAGTGGTACCCGATCTCCATTTTGATGGCCAATCATCTCCCCGGTACCAGTACGGGAGCAGATCCACGCTTCAGGCTGAAAATTCTGCTTCATTGAGATTTGGGTATGGATGTGGTCAAAAAATTCTACATCATTTTCGAGATTTGTAGCTTCAATTTCATGGTCAAACAAAAAAATCAGGAAATTTTCTATACATTTCTTAGACCAAAAATTGGCTCTAACACCCAATTGAATAGAATTCGTAGAGAATAATAAAGAACAATAATCTAAAAACAAGTAATAAGCAGTCGACACACAAGGTTTATACTGGTTCAGCGTTAATGAGCCTACATCCACTTTATAGTTCATTGATTGATAAATTGATTACAAGTACAATGTAGATAATTACTCAATCTTACAAATACAATTAGTAATATCTCAGAAATTTACGGAATTTTACTCGATATTCTAGAATACAATTTGGATAAAGAGGAGAGATATTGATAATGGTGGAGCTTGAGTCTCAAGAGTGCCAAAATATCCCTCAAAATGTCAAGTAATTGTGTATTTATAGGCATGAAAAGCAGATGGGTCGCGTGATGACGTGGCAATGACTCCTAAGATATCAGAGTTGGTTATGGGAGAGTGGAGACATGCTTCAGATTGTGTGTCCGATGTGGGCTCGACCCATTTTTGGCGGCTTGAGAATAGAGCTTGGTTTGAATTAGTAGCAGCTTTTAGGGTAGCATGTCAGGGATCGGTCGGACTTCGGGCGATCCGAAGCGAGGAGCGCTCATCGATTGGTTCAAGGCGTGTGCGGATCGGGTAGGACCTTATGCGAGCCGAGTCGCCTAAGGCGTGATGCCAGCTATCGAAATATAGGTGGATCGGGTCACATACACTCGATCTGATCCGGTTGGCTTTGTGCTTGTTAATACACCAGTTTTCCACTTTGACTTGAGACTTTTCTATCGATACGAGCTGACTTCGTTACTCATGAACGATCGTCTAAACTTTGTGTGGCCAACTCACAAAGTAAGCCAATATTTTGCCCCATCAAAGTATGTCCTATCGCATGTGAGGCATGCTTCGAAATTGTCAATCTGCTTATTACTGAATTGGTGATGCCAACTGTCATGTCTGTCTGTAAATTCGTGACGCTTTTTGAAGTCGTGTTTCTTAATTTCTGCATCAAATATAATAAGATACATGATCCATAATTACCTCTATCGCACCCAGTAAGTCAAAGCTCTCAACCGGGATCTCCAAGTAAACTTTTTGACTTTTTTTGAGTAAGAAAAAATTCAAATTATCTAATCGGATCAAGTTGTTTTGTTAGCCTTTCTTCTTACGTGTCCGTGTATGATCCTCTATAATCTCTCTCGATTTCGTCTGCTTTTACATTGCACGGTGTTGTGATTGAAGTGTGGGATCGAATGTCACGTAACGGGTCAGTTCGAGTTAACTCGACCTGCCTTAATACTCGATCCGAAAAAGTATGGGCTGCTTCTACCGCTCACCTATCGAGTCGGTCTGAGCCATCTTTTCAGTGGAATATGAGTGGCCTTATCGGAGGGTATATAAAGAAATGAAACCCCTTTCTTTCTTCATTCTTATTGTCGCTCTCGAACCAAACCCATCAAACCCTAGTATCCAAACTTCATCTTTTCGCCCCAAATCTTCAGATTTTACTAGCGGTAGGTTATAAAAATTGATTTCCTCATATTTTAATTTTAATTCTCGAGTGCATTTAATGCGAAACCTATAGAAATCTTCGTTGTCTTCCCTCAGAAACTTCAAAGTTGCTCGCCTCAAGATCGTTGCCGACGTTGGTGGCGTCATTCACCTTTCGGTAGTGGCCAAGAGGTTAAATAACCCTGGCTTCACGATTAAGGGCTCGAAGGAGTTGTGGAAGTAACAAATTGAAGTAGAGGAGAGGGAAATGAGGAACTAAGGACTGTTCCTATGACCACGACTTTGGTGTAGGACTGGAAGAAAAAGATAAGAGAGGGAGCATTCTTTTCTGGTGGACGAATTGGAGAAGCGATAGGGATTAGGGACAGTCGATCGGGAGAAGTGGAGATCGATGGGGAGCGTCGGGTCAGGTCGAACTTCTGCGACCTGATCCTAGTACGCGACCCGCTGTTTCTTTGAACCGAACGTGCCCCGCTTATTAATCTTGACCTGACCCTAAATCTTCAACATGTCGTTTGTGTTCTCCTTCGCACCATTCAACTTGGCTAATATATGGACTTCGACAATGCGAACTCGTAGTACATGCTTGCATATAGGCTTATCAAAACTAATTAAAACTTATGAACTTGTGGACAGTTAGGACAGAGCCCACAGGATGAAACATTCGGGACATAACAAACATAAGTTTACTCAACAAATCTTAGCATGTTTATCAATTGCACGCTTTTCCTTCTTGTCTTATATCTATATAGCACACACTGGCACACATTAGCGCGCACACACGGGGGGCACAGGCAACTATACTCTAATCCTTGATGTTTTTTCAATAGTATAGCTAGTATGCCGAGGAGATACAAGACGAGATACTCAGAGTTGGACAAGAGTAAAGTTCCAGAATCATCTAGCCATCCCAACATCGATGATATTTCATCAACATTAGATTTAGGATGGGACAGTAAAGGTTCTGACTATGAGATTGAGCTTATGAGACTGCAAAATCGTCTGAAGGAGAGGCTTCAATAGATGAAGAATAAGGGGGGTAGATGACAACCGGGCTCCCTATGAATTCCGGAGCGCGACCAATCTAGATGCACCTAGCGACTCTGTGACCTCTACGATCGATGAAGCTAAACTTAGGCGAACATGCCAAGGGCATGTAATTCCTTGGGAAGAAATTTTAGTTGCGATTAGCGCGGACAGACCCCATAATCCTCTAAAGGGGTATATGGCCATTAGTCGGCGGACGTGCACAATGGGATCCATTCCTCCGTTTCCTCCATTTGTCATTGAGTTTCTAAGACGAATGGAGATCACTCCCATACAACTCCATCCTAATGCATACGCTTGCCTGTATACATTGTAAGTAGGATATATGAAAATCTTAGGCACGGAGCGTACTTTCGAGGGCTTGAGCTTCTTTTACCATTTGAAGTGTTGTTCAAAGGGAACTCCTTCCTTCATATCCTTTGAATTTGTGCCAAACAGAAAAATTCTAAATGATGGATACAACAATGCAGGGGAAGTAAAGCCCGAGTGTTTCTACATCAAGCACCAGGCCCGGTGTGCTAGAAGGTTGCCGCAATCCAGTAAGCTTTCAAGTTTCAGTGTTTCGGTTTCGACTATTTTATTAAATGCACTGACTTCTCTTTTCTATCTGCAGTTCCAAATCCCAAAAAGGAGCACTGCCAAATATACTTAGATCGTTTGAGCTATATAGAAATCCAGACTCCTTAGATGTCAGGAACTACTTAGTGGATGAGGTTCTGCATAGCATCATCTACTTGATAAAAGGCGGATTATTATTCATGGAGGTCATGGTTACACATATGTGCCCCTAGCTCAAGCTTCTAATTCTTCTCCTGCTTCTACAGCAACCAGTGGTATACCTCCGGCCGACAGGCAAACCATAACCACAATCAAGGAGGGAGAGGGTTCAAAGAGAAAAGATATTACATGTTCTGATCGAGAACCACAGTTAGCATAGAAAGAATCAACTCCCGAGCGAGATTCAGTTACCAATCTAAGGAGTCTTTCCCCGATGCACATCCAAGATGATGAATTTTTGAATAGGCTAATTGGAGAGGAGCCCCGGGATGTTGATCCAAAAGGCGCTTCTAATATTGAAAGGAAACCTCCTAAGACACCGTCTCCTATTAGGTCTCCTGTTGGCGAGTCTCAATTGGATGGTCCCATATTTAGGGACTTGGCTAAACTTCCTTTTCCTGGAAAGATTTATACTACCAAAGATATTGGCACGGGTTCTTTTTTCCCTACCTCTGAAGAAGAAGTTACTCGTATAAAAGTCGGGGATACCACACGGACAAGCCTTACGCCGGGCTTCGGTCCGTCAGGAGGATCACTTAGGACACATACCACACTAACACTGCACATCACATCTTTTGTGTGTTACGTCACTTATTGGTTCTAATATTGATTTCTATTGGTTTTCAGGAGGGAAGAACCGTCGCAGATATGATCTCAGGGATGTTCGTTCAAGAATTCCCCAGTACGGATCCGATACTGAACATGATTGACGGGAAAGCCATGGGAGAGACGACATGAGGCCTTGTCAGTCCCAGCATCATCGATCTTCCCGCTCTCGCCCTCTAGTCCACTTGGATCCAGAGAGGCAAAAGAGCTATCCTAGCCAACATGGGGGAGATAAGTATCCTCTTAAACCTCCGGTCCCATCAAAAGATTCTCACTCTTAAGAAAAACAGTCGAGGAAACACTTAGATCTAAAAGATAAGCCCAAAGATCTAGAGAAGGAGAAGGGCAAGACTAGTGTGGCCGTTTTCCCCACTAAACGTCGAAATATTTACATTACCATGACAAGTCCAGTGATACACGATTGTGAGCATTAGGCGAAGTTAAAGATTTTAAGGAAGAAATTCCCAGATTATCATTTTGGGAGTTTGCATTTTGTTCTGAATCTTAAGCCAGTACCTGCAGATTGGGCGGTAGAAGTCAAAGCATAAATAGACTTCATGGATAAGCAATATCAGAAAACTTGTAAGTTAGCTTTCCACAATCTTAAAAAATCTGTTGGCGGATGTAGATAAAATGAAGAAAATGGTTGAATTTGACTTAAAGGCCAAAGATACCGCGGAGAAAGAGCTTGATGATACACAGGACAAGCTTGCCCTAGTACAGCGTAACGTTGAAAGTTATAAGAAACAGCATGATGAATTGTAGCAGTGCTATTATAATGAGCTTGATTCTCATAGCCAAGAACGCACAACTTAGAAAAAGCAAGTTGAGGATGCTAAGTCAAAGAGCACCGGGATGAAGTTATCTTGTATTTGCCTCTTGAACAAGAAAAGATTGAGATGGAAAAGAAGAATGCTAGTCTAGAGGCTAGGCTGGTAGAGGTTGAGGCGAGGGTAGCACTTGCTGAAGGGAACGCTGATATTGCTCTTAAATCCTCTTTTGAATCTAATGCTCAGCTTACCGAAGCATGGAAAGAGTTAGATGAATATGGGGATCTTATTATATCTTTCTTTGCTCAAGAACTTCGAAATCGGGATATATCTTAGATCCAGCATTATCCGACTAGTTTGGTCGACGTATGGGATTAAATTGTCGAAGATAGAAGAAGTGGTTGAAGGTTGACACTATCGATGAGGAGGAGCTGATGAAGACATATTTGAGAAGCGAGGAGATAGAGTGCTTAGCTAAGGGGCATAAATTAAACCAGGAGGCTCTGGAGGAGGAGAAGTGCCAAGCCAAGGGAAAGAACACCATCGAAGGTGGTTCCAGTTCCTCTTTTTCCATGCCTAGGACTGCAGAGACTGAGGGATATGATCCCGAATGTCCAGCGATCCCTAAGGTTTCTCTCTTATCTCCCATCGAGGAAGGAGCTACTCCCTCTACTCCTGGAGACAAGTCGACAGAAGGTATCTCTACCTTTTCACCGCAATTGGTCAAGGCTATCGTAGCGTATCATCGTATTGTGGAGTAGACAATTGAAAGACCTATGTTTCCCCAAGAGTTAATAACTATTGCTTCATGTTCTTTAGGTACAAATCCTGCTGAGCAGACTGAAGAGAAACAGGAGGAGTTCGCTGACAAGGCCGTAGTGCTTTCCAGCAGTGAAGCTCCCAAAGATGGGGAAATCATTGATGCTTTAAAGGATATGGATAGCAAGGAGGATAAAGAGGATGTGGATGTCACCATTACTTGAGCAACCGATGTGACTGAAAACTTGACACTTGCTCAGATAAAAGCTGGATCCAAGGCACTCTTGAAGGCCAAGAAATAATAAGATCCCATCTTGGTTGATCCCCTCCAAATGGTCCCTCTTGGTGGCAAAATAACAATTAAGATTCCATCCCAGTCGATTACAGCGGAGCTGGCTTCCAAGTCCTCTGTCGATCTAGAAGATCCTCCTTTCGACAAGAATAAGAAAAAGCATATTCTCACTGATGCTGAAAAGGGGGAGAGGCAGATGCTAAAAGCTGCCAAGAAAGCCAAACATTCTCCTAAGTCCAACTGAAACGTTGTTTTTGATTTCTATTTTGTTTTCCACTGGCCCGCGGTTGTAGTAGCGAGTGCGGCCCTCGCGTTTTTGACCAGTTGTCTATGTAAATCTGCATGTTGTTAATGTAGTAGTTTCCATATGTTTGCAAGTTTTATTATTTATTTCAGTCAAATGTAACTGTGATCGAAATATCATTATGTTAAGTTGTAAACAATAAATCGTATCACATATCAAACAAGGATTCATATTCAGCCTTCCTGCAAATCAAAAATCAAAATTTCTGCAATCAAGGAATAATTACTAAATTAAGTAATAAACAACACGTCACATTGCAGTTATCCTAAGGGTGTGACATGTGTATGCCCTCAATCAATCTTGAATAAAGTGCATGGCCAGGGCTTATTCGGAATCGATTAGAATTGACATTATATTGCCCCCAATCCTTCTATGGGGAGCACGGGCTCATCTTTCAATCTTTCCCCAATCCTTTAGTGGGGTAGGAACCCTTTTACTTCGGCACTTGGTCTCAGTGCCTTTATATTCTCCTATCGTATGTCCAGGTTAGAGTACAGTTAAGGCAGTCATTAATCGTGGTGCACCAGTCACACCTACTTTTATACTCACTCTCGGATCGAGAGAATTTGAGTTAATAAGGAAAACGATCATGTCATTCACCCTTCTACACTTTATTTCCAGGAGCGAGATTCCGTCGGTTCGAGTTTTGTCTTGCACTCGATTCTAATATGTACTTCACACTGACGTATGGAGCTTGTCAGGCAAGCGGTCATATCACACTTGCCAAGGTGCTACCTCTAAACCTCGATTCAAGGGCAAAGGTACCCTTTTTTCCTAATCAAGCCTCTCTCTCATCCCGTCGAATCATGGGATGGAGGGTGTAAGATGTTTGGGCGTCGCATCCTTACTTTGGTTCACAATGTGAAAGTTACCGCATTGGGTGTTGGTATCGAGCTCGAGGTCAGCCAATCAAACTTCAATTGGCTATAGATTTAAATCCTCTTATTCAAGCGGTGGATGAACAAGCTCCATAAAAAGGGGTGAATCATCCCTTTCCCGTAAGTCCGACACCAACCAATTACATCACGACGTCGAGTCAAAGACCAAAATAATCATAGAACATGGAAAAATAAATGCACGAAAAGTAAATGACACGCGATATTTTATAGTGGTTCGGCCAAATCATAGCCTGCGCCCACTTTATAATCTATTGTTTATATCAACTAGACTGTTCTAGGAAGGTCCTACCTTCTTACATAGTTTACAAAACAAAAGAATAATTACAACTCAAGTCAAGTAGTGCCGCAGATGCTGGGCATTCCATGCTCTGGGGATTTCATCGCTATCTATAGTCGTTAGCTTAAAAGCTCCATTATTAAGTTTCTGTTGAGTGACATATGGTCCATCCAATTTCGGGCCCGAAAAACGGGGGCCGAGAAGACGCGCTTCAAAACCAGGTTTCCAGTTTCAAAGGTTCGGGGTCGAACCTTCCTGTTGTAGTATCGAGTTACCTGGTGTCTGTGCCTCGAGGTATGTAAGTCCGCTTCATCTCTCTTTTTCTCAATCATGTCCAAGGAATCATGGAGAAGCACTTTGTTCGTCATCAGATCATAATATGTTGTTCTGTGAGAGGGGACTTACAATTCCACTGGAATGACTGCTTCAGATCTGAATGAAAGTGAGATGGGAGTGTTTCCAGTCACCGATTTGTAGGTCCTTTTGTATGCCTATATGCTAAGGGTAATTCGTTGACCCTCATGGCTTTCGCCTTCTTCAATTGCTTCTTTAGAATGGACTTAATGATTTTGTTTACTGCTTCGACTTGCCGATTCGACTGCGGGTGCGCTACAGCAGTGCATCTCTTCTCGGTGCTATATTTTTGGCAGGAATCTCTAAATTCTGTGCTATCAAACTGGGTTCCATTGTTAGTTATGATGACTTTGGTGATCCCGAATTAGCAAAAGATGTTTCTGACAACGAAGTTAATCACCCGCTTTGTCGTGATCGTGGTCAATGACTCAGCTTCTACCCATTTTGTAAAGTAATCCATGGCCACGATTGCGTACTTTGCCCCACCTTTGGTGATCGGAAGGCTTCCAGTGATGTCAATTACCTATACGGCGAATGGCCACGGGCTCACCATTGAATTGAGTTAGCTGGGAGGTACTCTGAGAATCTTTGCAAATTTCTGGCACCTGTCGTTGCGTCGTGAATAACCAGCTGCATCTCGATTTATGGTAGGCCGGAAGTAGCCATACCGCAGTATCTTCATTGCCAACGTCTGACCTTCAGTGTGATCTCCACATTCGCATTTGTGCACTTCTCTCAACACACGTTTGACGTCATGTGCTATATACCAGAGTAGGGGTACTGGAAATCCTTGTCGGTAAAGAACTTCACCCTGCACGATATATCTTGAAGCTTTGTGAACGATGCCATGTCTTTCACTCTTTTTTGTCGAAAACGTTCTATTTTGCAGGAAGTTCTTTATCGGTGTCATCCACGATTCTCGCTCTGGTTCGGTTTTCGGCACTATATCAACTTCCATCTTATCAATGCTTGGAGCTTCAAGTGTCTCGATTGGGACCATTTATGTTTCTTCTGGATTATCGTAGCTTGCTAACTTAGCCAACTTATCCGCCTTCCGATTCTCTGTTCGCAGAATGTGGGAACAACTGTAATATTCTAGGTTGTCCAGTAGCTCCTCTACCCTTTCTAGGTAAGCTGCGAGTCGTGGTCCCTTCATCTGAAATTCCATTCGAACTTGACAAACAACAATCTGAGAGTCACAAAAGATGTTCAACGTTGCTACTCCCAGTTCCTTAGCGAGTTTCAATCCGGCAATCAGGGCCTCGTATTCGAAATCATAGTTAGTAGCGGAAATTCCAATCGTTAAGCATAGTAAATTGACCGTCCTTTAGGAGCAATCAATACAACTCCGGCACCAGACCGTCGATTATTCTTAGCACTGTCTGTATATAATTCAACTCCCAGGTGCTAGATTCCAGTTTTTGTTCAGAGGGGCCACCTTCTTCGTCTAACTTATCCTCTTCGGGAATTATGAATTCAGTGATGAAGTTGGCTAATGCTTGCCCCCGTATGGACTTTCTGGAAAGGAAGTTGAGGTCAAACTGGCTTAACTCCTTGTTCCATTTGAGCAGTCTTGCAGATGACTCATTTCGCTGCAGTACCGATCGGTGCGGTTGATCGGTGCATATAATAATTAGACGAGCTTGGAAGTAGTGGCGAAGCTTTCTAGAGGCAATCAATAAGCTGTAAGCAAGTTTTTCTATCTTTGGGTAGTTAAATATTATGCTGTCGCCAATTTCTTACTCACATAGTACACCAGTCTCTGAATTTTATCCTCCTCTCGTACTAGTACTGAACTGATAGCGTGTGATGGTACCGCCAAGTATACAAATAAATCTTCATGATCCACTAGCTTAGACAATATCGGGGGCTTCTTAAATGATTCAGCATGTTCTGAAAGGCTTCAATGCAATCTGGGGTCCATTCGAAGTTGTGTTTACCTCGTTTTATCAAGTTGAAGAATGGAACGCACTTGTCAGTGGTCTTGGAAATAAACCTACTTAACGTTGTGACCTTCCCTACCAGGCGCTGCACATCATTGATGTTTCACGGCTCACAAATTTCCTAATTGCTACAATCAGTTCAGGATTAATTTCAATTCTCCATGAGCTTATGATAAATGAAAGGAACTTTCCTGACGCGACCCTAAAAGAATATTTCAATGGGTTGAGCTTCATTCCATAGTGTCGGAGGACATCAAACATCTCTGCCAAGTCTGCTGTGTGATCAGATGAACGTTTGGATTTCACAAGCATATTATCTACATAGACTTCCATGGATTTCCCAATTTGATTGTAGAACATACGATTCATTAAGCGCTGGTATGTCGCTCCGGTATTCTTCAATCCGAAAGGCATTGCCACGTAATAGTACAATCCGAGATCAGTGACAAAACTGGTATGCTCTTGATTTGGCACGTGCATAAGAATTTGGTTGTAAACCGAATAAGCATCCATGAATGAGAGAAGTTTGTGCCCTACCGTTGAGTCCACAAGGTGATCTATTCTTACCAGCGGGAAGCTAACCTTTGGGCAGGCTTTGTTCAGATCCGAAAAATCAATGCATGTATGCCACTTTCCATTAGCCTTCTTGACAAGTACGGGGTTCAATATCTAGTTGGGATATGGAGCATCTTTGATGAATCCATTATCTCTCAACTTCTCTACTTCTTCTTTCAAGGAAGCCGACCTCTCCAGGCCTAGCATACGCCTCTTTTGCTTTATGGGAGGATACATCGGGTTTATGCTTAGTGCGTGACTCATAATTGCCAGTGAAATTTCATACATATCGGCATGGGTCTAAGTGAATTCATCCAGATTCGCCCGTAGAAAACTATTCAGCTCCCTCGTTCGGAGGGGGTCCAAGTGAGATCCGATCTTCAAGACCATTGTCAAGTCGTCATCAATTATCAGAATATCTATAAGTGTTTCATAGGTGTCGCCTTTCTATATCCCGAATCTTCATCCTCTCTGGGGTTTATGTCTTCGGGTAGATCGTCGGGAGACTCCTTCGGCAATATCTTCTTTATTTGCTATGTCGAGGCCTCCTTCGCAATAGGGAAGGAATTCTAGAGCTCTACGCCATCTCCATTATGCAACGTCTTCCATTCTGCATGTAACAAGCTCTTACGATAACTTGGTTACATTGGACCACTCCCACCCCATCTTCAGTTGGGAACTTTAGTAATAAGCACTAGGGTGCAATATAGGCCCTGAACTGAGCAACGGACGGTCGACCTAAAAAGGTGTTGTAAGGAGAATCAATATTCATTACCATAAACGGGAGGATTCGTGCTCTTCAGCGGTCTCCTTCCCCAATCTCTATAGACAAATCCACTACTCCTATTGGAATCGTTGTGGGGCTGCTAAAGCCACGTATCCATCCGTCGCATGGCTTTAAATCTTTAGCTTCCTATTTCATTTAGTCAAATGCTTTCTTAAACAAGATGTTGACGGAACTCCCACAATCCACAAGGACTTTCCGTACTATTGCTGGACCGGTTGTAGTAGTTATTACCAACGAGTTAATACTCGGTGTCTCAATTCCCACACTCTCTCTATCTCGAAATATAACATCATCCGCCATTGTATTCTACTGCTTCATGGGTGCAGTATCCTCTAGGGCACTACATTCTCCCACTTCTGGATGTTTAGCGGCATTGACCTATTGCTCCATGGCTCTGTTGCTGAATCCAGATGGATTCGGTCCTCCCACCACGGTATTTATGACTATCCCAATTCCTTTCTGCTGGACAGTAGGTCTAGGGGTAGGTTGGTTCTGATTGGAAGCCGGTCCTCCTTGCCCCATCTAACTTCCCTGCTCAAAGCAACTTCTCCATAACATCTCTTAGGTGACGACATTCGTTCGTGGAATGACCATATGTTTCGTGGAACAAACAGAACTTCCATGTCTCACGTTCCTTTTCAGTTGAGTCTCTCAATGGAGACTTTTTGTATTAGATAACATTGAAGGTGTCTAGATAGATGTTCTCCAAGGTGTCGTTTAGCGGTGTGTAATTCTCAAAGTGTTGAAATCAAGGCCTCTTTGGGATCATTTCTCTGATTCCTACTTCTCTTGTTGTCGTTCCCACTTTGGCGGCCATTTCCTCCATTCTTGTTGTCAACATTCACTTTGACTTTCCCAGCACTTCACCAGATTGCTTAATGGCGACATTGCTTTGGATATCTTCTCTCGGGGTATCGTCGGAATTTCTTTTCCGGCTAACATACACCTCTTATTATCGTAGGAAGATGCTAGCTTTCTAGTAAAACAACTCTCTAGTCAATGGCGGCTTTTCGACTAGGTACTTCTCGAATTTAGTGTCTTTTCGACTCCATCTATTAGCGACATCAAAATAGTCTGTACTTGGTGGTTACTCACTTCCGTAGCTTCCAGATTGAAACCGTCCAAGTATAATTTCAGAGTTTCCCCAAGAGCTTGCATGATTACAGAAAGCTCGACGACGTTCTTGGACTTACGGGTGTGAAGTCAAAACTGATTCAGGAAACCCTCGCTTAGCTCTTTGAAATTGGAAATTGGTCGAGGAGGAAGCCGGGTAAACCACATCATTGCAACATCTTTGAGGTATATTGGGAAAGCTTTGCACTTTACGGCATCAGGGGCCGTGACGGCGTTCATATACCAGGAGTATATCATCAAATGTTGCCTTGAATCATTTTTTCCCTCATATCGGTCCACGGTGGGAAGATTGAATTAACTTGAGAACTGGACATCCAATATGTCGTCGGTGAAAGGTGTGTGACTGTGATCAATACCCCAATCTTAGTTAGTGTAACCTATGCTATCAACCATAATTTGATGAACCATAGCTTATACTTCAGCATTGGTTAAAGTAGGCTCGGGTTCGGCACTTATTTCTCTTCTAGCACTTCCAGCTCCTACATCAGGCAACGTCCTCCGATTTCTTGCGGAGGCAGAGTTCTTTTTCCCAGCTGTGATCCTGGTTATTGACAGGACGAATAGGATGAAGGAGTTGGCCCTGAGTAGGGTTTATGATATTTGGATCCTTGGGAAGAACATGAGATCCCTACATTAGTAGCAACATTGGTTCCTCTAGGCTAGGATCATTAGGTCCCAGACAACGAGCTGCGTCTTCGCGAGATCCTAATGTGCCAAACTAAATTTTCTCAAGGTTCTCTGGTCTCTCATTCTTTGACGTGGGTGCCTTTCGTTTTCCTTAGAAGAGGATGAGTAATCTACTGCAAGACAGTGAGTTGGAGAAGGTGTTGTCTTCCTGTGAAGTTCATCCATCTGCCTGCTCATTGTATTCACATTTTCTTGGATTGCGGCACTACCACGTCTTTGGGATTCTAAAGCGTCGTTAGTCTTCTCCATCATAGCGAGCAAATGTGCAAAATCCATCTGCGAGACAGGGAGAACGTAGGAGGTTGATTACTGGTAGTAGCTATTGCAGTTCGAGTATTTGGATTGGCTTGAGGAGACGCACCAACTACAAGTGGGCTCAGATCACCCCCATTCGGCCAGGTCTCAGTGGAAGCTCCAACAACTGTAGGGTCACGGGATCGAGTCACAACTCCTGCATTGGCTCGGTTCATGGACATGTACTCAAGTCGGGTTGCGGGCGATCCCTCGGGTCGTTTTGGGCCCGAGCTGGTTCTCTGAGAGCCGATGGTAGTGAGAGCTAGTGCATCGTCCCGCTGATCTTCATTAACTTTGTCTTCTCGAGAAGTTTGTGGTTCTTTACCTTTCCATGGAGCCGTGGAATTCTGATTTGTCAAAGTCGATGAAAACTTCTAAGACAATAAAAATGCGGATTATCTCCTCGGATTTGGTGATCCAAACAGTAGAATGACAATCCGGAAAGTTGAGAATTCTGCGTTCTCAGTGAAAGCACCAAAATGTTAGAACAAAAATTGGCTCTAACACAGCCAATTGAATAGAATTCGTAGAGAATAATAAAGAACAATAATCTAAAACAGGATTTATAGTGGTTCAACATTAACGAGCCTACGTCCATTTTATAGTTCGTTGATTGATAAATTGATTACAAGTACAATGTAGATAATCACTCAATCTCACAAATACAATCAATAATCTCTAAGAATTTGTAGAATTATACTCGATAATCTAGAATACAATTAGGATAAAAGGAGTGATGTCGGTAATGGTTGAGCTTGAGTCTCAAGAGTGTAAAAAGATCCCTCAAAATGTCAAGTAATTGTGTATTTATAGGCATGAAGAGCAGGCGGGTCGTGCAATGATGTGGCCACGACTCCTAAGATCTCGGAGTTGGTTATGGAAGAGTGGAGACATGCTTCACATCGTGTGCATGACGTGGGGTCGACTCGCTTTTGGCGGCATGAGAATAAGGCTTGGTTTGACTCATAGCAGATTTAGGGTAACAGGTTAGGGATCGGGTCAGACTTCGGGAGACCCGAAGCGGGGAGCGCTCATCGATTGGTTCAAGGCATATGCGGATCGGGTCGGACCTTATGCGAGCCGAGCTGCCTAAGACGTTGTGCCAGCTATTGAAATATAGGTGGATCGGGTCACGTACACTCGATCCGATCCGGTTGGCTTTGTGCTTGTTGATACACGAGTTTTCCACTTTGACTTGAGACTTTTCTATTGATCCAAGCCAACTTCGTTACTCATGAATGATCATCTGAACTTTGTGTGGCCTAATCACAAAGTAGGCCAACAACATTATGATTAAGAATAAAATGTGCGCATAATTTAACATAGTACAAGAAATTATAAATTACGGTGGAGGTTAATTTCATTGCCAATTCCCACTACTTAATAATTGTATGTGTCAATGTTGACAATGACAATGCACAGATTCAAATTTCTTGTAATCAATACGATGATGTATAGATAAACTATACACACACACACACTTATCCTTAGGTCTAAATACTGCAGTATAGTTTTGGTTTATCTACGCCAGCAAAAAACGTGACTCAAATGATAGAAATTTCATCTCAACCTAAAATAAGAAAATTCAAATTCAACATAAATTAGGTAATAAATACCATATTGACCAAAACTTAGTAATTACCCAACTACAATTTGAGAAGATTGGCACTCACGATAACGTGATGAAAAAGATTGGAAGCGTTGTTGTAGTGGAGGCGCCTGTCAATTGATTCATCGGAATTTGGTAGTTGGTCGGCAATAGAGGGACAAGCATTAAAAGTATACCAATATTATGGTTAGGTTGGACTTCAGGTAGTAATAAACCGAAGTTATTAGGAAGAAATGGGCATGAGGGAGAAGTGAATTCTTTTTTCTATTTGCGAAAGTGATGAATCGTTATAGGAATTTGCATGGTGTGCTGTAGTGCGAAGGAGGCAATCACGTGTTATTCCTACGTCGGTGTATCTAAGAGTTATTAGGAAGAAGTAGGCATGCGCATCAAAAAGGGAAGGCAAAATGAAGGAAATAAACATAGAATGGGGATGGAACGATATGAAAGAAACAGATATGCGATGCTTCGGTTTAAGATAACTGGCTGTTAACGAACACTTTCGGATGCGGATAATGTTATATCTGTATCTGCATTCAAAATCATTTTCGGATATCCGCATCCGCAGATACGGACGGATATTGGATAATTATTCGATCCGCTAACGATCGATAAATTAATGAACATAAGTGAATTTTTTTTAGTTTAGTATTACGTTTTTTTTTCAAAGCAAGACATTTTTATAGTTGCAGTACCACTTTATTAATGAAAAAGAGGCAACTGGTTCTCTGTACAAGCACAGAGAAGCTAATCTGGTTTGAAGTGTCTAGTCACTATCGGTACAACAAAATTAGCCTAGATCACAAAAACATAAACATACAACTGGAAAGACAAATGACATTGTAAAACTAGTAGTCAAATAAACTACCTATGAAGGGTGTCATAATCCACACAAATGTCTCAAGGCGGGAAGCCAAGTCTTCCACGTAGTAAGATGCTGACAGACTATAGATACTGGTCTTATCCCATGAAGAGTCCTGCAGAAGAACTGAATTATCAATACCAATTTGACCTTCATCCCATAGCTTTAAATCATTGCCAACAAGGCGATAGAAGAGCCGTCTTCGATCATCCCCATCTCCAATAAACGTGTAGAAATAATTTTTAGTATTATAACGCATTTCAAATGGGGCATGCACCCAAGCACGCTCCCCTTCTACCCACGAGACATCAGGATCAAGTACAACATCAACAAAAGGCAAATCAGGCACGATAGGAACTTCTGAATCAGGTGAAACATTAAGTCTAGCATAACAATTGGTGGATCCACCACAAGATCCAAAACCCTACCAGTTGGAACCCAAGCTCGGACAGGTGGTCTAGGGAGAGGATTCTTAATTGGTGGATGCAAATTATCATCAAGCTGACAAGCTTCGTCATAATGACCAAAAGATTTACAGGAAGAGCATATTTCTGGTTTCCATCTATACTTGATGTTAGACCGAAATCTGGGCCTAACACCCAAATTCTATGCGAAAACCTCACAATCACAGATCAATGCAAAAAAACAGTAAAATAAGAGGAGACACATGAGATTTTTATAGTGGTGCGGCTCAAACCAAGCCTACGTCCACTTTATAGTTTCTTAAATCCTAAGAGAACTATTACAATGATGTTTGCTTGCGGTTTATACATGAAATCCTCGTGTTTACAATGGAAAAGAGGTGAGAGAAGAGGAGATTATACATGAAATCCTCATGTTTTGATGATTAGAGTTGGCTTTCCGCTGTTCACAAAGTTCTTGCGTTGATAATGGTGGAAGAACTCAAGCATAAGTGCTAAAAGCCCCCTAAAATGACCATGTTTTGGTGAATTTATAGGCGTAGAGGAGCTCCTAGGTGCCCTGGAGCGGTTCGGATCGGAGGGGCATGGGGCGAGCCCCGAGGTGATCTCGGAAGTAGTGGAGAAGTGGTCTTCAGATCGTGCAAGGACAGGTGGAAGCCGATCGGGAAAAATAGGGATGGTTACTCCAGGAGAACCGGTCAACAGTTGCGTGCAATAGCAGGTCCATGGGGTTCGGTTTGGGTCCGATCCGAACCGGGTTGATGTCTCCAATCCGAAGACTAAAAGCATTCCAGAGCAGAATACTTCAGGCGGATCGGGTCTTCTGTGGTCCGATCCGATCCGGGGAGTGAGCTGGAGTCCAAGTTTGAGAGACTGTGAAGCGTGGGGTCGGAGCGGGTTCGATCCGATTTGGGGTTTTTCTCATGTCACAATCCAAGTTTTTGGTTCTGCATGCGATCACGGAAACGGGCGTAACTTCCAAACCGTAAGTCCGATTGAGCCAAACCAAAGCTCAAATTGAAGATAATTCAGAGATCTACGAGAGTTATTATGCATAGCACCGTAATTGACGTTTTCGGGCCCAAAAAAGGTCGTCTGATAGGAGTTTCGGGCCATTCTTTGTTTGTGATGCGATTTCAGCCAAATCGCTTCCTGCCTTTTGACGATATTCCCAATACTTGTGCGTACTGTGGAGAAGAAATTCCATGTGTGACTGGTTTGACTAAAAAGCAGGTCAATATTTTTCCCCTCGGAACATATCTTGCTGGTTGAAGGAAGATGCGTTCTGGATAATCCAAGAAATCCGAGGCTACGCTGGGCCTACCAGCTGCAAGTATAAACCATACCTGCGAAGAAAAGAAAGCAAACAAGTATGTCAAAACCTATCAAAACTGATTATACTTTTGATCATAAATCATGCTTGGACGTTTGTTTGAGCATAAACCATGCTCAAGGGACGTTCGAATCATCCTGCCAAAACCGGACGAGGGACCTAACCTTCCGGGTATAAGCCATACCAGAAAGTTCAAACTGAGCATAAGCCATACTCGAGTTTTTTGAGTTCCTTTGCCAAATACTGGCAAGATCGCTCGTCGTTCCTAAGTATAATCCATACATGAGAATCCTAGTGAGTACAATCCATACTCATGTCGGGATAGAACTATACTTGCCAAAACCTGACAAGACAGTTTGTCCCTAGGCATAATCCATGCCTAGAGGTCCGAGATAAGTATAAGCCATACTTTAATTGAGATTGAGAATCTTGCCACAACCTGACAAGACACTTAAATTCGCCAAACATAATCCATGTTCGGAAAGTACTTCCTTATTCAATTCAAAGTACAAAACCAAAGCAAATCCTGATTGGTTTGTCATCGAGTGTAGAGCACGCTTTGGAGCTAAATCCTAACCCTGAACATGTGTACTTCGATTTAGCCAATCGGAAAACCTAAAGAAAGCAAAGAAACATATCTTAAATCCTAAGAAATGCAGGAAATCCAGGCTGATCTCATCCAGATCAGTTGATGATGAGCCCACGGGAGCTCGATCCAGGTTCATTCCCTCTCCGGGGAGCGGGTGGTGGCAGCACGGGTGCAGGCGCTGTTGGTTGTTTCACATACTCGGGTAGCTCTCCACGTCTAACCCGTTCCTCAATCAAGCTCGCAAGTGTCTACAGTCATTTGTGTCATGACCGTCCATATCATGAAATATGCAGTGTCTTCCAGAATCACGTTCTCTTTGCGATGGCTTCTTCCTGGGAGGCTTTGGATAAAAGACGTCACCGTTCGTATTCATGTAGATGTCGGTTAGTGACGAATTGAGCTCTGTGTACTATCCATATCTGGGCCCTCTCTGGGGCTGAGCATTGCGGTCATTCTTAACAGCAGCTTTTCCCTTGCATTTTCCAGAATTAGACGGTTCTCCGTCTTTAAGCATGTTGACATCAAGAATTTTCTTCTCGGACATTGCGTCTTCTTCACGCAGAAATCTATCCGATTTAAGGTAGAACTCACTGAGATTCCGTGGTGGGTCTCGGTACAAGGATTTTTTGAACTCCGAGTTGTCCTGAACACCGGATACTGCCGCCATCAATACCATAGATTGTTCAGGTCGATCAACTGATGCTGCTGCAACGTTGAATCTTTCCAAAAATGAGCGCAGAGTTTCTCTAGGCCCCTGTTTGATTGTTGTAAGCGACATTACATTCTTGGGTCGAGCGATGTGGACCCGAAACTATTCAATAAAGCGAGCGACCAACATGTTCTAGCTGTTGAACGATTCGGATTCTAGCTGCCGAATCCGCATAGCAGCTATATCGGTCAAAAAGAGAGGGAAGCACTCTGCCATGACGTTTTACGATGCCGATTGAACTTCCATGTGACGTTTGTAGCACATCAGGTGCACGGTAGGGTCCGTCCTGCCGTTGTAGGGTTCCAGTTGTGGAAGTTTGAAATCTGGGGGATTGCGGGAATTCCTGATTTCCCACGTGAATGGATTGTGGTTGACATCATCCATGTCATTCTGATAGGAGCAGCCTCTCGAGAGGCGTTCAATGAGATTGGCGAGTCGGTCGCCTTCAAAGAGTTGTTGCAAGCTGCTAAGGTTAGAGCTGGTGCCCCCAGCGTTAAGTCCAGAAGGGGCTGGGAGGGTATGAGGCGCGATCCGGTTCGGATTGGTGGTGCTTGGGTCGGATGGACCGAACTGCCCCGAACTTGGCTCTCTGATCCGAGCCGCATTACGTTGCTGTTGAGCTGAAATTGGTGCCTGAGCGTCCATCCGAACCGGAGCGAATGTAGGTCGAACTCGAGCAAAGCCTTGATTTCCAGAGGGGAGGCTGCTGCCCCAAATTCATGTAGATTGGCGGTTCCGATCGGGCCCGAACCGACCGGTGTGAAATGCCCCTTGTTTCCATCTATGGTAGATTCAGATTTTGGCCCTCGGTTCGGATCCGATCCGAACCGATCCGATTCGATGTTCCTGTTGGAGCCATTTCCGTGCCATTTCTAGTGAGTTGTGCATTGCCGCTCGGCCTTCCTTACATCCGAGCGAAGAATTGGTTGATCATCTCCTGTTGTTTGCGGAGGAGATCATCTTGCCATGCCATCTGGGTCCTCAGTTCAGTGAGAACTCCATCCATTTCATCTCTAGTCAGGTATGCTGACGAATTTCCATGAGAGGAAGCCTCCTAGCTTGCCTCATTACTTGCACCTTCAGCACCAACATCCCCAGCACGAGAGATGGTTCCGTCTTTCTTTCGTTTGACCATTGATCACATAGCTGAAAAATCCGATTCCTTTCAAGTTAGAAATTGAAGTAATATCATGTGCCCCCTTCCTGGCACGCCAAAATGTTAGACCGAAATCTGGGCCTAACACCCAAATTCTATGCGAAAACCTCACAATCACAGATCAATGCAGAAAAGCGGTAAAATAAGAGGAGACACACGTGATTTTTTTAGTGGTTCGGCTCAAACCAAGCCTACGTCCACTTTATAGTTTCTTAAATCCTAAGAGAACTATTACAATGTTGTTTGCTTGCAGTTTATACATGAAATCCTCGTGTTTACAATGGAAAAGAGGTGAGAGAAGAGGAGATTATACACGAAATCCTCATGTTTTGATGATTCGAGTTGGCCTTCCGTTGTTTACAAAGTCCTTGCGTTGATAATGGTGGAAGCCCTCAAGAACAAGTGCCAAAAGTCCCCTAAAATGACCACGTTCTGGTGTATTTATAGGCGTAGAGGAGCTGCTAGGTGCCCTGGAGCAGTTCGGATCGGAGGGGCACGTGGCGAGCTCCGAGGTAATCTCGGAAGTAGTGGAGAAGTGGTCTTTAGATCGTGCAAGGATAGGTGGAAGCCGATCCGGAAAAATAGGGGCGGTTACTCCAGGAGAACCGGTGAACAGTTGCGTGCAATAGCAGGTCCAGGGGGTTCGGTTCGGTTCCGATCCGAACCGAGTTGATGTCTTCGATCCGAAGACTGAAAGCATTCCAGAGTAGAATACTTCAGGCGGATCGGGTCTTCTGCGGTCCGATCCAATCCGGGGAGTGAGCTGGAGTCCAAGTTTGAGAGACTGTGAAGCGTGGGGTTGGAGCGGGTCCGATCCGATCTGGGGTTTTTCTCATGTTACAATCCAAGTTTCTGGTTCTGCATGCGTTCACGGAAACGGGCATAACTTCCAAACCGTAAGTCCGATTGAGCCAAACCAAAGCTCAAATTGAAGCTAATTCGGAGATCTACGAGAGTTACCGTGCCTGGCACTGTAATTGACGTTTTCGGGCCCAAAAAAGATCGTCTGATAGGAGTTTCGGGCCATTCTTTGTTTGTGATGCGATTTCAGCCAAATCGCCTCCTGCCTTTTGACGATATTCCCAATACCTGAGCGTACTGTTGAGAAGAAATTCCATGTGTGACTGGTTTGATTAAAAAGCAGGTCAACACTTGACATCCACAAAATGATCACGATTGTCGATACAAACTTTGATTTGAGATGGCAATGGTTTGTCTGGTGTCAGATCCCTAGCATAAACTAGGTTTTTCCTTGCAACAGTTTTAGAATCAAAACATTTGAGCTTTCCAATATGACAAGTAAGCCAATTTAGACCTAGAAGGGGATGGAGAACAGAGGGAATACGATTGAATTGTGTCCATACCGAAATAGGAAGTACCTGCTCGCGAACTCTATCAATTGAAGCATTCCATGATATCACAATAAAAGGCCTTCCTTCAATAATTGAAGAAACGGCTTCGAGGACACTTAGCCTTTCTTGAGAAGAAGAAAATTTGAAATAATATAGGCCATCAACTACTTTCACTGTCAAAGAAGCACGGATTTGCCCAAAATTGCGACATGTCGAGAGCATGTTAACTGTTGCCGGTTTTGAGTCAACGAAAAAACCGACAAGTTGGTCTGACCAAAATTTTGCTGATTCGTCATGAATTTCTAGGGGAGGAATCGAGCCAAGATTGGCATTCAGGTTATCAAAAAAAACCGGCAAGTAATCACCAGCAATTTTAGGCAGGGACCCAAAGAGTGAAGTCCAACACTTAGGTGGCAATGGAGGAGAGTTCAAAACAGGAGCAGGAATGCTTACCGGAATGGGGCTATTTCATTGGAGGTCCCGATGGAAGGGGAAATCTGACAAACAGTTGGCTTTGTTGAGGGATCTCTTGAGTATCTGGAGCTCTAAGCGTATCTGTGTACACCGTAAACATTTTCCTCCATCGGGTAATGCTAAAACTGGAGCTGTGGTGAGGGCTCTCTTGAGTCTCTGGAAAGCAGTCTCACATTCTATGTCCCATGCAAACGCTAGGTTTTTCTTCATTGACTTAGTAAGAGGGGCTGAAATCTTAGCGAAGTCTTTAATGAACTTCCTATAAAAGCCCGCCAAACCGAGAAAGCTTCTCATCTCTGTTGCATTCTTAGGAATTTTCCAGTCTTGCACCGCAACTACCTTTGCGGGGTCCACGGCTAAACCTTGCTTAGAAACTACATGCCCAAGAAACCGAACTTCCTCCCTCCAAAAATGGCATTTGGAGAACTTAGCCTTTAACTGGTGTGCTCTAAGCGTATCCATGACTTCCTTGAGGTGTCTAGCATGCTCTTCTTCATCCTTTGATAAGATTAGAATATCGTCCATAAAAACCACCACGAACTTGTTAAGGAACTCCCGAAACACCCTACTCATCAGGTCTACAAAATACGCGGGTGCATTCGTTAACCCAAATGGCATGACGAGCCATTCGAAGAACCCATCTGGAGTCCTAAACGCAGTTTTGTCAATGCTATCCTCAGCCACTCTAAGTTGATGGAATCCTATGGCTAGATCGAGTTGAGAGAAAACAGATGCTCCCACAAGCTGGTCAAAAAGATCATCCATTCTTGGTAGTGGGTGCCTATTCTTCTTTGTCGGCTTGTTTAACTCACGATAATCTACGCACAGAAGAAGCGAACCATCAGCCTTAGTAGCGAATACCACCGGAGCACCCCATTTAGAAACGCTTTGCCTTATGAAATTTTTCTCGAGCAACTCCTTGACTTGTTTACTGAGCTCTCTTCTTTCTCGCGGGGCCATATGCCTAACGGGCAATGAAACATGCTTGGCATTATCAACCAGATAAATTCGGAAG
The DNA here is from genome assembly GCA_030737875.1 of Allium sativum. Lineage (NCBI taxonomy): Eukaryota > Viridiplantae > Streptophyta > Magnoliopsida > Asparagales > Amaryllidaceae > Allium > Allium sativum. The sequence continues at coordinate 14,108,104 of CM060917.1, forward strand.
TCTATCTCGTGTTTAGGGGGTAACCCTTTCACCTCATCAAAGATATCTGGATATTCTCGGACTACTCTCACGGAGTGCAGATTGTCGACGGACGAGTCGAGAGATTCAAGATAACATAACATGACCGGACCCTTCGGGTTACAAGAAAGTTCAAGGGTATTACCAAGGCGTGTCATGAGCCTCACTACCCTTCGTTCACAATCAAGGATAGCTCCATAATTGGACAACCAATCCATGCCCAGAATTAAACCATATCCCATGAATCCAAGAACATAAGCATTACACGTGAATTCCACGCTTAAGATGGAAATCCTCAAATCAACACAAATCATAGATAAATGGGCGGAGCCCCCAATCGGATTTGAAACACTAACGGGATCATCAACTAGACTAGTACTTAAGTGCATATTTTCAACAATATCAGAAGAGATAAAAGTATGCGATGCGCCAGAGTCAAATAAGGTTCGAACAGGAAATTCAGAAATGTAAACAAGGCTTTCTATAGAAATATTACTACCTCGGTCAAGAGCTTGAGTGGTGTTGAGAGCCTGCAACTGCCCTCCAGAAGGTCCTGCTCGCTGTGTCTGCCCTAGCCGCTGTCCTTGCTTCTTAGGGCAATCCTTACTGATGTGTCCAGTATCCCCGCAGTGAAAGCATTCACCCAACTTTCTTTTCTTCCTCCTACAGTCTTTAGCTATATGTCCCGTGATACCACAAAAGTTGCACTTCCTCGTCTCACGTGGCTTGTTAGCATTGTTGTTGTTGCCCTTGTTATTCTTGTTGCCTCCCTTCTTGAAGTCAACCTTCTTGTTTTGAGTCTCATTAGACTTAACCTCCTTTTTGTCACCCTTGTCTTCCTCATGAAGTAGGGCCATATTAACCAAGCTTTCAAAGGTCGCCCCCATGGGCACATGAGTCATGGCCATAGTGTGGAGTGGCTCGCTCAATCCTCGAGCAAATCGTAGAGCCTTCTTCTCAGCCGTGTTGACTAAGTCCGAACCAAACCGAGTAAGCTGATTAAACTTATTCACGTACTCCCTAACAGACATGTCCCCTTGCTTAAGTGCCAGGAACCTCTCCATCTGAAGGTTCGCTTCTGCTAACGATAAGAATTTAAGCCCAAACCTCTCTCTAAAGTCTGCCCAAGTCTCAATTGGTCTGGTAGCGTTGGTGACTTCCCACCAAAATGCAGCTTCCTCTTTCAACAATCATGCTGCCAACTGAACTTTCCTATGATCCTCCATATCGAAGATAACGAGCAGGTTTTCAGTCTCCTTTAACCAGTTTCGTGCCTTAGCGAAGGTCTCAGTTCCAAGGAACCTCTTGCCGCCCATTCCTATAAAGTCTTTGCATATTTTGGCGAAGGCGGTGCCGGGAGGAGGAGGAGGACCGCGGCTATTGGAGGAGGAGGAGGAGGGATGTCTGTCGGGCCCGCATCGTTGGCCCTAGCTTACAAGTACCTTTGGAACTATCCGGGTATGGGTACTCCCTCGGGAAGGTTAAGATCGGCCATGCTGAAAAACGAAAAGAAAAAGATTCAAACGAGGAAACAAGGAAAGTGCTAATGGCTTTTGGGGAATAGCCTTTTCTTAAAAATAGAACTTTTCTTGAAAAATGCTTCTTTATAAATGGTTTTGAAAATAATTTTCAGAAAGTTTTTAAAACTTTTGCCCAGTCTGGTAACCTTCTGCTCTGATACCAAATGTAACACCCCACCTCTGCTAGGGTCACTCACAAAGGGAATGCACTAGTTTTGGAGGGGTATTATCTAGTAAACAGGCACAGAGATAACACAAGAAAGAACATAAATTAAACATAGTATATAAAGCAGCGGATATAAATTCAACCAAATCTCATTACGTGGAAAATAGAGTCAAAACCTCTTACATCAAAATACCAAGTCATTATTTCATTACATCAAGTTCTAAAGAAGCAAAGCACTTTAAACAAAATAAGTCCAATATTATTCCCCAAAAAGAGCATGAGTGCAGCCATAGCATAGCTCAAGACCAAACCGTACATGAGCTGTCAGAAAGCAAGCAAATTCCAAGCTAAGAGCTAGAGTTTCCTCCCTGAGAACCTGGGGGGAAACGAAAGAAAATGAGGTGGAAGAAAACGGGTCAGTCAAAAAGACTGGTAAGCCCTAGTGACTATCAGAATAAAAACTAATAAAGTTAACTGGACATGAGAAACTGAGATTAAACATAAAGATAATAACTCGACTGGCATGATAATAAAAAGGTAACAAGATAAGAGTGGCATCGCATATACAAGGTTTACTGCACTAACTGTACTAGTGTCCAAATCCATGTCAAGTATAAATCCAGAAATGATCCCTAAACCCAAAAACATGAAATGACCCAATACGGGGTCCAACAGTCCATCCTAATCGATCGGCTTTACTCGTCGTGTGTCGGTGTTATACAGCCCAATCGCGGAATGTAGTCACATGTGCTAGTTCCACCCTAGGGTGTATCTGGTCCTAGGGTCTCAACCACTGACAAAAATCAAGCATGCACAATGTAGTACTACGGGTACCCATGCCTACTTTTTCAACTCCGGACTAAGTGCACGACCGTAGTCCGCCTGAACCTACACTGGCGCACCTTACTCAGCCGTTATTCTTGGTCGCTTACAATCAGCCCAGTAATCATGCCCCACCCTGCCTAGTCCCCAGGGTATCGTGATACTTCTAAATGGGTTACTGCTGAAAGGAACCACGTGGCTAGGATTTCTAATGGGTTAAGTGTTGTCATTAAAAAGGTCATGACTTAACCCCTATCCAAACATGTATCAAATTGGTTAAGTGTATTCAAGTGGTTCATGACTTAACCTTACCATGTGGCATTAATTTACTTAACACACCCCAACCTCTAACATTAGACTTGGTTATGGTTATTGGATGTGCCGGGCGGGTCCGGGCAGCTTTACACCATAACCTAGTCTAACCTCGGGTTTAAAGTGCTGTATGACCAACTACCCACATTGGGTCCTATTATTTGCAACTACTGGATTTGCCGGGCGGTTCCGGGCAGATTTACGTTGCAAATTCAACCCAACCTCGAGTTGGCCACTTTCAAGTTATCTAATTGTCATGTCCCAAATTAATGTTTTCAAGCTTATTCTTATGTCAAGTTTTCATGTCATATTTTCGTGTCATATCATGTCAATTCCATAGCCAATTTCAAGTTTGCCTAATCTACCCCAAAACGTATCCCCAACATACGTGAATTCGCATTAATACAACATGTCAAAATAGGGATATAACACAAAAAGGATAGCCATAAGATGGCAAAGGTGTTCACAAGTTAAGCATGATGATTATAACATTACAATCATATGAAATAGGGTCTCAACATCAACTTGGAAAAATATGGTGATAGACATGGTAAAGGATTGACATAAGATAGTAACCCCAATAATAAATTCAACATCATAGGCATGTCAAGATAAAGGTCATGGGGGTTTTAGATTAAACATGAATATGTCCAAATCAAGTTCATACTAATATTCCACAAGTCAAAATTTAAGATGAATAGATCTAGAGTGTACAAAACTAGATCCAAAATAACAGATCCAAAAGGGATAATCATAGATCAAAGATATAACATGGTAGATCCAACCTAGTTATCATGTTTAGGCATAATTTCAGTTTACATCGTGTTCATGTTAAATTTACAGTTTAGATCTAAGAGTGACAAAGGGCTTACAGATCGTGGTCTAGAGAATGAGAAAGCAAAAGAGTAAAAGAAGAATCTCTAGCAAATCCCCAAATCAACGTAGCTCTAAAGAAGTCTTGAATAGCCTCCTTGTTCTCTATCTTCTAGTCAGAACCTCAGCAGCATAAGGCCGGATAAGAATGTGATAGAGAGTCTAGGGTCAGGGGTTGTTTATATAGGGTTTAGGGAGCTGAACCTGGACAGGCAACAAGACCAGATACATCTGTCCCAAAAACAGGCTAGGTGACCAGGTCGACACCCAAGTCGACTGCCCAGTCGACTTGGTCTGGTGGGGTCGACTGCCCAGTCAACTCCCCAGTCAACCTGGTGCTGGCGGGATTTTCCCCGCCCAGTCTGTCTGGGTTTTGAAATTCGAATTTTGAACTTGAATTCGAACTGTTTTGAACTCTGGAATTTTCTGAAACTTTGGAGAGCCATATCTTGGTCATACGGACTCCGATTTTCGTAAACTCGGACTCGTTTTCAAGCAGAATTTCGAGACGAACGTAATGGCGTAACTCGTTTCCCTTGATTCTTATTCTAAAATTTAATTTTGCCTTGATTTATAGTTATAACACGTTATTAAAATACGGGTTGTTACATTCTCCCCTCCTTAAAAGATTTCGTCCCCGAAATCTCTAAGTTAGGAAGAACGCATCCTACCATCCACATCCATCTACTCACAACATCATTCAAGAGCAACCATTGTCCTTAACAAGATCTCTAATGCTGTATGAACATATGCAGTATGTGTGTGTATATGTACTTATCTAATGCAAAAGATCAGGCGGTTACTGATTCAGTAAACCTCCTTAATGCAAGATATGTTAGTGTAATGAATCCAATATGTATGCAAATTCCTAACATAACTTAAAATTTCTGCATGAGTGCACAAACATCATCCATATGCAACATCCACATGATAGCATAACAAGTTCATCCATGTACAAGTATAAGCACCCATGCAAATGCAACATGAAAAGGTGTCTGAACCGATCTAGTGCCTAATGTGTGTCATGCATCCACTAGAAATCACTTGCAAACACTTGCAACCATTTGCAAACATCAACCATAACATGTTTCAAATACATGTTTGCATCCAAAGAGGGTTCTAAGGTTCTCAAGACAAGATTAACAAAACAAACATAGGTAGCATGATACGAAAGGTTTACAAGCTCAAAGGAAAAAGAGATCGAGAAAGTACCCTAAAAAAGAAATGGGTAAAGCGCGCGTTCTTCTCCTCGGTTTCCCAAGTTGCGTCTTCTTGGGCTTCACTCCATTGTACTTTGACTAGCTTGACTTCGCGATTCCTTTGCTTCTTGATCTCCGTCCCTAAGATACGAATAGGAACTCGCCTCATCGTTGCTTCTTTCTCCACTTCTACGCCTTCGAGGATGCTTGGCTCAACCACCTCAGCTGATTAATGTAGGAACTTTCGGAGATGCGAGACGTAAAAGACATTGTGTACTCCGGCCAGCCTCTCAGGTAACTCTACCTTATAGGCCATCGGCCCAATCCTCTCAGTGATAGGGAACGGTCCTACGAATCTCGGTGCTAGCTTTCCAATTGCTCCAAAACGAACCACATTGCGCAAAGGAGAGACTTTTACGAAAACCATATCTCCGACTTCGAACTCTAGGTCTGTCCTTCTCTTGTCCGCATAAGATTTCTGTCTATCTTGGGCCGCTTTCATTCGTCTTCGTATCAACTCCACCTTCTCAGAAGTGTCTCGTATCATGTCGGGCCCAAGTATAAGTCTGTCAGTCGTCTCCCACCAACAAGTTGGTGACTTGCACGGTCTTCCATACAGGGCTTCGAACGGTGCCATCCCTATGCTAGCTTGGTAGCTATTATTATAAACAAACTCCACGAGAGGGAGATGGCCTTCCCAAGTATCACCAAAATCAAGAATGCATAGCCTCAAAAGATCCTCTAGTACTCTATTTACCCTTTCGGTCTGTCCATCCGTCTGAGGGTGATAGGCTGTACTTAAATTAAGTTGCGTACCCATTGCTACATGCAGACTATTCCAAAACTGGCTAGTGAAAATTGGGTCACGGTCACTGACTATGCTAGAAGGAACCCCGTGCAACCGTACTATCTCTCAAAGGTAAATAGACGCTAGCCATGATGCAGTCCTTTTGCTTTTCACCGAAATGAAGTGAGCACTTTCGTGAGTCTATCAACAATGACCCATATGCTAGTATTCCCCTTCCTCGACCTAGGCAATCCATCCACGAAATCCATCGAGATACTTTCCCACTTCCATTGCGGGACCTCCAAAGGATGTAATAGCCCACCGGGCTTCTTAGATTCGGCCTTGACTTGTTGGCACACCATGCACTTTGAGATGAATTCTGCCACGTCCTTTTTCATTCCGGCCCAAAAGAAAATGCGTTTCATATCTCTGTACATCTTATCCCCTTCGTGATGTATAGTCATCTTCGAGTGATGCGCCTCTTCGAGAACATTATTTACTAAGTCTCCTACTAGTGGAACACATTGCCTTCCATCGCGCCTTAGCCATCCTTTGTCATCAATGGCATACCTACTAAGGTGACTTGACGTCTCACCACTGATTAACTTGTCCATGATTTCGACTATCTGTGGGTCTTCTTTTTGTGAAGTTCCTACTTGATCTAGAAGCGTAGGTCTCTGCTCAAGAGATGCTAACGTACCAGTCAATGACTCAACAGCATGCGTAAAATCAAAGGTCGCTATAAACTCTAGACTTTTTCTTTCAACAAATAAGGGGCTCAAAGTCAACCTTTGTCTACTTAGCGCATCTGCCACCATGTTACCCTTGCCAGGGGTATAAGTTATATCGAAGTCATATGAGGCCAAGAATTCCATCCACCTCTGCTGTCTCAGATTCAAATCATTTTGCGAAAAGAGATACTTAAGCGATTTGTGGTCGGTGTACAGCTCGAATCTCTCCCCTAGGAGATAATGGCGCGAAGCTTTAAGTGCAAAAACAATCGCGGCTAATTCCAAGTCATGTGTGGGATAGTTCTTCTCATGAACTTTAAGTTGTCTACCCCCATAGCATATCACTCTTCCTTCTTGCATTAGGACAGCGCCTAATCCCGTGCCGCACGCATCTGTGTACACCGTAAACATTTTCCTCCATCGGGTAATGCTAAAACTGGAGCTGTGGTGAGGGCTCTCTTGAGTCTCTGGAAAGTAGTCTCACATTCTATGTCCAATGCAAACGCTAGGTTTTTCTTCGTTAACTCAGTAAGAGGGGCTGAAATCTTAGCGAAGTCCTTAATGAACTTCCTATAAAAGCCTGCCAAACCGAGAAAGCTTCTCACCTCTGTTGCATTCTTAGAAATTTTCCAGTCTTGCACCGCAACTACCTTTGCGGGTCCACGGCTAAACCTTGCTTAGAAACTACGTGCCCAAGAAACCGAACTTCCTCCCTCCAAAAATGGCATTTGGAGAACTTAGCCTTTAACTGGTGTGCTCTAAGCGTATCCATGACTTCCTTGAGGTTTCTAGCATGCTCTTCTTCATCCTTTGAGAAGATTAGAATATCTTCCACAAAAACCACCACGAACTTGTTAAGGAACTCCCGAAACACCCTACTCATCAGGTCTACAAAGTACGCGGGTGCATTCGTTAACCCAAACGGCATGACGAGCCATTCGAAGAACCCATCTGGAGTCCTAAACGCAGTTTTGTCAATGTTATCCTCAGCCACTCTAAGTTGATGGAATCCTGTGGCTAGATCGAGTTGAGAGAAAACAGATGCTCCCACAAGCTGGTCAAAAAGATCATCGATTTTTGGTAGTGGGTGCCTATTCTTCTTCGTCAGCTTGTTTAACTCACGATAATCTACGCACAGACGAAGCGAACCATCCGCCTTAGTAGCGAATACCACCGGAGCACCCCATTCAGAAATGCTTCGCCTTATGAAATTTTTCTCGAGCAACTCCTTGACTTGTTTACTGAGCTCTCTTCTTTCTCGCAGGGCCATATGCCTAACGGGCAATGAAACATGCTTGGCATTATCAACCAGATAAATTCGGAAGTCTATCTCGCGTTTAGGGGGTAACCCTTTCACCTCATCAAAGATATCTGGATATTCTCAGACTACTCTCACGGAGTGCAGATTGTCGACGGACGAGTCGAGAGATTCAAGATAACATAACATGACCGGACCCTTCGGGTTACAAGAAAGTTCAAGGGTATTACCAAGGCGTGTCATGAGCCTCACTACCCTTCGTTCACAATCAAGGATAGCTCCATAATTGGACAACCAATCCATGCCCAGAATTAAACCATATCCCATGAATCCGAGAACATAAGCATTACACGTGAATTCCACGCTTAAGATGGAAATCCTCAAATCAACACAAATCATAGATAAATGGGCGGAGCCCCCAATCGGATTTGAAACACTAACGGGATCATCAATTAGACTAGTACTTAAGTGCAGATTTTCAACAATATCAGAAGAGATAAAAGCATGCGATGCGCCAGAGTCAAATAAGGTTCGAACAGGAAATTCAGAAATGTAAACAAGGCTTTCTACAGAAATATTACTACCTCGGTCAAGAGCTGGAGTGGTGTTGAGAGCCTGCAACTGCCCTCCAGAAGAACCTGCTCGCTGTGTCTTCCCTAGCCCCTGTCCTTGCTTCTTAGGGCAATCCTTACTGATGTGTCCAGTATCCCCGCAGTGAAAGCATTCACCCAACTTTCTTTTCTTCCTCCTACAGTCTTTAGCTATATGTCCCGTGATACCACAAAAGTTGCACTTCCTCGTCTCACGTGGCTTCTTAGCATTATTGTTATTGCCCTTGTTATTCTTGTTATTCTTGTTGCCTCCCTTCTTGAAGTCAACCTTCTTGTTTTGAGTCTCATTAGACTTAACCTCCTTTTTGTCACCCTTGTCTTCCTCATGAAGTAGGGCCATATTCACCAAGCTTTCAAAGGTCGCCCCCATGGGCACATGAGTCGTGGCCATAGTGTGGAGTGGCTCGCTCAATCCTCGAGCAAATCGTAGAGCCTTCTTCTCAGCCGTGTTGACTAAGTCCAAACCAAACCGAGAAAGCTGATTAAACTTATTCACGTACTCCCTATCAGACATGTCCCCTTGCTTGAGTGCCAGGAACCTCTCCATCTGAAGGTTCGCTTCTGCCGACGATAAGAATTTAAGCCCAAACCTCTCTCTAAAGTCTGCCCAAGTCTCAATTGGTCTGGTAGCGTTGGTGACTTCCCACCAAAATGCAGCTTCCTCTTTCAACTACCATGCTACCAACTGAACTTTCCTATGATCCTCCATATCGAAGATAATGAACAGGTCTCCAGTCTCCTTTAACCAGTTATTGCCTCAGCGAAGGTCTCAGTTCCAAGGAAGCTCTTGCCGCCCATTCCTATAAAGTCTTTGCATATTTTGGCGAAGGCGGTGCCGGGAGGAGGAGGAGGAACCGCGGCTACAGGAGGACGAGGAGGAGGGATGTATGCCGGGCCCGCATCGTTGGCCCTAGCTTCCAAGTACCTTCGGAACCATCCGGGTAATGGTACTCCCTCGGGAAGGTTAAGATCGGCCATGCTGAAAAACGAAAAGAAAAAGATTCAAACGAGGAAACAAGGAAAGTGCTAATGGCTTTTGGGGAATAGCCTTTTCTTAAAAATAGAACTTTTCTTGAAAAATGCTTCTTTATAAATGGTTTTGAAAATAATTTTAAGAAAGTTTTTAAAACTTTTTCCCAGTCTGGTAACCTTCTGCTCTGATACCAAATGCAACAACCCACCTCTGCTAGGGTCACTCACAAAGGGAATGCACTAGTTTTGGAGGGGTATTATCTAGTAAACAGGCACAGAGATAACACAAGACAGAACATAAATTAAACAAAGTATATAAAGTAGCAGATATAAATTTAACCAAATCTCATTACGTGGAAAATAGAGTCAAAACCTCTTACATCAAAATACCAAGTCATTATTTCATTACATCAAGTTCTAAAGAAGCAAAGTACTTTAAACAACATAAGTCCAATATTATTCCCCAAAAAGAGCATGAGTGCAGCCATAGCATAGCTCAAGACCAAACCGTATATGAGATGTCAGAAAGCAAGCAAAGTCCAAGTTAAGAGCTAGAGTTTCCTCCCTGAGAACCTGAGGGGGAAACGAAAGAAAAAGAGGTGGAAGAAAACGGGTCAGTCAAAAAGACTGGTAAGCCCTAGTGACTATCAGCATAAAAACTAATAAAGTTAACTGGACATGAGAAACTAAGATTAAACATAAAGATAATAATAGGACTGGCATGATAATAAAAAGGTAACAAGATAAGAGTGGCATCGCATATACAAGGTTTACTGCACTAACTGTACTAGTGTCCAAATCCATGTCAAGTATAAATCCAGAAATGATCCCTAATCCCAATAACATGAAATGACCCAATACGGGGTCCAACAGTCCATCCTAATCGATCGGCTTTACTCGTCGTGTGTCAGTGTTATACAGCCCAATCGCGGAATGTAGTCACATGTGCTAGGTCCACCCTAGGGTGTATCAGGTCCTAGGGTGTCCGAGAAGCTTTACACCATAACCTAGTCTAACCTCGGGTTTAAAGTGCTATATGACCAACTACCCACATTGGGTCCTATTATTTGCTGGATTTGCCGGGCGGTTCCGGGCAGATTTACGTTGCAAATTCAGCCCAACCTCGAGTTGGCCACTTTCAAGTTATCTAATTGTCATGTCCCAAATTCATGTTTTCAAGCTTATTCTCATGTCAAGTTTTCATGTCATATTTTCATGTCATATCATGTCAATTCCATAGCCAATTTCAAGTTTGCCTAATCTACCCCAAAACGTATCCCCAACGTACGTGAATTCGCATTAATACAACATGTCAAAATAGGATATAACACAAAAAGGATAGTCATAGGATGGCAAAGGTGTTCACAAGTTAAGCATGATGATTATAACATTACAGGCATATGAAATAGGGTCTCAACATCAACTTGGCAAAATATGGTGATAGACATGGTAAAGGATTGACATAAGATAGTAACCCCAATAATAAATTCAACATCACAGGCATGTCAAGATAAAGGTCATGGGTGTTTTAGATTAAACATGAATATGTCCAAATCAAGTTCATACTAATATTCCACAAGTCAAAATTTAAGATGAATAGATCTAGGGTGTACAAAACTAGATCCAAAATAACAGATCCAAAAGGGATAGTCATAGATCAAAGATATACCATGGTAGATCAAACCTAGTTATCATGTTTAGACATAATTTCAGTTTACATCTTGTTCATGTTAAATTTACAATTTAGATCTAAGAGTGACAAAGGGCTTACAGATCGTGGTCTAGAGAATGAGAAAGCAAAAGAGTAGAAGAAGAATCCCTAGCAAATCCCCAAATCAACGTAGCTCTAACGAAGTCTTGAATAGCCTCCTTTTTCTCTATCTTCCAGTCAGAACCTCAGCAGCATAAGGCCGGATAAGAATGTGATAGAGAGTCTATGGTCAGGGGTTGTTTATATAGGGTTTAGGGAGTTGAACCTGGACCGACAACAAGAATAGATACATCTGTCCCAAAAACAGGCTAGGTGACCTGGTCGACACCCAAGTCGACTGCCCAGTCGAGGGGGGGGGGGTCGACTCCCCAGTCGACCTGGTGCTGGAGGGATTTTTCCCTCCCAGTTTGTCTGGGTTTTGAAATTCGAATTTTGAACTTGATCTGAAACTTTGGAGAGCCATATCTTGGTCATATGGACTCCGATTTTCGTAAACTCGGACTCGTTTTCAACCAGAATTTCGAGACGAACGTAATGGCGTAGCCCGTTTCCCTTGATTCTTATTTTAAAATTTAATTCTGCCTTGATTTATAGTTATAACACGTTATTAAAATACGAGTTGTTACAAAATAAGTGTTGGCTTACATGTTATAACTAAAATTGTTCAGCTGCTGTCTAAGCTTAAACCATGCATGCTGTAACTAAAAAGAAGCAATAGAAAATTGTTTCAAGTGAAGTTTATATTTTTCACAAATACACAGTTTCTTTTCTCTAACTTAAATTATACACGCATGGAGTATTTTCTAAAATACGCTGCTAGAGAGACATTCATTTTGCTTCATCTTTTATTTTCAAATCAACAGAACACATTTTTCTTTGCACAAACAAACTCACGTATGGATTTTATAAGAGGGTGCTTTGGGTGTTAGGCATGTGTTTTAACTTTATTTGCAGTTGCACCATTTGTTAAATTTATTTGTAGTTTGTGTACATGTTGATCCTTTATTTTTCAATTTTTATCAAAAAATAACATGCAGGTTTCTGACGGTCCAATTGGTCGGACCCTGAAAACCTTGAAGTTTGGGGCATCGCGGTTCGATTGATGGTCCGGTCATGATAACAATATTGGCTAAGACAGATGAATTTGTTTTGATTAATACAACCAAAATAGTTTATTTTCCTATAAATTTAGGATAATAGGCTTACGGACCAGAACTGCTCATATTGAAAGCAGATCACCTGTTAAAGAATTACCATCACATATCAATACTCGTGAAGTCCATTTCTCAGATGACCTTTTGAAAAAAAATCCGTATACCTTTCGTTCACATCAACAAACGACCTCAGACTTTTCCAGTACTCTTCAAACCGTGTCACATAAGTAATATTATTTATGTGTATGTTCGGTGGAAAATTCTCAAATGAAGAACGTTCAACCTAATTCATTTGCAATGGCGTGGGACTTAGACTATAACCAGTCATTTCAAACTGTATTCGCGAGTCTATAAAGCCTTTCCCCCTTTTGTTCCAAAATCACAACACATTACAACATACAATGGAAACCAACAGTGTTGTTTTCATGGTCATATTTCTCCTAACCCTCTCTGCACTAAACTCATCCTCCAATGCCACAACGTTCCAAGCAAGATCAAGTGCACCCGAAACAAGCAAATTCGCAACCCAAATCGGGTTGGACTACAGCCGAAAGGCCATGGAGGATGCATCATCCTTCATTTGGGCTACCCTCCGACAATCCGAATCAGAGCGCAAGAACATAGATGTTGTGGCCCTCGTAGTCGAAAGCCTGAGCGGCGTTGCACAGACGTCAAACAACGTAATTCAGGTGAATACCGACTACTTGGAACAAATTTCCGGAGATGTGAAGTTCGAGTTCACGGGTAAGCGGCCTACTAACACTTGCAAATGGATATTGTGCTATATGTCTCCATTCATATTCTTAATTATTATTTTCAGATATCACGTTCTGCATATTTTACAAATACTGGTTACCGAGTGAAACACTGGTGCAGTAACAAGTTTTGGAGTCACAGTTTTTTATAGCACTGACAATTGATTAGTGTTGCTATAATTGTATAAACTATGACCAAAGAAGGAAATTAATTAGCTAGTGACTTCATTTATATACATGAACTGTAACAACTCTCCCAGTAGTATATTTGCAAAAAAATTCTGTCATCGACTCATCGATTTATTTTTTACTTTATAATTAGATATAACACAAATGCATTTTGCAGGAGTGTTGTTCCACGAAATGACGCACGTGTGGCAGTGGAACGGGAACGGAGCAACCCCTGTATGGCTGATCGAAGGAGTGGCAGATTATGTGAGATTGAAGGCGGGGTATGCGCCAGGGCATTGGGTAAAACCGGGAGGAGGAGATAGGTGGGACGAAGGCTATGACGTGACCGCACGCTTTCTTGAATACTGTGATTCCGAAAGGATGAATGGTTTTGTGGCGGAGCTGAATAGGAAGATGAAGGATGGGTATAGTGATGCCTTTTTTAGTGAGTTGCTTGGTAGTAGTGTCGATAAACTTTGGGCCGAGTATAAGGCAAAGTATGGTGGATGAGTTTCTCGTCGCCGTCGGAAAGAGATAAGTTGATGTGATTGTATTACCATGTGCACTAGTGACTGCTACAATAACCCATAATATATTAAATAAGGGACAAACATAAATTTAAATGATGAATATATCACTCTTAGCTAGTCATATATTTTGAGATAAATAAAAAGATAACAAGGTGTGCTTTTACGAGCTCATATATATATTGAATAAGGGATTCAGTAAATTCTATTTGTGTGATAATATGATCATTCTACTGATTTTATATTTTTTTTAATCTAGAGATTTTCTATGATAAGCGCAAATATCAAGTGATTGAATAATACTTGTGCTCCAGTGGCTATAATTTGGACTGCTCTTTCAATTCTCTATCAGGAGTTTTTTTTCAATTATCTGTCTTTACTTTGTTTGGAGAGTTTGTACTAGATTGTTTGTTTCCACTCTGTAAAATAATGGTACATGTAGATAAAATCTATAGTTCTACTCTATCTTTTCCATATATATAAGAAATATAACAACACTTGAAAACGAGTGGATGACTAATTCAGCAGCACCATGGCAATGGGGACATGTTTCTTTAATGCAATACATACCCTTTATGCAAAGACTAGTGTGGTCAAGACCCTGTTTATGCAAAGACTAGCGTGGTCAAGCACCATGGCAAAGAAATATGTGTGGTTTAGTTTACTTCTCTTCCCTCCATTATTTGCCCTATTTTATCAATCAAGCTGCTGCATAGGTTTATCCCATTGTATAGATGTTTAAGTAGGAAGGAGGCCAAAATATTTAATTGGCAGTTCCTCCTACATAATTGCAGTAATTTCCTTAAATCCCTGGTCTCTGCTTAAGAATGCATATATGCCTTAAAGTTTATGAATAATTCGAAATAACAAAATAATGGGAATGCAACGGTCACATGCTTATTATAACACTGCAACGGTCACGTTTCCATTATAACATAGCAACGGTCACATGCCTATTATAACACTGCGACGGTCACATTCTCATTATAATAATACAACGGCCACATTCCCATTATTCAAGCATATTTGTATTTATTTCTTGTATTATAAATAGAGGTCATCAACATACAGTTTGTATTATTTAACAATGGCAATTCATCAATAATAAAACTTCTCTTCAATCTTGTTTCTTGTTTTTTATTTTCTAACATGGTATCAGAGCGCCAAATTGCCAAAAGATATTAAATAAAAAAATTGCTGAACCATCATTCTTTTTTATCTTCGCTGTTTTTCACAAAGCTGCAATATAATATTGCCTCGCCATGGTCAACGATAATGAAGAAACTTCTGTTATATCTGTCAGCAATGCTAATGGCTTCTCTCCAAACATTATGAACCTGATCAAACCGAAAAGCCAAGCTATTACGACTTCGTTAGACGAAGATAATTATATTTTATGGAAATATCAAGCGGAGATTGCTCTCAAAGGTTACAGACTGCTAGATTACATCAAAGGGACGTTAATTATTCCACCTATCATGATCACTGATGAAGAAAGAAGTACTGTACCAAATCCAGAATACACCAAATACCAAAGACAATATAACTTATTATCATCATGGCTTTTATCTTCTATAAATCCTAATCTTTTGTCACAGATCGTTGGGTGCAACTCGTCGTATGAAATTTGGACTACTGTCGAACAAAATTTCATCTCGCAGTCCGCAGCCAGAATCATGCAATATAGAAGGGAACTTCAAAATTGCAGAAAAGAAGATACTAGCATGAAAGATTATTTGGGCAAAATTTAAAACATATGTGACAAACTAAGTGTGTTGGGCATAAAATCAGCGATAGTGAACAAATACTTTTTATCACCAGAGGGCTTGATGAAGAATATGAATCTTTAGTAACGGTCCTGGCTACGCAACAAACTTTACCTGATCTACAGTTCGTTCGATCTGCGCTACTTGCTCATGAAGGAAGAATTGATCAAAGAAAAACAAAACAGGGTGAGTTTTCTGCAAATTATGTTGTAGCTAAAAATAAGCAATCACAGGGAAGCAGCAACAACATTAATGCAAACATACAAGAAAATCAGTATTAAAGGGGTTTTCAACAAAAAAAGAGGAGGTTTTCAGCCATAAATAGGTCGATGAAGATGGAACAACAACAATCGAGTAAAGTGCCAAATATGTCAAAAATTTGGTCACATGGCAAACAAGTACTATTTCAGATATAATAATGACAGTGGAAAACAATATAATCATGCTAATTCAACACAGAAGGCACCACAAGTCAATATAGCTGTGATGAACTCAAATAGAAACAACAATGATGCTAATAAAAATCAAAATATTGGTAATGATGATACTAGCAAAGGTGAAGACAACAATTTTGAAGAATGATACACGGATTTGGGTGCCACTCATCACATAACCAGCAATCTTAAAAATCTCAACATTGAAAGCAGAAACTACTCAGGTACGAAATCTTTACATAAGGGGGACGGTAAAACTGCACATATAACACACATTGGCAAGAGCACTATCCTAGGAAAAATGCAACTTAATCTAAACACACTTTTTAGAGTACCCTCTATTAATAAAAACTTGCTAAGTGTATCAAAATTTGTTAATGACAATCATGTGTTTTTTGAATTTCACCCAAAATTTTGCGTAGTTAAGGATTTACTAAGCCACGAAATATTATTACGGGGTAATCTACATGATGGAATTTGCAAATTTGACAGCTTGAAGATTGGGGATACTAGTGGAAAATTCTGGTGTAATAATGTTGAGTCAAATAATAATGATTGTAATAGTAGTATTAGTGTTAGCACTAGTAATAATGAGTGTAATGAAGATGGCAAACAATGTAATCTTGATTTATGGCATAGGAAATTAGGACATCCTAGTATTGAAGTTGTTAAAACTATTTTATGCAGTAATAATATTTCTTTTAATAATAGTGTACCTGCCAAACACACATGCACACACTGCCAAATTGGAAAAAGTCATAAACTTCCTTTCAGAGATTCTGAAACTAGATACAATAAACCTCTCGAGCTGATAGCTGCTGATTTGTAGGGACCAGCACCACTGAATCCATATCAAGGACACAGGTACTATCTTTCCTTTATGGATTCCTATTCGAGATATACTTGGATATATATGCTAAAGAATAATTCAGAAACATGTAATACTGTCATACAATTCATAACTCACGTTGAAAAACAAACCAATTGTAGTGTTAAAAATTTTCAAACCGATGGTAGGGGAGAGTTTAAACCTTTAACTAATTATTTTGCTAAAAGAGGAATAAAACATAGATTGACCTGCCCTCACACATCTGAACAACAAAATGGCTTGATAGAAAGAAAACACAGATATATAGTAGAGATGGGTCCAACATTAATGTCTCAAGGCTCAGTGCCAATGAAATATTAGAATAAAGCTTTTTACACTTTAATTTTTCTCATCAATAAATTACCAACTAAAGTTCTAGATAACAAAACTCCATATGAGATGATATATAATGTTAAACCAGGCTATAATTTTTTGAAAACATATGGTTGTCTATGTTTTCCATGCCTAAGAGATTACAATAGGCACAAACTGAGATCAAGCCTATGCACTTTCATTGGGTATGCATAGAACCCAAAAGGATATAAATGCTTAGATAAAAATGGGAGAATTTACATTTCCAGACATGTTTTTTTTTGATGAAAATACATTTCCCCTTGCAGGTAAACAGGAAATCAGGGAGAATCATGCAGAAAATCTTGTCGGGGGGAGCAATTCAAGCAAGTTTTTGCAGAATCATTGACTGATAACATTAGTGAAGATCATCAAGACATAATTAATAAAAACTTACAAAATGACTCCACGGAAGCACAAATGTGCAAACAACAAGGACTAATGATGATTCAGAAAGTATGGACACAAATCAGATCAATCAAGACATGTAGAGCAGTAGTGATGCAGAAATAAACATCAATGCAGACACAGGAACAAATAGAAACACTAAAACACATCAGCAGCCACAGCAAATGTACACAGGACATCACACGACAACAAGGTCAAAAAGTGGGATTTTCAAACCTAAAGTGTACAATACCTCAGTTATTGAAGCAGAACCAACCAACTTTGTCCAAGCAATAAAATCAGAAAAATGGAAAGCATGAATATTGAATATCAGGCACTCATGAAAAATAATACATGAAGTTTGGTAATACCACCAAAACACAAAAATATTATTGAATGTAGATGGATATTCAAGATTAAAAGAAAAGAGGATGGATCTATTGATAAATACAAAGCTAGATTGGTCGTTAAAGGTTATGCACAACAGTTTGGATTTGATTTTAACGAAACTTTCTCTCCAGTCATAAAGCCCACAACAATTAGAGTCATATTAACCATTGCTACAAGTAAAGGATTGAATATAAGGCAGCTAGACATCAATAATGCTTTCTTAAATGGGGAGTTGACTGAAGAGGTTTACATGTATCAACCTGAAGGCTACAGCTATGGCAATAAAGTATGCAAGTTACATAAGGCTATATATGGTTTAAAGCAAGCTTCAAGAGCTTGGTACGAGAAACTTAAGTTAACTTTGTCCAACATGAACTTCACACAAGACAAATCAGATAATTCACTATATATGAAGAGAGGCGCATATGGAAATATCTATATCTTGGTATATATTAACGATATGTTGATATCAGGAGATAACAATCAAGAAATAGATAACATCATACGAAGACTTGATCAAAACTTTGCCATAAAAGACATAGGGGAACTAAAATTTTTCCTTGGAATACAAGCTATTAAGAAAAATGACAGAGAATTAATTTTATCTCAACAAAATTACATTTCAGAAATTCTTCAAAGGGCAAAAATGCATCAGGCTAATTACTTTCCGACACCTATGATTAGTAACCTAAGACTGTCAAAATATAAAGGTGAAGCTATCGACAATGCCAAACAATATAGAAGCATAACTGGAACACTGCAATATGCAACGATTACAAGACCTGACATATGAGTTAATAAGCTAAATCAATACATGCAGAACCCCGTATCAGAACACTGGAATGCACTAAAAAGGATTCTACGATACTTGCAAGGCACAAAAAATCATGGCAAAATTATAAAGCCTGAAAAAGAGCTCAACTTACAGTGTTTTAGTGATGTAGATTGGCCAATGATACTGATGATCGAAAATCTATTTCAGGGTACTGTGTCTACCTTGGCTCCAATAATATTTCTTCGTGTACTAAAAAGCAGCAGACCACTTCCAGATCTAGCACAGAGGCGGAATACCGAGCATTAGCAAGTGCGACAGTAGAAGTTACTTGGATTGAATCGTTGTTGCAAGAATTAGGGTTGCTCTAAATCGAAGACCCGTCATTTGGTGTGATAACAAGAGCACGGTCTCTTTATCACTCAACCCGATTCAACATTCGAGGACGAAGCATCTTGAAATTGACCTTCATTTTGTTAGAGAAAAAACTCAGATAGGAAAACCGGCGGAATGTCATGTCCCCGCGTATTATCAGCGAGCTGATGCACTTACAAAAGCTTTGTCTACCAAGAATTTTATGAGACTGAGGGAGGATCTAAAAGTCGTTGATGGTGGAAGAGATAGAAATGGGAACCCTAGTTCGGTTTGACGGAAAGTAACAAAATAATGGGAAAGCAACGGTCACATGCCTATTATAACACTGCAACGGTCACATTCCCATTATAACATAGCAACGGTCGCATGCCTATTATAACACTGCAACGGTCACATTCCCATTATTCAAGCCTATTTGTATTTATTTCTTGTATTATAAATAAAGGTCATCTACATACAGTTTGTATTATCTTACAATGGCAATTAATCAATAATAAAACTTCTCTTCAATCTTGTTTCTTCTTTTTTATTTTCTAACAAGAAGTGAGCTAATTCTCATGAGTCATGACTACATATTATGACCGAGTATACAAAAACTTCAGCTAATATAGTTGAGTTTTTCAATGCGTTTACCATGAAAGGTGGGATGTGATTCTGTTCATATATACATAAAACATATAATGTGCTTGACAGTTGTCAATGTATACCAAGACTCATAGAGACCACTGTTGGCCTCAAAGTCTTTTACGTTCGTCTAAGGTTTACTTATATATACGTCATCATACCAACTTTATGCCTCACAGTTTAAGTAGGAAAAATTCAAATGAAGAACGTTAAACCCAATAAGCTTAATTTAAAGTGGTACGGTGGTGCCTATAATTTAGCCAGTCAATTCCAACTATATTCACTAGTCTACTCTATGTAAATCCTCTCTACATTATATTCCAAAACCACAACACACTAGCCAGTTATAATGGATAACAATATTGTTCTTTTTCTAGCGATATTTCTACTAACCATATCTTAGCTATACTCTGTCCTCCAATGCCATTACCTATAGTGTAACATCCATTGAACCTGAAACAAGCAAATTTGCTACCTAAATTGGGGTTGGACTACAGCTTCGGGGACATGGAGAACGCATCTTCCTTCATATGGGTCACCTTTCAGCAATCCAAACCGGAGCATCACAAATTGCTACCATATGCCTCACAGTCAAGAAAATGAAAGGCATTGCATATTCCTCCAAAGATTTTTTTATAAATAAATAAATAGATATATATTAGAAAAGGAAATATCAAATCATTCTCCAATGGCGTACAAAAGCAGATTTACAGAAAACACTGCAAAACTGAAGAACGAACAACAACCTAGACTACTAAAACAAAACACCTAAAAGAACAGATACAGATCGAACAATACAGCAGAAAGAAACAGACTCACACAACTGGGGCTACAACCGTCAACAATCAACCACACCGTGCCAACACCAAAGAGAACCGAATCACCACAGAGCAAGGCAAGAAGGCTCACAACTCATTCAGTAGAAGAAGCACACCTACCCACAAACTAACAGAGCCAAGACACGCATAATCACCCCATCGCCAAAGCCAAAACCATTGGATACAACCTTTGTAACACCCCGTATTTTGTGCTAGTAAAATAATGAATATATATAAAATATTATAATTTTAGAAATTGACCTCGGACCACTTACAAATGAGTTTGTGGTGCTTTTCTGATTCGTTTTGATATATAGCATGATCAAAACGGAGCACGTATGAAAAAGTTAACAAGGTAGTAAACAACCAGAAAACTGTATGTATACATATACGAGTATAAGGAGAATTCAAACCTGATTGAGAAGTATAACAAACACAAAATGAATCAAGAAAAGGTATGCATAGTAAGTAATTAAGTTTCCAAGTGAAAAAATAAAAACCAGAAAGCAAAACAAGCAACTAATTAATGTTTAAATAAGAACATTAAGCAAGCAGTAATCTCCGCATCAAAAATAGCTCGCTGGACTCATATGGGCCGACCCGAGCTTGCACCGACAGTTGGGTCGATCGAGGGGTCGACCCAGGCATGTTCTAGCATGCTAATATGACGTGTTTCTGATGTTGTGTGCGGTTCGGATTTTTATAATTCAAATCTGATGGTTCAGACTTTTCTAGTACACCTATAAATAGACTAGTAGGACCTAGCCTTATTCTTATATTTTCCGAGGTGTTGCCTAGGCTCTGTCATTCTCTTCCTCCTCTAACCTTTTCAGAAAAATAAAATATTAGTTCTTAGGGGTTCTGATTCAAGGTTTGAAGATAAGAGATATAAATCTGCAAGGCAGGTGTCTAGAATTCTGGTCAACATGAGGTAAGTTCTCGAATCTGATCTGTTTAGGTTTTTTTCCTTCTTTCCTTTTTTCTTTTGAAATTAGATTTGTGAATCCATGGTTGTTTTATATTAGATTCAGTTAGGAAAACCACGAAACAACAAATCTGGATTAGATTCAAGGATCGTAAATCTGCCAGATGAGTAGATTTAAGTTATACTTTTTGATAACGGTATATTTATCAATTTCATTCCCCGTTAATATGTATAATTAACTTGTAGAAGAATTGGTATTTGTGACAATTAACTATATACCTACTGAAATGTGTAACCTGCTGAAAAGTTTAACCCGTTGAATTGTTTAACCTGCTAAAATGATAAACCTGCTGAATTGTATAGCCTGCTGAAATATGTTTAAATTTGGATTGTATCCTTCGTCTAAATTATGAAACTTCTGCAATACTGTAATCCTAAAATCTGAACTGAGAACATTCCTGTTGTGCAAAGCATATTTCCATTAATTACCTGTCTGAATTGGGATTACTATAAACACTATACTTATGGAATTTACAATGAACATGAATATTTTCTTAATAGAATTATTATGCCAAAAAGATTGTAAATAGAATTAGTGTAAAATTTGTTGAAATTGGTGATACGCAAATCACAATTTTGGGCAACAAATAATCTTACATATTTTGTGGAGAGATTTGTTGCTAGATTTTATGGAGAGATTTGGTGCTAGATTTGATGAAGAGATTTGGTGCTAGATTTTATGGAGAAATATTGGTTGCTATATTTGTGGACATTTATTGCAAGGATATTTTGTGCTTATCCAAATAGTTTTATAACATATATGAAGATAATTTGGATGCCAAGTTTTCTTGAGCATGAAGCAAATCTCTCTATAAAAAGGGCTAACTAACATTTCATTAGGTGTGGGTGAAAGCCACCAAGAGTGATCATTCTAGCTATTCCAAATTAAGTGTTCTGCTTCAAATTATTTAGCCATTAGATATTCTCTACCTATTTCTCAATAAGCTTATTGGTTCAAGTTGTAATTGTTTGTAACGATAGTTGAGATCGATTGTAAACAATTTTTTATTAGTGAATCAATAAAGAGAGTGGTTGGGTGGAATATCATGTGTTCATATTTTCGATATTGTTTTTGTTGTTTTTTAGTTCAATCAAATTCATCTTCAAGTGATTGGGTGATAAAGATCATGTTTTTAGGGCGTTTTGTCAAACTTCCGCTGCACACAAAACCCGAACACGTTGGTATCAGAGCAATTTTCGCCTAACAGATTGGTATCAAAGCTCAGTTCATCGCATAGCTTGGAGTGATTTTTGGATTGAAGATTGTACATGTCGGAGATGATGTTGCTTTCATGCATGGCTATTGTGGAGTAGGAGATTTTGAGAATTTGGAATAAAGAACCTCGTCCGCAGTAAGGTGGAGAGGTTGGTTTTGATCACTGCTGAGGATGCGTTGAGGATCGTGTTATCGATTGTTGTCTTCACGTTCATAATTCTCGAGGGATCCATGTAGATGAAGAGGGATCAAATGGTAGGCGTATATCGATAAAGAAGAGGTGTGATTGAGCCTGGAAATCAATTAGGTAATCTTATGGCCTGATGAAATCAAGAAGGTGTGATTGAGCCTGGAAATTAATTGAGCCTGGACTTGAAGAGAAAACAGGATGGTTTTATCTCGTAGCAGTTAAAATCGAGATGGTGTTAATTGAGAAAGAAGAGGTTGAAAGTGAGAGCTAATGGGCTATTGTTTGAGTGGAGGAGATGTTGTGATTTGGTATCAAGGTAAAGTGTTGAAATTGGTGATACGAAAATCACAATTTTGGGCAACAAATAATCTTACATATTTTGTGGAGAGATTTGTTGCTAGATTTTATGGAGAGATTTGGTGCTAGATTTGATGAAGAGATTTGGTGCTAGATTTGATGAAGAGATTTAGTGTTAGATTTTATGGAGAGATATTGGTTGCTATATTTGTGGACATTTATTGCAAGGATATTTGGTGCTTATCCAAATAGTTTTATAACATATATAAAGATAATTTGGATGCCAAGTTTTCTTGGACATGAAGCAAATCTCTCTATAAAAAGGGTCAGCTAACATCTTTATTAGGTGTGGGTGAAGGCCACGAGGAGTGATCATTCTAACTATTCTAAATTAAGTATTCTTCTTCAGATTATTTAGCCATTAGATATTCTCTACCTAGTTCTCAATAAGGTTATTGGTTCAAGTTGTAATTGTTTGTAATGATAGTTGAGATCGATTGTAAACAATTTTTTATTAGTGAATCAATAAAGAGGGTGGTTGGGTGGAATATCGTGTGTTCATATTTCCGATATTGTTTTTGTTGTTTTTTATTTTCAATCAAATTCATCTTCAAGTGATTGAGTGATAAAGATCCTGTTTTTAGGGCGTTTTTTCAAACTTCCGCTGCGCACAAAACCCCAACGGGTTGGTATCAGAGCAATTTTTGCCTAACAAAATTTTGGGAATACTGAGAAAGAACAAACATGCCTAAGTTGTATGGAAATTTTATAGTAACTAGTGCGAACCCGTGCTATGCACAAAGGTACAGTTATAAATAAAAGAATAAGCTTGACTTACTTTCAGTTATCATCATATAAAACATTCATTATTTGATCATATGGAAGTGTTTTTTACTTGATAAACAAATCAAACATTGAGTGGGTCCCTTTTATTCAAAAAGTAACAAAATCAAATATTTTGTTGATGGTAGAATAAAGAAGAATGTTTAAACCATTGAAAGAAAGAAAATGAATAAAATAATTCTATTGTCTTTATTTTATTTGAAGTCTTCATCAGTTAAGAATGGTTATAGAAGCAGAAAATAATTCAGCTACCCAGCATATGGTAAATCAATAACGAATAACAATAACAGACTTAAACACAATTTGATGCACATACATTAGCAAGTTTACGATTTTTGCATGTCAATGGGAAGTTAAATTGTTCCGTGCATAAAATCTAATCAATATTTCATTAAAAGGACATAAGTAAGAAACCACTTTAGCCTCGTATTAATACATTGCAAAAAAAGATTGCATTATTAATTTGTGATTTTCTTCCTCCAAATATATGTAAGTTTAAATAACTGAAACCTGAACATAAAATTAAAATCATAACTTTGAAGCTACTACATAATTCATTCGTTTTTGGTAAGTTACACACTTCGCTCAGGAGTTTACTTTGAAACAAATGCCAAGATCCTAGGGCAACATAAACTTAACATTGCAAAAGAAAATAAATGTAAATTGGTAAAACAAAAGTATAAATGGTTTGATTAGAGAAAAACATTATGCAGAGGCCTTCTTTATCCAAATCAGATGTAACACGCATTGCATGCGTGCTGCGTTAGTGAGTCCCACTCCATGTTAAATACAATTAACTCTCACTGGTCCGGAACTCTTTCCATCTCAGTCATAACTTTTCTTCTGACACATCCAATACCTATTTGCATAAAAGAAACCAGCAAGTAGGAAATGGAAATGTATTTTTATTGGAACATCAGCCTGCATTTACAAATTTTCCTACAATCCCAGAAAACAAAATATAAACATATTACATCATAATATTAAATGAATGTAAGCCAAAATCTTTCGAAGAAACAACTACTTTTTGTTGGAACATTTTGGCTTACATATTTAGCTTAATTGTAACTGATTGATTTGGAAGTCCCGAAGTTGATCCTTCTCAAACAAAATGCTAGAATATAGCATCCAAAGAATGGAAAATGGTATTTTTTTGTATAATGTCTCAATTTGCATGTAAATAAATTCAGTAAGTATATATAAACATGAATAGATGTTGAAAGTTGAAATAGAATTGAATAAATTAATGAAATTTAACATGGTAAAGACTTTCTATTTTTAATTTGGAAATGCTTATCTAATCACAATTAGCGACGACATTGCATAGAAATATCAACAAAAGCTTAAGCATTTTGTGGTGCACCGTATATCATTGGTTAAAAAAGAAATGTTTTAGGTAATGAATTTTCAAAACAAAAGAACAAAATACTCTTTAAACGCAGAACAGAGAGAGCGAAAAATTATGATAGAAGATGAACACACAATAACCTGTTCGCTCGAATGAGTAATAAATATTTAATAACAATATATATGGATATTTTGATAAATTAAAAAAGCTCATCAGCTTTATAATTTCGAAACATGGTTGTAGTCGTAGAATAGATAATAGATAAAACAAAATCAAGCTAAAATAACAAAAAAAACATATTAATGTGTGCACAATATGAACCTACATGAGCTGAACATGTTCAAAACCAAATATTAGCAAAATCGTTGCACTTAAGTGCCGTAAAGTGATTAGTTTTGTATCTCAAGCTGTGAATATCAAGATGATTTAGTATAGTTATTATTAAATTAATGACTAACTTACAAACATGAATTACAAAAGTTATGACTGTGAGTTGAGTTATAACCAATTTTTGAATAACTTTTC
Source organism: Allium sativum (assembly GCA_030737875.1). Classification (NCBI taxonomy): domain Eukaryota; kingdom Viridiplantae; phylum Streptophyta; class Magnoliopsida; order Asparagales; family Amaryllidaceae; genus Allium; species Allium sativum. Next base: position 14,133,880 of record CM060917.1, read on the forward strand.
ATGTAGAATATTATTCAGTTATATGTAGAAGATTTGTAAGCTTGGCGTGTTCTTATTACTGTCTAAATATCCTTTTTTGATGATCGCAACTGACGTAAACATGCAAAATTTTGAATGAGTAAATGATATAAAAAAGCAAACTATTTTTTGCACCTGATGTTAGGAATTTTGTACACAAACTTAACGTTCTGAAATGTAAGATGAATCTTCTTTCAAATCTTATCGTCGTTATGCAGGCCAATGACTTGTGGAAATAATGGAAGATCGCACGGACACCTCATGAATGCAAATAGACAATTTTCAATCCAATAATACAACATAAGGTCAGGAAAAAAAGAACAATAAGCAAAACAATCAGTTAATCCAAACGGAAAATGCAAAAGTGTGAAAAAAAGAAATTCAAAATTCCATTGAATTGAATTTTATAAACATTATGCACAAAGGTAGCAACAACCCGCTAAAAATATAAGGCAGAGGATTATAATCAAAAGTAGCCTATGAAGGTGAAAATTGTTTGACTGTGAGTACAAATTTGCTTAGAAGACACATGCTGGGTGATATTGTTGATGATATATTAGTTTTTCTTTACGTTGTTTTTTCTCTTACATACACGATTATCAATTTAAATGCTACTAACATTGTGTGAGATTTTTTTAATTTGAAGTTAAACTCTCTATACAAAATTTTCTACAACGTATTGGAGCGGAAGAAAATCTTTCATTTTCTTTCATTTTATCCGTGAGTGAACATATGTAACTCTTTAGAAGATAAGGCTTGTTGTAGTGCTCACGGTCCATCCTTGTAAAGACAAAGGCATATGATGGTAAAATATATGGCATCAACTATATCTCTAGCATGCAGTATCTTGTATTATGCTCTTTGACTCGTTTTTTGTTGTGCTAATGTATTTATATTTTCATGCGATTGGGTAAAAGATATCATTGATCATGAAGAATTTAAAGCTATTAGAGACAAATCATGTTTCAAATGTACTATTAATGTGGTTTTGTGTTTTTAGGCTTCATATCTCAAGAATATAAAGGTCAATTCCTTATCAAAATGAATTATGGTCTAATTGCTTAAAGGCAAATTTCTAGCATTAAAGAAAAATCTAGAAAATGGAAAATGGAACAGAGATATTGTGAAAGTTGACTTCCTTTTATCTTGTTGCTCCCTTTATCTAATTACCCCTTCCAGAGTAGTCTTTAACTGTCATTGGTTTTCTCAAAATTAATTTTAAACAAAACATTATATATGATTATAAATAAGACAACGTATGAAAACCATAATTTCAGAACTATGTACAAAAATCAAATGATGTTAATTATTGGAATGGAACTAAAAGATCCAATGTTAATGCATTATAGCTGACAAATTGATTATTATTTTTATCTAAAAAATTCAGAATTGTGCACAGAGGCATACAACTTCTATGTTCAAAACCTAGTATATTGTTGTTCAAATATAATTTCTCATTAATTGCATGTCTAGCTTGTGGATAAGTGCAAATTGCATTAAGGTATGTAGAAAATGTGCATCACATATGTTTGTGATAGAAAGCAAATTCGACATTAAACACAAATTTACTAGAACATGGAAAATGAAGAATAAGTAAAATCTTAAAACAAAATTGCCATAAATGTTCTTGTAACCGAACCGATCAAATAATATGTATCCTATTTCTAATTAAAAATATTACTAGCAAAGTTAGTGAATAAATTTCCACTTATAGATATGTCAATAATGTAAAGTAAGAAAATAATGAGCATCCAACTTATAAAAGAACGGAAAATATATCAGGGTAAGTAATAAAATACATACCAATATTTTATCAATGACTATTCGTAAAATTTGCTGTTGAATATTTTTGTTTTAATTTTTCATTTGATGTCCAATCTAATAAAGGGGTTATTACCTGTTATTTAATTTGGTGTAATAAATCATATTTTTTGGACGCTAAATAAGAAATAACTATCAAATTATAATATAAAATTGTAAGTGTGCTCATAGTAAGGTTACTGATATTGTTTTTGGCCTGAAAGAATAAATTCCTTTTTTATATTGTTATGGTTTCTTAAGTTTACGTATATAAGAAAAAAATATGTTGACAGATACAAATCAACTTAACCAAAAAACATAATTCTTCAAAGAATCTTTTTGTTGTAAATTTATTGTATTCTTTCTCTAGAAGACTACAAAGTGAAGGAGATAATAAGTGAAAAAGGTCAAAATTAATTACTTTCACATTTTAGGATTTGTGTATTGTTACTAAAAAGACCATTGCTATATATAACAATTGAGCAAAATGTAAAAATAGAAATTAATTGAGGAAATAGGTACAATATGATTTTAAATACTGAAGGAAAAAAAGGAAACCTTCTGATTTGTTCTGTTAAATATAGTGCAAGTAGAAATTAAAATATTTAAGAGAAAATAAGTAACAACAATATATAATTATTGCAAAATATGATGTATGAAATAAAATCCAAATTTTAATAAAGCAATTATTATCTCCAGTAAATATGGAATCAAAACATAAGTTATTGTATTTTTGTTATCAATTCAAAAATACGACCTCACCCTCATCTACTTATGAAGTATCTCAATGATGTTTGGAATGTATTTTTGTAATGTCCAGAATTTTTATCGGTTTGTATTTGAATATTTAAATCAGTTTAAATATTGAATTCAAAATATAAGTGGATTTATATTTTAATTAAAACGAAGTTGAACGTATAAAAATATATATTAAATATAATCGAGCCCGTAATATCGCGGTAGTTCGTAATTTAACGTTCTGAACTTCAATTGAGTATACCAGACTCGTTATTAGTCGGATTTCTACGAAACAAGAAACACTGGAATCTGTTGAACTGTATTTTTCTAACAGAAGTGCAAAATCAAGATTTCTTATTATAAATAGGAAGTTATGTCTAAACTAAATATTCAGAAAAGCAGCGGTATATTCGTTTATGGCCATAACGGTTATTTAAATATCGGTTTCGAATTTGGACAAGGTTCTTTTGAGAAGTAGTGATAATTTAATTTTTAGAATTTTACTGTAAATTTTAATTAATTAAATATGCAGCTTTTTATTTGAAGTATTTTGCACCCTGTAGCAGTATTTCGGGGTTTCAAAATATGAGTTAACCTACTGATATTATTATATTTTTGGGATCGTGGTACCTCGGTGGACATGACCGTATTCTTACTTCTATCCGTAGCAGCTCAAACATAAACAGAGTTTTATGAGATGGGTACGCCTAAACGTTCAAACAAAGTAAACCAAGACCATAACCTGTATACCCTATTCTACGACTTTATAACTTAATTATCACTATCCTTTCAAAGGACAAACCCATGTTTTCCGCATTGGTAAAACACACAGACAACAAAATATCCACACTCACTACAGTTCTTATGAATGAATGGTCACAATCGTTAAGCTTTTCCCCATGATAATTAAAACACACCATACCCTAAATAATCAGCAGGTCCTACTTCTTTCGCACTAAACAGTGCTATTCAGTGAAATTGCATGCCCCTAGTTGAAGAAAAACATGCCTAACCTACTATATGAAAACTCTGTAGCACCTACCATCTGCCTATATCGCTACTCCCTCCGGTTCGATTTATTAGACGTTTTAACAAATTTCACACAAATTAAGAAAAGTCAAAAAAGCTGCAAAAACATTAAGTTACTGACTACTTCCTCCAGTATGGAGTATAAATTCGTATAGAAAATTTGGAATAAGCTGACACATTACGAGGCAGAAATTTGAATGTCTGCAAAAAAAGTCAGAAAAATGGAAGCTTTTTGCAGGTTTTTGCAAAAAAAGTCAGAAAACCTGAAGCATAAATTTGGAATAAGCTGACATTACGAGGGAACATAAATGCAGCTGGTGCATTGGGAAAGATGACACTGCCGAACGTCATATATTAAGAAAAACAATAAACTTCCCAAAACGTCTAATAAATTGAACCGGAGGGAGTAATACCTTAGCAGTTAAGTTTTCAGTTCCTAATAGTAGAGGCCTGTACACCCTACCCTATACTACCTATTGCTTGCGTATTAAGGAATTCCGCATATATAAATATTTGTTATTTGCTTCTTTCTCTCATCATCTAAAGCAACAGCCGAGTTAGTTAATGGCTTAAAATCCAAATACCAATTAAAGTAAAACAAAAACTTAAACAAAAACCAAACATGTTGAAAAGGGATGGAGTGATGCCAGCGTTGAGATGCTCATATGAAGGGGAGCTGAATGGTGAGGTCTGCATTGGGTTGTGTGCGGAAATGAACTGGAACGAGATGATTAATTATGGAGGAGACCGCAAGTTCAATAAGGAAGGAAACAAGGACGTTGGGCATTTTCATTAGTCCTTAGAAAACAAAGTAATTAAGAGTGAAGGGGAAGGAGCTTTTGACAGGTTTGAGGGCGGTACTGTACAAGGCAGTTGCAGCTTGGGATGCATGAGTGGATGCATGGCGTTGAGAAGTTTTGGGTAAGGACGTGTCTCATTTCCGCGGAGCTTGGTGTTATGCATGCGATGAAAAGTTGTAGGGAAGAGGCTGTTGTGATGTCATGTTTTCAAGGAGGGCGGGGCATGTAAGTTTTGGTGGTGACTTCATTTGTTTCATGCAAAGTGAAGTTGGGATGGAAAGAAGTAACGCAAGAGAAGGGAAGTTAAAGCTGATATATGAATTTAAGGTTATTGGTATGGAGTGCCAGGCTTTTCCGAAGAGACGAATAATGAAGTTTTCGTTTGAATTTTCATACGTTGGAGGGGGAGGGGAGCAGCGCGGGGAGGAGGTTTCGGCTGTTTGGGTTATATTTTCTTTCTGGAGTTGAAGGTATAAGAGCACAACCAACAATGGCTTGTTCAGTTACTAAACAAGCCACGGAGCAACCAGGTGTGGCTTGTTCAGTCATCCGTGGCTAGCCGGTGGCTAGTTTGGAGCTCGTTCGTGGCTGGTGGACTGAACAGAGGTTGGAACTTATAACGGCAAAGAGAAAGCCGTTATAAGCTTATAACGGCAAACTCTTTGCCGTTATAAACTTATAACGGCAAAGAGTTTGCCGTTATAATCTTATAACGGCTTTCTCTTTGCCGTTATAAGACATAGCCGTTACACGTCAACGACTAGCCCATTTTCCCTTCTAAAACACCAACCTTCCTCCTTCTTCTTCCACATAACCACTCCACCTTCTCATCTTCAACTTCATCAACAACAAAAATGTCTTCTTCCGCACCCAAGCGAAGCACGAAAAAATGCGCAATCAAGAAACCCATGTCCAAACCGCCCTTGTCATCGTATGCCATGCAACGGTCAGTCCAACAACATCAATCGTTGCAGCCATCTCACGAATATGGCTACTCGCCGTATTCAAATTATCCATATCGACCACCGTACCAACCGCTCGCTCCTCCTAACTTTGCTCCCGTCCATTCTTCCGCCCCGCCACTTTTTTACCAACGACCACCCGTGCAAGGCGTGTACGATGATCATTCGTCGTATATGTCAATGATGATGCAGACCGATCAAAGTCAACAACCTCACCTACCTCCGCAACAGACCGAGGTTCGTGACCGCGAAGGTACACAAAATCTGCAAAGACAGTTTTTGTACGGGTATGTCTCTCCTAGTAACGAAGAAAATGTTGAAACTTCAACGGAGGAGGCGGAGGAGGAAGATGCAAATGAGGATGCGAATGTTACAAATTCTGAAGAATTTACTCAAGAATACACTGCACCTGTCAGTCCCGAATATAACCAAAAGAAGACGAAGTGGAAGTCTTTAAGCGGCTTTTTCAGTAAAAGACACCAAACCGAAGTTGAATCGGAGCCGGATCCCGGAATAGAAGATGTTGAGGATGATCGTGCTGAAGAGGAAGAAACAGCAACGGATGGAAGAAGAAAAAAATTTAAGTTTACTTCCGAGCAGTACGTTTCACTTGCTAAATCGTGGATACGCATTTCACAAGACAACATTGTTGGGAATAATATGAAAGGTCAGAAATTTTGGGAAAGAGTTGCAGAGTTATACAATTCTTTGGAAACGAGGAGAAGAACATGGGGATCACTTAGAGGCGGTTATAGAGTTATGAATGCCGTATGTTAGAACTATCTGGCAATACTGACAGGCTTGCAGAACAGGCAGCAAAGCGGTGCTGCACCTTATGACGTTGTAAGTATCGTAGATTACTTTTAAAAATAACTTAATATACTATGCTTGATTAGTTAGAAATGTCATACACTCATACAATTTTGACTTTGTGTTACAGATTGAAGAGTCACGAAAGGTCTACCAACGAAAGTATGGACTTCCATTTAAATTTAACGACTGTTTCGAGCTTCTATCTAGTTTGCCTAAGTTGAAGAACCCAAGCAACTTCATGCTTGAACAGAAGAACAAAGCTAGAAGGATGAACTACTCTGAATCTAGTCCAGGAAGTGACCCGAGTTCGCAAGAAAGAAACCTTTTATTTGGAACTAGTGACAGACGGCCTATTGGCAGAGCCAAGTAAATTCAGCTGGAGCAACGTGGTGCAGAGTTCTCTAGATTTGTGGAAACAATAGAGAATTCAGCTACGGAGACAAAAGAGCATAGACTTCGATTTTCGAAGCAAAGAAACCGCAGCGACGAAGAGTTCCACAAAGCAGTTAGGGATGATCGAGAGCTCCGCAGACAAGAACATACGTAGAAACAAGCCCTGTTACGAGAAAGGCTGGAGAAGAAGTAAGCACTGGTGCGGGAGGGCAATTATGTTAAATTGATTACATGTGATTTTAGTAAGCTTTCCCCTTTACAACAAGAACTAGTAAGCGAGCAGATTGCAGAGTACAGAAGAAACAAAGGAAGCGGAGGCGGAAGTTGTAGTGGCTCGTATCAGGACTAGCTATGTATGTTGGGTTAAGTTGTAATATGATTGTGAACTGCTTGTAGTAGTTATGTACTAGTGGGTATTTATGTACTATCTACGGTTGAGTTGTAATATGATTGTGACCTATTTGTAGTATGTATGCAGTAGTTGTTGTTTATGTAGTAGCTGTATATGTTGGGTTGAGTTGTAATATGATTGTGATCTGTTTTTAGTATTTATGTACTAGTTGTTGAAACAATGATACAATCGACAATATGATTGGAAACCAGATTTATTGACCCAACTACACACTGATACATAGTACACGAGTACACACTGATACATAGTTATAGTACCAACTACTGATTCCGACTATTTCTTCCTTTATGCGCCCACAAATGTTCCACTAACTGGTCACGCAATTGGAAGTGCGCAGCTTGATCTTCAATATGTTGAACCATATCAACATATTCGTCCATTGAGTTTACATCTTTATGGGGTTTTGCATTTGACCGCGTAAACATGTCAGGATAATTAGACTTTTGATTCTTATATCCGCCTCTTTCAGACTCCACAATCATGTTATGTATTATTATACAAGCATACATGATTTCTGAAAGCACTCCTGCATCATGAAAACGAGCAGGATTTCGTAAAATATTAAATCGGGCTTGTAGAACACCAAACGTACGTTCGATGTCCTTTCTGTAGCTAGCTACTTTTTCAGTGAAATAACTTTCTTTGTCGTTTGATGGTACTTTATATCCCTAAATCAAAGTTCTCCACTTTGGGTATATTCCATCCACTAGAAAGTATCCAGTTTTGTGTTCGATATTACCAACGTTATATGAAACATATGTTGACAGTCCGTTAGCAAGTTCTGTGAAAAGATATGATTGTTTTAAAACATTTATATCATTCAATGAACCTGGGACTCTAAAAAAAGCATGCCAAACCCATAAATCGTCTGTCGCTACTGCTTCAAGGATCATTGATGGCACTTTCTTATGTCCGGTGAACATTCCTTTCCATCCCGTTGGGCAGTTTTTCCAAGACCAATGCATGCAATCTAAACTTCAAAGCATACCTGGAAATCCTCTGGCTTCTCCCCTACGTAGTATCCTGCTTATATCGTTTGGTCCAGGCGTCTGTTGATACTCCTTCCCGAACTCTTCAACAACTGTTTTACAGAATTCTTTCAGACACTCTATTGCTGTTGATGTTGCGATTCTGAAATATTCATCCATTTGGTCGCCAGATGTTCCATAGCTTAACATCCTCAACGCCGTTGAAATTTTGATGTGGGGGCGAATGGCAGATTTCTTGTGCTCCGTTCAGTCTATAAGTGAAATATGGATTTGACTGACGAAGTTTAAGATAAATTTTAGAGAAGATTACCGGACTCATACGATAACGACGGCGGAACAAAGTTATATCGTAGGTTGGATTGTCGATGAACTAATCTCTCATTAGTCTTTCATGTCCATTCTTGTAGTCTCTCTTATACCGCCGGTCAATCCGGTCAGGCTTACTACCTCGATGGTTGCTAATTGAGCCTTCAGCGAAATAATTGGAATACCCAACCATTGCTTGTTGTTCCAGCTACTCCTCCGTCTCTTCCTCCACTTCTATTTCAGAATCTTCAGTTTGATTCATGACTTCATAGTAATGGTGGTATAGATTTGGATCCATTGCTTGCTTTTTTTATAAATTGAGTTTCGTTGTTCTCCCTAAGTGTAGACGTATGACAGATATATATATAAGCAATGATGGTTAACATATTTTAACTATATTTTTTGGCAATAATGGTTCTGACATAATGGTTGGGATAATAATGGTTCTGCCATTGAGTAGTCAATTCAGAAAGTTGTTGTGTTGTGAAAGGTTGGCAATAATGGTTGGAAGTACATGTAGGCAAGAATGGTTGGCAATAATGGTTCCGAGATAATGGTTGGGACAATAATGGTTATGTCATTGAGTAATCAATTCAGACAGTTGTTGTGAAGTGAAAGGTTGGCACTAATGGTTGGCAATAATGGTTGGCAGTACATGTAGGCAAGAATGGTTAGCAATAATGGTTAGGATAATATCTCTGCCTTGAGTAGTCAAATTATTCTAGAAATATTTTTGGCAATAATGGTTCCGACATATTGGTTGGGATAATAATGATTCTGTCATTGAGTAGTCAATTCATAAAGTTGTTGTGTTGTGAAAGGTTGGCAATAATGGTTGGCAGTACATGTAGGCAAGAATGGTTGGCAATAATGGTTCGTAGAAAATGGTTGGGATAATAATGGTTCTGTCATTGAGTTGTCAATTCGGACACTTGTTGTGAAGTGAAAGGTTGGCACTAATGGCTAGCAAGAATGGTTGGCAATAATGGTTGGGATAATATCTCCGCTGTTGGGTAGTCAAATTATTGTACCCACATATTTTGGCAATAATGGATCCGACATAATGGTTGGGATAATAATGGTTATGTCATGGAGTAGTCAATTCGGACAGTTGTTGTAATGTGAAAGGTTGGCAATAATTGTTGGCAATACACGTAGGCAAGAATGGTTGGCAATAATGGTTGGGACCATATCTCTGTCGTTGGGTAGTCAAATTATTGTAGCCATATTTTTTGGCAAAAATGGCTCCAACATAATGGTTGGGATAATAATGGCTCCGACATAATGGTTGGGATACTAATGGTTTTGGCAATAATGGCTCCGACATATTTTTTGGCAGTAACAGTATTCGAAATTATTAGTGACTGCCTATAGTTATTGTGATGTCAAAGGTAAGTGCAGGGTAATGGAGAATTTCATTTACATTTATTTATTAAAGGATATCCAAATATTCAGAAATTTGATATAATGTGATATCCAAATATGTTTAAAATCTCCACTAAAGTCGAACAGTAGAGTAGGATACGGGGATACAACAATTTATAAAGATACAACAATAAGCATAAAGATACAATAGTTTATAAAGGTACAACAACTGCCGATAGTACATGCGAACTAGCTCCGTCAAAGCATGAAGTGAAAATTAGCAACTTCAGTAAACCCCATTTTACGTTTAGCCTTAAGGGAGTCGCAGGATGTTCAATCGCAACTGGTCATTTTCACTTCGAACACGTCTATTCTCGCGTTCGAGTTCGTTGGAATATGCTATTCCCCGAGGACACAAAGGTTGGTCTATCCAGTCCGTGTAATTGCAACCATTTGGATAGGCTGGACATCGCTGCATGCGTCGACCTATATTGTTGCCGTCTGCTCGAATGACAACTTCAACCGCATACCCGCAATAGCAACGAACATGATAAGAATTGTAACACCCCACGTCCGCTAAGGTCACTCATACCAGGGGAATGCCTTAGTTTCGGTGAAGTATTTTGAGTGAATATAGAACAGTAAAATTACAGCAAGACAGATATAAGTAATACTTGAAAGTTTAAATCATCATTTCATTGCAACGGAAAGTAATACATGTTTGGTTACATCACAAAACCATAAACCAGAGTCAAGTACATAATATCCATCTTGATAAAATAGAAGTACATAATCCCACTACATAACTAATAGCCATAAAAGGAAAGATAAGCTCGGCTTCACTTCAGAGGTCCAAGCTCCATAGGATAGATACAGCAATCAGATCAAAGCCCACTAGCACCAGGCCCACTCTAATAACCTGGGGTTGGGGGAAAAAGATAAAAACAACGGGGTCAGACATAAGTCTGAGTGAGTCCTATAACCCTAACAATACAATCATTAAAATAACCAGAGAAGACATAAGTTGATATACGGTAACGACTGGGGATGAATGGCTACACTAAGCAGCTTGGTAAACTTAGGATAAACTAAGATCACCGTAAAGACGCATTTACCCACCCAAGGATAATTACTAAATTACACCGCCCCAGACCTACTCAAAGATAATTCCTACACTGCACCACACCAGTTTTACCTACCTAAGATTAATTCCTACTTAAAGGTTGATCCCACCCAAGGACTTATAAAATTTACTAATTAGTACCTGCGTACCCCTAGGTGACCAAGTAGGCGCCACGGGGCCCTACAATCCACTAGGTGTACACACTACTTCCCATTCGATCGGCTCCCTAACGTAGATACCCGTGCTGGCCCCACCGTGGGATGTATCATTCCCCAATGTGGCAACCTGATGGAACTAAAGGTGCACGGCTTATATCTACTCGATGCAACAACGGCTTACCTACCAGCCCGGGCCCACTCACGCATATGAAGCCCGTTGGACTTGCGTTGCCACCGCTAACCCGTTTGCCTCTTACAGTCAAGCCCAGTATGCGTGTCCCGTCCTCGACATGGGTCGAGCCCACAAAGATACGTATGGGTTACTGGTTGAAATGGGCCTCCACAAGCTACCCACCTAAGCTTGTCCCTTTTTCTAGTATATCCCACTTAACCCTTTAATCATGTTTTAATTACATGTTCCATTTTGGTTAAGTATTCTAATCGTATTTTCTATTGCCACCCAAGGCAACCACTAGATTTTCTCATGCCACCCGAGGCACCCACTTAACCCCTCATGTCCCTCTACATGCTAATGTGGTTAAGTGTTTCTTAATTAATTAATTAAGAACGTAACCTTTGTAAAGACCTCTCACATTAGACTGTCTTTTATGACCGCTGGTTAAGCCGGTTGGGTCCGGGCAGCCTTATGTCATAACAGAGTCTAACCTCGTGTCTTTACATTAATTACGTATTTAGTTTGTGCCTAAGACCTCTCACATTGGGCTAACATTTGTAGCAACTGGTTAAGCCGGTTGGGTCCGGGCAGTTTTACGCTACAACTGAGTCCAACCTCGTGTCTTAGTCAATTAATTACACCTAATTAATCACCCTCATAATTTTATATTAATTATCCCTAATTAATCAAGTTTTCTTAACATGGGTAGACCTAACTTAATAGGTAAATTCCCATGGGGTAGACCTAACTCAATAGGTAAATTCCCAACACATAGTATGGGTACACCTAACCAAATAGGCAAATTCCCATACTATGTTTATTTATTTTGTGTTATGCATAATTACATTAATTTCACACAATCTTATTAACTTATGCATTTAATTACCCCATCGTTCCCACGTAATTTCGTTCATGATATAACACATATAAAAGGTGTCAACTTGCATATTAACAAACACATAACTTGCATATGAACTTGCATAATATGTCACATAACTTGCATATGTCACATAACTTGCATATAATATGTCACATAACTTACATATTCACTTGCATAATATACTTGCATATTAACCCATAGACTTGCATAATGTGTCATCATGAACTTGCATATTAACAAACATGTAACTTGCATATTGACAAACATGTAACTTGCATATTAACAAACATGTAACTTGCATATTAACAAACATGTAACTTGCATATTAACAAACATGTAACTTGCATAGCATATCTTGCATATTAACATACATGTAACTTGCATATTAACAAACATGTATCTTGCATAGCATATCTTGCATATTAACATACATGTAACTTGCATATTAACAAACATGTAACTTGCATAGCATATCTTGCATATTAACATACATGTAACTTGCATATTAACAAACATGTAACTTGCATAGCATATCTTGCATATTAACATACATGTAACTTGCATATTAACAAACATGTAACTTGCATAGCATATCTTGCATATTAACATACATGTAACTTGCATATTAACAAACATGTAACTTGCATAGCATATCTTGCATATTAACATACATGTAACTTGCATATTAACAAACATGTAACTTGCATAGCATATCTTGCATATTAACATACATGTAACTTGCATATTAACAAACATGTAACTTGCATAGCATATCTTGCATATTAACATACATGTAACTTGCATATTAACAAACATGTAACTTGCATAGCATATCTTGCATATTAACATACATGTAACTTGCATAGCATATCTTGCATATTAACATACATGTAACTTGCATATTAACAAACATGTAACTTGCATAGCATATCTTGCATATTAACATACATGTAACTTGCATATTAACAAACATGTAACTTGCATAGCATATCTTGCATATTAACATACATGTAACTTGCATAGCATATCTTGCATATTAACATACATGTAACTTGCATATTAACAAACATGTAACTTGCATAGCATATCTTGCATATTAACATACATGTAACTTGCATATTAACAAACATGTAACTTGCATAGCATATCTTGCATAAACTTACATACTCAACATCCATAAACATAAGATTAATGCTAACATCATATCATATGATTCAAGACTCATTAATCCACATACAAAACCATAAATCTCATCATATCTCATCTACTTAGTTTAACAAAAGATCATCAAAGTGATAGAAACTCACAACTAGCAACTTTGAACACCAAATGAAGAAGATTAAGATGCTAAGAAGGGATTAGAAGTTGATTAGAGAGTGATTAGTATGCAACCCTCTTCATAAAATTAGTGGAGGCCATGAGAGCTAGCATTTTGCCATAGTTTAGTCACTAGGTTTAATTATGAATGAATTAGGGTAGGTTAGGGTCTTATTTATAGATTAGGCAAGTGTTTTAGGCCATAGGATTAACCCTAGATTCAATCCAAGCCATCAAAGCATGTCTTGGGGAAGAAGTCAAGTGTAGGAACCATCTAGGGCCTTTAGATTAAAGATGGACCATGAGAGCCATTCAAATGCAAAATCTGCACTTGAGCGAATCGGCCCACGGGTTGACAGCCAAACACCCTGGATTAACCCCTAGTCGACCCAGCGGGCTCGGGTCGACTTCAAAAATCGGCCGGTTCGGTTATTCCCCTCTCCCAATTCGCTGTTTTGAGCATTTTTGCATATTTATTTATTAAATTTTCAATTATATATATATATATATATATATATATATATATATCAATATATATATATATATATATATCTACACAACCCATTTCACTTAATTAAGTATACTTTAATTTGGGAATTTTCGTGAAACTTCGCGAGGCCATATCTTGATCATACGGACTCCGATTTTCGAAAACTCGGACTCTATTTCGCGTATTTTTCCGAGACGAACGCAATGGCATAGCCCGTTTCCCTTGATTCCCATTTTAGAATTAAATTCTGCCTCGATTTATGTTATTACAGGTTATTGAAAATACGGGTTGTTACATTCTCCCCTCCTTAAAGGATTTCGTCCCCGAAATCTTCAAGTTAGGAAGAACGTATCCTACCATCCAATCATCCATCTACTCAAAGCATCATCCACGAGCAATCATTGTCCTTACAAGATTCTAAATGCTGGATGGATATATGCAAAAGTGTGTGTATATGTACTTACCTAATGCGAAAATCAGGCGGTTACTGATACAGTAAACCTCCTTAATGCAAACCATGATAGTGCCATGCATCCAATATGTATGCGAAACCCTATTGACACATACAAATTTCTACATGCGTGCACAACCATACACAAAAATGCATCATCCATATGATAACACAGCCATGATACATCCATCAATCTAACTACCACATCCATTTATGCGATATGCAACATGAAGTGACTGAGCCGATCTAGTGCCTAATGTGTGTATATATGCATCCACGAGCAACCACTAGCAAACACTTGCATCCACTTGCATCCATCAACCATAACATGTCTCAAACACATGTTTCAACCATAGGTTTTCCCTATCTAAAGGTCAAACAGGACTAACGAGAGGACCTACTAAAGATAAGATAAGTACTAGGCAAGCGATAAAGGAGAAGTTAAAAGACATACTCTCCAAAAGAAATGGATACAAAGAACGCATCTTCGCTTCCGTCTCCCAAGTAGCATTCTAACTAGCTGAACTTCTCTGTTCCTCAACTTCCTAGTCTCTGGCCCAATGATGCGAGTAGGAGCTCGTCGAATCGTCTCATCGTGCTCTAACTCTACTTCTTTAAGCAAACTCGGCTCTACCACCTCAGCGGTCTCATGTAAGCACTTCCTCAAATGGGACACATGAAATACATCCGGTACACCACTAAGTCTGTCAGGCAACTCCACTCTATATGCCATCCCTCCAATTCTTTCCTTAATGGGAAATGGCCCTACAAACCTTGGTACTTACTTCCTAACAGATCCAAAGTGAACCACATTCCGTAACGGAGACACCTTGATAAAAAGCATGTCCTAATATCAAACTCAAGCTCTGTTCTCCTCTTGTCCGCATAAGATTCCGCCGCTTTCATCCTTCTTCGAATCCAACCCATCTTCTCTGAAGTCTCTCTAACCATATCTGGCCCAAGCAAGATCTTATCCGTAGATTCCCACCAACATGTAGGAGATCGACAAGGCCTTCCATAAAGAGCTTTGAAATGAGCCATACCAATACTGGACTGAAAGCTGCTATTATATGCGAACTCCACCAACGGAAGATGCTCTTCCCATGTACCTCCAAAATCCAAAATACATAACCTCAAAAGATGTTCTAGATACGGTTCACCCTCTTGGTCTGACCGTCCGTCTGAGGATGAGATGCGGTGCTCAAACACAACTGAGTCCCTACCGCCCTCTTGCAAAATCTTCCAAAACTCACTAGTGAAGATAGGATCTTGATCACTCACAATGCTGGAAGGTACACCATGAAATCTAATAATCCCTTGAAGGTAAACTGAAGCTAGACATGGAATAGTCCTCTTGCTCTTCACGGGTATGAAATGGGCACACTTAGTAAGTCTATCTACCATAAGCCCAATCCCCGTATTACCCTTCCTTGATTTCGGTTATCCAACGAGGCACTATCCTACTTCCTATTTCGGAACTTCCAACGGGTGAAGCAACCCTCCGGGTTTCTTCTGTTCCACTTTCACTTGTTAGCATACCAAGCATCTAGCGACATACTTGGCCGCATCTTTCTTCAGATTGGCAAAAAGGAAAACTCGCTTTATGTCTTGGTACATCTTGTCCCTACCGGGATGAATGGTCATCTTCGACCGATGTGTATCATCAAGTATAGCCTTCCTTAAACCCTCGTCTTGCGGTACACAAAGTCTACCGTCTCTACGCAACCACCCCTTACTATCTAGGGTGTACCTACTCAAATGGCTGGACGACTCCTCCCCCTTATGAGCTTCTCTCATAGCTCAACCTACTGTGGGTCGTCTTGCTGTGCCTCGCCACCCCGTCCCAAAAGAGTAGGCCTAATCCTCCAAGGAGGCTAGCAAACCGGGTACAAAGTCAACGGAAGGTCTAAAGTCAAACATAGAAATAAACCCTAAGCTCCGTCGTTTAATCGATCAATGAACTCAAGGACAACCTTTTTCTTCTTAAGGCGTCTGCTACCATGCTTCCCTTGTTAGGGGTATACGCTATCTCAACTCATAAGATGCTAAGAATCCTATCCAAAATCGTCACAACTGTCCATCTCTCACGCAGACCACCCTAGTCGAATTCGACATCCCCCAAATGCAAGCCCCAAAGGCCGAAACCAATATCAGACAAACACCCAAGGGATATCTCCTTCGAGTTCAGGCAACCTACGTGAGATGATACTAAAAATAATAATAATAATGGCTAAACAATTAAGCCTTTGACCAACTTTGGATGTCCTTGCCAGTCTCGCTCCAAAACCACTGTTTTATCCCATAACTGGCTTTGCTCAACCTATTGAGCACATATGAAAACTTATTTCGCTCCTAGAAAAGACCAAGATGTCATCCACAAAGACCATCACAAACTTATTTAGGTACTCTCTGAACACCCTTCTCTTCCAATCAACAAAGTATGCGGGGGCGTTCGTCAAACCAAATAGCATCACCAGCCACTCATAAAACCATCCGGAGTCCTAAAGGCAATCTTCTCTATACTATCGTCAGCCACTCTCAACTGACGAAACCATGTGGCTTAGTCCAACTGCGAAAATACTGAGGCGCCAACCAACTGATCAAAGAGATCATCAATCTTTGGCAATGGGTGTCTATTCTTCTTTGTGAGTTTATTTAGTTCTCTTTAGCCTACACAAGGTCTGAGGGACCCATCCGCCTTCATGGAAAAAACTACTGGAGCGCCCCACTCCGATATACTTCTTCTTATGAACCCCTTCTCAAGCAATCGCCTACTTACTTATGGAGTTCCCTCCTCTCACGAGGAGCCTTGTGGCACACTGGCCAAGTCACTGGTTTGGCATTGTTTACCAGATATATTCGGAAGTCAATCTCCCGCTCCGGAGGTAAGCCCTTCACCTTCTCAAACACATCCGAGTATTCCCGGACCACTTCTAACAGATCGCAAACTCTCGACCGACGTGTCCAGCGATTCTAGATAACTTAGCATAACAGTCTCTATGGGATTACAAGAGATCTCGAGAGTGTTACCCAAGCGGGTCATAAGCCTAACAACTCTCTTTTCAAAATCAAGAATGGCATCCCTACTGGATAACCAGTCCATGCCCAAACTAACCCATAGCTCGTGAAGCCCAACAAGCATCACATCCAAACTCAATGCTAAGTATAGAAACTTTCAAACCCAAACACATCATGGAGCCCAATTGGGTTTGAAACAACTAAGGGATCATCTACTAAACTGGTGTCTAAGTGCAGTGACTCACTAACAATGATGAGATAAACGAACTTAATGCATCCAAATCAAATAAAGTTCGAATCGGATAATAAAGAAATCCAAATTCCAACCTAGACGGTCTTATCCCCATACGGCACCCTAGTCGTGAGGGAATACAACTACCCTCCAGAAGATTCCATACCTTGTCCTTGCTTCTTTGGTCAATCCTAATAAGGTGTCCTATTCCTCCCAAAAGGATAACTACTAGCCTTCTCCTTCCCATTCTCCACTCGTAACCTCCCATCAATGAGGCTTCGTCCTTTATTAACCAAACAACTATGAGAGCCTTCCTCCCATCGTCCATCCAATAAGTACTTACAAGTCCTCCTCCTTCTTGAACCAACTTCTAATCTGATTTACGTCTAATTCCCTTGAAGCGGTTTTCCATTCTTATCTATCTTAGAAAGATCATCTACACATGGAGGGGAAACTCAAAACGAGAGAGAAAGAGATTCAAACGGAGAATTCGAAAGATAAAGATATGGCTATCGGGGATTATGCTTTTCTCAAAAACTTTTCTCTTAAAAGACATGTTTTTGAAAACATTCCTTCAAAAATTTTCTTAGAAAAATAGTTTTTCTAAAAATTTTATCTGTTATGGTAACCTTAAGCTCTGATACCACGTGTAACACCCCACGTCCGCTAAGGTCACTCATACCAGGGGAATGCCTTAGTTTCGGTGAAGTATTTTGAGTGAATATAGAACAGTAAAATTACAGCAAGACAGATATAAGTAATACTTGAAAGTTTAAATCATCATTTCATTGCAACGGAAAGTAATACATGTTTGGTTACATCACAAAACCATAAACCAGAGTCAAGTACATAATATCCATCTTGATAAAATAGAAGTACATAATCCCACTACATAACTAATAGCCATAAAAGGAAAGATAAGCTCGGCTTCACTTCAGAGGTCCAAGCTCCATAGGATAGATACAGCAATCAGATCAAAGCCCACTAGCACCAGGCCCACTCTAATAACCTGGGGTTGGGGGAAAAAGATAAAAACAACGGGGTCAGACATAAGTCTGAGTGAGTCCTATAACCCTAACAATACAATCATTAAAATAACCAGAGAAGACATAAGTTGATATACGGTAACGACTGGGGATGAATGGCTACACTAAGCAGCTTGGTAAACTTAGGATAAACTAAGATCACCGTAAAGACGCATTTACCCACCCAAGGATAATTACTAAATTACACCGCCCCAGACCTACTCAAAGATAATTCCTACACTGCACCACACCAGTTTTACCTACCTAAGATTAATTCCTACTTAAAGGTTGATCCCACCCAAGGACTTATAAAATTTACTAATTAGTACCTGCGTACCCCTAGGTGACCAAGTAGGCGCCACGGGGCCCTACAATCCACTAGGTGTACACACTACTTCCCATTCGATCGGCTCCCTAACGTAGATACCCGTGCTGGCCCCACCGTGGGATGTATCATTCCCCAATGTGGCAACCTGATGGAACTAAAGGTGCACGGCTTATATCTACTCGATGCAACAACGGCTTACCTACCAGCCCGGGCCCACTCACGCATATGAAGCCCGTTGGACTTGCGTTGCCACCGCTAACCCGTTTGCCTCTTACAGTCAAGCCCAGTATGCGTGTCCCGTCCTCGACATGGGTCGAGCCCACAAAGATACGTATGGGTTACTGGTTGAAATGGGCCTCCACAAGCTACCCACCTAAGCTTGTCCCTTTTTCTAGTATATCCCACTTAACCCTTTAATCATGTTTTAATTACATGTTCCATTTTGGTTAAGTATTCTAATCGTATTTTCTATTGCCACCCAAGGCAACCACTAGATTTTCTCATGCCACCCGAGGCACCCACTTAACCCCTCATGTCCCTCTACATGCTAATGTGGTTAAGTGTTTCTTAATTAATTAATTAAGAACGTAACCTTTGTAAAGACCTCTCACATTAGACTGTCTTTTATGACCGCTGGTTAAGCCGGTTGGGTCCGGGCAGCCTTATGTCATAACAGAGTCTAACCTCGTGTCTTTACATTAATTACGTATTTAGTTTGTGCCTAAGACCTCTCACATTGGGCTAACATTTGTAGCAACTGGTTAAGCCGGTTGGGTCCGGGCAGTTTTACGCTACAACTGAGTCCAACCTCGTGTCTTAGTCAATTAATTACACCTAATTAATCACCCTCATAATTTTATATTAATTATCCCTAATTAATCAAGTTTTCTTAACATGGGTAGACCTAACTTAATAGGTAAATTCCCATGGGGTAGACCTAACTCAATAGGTAAATTCCCAACACATAGTATGGGTACACCTAACCAAATAGGCAAATTCCCATACTATGTTTATTTATTTTGTGTTATGCATAATTACATTAATTTCACACAATCTTATTAACTTATGCATTTAATTACCCCATCGTTCCCACGTAATTTCGTTCATGATATAACACATATAAAAGGTGTCAACTTGCATATTAACAAACACATAACTTGCATATGAACTTGCATAATATGTCACATAACTTGCATATGTCACATAACTTGCATATAATATGTCACATAACTTACATATTCACTTGCATAATATACTTGCATATTAACCCATAGACTTGCATAATGTGTCATCATGAACTTGCATATTAACAAACATGTAACTTGCATATTGACAAACATGTAACTTGCATATTAACAAACATGTAACTTGCATATTAACAAACATGTAACTTGCATATTAACAAACATGTAACTTGCATAGCATATCTTGCATATTAACATACATGTAACTTGCATATTAACAAACATGTATCTTGCATAGCATATCTTGCATATTAACATACATGTAACTTGCATATTAACAAACATGTAACTTGCATAGCATATCTTGCATATTAACATACATGTAACTTGCATATTAACAAACATGTAACTTGCATAGCATATCTTGCATATTAACATACATGTAACTTGCATATTAACAAACATGTAACTTGCATAGCATATCTTGCATATTAACATACATGTAACTTGCATATTAACAAACATGTAACTTGCATAGCATATCTTGCATATTAACATACATGTAACTTGCATATTAACAAACATGTAACTTGCATAGCATATCTTGCATATTAACATACATGTAACTTGCATATTAACAAACATGTAACTTGCATAGCATATCTTGCATATTAACATACATGTAACTTGCATATTAACAAACATGTAACTTGCATAGCATATCTTGCATATTAACATACATGTAACTTGCATAGCATATCTTGCATATTAACATACATGTAACTTGCATATTAACAAACATGTAACTTGCATAGCATATCTTGCATATTAACATACATGTAACTTGCATATTAACAAACATGTAACTTGCATAGCATATCTTGCATATTAACATACATGTAACTTGCATAGCATATCTTGCATATTAACATACATGTAACTTGCATATTAACAAACATGTAACTTGCATAGCATATCTTGCATATTAACATACATGTAACTTGCATATTAACAAACATGTAACTTGCATAGCATATCTTGCATAAACTTACATACTCAACATCCATAAACATAAGATTAATGCTAACATCATATCATATGATTCAAGACTCATTAATCCACATACAAAACCATAAATCTCATCATATCTCATCTACTTAGTTTAACAAAAGATCATCAAAGTGATAGAAACTCACAACTAGCAACTTTGAACACCAAATGAAGAAGATTAAGATGCTAAGAAGGGATTAGAAGTTGATTAGAGAGTGATTAGTATGCAACCCTCTTCATAAAATTAGTGGAGGCCATGAGAGCTAGCATTTTGCCATAGTTTAGTCACTAGGTTTAATTATGAATGAATTAGGGTAGGTTAGGGTCTTATTTATAGATTAGGCAAGTGTTTTAGGCCATAGGATTAACCCTAGATTCAATCCAAGCCATCAAAGCATGTCTTGGGGAAGAAGTCAAGTGTAGGAACCATCTAGGGCCTTTAGATTAAAGATGGACCATGAGAGCCATTCAAATGCAAAATCTGCACTTGAGCGAATCGGCCCACGGGTTGACAGCCAAACACCCTGGATTAACCCCTAGTCGACCCAGCGGGCTCGGGTCGACTTCAAAAATCGGCCGGTTCGGTTATTCCCCTCTCCCAATTCGCTGTTTTGAGCATTTTTGCATATTTATTTATTAAATTTTCAATTATATATATATATATATATCAATATATATATATATATATCTACACAACCCATTTCACTTAATTAAGTATACTTTAATTTGGGAATTTTCGTGAAACTTCGCGAGGCCATATCTTGGTCATACGGACTCCGATTTTCGAAAACTCGGACTCTATTTCGCGTATTTTTCCGAGACGAACGCAATGGCATAGCCCGTTTCCCTTGATTCCCATTTTAGAATTAAATTCTGCCTCGATTTATGTTATTACAGGTTATTGAAAATACGGGTTGTTACAAGAATCCACTACATGTTCATGCAGTGGTACACGAAAGAACTCTTCTTCTTGCGTTGATTGAGTGACCTCTTGTTCAGGTGATACTTGAACAGGTGGTACTGGTGTTTCATGTGGAGTTTGAACGTTCACTTGTTCGTACGGCGGTATAGTTTGCGGTTTCATTTGGTTTAGGAACTGAAGTTCGTCTTCAAGCTCCTGTAGCCTCATGTTTTCGTAAGCTTGTTCCTCAGAATCTGTAAATGTTGCCCACGAAGACATTTTCAGTGAGTGCGAATCAAAGGATGTGCTCTAAGAATGGGGAAGAAGTTGTTTGAGTTTTGTATGTTGTGAGTAAGTTAACATATGTATATATAGCTGGAAGATTGGCAATGGTGTGAACGGTCAAAAGCTACACTGTAGGGAACACTATATGGAATCTAGCAGATGACATGACTGCCCTATGCGAAGTATGCAAGACTAGACCAGTCATTGCGCTACAGTTGGTTGTCCCGTTAAGTTCTTACGTAGAATATGGAGTTATCTGCAAACCTTGTTATGTTGGCGCGTTATGTAAGAATTTTGCATTTCTAAACGAGAAGACGGTAATCTTGTTCACGATCAAATTCAAACACTAATACATTCCAAACGACACTTACAGGAACTAGAACAACAGAACATAGCAACATCAAATTCAAAGTACAGTAATAAATCCTCGATCCAAGAAAAACTAAATCCTAACGATTTCTGAGATAGCCAGCTCTAGTTGCATCCACAACAATCTTGTTCAACTGCCTTATTTCAGCTTGCGCTTCCAGTGCATATTGAAGTCCACGTTGGCACATTGGCGGGTCTATCCACTGCATAAAATTACAACATTGAATATCATTGGGGTAATACCTATGGTCTTCGAAGGCAGGACATCCGAAGAATCAGCGTCCACCATTTTTTTTAGTTTTGGCAACAACAACAACCGATTCATCTCCACAACAACAAATAGGGTAAGCTCCACTAGGTAGCGTTGGACCGATTGGATGTAAGGGCTCGATTTCTTGTCCTTCGTATACGATCTGCTTACCAGGTCTTTGATTTGCTACAACTTCGCGCAATCGAGCGTTGAAAGATTTTGTTCTTGGCTTCACTGATTTAGACTGAACTTGTGCTCCTTCACCGAATTCCACCGTAGGCTTGTTGTGTTGTACACTATTCCTTGGCCGTTCAAACTCTTCATAACAATTATTCATTGTTTCATCGTCAATCTCCAAGTTGTCCATAGCTTTAATACAAAACAAAACCTTAAACAATTGAAATGAATGCAAAGTGTATGGAATTTTTGTTCTGTTAGAGATATAAACCTGGTGCATATTTATTGCTGCGTTTGAACACAAAGCAGGGCTAGATTTGTAAAAAGAAATGTTGAAATTCCCAACAAAAACAAAAAGTAGGTGATACACGTGATAAATTTATGGTATTGATATTTAATGCATTAACTTTTTCAGTAACATAATTACTGGTACTGTATCAATGTATAGTGTATCACTGTTTGCACTACGTACTGTTTGACTGTTTCCATAAAATGTTTGACATAAAGTATGCTGATCCATTTTTTTAACTCCTACACGTATTAAAAAGGTTAATGCACCCGAGGACGACCCCTATTTTTAACTCCTACTCACGAAAAAGAGTGGCATGACTCCACCCTGGCATAAAACATAGATGAACTATGGGAACTGTGCAAGACTTGACCAGTCAATGCAGAACGATCCATATTTTTTTAACTCGTAGTTGTATTGAATCGTTTAATGCACCACGGAACGACCCTTACACATAGGTTACATAAGTGATAATAAGTTACAAATAATGATAAATTACACAAACGGTAGATTAGACAAACAATAGGTTCCACATATAAAATCAGCCTAGATAACCTAAACGTTACACAACTCTTGGGTTACATACTTCGTTCGAACCACAGCGAAGGTTTTCAACTTAAATAAAGCATAAAGATAAAAATGATACGACGCGTAATGATACAGTACATAGTACGCATAACACGAGGAATTACAAGGTTAGACCTGCGCTCACGTTGTCGATTACGATTGTCATGTTGATGTCGTATTTCCATTTCATGCATTCCTGCTTCAAGTTCTAATTGTCGCACCTCGTCATTGTGTCGCTCTTCCATTTTGATATAACACTCTGTTGGTTCTCTAGGTGGTGATGGATTAGGGTTTGATGGTCCTGAGAGAAGGTCTGTGTAATTGTAAGAAGGTGGATACGATATTGGCATTTTTCTTATTTGAGATATAATTTTCAGTCCGTATGGATCGGGTATTGCTTAAGCAATTTTAGCTATATATAGGAGGAGATTTAGTTACCACTACATAATGATATTAATTCCCATTTTCAAAAGACACGGAATGTGAAAACAAATTAACAACGGGTAATTGCAACCATTGGACTGTGCACTGTATACTGTGCACTATTTACTGCATATTGTCCGCTTTATACTGTACACTATGCACTGTTTCCTGTAGCTACGTTGGAAAATGGGTTCTTAACTTTAGAAAAAGAGTGACATGACCACACTCTGGTCTAAAAGCTGTAGAACAAGAGTGACCGGCCTACACACTAGGAAAAGAAATTTCCTGTATAAAACGGCAAACTGTTTGCCGTTATATTTTATTGTCGTGGCACCACAACGACTACTTAAACGGTCGCATTCCCTCCCTTTATATACCAACCTAACTCCTCCTTTTTCCACACAAGCAGACCACCTTCTCAAATTCATTTTTGACAACCAGAAAAATGTCTTCGTCTGAACCCAAGCGTACCGGCAAAAAATCTGCAAGCAAGAAACCCTTGTCCCAATCGCACTCTTCATCGTATGCCATGCAACGTCCAGTCCAACACCAGCAATCGTTTCGCCCAACTCACGAATACGGATACTCACCGTATTCAAACGAAGATGCCTCTTCCGTTCATCAAAGATCTGGAAAAAAAAATTCTACTCGAAGGGAAGGTTTCCGAGCCACTACGGACGATTGGATCCAACCCTATTTGCCATTGTGGACAAGTGTCGGTCGTTGTTGTTGACAAGACCGAAACAAATGCCGGTCGTCGATTTTTCGGTTGTCAAGCCTTCAACGACCACATGAATTATCCTGATGACATTGATTGTTGTTGCTTTAAGAAGTGGATTGACCCTCCCATGTGCAAATGTGGACGTCAGTATGCACTCGAAGCGCAAGCAGAAATAAGACGCTTGAGTAAGATTAATGCCGGTAAGACAAGAAATGGTCCTTTCCCTAGACCATGGTAGGTGTACGTGTTTGAATTTGATGCTTGTGTGCTCAGTTGTTGTAGTTTGTATGATTATGGTTTGGCATTTCCTTCTGTTGTACTAGTTGTCATTGTTTCAGTTGTTATAATTGCTCAATAGTTGTAGTTGTTATAATTCTCAAGTCATGTACGCTTCTAAGTTATGTAAGGCACCTGGGAACGGCCCATTTTTCGTAACTCTTTCTGAATTGAAATGGTTAAAGCACCGGTGGACGACCCCTATTTTTAAACTCCTACATATACACAAAATTGCCTCTATGACAAAACAATTACGAATCATGCTTCCAAAGCCTGCTACAGTCAATGAAATGACTTGACACTGAGGCATACAACAATATAACATACTGCAATATCACTGTGAATTTAATACGAGTCACGTGTATGTAGATTATACCCTTTCACATGTATGTATGACATGATTGGACCATTCACTGAGAAGAAAAAAATAAAGATGCGTCTCCATCATTCGTAGCTGGGATTCCATTAAACGTCTCCATCTTTCGCACACTGCATTGAGTAGTCTCTTCCGAATTAAATGACAACAATATACGAAATTAATAGTAACTGCCCACATTTGTTGTGATGTGAAAAGTCACTGTAGGGAATCTAACGTAATATCACGAAAACCCTATAACGGGTATTCGAGTATGTTGAATTGTAACTGTTGGTCGTACATTGCCCTTATAAGTACTCCATATCTGATAATCCATCTCATACCTTCTACAGCTTCAAGAAGCACCGTTGTAGACTCAAGCGAGAAAATTTATTTTCTTGTTTTCTTAAAGGTAACGCTTATTATCCACAAAATTCGTACTTCTAGTAACTGTACTTATTCTACTGATGCATAGGTTACATGGACAATTCATAAATAAGTGATGAAGAAATGGGAAGGATTTTTGATGCGTATGAACGAAACTTAGTGAACGATAACGAAATTGGATTAGTTCATGATACACAAGTTGAAGAGGTGCCTGTCGCGATTCAGCATCGAGCGGTTACAGCTCCGCGTCCTTCTCCAGTAAATCAACGACCTAGTAATAGTGCTCAAACATTGAATTCTCCTACTCCAGAATTTTCGTCTAAGGATTTGCTGGCCCTCGTAAAATCCTATATTGAGGTTGAAAAGAGAGATGAGTTGCTAATGCAAAGTGGAGGGGGTTTAACATATGAAGAAAGATGGGCAATGATCACGAGGCTATACAACAACCATCGTTCCCGGCCCACTACACGAACATCGGTTGAAATCCAAATGGCTAATCGTCATTTTGCAGACGCTTGTGATCGGTACACAAAGATTATCTAAACTGTTGAAGACGAGAACATATTTAAAACAAATCAAGCAACATATGATTCTCGTTACCTTTTCGAGTATGGTGAGGAGTTCGTTGGTTACAAAGCGTATAAACTCCGCTATAGTTGGTTGACCCGCTATGGAACTAAGTAGGCTTATGGTATTGTGATTTTATTATTGTTTTACTGTCTATTTAATTTGATGTTTGTGCATAGAATATGGAGTTATCTGTAAACCTTGTTATGTTGGCGTGCTATTTAAGAATTTTGCATTTCTACACGAGAAGAGGGAAACCTTGTTCAACATCAAATTCAAATGTTATTACATTCCAAACAACACTTACAGGAACTAGAACAACAGAACATACCGGCTCTACACAAAAACATTCTCTACACAGAAATACAGTCTCTACACATAACCAAATGCAGTCTCTACACAGAAACATAATCAAAACGTACACAAAATACATCAAAAGTACATAATAGTGGTAGTCAACAAATACAGAACGCATACTCAAACAACAGGAACATACAACTGACAACTGCGTAAACGTAATACATCGAAAGTACATAATCATCGTAGTGAACAAATACAGAACATCTACTCAAACAACAGGAACATACAACTATCAACTAGGAAAACGTAATACAACAAAAGTACATAACAGTGGTAATACAACAAAAGTACATAATAGTGATAGTCAACAAATGCAGAACGTCTACTCCAACAGTAGGACATTACAACTGACAACTGCGAAAGTACATAAAAGTGGTAGTAACTCAGTCGTCCGAGTCATCTGAATGTGTACGTGGACGTGTGCGGCGCCGATGACGTCTCTCATCATCACCAACATCTGGAGGCTGACTCAAGCTCCTGAAGTCTGCAAGTCCTGAAGTCTCTTGCGCTCTGCCTTAAGCTGGGCCTCTAAATGCGCCTGCTGTTGTCATGCCTCCTCTGCAACACGACGTAGCTCACCATCATAGTAATCTAGGCTACGCCTATGCTCTATATAGCCCGTATGCCTAATCCCCATCTGCATATCATACAGATCATGATATGATATCTGTGTAGGATCCGGGTAATCGTGATGGGCCGGAGGATGAAACACGTCAACGTAACGATCTGGTCCAATGGTGGGCACTGCCATGGTCCATCCAAAATGACTGGAGGCTGCCACATGATCAGCTGCACGAAAACTCTGGCTGGGCTGGGTAATATCCTCGACAACAGGTGGACGTATGTCGTGTCGTATAGCAGATGGTCCTACTAAATCAATCAATGCTGCATGCGTAATCGTGTCTGAGGACCCGATGAAAAATCTACGCCTGAAGGTAAGGTAACACTCCCCGATAATAACAAAGCTCTCAGCCGTCCACCAGCCTGCTGCCCTGGCTATATCTAGCTGCTCCGTAGGGTAAATCATACACCGATAAGAATGTGGGTGTGGATCATCCGGAATAGCATCGAAGTCATACAACTGTCTCCAGCACCTCTCACCAAGATACCAATAAGCACCTAGCGCCACGGGATAAGATATAAGTGGAAATCTCCGTCCGGCAAGCATCCTAGCAATCTGTATGATCTCAAGATCGATGGATGTACTCTGCTCAAATGGATGCCATATAATCTGATCCCTATACATCCTCAGCTCGATCTGGTTATGGGCAACGGGATACACATGGCGTGACTCATTATCCCTGGACCCCCGGTTGTCCGCAGTCCAAAAGCATATACGGGGGAAAAAGGTCGATGGGTCTGCAGTACGGGTGATAAAATGAAAGTTCCTAGAGTACTCAAGGTACCAATACTGTAACAACTCCCATAATCCAAATAAAGAAACCTGAGAATCAGAGATGGTGCACTGCATGTCGAGACATCTGTATAGGTACGCAAGGATAGGTGTGCCCCAATCATATAAAATCGCCCCATCGGCATTTAACTCAGCCGCGACCTCAAGAAACCCCACATGCAAACTACTGCTCGAAGAACTAAAGAACAGGTTACCCATAAGGTATAACACAAATAATCGAGCAAGCTCCAAGTCGTCGTCAATGGAGTACTGACCGAGTATGTTGTCCATGGCCGCACGGATGGAGCTCACTCTAATAGCGCCTTCTGCCTGATACGACGCAGCAGAAACATCAAAATGAGGCAGTAGATCATGAACAAGTGCACGATCACGCCATCGACCATCGTCATAAGGAAGTGGGGGATAAGCACCTACTCCAATGCTAATACCAGTAAGCATGGAGAAATCAAGCGGTGTAAGTACTAACTCACCACAAGGAAAGTGAAATGTGTTGGTGGTTTTGTACCACCGTAGAGCAATGGCCGCACACAATTGGACATCGGCATTTATAACATGGTTTATTCCTAAAATTGCAAAGCGCACAATAAGATAAAATATGACTACTAAATTATCCATTTGTTTCATTAAAAGGTCTTTAATATTACCTAGAAAAAATTGAAATCCAAGAGCATGTAACAGTCCTGCGACCCCCTCCTTACCCGCCAAGTGTGCATGATAATATCTAAGTGTGGTCGCTAACGAACCACGTGAACGTATATTCCGCGACTGTCAACGGTTCAACAAAATGTTATACTATCTACCCAATATCTAATACTCAAAGAATACTATTTAAATAATACTAAAAATACTTACAGCCAAACTCGACTGCATGCTAACGTGTACTTCGTCTTCTGGAAGAATGCGAAAGTTGGATAGCGAAGGAAGCTTCGCGGCGCTGAGGTTCATATCCAGAAAACCATCGAGATCGGCCTTTCTAGTGGAAACCGATCCCACACCCCTACGTGCCATGCCTGCTCGTCCACCTCTACGCCCGCCACGTCCACGATGGCCACCTTCCTCGTGCGCCCCTACGTCTTCTGCGGCTGCAAGCAAGTCTTCTATTCCGAGCGTTGGTTGTTCCCCACTACCTCCTGCACCACTCCCGCATGCGCCACTTCCCCCGGTGCCACTATCGTCACCATGCATGAATTTTTTGGCGAATTTGTTTAGTAATCTGGCCATATTTTCGAACGAATATCTCAAACAAGCTAGTTAATTTGGTTAAAAGCTGACGGATTGGTGAAATGGTGGAGAAAATTTGGTGGAAAATGGGGGAGGAGATTGGTTTTTCGGGTTTGAAATGGGGAAGGAGAATGGAGCCAAGGAGGGGGTGGCGGCGTGGGTTTTGTGGAGCAAAGTGTTATAACGGCAAACACTTTGCCGTTATATGTTATAACGGCAAAGTGTTTGCCGTTATAACGTTACAACGGCAAAGTGTTTGCCGTTGTAACATTATAACGGCTTTCTCTTTGCCGTTGTATCCCTCTTCCAAAACCAGTTTGTGGCTGGTTCCCCCTTTTTGGGTGCTCGGCTCGTTGGACCAGTTGCATAACATGAGAGAGAATAACTGAACAGAATGGATGGTTGGTTATGGTCTAATGGAAGGAATTGGCGGGTCTGGATATTAAGGTGGAGTTGGCCGAATGAAAGTTGTAAAGCCCGTTCAAAAATATATATATTTACTGTGCAAACTTTGTACAAGAGGGAGTCGACATGTTATGGCCTGTAGGAAATTAAAGATGCAGAAGCCAAATTATTTAGGAGAGTTAAGTATGAAGCGGGTGTTTGGGCCAAGAAGAAATGTGAAGGCCCGGAAAGAAAAGTATAGAAATATACATATATATATATATATAAAATATAAAAGAGGTGCAATGTTGTAGTGGGAAGAAGAAGGTGCGTAATAGGTCAAGCACAGCAGCAGTACATGATGGAGCGGAGGAGTTTGTACGTGGCATTCGGTGACAAGGGTGTACGCTGTTTGTCTAGTACAACAGTAACAAACTGAAGGCACGTTCTTCGTGATGAACTTGAGCGGGAATGGGTAGGTGCAGTTTCGATAAAACAACAAGAAGTGGACGATGGCAGAATTTAAACGTTTGGTATAACCAACGGACGCAAATCGTTATTTAATGGTTAACGCGCGAAGGTGAGTAAAATCACTAACTCTGATTTATTTTAAAATATTATAATTATATTTTAATGTTGGTTGAATGTTGTGTGATGGTCGTTTAGGTAGATTACAATTAAATTGGTTGAAATATATATCGTTGCATATGTTAGATACTAAGTCCGTCGATTATAATATTCCCTAGTATGGAATCAGTGTTAATTATTTGACTAACATCTATGGATGCGGAAAACCGGTTGGAGGGATCCAACCGGATTCCTCGATATTTATATGAACTGGTTCTTTTATATGTATTGTTTGAACCAAAAATGAAAATACACCCTAAGTGGATATTGATGTTGAATGGGAATTCAACGTTATTTTGATTTAAATCAAATAGATGATATCGATTAAGAAAGTGGCAGCACTGACCGTAAACCCATCTTTCTGTTAAGAAGTTGATTGACCGTCAGGAAAATAAACGAAGATAATTATAAAAATTATATTTTTATAATTAAAGCGAAGTTTTTAAATTATAATGGTTGTTCTATTATAAACCAGTATTTTAGAGTTCGTTTTTATAAAATAAATAAAAACGATTGTTGACACTTAAATAAGTTTATAAAGCAGAAATTATCCTACGGGTAAATATTTGGATAATTATTTTAAGACAAACAATTTAGAAATATTATTAGATTAAATATATTAATCTAATGGTAAGAAGTAATTAAAACCAGTTAACGAATTTACTGATGGAATGAAGTTGATTTAAATCAACTGTTTAATTGAAAAAAGAT
This sequence comes from Allium sativum, assembly GCA_030737875.1. NCBI lineage: Eukaryota > Viridiplantae > Streptophyta > Magnoliopsida > Asparagales > Amaryllidaceae > Allium > Allium sativum. The sequence continues at coordinate 14,165,220 of CM060917.1, forward strand.
TATTAGATTAAATGAGCCTTCAATTAATCTAATGATGATAACTTGACAATTAATTATTTAACATTAATAATATTTCTCATTAATTATCTTTTTAATTAATGGGGTTTAAATGATGATTGAACTAATATAATTAGTATAATGTGAGCAACTATTCTATTTAGATTAATGATGAAGTAAACTGTTTACTTCAGTAATGATAAAGTAAATATTATTTAATTAAATAATTGTTCTTAAATGGATTCCATTTAAGAGGATATTGAATTTATAATAAGATGTTACTTTAATTTAGTATAATGTTTCAAATAAAAGTGAACCGTCAAAAGACAAAGAACGTCAATAGGTCTAGGTAAAGAAGTTATAAATAGAACTGTGAAATGAAGTTCAAGTGAAGAGTTAATGTTTAATATAAATAGTCATAAACAACCGGGTTTCAAAGTAAGAATATGGTATTATAAAACCATAGCTCAAATTAAACAAGAAAATACGGTCTAATAGATATTATAAGTAATAAGGGATTAGAGTACAGACTTATATCTGTTCTGAGGTAAGAACGTTGTCGATCAAAGTCTAAGAGGTAAATAAAATACCCTAACTTGAACGGCTTCACTATTATTGAGGAATGATATCAGTTTGTAACGGAAAGAGATGTCAAGATTAGTTATAAAGGGATATAGCAGCGTATAGCAAGTTTTCGAACTATAACGATAAAATAACGCTGTTGACTAGGCTTAAGTGTGACTGTTATGTCGTGATTAGTTATAAAGGAGAATATTACAGCGTATGAGAAGTTTTGAACTGTAACGATAAATTAACGCTGTTAACCAAACTTAAGCGTGATTTTTATATATAGTAGCACTTCTTAAGGAATGAAAACAGTTTGGTTTGAAATCCACTTAGTTTAATGAAATAAGTAACGGTGTTTGTCCAAAGGAATATCAAAATTAGTTTAGAAAGAGAATTTGGAGAATCGTGTTAGAAAACGGTGGCAGCATTTGGATGTTCAAAATGTGATTAGAATTAAACCATTAGGATTTGGAACTAGAATTCGACGATGTTGAATGTATTAAAGTAATTTATTTTTAGAAATTATAACCTGATAGGATAGTAAATATTTGGTTTTAAACCAATAAATTATAATCGGATATGAAGACAATATTTAGTTATAAACTTGATATTGATTTAATAAGAACCTGACTTAGAAACAGACTTTATCAAGTGGAATGGGAATATAAATTATAAAAGGAAATTCGGTAAATAATATATGAACCTTTAAGGGTATATATTTCTTGAATGAAGAATTTGCAGATTGAAATGATAAAATGGGAATTGGAAATGTTTTCCAAAGATTAATAAGGTATATATTTTCTAAAGTACAGAAAATAAGAAATGGGAAAAAATGACAGGAATGTTTTCGAACATAAATAACGTATAATTTCTGGATATGGGAGGTTGGAAAATTTAGATAAATTAAAAGGGGTCGGTGATTGTGTGATGACTCGATGTACATTTGAATGGATGTTGTTTTTACTTCGGTAGTTAAATAACAAACTATTGAAGTGTTTTGACCATCGTTGTCAATACGGAGAGACCGGTTGGATAAATTATCTGAAAAACACTCCGTATAGGCATAAGCGCTGCAAATTATATTATGCTGAAGAAATTGAAGACGGAGTGAAATGCAAGGGTCGTCCTGTTCCAGAATGGTGCTTTATGTTTGTCCAGTCCCAGGACAACTTGTGTGGACGAGTGTTTGACAGAGTATACCTAACAAATCACATACTGTTGATCTCTTAAAGGTATTATGTCTAGTGGCGGAGGAATTCGTTCGTCTTAGCTTTTTATACCCATGATATTTTTGGAAATCGATTAGAGAATTGATGGGTTTGACGATGTGGCATTCCAAGTAAATGGTGATCATATGTTCTAACGATAGACGTAGCCTCTAGCCTCACAACCCGGAAGTAACATAAAGTTGGGCTAGGCAGCATGGCTAGTTGGGTCATCCCCAAGCAGGGTATATTGTCACCGATCTAGAGGAAATTCATATTTGTTATTCTTTTTTCGATTCTTTATCTTCGGATAACGGTTGGATGGCCTACAACCGTGGTGGCAATATATTCGCTACACTCAAGCTAAATGAGTGGGCAGTTATGTGTGGCCGGGTTGCAAGACGTTCTTGTTGAACCCCAGTGTATACCCTTTAGAGTACACTGATCGGTAGGTGCTCCCATACCTTGTCTGTTGGAATCCATTCTCTAATAAGCGCCCTGCGGTTTATGATTTTATACTATATATATGTGGAACGTGAGATGCAAGCGTTCTGCTACTTGGATATTTATTTGTTTAGACATTATCATAATATCGCTGGTTTTGATATCAAACTGTTTTGGGTTATAGTAAGGTAAAAACCATCCATGTTTATGTGTGGACTGGTCTTACTGTTATCCTTTTGTTTCAAAAGGATTTCCAAAGTTAAACAGTATGGTTGGAATTTACTCACACCAGTCCCATGACTGACCTAGAGTTTATTTTGTTTGTTTTATCCCTAAACTCTTGGGTGCCCAAATTTGTACGGGCAGTCAAGTGTTTCAGGATTTTGCAGATCCACTTGAAAGAGCTCGAAGCAGGAGGCTCCACTGTTATTTAGAGATTTATTTCCGCTGTGACGTATATGAGTTATACTCTGATATATGGTATGTATATATACAAATTCTGATTTGTATTTTAAACTTGTTATATAATATATTTTATTATTCCGCTGTGAGATTCGTGCTTACTCTGATTATGTTCAGTGAGTTTTTCTTCTTCTTCTATTCTATTAGTTCTATCTTTTCTTTCTCACCCTCTAAATTCTTTCTATTAATGATCTGAATATTCGTGCACTTTGAGTTGAATGTGCAGGATATTAGTCAGCTCAAATTGGCATGGATTTTCGAGCCGCTACAATTTTCCTCGAAAATTTAAATAAGAAAGATCAAAATTTGGTGTCACAAAAAATGTTGGCTTTATGCTATGTTTCCAGTTTACAAGGGTTGCGGTCATCCAATACAAACAAATTTTTATATGATATGAGAAACCAATTCAAAAAGCATACATCTGAGCTTTTTGTAGAGCTTGATGCTGTTGGTAGCTCCTTTCTCACCACCAGGAATAATATGCTTTAACCGCTGCCTTTCTGTTAATGCTTTTCTTATATCTGCAGTTTTCCAAATAACATATTTCATCATTTGTTCATCTGTAAAATGATATGAGCTACTTATATTTTCTAGTAAAATACATGTTTTCTTTCATCAAAACAAAAGTCAAATTGGAGGAAAAAAATCTTAGAAAAATATTACTAACGTCAGGCTGAGGTTTATAGCTCAATTTCTCAAAGAAGATGCTTGCAGCATAGAATGTTCTTGCAGTATTCCTATAACATAAAGTTTTATTCTTGTTAGATATTAAGCGGATAGAGTGATAATTGTTTGAATGTTAATTTTACACACACAGACATTGTGATTTATAAATAATAGCGAACATCGCGTAGTTACAAATATCTTTGTAATTATAATATTTCAAGTGTGGTCTACAAAATTAAAATTATAAACATAGTTTATCATATTGCTTTCTACCTCTTCCACATAAGATAGAACACTTTATGAAAAAATATATCTTGCATTTACACAGTCAACCTACCACAAACAGTTCTATGAAAATTGTTAAAAGATTATTTTATAATGTTACGATAAAGCGTACAACATATCTGAATTGGTCAAGGCCAAGTGAAGATCTAAAATTTTACTATGATCTGAAATTTACATTCATCTAAAGTATTATCTACAAAATTTTGTTAATATTTTGATATTGTTATTCATAAATGCATGTGGTTTAGTATTACCCTTCACTTATTCACCAATCCAGCAAGCATATAATTTCTTCATTGTAAGAAACTTTGGTTTCATAACTGTTCCAGGTAATCATTCCTACCCAAAACTACATAACTTCAAATTATTTTCTACTTATAGGAAAATATCCACAGGAAATCAAGCAAATGATATGAAGGTTTTCTTCTTCTTTATTAGTATGCAACTAAGGTCAGAGGATACTTTCAGTTCTATATTGTAAGAGTGATATTTTTTTTACACATTACTAATAAAATGAGACAAATTATCAGGAAATAATTCTTAGCAAAAGAATTGGATCATTAGATGTGAAATTACACTACTTATACCTCAAAATTTGAAGTCCACCATGCTACATCAAGATGTAATTCACATCCTATACCTTCTGCAATGCTTATGCTTCTTAATATCTAACATGTACCCTTGTCAGAATACAAAAAAGGAATTAAAATTAGGATTTCAAATCTATAAGAAGAAATACAAAAAAGAGAAGGAATTGTACTACTGAAATGTGACAAATAACTTAGCTGCTAAATAAGGAAATATCCACCGCAAAGCAGAAATATACAAAACTGAGGAAAAAATTAATAAGTCAATTAAAAAAATATAAACAACATCGCGTAAATTGGGATAAGAAGTATTTGTACCTGTTGCAGGGTGGAGGAGGAGGAGGTGTAATGACCCGCATTGGCAGAGGTACTATAATTAATTTATTTAATTATTTATATAGTGATATAGTGAATTTAATGGTCGTGGAATTAAATAATGATGAATATTTAATTAAAATAATATATTAAATTCTGAAACAATCAGAATTGGCTGAAATGGCGATATGGTGTGAACTGAATCATCTGTGATATTTAATTCAGCTTGGAATTGAATTTGAAATAACGAATATATTTTATAAACGACAGTTTGAACGTAGTGTTATAATATAATTAAAATCGACCTCGAAATGGCGCTGTAGTTCGTAAATTGGCAATTCGAACTTCAACTGAATGTACGGGATTCGTTTTAAGCCGGATTTCTGTGAAACAAGAAACGTGTGGAGCTGGTGGAGTATATCTTTCTAGTGGAAGAGAAAAATCGGGATTTCGTTGTGTAGATTTTGATGTACGTCCAAATCAAATTTTAGAAAAGTCGCTGTGGAATTCCTTTATAATTTATAAAGGAATTATTTATATTTTAAAAAGGGATTTCAATATAAATCGAATATCGGGTTGACCCAGATTTTAAATATCGAGTTATAAATCCCAGTAGAGCTGTATGGTATTCCACTGTGAATATATACGATAATATAAATTTATTTGTATTTAATTGAATTATATTTAAATATACTTATATATTTAAATGGGTCACCAGAGCTTTAAAAATAGCCAGTTTTGCAAACGAAGTCGGAATTCGACGAAACTAATTTTGTTGGATCCGCAATATTAAATTATTGCTAGATTCCAATTTCCGTGATTTTTAGAGTCACCGTGTCGCCGTACGGATTTTTAGAGTGAAAAACAAATAGTATTTTGATGGTTAAAAATACGCTGTGTGAGCATACGGAGTCGGAATTCGACGAAACCAGTTTCGTTGGGACCGTAATGTCAAACTGAAGCTACATGTCCAGTTTCGTGATTTTTAGGTATCGTGTGTGACCACAGGAATTTTAGAGGACGAATGTAAATAGCGTTTGCTTAATAATAAATTAAATAATCGAATATTTAATTATTAAAATTTATACTATATAATACCTTAAACTCCCTTAACCTAATTCATTCATTCCCAGGTCAATTATATTTCCGCCGTAAGTTTTTGGTTTCAGGAAATATTATTCGATCCTCCTAAATTCAAATGAAAATCAAAATAAATCCTATAAATTAGGATAAGTATATATTTGGATTCACAAATCATTCCTCTTCAACTTAGTGTGCGTTTTGTAGAACTCGACGTCAGTTTGCTTCATCGAGTTTTTTCAGCGAGACCTTGGGTTAAGCTGTCGTGAGGAATGAAGCATTTAATCGAGTTTTGGTGGTTGGTTTTGAGTTCGGTAGGTCGAGTAGCATGGTGTAGTGGGGTTTTTGTGAAGTCCGGTTCCAGTCTTGTCGTGAGTTCACTGTATGGTGCTAAGAAATGGTCGAGGTCGGATGTTCACGGGGAGGTGCGAGTTGGGTTTGGTGGTGTCGAGATTTACAAGGATTCGAAGAGGAGTTGAATGAAAGTGGTTGTTGGAGATTTCATGAAGAAATGAAGAGTGCGGTTTGGATTGAAATGGTGGAAATGGCTTTTGTTTTGGAGGAGCAGTATTCGGTGGTTTGGGGAAGAACACGTTGGCGGGTTGGGTAGTGGATGATAATGGGCCAAGAGTTAATTAAGGGTAAAGCCCAATAAATATTAGCTTAGTTTTTATTTAAATTCCATATAAAAGTGTATTATCTTGTTTATATCATAACATGATCATACGATATCACATGGACGAACCGTAAGTTGCGTTGGGATCGTATGGACGGGAACAACACAATGAGATTAACTGGAAGTCCATTGGAGCTCGTTTGAAATTATGGCAAATTAAATTGTTTGATTCAAATCAAACAAACAGTTTATCGTTCTTTAACGATGAACTGCAAATGTGAGTAAATCTCACTAACTCTGAACAGTTTATAATTTCATGTTGTATTTTTAGAACTGTTAGATATTGGCTGTTTGACTGTGTGTTGACTGTTTGATTGAACTGCTAGTCAGTTAGTTGAAGTTCTATATTGATTCTGTTTAACAGAATATATCATATGGAACTGAAAAGTGATGTTATCTATATTGTTTAACATCTGTGATGCAGGGAAACAGGTTGGAGGAACCCAACTGGGTTCCTCAACATTTATTTTACTGTTTTTCATATATTGTGATATATGATGTGATATATAATCTGTTGCCGATTATATGTGTTTGGACGATACTGATCATCGTGATTTGATATGTTGAATACCATAACATACCGAATGTTGACAAAGGAATATTTTCAAAGTGTATTTTGAAAATGAGTTATTTATATAAAATCGATGGATTTTATATAGAAAAGGAAAAGGATTTCTACAAAAGAAATATTTATAAAATCAAAGGATAAGTTAGAATAAAAAGGAAATCATTTGTAAAGTGAAGAACCGTTACTAAAAGTAAATCTTTATAAATGAATAGTTTATTCGAAAAGGAGTTAATCGAATTAGTTATTCGAATAGAATAAAGAAAGTTATCGAATAAAGTTAAAAGGGGGTATTCAAATATAGTTTAGCCAAAAGGAGTTATTCGATCAGAATTCATCGAATAGAATTAATTGATTAGAGTTAATCAACCAGAGTTAAATCAGTTAGGGTTAACCAGTTAGAGTTAATTGGTTAGAGTAAATCAGTTAGGTTAAAGCGTAGAGTTAAACCAGTTAGAGTTTATCATTTAGAGCTAAACCAATTGAGAGTTAATCGATGTTAGTTTAATCGATTAGAGTTAAAGTAAAAGGAGTTAATCGATGTTAGTTTAATCGATTAGAGTTAAAGTAAAAGGAGTTAATCGATGTTAGTTTAATCGATTAGAGTTAAAGTAAAAGGAGTTAATCTATTAGAGTTAAAGTAAAAGGAGTTAATCAAATATAGTTATTCGAATAGAAGCAAAGGAGTTAATCGAATATAGTTTATTCGAATAGAAGCAAAGGAGTTAATCGAATATAGGTTATTCGAATAGAAGCAAATGAATTAATCGAATATAGTTTATTCGAAGAAAGTAAAAGGAGTTATCGAATATAGTTTATTCGAAAGGAGTTAAGTGAAATGAGTAAATCAATAGCGTTAGTCAAATAGAGTTAATCCAATAGTGTTAGTCCAATAGAGTTAATTGATAAGGGTTAATCGAATAGAGTTAAGTGAAAAGAGTCAATCGAATATAGCTATTCGAAGGAGGGTTAAGTAAGGAAGTTAGTAAAAGGAATATAAAGTGAACTTTGCCTATTTCAAAGTTGGAAATGTTGTTCAGTTAAGGTCTGAGAGGTAGTTCTACCCCAACTTGATTGGCTTCATTTTTAACTAAGGAATAGTTATGGTTCGGCAGTAAAGGAAATGGTTTGAGTTGGCATCGCGATGGTTTGTTTAAACATCTGTCTAAGTCCAATGAAGAAGCTTTGGAAATGTTTTCCAAATAAGAAACCAGAAATGTTTTCAAATAAAGAAAACAAGAAATGGAAATGTTTTCCATTGTTAATAACGTATATTTTCCAAATTTAGAAAATAGGAAATATTGAATATAGGGAAACATGAGATAAGTAAATTAATGGAATAAAGAGATAAATGTTGAATGGTGATTGATCGATATAATTTCCATTTGGAAATAATATCGTTGGTTGCACACCTGTTTTTCTTCGATAGTTAAATCACAGACTATCGAAGTTTTGATCATTTTAACGTTGTTAATATGGAGAGACCGGTTGGATTATTATCCAAAGAACCACTCTGTATTGGCATAAGCGTTGCGAATCATATATGCCAAAGGAAATTTGAAGACGGAGTTATGCAAGGGCTATCCTGTTTACAGAATAGTGCCTTCGGTTCATCCTGTTCCTGTATGACTTGTAGGGACGGATGTCTGACAGAGTATTTCCAGACAATCACGTATATTGATTTCTCCAACCGTACCAAGAGTGGAAGCGGAGAAGGGAACTTCTTTTAGCTAACACATAATGTATGGTCGAGGACGTCAATCAGTGATTTGATGGATTTGACGATGTGGCATTCAAAGTGAATCTAGTGTGATGATAAAGCGTAGCTTCTAGCCTCATCATCCGGTAAATGACAGAAATCGGGCAGGTAGCATGGCTAAGTCGGTCGCACCGAAGTAGGGTGTATAATCACCTGTTCTAGAGTTTCATTTACTTCTAAAAATCTATTGTCGATACTGTCCCACTCGGGAAACGGTTGCTGATCCCAACCGTTGGTGATATACATTCGATACACTCAAGCGAAATGAGTGGTCGGTCATGTGTGGCCGGGTTGCAAGATGTTCTTGTTGAACCCAGTGTATTCCTCTCTAGAGGTACACTAGCGAAAGGTGGTTCCATACCTTGTCATAGTTGGAAATCCATTACCCAATACGTGCTTGCAGTTTTGATTGTATACTATATATGTAGAACGTGAGATAAAAGCGTTTCTGCTAGATGATTATTATATTGTGGTTGATAGACATTATTATAATATCAAAGGTTTTTGATATAAAGATAATTTGGATTCTCATAAGGGAAAAACCCGTTCCGTTATACGGCGTGGTCTTATGAGATATCGTTTACTTGTTCAAACTGTTTTAAACTGTTTTACTCATACCAGTCCCATGACTGACCCGGAGTTTATTTTTGTTGTTTTCCCTAAACTCTTGGGTGCCTAAATTTGTACGGGCAGTCAAGTAATCGGGATTTTACAGATACACTTGAAGAGCTGGAGCAGGAGGCTTCAGGATCATATAGCTATAGTTATTTCCGCTGTGTTGTAAGTGCTGTACTTTGATAATGATATGTATATTCAAGTATAGATTTGTATTTCAAAGTTATGTTATGAAATATATTTATTCGTTCCGCTGTGAGATTCGTGTTACTCTGATGTTGTGTTCTTCTTCTTCTTCTATTCTAATTTTCTATCTTATCTTTTGAAACACCCCACCTCCGTTAGAGTCACTCTCAAAGGGAATGCCCTAATTTTGGTGGAGGGTTATAAGTATAAGTCACAGATATACAAGACAGATATAAGAACACATATTTGTAAACAGCGGAAAAAAACAACAACTTTTATTTCATAAAAGCAAATACGTGTTACAACAACATCACCATAATTGTCTTACACCTTTTCCAAAAACATAACACTTTCATAATCTGTCTTGATTACATTTTTTAAAAAGCATAAAGAAAACATGGATAAAACTGCAAAAGCCCCATAGTGGTTGTCCAAAGCCATAGTTCAAAAAGAAAAGGTCCAAGCAATACATTTCTCCTCTTCAAGCTGGATGTTAAGGCTGGTCAAGCTGCAGTGTTCCCTCCCTGTGGACCTGGGGGGGGGAACGGAAGAAAAGAAGACGAAAGAAAAGTAGAGTCAGACATAAAGCCTGAGTAAGTCTAGTACTATTCTGTCTATGAATAAAGAACTGGGTATGATAAGTATAAACAAGAAGTGGGAAAGCACTATAACTTGGTTAAGTTGTCTAGGGTCGAATATACTATCGTACCCCATGTTAATCTCTGAACCCATATAAACTAGTTTCCAACTGGCACCCCATAATCAGGGTGATGTGATCCATTCTATGATGATCGGCTCCTACTTGCATAGTTACATGTGTCTTACGGCCCCCGATGTTGTAGTTACCTATGCTGGTCCCACCATGGGGTGTATCAAGTCCCATGGCGGCGGCCCGACACAACCTTAGAATGCACAGGTATGCTACTGGTGCCCAGTGCTTTATTTTTCTGCGCCGGAGTGTGTGCACGCCCGCACCCCGTTAGAACCTACACTGCTACACCACCGCCGTCGATTTGACCTCTTACAATCAGCCCAGTAATCGTGCCCCACCCTGCCTAGTTTCAGGGTATCCTGATACACCTTCTAGGGTTACTGCTGAAAAGGGTCCCCCGTTACTAGGTTTTCTATCTCTAGCCAACATGCTAAGTTGGTTAAGTGTTTTCTAACCTAACCTCCACCAGTCCGTTTAGTTTAGCATGTTCCATTTTGATTAAGCCTTTAGTCCACTTAATCCTAACAATCCTGACTCCGCTTTAATTGTCTTATTAAAGCCTTGACCTCTCACATTAGACAGGTATTGTTGTGGCTGCCTGTTGCCGGTTGGTTCTGGGCAGTCTTACGCCACAACTCAGTCTAACCTCGGGTCCTTATTGGGCTCCATGTTTAACCTCCCACATTGGATAGGTATTGTTGTGACTACTGGACAGCCGGGCGGTTCCGGGCAGGTTTACATCACAACTCAATCCAACCTCGGGTTAAACACATCGTATGTTCTACATTCACATATTTTGTCTTTCTTCTTTATTTTCTTATATGTAAATATTTGCGGCCCATTATTAAGTTAATGGTGTAAAGGTTACACCAATCATGGGCCCAACCCATACTTGAATTTGGGCCCTTCTACTTTATGTTTTCATTTATTAATTAAGTTAACCCAACGTTATTTTCCCCCGTTTAACACGTCCGTTTATTATATATATGTTGGGCTTAGCCCTTTTAAGCCCAACTTAGCCATGCGAAAAGGGGAGGCTTAAAGCGAGATTACATACACAAAAAGGGGGAATGTGAACGCATGAACTTGCAATGTGACGTTGGAACTACAAAATAGAAATTGGTGTACTTGCATAGTAGTAACATATACTTTGGTCATAAAGCATAAGTGACAAGAATCAAACCATGTAAACTTGTAGTTAAGTTAAGGATATCACTATTGACACATAGGCTTAACTACAACATAACCCTATATTTTTATTCAGGCATAATGTCAAACATAAGCAAATCATGTTCATAAGATTACTACATGTTTACAAAGGTGTTTACTTTTGTTACTAACACAAAAGTATAGTTCAACTTAGTCATGATTAAATCTTTTCACATACCCATGGCATAAATATTTCTAACATGAAATCATGATTTTCACTTTAGTCATGCAAACTTGCAAAAAGGGATTTTTGAATCTAACCTAGCTATGTGCCACACATGTCATCATATAATTCTTGTTAACAATATAGACCTAACATGGATTTCAATTATGCAAAATATCAATCATAGCCTAGTCATATTCATAAGTTTGCAAATAGGTTTTCTAGTACAAAAGCATGGCTTAATACATAGATCATGATGCCAAAATTTCAACATAGTTTCATATGAACTATAATAACCCAAATTTGTTCCAATTACGTACAAAATGATTTTTGTACAAAATATACATTATGATGGCATAGTAGCAAAACCCCAAACTTGCATGAATTTCAATTAATCAACTACATACATGTAGCTTCAACATGGATTACATAATTTGCGAATATTCCAAACGTATACTTGCATAAAACTACCGCAAACATGTAGTTTTTCATAATGAATAACATAATTCGAGAATATCCAAACGTGTACAATATTCCAAATCGATAAGAATCATAGTAACGCACAAATATGAATTACTTTATCGCCACAAATCAAATATACAAACCAACACAATTATTTGTTCATACCAAAGTAATACTCTACTTACAATTGTGTGGCGAATTCTCAAATTTAGGGATTTGAAGATGCGATTCCTTGTTGATTTGATTTGTTTAGGTTGCTTGACGCTTTAGAATTTGCCTCCTAATCCTCTCTCCAATTGGTGGCTACTCTTAGTCGTTCCTCAGCAACATGGCGGCTTTGTTCTTATTTTTGAATGAATAGATTAGGTTGAGTCTAGGGTCATTTTTATAGGGTTTATGAACTGATTAGGACCATTGATGTTGCTTGGTTTGATCGTTGCCATTCATACGAAAGAGAGACCAATTAGAGCCTGCCACCTAGCCCTAATGACAAAGCAGACTACAGAAAACCGACCAACATAAAATAGGCCAGCCAGGTTGGGCTGGGTTCGACCTGGCTCCGGACCAAGTCGACAGCCCTGTCGACCTGGCTAGACCAGGTCGACAGCCCAGTCGACCTGGGTGCCTTAGGCGGGTGTTCTTCCGCCCTGGCCCATTGGGCCCCATTTTGGAATTTAAACTTGATTTTCTGAGCTATTTTATTCTGTTTGAATTTTAAACTTAATTCAGAAACTTCCGAAGGCCATATCTTCTTCATACGGACTCCGTTTTTCGAAAACTCGGACTCTATTTTGCGTATTTTTCCGAGACGAACGCAATGGCGTATCCCGTTTCCCTTAGTTCTTTGATTTGAAATTAATTATACTTTAAATTTGTGAATTTCACAGTTATAGAATTCGCGGGGTGTTACATTCTCCCCCACTTAAAAGGATTTCGTCCCCGAAATCTTCAAGTTATGAGGAATGTATATCCTAACATCCAATCATCCATCTACTCACCCATCAAACACGAGCATACATTGTCCTTAAAAGACTTCTAATGCTTCATGATCATATGCGAAGTGTGTGTGTACATGTACTTATCTAATGCAAAATCAGGCGGTCTACTGATTCAGTTGACCTCCTTAATGCGAATTATGTAAGTGCCATGAATCCATTATGTATGCAAATTTTCCTATTCTTGATTCTACATGAGTGCACAATCATTCAATACAAATGCAGCATCCACATGACAACACATTAAAGTTCAACCACATACGAATGCAAACATATATGCATATGCAATATGAAGTGACTGAGCCGATCTAAAACCTAGATTGTGTGTGTATATGCAACCACGAGCAACCACTAGCAATCACATGCAACCACTTGCAACCATCATCCATAACATGTTTCAATTACATGTTTCCATCCAAAGGGTTTCTACCTACAAGATAAGGTCGAGGAAATATACTTAAAAAGATAGATAAAAGCGCAACTTAAGGAAAATGAAAGATCAAGGATGTACCCTCGAACAGAAAAGGGTAGGCAGTGCGTATTCTAGCTTCAGTTTCCCAAGTCGCGTCTCCCTCGGCGTCGCTCCACTGAACTTTGACGAGCTTGACTTCACGGTTGCGTAGCTTCTTCACTTCCGTTCCTAATATGCGGGTTGGAACTTTTCTTATGGTTGCTTCGCGCTCCACTTCGGCCTCTTCGAGGATATTTGGCTCTACCACTTCAGCAGACTCATGTAGACATTTTCGGAGATGTGAAACGTGAAAAACGTTGTGGACTCCAGCCAACTTCTCGGGTAGCTCTAATCTATAGGCCATTTTCCCAATTTTCTCGATGATAGGGAATGGCCCTACGAACCTTGGTGCCAGTTTTCCTGTGGTTCCAAAACGAACAACGTTCCTTAGCGGTGATACCTTGAGAAAAACTCTGTCTCCAACCTCAAATTCAAGGTCGGTCCTTCTCTTGTCGGCATAGGACTTTTGTCTGTCTTGGGCCGTCTTCATCCTTCTTCGTATTAAGTCTATTTTCTCTGAAGTCTCTCGGATCATATCTGGTCCAAGTATGAGCTTATCAGTAGACTCCCACCAACAAGTGGGCGATCGGCACGGTCTTCCATATAAAGCTTCGAAGGGCGCCATTCTGATGGTTGCTTGATAGCTGTTGTTGTAGGCAAATTCCACCAAAGGAAGGTGGTCTTCCCAAGTCCCTCCGAAGTCAAGGACGCATAGCCTTAAAAGGTCTTCCAAAACTCTGTTCACTCTCTCTGTTTGGCCGTCGGTTTGGGGATGATAGGCTGTGCTCAAGCATAACTGCGTTCCTACTGCTTCTTGCAGACTCCGCCAAAACTCACTGGTGAAGATGGGGTCTCGGTCACTAACAATGCTAGATGGTATTCCATGGAGTCGAACGATTTCCTTGAGGTAAAGTGATGCTAGGGATGAGGCAGTTCTTTTACTTTTGACAGGTAAAAAGTGGGCGCTTTTAGTAAGCCTATCCACTATTACCCAAATGCTAGTGTTGCCTCTCCTAGACCTAGGCAGCCCATCGATGAAGTCCATTGAGATGCTATCCCACTTCCACTGTGGGACCTCCAGAGGATGTAGCAGTCCGCCAGGCTTTTTCTGTTCCGCCTTAACCTGTTGGCACACCATGCACTTAGAAACGAATTCTGCCACGTCCTTTTTCATGCCGTTCCAGAAGAAAGTCCTTTTTATATCTTCGTACATTTTATCTCCGCCTGGGTGTATCGTCATCTTGGAGTGATGTGCTTCCTCGAGAACCTTCTTTACTAAATCTTTTGTCTGTGGGACGCATAGTCTTCCGTCTCGCCTTAGCAAACCCTTATCGTCGATGGAGTATCTGTTGAGGTGACTTGAAGTCTCACCCCTAATTAGCCTATCAATTGTTTCCACAAGCTGAGGGTCTTCGCGTTGTGCTGTCCCTACTGAATCCACTAAAGTTGGGCGCACTTCGAGAGATGCTAGCAAGCCTGGTACGAAATCGGAGGAAGGCCTAAAGTCGAAGCTGGCTATAAACTCTAGGCTTTGTCTTTCAACAAACAACGGGCTTAGGGTCAATTTCTTTCGGCTTAACGCGTCTGCCACTACGTTGCCTTTGCCCGGAGTATAGGAGATTTCGAAATCGTACGAGGCAAGAAACTCCATCCATCTTTGTTGCCTCAAGTTAAGATCCTTCTACGAGAAAAGATATTTCAACGATTTATGGTCAATGTAAAGTTCGAACTTCTCACCTAGGAGATAGTGTCGCCAAGACTTGAGTGCAAAGACGATGGCGGCTAACTCAAGATCGTGGGTTGGGTAGTTCTTTTCGTGCACTTTCAACTGCCTCCCGCCATAAGCTACTACCCTTCCTTCTTGCATTAAGACGGCGCCTAGCCCTGTCCCACATGCATCCGTATAAACAGTGAACATCTTGCTCCCATCTGGCAGCGTCAAAACAGGGGCTGTTGTAAGAGCCCTTTTCAGTCGTTGGAAAGCAAATTCGCAATCCAAATCCCAATTGAACACTAGATTCTTCTTAGTCAATTTCGTGAGTGGAGCTGAGATTTTCGCAAAATCCCTTATAAACTTTCGATAGAAACCTGCTAGTCCTAGAAAGCTTCGGACCTCAGTTGCATTCCTTGGTGTCTTCCAATCCTGTACCGCCACTACCTTAGCAGGGTCCACTGCTAACCCTTGTTTGGATACTATGAGCCCAAGGAACCTCACCTCTTCTCTCCAAAAGTGGCATTTGGAGAATTTGGCTTTTAGTTGATGGACTCGCAAAGTTTCCATGATTGCCCTTAAGTGCTGAGCATGTTCCTCTTCACTCTTTGAGAAGATAAGGATATCATCTACGAAGACCACTACGAATTTGTTGAGGAAATCTCTAAATACCCTACTCATCAGGTCCACGAAGTAAGCAGGTGCATTTGTCAAGCCGAAAGGCATGACAAGCCATTCAAAGAAGCCGTCTGGGGTTCTGAACGCCGTTTTATCGATGCTATCTTCAGCCACCCCTAGCTGATGAAAACCGGTTGCTAAATCGAGTTAGGAGAAAACAGACGCTCCTACAAGCTGGTCAAACAAATCGTCAATTCTAGGGAGAGGGTGCCTATTCTTTTTCGTTAGCTTGTTGAGCTCCCTATAGTCAACACATAGACGGAGTGAACCATCCGCCTTTGTAGCGAACACCACCGGAGCGCCCCATTCTGAAATGCTTCTCCTTATGAACCCCTTTTCTAGAAGCTCTTTAATCTGTTTACTGAGCTCTTTCCTTTCTCGTGGAGCCATGTGTCTAACGGGCAACGCAACGGGCTTTGCATTATCTACAAGATATATGCGGAAGTCTATTTCCCGCTTCGGAGGCAAGCCCTTCACCTCTTCGAAGACATTCGGATATTCCCGGACCACTCTAACTGATTGCAAATTTTCAACAGAGGCATCTAGCGATTCAAGATAACTAAGCATAACCGCATACGAGGGATTACAAGAAATTTCCAAAGTATTACCGAGCTGGGTTAGGAGCCTAACAACCCTTTTCTCACAATCAAGGATGGCCCCATTACTGGATAGCCAATCCATACCCAAAATCAAACCATAACCCGAAAAGCCCAAAACAAAGGCACTACATTGAAATTCTACACTTAGAATAGAAATTTTCAATCCCAAACAGATCATAGACAAATGAGCTGGGCCCCCAATTGGGTTTGAAACCATTAAGGGGTCCTCTACCATACTAGTTTTTAGGTGCAGAGATTCTACTAAAGCAGACGAGATAAAGGAGTGTGATGCGCCAGAATCAAATAAAGTGCGAACGGGTTGATCATAAAGATAAACTACACTTTCTACAGAAGTATCTATACCTCGCTGTTGCAGAGGTGGCGCTTCCAGCACATGAACCTGTGCCCCTGGGGTGGATCCAGCCCTCTGCCCCTGTCCTCGTTTCTTTGGGCAGTCCTTAGCCCTATGGCCTGTCTCACCGCAAGAAAAGCACCCACCATTCTCCTTGGCCTACTTTTTCCGGCAGTCCTTTACTAAGTGCCCCACTTTGCCACAGAAATTGCACTTCCTCTTCTCTTTGTTGCCTTTCCCGCCCTTCTTAAAGTCTGTCTTCTTAGGCTGCAAACCCTCTTTCTTCCCTTGAGAGCTTTCTGCCTTCGTCTCCTTCTTGCCCTTATCCTCTTCATTCAGCAATGCCATTTGCACCAATCATTCATACGTGGCTCCCATGGGTATATGGGTCATGGCCAAACTGTGTAATGGCTCATTCAACCCTTTGACGAAACGGAGAGCCTTCTTGTGCGGGGTGTTGACTAGGTCAAGCCCAAACCTAGCCAGCTCATCGAACTGATTCACATACTCTCTGACTGTCTTGTCCCCTTGCTTAAGAAATAAGAATTTTTCCAACTGCAAACTTCTTTCCGCATCTGAGAGAAATTTAGTCTCAAACCTTGCCCTAAAGTCCTCCCATGTCTCCACTGGTCTTTCAGCATTAGTGACTTCCCACCAGTAGGAAGCCTCGCCCTTCAATAGCCACACTGCCAATTGTACTTTTTGTCTATCCTCTACCTCAAAGATGATAAATAGGTCCTCCGTTTCTTTCAGCCAATTTCTAGCTGCCACGAAGGACTCAGTTCCATGGAAATCCTTTCCTCCCATAGCTTTAAAATCTTTACATATCTTAGCAAATGTGTTTCCCCGTGGAGGAGGTGGAGGAAAAGGTGCCGCTGCAGCTGGATGATTTCCGGCAGCTGGGGGAGGAGGAATGGTAGGACCTGGCTGAGTGGCCCTTGCTTCTAAGAACCGTCTAAACCAACCAGGTATTGGTACCCCTTCTGGCAAGTTAAGATCTTCGGACATGCTGAAACAAAAAGGATAGATTCAAAACGAAGGATAAGAGATAGTACCTATGGCTTTGGGGAGTGGACTTTGCCTTTTTTTTTAAAATAATATAATATTTTTCTTTTAAAAATGCTTCTTTAAATTTCCTTTTTGAAAATAATTTTTCAAAACTTTTTATCTTATCTGGTAAACCTATGCTCTGATACCAAGTGAAACACCCCACCTCCGTTAGAGTCACTCTCAAAGGGAATGCCCTAATTTTGGTGGAGGGTTATAAGTATAAGTCACAGATATACAAGACAGATATAAGAACACATATTTGTAAACAGCGGAAAAAAACAACAACTTTTATTTCATAAAAGCAAATACGTGTTACAACAACATCACCATAATTGTCTTACACCTTTTCCAAAAACATAACACTTTCATAATCTGTCTTGATTACATTTTTTAAAGAAGCATAAAGAAAACATGGATAAAACTGCAAAAGCCCCATAGTGGTTGTCCAAAGCCATAGTTCAAAAAGAAAAGGTCCAAGCAATACATTTCTCCTCTTCAAGCTGGATGTTAAGGCTGGTCAAGCTGCAGTGTTCCCTCCCTGTGGACCTGGGGGGGGGGAAACGGAAGAAAAGAAGACGAAAGAAAAGTAGAGTCAGACATAAAGCCTGAGTAAGTCTAGTACTATTCTGTCTATGAATAAAGAACTGGGTATGATAAGTATAAACAAGAAGTGGGAAAGCACTATAACTTGGTTAAGTTGTCTAGGGTCGAATATACTATCGTACCCCATGTTAATCTCTGAACCCATATAAACTAGTTTCCAACTGGCACCCCATAATCAGGGTGATGTGATCCATTCTATGATGATCGGCTCCTACTTGCATAGTTACATGTGTCTTACGGCCCCCGATGTTGTAGTTACCTATGCTGGTCCCACCATGGGGTGTATCAAGTCCCATGGCGGCGGCCCGACACAACCTTAGAATGCACAGGTATGCTACTGGTGCCCAGTGCTTTATTTTTCTGCGCCGGAGTGTGTGCACGCCCGCACCCCGTTAGAACCTACACTGCTACACCACCGCCGTCGATTTGACCTCTTACAATCAGCCCAGTAATCGTGCCCCACCCTGCCTAGTTTCAGGGTATCCTGATACACCTTCTAGGGTTACTGCTGAAAAGGGTCCCCCGTTACTAGGTTTTCTATCTCTAGCCAACATGCTAAGTTGGTTAAGTGTTTTCTAACCTAACCCCCACCAGTCCGTTTAGTTTAGCATGTTCCATTTTGATTAAGCCTTTAGTCCACTTAATCCTAACAATCCTGACTCCGCTTTAATTGTCTTATTAAAGCCTTGACCTCTCACATTAGACAGGTATTGTTGTGGCTGCCTGTTGCCGGTTGGTTCCGGGCAGTCTTACGCCACAACTCAGTCTAACCTCGGGTCCTTATTGGGCTCCATGTTTAACCTCCCACATTGGATAGGTATTGTTGTGACTACTGGACAGCCGGGCGGTTCCGGGCAGGTTTACATCACAACTCAATCCAACCTCGGGTTAAACACATCGTATGTTCTACATTCACATATTTTGTCTTTCTTCTTTATTTTCTTATATGTAAATATTTGCGGCCCATTATTAAGTTAATGGTGTAAAGGTTACACCAATCATGGGCCCAACCCATACTTGAATTTGGGCCCTTCTACTTTATGTTTTCATTTATTAATTAAGTTAACCCAACGTTATTTTCCCCCGTTTAACACGTCCGTTTATTATATATATGTTGGGCTTAGCCCTTTTAAGCCCAACTTAGCCATGCGAAAAGGGGAGGCTTAAAGCGAGATTACATACACAAAAAGGGGGAATGTGAACGCATGAACTTGCAATGTGACGTTGGAACTACAAAATAGAAATTGGTGTACTTGCATAGTAGTAACATATACTTTGGTCATAAAGCATAAGTGACAAGAATCAAACCATGTAAACTTGTAGTTAAGTTAAGGATATCACTATTGACACATAGGCTTAACTACAACATAACCCTATATTTTTATTCAGGCATAATGTCAAACATAAGCAAATCATGTTCATAAGATTACTACATGTTTACAAAGGTGTTTACTTTTGTTACTAACACAAAAGTATAGTTCAACTTAGTCATGATTAAATCTTTTCACATACCCATGGCATAAATATTTCTAACATGAAATCATGATTTTCACTTTAGTCATGCAAACTTGCAAAAAGGGATTTTTGAATCTAACCTAGCTATGTGCCACACATGTCATCATATAATTCTTGTTAACAATATAGACCTAACATGGATTTCAATTATGCAAAATATCAATCATAGCCTAGTCATATTCATAAGTTTGCAAATAGGTTTTCTAGTACAAAAGCATGGCTTAATACATAGATCATGATGCCAAAATTTCAACATAGTTTCATATGAACTATAATAACCCAAATTTGTTCCAATTACGTACAAAATGATTTTTGTACAAAATATACATTATGATGGCATAGTAGCAAAACCCCAAACTTGCATGAATTTCAATTAATCAACTACATACATGTAGCTTCAACATGGATTACATAATTTGCGAATATTCCAAACGTATACTTGCATAAAACTACCGCAAACATGTAGTTTTTCATAATGAATAACATAATTCGAGAATATCCAAACGTGTACAATATTACAAATCGATAAGAATCATAGTAACGCACAAATATGAATTACTTTATCGCCACAAATCAAATATACAAACCAACACAATTATTTGTTCATACCAAAGTAATACTCTACTTACAATTGTGTGGCGAATTCTCAAATTTAGGGATTTGAAGATGCGATTCCTTGTTGATTTGATTTGTTTAGGTTGCTTGATGCTTTAGAATTTGCCTCCTAATCCTCTCTCCAATTGGTGGCTACTCTTAGTCGTTCCTCAGCAACATGGCGGCTTTGTTCTTATTTTTGAATGAATAGATTAGGTTGAGTCTAGGGTCATTTTTATAGGGTTTATGAACTGATTAGGACCATTGATGTTGCTTGGTTTGATCGTAGCCATTCATACGAAAGAGAGACCAATTAGAGCCTGCCACCTAGCCCTAATGACAAAGCAGACTACAGAAAACCGACCAACATAAAATAGGCCAGCCAGGTTGGGCAGGGTTCGACCTGGCTCTGGACCAGGTCGACAGCCCTGTCGACAGCCCTGTCGACCTGGCTAGACCAGGTCGACAGCCCAGTCGACCTGGGTGCCTTAGGCGGGTGTTCTTCCGCCCTGGCCCATTGGGCCCCATTTTGGAATTTAAACTTGATTTTCTGAGCTATTTTATTCTGTTTGAATTTTAAACTTAATTCAGAAACTTCCGAAGGCCATATCTTCTTCATACGGACTCCGTTTTTCGAAAACTCGGACTCTATTTTGCGTATTTTTCCGAGACGAACGCAATGGCGTATCCCATTTCCCTTAGTTCTTTGATTTGAAATTAATTATACTTTAAATTTGTGAATTTCACAGTTATAGAATTCGCGGGGTGTTACATCTTTCCTCACCCTCTAATTTCTTTCACTAATAACTGGTATTTTACGATGTTTGTTTAGTCGACAACGTGTTTATGTCGATAACCAAAGTCGTCAAAATCCCGGGTCATTACAGTTGGTATCAGAGCTTAAGTTTAGTGAATTACCTTGGCTCTGTGGCGTGACTCGGTAGAGATAGGGTTAGTAATACCCTAAATTGAGTTGAGTGTATATATACGAGTGAACGTATTTGTTATTGATATAAAAATTTGTTTTATATTGTGGAGATTCATTGGTTGAGTTGTTTATGGGTTCTGGTCGATCAGTTTGATCCACTGTATCGGTAGGAGTTGATAAACACTTGAATACGATGAACCATCATGGTATGTTTTTAAAAGGGGTAAATTAAAATAAGTTTACCCAAGGTATATCTTGATATAGAGAAGATATATATATATCAAAATTTTAATATATTGGATATATTAGATGTGATTATAATCGAGTAAGATTATAAATTAAATGGTTATGTAAATAACCAATCAGAATTCATATAAGTGAAATACGTGAAATCAGATGAGTTGAATCTGAAAATTTTTAGCCAGAAATTGAATTAGAACTCTGGAGAATTGGATAAGTGTTTGTAAATGGACTTGGATTAAAAATAAGGAAAATTTAAGATCTTGGGAGATTTTAAATTGTTTTACAAGCCGTGTGGGTTATATTTTGAAATAAATTTCAAAGTGGAAATGTTTAGAAATGGTTTTATAGTATTGAACTCACTTCGATCGCTGGAAAATAGATTCTGATGATGACAGCTGCATCATCAGTATTCCTTTTCGAGTTGTAAGTGACGAATTACTACCGGAGATACTGTTTTGAATTTGTTTTGGGAAAGACAAGTTGTGTTGAATTTCAAAATGGAATTTATAATATAGAATTTGAATTTTAAATAGATTTGAAATATTAACTTGTTTTAAAAGAAATAAAACGAGAAGTTCTTTTATAAACGAAGTTTATAAATAGTTCTTTTATAAACGAAGTTTATAAATGAAGTGAAGAGAATTATCATTAGATAATTCAGAAATAAAAATACAAGTGTGAAATTGAAAGGGAAATCTATTTTCCAAAGGTAGAAATATCGATTTCAAAGGGAATTGAAATCGAGACTTATGTAAAGAATGAATAAAGAAAGTTTGAAAAGGTATTTGAACAAAGGAAGTTCAAACATAGAATGTAAATAAGAAAATTCAAAGGGGATTTGAATATAGAAAATTCAAAGGGGATTTGAATATAGAAATTCAAATGAGATTTGAATAAAGAAGATTTAAATAATGGAAAATTGAATATAGAATTCATATAGAGTAATAATAGGATTTGAATATAGAAATTCAAAGGGAGTTTGAATATATGAAATTCAATGGAATTGAAGTAGAATTGAATATAGAAATTCAAAGGGAGTTTGAATATAGGAAATTCAATGGGATTGAAATAGAGTTTGAATATAGAAATTCAAAAGGAATTCAAATATAGGATTTGAATATATAGAATTTGAATATAGAATTCAAATGGAATTTAAACTATAGAATTTGAATATAGAATTCAAATGGAATTTAAACTATAGATTTGAATAATAGAAGTGATATAAAATTTGAATAGTAATTGAATAGAATTAACTAAGTCGAAGAGGAATTAGTTAATCGAGTTTTGAATTTGAAGTTGAACTTTGAAAGGTGGATTGGATTTGTAAATGGATATTCGAAATCGAATATAGAACTTAAATTTGAAATTTGGATTCAAATTAGTTAAGAAGCAAGTTAAAATATATTTGAACATGTCATGTTCAAATAAAAAGTGAAATAGACTAAAGAGTTAGTTAACAAATTTATTAACGAATTGAGTTAAAACGATCAGGTATAGTTAAAATAGATTGGGCAGGTATAAATATACATGAGATAGGTATGGATAAGGTATGAAGGTATATAAATATAATGCTCGACGAAAAGGTATGTATTTAATTCATATATGAGATTTTATGCGCCGTATCGGCTAGCCGCTTGGCTTTTTCTTTTGGATTGGTGAGGGCCATGGGAGGCTATTTGAAATATCCCGATGCTCCTAGTACAAAGGAGGTTATGGCGAATTTTTCCGGGAATTTAAGGAGTTAGAATATTTTTAAGATAATTTGATAGTTAGAAATAAACGTATCGATATATATATAGAAGTCGATAAGGAAACGAACTTAGAAATAGAATAGTAAAATAAAAAAGGAAGACTAAGTATAAAATCTAGGGAGAATAGAAAGAGGAAGCGTATACGTGTTTAAAAGTGAATAAGTAGTTGTATGGTATTGATTATTCGAGTAAGTAGTCATATCTATTTTGACGTTATAAATGTTATTCAGTCAAGGTCTGAGAGGTAGTTATACCCCAACTTGATTGATTTCATTATTAACAAATAAATAGTAAGATTTCAGGCTCGAAGATCAATGTTGAATAAGAGTTAGTTGAATATAGTATTTGGGTTGTCGTAAAGATGTTTTACACAACATCCGTTTTAATCCAAATAAGTGTAAGCTTGGAAATATAATAGAGAATATTTCCTAAGTATAGAAATAAACGAGATCGGAAAAGAGATAAGCAATTGGAATATTTTCCAATTATAAATAGCATATATTTTCTAAGTTTAGAAAATAAAGGAAGGCGATATTTAGAAATGTTATTGAAAATATTTGGTTAACAAATATTGATAAAGAAATAGAGAAGTGATTTAACTAATGGAATATTAATTAAGAGCTCAGTGACATGTTCAAAAGGAAAATTTGATTTTTGAAAGGAGTAAACTGTTTGAAAACTCCCAGGGAAAGACTGTTTGAATTAAAAACAAATTTAACAGAAATTTGTGAAAGAAAAATTGAATTAAAGTAAAGCCAGTAAAGTGGTAACTGAGATTGAATTAGAATGATATCAAGACAAATTGGATTGTGAGATTCAAATTTGAAGTGTAATGGGATAATCAAGTTAAGAGTTGGGAATCGAGAAGAAACTCGAGTTGTGATGATATTTGGCTCGGATATAAGCGAATGGTTGTGTTGTGGATAAAAGCAGATTGGGGTTTGATTGGGATGACCCTAGTATATGCTGAATTGATAGCAGATGTGAGGTTATAATGATATGCCGACTAAAGGTACAAGTTTATATTTCGATTGGATATAAGATTTATGAGCCGAATTGGCAAGCCGCTTGCCTGTTTGATTTTCTTTTGGGATGGAGATGGCCCAGAGAGGCGAGTGGTGGTTTGACCTATTAACCAGTACAAATGAGGTGCTGGCGAAATTTTTTCGAAGAGTTAAGGCATTAGAAAATTTTCAGGATTTTTGAAAATTTTCGTTAATAAGAATTAATGAATAATTTAATTGAAATTAAATTGGTTCAGTTGAAACTGAAGTTAAGAAGTGAACAAATATGTTATAACCAGTCGATAGGGTCGTCCACTACCTTTTAGCAATTTCGGGGACGAAATTATTTTAAGTGGGATAGATTGTAATGACCCGCATTGGCAGAGGTACTATAATTTATTTATTTAATTATTTATATAGTGATATAGTGAATTTAATGGTCGTGGAATTAAATAATGATGAATATTTAATTAAAATAATATATTAAATTCTGAAATAATCAGAATTGGCTAAAATGGCGATATGGTGTGAACTGAATCATCTGTGATATTTAATTCAGCTTGGAATTGAATATGAAATAACGAATATATTTTATAAACGACAGTTTGAACGTAGAGTTATAATATAATTAAAATCGAGCTTGAAATGGCGCTGTAGTTCGTAAATTGGCAATTCAAACTCCAACTGAATGTACGGGATTCGTTTTAAGCCGGATTTCTATGAAACAAGAAACGTGTGGAGCTGGTGGAGTATATCTTTCTAGTGGAAGAGAAAAATCGGGATTTCGTTGTGTAGATTTTGATGTACGTGAAATCAAATTTTAGAAAAGTCGCTGTGGAATTCCTTTATAATTTATAAACGAATTATTTATATTTTAAAAAGGGATTTCAATATAAATCGAATATCGGGTTGACCCAGATTTGAAATATCGAGTTATAAATCCCAGTAGAGCTGTATGGTATTCCACTGTGAATATATACGATTATACGAATTTATTTGTATTTAATTGAATTATATTTAAATATACTTATATATTTAAATGGGTCACCAGAGCTTTAAAAATAGCCAGTTTTGCAAATGAAGTCGGAATTCGACGAAACTAATTTTGTTGGATCCGCAATATTAAATTATTGCTAGATTCCAATTTCCGTGATTTTTAGAGTCACTGTGTGGCCGTACGGATTTTTAGAGTGAAAAACAAATAGTATTTTGACGGTTAAAAATACGCTGTGTGAGCATACAGAGTCGGAATTCGACGAAACCAGTTTCTTTTGGACCGTAATGTCAAACTGAAGCTACATGTCCAGTTTCGTGGTTTTTAGGTATCGTGTGTGACCACAGGAATTTTAGAGGACGAATGTAAATAGCGTTTGCTTAATAATAAATTAAATAATCGAATATTTAATTATTAAAATTTATACTATATAATACCTTAAACTCCCTTAACCTAATTCATTCATTCCCAGGTCAATTATATTTCCGCCGTAAGTTTTTGGTTTCAGGAAATATTATTCGATCCTCCTAAATTCAAATGAAAATCAAAATAAATCCTATAAATTAGGATAAGTATATATTTGGATTCACAAATCATTCCTCTTCAACTTGGTGTGCGTTTTGTGGAACTCGACGTCAGTTTGCTTCATCGAGTTTTTTCAGCGAGACCTTGGGTTAAGCTGTCGTGAGGATTGAAGCATTTAATCGAGTTTTGGTGGTTGGTTTTGAGTTTGGTAGGTCGAGTAGCATGGTGTAGTGGGGTTTTTGTGAAGTCCGGTTCCAGTCTTGTCGTGAGTTCACTGTATGGTGCCAAGAAATGGTCGAGGTCGGATGTTCACGGGGAGGTGCGAGTTGGGTTTGGTGGTGTCGATATTTACAAGGATTCGAAGAGGAGTTGAATGAAAGTGGTTGTTGGAGATTTCATGAAGAAATGAAGAGTGCGGTTTGGATTGAAATGGTGGAAATGGCTTTTGTTTGGAGGAGCAGTATTCGGTGGTTTGGGGAAGAACACGTTGGCGGGTTGGGTAGTGGATGATAATGGGCCAAGAGTTAATTAAGGGTAAAGCCCAATAAATATTAGCTTAGTTTTTATTTAAATTCCATATAAAAGTGTATTATCTTGTTTATATCATAACATGATCATACGATATCAGATGGACGAACCGTAAGTTGCATTGGGATCGTATGGACGAGAACAACACAATGAGACTGACTGGAAGTCCATTGGAGCTCGTTTGAAATTACGGCAAATTAAATTGTTTGATTCAAATCAAACAAACAGTTTATCGTTCTTTAACGATGAACTGCAAATGTGAGTAAATCTCGCTAACTCTGAACAGTTTATAATTTCATGTTGTATTTTTAGAACTGTTAGATATTGGCTGTTTGACTGTGTGTTGACTGTTTGATTGAACTGCTAGTCAGTTAGTTGAAGTTCTATATTGATTCTGTTTAACAGAATATATCATATGGAACTGAAAAGTGATGTTATCTATATTGTTTAACATCTGTGATGCAGGGAAACAGGTTGGAGGAACCCAGCTGGGTTCCTCAACATTTATTTTACTGTTTTTCATATATTGTGATATATGATGTGATATATAATCTGTTGCCGATTATATGTGTTTGGACGATACTGATCATCGTGATTTGATATGTTGAATACCATAACATACCGAATGTTGACAAAGGAATATTTTCAAAGTGTATTTTGAAAATGAATTATTTATATAAAATCGATGGATTTTATATAGAAAAGGAAAAGGATTTTTACAAAAGAAATATTTATAAAATCAAAGGATAAGTTAGAATAAAAAGGAAATCATTTGTAAAGTGAAGAACCGTTACTAAAAGTAAATCTTTATAAATGAATAGTTTATTCGAAAAGGAGTTAATCGAATTAGTTATTCGAATAGAATAAAGAAAGTTATCGAATAAAGTTAAAAGGGGGTATTCAAATATAGTTTTGCCAAAAGGAGTTATTCGATCAGAATTCATCGAATAGAATTAATTGATTAGAGTTAACCAACCAGAGTTAAATCAGTTAGGGTTAACCAGTTAGAGTTAATTGGTTAGAGTAAATCAGTTAGGTTAAAGCGTAGAGTTAAACCAGTTAGAGTTTATCATTTAGAGCTAAACCAATTGAGAGTTAATCGATGTTAGTTTAATCGATTAGAGTTAAAGTAAAAGGAGTTAATCGATGTTAGTTTAATCGATTAGAGTTAAAGTAAAAGGAGTTAATCGATTAGAGTTAAAGTAAAAGGAGTTAATCGAATATAGTTATTCGAATAGAAGCAAAGGAGTTAATCGAATATAGTTTATTCGAATAGAAGCAAAGGAGTTAATCGAATATAGGTTATTCGAATAGAAGCAAATGATTTAATCGAATATAGTTTATTCGAAGAAAGTAAAAGGAGTTATCGAATATAATTTATTCGAAAGGAGTTAAGTGAAATGAGTAAATCAATAGCGTTAGTCAAATAGAGTTAATCCAATAGTGTTAGTCCAATAGGTTAATTGATAAGGGTTAATCGAATAGAGTTAAGTGAAAAGAGTCAATCGAATATAGCTATTCGAAGGAGGGTTAAGTAAGGAAGTAAGTAAAAGGAATATAAAGTGAACTTTGCCTAGTTCAAAGTTAGAAATGTTGTTCAGTTAAGGTCTGAGAGGTAGTTTTACCCCAACTTGATTGGCTTCGTTTTTAACTAAGGAATAGTTAAGGTTCAGCAGTAAAGGAAATGGTTTGAGTTGGCATCGCGATGGTTTGTTTAAACATCTGTCTAAGTCCAATGAAGAAGCTTTGGAAATGTTTTCCAAATAAGAAACCAGAAATGTTTTCAAATAAAGAAAACAAGAAATGGAAATGTTTTCCATTGTTAATAACGTATATTTTCCAAATTCAGAAAATAGGAAATATTGAATATAGGGAAACATGATATAAGTAAATTAATGGAATAAAGAGATAAATGTTGAATGGTGATTGATCGATATAATTTCCATTTGGAAATAATATCATTGGTTGCACACCTGTTTTTCTTCGATAGTTAAATCACAGACTATCGAAGTTTTGACCATTTTAACGTTGTTAATATGGAGAGACCGGTTGGATTATTATCCAAAGAACCACTCTGTATTGGCATAAGCGTTGTGAATCATATATGCCAAAGGAAATTTGAAGACGGAGTTATGCAAGGGCTATCCTGTTTACAGAATAGTGCCTTCGGTTCATCCCATTCCTCGATGACTTGTAGGGACGGGTGTTTGACAGAGTATTTCCAGACAATCATGTATATTGATTTCTCCAACCGTACTAAGAGTGGAAGCGGAGAAGGGAACTTCTTTTACCTAACACATAATGTATGGTTGAGGACGTCAATCGGTGATTTGATGGATTTGACGATGTGGCATTCAAAGTGAATCTAGTGTGATGATAAAGCGTAGCTTCTAGCCTCATCATCCGGTAAATGACAGAAATCGGGCAGGCAGCATGGCTAAGTCGGTCGCACCGAAGTAGGGTGTATAATCACCTGATCTAGAGTTTCACTTACTTCTAAAAATCTATTGTCGATACTGTCCCATTCGGAAAACGGTTGCTGATCCCAACCGTTGGTGACATACATTCGATACACTCAAGCGAAATGAGTGGTCGGTCATGTGTGGCCGGGCTGCAAGATGTTCTTGTTGAACCCAGTGTATTCCTCTCTAGAGGTACACTAGCGAAAGGTGGTTCCATACCCTGTCATAGTTGGAAATCCATTACCCAATACGTGCTTGCAGTTTTGATTGTATACTATATATGTAGAACGTGAGATGAAAGCGTTTCTGCTAGATGATTATTATATTGTGGTTGATAGACATTATTATAATATCAAAGGTTTTTGATATAAAGATAATTTGGATTCTCATAAGGGAAAAACCCGTTCCGTTATACGGCGTGGTCTTATGAGATATCGTTTACTTGTTCAAACTGTTTTAAGCTGTTTTACTCATACCAGTCCCATGACTGAACCAGAGTTTATTTTTGTTGTTTTCCCTAAACTCTTGGGTGCCTAAATTTGTACGGGCAGTCAAGTAATCGGGATTTTACAGATACACTTGAAGAGCTGGAGCAGGAGGCTTCAGGATCATATAGCTATAGTTATTTCCGCTGTGTTGTAAGTGCTGTACTTTGATAATGATATGTATATTCAAGTACAGATTTGTATTTCAAAGTTATGTTATGAAATATATTTATTCGTTCCGTCGTGAGATTCGTGTTACTCTGATGTTGTGTTCTTCTTCTTCTTCTATTCTAATTTTCTATCTTATCTTTCCTCACCCTCTAATTTCTTTCACTAATGACTGGTATTTTACGATGTTGGTTAGTCGACATCGTGTTTATGTCGATAACCAAAGTCGTCAAAATCCCGGGTCATTACGGGAGGGCAGTCAACGCAAAGGGAGAACGTGATCAGCGGCGTGGTCTGGGAAGCAGGAATCGGTCAAAGGTAGAGAACAGTAGCCACCAGAATCGAGGAAGAAGGGAAGACTAGCTCCCGCAGATAGCTAGGTAGATTGAAACAAGGAGGGCTGGTAGCTGCGGCGCAGGCAATGAGAAGGGGAAGGAAGCGATTTTTAGGTTAGATAGATCTGTGGGTAATATAGAAGGGGAGGGGAGCAAATTTTGGGTAAAAGAGAAGAGAAAGGGGAGCGGCTGATGACGTATATGGTAACTTCTAGAAATGCGTAAGTGGAAGAAGATGAACAATCGATGGAAACGCACAGTATTGAATTCACAAAACTGAGGCCGAACGATTGTAGGGTGGGACATATGGAAGAATCTAGATTTTTTGAGCAAAAGTGGAACTGAAAGGTCCTAGAGAAAAGATTGTGCTTTCATATAATATAATAGATTAAGAAATTGTAAATAATCGCACCGAGACACGAGGTTAAGTTCAACTTGTGGTAAAGCCTATCCGTAACCACCCGGCGAATCTAGCATTCACAAGTGGTCAACTTAATGTGAGGGGTCTGGTGCATTAACATACATGAATATATGTATATAATAAGAAAGAATTAAGGGGAATTTATTGAAATTAATGGAAATGAATCAATTTTACAACAGAATAACAACTAAAATGAACGGGGAATGATAATAACCTATTATGAATAAACCTAAATGTAAGAATGAAAGATAATAGGTAGATTTGTCTAAGGGACAAGTGGAAATTATAACGTAAATTTTAATAAACGATAGAAAACTTATTAGTAAACCTTAGTTAAAGAGGACTAAGTAAATAAGTAAGTAACAACAATAGGTTGTGATAAATAGAGAAATGAGATAAACTTATGAAATGAGATAAGTTGTACTTAATTATAATTTAAGTAATCTGAAAACCTAAGAACATGAAACCTACTGATTGTGATAAAAAGAATCTAAAACCCGTTGATTGTAAGAATCTAAAACGTGTTGATTGAGATAAGAAGAACATGTTATTGTAACCTGTAAACCTGAAACTTAGAAAATAAGATGTTAAAAGTGTATTAATGAAATTAAATGGATTAAGTTATATAACTGAAATTAATAAGCGAGAGGGGTCCATTCCTTATAGATATAAGGAGCTCAGAGAGAAATTGGTAACTTGAATAAGAAGTTAATATAATAGGAAATAACCAAGTCAATTGGGAACCTGATGAGGAAGAGAAAGCGCGTAATTAAACATTTAGACATAGGGTCTAATAATACGTTAGCGTGATGTGCTTAGACCAGTCCACACGTCTAAAGGTGAAGAACCCAACGGGTAGATCATCATGGTATCTTGAGACATAAGGGGAGTGCACTCCATCTGATTATTATGCATGTTATTCTGCTAATATCCTGCTTGCTGGCTCCGAGGGACTGGAAGGAAGCACGCGGCTTCCGAGGGACGTGATAGGGTACTCCATGGTGGTCCTCTATTGCGGTGCATGCTCAGGCTGTACTCGCAGAGGTTAGGTCTACGCATTATCACCCAGTGAATATACCTTGACTTCAACGTAGTTGGAAGTCAAAAGGCTGTGGCGGTATGACGTTAGGTGATTCGACGATTTTGCCTAACGATATGCTGGGACACGACCATCCGAACTATAGTAATTGTTAGGTACCGGTCATCGATAGTCAGTATGATGCAGAAAGACTAGAGCTAAAACCAAGAGGCCAATGATCTTCATAATCGGGTCATTGGATGAGGGACCACATGTATGTTTAGATTGGTTGTCAGGACGATTACTTAGCTCTCATCTGTAGTCTTTCACTAATTGAGGGAGGGGTCAGGTGGGACCATAACCACCGTAGAAATGCAGACCATAGTATATGTACGCTAGGCCGCTTAGTCGACCTATATAGATATATAGAAAGGCTCCCAACCGAGTTCCTTACATTAGATACCGCCCTATTATGTGACTCGGTGCACAGTTGGCAGTACATGTGATACATGCATGTTGCTCCGGCTGGTGTGTCGTAGACACAAGGGCATTAATCCATGTTGAGATCTGACTCGATCGGATGATTCGAATATAGCTGTCCATACGCTAACGTAGCATGTCGATGGCTATTCTATGCAAAAGGTGGCGTTGTTACATGAGGATATGTACATTGCTCAGGCGTAGGATAAGTGATTGCGTATGTTTTCTCTGGCTTGACAGTGGGGACCATGCGAGAGGGTACCATAAGAGGTACCTTAATATTGGGGGTAGCCACATATATACTATATTAGGTTAATTTACTGGGAAGTAGATGGGTACGATGTGTGTGTAACCCTTGAGTGCTATTAACCCAAGTAACTGAATAAATAAGAAAATGAAACTGAATGGTATATGTACGGTTATCCAAAAATGTATATTATAAGTCCAGTCACTAGAACTTGTGTTCTGATCCCCTCCTTATAACGTACTCGTAGGTTAAGTTTGTGGTAGAGATATGACAACTTTGGATACTGGTTAGGAAGTATTATTACCTTGATAAGGCTATATTTGATTATATTATTTTTTATTCTATTCTGCTGTGAGATGTTTTCTGAGCTCTGATATATTCTTTATCCCTTTCTTTTCTGCAGGATACCAGACAAGCCAACTCGAGTTTCGATAGATTGGTATTTTGAAAGAAAAAAAACCGGTCTGTTAGAATTCGAGTTGTTACATCTGGTATCAGATCCCAGGTTTAGGATTCCTGTATACATAGTGAGAGTGCATACTTATATATTCTTATATGGTACGATAATATATAGTTATATATGTAGCTTCATAAAGGTTGAGCTGTCAAGACTTGTACACTAAATGGAAATACTAACAGAAATCTAGGGAATATAGGCAAATTTAGTAGTTGATTGAGGAAGTGTACAAAGAAAAAGACCAGTTCCAGAAAGAACTGTTAGAAGATAAGATTGGGAAACGAAGGTGCATCAAAGAATAGACGTTTTGAAAAAAAATTGACCGACCCTTTCATTTTTTTATTTTCCTTAGTTTAAAAAAAATCTGGAAGGCTCGGGTCGACCCATGGGTCGACACACCAGGCACTACACCATATATGCTAATTAGGCTATGTTTTTAGCTGTATCTAAAGCAGTTAGGCACGGTAACAAGCCGTGTCAAAAAGTAGTGTGTTAAATTATTAGATATGGCTCAAAACCGTATCCAATGTGGTAACATATGGCTATTGGCCGTATCTAAATCATAAGTAGATACGACTATAAACCGTATCTTATACATGTGTGTGTGTATATATATAAAAGCAGAAACTGCAGCACATATTATTTGTAACACAAATCATATACAACACAGGATACACTAATTCACAATTGTAACAGTAAACGAAACAATTATATGAAATATTTCATTACATTACAATATATAATGATACATGCTATTTGACTACATTACAATAAATAAATAAATAAGATACACGCTGTTTCTTTACTTTAAAGAAGATACATAATGTTACATAACAATAAAGAAGATACATACCGTTTTATAATTACATTACAATAAAGAAGGTAAACTTCAGCGATCAGCCACTCTCTGCTTTTCAACTTCAGCGATCGACTACTTCGATCCGCAGCTAATGCATTCACCAAGATGAAGGTTTAACTTTCTGGTTAAGAATTTACTGGGTGATTCACCAGGTAGATGCACTTTAGCTCACACACCTGGTTTGGGTATTTATCCTAACTTATGCATTTAACTTAGCGCCAAGACTAGCAAAGGGGATAATATATAAAGTGTCATATGTTGCTTCACTAAACCTTAGGAAAAAGCATTTGACACTTGATATTATCCCCTTTGTCAGTCTTGGAGCTTAGTTAAACGAATAAGCTGGGATAAATACCCGAACCAGCGTCGTGAGCTAAAGTGCAACCACCTGTTGAATCACCCAGTAACTCTTAACCAGAGAGTTAAAGCCTTCAGTTTGGTGAGGCTTCACTGGTGGATCACCCAGAATTTTTTTAACCAGAATGCATCATCTTCATCTATAATTGCAACTATTTTACATTAGAACAATATTGAGTCAGAACACACATATTTACACATAAAAGAACATATTTCCACAAGACTAAGTAGTGACCTAAATGCACAAGATAACAGAAGAATACATAATTACAACACACACACACCTACACAACAACATCATGAACATACAAGCAAGAAGAACACAGTCAGGTCATGGATGAATACCACAAATCAGTGCACATGCACATACTTGATGCACATAATGTCATATACATGAGCACAAAGCAACTTGGTTCAAGGCAGCAAGTCATAAATGGAAAAGTAGTTTTATGCCTTTACTCACACGCAGTGTGACACACATGACATACCAAACAAATTGACTAAATCTCAACCTATAAATGCCATTCTATTTTCATTCATGCATCCATCACCGACATTTCTACTCAATCACACAAATTTCCCAATATCAATTACCAAACACATGCAGCTCAGTCAACGGAACTAGTATGCTTTAGTTCTCAAAGCATACCAAATGAATTTTTTGGCACAAGCCAGAAATGACACATGCACTTCAGATCAGTAAGGAAGTGTACATGGTGCAATAATACACACAAATGAGCTAGACAACACAAGTAAAAGTGTCTGAATTCAAGGTAGACAAATACAACACAAATAAATAATAGCAAATACACTGCCGCACTATAAAACTGGGGATAATACCAAATATAAACACAATAGAAGCATGAATTCTAGGTAGACAAGCACATGCAATTATCTATCATTCATATTTCTGAACTAAGGCATGGAAATTCAAATTAAACCCAATTTAAACACAATTTAAACCCAATACAAATTAAACCCAATTCATATTTAAATTTAATCGTAATCTACGACTAACCTCCAGTGGCGATGAGAAGGATGGACAGCGGTGGACTGAAGCTTCGCCGGTCAACTGAAGGCATCACGAGCTAACGATGACTCATGGACTGCGGTGGATGGCTTATTGACAAAGGAAGTCGGTCGAGTACCAAAACCCTAATTTGGGTATTCGGTGGTCACCATTGCAAAATAAAAAGAGGGATAATTCGGCCGAAAGTTTTGATGTGGAAAAATTCGATTGTGCCAGAATGAAGGTATGGAGGGAAAAATTTGATACGCATTTCATATGGTCCAAAGCCGTATCAAATGAACTGATTCGGGGCTTTGTCGATGGACGGTCAGATTAAGGGTGTTTGGGGTGGTGCGGATTGCAAAATGTAGTTTGATATGGATATGAGAACTATCAAATTTGATACAGCTTATAGCTGAATTGTATATCCACATCCCTGTGTGCCAAATTCGCTGGTATGGTGTAGTGAGGGTGGGTTGACCTATAGGTCGACACACCCCGACAATCTGTCGAGCCAGGCCTTCGAATTTCAAAAAATAAAAGGACGCAGCTGAACGACTTGGTCGTCATTTTCGTTTTCTCCCCCTTGCCACCAGAAAACCCAATCTTCCTCATTCTTTCCAAGGCAATAAATGCCTCAAATTTCCACAGTTTTGTGCCAAATTGGTGTCGTATCGAAGCACTTCTTTCTCTCTATCCAGATCATCACTTTTTTCTCGAAGAATTGAAGGAAATTCACCATGCCTCTACAACCTGCTTCTTTGGCTTCTTTGTTCCCACAGTTATCCCCTAAAGATTTTGCTTGATGTCAGAATGATAGGTGCATAATGTAACATCCTGAGTTTTTCGATTAACAGTAAATTGACAAATTAAAGTATACTTAATTCAAAACTTAAGAATTAAGGGAAACGGATTACGTCATTGCGTTCGTCTCAGAAATTCTGCTTAAGATAGAGTCCGAGTTTACGTAAATTGGACTCCGTGTGAAAAAGATATCCTTAAATTAAATATTGCAGCAAAACATGAAAAAAAAGAGGAACGAGAAAAGAATAAATATTTAACAATGTTCTAAGGGTTATAAGCAAAAGACTTAGTAGCTCATTTGGTTGGAACACGTGACTTGCATACAAGAGGTTCAGAGTTCGATCCCCGCCAGCGCCATATTTTTGTTTTAGGGGAATGGCTCAAAAATGGCCTAGTGTGAACGCAATTCAAAAAGTGGTTTAATGTGAAAATGGGTATTTGGAAAGATAGATAAAAAGAAAAAGAAATTAAATATATATATATATACGCATATATATATATATATATATATATATATATATATATGACGTGTACGCATTATATAGAGTACGTTGCACTTTTTGGTTGTCAAGGATTTGTTTTTTTAAAGAGGAAGAATATGTATACGGTAAAGGGAAGATGTATCTATTAAATACGTATTTATGTTTGATGGATTGGAAATAAACAATAAATGTTGATAATGTACATTTAGAGAGTAATTATGGCATAAGAAAATTAGGAATTATTTACATATAGAATTTGTCCTAAATGAGAAATGTGTACATTATAGAATATATATATATATATATATATATATATGCTAAAACGTGAAATTACATGCATAGTAATTATGACATAATTTAAAATGCGGGTAAATTACATGCATGGTAATTATGACATAATTTAAAATAGGAGTAATTTATAGTCCTTTATTGTGAACATAATTGGCCTCTTTTGAAATTGATGGCCTTGATTAACCCTAGCATCATCGGACGGCTCAAATTAAAATACAATTCTATATAAACAACCTAAGTCTCCTACTAAAGTTCATAAGAAAATAAGACTTGGAGCAGTCATGCTACTGGGAGCAAGCCAAGAGTAGCCTCCATTTGTAGAAAGATAAGAGACGAACACAAAACCAATTCAAAGCTAATTCAAATTAGAGATTAAAGCTACAACTCAAATCAAGAATTCCTTTTTGATTTGTAAGTACAGTTATATTCTAGATGTGAATGAAATCAAAATCATGATTTGAAATAAAGTGACAATAGAACCTTACCTGTTATGTTATATTAAATTTATGATGATTCATGTATGTTTTCTTATGACAACTCTATCATGCCTGTGGTTCTATTGTGATTATCATGCTAGTTAGGAATTGGTGAATAAACCAATTCATAAGCAACGAAAGTTGGGGAATAGAAATAACATGTTGTAATAAGTTTGGTGAATTATCATGCCATGTTATTATGCAAGTTTTAGGTTACAAATCCTATCACAAAAATTGCAAGTTCATACATGTTTATGTATATATGTTAACTTGATTATGTTAAATTGCAAGTTTATAAATGTTTATGTATATATGTTAACTTGATTATGTTCAATTGCAAGTTCATACATGTTTATATATGTTAACTTAATTATGTTGTAAATTCATGAACCTATGCAAGTTATTATGTTGAGATTCATGAACCTATGCAAGTTATTATGTTGAGATTCATGAACCTATGCAAGTTGTTAATTAAGTTGTTAATTCATGAACCTATGCAAGTTATTATGTTGAGATTCATGAACCTATGCAAGTTGTTAATTAAGTTGTTAATTCATGAACCTATGCAAGTTAGTGTGTGATTAATTCATGAACCCATGCAAGTTGTTAATTATGTTGTTAATTCATGAACCTATGCAAGTTGTTATGTTGAGGATCATGAACCTATGCAAATTGTTAATCATGTACATGTTTATGTTGATTATGTTAAAGTTGCAAGTTCACACCTATGTACATGTTTATGCTGATTATAAAAAAAATTCAAGTTCATAGTTAATGTTGATTTTATGCCAATTTTGTGAGCGTTAAATTAGGCTAAGTTATTAGCCTAATAATTTATGTGAAATCATGCGAATGGTAAATTAGGCTAAGTTGTTAGCCTAATATTTAGACGGGGGTAAAAACTTAATTATAGGAAAATTGACATAGTTGGCTTATAATCACATAAGTGATTTATGGCATGAAACGGTATAAATTATATACCCAAAATGATGAACTTGATTTAGAGGGAAATTGGGCAAGACATGAATTTGTGGATAATTTACATAAATAAAATATAAATTTAGAAAATACGAATATGCCTAACCCGAGGTTAGACTGAGTTGTGGCGTAAGACTGCCCGAAACCAACCGACATACAGGCAGCCACAACAATACCTGTCTAATGTGGGTGGTTAGAGCATTGAGCCAAATAAGGACCCGAGGTTAGACTGAGTTGCGGTGTAAACCTGCCCGGAACCGACCGGGACATCCAGTAACCGCAACAATACCTGTCTAATGTGAGTGGATGGTGCTTTAATGAATAAATTAAAGCTAAGTCAGGATTGGTAGGGTTAAGTCAATTAAGGAAACACTTAACCAAATTCAACATGTTAACTAAATCTGATGGGTGGGGTTAGGTTAACCTGAACACTTAACCAACTTAACATGTTAACAAAACAAGGCTTGTAGGGGTTAAATAACCATTATAACATGTTGACTAGACAAGTGGGTAAGGTTAAGAAAAGGTTTAACCGTTATAACATGTTAACTAGACTAGAAGGTAGGGTTAAGTAAAGTACACTTAGCCAATTTAACATGTTAACTAAACTAGAAGGTGGAGCAAAGTAAACTTAGAACACTTAGCCATCATAGTGTGACAAATGAACAAGGTTAAAACATGAAGGGACAATACTTAACCATTAGAACATGTGGATTAAACAGATGTTAGGGTTGAGTTAACCAAGAGAACACTTAACCATTATAACATGTTAGCCAAACAGATGGGCAGGGTTAAGTTAAAAGGAACACTGAACCAATACAAGATGAAGGGGTGGGGTTAAGTAATAAGAAGTAATTAACCAATATAACTTGATTTGTGGTAGGGTTAAGTCAACATGAAATACTGATGACACTTAACCAGTTTAACAGGACAAATGAATGGGTTAAGTTAACTTGAATTGACCGATGACACTTATCCAATCCAAATTGACGAGAAAAGAGAAATAAGCAGTAAACCTTAGTTAAAGGGGGCTAAGTAATAAACCTTGGTTAAAGGAAAACCACGATTCAGGAAACTAAGTGGTAAAACTTAGTTAGGAGAACTAAGTAGTAATCCTTAGTGGAACGCAAAAAGGAGCGAACGTCCATCTGATTTTAAGGGAGGCTCAAACGAGCTGGGTGATGAAGCATGCAGCTTCAAGGGGACACGGGGGTACTCTTGGTATCCCTCTGTGAGGCTGCAGATGATCCGCCTGGGCTCACAGAGGTTAAGGTCTGCGTCAGAAGAACCAAGGGTATTCCTTGGTTGCAATATAAGGCAATCTAAAGACTAGGATGGACCAGCGTGATTCGACGAGACCAGTAGCCCTATGATAGCAAATCGTCGTCTATCTACCATCTTGACTCAATCGAGATACGTGAAGCGGAAAGGCGGAGAACTCCAACAGACCATATACTTGCTATCTAGTTATGGGTGCGGATGGCCATAGGTTAGTGGGGCATAGAGGGCCTGCGTATAGTTCTCATTTTTCAAGGTGTGCCTTTCATTAGTTAAGGGAGGGGTCAGGTGGGACCATAACTACTGGAAAAATAGACCTTAGCATCTGCATCAGCAGATATCTGAAAGCTCCCGACCGAGTTCCGTGTTTCTTGATTTGCCCTGCCACGAGACTCGGGTCGCACATATAGAGGACATGTGCATCTAGACAGCAATAACGATCCACGACACATACGTGAGGGAAGTCTAGGAACATATACCACTCTGGGTAGTGTGTCCTAGACTAGGGGGCATCGTTCGACAGGTAGCATAATCCCTAGTTGGACCTAGGTCGCATAAACCCTGAATCCGAGAAGCATTAGATAAGTCGCGTAAACCTTAGTTGAATCTAGGAAGCGCTCGATAGGAAAACCCTAGATTAGATCTAGGTAATAAATAATAGATGTACGCCTGAAGGCAACCACAATTACAGGGATTGGGATCACGTTATCGTTTTATACAGATTACTAGTTGGGACACTAGTTAGGTGGTGCAAAGATATAGAAATCAAGACAACAGAGTAGTTGCGATGCAGAGAAAGAGTAGAAGCACATTCAGTTATCCACGCATATAGTTTATCTTGCCTTATAATATCTTATGCTTATCTTGCATAAGTTATCTTGTTTTCTGGTATTGTCATGTTCTCAGTTTATGAATGTCATGGTCTTTGTTCTTGTTCTCATGCTAGAAAATAACTGAGCTTACTGAGACATTATGTCTGACCCCGTTTTCTTTCGTCTTCTTTTCTTCCGTTTCCCCCCAGGTAGTCAGGAAGGGAATTTCTCAGCTTAGTTTGGACCATTATTCTTTCCGAGCTTGAAGACTCTTTGATGTGATGCTTTGGACTCTCTTTTCCACCGCTATGGCTGGCTAATGCTACATTGGGGAATATAAATGTTATTTGATGCTTCTTTATTTTGTAAGGCAGATGATACTCTGGTATTAGAAAGCAATTCTTGTACAAACTATTTTATCAATAAAGTAAAGTCTTATTTTCCGCTGTTTTGATTTTGTCTGTCTTGTAATTTATCTGCATCTTTTACCTTAAATGCTCCACAGAACTTAGTGCATTCCCTTTGTGAGTGACACTAACGGATGTGGGGTATTACACATAATGGAGATTTATGCTAAGTCGAGCAGATTCAACATATTGCTCGGAAGACCTATTAAGTTTGATGACTTTTTAGCTACTCCTTTAGAGCCATTATTCAATGGTGTAGGGTTGGATAACCTTGTAGATCACAACATCGTGGAAAGTAAAGCATAACCAAGGTTAGTACGTCTTTTTGAGGCTAATTTAGATCATAGAGAAGAAGATGGTATGATGGTCATTGAGTTAGAAGTAAAAGGAACAGGCATTTGTTCAACAAGTGGCAGTTTGGTCATATATTAGTCATTTGAGGGAAAGGATTACATTTAGACTATGTGCAGATGACAAACCTTGCTGTTTTACGGAGGATGTTATAAATAAGGATGTTAGGGTTTGGGAGATGGCCCACGTGCGCCCATTGGCTAAAGTGGTTATACGCATTTTGTAGTATAACCTAGTAGCAAAGACAGGCAGTTTCGACATTTGGGCCGATGGTAGGGTACTACCCCGAGGAGATGTTTAAGCCCATTTTTATTCACCTAGAGAGCAGGAGCAGTATCAGTACTTTGACCTGCCAGAGGGTCATGAGCATGAGAGTTCGGGGCAGTACTGGGGAGGCACCGCGTGACACCCCACGTCCGTTAATGTCACTCTTTAGCAGAATGCATTAAGTTTCGTGAAGTGTTATAAGTAAACAAAACATATTCTCACAAGACAGACATATAAAAACAGAAGTGGATACTTTAAAATTTATTTTTGCAACAGAAAACATCGTGGTCTTAAAATCCAGTCACAACATTAGACTGAAATACTGGAATAAAATACATCAAATAAAAACACCTGTCTTACGCTAAAAACCATCAGAGTACAGAAGTAAAAAAGCCATAGTCCCCATAAGAAGCCATAAATAAGTAGACAAGAAGTTGAAGCTGTATACCTAAGCAAATCCAAATCCAAGCAAAAACAGAAGAGAGAGTCGTAGTCAAGCCTGATCATTCCCATCCTGAGAAACTGGGGGGAGGAAGGGAGAGAAAAAGAAACAAAATGGGTCAGACATAAAGTCTGGCGAGTCCAGTGACTTTTAGAATATAAATATGTAAAAGAATCATGACATGCATAAACTGGATGAGAGATAACAATAACATATAACATGTATGAACAGGATGGACATGATAAATAGAATAAACAAAATAAACTATGTTTCTCAAATACTTTTCTCTGCACCAATACTAGTATACCGAATTACGTGTTTTCCGATTACTTAACAGAAACAGAATGATCCCAACAGAACATAAATGGTAGACTTAGGTGTACTTCTAGCAACGAGTTTTACCCAAAACAGAAATAACAGGTACCTAAACAGAAATAACAGGTGTTACCCCAAATAGAAATAACAGGTACCTAAACAGAACTAGATGTACCCAAATTACTACCCCCAACGATCGGCTCCCTACCACGTAAATACCCTGTGCCAGCCCTACAGTAGGGTGTATTACTTCCTAAAATGGCAATCACTAGAAGGACATAGACCTATTTAAAGGTATTATGGCGTCTTATTTTACCAGACAGACCGGACCCATGCACACACATGACCATGTTGGAACGCACCATCAGAACACCCCATCCCAAATGAACCTCTTGTAATTAGCTCAGTAAGTGTGCCCTTACCCCTACCTAGTGCGGGGTCCCTTTTTAATACCAGAATGGGTTTCTGACTAATATGGGTCCCACAAAACAAATGACACAAGTCAAACCCCTAAACTTGTGTCCCCAATCAACTAGGATTTCCTCAGGTTAAGTTTTACATGGGTTAATAGTGTCCCTACAACCCCAACAGAATAACAATTTTACTTAACCCGCAACAGATTAAACAGATTACATAGGTGACATACATATTCATTAACATATTTCACTTAATCTTTAAATTAAGCCTATAAGTTTACATGTTCATACACCCCAAATTTCAGTTATAATTCATAGTATAGGTTATGCCCCCAAATCCCAGTCGTGTACATAGTAAATTATGCCCCCAAATTATCATTCCCAATCATACCCAATTAATCCCAATTTCGTTTGTATGCATATTTCAGCGGTATTTGCTTAGGCTCGAAGGTAGACTAGGTTATAAAAATAAAAAGGGAATGAGAGAGGATGAAGAACGGAATAGGCATATAAAAACAAAATAAGCATAAGATAACAGAAATGGGCATGTGACAACATAAATTGTCATATAAGAACTGAACACAGGATCAGGTGTATAGAGGAGTACATGTAATAATAGATATGTTTAGATATAAATCAGATTCTTAATAGGCATAGGTTTTAGATCCATATTTATTAACATGTCAGGATTACTTGTTAAATGTTTATGTTAACGATATTTTAGCCAACACCGAAGACAGGACTTTTGAAATGGGCCATGGAGAAAGCGTCAGG
Organism: Allium sativum; assembly: GCA_030737875.1. Taxonomy (NCBI): domain Eukaryota; kingdom Viridiplantae; phylum Streptophyta; class Magnoliopsida; order Asparagales; family Amaryllidaceae; genus Allium; species Allium sativum. The sequence goes on from CM060917.1 coordinate 14,208,147, forward strand.
TTGCTAAGAACCTAACGGCTTGTAAGAGTTTAGGATCAGCAGTTACCCTAGAATAGGGTTACAACAACCGTCGCTAATCGAGACTAAAGTATACGTTAAAGGCGTTTAGGTCATTGCCGAAAAGGTTGGAATGAGGAGAGTAAACATACATAAGCACAGCAATATACAATATAATATGCAGAAAAGTAAAGAACACAACAATTTATAGTGGTTCAGTTCATCTTGAACCAACGTCCACTTTAAAGACTTTGATGATTTTATTCATGGAGGAGGTTACGTAAGAAATTCCCAAATTGATTTTCAAATTTGGGTTTACTCTCTAGAATAAGAGAGGAAGATTGTAGAATAAGGAGAAAAAGTCCCTCCATATGTGACCGCTGGGGTCTTATTTATAGAGGTTTTGGGCTCCTTTTTGCTGTTTCTTTTTCCCGCCTTTTTTTGGCCACTTTTTTGGTGTCCTTTTTTGCCTTCGTTTTTGGATTTTGTGTTTTTGTCTTTTTCTGCCTTTCTCCAGCTTCCTGTACCATTCTGGTCTCTTTTTTATTTTTTTCTAGCTTTCTCTTGCTTCCTACAGCTTTCTGGTGTCGTTTTTGTCTTTTTCTGGCTTTACCCCTTTCGTCATCAGCCTTTCGTCAACAGCCTTTCGTCACCAGCCTTTCGTCAACAACCTTTCGTCACCAGCCTTTCGTCATTAGCCTTTCATCACCAGCCTTTCGTCATCAGCCTTTCGTCACCAACCTTTCGTCACCAGCCTTTCATCAACATCCTTTCGTCAACAACTTTTCGTCATCAGCCTTTCATCATCAGCCTTTCCTCAATAGCCTTTCGTCAATAACCTTTCGTCAACAGCCTTTCGTCAACAGCCTTTCGTCATCAGCCTTTCGTCATCAGCCTTTGTTAAACTTATTTTAGCCATTATTCCCAAACGGTACGTCCGTTTATTTAATGTGACCACTCTACGGAATGGGAAACCATCATTTGAAATCCAATGGAAATGGTTTTAGGTCTGAATCTCTCACCAATCAAAAATTATAGGAGAAACAAGATTTCATCTCCTTTTTTTGGTATCGACATAGGTGTATCCAAGGCTTTTCCTTTTATACTTTCTGCTATCGGAGCTTCTGCTTCTTTATATTTGGCCAGTGCGAATTTTAGTGTTAACAGTTAGCCCTCCCCCCTTTGTATAAAGAAGCTTTTGTTCTTTAGGACAAAATCCTGTAGCTCCTGCACAGCTTGCCTATCATTCAAGAACCAATAAAAATATTTGGTGTTAGTTTCATATAACCAAGAGTAATAATGCAAGGGGAAGCATAAACTTTCCTTAATCAAATTGGGCCTGAACATGAAGCCAAAGTTATGAACTTTTTTGTGGACATATTGTGCAAATTCAAACATGTATTCTTGCGGGATGATGTGATTGAAAGCATAACATTCTTCTACCAATATTGGATGAGCATTATTATTGTTACTTAAACATTCAATTATCAAGAATTCATTCTTGAAAGTGTGATATAACAAATCCAAAATTTACATATGGATATTTGCGATCAGAGGTTCATCATTGACGAACATAATACGTTATTAAAAGTAACATGATTTGCATAGTGAGTGTTATTTCACTTATAATATGTGAAGCAATGTTTTTAATCCAAAGCTATAGCAACAGGATTTGGGATAAAAATAACATAAGGTCAAAAATTTCCCTTAGTTAGGCACCAGGAAACTATAACCTTTGCTTAGAGATTTCAAGTAAGAGATTAGAAATGCCAAGCCGAGTACTTGTGATACAAGGTTAGAACCCTGCAAACCGGAATTAGTAAAAACCCCAAGATTCATACTTGGGTAAATAGGAATTAGAAATCATATGGAAACCCCAAGATTCATACTCGGGTAAAGCATCAATCAGAATTCATATGGGAACCCCAAGATGCATACTTGGGTAAAGCATAAATCAGACATTATATGGAAACCCAAGATGCATACTTGGGTAAAGCATAAATCAGAAATCATATGGAAGCCCCAAGATTCATACTTGGATAAAGCATAAACCCAAAATCATATGGGAGCCCTAAGATTCATACTTGGGTAAAACATAAATCAGAAATCATATGGAAACCCCAAGATTCATACTTGGGTAAAGCATAAATCAAAAATCATATGTAAGCCCCAAGATTCATACTTGGGTAAAGCATAAATCAGAAATTCATGTCAAAGGATCATATCTTTAACTAAGAGTTATTAAAGAATGTCATAGCTAAATAAAAATGCACTAATAAAAGGCATGGAAGAAACATAGATGGTTACTTAAGGATCATCCAATGAAAGCATCCCAAACCATCCAAAGATCATACATTTGTACAGTGTCAACTGTCCAAATATCATCGAAAGCGATCAAGCAACCATAGATTATGTGTTTGTTTCTCGGAGGTTCGCTCATAGAACATTTAGAAGAAAAAGTCTTAAATATTCCGAGAAGTAATCTTTGGGTGTGTATATATAGAGGACTACTTTCATAATAAAATAACCCTATCCTGAGATGATTAGTCATTTAGCGGGAGCTTCTCTCAGTTTTCTAGCCGTAGGGTATCTAACATCTAGCCTTACTCCTAACCCATAAGATATGAAAATGAATGAATGCTCTCTAAGAGAGCGACACTGGTCCCTTCATATGGGAAGATTGGGAATTACTAGTCCTACTTTGGAAAATTATAATTTGTAAGGGGTGTTAGCCTCACTTAGGAGGCGACTCCACAAGGTGAAGATGTAACTTTGTTTGTTAGCCCCACTTAGGAGGTGACTCTACAAGGTGGAATGTAACTTTGTTTGTTAGCCCTACTTAGAAGACGACTCCACTAGGTGGAGATGTAACTTTGTTTGTTAGCCCCACCTAGGAGGCGACTCCACTAGGTGGAGATGTAACTTTGTGGCTTCTCTTCTCGGAAGCTTTATTTGCTGCTCCTCTTCTGGAGGCTTTGTTGATGCTCCTTATTTCGGAGGTTGTGTTTGTTGTTGCTTGTCTCTCTGGAAGCTTTGTTTGTCGCTCCTCTTGTGGGAGGTTGTGTTTGTTGTTACTTCTCTCTCTGGAAGCTTTGTTTGCATAGCTTCTTCCCTCGGAAGCTTTGTTGACATAGCTTCTTCCCTCGGAAGCTTTGTTGATGTAGCTTCTTTCCTCGGAATCTTTGTTGATGTAGCTTCTTTCCTCGGAAGCTTTGTTGATGTAGCTTCTCCCTCCGGAGGCTTTATTAATATCATTTATCAAGGGTAAGTTCCACACCTTTCATAGAAGCATTTAAGTATGTCAATATAAAATGTTTGATAAAGTCATGAAATTCTAAAATAGGGGAGATAAGATTTAGAAGAATCTTGTTTGATCCGAGCTACGATGAGCGTTTAATCATTCTATTGCTGCATATTTGTATAAACAGCTTCCACCGAAGCTTGTCTTTGATTGATAACTTTGTTGTGTATTCATTCATGTATTGCGTTTCTTTGCGTGCTTCCATTTGACCTTTCGTACCCTCTCGTGGGATGAGACATTAACAGAAAGTGCTCCACTTGAGCTTTTGTAATATGCATGAGCCTGAACACGGTTTGGTTTTTACCTGTAATAGCACTTGAACTTACACTAATATTTGTTTGACTATAAGTAAAATGATAAAGCTGAACGAATAATAAAATTAATCTTTTGAGATAAGAGGCTTATTGTTAAGTTCCTATTCCCATGTTGCATTGTCTCTGACCAGCTTTCCTACCGATTTTACTTTGAGTTTCTCAATTGAGATTTGTTTTCTTTTTGGCTTGATGTATCTTTATCGAACTCCAACATTGTCTGGTTTTGTCTCCTTCTGTCTTATGATAAGAGCATAATCTTTCCTTTTGTTCAATTATGTGGAACCTTCTGCAAAGGGATTGGAACCAGGCCTTCTTCCTTCTGTTCTTGCATCAAGCTTTTCCTTTCGTTAAGTATTTCTTCCATGAGAATGAATATATCAGCTCTGGAATACAAATCATCCAAGCTTCCGCACTCATTTAAGATAAGCTCCTTCCAAAAGGGGGATGGCACAAGCAACCCTGATCGTACAGCTCTCAACCTCTCTCAATCCGTCGCCCCTTTCACCTTGAGTGTCTTATTATGAAACCTCTTTAGATAGCAGTTAAGTGACTCCTCTGGTCTTTGTTTGATTTTAGCTAAATCGTAAATGCTATTTGCCGAATCCTTTTGCATATGGAATTGCATGCTAAATGCGGTAGACAATTGCTTCCAAGATATGATGAGAGGGCCATGATAATGTTTGCGCCATTTAAGGGCTCTTCCGTGAAGAGTTGTTACGAAGACCTTGCATCGAAGGGCTTCAGAAGCGTTATATGTATCCATGTAATTCTCAAACATGGCAAAGTATTCTTTAGGGTCTGTTGTCACATAATACGCAAGTTTGTGCTCTTTTTTGCCATATGGAACCTTTACCATCATTATCTCTTTGGAGAAGAGGATTCCTTGAAACTTTCTATATTTTATCCATGTTAGGCTTTCGTTTTCTTCTAAACTAACCGCTTCCTTTGATGCTTGGCTACTTCTCCATGAGATTGGGTTGTTATGTAGATTTGGTGAAGACTCGATTTTATTATAAAGTTCCTGAGGTGCTATGATCCTTGATTACGCTTCATAAGGTTCTGCTTCAGAGGATCTTCGGACCAAGTCTGCTTCAATAAATATCCTAGTGGTGTCAATTTGCATAGCCAAGTTTAATATTTCCAACTCATCTTTTGTTAAAGTTGAAGATCCAACAGTTTCTAATTTGGTTATTTTGATGTCATTTTCTAGAATGGACGACGTGTTGGTTCCTTCTTTACCACTTTCCCCAATTGAATCATCTTTTATTGATATTCAGAGTAACTTGGTATTTAAAGCTCCTGGTTGAGATTCCTTCTATAATCTTGCTTCCTCAAAGCTTAGTCCAAACTGGGACGGAACATCACTATTAGAAATGTGGCAATACTATCCAAAAGGCTAAAGGTAGAAAAAGGGAATGGAGGTTCATGCCCTCCTTTTAGCGCCAAAATGTTAACTATATTTTTGCCAACACCGGGGATAGGTCTTTGGAAATGGACCATGGAGAAAGCGTCAGGTTGCTAAGAACCTAACGGCTTGTAAGACTTTAGGATCAGTAGTTACCCTAGAATAGGGTTACAACAACCGTCGCTAATCGAGACTAAAGCATATGTTAAAGGCATTTAAGTCATTGCTGGAAAGGTTGGAATGAGGAGCATAAACATACATAAGCACCGCAATTTACAATATAATATGCAGAAAAGTAAAGAACACAACAATTTATAGTGGTTCGGTTCACCTTGAACCTACATCCACTTTGAGGACTTTGATGATTTTATTCATGGAGGAGTTACATAAGAAATTCCGAAATTAATTTACAAATTTGGGTCTACTCTTTAGAATAAGAAAGGAAGATTGTAGAATGAGGAGAAAAAGTCCCTCCATATATGACCCCTGGGGTCTTATTTATAGAGGTTATGGGCTCCTTTTTGCTGCTTCTTTTTCCCGCTCTATTTTTGGTCACTTTTTTGGTGTCCTTTTTCCTCTCGTTTTTGGCTTTTTATGTTTTTCTACATTTCTCCAGCTTTTTGTACCATTCTAGTCTCGTTTTTGTCTTTTTCTGGCTTTCGCCTGCTTCCTACAGCCTTCTGCTGTTGTTTTTGTCTTTTTTTTTTGGCTTTACCCCTATCGTCATCAGCCTTTCGTCAACAGCCTTTCGTCACCAGCCTTTCATCAACAGCCTTTCGTCAACAACCTTTCGTCATCAGCCTTTCGTCAACAACCTTTCATCATCAGCCTTTCATCATCAGCCTTTCGTCAATATCCTTCCGTCATCAGCCTTTCGTCAACAGCCTTTCGTCATCATCCTTTCGTTATCAGCCTTTGTTAAACTTGTTTTAGCCATTATTCTCAAACGGTACGTCCGTTTATTTAATGTGACCACTCTATGGAATGGGAAACCATCATCTGAATCCAACGGAAAGGGTTTTAGGTCTGAATCTCTCACCAATCAAAAGTTATAGGAGAAATAAGATTTCATCTCCTTCTTTTGGTATCGACATAGGTGTATCCAAGGCTTTTCCTTTTATACTTTCTGGTATCGGAGCTTCTGCTTCTTTATATTCGGCCAGTGCGAATTTTGGTGTTAACGGTTTATATCTAAAAATAACATGAACTCACAGAGACTGGATCTAAAGAACAGAGAATAGTATGCTGATATTACAAAAGGGATTCTTATATACGTATAAGCTGTTGTTGAAGAAAATAGGCTAATTCAATCCAAGCTGAGGCTACATCTCCTTGTTTCCATTGTTTTAGGTGTATAAAACAATAAAAATGCTAGCCCTTATATAGACTTCTTCCAACGAATCTCATTCAGAAACAAGTCCAGGTTCAGGAAATGAAACTGGATGGATCTGGGGTGGGTCGACCCCCGTGTCAACCCATGGGTCGACACCCCTGGGGCGTGGGATGACCCCCAATTTGTCCAAATCCCACGACATTTTCCTGCTTTGATTTTGAACTATTTTGAATTTTTGAATTTTTCAACTGATTTGTTTATATATCTCTCTCTTATGTATACAAACTTCTAAGCTTCATAACTTTCTAATACTATGTCCGTTTTACGCAAACTCGAAGTCTATCTTAAGCAGAATTCCGAGACGGACACAATGGTATAGTCTGTTTTACTTGATTCCCAATGTTTAACTAAGTGTTCTTTGGTTTATCGTTATAATGTCCTTTAAAATTAAGGGGTGTTACATTCTCCCCTACTTAAAGGATTTCGTCCTCGAAATCTTTATGTTAAGTAGAATACCTATACTAACTTCCATCAACAATCTACTCATCCATCAATCACAGGCATCCATTGTCCTTAAAAGAATTCTAATACTTGAATGAACATATGAAAAGGTGTATGTATATGTCCTTACACTAATGCGAAAAATCAGGCGGTCGACTGATTCAGTTGACCTCCTTAATGTTATTTATGTTCCTGCCATGTAACCAAAATGTAAGCAAATAATCCTAGTATAACTTGTAAGTTCAATATGTGTGGATAATCATTCATCCAAATGCAACATCCATATGATGACACATCCATTTTCATCCATATAAATTGAAAATTGCACACACATCCATATGCAATATGTAAGTGATTGAGCCGATCTAGTGCCTAGTGTGTGTGTATATGCATCCACGAGCAACCACTAGCAAACACTTGCATCCATTTACATCCATCAAACATAACATGTCTCAAACACATGTTTACACCCATTGGTTTTCTACCTAAAGGTCGAAGACTCGATTGATATGATACATACGAATGATAGAAACAAGTATGAATAAAAGCTTGGAAAAAGAAGTTAAGAACATACCCTTGAAAAGATAAGGGTACGAAGCGCGAATCTTATCCTCAGTTTCCCAAGTTGCATTCTCGCTGTCTTCTCCCCATTGAACTTTCATCAATTTGACTTCTCGGTTGCGAAGCTTCTTAATCTCTAATCCAAGAAAACGGGTAGGAACTCGTCTAATGGTAGCCTCCCTTTCTACCTCTACCTCCTCAAGCATGCTCGGCTTGAATACCTTTGTTGTATTGCGCAGACACTTTCGCAAATGAGAAACATGGAAAACATCATGAACACCTGCCAATCTCTCTGGTAGGTTTACTCTATAGGCCATTTGGCCTATCCTTTCCACTATAGGAAATGGCCCTACGAACCTTGGTGCCAACTTCCCTACAGATCCAAAGCGAACCACATTCCTCAAAGGTGACACTTTGATGAAAACCATGTCTCCCATCTCAAACTCAATGTCAGTCCTTCTCTTATCATTGTAGGACTTCTGCCTGTCCTGAGATGTCTTCATCCGTCTGCGGATAAGATCCATCTTCTCTGAAGTCTCTCTAATAATCTCAGGTCCAAGTAGAAGCCTATTCATAGACTCCCACTAACAAGTCTGTGATCTGCATGGTTGTAACAACCCGTATTTTCAATAACCTGTAATAACATAAATCGAGGCAGAATTTAATTCTAAAATGGGAATCAAGGGAAACGGGCTATGCCATTGCGTTCGTCTCGGAAAAATACGCGAAATAGAGTCCGAGTTTTCGAAAATCGGAGTCCGTATGACCAAGATATGGCCTCGCGAAGTTTCACGAAAATTCCCAAATTAAAGTATACTTAATTAAGTGAAATGGGTTGTGTAGATATATATATATATATATATATATTGATATATATATATATATATATATAATTGAAAATTTAATAAATAAATATGCAAAAATGCTCAAAACAGCGAATTGGGAGAGGGGAATAACCGAACCGGCCGATTTTTGAAGTCGACCCGAGCCCGCTGGGTCGACTAGGGGTTAATCCAGGGTGTTTGGCTGTCAACCCGTGGGCCGATTCGCTCAAGTGCAGATTTTGCATTTGAATGGTTCTCATGGTCCATCTTTAATCTAAAGGCCCTAGATGGTTCCTACACTTGACTTCTTCCCCAAGACATGCTTTGATGGCTTGGATTGAATCTAGGGTTAATCCTATGGCCTAAAACACTTGCCTAATCTATAAATAAGACCCTAACCTACCCTAATTCATTCATAATTAAACCTAGTGACTAAACTATGGCAAAATGCTAGCTCTCATGGCCTCCACTAATTTTATGAAGAGGGTTGCATACTAATCACTCTCTAATCAACTTCTAATCCCTTCTTAGCATCTTAATCTTCTTCATTTGGTGTTCAAAGTTGCTAGTTGTGAGTTTCTATCACTTTGATGATCTTTTGGTAAACTAATTAGATGAGATGTGATGAGATTTATGGTTTTGTATGTGGGTTAATGAGCTTTGAATCATATGATATGATGTTAGCATTAATCTTATGTTTATGCATGTTGAGTATGTAAGCTTATGCAAGTTTAATATGATGTATGTTATGTTTGCATGATGCTAAATATGCAAGTTGTGGGCTATGTAATCATATGCATGTTATGCAAGTTCATGGTAATATGCTATGCAAGTTACATGTATGTAAATATGCAAGTTACATGTTTGTTAATATGCAAGTTACATGTATGTAAATATGCAAGTTACATGTTTGTTAATATGCAAGTTACATGTTTGTTAATATGCAAGTTACATGTATGTAAATATGCAAGTTACATGTTTCTTTATATGCAAGTTACATGTTTGTTAATATGCGAGTTACATGTATGTAAATATGCAAGTTACATGTTTATTAATATGCAAGTTCATGATGACACATTATGCAAGTCTATAAGCTAATATGCAAGTTTGTTATGCAAAATGAATATGTAAGTTATGTGACATATTATATGCAAGTTATGTGACATGTTATGCAAGTTCATATGCAAGTTATGTGTTTGTTAATATGCAAGATGGCACCTTTGAAACATGTTCATTCATATGCAAGTTGACACCTTTTATATGTGTTATATCATGAACGAAATTACGTGGGAACGATGGGGTAATTAAATGCATAAGTTAATAAGATTGTGTGAAATTAATATAATTATGCATAACACAAAATAAATAAACATAGTATGGGAATTTGCCTATTTGGTTAGGTGTACCCATACTATGTGTTGGGAATTTACCTATTGAGTTAGGTCTACCCCATGGGAATTTACCTATTAAGTTAGGTCTACCCATGTTAAGAAAACTTGATTAATTAGGGATAATTAATATAAAATTATGAGGGTGATTAATTAGGTGTAATTAATTGACTAAGACACGAGGTTGGACTCAGTTGTAGCGTAAAACTGCCCGGACCCAACCGGCTTAACCAGTTGCTACAAATGTTAGCCCAATGTGAGAGGTCTTAGGCACAAACTAAATACGTAATTAATGTAAAGACACGAGGTTAGACTCTGTTATGACATAAGGCTGCCCGGACCCAACCGGCTTAACCAGCGGTCATAAAAGACAGTCTAATGTGAGAGGTCTTTACAAAGGTTACGTTCTTAATTAATTAATTAAGAAACACTTAACCACATTAGCATGTAGAGGGACATGAGGGGTTAAGTGGGTGCCTCGGGTGGCATGAGAAAATCTAGTGGTTGCCTTGGGTGGCAATAGAAAATACGATTAGAATACTTAACCAAAATGGAACATGTAATTAAAACATGATTAAAGGGTTAAGTGGGATATACTAGAAAAAGGGACAAGCTTAGGTGGGTAGCTTGTGGAGGCCCATTTCAACCAGTAACCCATACGTATCTTTGTGGGCTCGACCCATGTCGAGGACGGGACACGCATACTGGGCTTGACTGTAAGAGGCAAACGGGTTAGCGGTGGCAACGCAAGTCCAACGGGCTTCATATGCGTGAGTGGGCCCGGGCTGGTAGGTAAGCCGTTGTTGCATCGAGTAGATATAAGCCGTGCACCTTTAGTTTCATCAGGTTGCCACATTGGGGAATGATACATCCCACGGTGGGGCCAGCACGGGTATCTACGTTAGGGAGCCGATCGAATGGGAAGTAGTGTGTACACCTAGTGGATTGTAGGGCCCCGTGGCGCCTACTTGGTCACCTAGGGGTACGCAGGTACTAATTAGTAAATTTTATAAGTCCTTGGGTGGGATCAACCTTTAAGTTAGGAACGACTGGTGTGGTGCAGTTTAGTAATTTACCTTAGGGAGGGTAGATGCGTCTTTATCCTTTATCTTCGTTTAGTTGACTGCTTAGGGTAGCCATTCATCCCTATATGTTACCGTATATCAGTTTATGTCTTCTCTGGTTACTTTAACGATTGTATTGTTAAAGTTATAGGACTCGCTCAGACTTATGTCTGACCCCGTTGTTTTTATCTTTTTCCCAACCCTCAGGTCCTACGGTGGATCCTAGCAGTAGTGGAGCTTGATCGGATTGCTGTTCCAGTCTTTAGGAGCTTGGATAGATGTAAAGCTCCAGTTATCCAGTTATCTTTTCTTTTGTTTGGCTATTGTATGAGAGTGGGATTATGTACTTCTTTATTTTGATGGATATTGTACTTGACCTTTATTGTGGTTTTATGATGTAACCAGACATGTTTTACTTCCGCTGTTATGAGATGATGTTTTAAAATTTCAAGTACTATTTATATCTGTCTTGTTGTAATTTTTCTGTTCTATATTCACTAAAATACTCCACCAATGCTATGGCATTCCCTTAGTGAGTGATCATAGCGGGAGTGGGGTGTTACACGTGGTATCAGAGCTTAAGGTTACCAGAACAGATAAATTTTTTGAGAAAAACTACTTTCTAAGAGTATTTTCGAAGAAAGTATTTTTAAAAGCATGTCTTCTAAGAGAAAAAGTTTTTGAAAAAGAAAAGCATAATCCCCAATAGCCATATCTTTATCTTTCGGAATCTCCTTTTTGAATCTTTCCTCTTTCGTTTCAGCATGGCTGAAGATCTTAACATCCCGGAGGGTTTAGTTATACCACTATGGTATAGGAGGTTGCAAGAGGCTAGGGCCGCGGCTGCGGGTCCGGCCAATGCTACTACACCAGAGACAACCGCTCCTCCTCCTCAGCCTAGAGTGGATAATTTTGCTAAGGTTTGCAAGGAGTTCAAGGCTATAGGAGGAAAACCTTTTCTTGGTTCAGAGACTTTCGTAGAGGCTAGAGATTGGCTTAAGGAAGTGGAAGAGTTGCTAGATATCTTTGAAGTGGAAGAGGGAAAGAAAGTCAAGTTGGCGGCTTGGTTAATGAAGGGAGAGGCCTCATTCTGGTGGGAGGTCACTAATGGAGAACGCCCTGTTGACTCTTGGGCAGATTTTAAGCAAAGGTTTGGGGCTAAGTTTCTCTCAAGGGCGGAAGAGAATCTGTTTATGGAGAAGTTCTTGAATTTGAAGCAAGGGAATCTCACGGTGAAAGAATATGTCAACAAATTCAATCAATTAGCAAGGTTTGGCATAGAGTTGGTGAATACACCGGAGAAGAAGGCTTTGAGGTTCGTTAGAGGCTTGAACGAACCATTGCAAGGAATAGCTATGACTCACATTCCTATGGGGGCCACTTTTGAGAAGCTTGTCTACATGGCACTTATGCATGAGGATGATAAGAATTCTAAGGCACCAGAGAAAAAGGGGGATCAGAAGAAACCGCAACAGCAACAACAAGGCAAGGGCGGAAAAGGCAATGGTGACAAAAAGAAGACGAAGAAGAAGTGCTTCAATTGTGGAACACCAGGACACCTTAGTAAGGATTGTCGCAAAAAGAAGAAGACTGGTTGCTTTCATTGTGGTGAAGCAGGGCATCTTGTGAAAAACTGCCCAAAGAAGGGGCAGAAGACGGGGTCTACCTCAGGAGGCCAGGTGCAAGCTCTTATAGCACCACCTCAGTCAGGGGGGCAAGTTCAGGTTCTCTCAGTTCCACCGATTCAGCAGAGAGGTAGAACTATTTCCGTTGAAAGTCTGGTTTTTCTGTTTGATCATCCAGTTCGTACTTTGTTTGACTCTGGCGCATCGCATTCTTTTATCTCATCATCGTTAGTTGAGTCACTGCACTTAGACACCAGTCTAGTTGATGATCCCTTGGTTGTCTCAAACCCAATTGGGGGCTCCATATATCTGTCTATGATATGTTTGGGTTTGAAGATTTCTATACTTAGCGTTGAGTTTAGATGTGATGCTTTTGTATTGGGCTTCACGGGCTATGGGTTGATCTTGGGCATGGACTGGTTATCCAGTAATGGTGCCGTTCTTGATTGCGAAAGGAGAGTTGTCAGGCTCATGACCCGCTTGGGTAACACTCTCGAGATCTCTTGCAATCCCATGGAATCTGTTTTGCTAAGTTATCTTGAATCGCTCGATGCTTCGGTCGAGAGTTTGTGTTCTGTCAGAGTAGTCCGGGAATATCCGGATGTGTTTGAAGAAGTAAAGGGTTTGCCTCCGAAGCGGGAGATAGATTTCCGAATTTATTTGGTGGATAATGCCAAACCAGTGTCTTTGCCAGTTCGCCACATGGCTCCTCGTGAGAGAAGAGAACTTCATAAGCAAGTAGGGGAGTTGCTTGAGAAGGGGTTCATAAGGCGAAGTATATCGGAGTGGGGAGCTCCAGTAGTGTTTGCCACGAAGGCGGATGGGTCCCTCAGACTTTGTGTGGATTATAGAGAACTTAATAAGCTCACGAAGAAGAATAGACACCCATTACCGAGGATAGATGATCTCTTTGATCAGTTGGTTGGCGCGTCAGTATTTTCGCAGATGGACTTAGCTACAGGGTTTCATCAGTTAAGAGTGGCGGAGGACAGTATAGAGAAGACTGCTTTCCGGACTCCGGATGGTTTTTATGAGTGGCTAGTGATGCCATTTGGGTTGACAAACGCCCCCGCATACTTTGTTGATCTCATGAGTAGAGTGTTCAGAGAGTATCTGAATAAGTTTGTAGTAGTTTTTGTGGATGACATCTTGGTCTTTTCCAAGAATGAAGAAGAGCATGCCTTACATCTCAAGGAAGTGTTGGAGACTCTGCGAGCGCATAGTCTTAAAGCTAAATTCTCTAAATGCCATTTTTGGAGAAGAGAAGTGCGATTCTTAGGGCATGTGGTCTCTAAGGAAGGGATAGCTGTGGATCCCGCAAAGATAGTATCTATCCAGGATTGGAAAGTTCCTAGAAATGCTACCGAGGTAAGAAGTTTCTTGGGGTTGGCAGGATATTATAGGAAGTTCATCAAAGACTTCGCGAAGATATCAGCCCCATTAACCCGCTTGACGAAAAAGAATCTGGTTTTCTCGTGGGATGTAGATTGTGATGATGCTTTCCGACGGTTAAAGAGAGCTTTGACCACCGCTCCAGTTTTAGTGCTCCCGGATGGGAGTAAGCCGTTTGTTGTTTATACCGATGCTTGTGGAACAGGATTAGGCGCAGTCTTGATGCAGGAGGGAAGGGTAATAGCCTATGGAGGGAGACAATTGAGAGTGCATGAGAAGAATTACCCTACCCATGATCTAGAGTTGGCCGCGATTGTTTTCGCACTTAAGTCTTGGCGCCATTATCTTCTTGGTGAGAGATTCGAGTTGTTCACCGACCATAAATCATTGAAGTACTTATTCTCTCAGAAGGATTTAAACTTAAGACAGCAAAGGTGGATGGAGTTCTTAGCATCCTATGATTTCGAGATAGCGTATACCCCTGGTAAGGGTAACGTGGTGGCAGACGCCTTAAGTAGAAAAAGGCTATCTTTGAGTCCATTGTTCGTGGAACGACGAAGCTTGGAGTTTCTTTCTTTGTTTGACTTCAGACCTTCTGTTGATTTTGTACCTGGTTTGTTGGCATCCTTGGAGGTTAGACCTACTCTTTTGAGACGGATTGGCGAGGCTCAGCGAGACGACCCACAGTTGGTTGTGTTGGTAGAGAAGCTTATAAGAGGGGAGTCGTCCAGCCATTTGGGTAGATACACCATAGATGATAAGGGATGGTTGCATAGAGACGGTAGACTTTGTGTACCGCAAGATGAGGGTTTGAAGAAGGCTATTTTGGATGATGCACATCGTTCAAGAATGACTATTCATCCCGGTGGAGACAAAATGTACCAAGACATGAAGAGAGTTTTCTTCTGGGCCGGTATGAAGAAAGATGTGGCCGAGTATGTGGCTAGATGCTTAGTGTGCCAACAAGTTAAAGTGGAGCAAAGGAAACCCGGTGGGTTGCTACACCCATTGGAAGTTCCACAGTGGAAGTGGGATAGTGTCTCGATGGATTTCATCGACGGGTTACCGAGATCGAGGAAGGGCAATACGGGAATTTGGGTTGTGGTAGACAGACTTACCAAGAGTGCCCATTTTATACCCGTAAAGAGTAAGAGGACCGCTCCATGGCTTGCTTCAGTCTATGTTAGAGAGATTGTTAGATTGCATGGCGTACCATCCAGCATTGTGAGTGATCGAGATCCTATTTTCACTAGTGAGTTTTGGAGAAGTTTGCAAGAGGCGGTAGGGACTCAGTTGTGTTTGAGCACCGCATATCATCCTCAGACGGACGGTCAGACTGAGAGGGTGAACCGTATCTTAGAAGATCTTTTGAGGCTTTGTATCTTGGATTTTGGAGGTACATGGGAAGAACATCTTCCTTTGGTGGAGTTCGCATATAATAACAGCTTTCAGTCCAGTATTGGTATGGCTCCTTTCGAAGCTCTTTATGGAAGGCCTTGTCGATCTCCTACATGTTGGTGGGAATCTACGGATAAGATCTTGCTTGGGCCGGATATGGTTAGAGAGACTTCAGAGAAGATTGATTTAATTCGAAAAAGGATGAAAGCAGCGCAAGATAGACAGAAATCTTATGCGGATCGGAGAAGGACGGATCTTGAGTTTGAGGTTGGGGACATGGTTTTTGTCAAAGTATCTCCATTGAGAAATGTTGTTCGCTTTGGGTCCGTAGGGAAGTTAGCACCGAGATTTGTTGGGCCGTTTCCTATTAAGGAAAGGATTGGACGGATGGCATATAGGGTGGAGTTGCCCGACAGACTTAGTGGTGTTCATGATGTATTCCATGTATCACATTTGAGGAAGTGCTTACATGAGACCGCGGAGGTGGTAGAGCCGAGCTTGCTTAGAGATGTAGAGGTAGAGCGTGATGCGACGATTCGACGAGCTCCTACTCGCATCCTTGGGTCAGAAACTAGGAAGTTGAGGAACAGAGAAGTTCAGCTAGTTAAAGTGCAATGGGGAGATGACGAAAGCAATGCTACTTGGGAGACGGAAGCAAAGATGCGTTCTTTGTATCCATTTCTTTTTGAGAGTATGTCTTTTAACTTCTCCTTTATTGCTTGTCTAGTACTTATCTTATCTTTAGTATATCCTCTCGCTAATACCTATGACCTTTAGATAGGGTAAAACCTATGGTTGAAACATGTGTTTGAAACATGTTATGGTTGATGGATGCATATGGATGCAATTGTTTGCTAGTGGTTGCTCGTGGATGCATATACACACACATTAGGCACTAGATCGGCTCAGTCACTTCATGTTGCATATTGCATAAATGGATGTGGTAGTTAGATTGATGGATGTATCATGGCTGTGTTATCATATGGATGATGCATTTTTGTGTATGGTTGTGCACGCATGTAGAAATTTGTATGTGTCAATAGGGTTTCGCATACATATTGGATGCATGGCACTATCATGGTTTGCATTAAGGAGGTTTACTGTATCAGTAACCGCCTGATTTTCGCATTAGGTAAGTACATATACACACACTTTTGCATATATCCATCCAGCATTTAGAATCTTGTAAGGACAATGATTGCTCGTGGATGATGCTTTGAGTAGATGGATGATTGGATGGTAGGATACGTTCTTCCTAACTTGAAGATTTCGGGGACGAAATCCTTTAAGGAGGGGAGAATGTAACAACCCGTATTTTCAATAACCTGTAATAACATAAATCGAGGCAGAATTTAATTCTAAAATGGGAATCAAGGGAAACGGGCTATGCCATTGCGTTCGTCTCGGAAAAATACGCGAAATAGAGTCCGAGTTTTCGAAAATCGGAGTCCGTATGACCAAGATATGGCCTCGCGAAGTTTCACGAAAATTCCCAAATTAAAGTATACTTAATTAAGTGAAATGGGTTGTGTAGATATATATATATATATATATATATTGATATATATATATATATATAATTGAAAATTTAATAAATAAATATGCAAAAATGCTCAAAACAGCGAATTGGGAGAGGGGAATAACCGAACCGGCCGATTTTTGAAGTCGACCCGAGCCCGCTGGGTCGACTAGGGGTTAATCCAGGGTGTTTGGCTGTCAACCCGTGGGCCGATTCGCTCAAGTGCAGATTTTGCATTTGAATGGTTCTCATGGTCCATCTTTAATCTAAAGGCCCTAGATGGTTCCTACACTTGACTTCTTCCCCAAGACATGCTTTGATGGCTTGGATTGAATCTAGGGTTAATCCTATGGCCTAAAACACTTGCCTAATCTATAAATAAGACCCTAACCTACCCTAATTCATTCATAATTAAACCTAGTGACTAAACTATGGCAAAATGCTAGCTCTCATGGCCTCCACTAATTTTATGAAGAGGGTTGCATACTAATCACTCTCTAATCAACTTCTAATCCCTTCTTAGCATCTTAATCTTCTTCATTTGGTGTTCAAAGTTGCTAGTTGTGAGTTTCTATCACTTTGATGATCTTTTGGTAAACTAATTAGATGAGATGTGATGAGATTTATGGTTTTGTATGTGGGTTAATGAGCTTTGAATCATATGATATGATGTTAGCATTAATCTTATGTTTATGCATGTTGAGTATGTAAGCTTATGCAAGTTTAATATGATGTATGTTATGTTTGCATGATGCTAAATATGCAAGTTGTGGGCTATGTAATCATATGCATGTTATGCAAGTTCATGGTAATATGCTATGCAAGTTACATGTATGTAAATATGCAAGTTACATGTTTGTTAATATGCAAGTTACATGTATGTAAATATGCAAGTTACATGTTTGTTAATATGCAAGTTACATGTTTGTTAATATGCAAGTTACATGTATGTAAATATGCAAGTTACATGTTTCTTTATATGCAAGTTACATGTTTGTTAATATGCGAGTTACATGTATGTAAATATGCAAGTTACATGTTTATTAATATGCAAGTTCATGATGACACATTATGCAAGTCTATAAGCTAATATGCAAGTTTGTTATGCAAAATGAATATGTAAGTTATGTGACATATTATATGCAAGTTATGTGACATGTTATGCAAGTTCATATGCAAGTTATGTGTTTGTTAATATGCAAGATGGCACCTTTGAAACATGTTCATTCATATGCAAGTTGACACCTTTTATATGTGTTATATCATGAACGAAATTACGTGGGAACGATGGGGTAATTAAATGCATAAGTTAATAAGATTGTGTGAAATTAATATAATTATGCATAACACAAAATAAATAAACATAGTATGGGAATTTGCCTATTTGGTTAGGTGTACCCATACTATGTGTTGGGAATTTACCTATTGAGTTAGGTCTACCCCATGGGAATTTACCTATTAAGTTAGGTCTACCCATGTTAAGAAAACTTGATTAATTAGGGATAATTAATATAAAATTATGAGGGTGATTAATTAGGTGTAATTAATTGACTAAGACACGAGGTTGGACTCAGTTGTAGCGTAAAACTGCCCGGACCCAACCGGCTTAACCAGTTGCTACAAATGTTAGCCCAATGTGAGAGGTCTTAGGCACAAACTAAATACGTAATTAATGTAAAGACACGAGGTTAGACTCTGTTATGACATAAGGCTGCCCGGACCCAACCGGCTTAACCAGCGGTCATAAAAGACAGTCTAATGTGAGAGGTCTTTACAAAGGTTACGTTCTTAATTAATTAATTAAGAAACACTTAACCACATTAGCATGTAGAGGGACATGAGGGGTTAAGTGGGTGCCTCGGGTGGCATGAGAAAATCTAGTGGTTGCCTTGGGTGGCAATAGAAAATACGATTAGAATACTTAACCAAAATGGAACATGTAATTAAAACATGATTAAAGGGTTAAGTGGGATATACTAGAAAAAGGGACAAGCTTAGGTGGGTAGCTTGTGGAGGCCCATTTCAACCAGTAACCCATACGTATCTTTGTGGGCTCGACCCATGTCGAGGACGGGACACGCATACTGGGCTTGACTGTAAGAGGCAAACGGGTTAGCGGTGGCAACGCAAGTCCAACGGGCTTCATATGCGTGAGTGGGCCCGGGCTGGTAGGTAAGCCGTTGTTGCATCGAGTAGATATAAGCCGTGCACCTTTAGTTTCATCAGGTTGCCACATTGGGGAATGATACATCCCACGGTGGGGCCAGCACGGGTATCTACGTTAGGGAGCCGATCGAATGGGAAGTAGTGTGTACACCTAGTGGATTGTAGGGCCCCGTGGCGCCTACTTGGTCACCTAGGGGTACGCAGGTACTAATTAGTAAATTTTATAAGTCCTTGGGTGGGATCAACCTTTAAGTTAGGAACGACTGGTGTGGTGCAGTTTAGTAATTTACCTTAGGGAGGGTAGATGCGTCTTTATCCTTTATCTTCGTTTAGTTGACTGCTTAGGGTAGCCATTCATCCCTATATGTTACCGTATATCAGTTTATGTCTTCTCTGGTTACTTTAACGATTGTATTGTTAAAGTTATAGGACTCGCTCAGACTTATGTCTGACCCCGTTGTTTTTATCTTTTTCCCAACCCTCAGGTCCTACGGTGGATCCTAGCAGTAGTGGAGCTTGATCGGATTGCTGTTCCAGTCTTTAGGAGCTTGGATAGATGTAAAGCTCCAGTTATCCAGTTATCTTTTCTTTTGTTTGGCTATTGTATGAGAGTGGGATTATGTACTTCTTTATTTTGATGGATATTGTACTTGACCTTTATTGTGGTTTTATGATGTAACCAGACATGTTTTACTTCCGCTGTTATGAGATGATGTTTTAAAATTTCAAGTACTATTTATATCTGTCTTGTTGTAATTTTTCTGTTCTATATTCACTAAAATACTCCACCAATGCTATGGCATTCCCTTAGTGAGTGATCATAGCGGGAGTGGGGTGTTACAATGGTCGTTCGTATAATGCCTCGAAGGGTGCCATGCCAATACTAGTACGATAACTGTTGTTGTGGGCGAACTCCACCAATTTAAGGTGCTCCTCCCAAGTCCCTACGAAGTCTAGGATACATAGCCTCAAAAGATCCTCAAGAACTCTATTCACCCTCTTAGTCTGCCCGATCTGAGGTTGATATGCGGTGCTCAAATGCAACTGTGTACCTAATGCCTCTTGCAGGCTCTTCCAGAACTCACTAGTGAAGATGGGATCACGATCACTCACTATGCTAGAAGGTACTCCATGTAGACGGACTATCTCACGAAGATTAACTAATGCCAACCATGTTGTCGTTCTTTTGCTCTTAACGGAAATGAGAGCTCTTAGTAAGTCTCTCCACTATGACCTAGTTGTTATTATTTCCCTTCCTCGATCTAGGCAAAACATTGATGAAATCCATAGAGACGCTCTCCCACTTCCACTATGGGACCTCCAAAGGATAAAGCAAACCGCTAGGTTTTCTCTGCTCAGCTTTAACTTGCTGGCAAACCAAACATCGAGAGACAAAATCCGCTACATCTTTCTTCATCCCAACCCAAAATAAAACCCTCTTCATGTCATTATACATCTTATCGTCGCCCAGATGGATAGTCATCCTAGAATAAAGGGCTTCCTCAAGGACTGTCTTTAACAAACTCCCAACTCAGGGAACACAAAGCCTCCTATCCCACCATAGCCATCCACAGAATATCTACTAAGGTGACTAGAAGTCTCCCCTCTACTGAGCATATCCAATACGTCTACTATTTGTGGGTCCTATCGCTGCGAAGATCCTATCTGATCCATAAGAGTAGGTCGCACTTCTAAAGATGCCAACAAACCAGGTGTAAGATCTATAGAAGGCCTAGAATTGAAGGTCGATATGTACTCCAAGCTCTGCCTCTCTACAAATAGAGGACTCAAGGTCATCCTCTTCCTACTCAACGCATCTGCCAATACATTGTCCTTGCCAGGGGTACAAGCAATCTCAAAGTCATAGGACATTAGGAACTCCATCCATCTGTGCTGTCTCAAATTGAGATCCTTCTGCGAGAACACATACTTGAGAGATTTATGGTCCGTGTATAACTCAAACCTCTCTCCAAGTAGATAATGTCGCCAAGATTTAAGTGCAAACATTATAGCATCCAATTCCAAATAGTGAGTGGGGTAGTTCTTCTCATGAACCTTCAACTGTCTACTTGTATAACATACTACCCTTCCCTCTTGCATCAAAACGGCACCGAGCCCTGTACCACATGCGTCAGTATACACTGTGAACACTTTGTTCCCATCAGGCAATGTCAAAACTGGGGTTGTTATCAAAACCCTCTTTAATCACTGAAAAACATCTTCATAATCAATACTCCAAGCAAAGATCAGATTCTTCTTTGTCAGTCTGGTGAGTGGAGTTGATATCTTTATGAAGTCCTTGATAAACTTTCTATAATAACCTGCTAACCCGAGAAAACTCCTCACCTCCGTTCCATTCTTTGGAACTTTCCAATCTTGAACTGCAACTACTTTCTTAGGATCCACGGCTATCCCATCCTTGGAGACCACATTCCCTAGAAATCTTACTTCCTTTCTCCAAAAGTGACATTTGGAAATTTTTGCCTTAAGCTGTCCTCCACAAAGACTACAACGAATTTATTCTGAAACTCCTTGAACACCCTACTCATCAGATCCACGAAATATGCGGGTGCATTCGTCAAACCAAAAGACAGGACTAACCATTCAAAGAAGCCATCTGGAGTTCTGGAAGCGGTCTTATCTATACTGTCCTCGACCACCCTCAACTGATGAAATCCCATAGCCATATCTAACTGCGAGAGAACAGATGAGCCAACAAGCTGGTCAAATTGACCGTCAATCCTCGGGAGTGGGTGCCTATTTTTCTTGTTGAGCTTATTCAACTCCCTATAAGCCACGCATAGGCGAAGTGAGCCATCCTACTTAGTTGCAAAGACGACTGAAGCACCCCATTCTGATATAATCCGCCTAATAAACCCCTTCACAAGTAACTCCTCTACTTGCTTGCTGATCTCCCTCCTTTCCCTAGGAGCCATGTGGTGCACAGGCAATGCGGCTTCAAAATATCCACCAAATATATCCGGAAATCAATCTCGCGCCTCGGAGGTAAGCCTCTAACCTCATCGAAACATCTGGATACTCATAGACTATAGGTACAAATCGCAATTCGTCTACAGAAGCGTCAAGTGACCCTAGGAAACTAAGCATGACAGACCCCCTTGGGTCACAAGAAATATCGAGAGTCCTCCCATGGCAAGTCAAATGTCTAACGATCCTCCTCTCATAGTCTAGAATGGAACCATACATGGCTAGCCAATCCATCCCTAGAATCACTGTATCCGGTGAAACCAAGCACATATGCGATGCACTCAAACTCGATGCCGAACACAAATTTCTTGAAACCCTAACAAATCATACACAGATGAGCCATGCCCCAATGGGGTTTGAGACAATAACGGGATCAGAAACAATACTAGTACTAAGGTGCAGAGACTCAACCACATAATTAGATATAAAAGAATGAGAAGCGCCAGAATCAAAAAGAGTCCTAACTGGATGATCGTAAAGAGAAATCAAACCTTCAATGGACTTCTGTCCGATCTGCTAGCCTCGAGAGCATGCACTTTCCCTCTAGAAGGTCCTGCCTTTTTCCCCTGTCCTTGCTTCCTCGGGCAATCCCTACTATAGTGTCCAGTTTCACCGCAGTTGAAACAAGAATTCTTCCTTTTTCTGCATTCCTTGATCACATGACCCAAGCCTCCACAACCATGTCATTTCTTCTTTGCTATATTGTCTTCCCATCTTTCTTTTGCTATTATTTCTTGGGCCACACCTTCTTGTTTTGTGTCTCATCAGTCTTAACCTCTTTCCTTTCGTCTTTATCCACAGCGTGCATCAACGTATATCAATGAGCTTCTCGAAAGTTTCCCCCATCGAATATGAGACATAGCCAGTCCACGGAGGGGTTTATTCAATCCTCTTGCAAACCTCAAAACTTTCTTGTGTGGAGTATTTACCAACTCCAGACCATACCTCGCCAACTGGTTGAACTTATTGACATACTTTTTAACTGACATACTTCCTTGCTTAACTGCCAGAAACCTCTCCATCTGCATACTCTTTTCTTCCTGAGAAAGAAAGTTCTTCTCGAACCTATGTCGAAAATCAGGCCAGGTATCTACTGGATGCCTTGCTTGCGTCACTTCCCACGAGAATGAAGCTTCATCCTTCAGTTGCCATGTGGCCAATTGAATCTTCCTACGGTCGTCAACATCAAAAATCTCAAATAAATCCTCCATCTCTTTAAGACAATTCCATGCTTCCACAAAGCTTTCAGTTCCACGGAATGGTTTTCCTCCCATAGCACATAAGTCCTTGCATATATTAGAGAAATTATCCACTCGTGGAGGAGGAGGAACAGCGGCTACAGCTAGGGGAGGGGCGTTTGCTTGGCCTCCGGCAGGTGCCGTAACCTCAAGATATCTACGGAACCAAGCCAGTATCTGAATGCCCACGGGAATATTAGGTTCCACAAACATGTTGAAAAGAAAAGGAAAAAGGATTCAAACAGAGAATTGAAAGATATTTTATATGTCTTTGGGGAATAGGTTTTCCAAAAACAGTCTTTTCTTTTGAAAATACTTTCTTTTAGAAACCTTTTGAAAACAATTTTCAAAACCTTTTATTCGATCTTGTTACCTTCAGCTCCGATACCAAATGTGACACCCTACGTCCGTTAATGTCACTCTTTAACAGAATGTATTAAGTTTCATGAAGAATTATAAGTAAATAGAACAGAATATCACAAGATAGACATATAAAAATAGCAGTGGAAATTTTAAAACTTTATTTTTGCAATAGAAAACATCGTGGTCTCAAAATCCAGTTACAACCTTAGACTGAAATACTAGAATAAAATATATCAAATAAAAACATCTGTCTTGAGCTAAAAACCATCAGAGTACAAAACTAAAAAGCCATAGTCCCCATAATAACCATAAACAAGTAGACAAGAAGTCAAAGCGGTACATCTAAGCAAATCCAAATCCAAGCAGAAACAGAAGAGAGAGTCCGAGTCAAGCCTGAGTCTTCCTACCCTGAGAACCTGGGGTAAGGGGGGAAAGGAAGAGAGAGAAAAGGAAACAAAATGGGTCAGACATAGAGTCTGGCAAGTCCAGTGACTTTTAGCATATAAATAAGTAATAGAATCATGACAGACATATAGACTGGACGAGAGATAACATTATCATATAACAGGTATGAACAAGATGGACATGATAAATAGAATAAACAGAATATATAGACTATGCTTCTCAAAAACTTTTCTCTACACCAATGCAAGTATACTGAATTAAGTGTTTTCCAATTACTTAACAGAAACAGAATGATCCCAATAGAACATAAATGGTAGCCTTAGGTGTACTTCTAGCAATGGGTTTTACCCTAAACAGAAATAATAGGTACCTAAATAGAAATAATGTGTGTTTCCCCAAACAGAAATAACAGGTACCTAAACAGAACTAGATGTACCCTAATTATTACCCCCAATGATCGGCTCCCTACCAAGTAAATACCCTGTGCCGGCCCCACAGTAGGGTGTATTACTTCCTAAAGTGGAAACCACCAGATGGACACAGAACTATTTACAAGTGTTATGGCGTCTTATTTTACCTGACAGACCGAACCCATGCACGCACATGACCCCGTTGGATGCGCCATCAGAACACACCATCCCAAATGAACCTCTTATAATTTTCTCAGTAAGCGTTCCTTGTCCCCAACCTAGTGCGGGGTCCCCTTTTAATACCAGAATGGGTTACTGACTAATATGGGTCCTACACACCAAATGAAATAAGTCAAACCCCTAAACTTGTGTCCCTAATAAACTAGGATTTCCACGGGTTAAGTTTTGCATGGGTTAATAGTGTCCCTACAACCCCAACAGATTAAACAGATTACATAGGTCACATACAAATTCATTAACAAGTTCCACTTAATCTTTAAATTAAGCCTACAGGTTTACATGTTCATACACCCCAAATTTTAGTCATAGTTCATAATATAGGTTATGCCACAAAATCCCAGTCATATATATAGTAAATTATGCCCCAAAATTATCATCCCCAATTAATCCTAATTTCGTTCGTGCGCATATTTCAACAGTATTGGCCTAGGCTCGAAGGAAAACTTGGCTATAAAAATAAAAAGGGAATGAGGGGAGGAAGAAGAACAGAATAGGCATATAAAAAAATAAGCATAAGATAATAGAGGTGGGCATGTGATAACATAAATAGTCATATAAGAACTAAACACAGGATCAGGTCTATAGAGGAGTACATGTAATAACATATCTATTTAGATATAAATCAGATTCTTAACAGGCATAGGTTTTAGTTCCAGATTTATAAACATGTCAGGATTACTTGTTAAATGTTTATATCTAAAATTAACATGAACTCACGGAGACAAGATCTAGAGAACAGAGAATAATATGCTGATATTGCAAAAGAGATTCTTGTATACGTTTAAGTTGTTGTTGAAGAAAATAGGCTAATTCAACCCAAGTTGAGGCAACATCTCCTTGTTTCCATTGTTTTAGGTGTATAAAACAATAGAAATGCCAAGCTTAATATAGACTTCTTCTAACGAATCTCGTTCAGAAACAAGACCAGGTTCAGGAAATGAAACTGGATGGATCTGGGGTATGTCGACCCCGTTGTCGACCCTTTAGGAAATGAAATTGGATGGATCTAGGGTGGGTCAACCCCGGTGTCGACCCTAGGGTCGACACCCTTGGGGCATCAGATGACCCCCAACGGGTCCAAATCCTACGTCGTTTTCCCGCTTTGATTTTGAATTTCTAGACTGATTTGTTTACATATCTCTCTCTTATATGTATACAAACTTCTAAGCTTCATAACTTTCTTATACGATGTCCGTTTTATGCAAAGTCGAAGTCTATCTTAAGCAGAATTCTGAGACGAACACAATGGTATAGTCCGGTTTACTTAATTCCTAATATTTAATTAAGTATTATTCAGTTTATCGTTATAATGTCCTTTAAAATTACAGGAGCCAAGAGGAGCGTTTAGCTTGTAACAACCCAGAATTTTGACAATAAATAATAATTTAATTAGAATTCCAAAATAGGAATTTCTACAAACGATGGAATTTGACCATGAAACTTTAATCATTGCGTTCGTCTTAGAATTTTGGTCAACTTTCATGTTTGGTGTTTCGCGAACGGAGTCCACATGAAAAAGTTACAGACAAAATACGAAAATGAACGGATAATAAATAAAATAGAATAATATATATATATATAAATAGAAATAAATCTTTCCCCAGCCACCTCACTGCCAGGTTGACCAAGCAGTCGACCGCTGGCTGCGACCGCTTGGTCGAGCCAAGCAGCGGCGGCTAGGGTTACGGGAGTATGTTTATAAAATTATATTAAAACGGATGGGCGGATGTTATTTAAAATGAATCCAATGGTGCAAATTAGCCATTTCCGTCCCTATTAATAAAGGGGTACGCCCCATTCTCTTCCATTCAAATCTATAGAGGCAGCGAAGCTCTGCCATTTATCTTGCCCTTCTAACCTAATTTCTGAATAAAAATATATTCATACTGTTGATGTCTAAAATTGTCGTCAACATTCAAGAGTTCCAAAAATTTGAAACTTAAATGTCCAGAGCGGAAAGTATGGGAGATGCAATAATAACATGTGGGAAAGTAAAGGACACATTATTTATAGTGGTTCGGCCCGTCGAGGCCTACGTCCACTTTGAAGGATGTACTGATTTTTTTCCATCACAATGAAGTACAATTGGACTGTTAAAAGAAGTTATAATGATCAACAATATCCTATTAGTCCTTGTTGTCGAGGTTCCTTGCTGAGTGAGAGTAGTCGAGGAGTTGACGATGTTGTAGCATAACCGATGGCGAGGGATCTGAGGGATAGGAGTCGAAGCCAAGGGTTTCAAGGGAAGCATAGTCAAGGCCTAGGGAAGCGGAGCTGAGGCTAGGTGTCCGAGTTTCAGGATCCATGGCGAGGGCGCCGAGGCCTTCTTCTTCATTGAGTGGAAGAGGTGTTGACTTGGTCAACAGTGTCCGAGAGGTCCGAAAATATCCAAAGGTGGTGTAATGTCCAAAAGCATGGTTAAACATTCATGAGCGTGCTCATGGGTCCAAGAACATGTGTCTTCTTCCTTGAATGATGAAGGAAGGTGCCTAAGAGGCTTTGGGGAAGAAGATGGAAGCCATTAAAGCTTGGGAGAGTGCTTAGACCAACCCCTTGAATGTAGAAAGTGAGTGGGTATTTATAGTAGAGAGGTTAGGTGTGGGTAGTTGGGAGTAGGTAGGATATGGGACCCACATCTCAGAATCTCGGATCCTCGAGGAAAGCTCCCGAAATCTCGTACCCCTCATGCATGGTAGGGAATTTCATACCCCTATGAGGGATATGAAATTTGTATCCCTCCTGTGGGATACGAATTTCGTATCCCAGAAGGGGATACGAAATTCGTAGCCCTTGGAGGGGTACGGGATTCGTATCCCTCCTAGGGGATAAGAGATTCGTATCCCTTGGAGGGGTACGAGATTCGTATCCCTTGGAGGGGTACGAGATTCGTATCCCTTGGAGGGGTACGAGATTCGTATCCCTCCTGGAGGGTTATGAATTTCGTATCCCCTTGGATGATACAAAATTCATATCCCTTGGAGGGATACGAGTTTGTTGATAGCGAGGGGTACGAGTCTTGACTTAGCTTCGATCTAGTGATTCCGAGAAATACACCTGTTTGCGAAAATCGAATGAATCGGACGGTGCCCACTTGTTCGACCTAACCAACGCTGCGCCGGGACAATTGGGCCCCAGACCTGGCGTTGCGCTCGGATCCGCTGATGGCCTGCCTTCTGCTCGGAGCTTGGTTCGCCTACGGTTCAAAGCTCGGCTCATCTTTGGCTCGGCGTGCAGATGAATACTTTCGGATGTCGCACCCAAGGGACGCGACATTCTGCCAGTGGCCCGACTCGAATCGTCTGGTGCTAGACCCCTGATGATGTTAGCAACACTTTTGCACTATAATATCACGTGATATGTTGAGTCGAGCGTGTCTTGCATACTTTTGGGAACCGAACAAAAAGGTCGGTTAACATTTCCCCCCTCAAAGTATGTCTTGTGTTAATGGGACATCCTTTAAAGTAAGACAATTATGGTGATGGATGGAAAGATCTCCATGCCATGCTTAGTGACTGGTCGTGACCTTTCCCTTGAGTTGTACGTTGGGAGTGCACTGCTTTGGAGTGGTTGTGACGCATTGCTGACACATGCTGGTATAAGTGCGGGATTCTGACATCGTAACGAGCTTTAACTCGCTATCGAAACATCGCTAGACTGGGCATGCAATTGCATAATGCGTCTATTGAAAATTTGAAACATCGTTAGACTGGAGCTTGATCGTTTGGCGTGTCCCGCTGAATCATTTGGATTTGTAAGCACAAAATCATTCTATGATCCAAGTCGGTGCACATGATCAAAGTTTCGGGTAACTCGTATATGCAAATGCTGTTGTAAGGACAATATTTGGCGTATTTCATCATGTGATCACATAGATCGTCCTTCGAAGCAAAGTCGAACCCAAATGCCAAGTGCGTGGACTTTGATGGTTGTGCCTTTGGTGAGTAATGAATGGTCATTGAGTCGTGATTGGTTCGGTAGTCGGGGATTCAAAGACAAGCTACTGTTACCATAACTTGGTATACAGTCCTGAATTTCGATCTTGGAAGGTTAGTTTGGAGCATGTCGATCCCATAATAATACTCACTTCCTTTCTTCTCTTCTCCGGACAGAAAATTAGCTTAAAGCCTGGAGGGGACAAAATATTGCTTTCGTACTTTGGGGGTTTGAGTTGTCTTTAGGTTTCCGGGAGAAGGGAAGAGAGATATGGAAAGTGAGAGGGCTTTCGGTATTGGCACTCAAGAATGTAGAGTGGTAGAATTTGGGAAACAGAAGTAGGAGTTCGGAGAAAAGTCGCCAACTATGTGCGGATACGGGATTGGACTATGTATCTCAGACATTTAATAAGTCTTCCCGTTTTCAGGGGCTTGAAGATTATTTGAGGACATGATAACTTAGTGGGTACATGGGAGCATGAAACCTAATCTCGTACTCCAATGACTTCGCCGAGCCTTGGCTTCAAGCTTGAGCTAGTCAACTTGAACCTTTGCATGGCGTTGCGTGATCGGATCAGGATTGGTGAGTTGCGGCCTAGCAGCGTGACACTCGAGGAACGGACTTGTCTGGACTGGCGGCTCGGACGTGCTTGCATGATATGGACACATAGTTGGATGTTAGTTTCAGGATCCGATCCTTAACCTAATCACGGTGTAGTCGCACCTCGACTGAAGCATCATACTTGTGGTTGGTGATAGCCATGGCGTTAGGTGATGAGGTTAAAGGTTGCCATCGCGTTCAGCAATGTTTTCTTTTGTGGAGTCTCGATACTGATGGAGTGTTGAAAACTTCAGAGGTCTAGACTTTGGTTCTAGACTGCCTTTTCGTGAGGTGGAGGTGCTCTCAAGATGGTGCCTCCGAGGGCTGCGATGAAGATGATGCCAGTGCCGGAACTGAAGGGGGTGTGCCTCGGGTGCTGTGATGGCCATGCTCGTGCGGTAATAAGTAGAGGGCTACCCCCAGGCCAAAATACCTGCTAGATTCTGTTCGACACCAAGAATGAGTTTGCAAGTTCGGATTGTTGTGTGACATCTCATGGTTGGATTGTAATTGAAGTCAAATGTAACACAACCGATCAGCGTAACATTCGAGAAATGAACTTCTTCATACTAACTGCTCGGATATGCACTTAAGGTGTGGACATATGGTCGAGTCGCCAGTATCCAACCAAATTACATTGTAACCATGGTCCGATCCAAGAATGGTGCCGGTGGTCAATGGTGATCACGATTTTGGTTGTTAAACTATATGTCCTCACCGTGTTCCAATGCGCTTGTGAATAGGAAGCCTTTGCATTGAGAGATGTAAGTTGGTCTTGCGTTGCATGTAAGCATAAGCTTGCTGGTAGGCTGTTGAGGCTTTGGAAATCCAATGAACATGTTAAGGGAACACGAGAACTTAGAATAGGTGTATTGAGACATGGTATTTCATGTACTGAGGACTAATCTAAATTCTCCTATTCCTCGGGGGACTAGCGATTGTATTGTTCCCCTTGTCTTTTAGTTCGGGTCTTTACGCCCGACCTGGCAAGTACTGGCGAAAGGTCAAAAGTTTCCAAGACCCGAGCTTTCGGGTCTGGATCACCCTTATAGTGAGGTGGATGTTCCACTTTAGAATGGTTTCTCTGAAGGTTGTGGTGATGGTGACACCCTTGTCGGAATTGGCGGGGGTTTGCCTCAGGTCCTGCGATGGCCAAGCCGGTGCAAGAATTGGTAGAGAGCTGCCCTGGCGGGGTACGAGTTTGTTGACGGTGAGGGGTAGAGTCTTAACTTTGCTTCGATCTGATGATTTTGGGTAATACACCTGTTTGTGGAAATCGAATGTACTGGGCGGTGCAAACTTGTTCGACCTAACTAGCGCTGCGTCGCGACTATGAAGCCCCAGACCCCCACCGGTGCTGCCCTCGGACCAGTTAAGAGCTCGCCTTCGGCTCAGAGCTCGGCTCGCCTTCGGCTCGGCATGCAGATTGATATTGAGGGATGTAACATCTAAGAGATGCGACATTCTTCTAGTGGACCGACTCGAGTCTTCTAGTGCTAGACCCCTAATGATGTTGGCAGCACTTCTGGGCTGTAATATCACGCGATATGTTGAGTCGAGCGTGTCTTGTGTACTTCTGGTAACCAAAGCAAAAGGACGGTTAACACATACAAATCAAATCAAATTCATTTACAATTGGGAAGATTAATAGATTCAAAGGAAGTGGATGCTCAATGATAGATTTCTTCGCTCTCTTCCCTTTTTCTTACATTTCTACTGATCTAGAATTTTTTTCCTTTCTAGATAAATTGTAGATTTATAAGAACTTGGGGATTGTAAGCCTTAAAGGGTTTAAAACTGAGAAATTAGAAGCTATAAGGTGAGTGGGAAATTTACTAATATAGATATAATGATTTGTCTATTTCGTTTGAATCCAATCTATGTTTTATGCCTGTCCGATCTCCTTATTTAAATAATTGTAAATTGAGGCAACCATCGGATCTTTAGTTAGTGCTGAAATATGAAATATGTGAATTTGGTTAAAATGATGAATTTGTGTATTATGTGATTGTAAGAATAAAAAAGGAAATATTCATATTATATTCAATATAGTTGGGTTTTGGATTAGGCATTGTAAAGTATGCCTTTTTCCTCCTTAAAAATATAAAGAGGCATTATTTTAGAATCACAAGAAGTATGACAAAAAGGGTTAAAAAGAAAAAAGTGGTGCAAAGGTACATGTAAATATAAATACATGTACTTGTATGTAATTTGCATCGACTATTCCTATTTATACATATTACATATATTTCTTGTGATTTGAAAATATGTCATAGTGCACAAAAATAGGTATTATGTACAATGATTATGGCTAACGTCCCTGTGAGATTTGAAATCTTTTTGGCAAGATTGAATATAAAAGGGAATGTTTGGTTAATTATTAGACCAAATCATTAATTTAAAAATAAGTACTGCAAAATAATAAATAAATATTAATAACTACGTTGACCACACGAAAACATATATATATATATATATATATATATTTATAATCTGTCTAAATCAGCGTAAAATGGTAAAATATGAATTGTATTAAATGCTTGAAGGTTTGACGTGTTTAATGGTATTCATTTATGAAATCATACATGTAAATTATATTCCATACTTAATGAATATATTTATGGTGACCGTTGTAGAAATTAGTGTAACTTATTGCTATAAAGGAGGCCAAAATAAATAATTAACAATTGTGACCAATGTTGAATGTTCGGATAAGGTTCAATTATGGAATTATAAGTAAATATAATCCATTTTGAATTAATATATTTGTGGTGACCATTTGTAGCAACTAATGCAAATAACTTCTATAAATAGGATCGCAAATTAATAAATAACCAAACCAATATTGATTTGGGGAAAATAAATGTGATAGGAAAAAGGTTACAATTCCTAAAATCAATTAGGATAAATGTTGTGGACACCAAATTAGGAAATTTGAATTATAACCGCATTTAGACACGAGGGTAAGCTCAACTTGCGGTGTAAGCGTGCCTGGAACCGACCGGCAAATCTAGAAACCACAGGTAGTCAGCTTAATGTGAGGGGTCTAATGCATAAAAATAAATGTACCAAGGCACGAGGTTAAGTTCACTTGTGGTAAAAGTCTTCCCGGAACCGACCGGCAAATCCAACATCCACAGGTAGTCAACTTAATGTGAGAGGCCTAGTTCATATATATATATATATATAACAACCAATAAACAAATAAATAAAAGAATAAGAATAGTAATTGCTTGTTGGTGTACAACAAATAAATAACTTAGGACTGATAAATAGTTTTCTGAGGAGAATATGACCGTTAGGGTCATAAAGGGGATTAAAAATGAAATAAACAAAATAGTGGTCGTAAGGGAATTATTGATTGTTGTTTAAACACTAAGTCCAAATTAGGTAAGGTATTAAATAAATATCCTAGGAAAAAAGAATATAACCTCCCTAATTAATAGTAATGGGAATAGAAAATATAGTTGGACCTAGTAGGTAAATAATGGAAGATATTATTAACGATTTAAACCTGTGATGCAAATAAATGGTGTACGCATAGTATTTCCGTATAAAGGAACTAAACGGGAATGACTTAATAACGTAGTCTACTTTATCCCAAAAAGGGAAAGGTGTAAAAAGGCAAATGGGGTATGAACTAATAGCCTTCGCGTATAGTCCACTTCCTGGATCCTAAGAGGCTAAGAGACGAGGGGGTTGAAGAGTCCACCTGGGAATATGTTTTTCAGTATATGTGTCTTAAATGGCATGTGTGTGGGCCTACCCAAACCTGGAAATTAAAAGGGTCAAATATGGCCGTCCATCCTACGGGAAACATTAAGCAAATAAGGAGGTTATCTAACTAGGTCAGCTAGAAGGTATAACACACGACAAAAAAACCTTCTCTCACCTTATGCACGACAAGGGTACATGCGTGACTGACAGGAGCATCAACTAGTAGGGCCTGTAGCTGTGCCCTCTAGTTTATGCTAACGTTGAATATATTATCAAGGGTTAATAAGTTACCAATAGGTCCACCTAGGGTCTTAAGTGATCAGGGAGAATCCACCCTATCAATCATGGATAGTGAGGCGTTAAATAATAAAGAATACTGAATGAGGTCATAGATAGAAACCCTATAATTAGGGGCCTACTGTCGGTATAATTAACCATTTAAGCTCTGGGATAAAGGCTTCACAAAAATGTATGTAAATGCCATATCCCTGCAATGTAATTTGGGAATACTACTTTGGGAAAAGTAGTAGAGTCGTGCGTAAACATTAACAAGGTTGGTTTAGAATCACTAACTAGTTAGGCATACAAATTGGGTTGAACCAAATGGAATATGTTAACCGGCCTTTTGGTCCAGTCACCAAAAGTACTCATGACACGCTCCACTCAACATATCACGTGATATTACAGCCCGGAAGTGTTGCCAATATCATCCGAGGGCTAGTATCAGAAAACTCGAGTCTGGCCACTAACAGGATGTCGCGTCCCTCAGACGTAGCATCCATCAGTATCCATCTGCATCCAAGCCGAAGGCGCGTCGTGCCGGCCCAGAGTCCTAGCGGCGATCGACCTAACTGGTTAGGTCGAAATTGTGGGCACCACCCGGTTCATCCGATTTTCTCTATGCCGGAAGCTTAGATTCCTTCATTGCGGACCAGCAAAATGGTGGATTCCCTCACTTCGTGATGAGGAGCTTCAACGCCCCAAAAGAACTAACATGCCTCGATAAACGACCCTCGCCATGCATACTTCGCAACCTGCCAAGGTGCGAAATTTCGTACCTCCTAGGTACGAAATTTCGTACCTTAAGATGTGTACCTTGAAGGTGCGAAATTTCGTACCTCACAGGTACAAAATTTCGTACCTGGGAGGTGCGAAATTTCGCACCTAGTAGGTGCGAAATTTCGTACCTCCCTAGGTACGAATTTTTCGAGGCCGAAGGGAAGAGGCGCGAATTTCCTGTAGATGGTCCCCATTTTTACCTACTCTTACCTAACCCCTACCTAACCACTTCCTATAAATACCCCACTACCTCACACTTAAAAAGGGAGAGATTCTTGGGCCTTGAGACCTCTATAAAGCTTCATTAATGGCATCTCCTCTATGAGGAAGAAGAAGGGCAAACTTGTCCACTTTACTATTTATTGCAAATATGACTATTGTAGCTTCGTATGACATAGTCAATAAATGCAACGAGAGGATCTCAACCTTGTAATCTTTCAAGTGATTAATAAAATCTCTACAACTCTTCAAAGTAGACGTAGGCCTTCACAAAACCGAACCACTATAAATTCTTTGTGTCATTTACCGCTTATATTTTATTTCATGTGATATAATATGTCTTGTCTATGCGACCATATTATTAATTCGTAGTAATACGGAATCTTTGGTGTTTGCGACATTTTTGGTCGTCAACATTTGGTGCTTTCACTGAGAAAACTCGGACATTGCGTCTTTCTTGTACCTTACCATCTCGACTTCGACGAGCTTAAGGTTCCTCGCCTAACCTGCCGTCGGGCCCGCTTACGATGGTAAAAAAAGTCAAAGAACGCTATAATCGGCTCTTCAGCCGCCGCCGAGGCCGGTCCATCCAATCCACCTCCACCGGCAAATATCCCGGCAACCAGTGACAATGAACCTCCGATTGTGGACCCCGAAGCACCCGCAACTCAAGCGCAAATCCGTACGCTTAATTAAAGGTACGAGAGTATGGCAGGCGAGCTTAACCAAGCACTAAGGAATAACATCGACCTTATGCGGAAACTCCAAGAAAGTCAGCGCGTCGTCGCTCGACTACAATTAGCTCGGAACAATGCCCGACCTCGACCACCAACATCGGAAACTTCCTCTTCCGAGTCAAGGGGCCCGCACCAATGAAGAAGGAGATAGCCTCGACTCACTCTCCTCGGACCTCGAGCCTCCCTCCGGGTTCTAATTTCGAACCCCATCCGGGCTCGAAATTCGAGCCCAACCAGGTTCGAATTTCGAGCCCCTCCAAGTTCGAATCTCGAGCCCCTCCGGGTTCGAATTTCGAGCCCCTACGGGTTTGAAACTCGAACCCCACCGGGTTCAGAACCTCGAGCCTCAAGGGGTCCGACTCAACCTTACTCCGGCTTTGACTCTGCTTCTCGCGGATCTCGGCCCCTACTCAACCTTAGCTCGGCCTCAACTCCACCTTCCGCGGACCTCGGCCCCTACTCAACCTTAGCTTGGCCTCGACTCCGCCTCCCGCGGACCTCGGGCCTTACTCAAACTTATCTCGGACTCGACTCCACCTCCTGCAGACCTATGCCCCTACTCAACCTTAGCTCGGCCTCGACTCCGCCACCCGCGGACCTCGGCCCCTACTCAACCTTACTCCGGCTTCGACTCCGCCAACCACGGACCTCGGCCCTAACTCAACCTCAGCTTGTCCTCGACTCTACCTCGCTTGGCCATGCTACAACAGCGGCAACTCATCGACCGCTCTCACCCACCATAGTAGACATCCTCGTACCCGAACTCCGGAACCTCGCCAAAACCCATGGGTCCCAATGGCAGACCCTCATACGGCCTACCTTCCCGCCATAGTCCTAAGGATCATGAGGGAGACGGGAGGGAATGTGCATGATTCATGGGAAGCGCACATTAAGCGCAACCCTTTCACTCGAAGAGTTAATGAAGCTGAATGGCCGTGATGTTTCAGCATGCCACATATGCCTCTCTACGACGGCACCACCAATCCTTGTGCTTTCTTAAACTTCTATGAGTGGCAAATGGACTCGAGCAGAGGCGATGATCTAGTTAAGTGCAAATGCTTTCCGGTCTTCCTTTCAGGAACCGCCCTATTATGGTTTTCTCGCCTTCCGACCAACTCCGTCAACAACTTCGGCCAATTAGCGACACATTTGGTCAAGCAATTCAGGATGCACATCCCGACTCCAAAGAATGCCCTCACTCTCTCCAGCCTATACCAAGGGCCTACAGAGTCGCTCAAAAGCTACCTTTCTCGGTTCAATGTCGCCCTCGCCGAGGTCGAGGATCCAGATCCGCGCACCATACTCTTCCAGCTAGCTAAAGGCATCCTTCCAACTTCTGAATCTAAGGCATGGATCGACTGAAAACAACCGAAGAGCCTCGATGCTTTCTATGAGAAAGCGGGGCAGTCCTTATGCCAAGAAGAAGCAAGACGGAGCCTCATCTCCGAGACCAGCCGCCCCAATATCCCTCGAGCATATGCCGCTGATAACCGTCCTAGGGGGCGAGAAATGGAAGGACCCTCCAATCCAAACACGGGGGCAGGACCCCCCAGACAAAGGCCAAACATCGGGGGGCGAGATGGCCGAAACAACAATCAGGTCCAGACAGAACATAAAAAGCCCAGCTCTCACCGAACATACGAGATCTACACCCCACTAAATGTTGACTTGGAAACAATCTATCGGCAGACGTGCAACGCGCTTCA
This sequence comes from Allium sativum, assembly GCA_030737875.1. Lineage (NCBI taxonomy): Eukaryota > Viridiplantae > Streptophyta > Magnoliopsida > Asparagales > Amaryllidaceae > Allium > Allium sativum. The sequence continues at coordinate 14,244,550 of CM060917.1, forward strand.
ATACAAGAAACCATACAACAGGGAATCCAATAATCATGAGATGTTACCAACAAGTACTGTCGGTACCATGACATGTACGGGCACAATACCAATAATTGCCGTCAATTCAAAGATGTAATCGAAAGGCTTATCCGCGAGAAGCGCCTTGAGCAGTACATACGAAAAGCAACATGACTCTCGCCGGCACTAAGCAGAATTCCGGCAAAGCCCAGTGCTCATCCTCATTGGCCGCAGTTGACGCTGGTACCTCGCACCCACCCTGAGCGATAGAGGACCCACTTCGAAACGGATCTTCTTCCACTTGTGGACCCCGAGGCTCCTACAACTCAAGCATAAAGTCACATGCTTAATAAGAAATATGAGAATGCAGGTCTCGCGTGAGGTGTTGAAGATTAGCATTAACCTTACGCACCAACTTCGAGAAAGTCAACACATCGTCATTCTACTTCAACTTGCTCAGAACCGCGCCTGCTCGCGGCACACCGCATCGGAAATTTCACCTTCCGAAGCTTAGGGCCCACGTCGAGGAAGAAGGTTCAGCCTCATTAAAAACATCGGTATCCGCTCCAACATTCGTATGGCGACAACAACAATAATAGAAATGTGACGACGATCGAACCATCGGCCAAGAAACATGGTAACAAACCAGGTCCGTGTAACCAAACTTCTACTCAGAAGAGCCCAACTGTCTCCACAAAGAAAAGAAAATAGGTCGAGAAGGGATCGCGCCAACAAGGACCTCGCCGCTCCTCCAAAACGTTGCCAATCCATCACCTCGAGCCCCGGGAGAGAAAAAGCCCTTAGCCTCAACCTTCATCATACACTCCTCGTACCCCACGGGGTTCGAAGCTCGAACCTCAGTGGGTTCGAAGCTCGAACCTCAGTGGGTTCGAAGCTCGAACCCCCACGGGGTGTGAACCTCGAACCCTAGTAGGTTCAAACCTCGTACCCCAGTGGGTTCAAAGCTCGAACCCCATCGGTTGCGAAGTTCGAACCCCATTGGGTTTGAATTTCATACCCCAGGGAGAGGTTCGAGTTTCTGGGCTTCGACACATTCGGGTTCGAGATCTTATGGATGGATACGCCTTGGGATGTGACATAACTTGCCCATGCTAGCTCCCGGCCATGCCAATCACATATTTTTGGTTGATCACTCCATGGTGCAAACCCCACTCCTTTTTATCCCTTTTTACTTTCTACCTCCGACTCACTCGGCCTCGACTCCGACTCACTCGGCCTCGACTCCGCCTCACTCGGCCTCGACTCCGACTCACTCGACCTCGACTCCGCCTCGATGCACTCGGCCTCGACTCCGACTCACTCGGCCTCGTCTCCAACTCGATGCCCTCGGCCTCGACTCACTCGACTCCGACTCACTCGGCCTCAACTTCGGCTCACTCGACCTCAACTCCGACTCACTCAACCTCGACCACCAACAGTCCCAAAAACTCCCTCTCCCGAATCGAGGGGCCCTCTTCAAAAGAAAATGAAGGTTTAGTCCCGTTAATAACGTCGCCGTTCGTGTCAACACTCTCGACACCGACAACTGAACTACAGTCACATATAGCGAGGGGCACGGTATTGAGACCGCCCTCGCCTAACCATCAACGACGGACTAGGTTCTACCAACCAACCTCTTCCCCGACATAATCCATTGGCCCCTAATCAGAGTGATGGGCCCGCTACCCCAGCGGCCCGCGCTCCTTGAGAACACGATTCGCATCAGCCAGCCACGCCTCATCATCCATATCAGAACTCAATCATAGATGTCGAGAACATGGAGGAAGACGAACCAAGCCTCCTTCGAACTACGTCACTTGGGTAGGAATCGATGGAATAAACAAGAATCTTTCCACAGATTCGAAAGCTCGACTTGAGCGGTGGGTAGAGACTTTCGAAGCCTTCCCCGTTTGAATCAAAAACAGAACAGGAAGTGCTTCAACGCCGACTGGCCTGGCATACACTGTTGAGACAAGTACCAACGCTCATCCACCCGCGACTCGGGACTCAGGGGCATCCCTCGTTCCGACATCGCCTCTAGCTCATAACACTTCGTTTGGTCAAGTTGCAGACTCAACAATTGGAAATGCTGCTCAAGCACCAATGAGCGTAGCTTTGGATGGCACTACCCCCATTGTTCCGCGAATCAGAATTATGCTCGATGTGACCCCCTCAAGTTGGAATCCTACCGGACTCTCCTGTCAATCAACCGATTCCCAATTTGGACTTAAACACTGGGGGCACGATGCCACTTTAAACAATCAAGATCGACTGCTCGCTTTCAGAAATGGGTCAAAGATCGCGAAGGTCATCCATTGGAATAGCCAATGCATTATACATTAGCAAGGGCCATACACGAAGTGATCTCGACACTTCAACATGCCACATGCAGCATCCTACGACGGCACGACTAACCTATAATCTCGGCAATGTCAGAGTCACCATCAGAAATGAAACGTGTCATCCCGTCCATTTCCAGCTTTGATGCTCGAGCCTCCGCTAGGCGGACTCAAGCTGCTACGAATCCATACTTATCGCCTACGCTTTTATCATCCAACTGGGCCCGAGGTCACTTCAATCGACTTCCACAACATCGTGCAACCGAAATTGGAGACTCACAGAGTACCAAAGACCTTTCGCCAAGAAAGTGCGTGTAACACCCCAAATCCGTTAGTGTCACTCACAAAGGGAATGCACTAAGTTCTGTGGAGCATTTTAGGGTAAAAGATGCAGATAAATTACAAGACAGACAAAATTAAAATAGCGGAAAATAAAACTTCACTTTATTGATAAAATAATTGGTACAACAATTGTTTTCCAATATCAGAGTATCATCTGTCTTACAAAATAAAGAAGCATAAAATACATTTATATTCCCCAATGTAACATAAGCCAGCCATAGCAATCCCAAGCCGATGTATCCAAGAATCTTCAAGCTTGAAAATAGCAACCGTCCCAGAAATAATCTGAGCTATACTATCCCCTCCTTAACTACCTTGGGGGGGAAACGGAAGAAAAGAAGACGAAAGAAAACCGGGTCAGACATAAAGTCTTGTAAGTTCAGTTACTTCTAGCATGTGAATAGGGAAAAACAAAACGACATGAATTAACTGAATACAAGACAATACCATGATGATAGGGTCAACAAGATAAGATAAGATTAACACAAGATATGCTAAGACAAGATAAACTGGATATGCTTTAATACTTTCTCCGCTTCGCTATTAACTTGTTATTATGGTTTCTATGTCTCTGCACCACCTAACTAGTGTCCCGACTAGAAATGTTAACGTGATCCCAATCCTGGTTGTTTCGGTTGCCTTCAGACATACATTTATTGTTTATTACCTAGATTTAATCTAGGGTTCATGCTATCTACTGAACGTTGCCCTTTAGTCTAGGATACACTACCTAGAGTGGTATATGTTCCTAAACTTTCCCCACGCATGTATCGCGAATCGTTATCGCTTGTCTAGATGCACATGTCCTGTAATGTGCTGCCCGAGTTCCGTGTCAGGGCTACTCTAGAAATACGGAACTCGGTCGGGAGCTTTCAGATATCTGCCGATGCAGATGCTAAGGTCTGCTTTTATTCCAGTGGCTATGGTCCCACTTGACCCCTCCCTCAACTAATGAAAGGCACACCTTGAAAAATGAGAATTATACGCAGGCCCCTTATGGCCCACTAACCTATGGCCATCCGCAACCATAACTAGATAGCAAGTATATGGTCTGTAGGAGTTATCCGCCTTCCTGCTTCACGTATCTCGATTGACTGAAGATGGATAGTAGACGACGAGTTGCTATCACAGGGCTACCGTTTTCTCGTCGAATCACGCTGGTCCATCCTAGTCTTTAGGTTGCCATATATTGCAACCAAGGCATACCCTCGGTTCTTCTAACGTGGACCTTAACCTCTGTGAGCCCAGGAGAAACTTCTGCAGCCTCACAGAGGGATACCAAGAGTACCCTCACGTCCGCTCGAAGCCTCGGGCTTCGTAACCCAATTCGTTGGAGCCTTCTTTAAAATTAGTTGGACGTTCGCTCCTTCTCGTGTTATACTAAGAATTACTACTTAGTTCTCTTTTTCGTCATGTTGGATTGGTTAAGTGTCATTAGTCAAGCTAACTTAACCCTCTTTATTTATCCTGTTAAACTGGTTAAGTGTTATCAGTAATTCATGTTGACTTAACCCCACCACAAACCAAGTTATATTGGTTAAGTAATTCTTGTTACTTAACCCTACCCATTCATCCTGTATTGGTTAAGTGTTCCTTTTTAACTTAACCTTACACATCTGTTTTAACTAACATGATATTAATGGTTAAGTATTATCCCTTCATGTTTTAAACTTAACCTTATTCATTTATCACACTCTGATGGTTAAGTGTTCAAGTTTACTTAACCCTACGGTCTAGTTCAGCTAACACATCAAATTGGCTAAGTGTATTAAATTTACATAACCCCAACCTCTAGTCTAGTTAACATGTTAAATTGGCTAAGTGTATTAACTTTACTTAACCCCAACCTCTAGTCTAGTTAACATGTTAAATTTGGTTAAGTGTTCCTGTGGACTTAACCCTCCCATTCTAGCTTAACTGTGTTAAGTTGGTTAAGTGTTCCTATGGACTTAACCCTCCCATTCTAGCTTAACTGTGTTAAGTGTCTGTATGAACCTAACTCCACCCATCGGTTTAGTTATCATGTTGAATTGGTTAAGTGTTTTAGTTAACTTAACCCTACCATTCTTGTTCTAGCTTGAATTAAATAAATTAAAGCCGCTACCACTCACATTAGACAGATATTGTTGCGATTATTGGATGTGCCGGTTGGTTCCGGGCAGGTTTACATCGCAACTCAGTCTAACCTCGGGTTAGGTGTATTCGTGTTTTCTAAGTTCAAAAGGGTTTTGATTAATTTCCAAATCCGGTTTTGAAAGTAACCATCCCGTCCGTCGGATCAGTTAGGGATAGCCAGGGAGAGCAGGAAACTTGTATTTTCCAAACCCAAGCCTAGACACTATCCTCTCTGTCACCCTAGAACTTTCTGGTGTATTTATTAAAAGAGATGTCATTAATAAACCTTTCTTTTGTCTATAAATAAATTGTTAACAATTTATCCTCAAAGTCCATTTTTTTTTAAAATAAATTTGGCCTATACTATATTCATTTGCCATGGCCATTAGTATACTTATATTCTAGGCCCAAGTCTTGACTTACCTATTATTTAACCCAACTTGCAGTTTTAGGCCAACTTAGGTCTAATATTCTTATTTCATTATCAAAACTAGATTTAATATTCTAGTTTATAATTTATGGCCTAAACTTAGTCTATGAACAATTTATCGTTTGTGACAAATTCTATAAGTAAATTACTCCTAATTTACTTATTCCATTATTACTCTTTTAATGTACATTGTCACATTTATTATTATGGCCCCTTTTTCCTATTTATCATATTTATATTTTTTGGTATGTAAATTATACCAGATTAAGTGTCACTAACCATAATTATTCCAAACATGACAATTACTCACAATTATGACTAAATTCAAAATTGTGCTAATATACTTATTATGCCAAATTAACTTTAATTTAGCCAGTTCTGATTTAACAACCTAATTCACAGTTTATGGCAAAACTAGAATTATTATTCTAGTTTACAGTTTTATGCCTAAAATTTAGCTTACTTGAAATTACTAAATTTAATATGTCATATTCCATCATTTATGTCAAATTTCCCAACTTGCGTTTTAATAGGCATGTCATAATACACATTCCAAATTATGCCAATTAATATGAATTTCATGTTGTACCCAAATCGTATTCCCATCGTTCGTATAATCGTGATTCATCCTAGATTATAGATAAATCTAGGTTCGTGGAAAAAAAGGAATGAACCAAAATGCCATGAAAAGATAAATATAGTAACTGGCATAGGATGATAATTTACTAATTTCAGATCTAACAAATTACACTGAATCAATTGATTTTAAGCATCGAAGGCCTATAGATCTGATAATATTATGACATGGAAAGGGTTGAATAAATAACATAGGTTCATGTATATGGGTACATCTAACTTAATAGATAAATTCCCATAATCAAGGTCCAAGGATAATTAAGAATAGATTGAATCGATAATCAGGTTTAGATCCAATATCACAGTCATAATCCTAGGCAATAATATCATGTTCATGAATCATAGGTAATTATCCACAATTGTCTTTGTCATAGTCATATGCATTTGTTTATGTTCAAAGGCTTATGTTCATAGTCAAAGGCATATGGTTTCAACGTCCATAGTCATAGTCTTAGGCATTGGAAATTTAGTCACAATATGTTCTAGGCCAAAATCAAGAATCAGATCCAAAGGTATGTACAAGCACAGATTCAATGAAATGATAAGGCATATTTCTTATATCCATTAATTTCATGTCACAAATAGAAAAAGGCGTTCAGATCTAAAAAAGTAACCAACTTACAGAGATTAGATTCGTAGAAAAACAGTCGTTGAAGTCGTTTGAATCTTCACTTGAATCCTAGCTTGTTTTGAATCTTCTCTTGAAAGATTTGAGCAGCATTTCCTCGTCTTAGATTTATATTTTATTTTATTTATTTAATTTAGAGGAGGAGAAGAAGCCATGTCCACCGAGAATTTATGCATCATAAGGTTAGAGAAGAATGGTGTAAAGAGAATGAGGCTAGGGGCTGTTTATATAGAGTTGCAAGTAAATGAGAGCCGTCGATGAAGCCAAGATTAATTCTAGTCGTTCGTTCTAAAGAGAAACCAATTATGTTCACCATTTCTTTCTTAATGTACATTTACTATTATTTGTAAATCCATATAAATACGTACACATTAGATACATCCCCCCTTTTCACACTTATTATTATTTTTGTATGCACATTAGATACATCCCCCCTTTACACATTTATTATTATTTTTATATGCACATTAGATACATCCCCCCTTTACACACTTATTATTATTTTTGTATGCACATTAGATACATCCCCCCTTTACACACTTATTATTATTTTTGTATGCACATTAGATACATCCCCCCTTTACACACTTATTATTATTTTTGTATGCACATTAGATACATCCCCCCTTTACACACTTATTATTATTTTTGCAACTTTAGTGTTAACAGAAAATTCGGGGTGTTACATTCTCCCCTCCTTTTAGGATTTCGTCCCCGAAATCTTCAAGTTAGGAAGAATGTGTCCTGCCATCCAATCATCCAACTACTCAACCATTCAATCACAGTCATCCATTGTCCTTAAAAAAGACTTCTAATGCTTCATGATCATATGCATAGTGTGTGTACATGTCCTTATCTAATGCAAAATCAGGCGGTCTACTGATTCAGTTGACCTCCTTAATGCAATCCATGATAGTGCCATGCATTCATTATGTATGCAAAAGAACCCTAATGATACATATTATTTCTACATGCGTGCACAACCATTCATCCGAATGCAACATCCATATGATAACATAACCATCATACATCCATTAACGAAAAATAAACACGCATATATATGCAACATTAGGTGATTGAGCCGATCTAGTGCCTATGGTGTGTATATGCATCCACGAGCAACCACTTGCAACCATCAATCTTAACATGTTTCAAATACATGTTTTCGTCCATTGGCTTCTACCTAAGGATCGATGATACGTCCTAGAGGATATACTTTGGAAAGAGGGAAACAAGTATGCGTAAAGCTCCTACAAAAAGAAATCAAGGATGTACCCTAAAGAAAAAGGGTATGATGCGCGTATATAGTCTTCAGTCTTCTAAGTCGCATCTTCTTGAGCTTCACTATTCTGTAGCTTATCTAATTTAACTTCACGATTGTGAAGTTTCTGACCTCCATTTCCAAAATAAACAGATGTCAACCATGGTACCAAGTGTATATATACTAGGATGATCAGAGGTCTCACCTCCTAGCTTATCCATCATGCCATAACTATGAGGGTCAAAAGGTCACTACGTACTTTTTACCTCTCTTAAAGTAAGTCTTTTTTTTTCTATTTAGAGTGCCTGCCACAACTATCCATCTTTCACGCAAACCATCCTAGTCGAACTCGACATTCCTCAAATACAAGCCCCAAAGGCCTAAACCAATATCAGACAAGCACCCAAGGAATAACTCCTCTGAATTTAGACGATCTACGTGAGATGATATAAGCAAACTCGATAGCTACTCTCAAATCCCTACTAACCAAAAATAAATTGGTCGAACCACCAATTGGATTTGAGACTCTAGTGGGATCTTTCTACTATACAAGTACTAAGGTGCAGAGACTCAACTATGGAAGTAGACATGAACAAATGCGAAGCGCTAAAACCGAAAGAGTACGAACAGAAAAACTAGACTCTTCCAACAGAACTTTACTACCTTTATCCTAGGTACGCTTAGAGGTGAAAGTATGTACTTGCCCTTCTAAAAATCTTGTTCCTCGTTCTTTCCCTTGTCCTTAATTATATGCCCTATTATACCCTAGTAAAGATACTTCCTCTTGTCTTAGGTTTTATAATTCCTCATCCTTGGGTTATGCTCCTTAGCCAAACTCCCCATCCTCTTCCGTGTGTAATCATGTTGACAAATCTCTCGAAAGCTGCCTCCATCGTACAGAATCCCCTACAAAGCTTGAAAGAAAATTGGCCGCAGGTGAATCTACTACGGCTATAGATGGAAGTCGGGCACTACTTTGCCCTTCGATGAGGTTACCTCCCAGAAAGCCAGGAGCCCCAGAGACTCAAGAAAGAAGGAAACGAGGACTCAAACAGAGAATCAAAAGATAGTGCTTACGGCTTTGGGGAATATGCCTTTTAAAACAAAACTTTTCTTTTGAAAATGCTTCTTTAAAAACTGTTTTGAAAAATAATTTTTTAAATCTTTATCTGATCCGGTAACCTTCAGCTCTGATACCACGTGTAACACCCCACATTCGTTAGTGTCACTCACAAAGGGAATGCACTAAGTTCTATGGAGCATTTTAGGGTAAAAGATGCAGATAAATTACAAGACAGACAAAATTAAAATAGCAGAAAATAAAACTTCACTTTATTGATAAAATAATTGGTACAACAATTGTTTTCCAATATCAGAGTATCATCTGTCTTACAAAATAAAGAAGCATAAAAATACATTTATATTCCCCAATGTAACATAAGCCAGCCATAGCAATCCAAAGCCGATGTATCCAAGAATCTTCAAGCTTGAAAAGAGCAACCGTCCCAAAACTAATCTGAGCTATACTATCCCCTCCTTAACTACCTTGGGGGGGGGGACGGAAGAAAAGAAGACGAAAGAAAACTGGGTCAGACATAAAGACTGGTAAGTTCAGTTACTTCTAGCATGTGAACAGGGAAAAACAAAACGACATGAATTAACTGAATACAAGACAATACCATGATGATATGGTCAACAAGATAAGATAAGATTAACACAAGATATGCTAAGAGAAGATAAACTGGATATGCTATAATACTTTCTCCGCTTCGCTATTAACTTGTTATTATGGTTTCTATGTCTCTGCACCACCTAACTAGTGTCCCGACTAGTAATGTTAACGTGATCCCAATCCTGGTTGTTTCGGTTGCCTTCAGGCATACATTTATTGTTTATTACCTAGATTTAATCTAGGGTTCATGCTATCTACTGAACGTTGCCCTTTAGTCTAGGATACACTACCTAGAGTGGTATATGTTCCTAAACTTTCCCCACGCATGTATCGCGAATCGTTATCGCTTGTCTAGATGCACATGTCCTGTAATGTGCTGCCCGAGTTCCGTGTCAGGGCTACTCTAGAAATACGGAACTCGGTCGGGAGCTTTCAGATATCTGCCGATGCAGATGCTAAGGTCTGCTTTTATTCCAGTGGCTATGATCCCACTTGACCCCTCCCTCAACTAATGAAAGGCACACCTTGAAAAATGAGAACTATACGCAGGCCCCTTATGGCCCACTAACCTATGGCCATCCGCAACCATAACTAGATAGCAAGTATATGGTCTGTAGGAGTTCTCCGCCTTCCTGCTTCACGTATCTCGATTGACTGAAGTTGGATAGTAGACGACGAGTTGCTATCACAAGGCTACCGTTTTCTCGTCGAATCACGTTGGTCCATCCTAGTCTTTAGGTTGCCATATATTGCAACCAAGGCATACCCTCAGTTCTTCTAACGCAGACCTTAACCTCTGTGAGCCCAGGAGAAACTTCTGCAGCCTCACAGAGGGATACCAAGAGTACCCTCACGTCCCCTCGAAGCCTCGGGCTTCGTAACCCAATTCGTTGGAGCCTTCTTTAAAATTAGTTGGACGTTCACTCCTTCTCGTGTTATACTAAGAATTACTACTTAGTTCACTTTTTCGTCAAGTTGGATTGGTTAAGTGTCATTAGTCAAGCTAACTTAACCCTCTTTATTTATCCTGTTAAACTGGTTAAGTGTTATCAGTAATTCATGTTGACTTAACCTCACCACAAACCAAGTTATATTGGTTAAGTAATTCTTATTACTTAACCCTTCCCATTCATCCTGTATTGTTAAAGTGTTCCTTTTTAACTTAACCTTGCCCATCTGTTTTAACCAACATGATATTAATGGTTAAGTATTATCCCTTCATGTTTTAAACTTAACCTTATTCATTTATCACACTCTGATGGTTAAGTGTTCAAGTTTACTTAACCCTACGGTCTAGTTCAGCTAACACATCAAATTGGCTAAGTGTATTAAATTTACATAACCCCAACCTCTAGTCTAGTTAACATGTTAAATTGGCTAAGTGTATTAACTTTACTTAACCCCAACCTCTAGTCTAGTTAACATGTTAAATTTGGTTAAGTGTTCCTGTGGACTTAACCCTCCCATTCTCGCTTAACTGTGTTAAGTTGGTTAAGTGTTCCTATGGACTTAACCCACCCATTCTAACTTAACTGTGTTAAGTGTCTGTATGAACCTAACCCCACACATCGGTTTAGTTATCATGTTGAATTGGTTAAGTCTTTTAGTTAACTTAACCCTACCATTCTTGTTCTAGCTTGAATTAAATAAATTAAAGCCGCTACCACTCACATTAGACAGATATTGTTGCGATTACTGGATGTGCCGGTTGGTTCCGGGCAGGTTTACATCGCAACTCAGTCTAACCTCGGGTTAGGTGTATTCGTGTTTTCTAAGTTCAAAAGGGTTTTGATTAATTTCCAAATCCGGTTTTGAAAGTAACCATCCCGTCCGTCGGATCAGTTAGGGATAGCCAGGGAGAGCATGAAACTTGTATTTTCCAAACCCAAGCCTAGACACTGTCCTCTCTGTGACCCTAGAACTTTCTGGTGTATTTATTAAAAGAGATGTCATTAATAAACCTTTCTTTTGTCTATAAATAAATTGTTAACAATTTATCCTCAAAGTCCATTTTCTTTTCTTTTTTTTTTAAATAAATTTGGCCTATACTATATTCATTTGCCATGCCCATTAGTATACTTATATTCTAGGCCCAAGTCTTGACTTACCTATTATTTAACCCAACTTGCAGTTTTAGGCCAACTTAGGTCTAATATTCTTATTTCATTGTCAAAACTAGATTTAATATTCTAGTTTATAATTTATGGCCAAAACTTAGTCTATGAACAATTTATCGTTTGTGACAAATTCTATAAGTAAATTACTCCTAATTTACTTATTCCATTATTACTCTTTTAATGTACATTGTCACATTTATTATTATGGCCCCTTTTTCCTATTTATCATATTTATATTTTTTGATATGTAAATTATACCAGATTAACTGTCACTAACCATAATTATTCTAAACATGACAATTACTCACAATTATGTCTAAATTCAAAATTGTGCTAATATACTTATTATGCCAAATTAACTTTAATTTAGCCAATTCTGATTTAACAACCTAATTCACAGTTTATGGCAAAACTAGAATTATTATTCTAGTTTACAGTTTTATGCCTAAAATTTAGCTTACTTGAAATTACTAAATTTAATATGTCATATTCCATCATTTATGTCAAATTTCCCAACTTGCGTTTTAATAGGCATGTCATAATACACATTCCAAATTATGCCAATTAATATGAATTTCATGTTGTACCCAAATCGTATTCCCATCGTTCGTATAATCGTGATTCATCCTAGATTATATATAAATCTAGGTTCGTGGAAAAAAAAGGAATGAACCAAAATGCCATGAAAAGATAAATATAATAACTGACATAGGATGATAATTTACTAATTTCAGATCTAACAAATTACACTGAATCAATTGATTTTAAGCATCGAAGGCCTATAGATCTGATAATATTATGACATGGAAAGGGTTGAATAAATAACATAGGTTCATGTATATGGGTACATCTAACTTAATAGACAAATTCCCATAATCAAGATCCAAGGATAATTAAGAATAGATTGAATCGATAATCAGGTTTAGATCCAATATCACAGTCATAATCCTAGGCAATAATATCATGTTCATGAATCATAGGTAATTATCCACAATTGTCTTTGTCATAGTCATAGGCATTGGTTTATGTTCAAAGGCTTATGTTCATAGTCAAAGGCATATGGTTTCAACGTCCATAGTCATAGTCTTAGGCATTGGAAATTTAGTCACAATATGTTCTAGGCCAAAATCAAGAATCAGATCCAAAGGTATGTACAAGCACAGATTCAATGAAATGATAAGGCATATTTCTTATATCCATTAATTTCATGTCACAAATAGAAAAAGGCGTTCAGATCTAAAAAAGTAACCAACTTACAGAGATTAGATTCGTAGAAAAACAGTCGTTGAAGTCGTTTGAATCTTCACTTGAATCCTAGCTTGTTTTGAATCTTCTCTTGAAAGATTTGAGCAGCATTTCCTCGTCTTAGATTTATATTTTATTTTATTTATTTAATTTAGAGGAGGAGAAGAAGCCATGTCCACCGAGAATTTATGCATCATAAGGTTAGAGAAGAAAGGTGTAAAGAGAATGAGGCTAGGGGCTGTTTATATAGAGTTGCAAGTAAATGAGAGCCGTCGATGAAGCCAAGATTAATTCTAGCCGTTCATTCTAAAGAGAAACCAATTATGTTCACCATTTCTTTCTTAATGTACATTTACTATTATTTGTCAATCCATATAAATACGTACACATTAGATACATCCCCCCTTTTCACACTTATTATTATTTTTGTATGCACATTAGATACATCCCCCATTTACACACTTATTATTACTTATTATTATTTTTATATGCACATTAGATACATCCCCCCTTTACACACTTATTATTATTTTTGTATGCACATTAGATACATCCCCCCTTTACACACTTATTATTATTTTTGTATGCACATTAGATACATCCCCCCTTTACACACTTATTTTTATTTTTGTATGCACATTAGATACATCCCCCCTTTACACACTTATTATTATTTTTGCAACTTTAGTGTTAACAGAAAATTCGGGGTGTTACAGTGCGCTAGGCTCCAAAGTCCAGGACTAGGTCACGATCTCTATAACGTGGCGAGCCCAACCTCCGATTGTTACAGACATGATTCGTGCGATCGTAAGGAAATCACGGGGGCATGCCCACGACGTCTGCGAAAGCAGGACGAGGTGTAATCCATTCTCTTCGGCTAGCCCTAATATCAAATGGCACCATCACTCCGACGTGCCAACACTTACTCCATACTTAATGAAGCCATGATCTTCGAAGCTTCATTAGCCGCCACAAATGGAACATGGGTTCATTACACATCGCCAGCGCCATAAGTTGCAAGTGCAACCCGTCCTTGCCCAAGATGGCTTTACTATGGTTCTCTCGACTACCATCCTAAACTATCCCGACTCTCGACTAACTCGCCAGGAGATTGGTCACGCAGTCCGGGATGCATGTCATAATACCTAGAGACATCATCTTAGTCTCGAGAAGTTACCAAGGCATCTGTGAACTCTCAAAGGCCATCTTGCAAAATCCAACACCTTCTTTGTTGAAGTCAAGGAACCCAATCCTCGAGTCACACTCCTCCAGCTTACGAAGGGCATGTCACCTGATTCCAGACTTGGGGCATGGACCGATCAAAGACAATCAAGGGGTCAGAAGATCTTCCGCATGAACGCCGACTACTTCCTATGCCAAAATCTAGCATAAAGGAACCAAGCTCCTACCCTCAACATCCTACCTCGCGATGACACCCAGAACTCCAACAACTCAGATTCCACCACCCTGCACAATCTTGCTCACGTCGGCAACGTCAAAGTTAGTCGCAACAATAAAGGGAAGCGCCTTCGACTTCCTTCTTTCCGCAGCTATACTGCTTTCAGGGACACCCCCGGGAAAATCCCTCTCGCAGTCTGCAATCCCCAACTATGCAAAGGGCCAAGGCCTAAACGTCCAACGAGCACGCCAAGGGACTCTATAGGATATTGTCGGTTCTACAACATCCGTAGATACAACACGAACATGTTCCGCTGATTACAGATTGACATCAAGGAACTCACCTGCATGGGATCTATGAGCCACTCAACGCTCATCAAAGATTCCTACTGCACAGGATCTCCGAGCCACTCGACGCTCAGCGAGGGTTCCCACTACGTGGGACCTTCGAGCCACTCGACGCTCATCGGAGATCCACACTGCATGGGATCTACGAGCCATTCAACGCTCATCAAAGATTCCTACTGCACAGGAACTCCGAGCCACTCGACGCTCATCGAGGGTTCCCACTACGTGGGACCTTCAAGCCACTCGATGCTCATCGGAGATCTGCACTGCATGGGATCTCCGAGCCACTCGACGCTCATCAAAGGTTCCCACTAAACAAAACTTCGACCGACAGTTAATCCCATAAGGTCATCCCCCCGGCTCGTCAGGACTACGACAACGATGAGCATCCATGTCTCATAACTTGCCTCACGTGGGTCGCCTTTTGCATCGATCTAGTTACTATCAGGCCTCAAGTGTTGTAAGCCTTTCGAATGGTTTCTGTCCAACATATAGTCATCCATTACGGCTAACTCATATACATAAGCGCGCTACACTGGATCAACATCTCCGACCCGGGAACTGGTCCCTTGGATCAAGCTTTAATCAACAACGAGTAGCCCGATACTTCAACTCCAGGGTCCTCCATAAGGACCTTAACATCGGCAACCTTGTCTTACAACGGGTCTTTCCTTCACCAGCAGGCCTCGCCCCTCGATAGGAAGGCCCACACTCATACAACGGAAGCTCAGCGATGGAACTTTCAAACCCTCAACCATGGACGGAGCCGAACTCCCCCAAGGGCATGGAACAACGAGCATCCTCACCTCTATTTTACATAACTTAGTGCACAATCAGTTCAGGTCTTCCAATGATGTTTTGCTTTCCCACAATTTGAGACACTACCAAGGCTACTACTACCAAAGGTATCTAAAGGAGTGATGTTCAGTTTCCTGTCTCCCTTCCATGTTTGCTCCATGCATGACGTGTTTGATTAATTCTGACAACCAACTTGCGTCCAAACTTTCGATTGCCGCATCGGCACCCCGAGCACAGGAGCCGGTGCCGCCTTTCGAACCTTGATCCAACGTCAAGGCCAAACAACATTGGCTACGACAGGCACCCCGAGCATGGGAGCCGGCTACGCTATTCGAGTCGCCGGCCCGCGGCGTGACCGAGTATAAATAACCTCGAACTCGAACCTCGGCCCAGTGCCGAGGCCAAGAATAAATCGTTCATCTACCCAACAGCCAGACGAGGCGATACAAACTCCTCGCGAACTACGGGTGATGGTCGAATCTTGGCGCAGCACCGAGACCGACCTAAAATCGTTTTCCCCCGAAGCTCTCAAGGCTTAGGTGCAGCTCATGGCCACGATCGGACCCTACGGGTTGATGATTGGAGCTCTTCCTCGGCAAATAAACGACGCTGTCTCTTGCCCCAACCCGATGAATGATGGGAGAGCCACACACCGGACGGACCGCATAACGGGACGTCATGCGCCTTCGCTACTCTTGAGTTTAACCCTGGGCAACCCAAGAAAAAACAGCAGGCGCTCTAGCCAGGCTTCACAAACTACGGGTTTCCTGAGCTGAGGGAGATCTATTAGAAGCATGCGCACTATCTCGCCCCTCTGGAACCACAATCCAGAATGCGGTACACTATCACATCCCCCTTGGGACAATCACCCCAGGGCACGGAACACTCAATCACTTTTTTATTAAGTGTAATGATAAGTATGCCTATGCAAGTACGGGACGCCCGAAAACATAGAAAGAACATCCGAACATTTAACACAAAACGTGATCTTTAATAATTCATATTTCATTTCAACACACACACGTTAAGGCAAACTACATGTCTAACATCTCTTCTCTTTGATGACAGGGTGTACATGAAAACCACATCATACCTTTAGGGACCGAAAACAAGGGTCACACTCGCACATACTATTGGTTTACCTAACCTAAAGTATCTTTAATTCCTTTAACAATTACTGATGATGCTCATCCTTTCCTTTTCTTTTCCTGTCTTCTATGCAGGTTCGACACAGGCAGGTCATCACCAGTAATGGGCCCTTTCCTTCAAGAACAGTCTCAAGAGTAACGGATTCATGAGGCATCGATGCGCGCCATCTGCCATCATCCTCACCGCTTGTAATTATCATAACCTTCCCGAGATAAATACATGGTAACGACTTAGGTACGATGTAAGAAGCAAGGACCAATGCAGCCTGGGTTTATCCCCAAGCCTTCTTGGCACCTAGCTCAGCTCTCTTCTTGATATCTTCAGTGGCTTTCTGACCAGCTAGCTCCCTGGCCTGGAGTGCATAACTGCATCCGATTCAAGTTGCTAAAGGTCCTCTCGCCCTCTTTTGATGGGCGTCATTGGAGGCTTTTCCTTTTTCTAGCCTACTCAGAGGCCCTCTCCTTCTCCGCTTCATCATCGGCCTACCTCCTCGCCACCACGGCAGTAGACCTCACCTGGGCATCCTGACTAGACTTTGCCCGGGCATCTTTTATGGCAATCTCATCCTGTCTGTCTTCCCTTTCGGCTCCACCGACTTTGCCACCAGCCAGGCTTCCTGATGCTCCACCTCAGCTTGCATTGTTGGCACGCTTACATCAGCCACGCCCGTCGTATGAGCACTTCAGTCAACCACCAACTTCTCCTCCTCCAAAGAGGCTCATACGAATATAGGATCCTGAAGCCACGAGTTCTCCGATTACTCCAAATTTCCCCCGCTGTAACTCGAATCGGAACCGGGACTCGGACGCTTAAGGAAGCGCAGGGGCAAAGCCTGGCATCGCCTCCGCTCCAAGCAGGGCTTCCCAACGCAAGAAGCAACTATTCGACTTCTGAGGGTTCATCACTCGCATCCTTTTCAATTAGCAAGTACTCGAGCTTGGGGTAGTCCCTATCCTTGCACCAACATACTCATCGCAAGAACTAAAGAGGACCTCACCAAGCTTCCGCATTGGCATTTATGTCGCCACCGCCCTAGGGGCAACCATTCTAAAAAAGAACGAACTCCTCGCCCCCAGGATGATCCAAACCCAAAAGCTCGGGTCTTGGAAACTTCTAATCTCCCGCCAATACTAGGAAGGCCGAGCTTGGAAGCTCGGACCAAAGGACAGAGGGAGCAATATAACCACTGGTTCCTTAAGGACTTAGATATATTCTCAATACGCAAAATAAAAAATCCATATTTCAGTGCAAGTCCTTAGGTTTCCATGACCGGTTCATTAGGTTTGCAAAGTCTTAATGCCCTGCTGCTAAACTCATACTTAAACGCAACATGAAGCTAACTCACACCCCTCGATGCATACCTACAAGTGCATCGAAATGCGGCGACGTCACCTAGTTTGGATAATTATGGCAGTAGTTACCGGTAAAACGTCAACACCACTTTCCGAATCAGATAATGATCCTGACATAATTGGGTTGGAGACTAACAACTCGATCATGTGCCCGCATCTTGCGCGCATATCCGAGCGAGCGGTCCGGATAAGTTCATTTCCACAATCATTCGCTAACCAATCGTGTTATGTTAAACTCCAATTACAAACCAGACACGAAACATTAATCAATGATCCAAGCTTGCTAGCTCGTCTCTAACATCGAGTAGAATATAGCAGACACCCGAGCCTGGGGCAACCCTCTACGGATTATCGCACCGGCCTGGCAATCTCAAGACCCGATCAGATGCCATTAAGTCTCTACATTGGCATCATCTTCACAACATCCTACAGAGCCACCATCTTTAAGAGCACCTTCACCTCGCAACGAAAGAAATCCGGAGCCAAAGTTCAGGCCATGGAGGCTTCTCGGCTTCCATCAGTACCCGGACTCCACAAAAAGCTGACACTCCGGAACATGGTGGCAGCCTTTAGCTTCAACAACTAATGCCACGGCCATCACCAATCGCCAATGCAACACTTAAGTCACGATGAAGCTGCGTCGTGGTTAGGTTATTAATCAGATCCCAAGACTAGCAGCTCAACTATGTGTCGATATCTTACATAAACATTCAAGCTGACAATCCAAGCAGGTCCATTCCTTGAGGGCCGAGTCGCGAGGCCAAAAATCACTAATCATTGCCCGCTCATATGGCCCCATGACAAGGATCAAGTTTACAAACTTAAGATCGAAGACAAGGCTTGGCGAAGTCCTGGGAGTGCTAAGTTATGTCTCGTGCTCCCGCGCACCGGCTTAGTTGTCATCTCCCCAATCAAGATTCGAACTCCAGAAGAGCGTGAAAGATTTAATAAGCATTTGGGACACAAAGCCCAATTCCGCATTCACGCATGCTTGGCAACCTTTATTCAAATTCCTAATCCCATTTTCCAAGGCCCACTGCTCCACGTCCTTGAACACCAAATCCGAAAGCCCTCTTACTTTCCACATCTCTCTTCCCTTCTCCCGAAAACCTAACAATGCCTCGAGCATCCAAAGTACAAAATATTTTGACATCCTTAATGCCATACGATGATTTTCTATCCGGAGAAGAGGAGAAGGGAAGTAACTACGATCAGGGGATCGGAATGCCCAGAACGAACGTTCCAAGTTCGGAATTCGAGATCGTACACCTAAATACGGCTACATCCACTTATCTTCGAATCCCTAGCTACCAAGTCAGTCACGACTCAGTAACCACTTGCGTACTCACCAATTGCTCAATCATCAAAGCGCCCGCATACGCACATCCCCGCAAGTGTCAAATCGCCTAAAATGCACGACAACGGTACCATGCAGATACTTAGCAACGCGAGTGCGACACTAATCCAACAACGGCTCGCTCACGGTTCCCCAACGAGCATACCCATTAACTAACATGTTTTTCCTATAACTTGTAGGACAAATCCGCAACCCAATTATCATCTCAACTTTCATTACAAAGCACATCATGTCAAGACAAGACGTACTTTGAGGGGGGGAATGTTAACCGGCCTTTTGGTCCGGTCACCAAAAGTACTCAAGACACGCTCGACTCAACATATCGCGTGATATTACAGCCCGGCGGCGATCGACCTAACCGGTTAAGTCGAAATTGTGGGCACCGCCCGATTCATCCGATTTTCTCCATGTCGGAAGCCCAGATTCCTTCACTACGGACCAGCAAAATGGTGGATTCCCTCACTTTGTGTTGAGCAGATTCAACGCCCCAAAAGAACTAACATGCCTTGAACAACGACCCTCGCCAGGCATACTTCGCAACCTGCCAAGGTGTGAAATTTCATACCTCCTAGGCACGAAATTTCGTACCTTGAGAGGTGCAAAATTTCGTACCTCCGAGGTAAGAAATTTCGTACCTTGAAGGTGCGAAATTTCGTACCTCCACAGGTACGAATTTTCCGAGGCCAAAGGGAGGAAGCGCGAATTTCCTATAGATGGTCCCCATTTCTACCTACTCTTACCTAACCCCTACCTAACCACTTCCTATAAATACCCCACTACCTCACACTTAAAAATGGAGAGATTCTTGGGCCTTGAGACCTCTATAAAGCTTCATTAATGGCATCTCCTCTTTGAGGAAGAAGATGGGCAAACTTGTCCACTTTACTATTTCTTGCAAATATGACTATTGTAGCTTCGTATGACATAGTCAATGAATGTAATGAGAGGATCTCAACCTTGTAATCTTTCAAGTGATTAATAAAATCTCTACAACTCTTCAAAGTGGACATAGGCCTTCACAAAGGCCGAACCACTATAAATTTTTTGTGTCATTTACCGCTTATATTTTATTTCATGTTATATAATATGTCTAGTCTATGCGGCCATATTATTAATTCTTAGTAATACGGAATCTTTAGTGTTTGCGACATTTTTGGTCGTCAACAGAATGTATCTGGTTTATAGTATGTGTTGTACATTTCTTAGTCACCAGAACTTATTGTTCTGACCACCCTTCTTATTAGAACCTCCCAGGTTTCCTAGAGAAGGTCGGGTTCTCACAGATGATTAAGTTTTTCTTTCGGTTCTCGTTCTCTCTCATGCTCGGTATTGACAAAGTGACTTACTTTGAAAAAGGTAATTACTTGAGTTAAATTAATTATCCTATTTTTGTTTCCGCTATGAGTTATTTTTTATTGTACTCTGATTACGTTCATGCTTATTTATTGTATGTACCAGATTACACGCTCCTTGCTTGGATGTGTTCAATTTTCTGTCGAAATTTGGGTGCAGAAAAGTGTGGGGTGTTACATTTGGTGTCATAGCTTAGGTTATCAGAGGAATTAGTTAAATTAAAAATTGTTAGAGGACGTATTTGATTTTATTTTATTTTTTTCTTCGTCTTTCTTACTCGACTTTAATTTATTTCGACTATAGAAATTATTCGTGGGCCAATTATATATAATTGGCTTTGAGCGACTAAGAGTTGAAATATGTTGAGTTCGAGTTTCTAGCCAATTCTGTCTTACCCCACCGTATGTTGGCAATCTCGTTGTAAAGTGCATGAGGACCACATATGGTGGATTCTATTGATTCGAGATTGGAAACTGGAATATATATATATATATATATATATATATATATATATATATTAATATAAAAATCTAGCTACAACCGAGATAGTCATAAATTCTTAGTATGGATTCCTTAGTAGTTCCAGTTAAGACCATTACTCGATCCAAAATGGGGGAAAAGCCCATGTTAATATGTCGTATCCATTTCGGAAATATAATTACGAGGTATATCCATTTGCTACTTCGTTAAAATTCCGAATAACCCTTTGTTGAGACATTCAATTGAGTTCTTGGCCTTGTATTCAGGGAAACTTATTTTTTAAACTATTTGAAAAATAAAAATGGATTTCAATGGTTTTGAAATACAGTTTCGTAAAATAGTTTATGAAGATATGGTTTTAAAATTTTAATCTACTCGTATTTCAAATTTCTAGAGCTATTTTATAATTTTAATAAATATAGTCTGATTGGTAGGAAAGATGGAATTAAGAAGGACAAGGAATATGCCTCTAACCATGAAAACAGTAAATAACTATTCTTTTTGATTTGTAGTATCCATTTTCCTATATATATTGGATAATTTATTGAAATTACCACAATTAACCCTTAAGATTCTAAAGCTCTAAGATTTTTGGACATGAAAATGTTTTTCCTAGTTTGAAATATGAAACTGGAATATAAATAATAGTAATAATTATAAATTGGTTTATGAATACAAAACCGTTAGTTTACAATAAAATTCCATTCTTGGAAAAGTTTTAAATTTTTCTTCGAAAAGGCTAAGGAAAATCCTTCTTTCGGATTTTAGGGTATTTGATTTCGTGAATCGTCTGTTTGTTCTCATCTAGGTAAGGGGAAAATCCGTTCTAATTTATATTATGGATTTCTAGCTGAATTATTTTTGGAATTTGTACATTCTTTGGGTAGTCGCAGCATCGTTGTTGAGACTATGTATCCTTGGAGTTGGTTCGGAGTTTAAACGCTGTCTTTAAATACCGTGGTGATGAGGATAATTATTTCGGATCGCGTCAAATCTTAAAAGATAACGCGGGACGATTAATATTTTAATCTGGCCTAATAAAATCAAGGTCCAACCTCTATCCAAAACCTATTTGGTAGTTGAACGTTTAGTGCTAAACTAGGACGGTCAATTAGTTGATAAGTTTGGTACAACTCGGACCGAGGATTCAACCGTAAAAGTTGCATCCAAATTACCCCTTAACTTCCTTCTTTCGTCCCTTCCTCCTCATCCAGTCGAACCATATCTCTATTCTTCTTCTCTTTCTTTATTGCTGCCTTATCTCCTCTTTTTCGCGCTTGTTTGCGCATTAGATCTTGGAGAATCTTGCCTCACTAATACTCCAAATCTAATTTCTACTCTCCGACCATTTCTTGGCCTATAATGCCTAATTGAGCTATCCGACCTTACTCATTCCATTTAAGTCTCACCCTTAGGTAGAGATCATTTAGTTGGGTTAGGATGAGCAAAAATGTCTCACCACTTTAGGGTTAATAAAACTTGTCATGGTAGTTGGACTTGCACCGGTCCATTGCTCGAGATCTTAGAGTAGGGTTGTTGTTTATTCTACATCTGCCTTTGTTATACCTTGTTAGAATAGGTTTCTTCAAAGGCGATTGTTGTTTCAGAGATGAAGATTAAATTATCTTTGGATGGTTTTTCTAAGGAGGATCTCGATGAGATTTTAGGGGCATCCTGGTTTTACACGGACCTGTATGGTCTCTTGTTTGACCGGCTTTGGAGATTTTTGTAGCATATCTCTTTGTCTTAATGTCATTTTTTATGTTTGGGAAACTATTTTCGAACAGCCCATGTAGACATGTGACCCAGTTAGCACATCGTTATGTAAATGGGATGTTATGGCTAGATTTGTCCCATGATGCAGGAGTTTAATCCTTTGCTTGATCGATGGCATAACCATCATTTAGTGTCGTTGATTCAGCTTGTTGTTCTTGTGCGTTGTCTCATGGAGTTACTTTATGTAAATTCACCTAGGCAATATTAGATGGGTTTCCATGAGAAGCAGTTTCGTGGTAGGTTTCTTTCTCTCATCATAAATTCTCTCTTAGAAAAGATGGTGATGTGGGAACCTCCAACAAGATCAACAATGTTCTTAACACGAGATTAAGCGTTTTGCTACCATAATATGGTTAATCAAAGATCATAGAAATTGGTATGAGCTCTAGCCGCGGAGTAAGTCATCTCGTTGTTCATAGCCATTATTTTTGGGGTTTTGGGTGTTATTTCGTTGTTATCCCTTTCCAGCATCGGGTTCTTGGTTTTATGGTGATTCATGCTTGTAGCTGTTAGTGCTGTTTAAATCGCATGACTTAGGTTAATGAGAATTCTAAGTTTGGAAATTTTATGTTATTCACGCATGCCTGTTTGAATGAAATCTCATTTTTCTTATCTAAACTAATAGTTGTCCTAGGGCTCGAAAGAAAAGAATTCTATGTTGGATAAATTTTAGCAAAGAACCAGTTTTGCGTTGTTTTCATCACGGGTATATAAATAAATAAACCACCGTTCCTTGTTAAAGCTAAAATTTATTTTGGTCTTTTTGTGTGTGTGATTTTAGTTTTCGCATTTTTGCATGATTGACTTCGTTTTTCGCCAACATGTGACTTGAATCATTTAGATTTCCACAAAATACATTTTTGAAGCTTTTGGAAAACGTTGTTTGAAGAAAAAACTTTTTATCATTTTTCTATTTTAAGGGAAAGTGAAGCGGTTTTGAAATAAAAATTGCAAAATAACCATGACAAGTTGTTAAGTGGAAATTTATTCTTGTGGAAAAATTATGATTTCTGGCCATATGAACGGTGTAAGGAAGATGTTTGGATGTTTCGTGTGCGCGTTTTAGTGGTGCAGTAGGACCGATGATACAATAAAAATGTTAACGGTAATAAGAAAAATATTGTTTTAGCCTTGGAAATGCTATTTCCATACCTTGTCAACGATGCACGCTAGCTATTAATTAACTCGTTTTACGTTTTAGAGCTTGTTTTAAGCCTCCTATATAGTCCATAGATGAATTTTTTTGAAGTATTTTGGGTAATTGAGGTGAAAATTCCGCTGTAGGGCAGGAATTGAAAAAGTTGTGAGCAGGAAAAATGTTAAAAATATAAGCTTCAATTTCCTTTTACCGGTTTAAGAGAGATTAAATAGGAAAAGATCAGATTGCGTATGTTTTGGATGGTAGGGTTTGGATGCAAAATTGGTTGCTTCACGCTTTTACTTGTAACTGTGTGAAGCTTATGAATGAAAAAGAATTTTCGAAATTTGCATCCATATAGAACTGCTAGTATATTTAGGATGTTTTGCATCATATTTTCAAAAATATTTCAAATGTTTATTGCAAACATATAGGAGGATCCATTTAGAATCATACTGCATGCATGTTTTTAGTTGAAATTGCATTATGTACACCATGCACATATACACATGGTTGCTAAGTGGATGTACACAAATTGGTTACGTAGGATAGGAAAACTAGGTGTCAAAATTTCGGAACGAAAATCCTTTTAAGGGGGGAAGAATGTAACAACCTGAAATTTTGACAATAAATAGTTATTTAATTAGAATGTCAAAATAGTAATTTCTACAAATGATGGAATTTGACCACGAAACTTTAACCAATGCGTTCGTCTTGGAATTTTGGTCAACTTTCATGTTTGGAGTTTCGCGAACGGAGTCCATATGAAAAGTTACGGACAAAATATGAAAACGGACGAATAATAAATAAAGTATAATAATATATATGTATATATATAAATCGTCCCCCAGTCACCTCACTGCCAAGTCAACCAAGCGGACGACCAGTAGTCGACCTCTGATCGCGACCGCTTGGTCGAGCCAGGCAGCGGCGACTAGGGTTAAAGGGGTTGGTTTATAATATTATATTAAAACGGATGGACGGATAGTAACACCCCTCTTGAAAAGCTAACACAAAGATCTTTTAGCACAGTGGTTAGTGCGTGGTGTTGCTTTACGGGAGGTCGGGGTTCGAGACCTGCGGTTGTCACATTTGGTATCAGAGCCTATACCTAGCTGGAATTGTGTGTGTAATGTTGTGGATGTCGATCGGTGTGGTACTGATGCGGGTTACATGCACAACGTCTAGGTGGTGAGTGATATGAGCCAACGAGGACGTTGGGCTCTTTAAGGGGGGGTAGTCTGTAACACCCCTCTCAAAAAGCTAACACAAAGATCTTTTAGCACAGTGGTTAGTGCGTGGTGTTGCTTTACGGGAGGTCGGGGGTTCGAGACCCGCGGTTGTCACATGGATGTTATTTAAAATGAATCCAACGTTGCAAGGCTATTTCCATCCCTATAAGTAAAGGGGTAGAGCCCCATTCTCTTCCATACAAATCTATAGAGGCAGAGGAGCTCTACCATTTTTCTTCCTCTTCTAACCGAATTTCTAAATAAAAATATATTCATATATATAGAATCAAATTAAATTCATATGGAATTGGGAATATTAATAGATTCAATGGAAGAGGATGCTCAACGATAGATTTCTTTGCTCTCTTCCCTTTTTCTTACATTTCTACAGATCTAGAATTTTCCCCTTTCTAGATAAATTGTAGATGTATAAGAACTTGGGGATTGTAAGCCTGAAAGGTCTGGTTACCAAAAGTACTCAAGACACTCTAGACTCAACCTATCGCCTGAAGCCAGAGCGAAGCTCAGGAAGTACAGGAGGAAGACCGAAGAGAGATCGCACCAACGAGCCTCAACCACACCCCTCACAAATATACTTTGCACCAGGCCAGGCACGAAATTTCGTACCTGGTAGGTGCGAAATTCCGCACCTAACAGGTGCGAAACTTCGCACCTGGTAGGTGCGGTATTTCGCATGAAGCAGGTGCGGGATTTCGCACCTAATAGGTGCGAAACCTCGCACCTAGTAGGTGCGAAATTTCGCACCTCTTCCCCGGTACGAATTTCTGGTGGCCGACAGTTGGAGGAGCAAATATCCTATAGATGGCCCCCATTTCTACCTACTCCTACCTAACCCCTACCTAACCACTTCATATAAATACCCCACGACCTCACACTTCATAAGGGTTGGATTCTTGAGCTTGGAAACCTCCATAGAGCTTCATTAATGGCATCTCCTCTTTGAGGAAGAAGGTCAAAATTGTCTTTTTCCTTGTTTATTAAATATATGATGATTACGACATCATATATCATGAAAAGTGAATGTAATGAGATATTGTGAGATAGTCTCAACCTTGTAATTTTCCAAGTGATCAATAAAATTCCAACGACTCTTCAAAGTGGACATAGGCCCTCACTGAGGCCGAACCACTATAAATTCCTTGTGTTATTTACTACTTATGTTCTATTTTATGTTCATGTCTATGCGACCATATTTATAATTCCTAGTAATTAGGAATCTTTGGTGTTTACAACATTTTTTGCCATCAACATTTGGTGCTTTCACGGAGAAAACTCGGATATTGCGTCTTTCTCGCACGTTACCATCTCGACTTCGCCGAGCTTAAGGTTCCTTGCTTAACCTGCCGTCAAGTCTTCTTACGATGGTAAAAAAGTCAAAGAACGCAATGATCGGCTCCTCAGCCGCCGCCGAGTCCGGTACGTCTCATCAACCTCAACCAGCAGATATCCCGGCCACTAACGAAAGCGAACCTCTAGTTGCGTACCTCGAAGCACCCGAAACCCAAGCGTAAATTCGCACGCTTAATGAAAAATATGAAAATATAGCTGTCGAGCTTAATCAAGCGCTAAGGAATAATCTCGACCTTATGTGGCAACTCCAGGAAAGTCAGCGCGTCGTCGCTCGACTTCAACTAGCTCGGAACAATGCACGACCTCGACCACCAACATCGGAAACTTCATCTTTTGAGTCGAGGTGCCCGCACCAACGAAGGAGGTTTAGCCACATTAACAACGTCGTCGGCCGAACAAACGCCCTCGACAACGGCAATGTCGATGGATATGCCAAAGGCAACGACGACCGGACCATAATTACCTATAGCGAGGGGGCCCATTATCGGGACCATTCTCGCTTAGTCATTAATGAAGGACCCTGTCCTACTAACCTATCTCCTCCTCGACATGACCTAACGGTCGCCCACCGAGATAATGAACCTACTTTTTTGGCGGTCGTGTCTTTCCGGAACGGAATCCGCGTGACTCCGTTCCACATCATCACGCACATCAGGATCCCGCTATAGATGTCGAGGACATAGAAGAAGACGATCCAGACATCCATCCTAGAAGATGCCCTCGCGCCATAACTCCCGATCCTCGCCAAAACCCATGGGTCCCGATAGCGGACCCCCATCCGACCTATCTTCCCGACATGGTCCGAAGGATCATGAGAGAGATGAGAGGGAATGTGCATGATTCATGGGAAGCGCACATTAGGTGCAACCCTTTCACTCGAAGAGTCAATGAGGCTGAATGGCCGCGATGCTTCAGCATACCACAGGTGCTGCTCTATGATGGCACCACCGACCCTTGTGCTTTCCTGAACCGTTATGAATGGAAAATGGACTCGAGCCGAGGCGACGATCCAGTCAAGTGTAAATGCTTTCCAGTCTTCCTATCGGGGATCGCTCTATTATGGTTCTCTCGCCTTCCGCTTAACTCCATCAACAACTTCGGCCAATTGGCGGCACAGTTAGTTAAGCAGTTCAGGATGCACATCCCAACTCCGAAGAATGCCCTCACCCTTTCCAACCTATACCAAGGGACCGTAGAGTCACTCAAAAGATACCTTTCCAGGTTCAACATCGCCCTCGCCAAGGTCGAGGATCCAGATCCGCGCACCATACACTTCCAGCTAGCTAAAGGCGTCCTTCCAACTTCTGAATTTGGGGCGTGGATTGATCGAAAGCAACCAAAGAGCCTCGATGCTTTCTATGAGAAAGCGGAGCAGTTCTTATGCCAAGAAGAAGCAAGACGGAACCACATCTCCGAGACCAATCGCCCCAATGTCCCTCGAGCGGATGCCTCTAATAACTTTCCTAGGGGCAAGAAACGGGAGGACTCTTCAATCCAAACCCAGGGGCGGGACCCCCAAGACAAAGACCAAACATTTGGGGGGGGTAAGGTGGCCGAAGCAACAATCAGGCCCAGATAAAGCCAAGGAAGCCCGGCCCTTACCAAGCCTACGAGACATACTCTCTGCTAAACGAAGATCCAGAAACTATCTACCTGGAGACATGTAACACTTTGTCATACAAGAAACCCCGCATCAGGGAATCAACCCGATGCCAAAAAGAACTCAGGGAGATATTGCCGATATCATGATATGTACGGGCATAATACGAATGAATGCCGCCAGCTAAGGGATGCGATTGAAAAGCTTATCCGAGAAAAGCGACTTGAACAATACATCCAAAAGCCCTTTCCCCCCGAAATGAATCCAAAACCTCTAGCGCTATCTCTGTAGACGGCCGCCAAGACCGCCCCAGGACTGTCTAACGCAAGGCTAGGAATCATGATCAACACTATATGCGGTGGGCCTAGCCCCATGCATGACAGCTTCCGAAAGATGGAGGAATATGTGGGCTCCATTAAGCATGCAACCTACGAGTCTTACTCTGCCCCGACGAGTTTATCCCGGCCAAGCTCTGGAAAACCATGCGGGACGACGTTATCTTCAATGGAAGAGAGTCCACGGGAATTGAAATCCCGACCACCGATCCTTTGGTCATCACTGCCAAAATTGGCGCTGCAACTGTTCAAAAATATTGGTCGATTCAGGAAGCTTGGTCAACATCATCTTCAAAGCCGCCTATGACCAGATGAAGTTAGAAGCAGGAGATCTCAAACCATGCCATTTCATGTTCCACGGCTTTAATGAGGCAGCCAGCTGTCCGGTAGGAGTAATCGACCTACCCGTCGAACTCGGTACGGGGGATCGGAGTCGAATCCGAATTCTCACCTTTGTGGTTATCGACATCATCTCGCCATATAACGTCTTCCTTGGACATCCTTTCCTCACAAAATTTCACGTCTGCCTATCACCATGGTCCGTCCTGATGAAGTTTCCAACGGAAAATGGGATCAGAATGGTCAGAGGTAACCAAGTCAATGCTAGAGAATGTTATGCCATATAATGGAAGAACGCGTGCAATAAGGACAAGGGCAAAGCAGCACCCGCAGCCTTTTGCGACAAGACCGCCTCCACATAGCAATCAACGGCGTCTAGGCCATGGCTCAAACGCCACTCCTGTCTTTCCGATGACCTCAACCCAAGGAAAGACGAAGAGCCCGAGTACAAGAGACCTACTCCTGTCGAGCCCACAATAGATGTACCCGTCAGTCTTGATGATCCATCACGAATATTGAAGATAGGATCACACCTTCACCCAGCAGTCAAAGATTATCTTGTGGATTTCCTAAAGGCTAACCTGGACATATTCGCATGGACTCATTCCGACATGAAAGGCTTAGACCCGGCAATCGCCTGCTACTCCCTATGCATAGATTCTACGATGCCTCCTGTCAAACAAAAGCGCCTCTTCCTGGGACCCTAGAGATCCAAGGCACTCGAAGAAGAGGTAGATCGCCTGCTAAACAACAAATTCATCCGTGAAGCCGATTACCCCGAATGGGTCTCCAATCCGGTCCTAGTCAAAAAGGCCAATGGAAAATGGCGAACGTGTGTTGACTTTTCTGATTTAAACAAAGCATGTCCCAAAGACAGCTTCCCGCTCCCAAAGATCGATCGGCTAGTCGACTCAACCGCTGGATACCAATTGATATCTTTCATGGACGCCTACTCCGGTTACAACCAGATCCTGATGAATCTCTGCGATCAGGACCATACCTCCTTCATAACCTACCTCGGTCTTTACTGCTATCGCGTCATGCCTTTCGGCCTCAAGAATGCCGGTGTAACATATCAGCGGATGGTTAGTCGACTCTTCAAAAACCAAATCGGGAAATCCATAGAGGTATACGTGGACGACATGCTAGTTAAATCAAAAATATCTAGCAACCACGTCCACGACCTCTCCGAAATGTTCGATGTCCTCCGTCAATATGACATGAAACTCAACCCTCTAAAGTGTTCCTTTGGCGTCGCCTCAGGAAAGTTTCTGGGTTTCATTGTCAACGCCCGAGGCATCGAAGCCAATCCTGAGAAAATCCAAGCCATTCGGGACATCCAAGTCCCTGAAAACATCAAGGATGTTCAAAGTATGAATGGAAAGGTCTCCGCTTTAAGTCGATTCATTTCAAAGGCCACCAACAAGTGCATTCCTTTCTTCGATTTACTTCGAAAAGGGAAACACAACTTCAAGCGGACCCCTGAGTGCGTTTCCGCATTCAAGGAACTCCTAGACTACTTAGAGCGACCACCTATCCTGTCCATGCATGTAGAACATGAAGACTTATATATTTACTTAGCTGTTTCTGCACAGGCAATCAGCTCTGCATTAATACGGCTTGAAGACCGCATCCAACAACCTGTCTACTACATAAGCAAGCGATTGGCGGAGGCAGAAAAGAACTACCTGAAGCTCGAAAAGCTGGCATTCTGCTTACTGATCACCTCACGGAAGCTTCGACCATATTTCCAGGCTCATCCCATAAAAGTCTTCATCGACCAGCCATTGCGCCCAGTTCTACAACGACCCGAGGCATCTGGTCGACTGCTAAAGTGGAGTACGGAACTAAATCAGTTCGGGATAACATTCATTCCCCGTCGAGCCATCCTCGGACAAGCCCTTGCCGACTTCATAGTAGAGTTCACAGCCCCCGAGGAGATTTCCCCGGAGAACGCTGAGACCCCCGACAGTAAATGGAAGATATTTGTAGACGGGTCCTCCAACGACAAGTGTTCCGGTGTCGGCATCGTACTCATAATTCCCGAGGGACGCTCAATGCACTACGCACTAAAACTAAATTTCCCCGCTACCAGAAACGATGCAGAATATGAGGCGCTGATAGCCGGACTAAGAATCGCGATCGAGCTCAAGTTGAAGGTTATTCAGGTGTTCTCCGATTCATAGCTCATCGTGCGCCAGGTAAAGGAAGAACACCAAACTAATGGGGAAAGACTTGTTCTATACCTAGCTCAAGTACAGGAACTACTCACTCACTTTGACCACTTCATTATCACTCACATTCCGCGGGAGCAAAATGAAAAGGTCGACTCATTGGCCAGATTAGCAAGTTCCAAAGATCCGCAACTGTTGGGATTCGCCACCGTCGAGGTGCTCAACTCCCCTAGTACCAAGCTAACACAAATTAGTATGGCCATGAGCACCGAACCCGAGCCGTAATCTTGGATGACGCCGATCAAAAACTACTTGCAACAAGGGATCCTCCCGGAGAGCCGCAAAGAAAGGCAAGCGCTCAGCCGCCAATCGACCCGTTATCTCCTTATGGATGGGGTGCTCTATCGAAGAGGCTTCTCTGTCCATTTGCTTAGGTGTGTGGCCCATGAGGACGCCACCAAGGTTCTAGTCAGCGTACATGAAGGAGAATGCGGTGACCACACCGGGGGGCAAACCATGGCCAGGAAAATACTCCGACATGGCTACTACTGGCTCACGCTCGACCAAGACGCCACTGATTATGCTCGCAAATGCGACAAGTGCCAATGTTTCTCAAAGATCCCGAGAGCCCCGCCAACAGAACTGACACAAATGACCAGCCCGTGGCCATTCGCCATGTGGGGATCGACATCATTAGGACTCTTCCCATGGCCAGAGGTGGAGCATGATACGCTGTCGTTGCTGTTGATTATTTCACCAAATGGGAAGAGGCCGAAGCCCTCGCCACCATCACTACCAAGAAAATGATCAACTTCGTTGTATGCAACATCATCACTCGATACGGGGCCCCTCATCCCATCATTTCGGACAACTGCACTCAGTTCGAGAGCGCAGAGTTCAAATCCTTCTTTTAGCGGCACGACATCAAAAAAAGGTTCTCGGCCGTAGCACACCCCCAGGCTAACGGACAAGTTGAGGCAGTTAACAATGTTATCAAGTCCATCATCAAGAAGCTCCTCGAGAAGGCCGGGGCTTGTGGGCAGACGAACTTCCCGTAGCCCTATGGGCCTACCGGACAACCCACAAGACAGCGACCGGGCGTACTCCCTTCGCCGTCACCTACGGATCTGAAGTCGTCATCCCTATCGAGCTCGAGCTTCAGTCCCATCGAGTCAACTACTTTGATCCAAAGACGAACCAAAATTTACTCATGGGATCACTCGACCTGCTTGAAGAAAAGAGGAACGAAGCCGACCTCCGAGCCACTGCCCAACGACAACGAGTCGCACGGTACTTCAACTCTTGAGTCCGCCGCAAGGACCTCAACATTGGCGACCTCATCCTAAAACGGGTATTCCCTCCGCCAACAGGCCTCGCTCCTCGTTGGGAAGGCCCGTACACTATCCTACAAAGGCTCAGTAATGGAACTTTCAAGCTAGTGACCGTGGACGGAGTTGAACTGCCAAGGGCTTGGAAGAGTGAACATCTCCGCCGCTACTTCACTTAACTTAGTACATGGTTGTTTACACTTTCCAGTGATGTTTTGTAACAATTTAGGGCATTGTAAAGGTTATTCATGCCAAAAGTTATTAGTGGAAATGATGTTCATCTTTCTATCTTTTTATTCTGTGTTTACTCCTCGCGTGACATGTTTGATTAATCCTGACAGCTAGCTTTCGTGTAAACTGCCGACCGCTGTGTCGACCTCTAGTGTAGGGGCCGACATCGCCGTCCGAGCCACGAGCCAACCTCGTGGCCTAATCACATTGGCACCGACCGGCACCCCAAGCACGGGAGTCGGCAACGCTACTCGAGTCGCAGGCCCGCGGCGCGACCGAGTATAAATAACCTCGAACTCGAACCTCGGCCACTGCCGAGGCCGAGGATAAATCTTTCAACCACCCAACAGCCAGATGGGGCAATACAAACTCTCCCTGAACTACGGGTGATGGTCGAATCTTGGCGCAGCACCGTTACTTCCCCAAAGCTCTCAAGGCTAAGGGGTAGCCCATGGCCACGATTGGACCCTACGGGCTGATGATCCGGGCTTCTCTTCCCAGGCAAACAACAACGCCTACAAGCTCACCTCAACCCGATGAACGACGGGAGAGCCTAAATCGGATGGACCACATAACGCGACGTCATACGCCTTCGCTACACTTGGGGTTAACCCCGGGCAATCCAAGTACAGCAGGGGACTTAGCTTGGCTTCGCAAACTACCGGTTTCCTGAGCTAAGGGAAACTTACTAGAAGCCTACGCACTATCACGCCTCCCTGGAACCATCGATCCAGGGCACAGCACTCACAATCACTTTTTTGTTACATGTAACGATAAGTAGGCCTATGCAAGTACAGGATGCCCGAACATGTGGGAAGAACATCCGAACATTTAACATAAAATGCGATCTTTACTAATTTTCATTACAGCACACACACACATTACCACCAACTACATAACTAATATCTTTCTTTCTAATGACAAGGTGTACATGAGAACCACACTGTGTCTTGAAAAACCGAAAGCGAGGGCCGAACTCGCATAAACTACCGGCCTACACTACCAAAATGGTCGTTACACCTACACTTAAGAGACTAATGCTAACCATGCTTCTTCTTCTTGTCTTTGTGCTTCTTATTTGCAGATTCGGCGCTCGACGGTTCATCCTTGGAGTTGTGCCTTTTCTTGTCAGACCCGCCTTTTCCGCCTTGGCCCCTGTGGGAGGTGATCGACTCGTGGGAAGCTAAAAGACGCCTCTCGTTCGCCCCGTCACCACTAGAAATCTCAGTGACATCAGTAGGGGCGGTAAGCGGAAAAGGCCTGGGGGCACCACCGACAGCAAGACCTATCACTACAACACTCGTCCCCAGAATCGCTTTCCCTTCTCGCTTAGCTTTCTCCTTGGCATCTTTAGCGACTTGACGCTCAATAAGTTTCTGAAATTTAAGCGTTGGATCGCCAGCCCTGGTCTTCTCGCGAGTTTCAATGGCCTGTCACGTAGCCTCCTCATCCTCTCGCTTCTTCTGACCCTCATCAGCCACCCTCTTCCTCTCCGCTTCCTCAGCAGTCAGCTCCTTGACGACAGCCACAGCAGCCCTCTCCGCAATATCCTCTCTGGTCTTCTCTGTGACTTCTCGCCCAGCAGCATCGCCCTGCCTCGAGTTTTCCTCCACCAGGTCTCGGGCATTCGCACTTTGAACATCTACCTCCTCTCCTTCATCAATAAGGCCTTCATAGAGGCTGGGAGTTAGCCCTATCCCCGAGAAGGTATCAAGATGATCTCCTCCCTCTCCAAACTGAATCCCCTCAAGTCCGGGACCAGAGTCAGTCACTTCGGGAATCGCGGGGATAGGGTTCAATACCATAGTTAATCCAGAAGGGGCTGCACAATGAAAACACAATCTTTTAGTACGCAAACTCGGTAATCACATCATCCTCGGGGATGACATGTAAAGGAAATTTACCTCCGGCCAAGGACAACATAGGAAGAGAAGAAAGGGCACCCGGCGCAACAGGCAATGTGAATCCAGCCTCTCTCTGCTCCAGATACTCAGGATTATGCTCGGTCGAAACCCGAGTCAGGGCTGTCGGGTCAATCACCATGACCAAATCATGGTCGGATGACCGACAAGTACTTCCCTCCGCAGGATCCTCCGCTACCACAACGCTCTCAGTCGCGACAAACTTCCCCTTTTCGGCAGCAAGCCTTTCCAACCTTTCTCTCTCCGCATCCTCGAGCAGCAACTTCCTACCCTCCTCCAACTTCTTGCACTCCTCCTCGGTCAAAAGGTCAATCATAAGTTGTCGCTCATCCAAGGTTCCAACATACACTTCGCGCAAGCAGGCCTCATACGAAACCAGCCTTTCCCAGGTTCGAGCTAGCTCACGGGAGTAGTCATCCATCCAAGAAATTCCACGGAATTTTAGGACCTTGACGAGCATGTCCTTAATGTCTTCCTCCATAGATGGTTGTGCTCGGTACTCTGCATTCGCTAACTCGTCTCTTAATTGCTCCACCTCTCTATGGAACTCGGCTTTCGATCCTTCTACGGTGCCTAACACATCCCGGTTGCTGGCTTCCACGTCCTCCTTCGCCTTCTCCACCGCCTCAAGCTCCCTCTTTAAGTGGTCATTCTCCGCATGTAAAGCTTTGCTATCCTTCTGAAGTTGGAAGACCCTGGCATTTTCTCTCTCCAATTCAATGCAAGCCTGGTCCACCTCAGCCTTTTCCTTCTTCAAGGTCATGTTCTAGGTGGTTAAGTCGGCTATAGTCTCCATGTACACAGAGCGAGAGTCATCGGCCTCCTTTTTTAGCATCTCGTACCACTGCTTCAGCTCTGCTGAAAGACCACGAGATCCGTAAGCCAGTGTTTTAAGATACAAGAACAAAAGACTTCTAATAAACAGGAAAGGAGGAGGAAGAGGAAGACCTACCAATCTCCATATTCAAGTTATCAATGGAAATCTTCATAGCATCAATAGTTATTTGATGATTCAGGAGGTGCATGTTCTTCTACCTAATCAGGTCCGATAAGTGATCAGAGTATTTGGCAAGCTCATTGACCTGGTGATACGCAGCCTCCACATGCATCCATATCTCTCCAGATATCCTATCTGGGGCTGGATGAAGATCAGGGAGAGATGGCAGCTCATCGAAGTAAAGTCGAGGGAAGTGATGCTTCAGGAACGCCAACCTTCTCCTCTGGGGAAAGCTCTTGGACTTGGGGCTTCATCAAAATTTTCGTTTCTATCATAGTCGCCCTATCCGACCCTGGCTGAGCAATCGGTGGCCCCCTCTCCCTTGAAATCTGAATAGTAGCCAACGGAGCAGTATTGGGCGGGGCTGTTGACGATGTATGACTCGACCCTCCTAGATCAAGCTGTGAATCTCCTCGGGGCACCCGAATCGAAGAAGGAGAGGGAGGACTCGTAAAAGAGTGAGGCCTATCCTGGTGATGACTCTCGCTGCTGCGACCCCGTGGGGGTGGAACATTGCCATACAAACGAGCTCCCCTCCTGAACGAGCCGATAAAAGCACTCTCGAGGCGATGGCGGTCTCCACGACCTCGTCCTCCACTTCCTCTGGCCATGTCACCTGTCAAAGAAACGAAGCGAAATCAGTCACGCAACACACACACATGCACCTTTCTATGCAATATGGTGTGCATAAGTGTATGCCCTAAGTGTTCTCTCAACAGACCAGATTGTTCCCCAATCGAGGGAGTTAGCCCCTCCAAGGCACGAGCTAGATCCTCCTTACTAGCTGCGCTCGGCGACAGAGACAAGTCCATAGGGACGGTACCCAGACCAACAAACTAATCTGCTTTTTCGAGAGAAGTGGTGGTGTCTAGAGAGGTTACAGGAGAATGAGGGCTAGCCAATGCTTCTTCTCCCGTCCCTTTCGTTGGGTGCGGGACAAAAGCATCAATTAGCCCCACATCCTGAGAAGCCATCTCCGCGCTACTAGCTCTGCTACCACCAACATCTTCTTGGAACTTAACGACCTTTTTTGGTCCGGGCCCAGTGGAACCTATTTTCCTCTTCAAACCAGAAACAACAGGGCCCTCCGTCATCTTCCCTTTTAATACACCACTCGCCACGGTAGGCCTGACTATGGCCCGATTGGCCGGAAGCAACCCCGCACGCCAAAGGCGGTCCTGATCTACCATAGCATCCGTCTTGCGGGAGGCTTCAAGAATAGCCCGCAAAGCTCGAGACGTTGCCTAAACTCGTCATCAGTATGCGGCTCGGGATTTCCTGTCACAATCAAAAAACAATGAGACGCGGAAACCGATAATGTTACAAGAAGAGATTGAAGGTACTCACTTCCTTGTATCCACCTCCTCGCAAACTCGGGAGGACATCAAACGAAGAACCAATCATACTTAATTACAGACGGCTTGGGCCACTTTCCAACAAAGAATCTAGTAGTGGGAGACGCTTCCAAAAACCATTGGGAGAAAGATCTACCTGTTGATCACCTAAAATGAAAGAGATACCTAATGTCCTCTTCGGTAGGGTCCCGGTGTAGAAATTCTCGGTAAATAACACAAGTACCCAGGAGCGAAGAATATGCGTTCGGGTGTAGCTGTGAAGGGGCAAGGCGGAATTATAATAGCATTTCCCGAGTAAAGTCATTGGCCGGGGCCATGCACCCCGCAAAGCACGCATGTCGATTACAAGCAGTAAAGCTCTCTGGTGGTGCATGAGCCCTTTTGCTCGTTCCAGGGGCATGAGCATCTCCATCCGAGATGCTAAACCGCAATGCAAATTTACTAACTGCCGTGGCACCCAAACGTGATGGCACCGAGTCCGGTGGATTGTCCAAAATAACGGCATCAGGTAGCATGTCCGGAGCTACCGGGGCAGGCGGATCGCTACCATCCATAATGTCCACATTCTCCATCTCGGCATGTATGACTGGAGAATCTAGCCTCTCGACATGACCCCCGTGCTCCGACACCTCGGGCGAGCTCCCAGTCTGAGAAGGAGCCGACCATTCATTAGTCTCAAGCTCGCTGCTTCCGGAGCTGGTGCTGTTCTTATAATCAGAAGTAGAATCAGAAGGGTGAGGCGATGGCGGGGAAGACTCGGCTTCCAGAAGTTTCCCGGTCCTCAATCTTGTTTGCATGGTTAGCTATACTTTAATACACCAGTATTAGACATCACAGTAAGATAACCTGTACCCCTCGCGTTGGTGAAAATTAACAAGTATGTACGGTGTCATGCGAGAATCAGAATGTACATACAAACTTTAAAGATCCTAACAGTTTGGTTATAGTCCAGATATATGCTTTATCCTATGTGAAAGATTCGAGTCCCTTTCTGTACAGTTATCGGTGTGCACCATGGAACATTCATGCAATCAAACAAGAATTCGAACCACCGAGGTCCAAAAATCCGAGAATAGGCAGTCCGGGAATCGAAGTTCAAAGCGGCAACACCATCAAGCCTGCCCCAGGGCTCGAGAATTCGAACCACCGAGGTCCAAAAATCCGAGCCTAGGTGGCTCGAAAATTCGAACCTAGGTGGCTCGAAAATTCGAACCTAGGTGGCTCGAAATTCGAACCCAGGTGGCTCGAAAATTCGAACCACAATGGCTCAGAAACTCGAACCCCTTTGGTTCAAGCTTTCAGGCTCTCGGGGTTCGGAATTTCGAGGCCTAGGATTCGAAGTCTCAAGACCCAGTGCTCAGAAAATCTTGGGCGTAGGACATCGGAAATTCGAGCCCAAGGCCCGAAATTTCGAACCCCACAGGGTTCGAAAATTTGAGCCAAAGACTCGAAATTTCGAACCCTATAGTGTTCGAAGATTCGAGCCTCATCAGGATCGAATTTCTGAACCTCCCCTGCCAGGCTCGAAATCTCGAACCTCCTTCGACCTCCCTTCTTCCTTTCGTCCTTCGACCGAGTCCATTACTTAAGAGATTTTTTCGAAAGGCTCGATTAACAAAGCTTCCAGAATAGTGGCGGCCGACGATGTAAAATTGAAGAAGGAAGAGAAATGAAGGGGGGAGGGGCCTGTTTATAATAAAAAGGAAAATAGTCCCTTCGTATTCGAACCTTAGGCTCGAAAATTCGAACCTAAGGGCTCGAAATTCCAAACCTCCAGGGTTCGAAATTTCAAGCCTCGCGGTTCGAAGCTTCGAACCACAATGGTTCGAAAATTCGAGCCTCTACGTTTCGAAATTTCGAACCCCGGTGGTTTAGAATTTCATACCTTAAAAAAATCCTCTTGACCATCGCGCTCGCGTATGCCTATTTCCCGCAAGTGTCAAAGTGCTTGGAGTACGCAACGATGATATCATGCGAATACTTAGCAACGCTTGCAACGCTAAACCAAAAGCGACTTGCTCACTTCCCCCCCCCCAATGAGCGAGCCCACTAGCTAACATGTTTTTTCCTATAATTTGCAGGATAAATCCGCAATCCTACTATCATCTCAACTTTCATTCCAAAGCACATTATTTCAAGACAAGATGTACTTTGGAGGGAAAATGTTAACAAGCCTTTTGGTCCGGTTACCAAAAGTACTCAAGACACACTTGACTTAACCCATCACATGAAGGCGGGGCCAAGGGCGAAACTCAGGAAGTACAGGAGGAATTTCGAAGAGAGATCGCGCCAACGAGCCTCGACCACAACCCCCACAAATATACTTCGCACCAAGCCAGGTGCGAAATTCCGCACCT
Organism: Allium sativum; assembly: GCA_030737875.1. NCBI lineage: Eukaryota > Viridiplantae > Streptophyta > Magnoliopsida > Asparagales > Amaryllidaceae > Allium > Allium sativum. The sequence continues at coordinate 14,283,725 of CM060917.1, forward strand.
ACCAGGTGCGAAATTTCGCACCCTACAGGTGCGAAACTTCGCACCAAGCAGGTGTGGAATTTCGCACCAAGCAGGTGTGGAATTTCGCACCTAATAGGGGCAAAACCTCGCACGTAGCAGGTGCGAAATTTCGCTCCTCTGCCCAGGTACGAATTTCTGGTGGCCGACAGCTGGAGGCGCGAATTTCCTGTAGATGGTCCTCATTTCTACCTACTCCTACCTAACCCTATAAATACCCCATGGCCTCACACTTCAAAAGGGTTGGATTCTTAAGCTTGGAAACCTCCATAGAGCTTCATTAATGGCATCTCCTCTTTGAGGAAGAAGGACAAAATTGTCTTTTTCCTTATTATTAAATATATGATGATTATGACATCATATATCATGAAAAGTGAATGTAATGAGATATCGTGAGATAGTCTCAACCTTGTAATCTTCCAAGTGATCAATAAAATTCCAATGACTCTTCAAAGTGGATGTAGGCCCTCACTAAGGCCGAACCACTATAAATTCCTTGTGTTATTTACTGCTTATGTTCTATTTTATGTTCTTTTCTATGCAACCATATTTATAATTCTTAGTAATTAGGAATCTTTGGTGTTTATGACATTTTTTGCCGTCAACAGATAGATTTCTTCGCTCTCTTCCCTCTTTCTTACATTTCTACAGATCTAGAATTTTTTCCTTTCTAGATAAATTGTAGATTTATAAGAATTTGGGGATTGTAAGCCTAAAAGGGTTTAAAACTGAGAAATTGGAAGCTATAAGGTGAGTGGGAAATTTACTAATACAGATATAATGATTTGTCTATTTCGTTTGAATCCAATCTACGTTTTATGCCTATCAGATCTACATATTTAAATAATTGTAAGTTGTGGCAACCATCGGATCTTTAGTTATTGCTGAAATATGAAATATGTGAATTTGGTTAAAAAGATGAATTTGTGTATTATTTGATTGTAAGAACAAAAAAGGAAATATTCATATTACATTCAATATTGTTGGGCTTTGGATTAACATTGTAAAGTATGCCTTTTTCCTCCTTGAAAATATAAAGATGCATTATTTTAGAATCACAAGAAGTATGACAAAAAGGACTAAAAAGAAAAAAGTGGTGCAAAGGTACATGTAAATATAAATACATGTACTTGTATGTAATTTTCATCAATTATTCCTATTTATACATATTACATATATTTCATGTGATTTGGAAATATGTCATATTGCACAAAAATAGTTATTATGTACAATGATTACGGCTAACGTCCTAGTGAGATTTGAAATCTTTTTGGAAAGATTGAATATAAAAAGGGAATGTTTGGTTAATGATTAGACCAAATCATTAATTTAAAAATAAGTACTGTAAAATAATAAATAAATATTAATAACTATGTTGACCGCACGAAAACATAAAAGTATATATATATAATCTTTCTAAATCAGCGTAAAACGGTAAAATATGAATTGTATTAAATGCCTAAAGGTTTGACGTGTTTAATGGTATTCATTTATGGAATCATACATGTAAATTATATTCCATACTTAATAAATATATTTATGGTGACCGTTGTAGAAATTAGTTTAATTTATTGCTATAAAGGAGGCCATAAATAAATAATTAACAATTGTAACCAATGTTGAATGTTTGGTTAAGGTTCAATTATGGAATTATTAGTAAATATAATTCATTTTGAATTAATATATTTGTGGTGACCATTTGTAGAAATCAATGCAATTAACTGTATAAATAGGACTGCAAATTAATAAATAACCAAACCAATATTGATTTAGGAAAAAAATGTGATAGGAAAATGGTTACAATTCCCAAAATCAACTAGGATAAATGTTGTGGACCCCAAATTAGGAAATTTGATTTATAACCGCATTTAGACACGAGGTTAAGCTCAACTTGCGGTGTAAGCCTGCCTGGAACCGACCTGCAAATCCAGCAACCACAGGTACTCAGCTTAATGTGAGGGGTCTAATGCATAAAAATAAATGTACCAAGGCACGAGGTTAAGTTCACTTGTGGTAGAAGTCTTCACGGAACCGACCGGCAAATCCAACATCCACAGGTAGTCAACATAATGTGAGAGGCCTAGTTCATATATATATATATATATATATATAATAACCAATAAACAAATAAACAGATAAATAAAAGAATAAGAATAGTAATTGCTTATTGGGATACAACAAATAGATAACTTGGGACTAATAAATAGTTTCCTTAGGAGAATATGATCGTTAGGGTCATAAAGGGGAATAAAAATGAAATAAAAAAATAGGGGTCATAAGGGAATTATTGTCATTTAAACACTAAGTCAAATTAGGTAAGGTATTAAATAAATATCCTAGGGAAAAAGAATATAACCTCCCTAATTAATAGTAATGGGAATAGAAAATATAGTTGGATATAGTAGGTTAAATATGGAAAATATTATTAACCATATAAACCTGTGATGCAAATAAATGGTGTACGCATAGCATTTCCGTATAAAGGAAATAAACGGGAATGACTTAATAACGTAGCCTACTTTATCCCAAAAAGGGAAAGGTGTATAAAGGCAAATGGGGTATGAACTAATAACCTTTGCGTATAGTCCACTTCCTGGGTGCTAAAAGGCTAAGAGACTAGGGGTTAAAGAGTCCACCTGGGAATAGGTTTTTCAGTATATGTGTCTTAAATGAATGTGTGTGTGGGCCTACCCAAACCTGGAAATTAAAAGGGTCAGATATGGTCGTCCATCCTACGGGAAACATTAAGCGACTAAGGAGGTTATCTAACTAGGTCAGCTAGAAGGTATAACACACGACAAAAAACCTTCTCTCACCTTATGCAAGGCAAGGGTATATGCGTGACTGACGGGAGCATCAACTAGTAGGGCCCGTAGCTGTGCCCTCTAGTTTATGCTAACGTTGAATATATTATCATGGGTTAATAAGTGACCAATAGGTCCATCTAGGGTCTTAAGTGATCAGGGATAATCCACCGTATCTATCATTGATAGTGAGGCGTTAAATAATAAAGAATAGTGAATGAGGTTATAGATAGAAACCCCGTAATTAGGGACCTACTCTCGATATAATTAACCATTTAAGCTCTAGGATAAAGGCTTCACAAAAATGTATGTAAATGCCCTATCTCTATAATGTAAGTTGGGAATACTACCTTGGGAAGAGTAGTAGAGTCATGCGTAAACATTAACAAGGTTGGTTTAGAATCACTAACCAGTTGGGCATACAACTTGGGTTGAACCGAATGGAATATATCTACGTTATAGTATGTGTTGTACATTTCTTAATCACCAGAACTTATTGTTTTGACCCCCCCCCCCTTCTTATTACAAACCTCCCAGGTTTTCTAGAGAAGGTCGGGTTCTCACAGATGATTAAGTTTTTCTTTTTGTTCTCATTCTCTCTCATGCTCGGTTTTGACAAAGTGACTTACTTTGAAAAAGGTAATTATTTGAGTTAAACTAGTTATCCTATTTTTGTTTCCGCTGTGAGTTATTTTTTTGTTGCACTCTGATTACGCTCATGCTCATTTATTGCATGTACCAGATTAGACGCTCCTTGCTTGAATTTGTTCAAGTTTCGATTTTTGTCAAAATTTGGGTGCAGAAAAGTTTGGGGTGTTACATTTGGTATCAGAGTTTAGGTTTGATGATCAGAGGAATTAGTTAAAGTAAAAATCGTTAGAGAATGTATTTGATTTTATTTTCTTTTTTTCTTCGTCTTTCTTACTCAACTTTAATTTATTTCGACTACAGAAATTATTCGTATGCCTAATTATATATAATGGGCTTTGAGCGACTAAGAGCTGAAATATGTTAAGTTCAGGTTTCTAGCCAATTCTGTCTTACCCCACCGTATGTTGACAATCTCGTTGTATAGTGCATGAGGACGACATATGGTGGATTCCATTGATTCGAGATTGGAAACTGGGATATATATATATATATTAATATAAAAAGCTAACCACAACTGAGATAGTCATAAATTCCTGGTATGGATTCCTTAGTAGTTCCAGTTAAGACAATTACTCGCCAAAATGGGGAAAAAGCCCACGTTAATATGTCGTATCCATTTCATAAATATAATTACGAGGTATATCCATTTGTTACTTCGTTAAAATTCCGAATAACCCTTTGTTGAGACATTCAATTGAGTTCTTGGCCTTGTATTCAAGGAAATTTATTTTTTAAACTATTTGAAAATTAAAAATGGATTTCAATGGTTTTGAAATACGGTTTCGTAAAATAGTTTGTGAAGATATGGTTTTAAAATTTTAATCTAATCGTGTTTCAAATTTCCAGAGCTATTGTGTAATTTTAATAAATATAGTCTGATTGGTAGGAAAGATGGAATTAAGAAGGAAAAGGAATATGCCTCTAACCATGAAAACAGTAAATAACTGTTCCTTTTGATTTGTGGTATCCATTTTCCTATATATATTGGATAATCTATTGAAATTACCACAATTAACCCTTAAGATTCTAAAGATCTAAGATTTTTGGACATGAAAATGTTTTTCCTAGTTTGAAATATGAAACTAGAATATAAATAATAGTAATAATTATAAACTGGTTTTTGAATACGAAACCGTTAGTTTACAATAAAATTCCATTGTTGGAAAAGTTTTAAAATTTTCTTCGAAAAGGCTAAGGAAAATCCTTCGTTTGGATTTTAGGGTATTTGATTTCGTGAATCGTCTGTTTGTTCTCATCTAGGTAAGGGGAAAATCTGTTTTAATTTATATTATGGATTTCTAGCTGAATTATTTTAGGAATTTGTACATTCTTTGGGTAGTCGCAGCATCGTTGTTGAGACTATGTATCCTTGTAGTTGGTTCGGAGTTTAAACGCTGTCTTTAAGTACCGTGGTGATGAGAATAATTATTTCGGATCGCGTCAAATCTTAAAAGATAATGCGGGACGATTAATATTTTAATCTAGCCTAATAAGATCAAGGTCCAACCTCTGTCCAAAACCCATTTGGTAGTTGACCGTTTAGTGCTACACTAGGACGGTCAATTAGTTGATAAGTTTGGTACAACTTGGACCGAGGACTCAACCATAAAAGTTCTTAAAATGTCCAGGTAGAAATTGATTCCTCCCTCTTTCTCAAAATTCTAAAAATGTCCTTCGTGCATAAAATTTCTCTTTTCTTTGCATTCTTGTTGCAATTTAGGTCGAATCTGATCCATAATTGGGTTTATCAACACCGGATCGCTGGAGTCGCCGACGAAGCATTCGTTGATGGTGGTGCCGGTATCATTTGGGTGAAAACTGGCAGTACCGGACTCGCTGATTTGATTATATTGCGAATGTAAATAAGTTTCCTTCCTGTTCATAGCATTTCGTGTGTTAAGTGGCAGGTGCTTCTCTGGTGAATGAGAGTGTGGAAGGAGATGTCGCCACCGGGGATAGAAGAGGCGTCGCGAATGCAGTCGAGGGACCGAAGGAAGAAAGAACCGTTATAGGGTCGTCAGAGAATGATGATGTCGAGATAGTCTCGGAATTGAAGAAAGGTGATTGTCCATCCATGGCAGAGGTCAAGGCTCAAACGGAGAAATACATTTCATCCACAAAACCAGAACCTCTTGGAGACGCCATGAATGTTCAGCCTATTCGAGCTATCGCCCCAACTATCTTGTCTTCGATCGAAGTTCCTCCCTTCGTGGATTCCACTGACCCGCAAGCCTTAGCACCATCCCCCGATCCTTTTGGAAGTATGCTTAAGGGATCACGACGCATGCTGAGTACTGAGGAGGCAGTGGAAATGGTTAAGCAGAAAGAGCTGGCTGAGATGGTCGAACGTGGGGAGATAGCTCCTCCATCTTAAACTTACTCTATTGTAAAAAAAAATTGGCTCTGTGGAAGTCTCATGCGAGTACGGTCCTCACGTTCTTGTAATTTCTAAACTTGATATTTAGCGATGCTTAAACCGTACCTGTCATGCAGCAACATTTTGTAATCAGGCCATGGTATTTTAAATGAAAATCTACTTGTTTTGCAAATACTTATGTAATTTATGTGGAAAAAAATGTCATGTTGGTTTCTTGTCTTATTTTAGCAATTGAGAATGATCGAATGCTACCCCAGTCGGGGCGATTCATCAACCCTCTTGTCTCCGCTGTCGAGGTAAGTCGTTCGAATAGCGAGCTCTCCAATCATACTTAAGAGGGCCCAACCTTGATCAGGAGCTGGGTGTCACTTAGCAGGGGCCCTTTTAGTCCTTTATACTCGTCCATTAATCGGTAAGGGGTAGAGTTTTTAGGAATCGAGCGGTCTTTTGTCGGGGTGCACCATTCATGCTCTTTCGTTGTTTATACCCATCCTCAAGTCATGAGGTTAAGAGTTGAATTCCGGCAGTCAGACGGTATGTTTGATCGGGCATCGATCTTACTTTGAGTCAGTCAAAGTGGAAGTCAAAAAACTGGTCGATCAGTCAATGTTTGGAATCGATACCATTAATATGGTCGAGCCCTTATTCATCTATCTATATCGACCTGCTTCATTTCAGCTTGGCCCATTAGAGCGCCAGGGCATAAGCAATAGTTGTTTAGGTCACAGTCCTTAGCTTTTATGACAATAAAACAGGGCAGGAATGGAGACTTTTATTCATATGTTATCGCAATCAATAAAGGATTGCTTATTACAATATCGAAAATGAATGAACTAAAAAAGAAAATTTAGAAAATTCTTAAGAATGATAAAGTCGTAAATGCTCTGTATTCCATGCTATTTGAAAAGGTTCACCATCAACAGTCGTCAGCCTGAAACTTCCATTATCGAGCTTTCGTTGAATGACGTATGGTCCTTCCCACTTAGGGCCCATGTGGACGGGGATTGGGAAGATCCTCTTAAAAACAAGTTCACCTACGTCAAAAGTTTGGTCGGACCTTTTTGTTGTAGTATCGTCCAACCCTTCGCTTATGGGCTTCTACACGAAAATTTGCCACTTCTCTTTTTTCATTAATCATGTCTAATGATGTCAAGAGTAGTGCTTTATTAGATAAGGGATCAGAGTAAGTCGTCCGATAAGATGGGACTTCTAGTTTTATCGGGAGAATTGCTTCCGAACCATAGGACAAGGCGAAAGAAGTGTGGCCGATGGCAGACTTATGGACGGTTCGATATGCCCAATGGGCCAGAGGTAGTTCATCGACCCATTTTCCCTTAGCTCTCCCTAATTGTTTTTTCAAGATGGTTTTGATGATCTTATTAGCCGCTTCAACTTGACTATTAGACTGGGGATGTCCCACTGTGGTATATTTGTTCTCAATATGATACTTCTCACAAAAATCTCTGAATCTAGACTATCAAACTGAGTTCTATTGTCTGTGATAATGGTTGTGGTATCCCATATCGGCATATAATATTTTTGATGATAAAGTTGATGACCTTCTTTGTTATGATTGTAGTCCTCTGTTCAGCTTCTGCCCATTTTGTGAAGTAGTCTACCGCCACTATTGCATATCTAGCACCCCCTTTGAAATGGGCAAAGTTCCGATAATGTCTATCCCCCAAACATTGAAAGGCCAAGGGCTAGCCATTTGGGTGATCTCTGTCAGTGGAGCTCATGGGATCTGTGCGAACCTTTGGCATTTGTCACATCGTTTGGAATAACTAACAGCGTCTTTGTTGACAATTGGCCAAAAGTATCCATAGCGCAATATTTTCTTGGCCAAGGTATGCCCCCCGGTATGCGCTCCGCAATCTCTTTCATGCACTTCCTTCAGTATCCTTTTGACATCATCATTGGTCACACACCGAAACATGGGAACAGAGAATCCTCTTCTATACAACTGGCCTTGTTGAATAGCGTACCTGGAAGCTTGTCGTACTAAAGCTCGTTTTTCGTTCTTTCTCTCGGGTAACGTGCTGTGAAGGAGGAAATTTTTTATGGGGGTCATTCATGATTTCCTTTCAGGTTCAGCATCAGCCTTGTCAACTTCCGTCTGCTCAATACTCGGTACACTCAGGGTTTCTATAGGAACCAACTCTATCTCGCCCGGATGGTCTGAACTGGCCAACTTTACCAACCTATCCGCCTTTTGATTCTCCCCTCTGGGAATATGGGAAATGCTATACCAGTCGAAATTTTGCAATAATTTTTCAACTTGCTTGAGGTAGGAAGTTAATCGATTTCCCTTAGTAAGGTATTCCTTACGAACTTGGCATGCCAAAAGTTGCGAATCACAAAAAATCTCGAGTGATGTTATTTTTAAGTCCCTTGCGAGTTTAAGCCCGGCAATCAGGGCTTCATACTCGAAATCATTGTTGGTCGCTAGAAATTCTAATCTCAAAGCATAATAAATCGACCGTCCCTCGGGAGATAGTAGTACTATGCCAACCCCCGAAAGTTAGTTGTTTCGGGCTCCATTCCGATATAGCTTCCAAACGACTGGCTCCGACCCGACCTTCAAGGGCTTGGGATTGTCCTCCTGGCCTTCATCTTCCGGGGTAGTAAATTCTGCTATGAATTCATCTAGGGCCTTCCCCCGAATCGATTTTTGCGGGATGAAAGTTAAGTCGAACTGACTTAATTCAATGTTCCACTTAAGTAATCTTCCACTTGCCTCAAGTCATTGCAAGACTTGTCGAAGGGGTTTGTCGGTGAATATTTTGATTGGGTGAGCCTGGAAGTAATGTTGAAGCTTCCTTGGCGCAATTAATAAACTGTAAGCGAGCTTCTCGATCCTCGAATAGTTGCGTTCAGCTCCTGTCAACTTTTTTTTTACATAATAAACTAGTCGCTGCACCCGATCTTCCTCACGGATCATGACTGAGCTAATTACGTGCGCATATACCGCTAAATACACAAAGTGGTCTTTATGGTTGATAGGTATAGATAGGATATGTGATTTCTCTAAGTGGTCGAGCAAGTTTTGGAAAGCTTCGACACAGTCGGGTGTCCAAGAGAAATTTCGTTTCCCTTTTTTATTCAACTCGAAGAAGGGTAGACATTTGTCGGTCGCCTTAGAGATAAATCGGCCCCCAGCTGCGACTTTACCTGCTAAACTTTGGTTATCCTTAATTCTTCGTGGTTCCTGAATTCCTTTAAGGGCCGAAATTTGGTCAGGATTGATCTCCATCCCCGGAGAGCTAACTATAAAACACAGAAACTTGCCTGATGCTACCTTGAAAGAACATTTTAGAGGGTTGAGTTTCATCCCATACTTACAGATGACGTTGAACATCTCTAGCAGGTCACTTATGTGGTTGGTTGATCGCTTTGACTTAACCAGCATATCATCCATGTATACCTCCATCGTTTTTCCTACCTGGTCGTGGAACATCCAGTTAACTAACCGTTGGTAGGTCGCTCCTGCGTTCTTCAGTCCGAATGGCATCACTACATAACAATATACCCCAAGATCTGTGATGAAGCTAGTGTGCTCCTGGTCGGGAACATGCATGGCGATCTGGTTGTATCCCGAATATGCATCCGTAAACGAAAGCAACTCGTGTCCTGTGGTCGAGTCAACCAACTGATCAATCCTAGGTAATGGGAAGCTGTCCTTAGGGCATGCTTTATTTAAGTCGGAAAAATCAATGCACTTTTTCCATTTCCCATTAGCCTTCTTTATAAGTACTAGGTTTGCTATACAGTCGGGATATGTTGAATATCGGATAAATTCATTGGCTTGCAGCTTTCTGATTTCCTCCTTTAGGGCTGCCGACCTTTCAGGGTCAAGCATTCGCCTGTTTTGCTTTATCGGGGTATACTTTGGGTCGATGCTAAGGGAATGAGTTATAATGGAAGGTGAATTCCCACATATGTCAGTGTGGGTCCACGCAAATATGTCTAAGTTTGCTCGAAGAAACTCAGTTAATTCCCTCGTCCGGAGGGGATCAAGATGGGATCCAATTTTTAGGACCCAAGTGGGGTCGTCCTCGTCGATCGAAATTTCCACAGTAGCCTCATTCGGGGCTTCCTTTCTACACCCCGGCTCATCGTCCTCTCGTGGGTCGATGTCTTCGACTTCACAAATGGACGGTCCTGACCAGGGCGTTCTCTATAATTGTTGAGCTTCTTTCCCCTCCCTAGGGGGAGAGGATTCTTCAGACCCTTCGAAGTTGCCACCGCTTCGAAACTCCTTCCATTCTGCCAAGTAACAGGCTCGACCTGTTACTTGGTCTCCTCGCACCGTCCCAATTCCACTATCAGTCAGAAACTTTAAAAGCAAACACTAGGAGGCGATGCATACCCTAAATACAGCTAGGGCGGATCATCCCAAAAAGGCATTATAGTGTGAGTTGATATTCATCACAACAAATGGCAAAATTTTGATTCTCCGACGATCTCCATCACCCAATTCTACAAAAAACTTGACATGGCCAATGGGTTCGGTGGAAGCGCCATTGAAACCGCGTATTTGGCCATCATACGGTTCTAAGTCTTTTAATTCCAGTTTCATTTGGTCATAGGCCTATTTGAACAAAATGTTCACTGAGCTTCCGTTGTCGACCAGCACCTTCCGGACCGTGGTCGGTCCAATGACAGCTGTTACCACCATCGGGTCGACCATCGGGAATTCTACGCCAATCGATTCCCAATCGCGGAAGACGATATCATCGCCCATCATTCTTCTTTGTTTGATGGGAATGGTGTCCTCAAGGGGATCCGTTTCCTCAACATCGAGGTGCTTCATGGAGTTGACATATTGTTCCATGGTTCTTACACTATAACCTGTCGGATGCGCTCCTCCGACAATGGCATGATAACAATCCCCTTTCCTTCCTCCTGGGTAGTTGCTCGAGGTACAGCCTGGCTATGTTTAGGCACCGAGCTCCCTTGCCCCCTATATCTCATGGTTGTCTTGTATTTACCAAGCTTTCCTTCTTGAATTAGCTTCTCAATGATGTCCTTGAGATGTTGACCTTCGTTTGTCGTATCCCCGTAGATATCATAGAACAAGCAATATTTCTCGGTCGCCCGTCTTTCTCCGTGGAATCACGTCGGGGCGGTTTCTTATACTGACCCGTACAGCAGGTATCGAGATAGATATTCTCCAATGTGTCATTCAAGGTCGTGTATGTATCAAATATCTGGAACCAGGGGCGTTTCTGGGCACTCTCCCTTTGTCTTGATCTCCTATTGGTCTCCTTTGATCCTTCACCACTTCGCTTGCCGCAGTTTTCTACATTCAGTTCCACTTTTCCCAGATTATCTCCAGATTGTTTGACTGCTACATTGTTCTGGGTCGACGGAGTAAATGCAGTTTTCGGCCCATCTTCTTCTTATAACTGTGCATCCTCTTCCCTCAGTAGGATGTGGGCCTTCTCATAAAAAGCCTCAATAGTGGTCCTTGGCTTTCCGATCAAGTATTTTCCAAATTCTGTTCGCTTGTCAATGCCATCGACTATGGCCATTATAACAGTCTCATGGTTGGGGTTGCTAACTTCAGTAGCATCCCGATTGAATCGATTAAGATAATTCCTCAGGGATTCACCTTTTTCCTGCTTAACGGCTGAAAGATCCATAATGTTCTTCGATTTGGTAGCATGAAGGCGGAATTGAGTTAGAAAATTTTCACTTAGATCTTTAAAGCTTGGAACTGACCTCGTGGGCAAGCGTACGAACCACATGAGTGCTATTCCACTTAAAAAGATCAGAAAGGCTTTGCACTTTATGGTGTCGGGGGTCACTACCACCTCCATGTGCCATGAGTACCTTATTAGGTGCTATTGTGGATCGAAGGTACCATCGTACTGGTTCATCTGGGGCAGGTTGAACCTCTTGGGCTGCTTGTAATATTTCACCATTGAATGGCGTGTGGCTTCTGTCGACTCCCCAGTCTTCATTCCCATATCCGGGATTGTCGTTCATAATCTGCCATACGGTGGCAATTAGATTTGGCGGATTGACTGTGTCTGGGTCGACCTCTTCAACAGAACGACCTCTCCGGGCTCTTTCATCGAGTAATGCCATCCAGGCATTCCTTCTTCCCCCTCGGGTATCTTGGTCAATCACAAGATTCCGAGGGGGACGAATGGGAGCACGATCCTCCCAAGCAGCATTTTGATGCACAGAAGGAGATGCCTCTCAGTTTTGTGAAGCTGTGGGATCAACAATTTCCACCTCGGTTTGGTCAACTCGCACTTGGTTGCCTTCCCCTAGCTTGTCTTGACGTCTTTCAAGGTGCAACTGCCGAATATTTTCAACTCTTTCTAGCGGGCTCCAAGGTTGACGTGGGTCTCTACTTTCTCCAGATGAGGAGGAGCCTTCTGACAATTGATCTAGCTGGGGAGGAGGGAATTGATGGTCCCAGGACTCTTGGGTTTGGTGTTTGAACTCCTCCCACTGCCTTGTCATGCAAGTCATGTCTTGCCGCATCGTAGTATTCTCCTGAGCATGGGCTTTTAAGGCATTCGTAGTTTCCTAAAGTCGATTGATCACAGCCATAAACTCATCTTGAGTGGCGAAAGCAGAAGATGGAGCTAAGCCTGCCACGGGGGGTAATGCAGGCTGATCTGAAGCAATTTCAGTGGCGACCGATCTGTCGGCCGCTTCCACAGATGTTGCCACCTGCGGCAGTTTTCCAGCAATGCGGGCTGATTTTCCAGCCATATCTTAATTAATGCTTAGATAAAAGTAGGATTTTCATCTCGGACTTGGTGATCCGAAAGTAGATCAAAAATGCGGATTGGTCTGAGAATGTCACTTCTCAGTGAAAGCACCAAAGTATTGACACCAAAAATTGGTACAACACCTAAAGAGATGAATGTGTAGAGAACAAATGAAGATTAATAACTGTAAAAGGATAAAAAAGAAAAAGAAATCACACGCCAATTTATAGTGGTTCAGCGTTAAAAAGCCTACGTCCACTTTATAATCTCTTATATAGTATTTCAACTATCAGACAAAATGGTTACAATGGCCATACAATAAAAGATCAATGAAGGATATTTGAAAATTAAGGTTTTTTCCATGTCCCCCTTACTGAATTTAGAAGGGGTATTTATTGATGGTACAGTGTTTTAGTCGGCTTGTACACATGTCACAAGATCCAAGAGAGTAGTTGGCGCTGAACGAATCGGTCTCTCCTAAAGAATTGGTATTCTTTTCGAATTTTCGACATGAAGTGGTACCTAATCCATCTAGCTTGGGCGATCTGAAGGGGCAAAGATCCGGGATAAGCTAGTCTTTAGGCAAGTTTCTCGGGTCACAATGGAAACATAGTTGATCATGCTTGGTCATATCGGACTTTTCCTGGGCCGCGACTGACAAGGGAAGAGATCTTAGATGTCAGGCCTCATCGATTGGCCTAAATTGAGCACTTCGGGTATGTATTTGCTGTATCATTATGCCTTGATAGGCTGTCCGAAAGGCCCATCAATAGATAGGTAGGGAAAGGAAGGGAAGGAGAGCAAAAATTGATAGATGGAAGAAAAATGGGATCAAGATGTCGCTATTAACAGACTACATTTTGAAAAAAGCGATTTTTTCTTTGGACTTTGGATTAATCGGGCATCTTTGTATTCCTCCAATAATATAATCCACTTTAATGCCGACTACTTTAGATAATTTCTCAAGAGACATGAAGTCTGAGTGCGTAGGTAATTAATACTACTAATATATGCAAACAGATACATACGCACAGATTACATTGGATGTTCAATTTCTATTTTCAACCCTTTTGTTATATAGGGATATTGTTCCTGTTAAGGAAGATTGTTTTAATGGAGAGAACAATTAAATCCCCATATGACCAAGGTTTTTGGAATATTCCAACATATGTAAGAATGCCTTGTATATGATATTGTGAATTTAAATGACTTGGGCTTGAATGGGGGCTTGTTTGAATGGGTATGCATGTGGGCTTGGTCCTATAAAATATTATTATGATCGTCATGCCTTTTCCGCTGCTATATATACAACTAAGACACAGATGATTTGAAGAAGCAAAAATTGAAACGTGAACAGGATGAACTGATGTGCAGAGGCTAAATTATCAACACCTTATCTGACCGTTTATACAATCTTTACACTTCACTGAAGTCACCTAAATAAATTTGGGATGCACTGGATACGAAGTATAAGACGGTTAAGATTGGAACATATAAGTTTCTCACTTTTAAATATTTTTAATTCCAAAAGAAAGATGATGTTTCTGTCATGGATTAAATGCACGGCTTGCAAGTACTAGTTAGCAAACTTATTAACTTGAAAGTGCAGATTCCAGAATCATTTCAAGTAGGCGCGTTAATTGCTAAACTTCCACTAAGTTGAAATAATTATCGCAAAAAGCTCTTGCATATAACTGAGGAATTAACGTAGGAAAAGATCGGAAAACACATACGAATTGAGGAGGAAAACAGAATTCATGATGGTGTTTTCCCTTCCATTGATGCGAACAACGTGGTTTTTGGAAAGAAAAGAAAGGGCAATCAGAACCAGAACTTCAAACCAAACAGGATGAGTAATCAAGGAACCAACTCTAAACCTAACGACAAAAAGAATAAAGCATGCTATAACCATGGAAAAATTGGGCACTATAAGGGTGAATGCAGGGCTCCTCCAAAACAGAAGAAGGGGAAAACTGAAAATGCAAATATGGTTGAGACGGAGGAGATGTAGGAAATCCTTGCTATGGTTTCCGATCCCCAAATTGGCATTATAATTGACTTGCACATGGCTACTACTGAAACGAAATTTTCAGATTGGTGGTTCGAACTTGGTGCAACGGTTCATGTTTGCAACAACAAAGGTCTGATAAAAACCTATACATAGGTTGCTGACCAACAAGAAGTGATCATGGGAAATGGAAATGGTGCAAAAGTTATGGGAAAGGGAAATGTAGAGATTCATTTCACTTCCAACAAGAAGATAACTCTCACTAATGTTCTCCACGTTCCTGATATTAAAAAGAACATGGTTTCTGCATCAATTTTATGCAAGACGGTATCAAATCGGTCTTAGAGGCCGATAGTAATTCTGTCCAAAAATGGCATGTTTGTGGGTAAAAGTGATGCATGTAATGGGATGTTCAAACTCGGTATTAACGAAATAAAGGATTGTTCTGCTTATACTGTTGATTCTATACCATTATGGCTTGCACATTTAGGAAATTTAAGTTATAGATCTTTGAAGTATATGGCAAAACATGGTCTTACTTCTGTTACTAATGATAAACATGATAAATGCGAAATATGTATACAAGCCAAGACTATAAAGAAACCATTCCCAACCATTGAAAAAAATTCATAACTCCTGAATTTATTTCATTTTGATATATGTGAATTAAATGGAATTTTAACCAGAAGTGGAAAAAGGTATTTGATTACCTTTATTGATGTTTTTTCTAAATACACATGTGTGTATTTGCTCAACAATAAAGATGAAGTTTTTAACATGTTCAAACGCTATAAAATAGAAGTTGAAAATCGTAAGGGTAGGAAAATAAAGGTCTTATGTAGTGATAGAGGAGGATAATACTTCTCCACTGAATTTTCTAACTTCTGTGAAGAACGTGGGATTATTCATCAATACACTGCACCATGCGCACTGCAACAGAATGCTTTGGCTGAAAGGAAAAATAGAACTCGGGTTGATATGGTGAACACGATGTTATTAAATGCTAAATTACCACTTAACTTGTGGCGGGAAGCATTATTGTCGACATGTCATTTGCACAATAGAATCACTTTATGGAAAACTAAAGTTCCTCCTTATGAACTATGGAATGGTCAAAAATATAACATACGGTATCTAAAGGTATGGGGGTGTATTGCCTTCTATAGGGTGACTGATCCCAAACAAACTTAACTAGGCCCAAGAGCATTGGAAAGTTTGTTTGTAGGACATGCCAAAAACTCTAAAGCATACAGACTACAGATTTATCCTCAAACACGATTATTGAATCAAGGGATGTCGAGTTTATTGAAAATAAATTCAAGGATGATTTAACCACAAATCGGTCACTAAACCCCGACATTATCCAAAAACCTACAGATGTTACTACACCCTCTACTAGAAATAAAAGGAAAGTAATACATGAGTAGACAGAAATAAGAAGGACACAAAGAATCAGAAAAGAGAAATCTTTTGGTCTAAATTTTAAATCATCTCAATCTATATAATTTCTTGTAGAAGGAACTAGAGATGAAGTTCTTGACAAATTCCCTATAGTACTGAATTTAGAAGATGACCCAAAAACTAATAAAGAAGCTATGAATTTCAAAGTCTCCACTATTTGGAATGAGGCAGTTAATGATTGTTGACATGCTTTTTAGTCAAAGCAGTCACACATGAGATTTCTGATTAACAATACACACAAGTATTGGGAACATCGTCAGAAGACAGGAAGCGATTTGGCTGAAGTCGCATCGCAAACAAAGAACGACTAGAAACTATTAACAAATGACCTCTTTTGGGCCCGAAAACATCAATTACAGAGCTTTGCTCAGTAACCCTTGTAGCCCTCTAAATCAACTTCAAGTAGAGCTTTCATTTTGGAAAAACGGACTTACGCTTTGGAAGTAACGCCCGTTTCCGTGAGCACGCGCAGAAATTGAAAATTAGATTTTGGAAGTGACTTGACCCAATCGGGTCGGATCGGGTCCACTGGTTCGGATCGGAGGAGGGGAACCCATTCCCATGCCAGAAGCTCAAACACGGACTCTAGCTCACATCGGTTCGGATCGAGCTAGACTGAACCGACCCGCCTCCCAGATGTTCAAAAGAACGTGACGTTCTCGGATGGAAGACATAGCTCCGGATCGGATCAGAGGAGAGAGGGTCAGATCCGAACCGCCTAGACCGTCTCTTACACATCGACTTTGACGAATTCCTAAGGCATTATCTACTCCTACCTACCCGGATCTAACTCCACTTGGCAAAGCACGAACTAGAGAGGCCTTCTCCACATTTTCCACTACTTTTCGAGATTTCCTCTAGGCATGCCACGTGGCACCCGAATCGAACCCAGAAATCAGTTATAAATACACTACTCGAAGGCAAATGAAAAGGTATTTGCCATTCTTCTACCGGGCTTCCACCATTATCAAAGCAAGGACTTTGCGCACATAAGAAGGCCAATTCAACTCAAATTAACATGATGATTTCGTGTATAAGATCACTCCCTTTTCTCCACTTCATCATAAAAAATATAAGGATGTTGTATGTGAACGAATCTCACGATCTGTGAGACTGCACCATATTTGTAATTTCGTAGGACATAAGAAAATTTAAAGTGGACATAGGCTTGGTTTGAGCCGAACCACTATAAAAACCTCGTGCGTCTCCTGTAATTTACTGCTTTTTATCTATGATCTGTGATTGTGAGGACTTTACAAAACATTTGGGTGTTAGTACCAAATGTTGGTCTAACATTTTGGTGCACCAGGAAGGGGCACACGATACTACTTCAATTTCTAGCTCTAAAGGAATCGGATTGCTTGGCTATTGGATAAATGGCGAAATGAAAGAAAGACGGAACCTTCTCTCGTGCTGAGGATGTTGGCACTGAAGGCGCAAGGAACGAGGCATGCCAGGAGGCTTCCTCTCATGGAAATCCATCGGTGTACTTGACAAGAGAAGAGATGGATGGTGTTCTTGCTGAATTGAGGACCCAGATGGCAAGGCAAGATGATCTCCTCCGCAAACAACAAGAGATGATGGACGAGTTCTTTGCTCGAATGAACGGAAGGCCGAGCAACACAGCATGTCTTACTGGAAATGACACGAGATCAGCTCCAGTAGGAGCAACGAACCGGATCGGTTCGGACCCGATCCGAACTAGAGAGGGCTCACAACAAATGAACTCGGGGGCAATCTCCCACAGAAGCCTGCAACTTCAACACATAATGTTTTGGATGGAAATGTCACTAGAAGCATAGGCCATGCCCGGCCAACATCCGCTCCGGTTCGGATAGGAAATACAATGACATAGCTCCGAAGTGGAATGCAACATGACAATGACCACGGACCCGTTTGGGTCAAGCGAGACGAACCAGATTAGTTCGGAACTTCCAATCCAAACCAAACCCCCGGCCCGAACAGGGAGCCTCTTCGTGCAACACATCTTGGACCCCCTCACTCTTTCGGACTCAACGCTGGGGGCATCAGCTCAGACCTTGGCAGCTTGCAATAGCTCTTTGAAGGTGATCGCTCACCAATCTTATTGAATGCCTCTCGAGAGGTCGCACTTATCAGAGTGACATGGATAATGCCAATCACAGTCCATTCACATAAGAAATCAGGAATTCTCGCAATCCCCCAGATTTCAAACTTCCAATTTTTGAGCCTTATAATGGTAGGACAGATCCTACTATGTACCTGATGCGATATAAACGACATATGGAAGTTCAATCGGCGTCGGAAAGTGTCATGGCTAAATATTTCCCTCTCTTCATGACTGATATAGCTACTATATGGATTCGACAGTTGGAATCTGAATCGATCAGTAGTTGGAACATGTTGGTTGCTCGCTTTATCGAGCAATTTCGTGTCTGTATTGCTCAACCTAAGAACGTCATGTCACTTACTACAATCAAGCAGAGGCCCAGAGAAACTCTACGTTCATTTCTGGAAAGATTCAACGTTGCAGCAGCATCGGTTGATCGACCTGAACCATCCATGGTATTGATGGCAGCGGTATCCAGCATCTTGGATAATTCTGAATTCAAAAAGTCTTTGCACCGAGACCAACCACGAAACCTCGGCGAATTATAACTTGAAGCAGACAGATTTCTACTTGAAGAAGATGCAACTTCCGATAAGAGCGTCCTCGAAGTCAACATACTTAAAGATGGAGGACCGTATGATTCTGAAAAAGGCAAGGGAAAAGCTGTTGTCAAGAATGACCGCACCACTCAACCCCGGAGAGGGCCCAGAAATGAAAAGTACACCGAACTCAATTCAACCTGACTGATATCTACATGGACACAAACGATGCCATCTCCTATCCAAAGCCTCCCAGGAGGGAGCCATCGCAAAGAGAACGTGATTCTGGAAAGCACTCTATATTCCATGATATGGACGGTCATGAAACAAATGACTGCAGACATCTGCGAGACCTGATTGAGGAACGGGTTAGATGCGGAGAGCTACCCGAGTGTGTGAAACAACCGACAACGCCCGCATCTGCGCTACCACCACCTGCTCCTCGGAGATGGAACTAACGTGGATCGAGCTCTCGTGGGCTCATCATCAACTGATCTGGATTGGATCACTCTGCATTTCCTGCATTTCTTAGGACTTAAGATATGTTTTTGCTTTCTTTAGGTTTTCCGATAGGCTAAATCGAAGTACACACGTATGGGGTTAAGATTTAGCCCTAAAGCGTGCTTTGCACTCGATGACAAACCAGTCAGGATTTTCTTTGGTTTTGTACTTTGAATTGAATAAGGAAGGACTTTCCAAGCATTGATTATGTTTGGCAAAGTTAAGTATCTTGTCAGGCTATGGCAGGATTCTCAATCTTCATTAAAATATGGCTTATACTTATCTCGGAACCCTAGTATGGATTATGCCTAGGGATGGACTGTCTTGTCAGGCTTTGGCAAGTATAGCTCTATCCTGTTATGAGTATGGATTGTACTCAGTTGGATTCTTAAGTATGGATTATACTCTGGAATGGCTTATTATCTTGTCAGGATCTGGCAAAGGAACTCAATAAAACTCGACTATGGCTTATGCTCAGTTTGAGCTTCCTAGTATCTCTTATGCCCGAAAGGTTAGGTCCCTAGCTAGGTCTTGCAGGATGATTCGAACGTCCCTCGAGTATGGTTTATGCTCAATCGGACACCCCAGCATAGTTTATGCTCGAAAAGGTTAATAAGTTTTCTCAGGATTTGACACATATGTTTGCCTTCTCTTCCTTGCAGGTATGGATTAAACTTGCAGTTGGCGGGACCGGCGTATCCTTAGATTTCTTGGGTTATCGAGAACACATCTTCCTTCAACCAGCAAGTTATGTTCTGGGGGGGTTGTTAACATGCTTTTTAGTCAAAGCAGTCACACATGAGATTTCTGATTAACAATACACTTAAGTATTGGGAACATCGTCAGAAGACAGGAAGCGATTTGGCTGAAGTCGCATCGCAAACAAAGAACAGCTCAAAACTCTTAACAGATGACCTATTTTGGGCCTATAAACATCAATTACGGAGCTTTGCTCGGTAACTCTTCTAGCCCTCTGAATCAGCTTTAGGAAGAGCTTTCGTTTGGGCAAAACGGGCATACGGTTTGGAAGTTACGCTGTTTCCATGAGCACGGGCAGAAATGGAAAATTGGATTTTGGAAGTGACTTGAACCAATCGGGTTGGATCAGGTGCACTGGTTTGGATCGGAGGAGCGGAACCCATTCCCATGCCGGAAGCTCAAAGACAGACTCTAGCTCACATCGGTTCGGATCGAGCTAGACCGAACCGACCCGCCTCTCAGATGTTCAGAAGAACGTGACGTTCTGGGATCGAAGACGTGGCTCCGGATCAGATCGGAGGAGAGAGGATCCGATCCGAACCGCCCAGACCTACTCTTACACATCGACTTTAACGGATTCCTAAGGCATTATCTACTCCTACTTACCCAGATCTTACTCCACTTGGCAAAGCACGAACTAGAGAGGCCTTCTCCACATTTTCCACTACTTTTCGGGATTTCCTCTGGACGTGCCACGTGGCACCCGAACCAAACCCAGAAATCAGCTATAAATACACCACTCCAAGGCAGATGAAAAGATCTTTGGCCATTCTTCTACCCGTCTTACACCATTATCAAAGAAAGTACTTTGCGCACATAAGAAGGCCAATTCAACTCAAATTAACACGAAGATTTCGTGTATAAAATCACTCCCTTTTCTCCACTTCTTCATAAAAAATACAAGGATGTTGTATGTGAATGAATCTCACGAGCTATGAGACTACACTGTATTTGTAATTTCTTAGGACATAAAAAAATATAAAGTGGACGTAGGCTTGGTTTGAGCTGAACCACTATAAAAACCTCATGTGTCTCCTGTAATTTGCTGCTTTTTATCTGTGATCTGTGATTGTGAGGACTTCACACTGCATTTGGGTGTTAGTACCAAATTTTGGTCTAACAATGATGAAATGGGTTCAATTTTATCAAACAATACCTGGGTATTGGTAAACTTGCCTCAAGGGTCAAAACCTATTAGTTGTAAATGGGTGTTTCGAAGAAAACGTAATAATGATGATAGTGTGCAAACTTTTAAGGCTAGGTTAGTGGCCAAGGGATTTAGGCAAAAGGAAGGAATTAATTTCTTTGATACATATGCTCTGGTTGCAAGAATCATATTAATTTGAGAACTAATAGTATTAGCATCAATCTATCAATTACATATCCATCAAATGGTTGTTAAAAAAGCTTTCCTAAATGGTGAACTTAATGAAGAAGTTTAAATGGAACAACACGAGGGTTTTGTTCTTCCTGGAAATGAAAGAAAAGTTTGCAAACTGACAAAATCATTATACGGGATAAACCAAGCACCTAAATAATGGCATGATAAATTTGACTCAGTGATACTTCAAAATGGTTTACATATAATACTACAGACAAATGTATCTACTCCAAGTTTACTACGGATTACAGACTAATCATTTGTTCATATGTAGATGATTTATTAATATTTGGCCCTAATATGAAAGGGATACAAGATACCAAGAAATATCTAACTTCAAAATTCAAAATAAAAGATTTGAATGAAGTTGATACAATTCTTGGCCCAAAAGTTAATAAAGTTAGCGGAGGCTTATTATATTCAAAAAATACTTTAGAAATTTGAACATCTAAAAAGTAGTGATGCCTGTACCCGAATAGGCTCAAGTGATTGTCTCGATAAAAATAAGGGAAGAGACATTGCTCAACTCGAATACGCAAATGAAATTGTAAATATAATGTATGTTATGCATTGTACGAAATCTAACATAGCATATGCAATATGTAAAATTAGACGATATACCAGCAATCCTGGCATAGATCATTAGAAAGCAACTGGAAAATTACTTGTATATCTCATAAGAACCTAAAATCTGGAACTTGTGTAAAATGGATTTCCAAGTGTATTAGAAGGATAAACTGATGCAAGTTGGATAACTAGCGCTAATGATAATAAATTTTCTTCGGGTTGGATTTTCACATTAGGTGGAGGTGTTGTTTCTTGGGCATCAAAGAAACAAACTTGCATTTCACACTCCACTATGAAATCAAAATTTATAGCACTTGCTGCTGCCAAAAAAGAAGCAAAATGGCTAAGAAATATGTTATTGGATATCAAGCTACGGCCGAAACCAATGTCGGATATATCTCTACGTTGTGATAGTCAGGCTATTATGTCTAGAGCGTATAGTAATGTATACAATAGGAATCAAGGCATATAAGCCACATGCGTGAATATTCAAGAACTCTTAAACCGGGTGTTGGCAATTAATCAATGACAGCGGAAACCCAACCTCAATATAAATTGCATAATTTTAAGGTTTAATGGGTAATAACAAACTGTCGTATGATTGGGAAAACATTAAATTAAATTATTGTGAACGGTTATAGGTATGGAGAGGTTGAGTTGAAGAACTCTTAATAAAGTTCCAGATATTCTGGTAACAGAGACATTAAAAGTAAAAGGAACTTTGCCTTTATGAACTTCAAAATGGTGTCTCTTCTAAGCAAGAGATTACAGGGTTTTCTCTCGTAAAAGTTCATTAAACTGGCATGGAGCACATGCCCATAACAAATCTCCCAGGTAGGGAAACTTATTGGTAAATTGAAATTGCATGTAGTATTTCCGACTTTATAACTCAAGGGAGACTTGGTTTAAGTTAAGACCACCCAGTTCTTCTTTAAAGTCCTAAGGTATTCACACTAATACATGGTTTAATCGAATAAATACCACATATGATGCGTAATTTATAGCTAAGAAAAAAATCTAGTGAGGTAATGGAGAGAAAAATTAAGTCCCACATCACCATATTTTTTGGACTATTCCAAGGTATATAAGAATGTCTTGTATATGATATTGTGAATTAAAATGACCGGGGGGGGAGGGGTTGACTGGCTCTTGCTTGAATGGGTATGCATATGGGCTTGGGCCTATAAAATATTATTATGGTCAAAAGATGGCCCTTGGGAAATGTGGGCGCGTTCGTGACCATATGGAAGCGTCTTGACTATTGGCAACAGTCGTATTTTTTAAACTTTTAATTTAAACAGACGGACATGTCTGTTTGAACGAAACTGCTCCCAATGGTCATGCCTGTTCCACCACTATATATACGACCTATTCCTTCTCACTCCAGACATCTTTCTTCCGTCTCCCTCTCTTTTATCATCTTCTTTCGAATAAGAACTCCCGTTGAACCCACATACATTGCTATGCCTCAGGGTTCTGTTTTTTTGTATCCTAGGAAGAAATCTGCCACCGAACCCATTATCAAACTCGATTCGAGCGGGGGTAGATATTGCTTTAAGGAAAGTGATCTCGCGCCCCAAAACTATACCACTTTGACTCTGTAAATTTCTCAACAAACTTAAAGCAATATCCACAATGGAGAACAGATCAGACTCTGCATTCAAACTAATGAGCCAAGACTTTGTTAGACTTGACAGGGTTGATGGAGCCAATTTCACCCGCTGGCAAGACAAAATGAAGTTCCTTCTTACCACTCTTAAGGTCTTCTACGTCCTCGATGAAAACCTTCCGCTGCTTCCTCCGCCAAATGATAAAGACACGAATGATTTGAAGAAGCAAAAGCAAAAATAGGAAGAGGATGAACTGATGTGTAGAGGCCACATTCTCAATACCTTATCCGACCGTTTATATGATCTTTACACTCCACTGAAGTCGCCTAAGGAAATTTGGGATGCACTGGAAACGAAGTACAAGACCGATCAGATTGGAACAGATAAGTTTCTCACTCTTAATTATTTTGAATTGAAGATAAAAGTTGACATTTCTGTCATGGATTAAGTGCATAACTTATAAGTTCTAGTTAGCAAAATTAATGATTTGAAAGTGTAGATTCCAGAATCATTTCAAGTAGGGGCGATAATTGCTAAACTTCCACCAAGTTGGAATAACTATTATAAAAAGCTCTTGCGTATGACTAAAGAACTCACATTGGAAATCATTAGAAAACACATACGAATTGAGGAAGAAAACAGAATTCGTGATGTTTTTTTTCGATCTATTGATGTGAACAACATGGTTTCTGGAAAGAAAAGAACGACCAATCAGAACAAGAATGTAATGTCCCGCATTTTTAACGGTTTGTATTTGAATATTTAAATCATTTTAAATATTGAATTTGTAATATAAGTGGATTTATATATTGATTAAAAACGAAGTTGAACGCATATAAATATATATTAAATATAATCGAGCCCGAAATATCGCGGTAGTTCGTAATTTAACGTTCTGAACTACAACTGGGTGTACATGACTCATTTTAATTCAGAATTCTATGAAACAAGAAACGTTGGAATCTATTGAACTGTATTTTCTAACAGAAGTGAAAAACCAAGATTTCGTCATATAGATTGCAAGATATGTCCAAATCAAATATTCAGAAAGACGTTATAAAATCGTATATCGACCGTAACGGTTATTTGAATATATCTAAGTATCGGATTCGAATTTGGACAAGATTCTTTTGAGACATAGCGATAATTTAATTTTTAGAATTTTATTGTAATTTTTAAATAATTAACTTTTTATTTAGAGTATTTTGCACCATGTATCGGTATTTCGGGATTTCAAAATATAAGTCAACCTCCCGATATTATTACATTTATGGAGTCAGGACACCTCGCTCGTCACGATGGTGTTCTCATTTCTGTCCATAACAATCTGGATATAAGGATAATTTTATGTAAATAGAGTCCGTAAATCCTTTCATAAAAACTAATATGGGAAAAGGATTTATTTTACCAGTACCTTACCCACTTACCACTACATGTTAAAATATATATTCTTTACGTAAACGTACCTTCACTTCTTAAATGGACAGTATGTCCTAAGTTCTCTAGTATCCTAGGCAAATATCAATTCTCATTAAATAAACCACACGTTATGCATTAACTACAACATGTTGCCTCCACCTTTACACCCTATCTCGTTCATTTTACGAAACAATATAAAAATATATTTTCAGTTGAACCTTCCTTAGTAAGCAACTATATTTCTTCCAATTGAAGAAAAGCAACCTATTGTTCGTACCAACAAGCCTATAAAACACGAGAGCTCTATGGTGTCTAATTCATCTGCAAACCTACGACCTAACCATGGTTACACAGTAAACCTATGCCTTTCCCTTCACGTTTTGGTAATCTTATAAATACGCAGGGACTCGACATGTCCTCTTGAGCAAATCCAAAGCTTTCGAAATTTTAATGGCTGTGGAAAATCTTAGAAAATATATCCCATTCGAAATCTCGAAACTTGTCGCTCTTAAATACTCTCAAGCTACGCTCCACCCTCATTGAGTTTACGATGTTCGAAGCTATCACCGCCTGCTGGAAGACGGACAACAAGTATTAGGACTCGTGTATGGGATGGAAGAATGGTACTGCTCGTGGCAACAAGGGAGCGCACACCTGTATGGAAATGCACATATGGGTTCGGACTGAGAATTAAAAGGAGAGGCTGCATGTTAATAAGGGAGGAGAAGTTCTGTTATATTTGGGAAGAAAGAGTGAGTTCCTGTTTATTGGGAATGATTTATACCGTGGAGTATTATTACTTAAAGTAATGTGTGCGTTGGAAATAAGTGGTGGATATGGGATTTTGTTGCCATTTTAAATAATGCATGGCTTGTACTGGGCGGACGCAAAGGAAGAAAATGGAAAGTTGGACTAGTTCCAACGTGAGGCAATAATAACAAAGGCGCGTTCAAGTATGAGTGAACATGTTAGTACGTGTGTCTGAAGTTTTGGGTTCAACTGGAAATCAAACAGTGGAGGATGAATGTCAAAGAGGTGTGAGCTCAAGCTGGTAGTGATGAGGTTGAGTGCGTGAGTTGTGGATGGAAAAAGAGAAGGAGTGTAGGAGGTTTAAACGATCGGAAATGGTATAGGCTTTGTTATTAAACAGTTTGCAAGTGGCTTGTTATGAAGCTTGGACGTTCGTTCAGCAAAGAGGAGGAGGGTTGTTCATGTGGGAACATTTTGAAATAAAGACGTCATTGTAATGTGTGTGAAAATGGGTGTTGTAGGAGTGAACAGTGTGGTTGGACTGGATTTTTGTCGAGTAAATGAAGGACGGTGGCAAGGATTGGTACTCGGCGCATGGAAAAGAAGAGAGGTGGATTGCATGCGTGACTTCATGCGTGATGTTTGCAGTCAGCTTGATTAGAGAGTATGTGTGTCATTTGTTGATGTACGAAATACTGAGAACGGGTTTAAGTATAGAGAAAGAATGAATGGAAAGTGTCAGGCGGAATAATGAGGAGTTTTCTTTTGAAATAGAAGAGAGGTGAAGGACATTAACTGTGGACCGGATTTTTGGGAAAATCAAAATCCCCAGTTTATATCAAATACATTGAAGATGATGGAGCTTTCATTTCCAACACTGAAAATGGTGTGCGAATAAAAATATTGAAGTTGACGTAATTGCTATGTGAGAAGAAAGAAACATGAGCATAACGAGAAGGATAAAAAGAATGTAGAGCGACTGTTGGAGGGTTTAGTCATCAGGTTAGATGGTTGTTGGGCCGGCGGTTTGTAAGTAAGGCCAGATTTAAAAAGAAAATATAAATAAGAAAAAATATATAAAGAAGAAAGGGGACGTGAGATATTGAAGAGAAGAAAACATGGGACCTGTTTAGGTCAGTGGCAAGATGGGAGGCGCAAGCTAGTTTTAGGAGTCTAGATGGGCCGACAAATTATGGTTTAAAAAACGGTCGGATCCGTTAGGATCGTAAAATCGCAGGCTATGTTCTGGAACTGATTCAAAGCCATTCGGAGCTCGTCTGGATTTAGGCAAAATAAACCACCCAACCAAATCAAACGACGCAAATCATTATTTAATGGTTAACGCGCCAAAGTGAGTAAAATCACTAACTCTGATCTATTTTAAAATATTATAATTATATTTTAATGTTGTTTGAATGCTGTGTGATGATCGGTTAGGTAGATTACAATTAAATTGGTTAAATATTATATATCGTTGCATATGTACACATCACCAGTTGGATACTGATTCCATCGATTATAAATATCCCCTATAATGGAATCAGTGATAATTGTTTGACTAACATCTATGGATGCGAAAACCGGTTGGAGGAATCCGACTGGATTCCTCGATATTTATATGTACTGTTTGTTTTATATGCACTGTTTGAACCCGAATTATGTTTAAAAACCCCGTGTGAATATTGATGTTGAACGAAAATTCAACATTTGTTTCGATAAATAAATAAACAATATCAATTAAGAAAGTGGGAACAGTCGACCGTAAAACATCATTTTGTTAAGTAGTTGATTTGTCGTCAGGTAAATGAACGAAGTTAATTATAAAAATTATATTTTTATAATTAAAAAGAAAATTTAAATTTATAATAGAAGTTCTATTATAAACCAGTATTTTAGAGTTCATTTTATAAAGTAAATATAAACGATTATTTGACATTTAAATAAGTTATTAAGATATAATTATCCTGCGACTGAAAAATTTGGATAATTATTTTAAAGCAAGAAGTTAAGAAATATTATTCATCTAATGTTAAGAAGTAATTAAATCAGTTAACAAATTACTGATGGAATGAAGTTGATCTAATCAACTGTTATTTAGGAAAATGATTATTAGATTAATTGGTCTTTAATTAATCTAATGAAAACAGTTTAGAAATAAATTAATCAAAATTAATGAGATTTAATTACCTTTTTAGTTAAGAAGTTATAAATAGAACTGGGGAATGGAGAAAGCGAAGAGTTAATTTTTAATATAAATAATCATAAACAATAGAGATTTCAAAGTAAAGATATGGTGTTATAAAACCAGAGTTCAAATTAAATAAGAAAATACGGTCTGATAGATATTATAAGTAATAAGGGATTAGAGTTACAGACTTATATATGTTCTAAAGTAAGAACGTTGTCGATCAAGGTCTGAGAGGTAAATGAAATACCCTAACTTGAACGGCTTCACTATTATCGAGGAATAACATCAGTTTATAACGGGAAAAGAGATGTCAAAATTAGCTATAAAAAGAATATGGCAGCGTATTGCAAGTCTTAGAACTATAGCGATAAAATAAACGCTGTTGACTAGGCTTAAGCGTGACTATTTTGTTGAGATTAGTATAAAGGGAATATGGCAGCGTATTGCAAGTCTTAGAACTATAGCGATAAAATAAACGCTGTTGACAAGGCTTAAGCGTGACTGTTATGTTGAGATTAGTATAAAGGGAATATGGCAGCGTATTGCAAGTCTTAAGCAATAAAATAAACGTGGTTGACTAGGCTTAAGCGTGACTGTTATGTTGAGATTAGTATAAAGGGAATATAGCAGCGTATTGCAAGACTTAGAACTATAGCGATAAAATAAACGTTGTTGACTGGACTTAAGCGTGACTGTTATGTCAAGATTAGTTATAAAGGAGAATATTACAGTGTATGACAAGTTTTGAACAATAGCAATAAATTAACGTTGTTAACCAAACTTACACGTGATTTTTATATAGCAGCACTTCCTAAGGAATGGAAGCAGTTTAGTTCGAAACCCACTTATTTGGAAGTAATAAATAACGATGTTTGTCCAAATAAAATATAAGATAAGTTTAGAAAGAAAAATTGGAGAATCGTGTTAGAAAACGATGACAGCAATTTGATGTTCGAAATGTAATTAGAATTAAACCATTAGGATTTGGAACTAGGATTCGACGATGTCGAATGTATTAAAAATAAATTATTTTTAGAGATTATAATCTGATAGGATAATTAATATTTAGGTTTAAACAAATAATTTATAGAAGGATATGAAATCAATATTAGTTATAAACTAGATATTGATTCAACAAGAAGTTGACTTAGAAATGAGAGTTTATAATAACTGGGAATGAATTCCAAGAAGTGTGTAAAGGATAAAGGAGGGTTTGAGAAATATCTGGTAAGATATGGAAATTGGGATAATAAAAATGAATAATAAAAAGTGCCTGTGGTTTTGGGATGCTAGTTATATATTAGAATGGATGTTGTTTTTACTCCGATAGTTAAATAACCGACTATCGAAGTGTTTTGACCATCGTTGTCAATTCGGAGAGACCAGTTGGATATATTATCCGGAAACCACTCCGTATAGGCATAAGCGCTGTGAATTTTATTATGCTGAAGACAATTGAAGACGGAGTGAAACGCAAGGGTCGTCCAGTTCCAGAATGGTGCTTTCTGTATGTCCAGTCCTAGGACAAGTTGTATGGACGAGTGTCTGACAGAGTATTTCCAACGGTCAATCCGTTGATTTTTACAAATATACCAAGTTGGTGGGGAGAAGGTAACTTCTCTTTATTCTACACCCAGTGTGCATTTGTGTAATCAATATGTGATTACAGATTTGACGATGTGGCATTCAAAGTGAATGGTGATCAGATGTTCTGAAGATAGACGTAGCCTCTTGCCTCACAACTAGGAAGTAACAAAAATTGGGCTAGGCAGCATGGCTAATTGGGTCATCCCCAAGCAGGGTGTATTTTCACCGATCTAGAGAAAATTCATATTTATACTTCTTTTCGATTCTGTATCTTCGGATGACAGTTGGATGGCCTACAACCATGGTGACAATATATTCGATACACTCAAGCTAAATGAGTGGTCGGTCATGTGTGGCCAGGATGCAAGACGTTCTTGTTGAACCCAGGTGTATCCCCTCTAGAGTACACTGTTCGGAAGGTGCTCCCATACCTTGTATGTTGGAATCCATTCTCCAATAAGTGCCCTACGGTTTTTGATTTTATACTATATATATGTGGAACGTGAGATGCAAGCGTTCTACTACTTGATAATTTAATTGAGTAGACATTATTATAAATCACTGGGGTTTGATATCAAAGTATTTTGGATTATAGTAAGGTAAAAACCTTTCATGCTTATGTGTGGGCTGGTCTTATTATTATCTTTTTGTTTTCAAAGATTTTCAAAGTTAAACAGTATGGATGGAATTTACTCACACCAGTCCCATGACTGACCCAGAGTTTACTTGTTTGTTTTCCTTAAACTCTTGGGTGCCCAAATTTGTGCGGATAGTCAAGTGTTTCAGGCTTTTATAGATTCACTTGGAGGAGTTGGAAGCAGAAGGCTTCACCATTAATTAGTTAGAGATTATTTCCACTGTGATATATATATATATATATATATATATATATATGAGTTGTACTCTGATATATGGTATGTATATATACAAACTCAGATTTGTATTTCAAACTTGTTATATAATAAAAATTATTATTCCGCTGTGAGATTCGTGTTACTCTGATTCTGTTTAGTGAATTCTTCTTCTTCTATTCTATTAGTTCTATCTTTTCTATCTCATCCTCTAATTTCTTCCTATTAATGATCTGAATTTTCGTGCACTTTGAGTTGAATGTGTAAGATATTAGTCAGCTCAAATCGGTACGGATTTTCGGGCCTTTACAGTTGGTAGCAGAGCTAAAGGTTTAGTTATTACCTTGGCTCTGTGACGTAACTCAATAGAGATGGAGTTAGTAATACTCTAGATTGAGTTTGAGTGTATATATATGAGCGCGTATTTGTAATATAAAAACTGTTTTATATTGTGTTGACTGGTCAGTCGAGTGGTTTATAAATTCTGGTCGAAATAGTAATGCAAACTGTGTCGATAGGTGTTTCTAAACTCTTGAACAGAGTAATTCGACACAGTATGTTTTAAAAAGAGGGTAAATAAAATAATTTTACCCAAAATATATTTTGATATAAAAAGGAGTAAATATCTTGAGATTATTATAGTGTTGATCGTTATTATGATCGAATAAGATTTATAATTGAATTGGTTATATAAATAACCAATCGAAATATTGTATAAGTATAATATACAAAATTAGATGAACTGAATCTGAATTTAAAAACCAGAATTGGGATTTAAAACTCTGGAAAATTGGAAAAGAGTTGGAAATAAATTTGGATTAATATATGGGAATTTTAAAATCCTGGGAGATTTGAAATTGTTTTCCAAATGCTGTGAAAGATATTTTGAAGTAAAATTCAAAATGGAAGTGTTTTAAAATGAATTTTTTAAGTGATATAGTATTGAACTCACTTCGATCACTGGAAAATAACCCTGATGATGAACCATGGCATCATCAGTGTTCATTTTCGAGGTTCTAAGTGACGGATTACTACCAAAGATTTTGATTTAAATTAGTGTGAGAAAACAAGTTGTTAGAAATTCAAATGTTTTGAATAATATATGATTTCAAACTGATTTGAAATAAATCCCAGGAATTTGAATTCTGAAATAAAAATTTAACTTATAGAGATAAAATCGTAAAAAAAAAAATAGAACTTAAAATATGATAAACGAAATTGGATTGAATTTAGAATGATCCAGAATGAAAAATGTAAAAGAGAAATATTGGAAATTCGAGTTATTAAAATAAGTTGATTCTTGGAGAATAAGAATCGAATTTTGATTTTGGAGATGAAGATAACTGATTTGAGAAATAAATCAGTTAATGGAATTAGAGTTGAGATTAAAAAAAATTGGCTTAGTAAAGCGAATGATTGGATTGGAAAATAAATCGATTGGAGATCAGTTGGAAATGTTTGGTTATATGCTGGTTTGATAGCAGATTGTAGAGATGGAGTTGAATGCCCAACAGAGAAGGTACACGTTTATATACGAGTATGAGACTTTTTATGAGTCGGTTTGGGCAAGCCGTTTGGCTGTTTGATTTTCTGTTGAATCGGAGGAGGCCCAGAAAGGAAAGTTGTTGTGGTACAGAATAAGACGTGCAGAGGAGATGCTGGCAAAATTTTCCGAAAATTTGAGCTGTTAAGAAATTTTCAGAATTTTGAAAATATTCGGAATAAGAAGGAATTAATATTTAATTAATCAGTTCAGTTGAAACTGAAATTATGAAGTAAACCAAAAATATTTTTAACCTGTTTACAACAGATATTGTAGCATTTTCCCCATCTTAGCAATTACGAGGACGAAACTATTTTAAGGGGGAAGGAATGTAATGTCCCGCATTTTTAACGGTTTGTATTTGAATATTTAAATCATTTTAAATATTGAATTTGTAATATAAGTGGATTTATATATTGATTAAAAATGAATTTGAATGCATATAAATATATATTAAATATAATCGAGCCCGAAATATCGCGGCAGTTGGTAATTTAACGTTCTGAACTTCAACTGGGTGTACAGGACTCATTTTAATTTGGATTTCTATGAAACAAGAAACGTTGGAATTTGTTGAACTGTATTTTTCTAACAGAAGTGAAAAACCAAGATTTCGTCGTATAGATTGCAAGATATGTCCAAATCAAATATTCAGAAAGTCGCTATAAAATTGTATATCGACCGTAACGGTTATTTGAATATATCTAAATATCGGATTTGAATTTGGACAAGATTCTTTTGAGACATAGCGATAATTTAATTTTTAGAATTTTACTGTAATTTTTAAATAATTAAATAAGTAACTTTTTATTTAGAGTATTTTGCACCCTGTATCGGTATTTCGGGATTTCAAAATATAAGTCAACCTCCCGATATTAATACATTTATGGAGTCAGGACACCTCGATCCTCACGATGGTGTTCTCATTTCTGTCCATAACAGTCCGGATATAAAGATAATTTTATGTAAATAGAGTCCGTAAATCCTTTCATAAAAACTAATATGGGAAAAGGATTTATTTTACCAATACCTTACCCACTTACCACTACATGTTAAAATATATTCTTCACCTAAACGTACCTTCACTTCTTAAATGGACGGTATGTCCTAAGTTCTCTAGTATCCTAGGCAAATATCAATTCTCATTAAATAAACCATATGTTATGCATTAACTACAACATGTCGCCTCCACCTATACACCCTATCTCGTTCATTTTACACAACAGTATAAAAATATATTTTCAGTTGAACCTTCCCCGGTAAGCAACTATATTTCTTCCAATTGAAGAAAAGCAACCTATTGTTCGTACCAACAAGCCAATAAAACACGAGAGCTCTATGGTGTCTAATTCATCTGCAAACCCATAACCTACCCATGGTTACACAGTAAACCTATGCCTTGCCCTTTATGTTTTGATAATCTTATAAATACGCAGGGACTCGACATGTCCTCTTGAGCAAATCCAAAGCTTTCGAAATTTTAATGGATGTGGAAAATCTTAGAAAATATATCCTCCCATTCGAAATCTCGAAACTTATCGCTCTTAAATACTCTCAAGCTATGCTCCATCCTCATTGAGTTTACGATGTTCGAAGCTATCACCGCCTGCTGGAAGACGGACAGCAAGTATTAGGGCTCGTGTATGGGATGGAAGAATGGAACTGCTCGTGGCAACAAGGGAGCGCACACCTGTATGGAAATGCACATATGGGTTTGGACTGAGAATTAAAAGGAGAGGTTGCACGTTTGTAAGGGAGGAGAAGTTCTGTTATCTTTAGGATGGAAGAGTGAGTTCTCGTTTATTGGAAATGATTTATATGGCGGAGAATTATTACTTAAAGTACTGTGTGCGTTGGAATTAAGTGGTGGATATGGAAGTTTGTTGCCATTTTAAATAATGTATGGCTTGTACTGGGCGGACGCAAAGGAAGAAAATGGAAAGTTGGACTGGTTCCAACGTGAGGCAATAATAAACAAAGGCGCGCTCAAGTATGAGTGAACATGTTAGTACGTGTGTCTGAATTTTTGGGTTCAACTGGAAATCAAACAGTGGAGGATGAATGTCAAAGATCTGCGAGCTCAAGCTGGTAGTGATGATGTTGTGTGCGTGAGTTGTGGAAGGGAAAAGAGAAGGAGTGTAGGAGGTTTAAAAGATCAGAAATGGTATAGGCTTGTGATGCTTGGTTATTAGATAGTTTGCAAGTGGTTTGTTATGAAGTTTGGACGTTCATTCAGCAAAGAGGAGGATGGTTGTTCATGTGGGAACATTTTGAAATAAATACGTCATTGTTATGTGTGTGAAAATGGGTGTTGTAGGAGTGAACAGTGTGGTTGGATTGGATTTTTGTTGAGTAAATGTAGGACGGTGGCAAGGATTGGTACTTGGCGCATGGAAAAGAAGAGAGGTGGATTGCAAGCGTGACTTCATGCGTGATGTTTGCAGTCAGCTTGATGAGAGAGTATGTGTGTCATTTGTTGATGTACGAAATACTGAGAATGGGTTTAAGTATAGAGAAAGAATGAATGGAAAGTGTCAGGCGGAATAATGAGGAGTTTTCTTTTGAAACAGAAGAGAGGTGAAGGACATATATGGACAAGTTGTATTATATATGTACGGACAAGATAACGTGAAGATGGGTAAGGAAGGTGGCGCAGGTGTTTGAACTGGGTATGCTTAATGGGTGATAGAGAAAGTTGGAAGGAACAATGAGTGCATGGTCCAGTTTGACGCAGGAGCTTGAGGAGATGACCGTTTTTCTATAGTATGCAACAGTTCCAATGTTATGTCAAAAAAAAAACATTATCTGTGGGCCGGGTCACGGTATAAGCATCGGATGTTTGGGAAAATCAAAATCCCTAGTTTATATCAAATACATTGAAGATGATGGAGCTTTCATTTCCAACACCGAAAATGGTGTGCGAATCAAAATATTGAAGTTGACGTAATTGCTGTGTGAGAAGAAAGAAACATGAGCATGACGAGAAGGATAAAAAGAATGTAGAGCGACTGTTGGAGGGTTAAATCATCGGGTTAGATGGTTGTTGGGCCGGCGGTTTGTAAGTAAGGCCAGATTTAAAAAGAAAATATAAATAAGAAAAAATATATAATGAAGAAAGGGGACGTGAGATATTGAAGAGAAGAAAACATGGGACTTGTTTGGGTCAGTGGCAAGATGGGAGGCGCAGGCTAGTTTCAGGAGTCTAGATGGGCCGATAAATTATGGTTTCAAAAATGGTCGGATCCGTTGGGATCGTAAAATCGCAGGCTATGTTCTGGAACTGATTTGAAGCCATTTGGAGCTCGTCTGGATATAGGCAAAATAATCCGCTCAACCAAATTAGCCGACGCAAATCGTTATTTAACAGTTAACGCGCCAAAGTGAGTAAAATCACTAACTCTGATCTATTTTAAAATATTATAATTATATTTTAATGTTGTTTGAATGTTGTGTGATGATCGATTAGGTAGATTACAATTAAATTGGTTAAATATTATATATCGTTGCATATGTACACATCACCGGTTGGATACTGATTCCGTCGATTATAAATATCCCCTAGTATGGAATCAATGATAATTGTTTGACTAACAACTATGGATGCGGAAACCGGTTGGAGGAATCCGACCAGATTCCTCGATATTTATATGTACTATTTGTTTTATATGCACTGTTTGAACCCGAATTATATTTAAAAACCCCGTGTGAATATTGATGTTGAACGAAAATTCAACATTTGTTTTGATAAATAAATAAACTATATCGATTAAGAAAGTGGTTACAATCGACCGTAAAACCATCGTTTATTAAGAAGTTGATTTGCCGTCAGGTAAATGAACGAAGTTAATTATAAAAATTATATTTTTATAATTAAAAAGAAGATTTAAATTTATAATAGAAGTTCTATTATAAACCAGTATTTTAGAGTTCGTTTTATAAAGTAAATATAAATGATTATTTGACATTTAAATAAGTTATTAAGATATAATTATCCTACGAGTGAAAATTTTGGATAATTATTTTAAATCAAGAACTTAAGAAATATTATTCATCTAATGTTAAGAAGTAATTAAATCAGTTAACAAATTACTGATGGAATGAAGTTGATCTAATCAACTGTTATTTAGGAAAATGATTATTAGATTAATTGGTCTTTAATTAATCTAATGAAAACAGTTTATAAATAAAGTAATCAAAATTAATGAGATTTAATTACCTTTTTAGTTAAGAAGTTATAAATAGAACTATGGAATAGAGAAAGCGAAGAGTTAATGTTTAATATAAATAATCATAAACAACTGAGATTTCAAAGTAAAGATACGGTGTTATAAAACCAGAGTTAAAATTAAATAAGAAAATACGGTCTGATAGATATTATAAGTAATAAGGGATTAGAGTTACAGACTTATATCTGTTCTAAGGTAAGAACGTTGTCGATCAAGGTCTGAGAGGTAAATGAAATACCCCAACTTGAACGGCTTCACTATTATCGAGGAATAAAATCAGTTTGTAACGGGAAAAGAGATGTCAAAATTAGTTACAAAAAGAATATGGCAACGTATTGCAAGTCTTAGAACTATAGCGATAAAATAAACGTTGTTGACTAGGCTTAAGCGTGACTGTTATGTTGAGATTAGTATAAAGGGAATATGGCAGCGTATTGCAAGTCTTAGAACTATAGCGATAAAATAAACGCTGTTGACTAGGCTTAAGAGTGACTGTTATGTTGAGATTAGTATAAAGGGAATATGGCAGCGTATTGCAAGACTTAGAACTATAGCGATAAAATAAACGCTGTTGACTAGGCTTAAGCGTGATTGTTATGTCAAGATTAGTTATAAAGGAGAATATTACAACGTATGACAAGTTTTGAACTATAGCAATAAATTAACGCTGTTAACCAAACTTAAGCGTGATTTTTATATAGCAGCACTTCCTAAGGAATGGAAATAGTTTAGTTCGAAATCCACTTATTTGGAAGTAATAAATAACGATGTTTGTCCAAAGAAAATATAAGATAAGTTTAGAAAGAAAAATTGGAGAATCGTGTTCGAAAACGATGACAGCATTTCGATGTTCGAAATGTGATTAGAATTAAACCATTAGGATTTGGAACTAGGATTCGACGATGTTGAATGTATTAAAAATAAATTATTTTTAGAGATTATAATCTGATAGGATAATTAATACTTAGGTTTAAACAAATAATTTATAGAAGGATATGAAATCAATATTGGTTATAAACTAGATATTGATTCAACAAGAAGTTGACTTAGAAATGAGAGTTTATAATAACTGGGAATGATTTACAAGAAGTGTGTAAAGGATAAAACGGGGTTTGTAACAACCCGTATTTTCAATAACCTGTAATAACATAAATCGAGGCAGAATTTAATTCTAAAATGGGAATCAAGGGAAACGGGCTATGCCATTGCGTTCGTCTCGGAAAAATACGCGAAATAGAGTCCGAGTTTTCGAAAATCGGAGTCCGTATGACCAAGATATGGCCTCGCGAAGTTTCACGAAAAATTCCCAAATTAAAGTATACTTAATTAAGTGAAATGGGTTGTGTAGATATATATATATATATATTGATATATATATATATATATAATTGAAAATTTAATAAATAAATATGCAAAAATGCTCAAAACAGCGAATTGGGAGAGGGGAATAACCGAACCGGCCGATTTTTGAAGTCGACCCGAGCCCGCTGGGTCGACTAGGGGTTAATCCAGGGTGTTTGGCTGTCAACCCGTGGGCCGATTCGCTCAAGTGCAGATTTTGCATTTGAATGGTTCTCATGGTCCATCTTTAATCTAAAGGCCCTAGATGGTTCCTACACTTGACTTCTTCCCCAAGACATGCTTTGATGGCTTGGATTGAATCTAGGGTTAATCCTATGGCCTAAAACACTTGCCTAATCTATAAATAAGACCCTAACCTACCCTAATTCATTCATAATTAAACCTAGTAACTAAACTATGGCAAAATGCTAGCTCTCATGGCCTCCACTAATTTTATGAAGAGGGTTGCATACTAATCACTCTCTAATCAACTTCTAATCCCTTCTTAGCATCTTAATCTTCTTCATTTGGTGTTCAAAGTTGCTAGTTGTGAGTTTCTATCACTTTGATGATCTTTTGGTAAACTAATTAGATGAGATGTGATGAGATTTATGGTTTTGTATGTGGGTTAATGAGCTTTGAATCATATGATATGATGTTAGCATTAATCTTATGTTTATGCATGTTGAGTATGTAAGCTTATGCAAGTTTAATATGATGTATGTTATGTTTGCATGATGCTAAATATGCAAGTTGTGGGCTATGTAATCATATGCATGTTATGCAAGTTCATGGTAATATGCTATGCAAGTTACATGTTTGTTAATATGCAAGTTACATGTATGTAAATATGCAAGTTACATGTTTGTTAATATGCAAGTTACATGTTTGTTAATATGCAAGTTACATGTATGTAAATATGCAAGTTACATGTTTCTTTATATGCAAGTTACATGTTTGTTAATATGCGAGTTACATGTATGTAAATATGCAAGTTACATGTTTATTAATATGCAAGTTCATGATGACACATTATGCAAGTCTATAAGCTAATATGCAAGTTTGTTATGCAAAATGAATATGTAAGTTATGTGACATATTATATGCAAGTTATGTGACATGTTATGCAAGTTCATATGCAAGTTATGTGTTTGTTAATATGCAAGATGGCACCTTTGAAACATGTTCATTCATATGCAAGTTGACACCTTTTATATGTGTTATATCATGAACGAAATTACGTGGGAACGATGGGGTAATTAAATGCATAAGTTAATAAGATTGTGTGAAATTAATATAATTATGCATAACACAAAATAAATAAACATAGTATGGGAATTTGCCTATTTGGTTAGGTGTACCCATACTATGTGTTGGGAATTTACCTATTGAGTTAGGTCTACCCCATGGGAATTTACCTATTAAGTTAGGTCTACCCATGTTAAGAAAACTTGATTAATTAGGGATAATTAATATAAAATTATGAGGGTGATTAATTAGGTGTAATTAATTGACTAAGACACGAGGTTGGACTCAGTTGTAGCGTAAAACTGCCCGGACCCAACCGGCTTAACCAGTTGCTACAAATGTTAGCCCAATGTGAGAGGTCTTAGGCACAAACTAAATACGTAATTAATGTAAAGACACGAGGTTAGACTCTGTTATGACATAAGGCTGCCCGGACCCAACCGGCTTAACCAGCGGTCATAAAAGACAGTCTAATGTGAGAGGTCTTTACAAAGGTTACGTTCTTAATTAATTAATTAAGAAACACTTAACCACATTAGCATGTAGAGGGACATGAGGGGTTAAGTGGGTGCCTCGGGTGGCATGAGAAAATCTAGTGGTTGCCTTGGGTGGCAATAGAAAATACGATTAGAATACTTAACCAAAATGGAACATGTAATTAAAACATGATTAAAGGGTTAAGTGGGATATACTAGAAAAAGGGACAAGCTTAGGTGGGTAGCTTGTGGAGGCCCATTTCAACCAGTAACCCATACGTATCTTTGTGGGCTCGACCCATGTCGAGGACGGGACACGCATACTGGGCTTGACTGTAAGAGGCAAACGGGTTAGCGGTGGCAACGCAAGTCCAACGGGCTTCTTATGCGTGAGTGGGCCCGGGCTGGTAGGTAAGCCGTTGTTGCATCGAGTAGATATAAGCCGTGCACCTTTAGTTTCATCAGGTTGCCACATTGGGGAATGATACATCCCACGGTGGGGCCAGCACGGGTATCTACGTTAGGGAGCCGATCGAATGGGAAGTAGTGTGTACACCTAGTGGATTGTAGGGCCCCGTGGCGCCTACTTGGTCACCTAGGGGTACGCAAGTACTAATTAGTAAATTTTATAAGTCCTTGGGTGGGATCAACCTTTAAGTTAGGAACGACTGGTGTGGTGCAGTTTAGTAATTTACCTTAGGGAGGGTAGATGCGTCTTTATCCTTTATCTTCGTTTAGTTGACTGCTTAGGGTAGCCATTCATCCCTATATGTTACCGTATATCAGTTTATGTCTTTTCTGGTTACTTTAACGATTGTATTGTTAAAGTTATAGGGCTCGCTCAGACTTATGTCTGACCCCGTTGTTTTTATCTTTTTTTTTCCAACCCTCAGGTCCTGTGGTGGATCCTAGCAGTAGTGGAGCTTGATCGGATTGCTGTTCCAGTCCTTGAGGAGCTTGGATAGATGTAAAGCTCCTGTTATCCAGTTATCTTTTCTTTTGTTTTGGCTATTGTATGAGAGTGGGATTATGTATTCCTTTATTTTGATGGATATTGTACTTAACCTTTATTATGGTTTTATGATGTAACCAGACATGTTTTACTTCCGCTGTTATGAGATGATGTTTTAAAATTTCAAGTACTATTTATATCTGTCTTGTTGTAATTTTTCTGTTCTATATTCACTAAAATACTCCACCGATGCTATGGCATTCCCTTAGTGAGTGATCATAGCGGGAGTGGGGTGTTACACGTGGTATCAGAGCTTAAGGTTACCAGAACAGATAAAATTTTTGAGAAAAACTATTTTCTAAGAGTATTTTCGAAGAAAGTATTTTCAAAAGCATGTCTTCTAAGAGAAAAAGTTTTTGAAAAAGAAAAGCATAATCCCCAATAGCCATATCTTTATCTTTCGGAATCTCCTTTTTGAATCTTTCCTCTTTCGTTTCAGCATGGCTGAAGATCTTAACATCCCGGAGGGTTTAGTTATACCACTATGGTATAGGAGGTTGCAAGAGGCTAGGGCCGCGGCTGCGGGTCCGGCCAATGCTACTACACCAGAGACAACCGCTCCTCCTCCTCAGCCTAGAGTGGATAATTTTGCTAAGGTTTGCAAGGAGTTCAAGGCTATAGGAGGAAAACCTTTTCTTGGTTCAGAGACTTTCGTAGAGGCTAGAGATTGGCTTAAGGAAGTGGAAGAGTTGCTAGATATCTTTGAAGTGGAAGAGGGAAAGAAAGTCAAGTTGGCGGCTTGGTTAATGAAGGGAGAGGCCTCATTCTGGTGGGAGGTCACTAATGGAGAACGCCCTGTTGACTCTTGGGCAGATTTTAAGCAAAGGTTTGGGGCTAAGTTTCTCTCAAGGGCGGAAGAGAATCTGTTTATGGAGAAGTTCTTGAATTTGAAGCAAGGGAATCTCACGGTGAAAGAATATGTCAACAATTTCAATCAATTAGCAAGGTTTGGCATAGAGTTGGTGAATACACCGGAGAAGAAGGCTTTGAGGTTCGTTAGAGGCTTGAACGAACCATTGCAAGGAATAGCTATGACTCACATTCCTATGGGGGCCACTTTTGAGAAGCTTGTCTACATGGCACTTATGCATGAGGATGATAAGAATTCTAAGGCACCAGAGAAAAAGGGGGATCAGAAGAAACCGCAACAACAACAACAAGGCAAGGGCGGAAAAGGCAATGGTGACAAAAAGAAGACGAAGAAGAAGTGCTTCAATTGTGGAACACCAGGACACCTTAGTAAGGATTGTCGCAAAAAGAAGACCGGTTGCTTTCATTGTGGTGAAGCAGGGCATCTTGTGAAAAACTGCCCAAAGAAGGGGCAGAAGACGGGGTCTACCTCAGGAGGTCAGGTGCAAGCTCTTATAGCACCACCTCAGTCAGGGGGGCAAGTTCAGGTTCTCTCAGTTCCACCGATTCAGCAGAGAGGTAGAACTATTTCCGTTGAAAGTCTGGTTTTTCTGTTTGATCATCCAGTTCGTACTTTGTTTGACTCTGGCGCATCGCATTCTTTTATCTCATCATCATTAGTTGAGTCACTGCACTTAGACACCAGTCTAGTTGATGATCCCTTGGTTGTTTCAAACCCAATTGGGGGCTCTATATATCTGTCTATGATATGTTTGGGTTTGAAGATTTCTATACTTAGCGTTGAGTTTAGATGTGATGCTTTTGTATTGGGCTTCACGGGCTATGGGTTGATCTTGGGCATGGACTGGTTATCCAGTAATGGTGCCGTTCTTGATTGCGAAAGGAGAGTTGTCAGGCTCATGACCCGCTTGGGTAACACTCTCGAGATCTCTTGCAATCCCATGGAATCTGTTTTGCTAAGTTATCTTGAATCGCTCGATGCTTCGGTCGAGAGTTTGCATTCTGTCAGAGTAGTCCGGGAATATCCGGATGTGTTTGAAGAAGTAAAGGGTTTGCCTCCGAAGCGGGAGATAGATTTCCGAATTTATTTGGTGGATAATGCCAAACCAGTGTCTTTGCCAGTGCGCCACATGGCTCCTCGGGAGAGAAGGGAACTTCATAAGCAAGTAGGGGAGTTGCTTGAGAAGGGGTTTATAAGGCGAAGTATATCGGAGTGGGGAGCTCCAGTAGTGTTTGCCACGAAGGCGGATGGGTCCCTCAGACTTTGTGTGGATTATAGGGAACTTAATAAGCTCACAAAGAAGAATAGACACCCATTACCGAGGATAGATGATCTCTTTGATCAGTTGGTTGGCGCCTCAGTGTTTTCGCAAATGGATTTAGCTACAGGGTTTCATCAGTTGAGAGTGGCGGAGGACAGTATAGAGAAGACTGCTTTCCGGACTCCGGATGGTTTTTATGAGTGGCTAGTGATGCCATTTGGGTTGACAAACGCCCCTGCATACTTTGTGGATCTCATGAGTAGAGTGTTCAGAGAGTATCTGAATAAGTTTGTAGTAGTTTTTGTGGATGACATCTT
Organism: Allium sativum; assembly: GCA_030737875.1. NCBI lineage: Eukaryota > Viridiplantae > Streptophyta > Magnoliopsida > Asparagales > Amaryllidaceae > Allium > Allium sativum. The sequence continues at coordinate 14,326,311 of CM060917.1, forward strand.
GGTCTTTTCCAAGAATGAAGAAGAGCATGCCTTACATCTCAGAGAAGTGTTGGAGACTCTTCGAGCACATGGTCTTAAAGCTAAATTCTCTAAATGTCATTTTTGGAGAAGAGAAGTGCGATTCTTAGGGCATGTGGTCTCTAAGGAAGGGATAGCTGTGGATCCCGCAAAGATAGTATCTATCCAGGATTGGAAAGTTCCTAAAAATGCTACCGAAGTAAGAAGTTTCTTGGGGTTGGCAGGATATTATAGGAAGTTCATCAAAGACTTCGCGAAGATATCAGCCCCATTAACCCGCTTGACGAAGAAAAATCTGGTTTTCTCATGGGATGTAGATTGTGATGATGCTTTCCGACGGTTAAAGAGAGCTTTGACCACCGCTCCAGTTTTAGTGCTTCCAGATGGGAGTAAGCCGTTTGTTGTTTATACCGATGCTTGTGGAACAGGATTAGGCGCAGTCTTGATGCAGGAGGGAAGGGTAATAGCCTATGGAGGGAGACAATTGAGAGTGCATGAGAAGAATTACCCTACCCATGATCTAGAGTTGGCCGCGATTGTTTTCGCACTTAAGTCTTGGCGCCATTATCTTCTTGGTGAGAGATTCGAGTTGTTCACCGACCATAAATCATTGAAGTACTTATTCTCTCAGAAGGATTTAAACTTAAGACAGCAAAGGTGGATGGAGTTCTTAGCATCCTATGATTTCGAGATAGCGTATACCCCTGGTAAGGGTAACGTGGTGGCAGACGCCTTAAGTAGAAAAAGGCTATCTTTGAGTCCATTGTTCGTGGAACGACGAAGCTTGGAGTTTCTTTCTTTGTTCGACTTCAGACCTTCTGTTGATTTTGTACCTGGTTTGTTGGCATCCTTGGAGGTTAGACCTACTCTTTTGAGACGGATTGGCGAGGCTCAGCGAGACGACCCACAGTTGGTTGAGTTGGTAGAGAAGCTTATAAGGGGGGAGTCGTCCAGCCATTTGGGTAGATACACCATAGATGATAAGGGATGGTTGCATAGAGACGGTAGACTTTGTGTACCGCAAGATGAGGGTTTGAAGAAGGCTATTTTGGATGATGCACATCGTTCAAGAATGACTATTCATCCCGGTGGAGACAAAATGTACCAAGACATGAAGAGAGTTTTCTTCTGGGCCGGTATGAAGAAAGATGTAGCCGAGTATGTGGCTAGATGTTTAGTGTGCCAACAAGTTAAAGTGGAGCAAAGGAAACCCGGTGGGTTGCTACACCCATTGGAAGTTCCACAGTGGAAGTGGGATAGTGTCTCGATGGATTTCATCGACGGGTTACCGAGATCGAGGAAGGGCAATACGGGAATTTGGGTTGTGGTAGACAGACTTACCAAGAGTGCCCATTTTATACCCGTAAAGAGTAAGAGGACCGCTCCATGGCTTGCTTCAGTCTATGTTAGAGAGATTGTTAGATTGCATGGCGTACCATCCAGCATTGTGAGTGATCGAGATCCTATTTTCACTAGTGAGTTTTGGAGAAGTTTGCAAGAGGCGGTAGGGACTCAGTTGTGTTTGAGCACCGCATATCATCCTCAGACGGACGGTCAGACCGAGAGGGTGAACCGTATCTTAGAAGATCTCTTGAGGCTTTGTATCTTGGATTTTGGAGGTACATGGGAAGAACATCTTCCTTTGGTGGAGTTCGCATATAATAACAGCTTTCAGTCCAGTATTGGTATGGCTCCTTTCGAAGCTCTTTATGGAAGGCCTTGTCGATCTCCTACATGTTGGTGGGAATCTACGAATAAGATCTTGCTTGGGCCGGATATGGTTAGAGAGACTTCAGAGAAGATTGATTTAATTCGAAGAAGGATGAAAGCAGCGCAAGATAGACAGAAATCTTATGCGGATCGGAGAAGGACGGAACTTGAGTTTGAGGTTGGGGATATGGTTTTTGTCAAAGTATCTCCATTGAGAAATGTGGTTCGCTTTGGGTCCGTTGGGAAGTTAGCACCGAGATTTGTTGGGCCATTTCCTATTAAGGAAAGGATTGGACGGATGGCATATAGGGTGGAGTTGCCCGACAGACTTAGTGGTGTTCATGATGTATTCCATGTATCACATTTGAGGAAGTGCTTACATGAGACCGCAGAGGTGGTAGAGCCGAGTTTGCTTAGAGATGTAGAGGTAGAGCGTGACGCGACGATTCGACGAGCTCCTACTCGCATCCTTGGGTCAGAAACTAGGAAGTTGAGGAACAGAGAAGTCCAGCTAGTTAAAGTGCAATGGGGAGATGACGAAAGCAATGCTACTTGGGAGACGGAAGCAAAGATGCGTTCTTTGTATCCATTTCTTTTTGAGAGTATGTCTTTTAACTTCTCCTTTATTGCTTGTCTAGTACTTATCTTATCTTTAGTATATCCTCTCGCTAATACCTATGACCTTTAGATAGGGTAAAACCTATGGTTGAAACATGTGTTTGAAACATGTTATGGTTGATGGATGCATATGGATGCAATTGTTTGCTAGTGGTTGCTCGTGGATGCATATACACACACATTAGGCACTAGATCGGCTCAGTCACTTCATATTGCATATTGCATAAATGGATGTGGTAGTTAGATTGATGGATGTATCATGGCTGTGTTATCATATGGATGATGCATTTTTGTGTATGGTTGTGCACGCATGTAGAAATTTGTATGTGTCAATAGGGTTTCGCATACATATTGGATGCATGGCACTATCATGGTTTGCATTAAGGAGGTTTACTGTATCAGTAACCGCCTGATTTTCGCATTAGGTAAGTACATATACACACACTTTTGCATATATCCATCCAGCATTTAGAATCTTGTAAGGACAATGATTGCTCGTGGATGATGCTTTGAGTAGATGGATGATTGGATGGTAGGATACGTTCTTCCTAACTTGAAGATTTCGGGGACGAAATCCTTTAAGGAGGGGAGAATGTAACAACCCGTATTTTCAATAACCTGTAATAACATAAATCGAGGCAGAATTTAATTCTAAAATGGGAATCAAGGGAAACGGGCTATGCCATTGCGTTCGTCTCGGAAAAATACGCGAAATAGAGTCCGAGTTTTCGAAAATCGGAGTCCGTATGACCAAGATATGGCCTCGCGAAGTTTCACGAAAAATTCCCAAATTAAAGTATACTTAATTAAGTGAAATGGGTTGTGTAGATATATATATATATATATATTGATATATATATATATATATATAATTGAAAATTTAATAAATAAATATGCAAAAATGCTCAAAACAGCGAATTGGGAGAGGGGAATAACCGAACCGGCCGATTTTTGAAGTCGACCCGAGCCCGCTGGGTCGACTAGGGGTTAATCCAGGGTGTTTGGCTGTCAACCCGTGGGCCGATTCGCTCAAGTGCAGATTTTGCATTTGAATGGTTCTCATGGTCCATCTTTAATCTAAAGGCCCTAGATGGTTCCTACACTTGACTTCTTCCCCAAGACATGCTTTGATGGCTTGGATTGAATCTAGGGTTAATCCTATGGCCTAAAACACTTGCCTAATCTATAAATAAGACCCTAACCTACCCTAATTCATTCATAATTAAACCTAGTAACTAAACTATGGCAAAATGCTAGCTCTCATGGCCTCCACTAATTTTATGAAGAGGGTTGCATACTAATCACTCTCTAATCAACTTCTAATCCCTTCTTAGCATCTTAATCTTCTTCATTTGGTGTTCAAAGTTGCTAGTTGTGAGTTTCTATCACTTTGATGATCTTTTGGTAAACTAATTAGATGAGATGTGATGAGATTTATGGTTTTGTATGTGGGTTAATGAGCTTTGAATCATATGATATGATGTTAGCATTAATCTTATGTTTATGCATGTTGAGTATGTAAGCTTATGCAAGTTTAATATGATGTATGTTATGTTTGCATGATGCTAAATATGCAAGTTGTGGGCTATGTAATCATATGCATGTTATGCAAGTTCATGGTAATATGCTATGCAAGTTACATGTTTGTTAATATGCAAGTTACATGTATGTAAATATGCAAGTTACATGTTTGTTAATATGCAAGTTACATGTTTGTTAATATGCAAGTTACATGTATGTAAATATGCAAGTTACATGTTTCTTTATATGCAAGTTACATGTTTGTTAATATGCGAGTTACATGTATGTAAATATGCAAGTTACATGTTTATTAATATGCAAGTTCATGATGACACATTATGCAAGTCTATAAGCTAATATGCAAGTTTGTTATGCAAAATGAATATGTAAGTTATGTGACATATTATATGCAAGTTATGTGACATGTTATGCAAGTTCATATGCAAGTTATGTGTTTGTTAATATGCAAGATGGCACCTTTGAAACATGTTCATTCATATGCAAGTTGACACCTTTTATATGTGTTATATCATGAACGAAATTACGTGGGAACGATGGGGTAATTAAATGCATAAGTTAATAAGATTGTGTGAAATTAATATAATTATGCATAACACAAAATAAATAAACATAGTATGGGAATTTGCCTATTTGGTTAGGTGTACCCATACTATGTGTTGGGAATTTACCTATTGAGTTAGGTCTACCCCATGGGAATTTACCTATTAAGTTAGGTCTACCCATGTTAAGAAAACTTGATTAATTAGGGATAATTAATATAAAATTATGAGGGTGATTAATTAGGTGTAATTAATTGACTAAGACACGAGGTTGGACTCAGTTGTAGCGTAAAACTGCCCGGACCCAACCGGCTTAACCAGTTGCTACAAATGTTAGCCCAATGTGAGAGGTCTTAGGCACAAACTAAATACGTAATTAATGTAAAGACACGAGGTTAGACTCTGTTATGACATAAGGCTGCCCGGACCCAACCGGCTTAACCAGCGGTCATAAAAGACAGTCTAATGTGAGAGGTCTTTACAAAGGTTACGTTCTTAATTAATTAATTAAGAAACACTTAACCACATTAGCATGTAGAGGGACATGAGGGGTTAAGTGGGTGCCTCGGGTGGCATGAGAAAATCTAGTGGTTGCCTTGGGTGGCAATAGAAAATACGATTAGAATACTTAACCAAAATGGAACATGTAATTAAAACATGATTAAAGGGTTAAGTGGGATATACTAGAAAAAGGGACAAGCTTAGGTGGGTAGCTTGTGGAGGCCCATTTCAACCAGTAACCCATACGTATCTTTGTGGGCTCGACCCATGTCGAGGACGGGACACGCATACTGGGCTTGACTGTAAGAGGCAAACGGGTTAGCGGTGGCAACGCAAGTCCAACGGGCTTCTTATGCGTGAGTGGGCCCGGGCTGGTAGGTAAGCCGTTGTTGCATCGAGTAGATATAAGCCGTGCACCTTTAGTTTCATCAGGTTGCCACATTGGGGAATGATACATCCCACGGTGGGGCCAGCACGGGTATCTACGTTAGGGAGCCGATCGAATGGGAAGTAGTGTGTACACCTAGTGGATTGTAGGGCCCCGTGGCGCCTACTTGGTCACCTAGGGGTACGCAAGTACTAATTAGTAAATTTTATAAGTCCTTGGGTGGGATCAACCTTTAAGTTAGGAACGACTGGTGTGGTGCAGTTTAGTAATTTACCTTAGGGAGGGTAGATGCGTCTTTATCCTTTATCTTCGTTTAGTTGACTGCTTAGGGTAGCCATTCATCCCTATATGTTACCGTATATCAGTTTATGTCTTTTCTGGTTACTTTAACGATTGTATTGTTAAAGTTATAGGGCTCGCTCAGACTTATGTCTGACCCCGTTGTTTTTATCTTTTTTTTTCCAACCCTCAGGTCCTGTGGTGGATCCTAGCAGTAGTGGAGCTTGATCGGATTGCTGTTCCAGTCCTTGAGGAGCTTGGATAGATGTAAAGCTCCTGTTATCCAGTTATCTTTTCTTTTGTTTTGGCTATTGTATGAGAGTGGGATTATGTATTCCTTTATTTTGATGGATATTGTACTTAACCTTTATTATGGTTTTATGATGTAACCAGACATGTTTTACTTCCGCTGTTATGAGATGATGTTTTAAAATTTCAAGTACTATTTATATCTGTCTTGTTGTAATTTTTCTGTTCTATATTCACTAAAATACTCCACCGATGCTATGGCATTCCCTTAGTGAGTGATCATAGCGGGAGTGGGGTGTTACAGGGTTTGAGAAATATCTGGTAAAATATGGAAATTGGGATAATAAAAATGAATAATAAAAAGTGCCTGTGGTTTTGGGATGTTAGGTATATATTAGAATGGATGTTGTTTTTACTCCGTTAATTAAATAACCGACTATCGAAGTGTTTTGACCATCGTTGTCAATACAGAGAGACTGGTTGGACATATTATCCGGAAACCACTCCGTATAGGCATAAGCGCTGCGAATTTTATTATGCTGAAGACAATTGAAGACGGAGTGAAACGCAAGGGTCATCCAGTTCTAGAATGGTGCTTTCTGTTTGTCCTGTCCCAGGACAACTTGTATGGACGAGTGTCCGACAGAGTATTTCCAACGGTCACTCCGTTGATTTTTACAAATATACCAAGTTGGTAGCGAGATGGTAACTTCTCTTTATTCTACACCCAGTGTGCATTTGTGTAATCAATATGTGATTACGGATTTGACGATGTGGCATTCAAAGTGAATGGTGATCAGATGTTCTGAAGATAGACGTAGCCTCTAGCCTCACAACTAGGAAGTAACAAAAGTTGGGCTAGGCAACATGGCTAGTTGGGTCATCCCCAAGCAGGGTGTATTGTCATAGATCTAAAGAAAATTCATATTTATACTTCTTTTCGATTTTGTATCTTCAGATGACGGTTGGATGGCCTACAACCATGGTGACAATATATTTGATACACTCAAGCTAAATGAGTAGTCGGTCATGTGTGGCCGGGTTGCAAGACGTTCTTGTTGAACCCAGGTGTATCCCCTCTAGAGTACACTGTTCAGAAGGTGCTCCCATACCTTTTATGTTGGAATCCATTCTCCAAAAAGCGCCCTGCGGTTTTTGATTTTATACTATATATATGCGGAACGTGAGATGCAAGCGTTCTGCTACTTGATTATTTAATTGAGTAGACATTATTATAATATCACTGGGGTTTGATATCAAAGTATTTTGGATTATAGTAAGGTAAAAACCGTTCATGTTTATGTGTGGGCTGGTCTTACTATTATCTTTTTGTTTTCAAAGATTTTCAAAGTTAAACAGTATGGTTGGAATTTACTCACACCAGTCCCATGACTGACCCAGAGTTTATTTGTTTGTTTTCCCTAAACTCTTGGGTGCCCAAATTTGTACGGGCAGTCAAGTGTTTTAGGCTTTTACAGATTCACTTGGAGGAGCTGGAAGCAGAAGGCTTCACCATTAATTAGTTAGAGATTATTTCCGCTGTGATATATATGAGTTGTACTCTGATATATGGTATGTATATATACAAACTCTGATTTGTATTTCAAACTTGTTATATAATAAAGATTATTATTCCGCTGTGAGATTTGTGTTACTCTGATTCTGTTCAGTGAATTCTTCTTATTCTATTCTATTAGTTCTATCTTTTCTATCTCATCCTCTAATTTCTTCCTATTAATGATCTGAATTTTCGTGCACTTTGAGTTGAATGTGTAAGATATTAGTCAGCTCAAATCGGTATGGATTTTCGGGCCTTTACACAGAATTTCAAACCAAAAAAGAAGGGTAAGCAAGGAAGCGACTCTAATCCTAAAGATAAAAAAGAATAAAGCATGCTACAACTGCGAAAAACTTAGGTACTATAAGCGTGAATGCAGGGCTCCTCCAAAACAGAAGAAGGAGAACAATGGAAATGCAAATATGGTTGAGACCGGGGAGATGCAAGAAATCATTGCTACGGTTTCTTATCTCTAAATTGGCATGATTGCTGACTTGCACATAGCTACTGCTGAAATGAAATCTTCAGATTGGTGGTCCGATTCTGGTGCAACGGTTCATGTTTGCAACAACAATGGTCTGTTCAAAACCTATACAGAGGTTGTTGGCCAAAAAAGAAGTGCTCATGGGAGATGTAAATGGTGCAAAAGTTCTGCGAAAAGGAAATGTGGAGATTCATTTCACTTCCAACAAGAAGATAACTCTCACCAATGTTCTCCACGTTCCAAATATTAAAAACAACCTTGTTTTTGCATCAATTTTGTGCAAGAGTGGTATCAAATCAGTCTTAGGGTCTGATAGTTTAATTCTGTCCAAAAATAGCATGTTTGTGGGTAATGGTTATGCATGTAATGAGATGTTCAAACTCAGTATTAATGAAATAAAGGAATATTCTGCTTATACTATTGATTCTTTACCATAATGGCATGCACGTTTAGGACATTTAAGTTATAGATCTTTGAAGTATACGGCAAAACATGGTCTTATTTCTGTTACTAATAATAAAAAGAATAAATGCGAAATATGTATACAAGCCAAGATTACAAAGAAACCATTCCCAACTGTTGAAAGAAATTCGGAACTCCTGAATTTAATTCATTCTGATATATGTGAATTAAATGGAATTTTAACCAGAGGTGGAAAAATTATTTCATTACCTTTATTAATGATTTTTCTAAATTCATATGTGTGTATTTGGTCAACTATAAAGATGAAGTTTTTGACATGTTCAAACACTATAAAACAGAAGTTGAAAATCATAAGGGTAGGAAAATAAATGTCTTACGCAGTGATAAAGGAGGAGAATACTTCTCCACTGAATTTTCTAAATTTTGTGAAGAACGTGGGATTATTCATCAGCACTGTTAATCCCTAAAAAATCCACCCGCACATTGATCAGGGAATCCCAAACGAACACCCATCAGGTCTTTCAAACGTAGTGTCGCTCCAAGTATTCAGGCTATCGCACGAAGCGAGACATCTAAGAACCGAGTCTAGGACGAAGCAATTATCCTACGAGACCGACCACCACCATACAGCTCGCCTTGGAAAGTGCGACCGAGTAAGGATAAGGATCGCGTGCCTTAGGAACACACATAAAGCGGCCGAAGAGTGCACGACCCGGAGACCACAGCCCGGGCATACATATACTAAAGCCTCGAAGGTAGGATTGCACGCACACATGGAGATCGCCCGCCAATCACAATGACCGGTCGCCCAGTCTTCAAGTCTATAAGACAGATACGTGCTAACCTCCTAAGAGAAGCAACATAACATATCGCGGCCATAGGGCGTCGGCCGGCCGTCTCAAAGACTATAAAGACTTTCACTCGACCGCTCAGGACAGACGCAACATTATCACAACGCAATGGACGACTGTTCCACCAGAACCGTCGTTAAATCAACATCATTCTCGCTCAATCAACCAGCAAGAACGACCTTAACGAGAGAACTTCAACTAAAGAAGTCATTCACAAGCCAACCAGGGCGCTCGCTCCATCAAGTCGCTCGCCCACAATAGCTGACTACAACTCATGACAGCGGGCGACAACTGGCCGATGGCACACCTAGTAATTAATGGAATGAACGGACGTAGTGGACAAAAACGGATCTGATATCCTCCTCAGAGAATCTAGCCTATAAGTAGACAAGGATCATCAACAGAAAAGTGATCCAATCCTTCGAAATAACGAAGTGCTGCTAAACTTCATCCTCTCCTAAATCTGGCCATGGCGTAAAGCTCAGTTCCCAGATAACGAAGACACTCTTCTTCTCAATCATCCCTCCACCTTCTTCCTCTTAAAACTATACCATTCTAATGTATAATTCCTAGATTGAATTATATAATTGAGGGTATATTGAGTGAATAGTGAGATGAATAAAAGAGAGATCCGATGTACTCTGTAATTCTGATTATCTGACCGGAAATCGCCATCATAGTGGATGTAGGCCTCGTTAAGGGCCGAACCACTCTAAATCTCGTCTCTACTTACTTTACTTGCATTTCCTGTTTTGTTATATTTACTAGTTGAATACGACCTCATATTTTTCTTACCGAATCGGTGAAGTACATTCTTAGTACCTTTGGATGTTTGTGCCATTTTTGGTGTAAACATTTTGGCGCCTACCGTGGGGCCGTGTTAACTTTTTTTTTTCACTCAGATCTAACAAGATCCATTCAAGAGAAGTTCGTTCAGGGGTATGGACATGCTGAGGAGAGGAAGCGATGAGATCAGCGGCCCGTCGTCTCCCGCCGATTCCACGCTAGAGGAATCACCAGAAAATGGGAGGTACTGTGACCAGAGTGGAGTTAGAAGAAGCGATGGAAGGACTAACAAGTCAAATAGCTATTGCAAGTGACGCTATGATGAAGAAGCTTGAGTCATTGCTGGCCATCCAATCTGCTACCGCGAAGGCCGCATTGAATGCCACCTGTTTCCCGTCAGATCAAACAAATCGTAGTCCAGACGGAGGGCTCTCCGCCTCAAGTTCAAGACAACGGGATTTCATTCAGAAGACTACGCGATGCACTGGCCGAGATGACGAAAGAGGCACCACACCGATGCCCTACCATCCCGACGACCCAATCATGAAGCCGAACTACAGTCCTGCCGCCGTAAGAGCACCCGGCCTAAGAGATCGCCCAAATCCTCTGGTCTTAGGCTCCGGGAGCATTTTCGAACCAGGGTCGGGTGACAAATCCATGGATTCGGATGAGGAGCAAAGGTACGTATCAGGAATGGTGAGAATGGTTATGGAGAACAGTCTAAAGATGAGGGAAAACCTCAACGAACTGGAATCCTTCCCAATTAAAACCCCACTTACTAAAAGGGTTAAGAAGACTGTATATCCGCAAAGGTTCAAACCCCCGTCATTGTCGTCCTATGATGGGACGAGCAACCCTGACATATTCCTATATAAGTATGACCAATATATGAATGGGGCAGGCGCTACAGATGAGGTTAAATGAATATATTTCCCAACCTACCTCGAAGGGGTGGCTTACTGGTGGTTCACAAGGCTGTCATCACAATCAGTGAACAATTTCGCAACCCTGGCTAAATTATTCAGTAAGCAGTTCACATTCCATACACATGAGATCCAAGATATTGCGGACTTAAGCGAGTTACGACAAAGACCAGGTGAGCCCGTCAGGACCTTTCTCGCCTGCTTTCTCACAGCGGCGGCTAATGTCGAAGAACCTGAACCCCGCCTGATCTTAATGGCCCTTGAGCAGGGAATACACGAGGAATCCGAGCTGGGACGATGGATCAAGAGGAAAAGACCAAGGACACTCGAACGATTACTCAACAAAGCTGAGGAGCATGCAAGCGCCGAAGAGAACGCGCGAAATGGCTATAAGAATCAAAAGAGGCGCGACAATGAAGAAGACAACCAGGCGAGAGAGAAGCTTCATTTCTTCAAAAGTTCTGAATTCACTCCTCTTAATGACACCGTCGGAAACATCTTCATGGCAACCGAAAACACCGAAAAGTACCCGGTATTGAAATAAAGACAAGTCGGAGGCATTGCCGCAAGGTCGGGGAAATTCTGTCAATTCCATAGGCAACCAGGGCATGACACCTACGAATGTAGGCATTTGAAGTCAGTAATCGAAGGGCTAATCTGGCAGAATCATTTACAACAATATGTACTGCATCGCGGCAATTGCCCCAACCCTATGCAAACAATGGGCAACGTGCCTTAAAGAAAAGAAAAGAGATAGAGAGACGCAGATCAAAAGGATTAGCTGCTGAAGTCTCAACTGAGGACCATCAAACCGGGACTCTTATACCTCCTCGATTTTACCTTGATTACTAAAGTTGTTTTGTCTTATTTTAGCAACTCACTATGTTCATACTAAGTAGCAATTTATAAAAATGTCACGCATCAAGAATTAGTTATGTGTTTGTCTGAATAACACGCTTAACGAACTATGCTAAAAGAGGGACCATCTTTTGAAATGTAGGCACTACAAAGGACATCCCCATGCACACAATTAAGCAGCCACGAAATTCCCGAGGCACTGTTGAACAAAGCAGCTCTGGAATCACCAAAACGAGGTCAAACAGCATGATCGAGTACATCGTTTCAAAAGAAAGAGAGGGGGAACCACTCGAGAATAGATGGCGAGTCCAAAAGCCACGCCCCACCTCACAGAATGTGCCAAATGCTCAGCAAATACCTATACAGAGGGTCGGCACTGAGTCCTGAATGAAAAAGTGGGAAACCTCCGAACCTGACTCTCAGATGACATGCTGAATCTGAAAGGTGCCTTCTTAGGCATACAACACGGACTCCTTAAAACCATAGCTACATTCGGAAGCAACAAGGGTGGACACCAAGCTTCAAAACATTAATGTCGAATGGAAAGCAATCCAATGTGTCCCACGGATAAAAATGCTGAGCCCACTAAAGGAACACCTTCTTAGGTGCAGGATGCGGGGACTCCGACTTGAAAGTCTTCGAGAAAGGGAATCCGTATCTATTTCATAGGGCGAGGCGCAAAGTCGGAAAGACCGATAATGCCCCAAAACGGAAAATGCTAAATCTTAAGGGGCACCTTCTTGGGTAAAGGGCATGAAGTTTATCCCTTTAGAGTCAAGGCTCGATGTGGTAAATCAACGTCTGCTCCTCAGATAAAGCATAAAAATGGGAAAGGATTAAAACACGCCGGAAAGACCAGCACCAGACAGAAATCCTAGTCGAAAGGGGGTATCAGAAATTCTAGCCGTATGGGGATATCCATTCTAGGGCTTGTTCGGGACTACCAAAACAACCAAACGAGACGTAGGATGGATCGAAAATCCATAACCCAAGCCCTCCCCGAGGGAAGGTGTTCAAAGTCAGCCTCCGAAGGACTCGGGTCACTGAGTTAGTGAGGCATGAGGATGAATGCCATAAATTTAAAAGACACCAAACGCGTTATTAGTAATACAAATGTGTAGGGACCTTCGATAGGAGACAAGTGACAGGATCTAAAAATACAAATTAAACTTGAACGCAAAAATAAAACTAAATTCGGGCATCGATGAACGACTAGAAAAAACGCCCGATCGAATGAATAAATCAAAGAATAAAGGTGCAATGTACGACGCAACAGCACGAGAATATGATTGAGTTGCACGATGAGAACGCTAATGTGGCAAAATCTAAAAGACTGTAAAAATTACGATTGTAAGTATAATAGGCGAGGATGGCTCCCGCTTACACAAACCAGACTAACAAAGTGTCATCACAAGTCAAAACCAAAAAATACAGGTGGATCATTGGTGAACCATCACCATTCATATAAAATAGGAGATATTCTTCTCCTTAGATTTAAGGGCCTTAACAAGCTTGAGCATGTCTTTTTCCAAAGCATATAACCGCTCGACGTTCTCTCTATTGGATCGCTGAAGATCTACCACAAGGGAGTTCCACGCACTCATTTGATCCATAATGTTTTCTCTAACAGATGTAATGAGACCTTCCACCAAACCAGGGCGTACTTCAGGCCGAATGAGCTCAGCCAATATAATATCCTTCATGGCGTCTATCTTATCTGCAATCGTCCACCTATCAAGCGGGTCTATATATACACGGGAATTAGAGCCAGCTGGATGCTGGGGCATAGAATCCCTGATGGGCTCAAAGGCATTAGAAGCAGGAACATCCATAGGTTCCCGAGCAATGGATGAAGAATCCCCACGTCTGAAAGCAACTTTAGCATCTAAGTTCGAGGGCCTATTCAACAAACGGCGGCTTCGAGCAGTCGTGACTCCCCCGTCTCGGGGCATCTTTTTCTGGCTAACCCCCTGTGTTGGTCTTCTCTTGAACTTCTTAAGCATGAAGAAGCCCATTCTTGAACGACCTATGAGAAGAAAGAAGCCGGTATAAGCAACAATCCAGTCGAATTCAGAAAAAACACAGCGGGGCGAAGAAGAAGAAAAAAAAAAAAGAAAAAAAGGGGAGTTTACCTAAAAAAATCATGGTGACAAAAAGATGAAAGAAGGTTGCTCAGGACAAACAGGTGCTCCTGTGGTTGCTAAATAAGAGAAACAGAATTTCTAAAGAAGAATCTAGCTAAGACCAGCAGATGAGGGTTACTCACAAAAAACTTCCCAGAGGAATGCCGCTGTGACCAAAGGGTTACCTGGAAAGCCTAGAAATAAAAAATGATGAATGAAATAAAGCAGGTAAGGAAGATTAAAAGGCGTCATCCAATGGTTTTTTGCCACAAAAGCTGAAGTGTCATGTCACACAAAAGCGTCCCATCAATTTCCAAGTGGTTGCCTACAACTGCCTGTTCGCATAATAACGCAGAGAGAGAGACCGGCAACCCAACCAAAGGGATAACATCTACCGAAACTCCAACGAAACAATTTTAACCTCATACGTGGTCAACCCTCCTTTGCACGAACAAGGAAAGTAATTCAGAATCGCGAGAAGAAAATCCACTTAAAAATGAGGTGCAATGAGAAGAAGGAATAGCTGCAGCCAAAAGCGACCGGTCAAGCAAAGGGGGAGTGAAACTGTGAGTGACGGCAGCAGAACTTTCCTTCACAGAGAAACCACCATTAAAGGATTTCCACTGAAAAAATATGAAAGAAGGAAAATGAAGAGGCGATACCAAGGGAAAATCAGGCCCCCTACTCTTTGGTAACGTGACAATCCAGTTAAGAGACCTAACGGTTCGTCTAGACATATCTAAACATCTCCCATCACATCTACCCAGCACTCAAGTACTGAAACGAATATCCCATCGTAATCTAATTGGCGTACATCCCTCGCCATAACCCAGCCCTGTTGTAAGTCTACCAAACAATGTGCGATTACCAAATATGTCGAAGCCCATGATTATCTATTAACAGAAAATCACAAACTTCGAGCGACATGTGTTAATCCCTAAAAAATACACCCGCACATTGACTAGGGAATCCTGAACGAACACCCATCAGGTCGTTCAAACGCAGTGCCGCTCCAAGTATTCAGGCTGTCGCACGAAGCGAGACATCTAAGAACCGAGTCTAGGATGAAGCAATTATCCTACGAGACCGACCACCACCATACATCTCGCCTTGGAAAGTGCGACCGAGTAAGGATAAGGATCGCGTGCCTTAGGAACACACACAAAGCGGCCGAGGAGTGCACGACCCGGGGACCACAGCCCGGGCATACATATACTAAAGCCTCGAAGGCAGGATTGCACGCCCACATGGAGATCGCCCGCCAATCACAATGACCGGTCGCCCAGTCTTCAAGTCTATAAGACAGATACACGCTAACCTCCTAAGAGAAGCACCATAACATATCGCGACCACAGGGCATCGGCCGGCCTTCTCAAAGACTATAAAGACTTTCACTCGACCGCTCGGGATAGATGCAACATTATCGCAACGCAATGGACGACCGTTCCACCAGAACCTTTGTTAAATCAACATCATTCCCGCTCAATCAACCAGCAAGAACGACCTTAATGAGAGAACTTCAACTAAAGAAGTCATTCACAAGCCAACCAGGGCGCTCGCTCTATCAAGTCGCTCGCCCACAATAGCTGACTACAACTCATGACAGTCGGCGACAGCTGGCCGATGGCACACCTAGTAATTAATGGAATGAACGGACGTAGTGGACAAAAGCGGATCTGATATCCTCCTCGGAGAATCTGGCCTATAAATAGACAAGGATCATCAACAGAAAAGGGATCCAATCCTTCGAAATAATGAAGTGCTGCTAAACTTCATCCTCTCCTAAATCTGGCCATGGCGTACAGCTCAGTTCCCAGATAATGAAGACGCTCTTCTTCTCAATCATCCCTCCACCTTCTTCCTCTTAAAACTATACCATTCTCATGTATAATTCCTAGATTGAAATATATAATTGAGGGTATATTGAGTGAATAGTAAGGTGAATGAAAGAGAGATCCGATGTACTCTGTAATTCTAATTATCTGAACGGAAATCGCCATCATAGTGGACGTAGGCCTCGTTAATGGCCGAACCACTCTAAATCTCGTCTCTACTTACTTTACTTGCATTTCCTGTTTTGTTATATTTACTAGTTGAATACGGCCACATATTTTTCTTACCGAGTCGGTGAAGTACATTCTTAGTACCTTTGGATGTTTGTGCCATTTTTGGTGTAAACAAGCATACTACACCATACATACCACAAAAAAATGGTTTGGCTGAAAGGAAAAATAGAACTCTGGTTGATATGGTAAATTCTGTGTTATCAAATGCTAAATTACCACTTAACTTATCGGGGATGCATTATTGTCTGCATGTCATTTGCACAATAGAATCACTTCAAGGAAAACTAAAGTTTCTCCATATGAACTCTGGAATGGTCAAAAACCTAATATACGGTATCGAAAGGTGTGGGTGTGTATTGCCTTCTATAGGATGACTGATCTCAAATGAACTGAACTAGGTCCAACTGCATTGAAAAGTTTGTTTATGGGATATGCTAAAAACTCTAAAGCATACAGACTACTAGATTTATCCTCAAACACGATTATTGATCAAGGGATGTTGAGTTTATTGAAAATAAATTCAAGGATGATTCAATCACAAATCAGTCATTAAACACCGACATTATCCAAATAGCAATAGATGTTACTACACCTTCAACTAGAAATGAAAGGAAAGTAATGGACGGACGGACATAAATAAAAAGGACACAAAGAATAAGAAAAGAGAAATCTTTTGGTCTAGAATTCATATCATCTCAAGCTATAGCATTTCTCATAGAAGGAACTTGAGATGAAGTAACTAACAATTTCCCTATAGTATTGAATTTAGAAGATGACCCAAAAACATATAAAGAAGCTATGACTTCTAAAGACTCTGCTTTTTGTAAGGGGGCAGTTAATGATGAAATGGACTCAATTTTATCAAACAATGCCTGGGTATTGGTAGATTGCCTCAAGGGTCAAAACCTATTGGTTGCAAATGGGTGTTTCAAAGAAAACGTAATAATGATGGAAGTGTGCAAACTTTCAAGGCTAGTTCAGTAGCTATGGGATTTAGACAAAAGGAAGGTATTGATTTCTTTGATACATATGCTCTGTTGCAAGAATCATATTAATTCGAGTACTAATAGCATTATAATCAAACTATCAATTGCATATCCATCAAATGGATGTTAAAACAGCTTTTCTAAATGGTGAACTTAATGAAGAAGTTTATATGGAACAAACTAAGGGTTTTGTTCTTCTTGGAAATGAAAGAAAAGTTTGCAAGCTGACAAAATCATTATACGGGCTAAAACAAGCACCTAAATAATGGCACGAAAGTTTTGATTCAGTGATACTTCAAAATGGTTTTACATATAATACTGCAGACAAATGTATCTACTCCAAGTTTACTAAGGAATTCAGAGTAATCATTTGTTTACATGTAAATGATTTACTAATATTTGGCACTAATATGCAAGGGATACAAGATACCAAGAAATATCTAACTTCAAAATTCAAAATGAAAGATTTAAATGAATTTGATGCAATTCTGGGTATAAAAGTTAATAAAGTTAGTGCAGGCCATGCACTAAATCAAGCACATTATATTCAAAAAATACTTCAGAAAATTTAACATCTAAAATTAATGATTCCAGTACCCCAATAGACTCAAGTGATTGTCTCGATAAAAATGTGGGAAGAGACATTGCTCAACTCGTATATGCAAGCGCAATTGGAAGTATAATGTATGTTATGTATTGTACGAGTCCTGACATAGCATATGCAATATGTCAACTTAGACGATATACCAGCAATCCTGGAATAGATCATTGGAAAGCAATTGGAAGATTACTCGAATATCTCGGAAGAACCAAAAATATGGAACTTGTATATAATGGATTTCCAAGTGTATTAGAAGGATACACTGATGCAAGTTGGATAACTAGCGCTAAGGATAATAAATCTACTTCGGGTTGGATTTTCACATTAGTGGGAAGTGTTGTTTCTTGGGCATCAAAGAAACAAACTTGCATTTTGCACTCCACTATGGAATTAGAATTTATAGCGCTTGCTGCTACCGGAAAAGAAGCAGAGTTGGTAAGAAATATGCTGTTGGATTTCAAGCTACAGCCGAAATCAATGTCGGCTATATCTCTACGTTACAATAGTCTGGCTACTATGTCAAGGGCATATATTAATGTATACAATGCGAATCAAGGCATATAAGCCGCAGACATGAATATGCTAGACAAAGAATAAATGATGGAATAATTACTATCGTTTACATAAGATCCAGTGATAATCCGATAGATCCATTCACAAAAGCTTCGACTAGAGAAATGGTGGGGTCAATGTCAGTTGGAATGGAACTTAAACCCTGTATTGGAAATTAATCAATGACAACAGAAACCCAGCCTTAATATTAAATAGCATAATTTTAAGGTTTAATGGGTAATAACTAACTGTCATATGATTAGAAAAACACTAAATTAAATTAGTGTGAACTGTTATAGGTATGGAGAGGCTAAATTGAATAACTCTTAATAAGGTTCCAAATAGTCTGGTAATAGAGACATTAAAAGGAAAAGGAACTTTACCTTTATGAACTTGAAAGTGATGTCGCTTCTAAGTAAGAGATTATAGGGTTTTCTCTTGTAAAAGTTCATTAAACTGGGATGGAGCACATGGCCATAACGGTGCTCACAGGAAGGGAAACTTATTGGTAAACTTAAATTGCGTGTAGTATTTCCGACTGTATAACTCAAGGGAGACTTGGTTTAAGTTAAGACCACCCATTTCTTCTTTAAAGTCCTGAGATATTCACACTAATACGTGGTTTAATCGAATAAATACCACATATTATGCGTAATTTCTAGCTAAGATAAAACTATCTAGCCTGGGATTGTTACAGAATATTGTTTTAATGGAGGGAAAAAATAAGTCCCACATCACCTTGTTTTTTGGACTATTCCAAGGTATATAAGAATGTCTTGTATACGATATTGTGAATTAAAATCACCGACGGGGGAGGGGGGAGGGGTGAATGGGGGCTTGCTTGAATGGTATGCATGTGGGAATGAGCATATAAAATACTATTATGGTCAAAAGATGGGCACTTAGGGCAATGGGCGCGTGCGTGACCGTACGGAAGCGTCTTGACTGTTAGCAATAGCCAGTGTTTTGAACTATTAATTTAAATAGACGGACGAGTCTATTTGAACGAAACTGCTCCCAACGGTCATGCCTTTTCCGCCACTATATATATGACCTGTTCCTTCTCACTCCAGTTATCTTTCTTCTATCTCCCTCTCTTTTATCTTCTTCTTCCGAATAAGAACTCCCATTGAACCCACAAACATTGATATGTCTCTGGGTTTTGTTTTTGTTGTATCTTGGGTAGAAATCTGCCACCGAACCCGTTAGCAAACTCAGTTTGAGTGGGGCAGATATTGCTTCAAGGAAAGTGATCTCGCACCTCAAAACCACACAACTTTGACTCTGTAAATTTCTCAACAAACTTAAAGCAATACCCGCAATGGAGAATGTACTGGATTCTGCATTCAAACTAAGGAACCAAGACTTTGTCAGACTGGACAGGCTTGATGGAACCAATTTCACCCGCTGGTAAGATAAAATGAAGTTCCTTCTTACCACTCTTAAGGTCTCCTACGTCCTCGATGAAAACCTTCCACTGCTTCCTCCGCCAACTGATAAAGACACAAATGATTTGAAGAAGCAAAGGCTGAAACATGAAGAGGATGAACTGATGTGAAGTGGCCACATTCTCAACACCTTATCCGATCGTTTATACAATCTTTACCCTCCACTGATGTCGCCTAAGGAAATTTGGGATGAACTGGAAATGAAGTACAATACCGATAAGATTGGAACATATAAGTTTCTCACTCTTAAATATTTTGAATTGTTGATAAAAGTCGACATTTTTGTAATGGATAAAATGCATAACTTACAAGTTCTAGTTAGCAAAATTAATGACTTGAAAGTGTAAATTCTAGAATCATTCAAGTAGGGGCGATAATTGCTAAACTTTCACCAAGTTGGAATAACTATTGCAAAAAGCTCTTGCATATAACTGAGGAACTCATGCAGGAAAAGATCAGAAAACACATACGAATTGAGGAAGAAAACAGAATTTGTGATGGTGTTTTTCCTTCTACTGATGTGAACAACGTGGCTTCTAGAAAGAAAAGAACAGGCAATCAGAACCATAATTTCGAACCAAATAAGAGGAGTAAGCAAGGAAGTGACTCTAATCCTAAAGACAAAAAATAATAAAGCATGATACAACTGCAACAAACTTGGTCACTGTAAGCGTGAATGCTAGGGTTCCTCCAAAACAGAAAAAGGGAACTCTGAAAATGCAAATATGGTTGATACCGAGGAGATGCAGGAAATCATTGCTATGGTTTCTGATCTCCAAATTAGAATGATAACTGACTTGCACATGGCTACTGCTGAAACGAAACCTTCGGACTGGTGGTTCGATTCTGGTGCAACGGTTCATGTTTGCAACAACAAAGGTCTGTTCAAAACCTATACAGAGATTGCTGACCAAAAAAAGAAGTGCTCATGGGAAATGGAAATAGTGCAAAAGTTCTGGGAAATGGAAATGTGGAGATTCATTTCACTTCCAACAAGAAGATAACTCTCACCAATGTTTTCTATGTTCCTAATATTAAAAAGAACCTGGTTTCTGCATCAATTTTGTGCAAGAGTGGTATCAAATCAGTATTGGAGGCTGGTAATTTAATTCTGTCCAAAAATGGCATGTTCGTGGGTAAAGGTGATGCATGTAATGGGATGTTCAAACTCAGTATAAATAAAATAAAGGAATGCTCTGCTTATACTGTTGATTCTTTGTGATTATGCCATGCATGTTTAGGACATTTAAGTTATAGATCTTTGAAGTATATGGCAAAACATGGTCTTATTTCTGTTATTAATGACAAACATAATAAATTCGAATTAAGTATACAAGCCAAGATTACAAAGAAACCATTCCCCACCATTGAAATAAATTAGGAATTCTTGGATTTAATTCATACTAATATATGTGAATTAAATGTAATTTAAACCAGAGGTGGAAAAAGGTATTTCATTACCATTATTGATGATTTTTCTAAATACACATGTGTATATTTTCTTTAAAATAAAGATGAAGCTTTTAACATGTTCAAACACTATAAAAAATGAAGTTAAAAATCAGAATGGTAGGAAAATAAAGGTCTTACATAGTGATAGAGTAGGAGATTACTTCTCCACTGAATTTTCTAACTTCTGTGAAGAACATGGGATTATTCATCAGCACACTGCACCATACATACCACAACAAAATGGTTTGGCTGAAAGGAAAAATAGAACTCTGGTTGATATGGTAAAATTTATGTTATTAAATGCTAAATTACCACTTAACTTGTGGGGGGAAGCATTACTGTTTGCATTTCATTTGCACAATTGAATCACTTCAAGCAAAACTAAAGTTTCTCCATATGAACTATGGAATGGTTGAAAACTTAATCTACGGTATCTAAAGCTGTAGGGGTGTATTGCCTTTGTAACGTCCCGTATTCTTGGTAGTCAGATATTTAATATATTTATCATTTTAAATAGTGATTTGGAATTTTATATGGATTTATAACATATAGTTCGTTTATATAACGAAGTTGCACGTACGTTTATATAATTCGAACTAGTGACTGTTGCGGTATTTTACGATGTGAAATTCATTTATATCAGTACGAATATTGAATGGTTAACGATAATTAATGCCTAAATTTAGTAATCGCATATAAGTAAACCGTATAAAAAAAATATCAAAACAAAACAAAAGGTTAAACTCACTCCTACCTTAAGCAAATTAAATGTGCAAGTATCTATACAGACATGTGAACCTAACAAGATAGTTGAAGACGACAATTTCAATGCGAGACTCAGTCATTCATCAGTGTTAGAAATATCATATCTATTCCTTTCTTTCGAAGCAAACACAATGGTAATATTCAGCTATCCTACCCCATGCAGTGCCTACCCCAACACACTGTACCACGTGCAAATCAAATCAGTCCCTGTCCATACCCCAATCCATCCCAAAATTTTCTTTCAGAACACGTACCATTTTTTCCAGCTAGGGATGCACGCTAAAGCCTGAGGATGGAAGTGACGATACAACGACAGCCACAATGAAACCCTGCAAGGCCTAAGACCACACATGCATACACTACACTGATGATCCATACCTATGTCATTTTTCTTCCCCATCAATAGCTAGGCACATGCATACATAAAGCCACAGTCACCTATTCTTCCATACAATCTTCTCTGGTCGACATCATTACAGCTAGGAGAAAAGAAAACTCACCAGACCTTCCCCTACCCTCTGCAAATCTACAAATCCTAAACCGTGGCCACCAAGCTTGTCCACTCTATAAATACGCTTCTCATCTTCACCTTCTCAGTAAAGGAAACGAACCCCACTCCTTCATTCAATTTTTAAGCTGCGCCATTCTTCTTTCCACAAAAATGAAAGCAAGCGCTAAAAATAAAACAAAACACTCTGCAAATTAAAACCTCGTCGAAATGAAGGTGGAATGAGCGAGCGACTACCTTGAACGGAGAAGGGGGGTTACTGATGGAGTGTGCTGATGGCGTGGGTCTTTCCCATTGCTGGAAGAACATAGACCGGAGTTGGAAGCGAGTTTCCATTTGTTGGGGACTGTCTTGCGCGCCGGTGGTAGTAGTGGAAGGCTCCGAAGACCGGAGTTGGAGGAGCTTTGGTGCGGTGCAGCAAATGGTCTGAGGGTTCTGAAAATGCTTGGAGTTTTTCTGTCTGAGAACTGCGGATGCATGAAACCTGAGAAGGAGATGACGGTGCATGAAGGATCCATGCGGGGTTGTTTTAAATTGGTATGGGGATGAAAGAAGAATGTGCGGTGCGATTTACAGTGGTGACGTGAGTGTGATCCGATGGGGAGGATTGCCCACCGTCGGTCAGCATCAGGGAAGTCCGGAGTGGAGGAGCGAAGGGTGACGAGAAGACGTGGCAACATGAGAAGGTGAAGTAGTTCGAGAAAGGGAAAGAAACAGGGCGTCAGAGATGGGGGTATCACGTTGGAAGAAGAACAGTAAAATGAAGAAAAGGGGTATGTGGTTGGAACTGAAAAATGAATGGGAAGAAGTGACGAAGAGTTTATATGCGGTGTGTCAAATCGTTATTAATTTGCCTAATCCCCTACCTAATCTAATGACTAACGTGACCATGTTTTTCCGAAAATGCTCAGCCCAGTTTAAATTGCCTAATCACATACACTAGCCTAGGTGTATTTTTAGTATGCGAAATCAAATTAAATTTGCTAACCCATATTGCCTGATCGAAATAATACACGTGTGGTTTTGCCTAACCCCCTCTTATATATATATATATATATATATATATATATATGCCTAATACGATTCATAATTGTGCCTAACCAAACAAGTGTGCTAATCTTGTCTTTAAACTAATATGGGTTTAGTTTCTAAAATATATACAAGTGCCTGATTATTGTATGTTATAGACCAAATTTAATATACAATTAAGTGAAACCTGGGCTATCTTTAGTGGTGCCAAATCATTCACATATGCCTAATGATAACTTAGATTGCCTGAACCTTTTATAAAATAGGCCTAATCTGCAGTATGCGTAACCTGGAATTGGTGTGTGCCTAATTTGTTTTTACGTGCCACACTGTAATGCTAATAATGTACATATGACCATTTTTCCTATATGCCCCACCGTACTTTACGTTGTACCTAACTGTAGACTTGCCTCATTACTAAACTAAGGTGTCATACTTGAATGTTGTAAACAGTGCATAAAACGTTATGCCAAATCTTCCTTTTTAATGTACCAAGTTCATTGTTTAAAAGTCTAACCAATATAAACTAATGAACGTTAATATATATGGGCTGATGGACCTCGACCTGTAGAGTTTAGTTTGATCAGATAATGGGATACGATCATGAACATGCCTCACTGACAAATGAACGAGCCAAATCGAAATTTGATGACGTTTAGAAATGCCTAATCATATGCAGTTTTGGCTAATTAAAGGTTAATTTTCGCAAGGCAAGCTTTAGCGAGTTATATATATTATGCTATTAAAACATTTCGTAGAACCATATGTATGGTGCGCCAGGTAGATAAGTTGTTTAGTATACCTAACCCAATCCCTTGCTTGGTCCATGGAATATAAAAGAAGTTACTGTAATTTGTACGGTGTGTGTGTGTGTATATATATATTATATGGTAGTTAAAATATATGATTAACTATGAATAGTAAAGAAATGAATGCGCCAAATCTCAGTTGCTAACGTGCCTGAGCACAACAGTAGTATGCTCGATTGTATGATTAATGTATACTGAGCACTGTAACTCCATTTAGAAAAACACATGTACAGTTTTACACAGGTTTAAACGAAGAACTATTACCGTCGATTAAATTAGTATAATATTGATAACAGTTAATTATTAGACTAAAATTTTAGATTTATAAGCGTACAATATATTTAATATTCTCATATGTTAACAGAATCAAATAACATCAGTTGCATTAGAACTGCATCGTCGAGCACAACACAGTGAAACGGGTTTGATCAGAGTTGGCAGTTAAAACGACAGTTTAATTTAAATTGTTTCAGACGAGGAATGAAATCAAGGTGAGTTCAACTCACTCAGTTTTATCCCACTTATATTTATATAAGTCGGGTTTAAATATTTGTGTGCTATAGTTGTTAATTGGTTGATGGATGTTTGGATTGCTGATATTGTGATGGTTGAATATTATATCTGTTTATAGATGATATTGTTAAGATAACGTATTTGGATGTAGGGAGAATAGGTTGGAGGGATCCAACTGGATTTCTCAAATTTATTGTTTATTTTTATATTTTAATTATATGAACCGTTTAACTGATATGAATGGATGAATGAATTAATCATTGATTGTTGAATATAAATTCAACGATTGTTTGTTTTAACCAATAAAGAGTATTGGTTGAGTAATTGGTATCCTTTGGCCCAAAAATACATCATGTTGATTTACCGTAGGTGAATCGACAGTAATAAAATTATAAATTTATTTTACAACTAGAAATGGATTTTTAAATTGATACATTTGAATAAAAGTTTAATAAAGGAAATTATTACATATTTAAGTTTATAAAGGTCATTATTATTTGATTTTTTTAAATCAATTCTGATGGTTCATAAGATTTAAAAGCAGACGAGGGGGAACTAACATAACGGTTAAGACTTAGATTAATTATTGCGTAAGTGAGGATTTAATGAGATTATTGAAATTAATATTATAAAGAAGAATTGGTTGGAGTTGAGTAACGAGATAACCATGGTTTGAGCTGATGAAGTCAACTCAATTGGAATTAGTTATTTGATTAATTTATTTTAATTAATCTAATAGAATATTTGTTTTAACTTTAACAAGATTTTAATTTAATGTTTAATTCAGTTAAATTAGAAGTTGACTATTTCTACGATGGTTAATGACGATATAAATTATTATTTTAATGATTTCAGTAATCAGCCTAGGTTGATAGTGAAATAGAATTGGTTTTTTGAAAGAGTTGATGAATGGTTTCATACAAAAACCACGTTTTATAACTAAGCTATAAAAGAGACTTTAAGCCAAGACGATAGCTCAGAGTAAGTGTTTGAATTAAGGAAATTTAAACAAGCTTGAAAATATGAAATGATATTTCAATGAGGAAAGGAAACAAGGGAGATTAGTGAAAAATATAACGATGTTTTCAAACAAGAAGATGATGTTTAGAATGAGGATCTAAAAAGGTAAGCGACGACTATAAGGTTCAAATAACGAAAACAAAGGAGAAGTCGTAACAATTGGTTTACGAATGACGAGTTGAATCTATGATAACTAATAAATGGTGTTGCAATTAATGTTTTGAAATAATAGTAAATTAGAGATTGGATATGGTTATTAAATATTTTCATAAATATGTATTTAAATGGTTTGAGAAAATTAATATATTGAAATAAGAAGTGAATAGCATGTTTTAAAAATTTAAAAGATTCAGGAGTTTTAATCGCTAATTATTTTTGAAAAAGGGGCTAAATGATGCTGAATACTGAACCAATGAACTCATTATATTCACTTGATTATTATTTGATAGTTAAATCACCAACTATCAAATCTGTCCAATACGATTGTGGGTACGGAAAGACCGGGATCGAATTATATTCGAAAACCATTCCGACCAACAAATACGTGAAGATATCAAAAGACGGTCGAGATGGAGCTTTGGAGACCGTAGATCTTCATAAGCGGAAGAACCGCTACTAATCTCCGGTTTAGCGGCCAGAGGTAAACTGTGGTTCTGTTGTGGTTGAAATCTATGGGTTACAAGGACTACTCGCTACTGATCCCTGGGGTGATTCCTATATGAGATGCAGTAGGAGAGTGCCTTCGGTTCATCCTGTTCCTGGATGACTTGTATGGACGGATGTCTGACGAAGTATTTCCAAAAGGATCGCATATGTTGATTTCTTCAAACGTGCCATAGCTGATTAGCTCCCAACTAGAGTATTTTTGTGGACGTCAATTAGCGATATCTAGTGGATTTGACGATGTGGCATTCAAAGTAAATGGCGATCAGATGTCTCAAGATAAATCCTAGCCTCAAGCCTCATCAACCGGGAAATGACAAAAATTGGGCGGGCAGCATGACTATGTGGGTCACTCCCATTAGGGTGTATAACCACCTATCTATAGAAATTCATTTTGCTTCTTAAATCTATCGATGATGTCCCTTTTCGGGAGGCGGTTGCTGATCCCAACCGTCGGGGGTATATATTCGATACACTCAAGCGAAATGAGTGGTCGGTCACAGTGGGCAGGGTTGCAAGACGTTCTTGTTGAACCTAGTGTATTCGCCTCTAGAGATGCACTATCGGCAGGTGGTCCCATACCTTGTCATAGTCGGAATCCAATCTTCAATAAGCGCCCGCGGTTTTGAGTGTATACTATATATGTAAAGCGTGAGATACAAGCGTTCTACTAGATTCTATTTACTTGTATTTAGACATTATTATAATATCAGAAAAGATATTGATTTCAAAAATGTTTTGGGTTATCGTAAGATAAAAACCGTCCGTATTTATGTGTGGATTTGGTCTTACGATTATCCTTTCCTTGAAAGATTTTAACTTTAAAATCAGGTTGTGTGATACCCTTAATACTGTGCGAGTTTTCTCACTATGGTTCACCAGACTGACCCAGTGTTTTGTAAAGGCTCGGGTTAGCCCGGGGTGTACAGGTTCAGGTTATCAGATGCTGCGAATTACATAGACGAACTGGAGGTGTTCAGCCGTATTGTATCTAGTATTTATTCCGCTGTGTGTAGTATATGGGAATAGGTTATTATAACTGTCCCATTGTGTGATGTACTTTGATATTTTAAGTATTTTTAAAAGCTCTCAGTAAAGATTTATTTCTGTATTACATTTTTTCCGCTGCGATGTGAGACCCTATGTTGTGTTGATCTTCTTCTTCTTTCTTCTATTATAATATTTCTTTCTTTCTTATCTCATCATCAAAATTCTTTCTATTGGCATTTGGGTTTCCAGTGCAATTTGGGTTGGACTGGAGTCGTTTAGTCAGCTCAAAAGGTACTGGGAATCTGGGTCGTCATAGTTGGTATCAGAGCAATGGTTTAGTAATAACCTTGGCTCTGTGGCGTAACTCGATAGAAATGGGGTTAGTAATACCCTAGATTGAGTTAAAGTGTGTGTGTGTGTGTGTGTATATATATATATATATATATATATATGAGAGCATATTTGTACATTTTATATAAAAATGTTTATGTTGTGTTATTTGATCGGTTCAATATAGAACTGACGACTGATACAACAATGTTTTGTAAAGATGGTCAAATTAAATAATTTTGGCCAAATTATATTTTTGTATATAAAAAAAGGAATAATTTTAACAACTTATTGATATTGAGTTGTTTGATTGATTGGATGGAATTCAAATTTGATTGTAAATTTGAAATGACTTAATATAGAGAAGATAATTTCAATATGAAGTTAATAAATGAGACTGTATGAATTAGAAATAGACTAATAAAAGTTAAATAGAAATGTCCAGATTAGAATTTAACTTGGAGTTAAATTGAATAAAAACAGAATGGAATAAAATGGATAATTTTTTAGATTAAACCAAAATTTGAATTTGAGATGAAGATGAATAAATTAGATTGAATATGAATACGGATTTGAAACTTGACTTGGTTAATTTAAGTTGGATTAAAATGAAATTTGGAGTTAGATGGAACTCAAACTGGGAAATTGGAAACTGGTTAAAATATAAGTTGGTTGGTTGTGTATTAATGAAGATTGTGTGTTGATTGTCGATTATTTGTTAGTTCAATTGGATAAAATTCATGAATAACTTAACAACAGGATTGAATGAATTAAAAAAAGGAAAAAAAATTCCAGTGTAATGAAGTCGAACAAAATTCGATAAAACTGAATAACACTTTATTTATTCTGGCATTGGAAATGAGTTGAGCACAGGTTGACTGAAGAAGGATGAGCTGTTAATGACAATGCTTTGGAATTTGAGTTTGGTTGCCGACAAAAAGGTAAACCTTAATATATTGATGGGCGATTGATTTTATAACCTGGAGTGGATACCCGTTTGGGTGTTGTTTCCTTGGATCGAAGTGAGGTCCAGTATGGCGTTTGCAGTTGGTTTGATCGATCAGTGCAGTGAAGATGTTGGCGATTTTTTTTCGTAAATTTATATAACATAGAAATTTTAAATGAAAATTTTATAATAATTATTTTGAAAATAATTGGGATTGAAATATTCTTCACACTTAAGCAATTTCGAGGACGAAATTCTTTTAAGGGGGAAGGAATGTAACGTCCCATATTCTTGGTTGTTAGATATTTAATATATTTATCATTTTAAATAGTGATTTGGAATTTTATACAGAGTTATAACATGTAGTTCGTTTATATAACGAAGTTGAACGTGCGTTTATATAATTCGAACTAGTGACTGTTGCGGTATTTTACGATGTGAAATTCATTTATATCAGTACGAATATTGAATGGTTAACGATAATTAACGGTTAAATTTAGTAGCCGCATATAAGTAAACCGTATAAAAAAATAAAATAATCAAAACAAAACAAAAGATTAGACTCACTCCTACCTTAAGAAAATTAAATGTGCAAGTATCTATACAGACGTGTGAACCTAACAAGATAGTTGAAGCCGACAATTTCAATGCGAGACTCAGTCATTCATCAGTGTTAGTGTTAGAAATATCATATCTATTCCTTTCTTTCGAAGAAAACACAATGGTAATATTCAGCTATCCTACCCCATGCAGTGCCTACCCCAACACACTGTACCACGTGCAAATCAAATCAGTCCCTGTCAATGCACGCTAAAGCCTAAGGATGGAAGTGACAATACAACGACAGCCACAATGAAACCCTGCAAGGCCTAAGACCACACATGCGTACACTACACTGATGATCCATACCTATGTCATTATTCTTCCCCATCAATAGCTAGGCACATGCATACATAAAGCGGCAGTCACATATTCTTCCATACAGTCTTCTCTGGTCGACACCATCACAGCTAGGAGAAAAGAAAACTCACCAGACCTTCCCCTACCCTCTGCAAATCTGCAAATCCTAAACCGTGGCCACCAAGCTTGTCCACTCTATAAATACGCTTCTCGTCTTCACCTGCTCAGCAAAGGAAACGAACCCCATTTCTTCGTTCAATTTTTAAGTTGCGCCATTCTTCTTTCCACAAAACGAACGCAAGTGATAAAAACAAAACAAAACACTCTGCAAATTAAAACCTCCCTCCCATCCCAGATTTAATTAACTCTCCCACGTTCAAAGAAGTCAACGAGCGGCTACCTTGAACGGAGAAGGGGATTACTGACGGAGTGTGCTGATGGCGTGGGTCTTTCCCATTGCTGGAAGAACATAGACCGGAGTTGGATGCGAGTTACCATTTGTTGGGGATTGTCTTGCGCGCCGGTGGTAGCAGTGGAAGGCTCCAATGACCGGAGTCGGAGGAGCTTTGGTGCATTGCAGCAAATGGTATGAGGGTTCTGAAAATGGTTGGAGTTGTTCTGTCTGAGAACTGCGGATGTATAAAACCTGAGGAGGAGATGATGGTGCATGAAGGATCCATGCGAGGTTGTTTTAAATTGGTATGGGGATGAAGAAGAATGTGCGGTGCGATTTACAGTGGTGACGTGAGTGTGATCCGATGGGGAGGATTGTCCACCGTCGCTCAGCATCAGGGAAGTCCGGAGTGGAGGAGCAGATGAGAAGGTGACAGGGGCAGATCTAGGCAGTGGCCAGCAAGGGCCACTGCCCCACCTGGAATTGTGCGAACCTGGCAAAATTTAGAGCGTTTAACTTGAATGCCCTACCGGTGGGAAAACAAATGCCCTACCTGACCACTAACCAACCAATATTTTATCCATAAGCCAAGTTAGTCTTAGTTTCTTGCTTGATTTGTATTCAAAGTACATAAGTTATATATATACAGTAGAATACAAAATTATTTGGTGGTGTAGGACAGAACTTTTGAAGATTCTTGCCTTACCTCAATACAAATCCTAGATCTGCCACTTGAAGGTGAAGTAGTTCGAGAGAGGGAAAGAAACAGGGCGTCGGAGATGGGGGTATCACGTTGGAAGAAGAACAGTAAAATGAAGAAAAGGGGTATGCGGTTGGAACTGAAAAATGAATGGGAAGAAGTGATGAACAGTTTATATGCGGTATGTCAAATTGTTATTAATTTGCCTAATCCCCTACCTAATCTAATGACTAACGTGACCATGTTTTTCCGAAAATGCTCAGCCTTAAATTGCCTAATCACATACACTAGCCTAGGTGTATTTTTAGTATGCGAAATCAAATTAAATTTGCTAACCCATATTGCCTGATCGAAATAATAAAAGTGTGGTTTTAGAAATGTTATTTTGCCTAACCGCCTCTTATTTTTATATATATACATATATATATATATATATATATACATATATATATATATATATATGCCTAATACGATTCGTAATTGTGCCTAACCAAACAAGTGTGCTAATCTTGTTTTTAAACTAATATGGGTTTAGTTTCTAAAATATATACAAGTGCCTGATTAGTACCAGTTATAGACCTAATTAAATATACAATTAAGTGAAACTTGGGCTATCTTTATTGGTGCCGAACCATTCACATATGCCTAATGATAACTTAGATTGCCTGAACCTTTTATAAAATAGGCCTAATCTGCAGTATGCATAACCTGGAATTGGTGCGTGCCTAATTTGTTTTTACATGCCACACTGTAATGCTAATAATGTACATATGACCATTTTTACTATATGCCCAACCGTACTTTACGTTGTGCCTAACTATAGACTTGCCTCATTACTAAACTAAGGTCCCATACTTGAATGTAGCAAACAGTGCATAAAACGTTATGCCAAATCTTCCTTTTTAACGTACCAAGTTCATTGTTCAAAAGTCTAACCGATATGAACTAATGAACGTTAATATATATGGGCTGATGGACCTCGACCTGTAGAGTTTAGTTTGATCAGATAATGGGATAGTATCATGAACATGCCTCACTGATAACTGAACGCGCCTAATTGAAATTTGCTGTTGTTTAGAAATTCCTAATCATATGCAGTTTTGGCTAATCAAAGGTTAATTTTCGCAAGGCAAGCTTTAGCGAGTTATATATATCACGCTATTAAAACATTTCGTTGAACCATATGTATGGTGCGCCAAGTAGATAAGTTGTTTAGTATACCTAACCCTTTCCCTTGCTTGGTCCATGCAGTGGCGGAGCCAGGAATCGATGTTGGTGAGGTCACATTTTGGGAAAGTGACGGGGGTTCGGGGGCGATAGTCCCCAATTTTTTTTTGAAAGAACGTTGTTCATATCTAGCATCGGGACACCATATAATTGAAATAGAAAGAGCTTGAAACAAGCTGAATTAGATGGCTGGGGAACATTTCTTCGATCCTTTCTTTGACCAGAACTGAAAATAGCCGGATTCTGTTCGCTGGGAGCATTTAACAAACCAGGCCAGTCCATCATGCCATCACCATCATCGAGCCACACCCATTCAACAAACACCAGCTTCATATCTTCATTAACCCAACAACAGTACTACTACAACACATAAAAGAAAACCTTCCCCAAATTCACAAAAAAACCATCGACCGCATCCAAAAGCTATTGCTAATTTTGGTTGTCTACTTCACTCACCACTCATCAACAACTACCCAAGCTCCTACAACAAAACTTCACTGTGTACTGTGCTTCCACCTCTAACTCACTGACAAACTCAACCCCAAATCCAACCGTCTCCCAATCGAACCGAAATCAGGTCGAGCTACCGCCTATAAACCACACGCGACACAAACCCAAACACGAATCGGAGAACGCGATATGGTAGGATTAGCAGACCTAGGGTTTGTTGTGAGAGACTTTGTTGGATTAGTCGAGAGGGACACTAGAAGCTGCTGGTCGTTAGTGGGGTCCGGAGGTTCTGGAGGCAGCGGAGCTGGCGGCAGTGGTGTAGGAAGAGGCGAGAAAGGGGCCTGAAAAGGTGAGGAAGGCCACGATTACAATTGCCAGACATTTGTGCGAGAGAGAAATAGATGTACAGTATTTTTTTTTATTTTTTTATATTAAAATATGGATTTCTGGTGAGGTCACGTGACCTCACCAGCCATAACGTGCCTCCGTCTCTGGGTCCATTGAATATAAAAGAAGTTACTGTGATTCGTACGATGTGTGTATATATACATATATATTATATGGTAGTTAAAATATATGATTAACTATGATTAGTAAAGAAATGAATGCGCCAAATCTCGGTTGCTAACGTGCACAACAGTAGTATGCCCGATTGTATAATTAATGTATACTGAGCACTGTAACTCCATTTAGAAAAACACATGTACAATTTTACACAGGTTTAAACGAAGAACTATTACCGTCGATTAAATTAGTATAAAATTAATAACAGTTAATTATTAGACTAAAATTTTAGATTTATAAGAGTACAATGTATTTAATATTCTCGTATGTTAACAGAATCAAATAACATCAGTTGCATTAGAACCGCATCGTCGAGCACAACACAGTGAAATGGGTTTGATCAGAGTTGACAGTTAAAACGACAGTTTAATTTAAATTGTTTCAAATGAGGAATGAAACCAAGATGAGTTCAACTCACTCAGTTTTATCCCACTTATATTTATATAAGTCGGGTTTAAATATTTGTGTGCTATGGTTGTTAATTGGTTGATGGATGTTTGGATTGCTGATATTGTGATGGTTGAATATTATATCTGTTTATAGATGATATTGTTAAGATAACGTATTTGGATGCAGGGAGAATAGGTTGGAGGGATCCAACTGTATTTCTCAAATTTATTGTTTATTTTTATATTTCAATTATATGAACCGTTTAACTGATATGAATGAATGACTGAATTAATCATTGATTGTTGAATCTAAATTCAATGGTTGTTTGTTTTAACCAATAAACAGTATTGGTTGAGTAATTGGTATCCTTTGGCCCAAAAATACATCATGTTGATTTACCGTCGGTGAATCGACAGTAATGAAACTATAAATTTATTTTACAACTAGAAATGGATTTTGAAATTGATACATTTGAATAAAAGTTTAACAATGGAAATTATTACATATTTAAGTTTATAAAGTCATTATTAAATGATTTTTATAAATCAATTCTGTTGGTTCATAAGATTTAGAAGCAGACGAGGGGGAACTAACATAACGGTTAAGACTTAGATTTATTATTGCTTAAGTGGGGATTTAATGAGATTATTGAAATTAATATTATAAAGAAGAACTGGTTGGAGTTGAGTAACGAGATAACCATGGTTTGAGCTGATGAAGCCAACTCAATTGGAATTAGTTATTTGATTAATTTATTTTAATTAATCTAATAAAATATTTGTTTTAACTTTAACAAGATTTAAATTTAATGTTTAATTTAGTTAAATAAGAAGTTGACTATTTCTATGATGGTTAATGACGATATAAATTGTTATTTTAATGATTTCAGTAATTAGCCTAGGTTGATATTGAAATAGAATTGGTTTTTTTGAAAGAGTTGATGAATGGTTTTATATAAAAACCGCGTTTTATAACTAAGTTATAAAAGAGACTTCAAGCTAAGACGATAGCTCAGAGTAAGTGTTTGAATTAAGGAAATTTAAACAAGCATGAAAATATGAAACGATATTTCAATAAGGAAAGGAAACAAAGGAGATTAGTGAAAAATATAACGATGTTTTCAAACAAGAAGATGATGTTTAGAATGAGGATCTAAAAAGGTAAGCGAGAACTATAAGGTTCAAATAACGAAAACAAAGGAGATGTCGTAACAATTGGTTTACGAAAGACAAGTTGAATCTATGATAACTAATAAATGGTGTTGAAATTAATGTTTTGAAATAATAGTAAATTAGAGATTGGATATGGTTATTAAATATTTTCATAAATATGTATTTAAATGGTTTGAGAAAATTAATATACTGAAATAAGAAGTGAATACCATGTTTTAAAAAATTAAAAGATTCAAGAGTTTTAATCACTAATTATTTTTGAAAAAGGGGCCAAATGATGCTGAGTACTGAACCATTGAACTCATTATATTCACATGATTATTATTTGATAGTTAAATCACCAACTATCAAATCTGTCCAATACGATTGTGGGTAAGGAAAGACCGGGATCGAGTTATATTCGAAAACCATTCCGACCAACAAATACGTGAAGATATCAAAAGACGGTCGAGATGGAGCATTGGAGACCGTAGATCTTCATAAGCGGAATAACCGCTACTAATCTCCGGTTTAGCGGCCAGAGGTAAACCGTGGTTTTGTCGTGGTTGAAATCTACGGGTTGCAAGGACTACTCGCTACTGATCCCTGGGGTGATTCCTATATGAGATGCAGTAGGAGAGTGCCTTCGGTTCATCCTGATCTTGGATGACTTGTATGGACGGATGTCTGACGAAGTATTTCCAAAAGGATCGCATACGTTGATTTCTTTAAACGTGCCATAGTTGGTTAGCTCCCAACTATAGTATTTTTGTGGACATCAATTAGCGATATCTAGTGGATTTGACGATGTGGCGTTCAAAGTAAATGGGGATCTGATGTCTCAAGATAAATCCTAGCCTCAAGCCTCATCAACCGGGAAATGACAAAAATCGGGCAGGCAGCATGACTATGTGGGTCGCTCCCATTAGGGTGTATGACCACCTATCTAGAGAAATTCCTTTTGCTTCTTAAATCTATCGATGCTGTCCCTTTTCGGGAGGCGGTTGCTGATCCCAACCGTCGGTGGTATACATTCAATACACTCAAGCGAAATGAGTGGTCGGTCACGGTGGGCAGGGTTGCAAGACGTTCTTGTTGAACCCAGTGTATTCGCCTCTAGAGATGCACTATCAGCAGGTGGTCCCATACCTTGTCATAGTCGGAATCCAATCTTCAATAAGAGCCCGCGGTTTTGATTGCATACTATATATGTAAAGCTTGAGATGCAAGCGTTCTACTAGATTCTATTTACTTGTATTTAGACATTATTATAATATCAGAAAAGATATTGATTTCAAAAATGTTTTGGGTTATCGTAAGGTAAAAACCGTTCGTATTTATGTGTGGATTTGGTCTTACGATTATCCTTTATTTGAAAGATTTTAACTTTAAAATCAGGTTGTGTGATACCCTTAATACTGTGCGAGTTTTCTCACTCTGGTTCACCAGACTGACCCAGTGTTTTGTAAATGCTCGGGTTAGCCCGGGGTGTACAGGTTCAGGTTATCAGATGCTGCGAATTACAGAGACGAACTGGAGGTGTTCAGCCGTATTGTATCTAGTATTTATTCCGCTGTGTGTTGTATATGGGAACAGGTTATTATAACTGTCCCATTGTGTGATGTACTCTGATATTGTAAGTATTTTTAAAAGCTTTCAGTAAAGATTTATTTCTGTATTACATTTGTTCCGCTGCGATGTGAGACCCTATGTTGTGTTGATCTTCTTCTTCTTTCTTCTATTCTAATATTTCTTTCTTATCTCATCCTCTAAATTCTTTCTATTGGCATCTGGGTTTCTAGTGCAATTTGGGTTGGACTGGTGTCGTTTAGTCAGCTCAAAAGGTACCGGGAATCTGGGTCTTCATAGTTGGTATCAGAGCAATGGTTTAATAATAACCTTGGCTCTATAGTGTAACTCGATAGAAATGGGGTTAGTAATACCCTAGATTGAGTTAAAGTGTGTGTATATATATATATGAGAGCGTATTTGTACATTTTATATAAAAATGTTTATGTTGTGTTATTTGAATGGTTCAATATAGAACTGACGACTGATACAACAGTGTTTTGTAAAGATGGTCAACTTAAATAATTTTGGCCAAATTATATTTTTGTATATAAAAAAGGAATAATTTTAACAACTTATTGATATTGAGTTGTTTGATTGATTGGATGAAATTCAAATTTGATTGGAAATTTGAAATGACTTAATATAGAGAAGATAATTTCAATATGAAGTTAATAACTGAGACTGTATGAATTAAAAATTGACTAATAAAAGTTAAATAGAAATGTCCAGATCAGAATTTAACTTGGAGTTAAATTGAATAAAAACAGAATGGAATAAAATGGATAATTTTTTAGATTAAACCAGAATTTGAATTTGAGATGAAGATGAATAAATTAGACTGATTATGAGTACGGATTTGAAACTTGACTTGGTTAATTCAAGTTGGATTAAAATGAAATTTGGAGTTAGATGGAACTCAAACTGGGAAATTGGAAACTGGTTGTGTATTAATTAAGATTGTGTGTTGATTGTCGATTATTTGTTAGATCGATTGGATAAAATTCATGAATAACTTAACAACAGGATTGAATGAATAAAAAAAGGAAAAAAAAATTCCAGTGTAATGAAGTCGAACAAAATTCGATAAAATTGAATAACTCTGTATTTATTCTGGCATTGGAAATGAGTTGGGCACAGGTTGACTGAAGAAGGATTAGTTGTTAATGGCAATGCTTTGAAATTTGAGTTTGGTTGCCGACAAAAAGGTAAACCTTAATTATATTGATGGGTGATTGATTTTATAACCTGGAGTGGGTGCCCATTTGGGTGTTGTTTTCTTGGATCGAAGTGAGGCCCAGAATGGCGTTTGCAGTTGGTTTGTTCGATCAGTGCAGTGAAGATGCTGGTGATTTTTTTTCGTAAATTTATATAACATAGAAATTTTAAATGAAAATTTTATAATAATTATTTTGAAAATAATTGGGATTGAAACATTCTTCACACTTAAGCAATTTCGAGGACGAAATTCTTTTAAGGAGGAAGGAATGTAACGTCCTGTATTCTTGGTAGTCAGATATTTAATATATTTGTCATTTTAAATAGTGATTTGGAATTTTATATGGATTTATAACATATAGTTCGTTTATATAACGAAGTTGAACGTACGTTTATATAATTCGAACTAGTGACTGTTGCAGTATTTCATGATGTGAAATTCATTTATATCAGTACGAATATTGAATGGTTAACGATAATTAACGGTTAAATTTAGTAGCCGCATATAAGTAAACTATATAAAAAAATAAAAAAATCAAAACAAAACAAAAGATTAAACTCACCCCTACCATAAGCAAATTAAATGTGCAAGTATCTATACAGACGTGGGAACCTAACAAGATCGTTGAAGCCGACAATTTCACATGCGAGACTTAGTCGTTCATCAGTGTTAGAAATATCATACCTATTCCTTTCTTTCGAAGCAAACACAATGGTAATATTCAGCTATCCTACCCCATGCAGTGCCTACCCCAAGACACTGTACCACGTGCAAATCAAATCAGTCCCTGTCCATACCCCAACCCATCCAAAAAATTTCTTTCAGAACACGTACCATTTCTTCCAGCTAGGGATGCATGCTAAAGCCTAAGGATGGAAGTGACGATACAACGACAGCTACAATGAAACCCTGCAAGGCCTAAGACCACACATGCGTACACTACACTGATGCTCCATACCTATGTCATTTTTCTTCACCATCAGTAGTTAGGCACATGCATACATATAGCCGCAGTCGCCTATTCTTCCATACAGTCTTCTCTAGTCAATGTCATCACAACTAGGAGAAAAGAAAACTCACCAGACCTTACCCTACCCTCTGCAAATCTACAAATCCTAAACCGTGGCCACCAAGCTTGTCCACTCTACAAATACGCTTCTCGTCTTCACCTTCTCAACAAAGGAAACGAACCCCATTTCTTCATTCAATTTTTAAGCTACAAGTTATCAAATTATCAAATTAGATGAGCAAATTATTTTTACAGTAAAATTTTTCGTGCTTGAATTAATGATAATTTGCCATTCCTATTATACTTCAACTTAAAATTTTGAGTTAATGATCATTCTTATTTTATCTTTTAAAAAAAATGAAAGGTAGGTTATTTAAGACATTTTGTAATTAGTTTTATTTTTAATTACTTTACGTATAATATGTCAAAATGGATGATAAAATAACTACGCTTCAAAAGAACTCTTGCATTACTTACACCCGAATAAAAATTAGAGAAACTATGAAACAATCACAGTTGAAAACCTGGATGTATCATATCCCAATATATATGAGAAAGTCCTATTTGGAAAAAGGTTCAAACAGAAATAAAAGATCAAAGAGGGAATTTATTTTTAATTACTTTAAGTATAATATGTCAAAACGGATGATAAAAAAAACTACGCTTCAAAAGAACTCTTGCATTACTTACACCTGAATAAAAAGTAGAGAAACAATCACGGTTGGAAACCCGGATGTATCATATCTCAAGATATATGAGAAAGCCCTATTTGGAAAAAGGTTCAAATAGGAATAAAATATCAAAGAGGGAAATCCTAATCTCTAAACGCGATAAATCTCAAGATTGAAAATGGAGTACCTGATATCTCTAATCAGATAAATATCTAGGTATGTTCAGTGTAAAATAATAGGTAAAGATGGATTGTAACATCCGGGATTTTTAACCGTCCAAATCGACAACGATCCTCAACTGTCGATTTAAACGAATTTAAAATACGGATAGTTATTGGGATTCAAATAAGAAGAAGAAGAAATAAGAAACAAATACAGAATCTCGCAACGAAAGGACAAATATAATAAATAAATAATAGTTCATGAAGCTGTTAAAAACATACATTTTATTATATTTACAACAATTATCAAAGTAAATTAACATAAAACATACCAATATATTTGCAGTGGAATAATAATTTTAATACGTCTGTTGGGCTCCATCTCCATCTTCTTAAATGTATCTTCAAGCAAGGAAAATCTTTGCTAACTACAACTTGGTCTGACCCGAGAGTATTGCAACAAAAAGAAACACAACAAACACTCGGATCAGAACTCATTCTCATATTAGTTAAATCAAATTTCATGTAATAATATGAATGCAATAACTTATAAGATGTTACGGGAATTTCCATCTCCTAAGGATCCGTCAAACTAATATCATATAATATAATACGCTATTATAATAATGTCTATGGTTAAATATAACATAATAAAATAGCGTAAGCGAGATTACATTTTTACCCTTACACTGTTTATAATACCATAGTCTATACAGATACCGTAAAGTCAACAGTACGTAGTGGCTATCAGAGGGAACTCCATAGTTACGATACAAATCAATGTCGTAGGGGGCTCGATCAGGATAATATGACAAGGCACACGAGGAATGCCCAGAGTAGGAGTATACTAGCTGCATGCCCGGACTGTTGGTAACGCATAGTCGCAAATACCGCCCACCTCGAACAACACTTCGAAATCACGGATGCGCATCAAATCAATCAAACCGAGGGACTATAGTAATAAAGGAAGTAGTGTTGCCGATGGAGGTAGCTAACCCCATGTGACAACCCGCCCCGCACCAACCAACATTTACTCCAAAAGTGCGATGTACACATGTCCAGTTAGCACGGGACGACCGTCAGAAGGGAAGGAAGGAGACGAAGAGTCAACAAGGAACCTGTAGAATGTCTCACAGCGCATGGAACAAGATATAATAATAATAATATACTTGATATAAAACAGGTGAGATAGTACATAAGCTGAAAACAAACTATCATAACAGCGGAAAATCCAAAGTACAGCTTATGATCCAAAGCCAACATAATTACAACTTTTAAAACTGTCTCAAGAGTTAAACAAGAAAGGTACACTACTAATGCCCATAGTAGTGACCAGCAACGACACAGGGAGAATATCTATACATATCATACGTGGAAGCCTCCTGCTCGCCTCCGAATCTGCTACTCGCGCATCACCAGCTAACCTGTCTCTAGTCTTCTCGTGTGAGCACCCAGAGTAATAAGAAGAGACATAAAACTCTGGATCAGACAAAAAGTCTGGTATGAGCGATAAGCAGCTAAACGGAACAATAACAGGTACACTAAACCATACCTGAACCTGGACCTGTAACCAAAGAGTTAGCACTACATATTGTACAATACTCTAAGGTGCCACTAGCATATGGTGCACTAGCATACGGGGGTGGGGGTGTGCATGTTATAGTGATGGCAAACAAATCAAACATAGCAACCATTCTCACATCTCTCACTCAGTGCATAAAGCCTACGATGTCCACCGCTGTCAATCACTAGACCCATCGAAGTAGTGACGGAGTTCGACTTGTACAACTACTGCTACTACCAAGCTTACCACATGGAGTCATGACCAAATCTTTACAAATGACCCCACTTCATTGGTCTATAGCCCCTTAGTCGTACCTAGGCCACTATGGCCCTGAATCCGTTCATGTACTTCCTACACATAGTGATCCAAAGTTACGGACATCGACAACCCCTTAGCACACGTCCCGCAGCAAATCCCGACTCATGAAGCCCACTCATTGGTTCCCAACTGGATCCTGAGTCAAAGCTCCTCACTTGGACTTCCTTTGCATCTCGGGTTTTGGTCGAATTGGAGTTGGTCTTCAAAAGAGTCATCGTGTAGTAGTAATAACACACGTACGGTTCGGTTCGGTGTTCCCCTTCTAGCTCGGTTTGGGTCGGTGTAACCCTCTAGCTCGGTTCGGTTCGGTGGTCCTAGTCCATGCCTGGATCAGTGCTCCCTCGCTCCTCGGTTCGGTTCGGAAGTATAGTGCCCATCCTCTGTTCGGTTCGGTGGTTGCTCCCCTCTAGGTTTCCCGATCCGATCCCATCCTTCTCCATTCGCTCGATCCTATCCCCTTTCTGGTCTCTCCGATCTGATCCCCCTTTTTGTCTCTCCGATCTGATCCCCTGCCCAACTCCAACTCTAAGCAAATGGCCTTCCTTCTCACCAAGCCTCTTATGCTAAGTTCTAGTCCGAATCGAGTCCTCTTGCCCAGTTCTCCTATCCGATCCGAGCCTAATCATCCGATCCGATTCGGTTCGGAACCCTGCATATTTCCTGTGACTTTCCAGCAACTGTTTTACGCCATACGACGGCGTTTTCGACCAATCTAACAGTTCTAATCAATCACAAAACATACCATACAGTCATAGCAACATAGGGAATAAACCATAGACATCAAAACAAGAACCATAGCATGTAATTTGGATCAAACCTACCCAAAATCCCACATTTTCCCTTAAGCATGTTTAGGCAAAACTAATGATATGATTAGCAAAACTTAACGAAATGAACCCAAATTCATATCAGAGGTCTAAAACATTATTTAAGAATTTATAAATATTTTTTCCAGAATTTATTAGTGTATAAATTCGCTAATCTTCACTAAGTACCCTTAATTAACCTTAATTAGTGCAAAACTATGCAAATCACTCACCTTGGCCATAAATAAAACCTTTAGAACTGAAATTCTACTGTTTGGGCGCGAATACCAATGCAGCACAACAGCTCTACTACTAATTTGGTGAAGATCTTCCTTGATTTGATGTTGATTAAGCCAAAACTTGATTAGAAAACGATTTGAAGTTGATTT
The DNA here is from genome assembly GCA_030737875.1 of Allium sativum. Taxonomy (NCBI): domain Eukaryota; kingdom Viridiplantae; phylum Streptophyta; class Magnoliopsida; order Asparagales; family Amaryllidaceae; genus Allium; species Allium sativum. The sequence goes on from CM060917.1 coordinate 14,368,321, forward strand.
GGGTGTTTTTAGATGATGGAGGCCATTGTTAGGGTTTCAAGAATGGAAGTGGCGGCTGAAAGAAATATTTTCTAACCGTAATCAGCCCCTATACATCTCTAATCCCGAAATGGGTCATGGGCCCTCTTGCTAATCACCCTAATTAGGCCCGGTTAAGCTGTTTTTTACCTTCTAAACCTTGTTTCAGCCATATCTCCCAAATGGTGAGTCCGTTTGGCTAATGTAATCACTCTAAGGAAAGGTAAACCATCATCTGAAGCCAATGGAAGTGGTTTCAGGTCAAAATTCCTTTCCAATCAAAAGTTATGGCCAAAACAGTACCAGCTAGGGGCAAAATGGTCATTTAAAAATCGGGATAAATCATGAACATGGGAAATGACCCCAATAGTCGTTTCCAAAAGTTACATGACCATACGCCTTCATATAAGAAAGAAACAAATATCCTACGATCTTCCGATGCGTAGAACGCGGGTTGTTACATTCTTCCCCCCTTAAGAAATTTCGTTCCCGAAATTCTCTAACTAGAACGCACAAAAGGGTCCCGCATGCCTATCAGCCATAAAACAACAATCAAACACGCAAAACAAGCAAAACAAGTCTATCCTAGCATGCGGAATAACTAAATTACAAAGTAAATATTACCAGACAAAGAGTTCTGGATACGTCTTCCTAATGCTCTCCTTTGTCTCCCAAGTGCAGTCATTCTCATTCTTGCCCCACTGAACTTTGACTAATTTCACCGTCTTTCTTCGAAGCTGCTTCATATCGTTCCCAACAATACGCATAGGCCTGCGGTTCCCAACCGCCTTGGGTTCAACTTCGATATCATCCAACTAATCTGGTGAGATAGTCACATCTGGGTCGTGTACGAACTTTCTTAACTGGGAAACATGAAATAAATTATGAACTCGCGCCATCTTTTCGGGTAAGTCAACTCTATACGCCAAATTCCCAACTTGCTCAAGAACTGGAAATGGGCCAACAAATCTTGGTGCCAACTTGCCTCTCCTACCAAATCGTATTACGCTCTTCAATGGAGAAACCTTGACAAAGACCAAGTCACCAATGGTGAATTTTAAGTCTTTTCTCCTCTTGTCAGCATAACTCTTCTGCCTATCCTAGGCAGCCTTCATCCGTTGTTGAATAATCTTAATCCTATCTGAAGTCTCCCTCACCACATCTGGTCCAAGCATAAACTTCTTGCCAGTCTCTATCCAACATGATGGTGAGTTGCACGGTCTTCCGTACAAAGCTTCATATGGAGCCATACCGATACTGGATTGGTAGCTATTATTATATGCAAACTCTACTAAATGCAAATGGTCATCCTATGATCCACCAAAATCCAATATACAAGCTCTCAAGAGATCTTCCAATATACGATTCACCCTCTTTGTCTGACCATCAGTTTGAGGATGATACGCGGTACTGAGATGTACTTCCGACCCTAGAGCTTCTTGTAAGCTCTTCCAAAACCCACTAGTGAACAACGGGTCTCGGTCACTCACAATGCTTTTAGGTACTCCATGAAATCTCACTACCCACTTTATATACAATTCTGCTAACTTAGCTGCCGTTCTGGTCGATTTGACTGGTATAAATCTTGCACTCTTAGTCAAACGATCCACAATTACCCAAATGCTATCATGTGCCGATCTTGTCCTTGGTAAACCATCAATGAAATCCATCGAGACTTGCTCCCATTTCCATTTGAGAATTTCTAATGGTTGTAACAGACCACTAGGCTTCTTTTGCTCGGCTTTAACTAGCTGACAATTCATGCACTTGGATATAAACTTCCCAACGTCTCTTTTCATCCCTTCCCAGTAGTAAGTCTGTTTCATGTCTCGATAAATCTTATCACCACCGGGGTGTATAGTCAGTTTTGAGTGATGACATTCTCTAAGCACTTCATCTCTCAAACCATTCACGTTGGGTACAACTAGTCTTCCATTCTTTCAAAGCCATCCTTCTCGATCAAGCCCATACAAATTCATCTCCTCACCGTCGATGTTCATCTCTAACTTGGAGATGATTTCCAATAAATTAAGATCGTCCCTCTGACTGGAACCAATCCGCTCAATCAAGGTGGGTCTGATCGTCAAACTAGCTAACATCTCTGGATCCAATTCGCACTTTGGTCTGAAATCATACCTTGCGATATACTCCAGTTGCTTCCATTCAAGAAACATAGCCCCTAAATTGGCATGTCTCCTACTCAAGGCATCGGTGACCGCATTACCTTTCCCAGGTGTATATGCGATATCAAAATCATACGAAGCCAAGAACTCTAACCATCTCCGCTGACGGAGATTCAGATCCTTCTGAGAGAAGAGATACTTTAATGACTTATGATCGGTAAACAACTCAAATCTCTCTCCCAAGAGATAATGTCTCCACATCTTCAATGCAAACACAATCGCTGCCAGTTCCAAATCATGGGTAGGGTACTTCTTCTCATGCGGCTTTAGTTGCCGACTAGCATAAGCTATAACCCTACCTCCTTGCACCAATACAACACGTAGTCCGGTACCACAAGCATCCGTGTATACTGTCATTTCTTCATTCCCTCTAGGAATGACTAACACTGGCACACGCGTTAACTTTTCTTTTAGACTCTTGAATGCATTCTCACACACTCCGTCCCAGACGAAGGCTTGATTCTTCTTAGTCAACTGAGTCAATGGTGCTACTATCTTGGAGAAGTTCTGAATAAACTTACGATGATATCCAGCTAACCCCAAGAAGATTCTTACGTCTGTTGCATTCTTGGGCGTAGGCCAATCATGTACCGTAGCCACCTTCGCAGGGTCCACGACAATACCATTCTCTGAAACAACATGGCCCAAGAATCTCACTTCCCTCCTCCAGAAGTGACACTTAGAAAACTTTGCTTTCAACTGGTATTTTCTCAACACCTCCATCACTATTCTTAAATGTTCCTTGTGTTCTTCCTCTGTCCTCGAATAGACCAAACTGTCATCCACGAACACAAGGACAAACTTATTCAACTGATCTCTGAATACCCTATTCATAAGATCCACAAAATATGCTGGTGCATTGGTCAGCCCGAATGGCATGACCAACCACTCATAAAACCCAGACGGCGTCCGAAATGTCGTTTTAGCTATACTCTTAGCTTCCACTCTAAGCTGATGAAAACCTGTCGCGAGATCCAACTGAGAAAATACCCTCGCGCCACTCAACTGATCAAACAGATCATCTATCCATGGTAGAGGATACTTGTTCTTCCTCGTCACTTTATTCAACTCGCGGTAGTCTACACACAAACGAAGGGAACCATCCGCCTTGGTAGAAAACACAACTGGAGCTCCCCATTCAGAAACACTCCTTCTGATAAATCCCTTCTTCAAAAGATTGCTGACTTGCACCCCGAGCTCTCGCTGCTCCCTTGGTGCCATACGACGAAGTGGCATCACTATAGGTCTGGCATCTTTCACCAAATCATTACAGAACTCAATCCCCCGGTGTGGTGGAAGCCCGGTCACTTCCTCGAAAACGTCCGGATACTGGCCAACCACGGGCAAACCTGACAACTCACTATGCGAGATGTCGAGGGAATTTAGAAAACTAGCCATTACCCCATCACCGGGTAGACCATCAAACACTACCCTCCGCCCATCATCCGCCCTAGCTGTCACCAAAAACCCCTCACAGTCTACTACCAACCCGTATCTTTGGAGCCAATCGACTCCCAAAATAATGCCAAACCCAGTAAAGCCCAAAACAAAGCAATCACAAACAAACATGCATCCATGACTCGATAAGACCACATTACGACAAATCATGATAAGGCTAGTCGAACCACCAATCGGGTTCGTCACTACTAAAGGTCTATCGACAATCTCGGGTTCCAATCCCAATCTATCTACCAGGTCACTAAATATGAAAGAACTGGAAGCCCCGGTATCAAACAAAACTCTTACTGGAACATCATAAACAGAAAGCATACCTTGAATGATGACATTCTTTCCCTTCTCCGCTGAGGTTGGGGCATTCGACGAAGAAGGAATAGCATTAAGGGCATATGCTTTCCGCATCTGCTTTTCTTTAGAGGGTTGCGGACACTTGTCCTTGTGATGTCCCACTTGGCCACAGTTGTAGCACTTCCAATCCGCTGGCTTGGCCCGACAATTACAAGCATAATGGCCCTTCTTACCACAGCTGAAACACTCAACATCTTTCTTATTCTTCTTCTGGAAATCCTTGTTCTGATTCTGCTTCCTCTTATTCTGAGAACCACTCTTGCCTCCACCACTTGCTTGTGGTTTTGGCTCCTCTGCAAATGCAACCTCAGTTTTTGACTTAGGGTAAAGACTCTGTGATCTCAAAGCTTTCCCAACAATCGATTCAAAAGTCTCATCGATGTGGTTAATGAGTCTTTCCCCCAAGTACTGATCCAAGCCAGTTATGAACTTCTCGTTCTTCTTCTCGGCAGTATCAATAAGAGATAACCCATATTTCGACAAAGTGTCGAATTCAGCAATATACTCCGAGACAACTCTGCCATTCTGCTTGAGCTCCAAAAATTTCTTAAACAACACTGATTTCTGAGCAGCTGGAATGAACTTCTCACTAAAGCGAGCCTTAAACTGCTCCCAAGTAATCTGATCCTCTAGATGGCTGTTTTACTAGCATTCCACCAATTCATCGCTTGCCCTTGCAGCTGACGAGACGCTAACCTCCTCTTCATTGCATCCTCGATATCCAAGTCATCGAAGATACGATCACAGCTATCCAACCAATTCTCAACATCCGTGGCCGACTCCGTTCCATGGAACGGCTTCCCGCCAAGGCTAGTGTAATTCTTGCATAGCTTGGCGAAATCGACCATAGGCGCCTGCACTATTGGACCACCACCATTACCAGCATTGGGAGCTGCCCCTTGCACATCCCTGAGCATGTCTCTCATGAGGTCAGCAAACATCGCCCTCATGTCGGCAGCATTCCCATTATTGGCTCCTCTACCAGCACCTCTTGCGTACCGGCTCATCGTTCAATCTGTAAAGAGAAAACGATTAACCATCTCCATAGTGGTGCTAGTGCAGTGTGACTTCATCCTTAGCTATACTAATAGTATATACATATATATAGCTTTTGAAAACCAAAATAATTACAAATACGCGCTCTCATATACGTACTATCTCTCCCTAGTGTATTTCCCTAGGTTAACTACGCAACCTAGAGCTCTGATACCAAATGTGACAATCCGCCCCGCACCAACCGACATTTACTCCAAAAGTGCGCTGTACACATGTCCAGTTAGCACGGGACGACCGTCAGAAGGAAAGGAAGGAGACGAAGAGTCAACAAGGAACCTGTAGGATGTCTCAAAGCGCATGGAACAAGATATAATAATAATAATAATATACTTGACATAAAATAGGTGAGACAGTACATAAGCTGAAAACAAACTATCATAGCAGCGGAAAATCCAAAGTACAGCTTATAATCCAAAGCCAACGTTATTACAACTTTTAAAACTGTCTCAAGAGTTAAACAAGAAAGGTACACTACTAATGCCCAAAGTAGTGACCAGCAACGACATAGGGAGAATATCTATACATATCATACGTGGAAGCCTCCTGCTCACCACCGAATCCACTACTCGTGCATCACCAGCTAACCTGTCTCTAGTCTTCTCGTGTGAGCACCTAGAGTAATAAGAAGAGACATAAAACTCTGGGTCAGACAAAAAGTCTGGTATGAGCGATAAGCAGCTAAACAGAACAATAACAGGTATACTAAACCATACCTGGACCTGCAACCAAAGAGTTAGCACTACATACTGTACAATACTCTAAGGTGCCACTAGCATATGGTGTACTAGCATACGGGGGTGGGGGTGTGCATGTCACAGTGATGGCAAACAAATCAAACATAGCAACCATTCTCACGTCTCTCACTCAGTGCATAAAGTCTACGATGTCCACCGGTGTCAATCACTTGACCCATCGAAGTAGTGACGGAGTTCGACTTGTACAACTACTGCTACTACCAAGCTAACCACATGGAGTCATGACCAAATCTTTACAAATGACCCCACTTCATTGGTCTATAGCCCCTTAGTCGTACCTAGGCCACTATGGCCCTGAATCCGTTCACGTACTTCCCTACACATAGTGATCCAAAGTTACGGACATCGACAACCCCTTAGCACACGTCCCGCAGCAAAGCCCGACTCATATAGCCCACTCATTGGTTCCCAACTGGATCCTAAGTCAAAGCTCCTCACTTGGACTTCCTTTGCATCTCGGGTTTCGGTCAAATTGGAGTTGGTCTTCAAAAGAGTCGTCGTGTAGTAGTAATAACATACGTACGGTTCGGTGTTCCCCTTCTAGCTCGGTTCGGGTCGATGTAACCCTCTAGCTCGGTTCGGTTCGGTGGTCCTAGTCCATGCCTGGATCAGTGCTCCATCCCTCCTCGGTTTGGTTCGGAAGTATAGTGCCCATCCTCTGTTCGGTTCGGTGGTTGCTCCCCTCTAGGTTTCCCGATCCGATCCCATCCTTCTCCATTCGCCCGATCTGATCCCCTGTCTGGTCTCTCCGATCCGATCCCCCTTTTTGTCTCTCCGATCTGATCCCCTGCCCAACTCCAACTCTAAGCAAATGGCCTTCCTTCTCGCCAAGCCTCTTATGCTAAGTTCTAATCCGAATCGAGTCCTCTTGCCCAGTTCTCCTATCCGATCCGAGCCCAATCATCCGATCCGGTTCGGAACCCTGCATATTTCCTGTGACTTTCCAGCGACTGTTTTAAGCCATACGATGGCGTTTTCGACCAATCTAACAGTTCTAATCAATCAAAAAACATACCATACAGTCATAGAAACATAGGGAATCAACCATAGACATCAAAACAAGAACCATAGCATGTAATTTGGATCAAACCTACCCAAAATCCCGTATTTTCCCTTAAGCATGTTTAAGCAAAACTAATGATATGATTAGCAAAACTTAACGAAATTAACCCAAATTCATATCAGAGGTCTAAAACATTATTCAATAATTTATAAATATTTTTTCCAGAATTTATTAGTGTATAAATTCGCTAATCTTCACTAATTACCCTTAATTAACCTTAATTAGTGCAAAACTATGCAAATCACTCACCTTGGCCACAAATAAAACCTTTAGAACTGAAATTCTACTGTTTGGGCGCGAATACCAATGCAACACAGCAGCTCTACTACTGATTTGGTGAAGATCTTCCTTGATTTGATGTTGATTAAGGCAAAACTTGATTAGAAAGTTATTAGAAGTTGATTTGGGTGTCTTTAGATGATGGAGGCCATTGCTGGGTTTTAAGAATGGAAGTGGCGGCTGAAAGAAATGTTTTCCAACCCTAATCTGCCCCTATACATCTCTAATCCAGAAACGGGTCATGGGCCCTCATGCTAATCACCCTAATTAGGCCCCGGTTAAGCTGTTTTTCATCTTCTAAACCTTGTTTCAGCCATATCTCCCAAACGGTGAGCCTGTTTTGCTAATGTGACCACTCTACGGAAAGGTAAACCATCATTCGGAGTCAATGGAAGTGGTTTCAGGTCAAAATTCCTTTCCAATCAAAAGTTATGGCCAACACAGTACCAGTTAGGGACAAAATGATCATTTAAAAATCGGGAAAAATCATGAACATGGGAAATGACCCCAGTAGTCGTTTCCCAAAGTTACATGACCATATGCCGTCATTCAAGTAAGAAACAAATATCCTAAGATCTTCCGATGCGTAGAACGTGGGTTGTTACACCACACTTGGTCACGGTATAGCCCTGTTTTAGTCATTTTAATTATGACCCGAAGGTCAAGGATATCCACCATCGTTCTCTTTCTTCAAATCCAGTAATCGCCTCAAAATCCATCCAACACAATTTCTGGAACTCCACCACGTACACAGTTGTTAAAGTGGTTTTCGGTATTGGCAGAGAGTATGACAATATCCGATCCCGGTCTCTTTAACAACCAATCGTTTACATTTTTCACACCGGTCGGTTCTTTTACATTTCGAAAAGGTTCATACTTCATGTCAAAATATTAGATTTTCAAAATCATTAAATATTCAAGATAGAATATTATTCATACTAAAATCTCCATTTAAACCAATTAAGATCTTAAAACAATTCCAACTTGAATAATTTGAATAATAAATTAGTTAACTTTATATTTAAAATAGTTTAGATATAAAAATGGAATAGTTTGAAAATAAATAGTTTGTAATTTAATATAGAATTTATCAAATTTATTAAAATATATAGTTAAAACATTAAGTAATGTATAAAATAAATAGTTAATTATAAAATGATTTATTTAAAATAATTCACAAAATAAAATAGTGATAAAGTAAAATATTTTATAAAGAAAGAAAATAATAATTATTATTAAAATAGTTTATAAAAATGATTTGAAATACTATAGTTGGAATTAAAATCGTTTATTTAACATTTTCAATTAAACTTGAAGTCATATTTCAACTTCAATTCAACCAACTCAAATTCAATAATTCATCGATTAAACTTCCAATTTTACATTCATTCCAATTCGATCAAATTAATTCAAATAGTTACTTTCCAAATCAGATTCTCATTTTCAATGATTTCAATTTTAACAAATATCGAGTTCACAATTCATATATAATCCAAATCAATGTCGATTCATAATAAATTTCAAAGGTAGGTGAAACAATTCAATTTCAATAAATTCGATTCACATTAAATTTCATTTTTATAGCTTCAGTTACAACACTAAATTATTTATCTTTTGCTTATATTTCAAAACTCAAAGTTCAATTTCAAAAGAAATCAATTTATAAAACATCATCCTTATCGTCTTTAAACAACATTTATACATTCATGGTTAAAACAATTTTTTATTTAACCAACCGATGTTCGTATATAATTTTCTATCCTATGCCAAGTTATAATTAAATTTTAATTTTAGTATTTTGAGAAAGGATATATATCATTTCAATCCAAATCAGGGTCATAGGTATTTATCATTTCAACCTACGTTCTTAATTCATTTTAACGATTAATCCCTGGTTTATTCGATGCCCGTAACATTTAGGGTAATGATTGGGATTATCAGCACAAATAATGATCATATATAAATAAATCTGAATAACAGGTAAGTTCACACAACTAACATCAATATATCAAACATATCAAATTCATGGCATTCATCACATCAATACATACAAAATAGTCCAATATCATATAAACTTACAAATTTTCAGATGTCAGGTTTTAAACAGTAATTAAATGTCGATTTTTTTTTACTTAACTGAAAAATTATATTTAACAATCAAATTTAACTACACCATCGATACAAATAAATATAAACATGCAATTTAAACTGTCAAACATCAATCCATACAATCATATCATGACATGATAATAATTTAACTAATATTAGAATGCTTTAGTTATGCGTGAGTGGGTTTAATCACTCACCTTTGGTTTCGAACGCGTTAAAACTCCAAAATAGGCCCAAAATTTGACAGTCTCAAAATCTATCTTTAAAGACCCGTAAATTCCCGCTCTTTGGATCGACCATAAACCACACAAGTCTGACCAAAAAGTTGGAAATTCACGAATACTTTAACTTTGGGAATACAATACATTAGAACAAAAACAACAGACTTTTATTACATCATGATAATATAACATCAGAGTACAAAATATATCGGAGTACATCGAAATTAAAATACAGCGGAAGAAAATTTTACAATAAATTTAATACAATACAGTGCAGCGGAAATAAAATAGATACAGCGGAAGACAACTATGCTCTGGACACAGCTTTAAGCTTCAATCCAGAATCCTGCCCGAGATAAGAACCTATAGAAAAACTACTCGACTGCCCGTGTGGATAAGAGGGCACCCGAGTTTGCAAAGGTGGAAACAAACAACGGGTCTGTCATGGGACTGGTGTGAGAATTCTTAACTAATTTAACTAATAGTAATAAGGCAAATCCAAGGACCACGCCACTAACGCGGAACGGGTTTACTCCAATGGACTGCCGATGCATAAATTAAAGTAAATCGTTAAACAACGCAATGCTTTTTAGAAAAATGAAACCATCATAAGACCCAAGTCCCATCACACAATGCAATGCAAACCGGAGGATAGGGTTTTACCTTATAATGGTCAAAAATGCTTGATACGATATGTAATGGCGCATTTTGTTAGCTGTCGAATAATTTATTTATTTAATTATTTATATATCGATTTGGCGATATCGATAACTTAAAGTAAAACGTTCGAAGTTATAATTTATAATTATAATTATAAACGAGCTTGAAATGGCACTGCAGTTCGTAAATTGGCAATTCGAACTTCAACTGAATGTACAGGATTCATTTTAAGCCGGATTTCTGTGAAACAAGAAACATGTGGAGCTAGTGAAGTATATCTTTCTGATGGAAGAGAGAAATCAGGATTTCGTCGTGTAGATTTTTAGATATGTCTAAATCAAATTTTAAAATAGTCGCTATAGAATCGTTTATCGGCCATAACAGTTATTTCGAAATAACTAGATATCGGGTGTGAATTCAGACAAGGTTCTTTTGGGACGTAGTGATAATTTAATTTTTAGAATTTTACTGTAATTTTTAATTAATTAAATAAGCAACTTTTTATTTGAAGTATTGTGCACCCTATAATCAATATTTTGGGGTTTCACAGAATAAGACAACCTACCGATATTATTATATTTTTGGGACCAGGGCACATTGCTGAATACGATGGTATATTTATTTCGGTCCATAGCAGCACTTGCGTGAACAAAATTTATATAACGGGATACCATATGTTATATATATATATATATATATATATATATATATATATATATATATATATTGACTACCGAAAAAGGCTAAGAAGCCGGTTTCCACGAAAACAGACCTTATTTTGGTTACAAGAACCCTATGCGACTACTGTTCTTATTTTTCTGTGAGGAGCTTGTGGAGTTTAAGATAATACTAAAGCCAAGATTTCTAAAACTAAGTATACGAAACGATAAAAGAAAAGGGAACCATCATTTAAAATAGTGACAACAAACCAAAACATGGAAATATGGTGCAAAATGAATTCGTAATGCTAATCTTTTAAAAAACTAATATAACCATGGTATAAGAGAGCTTGGACACTACGTTGCCAACCGACCAAGTACCTACAACCACACAATTATGGTGACAGCTCCTCATTTAATTCAAGACGTGGAGAAGACTAAGCCTCTCAGCAAAAGTAAAATCTCCTTATATAATCACTTTAAAACTTCTCCCTTAACCAAAAATCTTACTCCTCATTACCACGATCGTGAGCCGCAAATCCCTCTTTCTCGTCCTTCAGCTAAAAGCCCAATTTCCGACTTCAGAGAAAAATCGCAGGGAACCTAAAACTAAAAACCTCAAAATCTTGGATCGTTCTCCTCAACGCAGTAGTGATACTGTCGGGTTCGTTTCTCTTTTGAGGCGCGGTCTTCACCTGTACAGCAAGGAGGAGGTGCGGTGTCGGCGTCTGAAGGAGGGCGTCGAGTTTACTTTATTGAGGTGAGGTTAAGTCTGGTCGAAGGGAAGAATACTGGTGGAAGTTTGGCGGTATAAGTTGGTGTATGGATGGAGTTAGGGAACGGAGAAGGTCAGCTAAGGGTGTTTGACAGGGGCGACATCCTGTTGATGTTCTCGTAAGGAAGGAAGGGTTGAGCAGGAAAATTAAGGCGAAGACGTGAAGGATGATGTTCGGTTTGTGGATTGGTGAAGAAACGAAGGAGATGGAGGTTTCGGAATGCGGTTTTTGAAATGGTGTTGAGTGGAGTTACTGGGTTTTCGTGAGGAAGAAAATGGACAAGCGGGTTCGGGCTTGGTAGTAAGGGGATGGGCCGGAATCAAAAGGTGAAGCCCAACTAAGCTTTAATTAGGTTTAAATTAAAATAAGAAATGTATTAACTTGTAATTTAAATATCTTATCCATACGAGGTCAAAAATTCGAACGGTCAGATCCGCTGGGATCGTATGGACGAGAGCAACACAATGAGACTGACCGAGAGTGAATCCGAGCTAGTTACAATTTATGGCAAAATAAATTGTCCAGCTGAATAAAGCGATGATTTTCGTCATTGACGATGATCGCCCAAATGTGAGTAAATCTCACAAACTCTAAACAGTTTTATTTCCACGTTGTATTCTTAGAACTGTTAAAATATTATCTGTTTGACTGTTTGACCGTGTGTTGACTGTTTGATTGAACTGCTAGTCAGTTAGTAGAGATTTTATATATATATTTACGTATATATAAACCGTTAAATAGTCATATGTTGATTCTGCTATCAGAATATTTCACAGTGAAGTGAAATCGATGTTGTTGTATTGTCTAACATCTGTGGTGCAGGGAAACAGGTTGGAGGAATCCAACTGGTTCCTCAACAGTTATTTTACTGTGATTTTTATTTGTGATATATAATGTGATGTATATAATCTGTGTAATTATGTGTGGTGGGACGATATTTATCGTTGTTATATGGTGTGTTAAATACCATGAGAAATACCAGACTGTAGGAGAGGGGTTTTCAAAGTATATTTTGAAAATAGTTTATTTATATAAAATCAAGGGATTTTATATTTATATATATATATATATAAGAAAAAGGATTTTTGAATATTAAGGAATATAGTTGGTAAAACAAATATAAAAGAGTTTTATTTGTAAATCAATATAAGGGAATATATATGTAAATCGAATATAAGAGGATATATTTGTTAGTCAAAATATAAAGGAATTATATTCGTTAGAATAATATAAAGGATATTTATTTAGAGATTAAATAAATAGAATTAAACTAAAGAAGATATTTATTTGTTAAATAAATAGGAGTTAACCAAGTGAATTGGTCGAGTTAACCAAGTGAATTGGTTGAGTTAAACGAAGTGAATTAGTTAAGTTAAACTAAGGGGTTAATCAAAGTGAATTAGTTAAGTTAAACTAAGTGGTTAACCAAAGTAAATTAGTTAAGTTAAACTAAGCGGTGAATCAAAGTGAATTTGTTAAGTTAAACTAAATGATTAATCGATGTGAATTAGTTAAGTTAAACTAAAGGATTAATCGATGTGAATTAGTTAAGTTAACCAAGTGGTTAATCAAAGTAAATTAGTTGAGTTAAACTAAGTGAACCGGCTAGAGTTAATCAACGTGAATTAACTAAGTTAAACTGAGGGGATTAGTTCAGTTAATCAAGACAAGTAAATCAAGTTAGGGTAAACCATTTGAGTTAACCAGTTAGAGTTAACCATTTGAGTTAACCAATTTGAGTTGATCAGTTAGAGTTGATCAGTTAGAGTTGATCAGTTAGAGTTGACCAGTTAGAGTTGACCAGTTAAAGTTGACCAGTTAGAGTTATCCAAGTGGAGTTAATCGAGTAGCGTTGTCGAATATCACTTATTCGAAGAAGAGTTATCGAATATAGTTTATTCGAGGGGAGAAATCAAATGTGATTCATTTGAGAAGAGTTATCGAATATTATTTATTCGGAGAGTAGTTATCGAATATTGGTTATTCGAAGTAGTTAATCCGAAGGAGTTAATCGAAGGGTTAATCCGAAGGAGCTAGTCGAAGAGTTATTCGAAGTTAGTTAATCCAAAGGAGTTATTCGAAGTTAGTTAATCCGAAGGAGTTAGTCGAAGAGTTATTCGAAGTTAGTTAATCCAAAGGAGTTATTCGAAGTTAGTTAATCCGAAGGAGTTAATCAAAGAGTTAATCCGAAGTAGTTAGTCGAAGAGTTAATCCAAAGGAGTTATTCGAAGTTAGTTAATCCAAAGGAGTTAGTCGAAGAGTTAATCGAATATAGTTATTCGAAAGAAGGTGTTAATCGAATATTGTTATTCGAGTAAAGTTAAAAGAGTTAATCGAATTTAGTTATTCGAAATGAGTTATTCGAATTAGATATTTGAATAGAGTTAAACACGTAAGAGTTAATTGAATATTAGTTATTCAATTAGAGTTAAATCGAATTTAGTTATTCGAAAGGAGTTAATCAAATGAGTTGATCCAAAGGAGTTAGCCGAATATTAGTTATTCGAATAGAGTTAAAGGAGTTACCGATTTTAGTTTGATCGAAAGGAGTTATCAATTAGTAAATCGAAAGGAGATTTTCGAATATAGCATATTCGAAAGAAAGAGATCGAATATTGTTTATTCGAAAGAGAGAGATTTCGAATATGAGTTATTCGAAGAGAGATAATCGAATATAGGTTATTCAAAGAAGAGTTAATCGAATAGAGATTACTCGAAAGAGAGTAATACGTCGAATTCAATTATATCGAATTCGGGAAAAGTACTATTTACTTTCCAGGGTTTAAATCAAGGTTTAGTTATTGATTAAGAAATTAGGTGTCTGTTTTAATTATTCGAGTTAGGAGATAAAGTTATAATTCAGGTTAGATATTGTAGAAGTAGGAATTATAACGTTATAGTTATAATCAAACGTTGTCATATAAGAAGTGGATTCGTAACCTGAATCCGATAATTTGCGTAAACAGATGATTGTAAAAAGTGAGTGATGAGCTTCATCTATTTCACAGTAAAGGACGTTGTTCAATTAAGGTCTGAGAGGTAATTATACCCAACCCGATTGACTTCAGAATTGACAAAGGGATAGTTGTGGTTCGATAGGAAAGGTTGATTTGAAATATAGTTAAGTAATAAGCGATTAATGGATTAAGCGTAACGATGTTTTATACAACGTTCATTGGAAATCCGTAAATGAGTTTTGGAAACGTTTTCCAAATAAAGTCAGATATGTTTTCTAAACATAGAAAATGAAATGTTTTCATGATAAGAATTTAAGAAATAGAGTTAAGCAAATTCAGAAACTAACTGGAGAGGGTAAGTTGAACGGTTTTCTAAGTGACGATCTGATGTTGGTTTCGACCCTTCCGGATTGATACTTAGAGAATTGTTCTCATACTAGTTACAGTTAGGGACTGATAGTTGCGAAATAATAGTGATGTGAAAATAAGCTATGGAAATGTTTTCCAATGATTAATAACATATATTTTCTAAATATATGAAATAAGGAAATATGAACATATGATGATTGATCGATCGAATTTCCATTTGGAAATAAGATCGTTGTTTGTACACCGACATGTTTTCATTTGATAGTTGAATCACAGACTATCAAAGTTTTTACCATTTTAACGTTGTTAATATGGAGAGACCGGTTGGATTATTATCCAAAGAACCACTCTGTATTGGCATAAGCGTTACGAGCAATATATGCCAAAGATAAATTGAAGACGGAGTAAAGTGCAAGGGCTGTTGTATAAGTCTTTGATAACAGTGACTAAGATGGATATACTGAATAGTGCCTTCGGTTTGTCCAGTCCCAGGACAACGTATATGGAAGAAGGTCTGACAGAGTATATCCAATGGATCGCGTAAGTTGATCTGTTCAAACGTATTCACGTTTGGTGGCGGAGGAATTCGTTTCTCTTAGCTATATACCCGTGTTATTTTTGGATAAGTCAATTTGTGATTTGGCGGGTATGACGATGTGGCATTCAAAGTAAACGGTGATCAGATGTTCTGAAGATAGACGTAGCTTCTAGCCTCACACCAGGAAGTAACAAAAGTTAGGCTAGGCAGCATGGCTAGTTGGGTCATCCCCAAGCAGGGTGTATTGTCACCGATCTAGAGAATATTCATATTTATACTTCTTTTTGATTCTGTATCTTCGGATGACGGTTTGATGGCCTATAACCGTGGTGGCAATATATTCGCGACACTCAAGCTAAATGAGTGAGCGGTCATGTGTGGCCGGGTTGCAAGATGTTCTTGTTGAACCTGCAGTGTATCACCTCTAGAGTACACTGGTCAGAAGGTGCTCCCATACCTTGTCTGTTGGAATCCAATCTTCGATAAGCGCCCTTTGGTTTATGATTTTATACTATGTATGTAGAACGTGAGATGCAAGCGTTTCTGCTAGGTTGATACCTATTTGTACTTAGACATTATTATAATATCACAATGATATTGCTTGTCAAAGTTGTTCAGATACTCATAAGGAAAAACCCGTTCCGTATTCACGGCGTGGTCTTATGAGATATCCTATAACTGTTTTAAATTATTTTACTCATACCAGTCCCATGACTGACCCGGAGTTTACTTTGTTGTTTTCCCTAAACTCTTGGGTGCCTAAATTTGTACGGGCAGTCAAGTAGTCGGGATTTACAGATATACTTGGAGAGCTTGGAGCAGGAGGCTGCAAGATTTTATAGTTATTTCCGCTGCGTTGTAAGTGTTGTACTCTGATAAGTGCTATTGTATATATATAACTGTTTACTTCAAAGTTATGTTATATATTATATGTTATTCGTTCCGCTGTGAGATTCGTGTTACTCTGATGATTCTGATATTCTTCTTCTTCTTCTATTCTATTAGTTCTATCTTTTCTTTCTCACCTTCTAAATTCTTTCATTAACGTCTCGGAATTTCCGACTCTCGAGGAGTCGGAAATTTCCAGCCGTTACACGATAAAAACGGATTTTGATATTATTATTAGTGTATACAAGTTTTCAAAATCAGTTCAATCATAATGTATCAATCCTAGAGCACATAGATACCATAATACTATGCTTCCATATTAGTAATACAATCAAAATCGCATGAGGTCGTATTCGAAATTAGGTTTCCATCATGAGTCAAGGCTAGGGAGGAGCTCCTTACCGATTCGAGACACTCTAGCTAATGTCTCAGGATTCCCCACAGTTAACCCCTTGGATCCTGCAGGGCCAGTCCACCATATGAGATGCAGATTAGTTATTCCTGAACACACGTTTCTCGGTCCTATAGGACCTATCATCCGAGGTGCCTCATTCCATCATCCACATAAGTAAAATTCGGGCCGTGTTAAAACCCAAACACCACTTCTAACTAGAAAGAAACGTGCTGCCCCCCCTGCGTTCCCTTCTCCCGTTTTGGACTCCGCCGGTGTGTGAGGCTCGTGAAGTCACGTTATACACAAAGCTATGCCTAAACTGGCTATGCTTTGATCATCCCACAAGGCCTGCTTTTCAACAAAGCCTTGATCATATGCATCTTAGCATGCCACATCGTCACTCCATATCACACTACCAATCCTTGCCGAAGTATATGAAAGGGTGTTAAGCAAGAGAATAAATTCTCCGCCACCAAACATTCATACATTCGACAGAAAATCAATAAGTACAATATAAAGGAGTACAATGTCAGACACACATTCCATTTATAAGCTTATGCTCTGGGTCTGAGCGAAAGCCAAATCCGTACAAATCAGCACTACGTCCGGACAACTACCATCTTAGCCCCGTCTTGGGAGCAAATCAATCAAGGGCTTGAACACTAGTTACCCATTCGATGTGAAGATCGTCGGTCTTCAATCGCCGTCTTCAATTCTTCAAACGTCGTATCATTATTTGGAATGAGAATAAACTCGGACTTTCCAAATAACTCTCGCATATATAAATTTGAAAACCATTTCATATCGTCATTAATCATTTATAACGATCTATCGCTATTTTTACTTTACATACACATCCTAAACATAACAATGTATATTTTACTCTTCCGTTTTTCAGTTTACACCAAATGTATATTTGGTTTCATTATTTTCCTAATGAAAATCTATTCCATAAAAATGTAAATTTCTAATCTTATTATTTACATTGAAAAATGTAAATTTCTATATTTTTCTAATTACATATAAAGATGTAACCTCCAATTTTTCTTTTATTTATATTGAAAAATGTAACTTCTTTTTACCGCCTCTAAAACGACGATAAAAATATATAATTTTTATTCTATTCTTTTATCGTATCTAACGTGACGATAAAAATATACATTTCATTTCTATTATTTTTATTCACATTAAAAATGTAAACTTTTCTTTTTAATATAATCTACATTAAAAATGTAAGTTATTTCTATAATCTAATTACATTAAGAATGTAAAATTCTTTCTACTTTAACTTGATTACATAAGATGTAATTTTTCTCCATTATCGTAATTTACATGATAAACGTAAATTTTCCACTTTCAATATAATTCACATGTAAATTGCATTAATTACACAAAAATGAAATTTTATGTTCTCTTACTTAATTACATAAAAATGTAATTTTCTTCTAATTCTTATTTACATTAAGAAAATGTAAAACTTTTCTAATCCTTATCTTATTACATTAACAATGTAACTTTCTTTTATAACAAACTTGGAGGTGAAAATATTCATTTCATTATTAACACATGACGGTGTGAAAATAACGTCAATTTCTAAGTTATCCATTTATATTTTAATATGGGCCAGACCTCTCACATTAGGCCTACAACTTGTGGATGCTGGATAGGCCGGTCGGTTTTGGGCAGACTTCTCCCACAAGTTGGGCTTAACCTCGTGTCTTGGCCCAATTTGTATTTGCGCACTTGGACCTCTCACATTAGGCCCAACATTTGTGGCAGCTGGATATGCCGCTCGGGTCCGGGCAGACTTCCACCACAAATGTGACCTAACCTCGTGTCCAAGTACAATTTTAATTAATCATTATAATAGTTCTACCAAAAGTATTATTTTAAAATGTTTCACATTTCAAAATATCTTGATTTTGGAATATTCTATATTTCCAAAATAACTTGATTTCAGATACTATAACTTACCCCTTTCAAATCTTAATAAAACTTGGTACTTTCTCAATTTCTATACTTACTTATAAAAATATTGTGATTTTGATACATGTCAAATCTACTTTTTAATTACATTAGAGAACATAAATAAAAGATCGTTTATTTTTCTAAGTTATATTTGTGTTAAGGGACACAATTAAAAAGACATTCATTTTTATGTTAACACAATTCCATTCTAATTTGAATATTTTAATGAATTCCTTTTTAACATAAAAATGTGATTTTTATGTTAACACAATTTCATTCTAATTTGAATATTTTAATGAATTCCCTTTTTAATTTGACATAAATGTTCTTTCAAATTTCTATCATAAATGTTCTTGCTAATTTCACATAAATGTTCCTTCAAATTTAGCATAAATGTTCTTTCTAATCTAACATAAATAATGGTTTTAACTACTATAACCTTTTATCCAAAATGAATTTTTTTAATGGCATGATTCTAATAAAACAATATATTTCATTAACATGACATGATTCTAATTAACGAGCATTTTCATAATCTAACTAAAATGACAATTTATATTATCTCTAACATAAGTGACCATTTTTATTCTAATGTGGCATTTTAACCAAAATGATAATTTCTATCCTAATGTAACATTTTTAACATAAAATGATAATTTCTATTCTAATGTGCCATTTTAACCAAAATGACAATTTCTAATATAATGACATTTTCATTTTAACATAACATTATTAATAAAATGTCCTTCTTATACTAAATAACCATTTTAAACAAAAGTGACATGTTTATCTAGTTTAACACTTCTAATACAAGTGACATTTTTAATCAATTTTAACACTTCTTACATAAGTGACATTATTTTATCTCATATAACATGTTATAAACAAAATGATATTTTTATTATGCTAATCTCTTATACATAAAAATGGTATTTTTATAATGTATTAACATTATGGGCCAACATAAGAAAATAACACATTTTAATAATAAGCATGTATTAACATTTTTAAGTAACATATCTACATAGCATGTTATATAACTCTAATGACAAAAATAAAAGATAATTTTGTCTACAAAACATGTTATATAATTCTAATGACAAAATACAAGATAATTTTTATTCGTATACCATTTCAATGTATAACATGACATAAAAATGCCTATTTTTGATTTGTTTACGAATTCTCGTGTATAAACATGATATAAAAATGTTTATACTTATTTGTACACAATCCTAAACTTCAACATGATAAATAAAAAGAAATATATTTATTTGCATACCAATTTCCATGTTTAACATTACAAATAAAAAGTGAATTTTTATTTTGACAATTATTATTAACACAAATGTGAATTTTTGTTTCCAACCAATTTATTTTGACAACAACAACAAATTTGTTTTCAACTAATTTATTTTGATAAAAATAACAAATTTGTTATTTTGAAAAATGACAATTCTTTTATTCAGCGACAAATATGATTTATGTGTGTTTACAAATTTTATTATAACACCATATCATCAAATTAACAGATCTATACACACATCAATCATAGAATCATATCACGTCTCATAACAAACAGAATTTTGTAGCGAACTGGTGATAATACAATCAAAAGCAATTTAATTAATATATTTATTTTAAATCAAGAGATCTCACATATACAGATTTATTATCTAAGAAAGATAATTAAATTTAATTTAATTAAATTAAATTCAGAATATCTCACCTCGCTTTTAACTGAATTACTGCTCGCATTCAAAATTGGCTGAAAATTCAACTATCTCCGTTTCAAGTCTGGTCAGTGTCATCGCGAAGATCTCGGTCTCACGATTGTGGCGCACCTGAAATCGTTCGATTTCGAATCTGTACGAGCAAGATATGATTAAAACAAGATCTGAAAATTTTGGATTGAATTAATTAAAAAATAAGGGTTGAAAAAGTCAACCTCTCTCCTTCTTTCTCTTCTACGTTCAGAGGCCGCTCATTTTCTATTTGTGAAACCCATAAGCTTCAAATTTAGGTCTCTAATTATCTTAGAATTGGTGAAGCTAGAAGTTGATCGGAATGTGGCAAATCGAAGAGGGGAGGGAGGGCTATGTGCGCCTAGGGAAGTGGAGAGGGCGGTGGGGCCTAGGGAGGCGTTTTGGGCTGTTTGGCCATGGGTTAGGGGGTGGTTCCCTCGAAATTCGTGCACTTTTGGTTGATCATAACCGTATGGATCTGTAGATCTCTCCAAGAGCTTCGATTTGGTATATAATATGTTGAATTTCATTGAATGGATTGTGAGATATTGAGGAAGGAAGTTTCGGCCATTCTAGGCCATGGAAAATGTAAGTGGCGGCTGGATCATTTTGGAGGAAGAGAGATTAGTGAATATTTGTATTATTATATTAATTAATTACCCAATTAAGGCCCGATTTGGCCTGAACTCAGAAGTAGGCATGCTTACTGTCTATCTTAATGTTTTGACATCTTTTGAACGCAATGGCGCTAGTGGCAAGGCCCAATTTCGAAGTCTACAGCAGGTTTACTTTATTTTTAATATAAATCACTTAATTTTTAATTCAACCGTATATGAAAATTCACCGGGGTCACATTCAAAAATTCCCAAAAAATACATCTAGCTATGTTTTAACGCTGCGGACCTAGGAAAATTAATTTCATTCAATTCTAAGCCCGTTTGAAAAATGACCATTTTCAAGTCGATTAAAATTGACCGAAATTGACAAAACTGAAATCTTTTTGCTACGGCTACAATTTAATTCTAAAAATTAAACTTAACTATATTTTGACATTCCGAATCCAACAAAAGTGGTTTCGTCGAAAACAGAGGTCGTTTGAAAAATGGCTATTTTCAAGGCGTACATATTTAATATTAAAAATACATTTTTAAACCAATAATTTCGGAAAATCGAAATATATAAGTGTTTATACTTTTTCAATGCAGAAACATCATTCTGAACTCAATGGAAGTGGTTTCGAGTTCAAATTCCTTTGTATGCAAAAAGTAGTGTTTTTGTCCTTTGTAAATTTCATAGCCACCTTTCTAAATTTTAATTTTGACATAACTTTTGATTCCCGCTATGAAATTTCAAATTTTCAGATTCGTTAGAAAGATATTTTTAAATAGATTCCAATATTTTTGGTTTCACTAAAATCCGTTAAATTTTTCATCCTGTATGGTCAGTCAAAGTTCAAGTTTCCTTCTAACTTCGATTTAAATTAATTTTCAATCATTATTCTAAATAAATTATTTTAAATATCAAAAACCCATTAATATTAGTTAAAATAAATTTTAAAATTTACCCCCAAAATTAAGGGTTGTTACACTATCCAAATCAGTGCCATCGCGAAGAGCTCGTCGATACGATTCCAATGCAACAAACTGCGTGTCATTTTGAAGTCGTATGCAAAAGTTATAAACATTACAAGTTATACAAATTTAAACATAAATTAAAACAAGGTAATTAAACACACCCTCTCACCTTCATGCCACAATGCCACATCATTATTCCTCCTTCCTCCTCATGTTCTCGACAGCAAATAAAATCATCCATGTCCAAAACATGTCTCCTTCTCTCTTCTATATCTCCTAATTCCCTCAATGAAAACCCAAACAGATGGATCCGACGAATTTCTCTTCGCGGTCTCTTCCTCTCCATCACCATCTTGCCAAACTCGACCTCAACAAGGAAAATGCCTCCTCCTTACATATGTATGTTTTTTTAACTACAGGTTGCGATACTTTTTGTCGTGGAATCCTCTGGAATTTTGTCATTATGTGCTTCTCCATGCCACAAACCCGAATACAATCATCAATTCAGGCATAGATCTCTATAATCAACACAAATCTCAACCTTAGTTTAATGTCCTTCACTGTAGACGTTGAAACCTAAATAAAATCATGTCGCACCCTCTAACAAAAGAATAGAATTGAAGAGAATATTTATCTGAGTTGAATGAGACTAGTTTTAGAATTTTTCAATGAGAGGTTCACAAGATATTGAGTTTTGAATGAGGCAGAAGCCATTGTTGTTTCTCTATTTTTTTTTATAAGTAGAGATTGATTATCGAAAATGAAGTAGATGAGCAGTAAGTGGAGAAAATGAGCAGAAGGCCTAACGTAGAAGAAGAATTATGGCCATTTGAACGTGAATAGTTAAATAAATAAAAGAAAAGTGACGTGGCTAGAACGTGTATTCCCATGATTTAAGGCACAATATCCGCTCCTCTTAAATACCAAGTATTCTTCATGACTTGTACACATTTTAAATTTTAAAATCTACTTAACGGATTTGGTTAAATGACATACACCAATCAATCTTGTGTTTCCATATGTACGAAAATACAAATACCATAAAACAAAACGGATTGTTCAACCACATAAATACAATTATATTTTTCCTTGTTGCACCAACACAAACGCGAAATAATGCATTCAAAATTTGAAATAAAATGTTCGCGTTCTATTTCATCATGTTCGTTACATACGCTACCAGTTTATTAAATATTTATATAAACTGATTTCAACGGTCGATATCTGATGAAGCTGACATTGTGAAATGTCATGTAATATATATATATATATATATATATATATATATATATAGATATAGATATATATATTCAAAATCAATGCTTTATTGTTATAATTGGTCGATTTCGTAATTAAATCACTAAGCTTTATTATAAACTTATTACTCAATTTGGTTCAAATATCCAAATATTCAATATAAACTTTCAAATTTCAATGAATAACAATAGAAATCAAATCATGGTTTCATTTACAATTAAAGCAAATTATTATAATTAAAACAAGTTAAATTTCATTACTAAATAAATTTGGTAAGGTTTACAAATAAATTCATGTAATTAAATCTCCAATTATAATTATAACCATTAAATAGACAAAATCATTTCATTATTAATCACACCAATCAATTTCATTAAATACATATTAATATGAAATTCCAACTTTCACTGTCAATCAATATAAATGAATCATGAACCTATTTGGAATCAAAACAAGTCACAATTATCATAATAGACTGAATTTCTATACTTAAACCATTCAATTAAGTTTTCACCATAAATTTCCAAATTAAGTCATTAAAGTTTTAATTATAAATTTATTGACTTGGTTTAATTCAATTAAATAAAAATCAAATTTCAATTCTCAATAATTACAATACAAACCGGCCTATAATTTATATTGTCAATCCATATAGATAATGACATTTATTACGAGTTGACATTCATTGTACAAACAACGAATGTTAATTATTACTATATACAATAAATTAAATTCTCAACATATATAAAATTCTAAAATTAGATAACCCACTATAATTTGTTAATCCAATTAAATTTCAAATACCATTATAAGTAAATTATTAAACAATGCCATTATCATACATATTCTATTGCAGATCATTTTATAATAATTTAAATTTTAGTACATATCTTATCAATATACGATATAAATCATAAATTTTAATATTTAATACAATTTTGTTCTAAATCACATAAATTAAATATTTTAAATTGTCGCAAAACTCGGGCTGTTACACTCTTCCCCACTTAAAACTTTTCGTCCTCGAAAAGGCGTAGTTAGGAAGTTGTCAATTTATTTACCTAATCATCTAATTTCTTATTCACCTTCAATTATTTTAATCGACATTGAATATGTATATATATATATATATATATATATATATTTACACTAGCTTTGCTTACAACCGCCTAATCCAATTCCATTTATATCCAACATTCATTTGATTATACTTCATAAGTTAAGTTCTGATTAATTATAGAACTTTAAATCTACCATCAATTTCATTTATCATTTGATTTGTTTACATTCATATAACCAAATCTACTTCTATTTGAATGTTCATTCTCATTAACCTTATTACCCAAGTTTTATTTATTAGTATAATGTACAATTGCCAATTTATATTATCACTTTAACTTCTTGACATCTTGGGGGGAAATTTTATATGCAAAAAGGATGTACTATGGTATTATTCAATATGTCCATTTCAATTAGCATTACATATTTAACCATTTAAGTGCATTTCCTTATTATATCAGTTCTCTATTATTATTTTTCATTCCATTAATTTATCTCTTCAACAAGTTCATTTTTCCTTCATACACTACCATGTCAATTTCATTTATTCATATAACTAACTAATTTCTATTTGGACATCAATATTCATTAGTGAAATAGATTTATTTAAGTTCCCTACCTCCATTCATGTTCATTTGCACTATTAACCATTTGTAGATTTCTTTAAATATCTCTTTTATCTTCATAATACACAATCTAAGAGTACAACATTTTACGACTATAGATTTATTTAACTAGTTTATTTCATTAGTCCAAATTTTATTTACTTTACACAATTGAATTCAATTTCCATAACAATCCAAGTGTACGACGTTATGGTCCAAACTTATGGATTCATTGATTTCATAACCCATCAATATAATTTCACCTCTTTATTTTTCATAACTATACTTGTATATTATGTAATTGTCAATTCCAATAACATTTTCACTTCTTATATACTATGGTAAGTTATATATGTTATAGAAAAGGTTTAATATTACACAAATTTAATATTATCCAATTTGCTTCAATTTTACCATTTCACAATTCTAAGAGATTACTTTATTACATATTTTTCTTAGATTCATTTATTTATTTCACAATTCAATGGTTTAGAATTTTAAGTTTTGTTCATTATTTCTATAACACCCCGTATGTTGAATAACTTGCTATAATATAAAACAGGGCAGAATTAAATTTTAAAATCTGAATCAGGGGAAATGGGCTATGCCATTACGTTCGTCTCGGAAAAATACGCAAAATAGAGTCCGAGTTTTCGAAAATCGGAGTCCGTATGACCCAGTTAAGGCCCAAAGAAGTTTTCAGAAATTCAAAACTGGTTTAAAAATAAAAATTCAAACATTTCAGAAGTGGCGGGAAAATTCCCGCCAGACCCAGGGGGTCGACTTGGGGGTCGATTGGGGAGTCGACCTGCCCACCAGGTCGACTGGGGAGTCGACCCTACGGTCGACCTGGGGGTCGACCTCCCTGGTCGAGCCCAGGTGACCTGGGTGCATCAGTTTGGCTTTTGGGCTGTGTTTTGGTGGCTAGGACGAGATCTGACGGCTCTAATTTGATTTAGGGTTAATCTAATGGCCTAAAACACCTAACTACTCTATAAATACACCCTAAGACTACCCTAATTCATACTAAAAATAGAAACAATGCCATCATGCCGTCAAAATGCAACTGGAAGGAGCCTCCATCAATTTGTAGAAGAAGATAGCATCTCAAATCAATCTCTAGTCAACTCTAGCAACTTAATCTTCTTCTTAGGAGTACTAATCAACAAGTTGTAAGTTTTCTATAGCCTTAATGACCAATTATTGAAATGATTATGATAGGATATAATGAGGTTATGGCTATGAATGTGGATCAATGCAAGTTATGCAAGTTATATGCTATGTGTTAATGATGTTATGCATGTTATGCAAGTTATATGCTATGTGTTAATGATGTTATGCAAGTTATACAAGTCATATGCTACATGTTCATGATGTTATGCAAGTTATGCAAGTCATATGTTACATGTTCATGATGTTATGCAAGTTATGCAAGCTATAGGCTATATGATCATGATGTTATGCAAGTTTTGCAAGTGTTCATGATGCTAGTTGCTATGATAAACATTGATCCATTATGACACCATGATTATGCAAGTTTGGTGTATGATTATATGCAAGTTCATATATGAGATGTTATGCAAGTTTGGTGTATGATTATATACAAGTCCACATATGACATGTTATGCAAGTTTGGTGTTTGATGATATGCAAGTAACATGTGCAAGTTTACACCTTAGTATGATATGCATACATATGCAAGTTAACCCCTTTGTATGTCATACATACATATGCAAGTTTACCCCATTGTATGACATAGATAACTTATGCAAGTTAACCTCCTTATGACATATGTGATTCATGTGAGTTTGGGTTGATTATTTATGCTAGTTGGGTTTGATGCTATATGCATGTTGACACCTTTAAACCCATGTTGATGCTAATGTTATGCAAGTTGAACCCATTATATTTGTGATGAATCTTCCCTTTTATGTCATGTTAGCGAATTACGTGGGGAACGATGGGGTTAATATACATGTTAATGAAATGGTGTGAAGTTGGTATGATTATGCATACCATAAAGTAGATGGACATAATTGAGTCAATTATGTACATCGTTAAAATTGGAATTAATTAGGGAAAATTAATTCGGGGGTGATTAATTAGGTGTAATTAATCGACTAAGACACGAGGTTGGACCCTTTTGTAGCGTAAGACTGCCCGCAAACGACCGGAAAATCCAGCGGCTACAAATGATTGGCCCAATGTGAGAGGTCTTAGGCACAAACCAAATACGTGACAAGTGTATAGACACGAGGTTAGACTCGGTTATGGCATAAGGCTGCCCGGACCCAACCGGCAAATCCAGCTGCCATAAAAGATAGTCTAATGTGAGAGGTCTTTACAACGGTTACGTTTTTAATCAATTAAGAAACACTTAACCAGATAAGCATGTAGTGGGCATGAGGGGTTAAGTGGGTGCCTTGGGTGGCATGTGGAAATCAAGTAAGTGCCTTGGGTGGCATGAGGAAATCTAGTGGGTTGCCTTGGGTGGCAATAGAAAATACGATTAGAATACTTAACCAAGTGGAAACATGTAATTAAACATGATTAAAGGGTTAAGTGGGATGCACTAGATAAATTGACAAGCTTAGGTGGTAGCTTGTGGGGGCCCATTTCAACCAGTAACCCATATGTATCTTATTGGGCTCGACCCATGTCGAGGACGGGACACGCGTACTGGGCTTGATTATAAGAGGCCAAAACGGGTTAGCGGTGGCAACGCGAGTCCAACGGGTTTCATATGCGTGTGTGGACCCGGGCTGGTAGGTAAGACGTTGTTGCATCGTGTAGGTATAAGCCGTGCACCATTTGTTGTATCGGGTTGCCACTTTGGGGAGTGATACACCCCATTGTGGGGCCAGCACGGGTATCTACGGTAGGGAGCCGATCGCTTGGGAGTAGTGGGTACACCTAGTGGAGATAGGGGCAGACGACACCTATGTAGTCAGCTAGGGGTACACGAAACTACTGGGTAAAGTTTGTAAGTCCTTGGGAGGGATCAACCTTTAAGTAGGAATGACTGGTGTGGTGCAGTTAGTAATTATCCTTGGGTGGGTAGATGCGTCTTTACCGTTATCCTAGTTCACCTTATGTCTAGTTGGCTACTTAGTGTAGTCATTTATCCCCAGTCATCCCGTGCCAAGTTTATATCATACCCTAATTACTTTAATGATTGTGTTGTTAAAGTTATAGGGCTCACTCAGACTTATGTCTGACCCCGTTGTTTTTATCTTTTCCCCCTCAGGTCCTCAGGTTGGGCATAGCACTAGTGGGCTTTGATCAGATTTCTTTATCTATCTCTTGGAGCTTGGACCGTGATGTAAAGCCCAGCTTATCTTTTCTTTTATGGCTATTGTTTATGTAGTGGGATTATGTACTTATGTTTTTATCAGGATGGATATTTAGTACTTGACTCTTTATGGTGTTGTAACTAAACATGTTTATCTTCTGCTGCAATGAAATGATGTTTTAGATTTCCAAGTATTTATATCTGTCTTGTTGTAATTTTTCTGTTCTATACTCACTTAAAATGCTCCACCGAAGTTAAGGCATTCCCTTAGTGAGTGACCTTAGCGGGTGTGGGGTGTTACACGTGGTATCAGAGCGAGGTTACCGGAACAGATAAAATTTTTAGAAAACTATTTTTCTAATAACATTTTTGGAAGAAGTATTTTCAAAAACATGTCTTTAAAGAGAAAAGTTTTTGAAAGAAAAGCATAATCCCCAATAGCCATATCTTTATCTTTCGAATTCTCCGTTTTGAATCTTTCCCTTTTTCGTTTCAGCATGGCTGAAGATCTTAACTTTCCGGAGGGTGTGACGATACCAGTATGGTATAGGAGATTGATGGAGGCTAGGGCCGCCACTACAGGTCCAACAAATGTTCCTCCACCAACCGTAGCACCCGATCTTCCTCCTCCCCCTGCTCCTCCTCGCACGGATACTTTTGCTAAGACTTGCAAGGAATTTAAAGCTATGGGAGGGAAGCCTTTTCAAGGATCAGAAACTTTTGTGGAGGCTAGATATTGGCTTAAGGAGGTGGAAGAGTTGATAGACATCTTTGAGATGGAAGAAGGAAAGAAAGTCAAGTTAGCTGCTTGGTTAATGAAGGGAGAGGCCTCATTCTGGTGGGAGGTCACTAATGGAGAACGCCCCGTTGACTCTTGGGCGGATTTCAGACAAAGATTTGTGGCAAAGTTTCTCTCAAGGGCGGAGGAAAACTTGTATATGGAAAGGTTTTTGACTCTAAAGCAAGGAAATCTCTCGGTGAAGGAATATGTCAACAAGTTGAATCAATTGGCAAGGTTTGGCATAGACATGGTGAATACACCGGAGAAGAAGGCTTTGAGGTTCGTTAAAGGCTTGAATGAACCAATGCATGGATTGGCTATAACTCACATCCCTATGGGAGCCACCTTTGAGAAGCTAGTTGACATGGCACTCATGCATGAGGAAGAGAAGGGTCCCAATGTTAATAAGGCACCCGAGAAGAAAGGAGATCAAAAGAGACCTCAACAGCAACAGCAAAGCAAGGGTGGGAAAGGCAACGGTGGCAAGGGAAAAAAGAAGTGCTTCACTTGCGGGATACCAGGCCACTTAAGCAAAGATTGTCGGAAGAAGAAGAAGACTGGCTGCTATCACTGTGGCGAAGCAGGGCATCTAGTGAAGGATTGCGCTAAGAAGGGGCAAAGGACGGGATCTACCTCAGGAGGACAGGTGCAAGCTCTTATGGCACCGGGTCAGGCAAGGGGGCAAGTTCAGGCTCTCGCGGTTCCACCAACTCAGGAAAGAGGTAGAGCTATTTCCGTTGAAAGTCTAGTTTTTCTATTTGATCATCCTGTCCGTACATTGTTTGACTCTGGCCCATCGCATTCGTTTATCTCATCATCATTAGTTGAGTCACTGCACTTAGACACCAGTCTAGTAGATGATCCCTTGTTGTTTCAAACCCAATTGGGGGCTCCACTTATTTGTCCATGATATGTTTGGGTTTGAAGATTTCTATACTTAGCGTTGAGTTTAGATGTGATGCTTTTGTTTTGGGCTTCACGGGTTATGGGTTGATTTTGGGCATGGACTGGTTATCCAGTAATGGTGCCGTTCTTGATTACGAAAGGAGAGTTGTTAGGCTCATGACCCGCTTGGGGAACACTCTCGAGATCTCTTGTAATCCCATGGATTCTGTTATGCTAAGTTATCTTGAATCGCTTGATGCTTCAGTCGAGAGTTTGCGATCTGTTAGAGTGGTCTGGGAATACTCGGATGTGTTTGAGGAGGTGAAGGGCTTACCTCCGAGGCGGGAGATAGACTTCCGAATATATTTGGTGGATAATGCTAAACCAGTGTCTGTACCAGTGCGCCACATGGCTCCTCGTGAGAGGAGGGAACTCCATAAGCAAGTAGGGGAGTTGCTTGAGAAGGGGTTCATAAGACGAAGTATGTCGGAGTGGGGTGCTCCAGTAGTTTTTGCTACGAAGGCGGATGGGTCCCTCAGACTTTGTGTAGACTATAGAGAACTCAACAAGCTCACAAAGAAGAATAGACACCCATTGCCGAGGATTGATGATCTTTTTGATCAGTTGGTTGGCGCTTCAGTATTTTCGCAGTTGGACTTGGCCACGGGGTTTCATCAGTTGAGAGTGGCTGAGGATAGCATAGACAAGACTGCCTTTAGGACTCCGGATGGTTTCTATGAGTGGCTGGTGATGCCATTTGGTTTGACGAACGCCCCTGCATACTTTGTTGATTTGATGAGTAGGGTGTTCAGGGAGTTTCTTAATAAGTTTGTGGTGGTCTTTGTTGATGACATCTTAGTATTTTCTAAGAGTGAAGAAAAGCATGCCCTACATCTTAGGGAAGTGTTGGAGACTCTTCGAGCGCATAGCCTTAAGGCTCAATTCTCTAAATGTCACTTCTGGAGGAAGGAAGTGCGGTTCTTGGGGCACGTGGTCTCCAAGGAAGGGATAGCTGTGGATCCCGCGAAGGTAGTATCCATTCAAGATTGGAAGGTTCCGAAGAATGCTACCGAGGTAAGGAGTTTCTTGGGGTTGGCTGGCTACTATAGGAAGTTTATCAAGGACTTCGCGAAGATATCAGCCCCATTAACTCGTTTAACGAAGAAGAATCTAGTCTTCGTATGGGACGTAGATTGTGATGATGCGTTCCGATGGTTAAAGAGGGCTTTAACCACAGCTCCAGTCTTAGTGTTGCCAGATGGGAGTAAGCCATTTGTTGTTTATACTGATGCTTGTGGGACTGGACTGGGCGCAGTCTTAATGCAAGAGGGAAGGGTAATAGCCTATGGTGGAAGGCAGTTGAGAAAGCATGAGAAAAATTACCCTACCCATGTTTTAGAGTTGGCCGCTATTGTTTTTGCGCTTAAGATTTGGCGCCATTATCTTCTGGGAGAGAGATTCGAATTGTTCACTAACCACAAATCATTGAAGTACTTGTTTTCTCAGAAGGATTTGAACTTGAGACAGCAAAGGTGGATGGAGTTCTTAGCATCCTATGATTTCAAGATAGCGTATACCCCTGGCAAGGGTAACGTGGTGGCGGACGCCTTGAGTAGAAAAAGGTTGTCCTTGAGTCCATTGTTCGTGGAACGACGAAGCTTGGAATTTATCTCGATGTTTGATTTCAGACCTTCCGTTGATTATGTACTCGGTTTGCTAGCATCCATGGAGGTCAGACCTACTCCTTTGGGACAGATTGGCGAGGCACAGCGGGACGACCCGCAGTTGGTTAAGTTAGTAGAGAGGCTCATAAGGGGGGAGTCGTCCAGCCATTTGAGTAGGTACACCCTAGACGATAGGGGGTGCTTGCGTAGAGATGGTAGACTTTGTGTACCGCAAGACGAGGGTTTGAGGAAGGCTATTCTTGATGATGCACACCGTTCTAGGATGACCATTCATCCCGGTGGGGACAAGATGTACCAAGACATGAAGCGAGTTTTCTTTTGGGCCGGTATGAAGAAAGATGTGGCCGAGTATGTCGCTAGATGCTTGGTGTGCCAACAGGTGAAAGCGGAGCAAAAGAAACCAGGCGGGTTGCTTCACCCATTGGAAGTTCCGCAATGGAAGTGGGATAGCGTCTCGATGGATTTTATTGATGGGTTACCTAGGTCAAGGAAGGGTAATACGGGAATTTGGGTTGTGGTAGACAGACTTACTAAGAGTGCCCATTTCATACCCGTGAAGAGCAAGAGGACTGCTCCATGGCTAGCTTCAGTTTACCTTCGAGAGATAGTTCGATTGCATGGGGTACCCTCTAGCATAGTGAGTGATCGAGATCCTATCTTCACTAGCGAGTTCTGGAAAAGTTTGCAAGAAGCAGTGGGGACTCAATTGTGTCTGAGCACCGCATATCATCCTCAGACGGACGGCCAGACCGAGAGGGTGAATCGTGTTCTGGAAGACCTTTTGAGGCTTTGTATCTTGGATTTTGGAGGTACATGGGAAGAGCATCTTACCTTGGTGGAGTTCGCATATAATAACAGCTTTCAGTCCAGTATTGGTATGGCTCCTTTCGAAGCTCTTTGTGGAAGGCCTTGTCGATCACCTACATGTTGGTGGGAATCTATAGATAAGATCTTGCTTGGGCCCGATATGGTTAGAGAGACTTCGGAAAAGATTGATTTGATTCGAAGAAGGATGAAAGCAGCGCAGGATAGGCAAAAATCTTATGCGGACGAGAGGAGGACGGATCTGGAGTTTGATGTTGGGGACATGGTCTTTGTCAAAGTATCTCCATTACGGAATGTAGTTCGCTTTGTGTCCGTTGGGAAGTTAGCTCCAAGATTTGTTGGGTCATTTCCTATTAAGGAAAGGATTGGACGGATGGCATATAGAGTGGATTTACCCGAGAGACTTAGTGGGGTACATGACGTATTCCATGTGTCACATTTAAGGAAGTGCCTACATGAGACCGCAGAGGTGGTAGAGCCGAGCTTGCTTAGAGAAGTGGAGGTAGAGCGTGATGCGACTATTCGACGAGCTCCTACCCGCATCCTTGGGTCAGAGATTAGGAAGTTGAGAAACAGAGAGGTACGACTAGTCAAAGTGCAATGGGGAGAGGATGAGAGCAATGCTACCTGGGAGACAGAAGCGAAGATGCGTTCACTATACCCATTCCTTTTTGAGGGTATGTCTTTTAACTTCTCCTTTATCGTTTGTCGAGTACTTATCTTATCTTTAGTATGTCCTCTCATTAGTACCTTTGACCTTTAGATAGGGTAAACCTATGGTTAAAACATGTGTTTGAGACATGTTATGTTTGATGGATGCGCGTGGATGCAAGTGGTTGCTAGTGGTTGCTCGTGGATGCATATATACACACTCTAGGCACTAGATCGGCTCAATCACTTCATATTGCATATTGCATAAAATTGTGTGTAGGTAGCTATATTAATGGATGTATAATGGTTGCGTTATCATATGGATGATACATTTTGGTGTATGGTTGTG
Source organism: Allium sativum (assembly GCA_030737875.1). Lineage (NCBI taxonomy): Eukaryota > Viridiplantae > Streptophyta > Magnoliopsida > Asparagales > Amaryllidaceae > Allium > Allium sativum. The sequence continues at coordinate 14,401,728 of CM060917.1, forward strand.
CACTCATGTTGAAATAGTATGTGTCGATAAGGTTCTTTCGCATACATATTGGATGCATGGCACTATCATGGTTTGCATTAAAGAGGTCAACTGAATCAGTAGACCGCCTGATTTTGCATTAGACAAGGAACATATACACACACTCTTTGCATATGTTCATACAGCATTAGAAACTCTAAGGACAATGGATGCCAGTGTTTGATGGTTTAGTACATGGTTGTTTGGTTGGTAGGATACGTTCTTCTTGACTTAGAGATTTCGGGGACGAAATCCTTTAAGTAGGGGAGAATGTAACGCCCCGTATGTTGAATAACTTGCTATAATATAAAACAGGGAAGAATTAAATTTTAAATTCTGAATCAGGGGAAACGGGCTATTCCATTGCGTTCGTCTCGGAAAAATACGCGAAATAGAGTTCGAGTTTTCGAAAATCGGAGTCCGTATGACCCAGTTAAGGCCCAAAGAAGTTTTCAGAAATTCAAAACTGGTTTAAAAATAAAAATTCAAACATTTCAAAAGTGGCGGGAAAATTCCCGCCAGACCCAGGGGGTCGACCTGGGGGTCGACTGGGTAGTCGACCTGCCCACCAGGTCGACTGGGGAGTCGACCCTAGGGTCGACCTGGGGGTCGACCTCCCAGGTCGAGCCCAGGTGACCTGGGTGCATCAGTTTGGCTTTTGGGCTGTGTTTTGGTGGCTAGGACGAGATCTGACGGCTCTAATCTGATTTAGGGTTAATCTAATGGCATAAAACACCTAACTACTCTATAAATACACCCTAAGACTACCCTAATTCATACTTAAAATAGAAACAATGCCATCATGTCGTCAAAATGCAACATGAAGGAGCCTCCATCAATTTGTAGAAGAAGATAACATCTCAAATCAATCTCTAGTCAACTCTAGCAACTTAATCTTCTTCTTAGGAGTGCTAATCAACAAGTTGTGAGTTTTCTATAGCCTTAATGACCAATTATTGAAATGATTATGATAGGATATAATGAGGTTATGGCTATGAATGTGGATCAATGCAAGTTATGCAAGTTATATGCTATGTGTTAATGATGTTATGCATGTTATGCAAGTTATATGCTATGTGTTAATGATGTTATGCAAGTTATGCAAGTCATATGCTACATGTTCATGATGTTATGCAAGTTATGCAAGTCATATGTTACATGTTCATGATGTTATGCAAGTTATGCAAGCTATAGGCTATATGATCATGATGTTATGCAAGTTTTGCAAGTGTTCATGATGCTAGTTGCTATGATAAACATTGATCCATTATGACACCATGATTATGCAAGTTTGGTGTATGATTATATGCAAGTTCATATATGAGATGTTATGCAAGTTTGGTGTATGATTATATACAAGTCCACATATGACATGTTATGCAAGTTTGGTGTTTGATGATATGCAAGTAACATGTGCAAGTTTACACCTTAGTATGATATGCATACATATGCAAGTTAACCCCTTTGTATGTCATACATACATATGCAAGTTTACCCCATTGTATGACATAGATAACTTATGCAAGTTAACCTCCTTATGACATATGTGATTCATGTGAGTTTGGGTTGATTATTTATGCTAGTTGGGTTTGATGCTATATGCATGTTGACACCTTTAAACCCATGTTGATGCTAATGTTAAGCAAGTTGAACCCATTATATTTGTGATGAATCTTCCCTTTTATGTCATGTTAGCGAATTACGTGGGGAACGATGGGGTTAATATACATGTTAATGAAATGGTGTGAAGTTGGTATGATTATGCATACCATAAAGTAGATGGACATAATTGAGTCAATTATGTACATCGTTAAAATTGGAATTAATTAGGGAAAATTAATTCGGGGGTGATTAATTAGGTGTAATTAATCGACTAAGACACGAGGTTGGACCCTTTTGTAGCGTAAGAATGCCCAGAACCGACCGGCAAATCCAGCGGCTACAAATGATTGGCCCAATGTGAGAGGTCTTAGGCACAAACCAAATACGTGACAAGTGTATAGACACGAGGTTAGACTCGGTTATGGCGTAAGGCTGCCCGGACCCAACCGACAAATCCAGCTGCCAGAAAAGATAGTCTAATGTGAGAGGTCTTTACAACGGTTACGTTTTTAATCAATTAAGAAACACTTAACCAGATAAGCATGTAGTGGGCATGAGGGGTTAAGTGGGTGCCTTGCGTGGCATGTGGAAATCAAGTAAGTGCCTTGGGTGGCATGAGGAAATCTAGTGGGTTGCCTTGGGTGGCAATAGAAAATACGATTAGAATACTTAACCAAGTGGAAACATGTAATTAAACATGATTAAAGGGTTAAGTGGGATGCACTAGATAAATTGACAAGCTTAGGTGGTAGCTTGTAGGGGCCCATTTCAACTAGTAACCCATATGTATCTTATTGGGCTCGACCCATGTCGAGGACGGGACACGCGTACTGGGCTTGATTATAAGAGGCCAAAACGGGTTAGCAGTGGCAACGCGAGTCCAACGGGTTTCATATGCGTGTGTGGACCCGGGCTGGTAGGTAAGACGTTGTTGCATCGTGTAGGTATAAGCCGTGCACCATTTGTTGTATCGGGTTGCCACTTTGGGGAGTGATACACCCCATTGTGGGGCCAGCACGGGTATCTACAGTAGGGAGCCGATCGCTTGGGAGTAGTGGGTACACCTAGTGGAGATAGGGGCAGACGACACCTATGTAGTCAGCTAGGGGTACACGAAACTACTGGGTAGAGTTTCTAAGTCCTTGGGAGGGATCAACCTTTAAGTAGGAATGACTGGTGTGGTGCAGTTAGTAATTATCCTTGGGTGGGTAGATGCGTCTTTACCGTTATCCTAGTTCACCTTATGTCTAGTTGGCTACTTAGTGTAGTCATTTATCCCTAGTCATCCCGTGCCAAGTTTATATCATACCCTAATTACTTTAATGATTGCGTTGTTAAAGTTATAGGGCTCACTCAGACTTATGTCTAACCCCGTTGTTTTTATCTTTTTCCCCTCAGGTCCTCAGGTTGGGCCTAGCACTAGTGGGCTTTGATCAGATTTCTTTATCTATCTCTTGGAGCTTGGACCGTGATGTAAAGCCCATCTTATCTTTTCTTTTATGGCTATTGTTTATGTAGTGGGATTATGTACTTATGTTTTCATCAGGATGGATATTTTGTACTTGACTCTTTATGGTGTTGTAACTAAACATGTTTATCTTCTGCTGCAATGAAATGATGTTTTAGATTTCCAAGTATTTATATCTGTCTTGTTGTAATTTTTCTGTTCTATACTCACTTAAAATGCTCCACCGAAGTTAAGGCATTCCCTTAGTGAGTGACCTTAGCGGGTGTGGGGTGTTACAATTTCAATTATTCGAGAACTTAAGAATTTGACTTCGGGTTCATTTCCAAAACAATTTTCAAAATATCTTATATATTATATCCTTTATATTAAACCAAACAAAAAAAATTTGAAATTCAATTTTCCTAAACAAATTATAAAAGTTCTAAGTGGTCTCCCACTCAGACTCTCGAAAAGAAACGTCCATGATGCGTGCACTCATCACCGAAGTTATTTCCCAAAGACAAAGTGGAAAGTATACACTTATTTTCAAAATTCATTTGAAAACAATTTCTATATGAAACAACTTTTGAAAATAAACACATTATTTCAAACCATTTGCAAAATGATATTACATAGCCACCCGAAGTTAAATTCTCAAATTCATTTTTAACTTCTTATTTCATTACCAATAATTTTTCAATATTTCACTACCAATTTATTTTCAATATTTATTTTTTAAATCATTCAATAATCAACGGTTCTAATTATTAGTTAATCATATGATAAATTCGATATTATCATCAAAAAAATCAAATAATTATCAATTACATAAAATATAATTAAAATGATATTATGTCGATTAGCCATGTTCGAGTGTTTAGAAATCCATATCGATACATTGGCGTCCCAGGTACCGACCAGAATTCATAAATACTCAACAGAACAAATCAACACAATACAAAACCATTTTGTATCAAAATTACAAGTACACTCTCTCATATAAACTCAAACTCATTCTAGGGTATTACTACCCAATCTCTAATGAGTTAATCCCAAATAGAGCCAAGGTTCTCGCTAAACCAAAGCTCTGATACCAAATGTAACATCCGGGATATTTAACCGTCCAAATCGACAACGATCCTCAACTGTCGATTTAAACGAATTAAAAATACGGACAGTTATTGGGATTTAAATAAGAAGAAGAAGAAAGAAGAAACAAATACTGTATCTCGCAGCGAAAGGACAAAATATAATAAATAAATAACAATTCATGAAGCTGTTAAAAACATACATTTTATTATATTTACAACAATTATCAGAGTAAATTAACATACAACATACTAAAATATTTGCAGCGGAATAATAATTTTAATACGTCTGTTGAGCTCTATCTCCATCTTCTTAAATGTATCTTCAAGCAAGGAAAATCTTCGCTAACTGCAACTTGGTCTGACCCGAGCGTATTGCAACAAAAAGAAACACAACAAACACTCGGATCAGAACTAAATCATTCTCATATTAGTTAAATCAAATTTCATGTAATAATATGAATGCAATAACTTAAGAGATGTTACGAGAATTTCCATCACCTAAGGATCCGTCAAACTAATATCATATAATATAGTACGCTATTATAATAATGTCTATGTTTAAATATAACATAATAAAATAGCGTAAGCAGGATTACATTTTTACCCTTACACTGTTTATAATACCGTAGTCTATACAGATATCGTAAAGTTCACAGTACGTAGTGGCTATCAGAGGGCACTCCATAGTTACGGTACAAATCAAAGTCGTAGGGGGCTCGATCAGGATAATATGACAAGGCACACGAGGAATGCCCTGAGTAGAAGTATACTAGTTGCATGCCCGGACTGGTGGTAACGCATAACCGCAACTACCGTCCACCACGAACAACACTTCGAAATCACGGATGCGCATCAAATCAATCAAACCGATGGACTATAGTAATAAAGGAAGAAGTGTTGCCGATGGAGGAAGCTAACCCCACTTGGTCACAGTATAGCCCTGTTTTAGTCATTTCAATTATGACCCGAAGGTCAAGGATATCCACCATCGTTCTCTTTCTTCAAATCCAGTAATCGCCTCCAAATCCATCCAACACCATTTCTGGAACTCCACCGCGTACACAGTTGTTAAAGTGGTTTTCGGTATTGGCAGAGAGTATGACAATATCCGATCCCAGTCTCTTTAACAACCAATCGTCTACATTTTTCACACCAGTCAGTTCTTTTACATTTCGAAAAGTTTCATACTTCATATCAAAATATCAGATTTTCAAAATCATTAAATATTCAAGATAGAATATTATTCATACTAAAATCTCCATTTAAACCAATTAAAATCTTGGAACAATTCCAACTTGAATAATTTGAATAATAAAATAGTTAACAGTATATTTAAAATAGTTTAGATATTAAATTGAAATAGTTTGAAAATAAATAGTTTGTAATTTAATATAGAATTTATCAAATTTATTAAATATATAGTTAAAACATTAAGTAATGTATAAAATAAATAGTTAATTATAAAATGATTTATTTAAAATAATTTACAAAATAAAATAGTAATAAAGTAAAATATTTTATAAAGAAAGAAACTAATAATTATTATTAAAATAGTTTATAAAAATGATTTGAAATACTATAGTTGGAATTAAAATCATTTCTTTAACATTTTCAATTATACTTGAAGTCATATTTCAACTTCAATTCAACCAACTCAAATTCAATAATTCATTGATTAAACTTCCAATTTTACATTCATTCCAATTCGATCAAATTAATTCAAATAGTTACTTTCCAAATTAGATTCTCTTTTTCAATGATTTCAATTTTAACAAATACCGAGTTCACAATTCGTATATAATTCAAATCAATGTTGATTCATAATAAATTTCAAAGGTAGGTGTAATTTTATAGCTTTAGTTACAACACTAAATTATTTATCTTTTGCTTATATTTCAAAACTCAAAGTTCAAGTTCAAAAGAAATCAATTTATAAAACATCATCCTTATCGTCTTTAAACAACATTTATAAATTCATGGTTAAAACAAATTTTTATTTAGCCAACCGGTGTTCGTATATAATTTTCTATCCTATGCCAAGTTATACTTAAATTTTAATTTTAGTATTTTGGGAAAGGATATATATCATTTCAATCCAAATCAGGGTCATAGGTATTTATCATTTCAACATACGTTCTTAATTCATTTTAACGATTAATCCCTGGTTTATTCGATGCCCGTAACATCTAGGGTAATGGTTGGGATTAATCAGCACAAATAATGATCATATATAAATAAATGTGAATAACAGGTAAGTTCACACAACTAACATCAATATATCAAACATATCAAATTCATGACATTCATCACATCAATACATACAAAACAGTCCAATATCATATAAACTTACAAATTTTCAGATCTCAGGTTTTAAATAGTAATTAAATGTCAATTTTTTTTACTTAACTGAAAAATTATATTTAACAGTCAAATTTAACTACACCATCGATACAAATAAATATAAACATGCAATCTAAACTGTCAAACATCAATCCATACAATCATATCATGACATGATAATAATTTGACTAATATTAGAATACTTTAGTTACGCGTGAGTGGGTTTAATCACCCACCTTTGGTTTCGAACGCATTAAAACTCCAAAATAGGCCCAAAATTTGACAGACTAAGAATCTATCCAAGTCAGTGCCATCGTGAAGAGCTCGTTGATACGATTCCAATGCAACAAAACGCGTGTCATTTTGAAATCGTATGCATAAGTTATACACATTACAAGTTATACAAATTTGAACATAAATTAAAACAAGATAATTGAACACACCCTCTCACCTTCATGCCACAATGCCACATCATGATTCCTCCTTCCTTCTCATGTTCTCTACAGCAAATAAAATCATCCATGTCCTAAAACATGTCTCCTTCTCTCCTCTATATCTCCTAATTCCCTCAATGAAAACCCAAACAGATGGATCCGACGAATTTCTCTTCGCGGTCTCTTCCTCTCCATCACCATTGTAACACGCCACATCCGTTAGTGTCACTCAAAAAAGGGAATGCACTAAGTTTTGTGAAGTATTATAGGTAAAAGATGCAGCTAAATTACAAGACAGATAAATAAAGCAGCGGAAAAGTGAATAAAACTTTATTTCATTTATAAACAGCTTGTACAAAGATTGTTTTACAACAACAAAGTATCTATCGTATTTAACAAAATAAAGAAGCATAAATATACAATGATGTTCCCCAATAAAACATTAGCCAGCCATAGCGGTGGAAAAGAGAATTTAAAGCAGCACATCAAAGAGTCTTCAAGCTTGGAAAGAGTAACAGGTCCATACAAATCTGAGCTATTCCCGCCCTGACTACTTGAGGGGGGGAGCGGAAGAAAAGAAGACGAAAGAAAACATGGAATCAGACATAAAGCCTGGTAATTTTAGTGGTACTTCTGTGTATGAATAAGAAAAAGGGACATGACAGGCATAAACTAGAAATGGGAAAATACTATAAACTAAGTTAAAGCGATTTAGAACCGAATATACTGTCGCACCCCACACTATATCTCTGCACCACCTAACTAGTATCCCCTACTAGTAGTCTATATGTAATATGATCATACGATATCGTGATCCCAATCCCCAAGATTGTGGTTGCTTTCAGATGTACGTCTATATTTCATTACCTAGATCTAATATATGGTTTTCTTCCTAGATTCAACTAGGGTTTATATGACCTAGTCCAACTCGAGATAGTACTACCTGTCGAACGATGCCCCCTAGTCTAGGACGCACTACTTAGAGTGATATATGTTCCTAGACTTTCCCCACGTATGTGCCGCGAATCGTTATCGCTGTCTAGATGCACATGTCCATTATATGTGCGACCCGAGTCCTGTGGCTGGGCAAATCAAGAAACACGGAACTCGGTCGGGAGCTTTCAGATATCTGCCGATACAGATGCTAAGGTCTTTTTTTTGTTCCAGTGGCTATGGTCCCACTTGACCCCTCCCTCAACTAATGAAAGGCACACCTTGAAAAATGAGAACTATACGCAGGCCCCCTATGCCCCCACTAACCTATGGCCGTCCGCAACCATAACTAGATAGCAAGTATATGGTATTTTGGAGTTCTCCGCCTTTCCGCTTCACGTATCTCGATTTGACTCAAGATGGTAGGTAGACGACGAGTTGCTATCACAAGGCTACTCGTCTCTTTGAATCACGCTGGTCCATCCTAGTCTTTAGGTTGCCTTATATTGCAACCAAGGCATACCCTTGGTTCTTTTACCGCAGACCTTAACCTCTATGAGCCCAGGCGGATCATCTGCAACCTCACAGAGGGGTACTAAGAGTACCCTCACGTTCCCCGAAGCTACTTTCTTCGTAACCCAGTCCGCTGGAGCCTTTTTCGAAATCAAATGAATGTTCGCTCCTCCTCATATGCTTGTTAAGCGATGATCTACCGTATCGGGTTATTCATCTATTTATGTACTGGTACAGTTTCCTTGACTAAGAATTATTACTTAGTTGTTCTTAACTAAGGTTTACCACTTAGTTCTTCTTTTCGTCAAGTTGGTTAAGTGTCATTAGTCAATTCAAGTTAACTTAACCTATTCACTTATCATGTTCATTTGGTTAAGTGTTATCAGTAGTTCACGTTGACTTAACCCACCTATATATCAAGTCAAATTGGTTAACTGTTGTCTAGCAGTTCATGTTGACTTAACCCACCCTTATATCATGTCAAATTGGTTATGTATTCCTTAACCTTACTCGTTTGTCAGGTTACAGTAGTTAAGTGTTTCCTTAGTTACTTAACCCCCACAAATCTCATCTTGTTAACGTGTTAAGCTGGTTAAGTGTCCAAATTAACTTAACCCCACCCATCAGTTAGTTAACACGTTGCATTGATTTAGTGTTTGTATTAACCTAACCCCCAATCACCAGTCTAGTTAGCATGTGAAATTGGTTAAGTATTTTCTTAATTAACTTAACCCTACTAGTCCAGACTTAGCTTTTATTAAAGCACCAACCACTCACATTAGACACGTATTGTTGCGGTTACTGGATATGCCGGTTGGTTCCGGGAAAGTTTACACTGCAACTCAGTCTAATCTCGGGTCCTTATTGGGCTCAATGCCTTAACCACCCATATTGGATAGGTATTGTTGTGATTACTGGACAGCCCGGCGGGTCCGGGCAGGTTTACATCACAACTCAATCCAACCTCGGGTTAAGCATACTCATACTTTCTAAATTTACATATTTGTCACTTTTCGTTTTATATGTAAATGTTTATGGCCCAATTATCCAAATTCACTAAATTTGGGTATAACAGTTTATACTGCTTAATATGTCACTAGTCATTGGCATGTGCCAAACATGCCAATACATGTATATTATTTTAAACCCAAAGTTATTTCCCCCCGTTTATACGTACGCAACGTTATAACAAATGTTGGGCTTGACATTTCATCCCAACTCATAAACATAAAAAGGGGAAGCACAGAATCATGAAATATTCTAGAATACATAAAAGGTGTGGCGCATGAACTTGCAACATAGCGGTTTAACTAACATAGATTTTGGGTCGTGTAAACTTGCATTCAAAATAGGAAATAGCTAAATTTGTGTCACATGAAATGGCGTTCTTTTAGACTTGCCTAGACATAGGTTTAAACATACATAACTAGGCATAATGTCAAATATCAAACTAGAATGTTGCATGTTCATAAAATATCCACTTTTTGACATAACCCAAAGATGTAAACTAACTCCAAATCAAGTGGTCTATCTTAACATAAAACTAGTATAATTTGTGTAACCAAACGGTACCTACATATACCCAACTTTAACTTGCAATTTAAACACAAGAATGTATACATAAGTTTTGATCCATGTAGGCATAAAAGGTCTCAATTCTAGAACATGTTTACATAAGCCTTAATTTAGACTTAAAAAGAGTGTATACTTTTTCATGCTAACGACATAACATAAAGATGTCAATTCTAGTTCTTTACTACAAACTTGCAAGTGATATTATTCTCATACACAAATATCCAATAGGCTTGCACCAATAAATTTATGCCACAAATATTAACCATAAATTATGATAGAAACATCGCAATACACAGAATTTACATTATTATTATACAATAGAAAAACCCCAATTTCGTTTACATCGAATCACGTCGCAATTTCTATTCATATGCAGAAAACCACTATATTTACAACGGGCGCTGAAACTTGTTTTCTGGCTTCTATTATTCTGAATTTGCAAAGCTTTCCCTTGAAGTAGAAAACAATGCGTAGAAATTAGATTAGACTTTTTTCTTCTTCTTGAATTAGCTCGCCTCTTAAGCTTTACCTCTTGACGGCTATTCTCAAATTCCTCTCGGCAGCATGGCGGCTCTAGTTTTATTTATTTTTATGTGAATTAGGTTGAGTCTTAGGTCCTTTTTATAGAGTTTCAAGTTGATTTGAGCCATCAGATGAAGACAGAAGGAATCTAGGCCATTCATGTCAAGAGGAGCCAATCAAATGCCGACACGTCAGCCATAGTGACACACTAAGGCTCAGAAATTTGACCAGAACACAGACCAGGCCAGCCAGACCTGGCCAGGTTGATAGGGGGCGACCCTATGGTCGACCCTATGCAACCTGGGACCACCAGGTCGACCCCCAGGTCGACCTTATGGTCGACCTGGGCCCTGGGCAGGAATTTTCCTGCTCAGCCCGGGTCTGGTCCTATTTTTGAATTTTGAATCCGATTTTCGAGCTGTTTGAATTTCAAATAAATTTTGAAACTTCCGGAGGTCATATCTCCTTCGTACGGAGTCCGATTTACGCAAACTCGGACTCTATCTCAAGCAGAATTTCGAGATGAACACAATGGTGTAACCCGTTTCCCTTAATTCTTATGTTTTGAATTAAGTATAATAAAAATTTCAAATTACTGTTAGATGAAAACTCGGGGTGTTACATTCTCCCCTCCTTAAAGGATTTCGTCCCTGAAATCTTCAAGTCTAGGAGAACATATATCCTACCATCCAATCGTCCATCTACTCAACCATCAAACATAGGCAAGCATTGTCCTTAAAAGTCTTCTAATGCTTCATGATCATATGCATAGTGTGTGTATAAGTCCTTGTCTAATGCAAAATCAGACGGTCTACTGATTCAGTTGACCTCCTTAATGCGAATTATGTCTGTGCCATGAGTCTATTATGTATGCAAATTTTTCTTACTCAAGATTTTCTACATAAGTGCACAGTCATTCATACAAATGCAACGTCCATATGATAACACATCAAGTTCAATTCATAAACAAATACATATATGTAAATGCAATATGGAAGTGTCTGAGCTGACCTAGTGTCTAGTATATGCATTCACAAGCAGCCACTTGCAACCATCAATCACAACATGTTTCAAATACATGTTTACATCCATTGGCTTCTACCTAAGGATCGATGATACATCCTAGAGGATATACTTTAAAAAGAGAGAAACAAGTATGCGTAAATTCCTACAAAAAGACCAAGGATATATCCTTAAGAAAAAGAGTATGGCGCGTGTGTCTTATCTTCAATCCCCCATATCGCATCTTCTTGAGCTTTACACTACGGTACCTTAACAAATTTAACTTCATGATTGCGAAGTTTCTTGACCTCTATTTCCAAAATAAACAGATGTTAACCATGATACCAAGTGTATATACTAAGATGATTAGAGGTCTCTCCTCCTAGCTTATCCATCATGCCATAACTATGAGGGTCAGAAGCTAAAGGTCACTACGTACTTTTTACCTCTCTTAAGGTTAGTCTTTATCTATTTATAGCGCGTGCCACAACTATTTATCTCTCATGCAAACCATCCTAGTATAACTCGACATCCCTCAAGTACAAGCCCCAGAGGCCTAAACCAATATCTGACAAGCACCCAAGGGATATCTCCTCCAAATTTGGACGATCTACGTGAGATGATATAAGCAAAACAACCAAGCAATTGAGCAATTAACGGACTCTGGCTATCCTCGCCAATCTTGCTCCAAAACTATCATTGGTCGCATAACTGACTTTGCATTGTTAACTAGATATATGCGGAAATCTATCTCGAGTTTTAGGGGGAAAACCCCTAACCTAACCAAAACATCTGCATGCTCATGGACTATCCTGACGGATCGCAAACCGTTGATAGATGCATCAAGTGATTCTAGGTAGCTAGGTCTAACTGATCCTTTGGGATCGCACAGAATCTCGAGGGTATTCCCAAGGCAAATCAAAAGTCTGACTACCCTCCCTTCACCATTACTAGCTAACCAACCCATTCCTAGAATCAACCCATAGCCCATGAAACCCAAAAACATAAGAATTACGCTTAAACCTAATACTTAATTATAGCTACTCTCAAATCCCTATAAATCGGTCGAACCACCAATTGGATTTGAGACACTAGTGGGATCTTTCTACTATACAAGTACTACGGTGCAGAGACTCAACTATGGAAGTAGATATGAACAAATGCGAAGCGCTAAGATCAAAAGAGTACTAATTGAAACGAAAAGCTAAACTTTTCCAATAAAGACTTTTACTACCTCTCTCTCAGGTATTCTGGAGGTGAAAGCATGCATTCACCCCTCTGCAAATCCTGTCCCCCGTCCTTGCCCTTGTCCTTAATTATACCATGGAAAAGATACCTCCTCTCCTATTAGGTTTTCTAATCCTTTCTCCATGATCGAGTTTTATGTCCATGAATTTCTCTTCCTTGCGTTGAGCTCCCTAGCCAAACTCCGTTATCCTCATCTTTACCATCCCTATGAAATCATGTTGACAAATTTCTCAAAAGCTGCCTCCATTGCATGGAAAACCGTTCAAAGTTTGAAAGAAAACTAGTCACGGGTGAAACTACGGCTATAGATGGAAGTCGGGCCCTACTTTGCCCTTCGGCAGGTATCGTAGTCTTATCAAGCCTATGGAACCGTTTCGTGATGAGGTTACTTCCTAGAAATCCAGGAGCCCCAGAGACTCAGGAAAGAAGGAAACAAGGATTCAAACAGAGGATCAAAAGATAGCGCATATGGCTTTGGGGAACATGCCTTTAAAACAAAACTTTTCTTTTGAAAATGCTTCTATAAAAACCGTTTTGAAAGTAATTTTTCAAATCTTTTATCTGATCCAGTAACCTTCAGATCAGATACCACGTGTAACACGCCACATCCATTGGTGTCACTCAAAAAAGGGAATGCAATATGTTCTGTGAAGTATTATAGGTAAAAGATGCAGCTAAATTACAAGACAGATAAATAAAGCAGCGGAAAAGTGAATAAAACTTTATTTCATTTATAAATAGCTTGTACAAAGATTGTTTTACAACAACAAAGTATCTACCTTGTTTTACAAAATAAAGAAGCATAAATATACAATGATGTTCCCCAATAAAACATTAGCCAGCCATAGAGGTGGAAAAGAGAATATAAAGCAGCACATCAAAGAGTCTTCAAGCATGGAAAGAGTAACAGGTCCATACAAATCTGAGCTATTCCCTCCCTGAATACCTAAGGGGGCGGGGGGACGGAAGAAAAGAAGACGAAAGAAAACATAGAGTCAGACATAAAGCCTGGTAAGTCTAGTGGTACTTCGGTATATGAATAATAAAAAGGGACATGACAGGCATAAACCGGAAATGGGAAAATACTATAAACTAAGTTAAAGCGATTTAGAATCGAATATACTGTCGCACCCCACACTATATCTCTGCACCACCTAACTAGTATCCCCTACTAGTAGTCTATATGCAATATGATCATACGATATTGTGATCCCAATCCCCAAGATTGTGGTTGCTTTCAGGTGTACGTCTATATTTCATTACCTAGATCTAATCTATGGTTTTCTTCCTAGATTCAACTAGGGTTTATACGACCTAGTCCAACTCGGGATAGTACTACCTGTCGAATGATGCCCCCTAGTCTAGGACGCACTACTTAGAGTGATATATGTTCCTACTCTTTCCCCACGTATGTGTCGCGAATCGTTATCACTGTCTAGATGCACATGTCATCTATATGTGCGACCCGAGTCCTGTGGCTGGGCAAATCAAGAAACACGGAACTCGGTCAGGAGCATTCAGATATCTGCCGATGCAGATGCTAAGGTCTGTTTTTATTCCAGTGGCTATTGTCCTACTTGACCCCTCCCTCAACTAATGAAAGGAACACCTTGAATAATGAGAACTATATGTAGGCTCACAATGCCCTACTAACCTATGGCCATCCGCAACCATAACTAGATAGCAAGTATATGGTCTTTTGGAGTTCTCCGCCTTTCCGCTTCACGTATCTCGATTTGACTCAAGATGGTAGGTAGACGACAAGTTGCTATCAAAGGGCTACTGGTCTCGTCGAATCACGCTGGTCCATCCTAGTCTTTAGGTTGCCTTATATTGAAACCAAGGCATTCCCTTGGTTCTTCTACCGCAGACCTTAACCTCTGTGAGCCCAGGCGGATCATATGGAACCTCATAGAGGGATACCAAGAGTACCCTCACGTTCCCCGAAGCTACATGCTTCGTAACCCAGCCCGCTGGAGCCTTTTTCGAAATCAAATGAATGTTTTCTCCTCCTCGTGTGCTTGTTAAGCGATGATTTTCCGCATCAGGTTATTCATCTATTTATGGACTGGTTCAGTTTCCTTGACTAAGAATTATTACTTAGTTGTTCTTAACTAAGCTTTACCACTTAGTTCTTCTTTTCGTCAAGTTGTTTAAGTGTCATTAGTCAATTCAAGTTAACTTAACCCAGTAACTTGTCATGTTCATTTGGCTAAGTGTTATCGGTAGTTCACGTTGACTTAACCCATCTATATATCAAGTCAAAATGGTTAAGTGTTGTCTAGCAGTTCATGTTGACTTAACCCACCCTTATATCATGTCAAATTGGTTAAGTATTCCTTAACCTTACTCGTTTGTCAGGTTACAGTGGTTAAGTGTTTCCTTAGTTACTTAACCTCCAAAAATCTCATTTTGTTAACGCGTTAAGCTAGTTAAGTGTCCAAATTAACTTAACCCCACCCATCAGTTTAGTTAACACGTTGCATTGATTTAGTGTTTGTATTAACCTAACCCCCAATCACCAGTCTAGTTAGCATGTGAAATTGGTTAAGTATTTTCTTAATTAACTTAACCCTACTAGTCCAGACTTAGCTTTTATTAAAGCACCAACCACTCACATTAGACACGTATTGTTGCGGTTACTGGATATGCCGGTTGGTTCCTGGCAGGTTTACACCGCAACTCAGTCTAACCTCGGGTCCTTATTGGGCTCAATGTCTTAACCACCAACATTGGATAAGTATTATTGTGATTACTGGACAGCCGGGCGGGTCCGGGCAGGTTTACATCACAACTCAATCCAACCTCGGGTTAAGCATACTCATATTTTCTAAATTTACAAATTTGTCACTTTTCTTTTTATATGTAAATGTTTATGGCCCAATTATCCAAATTCACTAAATTTGGGTATAACAGTTTATACCGCTTAATATGCCACTAGTCATTGGCATGTGTCAAACATGCCAATACATGTATATTATTTTAAACCCAAAGTTATTTCACCCCGTTTATACGTACACAATGTTATAACAAATGTTGGGCTTGACATTTTAGCCCAACTCATAAACATAAAAAGGGGAAGCACAGCATCATGAAATATTCTAGAATACATAAAAGGTGTGGCGCATGAACTTGCAACATAGCGGTTTAACTAACATAGATTTTGGGTCGTGTGAACTTGCATTCAAAATAGGAACATAGCTAAATTTGTGTCACATGAAATGGCGTTCTTTTAGACTTTCCTAGACACGGATTTAAACATACATAACTAGGCATAATGTCAAATATCAAACTAGCATGTTACATGTTCATAAAATATCCACACTTTGACATAACCCAAAGATGTAAACTAACTCCAAATCAAGTGGTCTATCTTAACATAAAACTAGTTTAATTTGTGTAACCAAATGGTACCTACATAAACCCAATTTTAGCTTACAATTTAAACACAAGAATATATACATAAGTTTTGAGTCATGTGGGCATAAAAGGTCTCAATTCTAGAACATGTTTACATAAGCCTTAATTTAGGCTTAAAAAGAGTGTATACTTTTTCATGCTAACGACATAACATAAAGATATCAATTCTAGTTCTTTACTACAAAATTGCAAGTGACATTATTCTCATACACAAATATCCAATTGGCTTGCACCAATCCATTTGTGCCACAAATATTAACCACAAATTATGACAAAAACATCGCAATACACAGAATTTACATTATTATTATACAGTAGAAAAACCCCATTTTCGTTTACATCGAATCACATCGCAATTTCTGTTCATATGCAGAAAACCACTATACTTACAACGGGCGCTGAAACTTGTTTTCTGGTTTCTGTTATTCTGAATTTGCAAAACTTTTCCTTAAAGTACAAAACAATGCATAGAAATTATATTAGACTTTTGTTTCTTCTTGAATTGGCTCGCCTCTTAAGCTTTTCCTCTTGACGGCTATTCTCAAATTCCTCTCGGCAGAATGGCGGCTCTAGTTTTTTTTTTTTTTTGTGAATTAGGTTGAGTCTCAGGTCCTTTTTATAGAGTTTCAAGTTGATTTGAGCTATCAGACGAAGACAGAAGGAATCTAGGCCATACACGTTAGGAGGAGCCAATCAAATGCCGACACGTCAGCCCAAGTGACACGCTAAGGTTCAGAAATTCGACCAGAACAAAGACCAGGCCAGCCAAACCTGGCCAGTTCGATGGGGGGGGGGGTCGACCCTATAGTCGACCCTACGGTCGACCTGGGTCCACCAGGTCGACCCCCAGGCCGACCCTATGGTCGACCTGGGCCTGGGAAAGAAGTTTCCTGCCCATCCCGGGTCTGGTCCTATTTTTGAATTTTGAATTCGATTTTCAAGCTGTTTGAATTTCAAATAAATTCTGAAACTTCCGGAGGTTATATTTCCTTTGTACGGAGTCAGACTTACGCAAACTCGGGCTCTATCTCAAGTAGAATTTCGAGACGAACGCAATGGCATAATCCATTTCCCTTAATTCTTATGTTTTGAATTAAGTATATTAAAATTTTCAAATTACTGTTAACCGAAAACTCAGGGTGTTACATCCATCTTGCCAAACTCGACCTCAACAAGGAAAATGCCTCATCCTTACATACGTATGTTTTTTTACTACAAGTTGCGATACTTTTTGTCGTGGTATCCTCTCAAATTTTGTCATTATGTGTTGCTCCATGCCACAAACCCGAATACAATCATCAATTCAGGCATAGATCTCTATAATCAACACAAATCTCAACCTTAGTTTAACGTCCTTTACTGTATACGTTGAAACCCAAATAAAATCATGCCACACCCTCTAACAAAAGAATAGAATTGAAGAGAATATTTATCTGGGTTGAATGAGACTAGTTTTAGAATTTTTCAATGAGAGGTTCACAAGATATTGAGTTTTGAATGAGGTAGAAGCCATTGTTGTTTCTCTAATATTTTTTATAAGTAGAGATTGATTATTGAAAATGAAGCAGATGAGCAGTAACTCGAGAAAATGAGCAGAAGGCCCAACGTAGAAGAAGAATTATGGCCATTTGAACGTGAATAGTTAAATAAATAAAAGAAAAGTAACGTGGCTAGAACGTGTATTCCCATGATTTAAGGCACAATATTCGCTCCTCTTAAATATCAAGTGTTCATCTTGACTTGTACACATTTTAAATTTTAAAATCTACTTAACGGATTTGGTTAAATGACATACACCAATCAATCTCGTGTTTCCATATGTACGAAAATACAAATACCATAAAGCAAAACGGATTTTTCAACCATATAAATACAAATATATTTTTCCATGTTGCACCAACACAAACGCGAAATAATTCATTCAAAATTTGAAATAAAATGTTCGCGTACTATTTCATCATGTTCGTTACATACGCTACCGGTTTATTAAATATTTATATAAATCGATTTCAATGGTCGATATCTGATGAAGTTGACATTGTGAAATGTCATGTAATATATATATATATATTCAAAATCAATGCTTTATTGTTATATTGGTCGATTTCGTAATTAAATCACTAAGCTTTATTATAAATTTATTACTCAATTTGGTTCAAATATTCAATATTAACTTTCAAATTTCAATGAATAACAGTACAAATCAAATCATGGTTTCATTTACAATTAAAGCAAATTATTATAATTAAAACAAGTTAAATGTAACAACCCGTAAAATCTGAACCAATTTAAATTTTTTTACATTGGCTATTTTAGTGAATTTTGAGTATTTAAAATAAATATTTTAAATAATAACGATGAAATGTATGGTTGAATCGATGTTGAAAATGAATAGAATTAATCTGAATTATAAACAAGGCATGAAATGGCGCGGTAGTTTCGAAATTTGAATTCAAACTTTGACTAACTGTACCGGGTGCAAAACAAAACGGATTTGAGTGAAACCAAAAATATTTAAATTTGTTAGTGAATACCTTTCTAACGAATCTGAAAAATCGGAGTTTCATAGCAGGAAACAAAAGTTATGGTCAAATGAATTTTCTGAAAGGTCGCTATGGAGTTTATATAGCCCGTGAGAATGGACATTTTGCAAACGACCTCGGAATTCGATGAAACCACTTTTGTTGGATCCGGGATGTGAAGTTATTGCTAGGTTTCAGATTTCATAATTTTTGAAGCTGGTATGTGAGCGTGGCAAAGGAAAACGTGTTTTGGTCAATTACATTTAAATTGGATCGGCCAGAAAAGGGCCATTTTTCAAACGGTCTCAGAATTCGACGAAACTAGTTTGGTTGGGACCGTATCGTCAACACATAGCTAGATTTATTTTTCTGGAATTTTTTGAATCATTATGTGGCCCCGACAAATTGAAATGTCTGTTCAAATTAAATATTGAATGTTTTATATTTTAATTTGAGGAATAAGGGACTGAAATAGTCGAATGGGCCTACGAAACATATCACATTGTGTTCGGAATGGGGGTATTTAGCTAGGGGCGATAGTCATTGGGTTTGAATTGGTGTTCATATGAGAAAGGGGTATTTTCGGATTTAAATAAATAAGGGGGGCCAATCATCATTCATCGTGCCCTTTCTCTCTCCCCGACTATCCCAAGCGCGAAGACGATAGCAGCTCCCCTCCTTCTCTCTTCTTTTTCTCTAAATCCACACAATAAAAACCCATGGTGCTTTGGAGGATTTTGTAGAGCTAGGAGAGAGCTTCACATCCATACCTACTGTGGAATTTTTCGTTGAGTATTGAGGTCGAATCACCTCCACGAAGTCCGTCGTTTTGGACCTCCGCCCCGACCACGCCCAACCACCGAAGTGGGGCCCACTTCGAGCGAGAGGGCGCCTCTCCTCCCCCTTCAACCTCGCGCAACCCGATCGTGGAACCGTTACACAGATTGATCGAAAAATCCAAACCTAGTTTGGAACCATTTCAGAAAAGGTACGGCCTTGTTAATTAAAACTGATTTTTACACTTTTAAGTATTGCAAAATTGTAAAAATCATTTCTTTTTCGTTTCTTGTCAAAATCCAATGAAATAAGAGACACCGGGACCGTGAGGACGTCTTCTACATTTTAGAAGAGACCGCATATTTTTCTGAGCCTTCTGCAATTTTTGGAGGAGTGGAACCCAATGTGAGATTTCTAGGTTATAAACCATATGGAAAACAACGATGTTTAAATTATATAGTCGATGCATGAGTTATATAAGCGTTGTACACCTCATGTATAAGCGTTGTATAAGTTGTATGTTCGATGTATAAATTATATATGCAATGAAATGATATTGAATTGAATTGAAATGGATTGAATATATTTATATACGAATATATATATATATATATACTCCCCTCGTCCATAGACCACGGACGATATTTATTGTTTGCGTTATTGTTTGGATTATTTGGTTGATGTGAAATTTGGTGAATAATACGAATGGTTGATAGAAATGTTTGTGGTTGTGAATGATTGACTGTGGTTGAAAAATACCCATCTGTGGTTGAAAAATACCCATCTGTGGTTGAAAACAAAATTAGAATAGATTGTGGAAATGAAAATAAAACATGCCGCCTGCGTGCGAACTAGATGCATGAATCCCCATTGTCAAAAGCTGCGAGGCTTTAAGGTAAAGCGAGGAGCCGTACTAGGGACGGCCCCGGTTTTAACTACCTTACCGTTATGCTGCCGAAATTTTCAATAATATTCATGTGTTAGAATTATTTTCATGTGTTGAAACTATATTCCTGTATTGAATAGAAATTCATGTGTTGAATAAAAGTTCAAGTGTTGAACGACATTCATGTTTTGAAATAAGTTGTTTTATAATAAAAATCATATTTTTATCATCTATATGAACTATATAAAATAGTCGTGTTTTGAAATAAATTGTTTTACAATAAAAATCACGTTTTTTATTATATATATGACTTGGAAAAAAATAGTGAAGTGTTGAAATAAATGTCTGTTGAATAAAAATATCATTTTTATCAAATATATAAAGTGGAAATAGTTTTGAAATCGATGAAAGAATTATATTTATATATATTATATAAATATAATCAAAATATAGTGAATTACAAGGCTGCATTTCGTGTTTTGAAACCGTGATTTCAAACGATTAGTGCGGGAGATCCGACCATCGGATTTTCCCGAAAACACAACCGTTGGGTTCTCCTTGGAAATATCTTTCCAACGGCACCAACTTTGTAAAGATCCAACGGTTGGATTGTCTGAAATGTTTAATTCAAATCTGAAGAAAACAACGCCAGAATCGATTATATATATATATATAATTAAATTAAATCGAATAACGACGCTGCAGTTCGTATTTTGAAATCGTAACTTCAAACGATTAGTGCGGGAGATCCGACCGTCATATTTTCCCAAAACCGAAACCGTTGGATTCGTTTTGAAAAGATCTTTCTAATGATATAAATTTTGTGAAGATCCAACGGTTAGATTTTCAGATATGTGTAAATCAAATCTGGAGAAAAACAGCGCCACGGCCGCGTTATGGCCTGAAGCGCCGTTTAAATGAATTGGCTATTTTTAAATAAATAAAAATAGCGATAAATCATGATAAAATATTATAAACAATACGGAATGGAAATAAACTGAATTTGCTCGATTTATGTGATATTTGATGGTTGAATGTGTTTGGTGTGAAAATTATATTAAAGAACAAAATTGGCGTTGTCGAATAATTTAACCATTGAAATGAATTGACTTGAAATTCTAGATATACGTGAATTATTTGAAAAGGCCGAGTTAATTCTCATTTCAAATAATTGATCGACGAGTGAAAGTCGAAGATATGAAGACGGTGCAAGACCGATGATCTTCACATCGAATGGAGGGGTACTACTGATGCTCATGATAGGAGTAGCTACCTTGACGGGGTTGAAGTTGTAGCCACCCGGACGTACTTGTTGATTGTACGGATATGCGAGGTATTGAGTGCCTCCGGTTTCGTTCAGACCCAGGACGAACGTGTAAATGGACTGTGTGTCTGACATTGGATTTTGTTCTGTGCTGATTGATCTCTATTAAATATATTCTGTTTGGCGGCGGAGAATTTATTGTAACAACCCGTATTTCGATAACATGATTAAAGACGAGAATCAAGGCAGAATTTAATTTTAAATTCTGAATCAAGTGAAACGGGCTATGCCATTGCGTTCGTCTCGGAAAAATACGCGAAATAGAGTCCGAGTTTTCGAAAATCGGAGTCCAAGATATGGCCTCGTGAAGTTTCACGAAAAATTCTCAAATTAAAGTATACTTAATTAAGTGAAATGGGTTGCGCAGAGAAATATATATATATTGATATATATATATAATTGAAAATTAAATAAATAAATATGCAAAAATGTTCAAAACAGCGAATTGGGATAGGGGAATAACCGAACCGGCCGATTTTTGAGGTCGACCCGAGCTCGCTGGGTCGACTAGGGGTTAATCCAGGGTGTTTGGCTGTCAACCCGTGGGCCGATTCGCTCAAATGCAGATTTTGCATTTGGATGGTTCTCATGGTTCATCTTTAATCTAAAGGCCCTAGATGGTTCCTACACTTGACTTCTTCCCCAAGACATGCTTTGATGGCTTGGATTGAATCTAGGTTTAATCCTATGGCCTAAAACACTTGCCTAATCTATAAATAAGACCCTAACCTATCCTAAATCCTCATTATTCATTCATGCAACTAAACTATGGCAAAATTCCTACTCTCATGGCCTCCACTCAACTATCCTAGCCTCCACTTCATTTCTATGAGAGGTTTCATGATCATGAGAGTATTAGAGAGTCCCTATGTTAGTATGAGAGCTTCTCAAGTTGATTTCAAGGCTAAAGCTTTGATCTTTGTTCATAAAGATGGGGTTTTTATTGATTTGGAGTGTTCATCTTTGGGTTTTTGGGTGATGGCATGCATAGGCTTCATCACAAGCTTTAGTTTAATCGATTTAGGCCTTCATAGCTATGTAAGCCCTTCCCTACTCTTAGATATTAACTATGAAGTTAAATGTTCATGTTGAAAGTTTGGGTTTGATTAATTGGAATGATGCATGCTATCATGTTATGCAAGTTTATGAAGTCATTATCTTGATCTTATGAGCTAAAAGCCACAACCTTTATGTTGAAATGTTGCATTATGCAACATGAGAATCTTCATAATCATTATGTCAACTTGCATATGAAGTCATAATCCTTATATGATGATATATGCGAGTTTCTAGCCATCATTCCATGTCTTTTGTCACCATGATTCGCTTATGTACCAAGTTTGGGTTGATGCATGTTTTTGAGGCTTAAGAATGTAACATGCAAGCTAATGAACACATTTGTGCCTCATTTGCCACCATGATTAACTTGTGGCTTAATACCCATTTTTGTCATTCCTTTGCCAAGTCTCTTCTTTTAATCCATCACGTTGTTGCGAACGTATATGCTAGTTTAAAAAGCGTTGGGGTCACATTATGGAGAAACATAATGACATGAATATGACTTGGGTAAATGGGTATAAACATGACAACATGTAACGTTAAATATGACATGTGTTTATACTTGAAAACATGACTTGAAATATAACATGGAAGTTGACATGTAAGTATGCATAAAAACATAAGCTTGGGAATTTACCTATTAAGTTAGGTCTACCCATTGGGAATTTACCTATTAAGTTAGGTCTACCCAATTGCTTGAAAACTTGACTATGAACATGACACTAGACTAAACATGAAAGTGGCCAACTCGAGATTGGGTTGAGTTTGCAACGTAAAACTACCCGGAACCGACCGGCCTAACTAGTAGTTGCAAACAATAGGACCCAATGTGAGAAGTTGGTCATGTTGTGCTTGAACCCGAGGTTAGACCAAGTTGTGGTGTAAAGCTACCCGGAACCGACCGGCTTAACTAGTAACCACAACAAAGTCTAATGTGAGAGGTTGGGGTGCATTAAGTAATTAATGCCACATGATAGGGTTAAGTTAATTTGATTAATGACTCTTAACCAAATATGACATGGGTAAATGGGTTAAGTAAATTGGTTAGGCTAATGATACTTAACAAAACATGACAAGGTTGGGTAGGTTAAGTGATTTGATTTGCCTAATGCCGCTTAACCATTTTTATACGACTAGTGGACGGGGATTAAGTTAACCAACACTTAATCAATCCAACATGATAATTTGGCAAGGTTAAGTAAGTTTTCTTAATGACACTTAACCATACAAGATGATTAGGGGATGGGGTTAAGTAATTTGCACCTAACTAATCCGACATGGTAATTAGATGGGGTTAAGTAATCCACACTTAACTAATCTAAACACGGTAATTCGATGGGGTTAAGTTAAACACTTAACCAATTTAAACTCGGTAATTCAATGAGGTTAAGTAACCAATACTTAACCAACTTAACGTGATAATTTAATGGGGTTAAGCAACTTATACTTAACCAATTATACATGATGATTTGATGGGGTTAAGTAACTTACACTTAACCAATCTAATACGCGGACCTGATAAGGTTAAGTCACAAGACCTTTTTAGAATATACTTAACCATTGTAGTACGATTAGAGGATGGGGTTAAGCCAACCTATACTTAACCAATCCGACTCGATAATTTGATGGGATTAAGATAATCTATGCTTAATCGATCTAGCAAGATAATCCGATAGGATTAAGGTAAGCTAGTACTTGACCAATTTGACTTGATAGGGTTAAGTCATGAGCCTCTGGGTACACTTAACCAACTTGTGGGACTAAGTCTTGAACTTAAATACTTAGCCAATCTTTGACGTGATTCGTGGGCGGGTTAAGTCATGGACTTGAATGATAACACTTAACCCAATAGACAAACCCTAGCTAGAAGAACTAGGTAGAAAACCGTGGTTAATCAAGGATAACGGGAAAGGAAGCTAAGTGGTAAACCTTAGTTAAGGGTAACTAAGTAATAATTCTTAGCTAGGGACATAGGACTAATTCTCAAAACGATGAGTAACCTGATACGGTAGGTCATCGCTTAGTATACGAGGGGGAGCAAGTTATCTGACTTGGATAAAAGCTCCAGCGCACTGGGTGCCGAAGTGGAAGCTTCGGGGGACGTGAGGATATTCTTGGGATCCCTCTGTGGGCTGCCAGGTAATTATACTAGGCCCATGAGAGGTTAAGGTCTGCGTTAGAAGGACCAAGAGTATGCCTTGGTTGCTATGCGAGCAACCTAAAGACTGGGATGGATTAGCGTGGAGTCGACGATTCTTGTTTTTGCCCTGGATAGCACATCGTCGACTACCTACCATCTTTAGTCAATCGTGTACGTGCGGAAAGGCAGGGAACCCCCAACAGACCATGTGCTTGCTATCGAGTCATGGGTGAGGTTGGCCCGTAGGAAAGTGGGCTATAGTGGGGCCGGGGAGTGGTTCTTATACATGATTTTTCTTGGATTGCCTTTCAGTAGTTGAGGGAGGGGTCACGTGGGACCATAGCCACGGGTACAAAAACAGACCTTGATATCTGCATCGGCAGACGATTTAAAGCTCCCGACCGAGTTCCGTATTTCTTGATTTGCCCTGGCACGGAACTCGGATGGCACATTGGGGAACATGTGCATCTAGACATGGAAAACGATTCACGATACATACGTGGGATCAAGGGCGCGGTTGACGGGTGGCGTAATCCCTAGTGGTCCTAGGTGGCCAAAACCCAAACCGAGACACGGAAACGTTCATTAGGTAGCATAATCCCTAGCGGTCCTAGGTGGCATAAATCCTAAGTGGACGCGCGATAGTTCATGGTAAGGAAACACAACTAGATCAAGGGTTGCAGTCCAAAACAACTTCAAGGATAAACCGTTTACATGGGAAAGCCCGTACAGCCTACGGCAAAGGACTGAACTTATACATGGAAAGAAACATATGAGTTGAGTAACCTATATATGCGGCATATTAGGTTGACATGGACCATTAGACGACTTTTGAGTAAGGGTCATTCACGGATAACACGTAATACAGTTGGGGTACTAGTACGGTAGGTGCAGAGCAGATGTACAGGATAGATACCATGGGACGTTATACGTGATAGATATCTTGGGGATATTATACTTGATAGAAACCTGACGATGTGATACCTTGTTTTATCTTGACATCGTAATTTATCATGACACCTTAGTTTACCTGAGTTCAGTAGTTCATCCTGTTATTTTGATTTAGCTTATCCATCTTGTTATCATGCTTATGTTCATCTCAGTTTCTCATGTCAGTTAACTTTACTAGTTTTTATACTAATAGTAGATAGGGCTTACTCAGTCTTTTTGACTGACCCGTTTTGTTTCGCCTCTTTTCTTCCGTTTCCCCCCCAGGTTACAGGGAGGAAATACTGTTGTTTAGTTCGGACTTCTTCTGCTTGAAGGTCATCATGGATGGCTTGGACTTCTCTTGGCTATGGCTACTTTACTGTTTTTACTTGGGGAATAATTTATGAAAAAGTCTTTATGCTTCTTTATTATTGCAAGACAGGTTTTGATGTACTCTGATGTAAAAGGCTTTAGACCTTAATTATTAATATTTATGAAAGTTTGATTTTACTTCCGCTATGTTATATGTTCTGTCTTGTGATATTTCTGTGCATGTTTACCAATAATGCCCCTCTAAAGCTAGTGCATTCCTTTGCGAGTGACCCTAGCGGAGGCGGGGTGTTACATTTGGTATCAGAGCAGAAGGTTACCAGACTGGGCAAAAGTTTTTAAAGACCTTCTGAAAACTATTTGAAAATCGTTTATAAAGAAGCATTTTTCAAGAAAATTTTCTTTTAAAAGAAAAAGGCTATTCCCCAAAGGCCATTAGCACTATCCTTGTTTCCTTAATTGAATCTCTTTTCCTTTCTTTCCTCCATCTGTAGTCACAGTGGTTTTAACTGCGACTAGTCTTTTCTATCTACGAAAGTGTTTTCCTTACGATGGAGGTGGTTCTCGAGAGACCAGTGGCCGCGTTATAAGAAAGGATAGTGAGGAAGAGGATAAAGGATACGAGCTTAAGGAAGAACAACTTGTTGGTATGGCTTAGTCCTCAAAGGAGGGAGAAAGAGGAACAATGAAACCCATGACGAGAGAGTACCTTTGGCATGGTAAAACGGGGTGGATAGTTAAGTATTATGGGACAAGGACAAGATCATCGGGAGGGTAATAGTGTGCTCTCATTTCTAGGGTACCTCGGAAGGAGGGTAACGATCTTGTTAAAAGTTTAGCTCTTCTTTTCTATCATCCCGCCAAGACTTTGTTTTGATCCCCGCATCATTTAAGTTTGCTTCGATAGTTGAGTCTCTGCACCTTAAGTACTAGCGTAATAGAGAATCCCATTCTTGTCTCAAAGTCCTATTGGAGAATCAGTCCATTTATACATGACTTGTTTGGATTTGGGAATGTCTATGCCAAGTGTTGAGTTTGGAAATAATGCTTATGTTTATAAGCTAAGGATGGATTCTAGGGATGAAGTGGTTATCCAGTAGGGGGTGCCACTCTCGGTTTTGATAGGAGGGTAGTTAGACCTTCTGACTAGCCTTGGTAATGCCCTCGAAGTATCGGGTAACCTTTTTGAGGTTCTGTCATGACTAGTTACTTAGAATCCCTTGATGCCTTTATTGGAAATTTGAAGCCCGATCGAGTGGTGTTCGCCAATAAGATGGATGGTTTACTTCATTTATGCATGGGTTATAGAGATCATCCTAGTAAGTGCACATGATAACCTGGTTGACATCTGTTTACTTTCAAGAGAAAGTTCTTCTACATGGAATACCTTATAGTATATAAACGAGATCCAAGGTTCACTAGTGAATTTTGGAAAGCTTGCATGAGATCATGAATACGCAGTCATGTTTGCGTCAAGTATTCCAGAAAAAGGATAAGTGCAAGTGGAACGAGAGGCGACGAAGGAATGAGCTCCAGCTCATGTTATGGAAACAGGAAATAAGAAGCTACGAAATCGCGAAGTTAAAAGACGGTCAAGGCACAATGGAATTAAGCTCAAGGAAATACGACTTTGATGGTCGAAGACTAGATACGCGCATGATATCTCTTTTTGGGAGTATATCCTTGATCCCTGTTTTCTGTAGAGCTTACTTGTAGGCTATCTTTCGTGGACATCCTCTCGGTCCTATTTTCTGTTACAAACCCCGTAAGGAGTTTGTCTTGTTTGACCCTGTTTCAGGGAATCCTAGGTAGAATCCTATGGATGTAAACATGTATTTGAAACATGTTATGATTGATATGGTTGCAAGTGGTTGCTCGTGGATGCGCGAATACACATTAGATACTAGCTCGACTCGGTCACATTTCATATTGCATATGCACGAGTATTTATACTTGTTTATGGATGAAATCGAATGTATTATCATGCGGTTGTTGCATATGAATGAATGATTGTGCACGCATATAGTATCTATATGACTAGGACTATTTGCATACATGTTGGATTCATGGCACTATACATATTCTGCATTAGAAAGATTATTCAGGCCTGATCATTAGCATTAGCTAAGGAACATGTACACACACGTCTTGCATATATTCATACAGCATTAGAAATCATCTAAGGACAATGGTTGCTCGTGGATGATGTTTTGAGTAGATGGATGATGGATGGTAGGATATGTTCTTCCTAACTTGGAGATTTCGGGGACGAAATCCTAAAAGGTGGGGAGAATGTAACAACCCGTATTTCGATAACATGATTAAAGACGAGAATCAAGGCAGAATTTAATTTTAAATTCTGAATCAAGTGAAACGGGCTATGCCATTGCGTTCGTCTCGGAAAAATACGCGAAATAGAGTCCGAGTTTTCGAAAATCGGAGTCCAAGATATGGCCTCGCGAAGTTTCACGAAAAATTCCCAAATTAAAGTATACTTAATTAAGTGAAATGGGTTGCGCAGAGAAATATATATATATTGATATATATATATATATATATAATTGAAAATTAAATAAATAAATATGCAAAAATGTTCAAAACAGCGAATTGGGATAGGGGAATAACCGAACTGGCCGATTTTTGAGGTCGACCCGAGCCCGCTGGGTCGACTAGGGGTTAATCCAGGGTGTTTGGCTGTCAACCCGTGGGCCGATTCGCTCAAATGCAGATTTTGCATTTGGATGGTTCTCATGGTTCATCTTTAATCTAAAGGCCCTAGATGGTTCCTACACTTGACTTCTTCCCCAAGACATGATTTGATGGCTTGGATTGAATCTAGGTTTAATCCTATGGCCTAAAACACTTGCCTAATCTATAAATAAGACCCTAACCTATCCTAAATCCTCATTATTCATTCATGCAACTAAACTATGGCAAAATTCCTACTCTCATGGCCTCCACTCAACTATCCTAGCCTCCACTTCATTTCTATGAGAGGTTTCATGATCATGAGAGTATTAGAGAGTCCCTATGTTAGTATGAGAGCTTCTCAAGTTGATTTCAAGGCTAAAGCTTTGATCTTTGTTCATAAAGATGGGGTTTTTATTGATTTGGAGTGTTCATCTTTGGGTTTTTGGGTGATGGCATGCATAGGCTTCATCACAAGCTTTAGTTTAATCGATTTAGGCCTTCATAGCTATGTAAGCCCTTCCCTACTCTTAGATATTAACTATGAAGTTAAATGTTCATGTTGAAAGTTTGGGTTTGATTAATTGGAATGATGCATGCTATCATGTTATGCAAGTTTATGAAGTCATTATCTTGATCTTATGAGCTAAAAGCCACAACCTTTATGTTGAAATGTTGCATTATGCAACATGAGAATCTTCATAATCATTATGTCAACTTGCATATGAAGTCATAATCCTTATATGATGATATATGCGAGTTTCTAGTCATCATTCCATGTCTTTTGTCACCATGATTCGCTTATGTACCAAGTTTGGGTTGATGCATGTTTTTGAGGCTTAAGAATGTAACATGCAAGCTAATGAACACATTTGTGCCTCATTTGCCACCATGATTAACTTGTGGCTTAATACCCATTTTTGTCATTCCTTTGCCAAGTCTCTTCTTTTAATCCATCACGTTGTTGCGAACGTATATGCTAGTTTAAAAAGCGTTGGGGTCACATTATGGGGAAACATAATGACATGAATATGACTTGGGTAAATGGGTATAAACATGACAACATGTAACGTTAAATATGACATGTGTTTATACTTGAAAACATGACTTGAAATATAACATGGAAGTTGACATGTAAGTATGCATAAAAACATAAGCTTGGGAATTTACCTATTAAGTTAGGTCTACCCATTGGGAATTTACCTATTAAGTTAGGTCTACCCAATTGCTTGAAAACTTGACTATGAACATGACACTAGACTAAACATGAAAGTGGCCAACTCGAGGTTGGGTTGAGTTTGCAACGTAAAACTACCCGGAACCGACCGGCCTAACTAGTAGTTGCAAACAATAGGACCCAATGTGAGAAGTTGGTCATGTTGTGCTTGAACCCGAGGTTAGACCAAGTTGTGGTGTAAAGCTACCCGGAACCGACCGGCTTAACTAGTAACCACAACAAAGTCTAATGTGAGAGGTTGGGGTGCATTAAGTAATTAATGCCACATGATAGGGTTAAGTTAATTTGATTAATGACTCTTAACCAAATATGACATGCGTAAATGGGTTAAGTAAATTGGTTAGGCTAATGATACTTAACAAAACATGACAAGGTTGGGTAGGTTAAGTGATTTGATTTGCCTAATGACGCTTAACCATTTTTATACGACTAGTGGACGGGGATTAAGTTAACCAACACTTAATCAATCCAACATGATAATTTGGCAAGGTTAAGTAAGTTTTCTTAATGACACTTAACCATACAAGATGATTAGGGGATGGGGTTAAGTAATTTGCACCTAACTAATCCGACACGGTAATTAGATGGGGTTAAGTAATCCACACTTAACTAATCTAAACACGGTAATTCGATGAGGTTAAGTTAAACACTTAACCAATTTAAACTCGGTAATTCAATGAGGTTAAGTAACCAATACTTAACCAACTTAACGTGATAATTTAATGGGGTTAAGCAACTTATACTTAACCAATTATACATGATGATTTGATGGGGTTAAGTAACTTACACTTAACCAATCTAATACGCGGACCTGATAAGGTTAAGTCATAAGACCTTTTTAGAATATACTTAACCATTGTAGTACGATTAGAGGATGGGGTTAAGCCAACCTATACTTAACCAATCCGACTCGATAATTTGATGGGATTAAGATAATCTATGCTTAATCGATCTAGCAAGATAATCCGATAGGATTAAGGTAAGCTAGTACTTGACCAATTTGACTTGATAGGGTTAAGTCATGAGCCTCTGGGTACACTTAACCAACTTGTGGGACTAAGTCTTGAACTTAAATACTTAGCCAATCTTTGACGTGATTCGTGGGCGGGTTAAGTCATGGACTTGAATGATAACACTTAACCCAATAGACAAACCCTAGCTAGAAGAACTAGGTAGAAAACCGTGGTTAATCAAGGATAACGGGAAAGGAAGCTAAGTGGTAAACCTTAGTTAAGGGTAACTAAGTAATAATTCTTAGCTAGGGACATAGGACTAATTCTCAAAACGATGAGTAACCTGATACGGTAGGTCATCGCTTAGTATACGAGGGGGAGCAAGTTATCTGACTTGGATAAAAGCTCCAGCGCACTGGGTGCCGAAGTGGAAGCTTCGGGGGACGTGAGGATATTCTTGGGATCCCTCTGTGGGCTGCCAGGTAATTATACTAGGCCCATGAGAGGTTAAGGTCTGCGTTAGAAGGACCAAGAGTATGCCTTGGTTGCTATGCGAGCAACCTAAAGACTGGGATGGATTAGCGTGGAGTCGACGATTCTTGTTTTTGCCCTGGATAGCACATCGTCGACTACCTACCATCTTTAGTCAATCGTGTACGTGCGGAAAGGCAGGGAACCCCCAACAGACCATGTGCTTGCTATCGAGTCATGGGTGAGGTTGGCCCGTAGGAAAGTGGGCTATAGTGGGGCCGGGGAGTGGTTCTTATACATGATTTTTCTTGGATTGCCTTTCAGTAGTTGAGGGAGGGGTCACGTGGGACCATAGCCACGGGTACAAAAACAGACCTTGATATCTGCATCGGCAGACGATTTAAAGCTCCCGACCGAGTTCCTATTTCTTGATTTGCCCTGGCACGGAACTCGGATGGCACATTGGGGAACATGTGCATCTAGACATGGAAAACGATTCACGATACATACGTGGGATCAAGGGCGCGGTTGACGGGTGGCGTAATCCCTAGTGGTCCTAGGTGGCCAAAACCCAAACCGAGACACGGAAACGTTCATTAGGTAGCATAATCCCTAGCGGTCCTAGGTGGCATAAATCCTAAGTGGACGCGCGATAGTTCATGGTAAGGAAACACAACTAGATCAAGGGTTGCAGTCCAAAACAACTTCAAGGATAAACCGTTTACATGGGAAAGCCCGTACAGCCTACGGCAAAGGACTGAACTTATACATAGAAAGAAACATATGAGTTGAGTAACCTATATATGCGGCATATTAGGTTGACATGGACCATTACACGACTTTTGAGTAAGGGTCATTCACGGATAACACGTAATACAGTTGGGGTACTAGTACGGTAGGTGCAGAGCAGATGTACAGGATAGATACCATGGGACGTTATACGTGATAGATATCTTGGGGATATTATACTTGATAGAAACCTGACGATGTGATACCTTGTTTTATCTTGACATCGTAATTTATCATGACACCTTAGTTTACCTGAGTTCAGTAGTTCATCCTGTTATTTTGATTTAGCTTATCCATCTTGTTATCATGCTTATGTTCATCTCAGTTTCTCATGTCAGTTAACTTTACTAGTTTTTATACTAATAGTAGATAGGGCTTACTCAGTCTTTTTGACTGACCCGTTTTGTTTCGCCTCTTTTCTTCCGTTTCCCCCCCAGGTTACAGGGAGGAAATACTGTTGTTTAGTTCGGACTTCTTCTGCTTGAAGGTCATCATGGATGGCTTGGACTTCTCTTGGCTATGGCTACTTTACTGTTTTTACTTGGGGAATAATTTATGAAAAAGTCTTTATGCTTCTTTATTATTGCAAGACAGGTTTTGATGTACTCTGATGTAAAAGGCTTTAGACCTTAATTATTAATATTTATGAAAGTTTGATTTTACTTCCGCTATGTTATATGTTCTGTCTTGTGATATTTCTGTGCATGTTTACCAATAATGCCCCTCTAAAGCTAGTGCATTCCTTTGCGAGTGACCCTAGCGGAGGCGGGGTGTTACATTTATTCTCTTGCTTAATGCCCTTCTCTGAGACGTACGAGCCCAGAGGTTATATATCGATAGAAATCAGTCGCACGGGGTGAATTGCCTGTGTGGCACGCCTAAGTGATGGATGATCAAGGCTTCTGTTGAAAAGCAAAGTCTTGTGGTTGATGATCAAAGCACATCCGGTGTGGCATAGCTTTGTGTATAACGTGAATTCGCGAGCCTCACACCCCGGTATGGACCAGAAACGGGAGGAGGATCCAGGGAGGGCATGCGTTTCCTTCTAGCTAGGGTGGTGTCAGTGACCTTCCAGCCCTGACATTTATATAATTTTCACCTGTGTGGTTGTTGCTGCTGTGAGGCGCCTCGGATATATCAGTCGATCCGGGACCGATGGAGTCATTGGGCTCATTAACGCCCCAAAGGGCGGGGAAACGTAGTGTTCAGGCATTTTAATCCACATCGGTGGACCGGCCCTGTGGCTCCTAAGGGTCACTCGAGCTCTGATCCTGAGACACGGGCTAGAGCATTTCGAATTTGTACGGACTATCTTTTGCCTTGGTTCATGACGGAAATCCAATTTCCAAATACGACATCGTGCGGTTTTGATTGTGTATATATATAGGGCGACATGATATATGGTACCCATGCCGTCTATGACTGATAGTTATGATTGAAATTATTTTTGAAACATATATACACTAGTAATAATATCAAATGATTTGTTTTGCTCATATCAAGCATATTTTGGTCATTATAAGGTAAAACTCTATCCTCCGGTTTGTGTTGCATTATGTGATGGGAACTGAGTCTTGTAGTGGCTTCATTTTTATAAAAAGCATTGCGACGTTTAAAAGATTTATTTGATTTAAAGCACCGGCAATCCAATGGAGTCAACCCGTTCCGCGAAAGTGGCGTGGTCCTATGATTAGCCATATTGTAAAATGTTTTAAGTAAATTTCTCATACCAGTCCCATGACTGACTTGTAGTTTATTTTACTTGCAAACTCAGGTGCCCCTATTTCTACACGGCCAGCCTTGTATTCAGGTTTTAGCAGGCTCCTTCTGGATAGCTGGAGCTGAAGATGGATTCTATCATTTATCTCTTTTTATGCTGTTCAGCTCCTGTTGTACATATTATGTTTTCTTTTCCGCAGTAGACATTTATGTATAGCTGAACTGTATTTTGTACTAAGTATGATCCTATATACCATGTAACTCTGATTATTATGTTTATCCAGTGTATTCTATTGTACATTATCTGGTGTATTTTATTATTTCGGTTCTACTGTTATCTGTTTATGTGTTATATTCCAAAGATTACCCTTGCCGTCGTCTTATCGGGAATGGGGTCGTCACATTAAATTTCGTTACTAAATAAATTTGGTAAGGTTTACAAATAAATTCATGTAATTAAATCTCCAATTATAATTATAACCATTAAATACACAAAATCATTTCATTATTAATCACACCAATCAATTTCATTAAATACATATTAATATGAAATTCCAACTTTCACTTTCAATCAATATAAATGAATCATGAACCTATTTGGAATCAAAACAAGTCACAATTATCATAATAGATTGAATTTCTATACTTAAACCATTCAATTAAGTTTTCACCATAAATTTCCAAATTAAGTCATTAATGTTTTAATTATAAATTCATTGACTCGGTTTAATTCAATTAAATAAAAATCAAATTTCAACCCTCAATAATTACAGTACAAACTGGCCTATAATTCATATTGTCAATCCATATAGATAATGACATTTATTACGAGTTGACATTCATTGTACAAACAACGAATGTTAATTATTACTATATACAATAAATTAAAATTTCAACATATATAAAATTCTAAAATTAGTTAACCCATTATAATTTGTTAATCCAATAAAATTTCAAATTCCATTATAAGTAAATTACTAAACAATGCCATTATCATACATATTCTATTGCAGATCATTTTATAATAATTTAAATTTTAGTACATATCTTATCAATATACGATATAAATCTTAAATTTTAATATTTAAAGCAATTTTGTTCTAAATCACATAAATTTAATATTTTAAATTGTCGCCAAACTCGGTATGTTACATGGATCAAAATAGAGGAAATTAGGAAGAAAATTGAAGGTCGTTAGCAAATGTCATCTTACATTAAATTATAGTTCACCAATATATTGATGTCTTTACTTCCAAATGATTTGAACATGATACAAACAAAGCTGGGCTTATCTACACAATCTTCTTCTGGAGTCCATTCAATTCCAATTTCAGCCAAAAATACATGATTCTGCCATCTGTTCACAGCCAAAATCGAGCGGCTTATGTTTCTCCGTAGACCCCTTGTTCCCTAAATCCATTTCCACCCAAAATTGGGCCCTTCCCTTTCCAACGTAACGACAAAACATTTTCATCCACAATTGATCCCTTATTCCCTTCCCCTTCCTACATAACGATAAAAGTAAAAAAAAACATCTCCAACATCATCCTCCAGCTCATTCCTTATCCTCAGACTGGGTCACCAGGTTTCATTGTCGTCCCTTTCCCCTCTGCACCACCGTAGGCGGGTCCTGATATTCCGCTGCTATTCTATTTTACATCGTCCTGTACCCTACCTCCGTCCGCTTCCTTCTGTGGTGATTCCACCATCGATTAAATTCCTATTTACCTTTAGTAACCTGATTGTACACCTTATTACATGTAAAAATTCTTCTTCCTTTTCGGTTTGCACGATTTTATTTGTCTTGGATTACCAAATTTTTTGCTTGCTAGGTTTTCTGAATTGGTTTCATATATACGTAGTTGTTCATCCATTTACGTTCTGCCATCGGTTTCATATCCACCCGATGGTTTACCACCTACTGGTAGAAATTCTGTTACGCGAATGTTAAAATACAAGTAGTTCCGACATAATATACAAATTAGTTGTGAAATTTCTTCTAATCATTCCTTTGAACTATTGTAATACAGTAGTTGACGCGCTCTTCAAATTGAAATAAGAACTTAACCATTTTTATCTTTAATTCAGGTTTCTTTCACCAATCAACTTAAATCAATCTATATCTCTCTGCATCTCTCTCTTTGTCAGTCAAAGCCAGAAACGGATTTATTCTTGAATTCCAATCTGGTCATCGCTGAAATGGCTGGGATTCCGACGTGCTGGTCGAAAGTTTGAACCATGATTTTTGTTAATAGTTAAATTTCAATATCAACTATCATTTAAAGGAACAAAATGTTTTGCTTATTTATTAAGGATAGCGAATTTTATTCCATTGCATAAGATGACATGAATGAAAAAATAAAAATTGATTAGCTAATATGTTAGTGCATATGACTAAGGAATGAAACAGTGAAAAGAATATCAAAGCCTACAAAAATGTTCATTCTAGCAAAAATGTGAAATGCAACTACAAATTCATTTGTTTTCAGGTATTTAATGAGATGGTATTGATTGTTTAATTACTGTTATTTGACTTTCTCATATCTTCTAGATGTGGGAAGTTTGAATTTCAACCATGTATTTTCTAAAGAATAAATCCTAAATTCTATGACATCAACTTGGAGGTGAATCTCTAAAACATAAATTAAAGCATTATAGGTCTAAAGTTTGGTTGTACTTTTTGGTTTTAAAAATGTATAGTTGGAAGGCTAGAATAGATTGCACACCACTTTCCTTCTGCTTTTAACAAGTATAGTCTAGGTAGTGCTTACTACTTGATGCGTTGGTTACTGTAATGATCAGTTAAAGACTTCTAATGAAACTCGCTTTACTCTTATTACTCTTGTAATTGAGTAGAAAACTGGTTATATACCATGTTGTACATTTTGTTTCTTGCCTCATTAATAATAATAGAGATTTGAGACTTTGTAGCGATTGTTTCAAATACTTCTTTGTTTTATCATAAGATGGTTTCACTGTACTTCTAATTGAGTGTATTTGTATTCTACACTTTCATATCTTCACTCTAA
The DNA here is from genome assembly GCA_030737875.1 of Allium sativum. Classification (NCBI taxonomy): domain Eukaryota; kingdom Viridiplantae; phylum Streptophyta; class Magnoliopsida; order Asparagales; family Amaryllidaceae; genus Allium; species Allium sativum. The sequence goes on from CM060917.1 coordinate 14,438,727, forward strand.
TATATATTGTTCAATAATGTGTTCACATGCACATGCATATGCGCGCACTACCCCACACACACATATGTATATTCATTTATAGAGAAAGAAAGAGAGATTGCTATTCTTTATAATTGTATCTGTGGGATTGATAATTCCTAATCAACCATATATTGGTGATTCTTAAGCATGCATACTAAGAAAAGCTACTTAAGATATCAATTTATTTTAGACCTACTATAACACCCCACCTCCGCTAGGGTCACTCACAAAGGGAATGCACTAGTTTTGGAGAGGTATTATCGAGATAACATCACAGAATTATCACAAGACAGAACATATATAAATAATTAAGTAAACAACGGAAGAATTTCTGAGCAAAACAGAACTTCATTTCATTCCAAAATAAACCATGTCTTTTACAAACATTTCAAGTAACTTCATTACAACTGTCTTGTAATAATAGCCAAAGAAGCAATAACTTAAAAATAGAAAAACAGCTTATTCCCCAAGTGCAGTAAAATGAAGCAGCCATAGCAAACCGTACATGTTGAGCCAAAGCAAGTGATATCCAAGCTAAGAGCTAGTGTTTCCTCCCTGAGAACCTGGGGGGGGGACGAAAGAAAAAGAGGCGAAAGGAAAAGGGTCAGTCATAAAGACTGAGTAAGTCCTAGTGACTTTCAGTGTAAAAACGGTTAAAAACAACCTGTCATGTATGAACTGGAACTAAACTTAAGAATGGTGTCAAGGTGAACAAGATAGACTAAGGTGATCATGATAAGTCAAGACAAGTCAAGTAGAGCATCACATGTTCGAGATTCGTTGCATCGACTGTACTAGTATACTAAGCCCATGTCACAAGTTAATCAAGAAATAAATCCCACGGCCCAATATCATGAAATGACCCTGAAACGGGGTCTGACCCAAGTACGGGGTCCTACGGAGCGATTATCTAGTCGATCGGCTCCCTACAAGTACTAGCTCGTCAAGTGTCTGTGTCATACGGCTAATCATGAATGTAGTCACCTGTGCTGGGTCCACCTTCGGGTGTATCAGCCCTAGGGTGTCAACCCCTGACATGATTCAAGATGCACAGATAAATCTACAGATACCCAGTGCCTGCCCCGGAATACGTGCACGACCGTAGTCCACCGAACCTACACTGGCATACCCCATTGCCGTCGTTCACCTCTTACAATCAGCCCAGTAATCGTGCCCCACCCGGCCTAGCCCCAGGGTACCTTGATACATCTAGAGGGTTACTGCTGAAAAGGGTCGTGTCTAGGGTTTCGCCTACAGATTTGGTCATGTAATTCGTGACCTAACCCGCCTAACCGATTAAGTCATGTAATTCGTGACTTAATCCTTTTCCAGTCTAGTCATGTCAAGATGGTTAAGTATGTCATTTAAATTCGTGACTTAACCCACTTACGTGTCATGTCAAGTTGGCTAAGTGTTGTCGTTTCAAGTTCATGACTTAGCCCTACAAATCGTGTTCAAGTTGGTTAAGTTGTCTTTTCATGTTCATGACTTAACCCTAATTGGCATTAATTGATTCGTTAATGCACCGAACCACTCACATTGGATCCTATTGTTCGTAGCCATTGGATTTGCCGGGCGGTTCCGGGCAGGTTAACGCTACGAACTCAACCCAACCTCGGGTTTCAAGCGCGATGTGACCAACTACCCACATTGGATCCTATTGTTTGTAGCAACTAGATTTGCCGGGCGGTTCCGGGCAGGTTTACACTACAAACTCAACCCAACCTCGAGTTGGCCACTTTCTTGTTTTCTAAAGTCATGCCCATGTTCTTATCAAATTCGTGCTACTTTCATAGCATGTTCATATAAATTTTATGTCCAACTAAGGCATGTTTCAAGTCAAGTTATGGCATGTTCAAGTCAAGTTTTCGTGCCATATTTCATGTTCTACTTATGCCAAATTTCACGGTTTATGATTATAATCAATTCAAGTTTTTCCTATTTTACCCAATCGTATCCCCAACGTATATAAACGTACTTCGTTCGCAAGCATAAACAATTCAAGAGATAAAGGGGAATAACACCAAACATGTGATAGGCATATGTGACAATTCCAACATCACTTGCATAATAAACAGGCTATAACATATCACATGGTTTCAATACTAACATGATGATAACTTGGCACAATAATGGTTCCAACTTGGTTTAACATGATGATTTCAACTTTACATCATAGGCATAACAATCCTAGCGGGCATAATAATCATTTTATTACAAACATGAAACATTAACGGCATGGTAATTCTAATAGGCATAGTGGATTCCAATTTAGCATTTTTAACGTAATGATTCTCATCTAGCATTATAAACATAATGATTCCAACTTTTCATCATAACCTAGCAATTCCTAATTCGTCCTTAACATGATAGATATATTAACATCTCAGGCATAGTTTCATTAATATCATAGACATGGTTTAATTAGCATCATAGGCATGGTTTAATCAACATGAGGATTTCAATGAACATAATGATTCCATGGACATGTATTTGTTCAACTTGCAATAAAATTAAGCCCAAGTGATTCATAACAACATCAACATCATGATAAGTTTAACTTGCAACATTAACATAGCAATATTCCCAAATTTTGATTCAAAGTTAAACAATATAAACATGGATTAATAATAGTTCTTAAATCCGGTTTCAATTCATAGCATGTCCATGTTATTTTAGCGTTTTTGCCTAAAAAGTGACATAGAACTTACAATCTGAAGCAAGCAATCCAAATCAAAACTTTAAATCAAATAGCCCCAAATCCGTTGTCTAAAGCGTCGTAGTTGTTGTAGCTTCTAGTTGTAGCCTTCAAGAATCATCCTTCGTCTTCTTTAATTTTTTTCTTTGTATTTTTAATTTAGAGTTCTAGGTTTAATGGCGGCTGCATGAGTGCTAAAATGAAATAGTATGATTTAGGCTAGGGCTTAGGGTCTTTAAATAGTTGTAGGCAACTCATTTAGGCCATTAGATCAACCCCAGAGTCAATCCGGACCATCAAAACACATACCGGGCTTCAAAAATGGGTTCCGAGCCAAACCAGGTCGACCTGTACAGGGGGGGTCGACTCTAGGGTCGACCTGGCTTGGGGAGGTCGACTCTAGGGTCGACTCGGTTCTGTCTGCCAAAAAGTCTGCTGAAACTTGTTTTGGCCATATCTTGGTCATACGGACTCCGATTTTCGAAAACTCGGACTCTATTTCGCGTATTTTTTCGAGAGGAATGCAATGGTGAAGTCCATTTTACCTAATTCCTGATTCTTAAATTAATTATCCTTATTTTACTATCTTTTCCGTTACACACACCGTTACCGAACTAACTCTTCTTCTCTTCCAAATATTAATTAATTCTTCTTATGCATCACCATTATTTACCTATCTAAACATATTTTTATATATTTTATTTCATTTTTAATTATACCTTGATTTCTTGTTTTCACATGTTGTTAAAATTCGGGTTGTTACACCTACCAATTAAGTATGTAAAAATTAAACTATCTGTGCCTATTTTACTAAGCTTATAGCATTATCTGAAATTATCTGTTTTTTGTACATAAGGAAACTTCCAAGTAATATCCTAAGTCAAATTGATTTTTACTCTTTGCTAATTTCTTGATTATAGTCTCTAATAAAACTTTAAAGTTTTCCAAACAACATATTTCATCATTTGTTCATATGTACAATAATATGAGATACTTAGATTTCTAGTAAAATAACATGCTTTCTCTCATCGAAACAAAAGTCAAATTGGAGGGAAAAAATCATAGAAAAATATTACTAACATCAGACTGAGGTTTAGTAGCTCAATTTCTCAAAGAAGATGCTTGCAGCAAAGAATGTTCTTGCATTATCCTATAACATAATGTTCCATTCATGTTAAATATTAAGCACGTAGAGTGATTATTGTTCCAAGGTTAATTTTACACACACGAACATTGTGATTTATAATAATAGCGACATCGTGTAGTTACAAATATCTTAATAATCATAATATTTCAAGTGTGGTCTACAAAATTAAAATTATAAACATAGTTTGTCATATTGCTTTCTACCTCTGCCACTTAAGATATAATACTTTATGAGAAAACATATCTTGCATTTACACAGCCAACTTGCCACAAACAATTTTATGAAAATTGCTAAAAGATTGATTGATAATGTTACGATATACAATGGATCTGAATTGGTCAGGGCCAAGTGAAGATCTGATATTCTCCATCCTTTTCTAGCTTGGGGCTGCTGGTGCTTGGGTGTTGTTCTTCTACGCGCGGGGGAAGGGGTTTGGCAGTAAATAACATGTATATTTGTATTCTACACTTTCATATCTTCGCTCTAATATATATAGTTCAATAATGTGTTCACATGCGGACGCATACGCGCGCACTGCCACACACACACATATGTATATTCATTTATAGAGAGAGAAAGAGAGATCGTTATTCTTTACAGTTGTATATGTGGGATTGATAATTCCTAATCAACCATATATTGGGGATTCTTAAGCATGCATACTAAGCAAAGCTACTTAAGATATCAATTTATTTCAGACCTACCAATTAAGTATGTAAAAATTAAACTACCTGTTCCTATTTTACTAAGCTTATAAACACTGTTTGAAATTATCTGTTTTTTGTACATAAGGAAACTTCAAAGTAATATCCTAAGTCAAATTGATTTTTACTCTTTGCTAATTTCTTGATTTTGGTCTCTAATAAAACTTTAAATTTATATCATGGATATTGGATTATTAATTTGTTACATATATTAATTTAGTTGCTTAGAACATCAATTAGTCGATGACGTGGGTTATGGCTTAAGAAAAATTAAAATAACTTCATAACCAGCTTTGTCATTGTTTGTTAGTAAATATCAAAAATGCACTTAATTGTCCATGTTCTGTATGTTGTAGCAGATGCAGACATAAACGATGCGGCAATGGTTTTTTAACCCTCTTATTGTACATTTAAACTTAGTTCTGATAGGCTAAGACTAACTTGGTTTCTTGGCTTTAATCATCCATTACATAATTATTAGATGGAACATAGTAATCTATTTAAACATTTTCCGTTTTATGAGTTTGTATTTTTAGGGGAAAAATCCATCTCAGTAAGGAACATTAATCTCTTTATAGTGATATGCCAACTACTAATTATGATTGTATTACATCCTATATATATATATATATGTGTGTGTGTGTGTGTGTGTGTGTGTGTGTGTGCATGTGTGTGTGTGACAACAAATCTGCAAACATATTTCATTGTGTTATCAATAATATGACATTTGTTTATATTTCATTTAGATCTTGATGAGCAATGCAACTGGTGGTTGATGAAGACATGTAAGTTCACACTTTTCAATGGCAATATCTAGAGATCGGAATACCATCAATATTGTTTTCACAGAGCTACATGTAACAGCCGAGAAAATTTCAATATTAAAAATATAATTTAAATTTAAGTCTTAACGTTAAAATTAATATTTGTGTTTAGATTTAGACGAAAAATTTGGTACCTTTTATAAAAATCTATTAAAACGTCAATTTCTAGTATACTATTTTATAAAAGTTTGATCTTAAGTAATATTAGTTTAACATATAATTTGGTTCATTTTATAAGACTCTACTTTTTTATTTATATAAATATATTTTTATATGTGTTATATGGAGTGCAATAACATCTTATACTATGGTTACATATATAAGTGTTTAAAATGGTTTACATATATAGTTGTTACAATGTTGTTACTAAAATTAAATTTTAATTAAATAAATAAATGGGCTATTTTTGTCATACATGCATTTAAGGAATTTTTAAATAATAACATGTGTCTCCATAGGTGTTGTAATACATGTAAATGAAAATTCTATGAAGACAAGTGTCCTTGGTTTAACGTACAAAATTACCCCTAGATTCAAATTATAAATAACGCACGCCTCATCAGTAATTTACGCTTCACACATTCAGCTCCGTCAATCACCGTCACTTTTCCCTTCAGAGAGAAGCCTCCTTCCTCAAAATCTTTAATCCCTAAATTGATTAATGACCTCCGCACTAAAAATTCACCCCACCTATTATATGGAGTGTAATAACATCTTATACTATGGTTACATATATAAGTGTTTAAAATGGTTTACATATATAGTTGTTACAATGTTGTTACTAAAATTAAATTTTAATTAAATAAATAGGCTATTTTTGTCATACATGCATTTAAGGAATTTTTAAATAATAACATGTGTCTCCATAGGTGTTGTAATGCATGTAAATGAATTCTATGAAGACAAGTGTCCTTGGTTTAATGTACAAAATTACCCCTAGATTCAAATTATAAATAACGCACGCCCCATCAGTAATTTACGCTTCACACATTCAGCTCCGTCAATTTTTCCAACCCGTGTCCCTTTTAATCACCGTCACTTTTCCCTTCAGAGAAAAGCCTCCTTCCTCAAAATCTTTAATCCCTAAATTGATTAATGGCCACCGCACTAAAATTTCGCCCCACCTAGCTGCTGCCTACTCGAGCTCCTCCCGAGGCGCTGCGTGTCGCCTGAGGCCGCTTAAGTCTCCGATCCGTTCACCACTTCCTCAACCGAAGCCGGAACCCATCTCGAACCAAGCTGCTGTGTTTCCAGTCCACTTCGCCTCCTTGTCGCCACTGCAAACACTCTCTGCCTTAAAGCTGAGATACCTTCTGTTCTGATTGAAACCGCCGCTGAACTCGAGCCGCATCCCTCCGCGCTGACATGCCAGAACCCCTCTTGAGTCACACCAAGCATCCCTCGTGCGATCGTTCCAGCTGCACCAGATACGCTCGTCGACTACAGGTGAGTGTTAACCCACTCACGAATACGATTAAATCCTTTTCAAGTTCATCACTTTGTCCTTCACTAAGTATGATCTTTGTTTTGACTATAAACCACTGCATGTTGGCATTCTCACATAGGATATTTGTGTAGTGCTCATGTATATTTGGAAACCTGCCTATTTGTGTAATGTATGTAGTGCTCATTTATAGTATCTCCCAAGTTAAAAAGAACGAACTGTTATAATATCTCCTAAATTAGAAAGACTGATATGGGAAATATACATCTCTACATTCCAGTTTTAGTCTGACTCAAAGTAGACAGAACATGCTTCAGTTCCTTGATTCATGCAAATATAAAGTTCTCTTGTTCTAGTCCTGTTAATGTATCACATACAAGTAACTTTAAACATGCATATTAAGTTGAAAGGAATGGGGTTGACATATTTGGTGCTGTTAATTCATGTATGCACTTGTTACCTGTTGAGCATTCAGCGCATTTATCCCCTTCAAACTTGTAGGTTACGCATGTATTGTTGTAGCTAAGTGATGAGTTAGTGTGGGTCCTCTTATTTTAATGTATATGCTAATTTTGCCGCTCCCACCTTTGCTTGCTTTCAAAACCAAACTCTCAATCATGAAACCTAGTTTGTTTCTACTGGTTGTATATGGATATGCTCATACACTGGATGCCGTACTTGTTCCATTTCGACAATTCACAAATTCTTATACTCGAATTATTTAATCGGATTTAAACTAATTATATTTAGTGTTTATCGAAGTGTGCTAACTTGAAATAAGTTTAATCCTGATCCGAGTGTTTGTTGTGTTTTTTTTTGCAATACGCCCGGATCAGATCCTAAGTGTTCCAGGCTTAGAGTTCTGCACGCAACGAACCGGTGAGGCACGTGAAGACGAGACGCAAAGATGCATGTTCGCGCTACGCTTGACAAAGGTTTAAAATTGGTTCATTTAAAATCTATGTATAAATTTATGTTATTCTTCCGTTGTGAAAAATTTATGTTGTGAAAAATTTATGTAAAACTCTTATAATTTTTTTTAAAATTTTATTCCGCTGCAATTTATTGTACTCTGTGATTCTGTGTCTGTTCTGTTTTAAACTGTATAAGCCAAAAAAATCTGTCGTATTGGACGTTTCGAGTTGGTTTAAATACGGACTTGAGGCGGTCAAAATGCCAGGTCGTTACACTACAGGTATACTGTCATTTAATATCTTATCTGTAAATGTTGATTTGATTGATTCGATGCCAATATTTAGTGTTACATACTCTCAATAATTTTTGAACATGAAGATGTAAACGATACAATTTTATAAAATACGTATGTATGTATGTATTATGAACATATACACTAACATGCCTTTTTCTAAGATTATTTGTAAAGATTTTTCTTCCATTTTAACTAATTACTGGAAAATTATGATTTCTATCGTCTAAAAGTGATGTATCATGGTTGTTGCATATGGCTCAAATGTTTCAATGGTAATAAACTCAAATCGTGTATGTCCACAATTTCTTACTACTTTGTTTTAATCTTTTCTACCCATTGATTTTAACTCCTTTTACATGTTTCATGATAAGATCGATGTTGTATTACGCATTACTGGTGAATAAAATTAGTACTTCCTGTTCAATGGGTATATAATTTTTTGAACGCTACTGTTCAAGCATGGAATGAGTGATTCAAAAAAGGTAGCACCCAATCATAAATTATTCTCCATTTATATTCTTGCTTCCTAAAGATAATTTTCCTAAAGTTTACTACACGAACAAAAGTTTTTTATGTAAAAATGTATTTTTAACGCTTATATGTGGCAAGATTTAAACCAACATAGATACATATTAGGCGAACTTCATGGTGTTTATTATTAAACACTGAAAATATTGACTACCTATATTGATTCTCATTATACTATACTTCTCATAAAGCAGTATAATACACTACATCGTGCGGTACAGTCCAATTCATAGTAATAATTTGGTAGTTTCATATTCTGTCAATGAATTTAGCTTGAGGACATAAGAAGTACTTCTTCGTTTATTAGTAAGACAGAGAACGAGTGAGTAGTACCTTTTGCATCTTACTTAATGGCCAACTTGGAATTCAATCAAGATTTTTTGCATCCAACTATTCAACTATTTTTTATGATCATTTTATGAGATAATTTTAGTTCTTTTTTCTAATTTTAGACTTTTCCTTGTGAAGCATTTGTACTCAAATGGATAGATTCAAAATCTACCTAATTCAATAATCCACGAACATATCACTTTTAATTACTTACAAAAGAGTAATTAGTACATCAAATTTTGTTAAAAAAATATTTTAATTACCTTCGGATGATCTTACAATAATGCAGTGTCAATGAACTTATGTATTTTGTCACCATATTAAAGATACAGGGCGAGGTTCGGCAATTATCATCGTGTGTTTGATAAGTTTAAAAAATAGAAAATCAAAATTTTACAATCATAATGCAATTTTTAAATTTTTTTTGAATCAGTCTACTGTGTAACATTACATATAAATATTGTACATACATTTGTTATATTCATTTACACTCAAATGTACATGGTAGCAAAGTACTAAAATTTCGAATTAGTAAATACTAAAATATCCTTTTTTTAGTTAGACTTTCTGTGAGCCGAATATGAACCCTGAGATTAGTTTTATGTACAATTTGATTAAAGGAGATGACAGCCAGTAAACTAAATTAAGTTCATCAATAATGAAACATGATAACTCTATATATAAACGATGACTGAATAGCTATGAATCACACACACACACACACACACAAGCATACGAACATGTGTGTACGTTGAATTCTCTTTTGGTTCATGCTCTTTTATTGCTTTATGTATTCTTCTCTTTTCATGTTTCTGATATTGCTATATGTTTTCGACGTAATGACATTTTCTAGGCTTCACTGCAAATATAACCATAATTTTTTCAACTTCTTCCTCCATTTTGTTCCAGATCTATTCTTTATTCGCCCAAAAGCTAAAAAATACCATTCATCTACTTTATGTAGACCATATATTATGTTTCTCTAATTCTTTGTCACTAGCTTTATCTTCCTCTTAGGAGAAAATCTACATGACTACAGCATTACAAATGGCAATATTTTTCTCTAGAAGGTTTTAGCAAATTTTGTCTTTCTTTACCTTTTGATGTGTCTTTCATTTTTACATCTTTTACTCAATCATTTTCCTAATATATGCCCTATTAGCTACTCATTCAAACTTCCATATCATGAACTGTTTCTTTAATTAAACATTTCAGTTTGTCTGCTTTTTATTCTAGGAAAATTATTTGAAATGAACTATGCGTAGCATCATTTAAATCAAGTAACCAGTTTGTCTGCTTTTTATTCTAGGAAAATGATTTGAAATGAACTATGCAAAGCGTCATTTAAATCAAGTAATCAGTATATCATTATTAATTCATGGATGGAGTTAATTTAGTCTGAATCGGCATACCAAAATTGTGTTTCATTTGTTTACCAGATGCTTCATATTTATAGTATCCGGTGTTCTTATTTGCTTCTAATTTCTTTGCTCATTTTCTCTATTGCAACGGTAACATTCATTCCATGACTGACACAATAAAAATACATCTGGGTTACTCAGATAAATAATGTAATTTTTGCACGACTTAGATATTCTGGTGGAACCTGGAGTTTTAGTCATTTATTTGAGGAGTTTAATCCTTTAACAGGAGTTCAATAAACTGAGTTTGGCTGATGAACAAGTAAAATTCGACACTTATGCTGCATAATTTTAGTTTCACAGTACTTAATTTGTCAGTAGTTACCTCTTCATTCACCCATATTTGCAAGACTTAGATTTTTGTTTATAATCAGATCATTAGAAAAAAGTTGTAGAAAATAATATTTTCTCATGGAAGGTCAAGGGGCTTGCTTCAAACTCTGCATGTTGAAATTTATGTTAGTTTTTCCATTCTGACAGAAAGAATTTTTAGTAATAATGGACAATAGCAAAGCTGCTGATGTTCTTTTCTTTATTTATATTTAGTGTTATGATATTGTTCAACATACAAAATCAAGTTATTTTTATTTGTAATGGCCCACAAATCCGTACTATTTGAGTTAACTAAATACAACACACGTCCAACCCAAATTGCACAGAAATACGAATCATTATTGAAAGAAGATAGAGGGTGAGAACAGATAAGATAGAAACTTAGAATAGAAGAAGAAGAACAGAAACACAACACAGAATCTCACATTGCAGCGGAACAAAATATAATATATAACAGCTTTTGAAATACAAAATTTTAACTGTATATACATACATCATTATCATCAGAGAATAACACTTACAATATAGCGGAAATAACACTAGATAACTAACGTTGAAGCCTCCTGCTCCAAGCTCCTCCAAAAATATCTATAAATCCTGAACTACTTGACTGCTCATACAAATTTGAGCACCCAAGAGTTTAGGGAAAACATAGAAAATAAATTCTGGGTCAGTCATGGGACTGGTATGAGTAAACAGTTTGAGAAACTAAACGATAACTCATAAGACCACGCCGTCTAACACATAATGAGTTTTCCCTTATGAGTATCCAAAATGATCTTTATATCAAAACTCTTTTGATATTATAATAGTGTCTAAATCAAATAAATAACAATCTAGTGGAACACTTGCATCTCACGTTCCACATATATAATATACAATCGAAACCGCAAGCACGTATTGGGTAATGAATTTCCAACTATGACAAGGTATGGAACCACCTTCCGATAGTGTATCTCTAGAGGAGAATACGCTGGGTTCAACAAGAACATCTTGCAACCTGGCCACACATGACCGACCACTCATTTCGCTTGTGTGTATCGAATGTACATGACCAACGGTTGGGATCAGCAACCGTTTCCCGATAAGGGACAGCATTGATATAGATTAAAGAAGCAAATGAATATTCTCTAGATATGTGATAATACACCCTAATGGGAGCTAACCACATAGCTCTGCTACCTACCCGATTTTTGTCATTTCCCGGTTGTTGAGGCCAGATGCTACGATTACTTTCTATTCATTGATAACACGATCACCTTGAATGACACATTATCAAATCCGTTAGTCGCTAATTGATCTGCATAACTATTCTGGATATTATGCTAAGGGAATAAATACGTTCCCACCATATATAGTTGTACAGTCCAACCTATGCGATCATTGGAAATATTTTGTCAGACATTCGTCCATATACGTTCGTTCTGGGACTGAACGAAACCGAATGCACTATTCAGTACATCCATCCTAGGCAATCTCTACCTAGGACTTATACAACAGCCCTGGCACTTTACTCCGTCTTCAATATATTCAGCATACTTGGTTCACAACGCTTATGCCAATACGGAGTGGTTCTTCGGATAATAATCCAATTGGTCTCTCCATATTAACACCGTTAAAATGGTCAAAAACTTTGATAGTCGGTGATTTAACTATCAAATGAAAAATGTCCGTGTACACACAACAATCTTATTTCCAAGTGGAATTATCGATCAAATCATCAAACATATATATATATATATTTATATATTCATATATATTCATATTTCCATATTTTCTATATTAAAAAAACAGATGTTATTAACTCTGGAAAACATTCCATTGCATATTTACATATCACTATTCTGCTACATCTATCAGACTCTAACTGTAAACTAGTAAGAGAACAACTTCCTAAGTACAAACCCCGAAGGCCGAAACCAACATCAGATCGATACTCCAAAGGTCGTTCAACTTAACTAATTTCCAATTCGTTTTTAATTCTGCTTAACTCTATTTCTTTAACCCCATTTGATTTACTTCTTATCAACACGATCATTTTAAATCTGCATATCATTTGCTTTTAAATCATCGTTCACTTTAAAACGTATACCTCCCAGGATTTTATTATAAAATTCCTTCTCGTTTATAATATTCTATTTTAAGTTCGTTTCATTATCGAATCCTATATATATATCGATATATTAATTTCTAGTTTATCAAATCTTCTTAAAAATAATCTAACTCCTTTAATTTTCAGAAAAAATTCGCCATAACCTCCTTTGTACTGGGAGCATCGGGAAAATCCCTAAACCGCCACACAGGCCTCTCCATTCAAAAAGAAAAAGAAACATCCAAGCGGCTTGCCGATACGGCGCATAAATCTCATATACGAATTAAGTACATACCTTTTTGTCGGGCATTATATTTATATCACTTCTAACACTTCATTCCAAACCTGTCTCATGTATGTCCATACCTTTCTAATTCCTTTCAACTTACTACACTTGTTTTAACTCAACTCATTAATTAATTCGTTAATCAAATCTTTTGCTTATTTCACTTTCATATTTGAAAATAACACGCTCAAAAATATTTTAACTTACTTATAAACTAATCAAATTATATTTTCAAATTCAGGTTTCATATTCGATTTCGAATATGAATTCACAAGTTTAATTTACTTATTCAAAGTCAACTCGATTCGATCGTTTTAACTTAATTCATTAAATCAGTTTTCTAATTAACTCTTTTGCCAATTTCACTTTGAACATGACATGTTCAAATATATTTTAATCTACTCATGAACCAAATCTAATTCTGTTTTTAAGCTCGTTTCCTTATCGACTTCTATATTCAAATTCCAGTTCAATTCTATTTGAATTTCCCATATTCAAATTCTATTTGAATTCTATATTCAAATTCCATTTCAATTCTATTTGAATTCTATATTCAAATTCCATTTCAATTCTATTTGAATTCAATATTCAGATTCCATTTCAATTCTATTTGAATTCTATATTCAAATTCCATTTTCAATTCTATTTGAATTCTATATTCAAATTCCATTTTCAATTCTATATTCAAATTCCATTTCAATTCTATTTGAATTCTATATTCAAATTCTATATTCAATTCTATTTTAATATAAATATTCAAATTATCTCTTGATAATTTACTCATTATATTTATAAACACCATTTTATAAATTTCCTTGTTTTATTTAAACAAGTCTATTTCGAAATCTATTTAAAAGTTCCAATTCTATTTTAGAAAAATAGAATTTCCCTTTTAAATCTCAAATATCCCTTTCAGGACATTTTTATAAATTAACACTTAGGCCCAGTGATATTTAAACTCCAAACAACCAATTATTTATTTCAGGTTTTCTAACACATGATATATGACAGTATATATGCAAACAAATAAACAAACAAATAATATATTTTTGAGGGATCCAGTTAGATCCCTCCAACCTGTTTTCCTGCATCCACAGACGTTAGTCAACATAGTAATACCCATCCTACTTCGAGGCAGGATATCACGGTATGAAGGTCTCCCACTAATATATATTTGTGGGGCGCATAGGGAAATCATCCGCTATGAAACTGCGGGCATCCGCTAATGAGACTGCCGGAATCAATCCAACCATTAACCCAATATACATATATAATAGTCAACCCTAAATAACTAATATATTTAAAACGACCAGAAAAATCCAAATAAGCAACAACAATTATTTTAACGACATAAAAATAATTCTAATTAAGTTAAGTGAGATTTACTCACCTGGGTTGTTCTTTGCCGAGTATCCTATTAATTTGCATATCGTCACAACTGCGAAATCCACTCAGCTTGGTTCATGATTTTTCCTGGACTCCTTCTACGGTTTATATCGTATTATTAGTTAACATGATTATGTATTTTACTATCGATTAATATTTATTTAAATGAACTATTTTAAATAATGATCTATGCATTTAAATTTCATTTAAAAATGTTTATATTTACTGCAAATATACTCGCCCACGCGATGAACACATCCCCAAACAGCTCTCGAGAATTGTCATTAATCCACTTCGATGTTCCACCGAACAACTCATAGGAAATTTTCATCCCTTACTCTGTAACATATAGCATTGTCAGTTACTGGAAATACACCACTAACTTCAAATCCGCTTCACTGGAATGCCTTAACCATCTGCGTCCACTTCCTACTTACTGCGTTCATCACAAATAAAAATCGCAGTCCACCCCAAATCTCCCTACAGTCACCGTCGAACCCTCAGCATCTTCCCCCAAAATTTCTGTCGCACTCACCAGAAACAAAATCCAAGCCTTCCCATTCATTCATCATCGCAACCAGTATGAACTTCACTACAATAGCTTAGCTCAAAATGGACACCGCCCTACCCAGAAATGGTTTCCCAACATCGAAATCTACCTGAATCGCACCTCCCCACTCTTCACTGTCGCAACTTAATTCAGCCCAGGTCAACATCTATCGAACTCCGCTCCCACTCGCGCACCTTAACATGTCTTAGAGCCCTTCTGCAAACTCTCCAGACAAACCACCAACATCGAATCCAATTCGAACTGTCACCGCATCGCCTCCTTCGTGTTTTCGAGCTTTAGACTTGTGGCCTTTCGATCGCGATGAACTGAAATCGCAATTTTCCCTTTTTTGTATTTTTCTTTAATGTGGAATTCAGTTTTGAGGACTGGCAATTAACGAAGGCAGTGGCCTCTATTTATATGAGCGAGGGGTTGGTTTGATTTGTGGAGGAGAAGAGGGCACGATGTTGTTTGGTTTGCGGAAGAGAAGAGGGCACGGTGTTGTGTTTTGGTCCACCAACAAAAGGATTTAATTTAAATTTGAATTAACCAATGCGATTTAACTAATTAAATTTTCCCGTTGATTTCGAACTCCTTTCTGAACTCAACAAGGGTCGTTTATAGGGTTATAACACTATTCTGAGCACACTGGGATAGGTCACGAAGTCCATTTCGATCATTTGGTGAAGATATTATTTTAAATCGATATAAAATAAATTCAAAACAATTTATCCCTTGATAATAAATTATTAATATTATCTATAAATTCAACTTGAATTTATATTGCTCATCTAAATTTGTTTTCGATTTAGTTTTACTTTGAATCAAATTGTTAGTCGTCTTGTATTATAATATTTCAATATACTTGAAATTTTAAATCGTAATGGACTTTTAAATTGATAACTCAATATAAATACCATTTATATTCTCAACTACATATTTAAAATCATATTAAATATTTTAAAATTAACTCGACAGAAATCTAGGTCATTACGTTATTGTTTATAAATACATGTTATTGAGAAACAACTTTTCTTATTTCATTGGTTTGATTCAATTGTGATGAATTCTTTTTACAGTTTGGCATAGTATAATACTTAGTGTTGTTGTATTACTAGTTATGATATATGATAAGGTAATGATGCATGAAAAATTCCAATCTTGTTAAAACGTACTTACCATTTTCTTATGCTATGTCACTTTACACACTTTGATATGAGTCATGTTAGTTTTATATGTAAGACATGATTAACCATAATTTTAAGGACGAACCATATAAACATGCGTGCGCATACACATACGCGCGCGCACACACACATAAACACACACACAAATATATATATATATATATATATATATATATATATATATACACGCACACATGTAAGACATTATTAACCACAATTTTAAGGATGAACCACATCTACACATGCGCGCTTATACATACATATACACATATATATACATACACACATGCATACATGTATGTATCCATACATTAATTGGTAATAATAATCATATTTATGTTTTATTTTAATAATTAAAGTGTATTTTCTTCGATGAAGGCAGTTGCTGCTAACTCATATTGTAATTATGTTAGTTTCAAAATTAATTATGAAAATATGCTACTTTTAATCAGTTTAACATCACGCTTGCCAAAATTGTATGGGCCATGTATTTTTTTTTCGTTTACATTTTTTCCGTCTATTATAAGGACCATATTTTTTTCATTTGTGTTTGTTCCATATGAAATTGAGCCGACGTAAAAGTTAAATAAATTACAGGCGACGTTCGAAATGCCGCATGTACGCTATTGACAACATGACGCTGAGCCATGAAAAAATGATTCATATTTGTAGTTACTTTTGAAGTCGGTCTATTTATGCAATAAATTTTCCAAAGTAGTCCAAGTTGAAAAAGAATACATAATTAAAAGTTCAAAGTATAGACAATTTGCTTTCGACAAAGAGAGAATACCAATCTTCAACGAAGAGACATATTAAAAATCAATTTTCCAATTACAACAATGTAACTTTTCACTGTTCTGTTTATATAGAAAGTAATATCAGTGTTGTGATTTGGAAAATGAAATCCATCACCTATAATACACAAAAGGACAATTAAAAAGAATTACAATCGAAAATTGCATGATGCACCAACAAAAAGTTCGAACTTCATATATTTGATAATTCACAAAATGCAATGCTAAAAATCTTCAGATCAAACTCCATGTGTGTAGCACGGGTTCGCACTAGTATGCTATAACAGTGTCATCTTACCTTAAATTCTAGCACGGGTTCGCACTAGTATCCGTTGTCTAAAGCGTCGTAGTTGTTGTAGCTTCTAGTTGTAGCCTTCAAGAATCATCCTTCGTCTTCTTTAATTTTTGTTCTTTGTATTTTTAATTTAGAGTTCTAGGTTTAATGGCAGCTGCATGAGTGCAAAAATGAAATAGTATGATTTAGGCTAGGTATTAGGGTCTTTAAATAGTTGTAGGTAACTCATTTAGGCCAATAGATCAACCCCAGAGTCAATCCGGACCATCAAAACACATACCGGGCTTCAAAAATGGGTTCTGGGCCAAACCAGGCCGACCAGGTCGACCTTTACAGGGGGGGTCGACTCTGGGGTCGACTCTAGGGTCGACCTGGCCTGGGGAGGTCGACTCTAGGGTCGACTCTAGGGTCGACTCGGTCCTGTCTGCCAGAAAGTCTGCTGAAACTTGTTTTGGCCATATCTTGGTCATACGGACTCCGATTTTCGAAAACTCGGATTCTATTTCGCGTATTTTTTCGAGAGGAACGCAATGGTGAAGTCCATTTTACCTAATTCCTGATTCTTAAATTAATTATCCTTATTTTACTATCTTTTCCGTTACACACACCGTTACCGAACTAACTTTTCTTCTCTTCCAAATATTAATTAATTCTTCTTATGCATCACCATTATTTACCTATCTAAACATATTTTTATATATTTTATTTCATTTTTAATTATACCTTGATTTCTTGTTTTCACATGTTGTTAAAATTCAGGTTGTTACATTCTCCCCTCCTTAAAGGATTTCGTCCCCGAAATCTTCAAGTTAAGAAGAATGTGTCCTACCATCCATCATCCATCTACTCAAAACATCATACACAAGCAACCACGGTCCTTAAAAGACTTCTAATGTTTTTTGAACACATGCAAAGAGTGTGTGTATATGTTCCTTATCTAATGCTAATGATCAGGCCTGATTGATTTTCTAAATGCAAAATATGTTTAGTGAAATGAATCCAATATGTATGCAAAATTTTCCTATTATAATTCATAATTTCTACATAAGTGCACAAACATTCAATCATATGCAACAACCAAATGATAGCACAACCAAGTTTCCAAAATAATCACTCATGCATATGCAAGTATGAAACTGTGACTGAGCCGATCTTGTGCCTAATGTGTATTCATGCATCCACGAGCAACCACTTGCGACCACTTGCAACCATTTTGCAATCATAACATGTTTCAATTACATGTTTACATCCAAAAACATTCTACCTATGGTTCTCAAGATAGGATCGAGGAGATAACAAGATAAAACAAAGCATCTAGAAAAAGAAGTTAAAGATGTACCCCCGGAAGGTCCGGTCTGCTTCTTAGGGCAGTCCTTGCTGATGTGTCCAGTCTCCCCACAATGAAAACATTCACCTTGCTTTCTCTTCCTCTTTCTACAATCCTTGGCTATGTGCCATCCTGTACCACAGAAATTGCATTTCCTTTTATCACGTGAGTTGTCGTTCTTGCCTCCTTTCTCAGAGTCTACCTTCTTATTCTGAGAATCGTGGGGCTTGACCTCTTTCTTTCCCTTCTTATCTTCCTCATACAGTAGGGCCATATCCACCAAGCTTTCAAAGGTCGCCCCCATGGGCACATGAGTCATGGCCAAACCATGTAGTGGCTCGTTCAAGCCTTGTGCAAAACGTAGCGCCTTTTTCTGAGGAGTGTTGACTAACTCCAATCCAAAGCGAGCAAGCTGATTGAAATGGTTCACGTATTCTTTAACTGTCATATTTCCTTGTTTAAGGGCCAGAAACCATTCCATTTGGAGACTCTCCTCTGCCGATGACAAGAACTTAAGCCCAAATCTCCCTCTAAAGTCCGCCCAAGTCTCAATGGGCCTAGTAGCGTTGGTGACTTCCCACCAATAAGAAGCTTCCTCTTTCATGAGCCACGCCGCCAACTGTACTTTCCTATTGTCCTCTACCTCAAAGATAACAAACAAGTCTTCGGTTTCCTTCAACCAATTCCGTGCCTCAACAAAAGTCTCAGTTCCTAGGAAATCCTTTCCGCCCATGGCCTTAAAGTCCTTGCATATCTTTGAAAAAGAAGTTTCTCACGGAGGTTGAGGAGGATGAGGAGGAGGATTGGCTGGGCCTGTCACATTAGCCCGAGCCTCGAGGAAACGACGGAACCAAGTGGATATATTGACACCCTCGGGAAGATTAAGATCGTCGGCCATGATAAGCTGAAAACGAAAAAGGAAAAGATTCAAACGAGGAAACAAAGATTGTGCTAATGGCTTTTTGGGGAATAGCCTTTTAAAATAAACCAACTTTTCTTGAAAAGTGCTTCTTTGTAAATGGTTTTGAAAAAAAAAATTCAAAAGGTTTTCAAAACTTTTGCCCAGTCCTGGTAACCTTCTGCTCTGATACCAAATGTAACACCCCACCTCCGCTAGGGTCACTCACAAAGGGAATGCACTAGTTTTGGAGAGGTATTATCGAGATAACATCACAGAATTATCACAAGACAGAACATATATAAATAATTAAGTAAACAGCGGAAGAATTTCTGAGCAAAACAGAACTTCATTTCATTCCAAAATAAACCATGTCTTTTACAAACATTTCAAGTAACTTCATTACAACTGTCTTGTAATAATAGCCAAAGAAGCAATAACTTAAAAATAGAAAAACAGCTTATTCCCCAAGTGCAGTAAAATGAAGCAGCCATAGCAAACCGTACATGCTGAGCCAAAGCAAGTGATATCCAAGCTAAGAGCTAGTGCTTCCTCCCTGAGAACCTGGGGGGGGGGGACGAGAGAAAAAGAGGCGAAAGGAAAAGGGTCAGTCATAAAGACTGAGTAAGTCCTAGTGACTTTCAGTGTAAAAACGGTTAAAAACAACCTGTCATGTATGAACTGGAACTAAACTTAAGAATGGTGTCAAGGTGAACAAGATAGACTAAGGTGATCATGATAAGTCAAGACAAGTCAAGTAGAGCATCACATGTTCGAGATTCGTTGCATCGACTGTACTAGTATACTAAACCCATGTCACAAGTTAATCACGAAATAAATCCCACGGCCCAATATCATGAAATGACCCTGAAACGGGGTCTGACCCAAGTACGGGGTCTGACCCAAGTACGGGGTCCTACGGAGTGATTATCTAGTCGATCGGCTCCCTACAAGTACTAGCTCGTCAAGTGTCTGTGTCATACGGCTAATCACGAATGTAGTCACCTGTGCTGGGTCCACCTTCGGGTGTATCAGCCCTAGGGTGTCAACCCCTGACACGATTCAAGATGCACAGATAAATCTACGGATACCCAGTGCCTGCCCCGGAATACGTGCACGACCGTAGTCCACCGAACCTACACTGGCATACCCCACTGCCGTCGTTCACCTCTTACAATCAGCCCAGTAATCGTGCCCCACCAGGCCTAGCCCCAGGGTACCTTGATACATCTAGAGGGTTACTGCTGAAAAAGGTCGTGTCTAGGGTTTCGCCTACAGATTAGGTCATGTAATTCGTGACCTAACCCGCCTAACCGATTAAGTCATGTAATTCGTGACTTAATCCTTTTCCAGTCTAGTCATGTCAAGATGGTTAAGTATGTCATTTAAATTCGTGACTTAACCCACTTACGTGTCATGTCAAGTTGGCTAAGTGTTGTCGTTTCAAGTTCATGACTTAGCCCTACAAATCGTGTTCAAGTTGGTTAAGTTGTCTTTTCATGTTCATGACTTAACCCTAATTGGCATTAATTGATTCGTTAATGCACCGAACCACTCACATTGGATCCTATTGTTCGTAGCCATTGGATTGCCGGGCGGTTCCGGGCAGGTTTACGCTACGAACTCAACCCAACCTCGGGTTTCAAGCACGATGTGACCAACTACCCACATTGGATCCTATTGTTTGTAGCAACTGGATTTTCTGGGCGGTTCCGGGCAGGTTTACACTACAAACTCAACCCAACCTCGAGTTGGCCACTTTCTTGTTTTCTAAAGTCATGCCCATCTTCTTATCAAATTCGTGCTACTTTCATAGCATGTTCATATAAATTTTATGTCCAACTAAGGCATGTTTCAAGTCAAGTTATGGCATGTTCAAGTCAAGTTTTCGTGCCATATTTCATGTTCTACTTATGCCAAATTTCACGGTTTATGATTATAATCAATTCAAGTTTTTCCTATTCTACCCAATCGTATCCCCAACGTATATAAACGTACTTCGTTTGCAAGCATAAACAATTCAAGAGATAAAGGGGAATAACACCAAACATGTGATAGGCATATGTGACAATTCCAACATCACTTGCATAATAAACAGGCTATAACATATCACATGGTTTCAATACTAACATGATGATAACTTGGCACAATAATGGTTCCAACTTGGTTTAACATGATGATTTCAACTTTACATCATAGGCATAACAATCCTTGCGGGCATAATAATCATTTTATTACAAACATGAAACATTAAAGGCATGGTAATTCTAATAGGCATAGTGGATTCCAATTTAGCATTTTTAACATAATTATTCTCATCTAGCATTATAAACATAATGATTCCAACTTTTTATCATAACCTAGCAATTCCCAATTCGTCCTTAACATGATAGGTATATTAACATCTCAGGCATAGTTTCATTAATATCATAGACATGGTTTAATTAGCATCATAGGCATGGTTTAATCAACATGAGGATTTCAATGAACATAATGATTCCATGGACATGTATTTGTTCAACTTGCAATAAAATTAAGCCCAAGTGATTCATAACAACATCAACATCATGATAAGTTTAACTTGCAACATTAACATAGCAATATTCCCAAATTTTGATTCAAAGTTAAACAATATAAACATGGATTAATAAAAGTTCTTAAATCCGGTTTCAATTCATAGCATGTCCATGTTATTTTAGCGTTTTTGCCTAAAAATTGACATAGAACTTACAATATGAAGCAAGCAATCCAAATCAAAACTTTAAATCAAATAGCCCCAAATCCGTTGTCTAAAGCGTCGTAGTTGTTGTAGCTTCTAGTTGTAGCCTTCAAGAATCATCCTTCGTCTTCTTTAATTTTTGTTCTTTGTGTTTTTAATTTAGAGTTCTAGGTTTAATGGCAGCTGCATGAGTGCTAAAATGAAATATTATGATTTAGGCTAGGTCTTAGGGTCTTTAAATAGTTGTAGGCAACTCATTTAGGCCATTAGATCAACCCCAGAGTCAATCCGGACCATCAAAACACATACCGGGCTTCAAAAATGGGTTCCGGGCCAAACCAGGACGACCAGGTCGACTTGTACAGGGGGGGTCGACTCTAGGGTCGACTTGGTCTGGGGAGGTCGACTCTAGGGTCGACTCGGTTCTGTCTGCCAAAAAGTCTGCTGAAACTTGTTTTGGCCATATCTTGGTCATACGGACTCCGATTTTCGAAAACTCGGACTCTATTTCGCGTATTTTTTCGAGAGGAATGCAATGGTGAAGTCCATTTTACCTAATTCCTGATTCTTAAATTAATTATCCTTATTTTACTATCTTTTCCGTTACACACACCGTTACCGAACTAACTTTTCTTCTCTTCCAAATATTAATTAATTCTTCTTATGCATCACCATTATTTACCTATCTAAACATATTTTTATATATTTTATTTCATTTTTAATTATACCTTGATTTCTTGTTTTCACATGTTGTTAAAATTCGGGTTGTTACACCTACCAATTAAGTATGTAAAAATTAAACTATCTGTGCCTATTTTACTAAGCTTATAGCATTATCTGAAATTATCTGTTTTTTGTACATAAGGAAACTTCAAAGTAATATCCTAAGTCAAATTGATTTTTACTCTTTGCTAATTTCTTGATTATAGTCTCTAATAAAACTTTAAAGTTTTCCAAACAACATATTTCATCATTTGTTCATATGTACAATAATATGAGATACTTAGATTTCTAGTAAAATAACATGCTTTCTCTCATCGAAACAAAAGTCAAGTTGGAGGGAAAAAATCATAGAAAAATATTACTAACATCAGACTGAGGTTTAGTAGCTCAATTTCTCAAAGAAGATGCTTGCAGCAAAGAATGTTCTTGCATTATCCTATAACATAATGTTCCATTCATGTTAAATATTAAGCACGTAGAGTGATTATTGTTCCAAGGTTAATTTTACACACATGAACATTGTGATTTATAATAATAGCGACATCGTGTAGTTACAAATATCTTAATAATCATAATATTTCAAGTGTGGTCTACAAAATTAAAATTATAAACATAGTTTGTCATATTGCTTTCTACCTCTGCCACTTAAGATATAATACTTTATGAGAAAACATATCTTGCATTTACACAGCCAACTTGCCACAAACAATTTTATGAAAATTGCTAAAAGATTGATTGATAATGTTACGATATACAATGGATCTGAATTGGTCAGGGCCAAGTGAAGATCTGATATTCTCCATCCTTTTCTAGCTTGGGGCTGCTGGTGCTTGGGTGTTGTTCTTCTACGCGCGGGGGAAGGGGTTTGGCAGTAAATAACATGTATATTTGTATTCTACACTTTCATATCTTCGCTCTAATATATATAGTTCAATAATGTGTTCACATGCGGACGCATACGCGCGCACTGCTACACACACACATATGTATATTCATTTATAGAGAGAGAAAGAGAGATCGTTATTCTTTACAATTGTATCTGTGGGATTGATAATTCCTAATCAACCATATATTGGGGATTCTTAAGCATGCATACTAAGCAAAGCTACTTAAGATATCAATTTATTTCAGACCTACCAATTAAGTATGTAAAAATTAAACTACCTGTTCCTATTTTACTAAGCTTATAAACACTGTTTGAAATTATCTGTTTTTTGTACATAAGGAAACTTCAAAGTAATATCCTAAGTCAAATTGATTTTTACTCTTTGCTAATTTCTTGATTTTGGTCTCTAATAAAACTTTAAATTTATATCTTGGATATTGGATTATTAATTTGTTACATATATTAATTTAGTTGCTTAGATCATCAATTAGTCGATGATGTGGGTTATGGCTTAAGAAAAATTAAAATAACTTCATAACCAGCTTTGTCATTGTTTGTTAGTAAATATCAAAAATGCACTTAATTGTCCATGTTCTGTATGTTGTAGCAGATGCAGACATAAACGATGCGGCAATGGTTTTTTAACCCTCTTATTGTACATTTAAACTTAGTTCTGATAGGCTAAGACTACCTTGGTTTCTTGGCTTTAATCATCCATTACATAATTATTAGATGGAACATAGTAATCTATTTAAACATTTTCCGTTTTATGAGTTTGTATTTTTAGGGAAAAAATCCATCTCAGTAAGGAACATTAATCTCTTTATAGT
Organism: Allium sativum; assembly: GCA_030737875.1. Taxonomy (NCBI): domain Eukaryota; kingdom Viridiplantae; phylum Streptophyta; class Magnoliopsida; order Asparagales; family Amaryllidaceae; genus Allium; species Allium sativum. Next base: position 14,463,360 of record CM060917.1, read on the forward strand.
GATATGCCAACTACTAATTATGATTGTATTACATCCTATATATATATATATATGTGTGTGTGTGTGTGTGTGTGTGTGCATGTGTGTGTGACAACAAATCTGCAAACATATTTCATTGTGTTATCAGTAATATGACATTTGTTTATATTTCATTTAGATCTTGATGAGCAATGCAACTGGTGGTTGATGAAGACATGTAATTTCAAACTTTTCAATGGCAATATCTAGAGATCGGAATACCATCAATATTGTTTTCACAGAGCTACATGTAACAGCCCAGAAAATTTCAATATTTAAAATATAATTTAAATTTAAGTCTCAACGTTAAAATTAATATTTGTGTTTAGATTTAGACGAAAAATTTGGTACCTTTTATAAAAATCTATTAAAACGTCAATTTCTAGTATACTATTTTATAAAAGTTTGATCTTTAGTAATATTAGTTTAACATATAATTTGGTTCATTTTATAAGACTCTACTTTTTTATTTATATAAATATATTTTTATATGTGTTATATGGAGTGCAATAACATCTTATACTATGGTTACATATATAAGTGTTTAAAATGGTTTACATATATAGTTGTTACAATGTTGTTACTAAAATTAATTTTTAATTAAATAAATAAATGGGCTATTTTTGTCATACATGCATTTAAGGAATTTTTAAATAATAACATGTGTCTCCATAGGTGTTGTAATACATGTAAATGAAAATTCTATGAAGACAAGTGTCCTTGGTTTAATGTACAAAATTACCCCTAGATTCAAATTATAAATAACGCACGCCTCATTAGTAATTTACGCTTCACACATTCAGCTCCGTCAATCACCGTCACTTTTCCCTTCAGAGAGAAGCCACCTTCCTCAAAATCTTTAATCCCCAAATTGATTAATGACCTCCGCACTAAAAATTCACCCCACTTATTATATGGAGTGTAATAACATCTTATACTATGGTTACATATATAAGTGTTTAAAATGGTTTACATATATAGTTGTTACAATGTTGTTACTAAAATTAAATTTTAATTAAATAAATAGGCTATTTTTGTCATACATGCATTTAAGGAATTTTTAAATAATAACATGTGTCTCCATAGGTGTTGTAATGCATGTAAATGAAAATTCTATGAAGACAAGTGTCCTTGGTTTAATGTACAAAATTACCCCTAGATTCAAATTATAAATAACGCACGCCCCATCAGTAATTTACGCTTCACACATTCAGCTCCGTCAATTTTTCCAACCCGTGTCCCTTTTAATCACCGTCACTTTTCCCTTCAGAGAAAAGCCTCCTTCCTCAAAATCTTTAATCCCTAAATTGATTAATGGCCACCGCACTAAAAATTCGCCCCACCTAGTTGCTGCCTACTCGAGCTCCTCCCGAGGCACTGCGTGTCACCTGAGGCCGCTTAAGTCTCCGATCCGTTCACCACTTCCTCAACCGAAGCCGGAACCCATCTCGAACCAAGCTGCTGTGTTTCCAGTCCACTTCGCCTCCTTGTCTCCACTGCAAACACTCTCCTCCTTAAAGCTGAGCTACCTTCTGTTCTGATTGAAACCGCCGCTGAACTCGAGCCGCATCCCTCCGCGCTGACGTGCCAGAACCCCTTTTGAGTCACACCAAGCATCCCTCGTGCGATTGTTCCAGCTGCACCAGATACGCTCGTTGACTACAGGTGAGTGTTAACCCACTCACGAATACGATTAAACCCTTTTCAAGTTCATCACTTAGTCCTTCACTAAGTATGATCTTTGTTTTGACTACTTGCTACTGCATGTTGGCATTCTCACATTGGATATTTGGGTAGTGCTCATGTATATTTGGAAACCTGCATATTTGTGTAATGTATGTAGTGCTCATTTATAGTATCTCCCAAATAAAAAAGAATGGACTGTTATCATATCTCCCAAATTAGAAAGACTGATATGGGAAATATACATCTCCACATTCCAGTTTTAGTCTGACTCAAAGTAGACAGAACATGCTTCAGATCCTTGATCCATGCAAATGTAAAGTTCTCTTGTTCCGGTCCTGTTAATGTGTCACATACAAGTAACTTTAAACATGCATATTAAGTTGAAAGGAATGGGGTTGACATATTTGGTGATGTTAATTCATGTATGCACTTGTTACCTGTTGAGCATTCAGCGCATTTATCCCCTTTAAACCTGTAGGTTACGCATGTATTGTTGTAGCTAAGTGATGAGTTAGTGTGGGTCCTCTTATTTTAATGTATATGCTAATTTTGCCGCTCGCACCTTTGCTTGCTTTTAAAACCAAACTCTCAAGAATGAAACCTAGTTTGTTTCTACTGGTTGTATATGGATATGCTCATACACTGGGTGTCGTACTTGTTCCATTTCGACAATTCACAAATTTTGATACCCGAATTATTTAGTATTCTATCGGATTTAAACTAATTATATTTAGTGTTTATCGAAGTGTGCTAACTTGAAATAAGTTTAATCCTGATCCGAGTGTTTTTTTTTTGCAATACGCTCGGATCAGATCCTAAGTGTTCCAGGCTTAGATTTCAGCTCGCAACAAACCGGTGAGGCACGTGAAGACGAGACGCAAAGATGCATGTTCGCGCTACGCTTGACAAAGGTGTGAAATAGGTTCATTTAAAATCTATGTATAAATTTATGTTATTCTTCCGTTGTGAAAATTTTATGTAAAACTCTAATAATTTTTTTTAAATTTTATTCCGCTGCAATTTATTGTACTCTGTGATTCTGTGTCTGTTCTGCTTTAAACTGTATAAGCCAAAACAATCTGTCGTATTGGACGTTTCGAGTTGGTTTAAATACCGATTTGAGGCGGCCAAAATGCTAGGTCTTTACAATGTGGTATCAGTGCTTAGGTTCATACAAAGCTTGGCTTATCTGGTTAAGGTGGAATTGACACTAGAATCAGTGGATTTCAAAGAATAAATATTTTTGAAATGATTTTCAAAAATAAAGTATTTTTAAATAAGATTTGGAAATAGAGTATTTTAAAGAAATATTTTCGAAAATAAAACTTCTTTAGGCTCTTTGCAATGAAGGTTTCTCGAAGTCGTTCGCTGAGTGTTCGGAATTGTAAAGGAAAATAAAAGAAAAATTTGAAAATTTCAGGATAATTGAAATGAAGTTTTCGAAACTTTATGAAAGATACATATAAGGAAGTAGTTAATTAAGAAATTTTTGATTTGGGAGAAATTAAAGTGTAATGAAATGGTTGCAAGAATTTTATTTGACGTCAAGGCTGGACTATTGAGTACATGAAGATTTTATGGACATACGCCTACCTAACATATGTGCTAAATTAATTTTGTGCTAAATAAATATAGAGTCTCACTTTAGTCATTTGAGAATGATTATGTTGATGAGTCGGACATCATCAGTATTTATTTTCAAGTTTCAGAAGTGAGGAAGATGTATCGTTCAGTTAAGATGTCGAGAAATACTTAAAAATGTAAAAACGTATGTCGAGAATAACCCCTTAGTTCAACGTTTGGAAATCGAATTTAATCAAATTTTAACAAATGATCTAAGTGGGGGGAGAAGGTTAAGTTACCCCACTTGAAATCATTATGGTTGAATTGGACATAAATTGCTTAACAAGTAATCGTTTGGGAGGCAAAGAAAATGAGATATTGAAATAAGAATTACTCAAGTGAAAATTAGTGGAAAAAAACCGAGTATTCCATGCTTGAACTGCAATACTTGTATCCTTGGGTGCATCCGATTTTCCCATCTTGGCTTAGGATAGTTACATCGCTCGAACCGTTTGTTTTTTGGGTAATCCCATTCCTACCCTTTATCTTGGACTTGGATAAGTATTTTTGATTTGAACTGTCATGCTTTGTAATGCTCATTTTGATATCAATCTTCTGTTTATACATCTCGACTTGATTGAATCCATGTATGTATACCCCTTCATGTCGTGTGTCGAATGAAACCAAGATTTAAGTTCAACTAAGATGACTTCTATTTATTCAAGATATTATGCTAATGGAACCACTAAAAATGGGAATTGAAAGTGTTTGAAATATAAAATCCAACTTATGCGGGAAAATTTGATTTTTGAAATATTAATTTGGAAGATTTGGTTCCGAAAATTTGAAATGGATTTTCTAATGTTTTGGACAAATAATTGGAATAAAGCAAGTTTGAAAGTTACATATGCTTAATCAGAGTGCGTAGGGGAAGCGTGATGGTATTTTTATAGAAATGTTTCAAGAGTTCTTCTTTCGACTAGTTGATAATGTAACCTTTTCAACAAGACATGATATTTGAAATGAGATTGAATATGAAATCCTATATTTTGTGGAAAGAATTTTGGATGATAGAAAGGGTTATTCGACTGTATGACTTGTAAATGATTACTTAGATACTGATTTGAAGCTCCTGAACATTTTATCTTGGAAATGTTTTGAAGCCGTTTAAATGATATTTGATCTAATGAATTTATACGATTTTTATAAAGACCTTTTGATGTGAAAATTTAAAAGCTTACTTAATTTGAGAAGTTATAAAGAAAACCGTATTGATTGAATTTGATTTCCGAGTTATTTTGGATATGGGAAAGTGGTTTATAAACAAAAGAATTTTCGATGACTTAAATCCTGATATTTGAAATGTTGAAACATATTATGATTGAAAGTATGTACGAATTATTGATTGTGAAATGATATATACCTTCGGGGTATGAAATGATTTGATATGAACCATTGAATTGGGTAACCCATGACTAAAGAAAGGGTGTATGATTAGGACTTAAAGAGTCCTTATGATGGTCTGCTCTGGGGAAAGGAGAGACATCATTTATCTATATTATTATGAGTGATAGGTCGTCCCGAGTAACATTGTCACGGGGGAAGAACTTCTTGAGGAAATGGAACATATATATTGATATTGACTTTATCATAATATGTTTGAAGTTTTTGAAAGCGATTTTTGTTTTGAAATCCCGAAGTGAAGTATTATTCTATATGGAAGAAAGGTATAGTATTTCTATGGTTTGAAATGAAAATGGGATTCTAAGTTCGGAGAAATCATTTTGAGACTTTCCAAATGTTTTGAAATATATGATTTCGAAATATAGCAAATTCCTTTATCTAGTTTTATACGATGGTTTAAGTTTGCTTAAATAATAAGTTTACAATTTTTGTTCAAAAGTCTTATGAATTATTGATATATTTTCAAGCTTAATTAAAGTGATAAGTATTTAGTTTCAATAAATTTATATGTAAATTCTATAACCTCTCCTTTTCGAGGACGAAAATTTTTAAGTGGGGGAGATTGTAATGGCCCAGAAAATTTCAATATTTAAAAAATAATTTAGATTTAAGTTTAAACGTTAAAATTAATATTTGTATTTAGATTTAGACGAAAAATTTGGTACCTTTTATAAAAATCTATTAAAACATCAATTTCTAGTATACTATTTTATAAAAGTTTAATCTTAAGTAATATTAGTTTAACATATAATTTGGTTCATTTTATAAAACTCTATTTTTTTATTATATAAATATATTCTTGTATGTGTTATATGGAGTGTAATAACATCTTATACTATGGTTACATATATAAATGTTTAAAATGGTTTACATATATAGTTGTTTCAATGTTATTACTAAAATTAAATTTTAATTAAATAAATAAATAGGCTATTTTTGTCATACATGCATTTAAGGAATTTTTAAATAATAGCATGTGTCTCCATAGGTGTTGTAATGCATGTAAATGAAAATTCTATGAAGACGAGTGTCCTTGGTTTAATGTACAAAATTACCCCTAGATTCAAATTATAAATAACACACGCCCCATCAGTAATTTACGCTTCACACATTCAGCTCCGTCAATTTTTCCAACCCGTGTCCCTTTTAATCACCGTCACTTTTCCCTACAGAGAAAAGCCTCCTTCCTCAAAATCTTTAATCCCTAAATTGATTAATGGCCACCGCACTAAAAATTCGCCTCACCTAGCTGCTGCCTACATGAGCTCCTCCCGAGGCGCTGCGTGTCGCCTAAGGCCGCTTAAGTCTCCGATCCGTTCACCACTTCCTAAACCGAAGCCGGAACCCATCTCGAACCAAGCTACTGTGTTTCCAGTCCACTTCGCCTCCTTGTCGCCACTGCAAACACTCTCTGCCTTAAAGCTGAGCTACCTTCTGTTCTGATTGAAACCGCCGCTGAACTCGAGAAGCATCCCTCCGCGCTGACATGCCAGAACCCCTCTTGAGTCACACCAAGCATCCTTCGTGCGATCGTTCCAACTACACCAGATACGCTCGTCGACTACAGGTGAGTGTTCACCCACTCACGAATACGATTAAATCCTTTTCAAGTTCATCACTTTGTCCTTCACTAAGTATGATCTTTGTTTTGACTATAAACCACTGCATGTTGGCATTCTCACATAGGATATTTGTGTAGTGCTCATGTATATTTGGAAACCTACCTATTTGTGTAATGTATGTAGTGCTCATTTATAGTATCTCCCAAGTTAAAAAGAACGAACTGTTATAATATCTCCTAAATTAGAAAGATTGATATGGGAAATATACATCTCTACATTCCAGTTTTAGTCTGACTCAAAGTAGACAGAACATGCTTTAGTTCCTTGATTCATGCAAATATAAAGTTCTCTTGTTCTAGTCCTGTTAATGTATCACATACAAGTAACTTTAAACATGCATATTAAGTTGAAAGGAATGGGGTTGACATATTTGGTGCTGTTAATTCATGTATGCACTTGTTACCTGTTGAGCATTCAGCGCATTTATCCCCTTCAAACTTGTAGGTTACGCATATATTGTTGTAGCTAAGTGATGAGTTAGTGTGGGTCCTCTTATTTTAATGTATATGCTAATTTTGCCGCTCCCACCTTTGCTTGCTTTTAAAACCAAACTCTCAATCATGAAACCTAGTTTGTTTCTACTGGTTGTATATGGATATGCTCATACACTGGATGCCATACTTGTTCCATTTCGACAATTCACAAATTCTTATACTCGAATTATTTAATCGGATTTAAACTAATTATATTTAGTGTTTATCGAAGTGTGCTAACTTGAAATAAGTTTAATCCTGATCCGAGTGTTTGTTGTGTTTTTTTTTTTTGCAATACGCCCGGATCAGATCCTAAGTGTTCCAGGCTTAGAGTTCAGCTCGCAACGAACCGGTGAGGCACGTGAAGACGAGACGCAAAGATGCATGTTCGCGCTACGCTTGACAAAGGTTTAAAATTGGTTCATTTAAAATCTATGTATAAATTTATGTTATTCTTCTGTTGTGAAAAATTTATGTTGTGAAAAATTTATGTAAAACTCTTATAATTTTTTTTTAAATTTTATTCCGCTGCAATTTATTGTACTCTGTGATTCTGTGTCTGTTCTGTTTTAAACTGTATAAGCCAAAAAATCTGTCGTATTGGACGTTTCGAGTTGGTTTAAATACCGACTTGAGGCGGTCAAAATGCCAGGTCGTTACACTACAGGTATACTGTCATTTAATATCTTATCTGTAAATGTTGATTTGATTAATTCGATGCCAATATTTAGTGTTACATACTCTCAATAATTTTTGAACATGAAGATGTAAACGATACAATTTTATAAAATACGTATGTATGTATGTATGTATTATGAACATATACACTAACATGCCTTTTTCTAAGATTATTTGTAAAGATTTTTCTTCCATTTTAACTAATTACTGGAAAATTATGATTTCTATCGTCTAAAAGTGATGTATCATGGTTGTTGCATATGGCTCAAATGTTACAATGGTAATAAACTCAAATCGTGTATGTCCACAATTTCTTACTACTTTGTTTTAATCTTTTCTACCCATTGATTTTAACTCCTTTTACATGTTTCATGATAAGATCGATGTTGTATTACGCATTACTGGTGAATAAAATTAGTACTTCCTGTTCAATGGGTATATAATTTTTTGAACGCTACTGTTCAAGCACGGAATGAGTGATTCAAAAAAGGTAGCACCCAATCATAAATTATTCTCCATTTATATTCTTGCTTCCTAAAGATAATTTTCCTAAAGTTTACAACACGAACAAAAGTTTTTTATGTAAAAATGTATTTTTAACGCTTATATGTGGCAAGATTTAAACCAACATAGATACATATTAGGCGAACTTCATGGTGTTTATTATTAAACACTGAAAATATTGACTACCTATATTGATTCTCATTATACTATACTTCTCATAAAGCAGTATAATACACTACATCGTGTGGTACAATCCAATTCATAGTAATAATTTGGTAGTTTCATATTCTGTCAATGAATTTAGCCTGAGGACATAAGAAGTACTTCTTCGTTTATTAGTAAGACAGAGAACGAGTGAGTAGTACCTTTTGCATCTTACTTAATGGCCAACTTGGAATTCAATCAAGATTTTTTGCATCCAACTATTCAACTATTTTTTATGATCATTTTATGAGATAATTTTAGTTCTTTTTTCTAATTTTAGACTTTTCCTTGTGAAGCATTTGTACTCAAATGGATAGATTCAAAATCTACCTAATTCAATAATCCACGAACATATCACTTTTAATTACTTACAAAAGAGTAATTAGTACATCAAATTTTATTAAAAAAATATTTTAATTACCTTCGGATGATCTTACAATAATGCAGTGTCAATGAACTTATGTATTTTGTCACCATATTAAAGATACAGGGCGAGGTTCGACAATTATCATCGTGTGTTTGATAAGTTTAAAAAATAGAAAATCAAAATTTTACAATCATAATGCAATTTTTAAATTTTTTTTGAATCAGTCTACTGTGTAACATTACATATAAATATTGTACATACATTTGTTATATTCATTTACACTCAAATGTACATGGTAGCAAAGTACTAAAATTTCGAATTAGTAAATACTAAAATATCCTTTTTTTAGTTAGACTTTCTGTGAGCCGAATATGAACCCTGAGATTAGTTTTATGTACAATTTGATTAAAGGAGATGACAGCCAGTAAACTAAATTAAGTTCATCAATAATGAAACATGATAACTCTATATATAAACGATGACTGAATAGCTATGAATCACACACACACACACACACAAGCATACGAACATGTGTGTACGTTGAATTCTCTTTTGGTTCATGCTCTTTTATTGCTTTATGTATTCTTCCCTTTTCATGTTTCTGATATTGCTATATGTTTTCGACGTAATGACATTTTCTAGGCTTCACTGCAAATATAACCATAATTTTTTCAACTTCTTCCTCCATTTTGTTCCAGATCTATTCTTTATTCGCCCAAAAGCTAAAAAATACCATTCATCTACTTTATGTAGACCATATATTATGTTTCTCTAATTCTTTGTCACTAGCTTTATCTTCCTCTTAGGAGAAAATCTACATGGCTACAGCATTACAAATGGCAATTTTTTTCTCTAGAAGGTTTTAGCAAATTTTGTCTTTCTTTACCTTCTGATGTGTCTTTCATTTTTACATCTTTTACTCAATCATTTTCCTAATATATGCCCTATTAGCTACTCATTCAAACTTCCATACCATGAACAGTTTCTTTAATTAAATATTTCAGTTTGTCTGCTTTTTATTCTAGGAAAATTATTTGAAATGAACTATGCGTAGCGTCATTTAAATGGGGGAATTAGGATAAAGGGCTTACGTAGATTAATTAATTAGTTTCTAGGACGGGATCAAAATTGAATTGGTTTCCAGGACAAATAAAGAAAAATTACTTCGCTGCCCTTCTGTGCCACTCAACGCAATGAAAATTAACTGATATTATCGATTTCTCAACAAATCCCAAAAAACGAGAACCGCTCCACTTTATCTCCTCCTGACCGCATCTTCACCGTCTACATCACCTCCTGACGCCCGCACCATGCCAACTCGGCCAGAGTTCCTCCTGATGACGTCGGACGACCACCACCCTTCCATTTCGCGAGCCTCGCCATGGACACAGCTCCCTCTCCATTGCTCACAACATACACCCGAACTGGATGCACCCTCTTCCTCCTGGAATCACGACCATCTCCGGACCAGCAACCTACTTGACTTCACGAATCCCTGCAGCAACCACGCCACATTAGTACGTCACCAGACCACCCACCTTTGATACGAATCAAAGGCCGATCCGAACCCCATTTTCCAGGATTGAACCGCACTCGAGATTGATGCTACCGGTGAGGAGAGCATGTTTAAATGAGAGAAACAAATCAAACGATTCTTGTTATTTTATATCATTTATTGAAGATTCAAGTTACAGGGGAGGTGATGTATTTGCTTTACTATTTCGAATGGGAAAAGAATGAAACAGTGTTGTTTCAGGCAGAATGCTTTTTTGTAGATCGATTCTTGGGTTTTATTTTACTTAGTTACCATGCTGGAGAGTTACACGGCTATTACCATCAAACAAAAACCCAAGTACATCATTTCGGCTTGGTTCCAGACTTCAATTTTTACGGTTTGATTTCAGAAATGGTTCGAAGGCCTAGCTGTTTTAGTTGATGATACTTATGCCACTTAGAGTGTTGCTTCTGAAACTGTGTTCTCTGCTCCGGCTATTGTGCCTAGCTCTTTATCTTAAACTGGCAATTTGAGATCTTTGATATTGAGTAGTGATTTCTTTTTAGGAGCCGTTGTGTCTTGTACATTGACTAAGTTAATTTTGAGGTTGGTAGAGGTCCAGCCATCAAAAATTGAAGTGAATAAGTAGACTGCCAGTGCATTGTTGATTACGACATCTATGTTGCAACTAGGGCTTTCTTCTTATCTTCCCCATCCGATTGATAATGATTCATATGATAGAATTGTGATTTGCATCAGGATATTGTGCAATACTAGGGATGATGCAAGAAATTTTTTGTTGCAGTCATGTAGGCAGAACTTTGCTAAGATGCTTATAGAGAAGCAGTTTGGGGAGACACAGGAGATTAAGGCCAAAGCACAGTTTTCTCATGCATAGCCTGATGACCTCATCGATTTCTACCATCTTAAGGGTCGAAGGGAAAGAGAAAACTTGAACTTGAGGATGAGGTTTAGGATGATCTCTAAAACGTGCTAAAGGAGAATTTGCCAAGGATGGCGATGATGCTAACAAGCTTAATTACATTATTCAACTAACAGAATTTAGTGATCCTGTTTGTGTTGAAGGTTATGTAACTGCTCATAACTATGACATTCTTCTTGATGTAATTATCATCAACAGAACTAAAACGACTCTTCAAAATTATGATTTGAGTTAGCAACTATGGGGGACCTTAAACTTATCGAATGCTTATAAAATAATATTTTTGCACCAGAATCAAGTAAGCGGATTATAGCTAACATCAAGGTTTCTTCCACTGAAACTGATGTCATATTTGGTAATCTTGTTTATGAAACTTCAAATGTTTTGGAAAGGAAAGTTGTAGTGCTCAATGACATTCATATTGACATTTTGGACTACATTTCTCGTGCCACCTGTGTTGAAGTGGCATTTAAAAACATGTGGGCCGAATTTTCATTGGAGAACACGGTTGCTGTGAGCACTATAATCCAGGACGAGAAAGAATTTTGGATCACATAACAAAGCCAGCTAATATGAAATGCCTCACCCCGCTATTTGCATTGGATGGAGAATGTGGATTCCTTACTACTAATTTTATGCGAAAAGTGTATTTGAGGAGGATGCTCTAGTAAATATCAGCATGGAGAAACAAGTAGATGAGAAGCTAAGAAGTTACATAAGAATAAGGAGCAAGACCCAAGAATTGCCCTCGGTTCAAACAACAAAATTACCTTAAACAAAAAGGAAACGGTTAAATTAATTCTTATAAACGACAAATCTTCTGTCGTTTCATTTTTACCAGTTCAATCAATTTTAACCGAAGAGTAAATTTTTTTCCATCTGGTCTTATATTGCATATGAGTTTCAATTCTTATAAACCACAAATCTTCTACCGTTTCATTTTTACCTGTTCAGTAAATTTTAACCGAAGAGTATTTTTTTCCATCTGATCTTATATTGCATATGAGTTTCTCAATGCGTTTTGTATGAATGTCATTTTTAGATTTTGCTACTATTTTGTTTTGTTTTGTTCTGTAGTAATTTTTTTTTAGGCAAAGCCATTTGTAGTAATTTTGATCCCACATATAACATTGTTCTTGTTATTCTGAAATTAACATTGTTCTTGTTGGTTTGTAGTAATTTTTACAGTTTGCTACTATTTGTTTTGTTTTGTAGTAATTTTGATTGCACATATAACACCAACCCAAGCTTGTTTAAGAGCTCGGTTATAGGATCAGTTATGGGTTTGTTTTTTGCTTGGTTGACCGGTTATGGGTTAGGTCAAAGGTTTGGTTATGACCTCAGTTATGACCGTGGTTATGTGCTTGGTTATTAAATCAGTTATGAGCTATGTTTAGATCTCGGTTATGTGTTCGATTATTGGATCGGTTATGTAATAAAAGCTAAATAAGATAATATGAAAGCTAAATTAGAAAATATAAAATATAGAATAAATTATAAAATATAAAGTATAAAAAATATATATATAAATAACTAATTTAAGTTACAAGCTAGATCATAACCTCGATTAAGAGCTCAATTATAAATTCAATTACAAGCTTGTTTAAAAGCTGGGTTGTGGGCTCGGTTATGAGTTCGGTTATTGGATCAACTATGAGTTTGGTTTTGGCTCGGTTATTTGTCCGGTTATGCTCTGTTAAGGGATCAATTATGTCGTTGTTCTGGGCTTGGCTATGACCCCAGTTATGGACTTGATTTTAATCTCAGTTATGGGATCGGTTATGACCTCGGTTATGAACATTGCTCTGTGTTTTGTTCAATTACGAGATCGGTTACTACCTCAGTTATGAACATGGTTTTGGGTATTATATTCGGTTATAATATCGATTATGAGCTCAGTTGTGATTATATTATGTTCGGTTGTGGGCGTGATTATAGGCTTGATTATGTATTAGCGTATTAGGCTTGTAAAAGATGGATTATTGTTTTGTTTATTGTTTAATTTGGTTAAAGGGATGGTTATGAAACTAGCTAAGGATGATGAACAGATTAAAATTGTAAGTCATAAAATACCAATAATAAAAAATAAAAATGAAAGCTAAGTAAAAAATGTAAAATAAATAATATAAAATGTAAATAATCAAATATAAACTTAATTTACATAAAAAATGGTTATGTGGTCTGTTATGTGTTTGGTTTTGACATTAGTTATGGACTTGTTTATGATCTCGGTTATGAACATAGTTTGAACACAGTTATGGGTGTCTATTATGCACTCAGTTATGACCTGAGTTATGGGTTCAGTCAATGGCTCAATTTTATGGGCTCGATTTTTACCTCGGTTATGGACTCTATCGTGCTTTACATCCATAAGGTAGTCCGATTAGGTTTGAAATTCAACCATCTTTCGTTTTCCGTCGTTTGGTCAGTTAAATGTTACAGGTATAGATCGGTTAAATGATATACCTTGGGTATTATCCCAACAAGGAATAATAAATAAAGTTTAAAAGTAAAGTTTAAAATACAAAATGTAAATATAAATAAATAATATATAATAATAATGTAAAATATTAATAAATTAATATACATATTGGGTTATAGGCTCAATATTAAACTTTATTATTGGTATTATGCCAGGTTATGGTCTTGATTAACGACTCGGTGAAGGCACTCGGTTATAGGCTCTGTTACGACCTAGGTTATGGGATCAATGAAGGAACTCGGTAACGTGCTTGGTCATGATCTCGATTATAGGTAATATGTCTGGTTATGGGTTCGGTTATATATTCGGTTATAGGCTGAGTTATCATTTAGGTTATGAGCCTAATTATGGGTACTATGTTTAGTTATAGGCTCGGTTATGAACTTGGTTATGGGTGTTATGTCTAATTATGGGATCAGTTTTGAACATGGTTATGGGTGTTACATTCGGTTATGAGCTCGATTATGAGCTTGGTTATGGTTATTATGTTTGTTTATGTACGCAATTATATGCTCGATTATGTATTAACGTATTAGGTTATGTAAGATCTCGGTTTTAAATTCAATTTCAAGATTATTTAAGAGCTCGGTTGTAGGATCAGTTATGGGTTTGGTTTTTGTTTGGTTATGTGCTCGATTATGGGCTCGGTTATGCACCAGGTTAAAGGTTTGGTTATGACCTTAATTAAGAGCTCGGTTATGGGCTCGATTATGGACTCGGTTATGGGATCAGTTATGGGTTTCGTTTTGGCTTAGTAATGTGCTCAGTTATGGGCTTGGTTATGGACTAGTTTAAAGGTTTGGTTATGAATTCAATTATGATCGTGGTTATGAGCTCAGTTATTATCTCAATTACGAACTAGGTTAAGATCTCAGTTATAGGCATGGTTATTGGATCGGTTATGGAATAAAAGCTAAATTAGAAAATATAAAATATAAATTTAAAATATAAATAAAATATAAATAACTAATTTTGGTTACAAGCAAAACCATAACCTCGATAACCGATTCTGGACCAAGTAGGAATTACTTAACCGAGCGAGTACTGGTGACACGTAAAAGACTTATGCACCCAAGGCCTAATCGGGTACCCATGACACGTAAAAGACTTCTGCACGCAAGGCCTAATCGGGTACTCCATCAATGATTCTGCACCCAACAGGAATTACCTAACCGAGCGGGTACTGGTGACACGTAAAAGACTTCCGTACGTAAGGCCAAATCGGGTACTCCAACAACGATTCTGACCCAGTAAGAATTAGTTAACCGAGCGATTACTGGTGACAAGTAAAAGACTTACTTACGCAACGCCTAATCAGGTACCTATGACAAGTAAAATACTTCTGCACGCAAAGCCTAATCGGGTACTCCCGCAATGATTCTACACCCAGTAGGAATTAGTTTACCAAGCGGGTACAGGTAACACGTAAAAGACTTATGCACGCAAGGCCTAATCGGGTACCTATGACACGTAAAAGACTTCCGCATCCAAGGCATAATCGGGTACTCCAGCAACGATTCTGCACCCAGTACGAATTAGATAACCGAGCGGGTACCGGTGACACGTAAGAGACTTACGCACGCAAGGCCTAATCGGGTACCTACGACACGTAAAAGACTTTCGCACGAAGTCCTAATCAGGTACTCCAACAATGATTCTACACACAGTAGGAATTAGTTAACCGAGCAGGTACTAGTGACACGTAAAAGACTTACGCACGCAAAGCCTAATCAAGTACATGTGACACGTAAAAGAAATCCACACGTAAGGCCTAATTGGGTACTCCAACAATGATTCTTCACCTAGTAGGAATTAGTTAACCGAGTGGGTGCCGGTGACAAGTAAAAGACTTAAGAACGCAAGGCCTAATTGGGTACCTATGACACGTAAAAAACTTCTGCACGCAAGACCTAATCGGGTACTCCCGCAACGATTCTGCACCCAGTAGGTATTAGTTTACCGATCGGGTATCGATGACATGTAACAGACTTACGCACACAAGGCCTAATCAGGTACCCATGACACGTAAAACACTTTCGCACACAAGGCCTAATCGTTGCTTGTTTATGGGCTACAATTATAAAGTATAAATTATGGAAAATATAATATGATGCATAAATTATAAAATACAAAATATAAGTATAAAATATAAATTATAAAGTAAATAATATAAAGTATAATATATAAAATATAAAATGTAAAGCATAAAATATAAAATATAAAGTATAAAGTATAAAATATAAAG
Organism: Allium sativum; assembly: GCA_030737875.1. Classification (NCBI taxonomy): domain Eukaryota; kingdom Viridiplantae; phylum Streptophyta; class Magnoliopsida; order Asparagales; family Amaryllidaceae; genus Allium; species Allium sativum. The sequence continues at coordinate 14,479,104 of CM060917.1, forward strand.
TATAAAATATAAAATATAAAATATAAATTATAAACTATAAAATATAGATTACAAAGTAAAAAATATAAAGTATAAAATATAAATATAAAATATAAATTATAAAGTATAAAGCATAAAATATAAAATATAAGTTATGTGTTCGGTTATAGGTTTGGTAAAGACCTCAATTACGAGCTCAGTTAGGGTCTCGGTTATTGGCTTGATTATGGACTCGATTATGAGATCGCTTATGGGCTCGGTTATGAAGTTGATTATGAGAAGGGTCTCGGTTATGGGCTCGGTTATGGACTTGGTTATGGACATGTGATCGATTATGGGTTTATTTTAGACTGAGGGGAAGAGTGGTTCGATTCAGTAATCAACATTATGCAATGTATTGGCTTGAAGAAAAAAGAACAGAAGACATACAGGTAGAAAGTGAAATTATGGAAGCAAACATTTCATGCATTAGCAGTGAAGTTGCAGCAAAGGTAAAAAAAACATGGCAACAGGAAATGTATTAACAGGAGATGAAGAAATGAATAAACAATGAGTGCTGTAGCATGGGGACCAAAGATTTGTGTACAAAAGAAGGTATATATATATATATATATATATATATATTCAATAATGTAGAAAGCTTTAGTAGTATTGTATTGATCTTGATGACATTAAAACTCAGAAGTATTCTTGTACAAATATTATGTGTGTGTGTGTGTTACTTTTCTTTCTTATTTGTATTGTTGTATGATATTCAAGATTTGTGTAAAAAAAGAAGTGAATACAATATAGTATTCCAATGAGTGATGAGTTTAATGATTTAGTGAATACAATGCATGTGCTTGTGATGTTTTTACATATTAATGTGTTCTTTTGCTTTTTCTTCATGTTATTTATATCTTGTGTGTTTCTTTGATTTATTTTTCGCTTGTTATGCAGAATTGTATCGCAGTAAATGTTTATTTGGATAAGCTTGCCATTAGTTGTCCCGTCCAGACACCCCACATTTTTTCTTCGAAGCTTAAGGTCCTTTCATTTAATTTGTATTTCGTGTCTTAAGTTTTCAACATCAATAATAAAATATGAATTAATTGGAGGGACGATAAAAGGGATGAGAGGAAGATTAATCATTTTTAATGACGAAAGAAAATGAGGAATGACAAAATGATATGTTGTCTCACGTTGTAGAAGCTAAAGTAATTTCAATGTTGGGAAAGGAGTAAAACAAAGGTCTCCCCATTTTTTTTTTAACAATTTTTATTATAATTGGGAATCTGATTCCCGTTTAACATAAACAATCTCGTTTATATCATAAACTAGAATCATATTACTGTTTATAAAATATACAACAATAAGATTGCTATTTATAGACATAAAGGTATTTTTTTAATTAAAGAGGCATCTTTTTATTATAAAAGAACCTAAAATTGTTTTTCTAAAAATCATTTATAGAATAGAAGTATCTTGAAAACCATTTATAGAGTTTAGTTAAAAAAAAAGTACCTCACTTATTTATTGAGAAGTGGAAATTTGTTATGCTTTATTTTCTCTTCGTCCTATTGATTTTAGACTTCCTACTAGAGATGCTCTAAAGCATTGTTTGATTATAAATTAAAATAACTAATGTCTTCATAAATAAGACTTACGCAACACAGTTGGTTAAGGATCTAATATTTTTTTATATAATTTATATTTTTTATTATCCAATAAACTTTATACTTTATATTTTATAATTTTTATTTTATACTTTATACTTTATGTTTTAAATGAAGTATAAATTTTTGGTTATGACCTTAATTATTTTATATTTTACAATTTATATAAAGATTAAAGATTCGGTTAATTTTATATTTTATACTTTATGCTTTATATTTTATATTTTATACTTTATATCTTATATTTTATAATTTTTTATTTTACGTTATTTTTTTTATATTTTATATTTTCTAATTTAGTTTTTAATTTATAACCAATCCAATAATTGAGTCATAAACTTGCGCATGACCTAGCCTATGACCGAGCATATTACCTAGCATATGACTGAGCACATGATTGAGTCCTATAACAAAGAACATAATTGATCCCATGACATATAATCGAGCTCATAAGTGAGCTTATACTTGATTCCATAACCTAGCCAATAATTGAGACACTTCACATAGCCGATCACATAACTGAGTTCATAACCAAATCCGTAATTGAGCTCATAACCGAGACCCTTCATATAACTGAGTCCATAACCAATCTCATAACCGAACCTATAACCGATCACATGTCCATAACCAATACCATAATCTAACCCATAACCTATCACATGTCCATAACCTAGGCCATAACCGAGCCCATAACCGTATTCGTAATATGATTCGGTATATAATGTTAGTATTTTATGATGTATGCGTATTTTATAATGTATGCGTATTTTATACTTTATATTTTATACTTTATAGTTTATATTTTATATTTTAAATTTTTTTGTTTTATATTTTATACTTTATATTTTATACTTTATACTTTATATTTTATGTATAATAATTAATATTTTTTTATATTTTTTTTTCTAATTTATATTTTATACTAGTTCATAACCAAATGTTTAACCTAGGTCATAATAAGGACCATAACCGAACCTAGCCAATAACTGAGACCCTTCACATAGCCGATCACATAACCGAGTCCAAATCCGTAATTGAGCCCATAACTAAGACCCTTCATATAACTGAGTCCATAACCGAAACCTTAATCGAGTCCATAACCGGGCCTATAACCGAGCCTAAATCCGTAATTGAGCCCATAATTGAGACCCTTCTTATAATTGAGACCATAACCAATCCCATAATTGAACCTATAACCGATCACATGTCCGTAACCGAGACCATAATCGAATCTATAACCTATCCCATGTCCATAACCTAGGCCATAACCAAGTCCATAAATGAGCCCGTAACTGAATCCATAATTGAGTCCATAACCGAGCCAATAAACGAGCCAATATAATTGAGTCCATATATTTTTATTTTATATTGTATGCGTATTTTATAATGTATGCGTATTTTATACTTTATATTTTATACTTTATAGTTTATATTTATATTTTATACTTTATATTTTATATTTTATATTTTAATTTTTTTGTTTTATATTTTATATTTTATGTTTTATACTTTATATTTTATATTTTATATTTTATACTTTATATTTTATATATAATAATTAATATTTCATTTTATTTTTATATTTTTTGTTTTCTAATTTATATTTTATACTAGTTCAAAACCAAATCTTTAACCTAGGTCATAACAAGGACCATAACCGAACCTAGCCAATAACTGAGACCCATGCGTGCGTTAGTCTTTTACGTATCACGGGTACCCGCTCGGTTAATTAATTCCTACTGGGTGCAGAATCGTTGCTGGAGTACCCGATTAGGCCTTGTGTGCGGAAGTTTTATACGTGTCATAGGTACCCGATTAGGCCTTGCAGTGTTTTACGTGTCATAGGTACTCGCTCGGTTAACTAATTCCTACTGGGTGCAGAATCGTTGCTGGAGTACCCGATTAGATTGAAAACATAACGGATCCCATGACCAAGGCCATGATCGAGCCTAAGCCCATAACCAAGTCCATAACCGAATCCGTAACTAAGCCTAAGCCTATATTATGGTTTAAATTTTATATTTTATACTTTATATACTATAATATATACTTTATATTTTATAGTTTATAGTTTATATTTTATACATTATATTTTATACTTTATACTTTATATTTATATTTTATATTTTATATTTTATATTTTATACTTTATATTTTATACTTTATATTTTATATTTATACTTTATAATTTAAATTTTACACTTTATACTTTATATTTTATACTTTATACTTTATATTTTATACTTTACACTTTTATATTTTATATTCTATACTTTATATTTTATAGTTTATACTTTATATTTTATATTTTATACTTTACATTTTATATTTTATACTTTATGTTTTATATTTTAAAGTTTATATTTTATATTTTATACTTTATGTTTTATATTTTATATTTTATACTTTATGTTTTATATTTTAAAGTTTATATTTTATATTTTATACTTTATATTTTAAATTTTATATTTTATAGACCGTAATCGAGTCCATGACTAAGCCCATAACCGAGCCTATAACCGAAAGTCTTACATGCGTAAGTCTTTTATGTTTCATGGGTAACCGCTCGGTTAACTAATTCCTACTAGGTGCAGAATCGTTGCTGGAGTACCCTATTAGGCATTGCGTGCGGAAGTTTTATACGTGTCATAGGTATCCGATTAGGCCTTCCGTGCGTAAGCCTTTTACGTATCACGGGTACCCGCTCGGTTAACTAATTCCTACTAGGTGCAGAATCGTTGCTGGAGTACCTGATTAGGCCTTGCGTGCGAAAGTCTTTTACGTATCACGGGTACCCGCTCGGTTAACTAATTCCTACTGGGTGTATAATCGTTGCTGGAGTACCCGATTAGGCCTTGCGTGCGGATGTCTTTTACGTATCACGAGTACCCGCTCGGTTAACTAATTCCTACTGGGTGCAGAATCGTTGCTGGAGTACCCGATTAGGCCTTGCGTGCTGAAGTCTTTTACATGTCATAGGTACCCGATTAGGCCTTGCGTGCGTTAGTCTTTTACGTATCACGGGTACCCGCTCGGTTAAGTAATTCCTACTGGGTACAGAATCGTTGCTAGAGTACCCGATTAGGCCTTGCGTGCTGAAGTCTTTTACGTATCATACGTACCCGATTAGGCCTTGCGTGCGTGAGTCTTTTACGTTTCACGTGTATCCGCTCGGTTAACTAATTCCTATTGGGTATAGAATCGTTGCTGGAGTACCCAATTAGGCCTTGCGTGCGGAAGTGTTTTGCGTGCAGAAGTATTTTATATTTTATATTTTATATTTTATACTTTATATTTTATAGTTTATATTTTACATTTTATATTTTATATTTTATAGTTTATATTTTATATTTTATATTTTATACTTTATATTTTATATTTTACATTTTATATTTTATAGTTTATATTTTACATTTTATATTTTATACTTTATAGACCATAACTGAGCCAATGACTGAGCCTATAACCGAGCCCATAATAGAGTCCATGACCAAGCCCTTAACATGACCGAGTCCCATAATTAATAACATAACCGAGCCCATGACTTAGTACTTTAAATTTTATATTAAATGTTGTATACTTAATACTTTTATATTATATATTTTATATTTTATACTGTATATTTTATATTTTATATTTTATACTTTATATTTTACATTTTATAGTTTATAATTTATATTTCATAATCGAGCACATAACCGAGTGCGTAACCGAGTCTGTAATCGAGCCCGTAACCAAGCCCATAACCGAGCCCATAACTGAGTTTGTAACAGAGTCTGTAACCGAGTCCATAACCAAGTCCGTAACCGAGTCCATAATCGAGCACATAACCGAGTTCATAACCTAGCCCATAACCGAGCCCATAACTAAGTCCATAACCGACCTCATGACCAAAAACATAACTAATCCCATGACCAAGGCCATGATCGAGCCTAAGCCCCTAACCAATTCCATAACCGAATTCGTAACTGAGCCTAAGCCTATATTATGGTTTAAATTTTATACTTTATATATTATAATATATACTTTATTTTTATATTTATATTTTATACTTTATACTTTATAGTTTATATTTTATATTTTATACTTTATATTTTATATTTTATATTTTATATTTTATACTTTATGTTTTATACCTTATACTATTATATTTTATATTCTATACTTTATATTTTATATTTTATATTTTACAATTTATATTTTATATTTTGTACTTTATAATTTATATTTTATATTTTATATTTTATATTTTATATTTTATACTTCATACTTTATATTTTATAGTTTATATTTTATATTTTATATTTTATATTTTATATTTTATATTTTATATTTTATACTTTATAGTTTATATTTCACAGGTACATTTTATAGTTACATTTTATATTTTATACTTTATATTTTATATTTTATTCTTTATAATTTAAATTTCATAATCGAGCACATAACCGAGTGCGTAACCGAGTCTGTAATCGAGTCCGTAACCAAGCCCATAACTGAGTTTGTAACAGAGTCTGTAACCGAGTCCATAACCAAGTCCGTAACCGAGTCCATAACCGAGCACATAACCGAGTTCATAATCAAACCTATAACCAAACTCATAACCGAGCCCATAACTAAGTCCATAACCGACCTCATGACCAAAAACATAACTAATCCCATGACCAAGGCCATGATCGAGCCTAAGCCCATAACCAAGTCCATAACCGAATTCGTAACTGAGCCTAATCTTATACTTTATACTTTATATTTTATAATTAATATTTTATACTTTATACTTTATATTTTATATTTTATACTTTATATTTTATACTTTATATTTTATTGTTTATATTTTACATTTTATATTTTATACTTTGTAGACCATAACTGAGCCCATAACTGAGCCCATGACTGAGTCTATAATCGAGCTCATAACATGACCGAGTCCCATAATTAATAACATAACCGAGCCCATGACTTAGTACATGACCAAACACATGACTTAGCACATGACCAAACCCTGTAACAACCCGTATTTTCAATAACCTGTTATAAAGTAAATCGAGGCAGAATTTAATTCTAAAATCTGAATCAAGGGAAACGGGCTATGCCATTGCGTTCGTCTCGGAAAAATACGCGAAATAGAGTCCGAGTTTTCGAAAATCAGAGTCCGTATGACCCAGTTAAGGCCCATTGAAGTTTTCAGAAATTTCCATATTAAAAACAGATTTAAATTTTAAGTTAAAAACAAGGGTTAGGGCACAACTGGCGTCAGCGGGAAAACTCCCGCCAAGACCCCCAAGTCGACAGGCATGTCGACAGGGGTCTAAGGGTGTCGACTGCCCTGTCGACAGCCCTGTCGACACGGGGTGGCCGGGCAGTTTTGCCTGGCGCACCATTTCTGATCTGGGCTTGGTTGTGTGGCTTGGTTCTGGAGAATTCCGAAATCTGATGGACCTAATTCAACTAAGGGTTAATCCTAAGGCTAATATCACTCTAATCTTCTATAAATATGACCCTAATCCTACCCTAAAACCCCATTATTCATTCTAGCAACCAAACTATGTCAAATTGATTTCTCAAATGGCCTCCACTTAAAAACCCTAGCCTCCACCCTTTTCATAAATCATTCCTATGAAGATTATGATGTTCATACAAGCATTTCTAAGTTGTATGAATGATCATTAGCTTGCATACACCATCAAGTTGCAAGTTTTATTTGCTAAGCTAGAGTTTTTGGGATTTTTGTTAAGGGTGTTTCTTATTGGAGCTCTGTTTTGGGTTTTTATGCTTGCATAAAGGGCTTCTCAATCTTTACTTGTAGATTTGTGTCTTCATAATATTTGTAAGCCCTCTTACCTTCATTTTAGAAACTCTAAAGTTATTATGTGATGAAAGTTGGGATTTATGCATGTTTAATAAGTTATGCATGCTTATGCGAGTTCACTATGCCATGTTACACATGTTTGATAAGTTATGCATGTTTATGCAAGTTCACTATGCCATGATTTGCAAGTTTAACAAGTTATGCATGTTTATGCAAGTTCACTATGCCATGATTTGCAAGTTTAACAAGTTATGCATGTTTATGCAAGTTCACTATGCCATGATTTGCAAGTTTAACAAGTTATGCATGTTTATGCAAGTTCACTATGCCATGATTTGCAAGTTTAACAAGTTATGCATGTTTATGCAAGTTCACTATGCTAAGTTATGCAAGTCCAACATGTTATGCATGTTTATTATGATATGTATGATTCATCATGTATGTTGTGCCAAGTTCCCTCTTTCTATCCTTTATGCGTTATGACGAATATGTAAGCGATAGAATGACGTTGGGGGGTTTGGGTAAAACTTAAAATACATGAAAATATAAGATTGGGAATTTACCTATTAAGTTAGGTCTACCCCTTGGGAATTTACCTATTAAGTTAGGTCTACCCAAGTATTTGTTAAACTTGTAATTATGTTTTGAAAATAAAGTGGACATGACACTTAGAAAACATAAGTGTGGCCAACTCGAGGTTGGGTTGAGTTTGTAGCGTAATTCTACCCGGAACCTACCGGCTTAACTAGTGGCTACAAACAATAGGATCCAATGTGAGAAGTTGGTCATGTGGTGCCAAGACCCGAGGTTAGACCAAGTTGTGGTGTAAATCTACCCGGAACCCACCGGCTTAACTAGGTAACCGCAACAAAGTCTAATGTGAGAGGTTAAGGCATAATTAAATTAATTAATGCCTCATGATTAGGGTTAAGTCATGGCCCACTAATACTTAACCAATTTTGGGGATACGAGGGATTAAATGGGGTTAAGTGGTGAACTGTTGGTTACACTTAACTAATTTAATCCATGATTAGTGAGGGGTTAAACCACACTTAACCCTCTTAGAAAACCCTAGCAACGTGGTCTGTTCCAGCAGTAATCCCAGTTTGGTATCACTCACAACCCTAGAGGCTAGGCTAGGGCGGGGCACGATTACTGGACTGATGTAAGTGACCAAAGCGACGGCTGAGTGGTACAGCGGTGCGGGTCTAGGCGGGCTACGGACGTGCACGTAGTCCGGTGTTGGACAAACTCGAGGCACGGGTACCAGTAGGTTTAGACTGTGCATTATTGCTTAGGTGTCTGGGGTTGACACCCGAGGGCTTGATACACCCGAAGGTGGACCCAGCACAGTCTGACTACAACCATATGTGGGCCGTATGGACACCAACACTTGACGTGTTAGGTTTATAGGGAGCCGATCGACTAGACCGTTGGGCTGGACCTTGTATTAAGGTCACCTCATGTTATTGGGCCAAAGTTTGGGCTGAGGGATCAATACCTGTTATGTTAGTTTGCTAGTACATTGTGGTGCAAAGCTTAATCTTCTTTATGTGATGACACCTTTATCTATTGCCAGTATGTTCATCTCAGTTTCCATCATGATGCTAACTTTATTAGTTTATAGACTGATCGTAGTAGGGCTTACCAGTCTTTTTGACTGACCTGTTTTCTTTCGCTTCTTTTCTTCCGTTTCCCCCCCCCAGGTTCTCAGGGAGGGAATAGTGGTGCTTAGCTTGGATCGCTTGCTTGTTTGCTGGATAGCTCATGTATGTCTGGACATTGAGCTCGCTATGGTTTATCATCTTTATTTTGGGGATAGCACTATGTATTTCAGTATTTCTGTTTATGATGTACTAGACATGTTTATTTTGGCAGTTGACTTTATGATGTACTAGACTTGTTTTGAGATGGTTTGAGATATTCCGCTGTTTTATTCTCACTTACTCTGTTTTACATATATATTTATGTTCTTGTTCTGCCTTGATATATCATTATGCATGCTTACCCAGTTCTAACGCCCCCCAGAAGCTAGTGCCCCCGAAAGAGTGACCCTAGCGGAGGTGGGGTGTTACAAATTTGGTATCAGAGCATATGGTTTACAAGAAAGAACAAAAAGTTTTTAAAAGACTTTTGAAAAACTATTTTCAAAACAAGTATAAAGTATTTTCTAAAGAAAAGTCTAGTATTTTAAAAGGCTATTCCCCAAAAAGCCATTAGCGTTATCCTTCGTTCCCTTGACCTAATCTTATCTTATCTTTCGTTTCAGTATGGCTGAGAATCTTGCCATCCCGGATGGAGTAAACGTACCACTCTGGTATAGGAGACTTCTAGAAGCTAGGGCGACAGCTGGCCCCGCAAACCCTACTCCCACTCCTCCTCCTGTAGTTGAGAATCCTCCCCCTAATGTCCCTCCTCCGGTGGTTCCTGTTCCTCCTCCTCCAGTTGCTGAGGCTCCTCTTCCTCCTCCTCCCCCTCAGCATCCTCAGGTTGAGTTCACGAAGGTTTGTAAAGACTTCAAGGCGATGGGAGGCAAGAATTTCCTAGGCACGGAATCTTTTGTTGAAGCTAGGAATTGGCTGAAAGACACTGAGGACTTGTTTGCTATCTTTAGGATTGATGACGAGAGGAAGATCTTATTGACAGTGTGGCTTTTGAAGGACGAAGCAGCCTATTGGTGGGAGGTCACCAATGGGACGAGGCCCGTCGAGACTTGGGCCGATTTGAGGGCTAGATTTGTGGCCAAGTTTCTATCTTCTGCTGAGGCGAATTTACAGATGGAGAAGTTCATTGCATTAAAGCAAGGTGATATGTCTGTCAAGGAGTATGTGAACAAGTTTAATCAGCTGGCCCGTTTTGGTTTGGATATGGTGAACACTCCTGAGAAGAAGGCTCTTCGATTTGCTAGAGGGTTGAATGAGCCGCTGCAGGGTTTGGCGATGTCACATATTCCGCATGGGGCTACTTTTGAGAGTTTGGTCGATATGGCTCTACTTCAGGGAGATGGAAAGAAAGAGGTCAAGTCGAGTGATACTCAAGCAAAGAAGACTGATTCTCAGGGTAAAGGCAATCAAGGTGGTCAAAGCAGTCAGGGGAATCAGAGCAAGAACAAGAAGGGGAACAACAACAAAGGCAAGGGAAAGTGCAATTACTGTGGTGTGCCTGGACACTTTGCTAAGGATTGTAGGAAGAAGAAAAGGAAGCTTAGTGGTGGATGTTTTTCCTGTGGCGAGACTGGACACTTCAGCAAGGAATGCCCGAAGAAGAAAGGGCAGGGTCAGACTCAGCGTGCTGGACCTTCAGGAGGGCAAGTTCATGCTCTCAATACCGCTCCAGTTCCCGATCGAGGTAGTGTTTCTGTTGAGAACCTTGTTTATATTTCTGATCTTCCAGTTCGTACCTTGTTTGATTCTGGTGCATCACATAGCTTTATTTCATCTGATCTTGTTGATAGTTTGCACCTTAGTACTAGCTTAGTGGATGATCCCGTTTGTGTTTCGAATCCCATTGGGGGTTCTGCTCATCTATCTATGATATGTGAGGATCTGAGGATCTCTATACTCAGTGTAGAGTTCTTGTGTAGTGCGTATGTTCTTGGTTTCAGGGGATACGGATTGATTTTGGGCATGGATTGGCTGTCTAGACATGGAGCCATTCTTGATTGTGAGCATAGGGTTGTGAGGTTTGTGACTCGCCTTGGCAACACCTTAGAGATTTCATGCAATCCGAAGGATCCCGTCATGTTGTGCTATCTTGAATCTCTCGACTCGTCAGAGGAAACCCTTCAGTCTGTAAGGGTGGTCCGAGATTATCCAGATGTTTTTGAAGAAGTTAAGGGGTTGCCCCCTAAACGAGAGATTGATTTTCGCATTTATCTGGTGGATAATGCTAAGCCTGTTTCTTTGCCCGTTCGGCACATGGCTCCGCGTGAGAGACGGGAGCTCAGCAAGCAAGTAAAGGAGTTGCTTGAGAAGAACTTCATCAGACGAAGTATATCCGAATGGGGAGCGCCTGTGGTGTTTGCTACTAAGGCAGATGGTTCTCTCCGACTTTGTGTGGACTATAGAGAGTTGAATAAGCTGACTAAGAAGAACAGACACCCATTACCGAGGATTGATGATCTTTTTGACCAGCTTGTTGGTGCTTCTGTTTTCTCTCAGCTTGATCTTGCTACTGGATTTCATCAGCTCAGAGTGGCTGAAGATAGTATAGACAAGACTGCATTCAGAACTCCAGATGGATTCTTTGAATGGCTTGTTATGCCGTTCGGTTTGACGAATGCACCCGCGTATTTCGTGGACTTGATGAGTAGGGTGTTTCGAGAGTTCTTGAACAAGTTTGTCGTGGTCTTTGTGGATGATATTCTGATCTTCTCAAAAGACGAGGAAGAGCATGCTAGACATCTCAGGGAAGTGATGGATACGCTTAGAGCCCATCAGTTGAAAGCCAAGTTCTCCAAATGCCACTTTTGGAGAAAGGAAGTCCGGTTTCTTGGGCATATAGTTTCTAAGCAAGGTATAGCTATGGATCCCGGGAAAGTGGTTGCAGTTCCAGACTGGAAGACTCCTAAGAATGCAACCGAAGTGCGAAGCTTTCTCGGTCTGGCAGACTATTATAGGAAGTTCATTAGAGACTTCGCTAAGATTTCAGCCCCTCTCACTAGATTGACGAAGAAGAACTTAGTTTTTGCTTGGGATATGGACTGTGAGCTTGCTTTTCAGAGACTCAAGAGAGCCCTTACCTCAGCACCAGTTCTAGCTTTACCCGATGGTGGTAAGATGTTTACCGTGTACGCTGATGCTTGTGGCATGGGATTGGGCGCCGTTCTGATGCAAGAAGGCAGAGTTATATGTTTTGGTGGTAGGCAACTTAAGGTGCATGAGAAGAATTATCCCACTCATGATCTAGAGCTGGCAGCGATAGTATATGCACTCAAGGCTTGGCGTCATTATCTTCTGGGAGAGAGATTTGAGCTGTATACTGATCATAAGTCTTTGAAGTATCTCTTTTCGCAGAAGGATCTGAACTTGAGGCAGCAAAGGTGGATGGAATTCTTGGCGTCCTACGATTTTGATATAGCCTATACCCCTGGCAAGGGGAATGTTGTAGCGGATGCGTTGAGTAGAAAAAGGTTGACACTAAGTCCTCTATTTGTTGAGATGAAGAATTTAGAGTTCTTGGCAACCTTTGATTTTTCTTTGGCAGTTGAGTCGATGACCGGTTCTTTAGCATCTCTTGAGCTCAGGCCTACCCTTCTGGATCAAGTTGGGGCTTCGCAGAAGGAAGACCCTCAGATAATTGAGATTATGGATAAGCTGATTCGAGGGGAGACATCTAGTCACCTTGCTCGATATTCTATAGATGATAAGGGTTGGCTGAGGAGAGACGGAAGGCTTTGTGTTCCGATGGTGGAAGACTTGGTGAGGAAAGTTCTTGAGGAAGCACATCGCTCCAAGTTGACTATACATCCGGGTGGAGATAAGATGTATAAGGATATGAAGCGCATTTTCTTCTGGCCTGGAATGAAGAAGGATGTGGCAGAGTTTGTCTCTAGATGTGTTGTTTGTCAGAGGGTAAAAGCCGAGTCGAAGAAGCCCGGTGGGCTATTGCATCCTCTAGAGGTCCCGCTATGGAAGTGGGAGAGTATTTCTATGGACTTTGTTGACGGATTGCCAAGGTCAAGAAAAGGGAATACAAGCATATGGGTCATTGTGGATAGGCTTACGAAGAGTGCTCATTTCATTCCGGTGAAGAGCAAAAGGACCGCATCTGGACTAGCATCAGTATATCTTCGTGAGATAGTACGACTACATGGAGTCCCTTCTAGCATAGTCAGTGACCGAGACCCCATCTTTACTAGTCAGTTCTGGAACAGTTTGCAGGAAGCTATGGGCACGAGGTTGAACCTAAGTACGGCTTATCACCCACAAACGGACGGTCAGACAGAAAGGGTGAATAGGGTACTTGAGGACTTGTTGAGGCTTTGCATTCTGGATTTTGGTGGTACTTGGGAAGACCATCTTCCTCTTATGGAATTTGCTTATAATAACAGTTATCAGGCGAGCATTGGGATGGCACCATTTGAGGCTTTATATGGGAGACCGTGCAAGTCACCTACATGTTGGTGGGAGACTACAGATAAGCTTATACTTGGACCTGAATACATCCGAGAAGGTCGAGTTGATTAGAAGACGGATGAAGGCGGCCCAAGACAGACAGAAATCTTATGCTGATAGGCGAAGGACTGATTTGGAGTTTGATGTTGGGGATATGGTTTTCGTGAAGGTTTCTCCTTTGCGGAATGTGGTTCGGTTTGGAGCAGTAGGAAAGTTAGCACCAAGGTTTGTTGGACCATTTCCAGTTGTAGAGAGGATCGGGCAGATGGCCTATAGAGTGGAATTGCCCGAGAAGCTAGCTGGAGTGCATAATGTTTTTCATGTTTCGCATCTCCGGAAGTGTTTGCATAAGTCAGCAGAGGTAGTTGAGCCAAGTGTTCTAGAAGATGTGGAAGTAGAGAAAGAAGCTACCTTGAGGAGAGCTCCGATTCGTATCTTGGGGACAGAGATCAAGAAGCTAAGGAATCGTGAGGTCAAGTTGGTGAAGGTTCAATGGGGTGAAGCCGAGGAAGACGCAACTTGGGAAACTGAAGAGAAGATGCGTAGGCTTTATCCATTCCTTTTTGAGGGTACACTCTCAATCTCTTTATCTTTCCATGTCTATCTAGTTTATCTAGTTCATCGTGTCTATCTTATCATGAGAACCTTAGGTAGAATCCTTTGGATGAAACATGTGTTTGAGACATGTTATGTTTGATGGTTGCAAATGGTTGCAAGTGTTTGCAAGTGGTTACTCGTGGATGCATGATACACATTAGGCACTAGATCGGCTCACACACTCCTCATATTGCATGTGCATGAGTGTTTATGCTTATTCTTGGATGAAATTTGTATGCTATCACATGGATGTTGCATATGGATGTATGATTGAGCACGCATGTAGATATTATACATTATGTTAGGGATTTGCATACATATGGATACATTTCACTAACATATTTTGCATTGATCTTTGCATTAGATAAGTACATATACACACACTTTTGCATATGTTCATACAGCATTTAGAATCTTTTAAGGACAATGGTTGCTCGTGGATGATGTTTTGAGTAGATGGATGTTGGATGGTAGGATATGTTCTTCCTAACTTGAAGATTTCGGGGACGAAATCCTTTAAGGAGGGGAGAATGTAACAACCCGTATTTTCAATAACCTGTTATAACGTAAATCGAGGCAGAATTTAATTCTAAAATCTGAATCAAGGGAAACGGGCTATGCCATTGCGTTCGTCTTGGAAAAATACGCGAAATAGAGTCCGAGTTTTCGAAAATCAGAGTCCGTATGACCCAGTTAAGGCCCATTGAAGTTTTCAGAAATTTCCATATTAAAAACAGATTTAAATTTTAAGTTAAAAACAAGGGTTAGGGCACAACTGGCATCAGCGGGAAAACTCCCGCCAAGACCCCCAAGTCGACAGGCATGTCGACAGGGGTCTAAGGGTGTCGACTGCCCTGTCGACAGCCCTGTCGACACGGGGTGGCCGGGCAGTTTTGCCTGGCGCACCATTTCTGATCTGGGCTTGGTTGTGTGGCTTGGTTCTGGAGAATTCCGAAATCTGATGGACCTAATTCAACTAAGGGTTAATACTAAGGCTAATATCACTCTAATCTTCTATAAATATGACCCTAATCCTACCCTAAAACCCCATTATTCATTCTAGCAACCAAACTATGTCAAATTGATTTCTCAAATGGCCTCCACTTAAAAACCCTAGCCTCCACCCTCTTCATAAATCATTCCTATGAAGATTATGATGTTCATACAAGCATTTCTAAGTTGTATGAATGATCATTAGCTTGCATACACCATCAAGTTGCAAGTTTTATTTGCTAAGCTAGAGTTTTTTGGATTTTTGTTAAGGGTGTTTCTTATTGGAGCTTTGTTTTGGGTTTTTATGCTTGCATAAAGGGCTTCTCAATCTTTACTTGTAGATTTGTGTCTTCATAATATTTGTAAGCCCTCTTACCTTCATTTTAGAAACTCTAAAGTTAATATGTGATGAAAGTTGGGATTTATGCATGTTTAATAAGTTATGCATGCTTATGCGAGTTCACTATGCCATGTTACACATGTTTGATAAGTTATGCAAGTTCACTATGCCATGATTTGCAAGTTTAACAAGTTATGCATGTTTATGCAAGTTCACTATGCCATGATTTGCAAGTTTAACAAGTTATGCATGTTTATGCAAGTTCACTATGCCATGATTTGCAAGTTTAACAAGTTATGCATGTTTATGCAAGTTCACTATGCCATGATTTGCAAGTTTAACAAGTTATGCATGTTTATGCAAGTTCACTATGCCATGATTTGCAAGTTTAACAAGTTATGCATGTTTATGCAAGTTCACTATGCTAAGTTATGCAAGTCCAA
The DNA here is from genome assembly GCA_030737875.1 of Allium sativum. Lineage (NCBI taxonomy): Eukaryota > Viridiplantae > Streptophyta > Magnoliopsida > Asparagales > Amaryllidaceae > Allium > Allium sativum. The sequence continues at coordinate 14,495,036 of CM060917.1, forward strand.
CATGTTATGCATGTTTATTATGATATGTATGATTCATCATGTATGTTGTGCCAAGTTCCCTCTTTCTATCCTTTATGCGTTATGACGAATATGTAAGCGATAGAATGACGTTGGGGGGTTTGGGTAAAACTTAAAATACATGAAAATATAAGATTGGGAATTTACCTATTAAGTTATGTCTACCCCTTGGGAATTTACCTATTAAGTTAGGTCTACCCAAGTATTTGTTAAACTTGTAATTATGTTTTGAAAATAAAGTGGACATGACACTTAGAAAACATAAGTGTGGCCAACTCGAGGTTGGGTTGAGTTTGTAGCGTAATTCTACCCGGAACCTACCGGCTTAACTAGTGGCTACAAACAATAGGATCCAATGTGAGAAGTTGGTCATGTGGTGCCAAGACCCGAGGTTAGACCAAGTTGTGGTGTAAATCTACCCGGAACCCACCGGCTTAACTAGGTAACCGCAACAAAGTCTAATGTGAGAGGTTAAGGCACAATTAAATTAATTAATGCCTCATGATTAGGGTTAAGTCATGGCCCACTAATACTTAACCAATTTTGGGGATACGAGGGATTAAATGGGGTTAAGTGGTGAACTGTTGGTTACACTTAACTAATTTAATCCATGATTAGTGAGGGGTTAAACCACACTTAACCCTCTTAGAAAACCCTAGCAACGTGGTCTGTTCCAGCAGTAATCCCAGTTTGGTATCATTCACAACCCTAGAGGCTAGGCTAGGGCGGGGCACGATTACTGGACTGATGTAAGCGACCAAAGCGACGGCTGAGTGGTACAGCGGTGCGGGTCCAGGCGGGCTACGGACGTGCACGTAGTCCGGTGTTGGACAAACTCGAGGCACGGGTACCAGTAGGTTTAGACTGTGCATTATTGCTTAGGTGTCTGGGGTTGACACCCGAGGGCTTGATACACCCGAAGGTGGACCCAGCACAGTCTGACTACAACCATATGTGGGCCGTATGGACACCAACACTTGACGTGTTAGGTTTATAGGGAGCCGATCGACTAGACCGTTGGGCTGGACCTTGTATTAAGGTCACCTCATGTTATTGGGCCAAAGTTTGGGCTGAGGGATCAATACCTGTTATGTTAGTTTGCTAGTACATTGTGGTGCAAAGCTTAATCTTCTTTATGTGATGACACCTTTATCTATTGCCAGTATGTTCATCTCAGTTTCCATCATGATGCTAACTTTATTAGTTTATAGACTGATCGTAGTAGGGCTTACCAGTCTTTTTGACTGACCTGTTTTCTTTCGCTTCTTTTCTTCCGTTCCCCCCCCCCCCCCCAGGTTCTCAGGGAGGGAATAGTGGTGCTTAGCTTGGATCGCTTGCTTGTTTGCTGGATAGCTCATGTATGTCTGGACATTGAGCTCGCTATGGTTTATCATCTTTATTTTGGGGATAGCACTATGTATTTCAGTATTTCTGTTTATGATGTACTAGACAAGTTTATTTTGGCAGTTGACTTTATGATGTACTAGACTTGTTTTGAGATGGTTTGAGATATTCCGCTGTTTTATTCTCACTTACTCTGTTTTACATATATATTTATGTTCTTGTTCTGCCTTGATATATCATTATGCATGCTTACCCAGTTCTAACGCCCCCCAGAAGCTAGTGCCCCCGAAAGAGTGACCCTAGCGGAGGTGGGGTGTTACAAACCCCATAAACAAGAACGTAACCGAGCCATGACCGAGCCCATAACTGTGCACATGCTCAAGCACATAACCAAACATACGACCAAGAACATAACCAATCCCATTACCGAGGCCATGACCGAGCTCAAACCCATGACCAAGAACATAACCTAGCCCATGACCGAAAACATAACTAATCCCATGACAATGGCCATGATAGAGCCTAAGCCCATAACCAAGTCCATAACCGAATCTGTAACTGAGCCTAAGCTTATATTATGATTTAAATTTTATATTTTATACTTTATATATTATAATATATACTTTATATTTTATATTTCATACTTTATACTTTATACTTTATACTTTATATTTTATTGTTTATACTTTTATATTCTATACTTTATATTTTATATTTTTAAATTTTACAATTTATATTTTATATTTTATATTTTATATTTTATAGTTTATAGTTTATACTTTATAATTTATACTTTATATTTTATATTTTATATTTTATATTTTATACTTTATTCTTTATACTTTATATTTTATAATTTATATTTTATAGTTTATACTTTATATTTTATATTTTATATTTTATACTTTATACTTTATATTTTATATTTTATATTTTATATTTTATATTTTATAGACCATAACAGAGTCCATAACCGAGCCCATAACATGACTGAGTCCCATAATTAATAACAAAACCGATAACATAACCGAACCCATGACTTAGTGCATGACCAAACACGTGACCAAGCACCTGACCGAACCCCATAAACAAGAACGTAACCGAGCCATGACCGAGGCTCAAATCCATGACCAAGAACATAACCTAGCCCATGACCGAAAACATAACTAATCCCATGACAAAGGCCATGATATACTTTATATTTTATAGTTTATATTTTATATTTTATATTTCATAATCGAGCCCATGACTTAGTACATGACCAAACACATGACCGAGCACATGACCAAACCCCATAAACAAGAACGTAACCGAGCCATGACCGAGCCCATAACCGTGCACATGCTTAAGCACATAACCAAACATACGACCGAGAACATAACCAATCCCATTACCGAGGCCATGACCGAGCTCAAACCCATGACCAAGAACATAACCTAGCCCATGACCGAAAACATAACTAATCCCATGACAATGGCCATGATAGAGCCTAAGCCCATAACCAAGTCCATAACCGAATCCGTGACTGAGCCTAAGCTTATATTATGATTTAAATTTTATATTTTATACTTTATATATTATAATATATACTTTATATTTTATATTTTATACTTTATATTTTATATTTTATATTTTATACTTTATATTTTATTGTTTATACTATTATATTTTTTATTCTATACTTTATATTTTATATTTTTAAATTTTACAATTTATATTTTATATTTTATATTTTATATTTTATATTTTATATTTTATACTTTATATTTTATATTTTATATTTTATATTTTATATTTTATAGACCATAATCGAGCCCTTGACTGAGCCCATAACCGAGCCCATAACAGAGTCCATAACCGAGCCCATAACATGACTGAGTCCCATAATTAATAACATAACCGATAACATAACCGAACCCATGACTTAGTGCATGACCAAACACGTGACCAAGCACATGACCGAACCCCATAAACAAGAACGTAACCGAGCCATGACCGAGCACATAACCGTGCACATACTCATGCACATAACCAAGCACATGACTGACAACATAACCAATCCCATGACCGAGGCCATGACCTAGCTCAAGTCCACGACTGAGCCCATAATTAACATACTTTAGACTATTATATTTTATATTCTACACTTTATATTTTATATTTTACAATTTATATTTTATATTTCGTACTTTATATTTTATAGTTTATACTTTATATTTTATACTTTATATTTTATATTTTTTATTTTATACTTTATATTTTATATTTTATACTTTATATTTTATAGTTTATATTTTACATTTTATATTTTATATTTTATATTTTATATTTTATACTTTATATTTTATATTTTATATTTTACATTTTATATTTTATATTTTATATTTTATATTTTATACTTTATAGCCCATAACTGAGCCCATGACTGAGCCCATAACCGAGCCCATAATAGAGTCCATAACCAAGCCCTTAACATGACCGAGTCCCATAATTAATAACATAACCGAGCCCATGACTTAGTACATGACCAAACACATGACCGAGCACATGACCAAACCATAAACAAGAACGTAACGGAGCCATGACCGAGCCCATAACCGTGCACATGCTCAGGCACATAACCAAACATACGACCGAGAACATAACCAATCCCATTACCGAGGCCATGAACATAGTTTATACTTTATGTTTTATACCTTATACTATTATATTTTATATTCTATACTTTATATTTTATATTTTATATTTTATATTTTATACTTTATAATTTATACTTTAAATTTTATATTAAACGTTGTATACTTAATACTTTTATATTATATATTTTATATTTTATACTTTATATTTTATATTTTATATTTTATACTTTATATTTTATATTTTATACTTTATAATTTATATTTCATAATCGAGCACATAACCGAGTGCGTAACCGAGTCTGTAATCGAGTCCGTAACCAAGCCCATAACCGAGCCCATAACTGAGTTTGTAACAGAGTCTGTAACCGAGTCCATAACCAAGTCCGTAACCGAGTCCATAACCGAGCACATAATCGAGTTCATAACCAAACCTATAACCGAACTCATAATCGTGCCCATAACCAAGTCCATAACCGACCTCATGACCAAAAACATAACTAATCCCATGACCAAGGCCATGATCGAGCCTAAGCCCATAACCAAGTCCATAACCGAATTCGTAACAGAGCCTAAGCCTATATTATGGTTTAAATTTTATATTTTATACTTTATATATTATAATATATACTTTATTTTTATATTTATATTTTATACTTTATACTTTATAGTTTATATTTTATATTTTATACTTTATATTTTATATTTTATATTTTATACTTTATGTTTTATACCTTATACTATTATATTTTATATTCTATACTTTATATTTTATATTTTATACTTTATACTTTATATTTTATAATTTATATTTTATACTTTATATTTTATATTTTATACTTTATATTTTATACTTTATATTTTATTGTTTATATTTTACATTTTATATTTTATATTTTGTACTTTGTAGACCATAACTGAGCCCATGACTGGGCCCATAACCGAGCCCATAATAGAGTCCATAACCGAGCCCATAACATGACCGAGTCCCATAATTAATAACATAACCGAGCCCATGACTTAGTACTTTAAATTTTATATTAAATGTTGTATACTTAATACTTTTATATTATATATTTTATACTTTATATTTTATATTTTATATTTTATACTTTATATTTTATAATTTATAATTTATATTTCATAATCGAGCACATAACCGAGTGCATAACCGAGTCTGTAATTGAGCCCGTAACCAAGCCCATAACCGAGCCCATAACTGAGTTTGTAACAGAGTTTGTAACCGAGTCCATAACCAAGTCCGTAACTGAGTCCATAATCGAGCACATAACCGAGTTCATAACCGAACTCATAACCGAGCCCATAACTAAGTCCATAACCGACCTCATGACCAAAAACATAACTAATCCCATGACCAAGGCCATGATCGAGCCTAAGCCCATAACCAAGTCGATAACTGAATTCGTAACTAAGCCTAAGCCTATATTATGGTTTAAATTTTATATTTTATACTTTATATATTATAATATATACTTTATTTTTATATTTATATTTTATACTTTATACTTTATAGTTTATATTTTATATTTTATACTTTATATTTTATATTTTATATTTTATACTTTATGTTTTATACCTTATACTATTATATTTTATATTCTATACTTTATATTTTATATTTTATATTTTATACTTTATACTTTATATTTTATAATTTATATTTTATACTTTATACTTTATCAAATGACCAAACACATGACCGTCTTTATCAGTACCTCCCGGTCATTGTATTTTAGTTCAATGCCTCTTGATTGAGTGTTTTGCTTGAACTCTTCTTTGATTGAGATTGATAAGCTTTGACCGATTCATTACTTTCCGCTTCAGGTATGTAACAACATTATATTTCAGTGTTCTAAGTGATCAGATCTCCCACTGTAGTTATGTAAGAGTTACAGAAGTCCATCGTCCGAGCTTATATTGTCTCACAATAGTCTATAAAAATAGTATGGATCCATTAAACTCCACTTTGGAGAGGCCCATGACTTTGTACATGACTTAGCACGTTGGTAAACAAGAACGTAACCGAGCCATGACCGAGCCCATAACCGTGCACATGGTCAAGAACATAACCAAACATACGACCGAGAACATAACCAATCCCATTACCGAGGCCATGACCGAGCTCAAACCCATGACCAAGAACATACCCTAGCCCATGACCGAAAACATAACTAATCCCATGACAATGGCCATGATAGAGCCTAAGCCCATAACCAAGTCCATAACCGAATCTGTAACTGAGCCTAAGCTTATATTATGATTTAAATTTTATATTTTATACTTTATATATTATAATATATACTTTATATTTTATATTTTATACTTTATACTTTATATTTTATATTTTATACTTTATATTTTATTGTTTATACTTTTATATTCTATACTTTATATTTTATATTTTTAAATTTTACAATTTATATTTTATACTTTATATTTTATATTTCATATTTTTTAGTTTATACTTTATATTTTATACTTTATATTTTATATTTTATATTTTATACTTTATTCTTTATACTTTATATTTTATACTTTATATTTTATAGTTTATACTTTATATTTTATATTTTATATTTTATATTTTATAGACCATAACCGAGCCCTTGACTGAGCCCATAACCGAGCCCATAACAGAGTCCATAACCGAGCCCATAACATGACTGAGTCCCATAATTAATAACATAACCGATAACATAACCGAGCCCATGACTTAGTGCATGACCAAACACGTGACCGAGCACATGACCGAACCCCATCAACAAGAACGTAACCGAGCCATGACCGAGCACATAACCATGCACATACTCATGCACATAACCAAGCATCCATAACCGAGACCATAACCGAACCCATAACCGATCACATGTCCATAACCTAGGCCATAACCGAGTTCGTAACCGAGCCAATAACCGTATTCGTAATTGAGCCCATAATCGAATCCTTAATTGAGTCCATAACCAGGCCCATAACTTTATACTTTAAATTGTATAATTTATATTTTATACTTTATATTTTATAGTTTATATTTTATATTTTATACTTTATATTTTATATTTTATACTTTATATTTTATGTTTTATGTTTTATACTTTATGCTTTATATTTTATTACATTTTGATCAATTTGCTTTTAATTACATTTTGAACTTCCATGTTTTGTTGGTAACTTTAAATTTTATATTTTATACTTTATATTTTATATTTTATACTTTATATTTTATACTTTATATTTTATATATAATAATTAATATTTTATTTATATTTTTATATTTTTATTTTTTTATTTACTAATTTATATTTTATAATCGAGTCCATAACCGAGTTCATAACAAAGTTCATAATCGAGCTCATAACCGAGTTCATAACTGAGCCTATAACAAAGTTTATAACCAAGACCCTAACCGAGCTCATAATTGAGGTATTAACCAAACCTCTAATCAAGATCATAATTTATATTTTATTTTATATTTTTTATATTTTATACTTTTTATTTTATAATTTATACTTTATACTTTATTCATTATACTTTAAATTTTATGCTTTAAATTTTATTTTAAATGTTTTATACTTTATACTTAATATTTTATACTTCATATTTTCTACTTTATATTTTATATTTTATACTTTATTTTTTATACTTTACATTTTAAATTTTATACTTTATTCTTTATATTTTATATTTTGTATTTTGTGATTTAGAATTTTTTCCATAACCTTACCAATAACCGAGCCCGTTACCGAGATATAAACCTTGCTCATAATTGAAGTACAACTAAGATTATAACTGATCATATAACCAAGCCCATAACTAGGACCCTGTATGAACTCTTAATTGAATTCTTACCAAACCTCTAACGAAGTTCATAATTTATATTTTAGTTTTTAGTTTTTTTATAATATTTTATATTTTAAATTTTTTAAATTTTATTTTATATTTTATAATTTGGCTTTTATTTCATAATCATTCCAATAAACGAGCCCATAAACAAGATATAAACCTAGATCATAACCGAGGTAATCATTGAGCTCATAAGCACAGTGATAATTAATGTCATAACAATATCTTTAACCTAGCACATAACCACGCCCATAACTGAGCCAGAACTAAACCCATAACTTATACCATAATCGAGCTCTTAAAAAAGCTTTTAATTTAATTTATAACTTATCCCTTAATTGAGAATATTATTTAGCTTGTAACTGATATTAGAACAGAACATAACTGAGTTTGTAACAGAGTCTGTAACCGAGTCCATAACCAAGTCCGTAACCGAGTCCGTAATCGAGCACATAACCGAGTTCATAACCGAGCCCATAACCGAGCCCATAACTAAGTCCATAACCGACCTCATGACCAAAAACATAACTAATCCCATGACCAAGGCCATGATCGAGCCTAAGCCCATAACCAACTCCATAACCGAATTCGTAACTGAGCCTAAGCCTATATTATGGTTTAAATTTTATATTTTATACTTTATATATTATAATATATACTTTATTTTTATATTTATACTTTATACTTTATAGTTTATATTTTATATTTTATACTTTATATTTTATATTTTATATTTTATATTTTATACTTTATATTTTATACTTTATGTTTTATACCTTATACTATTATATTTTATATTCTATACTTTATATTTTATATTTTATATTTTACAATTTATATTTTATATTTTGTACTTTATAATTTATATTTTATATTTTATATTTTATATTTTATATTTTATATTTTATAGTTTATATTTTATATTTTATATTTTATATTTTATATTTTATATTTTATATTTTATACTTTATAGTTTATATTTCACAGGTACATTTTATAGTTACATTTTATATTTTATACTTTATATTTTATATTTTATTCTTTATAATTTATATTTCATAATCGAGCACATAACCGAGTGCGTAACCGAGTCTGTAATCGAGTCCGTAACCAAGCCCATAACCGAGCGCATAACTGAGTTTGTAACAGAGTCTGTAACCGAGTCCATAACCAAGTCCGTAACCGAGTCCATAACCGAGCACATAACCGAGTTCATAATCAAACCTATAACCGAACTCATAACCGAGCCCATAACTAAGTCCATAACCGACCTCATGACCAAAAACATAACTAATCCCATGACCAAGGCCATGATCGAGCCTAAGCCCATAACCAAGTCCATAACCGAATTCGTAACTGAGCCTAATCTTATACTTTATACTTTATATTTTATAATTAATATTTTATACTTTATACTTTATATTTTATATTTTATACTTTATATTTTATACTTTATATTTTATTGTTTATATTTTACATTTTACATTTTATATTTTATATTTTATACTTTGTAGACAATAACTGAGCCCATGACTGAGCCCATAACCGAGCCCATGACTGAGTCTATAATCAAGCTCATAACATGACCGAGTCCCATAATTAATAACATAACCGAGCCCATGACTTAGTACATGACCAAACACATGACCGAGCACATGACCAAACCCCATAAACAAGAACGTAACCGAGCCATGACCGAGCCCATAACCGTGCACATGCTCAAGCACATAACCAAACATACGACCAAGAACATAACCAATCCCATTACCGAGGCCATGACCGAGCTCAAACCCATGACCAAGAACATAACGTAGCCCATGACCGAAAACATAACTAATCCCATGACAATGGCCATGATAGAGCCTAAGCCCATAACCAAGTCCATAACCGAATCTGTAACTGAGCCTAAGCTTATATTATGATTTAAATTTTATATTTTATACTTTATATATTATAATATATACTTTATATTTTATATTTCATACTTTATACTTTATATTTTATATTTTATACTTTATATTTTATTGTTTATACTTTTATATTCTATACTTTATATTTTATATTTTTAAATTTTATAATTTATATTTTATATTTTATACTTTATATTTTATATTTTATATTTTATAGTTTATACTTTATAATTTATACTTTATATTTTTTATTTTTTATTTTATATTTTATACTTTATTCTTTATACTTTATATTTTATAATTTATATTTTATAGTTTATACTTTATATTTTATATTTTATATTTTATACTTTATACTTTATATTTTATATTTTATAGACCATAACAGAGTCCATAACCGAGCCCATAACATGACTGAGTCCCATAATTAATAACAAAACCGATAACATAACCGAACCCATGACTTAGTGCATGACCAAACACGTGACCAAGCACATGACCGAACCCCATAAACAAGAATTTAACCGAGCCATGACCGAGGCTCAAACCCATGACCAAGAACATAACCTAGCCCATGACCGAAAACATAACTAATCCCATGACAATATAAAAGCTAGGTTTAGATCTCGGTTATAGGCTCAGTTATAGGATCGGTTATGGAATAAAAGCTAAATCAGAAAATATAAAAGCTAAATTAGAAAATATAAAATATAAAATAAAATATAATTTATAAATCATATGATATAAAATATAAAATATGAATAAAATATAAATAACTAAATTTAGTTACAAGCTAGACCATAACATCAATTAAGAGCTCAATTATTAATTACAAGCTTGTTTAAGAACTCGGTTTTGGGGTCGGTTATGGGATCAATTATGGGTTTTGTTTTGGTTCGATTATGTGCCCAGTTATGGGCTAGGTTAAAGGTTTGGTTATGGCCTCAATTATGACCGTGGTAATGTGCTCGGTTATTAGCTCAGTTATGAGCTAATATAAAAGCTAAATTAGAAAATATAAATTATATATTATATAATATAAAATATGAATAAAATATAAATAACTAATTTCGTTGCAAGATAGATCATAATCTATATTAAGTGCTCAATTATAAATTCAATTACAAGCTTGTTTAAGAGCTCGGTTATGGGCACAGTTATGGGATTAGTTATGGGTCTGGTTTTGACTCGGTTACGTCCCCGGTTATGGGCTAGGTTAAAGGTTTGGTTAGGACCTTAACTATGACCATGGTTATGAACTTGGTTATTATCTCAATTATGAGCTAGGTTTAGATCTCGGTTATGGCCTCAGTTATTGGATAGGTTATGGAATAAAAGCTAAATTAAAAAATATAAAAGCTGAATTAGAAAATATAAAATAAAAAATATAAATAAAAAATAAAAAATATGAATAAAATATAAATAATTAAATTCATTTACAAGCTAGATTATAACATCGATTAAGAGCTCAATTATAAATTCAATTACAAGCTTGTTTAAGAGATCGGTTATTGGTTTAGTTTTGGCTCGGTTATGTGCCCGGTAATGGGTTCGGTTATGGGCTAGGTTAAAGGTTTGGTTATGACCTTAATTATGATCGTGGTTATGTGCTCAGTTATTTCCTCAGTTATGAGCTAATATAAAAGCTAAATTAGAAAATATAAGATATAAAATATAAAATATAAATATAATAAAAGTAATAAATTTCGATTACAAGCTACATCATAACCTCGATTAAGAGCTTAGTTATAAATTCAATTATAAGCTTTTTTAACAGCTCAGTTAAGGGCTTTGTTATAGGATCAGTTATAGGTTTGATTTTGGCTCGGTTATGTGCTCGGTTATAATTGATGCAGGTGAAATTGAATTTTACACCCCTAGATGGACAATTTAACACCTATCATTACCACAAAAAGGTCATTTGATAAAGGTTATTTGTTATTAAGACTTGGTGACTTATAAATTAGCTACCAACATATCCATCCATCCTCTTGTTCTTTGAGGTTTATGAAGAGAGAAGGTTTATTTGTACTTGATTTCGAAAAATTAGTACCTGTCCAAATCCATAAATATTTTTTAAAAAAAAGAAGGTATTATCGTCCACAGTTAGCGAACATAACACATATACTTCAGAAGTGTTGAGCACTAAACGTACAGGATTCAACCATACTACCCACATAACTTTATGGAAATTTAACAGTTTCACAATGTCATTAACGTTGTACAATTTCTAGGAGAAAAAAAAAATTCCATGTTATGAGTATATGTGGGCAAGCTCGATTCATTCCTGAGTAGACCAATCCATGCCCATGACTCAAATGCTTGAGTGAATAAAACCACGGTTCCTTTGTATGACAGCCAAGGCTTCACTTTAAATGGATCCAACAATGGATTAATACCTGTAATTTACATGGGATATCTCAGTTAACTAAGAAACAGTTGAACATCAAACAGTTGTTATATAGACTTACCTAAGGCCATCATAATTGACGGATTATTCAGCAAACAATAATCGAGGACAACAACATACAGTAAACTACAAATAGTATTTACTGATATTGGACTGAGTGTATGATGATATACTTAATAAAACTAAGACGTAGAGTAATGCAATATTAAACTGTTGTGTTTCGCTATTAATCTTAAATACTTAAGAACACCATTGAAAATCCAATAAATAATATAATGGTGAATTTAAATCCAAGTCAAAATAGTCCCATTTTGCCAATAAAATAAAGACTACACGGTTCTAGGTTAATTTTTGTAACATGATTTTCTCAAACTTGTGAGCTTGGTTCAAGAAAATTCATCTCATCCTCACAAAAAATAGTAATACCAATTTATGGTTGTAAGGATAAAAATACAACCAAAATTGGTTGTAAGGATAAAAATACAACCAAAAACATTGTCCAAGGATTCATATCAAATGTAAAAAAATTGTTTATGATGGCTTTTAGATTTATATATCTAGTGATCTTTTCATACTTATCGCAACACTGAAAAAACATGGATCAAACCAAGCTTGTATCTAAAATTTACATAGTTAACTAAGCATTATTAAAACATGGAAGGTCATGTTACAATGGCTTTTAGAATAACCCAAGTAAATCACCGTAACTCTATTAGTTTAGATGAGCAGATCTAAAATTGACGTTCAAATGATAAAAGTGAGTCCACCGCCTGCTACAGGTCAACAAACAATCAACCGAATGTTAGTTAGAGTGGGAGATTGTGATAACTTGTCAGTTGGCAGAATGATTCATAACTCTTAATTCTAGCATTCTCAAATGTTGCTTATTAGTTCATAAATACAACTATTTACCATGTACAATGTTGGTCTGCAATTATTATACATTATTATCCGAAAAGTTTGCTATGTATATTATATGTAATACGTTCTATTGATAGATTCAAGTAATATATCACTTTAGATTAAGTAGACATTCAAATGGCTAAAATCTGTAGTTGATTAATCGTAGAAAAATATAAAAGATGTTTTGATGAAGATAAGCATTTGTTACCTGACTTACGATGAAAAATATTCTAGATGGATGCAATTTTTTTTTTCTACAATTCTTTTCCTATGGTACGAAAGCAATACATTTGGTGAATTGTTCTCTGATATTGCATCTATCTACTGCAGTGCTATTAGAGTTGATATGCCATAAAATTACCATGACATGGTCATTATACCAAGCGTGAATCTAGTGTAAAATTTTAAAGATTCACCATGCTTTTTTATGTTAGTACTTAATGCAAGTGTATTCATAATAGCATATTATCACATTTTTCTGAATTTATGTTAATACTTAATTGAATAACAAAATACATACACTTACAAATAATCCAGAAATCAAGCAAGATCAAGCCACAGCGCTTCCTCAATCAAAACCAAGTGAATCGCTACAAAACTCGACAGTTTGATCATTGAAACTAAATATACCCTTATTCAGTTCATTGGCCGTATGAAAAATAAATCCACCACTTTTCAAAGTCAAATAACTCCTTCGTCAATAGCAATAGAAAAGAGAACAAATTCTGGACATTACGTTCATGAAAAATAACATTATTACCTAATGGCTTAGGAGTGAATATTCGATCAATAAACATGGAACAAACATTATCAAGCAAACTGAGTGCAATATCAAATTTTATATTATCATACGTGTGCTTATTTTCAAGTAAAACCAAAATGTCAATCTTTAACTTACATTTCTCAGCATATAAACTTTGAAGTGATATCCTGTAGTATTATTCTAGTAGCAGGGTTATAAACTTCTGTAATACTATTAATGTTGGTATTTGCAAGTGGTCCCTTATGACCAAATTTGTAGCAAAAACTGGAACAGTCATGTGACAAAAAATTAAAATAGAACTTGTGTTGTTAAGGTTAACCCCATGCTTGATTAATGGAAAAGTGACTCAATATTATGTGATCGGCTTGTATTCATAATTAATCCTCTACCCATTAGAATAAAAGAGTTGATTACTGTATTAATATCAGTCATTTAAACTAATAATTTTATTTTGTTTCTGGAGTCATAAAAGTCATGTGTTCTCAATTTCTTGTTGTACTAAACAATTTATGTTTGTTGTATTAACAAATTTCCCAGTTTCTTCTGTTTGTATGGAGCAACCAATAAACACATCTAGTTGTTTTTTCTATTTAAACCAAAGAGAAAAAAAAAGATGAAGAAATAGGAATATTATAAGGTAAAAGATACCTATCAGTGAAAGTGAAGCTAAGAAATGTTCTGGTGACCTCATTACACACAATCGAATAGTTTTGCATCTTTGTTCTCTGATTTAAGGGCATATGCCCTCACTGTCCTCTTCCTGAAGCAGCTCGCTGTCCTCTTCCTGGTGACCTAAAAACTTTGCATAGAAAGAATCGAAAATTTCTATTGAAACCGTATCAAAGACAAAATAATCTCACTATGAACGAATGCAACTGCGAATACTGAGTTTTGAAACAGAGTTCTAAATTCAATAATTAAACCGAGTTCTAAACTTGGTTTGAGTTTTAAACTCAGCTTCAAACTGAGACTTTAACTCGCTGAGTTATTAACTCTGTAAATAGAGCTTTAAACTCGGTCTAAAATTGAGCTCAAAACTCGGTAGAAAACTGAATTTTAAACTCAATCTAAAATTGAGCTTTAAACTCAATAGAAAACTGAGTTTTAAACTTATACTAAAACTCAGTTTGAGTTTTTAACTCAACTTAAAACAGAGTTTTTAACTACAAAGCTTGAGATGAAGATTAGAGTATGTTATAGTTGATGACCATGTGAGATCAACTAGAAGTCATATAAAAATCATTATATTTTCAACTCAATTGCATTTCAATGCGCAAGCACATAAAAATCCAATTACTAAGTAGGCATAGTCTTATATAAAATCAGTACTTAGATATGATACTCTAATCTAATGACTGCAAGAAAATAAATGAGCACTAATTTTAGAATGTTATTACTTCAAATTTAAGAGCCATACATTGATGCACATCAGTATTTCAGAACTTTGTATTGACGTACAGAAAAGGCAGCCACATGTTTGTATATACCAATAGAATAGTATATGTACACACAAGTGAATACATATTAAAAATATGGAATAAGTAGAATATTCATGAGCCTTGTAGCAACAATGGTAGAAAATTTGAGAAGCTACAAGGAAATATATAAGTACCATCTATGAGATTCTGTAAATCACATTTTCCTCAAACCATAACTTGCTAACAGCTTCTATTATTAACCAGTTCCATTTAGACCCACTTTTCCAAACCGTATAAGTACGCCTGGTTTGTATACAACCGACAGTAATCTAATTATTGTAATTTATAGTTCTAAATACATTACATACTTTTATGTTGATCAGTTCTTCCCTATGATATCTAGGTAAAATTCAGAGAACAAATGTCACCTAAAATACGCCTCCATACATATCTTGAAAATACAGGGGCCAACATCTGCATGGAGTTGAAATGGTTAAACAAGAAGTGCAATAATCAGTCTAAAGTTCCAGCAAATCCATAACAATTAATAAGGTGGTCACAATTTAAAGCAACATATAACTGGAAAATAGGAAATCCATTTTACACAAATCAATATAGTCGGCCAGGAATATCATATATAACACAAAGACGATTGTAAGATGATTGTAGTTGCTATTGTAAGTTGAACTATATAACTAAAAGATGATTGTAAGTTGCCATTGTAAGCAACACAAAGCATAGCACGTATATATTCAGGTTTATATATAATGCATATATAACACAAAGAGCAATCCTTACCCAGCGGATGTATTCAGGTTTGTAAGTTGCCCTCCACTTCAGTGTATCCTTGCACTTGTAGAATACTATTGTTCTAGTTAAATTTAAAAGTCAATGTACTAAAAATTGCTTATTTTTTAGAGCAGACATTTCACTATATACTGACAGTATGTCCTAAAAAACTAAACCAAAATAACAAAAAATACCCATGATTAGTGTTCAGGTGGCTACAGATGATATACGTTATTCTTAAATCCAGTATATTTTGGTTCTTTGCTGTACCAAGCATAACATAAAAAACTTATATAATCACAAACCTAAATTGTAGGGAATTCATAAGTTAGCAAGTAATCAACATTCAATAATCGTAGTAGATAGTTATTCACAGATTAAAGGAACTTCTTCTTCACAAACTTATTTTTCAAAAGAAACTCAATGGAAAATTCTTGATAAAATATTATGCCACGATTCAAATTTCAGTAAGTTATTGTTTATCAAATATTCAACATATCAATTATCACATCGAATAATCATATATGAGAAATTTAACTTTACTTACTGGGGTTTCAAATTTGGAAGTTGATTCAGTAGATGGCCTGGGTATCTAGATCGACCTTGCGTTTGGAGCAGCGGAACGAAGCTTCGAAGGAGAAGCACTAGAAGCAAAATCGCGACGATAATGGAGGACAAAGCGAAGGCGACCAATTTTGGATGAATCGGCAGAAGCAGAATATAACCCCTAGTTCCCAACCCATTTTTACATTGAAGGAGAAGAGGGTAATTTTGGAATTTTAGAAACTATGAGTGGGCCTGGAAACTAATTAGATGTCCACTTAGGCCCTTAGTTAAGAGCGATAATAAAATAGTGTCCTGCAAACTTAACTCTCTGAATCGGTGGCCTAGAAACTAATGTTGATATGTGTATTGTCACTAATACCTAATTTCCACCATTTAAATCAAGTAACCAGTTTGTCTACTTTTTATTCTAGGAAAATAATTTGAAATGAACTATGCAAAGCGTCATTTAAATCAAGTAATCAGTATATCATTATTAATTCATGGATGGAGTTAATTTAGTCTGAATCGGCATACCAAAATTGTGATTCATTTGTTTACCAGATGCTTCATATTTATAGTATCCGGTGTTCTTATTTGCTTCTAATTTCTTTGCTCATTTTCTCTATTGCAACGGTAACATTCATTCCATGACTGACACAATAAAAATACGTCTGGGTTACTCAGATAAATAATGTAATTTTTGCACGACTTAGATATTCTGGTGGAACCTGGAGTTTTAGTGTAATAACCCGTATTTTAATAACAAGATATAACACAAAACAAGGCAGAATTAAATAATAAAATCTGAATCAAGGGAAACGGGCTATGCCATTGCGTTCGTCTCGGAAAAATATGCGAAATAGAGTCCGAGTTTTCGAAAATCGAAGTCCGTATGACCCGATTAAGGCCCAACAAAGTTTTCAGAAAATTTCTAAATAAAAACAGATTTTCAAATTCAAATCTAAGCTTGGAAATTGGGCCAGCTGGGCCAAGGCGGAAAAATTCCCGCCACAGTACCCAAGTCGACAGCCCTGTCGACTTGGGAGTCGACTGGGTCTGACCAGGTCGACAGCCCTGTCGACTTGGCTGTCGACTTGGCTCAGACGCCCAGTCCTGCCTGGTGCACCATCTTGAGAATGTGTTGAGCTAGAGGGCCAGATTCGATTTGGAGGGCTGAGATGAGAACTAGGGTTTAATCCTATGGTCTAAATCACTAGCCTAATCTATAAATAAGACCCTAACCTACCCTAAATCCTCATTAATCTATCCTATAACTAAACTATGGCAAAATCAATCCTCTCATGGCCTCCACTCTCTTCATAAATTCCTAAATCAATTTTCAAGAGATTCCCATGAATACAAGTGTATTTAGGCTTGTATGATCCTCTTTAGCTTGCATTAAAGTCTTGTTTCTCTATTGACATCATAAAGGAGGAGTCTTGATCAAGTTTGCTTGCATTTTGGGGTTTTAATTAGTTGCATAAGGGGTTTCTTACATTTGCTATACTCATTTGAGTCTTCATAGCATTGTAAGCCTATTTCTACTCTTGTATTTTAACTATGAAGTTAATATGTTATGTTTCAAGTTTGAGTTTGGGGTTAATCATGATATGTGCTTTGATCTTATGATTTTATGCATAAGATTACTCTATGCATGTTAGTAAAGTCATTACCTTGGCTTTATGCATAGAAAGATATGATCTTTGGTTGGAAATGTTGCATAATGCAACTTTGAAACTCTCATAACCCTTGCATTAACATGCATATAATGTTATATGCATGTTACTAGCCCTTACCTCATGCTATCTATGGCCATGTTCCACCTATTTGCCAAGTTTGATGTTATGCATGCATATGAACCTTATGCAAGTTGAAACCATGTTATGCATGCATATGAACCTTATGCGAGTTGAAACCATGTTATGCATGTATATGAACACTATGCAAGTTAAAATGATGTTATGCATGCTTAGGAATATTTTGCAAGTTGGTAACATGATATGCAAGTTTGTGATCACATCTTTGTCTCATATGCCACCATGTTTAACTTGTGGCTCCAACACCTCTATGTCATGATTATGCCAAGTTCCCTCTTTCTATCCTTTATGCGCTATTGCGATATGTAAGCGATGGGATTGCGTTTGGGATTGGGTAAACTTAAAAGATATAAAAACATAAGCTTGGGAATTTACCTATTAAGTTAGGTCTACCCATTGGGAATTTACCTATTAAGTTAGGTCTACCCAATTGCTTGAAAACTTGTAATGTGATGGACATGACACTTAGAAAACATGAGAATGGCCAACTCGAGGTTGGGTTGAACTTGTAGCATAAACCTACCCGGAACCGACCGGCTTAACTAGTGGCTACAAGCAATAAGACCCAATGTGAGTAGTTGGTCATGTTGCACGTGAGACCCGAGGTTAGACTAAGTTGTGGTGTAAACCTACCCGGACCCGCCCGGCCTAACTAGTAACCACAACAAGGTCTAATGTGAGAGGTTGGGTGCATTAAATTAATTAATGCCACATGGTAGGGTTAAGTCATGGGCCGCTTGAATACTTAACCAATTAAACACGATGGGTTGGTAGGGTTAAGTCATGAACTTTGGGTACACTTAACCAACTTGGTACTTAGATGAGTTGGATTAACCACGTTTAACCCATTAAGGAAACCCTAGTTACGTGGTCCTTTGCACCAGTAACCCTCTTGGATGTATCATGATACCCTAGGGACTAGGCTAGGGTGGGGCACGATTACTGGGGTGACATGTAAGCGACCAAAACGACGGCTGTGTAGGTGCGCCGGTGTAGGTTCAGGCGGGCCATGGTCGTGCACATGGTCCGGAGTTGAAAAAGCAGGCACGGGCACCAGTAGGTTTAAACTGTGCGTGCTTGGGTTGTGTCAGGGGTTGACACCCTAGGACTTGATACACCCTAGGGTGGACCTAGCACAGTTTAGCTACACTTCGTAGTTGGGCCGTATGACACCGACACTTGACGAGTTAGGCTGTAGGGAGCCGATCGACTAGACCGTGCTAGTTGGACCTTGATTTAGGTCATTCATGATGGTGGGCCAAACTTGGGCCTGGGGATCACCTCCTGTTTACACTTGACACGACTTGTGATACTAGTACACTTGGTGCAAACCTCAATCTTGTTTATGCGGTACCACATTTGATCTATCTTGTTGACTTCTTACCATGCCAGTTATCATCCTATGACTCCTCCTTGTTTATATATACTGTTAACTTTATTAGTTGTTGTACAATTGTAGATAGGACTTACCAGTCTTTTGACTGACCCGTTTTCTTTCGCCTCTTTTCTTTCGTTTCCCCCCCCCCAGGTTTACAGGGCGGGAATACCAGCACTTAGCTTGGATCTTAGCTGCTTTTCTTGGATAGCTCATGTATGCTTCGGACTTGAGCTTGCTATGGTTTTCTACTTGGGGATAGCTACTTCATGTTTTCCTTTTCAGTTACAAGTTTTATGTTTCTAGACTTTGTTTATGGAAAATAATTAAGTACTGTGTTGTAACTTAACCTATGGTTTTGATATGCTAGCTTTTATCCGCTGCTGTACTTACTCTGTTTTTACTTATATGTTCTGTCTTGTGATATCGGCATGCATGATTACCTTATTTAAACGCCCCTCCAAAGTCAGTGTCCTTGCAAGAGTGGCACTGGCGGAGGGTGGGTGTTACATTTGGTATCAGAGCCTAAGGTTTACGAGATTGGAGCAAAAAAAAAAGAAAAAGAAAAAAAAGGGGGTTTTAAAGTTACTTTTAAAAGCTATTTTCAAAACCAATTAAGTATTTTCCAAAGAAAAGTCTAGTTTATTTTGAAAGGCTATCCCCCAAGAGCCATAAGCACTATCCTTCGTTTCCTCGTTCTAAATCTATCTTTTCCTTTTTCAGCATGGCCGATCTCAATCTTCCTGAGGGAGTCACCATTCCCGGATGGTTCCGGAGGTACTTGGAAGCTAGGGCCAATAATCCAGGTCCAGCAACCACTCCCACTATCACTGAGGTTCCACCTCCTCCTCAGCAACCACAAGCCGATTTCGCCAAGGTTTGCAAGGACTTCAAGGCCATGGGTGGCAAAAAAATTATTGGGACAGAGACTTTCGTGGAAGCAAAAAATTGGTTGAAGGAGACCGAAGATCTTTTTGCCATCTTTGATATAGAGGACCATAGAAAGGTTCTGTTGGCGGTTTGGCTACTAAAGGAGGAAGCTTCTTATTGGTGGGAGGTCACCAATGCTACAAGGCCCGTAGAAACCTGGGCCGACTTTAGGGCAAGGTTTGGGCTTAAGTTTCTATCATCTGCAGAGGCAAATTTGCAACTAGAGAAGTTCATAGCTTTGAAGCAAGGAGACATGACAGTGAGAGAGTATGTGAATAAGTTCAACCAGCTTGCCCGATTCGGTTTGGACATGGTCAATACTCCCGAGAAGAAGGCTCTACGTTTTGCACGAGGGTTAAATGAGCCATTACAAGGTCTAGCTATGTCACACATACCCATGGGGGCCACTTTCGAGAGCCTGGTAGACATGGCATTGCTGCAGGGAGAGGATAAGAATGGGAAGAAGGAAGTCAAGCCCAATGAAACTCAACCTAAGAAGACAGACTCCAAGTGGGGAGGGAATCAGAGTAATCAGAACAACAAGAACAACAAGAACAACAAGGGCAACAAGAACAAGGCAAAGGACACAAGAAAGTTCCACTTCTGTGGGATTGTTGGGCATGTAGCCAAGGACTGTAGGAAGAAGAAAATGAAATTGGGTGGATGCTTTCATTGTGGAGAGACGGGACATTTTAGCAAAGATTGCCCTAAGAAGCAGGGGCATGGACAAACTCAGCGCGCAGGTTCATCTGGAGGGCAAGTGCATGCTCTCAACACCGCTCCAGTTCAGGACCGAGGTACTATTTCTGTGGAAAGTCTTGTTTATATTTCTGGTATTCCTGTTCGCACTTTGTTTGATTCTGGCGCATCACATACCTTTATTTCCTCTGATGTTGTTGGAAGTTTGCACCTAAGTACTAGTCTTGTTGAGGATCCCGTTAGTGTTTCAAATCCGATTGGGGGTTCAGCCCATTTGTCTATGATCTGTATGGATTTGAGGATTCCTATCTTGACCGTAGAATTCTCGTGTGATGCTTATGTTCTCGGGTTCACGGGATACGGGTTGATTTTGGGCATGGATTGGTTGTCCCGCTATGGAGCCATTCTCGATTGTGAGCATAGGGTGGTGAGACTCATGACTCGCCTTGGCAATACCCTAGAAATTTCTTGTAACCCGCTAGATCCCGTCATGCTATGTTATCTTGAATCTCTTGACTCGTCTATCGATGATCTGCAATCTGTAAGGGTGGTTCGAGAATACCCTGATGTTTTTGAAGAAGTTAAGGGGTTACCCCCTAAGCGAGAGATAGATTTCCGCATTTATCTGGTTGATAATGCTAAGCCAGTCTCCTTACCAGTTAGGCACATGGCCCCGCGGGAAAGGAGAGAGCTCGGTAAGCAAATCAAGGAGCTTCTTGAGAAGAATTTTATTAGGCGAAGCATTTCCGAATGGGGTGCTCCTGTGGTGTTCGCTACTAAGGCGGACGGCTCGCATCGTCTATGTGTTGATTATCGAGAGCTGAACAAGCTGACCAAGAAGAATAGGCATCCATTACCGAGGATAGATGACCTCTTCGACCAGCTTGTTGGTGCTTCTGTTTTCTCTCAGCTTGATTTAGCCACCGGATTTCATCAGCTTAGAGTGGCCGAAGACAGCATTGATAAGACTGCATTTAGGACTCCAGACGGATTCTTTGAATGGCTTGTCATGCCATTCGGCTTGACTAATGCACCCGCCTACTTCGTAGATTTGATGAGTAGGGTGTTCAGGGAGTTCCTTAACAAGTTTGTTGTTGTCTTCGTGGATGATATTTTGATCTTTTCAAAAGACGAGGAAGAACATGCTAGACACCTCAAGGAGGTGATGGATACGCTTAGAGCCCATCAGTTGAAAGCCAAGTTCTCCAAATGCCACTTTTGGAGAAAAGAAGTCCGATTTCTTGGGCATATAGTTTCTAAGCAGGGTATAGCTGTGGATCCCGCGAAAGTGGTTGCAGTTCAAGACTGGAAGACTCCTAAGAATGCAACCGAAGTGCGAAGCTTTCTCGGTCTGGCAGGCTACTATAGGAAGTTCATTAGAGACTTCGCTAAGATTTCGGCCCCTCTCACTAGATTGACGAAGAAGAACTTAGTCTTTGCATGGGACTCAGAGTGTGAGCTTTCTTTTCAAAGGCTCAAGAGGGCCCTTACCACAGCTCCAGTTTTGGCATTACCCGATGGCGGTAAGATGTTTACCGTGTGTACCGATGCATGTGGCACAGGGTTAGGCGCTGTTCTAATGCAGGTAGGAAGAGTGATATGTTATGGGGGTAGGCAACTTAAAGTTCATGAGAAGAACTATCCCACTCATGACTTGGAGTTAGCGGCGATTGTCTTTGCAATCAAGTCCTGGCGCCACTATCTTTTAGGCGAAAGTTTTGAGTTGTACACTGATCACAAATCACTCAAGTATCTCTTCTCGCAGAAAGATCTGAATCTTAGGCAGCAAAGGTGGATGGAATTCTTGGCATCTTATGACTTCGAGATAGCTTATACCCCTGGCAAGGGTAATGTTGTGGCTGATGCACTAAGCAGAAAAAGGTTGGCTTTGAGTCCCTTGTTTGTTGAGATGAAGAGCATAGAGTTCCTGGCAACCTTTGATTTCACGACAGCAGTTGAGTCGATGACAGGATCGTTAGCATCTCTCGAGCTTAGACCCACACTTCTTGATCAAGTAGGGACTTCGCAGAAGGAAGACCCACAGATAGTGGAGATCATGGATAGGTTGATTCGGGGTGAGACGTCTAGTCACCTTGCTAGATATACTATTGATGACAAGGGTTGGCTAAGGCGTGATGGAAGACTCTGCGTTCCACAGGTGGGAGACTTGGTGCATAAAGTTCTCGAAGAAGCACATCACTCAAAGATGACTATACATCCTGGTGGAGATAAGATGTATAGGGATATGAAGCGCATTTTCTTTTGGCCTGGAATGAAGAAGGATGTGGCAGACTATGTTTCAAAGTGCATGGTGTGCCAACAAGTGAAAGCTAAGTCGAAGAAACCAGGTGGGCTATTAAGTTAGGTCTACCCATTGGGAATTTACCTATTAAGTTAGGTCTACCCATTGGGAATTTACCTATTAAGTTAGGTCTACCCAATTGCTTGAAAACTTGTAATGTGATGGACATGACACTTAGAAAACATGAGAATGGCCAACTCGAGGTTGGGTTGAGCTTGTAGCATAAACCTACCCGGAACCGACCGGCTTAACTAGTGGCTACAAGCAATAAGACCCAATGTGAGTAGTTGGTCATGTTGCACGTGAGACCCGAGGTTAGACTAAGTTGTGGTGTAAACCTACCCGGACCCGCCCGGCCTAACTAGTAACCACAACAAGGTCTAATGTGAGAGGTTGGGTGCATTAAATTAATTAATGCCACATGGAAGGGTTAAGTCATGGACCGCTTGAATACTTAACCAATTAAACACGATGGGTTGGTAGGGTTAAATCATGAACCTTGGGTACACTTAACTAACTTGGTACTTAGATGAGTTGGATTAACCACGTTTAACCCATTAAGGAAACCCTAGTTACGTGGTCCTTTGCACCAGTAACCCTCTTGGATGTATCATGATACCCTAGGGACTAGGCTAGGGTGGGGCACGATTACTGGGGTGACATGTAAGCGACCAAAACGACGGCTGTGTAGGTGCGCCGGTGTAGGTTCAGGCGGGCCATGGTCGTGCACATGGTCCGGAGTTGAAAAAGCAGGCACGGGCACCAGTAGGTTTAAACTGTGCGTGCTTGGGTTGTGTCAGGGGTTGACACCCTAGGACTTGATACACCCTAGGGTGGACCTAGCACAGTTTAGCTACACTTCGTAGTTGGGCCGTATGACACCGACACTTGACGAGTTAGGCTGTAGGGAGCCGATCGACTAGACCGTGCTAGTTGGACCTTGATTTAGGTCATTCATGATGGTGGGCCAAACTTGGGCCTGGGGATCACCTCTTGTTTACACTTGACACGACTTGTGATACTAGTACACTTGGTGCAAACCTCAATCTTGTTTATGCGGTACCACATTTGATCTATCTTGTTGACTTCTTACCATGCCAGTTATCATCCTATGACTCCTCCTTGTTTATATATACTGTTAACTTTATTAGTTGTTGTACAATTGTAGATAGCACTTACCAGTCTTTTGACTGACCCGTTTTCTTTCGCCTCTTTTCTTTCGTTTCCCCCCCCCCCCCCTGGTTTACAGGGCGGGAATACCAGCACTTAGCTTGGATCTTAGCTGCTTTTCTTGGATAGCTCATGTATGCTTCGGACTTGAGCTTGCTATGGTTTTCTACTTGGGGATAGCTACTTCATGTTTTCCTTTTCAGTTACAAGTTTTATGTTTCTAGACTTTGTTTATGGAAAATAATTAAGTACTGTGTTGTAACTTAACCTATGGTTTTGATATGCTAGCTTTTATCCGCTGCTGTACTTACTATGTTTTTACTTATATGTTCTGTCTTGTGATATCTGCATGCATGATTACCTTATTTAAACGCCCCTCCAAAGTCAGTGTCCTTGCAAGAGTGGCACTGGCGGAGGGTGGGTGTTACATTTAGTCATTTATCTGAGGAGTTTAATCCTTTAACAGGAGTTCAATAAACTGAGTTTGGCTGATGAACAAGTAAAATTCGACACTTATGCTGCATAGTTTTAGTTTCACAGTACTTAATTTGTCTGTAGTTACCTCTTCATTCACCCATATTTGCAAGACTTAGATTTTTGTTTATAATCAGATCATTAGAAAAAAGTTGTAGAAAATAATATTTTCTCATGGAAGGTCAAGGAGCTTGCTTCAAACTCTGCATGTTGAAATTTATGTTAGTTTTTTCATTCTGACAGAAAGAATTTTTAGTAATAATGGACAATAGCAAAGCTGCTGATGTTCTTTTCTTTATTTATATTTAGTGTTATGATATTGTTCAACATACAAAATCATGTTTTTTTTATTTGTAATGGCCCGCAAATCCGTACTATTTTAGTTAACTAAATACAACACACGTCCAACGCAAATTGCACAGAAATACGAATCATTATTGAAAGAAGATAGAGGGTGAGAACAGATAAGATAGAAACTTAGAATAGAAGAAGAAGAACAGAAACACAACACAGAATCTCACATTGCAGCGGAACAAAATATAATATATAACAGCTTTTGAAATACAAAATTTTAACTGTATATACATACATCATTATCATCAGAGAACAACACTTACAATACAGCGGAAATAACACTAGATAACTAACGTTGAAGCCTCCTGCTCCAAGCTCCTCCAAAAATATCTATAAATCCTGAACTACTTGACTTCTCATACAAATTTGAGCACCCAAGAGTTTAGGGAAAACATAGAAAATAAATTCTGGGTCAGTCGTGGGACTGGTATGAGTAAACAGTTTGAGAAACTAAACGATAACTCATAAGACCACGCCGTCTAACACAGAACGAGTTTTCCCTTATGAGTATCCAAAATGATCTTTATATCAAAACTCTTTTGATATTATAATAGTGTCTAAATCAAATAAATAACAATCTAGTGGAACACTTGCATCTCACGTTCCACATATATAATATACAATCGAAACCGCAAGCACGTATTGGGTAATGAATTTCCAACTATGACAAGGTATGGAACCACCTTCCGATAGTGTATCTCTAGAGGAGAATACGCTGGGTTCAACAAAAACATCTTGCAACCTGGCCACACATGACCGACCACTCATTTCGCTTGTGTGTATCGAATGTACATGACCAACGGTTGGGATCAACAACCGTTTCCCGATAAGGGACAGCATTGATATAGATTAAAGAAGCAAATGAATATTCTCTAGATATGTGATAATACACCCTAATGGGAACTAACCACATAGCTCTGCTACCTACCCGATTTTTGTCATTTCCCGGTTGTTGAGGCCAGATGCTACGATTACTTTCTATTCATTGATAACACGATCACCTTCAATGACACATTATCAGATCCGTTAATCGCTAATTGATCTGCATAACTATTCTGGATATTATGTTAAGGGAATAAATACGTTCCCACCATATATAGTTGTACAGTCCAACCTATGCGATCATTGGAAATATTTTGTCAGACATTCGTCCATATACGTTCGTTCTGGGACTGAACGAAACCGAAGGCACTATTCAGTACATCCATCCTAGGCAATCTCTATCTAGGACTTATACAACAACCCTTGCACTTTACTCCGTCTTCAATATATTCAGCATACTTGGTTCACAACGCTTATGCCAAAACGGAGTGGTTCTTCGGATAATAATCCAACTGGTCTCTCCATATTAACACCGTTAAAATGGTCAAAAACTTTGATAGTCGGTGATTTAACTATCAAATGAAAAATGTCCGTGTACACACAACAGTCTTATTTCCAAGTGGAATTATCGATCAAATCATTAAACATATATATATATATATATTTATATATTCATATATATTCATATTTCCATATTTTCTATATTAAAAAAACAGATGTTATTAACTCTGGAAAACATTCCCATTGCATATTTACATATCACTATTCTGCCACATCTATCAGACTCTAACTGTAAACTAGTAAGAGAACAACTTCCTAAGTACAAACCCCGAAGGCCGAAACCAACATCAGATCGATACTCCAAAGGTCGTTCAACTTAACTAATTTCCAATTCGTTTTTAATTCTGCTTAACTCTATTTCTTTAACCCCATTTGATTTACTTCTTATCAACACGATCATTTTAAATCTGCATATCATTTGCTTTTAAATCATCGTTCACTTTAAAACGTATACCTCCCAGGATTTTATTATAAAATTCCTTCTCGTTTATAATATTCTATTTTAAGTTCGTTTCATTATCGAATCCTATATATATATCGATATATTAATTTCTAGTTTATCAAATCTTCTTAAAAATAATCTAACTCCTTTAATTTTCAGAAAAATTCGCCATAACCTCCTTTGTACCGGGAGCATCGGGAAAATCCCTAAACCGCCACACAGGCCTCTCCATTCAAAAAGAAAAAGAAACATCCAAGCGGCTTGCCGATACGGCGCATAAATCTCATATACGAATTAAGTACATACCTTTTTGTCGGGCATTATATTTATATCACTTCTAACACTTCATTCCAAACCTGTCTCATGTATGTCCATACCTTTCTAATTCCTTTCAACTTACTACACTTGTTTTAACTCAACTCATTAATTAATTCGTTAATCAAATCTTTTGCTTATTTCACTTTCATATTTGAAAATAACACGCTCAAAAATATTTTAACTTACTTATAAACTAATCAAATTATATTTTCAAATTCAGGTTTCATATTCGATTTCGAATATGAATTCACAAGTTTAATTTACTTATTCAAAGTCAACTCGATTCGATCGTTTTAACTTAATTCATTAAATCAGTTTTCTAATTAACTCTTTTGCCAATTTCACTTTGAACATGACATGTTCAAATATATTTTAATCTACTCATGAACCAAATCTAATTCTGTTTTTAAGCTCGTTTCCTTATCGACTTCTATATTCAAATTCCAGTTCAATTCTATTTGAATTTCCCATATTCAAATTCTATTTGAATTCTATATTCAAATTCCATTTCAATTCTATTTGAATTCTATATTCAAATTCCATTTCAATTCTATTTGAATTCAATATTCATATTCCATTTCAATTCTATTTGAATTCTATATTCAAATTCCATTTTCAATTCTATTTGAATTCTATATTCAAATTCCATTTTCAATTCTATATTCAAATTCCATTTCAATTCTATTTGAATTCTATATTCAAATTCTATATTCAATTCTATTTTAATATAAATATTCAAATTATCTCTTGATAATTTACTCATTATATTTATAAACACCATTTTATAAATTTCCTTGTTTTATTTAAACAAGTCTATTTCGAAATCTATTTAAAAGTTCCAATTCTATTTTAGAAAAATAGAATTTCCCTTTTAAATCTCAAATATCCCTTTCAGGACATTTTTATAAATTAACACTTAGGCCCAGTGATATTTAAACTCCAAACAACCAATTATTTATTTCAGGTTTTCTAACACATGATATATGACAGTATATATGCAAACAAATAAACAAACAAGTAATATATTTTTGAGGGATCCAGTTAGATCCCTCCAACCTGTTTTCCTGCATCCACAGACGTTAGTCAACATAGTAATACCCATCCTACTTCGAGGCAGGATATCGCGGTATGAAGGTCTCCCACTAATATATATTTGTGGGGCGCATAGGGAAATCATCCGCTATGAAACTGCGGGCATCCGCTAATGAGACTGCCGGAATCAATCCAACCATTAACCCAATATACATATATAATAGTCAACCGTAAATAACTAATATATTTAAAACGACCAGAAAAATCCAAATAAGCAACAACAATTATTTTAATGACATTAAAATAATTCTAATTAAGTTGAATGAGATTTACTCACCTGGGTTGTTCTTTGCCGAGTATCCTATTAATTTGCATATCGTCACAACTGCGAAATCCACTCAGCTTGGTTCATGATTTTTCCTGGACTCCTTCTACGGTTTATATCGTATTATTAGTTAACATGATTATGTATTTTACTATCGATTAATATTTATTTAAATGAACTATTTTAAATAATGATCTATGCATTTAAATTTCATTTAAAAATGTTTATGTTTACTGCAAATATACTCGCCCACGCGATGAACACATCCCCAAACAGCTCTCGAGAATTGTCATTAATCCACTTCGATGTTCCACCGAACAACTCATAGGAAATTTTCATCCCTTACTCTGTAACATATAGCATTGTCAGTTACTGGAAATACACCACCAACTTCAAATCCGCTTCACTGGAATGCCTTAACCATCTGCGTCCACTTCCTACTTATTGCGTTCATCACAAATAAAAATCGCAGTCCACCCCAAATCTCCCTACAGTCACCGTCGAACCCTCAGCATCTTCCCCCAAAATTTCTGTCGCACTCACCAGAAACAAAATCCAAGCCTTCCCATTCATTCATCATCGCAACCAGTATGAACTTCACTACAATAGCTTAGCTCAAAATGGACACCGCCCTACCCAGAAATGGTTTCCCAACATCGAAATCTACCTGAATCGCACCTCCCCACTCTTCACTGTCGCAACTTAATTCAGCCCAGGTCAACATCTATCGAACTCCGCTCCCACTCGCGCACCTTAACATGTCTTAGAGCCCTTTTGCAAACTCTCCAGACAAACCACCAACATCGAATCCAATTCGAACTGTCACCGCATCGCCTCCTTCGTGTTTTCGAGCTTTAGACTTGTGGCCTTTCGATCGCGATGAACTGAAATCGCAATTTTCCCTTTTTTGTATTTTTCTTTAATGTGGAATTCAGTTTTGAGGACTGGCAATTAACGAAGGCAGTGGCCTCTATTTATATGAGCGAGGGGTTGGTTTGATTTGTGGAGGAGAAGAGGGCACGATGTTGTTTGGTTTGCGGAAGAGAAGAGGGCACGGTGTTGTGTTTTGGTCCACCAACAAAAGGATTTAATTTAAATTTGAATTAACCAATGCGATTTAACTAATTAAATTTTCCCGTTGATTTTGAACTCCTTTCTGAACTCAACAAGGGTCGTTTATAGGGTTATAACACTATTCTGAGCACACTGGGATAGGTCACGAAGTCCATTTCGATCATTTGGTGAAGATATTATTTTAAATCGATATAAAATAAATTCAAAACAATTTATCCCTTGATAATAAATTATTAATATTATCTATAAATTCAACTTGAATTTATGTTGCTCATCTAAATTTGTTTTCGATTTAGTTTTACTTTGAATCAAATTGTTAGTCGTCTTGTATTACAATATTTCAATATACTTGAAATTTTAAATCGTAATGGACTTTTAAATTGATAACTCAATATAAATACCATTTATATTCTCAACTACATATTTAAAATCATATTAAATATTTTAAAATTAACTCGACAGAAATCTAGGTCATTACGTTATTGTTTACAAATACTTGTTATTGAGAAACAACTTTTCTTATTTCATTGGTTTGATTCAATTGTGATGAATTCTTTTTACAGTTTGGCATAGTATAATACTTAGTGTTGTTGTATTACTACTTATGATATATGATAAGGTAATGATGCATGAAAAATTCCAATCTTGTTAAAACGTACTTACCATTTTCTTATGCTATGTCACTTTACACACTTTGATATGAGTCATGTTAGTTTTATATGTAAGACATGATTAACCATAATTTTAAGGACGAACCATATAAACATGCGTGCGCATACACATACGCGCGCGCACACACACATAAACACACACACACACACACACACACACACACATATATATATATATATATATATATATATATATATATATATATATACACGCACACATGTAAGACATTATTAACCACAATTTTAAGGATGAACCACATCTACACATGCACGCTTATACATACATATACACATATATATATACATACACACATGCATACATATATGTATCCATACATTAATTGGTAATAATAATCATATTTATGTTTTATTTTAATAATTAAAGTGTATTTTCTTCGATGAAGGCAGTTGCTGCTAACTCATATTGTAATTATGTTAGTTTCAAAATTAATTATGAAAATATGCTACTTTTAATCAGTTTAACATCACGCTTGCCAAAATTGTATGGGCCATGTATTTTTTTTTTCATTTACATTTTTTCCATCTATTATAAGGACCATATTTTTTTCATTTGTGTTTGTTCCATATGAAATTGAGCCGACGTAAAAGTTAAATAAATTACAGGCGACGTTCGAAATGCCGCATGTACGCTATTGACAACATGACGCTGAGCCATGAAAAAATGATTCATATTTGTAGTTACTTTTGAAGTCGGTCAATTTATGCAATAAATTTTCCAAAGTAGTCCAAGTTGAAAAAGAATACATAATTAAAATTTCAAAGTATAGACAATTTGCTTTCGACAAAGAGAGAATACCAATCTTCAACGAAGAGACATATTAAAAATCAATTTTCCAATTACAGCAATGTAACTTTTCTCTGTTCTGTTTATATAGAAAGTAATATCAGTGTTGTGATTTGGAAAATGAAATCCATCACCTATAATACACAAAAGGACAATTAAAAAGAATTACAATCGAAAATTGCATGATGCACCAACAAAAAGTTCGAACTTCATATATTTGATAATTCACAAAATGCAATGCTAAAAATCTTCAGATCAAACTCCATGTGTGTAGCACGGGTTCGCAGTAGTATGCTATAACAGTGTCATCTTACCTTAAATTCTAGTTCACCAAGTAAGGAAAGTTATTGGGTTAGATGGGTAAAGAAGGGATTTGGGTCAGATATGCTATAACAGTGTCATGATAAGCAAAAGAAGGAATTACCATTCTTGTTCATTTACCAGATTCTTAGCATATATGGGAAAAGACTATCATTTTTGCTAAATCTCAAATGTGCTAATGTTATAATCAAATTGGCAGTTTTTTTTAAGAATTTACATAGTTTACATATTATACACATTTAAGTTTCAAATGTAGGTAGGCTTATTATGATTATGGAAAGAAAATATTACATAGCAATGACCCAATACCATTAAACAAAATTCTAACTCGAGCAAAATGGGTCATATCCAATTTGAATTGGCAACAAAAGCCATAGAATGGTAATATAAAGCTTTATTATAATTAAATAATAATTAGAAGGGAAAAATTAAGTAACAAATATAAAGTATCATCCAGATAAAATATTGCTAGAATTAGTTGATTATGCTTTGAAAATAGTTCAAATCAAAAATTATAAATGATATATGCATGTCATAGAAACATAATAATCAAACCAAATACAAAGTTTGATACTATTGCACACCAATTTTTTTGCTGAATAAGGAATTATGAATTAAACAACTTAAATCAGTTTCAAAATGTATTTTTTCCAACATACGAAGAAAAGAACCAAAACAATATCCTAAAAAATTGGATATGGATGAAAAAAACTTCTAATACCAATGAACTAAGATAATAATTAGCATTTATGCCAAATCTTTGGAAAAAATAGTATTTGTAGAAACAAATTGCTTGTTTTTACTAAAAATCAAAGTATAGTAACATGTAACTAAAATATTTGCATTACATAATCAAGTTAGTCAAATTCCTCCTTAAAGTAATGTATAGTTGGAAAATGGAATATCCAAAGGAGATTATTTCATACCTGAGTTAGTGTGTTGATTAATGTAAAAAGCATAATTCTCTCGGTATTCATGACTTAAAGAAAATAAGAACTTCAAAGGAAGATTTATACAATTGAATATATGTATAATATAGAATGCATGAGTAGTTTGTTACCTTAGCAATGATCATTTTGCATTCTCCTCATTAATTACCCAATTACTGTTCACCTATTCCACTTTTTCCTTCAAAAAGATAGTCGGTAAATGTTCCAATATAGAAATATACATGAAATAGCCTGAAAGTTGTCACTTAAATGGTTCATATTTTATTCTAGTTATGCATAATCTTCAGCTTGGTTGGAACAAATGTTTTCATGTTGTCTAGATTTTAGTATTTTTCCTGGAACTTTAATAATTATAATGACTCCAAGCAGTAAACAAAACTGTACTATATGCATTTACAACTACAAATGAGAATAAAAAATTGGATCCAAAAGCAAAGTTTTATATTCAACATAAACTCCAATATCAACTTGTAAACAATAAATGTTGAACTTTCTCAAATAACTAAATTATTCTATGCATGACATAGAAACTGTAAAATTTAGCACATCCTAATGTTTAAAAAGGCATTGAATTGGATTTAGATCAGATTAGAAAATTAAGCAACCTTGTAATCTTAAGACTAAAACATAAAAATAGTAAGTTAAAACAGGAAGCAACCAGGAAAAAAAATGTTACACAAAGACCAAAAAAAGGGAATGTATCAAGCATATGTCACTAAAAATTGGTGTAATCAGATTAAAAATATGAATGGAAATCCAAAATAAAAATTTAGGTGTTTGGGTACAAAACAACGAAATCCAAAATCTGTCGTCTGATTTAGAAATAACCTCGATCCACGAATAAAATTGGGGAAATGTTCTACGTAATACAGTATGCGAACGGAATAGCAGTTGTAACAACCCAGAAAATCTAAGCCAAATTAAAAATTTTATTTTGGTGAATTTAACGGATTCTGAATATTTAAAATGAATTATTTTAAATAATAACGACGAAAAATTTATTTTCGACGAAGTTAAAACGAATAATTTTATTTTAATTATATAACGAGCCTGAAATGGCGCCGCAATTCGAAAATTCGATTTCAAAATTCAAATGAACATACAGGATTCAATTTAAGTCGGAATTGGGCGAAACAAGAAATATCTAAATCTGTTTGACGATATCTTTCTAACGGACGTAAGAAACTGATATTTCACTTTAGAAGTTAAAAGATATGTCCAGTTTAGAATTCAAAAAAGTCACTGTGGAATTTATATTTTTTTTAATATATATATAAAGGCCTTGAAAATAGTCGTTTTGCAAACCACCTCGGTTATCGACGAAACCACTTTTGTTGGATCCGTGATGTCAAATTATTGCTAGGTTTCCAAATTCATAATTTTCTGAATCAGTATGTGAGCGTGGCGAAGCTAAACGTGTTTTGTTAGTTTTTGCCAATTTGGGTCGACCAGAAAATGACCATTTTTCAAACGGTTTCAGAATTTGACGAAATTAGTTTTGCTAGGACCGTATCGTCGATACGAAGTTAGAAATAATTTTTCTGAAATATTTAGAGTTAGTATATGGCCCCGGTAAATTGAATTGTGCGTTCAAATTCAATATACAGAGTTATATTTGGATTTTGACAAAAACTGATCGAAACAGCCGAACTGGCTTACAAAACATATCCCATTGTGCTAGGAATGGGGGTATTACGCTAAGGACGACAGTCGGTGGGTTCGATTTCGAGTTGAAAGTAAAATTTGCTTTTAGGAGTTAAAATTAAATTAAATATATATATTATAACATAGGAAGTCAGCCCTCTCTCCCTTTCCATTCCTTCCCCGTCAGTTTCTAAAACAAAAAAGGTAAAGGATCGATCGACAGAAATCCCGCCCCCACCCAGGCCGATGCGCCGTCGGCCTCCCTCCGCCTTCCCCATCTCCGGCAACCCCTCCCCCTCGCTCTCTTCTCCAACGTAGCCCCCAAAGCCCTAAAATAGCCGCCTCCACCTCCTAGAAACCAACCTCTGCGTCAACCCCAGCCTCGCCCCACTTGAGCATCCACCTGCGCCCTCTCCAACCCGCTGCACCACCTCCAGCGCCCCGCCTTCAACTGAGCACCCTCCTGTGAAGAAAACCGTATAAAAATGTGAGTTTTAATTATTTAATTTTCTTTCCGTGTAATTAATTTGGTTCATTCTGTAATTAGAACATTGCTAGTATTGTTTTGAAATATATAAAGATTTAATTTTTATGAAGGAAAAGTTTTGATTTTTATTCATATGAAAATTTTGATTTTGAAATTGAAAAAGGAATGATTCTTGGTTATGGTAAAATATAATCTTTAGCACATAAAAATGTGACTTTTTATGTAGACAATTGGACGATAAAAATATGGTTTTTATCTAGGTGAAGTAGCGATGAAGACATGATTTTTACTTAATAAAAGATACGATTTTTAATTATATAAATATATGATTTTTATATATGGCATTAGAGAAGAAAGATTATATTTTTAATCATAAAAAGGTTAGATCTAAAAGGTAGAAAGATGCGATTTTTAAAAATAGAAAGATGAGATTTTTAAAATTATAAAGATACGATTTTTATAAAGGAAGTAGTGAAATAAAAATTCGATTTTTATAATGTTTTCATTATGATAAAGAAGCGACCTTCATATGGTTATCAGTGAAGATAAAAATTCGATTTTTATATATATGAAATGAAGATAAAAATTCGATTTACATATATATATATATATATATATGAAGTGAAGATAAAAATTCGATTTTTATATATATGAAACGAATATAAAAATCCGATCTTTTTATATATGTAGAGAACATAAAAATATGATTTTTATGTATGGAAAGCGTTATTAAAAATGTGATTTTTAATATCAACTGTGTGAAACAGAGGGCGATGGAACGGATTGAAATCAAAAAGGAATTCAAACGGTTCAGGAATTCAGAAATGAAATGGCGGAGTGGAACCCCAAGGTAAAAACTTCTCAATTTATTTTATTTCCTAGTTAGAAATATATACTAGGATGTAGATGGTGCTTAGTAGCACCTGACACCATTGTCCACAGACCATGGACTTGTTTATTTGGGGATTGATTAGAATATTTGTGGAATTTTATGGTGTGAATAATGATATTGATTTGATTGATATGTGTATGGCGTGGGCCTTTATTAGACCGGGGACAAGGCTAGGCCTTGTCCCGTTTCTAGTATCGTGCCGTTATGCCGTCGAAATTTTCTAAAATAAGTTAGAAAAATAAATATATCATTTAATTGAAATGAAATGAAAATAAAATATTCATTTACAAATCAGACGATTTGTTTGTGTACACTGATTTGACTGATATTGATTGGGACGATAAATTTTACACGTCGCCCAAATGCACAAATAAAATCTGTGTTTGTTGATGTGAAACCCCACACGGGTATTGGGATGATATTTGACGAACACTGGTCCCAATAATTAGTTGTGTGTCGATCGATAGGTTGACAGACAGATGTGATGTGCACTTTGGATGATGGATGATTATTTATCGTTGTTGTTATATACATGTGTTGTATGGAATCCATATAATTAACATTATTTGGTAATTGATTGGGCCTCATTCCAATTTAGAAAATAAAGAATATTTTGAAATATATATATTCATGTGTTGAAATAAAATATATATTCATGTGTTGAATAAAATATATATTCATGTGTTGAATAAAATATATATTCATGTGTTGAATAGAATAACAAAGTTATTGAAATATATAAATCCGTGTTGATAAGATTTGCGCCATTTTGACGCGAACAATATTTATATCGATTTTATTCGAATATCGAAAAAGAAGTGATTTCAAAATATAACGTTTTGAAGATATTATCATTTATATATATCGATGATATGGAATATTCAATTTTGATTTAAAATGGAATATGAAGTTGAAATCGTTTTGAAAACGAATTTAAAACGATTTATAAAATACGTTTGGAATTGAAATCGATGAAATATATATATTATGTATATTAAATGGCCTGAATAGAACGCGCCGCGCTGCGGTAGTCCGCGAATTTCGACCATTAAATTCAAATTGACGTTACGGGAGATCCGACCGTCGGATTCTCCTAAAACCTGAACCGTTGGGTTCGTATCGAAAAGAGCTTTCCAGGAATATTAGAAATTTGAAATCTAACGGTTGGATTTGGAGATACGTCCAAATCAAATTTAGAAAAGGTCGCTGTAAGTGCAGTTCGACAACCGTTATTGGAAATCGACTGTACGGGCCTTGATAAAATTATTAAAAATATCTATAATTTGTGTAAAATCATGATATATGAATTGGAAAGAACTGGGATGAAAAATTCCCTATTTGAAAGGATAAAAATATATTTTTATCGAAATGAACTAGTTATGAACTAGAATTGAAATCCAATATTTTTAAAATAAATAAATTGGATTTGAAGTGGTTTTAAAAATAAGCAGAATTTCCAATGTAAGAGTTGGAACGGATTTGAATCGAAATTATCTTCAGAATATTTCGATGTTTGACTTCGTGATTATACAGATATGGTTGTGGAAATTTGAAAGATATATTTATATCATTTTTTCCAATACGATATCTGTTGGTTTTCAGAATTTGATATTGAATATAAGCCAATATGTTTTCTATTCAGAGCCTTGTGTTTAATATCGAATGTGAATTGGGTTTGTCGTGAATGGTGTCTTCATTAACACTGTTCTTGAACCCAGTTGAGAAAAGATTAAATCTTTTTATTTAGATTTAATGAAGTAAACCAATTAATTTATATTTAATTGAAATTGAATTGAAATTGATTTTTGGGTTTATCTTGAACAGTGTTTTAAATAACACTTGTTCTTTAACCCAATTAACAATGGAATGAGATTTTAGGCTGTCGTGAATGGTATCTTTAATAATACTGTTCTTAGACCCAATGGAGTTAAGAAAATTAGAAACTAACTGGAGATTAGTTAAGTTGAATGGTTTCCTGGGTATTGATCTGATGTTGGTTTCGGCCTTCGGGGTTAATATTTGGGGAATTGTTCTCTTACTAATTTACGATTAGTGACTGATGAATTGAAATGAGGAGTATGTTGTGTTTGTGTAACACTTGTTAATTATATACGCGAGTTGTTCAGAAAGACCGGGTTTATCCCATTCTGAATAACTGATTCGACGATAAGTCGAAGATGAAGACGGTGGTTCAAGACCGGAGGTCTTCACATCGTTTGGATAATTACTGATGATCTTGATTGGGCTGTACACCCAAGAGGAGGGAATCAGTTGGTGATCGTCCAAACGTACTTGGAGATCAACGGATATGCGTGGGCCTCTCCCCTGTATTGGACATATGGGAGAGGAATATGGTGCCTCCGGTTTCGTTCAGACCCAGAACGGACTTGTAAATGGACTGTGTGTCTGACAATGGATTTCATTCTGTGTGACTGATATCGGTTGCATAGAGTGGTGTAACACCCCACGTCCGCCAATGCCACTCTTGCAAGCGCACTAGCATTGGAGGGGAGTTAAACGAGGTAAACATGCATGCAAATATCACAAGACAGAACATATAAGTATAACAGAGTAAATAAAGCAACGGATAAAACTACTATTTCAAAAACATAGTCAAGTTACATCAAAGGACTGGGTCATTATTTTTCAACTACTACAAGTCTAGAAAACATAAACTGAAAACTGGAAATAACATAAAGTAACTATCCCCAAAGTAGAATAAAGCTATAGCATGCTCAACTCCAAACCGTACATGAGCTATCCAGAAAAGCAGCTAAAGATCCAAGCTAGGTACCAGTGTTCCCACCCTGTAAACCTAGGGGGGGACGGAAGAAAAGAGGCGAAAGAAAACGGGTCAGTCAAAAAGACTGGTAAGCCCTACCTACTATTAGTATAAAAACTAATAAAGTTAACTGGACATGTAAAGCAGATATGAAACATAGGGTGATAACTGGCATGGTGAAAAGTTAACAAGATAGATCAAGTGTGGCATCGCATATACAAGGTTAAGTTGCACCAGGTGTGTACTAGTATTCCAATCCGTGTCAAGTATAAACAAGAAATGATCCCTTGGCCCAAAGCTGGCCCAATATCATGAGGTGACCTAAATCAAGGTCCCACTACTCGGTCTAGTCGATCGGCTCCCTATAAGCCTAACTCGTCGTGTATCGGTGTCATACGGCTTAATCGTGGAATGTAGTTAACTGTGCAAGGTCCACCCCAGGGTGTATCCAGCCCTAAGGTGTAAACCACAGACACAATTCAAGTACGCACAATCTAAACCTACTGGTGCCCATGTTCAACTCCGGACTTAATGTGCACGACCATGGTCCGCCTGAACAACCAGTGCACCCTTCAGCCGTCTCTTTTGGTCTCTTACAATCAGTCCAGTAATCGTGCCCCACCCTAGCCTAGTCCAGGGTACCCATGATACTTCCAAGTAGGTTACTGCTGAAAAGGACCACGTAACTACGATTTCAAGCGGGTTAAGTGTGGTTAACCCTATCCTAACCATGTATTGAGTTGGTCAAGTGTATACAAGCAGTTCATGACTTAACCCTATCAATACATCGGGTTTAATTGGTTAAGTATTCAAGTAGTCCATGTCTTAACCCTACCAATCCATCGTGTTTAATTGGTTAAGTATATTCAAGTAGTCCATGACTTAACCTTACCAATCCATCGTGTTTATTGGTTAAGTATATTCAAGTAGTCCATGACTTAACCCTACAAATCCATCGTGTTTAATTGGTTAAGTATTCAAGTAGTCCATGACTTAACCCTACCAATCCATCGTGTTTAATTGGTTAAGTATTCAAGTAGTCCATGACTTAACCCTACCATGTGGCATTAATTAACTTAATGCACCCCAACCTCTCACATTAGACTTTGTTGTGGTTACTAGTTAAGCCGGGCGGGTCCGGGTAGCTTTACACCACAACCTAGTCTAACCTCGGGTTTTAAGTGCGATATGACCAACTACTCACATTGGGTCCTTGTAACACCCCGCCTCCGCTAGGGTCACTCGCAAAGGAATGCACTAGCTTTAGAGGGGCATTATTGGTAAACATGCACAGAAATATCACAAGACAGAACATATGAAATAGCGGAAGTAAAATCGAACTTTCATAAACATTAATAATTAAGGTCTAAAGCCTTTTACATCAGAGTACATCAAAACCTGTCTTGCAATAGTAAAGAAGCATAAAGACTTTTTCATAAATTATTCCCCAAGTAAAACAGTAAAGTAGCCATAGCCAAGAAAAGTCCAAGCCATCCCTGATGACCTTCAAGCAGAAGAAGTCCGAACTAAACAACAGTATTTCCTCCCTGTAACCTGGGGGGAAACGGAAGAAAAGAGGCGAAACAAAACGGGTCAGTCAAAAAGACTGAGTAAGCCCTATCTACTATCAGCATAAAAACTAGTAAAGTTAACTGACATGAGAAACTGA
This sequence comes from Allium sativum, assembly GCA_030737875.1. NCBI lineage: Eukaryota > Viridiplantae > Streptophyta > Magnoliopsida > Asparagales > Amaryllidaceae > Allium > Allium sativum. The sequence goes on from CM060917.1 coordinate 14,535,550, forward strand.
GATGAACATAAGCATGATGACAAGATAGATAAGCTAAATCAAAATAACATGATGAACTACTGAACTCAGACAAACTAAGGTGTCATGATAAATTACGATGTCAAGATAAAACAAGGTATCCCATCGTCAGGTTCCTATCAAGTATAATATCCCCAAGATATCTATTACGTATAAGGTCCCATGGTATCTATCCTGTATTTTAGCTCTGCACCTACCGTACTAGTATTCCCACCGTATCATGTGTTAACCATGAATGACCCTTACTCAAAAGTCGTGTAATGGTCCACGTCAACCTAATATATCGCATATATAGGTTACTCAACTCGTATGTTTTATTCCATGTAAATGTTCAGTCCCTTGCCGTAGACCATACGGGCTTTCCCATGAGATTCTATACTACTTTAACATAGTTCCATGATCCTTAAGATCATTTTGGATTGTCACCCTATATCTAACTAGGGTCTTTCAACATGAATCATCGTTTGTACAACTAGGACTTATGCTACCTAGGGCTACTAGGGATTATGCTTACCTATTGCACGTTTTCGTATCTCGGTTTTGGTTCAACCACCCAGGGCCACTAGGATTTACGCTAACCGTCAACCGCGCCCTTTTTCCCACGCATTCATCGTGAATCGTTTTTCCATGACTGTATGCAAATGTATCACATCGTGCCATCCGAGTCCTGTCACAGGGCAGACCAGGAAATACAGGACTCGGTCGGGAGCTTTCGATTTATCTGCCGATGCAGATGCTAAGGTCTGTTTTTTTTCTATACGTGGCTATGGTCCCACGAGACCACTCCCTCAACTAGTGAAAGACAAGACAGGATAAATCCTGTATGAGAACACACTACTGGCCAACCCACATCCTAGCCTTACCGCAACCATAATTAGATAGCAATTATGGTCTTTTGGGTGTTCTCTGCCTTTCCGTACGTACACGCTTGACCAAAGATGGTAGGTAGCCTGACGAAATGCTATCTAGGGTACGCCCGTGTATCGTCGACTATCCCCTATCCATCCCCGTCTTTAGGTCGCTCGCATAGCAACCAAGGCATACTCTTGGTTCTTCTAACGCAGACCTTAACCTCTCATGAGCCTAGTATGATCACCTGGCAGCTCATAGAGGGATACCAAGAATATCCTCACGTTCCCCGAAGCCGCTGCTTCGTTACCCAGTTCGCTGGAGCCTTTATCTAAATCCGATACTTGCTCCTACTCGTATACTTAAACGATGACCTACCGTATCAGGTTACTCATCTATCTATGAACTGGTCTAAATTTCCTTGACTAAGAATCATTACTTAGTTATTCTTCAACTAAGGTTTACCACTTAGCCTTATTCCCGTTATCCTTGTTAACTACGGTTATCCACCTAATCCTCAGAACTAGGGTTTACATAATGGATTAAGTGTCACTTAAGTTCATGACTTAACCCGTCTACAAATCATGTCAAAATTGGCTAAGTATCCAAGTTCAAGACTTAACCCTACAAACCATGCTCAAGTTGGTTAAGTATATATTAACTTGACCCTATCAAATTACTGAGTCAAATCGGTCAAGCGTATTTAAGCGATTCGTGACTTAGCCTTATCATGTTTTCACGTTAGATTGGTTAAGTATAGGTTAACTTAACCTCAATAAATTCACGAGTTAGATTGGTTAAGTATAGGTCACTTAACCACCTCAAATCATCATGTTAGATTAGTTAAGTGTTTAACTTAACTCCATTAAACTACCAAGTGGGATTATTTAAGTCTAGGCTAACTTAACCCCATCCGATTTCCATGCTTAGACTAGTTGAGTCTAATCTTAACCCCATCCATTAACTGTATTTTTCGGTTAAGTGTCATTAAGAAAACTTACTTAACCTTACCAAATTATCGTGTTGGATTGATTAAGTGTTGGTTAACTTAACCCCGTCCACTAGTCGTATAAAAATGGTTAAGTGTCATTAGGCAAATCAAATTACTTAACCTACCCAACCTTGTCATGTTTTGTTAAGTATCATTTGCCTAATCAAATTACTTAACCCATTTGTCCATGTCATATTTGATTAAGAGTCATTAATCAAATTAACTTAACCCTATTATGTGGCATTAATTACTTAATGCACCTCAACCTCTCACATTAGACTTTGTTGTGGTTACTAGTTAAGCCGGTCGGTTCCGGGTAGCTTTACACCACAACTTGGTCTAACCTCGGGTTCAAGCACAACATGACCAACTTCTCACATTGGGTCCTCTTGTTTGCAACTACTAGTTAGACCGGTCGGTTCCGGGTAGTTTTACGTTGCAAACTCAACCCAACCTCGAGTTGGCCACACTTATATTATCTAAGTGTCATGTCCATTATGTTTCCAACACATTTTACAAGTTTTCAAGGATTTGGGTAGACCTAACTTAATAGGTAAATTCCCAATTTCATATTTTCAAGCATACTTACATGTCAACTTCCATGTTATATTTCAAGTCATATTTTCAAGTTATATTTTCATGTCACTAGAAATTACCCATAACATAACCCAACGCTTTTACACTCGCATATACGTTCGCAACAACGTAATGGATTAAAAGAAGAGACTTGGCAAAGGCATGACAAAAATGGATATTAAGCCACAAGTTAATCATGGTGGCGAATGAGGCACAAATGTGTTCATTAACTTGCATGTTACATTCTTAAGCCTCAAAAACATGCATAAACCCAAACTTGGCACATAAGCGAATCATGGTGACAAAAGACATGGAATGATGACTAGTAACTCGCATATATCATCATATAAGGGTTATGACTTCATATGCAAGTTAACATAAAGGTTATGAGGGTTCTCATGTTGCATAATGCAACATTTCAACATAAAGGTTGTAGCTTTTAGCCCACAAGATCAAGATAATGACTTCATAAACTTGCATGACATGATAGCATGTATCATACTCAATGATCAAACCCAAACTTGCAACATGAACATTTAACTTCATAGTTAATATCTAAGAGTAGGGAAAGGGCTTACATTGCTATGAAGGCACAAATCGATTAAATTAAAGATTGAGACAAAGCCTATGCATGCCATCATCCAAAAACCCAAAGATAAAAGCTCCAAATCAATAAAACCCTTGAGCCAAAATGAATCAAAACTCTTGCTTTATGATGTAGATATGGAAACTTGACTTGAATGCAAGCTAATGAGGCTCATACAAGCTTGAAAACACTTGTATGCATTGAAGATCTCTCATAGAAACAATTTAGAAATTTTATGAAGAGAGTGGAGGCCATGAGAGGTAAAATTTTGCCATAGTTTAGTTGTATGAACGAATAATGATGATTTAGGGTTAGGTTAGGGTCTTATTTATAGATTAGGCAAGTATTTTAGGCCATAGGATTAAACCCTAGTTGCAATCTCAACCCTTAAAACCGAATCTGGCCCCCAAACTCAACACAAACCCAAAATGGTGCACCAGGCAGAACTGCCCGGCTGGACCAAGTCGACAGCCAAGTCGACAGGGCTGTCGACTTGGGTCCAACCAAGTCGACTCCCAAGTCGACAGGGCTGTCGACTTGGGTGCTCTGGCGGGAATTTTCCCGCCTGGCCCAAACTGGCCCAAATTTCCAAATTCAAACTTGAATTTGAAATCTGTTTTTACTTTGAAATTTTCTGAAAACTTCGTTGGGCCTTAATCGGGTCATACGGACTCCGATTTTCGAAAACTCGGACTCTATTTCGCGTATTTTTCCGAGACGAACGCAATGACATAGCCTGTTTTACTTGATTCAGAATTTAAAATTAAATTCTGCCTTGATTCTCGTCTTGACGTGTTATCGAAATATGGGTTGTTACATTCTCCCCACCTTTTAGGATTTCGTCCCCGAAATCTCCAAGTTAGGAAGAACATATCCTACCATCCATCATTCATCTACTCAAATCATCATCCACAAGCAACCATTGTCCTTAGATGATTTCTAATGCTGTATGAATATATGCAAAATGTGTGTGTACATGTTCCTTAGCTAATGCTAATGATCAGGCCTGAATAATCTTTCTAATGCAAAATATGTATAGTGCCATGAATCCAACATGTATGCAAATAGTCCTAGTCATATAGATACTATATGCGTGCACAATCATTCATTCATATGCAACAACCGCATGATAATACATTCGATTTCATCCATAAACAAGTATAAATACTCGTGCATATGCAATATGAAATGTGACCGAATCGAGCTAGTATCTAATGTGTATTCGCGCATCCACGAGCAACCACTTGCAACCACTTGCAACCATATCAATCATAACATGTTTCGAATACATGTTTACATCCATAGGGTTCTACCTAGGATTCCCTGAAATAGGGTCGAGAAGATAAACAAGACAAACTCCTTACGGGGTTTGTAACAGAAAATAGGACCAAGAAGATGTCCACAAAAGATAGCCTACAAGTAAGCTCTACAGAAAACAGGGATCAAGGATATACTCCCAAAAAGAGATATCATGCGCGTATCTAGTCTTTGACAATCAAAGTCGTATTTCCTCGAGCTTAATTCCATTGTGCCTTGACTGTCTTTTAATTTCGCGATTTCGTGGCTTCTTATTTCCTGTTTCCATAACATGAGCTGGAACTCATTTCTTCGTCGCCTCTCGTTCCACTTGCACTTATCCTTTTCCTAGAATACTTGGCGCAAACATGACTGCATACTCATGATCTCATGCAAGCTTCCCAAAATTCACTAGTGAATCTTGGCTCTCGTTTATATACTATAAGGTATTCCATGTAGAAGAACTTTCTCTTGAAAGTAAACAGATGTCAACCAGGTTATCATGCGCACTTACTAGGATGATCTCTATAACCCATGCATAAATGAAGTAAACCATCCGTCTTATAGGCGAACACCACTCGATCGGGCTTCAAATTTCCAATAAAGGCATCAAGGGATTCTAAGTAACTAGTCATGACAGAACCTCAAAAAGGTTACACGGTACTTCGAGGGTATTACCAAGGCTAGTCAAAAGGTCTAACTACCCTCCTATCAAAACCGAGAGTGGCACCCCCTACTGGATAACCACTTCATCCCTAGAATCCATCCATAGCTTATAAACATAAGCATTATTTCCAAACTCAACACTTGGCATAGACATTCTCAAATCCAAACAAGTCATGTATAAATGGACTGATTCTCCAATAGGACTTTGAAACAAAAAATGGGATTCTCTATTACGCTAGTACTTAAGGTGCAGAGACTCAACTATCGAAGCAGACTTATATGATACGAAAAACGAAGTCCTAACGGGATGATAGAGAAGAAAAGCTAAACCTTTAACAAGATCGTTACCCTCCTTCCGAGGTACCCTAGAAATGAGAGCATACTATTGCCCCCCCGATGATCTTGTCCTTGTCCCATAATACTTAACTATCCGCCCCGTTTTACCATGCCAAAGGTACTCTCTCGTCATGGGTTTCATTGTTCATCTTTCTCCCTCCATTGAGGACTAAGCCACACCAACAAGTTGCTCATCCTTAAGCTCGTATCCTTTATCCTCTTTCTCACTATCCTGTCTTATAACGCGGCCACTGGTCTCTCGAGAACCACCTCCATCGTATGGAAAGCACTTTCGTAGATAGAAAAGACTAGTCGCAGTTAAAACCACTGTGACTACAGATGGAGGAAAGAAAGGAAAAGAGATTCAATTAAGGAAACAAGGATAGTGCTAATGGCCTTTGGGGAATAGCCTTTTTCTTTTAAAAGAAAATTTTATTGAAAAATGCTTCTTTGTAAACGATTTTCAAATAGTTTTCAGAAGGTCTTTAAAAACTTTTGCCCAGTCTGGTAACCTTCTGCTCTGATACCACGTGTAACACCCCGCCTCCGCTAGGGTCACTCGCAAAGGAATGCACTAGCTTTAGAGGGGCATTATTGGTAAACATGCACAGAAATATCACAAGACAGAACATATAAAATAGCGGAAGTAAAATCGAACTTTCATAAACATTAATAATTAAGGTCTAAAGCCTTTTACATCAGAGTACATCAAAACCTGTCTTGCAATAGTAAAGAAGCATAAAGACTTTTTCATAAATTATTCCCCAAGTAGAACAGTAAAGTAGCCATAGCCAAGAAAAGTCCAAGCCATCCCTGATGACCTTCAAGCAGAAGAAGTCCGAACTAAACAACAGTATTTCCTCCCTGTAACCTGGGGGGGAAACGGAAGAAAAGAGGCGAAACAAAACGGGTCAGTCAAAAAGACTGAGTAAGCCCTATCTACTATCAGCATAAAAACTAGTAAAGTTAACTGACATGAGAAACTGAGATGAACATAAGCATGATGACAAGATAGATAAGCTAAATCAAAATAACATGATGAACTACTTAACTCAGACAAACTAATGTGTCATGATAAATTACGATGTCAAGATAAAACAAGGTATCCCATCGTCAGGTTCCTATCAAGTATAATATCCCCAAGATATCTATTACGTATAACGTCCCATGGTATCTATCCTGTATTTTAGCTCTGCACCTACCGTACTAGTATTCCCACCGTATCATGTGTTAACCATGAATGACCCTTACTCAAAAGTCGTGTAATGGTCCATGTCAACCTAATATATCGCATATATAGGTTACTCAACTCGTATGTTTTATTCCATGTAAATGTTCAGTCCCTTGCCGTAGACCATACGGGCTTTCCCATGAGATTCTATACTACTTTAACATAGTTCCATGATCCTTAAGATCATTTTGGATTGTCACCCTATATCTAACTAGGGTCTTTCAACATGAATCATCGTTTGTACAACTAGGACTTATGCTACCTAGGGCTACTAGGGATTATGCTTACCTATTGCACGTTTTCGTATCTCGGTTTTGGTTCAACCACCCAGGGCCACTAGGATTTACGCTAACCGTCAACCGCGCCCTTTTTCCCACGCATTCATCGTGAATCGTTTTTCCATGACTGTATGCACATGTATCACATCGTGCCATCCGAGTCCTGTCACAGGGCAGACCAGGAAATACAGGACTTGGTCGGGAGCTTTCGATTTATCTGCCGATGCAGATGCTAAGGTCTGTTTTTTCTATACGTGGCTATGGTCCCACGAGACCACTCCCTCAACTAGTGAAAGACAAGACAGGATAAATCCTGTATGAGAACACACTACTGGCCAACCCACATCCTAGCCTTACCGCAACCATAATTAGATAGCAATTATGGTCTTTTGGGTGTTCTCTGCCTTTCCGTACGTACACGCTTGACCAAAGATGGTAGGTAGCCTGACGAAATGCTATCTAGGGTACGCCCGTGTATCGTCGACTATCCCCTATCCATCCCCGTCTTTAGGTCGCTCGTATAGCAACCAAGGCGTACTCTTGGTTCTTCTAACGCAGACCTTAACCTCTCATGAGCCTAGTATGATCACCTGGCAGCTCATAGAGGGATACTGTAACACCCCGAATTTCGGTTAATGCTAAAATTCACTAATTACAGAATAAATAATCTCAGATGTGAGAATTGGGGGAAACGGGCTGCGTCATTGCGTTCGTCTCGGAAAAATACGCGAAATAGAGTCCGAGTTTTCGGAAATCGGAGCCCGTATGGCCCAGTTATGGCCCGATTAAGTTTGCAGAAAATTCTAAGCTAAAAACAGATTTAATAATTTAAATTCAGATTTTAAAATAAAGCAGGCGGGGTCAGGCGGGAAGATTCCCGCCCTACCCATGTCGACAGGGCTGTCGACAGGCCTATCGACAGGGGGTGTCGACTTGCCTGTCGACTTGCCTGTCGACAGGGGGTGGCGTCCAGAGAACCTGGGTGCACCAGGTTGCACCAGGTTGGGTTTTAGGCTGGCTTGGAGGGCTGGTTTCTGGAAGCTTCTTGGATCTGAGGGTCCTAAACCAATCTAGGGTTAATCTAAGGGCCTAAAACACTCACCTAATCTATAAATACACCCTAAACCCTACCCTAATTCATTCATAATTAAATCTAGTAACTAAACTATGGCAAAATGAAACTTGAAGGAGCCTCCATCAAAATTAGAGAAGGGATAGCATTCCAAATCAACTTCTAGCCTCTTAATCTTCTTCATTAGTTTGCTAATTTTGTTTTGGTGAGATTCTATCTCCTTAATAATCAATTGTTAAATTGATTAAGATAGGATATGATGATGTATGGATATGTTTGAGGATCAATGTGTTTATGCAAGCTTTGTGTAGTGTATGTTATGTGTTTTGCAAGTTATATACCATATGTCATGCAAGTTTAATGTTATGTAGTCATGACATCTATATGCAAGTTTGGTGCTATGTTTCATGATGATTATGATGCAAAATACTAAGTTGAACATTGATCTATTATGCAAGTTTAAGTATGTGATTCTATGCATGCTAAGTATGTGATATTATGCATATTTAATAAGTGGGTTTATGCATATTTAACAAGTGGGTTTATGCATATTTAACAAGTGGGTTTATGCATATTTAATAAGTGGGTTTATGCATATTTAATAAGTGGGTTTATGCATATTTAACAAGTGGGTTTATGCATGTTTAATAAGTGGGTTATGCATATTTAATAAGTGGGTAAATGCATGTTTAACATGTTATGCAAGATATGAGAATGCTTATATGCAAGTTCAACATGTTATGCAAGTTACATTTATGTTGTTATGCAAGTTCATATGCAAGTTACGTGTATGATGTTATGTAAGTTACATGTATGTTGTTATGCAAGTTCATATGCAAGTTATGTGTATGATGTTATGTAAGTTACATGTATGTTGTTATGCAAGTTCATATGCAAGTTACGTGTATGATGTTATGTAAGTTACATGTATGTTGTTATGCAAGATCATATGCAAGTTATGTGTATGATGTTATGTAAGTTACATGTATGTTGTTATGCAAGTTCATATGCAAGTTATGTGTATGATGTTATGTAAGTTACATGTATGTTGTTATGCAAGTTCATATGCAAGTTATGTATATGCTTAAATGCAAGTTAACATGTTATGCAAGTTATGTGAATGCTTATATGCAAGTTTAACATGTCATGCAAGTTATGTGAATGCTTATATGCAAGTTTAACATGTTAATATATGCTCATATATGCAAGTTTGGGATTAAATGTAGTTGGGTTAATATATGCTCATATATGCAAGTTGACATCCTCTTAACCCATGACAAAGTTATATGCTAAGATTTGGTTAAACCCAAGATATTTGGGATGCATCTTCCCTTTATTATGTCGTGAAATGAGAACGATTTACGTGGGGAACGATGGGATTAATAAATATGTTAATAAAAGTATGATTGGGTATGATTAAGTATACCATAAAAATAAATTAACATAAGTGGGAATTTACCTATTGAGTTAGGTCTACCCCATGGGAATTTACCTATTGAGTTAGGTCTACCCATGTTATGAAAAACTTAATATTAATTAAGGATAATTAATATAAATTAGGAGGATGATTAATTAGATGTAATTAATCGACTAAGACACGAGGTTGGACTCATTTGTAGTGTAAAACTGCCCGGACCCAACCGGCTTAACCAGTTGCTACAAATGTTAGCCCAATGTGAGAGGTCTTAGGCACAAACTAAATACGTGATTAATGTAAAGACACGAGGTTAGACTCGGTTATGACATAAGGCTGCCCGGACCCAACCGGCTTAACCAGCGGTCATAAAAGATAGTCTAATGTGAGAGGTCTTTATGAGGATCACGGTCATAATTAATTAAGAAACACTTAACCATATAAGCATGTAGTGGGGCATGAGGGTTAAGTGGGTGCCTTGGGTGGCTTGTGGTAACTAGTGGGGTGCCTGGGGTGGCATGAGGAAACTAGTGGGTTGCCTTGGGTGGCAATAGAAAATATAATTAGAATACTTAACTAAAGTGGAACATGTAATTAAACACGATTAAAGGATTAAGTAAGTGCCTCGGGTGGCATGTGGGAATTAAGTAAATGACTTGGGTGGCATGTGGAAATCTAGTGGGTGCCTTGAGTGGTGATTAAAATATGATTAAATAACTTAACCAGGATTTATAACATGAAGGTAGACATGATTATTAAAAAGGGTTAAGTGGGATACACTAGATAGAATAACAAGCTTAGGTGGTAGCTTGTGGGGGCCCATCTCAACCAATATCCCAAACGTATCTTAGTGGGCTCGACTCAAGTCGAGTGACGGGACACGCATATTGGGCTTGACTATAAGAGGCCAAAACGGGTTAGCGGTGGCAACGTAGGACCAACGGGTTTCATATGCGTGTGTGGACCCGGGCTGGTTAGTAAGTCGTTGTTGCATCGTGTAGGTATAAAGCCGTGCACCGTTGATATTATCAGGTTGCCACTTTGGGGAATGATACACCCCATTGTGGGACCAGCACGGATATCTACGTTAGGGAGCCGATCGCTTGGGAGTAGTGGGTACACCTATGTAGTTAGCTAGGGGTACAAGAAACTACTGGGTTTAAATTACTAAGTACATTTAGTGGGATCAACCTTTAAGTAGGAATTACTCTTGGTGGGTAGAACTGGTGTGGTGCAGTGTAGGAATTACCCTTGGGTGGATAAGTCTGGGATGGTGTAATCTAGTAATTATCCTTGGGTGGATAAATGCGTCTTTCTGGTTATCTTAGTACATCCCGTGTTTAGCTGGCTACGTAGTGTAGTCATTATCCCCAGAGGTACCATACCTTGTTTATATCATACCCTAATTACTTTAATGATTGTATTGTTAGGGTTATAGGACTCACTCAGACTTATGTCTGACCCCGTTGTTTTTATCTTTTTCCCCCAACCCCAGGTTATCAGAGTGGGCTTAGTGCTAGTGGGCTTTGATCAGATTGCTGTATCTATCCTTTGGAGCTTGGATCGTTGAAGTAAAGCTCAGTTCATCTTTTCTTTTATGGCTATTGATTACTCAGTGGGATTATGTACTTATTTTTATCAAGATGGATATTCTGTACTTGACTCTTGTATGGTTTTGTGATGTAACCAAACATGTTTTACTTTCCGCTGCGATGAAATGATGTTTTAAATTTTTAAGTATTACTTATATCTGTCTTGCTGTAATTTTACTGTTCTATATTCACTCAAAATACTTCACCGAAACTAAGGCATTCCCCTCTTATGAGTGACCTTAGCGGGTGTGGGGTGTTACACGTGGTATCAGAGCTTAAGGTTACCAGAACAGATAAAATTTTAGAAAAACTATTTTTCTAAGAAAATTTTTGAAGGAGTATTTTCAAAACATGTCTTTTAAGAGAAAAGTTTTTGAGAGAAAAGCATAATCCCCGATAGCCATATCTTTATCTTTCGAATTCTCCGGTTGAATCTCTTCCTCTCTCTCATTTTGAGTTTCCCCTCCGCGTATAGATGATCTTTCTAAGATAGATAAGAATGGAAGACCACTTCAAGGGACTTAGACGTTAGTTGGATTAGAAGTAGGTTCAAGAAGGAGGAGGACTTGTAGTTACCTATTGGATAGACAATGGGAGGAAGGCTTAAATAGTTGTTTGGTTAATGAAGGAAGAAACCTCATTGGTGGGAGGTTGCGAGTGGAGAATGGGAAAAAGAAGGCGAGTAGTTATCCTTTAGGAGGAATAGGACATTTTATTAGGATTATCCAAAGAGGCAGGGGCAAGGTACGGAATCTTCTGGAGGGTAGTTGTATTCCCTCACGGCTAGTGTACCAGATGGGGATAGGACCGTCTAGGTTGGAATTTGGGATTTCTATATTATCTGATTCAAACTTTATTTGATTCTGACGCATCGAGTTCGTTTATCTCATCATTGTTAGTTGAGTCACTGCACTTAGACACTAGTTTGGTAGATGATCCCTTAGTTGTTTCAAACCCAATTGGGGCTCCATGATGTGTTTGGGTTTGAAAGTTGCTATACTTAGCGTTGAGTTTAGATGTGATGCTTGTTGGGCTTCACGGGTTATGGGTTAGTTTGGGGGCATGGACTGGTTATCCAGTAGGGGTGCCGTTCTTGATTTCGAAGGGAGAGTTGTTAGGCTTATGACCCGCTTGGGTAACACTCTCGAGATCTCTTGTAATCCCATAGAATCTGTTATGCTAAGTTATCTAGAATCGCTTGACACGTCGGTCGAGAGTTTGTGATCTGTTAGAAGTGGTCCGGGAATACTCGGATGTGTTTGTGAAGGTGAAGGGCTTACCTCCGGAGCGGGAGATTGACTTCCGAATATATCGGTTAGACAATACCAAACCAGTATCTTGGCCAGTGTGCCACATGGCTCCTCGTGAGAGGAGGGAACTCCATAAGTAAGTAGGCGATTTGCTTGAGAAGGGGTTCATAAGACGAAGTATATCGGAGTGGGGTGCTCCAGTAGTTTTTGCCACGAAGGCGGATGGGTCCTTCAGACTTTGTGTAGGCTAAAGAGAACTAAATAAACTCACAAAGAAGAATAGACACCCATTGCTGAGGATTGATGATCTCTTTGATCAGTTGGTTGGCGCCTCAAGGTTTTCGCAGATGGACTTAGCTACAGGGTTCGTCAGTTGAAGAGTGGCTGAGGATAGTATAGAGAAGACTGCCTTTAGGACTCCGGATGGTTTTTATGAGTGGCTGGTAATGCTATTTGGTTTGACGAACACCCCACATACTTTGTTGATTTGATGAGAAGGGTGTTCAGGGAGTACCTAAATAAGTTTGTAATGGTCTTTGTAATGACACCTTGGTTTTTTCTAGGAGCGAAATAAGTTTTCGTATGTGCTCAATAGGTTGAGTAAAGCCAGTCATGGGAAGAATGGTGGTTTTGGAGCGAGACTGGCGAGGACATCCAAAGTTGGTCAAAGGCTTAATTGTTTAGCCATTATTTATTTTATTAGTATCATCTCACGTAGGTCGCCTGAACTCGAAGGAGATATCCCTTGGGTGTTTGTCTGATATTGGTTTAGGCCTTTGGGGCTTGCATTTGGGGGATGTCGAGCTCGACTAGGGTGGTCTGCGTGAGAGATGGACAGTTGTGATGATTTTGGATGGGATTCTTAGCATCCTATGAGTTTGAAATAGCGTATACCCATGGCAAAGGAAACATGGTAGCAGACGCCTCAAGTAGAAAGAGATTGTCCCTGAGTTCATTGTTCGTTGAACGACGGAGCTTAGAGTTTATTTCTATGTTTGACTTTAGCCCTTCCGTTGACTTTGTACCCGGTTTGCTAGCCTCCTTGGAGGTTAGGCCTACTCTTTTGGGATGAATTGACGAGGCATAGCGAGACGACCCACAGTTGGTTGAGTTAGTAGAGAAGCTCATAAGGAGGGGGAGTCATCCAGCCATTTGAATAGGTACACCCTAGATGGTAAGGGGTGGTTGCGTAGAGACGGTAGACTTTGTGGACCGCAAGACAAGGGTTTGAGGAAGGCTATACTTGATGATGCTCATCGGTCGAAGATGACCATTCATCCCGAAAGGGACAAGATGTACCAAGACATGAAGCGAGTTTTCTTCTGGGCCGGTATGAAGAAAGACGCGGCCAAGTATGTCGCTAGATGCTTGGTGTGTTAACAAGTGGAAGCGGAGCAGAAGAAACCCGGAGGATTGCTTCACCCGTTGGAAGTTCCGTAATGGGAAGTGGGATAGTGTCTCATTGGATTACCGAAATCAAGGAAGGGTAATACGGGGATTGGGCTTATGGTAGATAGACTTACTAAGTGTGCCCATTTTATACCCGTGAAGAGTAAGAGAACTGCTCCATGGCTAGCTTCAGTTTACGTTCAAGAGATTATTAGATTGCATGGTGTACCTTCCAGTATAGTGAGCGATCGAGATCCTATCTTCACTAGAGAGTTTTAGAAGAGGTTGCAAAAGGCGGTAGGGACTCAGTTGTGTTTTAGTACCGCATATCATCCTCAGACGGACGGCCAGACTGAGAGGGTGAATCGTATTTTGACGTTATGTATTTTGGATTTTGGAAGTACATGGGAAGAGCATCTTCCATTGGTGAAGTTCGCGTATAATAACAGCTTTCAGTCTAGTATTGGTATGGCTCCTTTCGAAGCTCTTTATGGAAGGCCTTGTTGATCACCTACATGTTGGTGGGAATCTACGGATAAGATCTTGGTTGGGCCAATGTGGTTAGAGAGACTTCAGAGAAGATTGACTTGGTTCGAAGAAGGATGAAAGCGGCGGAATCTTATGCGGATAAGAGGAGAACAGAGCTTGAGTTTGATATTAGGACATGCCTTTTTATCAAGGTATCTTCGTTGCGGAATGTGGTTCACTTTGGATCTGTTGGGAAGTGAGCACCAAGGTTTGTTGGACCGTTTCCTGTTAAGGAAAGGATTGGACGGATAGCATATAGGGTGGAGTTGCCTGAGAGACTTAGTACTGTACATGGTGTATTCCAAGTGTCACATTTGAGGAAGTGCCTACACGAGACCGCATAGGTAGTAGAGCCGAGCTTACTTAGAGAAGTGGAAGTAGAGCGTGATGCGACGATTCGACGAGCTCCTATTCGCATCCTTGGGTCAGAAACTAGGAAGTTGAGGATCAGAGAAGTTCAGCTAGTTAAGGTGCAATGGGGAGATGACGGAAGCAATGCTACTTGGGAGACGGAAGCGAAGATGCGTTCTTTGTATCCATTTCTTTTTGAGAGTATAATTTCTCCTCTATCGTTTGACTAGTACTTATCTTATCTTTAGTATGTCCTCTCGTTAGTGCTGTTTGACCTTTAGATAGGGAAAACCTATGGTTGAAACATGTGTTTGAGACATGTTATGGTTGATGGATGCAAGTGGATACAAGTGTTTGCTAGTGGTTGCTCGTGGATGCATATATACACACTCTAGGCACTAGATCGGCTCAGTCACTTCATATTGCATATTGCATATAATTGTGTGTAGGTAGCTATATTTATGGATGTATAATGATTGTGTTATCATATGGATGATGCATTATGGTGAATGGTTGTGCACTCATATAGATACTGTATGTGTCGATAGGGTTATCTCGCATACATATTGGATGCATGGCACTATCATGGTTTGCATATGTTCGTACATTAGATAGGGAACATATACACGCACTTTTCGCCTATGCTCATACATCATTAGAAATTGTTTTAAGGACAATGGATGCCCATGTTTGATGGATTGAGTAGATGGTTGTTTGGATGGTAGGATATGCATTCTCCTTAGCTTAGGGATTTCGGGGACGAAATCCTTTAAGGAGGGGAGAATGTAACACCCCGAATTTCGGTTAATGCTAAAATTCACTAATTACATAATAAATAATCTCAGATGTGAGAATTGGGGGAAACGGGCTGCGTCATTGCGTTCGTCTCGGAAAAATACGCGAAATAGAGTCCGAGTTTTCGGAAATCGGAGCCCGTATGGCCCAGTTATGGCCCGATGAAGTTTGCAGAAAATTCTAAGCTAAAAACAGATTTAATAATTTAAATTCAGATTTTAAAATAAAGCAGGCGGGGTCAGGCGGGAAGATTCCCGCCCTACCCATGTCGACAGGGCTGTCGACAGGCCTGTCGACAAGGGGTGTCGACTTGCCTGTCGACTTGCCTGTCGACAGGGGGTGGCGTCCAGAGAACCTGGGTGCACCAGGTTGCACCAGGTTGGGTTTTAGGCTGGCTTGGAGGGCTGGTTTCTGGAAGCTTCTTGGATCTGAGGGTCCTAAACCAATCTAGGGTTAATCTAAGGGCCTAAAACACTCACCTAATCTATAAATACACCCTAAACCCTACCCTAATTCATTCATAATTAAATCTAGTAACTAAACTATGGCAAAATGAAACTTGAAGGAGCCTCCATCAAAATTAGAGAAGGGATAGCATTCCAAATCAACTTCTAGCCTCTTAATCTTCTTCATTAGTTTGCTAATTTTGTTTTGGTGAGATTCTATCTCCTTAATAATCAATTGTTAAATTGATTAAGATAGGATATGATGATGTATGGATATGTTTGAGGATCAATGTGTTTATGCAAGCTTTGTGTAGTGTATGTTATGTGTTTTGCAAGTTATATACCATATGTCATGCAAGTTTAATGTTATGTAGTCATGACATCTATATGCAAGTTTGGTGCTATGTTTCATGATGATTATGATGCAAAATACTAAGTTGAACATTGATCTATTATGCAAGTTTAAGTATGTGATTCTATGCATGCTAAGTATGTGATATTATGCATATTTAATAAGTGGGTTTATGCATATTTAACAAGTGGGTTTATGCATATTTAACAAGTGGGTTTATGCATATTTAATAAGTGGGTTTATGCATATTTAATAAGTGGGTTTATGCATATTTAACAAGTGGGTTTATGCATGTTTAATAAGTGGGTTATGCATATTTAATAAGTGGGTAAATGCATGTTTAACATGTTATGCAAGATATGAGAATGCTTATATGCAAGTTCAACATGTTATGCAAGTTACATTTATGTTGTTATGCAAGTTCATATGCAAGTTACGTGTATGATGTTATGTAAGTTACATGTATGTTGTTATGCAAGTTCATATGCAAGTTATGTGTATGATGTTATGTAAGTTACATGTATGTTGTTATGCAAGTTCATATGCAAGTTACGTGTATGATGTTATGTAAGTTACATGTATGTTGTTATGCAAGATCATATGCAAGTTATGTGTATGATGTTATGTAAGTTACATGTATGTTGTTATGCAAGTTCATATGCAAGTTATGTGTATGATGTTATGTAAGTTACATGTATGTTGTTATGCAAGTTCATATGCAAGTTATGTATATGCTTAAATGCAAGTTAACATGTTATGCAAGTTATGTGAATGCTTATATGCAAGTTTAACATGTCATGCAAGTTATGTTAATGCTTATATGCAAGTTTAACATGTTAATATATGCTCATATATGCAAGTTTGGGATTAAATGTAGTTGGGTTAATATATGCTCATATATGCAAGTTGACATCCTCTTAACCCATGACAAAGTTATATGCTAAGATTTGGTTAAACCCAAGATATTTGGGATGCATCTTCCCTTTATTATGTCGTGAAATGAGAACGATTTACGTGGGGAACGATGGGATTAATAAATATGTTAATAAAAGTATGATTGGGTATGATTAAGTATACCATAAAAATAAATTAACATAAGTGGGAATTTACCTATTGAGTTAGGTCTACCCCATGGGAATTTACCTATTGAGTTAGGTCTACCCATGTTATGAAAAACTTAATATTAATTAAGGATAATTAATATAAATTAGGAGGATGATTAATTAGATGTAATTAATCGACTAAGACACGAGGTTGGACTCATTTGTAGTGTAAAACTGCCCGGACCCAACCGGCTTAACCAGTTGCTACAAATGTTAGCCCAATGTGAGAGGTCTTAGGCACAAACTAAATACGTGATTAATGTAAAGACACGAGGTTAGACTCGGTTATGACATAAGGCTGCCCGGACCCAACCGGCTTAACCAGCGGTCATAAAAGATAGTCTAATGTGAGAGGTCTTTATGAGGATCACGGTCATAATTAATTAAGAAACACTTAACCATATAAGCATGTAGTGGGGCATGAGGGTTAAGTGGGTGCCTTGGGTGGCTTGTGGTAACTAGTGGGGTGCCTGGGGTGGCATGAGGAAACTAGTGGGTTGCCTTGGGTGGCAATAGAAAATATAATTAGAATACTTAACTAAAGTGGAACATGTAATTAAACACGATTAAAGGATTAAGTGCCTCGGGTGGCATGTGGGAATTAAGTAAATGACTTGGGTGGCATGTGGAAATCTAGTGGGTGCCTTGAGTGGTGATTAAAATATGATTAAATAACTTAACCAGGATTTATAACATGAAGGTAGACATGATTATTAAAAAGGGTTAAGTGGGATACACTAGATAGAATAACAAGCTTAGGTGGTAGCTTGTGGGGGCCCATCTCAACCAATATCCCAAACGTATCTTAGTGGGCTCGACTCAAGTCGAGTGACGGGACACGCATATTGGGCTTGACTATAAGAGGCCAAAACGGGTTAGCGGTGGCAACGTAGGACCAACGGGTTTCATATGCGTGTGTGGACCCGGGCTGGTTAGTAAGTCGTTGTTGCATCGTGTAGGTATAAAGCCGTGCACCGTTGATATTATCAGGTTGCCACTTTGGGGAATGGTACACCCCATTGTGGGACCAGCACGGATATCTACGTTAGGGAGCCGATCGCTTGGGAGTAGTGGGTACACCTATGTAGTTAGCTAGGGGTACAAGAAACTACTGGGTTTAAATTACTAAGTACATTTAGTGGGATCAACCTTTAAGTAGGAATTACTCTTGGTGGGTAGAACTGGTGTGGTGCAGTGTAGGAATTACCCTTGGGTGGATAAGTCTGGGATGGTGTAATCTAGTAATTATCCTTGGGTGGATAAATGCGTCTTTCCGGTTATCTTAGTACATCCCGTGTTTAGTTGGCTACGTAGTGTAGTCATTATCCCCAGAGGTACCATACCTTGTTTATATCATACCCTAATTACTTTAATGATTGTATTGTTAGGGTTATAGGACTCACTCAGACTTATGTCTGACCCCGTTGTTTTTATCTTTTTCCCCCAACCCCAGGTTATCAGAGTGGGCTTAGTGCTAGTGGGCTTTGATCAGATTGTTGTATCTATCCTTTGGAGCTTGGATCGTTGAAGTAAAGCTCAGTTCATCTTTTCTTTTATGGCTATTGATTACTCAGTGGGATTATGTACTTATTTTTATCAAGATGGATATTCTGTACTTGACTCTTGTATGGTTTTGTGATGTAACCAAACATGTTTTACTTTCCGCTGCGATGAAATGATGTTTTAAATTTTCAAGTATTACTTATATCTGTCTTGCTGTAATTTTACTGTTCTATATTCACTCAAAATACTTCACCGAAACTAAGGCATTCCCCTCTTATGAGTGACCTTAGCGGGTGTGGGGTGTTACAGATACCAAGAATATCCTCACGTTCCCCGAAGCCGCTGCTTCGTTACCCAGTTCGCTGGAGCCTTTATCTAAATCCGATACTTGCTCCTACTCGTATACTTAAACGATGACCTACCGTATCAGGTTACTCATCTATCTATGAACTGGTCTAAATTTCCTTGACTAAGAATCATTACTTAGTTATTCTTCAACTAAGGTTTACCACTTAGCCTTATTCCCGTTATCCTTGTTAACTACGGTTATCCACCTAATCCTCAGAACTAGGGTTTACATAATGGATTAAGTGTCACTTAAGTTCATGACTTAACCCGTCTACAAATCATGTCAAAATAGGCTAAGTATCCAAGTTCAAGACTTAACCCTACAAACCATGCTCAAGTTGGTTAAGTATATATTAACTTGACCCTATCAAATTACTGAGTCAAATCGGTCAAGCGTATTTAAGCGATTCGGGACTTAGCCTTATCATGTTTTCACGTTAGATTGGTTAAGTATAGGTTAACTTAACCTCAATAAATTCACGAGTTAGATTGGTTAAGTATAGGTCACTTAACCACCTCAAATCATCATGTTAGATTAGTTAAGTGTTTAACTTAACTCCATTAAACTACCAAGTGGGATTAATTAAGTCTAGGCTAACTTAACCCCATCCGATTTCCATGCTTAGACTAGTTGAGTCTAATCTTAACCCCATCCATTAACTGTATTTTTCGGTTAAGTGTCATTAAGAAAACTTACTTAACCTTACCAAATTATCGTGTTGGATTGATTAAGTGTTGGTTAACTTAACCCCGTCCACTAGTCGTATAAAAATGGTTAAGTGTCATTAGGCAAATCAAATTACTTAACCTACCCAACCTTGTCATGTTTTGTTAAGTATCATTAGCCTAATCAAATTACTTAACCCATTTGTCCATGTCATATTTGATTAAGAGTCATTAATCAAATTAACTTTACCCTATTATGTGGCATTAATTACTTAATGCACCTCAACCTCTCACATTAGACTTTGTTGTGGTTACTAGTTAAGCCGGTCGGTTCCGGGTAGCTTTACACCACAACTTGGTCTAACCTCGGGTTCAAGCACAACATGACCAACTTCTCACATTGGGTCCTATTGTTTGCAACTACTAGTTAGGCCGGTCGGTTCCGGGTAGTTTTACGTTGCAAACTCAACCCAACCTCGAGTTGGCCACACTTATATTATCTAAGTGTCATGTCCATTATGTTTCCAACACATTTTACAAGTTTTCAAGGATTTGGGTAGACCTAACTTAATAGGTAAATTCCCAATTTCATATTTTCAAGCATACTTACATGTCAACTTCCATGTTATATTTCAAGTCATATTTTCAAGTTATATTTTCATGTCACTAGAAATTACCCATAACATAACCCAACGCTTTTACACTCGCATATACGTTCGCAACAACGTAATGGATTAAAAGAAGAGACTTGGCAAAGGCATGACAAAAATGGATATTAAGCCACAAGTTAATCATGGTGGCGAATGAGGCACAAATGTGTTCATTAACTTGCATGTTACATTCTTAAGCCTCAAAAACATGCATAAACCCAAACTTGGCACTTAAGCGAATCATGGTGACAAAAGACATGGAATGATGACTAGTAACTCGCATATATCATCATATAAGGGTTATGACTTCATATGCAAGTTGACATAAAGGTTATGAGGGTTCTCATGTTGCATAATGCAACATTTCAACATAAAGGTTGTAGCTTTTAGCCCACAAGATCAAGATAATGACTTCATAAACTTGCATGACATGATAGCATGTATCATACGCAATGATCAAACCCAAACTTGCAACATGAACATTTAACTTCATAGTTAATATCTAAGAGTAGGGAAAGGGCTTACATTGCTATGAAGGCACAAATCGATTAAATTAAAGATTGAGACAAAGCCTATGCATGCCATCATCCAAAAACCCAAAGATAAAAGCTCCAAATCAATAAAACCCTTGAGACAAAATGAATCAAAACTCTTGCTTTATGATGTAGATATGGAAACTTGACTTGAATGCAAGCTAATGAGGCTCATACAAGCTTGAAAACACTTGTATGCATTGAAGATCTCTCATAGAAACAATTTAGAAATTTTATGAAGAGAGTGGAGGCCATGAGAGGTAAAATTTTGCCATAGTTTAGTTGTATGAATGAATAATGATGATTTAGGGTTAGGTTAGGGTCTTATTTATAGATTAGGCAAGTGTTTTAGGCCATAGGATTAAACCTAGTTGCAATCTCAACCCTTAAAACCGAATCTGGCCCCCAAACTCAACACAAACCCAAAATGGTGCACCAGGCAGAACTGCCCGGCTGGACCAAGTCGACAGCCAAGTCGACAGGGCTGTCAACTTGGGTCCAACCAAGTCGACTCCCAAGTCGACAGGGCTGTCGACTTGGGTGCTCTGGCGGGAATTTTCCCGCCTGGCCCAAACTGGCCCAAATCTCCAAATTCAAACTTGAATTTGAAATCTGTTTTAACTTTGAAATTTTCTGAAAACTTCGTTGGGCCTTAATCGGGTCATACGGACTCCGATTTTCGAAAAATCGGACTCTATTTCGCGTATTTTTCCGAGACGAACGCAATGGCATAGCCTGTTTTACTTGATTCAGAATTTAAAATTAAATTCTGCCTTGATTCTCGTCTTAACATGTTATCGAAATACGGGTTGTTACAGTCCTATTGTTTGTAGCCACTAGTTAAGCCGGTCGGTTCCGGGTAGATTTATGCTACAAACTCAACCCAACCTCGAGTTGGCTATTCTCATGTTTTCTAGAAGTCATGTCCAAGTCCATGTTTTCAAGCATAAACACATGTCAAATTTTCATGTCATATTTTCAAGTCATGTTCTCATGTTATTTAAGTTTTCCCAACTACCCATAATGTACTCCCATCGCACGTAAATTCGCATCAACGCAAATAGATCAAAGAGGGAACATAACTATATGACAAGGTGGGCATAAGATGGCAAAGTCTATCACAAATTAAACATGGTGATATTTGAGGCCAAAAGGGGTTCAACATACTAGCATATGGCCTCAACATGTATGACAACATAACAGGTGTCTTGGCCTCAAAAATATCAAATAGCATAAGGGTGATTTGGCCACAAGCATGCATAATAGCATAAGGGTGATTTGGCCACAAGCATGCATAATAGCATAAGGGTGATTTGGCCACAAGCATATTAAGGAACATGAGGGGTTAAGGTTTGGCCACAAGTTAAACATGGTGGCATATGAGGCAAATATGTTCATAAACTTGCATACTACATTATAAGCCTCAAAACATGCATGATATCAACTTTAGCATAATAGGTGAAACATGGTCATAAATGACATAGGATGATAGCTAGTGATTCGCATATAACATCATATGCAAGATAACATAAGGGTTATGAGAGTTTCTATGTTGCTTTATGCAACATTTCAAATCAATGCTCATAGCTTTCTATGCACAAAGTCAAGGAGATAGCTTTACAAACATGCATAGAATAAATCTATGCATAACATGATAGAATCAAAGCACAAATCATACTTAGGCCCAAACTCAAACTTGCACATGTCATATTTAACTTCATAGTTAGAATCTAAGAGTAGAATAGGGCTTACAATGCTATGAAGACCTGTGAAATAAAATAAGATTGAGATGAAGCCACTAGCAACTCTAAAAACCCCCAATCGCATATAAGCTCCAAGTTGTTTTGAGAAACAATAAGCTCCTTTGATTTGTATGAAGAAAGATCCTTGTTTTGATGAAGAAAGGTGGCTCTTTTACTAGCTTAGGACACTCAAATTTTCATGAAGAGGATGGAGGCCATGTTATGAAGATGGAGGCCATGATCAAGAAACATTTTGGCATAGTTTAGTTGTAGGAATGATTAATGAGGGTTTAGGCTAGGTCTTAGGGTCTTTTTATAGAAGATTAGGTTAGTTTAGGCCATAGGATTAACCCTAGTTCAGATCTGGGCCATCAATTCACGTCACTAGCCTCCAAACATGTCTTGAGAAACAAGTCAGATGCACCCAGGCCAGACTGGCCGACCACCCAAGTCGACAGGGGTGTCGACTGGGCAGTCGACACAGGCTGGGGTGTGTCGACTCCCAAGTCGACTCCCAAGTCGACTTGGGGTGGCGGGAATTTTTCCCGCCTGCCCTGCCTAGCTGAATTTGAATTTCTGAATTCAAATTTGAACTTGAAATTTTTCTAAAAACTTCGACGGGCCATAACTTGGTCATACGGACTCCGATTTTCGAAAACTCGGACTCTATTTCGCATATTTTTCCGAGGCGAACGCAATGGCACAGCCCGTTTCCCTTGATTCATATTTTATCATTTAATTCTGCCTTGATTTATGTTGTAACATGTTATTTAAAAATACGGGTTGTTACATTCTCCCCTCCTTAAAGGATTTCGTCCCTGGAATCTTCAAGTTAGGAAGAACATATCCTACCATCCATCATCCATCTACTCAAAACATCATCCACGTGTAGTTGTTGTCCTTAAAGGATTCTAAATGCTGTATGATCATATGCAAAGGTGTGTGTATATGTACTTATCTAATGCGAAAATCAGGTGGTTACTGATTCAGTAAACCTCCTTAATGCAAAGTATGTTAGTGAAATGAGTCCATATGTATACAAATTCCTAGCATAATTCATAATCTCTATATGAGTGCACATATCATTCATCCATATGCAACATCCACATGATAGCATAACAAGTTTCAACCATGAATAAGCATAAACACTCATGCATATGCAATATGAAAGTGTGTGAGCCGATCTTAGTGCCTAATGTGTATCATGCATCCGCGAGTATCCATTTGCAAACACCTGCAACCACTTGCAAACATCAAGCATAACATGTTTCAAATACATGTTTCATCCAAAGGGTTTCTACCTAAGGTTCTCATGACAAGGTTAACGAGATAACAAGATAAACATGGATAGTGAAAGAAAGATATGCTGGCTAGGAAAAGAGATCGAGAATATACCCTCAAAAAGAAATGGATGAAGCGCGCGCATCTTCTCCTCGGTTTCCCAAGTTGCATCCTCTTCGGCTTCACTTTACTAACTTGACTTCTCGATTCCTCAGTTTCTTGATCTCCGTTCCCAAGATATGAATCAGAGCTCGCCTCAAGGTCGCCTCTTTCTATACCTCCGTGTCTTCAAGAATACTTGGTTCAACTACCTTGGCTGACCCATGTAGGCACTTTCGGAGATGCGAGACATGAAAAACATTGTGAACTCCGACCAGCTTCTCGGGCAACTCCACCTTGTAAGTCATCTTCCCAACTCTTTCTATAATAGGGAAGGGTCCTACGAACCTTGGTGTCAGCTTCCCAACTGCTCCAGAACGAACCACATTTCGCAAAGGAGAATCATTCACAAAGACCATGTCTCCAACTTTAAATTCTAAGTCTGTCCTTCGCTTGTCTGCATAGGATTTCTGTCTGTCTTGGGCCGTTTTCATCCGTCTTCGAATCAATTCAACCCTCTCGGATGTGTCCCTTATCATGTCGGGCCCAATTATAAGCTTATCCGTCGTCTCCCACCAACATGTTGGTGGCTTGCACGACCTCCCATACAAAGCTTCGACTGGTGTCATTCCTATGCTTGCTTGGTAGCTGTTATTATAAGCAAACTCTACAAGTGGAAGGTGGTCTTTCCAAGTACCACCAAAGGCAAGAACACAAAGTCTCAAAAGATCTTCTGGCACTCTATTCACCTTCTCGGTTTGGCCATCCGTCTGGGGGTGATAGACTGTACTTAGATACAATCGCGTAACCATCGCTTCTTGCAAACTATTCTAGAACTAGATGGTGAAGATTGGGTCACGATCGCTAACTATGCTAGAAGGAACTCCATGCAATCGCACTATCTCTCGAAGATAAACAGATGCTAAACCTGATACAGTCCTCTTGTTCTTTACTGGAATGAAATGGGTGCTCTTCGTAAGTCTATCAACTATAACCCATATCCCATAAAGCCCAAATAGTTTGGTCATCTTAATGGACATCTTCACCCCAACTATAAATCACAAACAGGCGAGTCATACTCCTTATGGGGTTTGCAACAGAACTAAGATTGAGAATAGGACCGAGAGGATATACTTAAAAGATAGCATGCGAGTAAGATCTACAGAATAATAGGGATCAAGGATATACTCTTAGAAAGAGATATAATGCGCGTATCTAGTCTTCAATCTTCTAAGCCGCATTTTCTTGTGCTTAATCCCATCGTGCCTTGACCGTCTTTTAACTTCACAATTTCGTAGCTCTTAATTCTTATTTCCAAAATATGAGTTAGAACTCATTTCACCGTTGCCTCTCGTTCCACTTCCACTTATTCTTTTCCTAAAATACTTGGCTTAAACATAACTGAGTGCTCATGGTTTCATGCAAGCTTTCTAAAATTCGTTAGTGAATCCTGGATCTCGTTTACATAACATACGGAATTCCACGCAGAAGAACTATCTCTTGAAAACAAATGCCACTCCACGTTGCCAAATGTTCTTACTAGGGTGATTTCTATAACTCATGCTTAAGCGAAATGGACCATCCGCCTTAGTGGCGAACACTACTCGATTGGATTACAAATTTCCAATGACGGAACCCTAAAGGTCACACGAGATTTCGAGGGTATTACCGAGGCGAGTCATGAGCCTCGCAACCCTATGTTCAAAGTCAAGAATGGCTCCATAACTGGACAACCAATCCATGCCCAACATCAACCCGTATCCCATAAACCCGAGAACATAAGCATTACACATGAATTCTATGCTCAAGATAGAGATTTTCAAATCCATACAAGTCGCAGATAGATGGGCGGAACCCCCAATCGGATTTGAAATACTAACGGGATTTTCAACTAGACTAGTACTTAGGTGCAAACTTTCAACAAGATCAGAAAACTATGCGATGCGCCAGACTCAAATAAGGTACGAACAGGGAAATCAGAAATGTAATCATGGCCTTCTATAGAAACACTACCTCGATCAAAAGCTAGAAGAGCGAGGGGAGCCTGCAACTGCCCTCCAGAGGGTCCTGCTTGCTGAATTTGCCTTTTCCCTTGTCCTCGCTTTTTCGGACAATCCTTACTATAGTGTCCAGACTCTCCACAATGAAAGCATTTGTCCAACTTCTTCTTCTTCCTACAGTCTTTGACTATGTGCCCAGTGATCCTGCAGAAGTTGCACTTCCTCCTTTCTCTTGACTTGTTGTCCTTGCTATTGTTGTTCTTGCCTCCTTTCTCGGAATCTTCCTTCTTGCCTTGAGACTCATTTTCCTTGACCTCCTTCTTGCCACCCTTATCTTCCTCTTGAAGCAGGGCCATATTCACCAAACTCTCGAAAGTCGCCTCCATGGGTATATGAGACGTGGCCAAACCGCGCAATGGCTCATTCAATCCTAGAGCAAAGCGTAGGGCCTTTTTCTGAGCTGTGTTAATCAAGTCTAGACCGAACCGAGCAAGTTGATTAAACGTATCCATGTATTCCCTAACTGTCATGTACCCATGCTTTAGAGGTAGAAACCTCTCCATCCGAAGGTTCTCTTCTGTCGATGATAGAAACCTCAATCTGAACCTTCTCCGAAAGTCATCCCAAGTCTGAATTGGTCTAGTAGTGGTGGTGACTACCCACCAATATGTTGCTTCCCCTTTCAACAGCCATACCGCTAACAGAACTTTCCTACGGTCTTCCACATCAAAGATAGCAAAGAGGTCTTCAGTTTCCTTCAACCAGTTTCTTGCCTCAACAAAAGTCTCCGTCCCTACAAAATTCTTGCCACCCATCGCCTTAAAGTCCTTGCAATTCTTTGCGAAATCCTCTTGTGGATGCGGAGGAGGAGGAGGAGGAACCTCAGCTACGGGAGGAGGAGAAATGTTAGCCACGGGGGAAGGAGGAGGAATGTTCGCGGGGCCGGCTTCATTCGCCCTCGCCTCCATGTACCTTCTAAACCAAATAGGTACTGGTACGCCCTCCAGAATGACAAAATTATTGGACATACTGAAACTAAGAAAAAGATAGATTGAGAACGAGGAAACAAAGGATAGTGCTAATGGCTTTTGGGGAATAGCATTTTAAAATAAACTAGACTTTTCTTGGAAAATACTTAATTGGTTTTGAAAATAGTTTTTCAAAAGGTAAGTTTTAAAAACCTTTTGTTCAATCTCGTAAACCTTATGCTCTAATACCAAATGTAACACCCCACCTCCGCCAATGCCACTCTTGCAAGCGCACAAGCATTGGAGGGGCGTTAAACGAGGTAAACATACATGCAGATATCACAAGACAGAACATATAAGTAAAACAGAGTAAATAAACCAGCGGATAAAACTACTATTTCAAAACCATTGTCAAGTTACATCAAAGGACTGAGCCATTATTTTCCAACTACTACAAGTCCAGAAAACATAAACTGAAAACTGGAAATAACATAAAGTAACTATCCCCAAAGTAGAATAAAGCCATAGAATGCTCAAGTCCAAACCGTACATGAGCTATCCAGAAAAGCAGCAAAAGATCCAAGCTAGGTACCAGTGTTCCCACCCTGTAAACCTTGGGGGAGGGGAACGGAAGAAAAGAGGCGAAAGAAAACGGGTCAGTCAAAAAGACTGGTAAGCCCTACGTACTATTAGTATAAAAACTAATAAAGTTAACTGGACATGTAAAGCAGAGATGAAACATAGGGCGATAACTGGCATGGTGAAAAGTTAACAAGATAGATCAAGTGTGGCATCGCATATACAAGGTTAAGTTGCACCAGGTGTGTACTAGTATTCCAATCTGTGTCAAGTATAAACAAGAAATGATCCCTTGGCCCAAAGCCGGCCCAATATCATGAGGTGACCTAAATCAAGGTCCCACTACTCTGTCTAGTCGATCGGCTCCCTATAAGCCTAACTCGTCGTGTATCGTTGTCATACGGCTTAATCGTGGAATGTAGTTAACTGTGCAAGGTCCACCCCAGGGTGTATCCAGTCCTAAGGTGTAAACCACAGACACAATTCAAGCACTCACAGTCTAAACCTTCTGGAGCCCATGTCAACTCCGGACTTAATGTGCACGACCATGGTCCGCCTGAACAACCGGTGCACCCTTCAGCCGTCTCTTTTGGTCTCTTACAATTAGTCCAGTAATCGTGCCCCACCCTAGCCTTGTCCAGGGTACCCATGATACTTCCAAGTAGGTTACTGCTGAAAAGGACCACGTAACTAGGATTTCAAGCGGGTTAAGTGTGGTTAACCCTATCATAACCATGTATTGAGTTGGTCAAGTGTATTCAAGCAGTTCATGACTTAACCCTATCAATACATCGGGTTTAATTGGTTAAGTATTCAAGTAGTCCATGTCTTAACCCTACTAATCCATCGTGTTTAATTGGTTAAGTATATTTAAGTAGTCCATGACTTAACCTTACCAATCCATCGTGTTTAATTGGTTAAGTATATACAAGTAGTCCATGACTTAACCCAACAAATCCATCGTGTTTAATTGGTTAAGTATTCAAGTAGTCCATGACTTAACCCTACCAATCCATCGTGTTTAATTGGTTAAGTATTCAAGTATTCCATGACTTAACCCTACCATGTGGCATTAATTAACTTAATGCACCCCAACCTCTCACATTAGACTTTGTTGTGGTTACTAGTTAAGCCGGGCGGGTCCGGGTAGCTTTACACCACAACCTAGTCTAACCTCGGGTTTTAAGTGCGATATGACCAACTACTCACATTGGGTCCTATTGTTTGTAGCCACTAGTTAAGCCGGTTGGTTCCGGGTAGATTTATGCTACAAACTCAATCCAACCTCGAGTTGGCCATTCTCATGTTTTCTAGAAGTCATGTCCAAGTCCATGTTTTCAAGCATAAACACATGTCAAACTTTCATGTCATATTTTCAAGTCATGTTCTCATGTTATTTAAGTTTGCCCAACTACCCATAACGTACTCCCATCGCACGTAAATTTGCATCAACGCAAATAGATCAAAGAGGGAACATAACTATATGACAAGGTGGGCATAAGATGGCAAAGTCTATCACAAATTAAACATGGTGATATTTGAGGCCAAAAGGGGTTCAACATACTAGCATATGGCCTCAACATGTATGATAGCATAAAAGGTGTCTTGGCCTCAAACATATCAAATAGCATAAGGGTGATTTGGCCACAAGCATGCATAATAGCATAAGGGTGATTTGGCCACAAGCATGCATAATAGCATAAGGGTGATTTGGCCACAAGCATATTAAGGAACATGAGGGGTTAAGGTTTGGCCACAAGTTAAACATGGTGGCATATGAGGCAAATGTGTTCATAAACTTGCATACTACATTATAAGCCTCAAAACATGCATGATATCAACTTTAGCATAATAAGTGAAACATGGTCATAAATGACACAGGATGATAGCTAGTGATTCGCATATAACATCATATGCAAGATAACATAAGGGTTATGAGAGTTTCTATGTTGCTTTATGCAACATTTCAAATCAAAGCTCATAGCTTTCTATGCACAAAGTCATGGTGATAGCTTTACAAACATGCATAGAATAAATCTATGCATAACATGATAGAATCAAAGCACAAATCATACTTAGGCCCAAACTCAAACTTGCACACGTCATATTTAACTTCATAGATAGAATCTAAGAGTAGAATAGGGCTTACAATGCAATGAAGACCTATGAAATAAAATAAGATTGAGACGAAGCCACTAGAAACTCTTAAAACCGCCAATCGCATATAAGCTCCAAGTTGTTTTGAGAAACAATAAGCTCCTTTGATTTGTATGAAGAAAGATCCTTGTTTTGATGAAGAAAGGTGGCTCTTTTACTAGCTTAGGACACTCAAATTTTCATGAAGAGGATGGAGGCCATGTTATGAAGATGGAGGCCATGATCAAGAAACATTTTGGCATAGTTTAGTTGTAGGAATGATTAATGAGGGTTTAGGCTAGGTCTTAGGGTCTTTTTATAGAAGATTAGGTTAGTTTAGGCCATAGGATTAACCCTAGTTCAGATCTGGGCCATCAATTCACGTCACTAGCCTCCAAACATGTCTTGAGAAACAAGTCAGATGCACCCAGGCCAGACTGGCCGACCACCCAAGTCGACAGGGGTGTCGACTGGGCAGTCGACACAGCCTGGGGTGTGTCGACTCCCAAGTCGACTCCCCAGTCGACTTGGGGTGGCGGGAATTTTTCGCGCCTGCACTGCCTAGCTGAATTTGAATTCCTGAATTCAAATTTGAACTTGAAATTTTTCTAAAAACTTCGACGGGCCATAACTTGGTCATACGGACTCCGATTTTTGAAAACTCGGACTCTATTTCGCGTATTTTTCCGAGACGAACGCAATGGCACAGCCCGTTTCCCTTGATTCAGATTTTATCATTTAATTCTGCCTTGATTTATGTTGTAACATGTTATTTAAAAATACGGGTTGTTACATTCTCCCCTCCTTAAAGGATTTCGTCCCTGAAATCTTCAAGTTAGGAAGAACATATCCTACCATCCATCATCCATCTACTCAAAACATCATCCACGTGCAGTCGTTGTCCTTAAAGGATTCTAAATGCTGTATGATCATATGCAAAGGTGTGTGTATATGTACTTATCTAATGCGAAAATCAGGTGGTTACTGATTCAGTAAACCTCCTTAATGCAAAGTATGTTAGTGAAATGAGTCCATATGTATACAAATTCCTAGCATAATTCATAATCTCTATATGAGTGCACATATCATTCATCATCCACTTGATAGCATAACAAGTTTCAACCATGAATAAGCATAAACACTCATGCATATGCAATATGAAAGTGCGTGAGCCGATCTTAGTGCCTAATGTGTATCATGCATCCATGAGTATCCACTTGCAAACACTTGCAACCCCTTGCAAACATCAAGCATAATATGTTTCAAATACATGTTTCATCCAAAGGGTTTCTACCTAAGGTTCTCATGACAAGGTTAACGAGATAACAAGATAAACATGGATAGTGAAAGAAAGATATGCTGGCTAGGAAAAGAGATCGAGAATATACCCTCAAAAAGAAATGGATGAAGCGCGCGCATCTTCTCCTCGGTTTCCCAAGTTGCATCCTCTTCGGCTTCACTATACTAACTTGACTTCTCGATTCCTCAGTTTCTTGATCTCCGTTCCCAAGATACGAATCAGAGCTCGCCTCAAGGTCGCCTCTTTCTATACCTCCGTGTCTTCAAGAATACTTGGTTCAACTACCTTGGCTGACCCATGTAGGCACTTTCGGAGATGCGAGACATGAAAAACATTGTGAACTCCAGCCAGCTTCTCGGGCAACTCCACCTTGTAAGTCATCTTCCCAACTCTTTCTATAATAGGGAAGGGTCCTACGAACCTTGGTGTCATCTTCCCAACTGCTCCAGAATGAACCACGTTTCGCAAAGGAGAATGCTTTACAAAGACCATTTAAATTCTAGGTCTGTCCTTCGCTTGTCTGCATAGGATTTCTGTCTGTCTTGGGCCGTTTTCATCCGTCTTTGAATCAATTCAACCCTCTCGGATGTGTCCCTTATCATGTTGGGCCCAATTATAAGCTTATCCGTCGTCTCCCACCAACATGTTGGTGGCTTGCACGACCTCCCATACAAAGCTTCGACTGGTGTCATTCCTATGCTTGCTTGGTAGCTGTTATTATAAGCAAACTCTACAAGAGGAAGGTGGTCTTTCCAAGTACCACCAAAGCCAAGAACACAAAGTCTCAAAAGATCTTCTAGCACTCTATTCACCTTCTCGGTTTGGCCATCCGTCTGGCGGTGATAGGCTGTACTTAGATACAATCGCGTAACCATCGCTTCTTGCAAACTATTCTAGAACTGGATGGTGAAGATTGGGTCACGACCGCTAACTATGCTGGAAGGAACTCCATGCAATCGCACTATCTCTCGAAGATAAACAGATGCTAAACCTGATACAGTCCTCTTGTTCTTTACTAGAATGAAATGGGTGCTCTTCGTAAGTCTATCAACTATGACCCATATCCCATAAAGCCCAAATAGTTTGGTCATCTTAATGGACATCTTCACCCCAACTATAAATCACAAACAGGCGAGTCATACTCCTTATGGGGTTTGCAACAGAACTAAGATTGAGAATAGGACCGAGAGGATATACTTAAAAGATAGCATGCGAGTAAGCTCTACAGAATAATCGGGATCAAGGATATACTCTTAGAAAGAGATATAATGCGCGTATCTAGTCTTAAATCTTCTAAGCCGCATTTTCTTGTGCTTAATCCCATCGTGCCTTGACCGTCTTTTAACTTCACAATTTTGTAGCTCTTAATTCTTATTTCCAAAATATGAGTTAGAACTCATTTCACCGTTGCCTCTCGTTCCACTTCCACTTATTCTTTTCCTAAAATACTTGGCTTAAACATAACTGAGTGCTCATGGTTTCATGCAAGCTTTCCAAAATTCGTTAGTGAATCCTGGATCTCGTTTACATACCATACGGTATTCCATGCGGAAGAACTATCTCTTGAAAACAAATGCCACTCCACGTTGCTAAATGTTCTTACTAGGGTGATTTCTATAACTCATGCTTAAGCGAAATGGACCATCCGCCTTAGTGGCGAACACTACTCGATTGGATTACAAATTTCCAATGACGGAACCCTAAAGGTCACACGAGATTTCGAGGGTATTACTGAAGCGAGTCATGAGCCTCGCAACCCTATGTTCAAAGTCAAGAATGGCTCCATAACTGGACAACCAATCCATGCCCAACATCAACCCGTATCCCATAAACCCGAGAACATAAGCATTACACATGAATTCTACGCTCAAGATAGAGATTTTCAAATCCATACAAGTCGCAGATAGATGGGTGGAACCCCCAATCGGATTTGAAATACTAACGGGATTTTCAACTAGACTAGTACTTAGGTGCAAACTTTCAACAAGATTAGAAAACTATGCGATGCGCCAGACTCAAATAAGGTACGAACAGGGAAATCAGAAATGTAATCATGACCTTCTATAGAAACACTACCTCGATCAAAAGCTGGAAGAGCGAGGGGAGCCTGCAACTGCCCTCCAGAGGGTCCTGCTTGCTGAATTTGCCTTTTCACTTGTCCTCGCTTTTTCGGACAATCCTTACTATAGTGTCCAGACTCTCCACAATGAAAGCATTTGTCCAACTTCCTCTTCTTCTTCCTACAGTCTTTGACTATGTGCCCAGTGATCCTACAGAAGTTGCACTTCCTCCTTTCTCTTGACTTGTTGTCCTTGCTATTGCTGTTCTTGCCTCCTTTCTCGGAATCTTCCTTCTTGCCTTGAGACTCATTTGCCTTGACCTCCTTCTTGCCACCCTTATCTTCCTCTTGAAGCTGGGCCATATTCACCGAACTCTCGAAAGTCGCCCCCATGGGTATATGAGACATGGCCAAACCGCGTAATGGCTCATTCAATCCTAGAGCAAAGCGTAGGGCCTTTTTTTGAGCTGTGTTAATCAAGTCTAGACCGAACCGAGCAAGTTGATTAAACGTATCCACGTATTCCCTAACTGTCATGTCCCCTTGCTTTAGAGATAGGAACCTCTCCATCCGAAGGTTCTCTTCTGTCGATGATAGAAACCTCAATCTGAACCTTCTCCTAAAGTCATCCCAAGTCTGAATTGGTCTAGTAGTGGTGGTGACTACCCACCAATATGCAGCTTCCCCTTTCAACAGCCATACCACTAACAGAACTTTCCTACGGTCTTCCACCTCAAAGATAGCAAAGAGGTCTTCAGTTTCCTTCAACCAGTTTCTTGCCTCAACAAAAGTCTCCGTCCCTACAAAATTCTTGCCACCCATCGCCTTAAAGTCCTTGCAAATCTTTGCGAAATCCTCTTGTGGATGCGGAGGAAGAGGAGGAGGAACCTCAGCTACGGGAGGAGGAGAAATGTTAGCCACGGGGGAAGGAGGAGGAATGATCGCGGGGCCGGCTTCATTCGCCCTCGCCTCCATGTACCTTCTAAACCAAATAGGTACTGGTACTCCCTCCAGAATGGAAAAATTATTGGCCATACTGAAACGAAGAAAAATATAGATTGAGAACGAGGAAACAAAGGATAGTGCTAATGGCTTTTGGGGAATAACCTTTTAAAATAAACTAGACTTTTCTTGGAAAATACTTAATTGGTTCTGAAAATAGTTTTTCAAAAGGTAAGTTTTAAAAACCTTTTGTTCAATCTCGTAAACCTTATGCTCTGATACCAAATGTAACACCCCACCTCTGCCAATGCCACTCTTGCAAGCGCATTAGCATTGGAGGGGCGTTAAACGAGGTAAACATGCATGCAGATATCACAAGACAGAACATATAAGTAAAACAGAGTAAATAAAGCAGCGGATAAAACTACTATTTCAAAACCATAGTCAAGTTACATCAAAGGACTGAGTCATTATTTTCCAACTACTACAAGTCTAGAAAACATAAACTAAAAACTGGAAATAACATAAAGTAACTATCCCCAAAGTAGAATAAAGCCATAGCATGCTCAAGTCCAAACCGTACATGAGCTATCCAGAAAAGCAGCTAAAGATCCAAGCTAGGTACCAGTGTTCCCACCCTGTAAACCTGGGGGGGAAACGGAAGAAAAGAAGCGAAAGAAAACGGGTCAGTCAAAAAGACTGGTAAGCCCTACCTACTATTAGTATAAAAACTAATAAAGTTAATTGGACATGTAAAGCAGAGATGAAACATAGGGTGATAACTGGCATGGTGAAAAGTTAACAAGATAGATCAAGTGTGGCATCGCATATACAAGGTTAAGTTGCACCAGGTGTGTACTAGTATTCCAATCCGTGTCAAGTATAAACAAGAAATGATCCCTTGGCCCAAAGCTGGCCCAATATCATGAGGTGACCTAAATCAAGGTCCCACTACTCGGTCTAGTCGATCGGCTCCCTATAAGCCTAACTCGTCGTGTATCGGTGTCATACAGCTTAATCGTGGAATGTAGTTAACTGTGCAAGGTCCACCCCAGGGTGTATCCAGCCCTAAGGTGTAAACCACAGACACAATTCAAGCACGCACAGTCTAAACCTACTGGTGCCCATGTTCAACTCCGGACTTAATGTGCACGACCATGGTCCGCCTGAACAACCGGTGCACCCTTCAGCCGTCTCTTTTGGTCTCTTACAATCAGTCCAGTAATCGTGCCCCACCCTAGCCTAGTCCAGGGTACCCATGATACTTCCAAGTAGGTTACTGCTGAAAAGGACCACGTAACTAGGATTTCAAGCGGGTTAAGTGTGGTTAACCCTATCGTAACAATGTATTGAGTTGGTCAAGTGTATTCAAGCAGTTCATGACTTAACCCTATCAATACATCGGGTTTAATTGGTTAAGTATTCAAGTAGTCCATGTCTTAACCCTACCAATCCATCGTGTTTAATTGGTTAAGTATATTCAAGTAGTTCATGACTTAACCTTACCAATCCATCGTGTTTAATTGGTTAAGTATATTCAAGTAGTCCATGACTTAACCCTACAAATCCATCGTGTTTAATTGGTTAAGTATTCAAGTAGTCCATGACTTAACCCTACCAATCCATCGTGTTTAATTGGTTAAGTATTCAAGTAGTCCATGACTTAACCCTACCATGTGGCATTAATTAACTTAATGCACCCCAACCTCAAACATTAGACTTTATTGTGGTTACTAGTTAAGCCGGGCGGGTCCGGGTAGCTTTACACCACAACCTAGTCTAACCTCGGGTTTTAAGTGCGATATGACCAACTACTCACATTGGGTCCTATTGTTTGTAGCCACTAGTTAAGCCGGTCGGTTCCGGGTAGATTTATGCTACAAACTCAACCCAACCTCGAGTTGGCCATTCTCATGTTTTCTAGAAGTCATGTCCAAGTCCATGTTTTCAAGCATAAACACATGTCAAACTTTCATGTCATATTTTCAAGTCATGTTCTCATGTTATTTAAGTTTGCCCAACTACCCATAATGTACTCCAATCGCACGTAAATTCGCATCAACGCAAATAGATCAAAGAGGGAACATAACTATATGACAAGGTGGGCATAAGATGGCAAAGCCTATCACAAATTAAACATGGTGATATTTGAGGCCAAAAGGGGTTCAACATACTAGCATATGGCCTCAACATGTATGATAGCATAAAAGGTGTCTTGGCCTCAAACATATCAAATAGCATAAGGGTGATTTGGCCACAAGCATGCATAATAGCATAAGGGTGATTTGGCGACAAGCATGCATAATAGCATAAGGGTGATTTAGTCACAAGCATATTAAGGAACATGAGGGGTTAAGGTTTGGCCACAAGTTAAATATGATGGCATATGAGGCAAATGTGTTCATAAACTTGCATACTACATTATAAGCCTCAAAACATGCATGATATCAACTTTAGAATAATAGGTGAAACATGGTCATAAATGACATAGGATGATAGCTAGTGATTCACATATAACATCATATGCAAGATAATAGAAGGGTTATGAGAGTTTCTATGTTGCTTTATGCAACATTTCAAATCAAAGCTCATAGCTTTCTATGCACAAAGTCAAGGTGATAGCTTTACAAACATGCATAGAATAAATCTATGCATAACATGATAGAATCAAAGCACAAATCATACTTAGGCCCAAACTCAAACTTGCACATGTTATATTTAACTTCATAGTTAGAATCTAAGAGTAGAATAGGGCTTACAATGCTATGAAGACCTATGAAATAAAATAAGATTGAGACGAAGCCACTAGCAACTCTAAAAACCCCCAGTCGCATATAAGCTCCAAGTTGTTTTGAGAAACAATAAGCTCCTTTGATTTGTATGAAGAAATATCCTTGTTTTGATGAAGAAAGGTGGCTCTTTTACTAGCTTAAGACACTCAAATTTTCTTGAAGATGATGGAGGCCATGTTATGAAGATGGAGGCCATGATCAAGAAACATTTTGGCATAGTTTAGTTGTAGGAATGATTAATGAGGGTTTAGGCTAGGTCTTAGGGTCTTTTTATAGAAGATTAGGTTAGGTTAGGCCATAGGATTAACCCTAGTTCAGATCTGGGCCATCAATTCACGCCACTAGCCTCCAAACATGTCTTGAGAACAAGTCAGATGCACCCAGGCCAAACTGGCCGACCACCCAAGTCGACAGGGGTGTCGACTGGGTAGTTGACACAGTCTGGGGTGTGTCGACTCCTATGTCGACTCCCCAGTCAACTTGGGGTGGCGGGAATTTTTCCCGCCTGCCCTGCCCAGCTGAATTTGAATTTCTGAATTCAAATTTGAACTTGAAATTTTTCTAAAAACTTCGACGGGCCATAACTTGGTCATACGGACTCCGATTTTCGAAAACTCGGACTCTATTTCGCGTATTTTTTCGAGACGAACGCAATGGCATAGCTCGTTTCCCTTGATTCATATTTTATCATTTAATTCTGCCTTGATTTATGTTGTAACATGTTATTTAAAAAT
This sequence comes from Allium sativum, assembly GCA_030737875.1. Lineage (NCBI taxonomy): Eukaryota > Viridiplantae > Streptophyta > Magnoliopsida > Asparagales > Amaryllidaceae > Allium > Allium sativum. Next base: position 14,573,001 of record CM060917.1, read on the forward strand.
ACGGGTTGTTACAAGTGGTTTGCCTGTGTGGCATGCTATGATGCAAATGATCAAGGCTTCTGTTGAAAAGAAGAGTCTTGTGGTTGATGGTCAAAGCACAGCCTTTGGGGCATCGCTTTTTGTAACGTTAATTCACGAGCCTCACACCCCGGTATGAACCAAAAACGGGAGAGGATCTTAGGGGGGACGTGCATTTCTTTCTAGCTAGAGGTCGTGTTAGTGCTTAAACTGCCTGACATTTATATTATTTTCACCTGTATGGTTGTTGCTGTTGCGAGGCGCCTCGGATATATCGGTCGTTCTCGAACCGATGGAGTCAGTGGGCTCATTTACGCCCCATAGGGCGGGGAAACGCATTGTTCAGGCATTATAATCCACTCCGTGTGGACCGGTCCTGACGATCCAAGTGGCAGTTGCGGCTGTTCCGAAGACATGGGCTAGATTGTCTCGAAGCCGGTGAGGACTATCTTTTTGCCTTAGTTCATAGTTGGAAATCCAATTTCCAATACATGATTTTGTGGTTTTGATTGTAAACCTATATTTGGCGACATAGTGGCATGGGACGCTCATGTCATCTATGATTGATATTTATGATTGTATATAAAATTAGAAACTAACTGGAAACGAGCTAAGTTGAATGGTTTCCTGGGTATTGGTCTGATGTTGGTTTCGGCCTTCGGGGTTAATACTTAGGGAATCGTTCTCTTACTAATTTACGGTTGGAGTCTAATTTAGAATTTACATTTATAGTAATAATAAAAGATGAAATTTAGCGTATCAAGCATTCTTTGGTTGTTATAAGGTAAAACCCTATCCTCCGGCTTGCGTTGCATTGTGTGATGGGATCTGGGTCTTATAACAGCTTCATTGTTCTTTATTTAGCATTGCACTGTTTGTTTAATGCACTGGTATTCTTGGGAGGAAACCCGTTTCGTGTTATACGGCGTGGTCCCTTGATTTACCTAACTTTAAAAATAAAGATTAATAACTGCTTTAGTTCTCACACCAGTTCACATAACTGACCTGGAGTTTATTGTTTTAACCTAAACTATGGGTGCCCTTATTTTCAGCACGGGCAGCTAGTAGTTGGGTTTTGCAGATTTATATTCACAGGATCCCGGTTTATAGCTGAAGTGATGTTCGGAAAGCTCTATATCCGTGTATTTCTTTCGGTTATGTTTTGTATTATTTTTCCGCTGCAGTATTGTATTTAAATCTCTGATATTCTCTGTTGTATAATTTTTTATTCATACTCTGTATATTCTTGTATTCTAATGGAATTGTTGTAATAAACAATGAAATGTTCTTCTGTTTGTGTTCTGATTTGTCGTGTTCTCAAAGCAATCCGGGCTTTCCTTACCGGGGAAGTTCGGGTCGTTTCATTTTGGTTCAAGAGCTCTGGTTTATAGAGCTCAAGAACAAGACACATTAGAACCAAATGAAAGAATTCAACAGAGATTGGACTAGTAATGTCCAATAAGAATGGCTCGTTAGAGATGGGATCAGTAGTATCCTAGAATGTGTGTGAAGAGTATATTTTTTGAACAAAAATGAAAACAAATTTTGTTTTGAAAACTAAATTCAATTATTCGTATTTGAATATTTTATTTATATTGAATTTGGACAATTTAGTATATGAAAATTTCGCGTATACACGTCATGAACGTATATTCGAAGTCCCAAATATACTGGATAGATATAGAATCACACTCTAGTCGCCCAGACATGATCCTGATGATGAAGTATACCATCGCCAATATTTATTTTCGAGTTTCGAAAGTGTGATATATATATATTTCCATTAGGCTGGTGTGAGAACCAAAAATAGATAGGTTTATTGTTGTGATTTGGCATCAAAAACATGATTTTCTGTATGTATATTAAAATTATGAATTTGAAACATTAATTCACTAATTTATTAATGGTTGTGTTGTATGATTATTTCTTATCTAATGAAATCATTATGTGAATGAATGGTAAACATAACCAAATTGTGTCGAATAGTGAAAATTGATTGCATTTGCATATGTGTTGTAATAACCCGGAAAATGTGAACCAATTTTAAAATTTTAAAATTAGGTTATTAACAAAGAATTTGAATAGTTGGAATAGCCTATTTCAATAAAATAAAGAATTGAGTATGGTATTGCAGTTTGAAATTTTGAATACAAACTTTGTCTGGCTGTACCGGGTGGAAAATATAACGGATTTTAGCGAAACTGAAAATATTTAAATTTGTTTATGAATACCTTTCAAACGAATCTGAAAAATCGAAATTTCATAACGGAAATCAAAAGTTATGGCCAAATGAATTTTCAGAAAGGTCGCTATATGGCATATATAGCCCTTGAAAATAGATATTTTGCATACGACCTCGGAATTCGACGAAACCACTTTTGTTGGGTCCGGGATGTCAAATTATTGCTAAGTTTTAAATTTCATTATTTTTGAAGCTAGTACGTGAGCAGGGCAAAAGAAAATGTGATTGACCAAATTCTGTTAAAATGGGTCGACCTAAAAATGGCCGTTTTTCAAACGAGCTCAGAATTCGATGAAACTGGTTTTGTTAGGACCGTATCGTCAAAACAAAGCTAGATTTATTTTTCTGGAATTTTTCGATTCAGTTTATGGCCCTGGCAAATTGAAATGTACGTTTAAATTAAATATCAAATGTTTTATATTTTAATTTGAAAATTAACTGAATGTAACAGTTGAAATGGCCAACGAAACATATCCCATTGTTTCCGAAATGGGGGTATTTAGCTAGGGGCGACAGTCGTTGGGTTTAAAAAGGAGTTCGTTTGAGAAAACACTATTTAAAATTTACTATATAGCTCGAACCAATAGGATTTTTTCTTTTTAAAAAAAACTCGAAAAAAACCCTAGCCGCCAGTGATTGAACGACGCACGAAGCACGAGACTTCCCACCGATTTTGCTGCCGCCACAGTTGATTTCGCCGCCTCCGCCAGTTGAAGCTTCTGACCGCCTTCGCCTCCTCTATCAATCCGACCAAGCCTCGCCTCGATCCATCAACTGTGCGCGTTGAATTTCGAGGAGAAAGTCGCGTCCTTTGGAGCGCCGCCGTGACCCACAGGAGCCACCGAGTCCATCGCCACCACCGCCGATCGGAAGGTGATTCGTAGCTCTCTGACGCCATGTGGTCAGATCTAAGCAACGAGGTACGGTTTGGCTTAAAAATCAAGACCTAGTTTTGAAGCTTTGAAATCTTTTCTGATATAAATTTCTGAAATGAAAATAACACTTTTAAGTGTTGCAAAACTTTGAAAAATAATATCTTTTTTGTTCTTTAACGAAATTTGATGAAACAGGAGACACCGTGACCGCAAGGAGGCTCTCTACATTCTAGAAGAAGCCGCGGATTTTTCTGACCTTCCTACGATTTTTAGCACTGCAATAACCAATGTGAGGAATCTAAACTAATTGTGTGAATGAAATCGTGTTGTATAAATTATATAAGCGAAGTGTAAATTATATACGCATTGTATACCTCATGTACATGTGTTGTATAAGTTATATTAGCGATGTATAAATTATACAAGCGTTGAATGAAACATATATGCTTTGAATTGTGACGAAATGCAAGTGAATTATTATAATATATATATATACTCCCCTCGTCCACAGACCATGGACGATATTTATTGCTTGTGATTGACGTGATATTATATGGTATGACGAATGGTTGGAAATAATTGTTTGTGGTTGATATTATGGTTGAAAAATACCTTTGTGGTTGAAAAATACCTTTGTGGTTGAAACAAATTAGAATAGGATTGTGGAATTGAAAATAAAACATGTCGCCTGCGTGCGAACTAGATGCATGATCCTCATTGTCAAAAACCGCGAGGTTTTAAGGTAGAGCGAGGAGCCGTACTAGGGACGGTCCCGGTTTTAACTACCCTGCCGTTATGCTGCCGAAATTTTCTAAAATATTCATGTGTTAGGATAATTTTCATTCGTTGAAATAAATTACATATGCTATATCAAATATTCATGTGTTGAGTTGCAATTCATTCGTTGAGTTGAAATTCATGTGTTGAATATTATTTGAATTTAAACAAATAGCTTTAGCGATAAAAATCACATTTTTATATATATACAAACATAGTGAATATTCATGTGTTGAGTTGCAATTCATTCGTTAAGTTGAAATTCATGTGTTGAATATTATTTGAATTTAAACAAATAGCTTTAGCGATAAAAATCACATTTATATATATACAAACTATATCAAATATTCATGTGTTGAGTTGCAATTCATTCGTCGAGTTGAGATTCATGTGTTGAATATTATTTGAATTTAAACAAATAGCTTTAGCGATAAAAATCACATTTTTATATATATACAAACTGTATCGAATATTCATGTGTTGAATTGCAATTCGTTCGTCGATTTGAAATTCATGTGTTGAATGTTATCGTATTTTAAAATAAATTGAATCGACAATAAAAACTACACCTTTATTGTGAACATGAAGTGTTAAAAACATTCACATGTTGAATAAATATTTTTGATGATAAAAATATTTCTTTTATCATGTATACGCTTAGATAAAAATACACACGTGTTGAAATAAATAATAGTTTGCTAGAAATATTATTGTTAGCTTTGTTCTGCATATATATACATGTGTTGAACAGGAAAAATGGATTAGCTGTAGAGTAAAGAAATTATTTGCGTGCCCGACAAATAGGTAAACCTTGATGAGTAGGCTGCGCAATTTTATTTTTATATCAACTCCTGTGAATGCCATTGGATGCGGAGTGCTGGTTATTCTGTGTGAAATAATAAACGTCGCCATAGGATAGTAACAATTAATTTTGAACTACACTACATGGCATACTTCATGACGATTGGCATACTTCATCATATTCCACATAAGCAATTGGAGCTTGTGTGACAAGGTGGAAGATTTACCATACAAGCAAGAGGCTTGTATGGCGATGACTATATACTACAGGTTGAACTGATGACTGATATGGACTATATAAATTATAACGATATATGGCCAGATTAATAAAAACCCCACACGGGTCTGGAGTTGACAATAATCACGTCACTCTAGTTATTAGATACGGCACATGGACTATTTATTTCCACACGGAAACGGGGTGACGAGAATTTATTCTCTGGAGTGATTATCTATCCATGCTCCCCCGTAAACACCAGAATATATCACTATAAATATGTGAATGCTTTTTAGGATTTATTGGGTACCTAATACGGCCCAATAAATTTCCAAACCCCTCCTCGTACAAAGGAGGTTATAGCGAATTTTTTTGAAATATTAAGGCGTTAGTGAAATAATTGAAGTGAAAACGAAGTTGAAAATATAGAATGAACTATAGTTGAAATTATAGAATGAACTATATTTATATATATAAATATAAATATAATTAAAAGGAATAGAGGCCGTGCAGTTCGTGTTTCGGAATCATAATTTGAAACGATTAGTACGAGAAATCCGACCATCGGATTTTCCCGAAACCCCAACCGCTGGGTTCGCCTTGGGAATATCTTTCCAACGACACCAACCTTGTAAAAATCCAACGGTTGGATTGTCCGGAATGTTTAATTCAAATCTGAAGAAAAACAGCGCCAGAATCGTTTATATTTATATATAAATATAAATATAATTAAATTTAATCGAATAATGACGCTGCAGTTCGAATTTTGAAACTGTAACTTCAAACGACTAGTGTGGGAGATCCGACCGTCGGATTTTCACGAAACTGGAACCGTTGGATTCGCTTTGGGGATATCTTCCCACTGATATAGACTTTGTAGAAATCCAACGGTTAGATTTTCCGATATGTGTAAAACAAATTAAGGGAAAAACAGCGCCAGTGCCACGACACGACCTGAAACGTCGTTTAAATAAATATGGCCATTTTTAAATAAATAAAAATGGCGAAAAATCGTTATAAAATATTATAATCAAAATTGATTGAAAATAAACCAATTGGGCTTGAATTGTTTGATATTTGATGGTTGTATGTGTTTGACGCGAAAATAACACTAAAGAACTGAAAGATGGATGTCGAATAATATAACCATAGAAAGAATCGATTTAAATTCTAATGACGTGAATTTTTTGAAAAGGCCGAGCTAACCCTTATTTCAAATAATTTATCGAGCGATTCAAATTGGAAAATGCAAAGACGATTTAAGACCGACGATCTTCGTATCGGTTGGATGGGCGCTACTGAGGTTCCTGACCGGAGTAGCTACCGGAAAGGGACGGAAGTAGTAGCCGTCTGAACGTATGTGTTGATTGGACGGATATACGAGGAATTTGACGCCTTCGGTTTTGTTCAGACCCAGAACGGACTTGTAAATGGACTGTGTGTCTGACATTGGATTTTGTTTTATACTGATTGATCCCTGTTAAATATATATCTGTTTGGCGGCGGAGAATTTATTCTTTTGCTTAACGCCCTTCTCTGAAACGTACGAGCTTAGAGGTTATATATTGATGGAAATCAATTCGTATGAAGTGGACTGCCCATGTGGCATGCCAAGATGCTGTGATCAAGGCTTCTGTTGCAAAGCAAAGTCTTGTGGATGATGATCAAAGCACGGTCTACATGGCCTAGCTTTGTGTATTTCGTGGATTCGCGAGCCTCACACGCCGTTATGAGTTAAAAATGGGATAAGGACCCAAGGAGAGCATGACGTTTCTTTCTAGCTATGGTGGTGTCAGTGACTTACCAGCCCTGACATTTATATCTATTTTTCACCTATGTGGTTGTTGGAATGCGAGGCGCCTCGATATAGGTCTGTAAGGACCGGGAAACGTGTGTTCAGGAATTGCCAATCCTCAAACGTAAGAGAGGACCGGCCTTGGAGGATCCAGGGTTACCCAGAGTGTGTAGTCCTGAGGCATTTGCTAGAATGTCTCGAAGCGGAGAGGAGCTTGCCCCTTGCCTCGACTCATGACGGAAATCCAATTTCCAATACGAAATAACTGACTCGATTGTAGAACTAGTATGGCGACATAGTAGATGGTAGCTATGCCGCCTATGATTGATATTTATGATGCTATTCATTTTTGAAACATATATGCACTAGTAATAATATCAAATGATTTTGCTTTATACGTATCAAGCATATTTGGCCCTTATAAGGTAAAACTCTATCCTCCGGCTTGCGTTGCATTGTGTGATGGGACCTGAGTCTTATAATGGCTTCATTCTTTTTAAAAGCATTGCGTTGTTTTAAAAGAATTTATTTTGTTTAAAATGCACTTGCAATCACTGGAGTAAACCCGTTCCGCAATAGTGGCATGGTCCTATGATTTGCTATTACTGTTGTTTAACTGTTAAATAGATTCCTCACACCAGTCCCCATGACTGACTCGTTGTTTGTTTCACTTTGCAAATGCGGGTTCCCTTATTTTCACACGGGCAGCCTAGTTCACAGGTGACAGGTTGTTTTTGGCTCTGCACTGTTGCATAGAGTGAATTTTTGGCTCATGGCGAGGCTGACTTCACAGAGATGACTTTGACATTTTCCGCCATTACTGTACCTATATTATGATTCCGCCACGGGCGATGCAGACTGATTTACTTTCCGTATTTCTTATTATATGTATATGTACCGCCTTCGGCGATGTAGACTGATACCCTTATTATGTTTCACTGCATGTATGTATTCCGCCTCTGACGATGATGACTAATCACTTTCCTTTTTATTTAATAAGTTATATCCTACGCTATGCTATTCTGATGTTATTACATGTTGTGATTCCGCTGTCATATCCATGTAAAAGTTTCTATTTATTGTTTCTGCTATTATCTGTACTCTGCTATGATGATTAATGTGTTATATTCCGATGATTATCCTTAATACCGCCCCTCAGATTTTGGGATCGTCACAGTTGGCATCGGAGCTTTGGTTAACCTTAGTTCCGGGATCTAATACATTAAACACCTCGTCAAATTAGAATCAGTAGTGTTCTAATGCGAGTAGCTCATTAGAGATAGGATTAGCAATGTCCTAGAATGAGCTAAGTAGATTAGCAAAACAAATTGATCAGTACATCATTACCTTTCCTTATGCTCCCCTTCTTTATCATTTATGAAAATTATCAAATCTGTGAGCTTGACTCTTTTCTTGCTTATACAGTATTCTCTTAGATGGCTACACGAGCAGCAGCAGCTAGAGGAGGCCGTGGAGGCCGAGGAGAAGCAGCAGGAGGACGGGGGAATATCCCCGTAGTTGTGGAAGGCCCTATTGTTCAGCCACCAGCACCCGAAGACTTTGAGCTAGACAAAGTAGCAAAGAGGTATAGGAACCTTGGGGGAAAACCCTTTACTGGCACTGGTACAGTGACCGAGGCTATAGCTTGGTTGAAGACCTGTGAGAAAATCTTTGAAGGCATGGGTATGGGAACCAACAACAAAGCACGACTTGGTATTTGGCTCCTTCAGGAGGAAGCAGAGCTGTGGTGGGATGCCATTACCTCAGAGGATGCAGCTGGTACTGTCAGAACCTGGGAGCAATTCAAAACTATGTTCAATGAGAAGTTTGTACCTGAACAGGCTCTAGAGAGGATGCGAGAGCAGTTTGCTAATCTCCAGCAAGGAGATCTCTCTATTCAGGATTACCTTAATAAATTCACCCAGTTGTCGCGCTATGCTCTAGAGCTTATTATGACTAACAAAGCAAAGAACAAGATATTCATATTTAGGCTAAATCGCAAGTACCATGACAGAGCTATGAGCAACATCAAACTCTCCTTCTCAGAATTGGTAGAAATGGCTTGCAATTATGAAGATATGGATGAAAGACACGCTAGCCAAGACCGTGCCAAAAGGCAAGCTGGAAATAAGCGCAAGGCTTCAACAGATCAACCCGAGTCTAGCATTACAGCGGCCGCTACTCAGAAACCTGGAAAGATCCCGGAAGGAAATTGCTACAACTATGGGAAGCCAGGTCATTTTTCTAATGTATGCAAAGCCCCAAGGAAACCAAAGGCAAATGACTCAGCCGAATGCTACAACTGCCATAAGAAGGGGCACTATAGCAGGAATTGTCCTCTGAAGCAGAATGCACAAGTGGCTCATGTGTATGACGGGAAGACCCCGCCAGCTACCACTGATCGATCAGGTAAACCCGACGTCTTGGGAGGTACTCTTACCATTAAAAATATTCCTGTTTCTTTACTTTTTGATACTGGTGCATCACGTAGCTTCATTTCTGGTAACATTGTTCACAAGTTAAAATTAAAACGAAGAAAGCTTAGAGAACCAATTAAAGTTCAAAACCCGATAGGAGGTTCTGTTAGTCTCAGTTTATACTGTAGGGTGCCTATCTCTTACTCTTTCTACAAGTTCTCTTTTGATTCGATTGTTATGGACCTTTCTGAATTTGATATTATACTGGGGCTGGACTGGTTGACAAAATATAAGGCCGAAGTTAGATGTGCCGAGAGAATCGTGAAAGTTAAAACAAAATTTGGGCATATCACTATACCATGCCATGGCTCCGAAATTAATAGAGCAGAATTTTGGTCTTCTTTAGAAGTTACTCCCCCTTCATTAGAAAAGATACCGGTCTTTAAAAACTACGCGGATGTGTTTGAAGAAGTAGAAAACTGACCGCCGTAAAGAGAAATTGAATTTAGAATAGATCTAATTCCGAACGCCCGACCAGTACTGCATCCAATTAGAAGAATGGCCCCGAAAGAAAAAGAAGAGTTAGGTAGTCAAACCCGAGAATTGCTTTGGAAAGGTCTGATCAGACCGAGCTTTTCAGCGTGGGGAGCAGCAGTAGTATTTGTCCCGAAATCAGATGGTACTTAAATCTTTGTGTTGATTACCGAGATCTCAATAAGCAGACACTGAAGAACAAATATCCCTTGCCCCGTATAGATGATCTGTTAGATCAATTAAATGGAGCAACAGTATTCTCCAGAATGGACCTAGCTACAGGTTTCCACCAATTACGTATAGTCGAAGACTGTGTTCCTTTGACAGCCTTCAGGGGTCCCGATTTATTCTACGAATGGGTAGTAATGCCGTTCGGCTTGTGTAACGCTCCGGCATACTTCGTTGATCTTATGAACAGAGTGTTCCGTGGTGTATTGAATAAATTTGTTCTAGTCTTCATCGATGACATTTTAATCTACTCCAAGTCGGAAGATGAACATGCAAGACATTTGGAACAAGTGTTGAAAATTCTGAGGAGAAATGTCTTGAAAGCTAAATTTTCTAAGTGTGTCTTCTGGCAGGATGAAGTTAAGTTCCTAGGCCATGTCATATCAAAAGAAGGAATTGTTGTAGATCCAAGCAAAATTACAGCGATTCAGAACTGGAAACAACCTACTACGCCCACCGAAGTTTCCTTGGATTGGCTAGTTACTATCGGAAATTCGTTCAGGATTTTTCAAAGATATCTGGTGTATTGACAAAGCTTGCCAAGAAGCATGAGAAATTCAAATGGACTCCCGAATGTGAAGAAGCTTTCCAGGAGCTGAAACTGAAGTTGACAACCGCTCCAGTATTGACAATTATAGAAGGTAATCAAGACTTGACTGTATGGACAGATGCTTCTATTGGAGGGCTAGGAGCAGTACTAATGCAAAAAGGCCAAGTGATCGCTTATGCCAGCCGTCAGTTGAAGCCACATGAAAGAAACTATGCAACTCATGATCTTGAGTTATTAGCTATCGTGTTTGCTTTAAGAATCTGGAGGCATTATTTACTGGGCGAGAAGTTCGAACTATTTACCGATCATCAATCCTTGAAATATCTATTCACGCAGAAAGATCTGAATTTGAGACAACAGCGTTGGTTAGAATTCCTTGCAGCATATGATTTTGAAATTCTATACACTCCAGGGAAAGCCAATGTTGTAGCCGATGCGCTCAGCAGAAAAAATGAAATCATCGCCAGTTTTGTCATCACATCTTCATTAATAGACAGGATCTCGACCCTTCAGAAAGACGATGAATTTATTCAAAGAATCAGTCACAGGGTCAAAGGAGGTGAATCCACAAGTTTCCGACTCGATGACAAAGGATTTCTAAGATTAAAGGGCAGAATTTGCATCCCAAACCTTCCAGAGCTTCGAAGAGAAATACTTGATGAGTGCCACAAGTCCAAATTAAGTATCCATCCTAGTGTGAGCAAAATGTATAACGATATCAAGCGCACATTTTGGTGGAGAGCTTTGAAAAGAGATATGTTATATGTTAGCAGATGCCCCACTTGTCAACTAGTTAAGAGTGATCAGCAGAAATTGGCTGGATTATTACAACCCTTAGAAATTCCAGGATGGAAGTGGGAACAAATTTCGATGGATTTCATTGATGGCTTGCCTCGAACTAGAAAAGGAAACGACAGTATATGGGTAATCGTAGATCGCTTCACGAAGACTGCCCATTTCATACCTGTCCGATCCAACAGAACGGCTCAAAGTCTAGCACAGATTTACTTCAAAGAAATAGTTAAACTACATGGAGCGCCGCTCAATATAGTCAGTGATAGAGATCCCCTGTTTACTAGCAAATTCTGGGAAGCATTCCAAACAGAATTGGGATCCAAATTGAATCTAAGCACCGCTTACCACCCACAGACAGATGGCAAAACGGAGTGGGTGAATAGAATTCTAGAAGATTTACTACAGGCTTGCGTTACTGATTTTGGAGGCTCATGGGAAGATCACTTACATTTAGCCGAATTCTCTTATAACAATAGCTATCAAGCAAGTTTGGGAATGTCTCCATTTGAAGCATTATACGGTAGACCGTGCAGATCTCCCGCATGTTGGGTAGAACCTGGCAACAGACTTGTGTTAGGGCCCGATATGATTCAAGAAGCATCGGATAAAGTCGATTTCATTAAGAAGCGATTAAAAACCGCGCAGAGCCGACAGAAAAGTTATGCTGATGCGAGAAGAAGGGATATATCGTTTGCCGTTGGCGATTATGTTTATTTAAGAGTTTCTCCAATGTGGGGAGTAATCAGATTTGGCAAGACTGGGAAGTTGGCACCGAGATTTATTGGTCCCTTTCCTATACTTGAACGGATTGGAACTCTTGCATGTAGGGTTTCATTACCTGATTGGTTGCCTGGTGTACATGATGTGTTCCACGTGTCTCAACTCAGAAAACATGTTCATGATCCAGATCTTGTTGTAGAAGAAGCAGCGCAACATGATATTGACATAACTCCAGAATTAGCACTCAGAAGAGAGCCGTTAAAGATAGTTGGCAAGGAAACTAGAGAGCTGAGGAGGAAAAAGATTCATCTAGTCAAAGTGCAGTGGAGTAGTGATCCTAGAGACTGTACTTGGGAGACTGAGGAAAGCATTAAACAAGCCTATCCCAAATGCAGAGTGGACATCTCTGACTAACTCCGGTACAAGGTACCTTTACAATACTTCGCATTTACATTTTATTTCCTACTTTGCTGCTATTTCCTTTTCGAGGACGAAAAGTTTTAAGTGGGGGATTTTGTAATAACCCGAAAAATGTGAACCAATTTAAAATTTTTAAAATTAGGTTATTAACAAAGAATTTGAATAGTTGGAATAGCCTATTTCAATAAAATAAAGAATTGGGTATGGTATTGCAGTTTGAAATTTTGAATACAAACTTTGTCTGGCTGTACCGGGTGGAAAATATAACGGATTTTAGCGAAACTGAAAATATTTAAATCTGTTTATGAATACCTTTCAAACGAATCTGAAAAATCGAAATTTCATAACGGAAATCAAAAGTTATGGCCAAATGAATTTTTAGAAAGGTCGCTATATGGCATATATAGCCCTTGAAAATAGATATTTTGCATACGACCTCGGAATTCGACGAAACCACTTTTGTTGGGTCCAGGATGTCAAATTATTGCTAAGTTTCAAATTTCATAATTTTTGAAGCTAGTATGTGAGCGGGGCAAAAGAAAATGTGATTGACCAAATTCTGTTAAAATGGGTCGACCTAAAAATGGCTGTTTTTCAAACGAGCTCAGAATTCGACGAAACTGGTTTTGTTAGGACCGTATCATCAAAACAAAGCTAGATTTATTTTTCTGGAATTTTTCGATTCAGTTTGTGGCCCTGGCAAATTGAAATGTACGTTTAAATTAAATATCGAATGTTTTATATTTTAATTTGAAAAATAACTGACTGTAACAGTCGAAATGGCTAACGAAACATATCCCATTGTGTCCGTAATGGGGGTATTTAGCTAGGGGCGACAGTCGTTGGGTTTAAAAAGGAGTTCGTTTGAGAAAACACTATTTAAAATTTACTATATAGCTCGGACCAATAGGATTTTTTCTTTTAAAAAAAACTCGAAAAAAACCTAGCCGCCAACGATTGAACGACGCACAAAGCACGAGACTTCCCACCGATTTTGCCACCGCCACAGTCGATTTCGCCGCCTCCGCCAGTTGAAGCTTCTGACCGCCTTCGCCTCCTCTATCAATCCGACCAAGCCTCGCCTCGATCCATCCACTGTACGCGTTGAATTTCGAGGAGAAAGTCGCGTCCTTTGGAGCGCCGCCGTGACCCACAGGAGCCACCGAGTCCATCGCCACCACCGCCGATCGGAAGGTGATTCGTAGCTCTCTGACGCCGTGTGGTCTGATCGAAGCAACGAGGTACGGTTTGGCTTAAAAATCAAGACCTAGTTTTGAAGCTTTGAAATCTTTTCTGATATAAATTTCTGAAATGAAAATAACACTTTTAAGTGTTGCAAAACTTTGAAAAATAATATCTTTTTTGTTCTTTAACGAAATTTGATGAAACAGGAGACACCGTGACCGCAAGGAGGCTCTCTACATTCTAGAAGAAGCCGCGGATTTTTCTGACCTTCCTACGATTTTTAGCACTGCAATAACCAATGTGAGGAATCTAAACTAATTGTGTGAATGAAATCGTGTTGTATAAATTATATAAGCGAAGTGTAAATTATATACGCATTGTATACCTCATGTACATGTGTTGTATAAGTTATATTAGCGATGTATAAATTATACAAGCGTTGAATGAAACATATATGCTTTGAATTTTGACGAAATGCAAGTGAATTATTATATTATATATATATATATACACTACCCTCGTCCACAGACCATGAACGATATTTATTGCTTGTGATTGACGTGATATTATATGGTATGACGAATGGTTGGAAATAATTGTTTGTGGTTGATATTATGGTTGAAAAATACCTCTATGGTTGAAAAATACCTTTGTGGTTGAAACAAATTAGAATAGGATTGTGGAATTGAAAATAAAACATGCCGCCTGCGTGCGAACTAGATGCATGATCCCCATTGTCAAAAACCGCGAGGTTTTAAGGTAGAGCGAGGAGCCGTACTAGGGACGGTCCCGGTTTTAACTACCCTGCCGTTATGCTGCCGAAATTTTCTAAAATATTCGTGTGTTAGGATAATTTTCATTCGTTGAAATAAATTACATATGCTATATCAAATATTCATGTGTTGAGTTGCAATTCATTCGTTGAGTTGAAATTCATGTGTTGAATATTATTTGAATTTAAACAAATAGCTTTAGCGATAAAAATCACATTTTTATATATATATATACAAACATAGTGAATATTCATGTGTTGAGTTGCAATTCATTCGTTGAGTTGAAATTCATGTGTTGAATATTATTTGAATTTAAACAAATAGCTTTAGCGATAAAAATCACATTTTTATATATATACAAACTATATCAATTATTCATGTGTTGAGTTGCAATTCATTCGTTGAGTTGAGATTCATGTGTTGAATATTATTTGAATTTAAACAAATAGCTTTAGCGATAAAAATCACATTTTTATATATATACAAACTGTATCAAATATTCATGTGTTGAATTGCAATTCGTTCGTCGATTTGAAATTCATGTGTTGAATGTTATCGTATTTTAAAATAAATTGAATCGACAATAAAAACTACACCTTTATTGTGAACATGAAGTGTTAAAAACATTCACGTGTTGAATAAATATTTTTGATGATAAAAATATTTCTTTTATCATGTATACGCTTAGATAAAAATACACACGTGTTGAAATAAATAATAGTTTGCTAGAAATATTATTGTTAGCTTTGTTCTGCATATATATACATGTGTTGAACAGGAAAAATGGATTAGCTGTAGAGTGAAGAAATTATTTGCGTGCCCGACAAATAGGTAAACCTTGATGAGTTGGCTGCGCAATTTTATTTTTATATCAACTCCTGTGAATGCCATTGGATGCGGAGTGCTGGTTATTCTGTATGAAATAATAAACGTCGCCATAGGATAGTAACAATTAATTTTGAACTACACTACATGGCATACTTCATGACGATTGGCATACTTCATCATATTCCACATAAGCAATTGGAGCTTGTGTGACGAGGTGGAAGATTTACCATACAAGCAAGAGGCTTGTATGGCGATGACTATATACTACAGGTTGAACTGATGACTGATATGGACTATATAAATTATAACGATAAATGGCCAGATTAATAAAAACCCCACACGGGTCTGGAGTTGACAATAATCACGTCTCTCTAGTTATTAGATACGGCACATGGACTATTTATTTCCACACGGAAACGGGGTGACGAGAATTTATTCTCTGGAGTGATTATCTATACATGCTCCCCCGTAAACACCAGAATATATCACTATAAATATGTGAATGCTTTTTAGGATTTATTGGGTACCTAATACGGCCCAATAAATTTCCAAACCCCTCCCCGTACAAAGGAGGTTATGGCGAAATTTTTCGAAATATTAAGGCGTTAGTGAAATATTTGAAGTGAAAACGAAGTTGGAAATATAGAATGAACTATAGTTGAAATTATAGAATGAACTATATTTATATATATAAATATAAATATAATTAAAAGGAATAGAGGCCGTGCAGTTCGTGTTTCGGAATAATAATTTTAAACGATTAGTACGAGAAATCCGACCATCGGATTTTCCCGAAACCCCAACCGCTGGGTTCGCCTTGGGAATATCTTTCCAACGACACCAACCTTGTAAAAATCCAACGGTTGGATTGTCCGGAATGTTTAATTCAAATCTAAAGAAAAACAGCGCCAGAATCGTTTATATTTATATATAAATATAAATATAATTAAATCGAATCGAATAACGACGATGCAGTTTGAATTTTGAAACTGTAACTTCAAACGACTAGTGTGGGAGATCCGACCGTCGGATTTTCACGAAACTGGAACCGTTGGGTTCGCTTTGGGGATATCTTCCCACTGATATAGACTTTGCAGAAATCCAACGGTTAGGTTTTCCGATATGTGTAAAACAAATTAAGGGAAAAACAGCGCCAGTGCCACGACACGACCTGAAACGTCGTTTAATAAAATATGGTCGTTTTTAAATAAATAAAAATGGCGAAAAATCGTTATAAAATATTATAAGCAACATTGATTGAAAATAAACCAATTGGGCTTGAATTGTTTGATATTTGATGGTTGTATGTGTTTGACGCGAAAATAACACTAAAGAACTGAAAGATGGATGCCGAATAATATAACCATAGAAAGAATCGATTTAAATTCTAATGACGTGAATAATTTGAAAAGGCCGAGCTAACCCTCATTTCAAATAATTTATCGAGCGATTCGAATTGGAAAATGCAAAGACGATTCAAGACCGACGATCTTCGTATCGGTTGGATGGGCGCTACTGAGGTTCCTGATCGGAGTAGCTACCGGAAAGGGACGGAAGTAGTAGCCGTCTGAACGTATGTGTTGATTGGATGAATATACGAGGAATTTGACGCCTCCGGTTTCGTTCAGACCCAGAACGGACTTGTAAATGGACTGTGTGTCTGACATTGGATTTTTTTTTATACTGATTGATCCCTGTTAAATATATATCTGTTTGGCGGCGGAGAATTTATTCTTTTGCTTAACGCCCTTCTCTGAGACGTACGAGCTTATAGGTTATATATTGATGGAAATCAATCGTATCAAGTGGACTGCCCATGTGGCATGCCAAGATGCTGTGATCAAGGCTTCTGTTGCAAAGTCTTGTGGATGATGATCAAAGCACGGTCTACGTGGCCTAGCTTTGTGTATTTCGTAGATTCGCGAGCCTCACACCCCGGTATGAGTTAAAAACGGGATAAGGACCCAAGGAGAGCATGACGTTTCTTTCTAGCTATGGTGGTGTCAGTGACTTACCAGCCCTGACATTTATATCTATTTTTCACCTATGTGGTTGTTGGAATGCGAGGCGCCTCGATATAGGTCTGTAAGGACCGGGAAACGTGTATTCAGGAATCCAATCCTCAAACGTAAGAGAGGACCGGCCTTGGAGGATCCAGGGTTATCCAGAGTGTGTAGTCCTGAGGCATTTGCTAGAATGTCTCGAAGCGGAGAGGAGCTTGCCCCTTGCCTCGACTCATGACGGAAATCCAATTTCCAATACGAAATAACGGACTCGATTGTAGAACTAGTATGGCGACATAGTAGATGGTAGCTATGCCGCCTATGATTGATATTTATGATGCAATTCATTTTTGAAACATATATGCACTAGTAATAATATCAAATGATTTTGCTTTATACGTATCAAGCATATTTGGCCCTTATAAGGTAAAACTCTATCCTCCGGCTTGTGTTGCATTGTGTGATGGGACCTGAGTCTTATAATGGCTTCATTCTTTTTAAAAGCATTGCGTTGTTTTAAAAGAATTCATTTTGTTTTAAATGCACTATCAATCACTAGAGTAAACCCGTTCCGCGAAAGTGGCATGGTCCTATGATTTGCTATTACTGTTATTTAACTGTTAAATAGATTCCTCACACCAGTCCCCATGACTGACTCGTTGTTTGTTTCACTTTGCAAATGCGGGTGCCCTTATTTTCACACGGGCAGCATAGTTCACAGGTGACAGGTTGTTTCTGGCTCTGCACTGTTGCCT
This sequence comes from Allium sativum, assembly GCA_030737875.1. NCBI lineage: Eukaryota > Viridiplantae > Streptophyta > Magnoliopsida > Asparagales > Amaryllidaceae > Allium > Allium sativum. Next base: position 14,590,934 of record CM060917.1, read on the forward strand.
AGAGTGCATTTTTGGCTCATGGCGAGGCTGACTTCACAGAGACGACTTTGACATTTTCCTCCATTACTGTACCTATATTATGATTCGGCCACGGGCGATGCAGACTGGTTTACTTTCCGTATTTCTTATTATATGTATATGTACCGCCTTCGGCGATGTAGACTGATACCCTTATTATGTCTCACTGCATGTATGTATTCCGCCTCTGGCGATGATGACTGATCACTTTCCTTTTTATTTACTAAGTTATATCCTACGCTATGCTATTCTGATGTTATTACATGTTGTGATTCCGCTGTCATATCCATGTAAAAGTATTCTATTTATTGTTTCTGCTATTATCTGTACTCTGCTATGATGATTAATGTGTTATATTCCGATGATTATCCTTAATACCGCCCCTCGGATTTTGGGATCGTCACATATGTACATGTATATCTGTGTGAACAGGTCATAACAAGGAGGCTAGAGAAGAGGAATAAAATTGTTTGCCCGACAAATAGGTGCATGTTTATTGTATTTCTTTGGGTGATGATGATTTTATGAGCCGATTGGCTAGCCGCTTGGCTTTTTCTTTTTCGTTTTGAGATGAGAGGGCATGTGTGGAGGTTTGGGGATTTTCCCGATGCTCCCGGTGCAGGGGAGGTTATGACGAAATTTTTCGAAAATTTAGGGTGTTAGCCAAATTTTTGAAAAATTTGAAAATTCTTAGAAACTGAAAAGTTGAGGAGCTTAAGCCGTAATGAAAATAATGGAAGTTGAGTTGATTAAAAAACAACTTTCAGCTTCGTTCCTTTTCGAGGACGAAAAGATTTTAAGTTGGGGAGATTTTAATAGCCCGAAAAATCTAAGCCAATTAAAAAATTTTATTTTGGCGAATTTAACGGATTTTGAATATTTAAAATGAATTATTTTAAATAATAGCGACGGAAAATTTATTTTCGATGAAGTTAAAACGAATAATTTTATTTTAATTATATAACGAGCCTGAAATGGCGCTGCAGTTCGAAAATTCGATTTCAAATTTCAAATGAATATACAGGATTCAATTTAAGTCGGAATTGGGCAAAACAAGAAATATCTATAAAAAAATTGACGATATTTTTCTAACGGATGTAAGAAACTGATATTTCACTTTAAAAGTTGAAAGATATGTCCAGTTTAAAATTTTGAAAAGTCGCTGTGGAATTTATATATATTTTAATATATATAAAGGCCTTGAAAATAGCCGTTTTGCAAACGACCTCGGTTTTCTACGAAACCACTTTTATTGGATCCGTGATGTCAAATTATTGCTAGGTTTTCAAATTCATAATTTTCTGAATCAGTATGTGAGCGTGGCAAAGCTAAACGTGTTTTGTCAGTTTCTGTCAATTTGGGTCGACCAGAAAATGACCATTTTTCAAACGGTGTCAGAATTTGATGAAATTAGTTTAGTTAGGACCGTATCGTCGACACGAAGTTAGAAATAATTTTTTTAGAATTTTTAGAGTTAGTATGTGGCCCCGGTAAATTGAATTGTGCGTTCAAATTCAATATATAGAGTTATATTCGGATTTTGATGATAACTGATCGAGACAGCCGAACTGGCTTACGTAACATATCTCTTTGTGTTCGGAATGGGGGTATTACGTTAGGGACGACAGTCAGTGGGTTCGATTTTGAGTTAAAAATAAAAAGTTGCTTTTAGGAATTAAAATTAAATTAAATATATATATATTATAACATAGGAAGTCAACCCTCTCTCCCTTGCCATTCCTTCCCCGTCAGTTTCTGAAACAAAAAAAGGGAAAGGATCGATCGACCGAAATCTCGCCCCCACCCACGCCGACGCGCCGTCGGCCTCCCTCCGCCTTGCCCATCTCCGGCAACCCCACGCCCTCGCTCTCTTCTCCAACGCAGCCCCTAAAGCCCTAAAACACCACCTCCACCTCCTAGAAACCCACCTCCGCGTTGACCTCCGCCTCGCCCAACCTGAGCATCCACCTGCACCCACTCCGACCCGCTGCACCACCTCCAGCGCCCCGCCTTCAACTGAGCACCCTCCTGTGAAGAAAACCGTATAAAAAATGTGAGTTTTAATTATTTAATTTTCTTTCCGTGTAATTAATTGGGTTCATTCTGTAATTAGAACATTGCTAGTAATGTTTTGAAATATATAAAGATTTAATTTTTATGAAGGAAAAGTTTTGATTTTTATTCGTATGAAAGTTTTGATTTTGAATTTGAAAAAGGAATGATTCTTGGTTATGTTAAAATATAATCTTTAGCACATAAAAATGTGATTTTTTATGTAGACAATTGGATGATAAAAATATGGTTTTTATCTAGGTGAAGTAGCGAAGAAGACATGATTTTTACTTTATAAAAGATACGATTTTTAATTATGTAAATATATGATTTTTATACATGGCATTAGAGAAGAAAGATTATATTTTTAATCACAAAAAGGTTAGATCTAAAAGGTAGAAAGATGCGATTTTTAAAAGTAGAAAGATGCAATTCTTAAAAATATAAAGATACGATTTTTATAAAGGAAGTAGTGAAATAAAAATTCGATTTTTATAATGTTTTCATTATGATAAAGAAGAGACCTTCATATGGTTATCAGTGAAGATAAAAATTCGATTTTTATATATATGAAGTGAAGATAAAAATTCGATTTTTATATATATGAAGTGAAGATAAAAATTCGATTTTTATATATATGAAGTGAAGATAAAAATCCGATCTTTTTATATATGTAAAGAACATAAAAATATGATTTTTATGTATGGAAAGCATTATTAAAAATGTGATTTTTAATATTAACTGTGTGAAACAAAGGGCGATGGAACGGATTGAAATCAAAAAGGAATTCAAACGGTTCAAGAATTCAGAAATGAAATGGCGGAGTGGAACCACTAGGTGAGAACTTCTCACTTTATTTTATTTCCTAGTTAAAAATATATACTAGGATGCAAACGGTGCTTACTAGCACCCGACACCATCGTCCATAGACCATGGACTCGTTTGTTTGGTTATTTGGTGATTGAGTAGAATATTTGTGGAATTTTGTGGTGTGAATAATGATATAGATTTGATTGATATGTGTATGGCGTGGGCCATTACTAGGCCGGGGACAAGGCTAGGCCTTGTCCCATTTCTAGTATCGTGTCGTTATGCCGTCGAAATTTTCTAAAATAAGTTAGAAAAATAAAGATATCATTTAATTGAAATGAAAATAAAATATTAATTTACAAATCAAACGATTTGTTTGTGTACACTAATTTGACTGATATTGATTGGGACGATAAATTTTAAACGTCGCCCAACTACACAAATAAAATCTGTGTTTGTTGATGTGAAACCCCACATGGGTATTGGGATGATATTTCACGAACACTAGTCCCAATAATTAGTTGTGTGTCGATCGATAGGTTGACAGACAGATGTGTTGTGCACTTTGGATGATGGATGATTATTTATCGTTGCTGTTATATACATGTGTTGTATGGAATCAATATAATTAACATTATATGGTAATTGATTGGGCCTCATTCCAATTTAGAAAATAAAGAATATTTTGAAATATATAAATATATATATATATATTCATGTGTTGAAATAAAATATATATTCATATGTTGAATAAAATATATATTCATGTGTTGAAGAAAATATTCATTTGTTGAATAGAATAACGAAGTTATTGAAATATATAAAGCCGTGTTGATTAGATTTGCGCCATTTTGACGTGAACGATATTTATATCGATTTTATTCAAATATCGAAAAAGAAGTGATTTCAAAATATAACGTTTTGAAGATATTATCATTTATATATATCGATGATATGGAATATTCAATTTTGATTTAAAATTAAATATGAAGTTGAATTCGTCTTGAAAACGAATTTAAAATGATTTATAAAATACGTTTGGAATTGAAATCGATGAAATATATATTATATATTATGTATATTAAATGGCCTGAATAGAACACGCCGCGCTGCGGCAGTTCGCAAATTTCGACCATTGACTTCAAATTGACGTTACGGGAGATCCGACCGTCGGATTCTCCTGAAACCGGGACCGTTGGGTGCGTAAGCTTTTAACGAATATTAGAAATTTGAAGTCTAATGGTTGGATTTGGAGATACGTCCAAATCAAATTTGGAAAAGGTCGATGTAAGTGCAGTTCGACGACCGCTATTGGAAATCGACTGTACGAGCCTTGATAAAATTATTAAAAATATCTATAATTTGTGTAAAATCATGATATATGAATTGGAAAGAACTGGGTTGAAAAATTCCCTATTTGAAAGGATAAGAATATATTTTTATCGAAATGAACTAGTTATGAACTAGAATTGAAATCCAATATTTTTAAAATAAATAAATTGGATTTGAAGTGGTTTTAAAAATAAGCAGAATTTCCAATATACGAATTGGAATGGATTTGAATCGAAATTATCTTTGGAATATTTCGATGTTGGATTTCGTGATTATACAGATATGGTTGTGGAAATTTGAAAGATATATTAATATCGTTATTTCCAATACGATATCTGTTGGTTTTCAGAATTTGATATTGAATATAAGCCGATATATTTTCTATTCCGAGCCTTGTATTTAATAACGAATGTGAATTGGGTTTTCATGAATGGTGTCTTCATTAACATTGTTCTTGAACCCAGTTGAGAAAAGATTAAATCTTTTTATTTAGATTTAATGAAGTAAACCAATTAATTTATATTTAATTGGAATTGAATTGAAATTGATTTTTGGGTTTATCGTGAACAGTGTTTTAAATAACACTTGTTCTTTAACCCAGTTAACAATGGAATGAGATTTTGGGTTGTCGTGAATGGAATCTTTAATAATACTGTTCTTAGACCCAATGGAGTTAAGAAAATTAGAAACTAACTGGAGATTAGTTAAGTTAAATGATTTCCTGGGTATTGATCTGATGTTGGTTTCGGCCTTCGGGGTTAATATTTAGGGAATTGTTCTCTTACTAATTTACGATTAGTGACTGATGAATTGGAATGAGGTGTATGTTGTGTTTGTGTAACACTTGTTTATTATATACGCGAGTTGTTCAGAAAGACCGGGTTTATCCCATTCGGAATAACTGATTCGACGATAAGTCAAAGATGAAGACGGTGGTTGAAGACCGGAGGTCTTTACATCGTTTGGATAATTACTGATGATCTTGATTGGGCTGTACACCCAAGAGAAGGGAATCAGTTGGTGATCGTCCAAACGTACTTGGAGATCGACAGATATGCGATGGCCTCTCCCCTCTATTGGACATATGGGGGAGGAATAAGGTGCCTCCGGTTTCGTTCAGACCCAGAACGGACTTGTAAATGGATAGTGTGTCTGACATTGGATTTCATTCTGTGTGACTGATATCGGTTACATAGAGTGGTTTGCCTGTGTGGCATGCTAAGATGCAAATGATCAAGGCTTCTAATGAAAAGCAAAGTCTTGTGGTTGATGATCAAAGCACGGCCTTTGTGGCATCGCTTTGTGTAACGTTAATTCGCGAGCCTCACACCCCGGTATGAACCAAAAGCGGGAGAGGACCTCAGGGAGGACGCGCGTTTCTTTCTAGCTAAAGGTGGTGTCAGTGCTTAAACTGACTGACATTTATATTATTTTCACCTGTGTGGTTGTTGCTGTTGCGAGGCGCCCCGGATATATCGGTTGTTCTCGAACCGATGGAGTCGGTGGGCTCATTTACGCCCCATATGGCGGGGAAACGCATTGTTCAGGCATTATAATCCACTCCTTGTGGTCCGGCCCTGACGATCCAAGGGGCAGTTGCGGTTGTTCCGAAGACATGGGCTAGATTGTCTCGAAGCCGGTGAGTACTATCCTTTTGCCTCGGTTCATAGATGGAAATCCAATTTCCAATACGTGATTTTGCGGTTTTGATTGTAAACCTATATTTGGCAACATAGTGGCATGGGATGCTCATGTCGCTTATGAATTGATATTTATGATTGTAAATAAAATTAGAAACTAACTGGAAACAAGCTAAGTTGAATGGTTTCCTGGGTATTGGTCTGATGTTGGTTTCGGCCTTCGGGGTTAATACTTAGGGAATCGTTCCCTTACTAATTTACGGTTGGAGTCTGATTTAGAATTTACATTTATAGTAATAATAAAAGATGAAATTTAGCATGTCAAGCATTTTTTGGCAGTTTTAAGGTAAACCCTTATCCTCCGGCTTGCGTTGCATTGTGTGATGGGACCTGGGTCTTGTAACTGCTTCATTGTTCTTTATTTTGCATTGCGCTGTTTGTTTAATGCACTGGTATTCTTCGGAGGAAACCCGTTTCGTGTTATACGACGTGGTCCCTTGATTTACCTAACTTTAAAAATAAAGATTAATAACTGCTTTATTTCTCACACTAGTCACATGACTGACCTAGAGTTTATTGTTTTAACCTAAACTCTCGGTGCCTTTATTTTTCGCACGGGCAGCTAGTAGTTGGGTTTTGCAGATTTATATTCACAGGATCCTGGTTTATAGCTGAAGTGATATTCGGAAAGCTCTGTATCTGTGTATTTCTTTCAGTTATGTTTTGTATTATTTTTCCACTGCAATATTGTATTTAAATCTATGATATGCTCTGTTGTATAATTTTTTATTCATACTTTGTATATTCTTGTATTCTGATGGAATTGTTGTAATAAACAATGAAATGTTCTTCTGTTTGTGTTCTGATTTGTCGTGTTCTCAAAGCAATCTGGGCTTCCCTTACCGGGGAATTTCGGGTCGTTTCAGTAGTAATATAAATAAACATCTAAATCTCCAAGATTATAAAAACTTACAGATTCAGATGAAGAATAGAGAAAGTAGGGAAAAGGGATTGCCTCGTAGTAGAAGTGGCAGCTTTGAAGCAATCCCCCAAACCGTTCGGCTAAGATGGAAAAGTGCCATGGCTCCTCTCGACGAAGTGAAGAAAACATCACCAAATCCAACAGAGGATGACATGGTGGCCGAACTTCAGAAAATTTTATAGGTCAACATCGGTGGTCAGATGACTTCAAATTAGGGTTAGGTATTATTAAGGGAGGAGCAAAGGACGTCCATTAAACTTATTGCGAATTTAAGGTTACGTGATATTGGGTGAGGAGGAATGAATGGCGCTGAGGCAGTCCTGAACGAGAAAGATCGTGAAAATTAGCATCTTAAGGAAAAGAAACAGGCTTGAACAACCAATATACACGGGGAAAAAACTTCGCGACTTTTGAGTTTTACTAAACTCGCCGAGCACTGAGAGAGCTCCAAATTAAATTTAGTAATTATAATATAGTATAGATATTGAATTAAAGACTAAAAATTCTGTTTTTAATAGAAAAGTTTAATCTCTACATTACTCCTAAAGACAGATTTAAAACTGAATTTTCAGTCTCTTAATCTCAAGTTCTAAAAGTTGTAACTAAAATTTGAGTCTTAAAAAATAAAAAAAATAAAATTCAGTCTTAAGCATTTGCAGATACTGAATTCTTAAGACTTAGATACTGTATTTGATCAATCTCAAGCTTTGCACGATTTAAAGATCAAATGCGGCTACTGGTCGATTTCATTTAAAATTATAAATTCTATGAAATCTTAAACAAAGATGAATAAACACAACAATGCAATATGCACGAACACAATTTACTTTATTTGCAACATAGTATAGTGTTAAAAACAAATGAATCAATAGGGTGATATGATAATCTTTTTTCTCATGGGTACACTACATTTAGAGTATATTTTTTAATAGTAAAATAAGTTTTGTTATAAATCACAACATACAAAAAAGCAGATTCAGTCCATGCTCAAGCTGTCAATGCAAGTTTTACATCTTCAAGATCTGAATGCTCCGACCATGATAACTAAAAAATAAATGCAAAGGTAGTCATCATTCACCCAAACACAGCATGTTATGCACAACCACACAACCATACAGTTCTTAAATTACAACACCAAATGCACAATAAACAACTAAGAAATTTGGATTACAAAAGAATGTAATCATCCAGCAAACCAATTGGATTAGAATTCAATAGCAGGTATGCATCACATTTATTAATAGCTGCATGCATGCATAACACCTTAATGGTTGCCTCCCGACTGCAAAATTGATCCAAGGTCTCTACAGGAATATAATCTAGAAGCTCCCAAGGGAGTATCCGGAGTAGAGTCCATGCAAGATTAAGCGCTGGGAAAATGTTGCATGTTCGTATACACCTTGAGTTACAAATTTTCTCCCAAACTTGTCCAAGGATTCGAGGTAGAGAAAATGTAATGACCTGAAAACTCCCACCCTTTGAATCGACCATAAACCACACAGGTCTGACCCAAAAGTTGGAAGTTCTCGAATGCACTAACTCTGGGTATACAACACATCAGAACAAATAACATAAGACTTTTATAAACATTACGTTAATGTTACATCAGAGTACAGAATATCAGAGTACATCAAATTATATTACAACGGAAGATTAAATTACAATGAATTTAATACATTGCAGCGGAAATAATAAACTAATACAACGGAAGTCTACCAATGCTCTGGACACAGCTTTAAGCTTCGATCCAGAATCCTTCTCAATATATCTGCAAAATAAGCTACTTGACTGCTCGTGTGGAAAAGAGAGCACCCGAGTCTGAAAAGTGAAACAAACTACGGGTCAGCCATGAGACTGGTATGAGAAATCTAACTTATCTAACAATATGGCTAATCATAGGACCACGCTGCTAACATGGAACGGGTTTATTCCATTGGATTGCCAGTGCATGAAAAAAAGTAAATCGTTAAACAACACAATGCTTTTTAGAAAAATGAAACCGCTATAAGACTCAAGTCCCATCACACAATGCAGCGCAAACCAGAGGATAGAGTTTTACCTTATAATGGTCAAAAATGCTTGATACGATAAAACGGATTTGATATTATTATTAGTGTATATATGTTTCAAAAACATTTCAATCATAATGTATTAATTATAGACGGCATAGCTACCATATACTATGTCGCCATACTAGTTTTACAGTCAAAACCGCATAGTGTCGTATTGGAAGTTGGATTTCCATCATGAGTCAAGGCTAGGAACGATCTCCTTACCGATTCGAGACACTCTAGCAATGTCTCAGGGTCCCCCGCAGTGAACCCTTGGATACTGCAGGGCCGGTCCACAAATAACGTTAGTGGATTGGAAATTCTTGAACATACGCTTCCCGGTCCTATTGAACCTATAATATGGTCACTATCGACCAATATAACCGAGACCTCGAAATCCATCATCCACATAAGTAAAAATGTCAGGGCTTGTAAAAAACTGACACCACTTCTAGCTAGAAAGAAACGTGTGCACTCCCTGCGTTCCCTTGCTCCGTTTCTGACTCTAACTGGGGTGTGAGGCTCGCGAAGTAACGTTATACACAAAGCTATGCCGAAATAGGCTATGCTTTGATCATTAACCAAAAGGCTCTGCTTTTCAACAAAAGCCTTGATCATTTTCATCTTGGCATGCGACATTGACAATTCACACCATGCGGTCGATAACTACCAATATATAACCTCTGAGCTCGTGCGTCTCAGAGAAGGGTGTTATGCAAGAGAATAAATTCTCCTCCACCATAGATATATATTAAATAGAAACCAATTTAATTTACATGGAATGAAATACAATATCAGACACACATCCATTTACAAGTCCGTTCTGGGTCTGAACGAAACCAGAGACATCTTATTCCTCATCCCGTATGTCCAATACGGAAGAGAGGTGCTCGCATATCCGGACAATCAACAAGTACGTCCGGACAAACTACCACTTTAACCCTTTATTGGGAGCTACCTAATGCCAGGCATCAGTAATCATCCGTTCGATGTGAAGATCGCTAGTCTTCATACACCGTCTTCAATGTCTTTGACTTTAATCGTCTAGTAATTATTCAGAATGGGTTAAACCCGATCTTTCCGAATAACTCGCGTATTTTATAATTAAAAATCAAGTGCTATAAAGATGCATCATACGCCTCATTCCAATTCAGAATATTCATTTAATAAGATATTTGTATTATCAGGTAAAGGTTCCCATCAATTTTATCAAAGATAAATTCTTTTAAATTTATTCTTTAATCTTCTTTTTAAAGAATCCATTAACTCCAATTTGGTTTTAATATCAAAAATCATTACTATATAATTATTCAACTTTTAAGAAATTAATCTTGTCTTTAACTGGGTTAAAGAACCAATGTCACTTAAAACACAGTTCACGATAAACCCAAAATCCTCTTCCATTAAATATGGAATTTTCACAGAAATCAAATCAATATATAATCGATATAAATTTCTGTATCGGGCTAATAATATAAATGGTATAACGGCAAAGCCTTTTAAATGTCATATATAGTATCAGTCTTCTTTTACAGCCTATCTCGATTATTATCAAATCGAATTTCCACTCAATTCCAATTAAATTTATTAAATTGGAAAACTTGACTTTGGAAATTTTCTTTTTAAATCTTAAAAAAAGATTTATAAATTCCAAAATTATCTTTTCACTGTTAATTTGGGTTAAAGAACAAATGTCGTTTAAAACATAGTTCACGATAAACCCGAAAATCAATTTATTTAATTAATTCCAATTAAATATTAATTAAATGGAAAACTTCATTAAATCTTAATTTAAAAGATTTATTCTAGTCAATAATTAGTTCATTTCGATAAAATATATTTTTATCTTTACATAATTGGAATTTTTCATCCAAATTCGTTTCAAAACATTTATTATGATTTTACATAATTTTTCCATATTTTTATCAATATTAAAATGTGCTTTATTTTAGAAGATATTCTTTATTTAAAAGATACTCTTTATTTAAAAGATATTTTTAATCAGAATGCGTATCAATCAATTACGATATGAATTCAGTTATATGGATTTCGTAAATCGCACATATATGTGACAATAATGATAAATAATCAATAAACAATCCATTCACATCCAGAGTGAAATTTATAATTGCGTGAGCATTAAAATAAATAAATAACGCTCATCACAGACTGTCAATCCATCGATTGACATACAACTAAATATTGGGACTAGTGTATGACAAATATCATCCCAACACCCGTGTGGGTTTTTCAAACAACAACAGTCTACATAAATGAATCAGTTGATAATGAATTTAACCGATTATAATTCGGTTTGAATTATTTACAATTTAACCAATCTTCAATGTTTAAATTGTAAATAAATATTTAAAATTTAATTTAAATTACCTTATTAATATTAACATTATAATGATAATATTTTAATCTTTAACATATTTTTGTATTTCTACTAATGATCATTTTTATCATAATGGCATTTCTAATATAATGATATTTTTTTATAACATGGCATTTTATATTAACATGACAATTCTAAATAAAATGACATTTCATATTAACATGACAATTCTAAATAAAATGATGTTACATATTCTTATATGACATTTCTAAATAAAATGACATTAATGTTCTAATATGACATTTCTAAGTAAAGTGACATTAATGTTCTAATATGGCATTTTTAAATAAAATGATACTTTTATCTAACATTACATTTTATAACAAAAATGATATTTTATCTAGCATTTCATTTTATACCAAAATGATGTTTTTATCCTAATGTAACTTTTCATAACAAAATGGTATTTTTTATTCTAATGAAACATTTCATAACAAAATTTTATTCTAATGAAACATTTCATAACCAAAAGGACATTTTTATTCTAAAGAAATAATTGTAACAAAAATGACAATTTCATTTTAATAAAATAATTCTAACAAAAATGACATTTTCATTTTAATAAAACAATTCTAACAAAAATGATTTTTTTTTCTAGACGAACATTTCTAGTAAAAATGATCTCATTGTTCTAATAATTCTAATTCAACAAAAAAGGATAACTTTTTGTTGACATTCTATCTTAACAAAATAGATAAAATAATAACTTCATTTTGTTAACCATTCTCATTTAACAAAATTGATGTTTTCGTTCTAATATGACGTTATCTAAATAAAGTGATATTTTTTATTGTCTCATCTTTTAAATGAAAACAAAACTACATTAAAATCTAATCATTTTAATGAGAACAAAACTACATTAAAAATGTAATCTTTTTAATGAAAACAAAAGAACATTAAAAATGTAATCTTTCTAATCTATTCTTTTTAATGAAAACAAAATTACATAAAAATGTAATTTTTCTAATCTATTCTTTTTTTATGTACACAAAATTACATTTTTAATTCTAACCTGACATTTATAACATAAAGGATGTTTCTATACTAATATAACATTTCTAGCATAAATGACGTTTCTATAAAATATACATTCCTAACAAAAATGATGTTTCTATACTAATATACATTTCTAGCATGAATGATGTTTTTATTTACACTAAACATTTCTAACGATAATGATGTTTTTATTTACACTAAACATTTCTAAAATAATGATGTTTTTATTTACACTAAACATTTCTAATAATAATGATGTTTTTATTTAACATAACATATACCTAACAAAATGTTATTTTTTTGACATAACATATAATTAACAAAATGTTATTTTTATTTACATAACATATTCTAATAAAAAAATTATTTTCACTAACTTAACATATTCTTACAAAAAATGTTATTTCAACGAACTACATGTATTTAGACCCAACATCACAATCCATCACAATACACAAACAACAAATTTCAATCTCAAACATCACAGATCTGATTTTATTATCATACATACATGGATTCCAAATAGCGAGAAATAATTAATTTTTTTAATTAATTAATAAAAAATAGAAATCTCATAGTGTTCTTAATTCTGAATAATTCAGAATCGAATTTTCCTGAATTTCCAAAGTGCTCCGTTTTAGATCTGGTCAGTTCCAAGCTGTAGATCTCGTTTCTGCGATTCCAACGCAACAGATTTCGTTCGATTCTGAAGTCATACGATAAAGTTACGATATTATTTACATTTGATAACAAAATTAAAATAATTAATAATTTAATTGAACTAATAACATCGTTTACCCCCTAATCCTTCTTCCTCCTTTATCGTTATCGGCTGAGCCCATTCATCGTGATCAACTCCTCCCAGCGCGCCACCCTAGGATCCGTCGTACCCAGATCGAAGACCACCAAACCATGCAGCTTCACGTCGCCTCCCTCCCCTCCAAACCTTGCTCAACTCGCGGGTCCCTTTTGCCTATAAATAGACAGCGAACGACACCGCTTGCAGGCCCAAATTCGACCACTATGCTCCACTAAAACAGATCATACTCGTACCATTTCAAAGAGCATAAGATTCTCTTCTATTTTTGCTTAAACATCATATGTTAATTCATTGTAATTTGGGAAAGATTGAGGATTCCTTTTGGGTTGATTTCAGCCATTAGTTTCTGAAGAACGACGACTACAGTATTAGAGTGGATCAGGGTTTCATTAGTATAGATATTTATAATATAATAATATTCCAACCCAACGAATATTTTCCCTAGCCAAATACCCCCACTTCAGACACAATTGGCTAGGTTCCCTCAGCCCTTTTGATAGCCTCAACCCACTTTTATTTAATTTAAAATATAAATCATTTAATTATTTAATTTGGTCGTACATTTAAATTTATCGGCGCCACATAGGGACTCTACAAATTCCCTAAAAAATATTTCTAGTTATGATTTTACGATACGGTCCAAACAAAATTAATTTCATCGAATTTGAAGACCGTTTGAAAAATGGCCATTTTCTGGTCGATTAAATTTGACTAAAATTGACAAAAAACATTTTCTTTTGCCACGCTCACATATTAATTCTAAAAATTATGAAAATTTAAACCTAGCAATAATTTGACATTCTGGTTCCAACAAAAGTGGTTTCGTCGAAAACGGAGTTCGTTTGCAAAATGGGTTTTTTTAAGGGCCATATATTATATATAAATATATAAAAATTCTACTGCGACTTTTCTAAATTCTAAACTGGACATAACTTATAATTTATAAAGTGAAATTTTAGTTTCTTACATCCGTTAAAAAGATATGGTTAAATAGATTTAAATATTTTTGGTTTTACTGAAATTCGATTTATTTTGAATCCTGTACATCCAGTTAAATTTAAAATTAAATTTTCAAACTACCGCGACATTTCAGGCACGTTTTATAATTAAATTAAATTTATTCGTTCTAACTTCAATTAAAATTATTTTTAAGTTGTTATTGTTTTAAATAAATTATTTTAAATATTCAAAATTCATTAAAATTATTAAAATACAATTTTTAATCTGGTTCCAAAATTCCGGGTTGTTACAGCAATTATTCAGAAGAAAGCGGTTCTTCTCCCACTGTTATGCAAATAATTGCACAAACTGATCCAATAACAATTTATTGTACAAAAAATTGATTTGATTTGCACAAACTCCAAAACTGCACAGCGTAATACAAAAGGCGTAGGAGCAATACTAGCTTGTCGATCAATTATCAACCGTCTACTCAATGAAAAATAATCACCAAACAAAAAAAGTAGAATAAGAGAAGAAGACATAAAAATTTAACATGGTTCGACTATGCCTTCGTCCGCAGACCCAACAATTATTCTTTATATCACCGAAGAGAGTACAAAAGTGAACACAAGATTTTTTTTAACAAAATTATAGGTAGTAGATGGAAAGACTAACATATAATACCAACTAAATAATCAATTTCAACAAATACTTGTATGCACTCAAAACGCCTAATTAATTAATTAGGGTATATTGAAAAAGAGGATAATGGTGGATTCTCTCTCACATTCACTCTCCGCTAATATAAAGATTTAAATAGGCTTCAGGACGAAAGGTTGCTTGGAGATGAATAGAATTAATTTCCTGGTTGTCTTGAAACATTTCCAAATTTCCATGATTTAATTGCAGTGTAAATAGAATGTGAAGATCTTGGTTTCCATGCCTTTCCCCTGTAACACCCCGTAATTCAGATAGTATTAATATTCACAAATTAAAGAATAACTAATCTCAGACGTGAGAATTGTGGGAAACGGGTTGCGCCATTGTGTTCGTCTCAGAATTCTAGTTGAAATAGAGTCCGAGTTTGCGTGATTTGGACTACGTATGAAGAAGTTATGGCCATCGGAAGTTTCTGAAAATTTAAAACAGCTAGCAGGAAATTTAAAATTCAAAATTCGAAGTCAAACAGGCTAGGCGGGAAATTTCCCGCCAAGTGCCCCAGGT
Source organism: Allium sativum (assembly GCA_030737875.1). Classification (NCBI taxonomy): domain Eukaryota; kingdom Viridiplantae; phylum Streptophyta; class Magnoliopsida; order Asparagales; family Amaryllidaceae; genus Allium; species Allium sativum. Next base: position 14,606,199 of record CM060917.1, read on the forward strand.
CGACTGGGGAGTCGACTAGGCAGTCGACCCCCCGGGGGGAGTCGACTGGGCAGTCGACACCCCAGGGACCAGGTCGACTGCGCAGTCGACCTGGGTGTCGACCTGGTCTGGCGGCTAGGGTTTCTGACTGACCTGTTTTTAATGGGCTAATGACCAAATAGGATTTCTGACCTAATCTGGTTGGCTAGGATTAATTCTGAGATAATCTGACGGTCTAAAATAAACCCTAACTCTATAAATACCTAGGTAGTCTCTCACCCTAATTCATAAGAAAAATAGAATAGTTACCGTCATACTGTCGCCATGGAAATCAATGGAGCCGCCGCCAACTAAGAAGGAAGAAAAGCTAGTTCAATTCTAATTCTCTCAACCCTAAAGCAAAGCAAAACTCTCTCTTTTCTTCTCTAAATTGTGAGTATGATGATCTTAACAAGATTATTATTTTTTTAATTAGATTGAGTTATGAATGGATTATGAGTAGATGATGTGAATTATCATATATGTTGTTGTAAACCCTTTCTGCTATCATGTATGTTGTAAATCTAATGTTATGTGATGATGATATCTTATATGTTGTAAATCATGCTATGGTGACGTTATGTATGTTGAAAGTTTCTATGCTAAGTTGTGATAAATCATACATGTTAAAAAGGCCATGATGTTACCATCTATGCTAGTTAGTTCATATTAATTAAATCATCATGTTTGGGCTATGTTGATCTATATGACAAGTTACATATGCAAGTTAGATTGATTAGAAAAGCTATGAACATATGCCATGACATCTATTATGACATCTAGAATTATGCTATGATATATGTGATATCCTATGCTAGTTCACACCATCATTATGTTGCCTAAAAACCCCATATGCAAGTTTATGTATAGATTTGGGATATGATCATATCATGTAAATTGTGACCTTTAACAAGTTGACACCTTTAGATCCTTAACATGTGTAGTTTTGGCAAGTTTCACCCCTATTATGATTAGATTCATTTTAATTGTCCATATGTTGTGATAATTTATTTTTGTGCTATAAGTTAGACTACTCGAGTCTAACGTATATTCTGCGTTGAATAAGAGAACGTATAAACGTGGGTAGGGGTAATATTAAGGATTTAATAATAAGAGGTTGGGGTGCAATTGATATGATTTTGCATGCCATAAGTGGATGGCCATAATTGAGTCAATTATGGACATCATTAAAAGTTGACTTAATTAATAATTTGAATAGGGAATTATTAAAACTGGGGTAAAAGATTTTAAGTGTTAATCAATGCTTAGGACACGAGGTTGGACTCGTTTGTGACGTAAACCTGCCCGGACCTGCCCGGCAAATCCAGTGGTCACAAATGTCAGCCCAATGTGAGAGGTCCTAGGCCTAAACTAAAGCATAACAGTTGTAAAGACACGAGGTTAGACTCTTTTATGGTGTAAGACTGCCCGGACCTGCCCGGCAAATCCAACTGCCATAAATGCCAGTCTAATGTGAGAGGTCTTTATGAGGTTATGGCCTGAACGAATGAAGAAATACTTAACCAGATAAACATGTAAAGTGGGACATGGGGGTTAAGTAGGTGCCTTGGGTGGCACGAGGAATCTAGGGGGTGCCCTTAGTGGCATGTGAAATACGATTAGTAAGACTTAACCAAACACACATGTAAATGAACATGACTAAGAGGGTTAAGTGGGATATACTAGTGACAAGCTTAGGTGGGCAGCTTGTGGGGGCCCATTTCGACCAGTATTCCAAACGTATCTTTGTGGGCTCGACCCAAGTCGAGGACGGGACACGCATGCTGGGTTTGACTGTAAGAGGCCAAAACGGGGAGCGGTGGCAACGCAAGTCCAACGGGTTTCATATGCGTGTGTGGACCCGGGCTGGCAGATAAGACGTTGTTGCATCGTGTAGGTATAAGCCGTGCATTCTCAAGTTGTATCGGGTTGCCACTTTAGGGGAGTGATACACCCCACTGTGGGGCCAGCACGGGCATCTACGAGTAGGGAGCCGATCGAAAGTGGGTAGTGGGGTACACCTAGTGGAGATAGGGGCAGACGGCACCTATGTAGTCAGCTAGGGGTACGTAAGGTTATTTATATTGTTTCTGTGTGAAGCAAGTGGGATCAACCTTTAGGGTGACTGGTACGGTGCAGTGTAGTAATGTGCCGTGCAGTGTAGTAATCATTCGTTAGTAATTAGGTGTGCCTTTAACATTATCTTTCACGTTATCATTTTCTGCTCATTCCATACCTAATAGTTCATGGACATTTACTTGTCTTCCAGCTTATGCCTTAGTCTAGTTATTTTGATAATAGTATTGTTAGAATTATCATACTCGCCAGACTTTATGTCTGACCCCCTCCATTTCTATCCTTTTTCCCCCTCCAGGTCCTCAGGTTGGGCCCAGCTCTAGTGGAGTTTGATTGAATTGCTTCATCTCTCTTTGGAAAGCTTGGACCGTCGAAGTAAAGTCCAGCTTATTATCTTTTTAACGGCTATTTATGTATTGGGATTATGTATTTTGTTTTATCAAGATGGATAATGTACTTGACTCTGATTAATGGTTTTATGATGTAATAAACATGCTTAATTTCCGCTGCAATAAAATGAAATTTTAGATTTACAAGTACTACTTATTATCTGTCTTGTTGTAATTTTTCTGTTCTATATTCACTTATAACCTCAATGGAAGTTAATGCATTCCCATTGTGAGTGACATTAATGGACGTGGGGTGTTACACGTGGTATCAGAGCTTAAGGTTACCAGAACAGATAAAAATACTTTAGAAAAATAGTTATTTTTGGAAGAAGTGTTTTCAAAAACATGTTCTAATGAGAAATTTAAAGAGAAAAGTTTTTAAGAAAAAAACATAATCCCCAATAGCCACATATCTTTATCTTTCGAATTCTCCATTTTGAATCTTTCCTTTTTCGTTTCAGCATGGCTGAAGATCTTAACCTACCTGACGGGGTAGCGATACCAGGATGGTATTGGAGGTTATTAGAGGCTAGGGCCGTTGCAGGTCCAGCTAATGTTCCTCCACCACCAGTTGCACCCGTTCCTCCTCCTCCTCCTCACGTAGACACTTTTGCAAAGACGTGCAAGGAATTCAAGGCTATGGGTGGGAAACCATTTCAAGGGTCAGGAATGTTTGTGGAAGCTAGAGATTGGCTTAAGGAGGTGGAAGAATTGCTAGAAATCTTTGCAGTAGAAGAAGGGAGGAAAGTTTGTTTAGCAGCTTGGTTGATGAAGGGAGAGGCCTCGTTTTGGTGGGAGTTCACTAATGGGGAGCGTCCTATTGACTCTTGGGCGGATTTCAGACGTAGGTTCGAGGCGAAGTTTCTCTCTATGGCGGAAGAAAATCTATATATGGAAAGGTTCTTGACATTGAAGCAAGGAAGCTCATCAGTGAAAGAATATGTCAATAAATTTAATCAGTTAGCAAGGTTTGGATTGGACTTAGTGAACACGCCGGAGAAGAAGGCGCTGAGGTTCGTGAACGGCTTGAATGAACCATTGCAAGGGTTGGCTATGACCCACATCCCGATGAGGGCCACCTTTGAGAAGTTAGTAGAAATGGCGCTCATGCATGAGGAGAAAAGCGCTAAAGCTGAAAAGGCACCCGAGAAGAAGGGGGATCAGAAGAAACCACAACAGCAAAACAAGAAGGGTGGAAAAGACAATAACGGCAAGGGAAAGAAGAAGTGCTTTAACTGTGGAACCCCAGGCCATCTCAGCAAGGATTGCCGAAAGAAAAAGAAGACTGGTTGTTTTCATTGTGGCGATGCGGGACATTTAGTGAAGGACTGCCCAAAGAAGGGGCAGAGGGCAGGAGCTACCTCGGGAGGACAGGTGCAGGCTCTTATGGCACCAGGGCAGGCTAGGGGACAAGTTCAGGCTCTCGCGGTCCCACCGCTGCAAGAACGAGGTAGAACCATTTCTGTTGAAAGCTTAGTTTTTCTGTTTGATCATCATGTCCGTACCTTATTCGATTCGGGCGCATCGCATTCGTTTATCTCTACATCATTAGTTGAATTACTGCACTTAAACACCAGTTTAGTAGAGGATCCCTTAGTTGTTTCGAATCCAATTGGGGGCTCAGCTTATTTGTCTATGATGTGTTTGGATTTGAAAATTTCCATACTTAGCGTTGAATTTAGATGTGATGCTTATGTTTTGGGCTTCACGGGCTATGGGCTAATTTTAGGAATGGATTGGTTATCCAGAAATGGGGCCGTTCTTGATTGTGAAAGGAGAGTAGTTAGGCTCGTGACTCGCCTTGGCAACACTCTTGAAATCTTTTGTAATCCCATAAATTCGGTTATGCTAAGTTATCTAGAATCGCTTGACGCGTCTGAGGAAAATCTACGAGCTGTTAGAGTGGTCAGAGAATATTTGAATGTGTTTGAGGAGGTGAAGGGCTTGCCTCCGAAGCGGGAGATAGATTTTCGAATATATCTTGTGAATAATGTGAAACCAGTATCTTTGCCAGTACGCCACATGGCTCCACGTGAAAGGAGGGAACTCGATAAGCAAGTGAAGGAGTTTCTTGAGAAGGGGGTTCATAAGATGAAGTATATCAGAGTGGGGTGCTCCGGTAGTATTTTCCACGAAGGCGGATGGGTCCCTTAGACTTTGTGTGAAGTATAGAGAACTTAATAAGCTTACTAAGAAGAACAGACACCCACTGTCGAGGACTGATGATCTCTTCGATCAGTTAGTTGGCGCCTCAGTGTTTTCACAGTTGGACTTAGCCACTGGTTTCCATCAGTTGAGAGTGGCCGAGGATAGCATTGACAAGACTGCCTTTAGGACTCCGGACGGTTTCTATGAAGGCTAGCGATGCCCTTCGGTTTGACAAACGCCCCCGCATAATTTGTTGATCTGATGAGTAGGGTGTTTAGGGAGTACCTTAACAAATTTGTGGTAGTCTTTGTAGATGACTTCTTGATCTTTTCTAAAGATGAAGAAGAGCATGCCCTACATCTTAGGGAAGTGTTGGAGACTCTTCGAGCGCATAAGCTTAAAGCTAAATTTTCTAAGTGTCACTTTTGTAGGAAGGAAGTACGGTTCTTAAGACACGTGGTTTCCAAAGAAGGGATAGCTGTGGATCCCGCGAAGGTGGTGGCCATCCAAGATTGGAAGGTCCCTAAAAATGCTACCGAAGTAAGAAGTTCCTTGGGGTTGGCTGGCTACTTTAGGAAGTTTATCAAAGACTTCGCAAAGATATCAGCTCCATTGACACGCTTGACGAAGAAGAACCTAGTTTTCACATGGGACGTAGATTGTGATGATGCGTTCCAACATTTGAAGAGAGCTTTGACTTCAGCCCCAGTCTTAGTGTTGCCAGACGGGAGTAAGCCATTTACCGTTTATACTGACGCTTGTGGGACAGGACTAGGCGCAGTCTTAATGCAAGAGGGCAGGGTAATAGCCTATGGTGGAAGGCAGTTGAGAGCGCATGAAAAGAATTACCCCACGCATGACCTAGAGTTGGCCGCTATCGTTTTCGCGCTTAAGTCTTGGCGTCATTATCTTCTTGGCGAGAAATTCAAACTATTCACTGACCACAAATCTTTAAAATACTTATTCTCTCAGAAGGACTTGAACTTAAGGCAGCAAAGGTGGATGGAGTTCTTGGCGTCCTACGACTTTGAGATAGCATATACCCCTGGCAAGGGTAACGTAGTGGCCGATGCCTTGAGTAGAAAAAGATTATCCTTAAGTTCTTTGTTTGTTGAGCGGCAAAGTTTAGAGTTCATCTCTATGTTTGATTTTAGACCTTCCGTTGACTTCGTACCCGGTTTGCTAGCATACTTGGAGGTCAGACCTACACTTTTGGGACGGATTGGTGAGGCACAGCGAGACGACCCACAGTTAGTTGAGTTAGTAGAAAAGCTCAAAGGAGGGGAGTCATCAAGCCATCTCCGTACGTATATCCTAGATGATAAGGGTTGGTTACGTAGGGACGGTAGGCTTTGTGTACCAAAAGACGATGACCTAAGGAAGACTATTCTTGACGAAGCACATCATTCGAAGATGACCATTCGTCCCGGCGGGGACAAAGATGTACAAAGACATGAAGAGAGATTACTTTTGGGCCGGCATGAAGACAGACGTGGCCGAGTATGTCGCTAGATGCTTGGTGTGCCAACAAGTAAAGGCGGAGCAAAAGAAACCCGGTGGGTTGCTTCACCCATTGGAGGTTCCACTATGGAAGTGGGAGAGTGTCTCGATGGATTTTGTGGATGGATTACCAAGATCGAGGAAGGGTAATACGGGGATTTGGGTTATAGTAGATAGACTTACTAAGAGCGCCCATTTCATTCCCGTGAAGAGTAAGAGGACTGCCCCATGGTTAGCTTCTGTATATGTCCGAGAAATAGTTCGTTTGCACGGTGTTCCTTCTAGCATAGTGAGCGACCGCGATCCTATTTTCACTAGCGAATTTTGGAGAAGCTTACAAGAGGCGGTAGGGACTCAGTTATGTTTAAGCACCGCATATCATCCTCAGACGGACGGCCAGACCAAGAGGGTGAATCACATTCTAAAGGATCTTTTGAGGCTGTGTATCCTAGACTTTGGGGGTACATGGGAAGAGCATCTTACATTGGTTGAGTTCGCATATAATAATAGCTTTCAGTCCAGCATTGGTATGGCACCATTCGAAGCTCTTTATGGACGACCTTGTCGTTCACCTACATGTTGGTGGGAATCTACGGATAAGATCTTACTTGGGCCCGATATGATTCGGGAGACTTCGGAGAAGATCGACTTGATTCGAAGGAGGATGAAAGCAGCGCAAGATAGGCAGAAATCTTATGCGGATAAGAGGAGGACAAATCTCGAGTTTGAAGTTGGGGACATGGTCTTTGTCAAAGTGTCTCCATTACGAAACGTTGTTCGCTTTGGGTCCGTTGGGAAATTAGCACCAAGGTTCGTAGGGCCATTTCCTATTTAGGAGAAGATTGGACGGATGGCATATAGAGTGGAGTTGCCCGAGAGACTTAGTGGTGTACATGACGTATTCCATGTGTCACATTTGAGGAAGTGCTTGCACGAGACCGCGGAAGTGGTAGAGCCGAGCTTGCTTAGAGAGGTGGAGATAGAGCGTGATGCGACGATTCGACGAGCTCCTACGCGCATTCTTGGGTCGGAGATCAAGAGGTTGAGGAATCGAGAGGTCAGACTAGTCAAAGTGCAATAGGGAGATGATGAGAGCAACGCTACTTGGGAGACGGAAGAGAAGATGCGTTCACGATACCCTTTTCTTTTTGAGGGTATGTCCTTTAACTTCTCCTTTATCGTTTAGCTTGTACTTATCTTATCTTTAGTATATCCTCTCGCTAGTATCTTTGACCTTTAGTTAAGATAATCATATGGTTGAAACATGTGTTTGAGACATGTTATGTATGGTGGGTGCAAAGTGGATGCAAGTGTTTGCTAGTGGTTGCTCGTGGACGCATATACACACACTATTAGGCACTAGATTGGCTCAGTCACTTCATACTGCATATTGCATATAAATGGCTGTATTTAGTAAAATGGATGTATAATGGTTGTGCTATCATATGGATACCGCATTTTGGTGAATGGTTGTGCACGCATGTAGAAATAATATGTATCGATAGGGTTCTTTTGCATACATAATGGACGCATGGCACTATCATGGTTTGCATTAAGGAGGTCAACTGAATCAGTGGACCGCCTGATTTTGCATTAGACAAGGAACATATACACACACTGTGCATTTAAACATAAAAGCATTAGAAGTCTATAAGGACAATGGATGCCTGTGTTTGATGGTCGAGTAGATGGTTGTTTGGATGTTAGGATATACGTTCTTCTTAACTTGAAGATTTCGGGGACGAAATCCTTTAAGGAGGGGAGAATGTAACACCCCGTAATTCAAATAGTATTAATATTCACAAATTAAAGAATAACTAATCTCAGACGTGAGAATTTTGGGAAACGGGTTGCGCCATTGTGTTCGTCTCGGAATTCTGGTTGAAATAGAGTCCGAGTTGGCGTGATTTGGACTTCATATGAAGAAGTTATGGCCATCGGAAGTTTCTGAAAATTTAAAACAGCTAGCAGGAAATTTAAAATTCAAAATTCGAAGTCAAACAGGCTAGGCGGGAAATTTCCTGCCCAGGGACCCAGGTCGACTGGGGAGTCGACTAAGCAGTTGACACCCCAGGGGGAGTCGACTGGGCAGTCGACACCCCAGGGACCAGGTCGACTGCGCAGTCGACCTGGGTGTCGACCTGGTCTGGCGGCTAGGGTTTCTGACTGACCTGTTTTTAATGGGCTAATGACCCATTAGGGTTTCTGACCTAATCTGGTTGGCTAGGATTAATTCTGAGATAATCTGACAGTCAAAAATAAACCCTAACTCTGTAAATACCTAGGTAGTCTCTCACCCTAATTCATAAGAAAAATAGAATAGTTACCGTCATACAGTCGCCATGGAAATCAATGGAGCCGCCGCCAACTAAGAAGGAAGAAAAGCTAATTCAATTCTAATTCTCTGAACCCTAAAGCAAAGCAAAACTCTCTCTTTTCTTCTCTAAATTGTAAGTATGATGATCTTAACAAGATTATTATTATTTTAATTAGATTGAGTTATCAATGGATTATGAGTAGATGTTGTGAATTATCATATATGTTGTTGTAAACCCTTTCTGCTATCATGTATGTTGTAAATCCAATGTTATGTGATGATGATATCTTATATGTTGTAAATCATGCTATGGTGATGTTATGTATGTTGAAAGTTTCTATGCTAAGTTGTGATAAATCATACATGTTAAAAAGGCCATGATGTTACTATCTATGCTAGTTAGTTCATATTAATTAAATCATCATGTTTGGGCTATGTTGATCTATATGACAAGTTACATATGCAAGTTAGATTGATTAGAAAAGCTATGAACATATGCCATGACATCTATTATGACATCTAGAATTATGTTATGATATATGTGATATCCTATGCTAGTTCACACCATCATTATGTTGCCTAAAAACCCCATATGCAAGTTTATGTATAGATTTGGGCTATGATCATATCATGTAAATTGTGACCTTTAACAAGTTGACACCTTTAGATCCTTAACATGTGTAGTTTATGCAAGTTTCACCCCTATTATGATTAGATTCATTTTAATTGTCCATATGTTGTGATAATTTATTTTTGTGCTATAAGTTAGACTATTCGAGTCTAACGTATATTCTGCGTTGAATAAGCGAACGTATAAACGTGGGTAGGGGTAATATTAAGGATTTAATAATAAGTGGTTAGGGTGCAATTGATATGATTTTGCATGCCATAAGTGGATGGCCATAATTGAGTCAATTATGGACATCATTAAAAGTTGACTTAATTAATAATTTGAATAGGGAATTATTAAAACTGGGGTAAAAGATTTTAAGTGTTAATCAATGCTTAGGACACGAGGTTGGACTCGTTTGTGACGTAAACCTGCCCGGACCCGCCCGGCAAATCCAGTGGTCACAAATGTCAGCCCAATGTGAGAGGTCCTAGGCCTAAACTAAAGCATAACAGTCGTAAAGACACGAGGTTAGACTCTTTTATGGTGTAAGACTACCCGGACCCGCCCGGCAAATCCAGCTGCCATAAATGTCAGTCTAATGTGAGAGGTCTTTATGAGGTTATGGCCTGAATGAATTAAGAAATACTTAACAAGATAAACATGTAAAGTGGGACATGGGGGTTAAGTAGGTGCCTTGGGTGGCACGAGGAACCTAGGGGGTGCCCTTAGTGGCATGTGAAATACGATTAGTAAGACTTAACCAAACACACATGTAAATGAACATGACTAAGAGGGTTAAGTGGGATATACTAGTGACAAGCTTAGGTGGGTAGCTTGTGGGGGCCCATTTCGACCAGTATCCCAAACCTATCTTTGTGGGCTCGACCCAAGTCGAGGACGGAACACGCATGCTGGGTTTGACTGTAAGAGGCCAAAACGGGGAGCGGTGGCAACGCAAGTCCAACGGGTTTCATATGCATGTGTGGACCCGGGCTGGTAGATAAGACGTTTTTGCATCGTGTAGGTATAAGCCGTGCATTCTCAAGTTGTATCGGGTTGCCATTTTAGGGGAGTGATACACCCCACTGTGGGGCCAGCACGGGCATCTACGAGTAGGGAGCCGATCGAAAGTGGGTAGTGGGGTACACCTAGTGGAGATAGGGGCAGACGGCACCTATGTAGTCAGCTAGGGGTACGTAAGGCTATTTATATTGTTTCTGTGTGAAGCAAGTGGGATCACCCTTTAGGGTGACTGGTGCGGTGCAGTGTAGTAATGTGCGGTGCAGTGTAGTAATCATTCGTTAGTAATTAGGTGTGCCTTTAACATTATCTTTCACGTTATCATTTTCTGCTCATTCCATACCTAATAGTTCATGGACATTTACTTGTCTTCCAGCTTATGCCTTAGTCTAGTTATTTTGATAATAGTATTGTTAGAATTATCATACTCGCCAAACTTTATGTCTGACCCCCTCCATTTCTATCCTTTTCCCCCCTACAGGTCCTCAGGTTGGGCCCAGCTCTAGTGGAGTTTGATTGAATTGCTTCATCTCTCTTTGGAAAGCTTGGACCGTTGAAGTAAAGTCCAGCTTATTATCTTTTTAATGGCTATTTATGTAATGGGATTATGTTTTTTGTTTTATCAAGATGGATAATGTACTTGACTCTGATTATTGGTTTTATGATGTAATAAACATGCTTAATTTCCGCTGCAATAAAATGAAGTTTTAGATTTACAAATACTACTTATTATCTGTCTTGTTGTAATTTTTCTGTTCTATATTCACTTATAACCTCCATGGAAGTTAATGCATTCCCATTGTGAGTGACATTAATGGACGTGGGGTGTTACATCCCCTTTTCTTGATTCTCTAAGCCTAATCATTTATTTCTTCATATTACCAAATAATTGAATTTATAAATATACTTCTTTCCTCATTTCTAAATCCATTGATTTCTTAATTGATTGTGCAATCAATTTGTGTCCTTCCAAAATATCCTCTCAAATATTTCCACATATAGCATAATTGATTGATTGAATCAATAAATTAAAATTTTGCTCCCTTAAACAAATATTTGAATCACATAAATTCAACACTCCATCTTAATTCAAATATAACCAAATCTCTACAAATTATTGGGTCTACACCATCAAGCTCAATGTGAACTACTTTGGGCAGTATTGCCCAAATAGAAATCTTTCCCAAGCATAAGAAGGATAATATGCACATCAACAAATAACGTATATCAAAGAAATACCAAAAATCATTTAAAAGTCTAATGTAGGAGACAAACTTGTAGATACAGAAATATGAGAGACAAAAGGAGACTTCATTGCGTACTTCACATTCTCTATCATGTATTGAGTGAGGAATACTCAATATTATCCACTTCAATCTCCTTCTCAAGAATTTTACTCGATTTCACCAAGTCTACCTTATCAAGATCAACACCAAGCTCCACACAACAAATAACATAAGAAGTTAAATTACCACATCTACAATGCTCAAAAATAAGACGAACAGAAGCAAAAGGTCTTAACTGTGACTGAGCTCTACCTAGAGTCTGAATATATGAAATCTTCTCATCAACCATTGTACCATCGGAAATACCACTCTCTCTTCGAATATGGAAACAATCTAATGATTCCAAACATGTTTGGAAATTGTGTCCTCGTAACATCATCACTTGATAAAGGGTCCACCTTTAATAAAGACATCTCATCAAATATCGCAAGCCTACTAGTCATAATTCTCTCATTTGCTTTGCTCCATAACCTATACTTTTTCATTCTTTTTCCATGGCCTAACAAAATATGCTTGCTTCCTCTAGGCTTCAACTTGTTATGTACCTCATCTTCTACATATGTTGAACAACCAAACACTTTAAGGAATGAATAGTCAACAGACTCTCTTTTCCAAACTTCTTCTAGGATCTTCATATCTATGAAAGTAGTAGGTGTAACGTTGATTAGAAATACTACCACAGATATTGGTTCTGCCCAAAATCCCTCTTCTAGACCAAAAGTCAATCTCAAGCTCATAGCTCTTTTCCATAATATCTAACACATGTTATTTTCCGCTCAAAAGAGTGCAACTTAGTAGAAAATCTCTTAATACATTCTCAGATGCACAATACTTGGTGAATTCTTGTGACGTAAATTCACTACTATTGCCAACTCTAAGAACTCTCAACTGCTTTCCTGACTTCTTTTCACTAAGGTCTTCCGCTTTCGAAATTGGGCAAATATTTCAGATCTAGTCTTCATGAAATAAACCTAGACCTTTTGTGAGAAATCATTAACAAATGAGAAGAAGAAACTGTCTTCACCAAAAGATGCAATTGGGGTGGGTCCCCACACACAAGAGTGAACATACTCTAGAAACTTTATAGCTCTAGGTCTTCCAACATCAAATGTAGCATGCTTCTTCTTTCCAAAAGAAAAATATCCACATGAGCTAGAATTTAATTGAGAATCACCAGCAATTAAACTACGCTTCTTTAATACTTCAAGACATTCCTCATCAACATAACCTGAAAGAAGGTGCCACAACTGAGTAGAATCTAAAACGCTAGAATTAGTAGAAACTACTAAATCTACCAAGACCTTCTCTCCACGAAGCATATAAATATCATTGACTCGCACCCCTTTCATCACTAACAAGGATCCCTTCGCCACTCTTAAATTCTCTCCACCTATTATTATCCTCATACCAAGTCTACTCAAAGTTCCAACTGATAGCAAACTCTTATTCAGCATCGGGACATGGCTAACATCCGTGATAGTTCTTGTAACACCATCATGCATTTTAAACCTCAAACTTCCAAACCCACATTAAGACAGGATGTGTCATTCTCCAAACGAATTACTCCGCCATCTATCTTCTCATAACTGACAAAACAACTCCTATTTGGCATCATACGACAAGAGACCACAAAATCAATTACCCAACTTGTAATCTCGAAAGGTGAAATACTGACTGAAAATAATGATGTATCACTATCGCATCTGTCTACATCGGATCTAACTGTTGCCAAAGTTGTAGCTTTCTTCTTCTCTCTCTCCTTTCTAAGTGCTGAACAATTTCGTATGAAATGTCCCTTCTTATTACAATAATAGCAAGCACCTCTTCCAGAACCCACGAAGTGGGACCTATTCATATATACTTCAAGACGCTTCTGCATTTTATCTCTTCCTCTAAGTGATTGAAGTTGTGTTTGAACAACACTGTCATTAGTCTTCACTTTGACCTTTCATGTCCCAAAAACTTCTCTTTTAAAAAAATTGGTTGGCGTCGTAATTTTTCATACCAATATTAAAAGAATTAGCCATTGGTAACTAATACAGAATAAGATAACTAGCACTGATAGCAATCCGTTATGCGAATAGTTGCACAAATTTCTCTAATACTAATCTATTGTGCAAAAAATTGATTTGATTTTCACGACCTTCAAAATGGCACAAAGGAATATAAAAGGTGCAGGAGCAATACAAAAAAGATTATCTAGCCTGTCGATTAATTATCAACCTCCAACTCAATGAAATATAATCACCAAACAAAACAAAATAGAATAAGAGAAGAAGACACAAAGATTTAATGTGGTTCGGCTATGCCTACGCCGACGGACCTAACAACTATTCTTTATATTATTGAAGAGTGTACAAAAGAGAGTACAAGAGAGAAAAATTACAAAATTATAGGTAGTAGATGGAGAGACTTACCTATAATTACAAATTGAATAATCAATTTTAACAAAACCTATAATTACAAAATTGATTCTCCAAGCCTAATAATTTATTTCTTAATATTACAAAATAAATAAATTTGTAAATATACTTCTTTCCTCATTTATAAATCCATTGATTTGATTAATTGATCATGTAATCAATTTGTGTCCTTCCAAAATATCCTCTAAAATATATTCACATATATCAAAATTGATTGATCGAATCATTTAATTAATTTCTTTCTCTCTTAATCGAATAAATAAATTGCATAAATTCAACACCCACGACTGCCTTTATAGCTTGAACGTCTTTTCCAATTGCATAATTTCCAAAGAACTATTTTGACACATCAGAATGATCACGATGACTCATGCTGGCACAAATAGCACTCTTCATCAGTTGTGAGAGGGATGAAAAGACATTGATTGGTGGATAGATATGTAATGACCCAAAAGGAATGGACTTCGAAGCTCGGCGTTCGACGCAACTCAAGCGTTAAATGCCGGACTCAAAACGTTGGATTCTGTATCGCCTTTGGGTATACAACACATCATAACTGCACAAAAGAAGTTTTTCATTATAACATTACAATATTACATCAGAGTACAAGAATATATCAGATTACAACAAATTTCAGAGTACAACGGAATAATATAGCAGAAAATATACATAGCAAAAAAATAAGATGCTCTACAAAAAATATGTAATTACAACGAAAGAATACAAACGCTCCAATAAAATAGCTCTAACTAAAATCCAACGCATGCTTTCTAAAATATCTGCAAACCAAAACTATTAGGCTGCCCATGTGGTAAATATGGGCACCTAGAATTTAGGGAAAGAACAATAAACTCTAAATCAGTCATGGGACTTGTTCGAGAATTAAATAGTTATTTACATTTAGTTTAAAGTTAGGTAAATTATAAGACCAGTCATATAACACGGAACGAGTTTTCCCTTATGAATACTAGTCATAAGAAACTCGTAATTCTTTTTGAAAATGAAACTACCATAAGGTCTCTCGACACACACAAAATGCAATCATAGACATGGGAAAGATGTCTCCTTATGATAGGCAAACATGCTTGGCGCGAAAAAATGTCTTTTATTATTACTAGTGCATAGCGTGGAAATCAATTTCACAAAATAAATGTATCAATCCTAAATGGCATAAATGTCCCATACTACAATGTCGCCATATATGTTTACAACTATAGCCGTACAAACTCGTATTGGAGGATGGATTTCCATCAAATGACTGGGCTAAGGAACGTCCTTACCAAATTCGAACACCTATAAAGGGATTCCACGAGAATCACACTAGTTCTCTGCTAACACAAGGTTGGGATATTGTTTCCTAATCAAGCCTAAGTCTATCATCTCTCGGTCGTTACCGACGTGTAAACCGGGGCCCCGCAACATCAATAATAACATAAAAAGTAGAAGTCGCCACTAATGTAATACATAGGCTCCATACCATGGTACACCTTTATGTCTATAAAGAGATGATAACTCATAACTTTGTTGCATCTTTCCTATTTTGGTCATTTACCGGGGTGTGAGGCTTGTCGAAGTCTTGTTACTCAAAGCTATGCTTCACTAATCCTTGTTTCGATCATCGTAGCACATCACTTAGTATGCCACAATGTCATCCCATAATATATAATTGATAATCACTAATCATACAACCTTTGAGCTTGTACGTCTCAAAGAAGGGTGCCAAGTTGAGATAACCTCTCAACCACCAATAGAAATATGTATAATAAAAACCAACCAATACATTATAAATACAGTGTCAGACACACATCCATATAAATTCGTTCTAGGACTGAATGAAACCGAAGGTACTTATTCCTCGTCCAATAAAGGAGAGAAGCCCTTCATTTTGAGAAAATCTCCAAGTACGTCTGGACCACTCCTACTATGACCTCATAATGGGAGGCCTCCTAAGGCATTAACAAGTAGTTCGTTCGATGTGAAGACTCCCTATATTCAGCCATTATCTTTAATTTCTCAATTTCATTGCATCATTATTCGAAATGGTTTTCAGATTAAAATACAATCCCGGACTTTTCGAATAATGATCATCATTTCAAATCATAGGGAATATTAAGGATTTTCCAGGTCTCTTTCCACTTTAATTGGTTTATTAAAACCGTCCTTTAACCTCATAAAATCCTTTATTCATTAATTCATAAATTAGGAATTTATAAAACTCATTCCCTTTAAATCTTTAACAAAGATTCATTTAAATCTTAAGGAAGATTTATACTTAAACTCAACTTTGGAAAAACTTCATTAAATCTTAATCAAAAGATTTGTCACTATTTTTTATTCCAAATCATATCTTAGTCATAATTGGGTTAAAGAATAACGTTATTTAAGACGTCATTCACAACAAAACCAAAATCGAATTGATATCAAATATAATATTTACATAGGAATTACATCAACTTATATTCAAAACCAATTCACGAAATCATCGAATATTATTAGTGGAATAATGATATAAATATCTTCAAAATCCCTCAAATAATATAAGTTTAACTGTGGAATTAATTATCAGTTATCTTCTTGAATTCCAATCATAACGTAACTTAGCTAGGTTAAAGAATGATGTTATTTAAGACACTGTTCACAACAAACCCAAAATCAGTTGATATATAAAATATAAATTTGAGAGAGAAATCATATCAAATCATATTCAATACCAATTCAAGAAATCAATGAATACTATAAGTGAAAAAACGATATAAATATCTTCCAAATTCCTCAAAAAATATAATTTTAACTATGGAATTCAATATCAAATATCCTCTTGAATTCCAAATCATAACTTAGCTTAGCTGGGTTAAAGAATGTTTTATTCAAGACATCATCCAAAACAAATCCATTTTTCAAATTATATCAAATATAATATTTTGAGAGAAATTATATCAGCTAATATTCAATATCAACTTCACGCATTCAACAGATACTATAAGTGGAATAGCAGTGTATCCACCTTTTAAATTCCCCAAACAGTATAAGTTTTATCTACAAAATTTACGCCATATACTTGATGATTAATTCCAATTAAATCTAATAAGTTTAGATTTGAAAACTTTAGTTTATTTAACTTAAATTTCCAAAACGTCGTTTTACCGTATTCAGTAAGTTAGGCTGAAAACACGAAAATCAAAATATAGTTTAAAACTTCACATTTCTTTCTGAAATCACTTTAAAATCATTAATTATGTTTTATCATAATTTTTACATATCTTTAATACTTTTTATAAAGCTGTTTCGATCAATTTCCAATTACGGGCATTGAACTGCGTTTAGAGCGACCTTTTCAAAAAACAGTTCTAAGCATAACCTGAAATCTATAAGTTGAAATTCAAAATTTCTTCTTTCATTTGAAAGTTATTATCAATAGAAAACAAATGTTTTTTGTTTCGGGAAAATCCGATTTAAATTTCATTAGTTATAGTTTTTTGAAGTTTATGGTCGAAATTCGTGAACTATCCTACGCGACTAGTCCTATTCAAACCATAATTAATTTCAAATCAAAATTAATTCGTTTCACTTCAGAACAGTTTAAAATAAAAACAATTCTATTTTGAAACAAAATTTCCAACATTTAACCATTTAAAACAATTATTCATTTTAAATTAATATTATAATATTATTTCATTAATATTATACTTTCTCAAAAATTCGCTTCTTAATAATTTTATAAACCTTATAAACATTTATAAGTTCGTTTGAAAACGATATGTCGAATTTAACTCCAAACTTGATTATAAACAAAATTAAACATTTTTAAATATTATAGTATCAATATAATAGTACTATTTTCAAACTTAATCTTTTGAAAACCAAACTTTGTAGAAATCAAATTAAACGTTATATATGATATTTGGAATAATCAATTTGAGTTAAAAACATCGTTTATAAATCTAATTCTAATTCAATTTTGAAATTATTATTCAAAATCAATTTCAAATTAGAATATGACATTTCCAACTCAAAACTCTTTCAAATTGATTTCAACTTTTCAAAAGTTATTCATAAACACTTTACTTCCATTTACAAATTAATTCAAATATAAAAATCTAAATTCCATTTTCATGTCTTATTTCACTTAAATGAATATAATATTCTTTTAGAGTTTCCAATGGAATGGGACTCGATTAATTTCAAATAAACCCAAATACATGGTATAAAATTTTGTGTCAAATAAACATAAACACATCCACATCAATAATCATCATCCATCAAAGAACAGTTATAATCTTTAATGCTTATATGTACACAAACAGTAATAATAAAATGTAATAACATCCATCAACCACAAAGCAATCATAACAACCACAAGCAATCAATATATAACCAAATCACGATTATAATAATAATCAAAAAAATTAAACAAAGGAGCTCTCACCTTAATTTGTTGATCGTTGAAATAACGATCGTTTTAAATTAAATTAAACAAGGGTCTAATTTAACTTAAAATTCCAACTAGCTTTAATCTCGTCCAAATCAGTTTGTACACGTAGTATTCCTCTCCACGATTCCATAACAACCTGTTTCTTTGAATTTCGTTTTCATCCGAGCGAGATATACATGTTTAAACTTTAAATTAATTAATTACGACATTAACTATTTAATTAAATAATTTAACCTCTTAATCATCTTCCCAATTTCCATGTTACCGCTCCCCCTCGCTTTCGACCTCACGCCGTCACCTACATGCCACTAGAGCCCGAACCCCAACCACCCATGTGTTCCTCGTTCCACGCCGCGCCATCGCTAGTCCGCGCCGACCCCATTTCACTGACGTGCACCCGAAAAACTCCCATGGCCGCAAACACTTTGAACCGCCCAATCGGCTACCACCAATGTCCATCGACCACGGCATTTCACCAGAAGGTCGACCTCACCACCACCTTCCACTTTCCTTTTGATGCCAGCCTCCAACAACGCCCTCATCACCGACAACAGGCTAAAAAATGATCGTAGCTACCCAAAAACATTCACCTTTGATCAACTCGTCGCCACGACCACCATAGACGATTTCAGTCCACCCGACCAACAACAAACTTGTAGACCTATCCACTCTCTACAACTTCCCTTTATACACCAACACTTAACTCTCTACCATTTTCACGTAAATCAAAAAAAAAATCTGAAACTCATCCCTTCACGGTCCTAGTCAGATCCCGGTCAGCTCAATTGGCCATTTGCCACCAATTTTTTTTTGTGAGCTCCTCGAGTATTAGAACCTTTATGTTGCTGACTTCCACCAATTCCTCACTGAATTGAAGATTAAAATTAAAGTATGAAAGGGCCTTATTTGCAAAATAGAATGACTGAGTTGATTTGGGATTTAGGTTTAGGAAATTTTAGGGGCATTTATAGAGTAGGTATGTGTAACGTCCCAGATTTTTCTGCCATTTAAATTGGAATATTTAAATGTGTATTATATATTATATTGCAAATATAATGGATTTTATATTGAATTTATTTTATAAAATGGAGTTCGAATATACATAATTTATAATATAATTAAAACGAGCTTGAAATGGCGCGTTATTTCGTAATTTACGATTCAAACTATAATTGAATGTACTGGATACGATATAAGTCAGAATTCTATGAAACAAGAATCATTCAGATCGATTTGGTTATAATTTTCTAATAAAGAGAAAAATCGAGATTTCATCGTACATATTGCAAGTTATGTCCAAATTAAATTTTCATAAAATCGCTATGGGATTCGTTTACATAATATATCAATTTATTATATATAAAATAGAGGATTATAAATACGGCGAGCATCATTTTAACTTGAAATGCAATATATCGGGTTTAGAACCTTAATATTGTTCATTTCTGAAGTTATATGAGCTCTATTTAAATCGATTTGGTAATAATAATTTATTTTCAATAAATTTATTTATTTTATCGGTGTATATTTCATCTGTTTTAAAACAATAACAATTAAATTATTGTGTAATTTATGATTTCATACGATAGGGGTTTATATGGGTTGTACGAACCACGTACGACGCGCGTTATACACCGGAAATATCGTTGGTCAACATCACAATAAAAATCGCCGGTCAAGTCAGATAAAATTTTTATGTCACATCACGAAATAATCATACAATTAAATATAATATTTTTACCCGATAATTAACCAACCATATCACCCTTCCATGCCTAACAACACGTTCTACCATACCTTTCCCATTCCTTTTTCTGACTTCCAGGAAAACACTCTCCTTTATAAATTCAATAACAATTCCATGAGATGTTTATAAATTAAAAGAAGTATACGATTGTTTGCTGCTACTCTAAAGCTTCCAATTTATACACAAATTGTATGGTGCGATCATGCTTGGGGATCAATAATTTCAGTCAGCGTCGCCGGCTTCAAGCAGGATCTTGGAGGTGATACGGTTGACGAGGGAGCAGGGAGTTTAAAGAAGAAAGGGAGAGGAGGGTCTTGGCTTCATTTTGGTGGTTTTCAAGAGAGCCCTGATGGACTTTGGTGGTCGCTGGTGGCATATAATCGAAGGACGGAGGAGTAAACAGTTTGTTTTTGGTTGTTGTCGGTTTTCTGAGGCATGGAAGAGCGGTGGTCCACCGGAGGCTACCAGAGTTGGTCGAGGAGGAAGCCCTGGGAGTTGCGATTCTGGTGGAGCGTTGAGGTGCGGGTCCGGTTGCATAGTTCGACGGCGGTGAAGGTTTAAGCGAAGGCATTTTTTGTGTTTGTTCTTCGTGGATTTGGGTTCAGTTTTTGAATCATGGACAGCTGGAAGACGCCGGAGTTGGCAACGACAGTCTCAGGTGGAAGCTGGGATGGAGGCAAGTTCGAAGAGGAGGCACGACAGGAAGGAGTTCACCGTGGAGGATGGGGCGATGGGTTGAAGCTTGAGCACGTGTTTTTGATTATAATTAAGGACATTGGGATGTATAGGTCGCTGAAAGGACGAGATGGTCAGTGATAGTGGCGTCCGTGGCGTGCCGGAGGTGGGAGAGGCGGCTGCCTGGAGTTCGCCGTGGTTGGCGCTGGGTTCGGTGAGAAGAAGAGGCATATCGGGTTTGAGAGGAAGAGGCATATCGGGTTTCCTGTAGGAAGAAAGGTAATTAGGTGTAGTAATTACAATAATTTAAATTTTAATTAGGTTTTTAAATTAAGGGATGACGTGGAGGGATTAAAAATGAGGTAACCAGTTTTTAGATATTTAATTAATTTATAGTTAGGTTATTAATTAATCCAATTTAGAATCAAACGTTCTAATACGTACTTTCATATCCATTAACAGAATTGGACGCAACAAGTGCCTATGAGATCGTATCGACGGTGCCGACGTGTACAAGTTGGGAGGGAAGGATTCGGAGAACATCATAATTTTATATAGTTTCAAACGTTGCTTTGAAACTATATAAAACAACGCAACATCGTCGAAAACAAAACAATATGAGTTAATTCTCACACTTCTGGACTGCTGTGATGTGTTAAATTCATATTTATCAGTTATAAGTAAAAATTGGTAGAATGGATGCTATGGATGATTTATATTGATTTATTGGTTGATTGTTTGTTTGTGTTGGTCATTCAAATGCATTATACTATAATTCTCATTCCATATGCTAGTGATAAACAACATTATAAACTATTGTGTAGGGAAGAACGGTTTGGAAGAATCTAACCGGATTCCTCAAACAAACTGTATATTATTCGTTGTTAATTGTTTATTCAAAATTATATTGTTATATCCTGTTATATCGATGATCGAATAGATAATTATTGTTGAACCAAATCATCGTGTTTTAATCAATATGCAGTATTGATTAAGTAATTGTCATCAGATGGTCTAAATCCATCGTTTTGAGATATTAACTCGCCGTCAGGCGAAATAACATATTTTAAGTTATAAAATTTACTTTTATAACTTAATCGAAGTTTTAATTTTAAATAGGTAGTTTTAAATAAATTGTTAGTTATGACTTGGTTTGATACAAAAATATTGAATCGATTTTATAGTAACAACTTATGTGTAAATACATAAGAAAGTGTAATATTAACAAGAAGTTAATAACCTAGACAATTATTTCCAAGGGAAACAATTAACTGAGGATTATTCTTTTAACTTAACGATTGGTTAAAAAGACTAAATAAACTTCCAGTTCGACTATATTAAACTAATTATTGAATAGTTGGTTAATTAATTTCTAAATAACTTAATTAACTAACCTATTGTTTGTTAATAGTGAAGTAATACACTTTTACTTCAACCAATGATTAAGTTAACAATTTAGTTAATTATTAATTTAAGTAATTACATCTCGAATAGATTTCATTTAAGATGTAATGAGATTAGTAAATATCAAAGGGGATTATGATAAGGATTTATCTAGGAACATCTTATGTTTTAAATACATAAGGGAGTCTAAGATTAACAAGAAAGTTGATCTTTTGGGATAATTGTTCCAAAGGAACAGTTAAGTGAGTTTTCGTTTGAATTGATTATATTTTCCAACTAACTTAATAAAGAATAGTTTCAGTGGATATTTAATCAAACTTATTGATTAATTATATAAAGCTTTTAAGCTTAATTTAAATACATCTAAGGTAATTATTGGATAGTTTACTATTTATAAAATAAACTATCAGCTTAATAATTTATTAAGGGAGGTAACTAACCGATTTCAGTAAATGAAGAAGTAAAGGGATTTACTTCAATGAATGATGAAGTTAATTATTATTAATTACCTTTTTAATAGAATTCATTTAAGATAGTAATCGAATATGAAACGAGATTTAGTCAAAGGATTGTATTCGAGTTGGAATAAAAGAGACGATTTTGCAAACATGCAAATGGAAATACTTATGGATTGAGTAAAGGAGTTAATAAAAGGTTTTGGGTTATATAATCCAACTATTAGTTTTAATGGCGCTAAAAGAGTTTTGGATAAATATCGTAAACGGATCCGATTTATGAATTAAATAGTGTACAGAAGTTTGAAGCAAAAGACTAATATCTGGGTAAAAGATTTACTTAATAAATATAGTAAGTAAAATGATTAAGGTAAATAGAGATTTCAAAAGAAAAGATATGGTTTATAAAATCATGGTTTTAATAAAAATAAGAATTAAGATCTGAATGGTATTATAAGAATATGGGTTTGGAGTTACGAATTTCTATCTATTCTAAGACAAGAACGTTGTCGCTTAAAGTCTGAGAGGTAAATAAAATACCCCAACTTGAACGACTTCACTATTATCGAAGAATGATATTAGTTTGTAACAGTAAAGGAGAAGAAAATAAATTATTATACCCGCAAAGCATTTGCAAATCAATTGAAAGGGTTGAAATGTAATTTAATATAATGAGTTTAAAACTAAACAACGAAAAATTAGTATTGTTTAGCTGGGTTGAAATATAAAGTTTTATTAATACCTTTAGGCTATTTATATGGCATGGTTTCCTAAATAATGGGAATAACAAAAGTCGAAATATAGTTATAATAATAAGTGAATAAAAATGGGAGGGTTATATATATCAGTTTTGGAGAATAGAAGTAATATTTAGAATTTAAATGGACAAATCTTCAAGTGAAGGTAAAGTAATGGTTATTGAGTGTTAATAAGAAAGTAAGTGTCGTTTAACAGAGCTTTTGCCATATCGGAATTGGTAACTGGAATATATTAGCGAGTTAATGATATATTGATATATCGACACTTCCAAATTGAAGGGTAAATGGTATATAAAATTATATAAATGTTTTCCAAAATAAAAGGAGGGTAAAGCGAAGCATGAATAAGGGAAAAGTATTATTTTCAAGTCACGAAATGGAAGATGAGATGGCCAGATATGAAAATGGAATCAACTTTAAGTGTATGAAATGATTTCCAAATGACTTGATAAAGAGTGTTAATAAATGATTTTAACTAATGAGGATTTGAGCTGCCAATATATTTGGTTGTACTGTTTGACCAATTAGATTGGATGATTGTTTTATTGAGATTGATAGTTAAAACACTGACTACCAATAAAATATCACTAGACCTTTTTAACGTGTTGTTTGAAGAGACCACGATGGGAAATGGACCAAAACCACTTCGAATCGGCGTTGCGATTGAAGCTAACTGGCAAGAAATAAAGATGGAGCAATTGAAGACCAAAGATCTTCATGAAACGAAAGAACTACTAATAATATTTGACTTGCAACCAGAGATACACTGTGGTTCTGTCGTAGTTGAAATCTGCGGATTGCAAGGACTACTTGCTACTGATTTATAGGGTGATTCCTAGGATGCGGTAGGAGAGTTCCTTCGGTCCATCCTGTTCCTGGATGACTTGTATGGACGAGTGTCTGATAGAGTATTTCCTGAATTTCATGTACGTTGATTTTTACAGATATACCAAGATTGGTGGCAGATAAATTTTCTTTCTTAACACCTAGAGAATATTTATGGACGTCAATTAGAGATTTGACGGATATGACGATGTGGCATTCAAAGTGAGTATGGTGTGATGTTCAAAAAGATGAAACGTGACCTCAAAGCCTCATCAACCGAGAAATGGCGGAAATCGGGTAGGTCGCATGGCTAGTTGGGTCTTTCCCAAGAAGGGTGTATTGTCACCATGTAGAGATTCCATTTCCTTCTTTAATCTTTTCGATGATGTCCCGCGGGAATGATGGTTAGCTCCCATCGATGGATGGTAATACATTCAGTCCACTCAAGCTAAATGAGTGACCAATCATGTTTAGCCTGGTTTGCAAGACGTGCTTGTTGAACCCCAGTGTATATCCCTTTAGAATACACTGATCGAAAGGTGGTCCCATACCTTGCCATAGTTGGAACCTAATCTCCAATAAGCGCCAAGCGATTTTTGATTTTATACGAAATATGTAGAGCGTGAGATGCAAGCGTTCTACTAGATGGATATTTATTTGTGGTTGATAGACACTACTATAATACAACTGGATTTTGATATATCAAAAGTATTTTGGGTTATAGTAAGATAATAGCCGTCTGTGTTTATGTGTGGACTGTCTTACTATTATCTTTTTCTTTCAAAAGGATTTCAAAAGTTAAACCGATTGTTTGACATGAATTTATCACTGAAAGTATCCCAGACTGATCCAGGTGTTTTTCTTTGCTTCAAAATGTGCTCGGGTGTGACCGAACATATCTTCCAGGTCAGTTTTTGCTTGGAGTTTCAAAAGATGAAAGCAGGAGGCTTCACCGTTAGTTATCTAATGTTTGTTCCGCTGTATCTGATATATGCTGTACTCTGATGATTGTATATATATACAATTTTCTTTTATGTAAAGAGATGTTATATTATATTTTATTCGTTCCGCTGTGAGATTCTAATGTTCTTCTTCTCTTCTATTCTGATATTTTTTTTCTTTCTTTCTCACCCTCTAATTTCTTTCTCTTAACATTCTGTTCTTCTATATAATTTAGGTTGACTGTAGTAGTTATATGTCAGCTTAAATTGTACTGAAAAATGGGACGTTACAACTTGGTATAAGAGCTATTGGTTTAGTGATAACCTTGGCTCTGTGGTGTAACTCAATAGAGACGGGGTTAGTAATACCCTAGATTGAGTTTGAGTGTTATATATGAGTGCGCGTATTTGTTATTTGAGTATAAACTTATTTTTAAATTATTTTGTAAAGAGGGTAAATGAAATAATTTTACCCGAATCATATTTTTATATAGAAAAAAGGGAACAATTCTCTCAAATTATTAATCTGATTGTGGAAGCTTGTATTGCCTTGATTGGTTGCTTTGAATGGTTTGATTATGGAATTGAAAATTTTATCAAGGGAGAATTGCAAATATGAATTTGAATTTTTAATTTAACTTATGATTAAGTTAAAATGAATTATATAAGTTATAACTAGACTTGAATTTTAGAAATAAAATTTAACTTAAGTCGGCAAAAACGTGGCTTCAGTTTGAGAATAAATACACATGTAAATTAACAAATATGGATGGAAGATTTGGAAATTAGTTGGATTATGTGGCTGAGATAGAAGTCATGGATATGGATTTGAATTGAATTTAAAAACAGTGAAAGGATATATTCAGGGATAACGAAATTAGGATGGATTGGTAATAAATTTCATGTGAATTGAGTAATGAAATAAATTGAAGAGGATAACCTGAATAATTAAATTTACATTGTATGTGAATGTGATATGAATGATTGCCAATAAAAGTATAATACAATTTACATTCCATTTAAGTTGAGAACAGGTGCTGAAGACAACTGGATCGAGTTTGGCTGTTGAACAGGCTCGCTTATTGCTTAACGCTTATTGCTTATCACGTAGTAACGCTCGAAAAAGGTACGTATACACAAAATATAAATTTTGGATTTTTGATTGGGGTTTGAGATATGAATTTGCATTTTTCCTTTATTCGACTGTATGGGTCGATGTATATAAATTTGTTGAACCTGCAATATTGCAGATGTCCCTCTGTACAGGGGAGACTCTGCCGAATTTTTTCCAAAATTTAAGATTTTAGAAAAATTTCATATCTTTTTGGAAATTTTTGTTAACACAAATGAATTTGTTTTTTTATTGAAACTATTTGGATTAGTTTTTAAATTAAAATTTTAGGAATGAGGATTTCAAATAAAATAGAATTTCTAAAGATAATTATGTTCGGAGCATTCTTCTTACCTTGTAATTTCGGGGTCGAAATTCTTTTAAGGGGGAAAGAATGTAACATCCCAGATTTTTCTGCCATTTAAATTGGAATATTTAAATGTGTATTATATTATATTGCAAATATAATGGATTTTATATCGAATTTATTTTGTAAAATGGAGTTCGAATATATATAATTTATAATATAATTAAAACGAGCTCAAAATGGCGCGGTAGTTCGTAATTTACGATTCAAACTTTAATTGAACGTACCGGATACGATATAAGTCAGAATTCTGTGAAATAAGAATCGTTCAGATCGATTTGGTTATAATTTTCTAATAAAGAGAAAAATCTAGATTTTATCGTATAGATTACAACTTATGTCCAAATTAAATTTTCAAAAAATCACTATGGGATTCATTTATATAATATATCGATTTATTATATATAAAATAGAGGATTATAAATACAACGAGCACCATTTTAACTTGAAATGCAATATATCGGGTTTAGAACCTTAATATTGTTCATTTCTGAAGTTATATAAGCTCTGTTTAAATCGATTTGGTAATAATAATTTATTTTCAATAAATTTATTTATTTTACCGGTGTATATTTCATCTGTTTTAAAACAGTAACAATTAAATTATTGTGTAATTTATGATTTCATACGATCGGGGTTTATATGGGTTGTACGAACCACGTACGAGCGCGTTATACATCGAAAATATCGTTGGTCAACATCACAATAAAAATCGTCGGTCACGTCAGATAAAAATGTTCCATCACATCACGATATAATCATATAATTAAATATAATATTTTTACCCTATAATTAACCAACCATATCACCCTTCCATACCCAACAACACGTTCTACCATACATTTCCCATTCCTTTTTCTGACTTCCAGGAAAACACTCTCCTTTATAAATTCAATAACAATTCCATGAGATGTTTATAAATTAAAAGAATTATATGGTTGTTTGCTGCTACTCTAAAGCTTCCAATTTATACACAAATTGTATGGTGCGATCATGCTTGGGATCAATAATTTTAGTCAGTGCCACCGGCTTCAAGCAGGATCTTGGAGGTGATACGGTTGACAAGGAAGCTGGGAGTTTAAAGAAGAAAGGGAGAGGAGGGTCTTGGCTTCATTTTGGTGGTTGTCAGGAGAGTCGCGATGGACTCTGGTGGTCGCTGGTGGCATAAGATCGGAGGACGGAGGAGTAACCAGTTTGTTTTTGGTTGCTGTCGGTTTTCAGAGGCATGGAAGAGCGATGGTCCACCGGAGGCTACCAGAGTTGGTCGAGGAGGAAGCCCTGGGAGTTGTGATTCTGGTGGAGCGTCGAGGTGAGGTCCGGTTGCATATTTCGACGGCGGTGAAGGTTTAAGCGAAGGTATTTTATGTGTTTGTTCTTCGTGGATCTGGGTTTAGTTTTTGAATCATGGACAGCTGGAAGAGACGCCGGAGTTGGCAACGACAGTCTAATTTGGAAGCTGGGATAGAGGCGAGTTCGAAGAGGAGGTGCGACAGGAAGGAGTTCACTGTGGAGGACGGGGTGATGGGTTGAAGCTTGAGCACGTGTTTCTGATTATAATTAAGGACATTGGGATGTACAGGCCGTTGAAAGGACGAGATGGCTAGTGATAGTGGCGTCAGTGGCGCGCCGGAGGTGGGAGAGGTGACTGCCTGGAGTTCGCCGTGGTTGGCGCTGGGTTCGGTGAGAGGAAGAGGCATATCGGGTTTGAGAGGAAGAGGCATATCGGGTTTCCTGTAGGAAGAAAGGTAATTAGGTGTAGTAATTAACATAAATTAAATTTTAATTAGGTTTTTAAATTAAGGGATGACGTAGAGGGATTAAAAAGGGGGTAACTGGTTTTTAGATATTTAATTAATTTATAGTTAGGTTATTAATTAATCCAATTTAAAACCAAACGTTCTAATACATATAACTTTCACGTCTGTTAATAGAATTGGACGCAACAAGTGCCTATGAGATCGTATCGACGGTGCCGACGTGTACGAGCTAGGAGGGAAGGATTCTGAAAACATCAGAATTTTATATAGTTTCAAATGTTGCTTTGAAACTATATAAAACAATGCAACATCATCGGAAACAAAATAATGTGAGTTAATTCTCACACTTCTGGACTACTGTGATGTGTTAAATTCATATTTATCATTTATAAGTATAAATTGGTTGAATGGATACTATGGATGATTTATATTGGTTTATTGGTTTATTGTTTGTCTGTATTGGTCATTCAAATGCATTATACTATAATTCTCATTCTATATGCTAGTGATAAACAACATTATAAACTGTTGTGCAGGGAAGAACGAGTTGGAGGAATCCAACCCGATTCCACAAACGAACTGTATATTATTCGTTGTTAATTGTTTATTCAAAATTATATTGTTATATCCTATTATATCGATGATCGAATAGATAATTATTGTTGAACCAAATTGTCGTGTTTTAATCAATATGCAGTATTGATTAAGTAATTGGCATCAGATGGTCTAAATCCATCGTTTTGAGATATTAATTCACCTTCAGGCGATATTTTAAGTTACAAAAATTACTCTTATAACTAAATCGAAGTTTTAATTTTAAATAGGAAGTTCTAAATAAATTGTTGGTTATGACTTGGTTTGATACAAAAATATTGAATCGATGTTATAGTAACAACTTACGTGTAAATAAATAAGAAAGTGTAATATTAACAAGAAGTTAATAACCTAGATAATTATTTCCAAGGGAAACAATTAACTGAGGTTTATTCTTTTAACATAACGATTGTTTTAAAAGACTAAATAAACTTTTATTCGACTATATTAAACTAATTATTGAATAGTTGGTTAATTAATTTCTATATAACTTAATTAACTAACATGTTGTTAGTTAATAGTGAAGTAATACACTTTTACTTCAACCAATGATTAATTTAACAATTTAGTTAATTATTAATTTAAGTAATTACATCTTGAATAGATTTCATTTAAGATGTAATGAGATTAGTAAATATCAAAGGGAGTTATGATAAGGATTTATCTAGTAATATCTTATGTTTTGAATACATAAGGGAGTCTAAGATTAATAAGAAAGTTGATCTTTTGGGATAATTGTTCAAATGGAACATTTAAGTGAGTTTTCATTTGAATTGATTATATTTTTCAATTAACTTACTAAAGAATAGTTTCAGTGGATAATTAATCAAACTTATTGATTAATTATAAAAAAAATTAACCTTAATTTAAATACATCTAAGGTAATTATTGAATAGTTTACTATTTATAAAGTAAACTATCAGCTTAATAATTTATTAAGGGAGGTAACTAACCGATTTAAGTAAATGAAGAAGTAAAGAGATTTACTTCAATGAATGACGAAGTTAATTATTATTAATTACCTTTTTAATAGAATTCATTTAAGATAGTAATCGAATATGAAACGAGATTTAGTCAGTTTAAAAGATGCTAATGAAAAGGGATTTTATAATATGAGTTTCATAAACGAGTTATAAACGAAAATTGAGTTTGAAATAAGGATTGTATTCGAGTTGGAATAAAAGAGAAGATTTTGCAAACATGCAAATGGAAATACTTATGGATTGAGTAAAGGAGTTAATAAAAGGTTTTGGGTTATAAAATCCAACTATTATTTTTAATGGCGCTAAAAGAGTTTTGGATAAATATCGTAAATGGATCTGATTTATGAATAAAATAGTGTATAGAAGTTTGAAGCAAAAGATTAATATCTGAGTAAAAGATTTACTTAATAAATATATTAAGTAAAATGATTAAGATAAATTGAGGTTTCAAAAGAAAAGACATG
This sequence comes from Allium sativum, assembly GCA_030737875.1. Taxonomy (NCBI): domain Eukaryota; kingdom Viridiplantae; phylum Streptophyta; class Magnoliopsida; order Asparagales; family Amaryllidaceae; genus Allium; species Allium sativum. The sequence continues at coordinate 14,636,502 of CM060917.1, forward strand.
GTTTATAAAACCATGGTTTAAATAAAAATAAGAATAAGATCTGAATGGTATTATAAGAATATGGGTTTGGAGTTACGAATTTCTGTATATTCTAAGATAAGAACGTTGTCGCTTAAGGTCTGAGAGGTAAATAAAATACCCCAACTTGAACGACTTCACTATTATCGAAGAATGATATTAGTTTGTAACAGTAAAGGAGATGAAAATAAATAATTATACCCATAAAGCATTTGCAAATCAATTGAAAGGGTTGAAATGTAATTTAATATAATGAGTTTAAAACTAAACAACGGAAAATTAATATTTTTTAGCTGGGTTGAAACATAAAGTTTTATTGATAACTTTAGGCTATTTATATGGCACGGTTTCCTAGATAATGGGAATAACAAAAGTTGAAATATACTTATAATAGTAATAAGTGATTAGAAATGGGAGGGTTATATATATCAGTTTTGGAGAATAGAAATAATATTTAGAATTTAAGTAAATAAATCTTCAAGTGAAGGTAAAGTAAAGGTTATTGAGTGTTAATAAGAAAGTACGTGTCATTTAACAGGGCTCTTGCCATATCAGGATTGGTAATTGGATTATATTAGCGAGTTAACGATATATTGATATATCAACATTTCCAAATTGAAGGGTAAATGGTATATAAAATTATATAAATGTTTTCCAAAATAAAAGGAGGGTAAAGCGAAGCATGAATAAAGGAAAGGTATTATTTTCAAGTGACGAAATGGAAGATGAGATGGCCAGATTTGAAAATGGAATCAACTTTAAGTGTATGAAATGATTTCCAAATGACTCGATAAAGAGTGTTAATAAATGATTTTAACTAATGAGGATTTGAGCTACCAATATATTTGATTATACTGTTTGACCAATCTGATTGGATGATTGTTTTGTTGAGATTGATAGTTAAAACACAGACTATCAATAGAATATCACTAGACCTTTTTAACGTGTTGTTTTGAAGAGACCGGGATGGGAACTAGACCAAAACCACTTCGAATCAACGTTGCGATCGAAGCTAACTAGTACGAAATAAAGAGGCAGCAACTGAAGACCGTAGATCTTCATGAAACGGAAGAACTACTTATAATCTTTGACTTGCAACCAGAGATACGTTGTGGTTCTATCGTAGTTGAAATCTGCAGATTGCAAGGACTACTCGCTACTGATCTATAGGGTGATTCCTAGGATGCGGTAGGAGAGTGCCTTCGGTTCATCCTGTTCCTGGATGACTTGTATGGACGAGTGTCTGACAGAGTATTTCCTGAATTTCATGTACGTTGATTTTTACAAATATACCAAGATTGGTGGAAGAGAAATTCTCTTGCTTAACACCCAGAGAATATTTGTGGACGTCAATTAGTGATTTGACGGATATGACGATGTGGCATTCAAAGAGAGTATGGGTGATGTTCAAAAAGATAAAATGTGACCTTAAAGCCTCATCAACCGGGAAATGGTAGAAATCGGGTAGGTTGCATGGCTAGTTGGGTCATTCCCAAGCAGGGTGTATTATCAGCATCTAGAGATTCCATTTCCTTCTTTAATCTTTTCGATGTTGTCCCGCGGGAACGGTGGTTAGCTCCCACTGGTGGGTGGTAATACATTCGGTCTACTCAAGCTAAATGAGTGACCGGTCATGTTTAGCCTGGGTTGCAAGACGTTCTTGTTGAACCCCGGTGTATATCCCTTTAGAATACACTTATCGGAAGGTGGTCCTATACCTTGCCATAGTTGGAACCCAATCTCCAATAAGCGCCAAGCGTTTTTTGATTTTATACTAGATATGTAGAGCGTGAGATGCAAGCATTCTACTAGATGGATATTTATTTGTGGTTGATAGACACTACTATAATACCACTGAATTTTGATATATCAAAAGTATTTTGGGTTATAGTAAGGTAAAAGCCGTCTGTGTTTATGTGTGGACTAGTCTAACTATTATCTTTTTCTTTCAAAAGGATTTCAAAAGTTAAACCGATTGTTTGACATGAATTTATCACTGAAAGTATTCCAGACTGTTCCAGGAGTTTTGCTTTGCTTTAAAATGTGCTCGGGTCAGACCGAACATATTTTCCAGGTCAATTATTGCTTGGAGTTTCAGAAGATGGAAGCCGGAGGCTTCACCGTTAGTTATCTAATGTTTGTTCCGTTGTATCTGATATATGCTGTAATCTGATGATTGGTATGTATATACAATTTTCTTTTATGTAAAGAGATGTTGTTATATTATATTTCATTCGTTCCACTGTGAGATTCTAATGTTCTTCTTCTCTTCTATTCTGATATTTCTTTCTTTCTCACCCTCTAGTTTCTTTCTCTTAACTTTCTGTTTTTCTATGTAATTTGGGTTGAGTGTAGTAGTTAAATGTCAGCTTAAATTGTACTGAAAAATGGGACATTACAGTATATTAGATTTATTAATATTCTATCGATTGTTATATTACTCAATGCTTGTCGCCATCTCCAATCGAAGTTTATTAATTCGTTGGTCACATACGAACTTCGTTCGCTGATAAAATGGACATACAGTTATGGTTTGATATTATGGTCCTAAAGAAACTTGTTTCGTCAAAATCAAAGTCCGTTTGCTCAAATAGCGCTAGTTTGAGTTAAAATTATTGATTTCATATTCACGTGTATTTACGTTGAATGTTTATAGCTCGCACGGTCACATACTAACTCAGATTGTCATGAAATTTGAAATCTTACAATAATTTACTATTCCGGATCTGGTAAAACTGTTTTTGTTGAAATCAGAGATCGTTCCCAAAATATCCATTTCCCAATATTAAATTAAATCTATAAAATATAATTTAATTTTAAAATATTCAAAACAATAAATGGTTAACATATATATATATAGATATATATATTCAAATAGAATTTCATATAACTTCAAAGTAAACTACTTTTGTAATGACCAGAGATTTTCGACCTCGAAAATCTACAAAAATACCATGTCAAACATTCAAGCATCGAAAACACTGGAACGTTATGAGAAAGAAATTAGAGGGTGAGATAAGAAAAAAAAAAGAAATTTTAGAATAGAAGAATAAGAAGAGGAACACATCAGAATCTCACAGCGGAACGAACAAAATATAAGATATCAAATCGCTTTATACTAAAAGAAACTGTATACATACCAATCATCAGAGTACATCATATATAGACACATCGGAAATAAATTCTAAATAATTAACAGTGAAGCCTCTTGCTTCTAGCTCCTGGACTCCGAGCGGATTCTAACCAGTAAATATACTCGGTCTGACCCGAGCACATTTTGAAGCAAAGCAAAAAACACCCGGATCATTCTAGAATACTTTCAGTGGTAAATTCATAACACAACGACTTGTTTAACTTTGAAAATACTTTTGAAATAAAAGGATAAAAGAAAGACCAGCCCACACATAAACTCGGACGGTTTTTACCTTACTATAACCCAAAACACTTTTAAAATAAATATCTTTTCTGATATTATGATAGTGTGTATCAAATCACAAATAAATAACCATCTAGTAGAACGCTTGCGTCTCATGCTCTACATACACAGTATACAAACAAAACCGCGATGCTTATTGGAGACTGGATTCCGACTATAACAAGGTATGGAACCACCTGCCGATAGTGTATCTCTAGAGAGGAATACAATGGATTCAACAAGAACGTCTTGCAACTCGGCCCACACACGAGCGACCACTCATTTCTCTTTAGTGTATCGAATATATTATCACCTACGGCTGCGCAGCTACCGTTTTCCCGGGAGGTACAGAAATGAAAAGAAGTAACATATATGAATATTCTCTAGATGGTGACAATACACCCTAATGGGAATGACCCACATAGCCATGCTGTCTGCCCGATTTTTGTCATTCCCCGGTTGATGAGGCTTGAGGTTATAATCGACTTCTGGAACATCTGGCCACCATTCACATCGTATGTACAAGTCATTCAGGAACAGGATGAACCGAAGGCACCCTCCTGTCGCATCCTTATATAGGAATCACCCCAAGGATCAGTAGCGAGTAGTCCTTACAATCCGTAAATTCCAATCACGACAGAACCACAGTGTATCTCTTTTATGGGAGCAACCTAAAGATTATAAGTAGTTATTCCATTTCATGAAGATCTACGGTCTTCAATGCTCCATCTTCATTTGCTGCCAGTTAGTTTTCATATGCAACGTTGGATCAAAGTGGTTTTGGGTCCAGTTCCCACCCCGATCTCTATGAAACAATACGCCAAAAGGTCTAATTATATTTTCATTGTTAGTCGGTGTTTTAACTATCAATGAACATAGTATGGTTAAGTATATTTGCCACTAATTTATTTATTAAAACTATTTTATTGATCCTTAGAAATTGATTTCATATTCTCTGGTCTCGAATCTCATTATTCATTACATTGAAAATGATAATATATCTTTCTTTACCAATTTCCCTTTCATTTCTTTATTTTAAAACATTCTATATACTCGCCGAGTCTTTTTTATTTCCTCTTCGCCTTGCGAAAATCATCTTATATTCTTAACTCATGGTCAACGATAAATTTCACAATTCAAACTTGAGTTAAACAATGTTAAGTATACATTGTTTTATTAAAATCAGCCAATTCTAATTAACATTTCAAAATCTTGTTAATGACGTCAAAATATTTCTCTTGTAGAAAAAATAACCAAATTTCAACACTTCTATCGTTTTCAAACTAATACCATTCCTTGAAAATAGGGAAGCCATTCAAGTTGGAGTATTTTAATTACCTCTCAGACCTTGACCGACAACGTTTTTGTCTTAGAATAGATAAAAGTTTGAAACACCCAACCTATCGTTTCCATTTTCTATTTTCTTGCAATTATGATTTTTAATAACCATTTCTCCAATTGGCATATTTATTTTCGAAATAAATCCCTTTTACTTTATATTCAAGTAACTAGCTAACGCAAACTCCTTCGCTTTAAACTTTTGTCATATAACTCATATTTATTTTAAAATCCCTTTTCTAAGTTTTTACCTTTACATTAATACTTTAATCTTCTTCCTTTGAAATCACATTTCAATTCTACCTTTATTTACCAATTTTTAACAAATCCTCTTTTAAATATTTTACGACATATCTATTATAATTTGAAAACTTCTTCAAATCTCTTTACTCGTACTTGGTTCAACTATTATGTAACATTTAACCACAAATGGCGTATTAATTTCATTATAACTTCGCCCTTAACATTATTCAGTTAAGTTCTACTTCAACTTAAAACCCTATTTAAACTTGGTATTCACCTACCCATCTCCTCTTCGATTTACTTATTTGGAATTCAAATCTTCTTATGAAATCCATTTATCATTCCCTTTGTGAAGCCATATTTCACTTTAATTTACTTAATTGAATAATTAAGTAAAAACAAATCTATTTAAAATATTTGCATTACTGGTCTCTTCATAAACTTCCCGTTCTAACTTGGATATTATTATCTAATCCATTTCGAATATCTTTTCTGATTCCTTTGCTTATACTTAATTTCATTATTAAGTAACAACTACCTTAAACGACATATTATCTTCATAACTGGTCTATAACTTTGGTACAACCTTGCTTTTTAACATGATTCATTTTAAACTCAATCACTTATTAATTTATGACTATTTAAGAAGTGAATTACTTTAATTATTATTAATTACAATAATTAATTAACTTCATTATCAACTAAAGTGAAATAGTTTACTTCATTAAAAATAGATCCATTAATTACTTATTCACATTATTAAATGATAAATACTTCATTAATGAATTATCAATTGATAAGCAACTTTAAATATCAGTAAACAAAAAGATGATTAATATTTAAGATATATTATTAAATTAAAAATTATTATTTGATAAACGGTTTCCATTAGATTAATCGAAGAATGATTAATATAATTATCAATTCTAATTAACTAGTTGACTTCGTCAACTAAACCTCGGTTATTTATTAACTGCTTCTGATTACTTCTCTCATTAGAATAATATAATTAATCTAATTATATTGGTTAATTGTTTTACTTAAACAGTTATTTTCAAAACCATAACCCATAGGTTAAATTTTGGCTTCTACACTTACTAAAATTGCTGCAAATATCTTAAAACTATTTATATAAACCCACTTATAATTATCGTCTTATTTCAAATCTTTTATTTTAAAAAGAAAATCACCTTAAAAACTTTACTTTAATTATAAAATAAATTTTATAATTGCAATTACGTCAATTCACTTGACGGTGAGTTAACGGTTTAAAAACAACATTTCAGATTATTTGCTGCCAATATCTTAATCAATACCGTTTATTGATTAAAAACATCAAACAACATTAAATTTCAATTCAACGTTCAATATCCAAACCATAATCAACAATCAAACATAATGTAATGTTATTTGGGGTAAACAGTTCATATTTGGATGATATGGAAAAATAAACAACATATAAAATATTTGAGGAATCCGGTCGGATCCCTCCAACCTGTTCTTCCCTACATCACAGATCATCATAATATTTGATAATTTACGAAATAATAATTTAAATCAAAATCATCCAATACGACAAATATAATTGTCGACAACCATTTAATCATCACCCAAGGCATTTAATCATCCAAATTCTATGAATAACGATGAATTATATTTTTAATATGAATCCAGCACACCATAGAATTCTAGAAATCGTGAGAATTAACTCACCTTTGTTTTCGATTGATGGTTCCAGTGTGGTTCCGTTTAATTTTAAATGAACGTTTAAAATTAACTCTATTGCTTCCGATCCCTTCTGAATCTGTACAACAGCGTAGCCTCTGTTGTCATGATCCCATTGGACCCAGTTTCACTTGATTCCTTTTTTTAATAATCCACGTCAGCTAGCCTTATCACACTTCACCTGGTTTCCACTTTCAGGCTTTATTCTCCCTTTACAAGCCATCCGGCTTTCAGCGTTCATCATATTATCAAACCGACCATCAGGGAGGTTTGCTTAGTGTGATTGCCCAAAACAAAATTCTCTGAAGCCTAAACAAAATGCGTCTTCCTCTCGGATTTTATTTCTCTCGTATTCCCTGTTTCTCGTCTGTCCATATTTCTTCTTCAATATCCCTATTTCTCCTCCTTTTTCACATTTCGTAACCCATCAGCCAAAAAAGGCGTCTTAAATATCCCTATTTCCCCTGGAATCCTATTTCTTCTCCAAAATCCAAATTTCATTTCTCAAAAAAAGGGAAAAAGAAAATCTGATTCACCACCGTCCAATCCAGTAAACAACCAATCTATCAGATTTGATCACAGCTACGAATTTGCGGAATTTCCTACAATCCAGGTATCAAAAGTTGATTTTATTTTTTCCTTTGTTTTTGTAGTTGAATCATTTTTTAACAATTGAATTTGGATTTACCGTTCCGAATTAGATATGGTTATGGACTAATTTAATCCAAAAATTTGGGTTCCACGATTGAAAATAATGTACAAAGTGATGTTCGCTCCAATTTGCTTTTGTTCTGTTAATTGAACCTTTTTCTTATAATATATTCTTTAGGAAGCTGAACAATAATTCCAATTTCTAATGATGTACAAATTTATTAAACATTTGCAAGTCAAAATATGTTCTTCCGACTCGAAAATGATTGAAGGAGCCGAAACTGAGAGCAAAAACCAAATATAGATTTTAATTTTATAGTTTTTTAGATTTTTTTTTTTTTTGAAAGCTTGTGTAACACCCCGTGTATTCTATAACAGTGAGATTCAATTAATTTCAAATCAAAGAATTAAGGGAAACGGGTTACGCCATTGTATTCGCCTCGAAATTCTGCTTGAGATAGAGTCCGAGTTTACGCAAAACGGATAACGTGTGAAGAAGATATCTTTAATTTAAATATCGCAGCAAAACATGAAAAAAAAAAGAAGAATGGGAAACGAATAATGTTCAGCATTGTTCTAGGGTTTGTAAGCAAAAGAATTAGTAGCTCATTTGGTTGGAACACATGACTTGCATATAAGAGGTACAGAGTTTGATCCCCGCCAGCGCCCTATTTTTGTTTTAGGGGAATGGCTTAAAATAGCCTAGTGTGAACGCAGTTCAAAAAAGTGGTTTAGTGTGAAAATGGGTAATTGGGAAGATAGAGAAAAAAATGAATATATATATATAATATATATATATACATATACGCATATATATATATATATATATGACGTGTACGCATCATGTAGCGTACGTTGCGCATTTTTGGTTGTCAAGGATGTTTTTTTTTTTTTGGCCTTCTCCAATTTTTAATTATGACAAATTAAAGGTAAGAAAATATTTATTCATATATAAATAAATATTTATATATGGGTAATTAATACGGTAAAGGGGAAAATGTATCTATTAAATACGTATTTACGTTTGAATTGGTGAACATTTAATACGCTGAGTCATTTCTGACTCATCGCTGAGTCAATGCTGAGTCATTTCTGACTCATGGCTGAGTCAATAGGATAACTCTATCCTGACTGAACGGTTATGGTCATTTCTAGGATTAATCAAACGGCCTAAATTAATCCTAAAATTCTATATATACAACTCAAACCTAACCTAAACTCACACAAAAAAATAAGAATGAGGCCATCATGCTGCTAAGGAACGACTAGGAGTAGCCACCAATTTGAGAGAAGATTAGGAGGCAAATTCTAAAGCATAAAGCAACTTAAACAAATCAAATCAACGCCTACGTCAAAAGGAGTCGCATCTCCAAATTCCTGAATTGGAGAATTCGCCACACGATTGTAAGTAGAGTATTATTTTGGTATGAATAAATAACTGTGTTGGTTTGTACACTTGATTTGTGGTGATAAGTAATTCATATTTGTGCGTTACTATGATTCTTATCGATTTGGAATATTGTATAACGATTGGATATTCGCAAAGTATGTTATTCATTATAAAAACTACATGTTTGCGGTAGTTTTATGCAAGTATACGTTTGGATATTCGCAAAGTATGTTATTCATTATAAAAAACTACATGTTTGCGGTAGTTTTATGCAAATATACGTTTGGATATTCGCAAAGTTTGTAATTCATGTTGAAGCTACATGTATGTAGTTCTTTAATTGAAATTCATGCAAGTTTGTGGTTTTGCTACTATGCCATCATAATGTGTATTTCTGTACAAAAATCATTTTGTGTGTAATTGGAACAAATTTGGGTTATTATAATTCATATGAAATTATGTTGAAAATTTGGCATCATGATCTATATATTAAGCCATACTTTTGTACTAGAAAACCTCTTTGCGAACTTATGAATATGACTAGGCTATGATTGATATTTTGCATAATTGAAAAACATGTTAGGTCTATATTGTTAACAAGAATTATATGATGACACATGTGGTACATAGCTAGGTTAGATTTAAAATCCCATTTGCAAGTTTGCATGACTAAAGTAAAAATCATGATTTCATGTTTAGAAATATTTATGCCATAAGTATATGTGTGCCATGGTTATGTGAATAGATTTAAAATCATGATTAAGTTGGAATAATTCTAGTTGAACTATACTTTTGTATTAGTAACAAAAGTAAGCACCCTTGTAAACATGTAGTAACCTTATGAACATGATTTGCTTATGTTTGACATTATGCCTAAAGAAAAATATAGGTTTATGTTGTAGTTAAGACTATGTGTCAATAATGATATCCAATTTAGATTCTAACTTAACTACAAGTTTACATGCTTTGATTCATGTCACTTATGCTTTATGACCAAAGTATACGTTGCTACTATGCAAGTACACCAGTTTCTATTTTGTAGTTCCAACGTTATGTTGCAAGTTCATGCGTTCACATTCCCCTTTTTGTGTATGTAATCACGCTTTAAGCCTCCCCTTTTTCACGTGGCTAAGTTGGGCTTAAAAAGGCTAAGCCCAACATATATATATATAATAAACGAGCGTATTAAACGGGGGAAAATAGCGTTGGGCCAAAGTAATTAATGAATGAAAAACATAAAGCAAAGGGGCCCAAATTCAAGTATGGGTTGGGCCCATGATTGGTGTAAACCTTTACACCATTAGCTTAAATTGATTTTTGAATAATGGGCCGCAAATATTTACATATAAAAAGAAGAAAGACAAAATATGTAAATGTAGAAAATACGATGTGTTTAACCCGAGGTTGGATTGAGTTGTGATGTAAACCTGCCCGGAACCGCCCGGCTGTCCAGTAGTCACAACAATACCTATCCAATGTGGGTGGTTAAACATGGAGCCTAATAAGGACCCGAGGTTAGACTGAGTTGTGGCGTAAGACTGCCCGGACCCAACCGGCAACAGGCAGCCACAACAACACCTGTCTAATGTGAGAGGTCAAGGCTTTAATAAGACAATTAAGGCTGAGTCAGGATTGATAGGATTAAGTAAATTATATTAATACTTAATCAAAATGAAACATGCTAAACTAAACAGACTGATTGGGGGTTAGGTTTACAAAACACTTAACCAAATTAGCATGTTGGCTAGAAATAGAAAACCTAGTAGCGGGGGACCCTTTTCAGCAGTAACCCTATAAGGTGTATCATGATACCCTGAAACTAGGCAGGCTGGGGCACGATTACTGGGCTGATTGTAAGAGGTCAAATCGACGGCGGTGGTGCAGCAGTGTAGGTTCTAACGGGGTGTGGGCGTGCACTCACTCCGGCGCAGAAAAATAAGGCACTGGGCACCAGTAGCATACCTGTGCATTCTAGGATTGTGTCGGGCTGCCACCATGGGACTTGATACACCCCATGGTGGGACCAGCATAGGTAACTACAACATCGGGGGCCGTAAGACACATGTAACTATGCGAGTAGGAGCCGATCATCATAGAATGGATCACTTCACCCTGATTATGGGGTGCCAGTTGGGAACTAATTTATATGGGTTCAGAGATTAATATGGGGTACGATAGTATATTCGACCCTAGACAACTTAACTAAGTTTACAGTGCTTTCCCACTTCTTGTTTTTACTTATCATACCCAGTTCTTTATTCATAGGCTGAATAGTCCTAGACTTACTCAGGCTTTATGTCTGGCTCTACTTTTCTTTCGTCTTCTTTTCTTCCGTTTCCCCCCCCCCCCCCCCCCCAGGGCCACAGGGAGGGAATACTGCAGCTTGACCAGCCTTCATATCCAGCTTGAAGAGAAAGAATGTATTGCTTGGACCTTTTCATTTGAACTATGGCTTTGGACAACAACTATGGGACTTTTGCAGTTTATTTATGTTTTCTTTATGCTTCTTTAAAATAATGTAATCAAGACGGTTATGAAGGTGTTATGTTTTTTTTGAAAGGATGTAAGACAATCATGGTGATGTTGTTGTACCACGTATTTACTTTTATGAAATAAAAGTTGCTGCTTTTCTGCTGTTCACAAATATGTGTTCTTATATCTGTCTTGTATATCTGTGACTTATACTTATAAACCTCCACCAAAATTAGGGCATTCCCTTTGAGAGTGACTCTAACGGAGGTGGGGTGTTTCAGCTTGTGTCACTATTGTTGATGCTATGAATTCGGTCCAAGCGTATGAAATGTATTCAAAAAAGTTGCAGATACTTTGATTTCTTCCAGCTTTTGAAATTATGACAAAATGAAGTTAACAGGTAATGGAGTTTAGCTGTCTCACTGTTAAATTAAATATAGCCCAATAGTATCCCGTTGGGTATTTCATTTTTTTTCATAATTCAGTTCAAATATTGAGCTGTTAACATATTTAACCATATTTTGATATGTTCCTAAGTTTTTGATTAATAATCTAAACATGACATTCTTATGTTGTATAAATTTAATGATTAATTTTATAACTAATTTGTGCATATATATATCATCTACTTGTTTCAAAAATAACATGCCGCATTATGCAAAAAAAATTGAATTTTATATTTATTCATACAACAACAATTCAATTAAGATTCTACAACGACCGTGTTCTATTGTTTTCTTTAGCTTAAACTATACGTGAAGAAATAAAACACAATGTTGCTTTCATTTTTCATGCATATATGCTGCTTTCATTTTTCATGCATATGTACTGCTTTCATTTTGCCGTATATTTATTTATTTGTACCTTTTTTTGATAAATTAAAATATTACATTTATTTATTTGCTTCATGCATTATGCATGCTCTTTCCTTTATTTGTTCGGCAATGTTACCAAACACCTGTTCATGCAAATTAGTATTAACAAATTTGTGAATTCGAGTTATTGTCGAACTTGATTTGGCATCTTTCCTTATCACTTGATTACATTTCCATGCTAATTTGATACATCAATTTAGAAATGTATATCATAATAGATGGAAAATAAATGGTTTGTTTGATAGTAAGTTGTGTTAGATTTTGCTAGGTAATAATACTGTTGGAATTGAAAAAAGAAAAAAGAAAAAAAAAAGCAATAAAATGGGAACTTTTGCAGTATTGATGAATTTGAGCCATTGGTGAACATAATTTGGCATCTCTCCTTATCACTCAATTATAGTTGCATATTTTTTAGTGGGTGAGTATACTATGCAGGCTTTCATCTTTCATGCATATATGCTGCTTCTGGCATCCCTAATTCATTTGGTTTTCTTTGTTAATATTCCTCCTTATACAAATCATTGCTCTAATTTTTATTTTTTAATTTTTATTCTGATAGATAGGTGATATAATTATAAGAAAGAAGTCTAAGAGAAGGTTTTATTTTGAGTCTATATTTTTATTCTGATAGATAGGTGATATAATATCCCTATTTTCAATTAAATATTCCCTGATATGATGATATATTTTGAGTCTATATTTGATTCGTTTCTCATTTTATTTCTTCAATCCGTTAATGGTTTAGAGTTGCAAAATAGCTAAATAAAAATGTATGTATGTGTTTGTGACAAATTCAGATCAATACATTAATGGTATATTATTTGTTTTAAGTTGGTTTAGATGTAAAATTCAGTTTAATCGGATTTTCACTTTTTCAGTTACTTTCGATTTCTCTTAAACTATTATAACCTTTTCAATAAAATATGATTTGAAATACGCCTTAATAAATAATTTTATATTTTATACTGAACTCTTTTAACGGTCGGTTTTCTCACCGTTGTACGGTAATACTAGTATAAATATGTATATTTCTCAACATAAGGCCCATCCCATACGAAAATCTTTCACCACCGCCTCCCCTATTCTTTCTCTATTTGTTTTCTTCATCCACGCAACAGGGCCCGACTTTACGCGCTCAGCCCATGGGCCCGACGTGTTCAGCGCCCTCTTGCCCTTCTTCCTATTTTCTTCTTCTTTCTACCGCTCCTCTTGTCTTTCTTCTCCACGCTACCAATGCAAACCGCACATGTACATTATTTCGCTCCTTCTTTCTTCCCCTACCAACAACGAAAACTCAAGAGACCGACACCATCTCCTTCACCATCGAAATCCCTAGCATTCCCCATCACGCCGTTATCCCACTTCAACACTGCCTCTCGCTTGTATTCATCATTTTTTTTTCTTCTCTGTTAAAAATGGACATGATGCACTAATTACGAGTTTTATTTGGGATTGAAGTAAATATACTTAGCTAAAGTTAATAATTATATATCATTATTGTCACTTTACCGTCAACTACGTGATTAAGCAATAAACCATCATTCCCTTCGTTTTAAAAAAACTGAAATCAGATCCTCCTCTTACGCCAAAAACACGAGCCATTACCACCACGAAGAAGCCGGACCCATCCAGTTAAGTGCCTAAGCCCGTTCGCTCGTTCACACTATCCATTCCTTTACTGATGAGTTCACACTTCACCGTGACTTCTTACAAACAATGACTACGCCTCCAATTTCGAGCTTCTTAACGGCATGCAAGAACCCACTTCATCCAGTATACTACTTCTTCCATATAATTATGTACAGTAACTATATTTCCACCGTACCAAAGAACCACCTTTTACCCACTTAGAACCAATGTTTGTCAGTGCCCCTTCTTTCATTACTTTGCTTCAAACCTTTTCCTTCGCTCGTTCATTTTCTGGTTCGCCTCCTGAAACTCCACTTCCACCATTTACAATTTACGGCGCCAACCTCCTCTGTTGGCCAGCACCGCTGCTTCATCAACCCTTTGGCTCGTGTTCTTTCCTGTCTTGCACGCTACTCTCCATTCACGGTTGCACACAACATCTGGCCGACCTTTATTCACGTGATACTGCAGCTCCTTCCCTTAAAAAAATTTCACGCAAATATTCCCCCTTCGCCATTTCCCTTTTCCACGGGTGCTTCTCCTTCACGTCAGGTATTCACAATCCCTTCTTGTCCACACACTTCCTCTCCAGTTTGACACTATAGCCCTTCCTTCATGCAAAACGCTTCAGACATTACCATGCAAGCAATGTTCATGCAGGAGATCGGGAATTTGTTCGTTGTTTAAGAGAGAGGCTTTCCCCCTTTTTTTTCCACGAGAATGATTTTCTGAGTTTGGAATGAAAGAAAGTAGGTGGTGTTTATATAGAGAAGCAACGAAACAGGCTGCACATAGCTACAGTGATGGATTAATGACAAGGCATGGTTTTGATTAGAAATGAAATGGGCTAGGTGTTCGAATTGACAGCGTGTGAATCAGTGTATTAAACGTGTGAGAATCAGTGTATTAAGCGCGTATATATGGTGCATATTTGTTTTGTCCTTGTCTTCAGAAGATATATGTATGGTGTCAGTACGTTTGGCTGCAAGAAAAAGAACGGCTTAGTAATAAAACCACTTCTCAACATAACAGATACATAATGTAATATATTGGGCTGGGCTTCGGCCCATAGCATATGTGTATTGTTAAACGTTGGCCAAAGTCTATATAAGCTGACGTATGTACATCTGTACGAATACTTTTTCTCTGTTTTTGATCAATACAATATCAGTTTCACGTCTGATTTCCATTATGGTATCAGAGCAAGAAAGCCTAGCGGCATAAAAAGATCAAAATCATAAAGATACAAATTAAATTCATCAAAACTGAAAGTAAGCGCATTTAAACTGAATCTTCTCAGACATTGTTCATCACTGGAGATCAGAACTGCCTCGCCAAGAGGTAGAATCAGAGTATCTTCATCATCTTCTACGATCTTGGCTGCAGTTTCAGCCATCAGACTTTGAAGTCTTCCTCTGGCACGAGTCTGGTTGCAGAAATCACCACTTCTGGTGATCTTGCCATCCTAGTTGCTCGTTTTTCTGAAACTCTTACCATTGTTTTACCCTTACACTGGTTGTAAAATCACTTAACAGTGATTCTACCGTCCAAGTGTCATCACTCATCATCCAAGAAAGCTTTTCTTGATTCGTTACATGGCTGAATCAGATCAAGCACTTAGTTCGGCCAATTCAGGCACCAATCCACCAACCATTCCTCCAGCACCAAGCTTCCAATTGATAAAACCCAAGACCCACATAATTACCATCCCTTTAGACGAGGATAATTACATGCTTTGGAAATTTCAAGTGGAAGCGGCATTGAAAGGATATGGACTTCTTGATTTTATTAAAGGGACAGTGCAAATCCCACCTGCCATGATACACAACAAAGATGGAAATCTTGTTAGTAATGAAGAATACTTAAACTTTCAGAAGCAAGACAATCTTCTTGTGTCATGGCTAATATCATCAATAAGTGCCAGCATACTACCACGTATAATTGGATGCAATACATCATATGCTATCTGGAGTACAATTGAGCAAACATTTAGTGCACAATCTGCGGCAAGATCCATGTTATACAGAAGACAATTACAGTGTATAAGAAAAGATGAGATGTCCATGAATGAATACCTAACTAAGGTAAAGACTCTATGTGACAAACTGAATTCCACTGGACACATGATCAGTGAGAGTGAGCAAGTCCTCTATATTACTGGAGGATTAGATGAAGATTATGAATCTATAGTTACATTTATTGCATCTCAGAAGACCGTACCTGATCTGCAATATGTATACTCATCACTTCTTGCACATGAAGGAAGAGTTGAACAGAAGAAATTATCTCAATCAGAATTCTCTGTCAACTATACCTCCACAGCCAGAAACAAAGGCCAGCAAAAGGCAATTACTGGTCAAAACAACAAACAAGAAAATCAGTTTTACAGAGGAGGCACTAACCAAAAAGGAAGAGGCAGAGGGGGCAGATTCAATAATAATAATAGGCCAAAATGCCAAATCTGTGAGAAATTTGGTCATGTAGCAAGCAGATGTTATTTCAGATTCAACACAGAGTATAATGTGAATCAGCAAAATCAGAGAGGACCAAGTGTCAATGTAACCCAAATGGGACAGCAAAGAACAAACACTGAAGGATCAAGAATGCAGACACAAGGACTAAATAATGATGATTCAGGCAAATCAGATGATATAAACCTTGATGACTGGTACCCAGACTCAGGAGCGACAAATCATGTTACAAATAATCTACAAAACTTGAATCTGGGGAATAAAAGCTACTCAGGTATGTGTTCAGTCTCTTTAGGAAATGGTGAAACCATAGGTATATCACATGTTGGTTGTGGATCCATAAAAGGAAAAAGGGAACTCTATTTAAACAATTTACTTAGAGTACCCAAGATTAAGAAAAATTTGATCAGTGTGTCACAATTTGCTAATGACAACCATGTATACTTTGAGTTTCACCCAAATTACTGCCTTGTTAGGGATTTACTGAGTAAAAACATATTACTACAGGGTAGTTTGGATAAAGGGCTATACAAGTTCAAGAATATGAAGTGCAGACATGCCAGTGACAATGGGAATCATTGTTATAATGTTGAATCTATTACTGATAACCATGTTAGACCTGTTGACAGTCATGTTGAAACTGTTATTGATGATAAGAATGTGTACAAAACTTTTAATGAATGGCATAGCAGATTAGGGCATCCTAATATCAAAGTTGTTAAGCATATTCTGAAAGAAAATAAAATTAAATGCAATATTATACCTGATCATTATATGTGTAAACACTGCCAAATTGGTAAGAGTCATAAACTCCCCTTCACTGAATCTGATACAAAGTACAGCAAGCCACTAGAACTTATTGCCGTAGACCTATGGGGTCCCTCTCCAGTAAAAACAGATCATGGACACAGGTATTATCTTTCATTTGTTGATGCATTCACTAGATACACTTGGATTTATCTACTTAAAAATAAATCAGATGCATGTAATGTGACAAAACAGTTTGTGATTTTTGTTGAAAATCAAACAAACTGTAATGTCAAAATCATGCAAACTGATGGAGGTGGTGAATTCAAGCCTTTAAAGAAGTTCTTTGATAATAAGGGCATACTGCATAGAATAACCTGCCTACATACTTCTGAACAAAATGGGCTAGTTGAGAGAAAACATAGGCACATAGTGGAGACTGGGCTTACATTGATATCACAATCCTCAATACCCTTAAAGTTTTGGTCAGAGGCCTTTGTGACATCAGTGTATTTAATAAATAGGCTGCCCACTAAAGTCTTAAAATATAAGAGTCCATATGAAATGATGTATAATGCAAAACCAGATTACACAGAATTAAAAAAAAATTGGTTGCCTATGTTTTCCCTACCTTAGACCCTATAACAAGCATAAAATGAGCTTAAGATCAAGCCCATGCACCTTTCTTGGTTACACAGAAAACCAGAAAGGGTACAAGTGCTTGGACAGCAGTGGGAGGTTATACATTTCAAGACATGTTGTGTTTGATGAATATGTATTTCCATTTGCAGAAAAGGATATTAAAACTACCAAGAAAATCATTGGCACTGAGAGATGTACTTTAGCACCACCAGAATTGATACAAGATGTGATGAAGAGCAATGAGCAGCAAATTAGCAGAGAACAACAAGTGCATAATGAAGAAAAGGATGAGGAGAGTGTGCCTAGTACAAGATCTAGTTATAGTGCTGATAATTCAATTATTGGTGAGGATGATAATGACCATAACATTGGTGAAAATGAAGCCATCGACACAGATTCAGGAAGTGGGAACAGCAACACCACAATAAATACTAGCAGTGATGATGAAGCACATGATCAAAACAGACATCATATGATAACAAGAGCTAAGCATGGTATATTCAAGCCTAAAATATATACTACAGCCATAGAAAACAGAGAGCCAGTGAACTATAATGAGGCTGTGAAATGTCAAAGATGGAAAAATGCTATAGATGAAGAATATTCTGCCTTAATGAAAAATGAGACATGGAGTTTGGTGTCTGCACCAAAGCACAAAAATATCATAGGATGTAAGTGGACCTACAGACTGAAAAGAGCAGCAGATGGAAGCATACTGAAATACAAAGCAAGACTAGTGGCCAAGGGATATACATAAGAATATGGGTTTGATTTTAAAGAGACTTTCTCCCCAGTGGTCAAACATTCAACTATAAGAATAATTATCTGCATTGCATTGCATAATCATTGGTGCATTAGACAACTGGATGTTTGCAACGCTTTTTTGAATGGGGAATTAAAGGAGGATGTATATATGGAGCAACCAGAGGGGTATAAGACAGATCATAACATGAATTATGTATGTAAACTAAACAAGGCCATTTATGGATTAAGGCAATCATCTAGAGTATGGTATGATAAACTTAAAGACACATTCATGAGACTGGGGTTCAACACAGCTAAATCAGATAATTCTCTGCATATTAAAAGAAAAGGGAATGATGTCACATTTATACTTGTGTATGTTGATGATATCTTAATCACTGGAAGCAATCAAGCAGAAGTTAACAAGATAATTCAATACTTGGATCAAACTTTTTCTATCAAAGACTTGGGGAATTTAAACTATTTCCTAGGAATTCAAGTCACTCAAAACTCCAAGGATGAAATTATGTTGTCTCAAAGCAAATATATCACAGAATTACTTGTTCGAGCTAAAATGGATAAGGCTAAACCTATGCCAACGCCCATGACCAGTAACCTAAGACTGTCTAAGCATGAAGGGGAAACTATTCAGAATGCCAAAGAATACAGGAGTATAGTGGGTGCTTTACAATACTTGACTGTTACAAGACCAGACATCAGTTATAGCGTGAATAAAGTATGTCAATTCATGCAATCACCACTCAATAAACACTGGACAGCAGTGAAGATGATTCTACGTTACCTAAGTGGAACAATTAATTATGGAATCAGACTAAAAACCAGCAAAGACTTACATATACAAGCTTACAGTGATTCAGACTGGGCATCAGACCCAGATGATCGAAGATCGACTTCTGGATATTGCGTATTCATGGGGTGTAACCCAATCTCTTGGTGCTCGAAGAAGCAGTCGACAATTTCTCGATCTAGCACCGAGGCGGAGTATCGATCACTGGCGAGTGTCACAGCTGAAGTGATGTGGGTAAATTCGCTTCTCAGAGAACTAGGGTTTCAGTCTAATAAGAGACCGATAGTTTGGTGCGATAATTTGAGCACGGTATCACTTTCAGCTAACCCAATTCAACATGCTCGTACAAAACATATCGAAATCGACTTGTATTTTGTACGAGAACAAACGACCTTTGGAAAATTAGATGTAAATCATGTTCCTGCCCAATACCAGAGAGCGGATGCTCTTACGAAGCCTCTATCGTTGAGAAACTTCGTAAAATTTAGAGAGGAGATGAAGGTTGAAGAAGATGGCGGCGCGAGAAGGAATGAAGAAAACCCTAGATAAATTTGAGGGTGGGTAATAAAACCACTTCTCAACATAACAGATACATAATGTAATATATTGGGCTGGGCTTCGGCCCATAGCATATGTGTACTGTTAAACGTTGGCCAAAGTCTATATAAGCCGACGTATGTACATCTGTACGAATACTTTTTCTCTGTTTTTGATCAATACAATATCAGTTTCACGTCTGATTTCCATTACTTAGTCCTAGAGATTTTTGGATAACTTACTTGGTTCGAATGGAAAGGATCTAAGAATTTTTTGATGTTTTATTTTATATGGTTAGGTACGTTGTTTTGCATAGTGTTAGATCAAAATTTGGCTCTAACACCCAAATTGTTCTGATTCGTAGAAAATTATAACTGAAAAATGAGAAAAAAGCAGAGAACACACAAGGTTTATAGTGGTTCGGCGTTAACGAGCCTACGTCCACTTTATATGCTATTGATTATACTTTGAATGCTAGTACAACTAATGATTTCTCTCAAACTCACTTTTACAATTATGATTTCTCTCAGTAATCTCGAAATAAAACTGATAAGAAATAGTGGTATGACAGTAATGGTGGAATCAATACCCAATACTGCCAAAAGATCCCCAAAAATGTCAAGCTCTGGGCTATTTATAGCTGATTTTGTCAGGCGGATCGCGGTCACACGTGGCGCAAATCCCGAGAATATCGGATCGGATCGAGGCTTGATGAAGAATTGGTCAATATGACAGTTGTAGACAGGTGTCGCGAGATCCATGCATCTTGGATCATGATGGACTTAGTCAGGAGCTTCGCCACATCCTCGGGGATCGGATCATTTCGTGATGGCAAAGGAGGGATCGGGTCGTGACCCGCTGCAGCGATCCGATGGTGCGATCCAAAGGGGGGACGATCCGCATGGGCGATCCGCCTTTCTGTGAACTAAAGGAGAGAAATCTCATACTTTCTTCTTATGTGTTGAGCCTTGGTGGCTTGGTCAAAAAGCTAGCCAACATTTTGCCCCCTCGAAGTATGTTTTATCGAGAATGGAACATGCTTCGAAGGTGCAGAAACATTTTTTCACCGAATAGTGTGAATCAACGGTTGCGTCTATCTAAAATGTCGTATCACTTCGGAAAGTTGTATCCCTTCGATTTATAAAAATATCGATTAAATCTTCAATCTCTTCTTTGTTCATCGGATAATTCTCATTTCTGGAATATTTTGGAGACTTAATCGTCAACTTGCCAGGTAAACCTTTTGAGATCTTTCTTCTTCTCTTTTTTTTTTTTTTTTTAGTGATCATTATTGGACTTGGATCGCTGGAATGTGGTGCGGATCGTGGGAACGAGGCTCATCGCGATCCATTGTTTAAATGGGTCTTCAGTGAAGCAGGTCGCGCCCCTTTCTCTGATGGGCTTGGACTCGTGGCCTACCAGGCCCCCACAGGTCGAACGAGACAAAAAAGGGGGAGACTAACGGTCACGAACCCGTCTATATAAACCGAACCCATCTCGACTTTCCCCCTTCTTCTTCTTCTCATCACGCGCCGCCAGCTCCCTTCGAGAGAAAACTCTAATATTCCTTTAAATCTCTAAAATCACACTTATTTCCCCAATTTTCAGAAAGGTAATCTCATTAAAAGCTCTCTCTCCTTTTTTTCTGAGTTTTTTGACTGATTTGAGGAAAGAAGGGGCGGAATTTTGTAGTTTTTGAGGTCTTGGAGGCCGTGGAAGCGCCATGGTTGATGGGTCTCAGTGACTCGAGAGGAGGAGGAGGAAGGAGAAGAAGGCAGGGAAAGAACTGGTCGACTCGGATCGTGAGCGAGGCGATGGGTTTGGAGTGGTGGCGAGGCGATGGGAGAAAGGATGAAAATGGAATATGGGTTTAACTTAGAGGATCGAGTCGCGGAAATAGTGGAGCTTCGGATCGCGGGGAATAGATGGTGGGACGGATCGCCATGATGTTACCACGATCCGTTTGAATGAAGAAAGCGAGTCAGAGCGCTTCACGATCCGAAGCCCTTCCTTGAACTTGTGCCTTTCCGCGCACCGATCCCTTTACCACGAACCGACCATATTTCGCGATCCTGACCCTGCCTCGCGATCCATTCTCTGCGATCCGAGTCTTGGTGCACGATCCAATGAATTTGTTAAATTCTCACTGCAAGTTAATTCTAATACACCAATGGACAGTTAGGTTAGAGCCTTCAAGATGGATTTTCTGGACTAAACAACAGCATAAGTTGACTGCATATGACGACTAATCCTTCAATGATTGTTGATCTTCGTACTTTTCTTTAATGCACGCACAGACACACACTGGCACTTGCACACACCGGGGGGGGGGGGGGGGACAGATAATTATATTCTTATTTCTCATGTTTACTCGCCTAAACAGTAATGTCGGATAACCGTTCCCCTTCAAGATCTGATACAGAGACGGATCCCGAGGTGTATGAGCACCACAACCCCGAGGTTCTTCCAATTAATCCAGACGGTGCGGATTCTGGATCCGAATATGAAGCAGAAACAGAATCGGACCCGTCCGAGAGTACCTCGCTTGATGAGGAGTCCGAAGTAGACGACCGAGCTCCCGACGAAATTCCTGGTGCAATAGAAATAGAGAAATTCACTGACTCTTTAGCTTCCAAACTTGATGACATAAAGCTTAAGAGAATTTGCTTGAGACACGGGATCCCCTAGGATGATGTGAGGACACCTGCAGCGAAGATAGACCTCATTTGGCTCCGGAGGGGTATATGACAGTTAGCCGACTTATGTGCTGGGTAGGCGCTATTCCTCCGTTTCCTCCAATCGTCATTGAGACCTTAAAACGATTGGGTATTGCTCCAATGCAGTTTCATCCCAATGCCTATGCAGCCCTATACACCCTATACATCGCATATGCGGAAATCCTGCAAACTGAGCTCATGTTTAAAGATTTGAATTTTTTTACCTTTTCAAGCATCGCTCCACGACAACCCCAAATTTTTCCTTCTTCGAATCGGTAGCAAATAGGAAGGTTTTGTCTGACGGGTACACCAACATAGGGGATCCCAAGGCCGATTGGTTCTATATAAAGGGGCAGGCCGGGTGTTCAAGAAGATGGCTTAAATCAAGTAAATTTTAAACCTTTGAATGAATAACTTGTTTAAGAAATCGAAGCACTAACATGCTTCTTTTCTCTAAGCAGATCACGCTTTTCCAAAGACGGAAGGCTCGGTGTACAATA
Source organism: Allium sativum (assembly GCA_030737875.1). Lineage (NCBI taxonomy): Eukaryota > Viridiplantae > Streptophyta > Magnoliopsida > Asparagales > Amaryllidaceae > Allium > Allium sativum. Next base: position 14,659,424 of record CM060917.1, read on the forward strand.
ATCGACTGTCCCTTCTTCTACAAAGCAAATCCGACTTCCTAAAGATCAAGAGATGTATTACTGACGAGAATCTTCACAAGCACCGCCTTCTGGATATAAGGTTTGGACTTGGTGCGGGTGGCAAACCCTACAAATACGTGCCCCCGACTGAGTGAGAAGGAACGTCACAGGCAGCAGAAACAATAAATTTCGTAAGAGTCCTTCGCCGATAATTATCCAGGACGACGAAGATCTAAATGTATATAAAGGAGGTGAGGCCCGTGCTGACGAGTCTAAGGAAATCCCAGTCTCTCCGGGGGGTTTCCCCTCAAGGGCCTCTCTACCGGTTGGACCTGCTGCTCCCGATGATTTAACAGAGGAGCAGTTATTTAAAGAACTGAGCAAGATTCCTCTTCCTGATGATGTATATACACAGGGAGACTTCGAAGGTGAGCCATTTTTCCCTATTTCTGAGGAAACAACCGTTCCAGTTGGAGAACGAGAAACTACCCAGATGAGCCTGACTTCGGGCCCTGGTCTGTTAGGGGGAATTATATGGGATGCACAAATCACATGCACTGTCTGACCCCACACTTTTATACCAACAGTATTCAAGGTTTTAATATGTACTTGTTTCTTTTGCAGGAAAGATGTCTCGCAAATGATCTTATTCCTATCGCTCTCTCCGTGAAGGCACACCTAGTCTTCATCCAAATCCTGAGCGTGCTCATAGCAGCAACCGAGGGGGAGACAGTCATTGGTCCCGGGATTCTCACAAGCCTACTTCTTCACAGTCCAGATCTCCATCAAAATAAACTTCTGGAAAGCCTCCCAGTCATCCGGTGCCGCCTACAGGGGGAAAGCAACTTCCCAAAGACTTAACCCCTCCGAAGAGTGCTCCCTCTCACAGCAGATCATCCAAAAAGCATCACAAGCCTAAGGATAAAAGCAAAAATCCAAACAAGGATTCTGAGAAGGAGAAATTGACATTGTCCCTTCCAGCCAACAAAGTTTGAGTGCCCCCGGATCACGAGGCTATATCCATGGCCCTGAGACTCAGGCCAAGTTGGAAAAATTACGAGAACAATTCCCTGATATCTTCTTCGAAAGGATGATGTTCGTTCCAACTTTGGAACCAGTACCTAAGAATTGGGATACTAAAGTCATCGGACACGTTCGCCATGTAGCCAAGCAGTATGAGGCGATGAAGAAACATGCTGTCAATCTCTCAGATGTCATCCGAATGCTTGAGATGGAAGCGCATAGGTCCAAAGTGAAGATAGATAACAATGAAAGGGCCAGGGTAAAAATGGAGAAAGACTTAGAAGATGCACAATCTTTGCTTGCCTTGGCTCAGCGAGATGCTAAGAATTACAAAATAGAGCTGGAGGAGGCCAGCCAACGTTTTCATAATGAGCTCGATTCCAACAGCAAAGAGCGAGCGTTATTGAAGAAAGAGGTGGAAGATCTCAGGATGGCCAACACCGAACTAAAAACAGCACAGGACCACTTCGAGGCCGAAAAAGCTGCTTGGGAGAAAGAAAAGGCAAGCTTGAAAGATAGCTTAGCTCTGGCCGAAAAGGAGAAGGCGATTCTGAATGATCAACTCGCGCGTGTAGAGAAGCGCGCTATTCTTGCTGAAAATAATGTGGAAAGCGCCATTGTAATGACTACTGTTTCTAATGAAAAGCTCCTCCAGAGAGAGAAGGATATCGAAGGATTTGAAGAAATGTTGTTCGACTTCCTTGGGCAGGTCATCAAGACCCGTAACATCTCCTGGATCCCAGACTACCATGTCACTCTGGCCAACATATGGGATGCAATCGTTGAGAGCGAGAAACAACGATTAGGAGTTGATGAGATCGATGAGAATGAGTTGATGCGGACCATTCTTAGGGATAATGAACCTGAGGATTTAGAGAAAGGCAGATGCCTACTCCGAGAAGAAATTGAAAAAGAGAGAACTCAGGCGAAGGGCAAAGAAAAAATGGAAGAAGGCCCGAGCTCAGCTGCAGAGCCCAAGGCCTCCGAAATTGAGGAATACAATCCAGATTATCGATTGATTCCTCTGGGTCCAACTCCTTAAGCTGTCGGGGGTTCTGCTGCTAGCTTGGATGGAGGATCGGCGGAAGGCATCTCTATATTTTCTCTGCAACTTGTCAAAGCAATTGTCACTTGTCGTCATCTTGTCGGACAATCAACTGAGCAAACCGCATTCTCTCCCAAAATAACATTTGTTTCTCATGATACAGGTGGCGGGCCAGTTGATCGGGATGCGGAAAAGAAGGCAGAGGCAGAGAAGATTGACATCTTGCCAAGTGTTGGTGCTGATGTCCCCCCAGATGCTGAACCCATCGAGGCTTTGAGAGACATGGACGGGCGCCATGACGGCAATGAAGAGGAAGTCACCATTACCAAAGAAAGCAGAGGCGATGATGAGGAAACCTTGGCTGAACAACAGGCCGAAGAGGAGGAGCAGTTGCTCCTTATGAAAGGGGGACAGGATCCAGTATATGTGCCCCCAATTTCCGAGATCGATCCCAAAACTGGGTTGGTCGTAAGATTTTCCTCCCGATCAATAACTTCGTAACTAGCCTCTCAATCCTCTAGTTCTTCGCCGGAGCCTCTTGTTGATAAGAGGAAGAGAAAAAAAGGTGATCGTTCGGATGTTGATAAGGAGGAGCCAGGGAAGCAGAATAAGAGCAAGAAGTGCACATAGCCCCCTCCCCCTAGCATAAGTAGGATGCAGATATCAGTTCATATTTTGTCCTTAGGATTTTTAGGCTTTCCACAGGTCATGAAATGTAATTGTGGGAATGGCCCTCACTTTTGTTTAGGTTCCTCTTTATCTTGTAGGTTTGCAGTTTATGAATGAAAGTTTATTTCTTTTGCGTCATCGTGTACCTACAGTCAATAAACTCCTCATATTTAGTCACAAGTCATTTGGCTATAACCAAGCTAAGAATATACTACAAATCATTCAAGCAACAGAAAGAATTTAACAATTTCTATGCATGTTGCCCCCTATATTTGAATACTGGGGACTTGGAATTTTTTAGTAGAATTATAGTCCTTGAGGCGCCGAACCTCCGGTGCCTCTATACTTTCCCGATCCATCAGCGGGTTAAAGTTCGAACTCGTATCATGATCTGCTCACCGATCCTTTAACGGGGCAGGAATTCTTGGGACGCTGGGTCTCCAGCATCCTTGTCAGCGCTTAATCACAGATGTTTTTATACTCTCCTGGCAGTCGCCAAGGTTAGAGTTCTAGCTCGGCTGTTCAGTCGCCCCCCGATCCTTCAGCGGGGTAAGAGCTCTTTCTCAGTGCTTAATCGTAGACGCTTTTATACTCTCCTGGCGGTCGCCAAGGTTAGAGTTCGAACTCGGCTGTTCAGTCGCCCCCCGATCCTTCAGCGGGGTAAGAGCTCTTTCTCAGCTCTCAATCATGGACGCTTTTATACTCTCCTGGCGGTCGCCAAGGTTAGAGTTCGAACTCGGCTGTTCAGTCGCCCCCCGATCCTTCAGCGGGGTAAGAGCTCTTTCTCAGCGCTCAATCATGGACGCTTTTATACTCTCCTGGCGGCCGCCCAGGTTAGAGTTCTGTCAATGACGTGATTCACTCTATTGTACCTTCAAAGTTCTAGCTGCGGATTGCTCTCCATTTTGATGGAAGGCACCTGGAGTCACATGTTCCTGTGATTGCCGCATAGTTTACAGCAAATTTCATAAAGATAAAAAAGAAGATAAATAATAGTGCAATAAAGGTAAACGACACACGGTGTTTTTATTGTGGTTCGGTCAAATCATAACCTACATCCACTTTATAATCTTTTGCTTAAAAAATTGGACTATTCTAGGCAAGTCATGCCTTTTACATGGTCCTATGAAACAAAAGAATAAATCCGACATCTTTATGTCAGATAAGGTCGCAAATGTTGGGCATTCCACACTCTGGGGATTTCTTCTCCATCCACTGTAGCTAACTTGAAGGTTCCATTATCAAGCCTTCGTAGAATGGAGTACGGTCCTTCCCACTTCGCACCCATATGAGTCGGGGGTGGAAAGACACGCTTCAGAACCAAGTCTCCGGGTTCAAAGGTTCGGGCTCGAACCTTTTTGTTGTAGTATCGAGCGACCTGTTGCTTGTGTCTCAAGGCACGCAAGTCTGCTTCATCCCTCTTCTCTTCTATTGAATCTAGGGATTCAAGGAGCAACTCGTTATTAGTCATCGGATCGTAATAAGTAACTCGGTGAGACGGTACTTTTAGCTCAACCGGGATGACTGCTTCTGCTCCAAAACCAAGGGAGAAGGGGGAATGGCCTGTTGCCGATTTATATGTCGTCCTGTAGGCCCACAATGCCAAGGGTAACTCATCGACCCACATGGCTTTGGCCCGCTTCAATCTTCTTTTGATAATGGACTTAATCACTTTATTTGCTGCTTCGATCTGTCCGTTCGACTGCGGATGTGCCACAGAGGTGTACCGTTTCTCAATGTGGTATTTCTGGCAGAAGTTCCTGAACTCGTTGCTGTCAAATTGGGTTCCATTTTCAGTTACGACGATCTTCAGAATCACGAGCCGGCAAATAATGTTCCTAACAACGAAATTGATCACTCGCTTGGTTGTAATCGCAGTCAACGGTTCGGCCTCAACCCATTTGGTGAAGTAGTCTACAGCTACAATGGCGACCTTTGCTCCGCCTTTTGCTATAGGGAGGGTTCCATTGATATCAATTCCCCACATAGCGAAAGGCCACAGAATTGTCATTGTTTTTAACTGACCAGGAGGTGCCCTGGGAATCCTTGAAAATCTTTGGCAAGCATCACAACGTCGCGTGTACTTTTTCGCGTCTTTGTTTATGGTAGGCCAGAAATAACCATACCGCAACACCTTTTTTGACAGAGTTTGTCCTCCAGTGTGATTGCCACATTCACCTTCGTGCACTTCCTGCAGTACACGTTTGATGTCGTCATGGGCTATACACCGAAGGAGAGGCATCGAAAATCCCTGTCTATACAGGACTCCATCTTGCAGAACATATCGGGAAGCTTTACGAATTACCTTACGCCTCTCGCTCTTCTTGGTCGGAAGCGTTCCGTTCATTAGGAAATTCTTTAGAGGGGTCATCCATGAGTCCCTTTCCGGCTCAGTTTCTAGTACCAGATCAATTTCCATCTGGTCTATACTAGGGAACCGAAGCACTTCAACTGGGGCTAGCCTGATCTCTTCAGGATCGTCGGAACTAGCCATCTTGGCTAATTTATCTGCCTGTTGGTTCTCTAACCGCGGAATATGAGAGATACCGTAGTGATCAAAACCTATCAGCAACTCCTTTACTTTCTCCAAATACGAAATCAATCTTGGGCTCTTAGCTCAAAATTTTCCAGAAACCTGATTTACAACCAACTTGGAGTCACAAAATATGTTCAGCTTCGCGATCTCTAATTCCTTTGCGATCCTCAACCCGGCTATCAGGGCTTCATATTCGGAGTCGTTGTTAGTGGCGTGAAATTCCAACCGGATAGCATAGGATATCAGTCTTTTCTCAGGAGTTTCAAACACCACTCCGGCACCAGATCGTTTATCATTCCTAGCACCATCAATATACAATTTCCATGCATTAGGATCGAGAAGTAACTTTGGTGGGTCAGTCTCTTCGTTTACCATGTCGTCCTCCGAGGCAGTAAATTCTGCTATGAAATCTGCCAGCATTTGCCCCCGTATTGACCGTCGGGGCTGAAAATTTAAATCAAATTGACTCAGTTCAATGTTCCACTTGAGCAACCTTCCAGAAGCTTCTGGTCTCTGTAGAACTTGCTTGAGCGGATGATCTGTATACACGGTGATAGGATGAGCTTGGAAATAATGTCGAAGTTTCCTAGATGCAATCAATAAAATGTACGCTAGCTTTTCGATCCTCGGATAATTGCGTTCAGCTGCCGCCAATTTTTTACTCATGTAGTACACTGGCCTTTGAACCTTGTCTTCTTCTCTCACTAACGCTGAGCTGATCGCATGGGACGACACTGCTAAGTACACGAATAAATCCTCGTGATCCACCGGCTTAGACAGTATCGGAGGTCTCTCCAGATGATTCAGCAGGTTCTGAAATGCTTCAATGCAATCAGCGGTTCACTTAAAATTGCGTTTTCCTCGCTTTATCAATTCAAAGAACGAGATGCATTTGTCTAGGCTCCTGAATGTCTCTGAATGCTGCAATCTGGTCTGGATTAATTTCAATCCCGCGTGAGCTGACAATGAATCCCAAGAATTTCCCGGATGCAACCCCAAATGAGCATTTCGTTGGGTTGAGTTTCATCCCATACTTTCGAAGAATACCAAACATTTCTGCCAAGTTCGTAGTGTGATCGGACGATCGTCTGGACTTAACCAACATGTCGTCGACGTACACCTCCATCGTTTTCCCAATCTGGTTATAGAACATTCTGTTCACTAACCGTTGATATGTAGCGCCTGCGTTCTTCAAACCAAAAGGCATTACCACGTAGCAGTATAATCCCAGATTAGTAATGAAGCTAGTGTGTTCTTGATCTGGAACATGCACAGGAATCTGGTTATATCCTGAATAAGCATCCATGAAAGAGAGAAGCTCATGACCTGCCGTTGAATCTACCAACTGATCAATTCTGGGTAACGAAAAACTATCTTTTGGGCATGCTTTATTCAAATCCGAAAAATCAATACACGTACGCCACTTCCCATTGGCCTTCTTTACCAAAAATGGATTTGAAATCCAATCTGGGTAGGTTGAGTCTCTGATGAATCCGTTACTTCTTAACCTTTCAACTTCTTCTTTCAAGGCTGCGGACCTCTCTGGGCCCAGCATTCGCCTTTTTTGTTTTACAGGGGGGTGCTTTGGGTTAATGTTCAATGAATGGCTCATGATTGATGGAGATATCCCACACATGTCCGCGTGGGTACAAGCAAATACATCGAATTTATCTTTCAGGAAATCCGTCAGTTCTTTAGCTCGAACTGGATCCAACTGGGATCCAATCTTCAGGACCTTCTCTGGGTCGCTATCATCGATTGGTACATCCATAGTCGTTTCGTTGGGAGCCGCCATTCTGCCCCTATTCTCTTCGTCCTCTCTGGGATCTATATCCTCGGGAAGTTCTCTGGGCGACTCACCTATAGTCATTCTCTTTAATTGCTATGACGTCTCCTCCCTTGTGGGGGAAGAAGCGTCTTTAACCCCAATATCTTTTCCTTTACGGAGTAGCTTTAGCTCTGCAATGCAACATGCACGTGCAGCAACCTGATCTCCTCTGACTGTGCCAACACCAGCTTCTGTAGGAAACTTCAATAACAAGCACCAGGGGGCTATACAAGCTCTAAACTTTGCTAGGGCCGGTCGGCCCAAGAAGGCATTACAAGACGATTCAATATCCAAAACTACGAAGGGAAGAATTCTCACTCTCTGGCGTTCTCCTTCCCCAAGTGTTACCGGCAGCTCTACATATCCCATTGGAGTAGTTGAAGCCCCGTTAAGTCCACGGATCCATCCTTCACATGGCTTTAAATCTTTCAATTCAAGGTTCAATAGATCGAACGTCTTTTTGAATAGAATGTTGACTGAACTCCCGTTATCCACTAAAACTTTATGCACAGTAGTCGGGCCAATAGGAACTGTGATTACAAATGGATCTTCGGTCGGAGCGTGGACTCCAATACTCTCTCGGTTGCGGAAAATGACGTCGTCTGACATCATCTTTTGTTGTTTTACCGGGACATTGTCCTCAGGGTTGCTGCAATCTCCTGCCTCGATATGATGCTTTGCTGCGTTTACGTACAGGTCCATCGCCCTGAAACTATGCCCGGCTAGGTGAAGCCCTCCGATTATGGTATTGATAACAAGATACTTTCCTTTTTGCTGGACAGTTGGCCTGGCAGTAGGTTGATTCTGGTTTTGGTTCGGGGTCTGAATAGCTTGCCCCCTGTCTCTAGGAGTCACCCGGTACTCATCCAACTTCCTTTCTCGGAGCAACCTCTCAACTACGTCTCTCCGATGACGGCATTCATTTGTAGAGCGGCCGTGAGTCTGATGGAAGAGACAAAACTTCCCCGTCTCACGTTCTTTCTCCGTCGAATCTCTTGGTGGAGGCCTTTTATGTTGGAGAACATTGTACGAATCGACGAATATATTCTCCAAAGTATCATTTATTGGCGTATAACTTTCGAAAGACCTAGGACGGGTCCTTCTCTGGGAATCGTTCCCCCGATTTCTCTTCCGATTATTGCCATTACTATTGTTACCATTGTTTCCTGACTGGCGGCTGCCGCCCTGATTTCGGTTTCCAACGTTGACTTCAACCTTTCCCGAGCTGTCTCCGGTTTACTTGATGGCGACAATACTTTGGATTTCCTCCTTACTTGCCATTTTCATCTCCCGGTTGGCATATACCTCCTCCTGACGTAGGCGTACGTTTGCTTTCTCGTAAAACAATTCTCTAGTATGAGGTGGTTTGCCGCCCAGGTATCTCCCAAATTCAGTATCTTTATCCACCCCATCAATTAGGGCTGCCACAACAGTCGGCTCATGGGGATCCATGACTTCGGTGGCGGCTAGGTTGAAACGATCCAGATACACCCTCAAGCTCTCACTTGGTCGTTGTTTGACAAGGAACAGGTCAATCACACTTTTCGACCTTTGTGCATAAATGCGGAACTGTTGTACGAACTTTTCACTCAATTCCCTGAAACTGGAAATTGATCTTGCTGGTAAGCGAGTAAACCATAATAACGCTACATCCACCAGGAATATAGGGAATGCTTTGCACTTTACAGCGTCGGAAGCTGCGGCAGCGGTCATTGACCATGAATATCTCATTAGATGTTGGATTGGATCAGATCTACCCGCGTAACGGTTCATTTGAGGCATGTTGAAGCGCCTCGGGAATGTTACATCTAGAATGTCATCGGAAAAAAGGGTGTGGCTGCGATCAATTCCCCAGTCTTCATTCCTTTGTCCACGGCTATCCGCCAGGATTTGATGGACCACAGTTGCAACATTTGCACTGGTCATCGGAGGCTCGGGGTCAGTGCTTCTAGCTCGGTGGAATTCTCCGATCTCTCTTCTAGGAACATCCACGAAGTCCAGAGCTCGGATTGGGCTTCGTTGCCCCCTGTTACTATCAGTATTTGTACGGCGGAGGGGCTGAGGTGGTCTATTCTCAACAGGATTATTCACAACTCGAGCTCTAGGAGTTGCGGCATGATTATTCAAGTTGCAGTTTGAGGGTCCTTCACCAAGTGTCTCTTCCTCCCGTGATGGCAAGGTTCCAAATCGGAGCTGTTCTATGTTTTCAGCCCGCTCATACGGTCGCCGCGGAGGTCTTGGCGATTCCTCCGATGAAGAAGAGTACTCTGGGGTGAGCGGACGGACTGGAGGAGGCGTTCTTTGCCATACAAGATCATCCAGACGTCTATCCATAGCAGTCAAATTCTGTCGCAGCATGGAGTTTTCCTTCCTTTGAGCAGCTATTTCATCAAACAGCCTATCCCACATTTCAACGAAGCGAGATAAATCTCCTTCAGTAACTAGAGCAGAGGGGTCATACTGATCAACAACATTTTCCCTTATGCGCAGAGAGCTTGAGCCAGGTCGAACAGAGGGACCAGGACGGGAAGAGCGAGCCATAGGCTCCTTTCCAGGTCGGGTTGTAATCTGGTCATCACCGCGGATCGTGGTGGATCGGTGTCGGTGGCTCGCAGCACCCCCTTGGGATCGGATCGTGGTAACATTGGGAGGGGGGTTCGTGGTGTTATCGTAGGACCGGGTGACGACCCCTTCAACTATTCAGTTCGCATCGCCCTCCACGGTTCGGTTCGCCATCTCCATTCCGCGATCCGAGGGTCCTTCGTTGACCTATTCATGCACGCTCTCTTCAATCGCTTCATTCGCAGCTTCATTCGCCTGTGAAGCTCGCACTTCCTTAGACTTCTTTCCAGCCATGATATCAGGTATTGTTGAAATCTTCAAAAGTCTGAACAGTGAGGTTTCGGGACTGTTTTCTTCGGACTTGAATATCCAAACAACGGAGAAACAATCCAATATCCTGAGTTCAGTTCTCAGTGAAAGCACCAAAATGTTAGATCAAAATTTGGATCTAACACCCAAATTGTTCCGATTCGTAGAAAATTATAACTGAAAAATGAGGAAAAAGCAGAGAACACACAAGGTTTATAGTGGTTCGGCGTTAACGAGCCTACATCCACTTTATATGCTATTGATTATACTTTGAATGCTAGTACAACCAATGATTTCTCTCAAACTCACTCTTACAATTATGATTTCTCTCAGTAATCTCGAAATAAAACTGATAAGAAATAGTGGTATGACAGTAATGGTGGAATCAATACTCAATACTACCAAAAGATCCCCAAAAATGCCAAGCTCTGGGCTATTTATAGCTGACTCTGTCAGGCGGATCGCGGTCACACGTGGCGCAAATCCCGAGAATATCGGATCGGATTGAGGCTTGATGAAGAATTGGTCAATATGACAGTTGTAGACAGGTGTCGCGAGATCCATGCATCTCGGATCGTGATGGACTTAGTCAGGAGCTTCGCCACATCCTCGGGGATCGGATCGGTTCGTGATGGCAAAGGAGGGATCAGGTCGCGACCCGCTGTAGCGATCCGATGGTGCGATCCAGAGGGGGGGGGGGGGGCGATCCGCCTTTCTGTGAACTAAAGGAGAGAAATCTCATACTTTCTTCTTATGTGTTGAGCCTTGGTGGCTTGGTCAAAAAGCTAGCCAACACATAGTTAGATTTGTAACATATCTGTTACATACCATTTCGTTCACCTATGATAGACTATGGACAAAAATAAAAGTAACGTTATGACGAGCAGTGCCGCACGATCCCAAAAATATAATAGTATTGTTAGGTTAACTTATATTGTGAAAACCCAAAATGCTGATATAGGGTGCAAAATTCTCCAAATAAAAAGTGGCATATTTTTCAAATTAGAAATTACAGTAAAACTCTAAAAATTAAATTATAAATACGTCTTGAAGATCCTGTCCAGATTCGAAATCGATATTTTATTATATTAAATTATCGTTATGGGTTATAATCGATTCGATAGTAATTTTCTGAAAATTTGAATTGGACATATCTAACAATCTACAATACGAAATCTCCAATTTTTTTCTTCCATTAGAAAGATATAATCCTATAGGTTCAACTGGTTTTTGTTTCACTGAAATCCGATTTATATCAGATCCTGAATATTCAGTTGAAGTTCAAAATTCAATATTACGAACTACAGCGTCATTTCGAGCTCGTTTTAATTATATTATAAATTATATATATTTGAACTCCATTTTATAAAATAAATTTGATATAAAATCCATTATATTTTCAATATAATAAATAAACACATTTAAATATTCCAATTTAAATGGCCGAAAAATCTGGGACGTTACAACTTTCAATTTCAAACATTAGAATTCCAAGTCAAAACGGTATTAAATTTATAATAAACTTCCAATTTTATTTTATTAAATAAATCGTTATGGTTTATAAATGATCCCATACCGACTTTCTAAAAATTTGATTTGTACATAACTCACAATCTAGAAGATGAGATCTCGATTTTTCCCTCTTATTAGAAAACTATATTCAATTGATTTGAACGTTTCTTGTTTCAACGAATTCTGACTTACATTAGATCCTATACATTCATTTAAAGTTCAAAAAGTAATATTACGAGCTACTGCGTCGCTGCGTGCTCGTTTTTATTTATATTATAAATTATACATTCAAATCTTTAAATCAATCGAATTCCAGATCGTTAATTCTTATAATAAATCATTTTAAACATTTAAATTAATTAAATATTCTTACTTAAAAATCATGATCGTTACAAGATATGTCGATTGTGAAGTTGTATGGCTATGTAAATTTTCCTTTCTATGATGTAATCAGTAAGATCAGGAGTGGGATGTGTGATATCATCATTAGATATAATTAAAATAGGTATTTGAGTGATAGAGCCCTTCCTCCTTTCTATACAACCAGCATGCTCACATATTATTGCTGGATTTGTGTACATGTAACCAGGATAACCATAACTTCGAGGCACCTCTTCTCGAGCACTAAAAAATCATTTCCATTACAGAGCGAACTTTACAAGATACACTGCATTTAAACTACTATTATAAAGATAATTTAGCAAAATATAACCTCAATGCCTCCCCTCAGAACTAGTCGGTTGTTGTATTGGATCAAAAATTTAGGTCATAATGAAGGGTGACAAGGAAATGGTTGGAACTCTGAAGGGATTTGATGTCTATGTTAACATGGTTCTCGAAGATGTCACTGAGTTTGAGATTGTAGCTGAAGTATGTTGGATTACCAAAATGGATCATATATTGCTAAACGAAAAAAACATTGCCATTCTTGTCCCTGATGGCTCTCCAGATCCCGAATAGTAAGATGTCATGATGCAGTCTTGGAGAAATATTCTTACCTCGCTATATTTTTTGCATGTATCAACCTCCATTTACAGACGGTATGCATGTTGGACCATAGTAATTTTGATTTGAATCAGATTCATAGGGTTGTGATCCAGAACATCTTACAAAAAAAACCTAAATGAAACCCAAATAAGTATTGTCCTGATACCATTCTCTGCTTTCCCAGTCCGACTGAACATGTTGTGTTGCTACTCTTATAATAGTTCATTGGGACTTCATAAATCTCAATGTTTATTTGTAGTTAAAATTGAAAAGTTTTTGAAGAATACCTTTATTACTATAGAAATTATTGAGAATGGATTGATAGTGGAGGGAGGGACCTAATTGTTGCGTGTTGGGTTGTTTGTCAAAGGGATGCAATATGAAGAAGAAGTTGTTGAGGATGGGAAGAAGGAAGAAATGTTGGCTAAATTAATTATAACTTTAGTGGGTCAGCAAAATCGAGGATATGGAAGCATACGTGGGAGCAGTGAATAGTGGGTAAAATAGTAATCGTCCCTTTAAATCCGAGATTAATTAGCATTTAATTTTAACCACCTTGAATTATATAATATGGATTACAAAATGTAGCCACTAGATTAGAACAAACAAAAGAATCACATTCGTTAAATATTTACTTATGCAAATGCAAGTTTATTACTGAATTAAAGACTGAAATTAAGTATCTAATCAATCTCAAATATTAGAAATTGATTATTAACTGAATTTCCATTTTATTTTAAAAATCAAAAACTGAAATTTTCAGTCATTAATCAGTTATTAGTTAAAGACCGAAAATTTTCACTTTTTACCTTCCAGCCTCTATGTGCAAGTTTTTTTTTGTAGTTTCTTCAGTTTACATCATTCTTTTACATCATGTACTCTACTCTATCAAATGCATAAATCATGAAATACTGACAATGCTATGTTCTTAATATGGTACCAGAGTTGTTCATCTAACAACATAGTTGTCATTCAATTTCCGCATCAGAGAAGCTTTAACATGTGCAGGGGCTTTCAACTGGTGGCGAATCGGAGGAGTCATCTCATCATTCGTTTCTGCCAAAGTACATCATTTGTTCTTATCTCAAATGCTCACTCTTCCTCTGAATTGGACATCACACCACTCCTAAGATCATCAACAAAACTTCATCTGATCTTTGCTGCTCTCCCGGTTCTATGACTGTTTTCTTGGTGTTCACTTGTTTCTTGATTCAAGATTTCAGGCGTATCTGCTTTGCAAGGATCTATCTATTGATCAGCATTCCTAATTTAAGTTTTCCAGAGTGCCCACTAGCGATCATCTCCAGTCATGGTAGAAGAAGATAATCACAATGTTACATCAACAAATTCAAGAATCTCTAAACCAAATCATTCAAACCAACCTGAAAATTTATCAAAAGTGATAATTAATCCCCAAAATCAATTAATACCCATACAATTGAATGAAACTGATTATCTCATATAGAAATTTCAAATTGAAACTGATATAACAGGTTATGGACTTGATGATTACGTTAATGGGTCAAAATTCATTCCTGAATAGTTCAGTCTTGATAATGAAGGAAATATAGTGATAAATAGAGAACATACCATCTACAAAAGACAAAACAGACATCTAGGTGCATGACTCTTATCCTCAATTAACTCAAGCATAGTCCTTCAATTAATTGGGAGTAAAACTTCTTATGAAACTTGGACCAAAGTCCAAAAGGTTTTTAGTGTACAATCAACAACAAAAGTGATGCTATGCATAAAATATATTTAGAATTTAAAGAAAGAAAACATGTTGATGAGTGACTATCTTATAAACATCAAGAACATATGTGACTTACTTACTTCAGCTGGACATAGTATCTCTGATTCAGAACAGAAAATCTCCATTCTGACAGCCTAGATGATTATTTATGAGGCTGTAGATGCCATCATATCATCCATGGACCCCACTCCCTCATTCTTTTATGTCTACTCCACCCTCTTTGCTCATGAAGGCAGAATAGATCATAAGAAGACTACTATTGATGACTTATAGTCAATTATGCCTCAATAAGTAATGTTGAATGGCAAGAAAGATAAAATATTTTTTAGAGAGGGGGTCAGTTTAATAGGGCTCAAAGGAGAAGAGGTGGTAGATGGAACAATACTAATAGATCATGCTATCTGATATGTGAAAAATTTGGTCACACAGCCAACAAATGTTACTTTAGATTTGACTCTAACTATAACCCAAATCAGGGTAGAAAAACAAGGGCATGAGTGCCAGCCTGAAAAAATGCATCAAGAATCAAGAAACCAACCCGATAAATCAAGAAATGATGACACAACAAAACCTGGGGTTATAAATAATGAAGCATGATTTCCTGGTTTAGGTGCTACTAATAGTGTTACTAATAATCTCTATGACTTATATCTCGAAACAAAAAATACTGAGGTCAGTAGTGTATTCGAATATGTAATGGTCAGCCAACTACTATCACCCACAATGGAAATGCTTATATCCAAGGTAACATAAAACTTTTCTTAAATAATATACTGAGAGTTCCATAAATCAAGAAGGATTTGATAAGTGTTTCCCAGCTTGCATGTGATAATAATATTTTTTTCAATGTTTACCCTAACTGATGTCTCATTAGAGACATACTGACAAAGAATATTTTATCGTAGCGTAAAGCAGTGAAGACACTGTATAAATTCACTTTTGCTGATGCAAATGCATCACATGATTGCAAACTGCCTTGCAATATGATTGAAAATGCCATTAGTTTTAATCCTTGTGAAATGTGGCATGCAAAGTTAGGTCATCCAAGTACGTATATTGTAAGAAGAATTATGCATGACAATAAATTTCTTATTGGTAATGCTAAAAAATCTTACATATGTACATATTGCTAGCTAGGAAAGAGTCATAAGCTTCCTTCAGAAATTCTGAAACCATAGTCACCACTGCACTTGAATTAGTTGCAGTTGGCATATTGAGTCCAACACCCATTGACTCAAATTATGACTTTAAGCATTACATATCTTCCATTGAAGCAATTCTAGATTCAAGTGGATTCATTTCTTAAAAAATAAATCTGAATCTTCTAATGATGTTCTACATTACGTAAATGATGTTGAAAAACAAACTGGCAATACTATTAAGATTTGACAAAGCGATGGTGGTGTTGAGTTTAAACCTTTAAAAAATATTTTCTAGAGAAAGGCGCAGCTCAAAGATTAAATTGTCCTCGTACTTCAGAGCAGAAATGATTAATTAAAAGAAAATTTAGACATGTGGTTAAAACAAGTCTCACTTTACTTGCACAAGAATCAATGCCACATGAATTCTGGCCTGATGCTTTTGCCACAACAGTTTATCTTATTAGCAAGCTTCCAACTGAAGTACTATAAAATAAGTATCCAACAGAGGTAGTGTTCGATCATAAACCTGACTATACTAGTCTAAAAATGTTTGGTTGCTTATGTTTTCCTTGCCTAATAATGTATAAGACACACAAACTAGATTTTAAATCCTCTCCTTGTACATTCATAGGGTATGCTAGTAATATTAAGGAATACAAATGATTTGATAGAAATACAAAGTATTTATCTCTAGAAATGTCATTTTTAGTGAATATGTATTTCCTTTTAAGGAAAAGGAAATAAAAACTGCTAAGAAAATATACATTGCAAAGTTTTATAATCCACATGTGCCCTTATATAGTGATATCATGTCTAATGTGCAAAATCAAAGTAGTTTGACTAATACAGGGCAACAATCTAATGGTCATGAATCAGAATTTAATTAGGGTGAATCAAACAGTGGTGAAACCAATCACTCTATTTGACATCATTCGGAAAGTGAGGAAGCCTCAAGTAATCAGCATGAAACTAAGAATGACAACCATCAACCTGCTCTATAAGTAAATGGTCACCCAGCGATAAAAACAACTAAATGTGGAATCTTTAAATTAAAGCCCTATATACTAAACTTAAAATGCGAAGAACCATGAAGTTATGAGCAAGCCATACAAAATGATGATTGGAAAGTTGTTATAGATGAATAATATAAGGAACTCATCAAAAATAACGCTTGGTGCCTAGTCAAACTTCCATAGCATAAAAATGTGGTTGGGTGTAAGTGGACATACAAATTAAAAAGAAATATTAATGAATAAATCATAAGTACAAAGAAAGGATAATTACAAAAGGCTTTTCACAATAACTCGACTTTGACTTTCAATGAAGCATTCTCACCAATGGTAAGGCCAACAACAATAAGAAACATTCTAACTATTATTTTACACAAGGGTTGGAATATAAGGCTGCTAGATGTTAATATTGCATTTCTTAATGGTGTTCTATAAGCAGAGGTGTTCATGCAGCAACTACAAGGCTATCATTTAAAATATAACATAGAATATGTATGCAATTTGAACAGAGCTATTTATGGTCTCTAGCAGGCACGAAAGGTGTGGTTTGAAAACTTCAGTCAGCTTTGATCAAACTGAAGTTCTATGCCTCAAAATTAGACAATTACCTATTTCTAAGATTAAACAATGGTACAGTGATTTTTGTAATGGTATATGTAGATGATTTCATTATTACTGGCAACAATGATAATGAAATCAACACATTAGTTAACCTATTAAAGAGGGAATCCTCTATCAAAGAGAGAATCCTCTATCAAATATTTAGGGCAGTTACACTATTTTTTTATGGATTGAAGTCATGAGAATTTCAGACTCAATGATTCTTTTAAATCAAATGAAGTATATATCTGAAATTGTAAAGACAAAGATTGATCTAGACAACAACATACCCACACCAATGACAACTAATCTACATTTATCAAAGTTTCAAGGAGAGCCAATCCAAAATGCTATACAATATAGGAGCATAGCGGGAGATCTTCAATATGTTACAATTTGTAACACCCCATAGTTTTAACGACACTAAAGATGATAAATTAAAGAATAATTAATTTGAAATACGTTGTTAACAATAAATTAAGTAAAACTTAATTAAATATTCAGAATTAAATAAAACGGACCGTGCTATTGCGTCCGTCTTGGAATTTTGGTCAAAATATACACCAAGTTTGCGTAAAACGGACTCCATATGAAGAAGTTATTAAGGTTTGAAGTTTTTATGCATATAATATATATATATATATATATATATATATATATATATATATATATATATACACAAAAATCAACAAAATTCAAATTAGGCGCGTGTTTTGGGCCAAAGGGCCGACCGTTTGGGGTCGACCTGAGACTCTGTTGGGTCGACCCCGGGGTCGACTGTAACGTCCCGAATTTTTGAACATTAATTATGAATATTTAAATCCGTTTAAATATTGATTTAGCGTTATAATGGATTTTTACCGAATTTATTTTATAAAATGGAATTCGAACATATATAATTTATAATTAATTCAAACTACCTCCGTTTCCGACAAAACGAGTTTTATTGGAAGACGTACAACTGGTTATTGCTATATTTCCAATTTGGAGCCAAACAGAGATGTTTTGTCGGTAGGCGAAATTTAAGGGTGAACCGATAAATTAAAATAACGTTGTTGTGCAAACGGAGTCCATTTTCAACGAAATAAATTTCTTTGGGATTGTAGCGTCAAGACATAACAGTGGATATATTTCTGTTGAGTTTGGAGATTGTAAATGCCGGAACAAAATTTACGATCAGCGTTAAAACAACGATACCATATAAAAAATTATTTAAACTACGCAAACCCACACTATATACTAAAATCACGCGGACCTGAATTATACAATGAATACATGGCATCCACTCTAAAACAAGACACTGCAGGCGAACACAGCCGAATATATGTGTAGTCTCCTTTACATTAAATATAGCAAGACCACCCTGGCCATCGGCCATTCCTTTTAGAAAACAAAAAGAAACAAAAATGTACTCTACCCAAGGCTTTGCCTACCCCAATTATAGCTAGTGCGTTTTTCCTTTCCAGAAGACTAAACTTCAAGTCAAATCTCACGCCTTCGTGAGCAGTTACCAAGCTCAACTGAGCCGGTGACATTGGGGCGATCTCCGGTGTTGCGAATGAAGCTTCGGGTGGCGTGACTAGTATTGTACGGTGTGAAAAGGGGAAGGGGATCAGGTAGTTCATGTTTTCCGGGGAGTTGTCACTGACTCGCTGGGTTCAAGGTTAGTAAAGGCTGAGGTCGAGGTGTGGAAGTACAACAGGAAATACAAGGTGAGGAAAGTGGCCATATGTTCGAAAAAAGGGAAGTATAATGAAGTGACGTGCTTGGCTAAACGGGGAGTTGTATGGAAGAAGGATATAGGAAGAAGGCTGCTTGTGTGGGTTAAGGAAACAAAGCAGTAACCGTATATATCTGAGAAGAAAGACGCAGAGAAGACAAGGGAAGATCGGTGAGTGGATCATAGATGATAGGACATAAGTCTGGTGTTGTTCTGCCATGGGGGATACTGTAGGGAGTTACTGGGGTTTGTGCTGTGAAGATGTGGCCGTGAGTTGGTAAAGCAGAAGATGGGTTCAAAAATGGAAGTGCATGTTTGTAAAGCAAGAACGTGGATTGATGGATCTGTGCACTTATGCACGGGTGTCAAGGAGAGGAGCTGAAACGAAATAGAGAGAGGAGCATGCACGTTCACATGAAGAGTAAACAGTATAGAAGTGGTGTAGCAAGAGGTGCTTCAGAAAATATTTGCATGGGAAGGATGCAAAATGTGACGGCATGTGAAGTCTAGTGAGAAAAAGGTGACAGTCAATACTTTCAAGTAAGGACTGGGTATGTTGTAATCGAAGAATGTTGCTGTGAGGATGACATTGCATATACATAGCAGGTGGCGGAGGAGCGCAGTATGGGATTGGAGAATAACAGGGTTTGAAAAAATGCAGCAAGTACGAGACGTGGTATGGTACAAACATCAGGGGGTAGAATAGCTTTAACATAGAAGAAAGTGGGAAGATTAAAGTGCAACGGTGGGTTTCACTTTGGTGTGAGGTTGATGGGATCATTTACACGCAGCAGCTCGTTTGAGGGAAAAATGATGTGCTGATGGGATTCTGCATTTTTGGGTGATGGAGCTTTTGCGTGTAGTGAAGTGACGAGTTGAAGCACGTATAGCAGGAGGCGGACGCTAGTGCTTGCAGCGGTAGGGTGGTTACATTCGTGAAGAGGGCGGAAGTTGTGGAGCGATGGGATTTGTTTAATTAAGGGTTAAAAGCAAACTGGGCCAGAGTGACAAAACGCGATTTCCAACATATGGGAAAGAAACCAAGTGGTTGTGAGGTGAAGTATTAAACGAGTATGTGGCGCTGATACTATGCGTGTTCTTTTGGGAGGATTGGAGCTTGCGTCAGTCATCCAGTATGAGCATAAATCGAACAGTACAGAATCAAAACAAATCAGGAGCGTTGGACCCGTATCTAAAGACGTAAGATTTGGAATGAGAATGGACGGATTTGAACGCAACTGGAAGCTGGTGAAATAAAGCGTTCTGATAACGAAATAAATCAAGGTGAGTTCAACTCACTCAGTTTACCCGTTTATTTTTTTTTATAAGCTGGGTTTATAATTTGTGTGCAATTGTTGCTAATGGTTGCTGATTGGATGACTGTTTGTTTGTGTGCTGAATATTTTTAATATTCGGTGATTAAATTAAACGTTTGTTTAATTTAATACAATTAAATCGTTATTTTAACGATTAGATTCCAAACGATGTAACTTACCTTGTTGGTTACGTTTATAATAATATAAACATATTAAATAAATAATTAATGCTTGAATGGACGCTATAAATTATCGCAGACTATTATAAATTAAATTATTCATCTCTGCTATCATGGTAAATATATTGTCAAGATTGAAACTCAACATTTGCGTGGTATAAACGGATGGGTGATATTGGTTGGGTAATTATCGGCAGATGGCCTAAGAATAAACCGTTTTATAAAGATTGATTTACTGTCAGGAAATCAATAGAAGAGAGTTATAAAACAGTTTTATAACTAATGATAGATTTTGATGTCTATTTTTATTTAGATTATTTTTAGATAAAGTTTATTAAAGGGAATGAAAAATTATATTTATAAACCGAGTATATAAGGCGAATTCTTATGTTAATAGGCTTTAATAACATATGAGTAGAATTAACCAGATAGTTAAGAACTTAATGAATTGTTTTAAATAAATAATTAAATGCGATTGTTTAATTTAATTAAATTGTTAACTAAATTAAATGGAATGGATTCTATAAACGACTGATTGAAATTAGTTATTGGATTAACCCTGTTTTGAGATAACTAAGTTGTCAAACAAGGATGGATTATTAAAAATAATTATTGGATTGTTAAATATTAATAAAGTTGATTATTATTGAAAAACGACCTTTAGGGGATAATAAACTACTTTATTAATAGTTAATGATAGAGTTACCTTTTTAATGAAATAAATTAAGGTTAATTATTATTTAACTGAACCAAGGAAATGATATGGTAACCCGAACTCGACTAATAAAGTTAAGAGTGGTCTTAAGACCTTGTTTATATTTAAAATGGATTTTTATTAAGTTTTACTCATATTTATATGAGTTAGGTTTTTGGATTTAATTCCTGAAAGGGATTGGCTGAAAAGAAAAGTTCTAAACAAGATTAATAAGATTTGAAATTGAACAGAAGTTGAAGTAGATTGAAATCGATTTTGGAAGTGATAATCTAACAATCATATCTAAAGATAAGTATTTTAGATTGTGAAATGGGGTTTAATTGAACAAAACAAAGATAACGTGTTTTAGAAAGGGATTCTATAGTAAATAAGACTTTGTGATAATTATTGGAATTGGGGATTCGTTAATAAACTTCTATCTATCCGAAGATGAGAATGTTGTCGACTCAAGGTCTGAGAGGTAAATAAAATACCCCAACTTGTAATGACTTCGTGATTATCCAAGGATGATATTAGTTTAGAGACGAAGGTAGTTAGGGGATTAAAATTAGTATTTCCATAAAGAGGATATATAATTCAAAGAATTACCAGTTGAATTATTTGAGTTGGTAATAAGAGATGTGAACGGGCGATAATCCAAATGTTTAGAGATTTAGAAATTTAACGACAGTTTAAATAAAGAGTCCAAGTGACGCTATATACTGAACCGATGAATCCACTTCATTTTTCTATGAATGATTGATTGTTTATTTGATAGTTAAATAACCGACCATCAAATCTGGCCAATACGATTGTTGGTATGGAAAGACCGGGATCAAATTTATATTGAAAAACCATTCCGACCAATGAATACGAAATCGTGAAAGGTGTTGATTGAAGATGGAGCATTGAAGACCATCGATCTTCATGAGCGGAAGGATTGCTCGTTGAATTTTTAAGGGTAGCTCCCAAAGATATTTTGACTTGTGATTCTGTCGTGATTGGAATCTGCAGATTGCAAGGACTACTCGCTACTGATCCTTGGGGTGATTCCTATATAAGGATGCGGTAGGAGGGTGCCTTCGGTTCATCCTGTTCCTGGATGACATGTATGGACGATAGGGAATTCAAAAGTAAATGGTGACCAGATGTTCTGAAAGATAAACGTAGCCTCTAGCCTCATCAACCGGGAAAAGACAGAAATCGGGCAGGCAGCATGGCTAGGTGGGTCATCCTCAAGCAGGGTGTATTGTCATCAATCTAGAGAAAACTCATATTTGTTAATTCTTTTCAATTCTGTATCTTCCGGGAAACGGTAGCTGCGCAGCCATAAGGGTGACAATATATTCGATACACTCAAGTTAAATGAGTGGTCAGTCATCTGTGTCCGGGTTGCAAGACGTTCTTGTTGAACCCCAGTGTAATCCCTCTAGAGTACACTGATCGGAAGGTGATCCCATACCTTGTCTAGTCGGAATCCAATCTCCAATAAGAGCCTCGCGGTTTTTGATTATATACTATATATGTAGAGCGTGGGATGCAAGCGTTCTACTACTTGGTTATTTACTTGATTTACATCACTATTATAATATCAGACTAGTATTGATTTCAAAAATGGTTTGGTTATAGCAAGGTAAAAACCGTCCATGCTTATGTGTGGACTGGTCTTACTATTACCCTTTCTTTTGAACGGTTTTCAAAGTTAAGCCATATTGATGTTATTCAAACTTAGTGTTTTACTCATGCTGGTTCTCCAGACTGATCCATGGCGTTTGTAATGTCTCGGGTTAGCTCGAGTAAAGGTTCAGGTCATCAAATGTTGTGAAGTCCAAAGGTGAGCTGGAGCAGTCCAAAAGTATTAGTGGCTATTCCGTTGTGTATCATATAAGGACAGGATATTATAGCTGTCCAAATTTGCTGCTGTACTCTGATGTATGTAAGTATATTTATTCAAGTCCTTTATAAAGATTTATTTCTATGTTATATTTTGTTCCGCTGCGATGTGAGATTCTAATTCAGTGTGTCTTCTTATTCTTCTATTCTAATAGTTCTATCATATCTTCCTCATCCTCTAACTGCTTTCTTCTAGCTTTCTGGATATTCGGTACTCGAGTTTTGATACGGTTTGTGTAAAATATCGAAATTCGAGCGTCGAATTTTCTCGGCCGCTACATCGACCCAGACTCTTTGGGATCGACACCGGGGTCGACCCCAGGGTTGACCATAGTAGGGGGTCGACCCCCCTGCGCAGATCTGGGAAAATACCTGTTTCTGAACGTTGTCTTGTTTCCGAACTAGATTCGTGAACCCTAGGCTATATAAAGGATCCTAAACCTAGGTTTTATTCATCTAAAAAAATGGTGGCGATGGCGGAGCTCTACTGCAACGTAAATTGAATAGCCTATTCTTCTCTAAATCTAATTCAGCAAACATTATACAAATTCAAAGATGGCTACAACTACAAATCCAACGTGTTCTTCTCAGTTATTTGGATCCATTTCCTTTGATTTATTCGCTGTGAGTTCATGTCATTTTTAGATCAAAATATTTAATTGGTAATCATAAAACGTATATAAAAATTGGATATTGGATCTATGGCTAAACAAGTTCTGTTATGACATAATTTTCAGATCTGCCTTTATATGTTCATATTGTCACCATGTCAAATCTTGTCATTTTATGCCTATTCAGTTTTTATGCCTATTTCTGTCAGTTTATTATTGATTCGTCATTATTCCAGTTTTGATTCTCTTCTTTCCCTCTTTTTCCTTTCTATTTTTATAGCCAGGCTACCTTCGAGCCTAGGCCTAACGCTGAAATATGCGAACGCGCGAAACTGGGAATCGTTTGGGAAAAATATGATTTGGCATAAATTGGAACATATGTAAAATATGATTTGGGCGTAAATTGCAAAATATGTAAAATATGATTTGGGCGTAAATTGGAACATATGTAAAATATGATTTAGCATAAATTGGAACCTATGTAAAATATGATTTGGGCGTAAATTGGAATATATGTGAATATGAATTTGGGCATAACTTGTACCGAAATAAATGAATATGAACTAGGGACATAAATTAGCAAATACATGAATATGGATTTGGGCATAATATATATATATATATATATCTTGATTTATGACTTCGGAAAAAAGGGGCATATTATGCATAATGAAATATGAATTAAAAGGGGCAAGAAAAACTATATTTTAAATAGGGAAATTTATTAATATAAATATGCCTAAAATAATGGAACCGTAGTAACGCTTAGACACGAGGTTAGATTGCACTTGTGGTATAATTCTGCCAGGAGCCGCCAGGCATATCCAGCGACCACAAGTGGTAAATCTAATGTGAGGGGTCTAATGCATAATAGCACCATGACACGAGGTTAAGTCTAAACTTGTGGTTTAAGTCTGCCCAGAGCCGCCCGACATATCCAGCATCCACAAGTGGTTGACTTAATGTGAGAGGTCTTGGGCATTAACATGTATGAACGGAAAAGATAAGATGTTTAGGCTTGTCCTAGAGACAAGTGGAAATTATGACTTAGGTTATAATAAATGAAAAAGGGAATAAAATTACTTATGTAAGGGGATAAGCTATATTTAATTGTAAATTAAGTTATTACAAGAATAAGAATATTAATTCTACGGATGAGGACAACATAAGTTATATTTATGGAAAGTAAAATTATCAGTTAACCTTAGTTAAGAGAACTAAGTTAATAAGTAAATAATGATAAGATGGAATTATGATTAAATGAGAAAGAACGAGGAAAACTTATGAAATGATATAAGTTATATTTAATCATAAATGATAAATGATATTCTAAAAAGGAAACATGTAAAATGATACGTACTTAATTTCACATTAAGTAAGAACATGTTATTGTAACTATGGAATCAGACGATGAAAATATAAAGGGATTGTGTATTACATACCTTGGGCCACAATCTAGAGAATAACATGTTGTGGGCTTATTAATAAACTTAAAGGGGTTAAGTTATATAACCAAAATTAATAAGAAAGAGGAACCTGTAACTTGATTAAGATTTCAATATGAATGGGAATAACGAAGTTAAATGGAAACCTGATGAGGTAAGGCAAGTGCGTAGAAGAATGTTTAGACATAGAGTCTAACAACATATTAAAGTGAGGCGCTTGGACCAGTCCGCACGTTTGGGGGGTAAATAACCCAATACGGTAGATCATCGTGGTGTTGTAAGGCACGAGGGAAGCGCATTTTTATCTGATTAGTCTGTCGGCTCTGAAGGACGGGAAGGGGAAGCACGCGGCTTCCTGAGATACGTAAGGTGCTCCTAGTAGTCCTCTGTGTGGTAGCAAATATTTAGGCTGTGCTCACAGAGGTAGGGTCTGCGCGTAGCTATAGGTGGATGGGCCTTGACTGCAAAAGTAGCTTTGCAGTCAGAATGTTGTGAAGAGGTGACACTAGTGTGATTCAGCGATTGCCTTCACGAGAGGCGGGTTCAGGACCAACAAGGATAGTAGATCATCGGGTACCCATCATCGGCAGCCAGTGGGATGCGAAAAGACTAGAGCTAAACCCAAGATACCATTCACCTTTCACTATTGAGATAAGGGGTTGAGGGGAGACGCCACATGGATGTTTAGATTGTTTGCATATGGGCAAACGCTTAGCTCTTGTAGTCTTTACTAGTTGAGGCTGAGGTGAGGCCATAGCCACCATGAAAAACATACCCCAGGAATATCTATATTTTGAGGCTCTTAAAGGCGGGCCTGTATAGAGGGGCAAAAGCTCCCGACCGAGTTCCGTGTTTCTTGTATCGCTCTGCCATGGAACTCGGTGCACGTTAGAGGACGTGCAGTTGAGGCATCGAGCAACAATTGATGACACATATGTGGGAAAGACTAGATACATGCATATCTGCTCGGGGTGATGTATCGTAGGCTTGAGGGCATTACTCTGGTATGGAATCTAATTCGACTGAAGGTGGAAGTCCGTACGATTACATAGCATAGTAATGACAAATATATGCGGAATGTAACATTGTTATATAGAGATATGTATGTCACTCTGGCGTAGAATGAGGGAATGTGTTCATTTCTGTGGCGTTAAGGTGGAGACCGTGCAAGTGGAGTACCATGGGGTGCATCTCAACATTGAGTTGTAGCTATATATATTGTATTAGGTTAATCCATTGGAAAGTAAATGGGTACGACGTGTGTACAAGCGTTGAGTGATGTTAACCCTAGTAACCTAACAATCAAAAAAATGTAATGGAACGATATTTGTAGGGATCATTCTGTTTCTGATATACTTGTATTGGTACGGTGTAGAGAAACGTATTTAAGAAGCGCAATATATTCTGTTCAAACTTATCTTTCTCAGTTCACACTTGTCCTTGTTATTTTTATTTTGTTCTTCCAGTTTTTATATACCTGCCATGATACTTTTATTCATTTATATTTAAAAGTAACTGGACTCGCCAGACTTTATGTCTGACCCTTTTTGTTTCCTCTTCTCTCTCTTCCGTTTCCCCCCCAGGTTCTCAGGGTGAGAGTGCTTAGATTTGATTTGGATTCTTTCAGCTTAGCTTGGATTTTGGATATTGATGTACCGCTTGGACTTCTTGTCAACTCTCTTATGGCTTCGCATGCGAGATATGGTTTTATGCTTTTGTACTCTGATATTTTTTGGCAAGACAGATTATTAATGTAATTGGTTACTTCAAACTTCTGATGTAGACTCAGTATTTGGGATTATGATATTTTTATTAAATAAAGTTTTTATTCTGATACTATTTTACATGTCTGTCTTGTTATATTATGTTCTTATTTACCTATAAGGCTTCACGAAACTTAATGCATTTTATATAGAGTGGCCTCCATCTGTAGCCGCAGTAGTTTCACCTACGGCTTATTTTCTCTCAAGCTTCGTAAGGATTTCCGTGCGATGGAGGCAGCTTTCAAGAGACTTGTTAGCATGTTGCACAAGGATGATAAAAAAGAGAATAAGGGAGTTGGGGCTAAGGAGCACAGCCCAAAGATGAAAGAAAATGATGGCTTAAGAAGGGAATATAGATGAAAGAAGAAAAGAGGAAATACCATAATCACGGAATGGTGGGTCATCTGAAAAAGGATTGCAGAAAGAGGAAAGGCATTTGATACCACTTTGGTAAGGCCGGACACCTTATTAAGGAGTGCCCAAAGAGACAAGGACAAGGCCAGAGAGCAGGAACTTTTATAGGGCAAGCTAATGTTCTCATAGCTGGTGGACATAATAGGGGTAAGAAAGTTTCCATCGAAGGTTTGATTTCTATTTCTGATCATCCTGTTAGGATTCTTTTTCTGGTGCTTCGTTGTAATGACCCGGATATTTCGTCGGTTAATTTTAAATATTTAATATAGATTTAAATAGTGAGTTGAAAATATAAATAGAATTTTATATTGAGTTATCGAATTAATATCGAAATACGATTTAATTTAGAATAAATCAAATTATCGTAATACATAAATAATTGAATTCGAAATTCAATACTGAATCGAGACGATTTAGAGATGATCAATAAAATTTTATTAGAATAAAACGATAATAATATTAATTTATTTCGAGAGAATAAATTGTTTTGAAATATAATTGATATTGGTTTAAATTAATATCTCCTTTAGATGATAAAATTAGACTTCGTAGCTCATTCCAGTGTGTCCGGAATGGTAGTATTACCCTAAGAATTTCAGTTGTTGGGTTCAGAAAGGAGTTATGTATCACGAAGTAATTCAAAATTTAGGGTACCAATTTTTAACAAAAACAAATTTAAAATAAAAATAAATCCTTTGGTGTGTGGACCAGAACAAAACCACGGTACTTTCTCTATGTCCACAGAACAAAACCACGGTGCTTTCTCTATGTCCACAAAACCAGAATAAACCGTGGCCTTTCTTTCTCCATTCCTCTTCTTTATAAAAACCGCGAAACTCCTTTCTGTTCATTTCATTTGGTCCTCAGCAAAATCAAACCGCACCTTCTTCTATTTAATAATCAACTCCCTTCCTCTTTTAATTCATTCATTCAATCTCTGCAAAACTCAAAAGGGAACAAATCTAAAGCCGCCGTGAATTCAAAAAAAAAAAGAGGGACCGTTTTCTTTATAAATCAACCGATGCTGCTACTCCACTTTATTTACAAATCGAATCGATTCAGTGACGAGAGGGAGAAACCATTGCTTTCTTCAATCATGGAAACCAAAACCCATGGATTCGTCGCATGAAAACAATCGTATTTTGGAGACTCGATCTATTCGAGCAGCATTGAATGAAGATGGATTGGAGTTCGGTTTTTAAGAGCGAAGTTTGGAAGTGGAGTATCAGCATTGAAATGGGGATACGATAGTGCAAAGGCGGGGTTCTGTGCAAAAGGAGGTTGCGCTCTATATTGGGAGGTTAGAAATCACGAAGCTAGATGGGCTTGAACTGTTGGTTTCAGCAGTTGTACAATGATAAAGGAGTTCGACTGTGTTGGTAACAAACCGTGGTGATTTAGGGATTGCGACAGTGAATTTTATGATGGGGGTAGTGTCTGGATATTTGTGAGAAGCCGACGAGAGTTAATGATGGAATGAATGGTGCACAACTAGTATATAGCATTAGATATTTTTGTGAATTTGACGAAGGTGCTTAAGTCAACTAACTGGAGTGTATATAATAAGGAAGTATGGATTTGTAAGATGCTGGTGCTCAGGAGAGATGGAAGGGGACTATGTGGAGTTCGCACTTCCTGATGATGAACGGGTTAAAACTGGAGTCATTTTGTTGGAATGAGATGCATTGAAGGCCGGCATAAGTTGTAGTGCTAAGGATAAGTGGATTGGGGCAGTGGCAGTCAGTGCGAGATGATGGAACAATATTTGGGATGTTGGTCGAGACGATTAAGGTGTACATTTACTGAATATTTAAAATTCATAGAAGAATTTAAATTATTTATTCAATTGTAATTAATTAAAATAAATAAATGGTTAATCCATAAATAAAATTTAATAATTTTAGATGTTGAATGGATTCGATCAAGACAACTCGTAGCCCTGAAATTTGGAATTTAATAGCGGTATTCGCCAAAGGAAAAATCATGGTGAGTATATCTCACTCACCTTTTAGTTAGAATTATTTTTATCCGCTAAAAATATTTATTTGTTGCTTGTTTAAATGCTTTCTGATTGTTTAAATATATATTAGCTATTTAGGGTTGACTATTATATATATATTGGGTTGATTATTGGATTGTCCCCGCAGTCTCATTAGCGGATGCACGCAGTTTCATAGCGGATGATTTCCCAATGCGCCCTACAAATATATATTAGTGGATGACCTTCATACCGCGATATCCTACCTCGAAGCAGGATAGTATTATTTATGTGCTAACGTCTGTGGATGTAGGAAAACAGGTTGGAGGGATCCAACTGGATTCCTCAAAAATATATTATCTGTTTGTATATTTGTTTGCATATATACTGTCATTTATGATGTGTTAGAAAACCTGAAATAGATAATTGGTTGTTTGGTGTTTAAATATCACTGGGCCTAAATGTTAATTTATAAAAATATCATGAAAGGATATTTGAGATTTAAAAGGGAAATTATATTTTTCTAGAATAGAATTTGATTTTTTAAATAGATTTGAAATATAAACTTAATTTGAAAAATAAAACAAGTAGTTCCTTTATAAACGAAGTTTATGAATAGTTCATTTATAAACGAAATTTATAAATGAAGTAAAATGAATTATCATTTGGATAATTCAGGAAATATAGACACAGGTGCGAATTTAGAAAATGGAAATTTATTTTTTCCAAAGTAGAAATTTTATTAAAAATAGAATTTGAAATCGAGACTTGTCTAAATATATACGAGTAAATTAAAAGGTGTTTATAACTAAAATGGAAAAATTATCATTTGATAATTTGAATATTTAAATTCAAATGTGAATTTAAAAATAGAAATGGGGAAATCATTTTAAAGAAATAAACGATGGAATTTATTCTAATGTTCAGAATATAAATTGAACGAAAATAAATCGATAAGGATTTATGATTTGAATTCGATTAATTCAAATTTATTTATATAGAAGTTAAATCGAATATGAAAATAAAATAGGTGTTATATATATAAGTTATTATAAATAGAAATTTCCAAAATAAGATTTTGGTGTTAAATAGATTTTGAAATAAGACTTGTTTAAATGTAAAACAAGGAAATTTATAAAATGGCGATTATAAATATAATGAATTAATTATCAAGAGATAATTTGAATATTTAAATTCTAATATGAATTTAAAAGAATAGAATTTGAAATCAGTCGAAAGGGAACAACACGGTTTTATTCCACAATTCGGAATATTAAAGGGATGGAATTTCAAATAGAAATTTGAAAAGGGAACTTGTTTAAATATATAAAACAAGGAAGTTGAAATTATAAACGATGTTTATAAATCTGGTGAAAATAAATTATCATGAGATAATGTAGCAGTTTAAATTCAAAAATGAATTTAAAAATGAATTTAAAAATGAATTGGAAAGTGTTTTGAAACGAGACGATTGATTTTATTTCGGAATTCGAAATATAAACTGAATTGAGAAAATCCAAAGGAGTTATAATTGGAATTTGATTATATCGAATTTTATAATTTATTTATAAAAGGAATTGGGATTTGAAATAAACAAGTCGAGTATAAATAAAGGTATAACTAAGTAAGGAAAAATCATCGATTTTAAATAATCAGAATCATTGAGTTGAATACGGAAAATTGTTTTTATATATATTAAAAATATATTAGAATGGAATTGGAATTTATATATAAACGAAGTTTAGAACGTTTATTAAATATAATTAAAACGAACTCGCCGCGGCGCGACAGTTCGTAAATCGGCGTTTCGAACTTCAATTGAGTATACAGGACTCAATTTAAGTCAGAATTCTTTGAAACAAGAATCGTTAGGACCGATTGAATAATAGTTTTCTAATGGAAGAGAAAAATATGAATTTCGTCTTAGAGATTTTGAGTTATGTCAAAATCAAATTTTTAGAAAAACAGCGCCAGAACCATTACAAGGCCATAACGGTTTATTTAAATAAATAAAAGGGTTTTAAGGAAATAAAATCCGAATGTCCATTAGAAAAATCTAGACTTGAGTTATAAAATAAATATGAACTCAAGTGAAGTAAATGAAATGATTTTGAAACAATAATCATATTTTTTGATTATTGAATAGAATTAACTAAGTAGAAGAGAAATAAGTTAATCAAGGTTTGAATCGAAATAAGACTTTGAAAGGTGAACTGGATTTGTAAAGGTATATTCGAAATCGAGTATGGAACTTGAATTGAAATTTAGAATTTAATTAGTTCATAAGTAAGTAGAAATATATTTGAATATGTTATATTCAAATATACAAGCGAAATGGGCAAAGAATTTATTTATGAATTAATTAACGAGTTGAGTTAAAACGAGGGTATTAAGTTGAAATAAATTAGAAATGTATGGATATACATGCGATAGGTGTGGAATGAAGTGTTAGAAGAGATATAAATTAGAGTGCTCGACAAAAGGTATGTATTTAATTTGAACATGAGATTTTATGCGCCGTATCGGTAAGCCGCTTGGCTTTTTGATTTTCTTTTTGAATAGAGAAGCCTGTGTGGCGGTTTGGGGATTTCCCCGATGCTCCCGGTACAAAGGAGGTTACGGCGAATTTTTGCTGAAATTTAAGGAGTTAGAATATTTTTAAGAAAATGCGATAGTTAGAAATCGATGTATCGACATATATAGAATTCGATAAGGAAATGAACTTAAAAACAGAATATTATAAACAAATAGGAAATCTATAAATTAGATTTGTTAAAAATAGAAAAAGAAGCGTATATGTGTTTTAGAAATGGAAAATTGGTTTAATATAGTGTTGATTATTCGAGTTAGCAGTCTTGTCTGTTCTGAAGTTAATAATATTTTCAGTCAAGGTCTGAGAGGTAATTATACCTCAACTTGATTGATTTCATTATTAGTTGATAAATAGCAAGATCCAGTCTCAAAGAGAAATGTTTAAAATATATTTAGTCGAATGAAGTATTTTGGGTCGTTGTAACGATGTTTTAAATAACATTCGTTTTAACCCAGATAAGTGGAATTTTGGAAATAGAATAATAATTATTTCCTAAGTTTAGAAATGAAAGGTCGGGAAAGAGATAAGTAATTGGAATATTTTCCAATTATAAATAGAAGATATTTTCAAAGTACAGAAAATAAAAGAAGGCGATATATGGAAATGTTTTCCAGTGTTAATAACATATATTTTCTAAACATAGAAAATAAGGAAATATGAATATATATATATATATTTGATTGTTTTGATCTGTAATTCCATGTGAAAATAAGATCGTTGTGTGTACACGGACATTTTTCATTTGATAGCTAAATCACCGACTATCAAGTTTTTGACCATTTTAACGTTGTTAATATGGAGAGATCGGTTTGATTTTTATCTGAAGAACCACTCCGTACTTGTGACGACCCCTTTCCCGATAAGACGGTGGCAAGGGCAATCTTTGGAATATAACACATAAACAGATAACAGCAGAACAGAAATAATAAAATACACCAGATAATGTACAATAAAATACACTGGATAAACATAATCATTAGAGTTACGCAGTATACAGGATCATACTTAGTACAAAACACAGTTCAGCTATACATAAATGTCTACTACGGGAAAAGAAAACATAATATGCACAACAGGAGCTGAACAGCATAAAAAGAGATAAATGATAGAATCCATCTTCAGATCCAACCATCCAGGAAGAGCCTGCTAAAA
This sequence comes from Allium sativum, assembly GCA_030737875.1. Lineage (NCBI taxonomy): Eukaryota > Viridiplantae > Streptophyta > Magnoliopsida > Asparagales > Amaryllidaceae > Allium > Allium sativum. The sequence goes on from CM060917.1 coordinate 14,692,161, forward strand.
CCTGAATACAAGGCTGCCTGTGTAGAAAAAGGGGCACCCGAGTTTGCAAGTGAAACAAACTACGAGTCAGTCGTGGGACTGGTATGAGAAATCTACTTAACACATTTTCAAATATGGCTAATCACAGGACCACGCCACTTTCGCGGAACGGGTTTACTCCATCGGATTGCTAGTGCTCTAAAACAAATAATTCTTTTAAACATCGCAATGCTTTTTATAAAAATGAAGCCATTATAAGACTCAGTTCCCATCACACAATGCAACACAAACCGGAGGATAGAGTTTTACCTTATAACGGCCAAAGTATGCTTGATACGAATAAAGTAAAAGCATTTGATATTATTACTAGTGTTTATAAGTTTCAAAAAGCAATTCAAATCATAAGTATCAATCATAGACGGCATTAATGCCCCATACCACTATGTCGCCATATATAGGTATACAATCAAAACCGCCCGATGTCGTATTTGGAAATTGGATTTCCGTCATGAATCGAGGCAAAAGAGAGTCCTCACCGATTCGAGACAATCTAGCCCATGTCTCAGGACCCAGATACAGGTGGGCCCTTGGATCGTCAGGGCTGGTCCACCGATGTTGATTAAAATTCCTGAACACTGCGTTTCCCCGCCCTATGGGGCATAAACTGGTCATATCTGACCACACCATCGGCTCCGAAGAGGCCGAAGCAAACTGAGGCCTCGCTTTCCATCATCCACATAAGTAAAATACCTGGGCGTGTAAAACCCAAAGCACCACTCCTAGCTAGAAGAAAACGCATGTCCTCCCTGAAGTCCTTCTCCCGTTTCTGGCTCATACCGGGATGTGAGGCTCGCGAAACAACGTTATACACAAAGCTACGCCGCACAGGCCATGCTTTGATCATCAACCACAAGACTTTGCTTTTCAACAGAAGCCCTGATCATCTATCACTTAGGCGTGCCACACAGGCAATTCACTCAATGCGACTGGTTTCCATCGATATATAACCTCTGGGCTCGTACGTCTTAGAGAAGGGCGTTAAGCAAGAGAATAAATTCTCCGCCGCCAAACAGATATATATATTTAATAGAGATCAATCAACACAGAACAAAATCCAATATCAGACACACAGTCCATTTTCACGTTCGTTCTGGCTCTGAACGAAACCGGAGGCACTCAATACCTCGCATATCCGTACAATCAACAAGTACGTCCGGGTGGCCACTACTTCAACCCCGTCAAGGTAGCTACTCCTATCATGAGCATCAGTAGCACCCCTCCATTCGACATGAAGATCATTGGTCTTGCACCGTCTTCATATCTTCAACTTTCACTCGTCGATCAATTATTTGAAATGAGAATTAACTCGGCCTTTTCAAATAATTCATGTATATTTGGAATTTTTAAATCAATTCATTTCAATGGTTAAATTATTCAACATCACCAATTCTGTTCTTTAATGTAATTTTCACACCAAACACATTCAACCATCAAATATCATATCAACCGATCAAATTCAGTTTATTTCCATTCCATATCGTTCATAATATTTTATCACGATTTATCGCTATTTTTATTTATTTAAAAATAGCCAATTCATTCAAACGACGCTTCAGGCCATAACGCGGCCGTGACGCTGTTTTTCTCCAGATTTGATTTACACATGTCTAAAAATCTAACCGTTGGATGTTCACAAAATTTATATCATTAGAAAGATCTTTTCAAAACAAATCCAATGGTTTCAGTTTTGGGAAAATCCGATGGTCGGATCTCCCGCACTAATCGTTTGAAGTTACGATTTCAAAATACGAACTACAGCATCGTTATTCGATTTAATTTAATTATATTTATATATATATAAATATAATCCATTCTGGCGTTGTTTTTCTTCAGATTTGAATTAAACATTCCATACAGTCCAACCGTTGGATCTTCACAAAGTTGGTGCCGTTGGAAAGATATTTCCAAGGCGAACCCAACGGTTGGGGTTTCGGGAAAATCCGATGGTCGGATCTCCCGCACTAATCGTTTGAAATCACGGTTTCAAAACACGAACTGCAGCTTCGTTATTCACTATATTTTGATTATATTTATATAAATATATATATATAATTCTTTCATCGATTTCAAAACCATATCCACTTTATAGATTTGATAAAAATGATATTTTTATCCAACAGACATTTATCTCAACACTTCACTATTTTCAACAATTCATGTATATAATAAAAATGTGATTTTTATTGTAAAACAATTTATTTCAAAACACGACTATTTTATATAGTTCATATAGATGATAAAAATATGACTTTTATTATAAAACAATTTATTTCAAAACAAGACTATTTTTCAACACATGAATTTCTATTCAACGAATGAATTTCTATTCAACACATGAATGTAGTTTCAACAAATGAAAATAATACTAACACATGAATATTTCAGAAAATTTCGGCAACATAGCGGCAGGGTAGTTAAAACCCGGGCCGTCCCTAGAACGGCTCCTCGCTCTACCTTAAAACCTCGCGGTTTTTGACAATGGGGATTCATGCATCTAGTTCGCACGCAGGCGTCATGTTTTATTTTCATTTCCACAATCCGTTCTAAGTTTGTTTTCAACCACAGATGGGTATTTTTCAACCAAAATCAATCAATTTCAACCACTAACAATTCTAATCATCCATTCGCTATCAACCAATTTTCACACCAATCACAACCAATAAATATCGTCCATGGTCTGTGGACGAGGGGAGTATATATATATATTCGTATATAAATATATTTCAATTCATTTGATCGCATATATAATTTTTACAATGCATATATAACTTATACATCGAACATACAACTTATACAACGCTTATAAATGTGGTGTACAACGCTTATATAACTCATACATCGACTATATAATTTATACATCGTTGTTTTCCATATTATTCATAAATTAGAAATCTCACATCGGGTTCCACTCCACCAAAAATTGCAGAAGGCTCAGAAAAATATGCAGTCTCTTCTATAATGTAGAAGACGTCCTTACGGTGTTTCCTGTTTCATCGAATTTCGCCAATACACGATAAAGATATGATTTTTCAAAGCTTTGCAACACTTAAAAGTGTTATCTTCAATTCAGAAAAATCAAGCCGTTTACCTTCTTCGATTCTTCAAAATTAGGGTTCGAATTTAAACCAAATATGTTGCACTTCATCGAAATCCAACTGCACCACGTTGACGGGCCTCGAGAGGCGCCCCTACGCCAGGAAGATGGTGAAGCTCGAACTCCAACCTTGGCCGAAAATCGGTGCGAAACCAGTGAACTTTAGGGAGGGAATTCTCGCGATAGGGTGCACGATAGGAGATGGGGTCTGTCTTGATTTGAAGAGGAGGAGATGAGCTATAAAAAGTTGCAAAGGAGTGGTGGGTTTTGATGAGAGGTTTCGCCGGAAAATGGGGAAGAAGAACGGAGCTATTTCCGTCATGAACGAGAGTGGGGGGAGGCAGGTTGACCAGTCAAATGGAAATGAGAGAGAAAGATAGTGATTGGCGCCTTTATATTTTATTTTTAATTTATTTTAAATCCAAAAATATCTTCTTGATCAAACGAGCACCAATTCAAACCCAACGACTGTCGCCTCTAGCTCAATACCGCCATTCCGAACATAATGGGATATGTTTCGTAGGCCAATTCGACTGTTACAGTCAGTTAATTTTCAAATCAAAGTATAAAACATTGAATATTTGATTTGAACGCATATTTCAATTTGCCAGGGCCACAAACTGATTCGAAAAATTCCAGAAAAATAAATCTAGATATTTGTTGACAATACGGTCCCAACAAAACTAGTTTCGTCGAATTCTGAGACCGTTTGAAAAATGGCCCATTTCTGGTCGACCCAATTTAATAGAAATCAACCAAACACATTTTCCTTTGCCACGCTCACATACTAGCTTCAAAAATTATGAAATTTGAAACCTAGCAATAACTTCACATCCCGGATCCAACAAAAGTGGTTTCGTCGAATTCCGAGGTCGTTTGCAAAATGGCCATTTTCATGGGCTATATAAACTCCATAGCGACCTTTCGGAAAATTCATTTAGCCATAACTTTTGATTCCCGCTATGAAACTTCGATTTTTCAGATTCATTAGAAAGATATTCATTAACAGATTTAAATACTTTTGGTTTCAGTCAAATCCGTTTTGTTTTGCACCCGGTATAGTCAGTCAAAGTTTGAATTCAAATTTCGAAACTACCGCGCCATTTCAGGCCTTGTTTATAATTCAAATTAATTCTATTCATTTTCAACATCGATTCAACCATACATTTCGTCGTTATTATTTAAAATATTTATTTTAAATACTCAAAATTCACTAAAATAGACAATTTAAAATTTTTAAATTGGTTCAGATTTTACGGGTTTTTACAATCTCCCCCACTTAAAACTTTTCGTCCCCGAAAAGGAACAAAGTCGAAAGTGGTTGATTAATCAACTCTACTTTCATTCTGGCTTCCATTCTCTAACTTTTCAGTTTCTGAGATTTTCAAATTCTTCAAAAATTTGGCTAACACCCGGAATTTTCAAAAAAATTCTCCATAACCTTCTTTGTACGAGGAGGGGTTTGGAAATATATTGGGCCGTATTAGGTACCCAATAAATCCTAATAAGCATACACATATTTATAGTGATATATTCTGGTGTTTACAGGGGAGTGTGTATAGATAATAACTCCAGAGAATAAATTCTCGTCACCCTTTCAAAGCCTGAGGGAGTGTGTATTTTTAATTGCTCTAGAGAATAAATTCTCGTCACCTCGTCCCGTGTGAGAAATAAATAGTCCATGTGCCGTATCTAATGACTAGAGAGACGTGATTATTGTCAACTCCAGACCCGTGTAGGTTTTTATTAATCTGGCAATTTATCGTTACAATTTTATATGGTCCATATCAGTCATCAGTTCTACCTGTAATATATAGTCATCGCCATACAAGCTTCTCACTCGTATGGTAAATCTCCCACCTCATCACACAAGCTCCAAATGCTTATGTGGTATATGATGAATTATGCCTATCTTCGAGAAGTATGCCATGTAGTGTAGTTCAAAATTAATTGTTACTATCCTATGGCGACATTTATTATTACACACAGAACAACTAGCACTCCGCATCCAATGGCATTCACAGGAGTTGATATAATAATAAAATTGCGCATCCAACTCATTAAGGTTTACCTATTTGTCGGGCACGCAAATAAAACCTTTACTCAACAGCTAATCCATTTACCTGTTGAAACATATATAATGCACATGTATATATTTTTATCTATCCTCTAATCAGTTCAATGTGTGATATAATCGAATAAATTCTACCATTCATTCCCTTATTGATTAAATTAACTATCGCTCTAATAATTTAATTAATCAAATCCACAATCACACAACACAAACATCAATCAATTTATTTTTAACTCTTCAAAAATGTATTAATTAATTCATATACTCCTTTAAATCATTTAGACTATACAATTAAAATTCTACATCCATGAAAAGAAAACAACACCAAAGTAGAAAACCCAATGGAAATTGCAAAATATGGTAAATGTACCTTGCACCAGAGTCAATCAGAGATATCCACCCTGCACTTAGGATATGCTTTCTTAATACTTTCCTCTGTTTCCCAAGTACAATCTCGCGGATCTCCACTCCATTGCACTTTGATTAAGTGAACCTTTTTGTTCCTTAGCTCTTTGGTTTCTTTGCCAATTATCTTTAGCGGCTCTCTTATCACAGCCAATTCTGGAGTGATTTCTATATCCTGTTGCGCTGCTTCTTCCATGATCAAGTCTGGATCATGAACGTGCTTTCGAAGTTGAGATACGTGAAATACGTCATGCACTCCAGGCAACCAATCAGGCAATTGAACCTTATATGCGAGAGTTCCAATCCGTTCAAGAATAGGAAACGGACCAATGAATTTGGGCGCCAATTTCCCTGTTTTACCAAACCGGATAACTCCTCTCATCGGAGATACCTTCATATAAACAAAGTCGCCAACAACAAATGATTTGTCTCTTCTTCTCTTATCTGCATAGCTTTTCTGTCGGCTTTGAGCGGCGAGTAATCGTTTCTTAACAAAGTCGACTTTATCTGCAGCATCGCGAATCATATCTGGCCCCAATACAAGTCTATTACTAGGTTCAACTCAACAAGCAGGGGATCGGCACGGGCTGCCATACAGTACTTCGAATGGAGACATTTTCAAGCTTGCCTGGTAGCTGTTATTATATGAGAATTCAGCCAAATGTAAATGGTCTTCCCACGATCCGCCAAAATCAAGAATACAAGCCCGCAATAGATCTTCTAGAATACGATTCACCCTCTCAGTTTGACCATCTGTTTGAGGATGATAAGCGGTGCTCAGGTTCAGTTTCGTTCCTAATTCTGCTTGGAATGCTTCCCAGAATTTACTGGCAAAAATTGGGTCACGATCACTAACAATGCTCATGGGAAATCCGTGCAGCCTAACAATTTCTTTGAAATAAATCTGCGCCAGACTTTGAGCAGTTCTATTCGTGTTGATAGGTATGAAATGAGCGGTCTTCGTAAATTGATCCACGATCACCCAAATACTGTCATTTCCTTTCCTGGTCCTGGGCAAACCATCTATGAAATCCATAGAAATCTGTTCCCACTTTCCACCTGGAATTTCTAAAGGTTGCAACAATCCAGCGAGCTTCTGCTGATCGCTTTTGACTTACTGACAGGTGGAACACCGGCTAACATATATAGAGATATCTCTTTTCATTGCCTTCCACCAGAAAGTTCGCTTGAGGTCAGTGTACATTTTACTAACCCCTGGGTGGATGCTCAGTTTGGACTTGTGACTCTCGTCCATTACTTCTCTTCTGAGATCAAGATTGTCGGGAACACAAATTCTACCTTTCAACCTCAGAACTCCTGTGCCATCCACTTGGAAACTGGAGACTTCGCCCTTTTGACTTCTTCTAATCATCTCCTTAATAAAACTATCGTCCTTCTGAAGAATAGCTATTTTATCAATCAACGATGGTGTAATGATAATACTGGCGATGATCACATTCTTTCTGCTAAGCGCATCAGCTACAACATTGGCTTTTCCCGGAGCATATAAAATATCTAAATCATAAGCTGCGAGAAATTCTAACCAACGCTGCTGTCTCATATTCAGATTCTTCTGGGTGAATAAATACTTCAATGATTGATGATCAGTGAATAATTCAAACTTCTCACCCAATGGATAATGTCTCTAAATTTTCATAGCAAACACGATAGCTAGCAATTCTAGATCGTGAGTTACATAATTCTTTTCATGGAGTTTCAATTGACGGCTAGCATAAGCGACTACATGGCCTCTTTGCATTAACACTACGCCAAGGCCTTCTTTAGAAGCGTCGGTCCAGACTTTTAAATCCTGATTGCCGTCAATAATTGTGAGCACTGGAGCAGTCGTCAATTTTAACTTCAGCTCCTGGAAAGCTGCCTCACATTCGGGAGTCCAGTTGAATCTCAAATGTTTCTTAGTAAGCTTCGTTAAGTAACTGGATATCTTCGCGAAATCCTTAATGAATTTCCAATAATAACTGGCTAACCCAAGAAAACTTCTGACTTCTGTGGGTGTACGAGGCTGCTTCCAATTCTGAATAGCAGTGATTTTTCTGGGATCCACTGAAATTCCTTGTTTTGACACGATGTGGCCAAGAAATTTGACTTCTTCTTGCCAGAATATGCATTTGGAAAACTTTGCTTTCAACATATTCTTTCTCAGAATTTCTAACACTTGTTCTAAATGTTTTTCGTGCTTGTTTTCTGACTTAGAGAAGATTAGAATATCATCAATGAAAACCAGAACCAATTTATTCAATACTTCTCTGAATATACAGTTCAATAGATCGACAAAATATGCTGGAGCGTTACATAAGCCGAACGACATTACTAACCACTCGTAGAATAAGTCTGAACCACTGAATGTTGTCAAAGGAACACACTCTTCGGCAACACGAAGCTGATGGAAACCTGTAGCTAGGTCCATTCGCGAAAACACTTGTGCTCCGTTCAATCGGTCCAACAAATCATTAATCTGCGGCAACAGATATTTGTTCTTTAGTGTCTGCTTATTCAAGTCACGATAATCTACACATAATCTGAGAGTACCGCCTGACTTCGGAACAAATACCACTACTGCTCCCCAATCAGAGAAACTAGGCCTGATTAGACCCTTCCATACCAGCTGTCGAGTTTGATTATCTAACTCATCTTTCTCTTTCAAGGTCATTCTTCGAATAGCGTGAACTACCGGCCTTGCATTCGGAACTAAAGAGATTTTGAAATCAATTTCTCTCTGCGGAGGTAAGCAAACGACTTCTTCGAACACATCCGTATAGTTCTTAACAACTGGGATATCTGCAATGTCGACCTGAATATTCTCTGTAACGGCAGGAACATGTTCTATTTGGGCAGGAGAAATATCTAATGCTGCCCAGAAGTCTTTTCTTTCAGAATTCGGGCCTTCACATGGAATGGTTATGTATTCTCCGAGCTTTGTTTTTGCCTTAACAACCCTCTCGGTGCATTTAACTTCTGCTTCATATTTGGTTAACCAATCCAATCCCAGTATAAGGTCGAACTCTGTAAAATTCATTACGATTACGATAGTGGGGAACCGATAACGAGAAAAAGAAACAAGAACTCCACAAACCCAACTAAGATCGACAGAACCCCCAACTGGATTATGAACAGTCATGGGTTCTCTGAGCTTTTTCAAATTCAAGTCTAGTTTCTTAACTGCATTCTTTGCAACAAAGCTTCGCGACGCGCCTGTATCAAACAGTACTTTAACTGGAATGTTTTTGACAGTAAGCGTGCCTTCTAAAACATCTGGCCTTTCCTGACTAGCTGAGGATGCAGGAACTTCTAGTACTTTATTTACCTGTACCATTTCAACTTTCGGTGATAGTTGGCAATTCTTTGCAATATGCCCAGCCTGATGGCAAAGATTACATTTCCTATTCTCTCGACCCTTCTTACTGGATTTTGATCCCACATTTCTTTCCTTCCTCGAGGATTTGCAATTCCCTTGAAAATGCCTTGGCTTTTTGCAATTATTGCAAATTGCATTCGTCGCTGGTCCTTTCTAGGATATAACATTTTCCTGATTTAATCTAGGCTTCTTTCTGACTCTAGACGTCGTACTGGCCTCAGGCTGTGTACTCGTCTCTGGGCTATTAGTTTCAGTTCTCCTTTTGCTGCTAGAAATGACTTCCTCTTCGTCTCGCAACATACCTTTCCTATCGAGATCCTCATACTGGTAAGCCATGTATATCATTTCAGAAAAAGGAAGCTTCACATGCCCTATTACTTTATTCTGGTATTTTCTTTGAAGACCGTTAATAAACCTCAGATTCTTCATCTTTGGCTCTTGAATCAGATGCAGAGCAAAATGAGAAAGTTCATTGAATCTCTTATGATATTCTGGGATATCCATATCACCTTGTATCAAATAGTAGAATTCATCATATAATCTCTCAGTTGCTTCGGGGGGAATAAATTTTGCATTGAAAAGCTCTTTGAACCTACCCCAGGTGATATCACCTTCTGGATTATCCTTAACAATCGAATCCCACCAGAACAAAGCCTCATCTTTGAGTGCCCAAGATGCTATAAATCTTTTCTGGTCATCCCGAAGGTTTGATCCTTCAAAGATTTTCTCAGCAGAGCGCACCCATGCTTGGGTTTGAATAATAGATTCATTACCTGAGAACGGTACTCCACCCAGATTTCTATATTTCTTAAATAGAGCTTCTACATCTGGGTCAGTATTACTTCCTCTGTTTCTGGTACTCATTTTCTAATACTTCTGCAAATAGTAGACCAAGTGTCAGGTCAACAGAAAAGGTATTATAAATCATAGAGACATATACTTGAATGTAAATGTGTCTATCGGGGCGTATTTCATTCTGCTATACTCATACTAGGATATTACTGATCCTATCTGTAATGAGTTACTCGTCCTAGAACACTACTGGTTCTATTTCTACCGAGTTCGTTAATATGTTATATTCTAGAACTAAGCTTAACCAAAGCTCTGATACCACGTTTGTGACGACCCCTTTCCCGATAAGATGGTGGCAAGGGCAATCTTTGGAATATAACACATAAACAAATAACAGCAGAACAGAAATAATAAAATACACCAGATAATGTACAATAAAATACACTGGATAAACATAATCATCAGAGTTACACAGTATACAGGATCACACTTAGTACAAAACACAGTTCAGCTATACATAAATGTCTACTGCAGGAAAAGAAAACAAAATATGTACAACAGGAGCTGAACAGCATAAAAAGAGATAAATGATAGAATCCATCTTCAGCTCCAGCTATCCAGGAAGAGCCTGCTAAAACCTGAATACAAGACTGCCCGTGCAAAAAAGGGGCACCCGAGTTTGCAAGTGAAACAAACTACGAGTCAGTCATGGGACTGGTATGAGAAATCTACTTAACACATTTTCAAATATGGCTAATCACAGGACCACGCCACTTTCGCAGAACGGGTTTACTCTATTGGATTGCCAGTGCTCTAAAACAAATAATTCTTTTAAACATCGCAATGCTTTTTATAAAAATGAAGCCATTATAAGACTCTGTTCCCATCACACAATGCAACACAAGCAGGAGGATAGAGTTTTACCTTATAACGGCCAAAATATGCTTGATACGAATAAAGCAAAAGCATTTGATATTATTACTAGTGTTTATAAGTTTCAAAAACCAATTCAAATCATAAGTATCAATCATAGACGACATTAATGCCCCATACCACTATGTCGCCATATATAGGTATACAATCAAAACCGCCCGATGTCATATTTGGAAATTGGATTTCCGTCATGAACCGAGGCGAAAGATAGTCCTCACCGATTAGAGACAATCTAGCCCATGTCTCAGGACCTAGACAAAGGTGGGCCCTTGGAACGTCAGGGCCGGTCCACCGATGTGGATTAAAATACCTGAACACTACGTTTCCCCGCCCTGTGGGGCGTAAACTGGTCATATCTGACCACACCATCGGCTCCGAAGAGACCGAAGCAAACCGAGGCCTCACTTTCCGTCATCCACATAAGTAAAATACCCAGGCGTGTAAAACCCAAAGCACCTCTCCTAGCTAGAAGAAAACGCATGTCCTCCTTGAAGTCCTTCTCCTGTTTCTGGCTCATACCGGGGTGTGAGGCTCGCGAAACAACGTTAAACACAAAGCTATGCCATACAGGCCATGCTTTGATCATCAACCACAAGACTTTGCTTTTCAACAGAAGCCCTGATCATCTATCACTTAGGCGTGCCACACAGGCAATTCACTCAATACGACTGGTTTCCATCGATATATAACCTCTGGGCTCGTACGTCTTAGAGAAGGGCGTTAAGCAAGAGAATAAATTCTCCGCCGCCAAACAGATATATATATTTAATAGAGATCAATCAGCACAGAACAAAATCCAATATCAGACAGACATTCCATTTTCACGTTCGTTCTGGCTCTGAACGAAACCGGAGGCACTCAAACCCTCGCATATCCGTACAATCAACAAGTACGTCCGGTGGCCACTACTTCAACCCCGTCAAGGTAGCTACTCCTATCATGAGCATCAGTAGCACCCCTCCATTCGACATGAAGATCATTGGTCTTGCACCGTCTTCATATCTTCGACTTTCACTCGTCGATCAATTATTTGAATTGAGAATTAACTCGGCCTTTTCAAATAAGTCATGTATATTTAGAATTTTTAAATCAATTCATTTTAATGGTTAAATTATTCAACATCACCAATTCTGTTCTTTAATGTAATTTTCACACCAAACACATTCAACCATCAAATATCATATCAACCGATCAAATTCAGTTTATTTCCATTCCATATCGTTTATAATATTTTATCACGATTTATCGCTATTTTTACTTATTTAAAAATAGCCAATTCATTCAAACGACGCTTCAGGGCATAACGCGGCCGTGGCGCTGTTTTTCTCCAGATTTGATTTACACATATCTGAATATCTAACCGTTGGATCTTCTCAAAATTTATATCATTAGAAAGATCTTTTCAAAACAAATCCAACGGTTTCATTTTTGGGAAAATCCGATGGTCGGATCTCCCGCACTAATCGTTTGAAGTTACGATTTCAAAATACGAACTGCAGCATCGTTATTCGATTTAATTTAATTATATATATATATATAAATATAATCCATTCTGGCGTTGTTTTTCTTCAGATTTGAATTAAACATTCCAGACAATCCAACCGTTGGATCTTCACAAAGTTGGTGCCGCTGGAAAGATATTTCCATGGCGAACCCAAAGGTTGGGGTTTCAGGAAAATCCGGTGGTCGGATCTCCCGCACTAATCGTTTGAAATCACAGTTTCAAAACACGAACTACAGCTTCGTTATTCACTATATTTTGATTATATTTATATATATATAAATATAATTCTTTCATCGATTTCAAAACCATATCCACTTTATAGATTTGATAAAAATGATATTTTTATCCAATAGACATTTATCTCAACACTTCACTATTTTTAACAATTCGTGTATATAATAAAAATGTGATTATTATTGTAAAACAATTTATTTAAAAACACGACCATTTTATATAGTTCATATAGATGATAAAAATATAACTTTTATTATAAAACAATTTATTTCAAAACACAACTATTTTTCAACACATGAATTTCTATTCAATGAATGAATTTCTATTCAACACATGAATGTAGTTTCAACAAATGAAAATAATTCTAATACATGAATATTTCAAAAAAATTCGGCCGCATAACAGCAGGGTAGTTAAAACCGGGGCCGTCCCTAGTACGGCTCCTCACTCTACCTTAAAACCTCGCGGTTTTTGACAATGGGGATTCATGCATCTAGTTCGCACGCAAGCGGCATGTTTTATTTTCATTTCCACAATCCATTCTAAGTTTATTTTCGACCACAGATGGGTATTTTTCAACCAAAATCAATCAATTTCAACCACAAACAATTCTAATCATCCATTCGCTATCAACCAATTTTCACACCAATCACAACCAATAAATATAGTCCATGGTCTGTGGACGAGGGGAGTATATATATATATATATATATTCGTATATAAATATATTTCAATTCATTTCAATTCATTTCGTCAGACATATAATTTTTACAACGCATATATAACTCATACATCGAACATACAACTTATACAACGCTTATACATGTGGTGTACAACGCTTATATAACTCATACATCGACTATATAATTTATACATCGTTGTTTTACATATCGTTTATAAATTAGAAATCTCACATTGGGTTCCACTCCACCAAAAATTGCAGAAGGCTCAGAAAAATATAAAGTCTCTATTATAATGTAGAAGACGTCCTCACGGTCTCGGTGTTTCCTGTTTCATCGAATTTCGTCAATACACGATAAAGATATGATTTTTCAAAGCTTTGCAACACTTAAAAGTGTTATCTTCAATTCAGAAAAATCAAGCCGTTTACCTTCTTTGATTCTTCAAAACTAGGGTTCGAATTTGAACCAAATCCGTTGCACTTCGTCGAAATCCAACTGCACCACGTTGACGGGCCTCGAGAGGTGCCCCTGTGCCGGGAAGATGGTGGAGCTCGAACTCCAACCTCGGTCGGAAATCGGTGCGAAACTGGTTAACTTTGGAGAGGGAATTCTCGCGATAGGGTGCACGATAGGAGATGGGGTCTGTCTTGATTTGAAGAGGAGGATGAGCTATAAAAAGTTGCAAAGGAGTGGTGGGTTTTGATGAGAGGTTTCACCGGAAAATGGGGAAGAAGAACGGAGCTATTTCCGTTGTGAACGAGAGTGGAGGGAGGCGGGTTGACCAGTCAAAGGGAAATGAGAGAGAAAGATAGTGATTGGCCCCTTTATATTTTATTTTTAATTAATTTTAAATCCAAAAATATCTTCTTGACCAAACGAGCACCAATTCAAACCCAACGACTGTTGCCCCTAGCTAAATACCCCCATTCCGAACACAATGAGATATGTTTTGTAGGCCAATTCGACTGTTATAGTCAGTTATTTTTCAAATCAAAGTATAAATAATTGAATATTTGATTTGAACACATATTTCAATTTGCCAGGGCCACAAGCTAATTCGAAAAATTCCAGAAAAATAAATCTTTCTATGTTTTGACGATACGGTCCCAACAAAACTAGCTTCGTCAAATTCTTAGACCGTTTGAAAAATGGCCCATTTTCGGTTGACCCAATTTAATAGAAATCAACCAAACACATTTTCCTTTGCCACGCTCACATACTAGCTTCAAAAATTATGAAATTGGAAACCTAGCAATAACTTAACATTCCGGATCCAACCAAAGTGGTTTCGTCGAATTCCGAGGTTGTTTGCAAAATGGTCATTTTCACGGGCTATATAAACTCCATAGCGACCTTTCAGAAAATTCATTTGGCCATAACTTTTGATTCCCGCTATGGAACTTCGATTTTTCAGATTCGTTAGAAAGATATTCATTAACAGATTTAAATATTTTTGGTTTCACTCAAATTCGTTTTGTTTTGCACCCGGTACAGTCAGTCAAAGTTTGAATTCAAATTTCGAAACTACCGCGCCATTTCAGGCCTTGTTTATAATTCAAATTAATTCTATTCATTTTCAACATCGATTCAACCATACATTTCGTCGTTATTATTTAAAATATTTATTTTAAATACTCAAAATTCACTAAAATAGCCAATTTTAAAAATTTAAATTGGTTCAGATTTTACGGGTTGTTACAGTACTGGCATAAGTGTTGCAAACCAAGTATGCTGAATGTATTGAAGACGGAGTAAAGTGCAACGACTTTTTGTATTGGTAGAAATTGTGCCTTCGGTTTCGTTTAGTCCCAGAACGAACGTATATGGACGAGTGTCTGATAGAGTATTTCCAATGATCGAATATGTTGGCCTGTATAAATATATATATGGTGGCAACAGATTTATTCCCTTAGTATAATATCCAGAATATTATGCAAATCAATTAATGATTAACGGATCTGATAATGTAGCATTCAAACAAATTGTGTTATCAACGAGAGAAGTAATCGTACCCTCAGGCCTCAACAACCGGGAAATGACAAAAATCGGGCAGGCAGCATGGCTATGTGGTTAGCTCCCATTAGGGTGTATTATCACCTATCTGGGGATTCATTGAATTCCTTATTCTATTAGATGTTATCCCTTTTCGGGAAACGGTTGTTGATCCCAACCGTTGGTGATATACATTCGATACACTCAAGCGAAATGAGTGGTCGGTCATGTGTGGTTGAGTTGCAAGATGTTCTTGTTGAAATCGGTGTATTATCCTCTAGAGATACACTAGCGGAGGGTGGTTCCATACCTTGTCATAGTTGGAAATTCATTACCCAATAAGCGCCCACGGTTTGGATTGTATTTATGTATGTGGAACGTGAGATGCAAGTGTTTGAGATTCTCATAAGGGAAAAACCTGTTCCGTGTTATACGGCATGGTCTTATGAGATATCGTTTGTTTTCTCAAACTATTTTAAACTGTTTACTCATATCAGTCCCATGACTGACCCAGAGTTTATTTTGTTTTGTTTTACCTAAACTCTTGGGTGCCTAAATTTGTATGGGCAGTCAAGTAGTTCAGGATTTTACATATTTATCCAAAGGAGCTTGGAGCAGGAGGCTTCAGCGTTATCTAGGTATTATTATTTCCATTGTGTTGTAAGTTGTACTCTGATAGTGATACTCCGATAAGTGTATGTTATACAGTTGAAATTTTGTATTTCAAAAGTTGATATATTATATTTTGTTCCGATGCGATGTGAGATTCAGTGTTTTTATTTATGTTCTTCTTCTACCTGTTTCTTCTAAAAAAATGATTAGTATTTTCGTGATATTTGGGTTGGATGTATGGTGTATGTAGTCAACTCTTATATTACGGATTTGCGGGCCATTACAGTTGGTAACAGAGCTTAGGTTGAGCGAATACCTAGGCTTTTGTGGGATTGTGCTCATTAGAGATAGGGTCAGTAGTACCCTAGAATGAGTTGAGTGTATATATATATACGAGAGCGCATATTTGTTATTTGATATAAAAGTTGTTTTATATTATGTTAGCTAGTCTGTTGAGTGGATTATAAGTTTTGGTCGAATCGTGGGACGCC
This sequence comes from Allium sativum, assembly GCA_030737875.1. Lineage (NCBI taxonomy): Eukaryota > Viridiplantae > Streptophyta > Magnoliopsida > Asparagales > Amaryllidaceae > Allium > Allium sativum. Next base: position 14,708,390 of record CM060917.1, read on the forward strand.
ACCAAGTCGATAGGAATTTATAAACACTTGAACAGAGAATTCGGCACAATATTGTTTTAATTGGGTAGATGAAATAATTTTATCCAAAATTCTATTTGATAGAAAAAGAATAATTTTCTTAAATTATTATAATATGTGGATATGTTGGATGTTAATATTATAATCAAATTAGATTATAAAAATTGGAATGGTTATATATAATCAAAACAGAATTTGTACATGAATGAAATATACAAAGGAGATGAATTAAAATTGAATTCAAACCAGAATTTGGAATTTTAAATCCTTGGAAGTTGGAAAATATTTTATGAAGTAAATATATTGATTGTTCAAATAAAAGGAATGTAAACCAAAAGTTTTGATAGAATTGAAATTTGTTGAATTATGAAAAATTAAATTTCAGCATAAGTGGATTTTGAAAAAGTTAATGGGTTTGTATCACTTTTACCATAGTAATTTTGGGGACGAAATTCTTTTAAGGGGGAAGAATGTAATGACCCGGATATTTCATCGGTTAATTTTAAATATTTAATATAGATATAAATATTGAGTTGAAAATACAAATAGAATTTTATATTGAGTTACTGATTTAATATCGAAATACAATTTAATTTAGAATAAATCGAATTATCGTAATACAGAAATAATTGAATTCCAAATTCAATACTGAATCGAGACGATTTAGAGATGATCAATAAAATTTTATTAGAATAAAACGATAATAATATTAATTTATTATCGAGAGAATACATTGTTTTGAAATTTAACTGATATTGGTTTAAATTATTATGTCCTTAAGATGATAAAATTAGACTTCGTAGCTCATTCCAGTGTGTCCGGAATGGTAGTATTACCCTAAGAATGTCAGTTGTTGGGTTCAGAAAGGAGTTAGGTATCACGAAGTAATTCAAAATTTAGGGTACTGATTTTTAACAAAAAGAAATTTAAAATAAAAATAAATCCTTTGGTGTGTGGATCAGAACAAAACCACGGTGCTTTCTCTATGTCCACAGAACAAAACCACAGTGCTTTCTCTATCTCCACAGAACCAGAACAAACCGTGGCCTTTCTTTCTCCATTCCTCCTCTTTATAAAAACCGTGACACTCCTTTCTGTTCATTTCGTTTGGTCCTCAACAAAATCAAACCGCACCTTATTCTATTTAATAATCAACTCCCTTCCTCTTTTAATCCATTCATTCAATCTCTGCAAACTCAAAAGGGACCAAATCTAAAGCCACTGTGAATTCAAAAAAAAAGAGGGACCTTTTTCTTTATAAATCTACCGATGCTGCTATTCCACTTTATTTGCAAATCGAATCGATTCGGTGACGAGAGGGAGAAACCGCTGCTTTCTTCAATCACGGAAACCAAAACCCATGGATTCCTCGCTTGAAAACAATCGTATTTTGGAGACTTGGTCTATTCGAACAGCGTTGAATGAAGATGGATTGGAGTTCGGTTTTTAAGAGCGAAGTTTGGCAGTGGAGTATCAGCGTTGAAATGGGGATACGATAGTGCCAAGGTGGGGTTCTGTGCAAAAGGAGGTTGCGCTCTGGGCCTAAGTGTTAATTTGTAAAAATATCATGAAAGGGATATTTGAGATTTAAAAGTGAAATTCTGTTTTTCTAGAATAGAATTTGAATTTTTAAATAGATTTGAAATATAAACTTGTTTTGAAAAATAAAACAAGTAATTCCTTTATAAACGAAGTTTATAAATAGTTCATTTATAAACGAAGTTTATAAATGAAGTAAAATGAATTATCATTTGGATAATTCAAGAAATATAAACACAGGTGTGAATTTAGAAAAGGGAAATTTATTTTTTCCAAAGTAGAAATTTTATTAAAAATAGAATTTGAAATCGAGACTTGTCTAAATATATACGAGTAAATTAAAAGGTGTTTATAAATAAAATGGAAAAATTATCATTTGATAATTTGAATATTTAAATTCAAATGTGAATTTAAAAATAGAAATGGGGAAATCATTTTAAAGAAATAAACGATGGAATTTATTCTGATTTTCAGAATATAAATTAAACGAAAATAAATCGATAAGGATTTATGATTTGAATTCGATTAATTCGAATTTATTTAAATAGAAGTTAAATCGAATATGAAAATAAATTGGGTGTTATATATATAAGTTATTATAAATAGAAATCTCCAAATCAAGATTTTGGTGTTAAATAGATTTCGAAATAAGACTTGTTTAAATATAAAACAAGGAAATTTATAAAATGGTGATCATAAATATAATGAATTAATTATCAAGAGATAATCTGAATATTTAGATTCAAATATGAATTTAAAAGAATAGAATTTTAAATCATTCGAAAGGGAACAACAGTTTTATTCCGCAATTCGGAATATCAAAGGGATGGAATTTCAAATAGAAATTTGAAAAGGGTACTTATTTAAATATATAAAACAAGGAAGTTGAAATTATATACAATGTTTAAAAATCTGGTGAAAATAAATTATCATTAGATATGGTAGCAGTTTAAATTCAAAAATGAATTTAAAAATGAATTGGAAAGTGTTTTGAAATGAGACGATTGATTTTATTTCGGAGTTTGAAATATATACTGAATTGAGAAAATCCAAAGGTGTTATAATTGGAATTCGATTATATCGAATTTTATAATTTATTTATAAAAGGAATTGGGAATTGAAATAAACAACTCGAGTATAAATATAGGTATAACTGAGTAAGGAAAAATCAGCGATTTTAAATAATCAGAATCATTGAGTTGAATATGGAAAATTGGTTTGATATACATTAAAAATATATTAGAGTGGAGTTGGAATTTATATATTAATGAAGTTTAGAACGTTTATATATTAAATATAATTAAAATGAACTCGCCGCGGCACGGTAGTTCGTAAATCGACATTTCGGACTTCAATGGAGTATACAGGACTCAATTTAAGTCGGAATTGTTTAGAAACTAGAATCATCAGGACTGATTGAATAATAGTTTTCTAATGGAAGAGAAAAATCTGGTTTTCGTCTTATAGATTTTGAGTTATGTCAAAATCAAATTTTCAGAAAAACAGCGCTAGAACCATTATAAGGCCATATCGGTTTATTTGAATAAATAAAAGGGTTTTAAGGAAATAAAATCCGAATGTCCGTTAGAAAAATCTAGACTTGAGTTATAAAAAAATATGAACTCAGGTGAAGTAAATGAAATGATTTTTGAAACAATAATCAATTTTTTTATTATTGAATAGAATTTACTAAGCAGAAGAGAAATTAGTTAATCAAGGTTTGAATCGAAATAAGAATTTGAAAGGTGAATTGGATTTGTAAAGGTATATTCGAAATCGAATATGGAACTTGAATTGAAATTTATAATTTAATTAGTTTATAAGTAAGTTGAAATATATTTGAACATGTTATATTCAAATATACAAGTGAAGTAGGAAAAGTATTTATTTATGAATTAATTAACGAGTAGAGTTAAAACGAGTGTACTAAGTTGAAACAAATTAGAAATGTATGGATATACATGCGACAGGTATGGAATGAAGTGTTAGAAGAGATATAAATTAGAGTGCTCGACAAAAGGTATGTATTTAATTTGAACATGAGATTTTATGCGCCGTATCGGCAAGCCGCTTGGCTTTTTGATTTTCTTTTTGAATAGAGAGGCTTGTGTGGCGGTTTGGGGATTTTCCCGATGCTCCTGGTACAAAGGAGGTTATGGCGATTTTTTCCGAAAATTCAAGGAGTTAGAATATTTTTAAGAAAATTTGATAGTTAGAAATCAATGTATAGATATATATAGAATTTGATAAGGAAATGAACTTAAAAATAAAATATTATAAACAAAAAGGAAATCTATAAATTAGATTTGTTAAAAATAGAAAGAGAAGCATGTTCGTGTTTTAGAAATGGAAAATTGGTTTAATATAGTGCTGATTATTTGAGTTAGCAGTCTTGTTTGTTCTGAAGTTAATAATAGTCAAGGTCTGAGAATTAATTATACCTCAACTTGATTGATTTCATTATTAGCTGATAAATAGCAAGATCCAGTCTCGAAGAGAAATGTTTAAAAGAGATTTAGTCGAATGAAGTATTTTGGGTCGTTGTAATGATGTTTTACATAACATCCGTTTTAACCCGGATAAGTGGAATTTTGGAAATAGAATAATAAATATTTCCTAAGTATAGAAATGAATAGTCGAGAAAGAGATAAATAATTGGAATATTTTCCAATTATAAATAGAAGATATTTTCAAAGTACAGAAAATAAAAGAAGGCGATATATGGAAATGTTTTCCAGTGTTAATAACATATATTTTCTAAACATAGAAAATAAGGAAATATGAATATAAATATATATATATGTTTGTTTGTTTTGATCGATAATTCCAGGTGAAAATAAGATCGTTGTGTGTACACGGACATTTTTCATTTGATAGTTAAATCACCGGCTATCAAAGTTTTTGAGCATTTTAACATTGTTAATATGGAGAGACCGATTGGATTTTTATCCGAAGAACCACTCTATATTGGCATAAGCATTTCAAACCAAGTATGATGAATGTATTGAAGACAGAGTAAAGTGCAAGGACTTTTTCTATTAGTAGAAATTGTGCCTTCGGTTTCGTTTAGTCCCAGAACGAACGTATATGGACGAATGTCTGACAGAGTATTTCCAATGATCGAATATGTTTTTCTGTATAATTATATATGGTGGCAACGGATTTATCCCCTTAGCATAATATCCAGAATATTGTTGTATATAACGGTGTTGTATACACAATTATATGATTTTTGTTTGATGATAACAACCAAATATATTTTATAAATGTGTTTGTTACTGTACTGTTCTATATTTACATCACAGACAGGAATGTAATATTTATATTTAAATAAAATACATCTGTACAGAAAATCAAATATTTACTGTATTTTATTTAAAATATAAATATTATATTTCTAACATTCAAACAGTACATCTATTTTAACTCCACTATTTAATCACTTCACATATTTGTACTTATAAATAAACAGAATAGAATAGACAAGTCTGTTTGACAACAATGAAACAATATTTTTTTTCAAACAGATTTTGTTTATTACAAATAATTAGTACAATCATATTAGCTCCTCACTATCTCACTGCAACATTCACTCAATTTACATTTCAATATACAGATTTTTTTTGACACATTCATACTGACTTCTATACTTTCTCCAACACTGTCCTTTCTGCCTTCTGTCTTCTTGTCTTCTGTTTTTTACAGCTTTCAGTCCAGTCACTTCAGTCCAGTCATCATCACCTGTCACATGAAACAGAAACACATAGTACATTGCAATAGAAATAAAACTGTATACATGAAAATATAAATTTTATTTAAAAAAAAATAAAATAAAAAAATATTTGCCTCAGTTTTCTGGTGTGTTTCTCATCATTTTTCTGACTTGATCTGATTTGTTAATCCGACTATGTCTAGACAGTATATAGTACAGGGACAGGAAAATTCATCTGTTGGCTGCATATACACACGTGTATACACGTGTGCACTGCCTCGCCAATCATAATGTAGCGAGTAACTGAGGAGCAGCCGTGATGACCAACTCAACTCAGTGTATACTCAGCTAGCATTAAAAGTCAACAGCAAACTCATGAGTCAAGTATTCAAAGTCAACATAATTCAAAACAGCAAAGCATGGTTCAATGAACTCAAGACACAGCAAAACAAACAAGGCAGCAATATGATTCAAAATGGAGATACAACATGTTCAAGACTTCAGAACTGTCAAACCAAAGTGGTCGAGCTAGTGCAAGACATGTCAATACAACAATGATGAAGCATGGAGCAAAACAGTAAATACACATTTCAGCAAAGGGGACAAATGCATGAATGGAGCATAAGAGTATGGAGCAGCAAATCAGTGCATGCGACTATTTGAATAGCCAAGGAGGCACAATGGTGAAGCATGGTTCTAATACAAATGGACAAGTCAACATACATGATCACACGATCAAGCAAACTCAAGTGCAGCATGGTGCAGCCAACATGGAGCAGGCAGTTCAACAAGGTGCACAAGAAAGTTAACTCAATGCATGGATATATGCAGCATGGGATGATCAACTCAGGCAGTTTTAAAGTGGTGAATGTACATGTACAAGTTCAGATCAAGGCAGAATTCATGGTGTACACAGCATATGAATGGTGCAACAAGATTATACATGGGATCAACACAAACAAGGCAGCTGATCCTTGCATGGATGGTGTGTACACAGCTTTTATAAATGGTCAGTGAGCATGGTGAATCAAATGTACACAGCAATGACAAATTCCAGCATCAATTCAAAATGACAATGGAACAAGCATCAAGCCAGTATTAACAAATGATTCAGCTCAAATTATGGAATGTGTGTGAAACCAATTTGGTAACAAAAGAATTGCTGAGCAAACCACACGTGATTCATGGTGACACATACACAACACATCAGTGAAAACAATATTGGAAATCAATTAAATATTTTCAAAGTTGGCAACAAATATTTTAATAGTGATTTCCAGAAATTAAACAAATACAGGGCAAGTTTTTCAAAATCATCAAAGCCACAGTCATGCTGTATCTTTCCTGAATTATCTCAAGCATTTACAGTGATACAAAAGCATCCAGAATTGATAAAATCATTCAAAGCCGTGACTATCCAAAAGAGGAAACCATGGCAATGGAAATCACAATTTCATTTTTGGCAAGCCGCTTAGTTATTTCCAGAAAGGCATTCAATCAGTGTTTTTGGCAATGCAGGAATGTTAAACATATTCATGGCAAGAAACAGTTATGTGTTTCCAGATTTAAACCATTCCTTTTGAAATTCATTTGAATCATTCTAGTCAAGTCCAAGTATATCAGAAGAGGAAAGCAAAATAATTTCATGCAAGTCAATGTGTCCCTGAAATTATGCAATTCGAACAAGGAATTTTATCTCCAGAAATCACGCAGAGAAATTAAAGCCGATTTTATCAAGAGTTTGTCACAAAGAGAAATCACGCAAGGGATTTATTCATGTATTTATAAAGGCAACAAATTCAAATCCATTTCAACGCCGAGGTAATTAAATCAAAAACCGCACAAATCAGGGACAATCAGATCCAAGTCATAATCACGAAATCAGAAGTTAAGGGTTTTGATTTACCCTATTTATCAACACCATTATCATCACAGGCAGTTTTTTATCGAAATCATACAACAACAAAAATTACAGAGAAAATCGTATTCAGAGCACTCACAGGTTTTCAGAGATTCGATCGCCAGAGAGTGAGAGGGACAACCAAATCAATCAACGAAGAGGAACACATCAGAGAACAAGAATTCATCAATCTGAAGCCATCGAGATTTGATTTGGGGCAAACATTAAAACCCTAGGCCGCCATTTTTTCCAGAAAATAAAAGGAGATCGGGCAAATGAACTAGAATGGGCCGGCCAAGTTTTTATGGACTAAGCCATATTTTTTCTAAAGGGATGACCCCTTGTTTTAACTCCTAAGGGTTTTAAGTTTTGATCTTTATTTTTTTTGTATTGTTTTGTTTTTTCAGTTTCTTCTATAAACGATCAACCAGTTTCTAGTGTCTGTAAAATACTAGGAGTTTCAGTCAAGGAGTTGACTGACAGTTGACAGAGTCTGTAAAATCGGGGTTACGGATTACAGGGTTGTAATTCGGGGAAATCTGATCGAGGGGATATCGATCAGTCTACGGTTTTGAGCATAGGGTTAGAATAGGAGCGTGAGTCGCGAGTGTACATGGTCTTGTATGCGGGATCTGTTCTATCACCTAGTAGAAACCTTAGGAATGCAGCAGTAGGCAGGATTTTGCCGAAGCTGGGTATTTCTTGTGTAATTTATTTTCTGCATTTCTGTTTCTGCTATATTTTGTGATCTGTTTATTTTATATATCCCATTAGATTTTTAATTCAACTAAAAACTGTAATAAACCTTATTCACCTCCCCTCTAGGGTTAATCTAGATCCAACAAGTGGTATCAGAGCAGGTATTTCTGTTAACTCTAGAGTCATGGGTAATCCAAGTTGTCAGTCTATAGAGAGTCAGTCCAGTCATATTCCAACTATTTTTAATGGTACAGATTTTTTGAATTGGAAATCAGAAATGGAATCTTATTTAAAATCTGTTGATATTAAGTGTTGGGATACTATTTTAAATGGGTATGATATTGTAAGTAGGGTTGATATTGGATTTAATTCACGAGCTACTCATATTTTATATTCTCATATTGATGATGTTCATTATAGCCTTATCTCCCAATGCTTAACTGCGCAGGAAATCTGGAACACTCTCGATGCAAAGTATGGACGGAAACTGGACAACTGCTCAAAACCCTCAACAGCCAACTCAGATTCAGATCTGTGTTTAACTGGAGCTATTCATGACGATTCAAATGATGGGAACTTATGTTATGAAGATTTGGTATCTCTTTGTAATAATTTAACAAGAACTATTGATTGTCTCAAACGGAAAAACAAATCTTTGAAATCTGAAAATTCTGAGTTGACCCGTAAAAACAATATGCTAAATTTAAAATTTGAAAACTATGAGTGCATGAATTGTTTTAATTTGAAGAACAATTTAGCTCATCTCAATATGAATCTTCATAAATTTGAAAAAGATATTATTATTTTAAAACAAAATGAAGATGAGTTAATTTGTAAAAATGATTCTTTGCGAAAGGAGTTGGATAATATTAATTCCAAACATAAATTTTTTGAAAAGGAGAATTTGTTGAAAATTGATTCAATTCTGAATGAACTTGAAAATGAAATTAAGAATTTCAAGATCCTTGAGGTTGAAAAACAAAAACAGTTTGATTTTGAGATTTCTGAGAGTAAAGCCAAAACTGAGAAACTTCTAAACGAGAATAATTTTCTTAACTCTAAAATCGACAATCTTGAGTTGAGTCTGAAGCGTTTTTCAACCAGTGAAAAATCTTTGAATATGCTTTTGAAAAATCAGTTTTCTCATGGAAATAAACATGGACTCGGTTTTGGAAAAAACAATGATTTTGAAAAATGGAATTCTTTTGATTTTAAAAATCCTTCAAATTGCTTTGGAAATGATTGCTTTGAAAATTTAAACTCTAACAATTTCAAAGGATTTTTAAATTAAAAATGAAATGTGAATTTGTTTAATAACTATCCTTTCAAACATTCTTGGACCCCTAAAGAAAAGAAAACGATTTTCACTAAATTCAAACAGATTTGGGTTCCTAAGGGTACAAAGGTTAATTCTGATGGTTTGTTACACAAACAGGTTTGGGTACCAAAAGTGGCAAACATATTTCAGAGTGGTTTTACAAATTTTGTTAGACTACTTGATTCACTCAATTGCTAGGTACCAGTGAAGGTTGAGGAACTGCTATGCTGAAAAGATGTTGATTTCAAGCTGTTCTATATCTCTGTATTCTTTATAGTTCCTTGGCCAAGATCTGTTGAGTTAGAGATTCTGATTTACACTGAATTCTGGTATGATCTCTAAACTCACCTCTGTAAGTATTTTTCTTTTTTTGATTCTTTTTCTTTTGTTTATTTCTTCTTCTTCTCCCTTCTATCTCTTTCTTCAGTCTATTCTGGTTTGATTTATCCCTTCCACACTTTTTTTGCTTCTTGAATTGCAGTATTCATGATATTCTGGAAATTTGTTTTGCGTGTATAGAACTCTGATACTTTTAATCATTTCCAAATACTGAATTTTTTTTATCTGCAATTGTTTTGAAGTTCATTTTCTGTTTTCTGAATTCCTAACGGTGTTGACGTATTCTTGTTATATCTTGAACACTGTTAATCTGAATTCTAAATTGTTTTGAAGATCTGAAAATTATATGGAAATTAACACACCTTTGTGTTCTAAGTTTATTTTAATTCATTTTAGAAAAGCTCAAAATATTATACTCATTACAGCTCACTGTTATTTACCAGTTGTGACAATTCCAGTAATTTTCAGAATGGCTCGAATATTTTTTTTAAAATGTCTTGTCACAGTGATACATCTTAAAATTCGTTTTTATTCATGATTAGTACAGTTGAAATTAATTTGTTTGAAATTAACTGAAATTCCTGATATTTTGAATCTCACACACCTCCTAAATTTGAAATTATCAACCTTGTGTGACTGATTCATTATATCCCAGAACTTGACACTGATTCAAGTGATTTCAAATAAATTACTTTAATTTTCTAGTTCATGAATACCTCTCAAATTCGATGTAAATGATCTGAATTTAATCTCACACTTGTCTGAGATACTTATGAAAATTTCTTTTGTAAATCTGGTCTTGAAATTCACTCTTATTTCATGATTATTTGATTTAAATATTTGTTTGTTTAAAATCATTTGAAATTATTGATTTATTGAATCTCACACATATCTCGAATCAAAAATTTATAATCTGGTGTGATTGATTCATTAAATTCTGATATTTTCATATTCCTCAAATGATTTCAAGTAAACAATATTTTAATCATTAGATCATGAATCATCATATGTGGCCATCATCTTGACAAGTATGATTTGAAACTATGTTCTGTGTTGCTCTGATACTGCTTTAAAAAATGTTTGTTCTGGAATCACATGCTTGCTGCTCTGATACATGTGCATAATCTATTATCTCGTCTGTTTGGGCTTGGTACTTAATAATTCTTTTGTCTATGACATTCTTGTTCAGTATCATGTTAAAATTCCTCGTAAATAGAGACACCAAGTGGTATCAGAAGCGCCTTATATTTGTCTCATCCATTTGTACTTAGATTCAAATCTTCACCATGTATAAATCCACACACTCTTTTTGTCTTATATTTACTTCCTTTTCGTGTATAGATCAGCATATTCCTCTTGTATTTGATTTTCAATTTTAGAATTATTTGTTAATTATTCATTCAGAAATTGAAATAAATATCAAAATTGAACTGTATTTGTAATTCATCAAAACATATTATCAGAATTTGAAATTGTGATGAAATTGTGACTGCAGTATATTTCACAACAATAGAGGATTTGATTTAAATTTTTTCATGATGGTTGAACATTTATTATAATATCTTTGAACTGGCAATTATTTCACGACCATCTTCATTACCTATCATCATTCTACCATCCATCATTTTTTTATATAAATGTGGAGAGTTTTTTTAATCATCTTGTTTTAAAACAGTGAAAATTATGTGTGATAGAAATGGACAATATTATTATTCAGAATTAGTGATAATTGAAAATTTTCAATAATTTCGGTACAGTCGAGCTTATTTCATAATATAATTAATTTAGAAATTTATTTCACAGTCCATTTCTGTACCTACCACAGTTCTATCATCCATATTGGTTTCATATACCGAGGAGTTTTTTCCTTTATATAGCTGAAAATAATAAAAATATAATTAATATATAGGAGTGTCTCTAACCTCATTTAAAAATCCAAGCTCTGGTTATGCATGGTTATGAGACATCTTATAATTTAAGCTGCGACTGATCTCATTTAAAAATCCAAGCTCTGGTTATGCGTGGTCAGTGTGCTCTTAAATAAAAAAAAGGAAATAGAGTGCTAAAAATAGAAATAAATTTGAAATTCTCCTCTGAGTATAAAAACCAGCCTATCAATCCATCTTCCAATCTGTGAAATGTGTTAAAATCTTATGACGTATTATGATTTGTTGATTGATAGGTATTGGGATTTGACATTATTCGATTTTCTCACTTAAATTGAATTATTTATTATAGTCCAAATCCATCACTGTTTTTGTGATTTATTTTTTATAAAAATCCTTTGAAAATAATTGGAAATAATTTGTTTTTTTAAACACTCTCCTCTCCATTTTATATAAAATTCATCGTATATCCATCATTCTCTAAAATGTGAAATATGCCACCAGTTGTTAGAATATTATGATTTTTGTTTGACTGATTGAAATTTATGATGAGCGTTCTTCCTCTTAAGCTGAAATTATATTTTTAGTCAATTTTCATCTGTATTTTAAAATCTGTATCCTTTTGACGATAACAAAAGGGGGAGAATGGATTAGATTTTGATTTATGAGTGAATATTTTATAAATATCTTTAATTTTGAAAATTTATTCCTACATTTCACTCATGCACAGTTATAGGGGGAGTTTCTGTTGTTGGGGGAGCATTTAAATAGGGGGAGTTCAAATATTCACGAACAAACACATTTATTATATTCAAAATCTTTTATTTGTTTGTCATCATCAAAAGGGGGAGATTGTTGTATATAACGGTGTTGTATACACAATTATATGATTTTTGTTTGATGATAACAACCAAATATATTTTATAAATGTGTTTGTTACTGTACTGTTCTATATTTACATCACAGACAGGAATGTAATATTTATATTTAAATAAAATACATCTGTACAGAAAATCAAATATTTACTGTATTTTATTTAAAATATAAATATTATATTTCTAACATTCAAACAGTACATCTATTTTAACTCCACTATTTAATCACTTCACATATTTGTACTTATAAATAAACAGAATAGAATAGACAAGTCTGTTTGACAACAATGAAACAATATTTTTTTTCAAACAGATTTTGTTTATTACAAATAATTAGTACAATCATATTAGCTCCTCACTATCTCACTGTAACATTCACTCAATTTACATTTCAATATACAGATTTTTTTTTGACACATTCATACTGACTTCTATACTTTCTCCAACACTGTCCTTTCTGCCTTCTGTCTTCTTGTCTTCTGTTTTTTACAGCTTTCAGTCCAGTCACTTCAGTCCAGTCATCATCACCTGTCACATGAAACAGAAACACACAGTACACTGCAATAGAAATAAAACTGTATACATGCAAATATAAATTTTATTTAAAAAAAATATTTGCCTCAGTTTTCTAGTGTGTTTCTCATCATTTTTTTGACTTGATCTGATTTGTTAATCCGACTATGTCTAGACAGTATATAGTACAGGGACAGGAAAATTCGTCTGTTGGCTGCATACACACACGTGTATACACGTGTGCACTGCCTCGCCAATCAGAATGTAGCGAGCAACTGAGGAGCAGCCGTGATGACCAACTCAACTCAGTGTATACTCAGCTAGCATTAAAAGTCAACAGCAAACTCATGAGTCAAGTATTCAAAGTCAACATATCTCAAAACAACAAAGCATGGTTCAATGAACTCAAGACACAACAAAATAAACAAGGCAGCAATATGATTCAAAATGGAGATACAGCATGTTCAAGACTTCAGAACTGTCAAAACAAAGTGGTCGAGCTAGTGCAAGACATGTCAATACAGCAATGATGAAGCATGGAGCAAAACAGTAAATACACATTTCAGCAAAGGGGACAAATGCATGAATGGAGCATAAGAGTATGGAGCAGCAGATCAGTGCATGTGACTATTTGAATAGCGAAGGAGGCACAATGGTGAAGCATGGTTCTAATACAAATGGACAAGTCAACATACATGATCACACGATCAAGCAAACTCAAGTGCAGCATGGTGCAGCCAACATGGAGCAGGCAGTTCAACAAGGTGCACAACAAAGTTAACTCAATGCATGGATATATGCAGCATGGGATGATCAACTCAGGCAGTTTTAAAGTGGTGAATGTACATGTACAATTTCAGATCAAGGCAGAATTCATGGTGTACATAGCATATGAATGGTGCAACAAGATTATACATGGGATCAACACAAACAAGGCAGCTGATCCTTGCATGGATGGTGTGTACACGGCTTTTATAAATGGTCAGTGAGCATGGTGAATCAAATGTACACAGCAATGACAAATTCCAGCATCAATTCAAAATGACAATGGAACAAGCATCAAGCCAGTATTAACAAATGATTCAGCTCAAATTATGGAATGTGTGTGAAACCAATTTGGTAACAAAAGAATTGCTGAGCAAACCACACGTGATTCATGGTGACACATACACAACACATCAGTGAAAACAATATTGGAAATCTGTTAAATATTTTCAAAGTTGGCAATAAATCTTTTAATAGTGATTTCCAGAAATTAAACAAATACAGGGCAAGTTTTTCAAAATCATCAAAGCCACAGTCATGCTGTATCTTTCCTGAATTATCTCAAGCATTTACAGTGATACAAAAGCATCCAGAATAGATAAAATCATTCAAAGCCGTGACTATCCAAAAGAGGAAACCATGGCAATAGAAATCACAATTTCATTTTTGGCAAGCCTCTTAGTTATTTCCAGAAAGGCATTCAATCAGTGTTTTTGGCAATGCAGGAATGTTAAACATATTCATGGAAAGAAACTGTTATGTGTTTCCAGATTTAAACCATTCCTTTTGAAATTCATTTGAATCATTCCAATCAAGTCCAAGTATATCAGAAGAGGAAAGAAAAATAATTTCATGCAAATCAATGTGTCCCTGAAATTATGCAATTCGAACAAGGAATTTTATCTCCAGAAATCACGCAGAGAAATTAAAGCCGATTTTATCAAGAGTTTGTCACAAAGAGAAATCAGGCAAGGGATTTATTCATGTATTTATAAAGGCAACAAATTCAAATCCATTTAAACGCCGAGGTAATTAAATCAAAAACCGCACAAATCAGGGACAATCAGACCCAAGTCATAATCACGAAATCAGAAGTTAAGGGTTTTGATTTACCCTATTTATCAACACCAATATCATCACAGGCAGTTTTTTATCGAAATCATACAACAACAAAAATTATAGAGAAAATCGTATTCAGAGCACTCACAGGTTTTCAGAGATTCGATCGCCAGAGAGTGAGAGGGACAACCAAATCAATCGACGAAGAGGAACAAATCAGAGAACAAGAATTCATCAATCTGAAGCCATCGAGATTTGATTTGGGGCAAACATTAAAACCTTAGGCCGCCATTTTTTTCAGAAAATAAAAGGAGATCGGGCAAATGAACTAGAATGGGCCGGCCAAGTTTTTATGGACTAAGCCATATTTTTTCTAAAGGGATGACCCCTTGTTTTAACTCCTAAGGGTTCTAAGTTTTGATCATTATTTTTTTTGTATTGTTTTGTTTTTTCAATTTCTTCTGTAAACAATCAACCAGTTTCTAGTGTCTGTAAAATACTAGGAGTTTCAGTCAAGGAGTTGACTGGCAGTTGACAGAGTCTGTAAAATCTAGGTTACGGATTACAGGGTTGTAATTCGGGGAAATCTGATCGAGGGGATATCAATCAGTCTACGGTTTTTAGCGTAGGGTTAGAATAGGAGCGTGAGTCGCGAGTGTACATGGTCTTGTATGCGGGATCTGTTCTATCACCTAGTAGAAACCTTAGGAATGCAGCAGTAGGAAGGATTTTGCCGAAGCTGGGTATATCTTGTGTAATTTATTTTCTGCATTTCTGTTTCTGCTATATTTTGTGATATGTTTATTTTATATATCCCGTTTGATTTTTAATTCAACTAAAAACCGTAATAAACCCTATTCACCCCCCTCTAGGGTTAATCTAGATCCAACAAATATTTGTGCAAATCAATTAATGATTAACGGATCTGATAATGTGGCATTCAAAGAAATTGTGTTATCAATGAGAGAAGTAATCGTAGCCTCAGGCCTCAACAACTGGGAAATGACAAAAATCGGGCAGGCAGTATGGCTATGTGGTTAGCTCCCATTGGGGTGTATTATTACCTATCTAGAGATTCATTTAATTCCTTATTCTATTTGATGCTGTCCCTTATCGGTAAACGGTTGCGGATCCCAACCGTTGGTGATATACATTTGATACACTCATGTGAAATGAGTGGACGCTCATGTGTGGCTGAGTTGCAAGATGTACTTGTTGAACTCGGTGTATTCTCCTCTAGAGATACACTATCAGAAGGTGGTTCCATACCTTGTCATAGTTGGAAATTCATTACCCAATAAGTGCCCACGGTTTTGATTGTATTTGTGTATGCGGAACGTGAGATGCAAGCGTTCCACTAAGATTCTATTTATTTGATTTAGACATTAGTATAATATCAAAAGACTTTTGATATAAGGATTATCGTTTTCTTTCAAAGGATTTGAAAGTTAAATCAAGTTTTTGAGATTCTCATAAGGGAAAAACCCGTTCTATGTCATACGGCGTGGTCTTTTGAGATATCGTTTGTTTTCTCAAACTGTTTTAAACTGTTTACTCATACCAGTCCCATGACTGACCTGGAGTTTATTTTGTTTTGTTTTACCTAAACTCTTGGGTGCCTAAATTTGTATGGGCAGTCAAGTAGTTCGGGATTTTACAGATTTATCCAAAGGAGCTTGGTGCAGGAGGCTTCAACGTTATCTAGTTATTATTATTTCTGTTGTGTTGTAAGTTGTACTTTGATAGTGATACTCTGATAAGTGTATGTTATACAGTTGATATTTTGTATTTCAAAAGTTGATATATTATATTTTGTTCCGCTGCGATGTGGGATTCTGTATTGTTATTTCTTTTCTTCTTCTAAAAAAAATGATTTGTATTTTCGTGATATTAGGGTTGGATGTATGGTGTATATAGTCAACTCTTATATTATGGATTTGTGGGCCATTACAGTTGGTATCAGAGCTTAGGTTGAGCGAATACCTAGGCTTTGGTGGGATTATGCTCATTAGAGATGGGGTCAGTAGTACCTTAGAATGAGTTGAGTGTATATATATACGAGAGCGCCTATTTGTTATTTGATATAAAATTTGTTTTATATTATGTTGGCTAGTCTGTTGAGTGGATTATAAATTTTGGTCGAATCGTGGGACGCCACAAAGTCGATAGGAATTTGTAAACACTTGAATAGAGAATTCGACATGATAATGTTTTAAATGGGCAGATGAAATAATTTTATCCAAAATTCTATTTTGATAGAAAAAGAATATTTTTCTTAAATTATTATAATATATGGATGTGTTGGATGTTAATATTATAATAAAATTAGATTATAAAAATTGGAATGGTTATATATAACCAAAATAGAATTTGTACATGAATGAAATATACAAATGAGATGAATTAAAATTGAATTCAAACTAGAATTCGAAATTTTAAATCCTGGGAAGTTGGAAAATATTTTATGAAGTAAATATATTTATTGTTCAAATAAAAAGATTGTAAACCAAAAGTTTTGGTAGAACTGAAATTTATTGAATTATGAAAAGTTGAATATCAACATAAGTGGATTTTGAAAAAGTTAATGGGTTTGTATCACTTTTCCTATCTTAGTAATTTCGGGGACGAAATTCTTTTAAGGGGAGAAGAATGTAATGACCCGGATATTTCGTCGGTTAATTTTAAATATTTAATATAGATTTAAATATTGAGTTGAAAATATAAATAGAATTTTATATTGAGTTATCGAGATAATATCGATATATGATTTAATTTAGAACAAATCGAATTATCATAATACAGAAATAATTGAATTCGAAATTCAGTACTAAATCGAGACGATTTAGAGATGATCAATAAAATTTTATTAGAATAAAACGATAATAATATTAATTTATTATCGATAGAATAAATTGTTTTGAAATTTAATTGATATTGGTTTAAATTATTATCTCCTTCAGATGATAAAATTAGACTTCGTAGCTCATTCCAATGTGTCCGGAATGGTAGTATTACCCTAAGAATGTCAGTTGTTGGGTTCAGAAAGTAGTTAGGTATCACGAAGTAATTCAAAATTTAGGGTACCGATTATTAACCAAAAGAAATTTAAAATAAAAATAAATCCTTTGGTGTGTGTACTAGAACAAAACCATGGTGCTTTCTCTATGTCCACAGAACAAAACCACGGTGCTTTCTCCATGTCCATAAAACCAGAACAAACCGTGGCCTTTCTTTCTCCATTCCTCTTCTTTATAAAAACCGCGACACTCCTTTCTGTTCATTTCATTTGGTCTTCAGCAAAATCAAACTGCACCTTCTTCTATTTAATAATCAGCTACCTGCCTCTTGTAATTCATTCATTCAATCTCTGCAAAACTCAAAAGGGACCAAATCTAAAGCCACCGTGAATTAAAAAAAAGAGAGGGACCGTTTTCTTTATTAATCAATCGATGCTGCTACTCCACTTTATTTACAAATCTAATCGATTCAGTGATGAGAGGGAGAAACTGTTGCTTTCTTCAATCACGGAAACCAAAACCCATGGATTCGTCGCTTGAAAACAATCGTATTTTGGAGGCTCGATCTATTCGGCAGCTTTGAATGAAGATGGATTGGAGTTCGGTTTTTAAGAGCGAAGTTTGGCAGTGGAGTATCAGCATTGAAATGGGGATACGACAGTGCCAAGGTGGGGTTCTGTGCAAAAGGAGTTGCGCTCTATATTGGGAGGTTAGAAATCATGAAGGTAGATGGGTTTGAACTGTTGGTTTCAGCAATTGTACGGTGATAAAGGAGTTCGACTGTGTTGGTAACAAACCGTGGTGATTTATGGATTGCAATAGTGAATTTTATGATGTGGGTAGTGCCTGGATATTTGTGAGAAGTTGATGAGAAGTTAATGATGCAATGAGTGGTGCACAATTAGTACGTAGCATTGGATATTTTTGTGAATTTGACGGAGGTGCTTAAGTCAACTAACTGGAGTGTATATGATAAGGAAGTCTGGATATGTAAGATGCCGGTGCTCAGGAGAGACGGTAGGGGATTGTGTGGAGTTCGCACTTCCTGATGATGAACGGGTTACAACTGGAGTCAATTTGTTGGAATGAGATGCATTGAAGGCCAGCATAAGTTGCAGTGCTAAGGATAAGTGGATAGGGGCAGTGGCAGTCAGTGCGAGATGATGGAACAATATTTGGGACGTTGGTCGAGAGGATTAAGGTATACGTTTACTGAATTTTTAAAATTCATAGAAGAATTTAAATTATTTATTCATTTGTAGTTAAATAAAATAAATAAATGGTTAATCCATAAATAAAATTTAATAATTTTAGATGTTGAATGGATTCGATCAAGACAACTCGTAGCCGTGAAATTTGGAATTTAATAGGGGTATTCGCCAAAGGAAAAATCATGGTGAGTAAATCTCACTCACCTTTTAGTTAGAATTATTTTTATCCATTAAAAATAATTACTTGTTGCTAG
This sequence comes from Allium sativum, assembly GCA_030737875.1. NCBI lineage: Eukaryota > Viridiplantae > Streptophyta > Magnoliopsida > Asparagales > Amaryllidaceae > Allium > Allium sativum. The sequence continues at coordinate 14,727,495 of CM060917.1, forward strand.
TTTAAATGCTTTCTGATTGTTTAAATATATATTAGTTATTTAGGGTTGACTATTGTATATATATTGGGTTGATGATTGGATTGTCCCCGCAGTCTCATTAGTGGATGCCCGCAGTTTCGTAGCGGATGATTTCCCTATGCGCCTCACAAATATATATTAGTGGATGACCTTCATATTGCGATATCCCGCCTCGAAGCAGGATGGTGTTATTTATGTGCTAACGTCTGTGGATGCAGGAAAACAGGTTGGAGGGATCCAACTGGATTCCTCAAAAATATATTATCTGTTTTTTTATTTGTTTGCATATATACTATCATTTATGATGTGTTAGAAAACCTGAAATAAATAATTGGTTGTTTGGTGTTTAAATATCGCTGGGCCTAAGTGTTAATATATAATGTTGGCTTGCTTTTTGACCAAGCCATCCAGGACCATTCGTGAAAGGAAATCAGGAAACCAAGTCCTCCAGGACAGTGGATCGCGCGCCATCGTCTCGCCTCGCACGCCATCGTCTCGCCCCTCTTGGATCGCACTCTATCGACTCGCCCAGGGAACGGATCGCTCTCGTCTCGTCGACGAACGCCACCTCCAGGCGATCTGATCCCCTGCAACGAACCGAGCCCACTGACCCGTTCAGCCACGAGCTGGTCTTCAGCGATCCGAATCGCATGGATCTGACGACACCTGTTCACAACGGCTAGTTTGACTTTTTCTTCGATGGCTGCGATGCGATCCGAAAATCTCGGGATTCGTGCCACGTGTCCACGATCCGCCCGACGAAATCAGCTATAAATAGCCCAGAGCTTGGCATTTTTCGGGAGCTTTTTGGCAATAGTGAATACTGAGTCCGCCATTGTTGTCAAATCTTTGAAATATTGAGAGAAATCGCTGTTGTACTAGCTTTTAAAGCATAATCAATAAGATATAAAGTGGACGTAGGCTCGTTAACGCCGAACCACTATAAATTCTGAGTGTTATTTTCTTTTTCCTTGTTCCTCATTTAGAATTCTCTACAATTCATAACAATTTGGGTGTTAGGTCCAAATTTCGATCTAACATTTTTGGTGCTTTCACTGAGAACCTCAGCCTTAAAGTTTCGTCATTCATTTTCTTGAAGATTCCAGCGATTCGAATATCATGGCTGGGAAAAGATCCAAAGTTTCGCAGACCAACGAAACGATCGAGGAGAATGTGCACGAACTTGTCGACGAAGAAATCCTGGATCGCGGAGCGCAGGGGGCGATCCGATCCGACGAAGACACCTCGTTCCGAGTCGATGGGAACGAGACGATCCGTGCTACCGAAGGTGTTGTCACTCGATCCCGAGGCAACACCTCGCAACCTCTGCGTACTACGACCACGAGTCGATCTCAGGGGGGCGCAGCGAACCGCCCTCCACGAACCGAAGCTGCCCGAACTGATGGTCAGAACACAACTCGACCTGGAAAAGAACCTATGACCCACTCCTATCGTCCTGGAACCTCTGCTCGACCCGGTCCGAGCACTTTGCCCATGAGAGAGGATGATGATGACCACTATGATCCTGCTGCTCCTGTCACTGAGGGGGATCTTTCTCGCCTTGTCAAAATGTGGGATAGGTTATTTGATGAGTTGGCCGCCCAGAGGCAGGAAAGTTCCATCCTACGGCAAAACCTGACGGCTATGGATAGAAGACTTGACGAGCTAACAAGGCAAAGAGCATCGCCAGTTCGTCCACTCACCCCAGCATATTCCTCTTCATCTGAAGAATCGCCGAGACCTCCGCGGCGACCGTATGAGAGAGCCGAAAACATAGAGCAGCTTCGGTTCGGGACCTTGCCCTCACAGGAAGACGAAGAACTAGGAGCAGGACCCACGAACCGTAATACGAATGGTCAAGAAATGGCTCACAGGACTCGAGATGTGAACAGTCCTGTGTACGACAGACCACCTCAGCCCCGTCGCCGCACGCATACTCATGATAACAGGGGGCAGCGAAGCCCCGTCCAAGTCCCAGATTTTGTGGCTACTCCCCGAAGAGAGATCGGAGAACCTCGTCGGGCCAGAGGCACTGACCCTGAACCTCCTCTGACTAGTGCAAACGTCGCAGCCATGGTTCACCAGATTTTGGCCGACAGCCGTGGGCAGCGGAACGAAGATTGGGGGATTGGTCGCAGTCATACTCCTTTTACCGACGATATTTTGGATGCAACTTTTCCAAGGCGTTTCAACATGCCACAAATGAACCGATACGCAGGAAGGTCTGATCCTGTTCAGCACCTAATGAGATACTCTTGGTCGATGACTGCTGCCGCCGCTTCTGACGCGGTTAAGTGTAAAGCGTTTCCCATATTCCTGGAAGACGTGGCTTTACTATGGTTTACTCGTCTGCCGGCAAGATCGATCTCCAGCTTCAGGGAACTAAGCGAGAAGTTCGTAGAGCAATTCCGTATCTACGCACAGAAGACGAAAAGCGTGATCGATCTATTTCTTGTCAAACAGCGACCAGGCGAAAGTCTAAAGACGTACCTGGATCGTTTCAATCTGGCCGCCATAGAAGTCAAAGATCCTCATGAGTCGACCATTGTCGCAGCACTAATAGATGGAGTGGATAAGGACACTGAATTCGGGAGGTACTTGGCAGGCAAACCACCCCACACCAGAGAATTATTCTATGAGAAAGCCAATGTACATCTACGCCGGGAAGAGGTGTACGCGAACCGAAAGCTTAAAACAACTGATAAGGAAGAGGTTCAGAGCAATGTCGCTATCAAACAGACTGGAGACAACTCGGGGAAAGTTGAGGCTAACGTCGGAAATCAGAACCAGGGTGGTCACCGACCGGGTAACAACAATAACAATGCTAATGGCAACAGCCGGAAGAGGGGCCGAGGGAACGACTCCCAGAGAAGGACTCGTCCCAGGGCCTTTGAAAGTTATACACCCATAAATGATACTCTGGAGAATATCTTCATGGATGCGTATGAAGTCCTCCAGAATAAGAGGCCACCTCCTAGAGAGTCGACTGAAAAAGAGCGTGAGACAGGGAAGTTTTGCCTCTTTCATCAAATTCACGGTCATTCGACGAATGAATGCCGTCACCTTAGGGACGTGGTCGAAAGGCTACTTCGAGAAGGGAAGCTAGATGAATACAGAGTAGCGCCTAGGGACAGAGGGCAAGCAGTGCAGGCCCCGAATCAGAATCAAAATCGGCTTGCTGCTAGGCCGACTGCTCAGCAAAAAGGAAAGAATATTGTTATCAATACCGTGATCGGGGGACTCTATCTTGCTGGGCATAGTTCCAAAGCGTTAGATCAATACGTCAATGCAGCCAAACAGCACCTCGAAGTGGGGGAATGTAGCAATCCCGAAGACAGTATCCCGGTGAAGCAGCAGAAGATGATGACTGATGATGTTGTTTTTCGAGAACGGGATAGCGTTGGAGTCCATGCTCCAACTGAAGATCCGCTTGTAATCACAATACCCATTGGGCCAGCCACTGTTCATAAGGTCCTGGTGGACAACGGGAGTTCCGTTAATATCCTCTTCAAAAAGGCCTTTGACCAAATGAATCTTGAAATAAAAGACTTGAAGCCCTGCCAGGGGTGGATCCGTGGATTCAACGGAGCATCCACTGCTCCAATGGGTTATGTAGAGTTGCCAGTTACACTTGGGGAAGGAGAACGCCAGAGAGTGAGAATCCTTCCCTTTGTGGTTTTGGATGTTGAATCACCATATAATGCCTTCTTGGGCCGACCGGCCCTCGCAAAGTTCAGAGCCTGTCTAGCCCCTTGGTGCTTGTTATTGAAATTCCCCACAGAAGCTGGCATTGGTATCGTCAGAGGGGATCAAGTTGCTGCGCGAGCATGTTATGTCGCCGAACTAAAGTTACTTCGCAATGGAGGGGATATCGAAACTAAAGCCACCTCTCCCCCTTCGGGAGTGGGGACCTTATAGCAACCAAAGAGGACAATTGTTGGAGAGTTGCCTAAAGTGGTGCCCGAGGATATGGATCCCAGAGAGGATCAAGAACCCGGGGGCAGAACGGCGACTCCCAACGAGGCAACTGTGGATGTACCAATCGATGACAGTGACCCGGAGAAGGTCCTTAAGATTGGATCCCAGTTAAGTCCAAATCTTGCTGAAGAATTGACGAATTTCTTAAAGGACAATTTGGATGTATTTGCTTGGACCCATGCAGACATGTGCGGGATATCCCCATCAATCATGAGCCATTCTTTGAGCATTAACCCCAAACATCCTCCAGTAAAGCAAAAAAGGTGAATGCTGGGCCCAGAGAGGTCCGCTGCCTTGAAAGAAGAGGTCGGAAAGCTAAAGAGTAATGGGTTTATCAGAGATTCCACTTACCCAGACTGGATTTCGAATCCAGTCCTGGTGAAGAAGGCCAACGGAAGGTGGCGAACGTGTATCGACTTCTCGGATCTAAACAAAGCTTGTCCAAAGGATAGTTTCCCATTACCTCGAATTGACCAGTTGGTAGACTCGACGGCAGGTCATGAGCTTCTCTCATTCATGGATGCTTATTCAGGATACAACCAAATTCCGATGCACGTTCCGGACCAAGAGCATACTAGCTTTATCACTGATCTAGGATTATATTGTTACGTAGTAATGCCCTTTGGTTTGAAGAATGCAGGCGCTACGTACCAACGTCTGGTTAACAGAATGTTTTATAACCAAATCGGGAAAACAATGGAAGTATACGTCGACGATATGTTGGTTAAATCCAAACAATCTTTTCAACACACTACTGACTTGGCAGAGATGTTCGGCGTTCTTCGGAAGTATGGGATGAAACTCAATCCCACCAAATGTTCATTCGGTGTTGCTTCTGGAAAATTCTTGGGGTTCATTGTCAGTTCACGCGGTATTGAGATTAATCCGGACCAGATCACGGCAATCAGGAACATTCAGGAACCTAGGCAAATTAAGGACGTGCAAAGCCTTGCTGGAAAAGTGGCCGCACTAAGAAGATTTATCTCCAGGGCTACGGATAAGTGCATCCCATTCTTCGAATTAATAAAGCGGGGAAAACGCCACTTTAAATGGACACCTGACTGCGTGGAAGCATTTCAGAACTTGCTCAGACACTTGGAGAAACCTCCAATTCTATCTAAACCAATAGACCACGAGGATTTATTCGTGTATTTGGCAGTATCATCTCATGCAGTCAGCTCAGCATTGGTAAGGGAAGAGGAGAAGGTCCAAAGACCTGTGTATTACGTGAGCAAAAAATTAACAGCGGCAGAGCGTAATTATCCACGGATAGAAAAACTGGCGTATAGTTTGTTGATTGCCTCCAGAAAACTTCGGCACTACTTTCAAGCGCATCCTATTATCATATATACTGATCACCCACTCAAGCAAGTTCTACAGAGACCAGAGGCGTCTGGAAGATTACTCAAATGGAATATTGAGTTAAGTCAATTTGACTTGAACTTTCAGCCCAGACGATCAATTCGGGGGCAAGCGATAGCTGACTTCATAGCAGAGTTCACTGTTCCTGAAGAAGACATAGCAAACGAAGAAGTGGAACCCTCAAAGTTACTTTTCGACCCTAATGTCTGGAGATTATATACTGATGGTGCTAGAAATAACGAAAGATCCGGCGCTGGAATAGTGCTTGAAACCCCCGAGAAACGATTGGTAACTTATGCCATCCGAATGGAGTTTCAGGCCACTAACAATGATTCTGAATATGAAGCTCTGATAGCCGGATTAAAGATTGCAAAGGTGCTAGAAGTCACAAAACTGAACATCTTCTGCGATTCCAAGTTAGTTGTGAACCAAGTTACTGGGAGATACCAAGCTAAAAGTGCAAGATTGATTCTATACTTAAAGAAAGTGAAAGAGCTGCTGAATGAGTTTGATCACTACAGCATATCTCATATTCCGCGGTCAGAAAATCAGCAGGCAGACAAGTTGGCAAAGATGGCTAGCTCTAATGATTCTAAGGTGATAGGGCTAGCCCCCGTTGAAGTACTTCGGTCTCCCAGCATCGATCAGATGGAAATCGACCTTGTAATGGAGACGGAACCAGAAAAGGAGTCGTGGATGACTCCTATAAGGAATTTCCTAATGGATGGAGCGCTTCCGACCAGGAAAAGCGAGAGGCGTAAAGTGATTCGCAAAGCCGCCCGATACGTGTTGCAAGGCGGAATCCTTTATAGACAAGGGTATTCAATGCCCCTCCTTCGGTGTATAGCCCACGATGACATCAAACGTGTGCTGCAAGAAGTCCACGAAGGCGAATGTGGCGACCACGCTGGGGGGCAAACTTTGGCGAAAAAGATATTGCGGCATGGTTACTTCTGGCCCACCATAAACAAGGATGCAGTAGGATATGCACGATGATGTGATGCGTGCCAGAGATTTTCAAAGATACCTAGGGCGCCTCCAAGCCAGTTAAAAACAATGATGAGTCCATGGCCTTTTGCTATGTGGGGAATCGATATCATAGGAAGTCTCCCCATAGCGAGGGGCGGAGTAAAGTTCGCCATTGTGGCCGTAGATTATTTCACTAAGTGGGTCGAGGCAGAACCACTAACCACAATCACAACTAAACGGGTGATCAACTTCATCGTGAGAAACATCATCTGTTGATTCGGAATTCCAAAGATTGTGATAACAGACAACGGAACTCAATTTGATAGTGCTGAATTCAGAAACTTCTGCCAAAAATACCACATCGAGAATCGATACACCTCCGTGGCATACCCGCAATCGAACGGGCAAGTCGAGGCTGCAAACAAAGTAATTAAGTCCATTCTGAAAAGAAGAATGAAGCGGGCTAGAGCCATGTGGGCTGACGAATTGCCCTTGGCACTATGGGCCTACAGGACGACATATAAATCAGCGACAGGACATACCCCGTTCTCCCTTGCTTTTGGAACGGAAGCAGTCATCCCGATTGAGATAAAGGTACCTTCTCATCGGGTGACCTATTATGATCCAATGTCCAATAATGAATTGCTCCTTGAGTCCCTGGATATGATCGAGGAAAAGAGGGATGAAGCCGACCTGCGTGCTCTGAAATGCAAGCAACAGGTCGCCCGATATTACAACAAAAAGGTCCGAGCCCGAACCTTGGAACCCGGAGACTTGGTTCTGAAACGCGTCTTTCCACCCCCAACTCACATGGGAGCAAAGTGGGAAGGACCGTACTCTATTCTCAGCAAGCTTGATAATGGAACCTTCAAGCTGACAACCGTAGATGGAAAGGAAATCCCCAGAGTGTGGAATGCCCAACATCTACGGCCATATTTAACATGAGAGGCTTCAAACTTATTCTTTTGCCTTTTTTAAAAAAAAAAAAAACTATGTACAAGGCATGACTCGCCTAGAACAGTCTGATTCCTTAAAGCAAGAGATTATAAAGTGGACGTAGGTCATGATTCGGCCGAACCACTATAAAAATACTGTGTGTCATTTACCTTTACTGCATCTCTGTTTATTTGCCTATGAAAATCAGTGTGAATATTGCAGGTACCCGAAGTCCAGTGCCGACATTTCCTATCGTAAACTAATCAAAGGAACCCAAAGCCTTGGTAAATGCTCTAGCTGCTTGTCCGACTGGTTTTAATCCTCGGAGCTTGGATTAAAATGTAAACCTGAGACGAGTTTGAGGGGCATGCATGATCGCAGACGGCTGAGCCCGAACTCTAACTCTCCAGAGAGAGAGAGAGTATAAAGGCGTCTCCGATTGAGCGCCGAGAAAGAGCTCCTTTCCCGCTGAAGGATCGGGGAGCGAATGAATCGCTGAGCTCGAACTCTAACTCTCCAGAGAGAGAGAGAGTATAAAGGCGTCTCCGATTGAGCGCCGAGAAAGAGCTCCTTTCCCGCTGAAGGATCGGGGAGCGAATGAATCGCTGAGCTCGAACTCTAACTCTCCAGAGAGAGAGAGAGTATAAAGGCGTCTCCGATTGAGCGCCGAGAAAGAGCTCCTTTCCCGCTGAAGGATCGGGGAGCGAATGAATCGCTGAGCTCGAACTCTAACTCTCCAGAGAGAGAGAGAGTATAAAGGCGTCTCCGATTGAGCGCCGAGAAAGAGCTCCTTTCCCGCTGAAGGATCGGGGAGCGAATGAATCGCTGAGCTCGAACTCTAACTCTCCAGAGAGAGAGAGAGTATAAAGGCGTCTCCGATTGAGCGCCGAGAAAGAGCTCCTTTCCCGCTGAAGGATCGGGGAGCGAATGAATCGCTGAGCTCGAACTCTAACTCTCCAGAGAGAGAGAGAGTATAAAGGCGTCTCCGATTGAGCGCCGAGAAAGAGCTCCTTTCCCGCTGAAGGATCGGGGAGCGAATGAATCGCTGAGCTCGAACTTTAACTCTCCAGAGAGAGAGAGAGTATAAAGGCGTCTCCGATTGAGCGCCGAGAAAGAGCTCCTTTCCCGCTGAAGGATCGGGGAGCGAATGAATCGTTGAGCTCGAACTCTAACTCTCCAGAGAGAGAGAGAGTATAAAGGCGTCTCCGATTGAGCGCTGAGAAAGAGCTCCTTCCCCGCTGAAGGATCGGGGAACGAACGAATCGCCGAGCATAAAACTCTAACAATTGATTAGGGGGCATCACGCACCCCTATGCGAACGCTAAACTTTGATATAACAAGTGTAACATAGCATGAACATTCTGCTTCTTGTTGATTGACTGACTTATAATTATTAATAGCTGGTTAACGACTAAGTGTGGAAAGTTTCTACGAATACAGGTACACAATGATGTAAGAAGAAACAAATTCTTGTTTATGTACTGCAAATCAGCAAAGTGAAAACAAGTTAGAAACAGAAGTGAGGGCCAGTCTCACAATTACACCTCCTGGCCAGTGGGAAGCTTAAAAGGCAAAATATCAGTAAACATCCTATTTATGCTTTGATATCTTCTCTCGCTTCTGCCTCTCCAGCCTCTCCTTATCGGCTTCAGATGGATCCCCCTTCTTCCTTTTCCGCTTGTCCACGAGGGGAGCATCTGACTCCTCTGAGGTTTCCTCTCCCCCATCTTTTCCCTTGCTTCTGCCAGAGAGGGAAGCCGGGAAGTCATCAGGGTTCGCGAAGTGAAGTTGCCGGCTGATGGACTTGGACTGGATTTTCATAATCATCCCAGTTTTGGGATCGAACTCTGCAAGGGGGACCACATTCAAAGCCTCATCCCCCACCTTCTTCAAAGCCAATTCTTTCTCTTGTCTGGCTTTTCGGCTGGCCAGGGGTTCATCATCATCATCATCATCATCGTCGGCCTTCTTGGTGCCGGTGATATCCTCTTCATCATCCACATGCCGACCATCCAAGTCTTTTAAAGCCTCGATAGTCTCAGCATCTTTGGGTACGTCGGCACCAGGCACCGAGATGCTTCCTTCAGCTGTTGCGGCCTCGACTCGCTCTGAAACATCGATTTCAGCACCCGGCAGGGCGGTCCCCTCCTCCACTTCTCTCTCTTTTCCAACACCCTTGTCGGCGGGCTCGCCACCTGCATTATAAGAGACACACATTACTAATTCAATGGGTTGTCCTGTTAGACGGCGACAATTCGCAATCGCTTTAGCAAATTGTTGGGAAAAGAGAAAGGTACCTTCAGCGGATACTCCCTCTTGAGCAGACCCGGGTGCTTCAGCAACCATGGGAGTTAAGCCTAAGGGAATTAGCGGGTCGTCAGGGTGATACTCCTCAACTCCGGAGGTTTTAGACTTCGCAGCGGAGCTGGAACCTTCGTCAATTTTGCTTTTTCCTTTAGCCGTGGTTCTCTCCTTCTCCATTTCCGCTAGGATTAAGCGACGACCCTCTGCCAGATCCTCAGGCTCGTTGTCCCTTAGAATGCTTTTCATCAATCCATCTTCATCGATCTCTTCGACCCCTAGTCTATGTTTTTCGCCTTCCACGATGGCATCCCACAAGTTGGCCAAAGTGACATGATAGTCCGGGATCCATGAGACATTGCGAGTCTTAAGAACCTGGCCGAGGAAGTCAAAGATCATCTCCTCAAACCCCTCGATTTCTTTCTCTCTTTCAAGGAGTTTGTGGTTGGAGGCAGTGGCCATTTCAATGGCGCTATCAACGTTCTTTTCGGCAAGAGCTGCCCGTCTCTCCGCGTCGGCCACCTGATCATTCAAAATCGCTTTTTCCGCCTCTGCCAGAGCCAACTTTTCTTTTAAGCTCGCTCTTTCCGCCTCCCAAGCAGCCTTCTCCGTCGAAAAATGGCCTTGTGCCGTTACCAGTTCGATGTTGGCCATTCTGAGGTCTTCAACTTCCTTTTTTAAGGCCATTTTTTCCTGGCTATTGGAATCCAGTTCTAAATGAAATCGCTGCTTGGCGTTTTCTAATTCAGTTTTGTAGTTTGCGGCGTCTCTCTGTGCCAGGGCGAGCTGGGCTTGAGCGTCTTCCAGATCCTTCTCTAATTTTGTCCTGGCCCTTTCATTATTTTCGAGCTTTGCTTTAGACCTGTGAGCTTCTATTTCGAGTGTCCGGACGACCTCCGAAAGATTAAGTGCGTGCTTTTTCATGGCCTCGTACTGCTTGGCCACGTGACGGATATGCCCAATAACTTCTTTATCCCAGTTCTTAGGAACTGGTTCCAAGGCAGGAACAAAGACCATCCTATCGAAGAACATTCCTGGAAATTGTTCCCGTAGCTTTTCCAGCCTACCTTGGATTTCCGGACCGTGAACGTAGTCCCGTGAACCGGAGGCAGCTAATTCTGGTTGGCTAGTGGGGACTATGTTGCTTCTCGTTTGCTCAGTATCTTTGGATGAATCCCTGTCCCCATCTTTGGATTCGTGACGCCTTTTGGACGACCGACTGTGGGAAGGCGCACTCTTTGGAGGAGTCAACTCTTTTGGAAGTGTCTTCCCCCCGGTCGGAATTGTCGGATGACTCGAAGGCCTGGTAGAAGTGGATTTGGATGGAGATCGAGGTTGCGAAGAGCTCGACTTGTGAGAAGGACCGCGAGGGCGCTCAGTACCCGAACGAAGGCTGGGGGTGCCTTCGCGAAGAGAACGGAACGAGTAAGATCTCCTGCGTGACATCACTCCTGCAAAAAAGAAAAGAAGAGCATATTATCACATTGAATATCCACGACATAGTAGTGCACGATCAGACAGTATGTGTGAGGTGTGTATCCCATATAATCCCCCCTAACAGACCCGGGCCTGGAGACAGGCTCGTCTGGCCCGTTTCGCGTCCCCTTGCCAAGTCAGCCGCCTCTTCGGAAGCAGAAAAGAAAGGCTCCTCGCCGAAGTCTTTTTCCGTGTATTCAATGTCGGGCAAAGGGATTTTATTCAGCTCATCGAATAATTGTTCTTCTGTCAATTCGTCATCACCGACAGTTTCCATTGGAGCAGAAGTAGGGATTTCTTTCGACGCATCGCCACGGGACTCATCCCCCCTGTATACATTCAAGTCTTCGTCGTCCTGGATGACTATCGGAGAAGGGCTTTTGTGAAATTTGGTTGTCTCCACCGCTTGTGAAGTTCCCTCTCCTTCCGTCGGGGGCACATATTTATAAGGTTTGCCGCCGGTTCCAAGTCCAAACTTCCTATCCAAGAGGCGATGCTTGTGAAGGTTGTCATCCGTAATGCACTTTTTAATCCTTAAAAAATCGGATCTGCTTTGCAAAAGAATGGATAACCGGTTGTTGTATAATGCGCCCTCTGTTTTCGGGAAGACATGATCTGTTTAAGACAAAGGAAAAAGCGGAAGAATGTTATTATTTAGACTCCCCTAAGCAAGATATTCAACTAGGCGATCAAAATTTACTTGATTTGAGCCACCTCCGCGAGCATCCAGTCTGTCTCCTTATGTAAAACCAGTCAGACTTAGGATCCCCGATGTTACTGTATCCGTCGTACAGAACTTTCCTGTTCGCCACTGATTCAAAAAAGGAAAAGTTGGGAGTTGCAGAAGAGCGGTGCTTGAAGAGAAAGAAGAACACCAGGTCTCTGAATTTGAGTTCGGCGTGCAAGATTTCCGCATAAGCGACATATAGAGAATATAGAGACGCGTAGGCGTTTGGATGAAGCTGCATCGGGGCAATGCCTAATCGTCTCAGAGTGTCAATGACAATTGGAGGGAACGGAGGGATAGCTCCTACTAGACACATTGTCCGACTGATCGACATATACCCTTCCGGTGCTAAATGAGGTCTGTCTTCGCTTCCAGGTGTTAAGACATCGTCCCAAGGAATGCCATGTCTTAAGCAGATTCTCTTGAGTTTTATCTCGTCGAGCTTGGACGCTAAAGAGTCAGAGAATTTATCTATCCCGACTGCGCCTGGAATTTCGTCCGGAGCTCGCTCGTCGGAATCGGAGTTGTTGCTGGATGACGTGCTTTCTGTCGGATCCGATTCTGTGGCTTCATATTCGGACCCAGAATTTTCACCTTCTGGGTTGATTGGAGGAATTTGAGGATTATGCTGTTCAGGAGTCTCAGATTCCGTTTCGGGTACAGATCTTGAGGAAGAGTGGTCGTTCGACATTGCTGCTAGGACGAGAAAATATGAGCGATAAGATTAACACTACCCGTTCCCCGTGTGTGCAAGTGCTGCTGTGTGTGCTTGTATGTGCGCATTATTAAAAACGATAATAAAACATAAAAGCAGTCAAGGTTATTAAAGGTCATTAGTCGTCATATGTAGTCAAATCATGAAGTCATTTAGTCCAGAGGGATCAACGTCAAGGCTCTATCCTAACTGTCCAGAGTTTTATAGCGACAAGGCGCTGATTAAAGATTGAAATTTCTTCGTATCACCAGCCGTGAGGCGGATCGCATAGCAGAGGGATCGCCCCCCCTCCGACTCGCACGACAGGGGGACCGCCCCCCCTCCGACTCGCACGACAGGGGGACCGCCCCCCTTCGACTCGCATGGCAGAGGGATCGCCCCCCTTTCCCGATCGCAGAGCAGAGAGTTTGCCCCTCATCGAATCGCCGGGCGAAGGGATGGCTCCCTCACGAACCGTTGCGACTACCGCGGTACGACCCTTGGTTGCCCTCTCAATCTTCCGTCTCGCCACTTGCTTCCGTCCTCAATCACTGACCACGATCCGAGTCAGCCTCCTTCCTCCTTCTCCATCCTTCTTCTTCCTCATCTCCTTCCCATCCTCAAGTTCTGAGCTCCACGTTCAATGGCTATGGCGATTTGGTGATTACTTCGAAAAGTAGCGGATTTATGTTGTTCTCTCTGGAATCAACCGAAGAAATTCAGGAAAGTAGTACGAGGGTGCTTCCTATAAAGTTACCTTTCTAAAAACGGAGAGAGTTCTTGGATTTTCGAAAGTTTTAAAGGGTTGGATTCGTTATTCAACAGCTCGCGCGAGACGATTCAGCAGAGAGGAGAAAGAAGGAAAGTGAAGGGGGGAACGTCGGCTTATATAGGCAAAGAAGGTGACCGTTGGCCTCCCCTCCTTTGTCTTATTCGGTCCACGAAACGCCCCCCGAACCACGACCTGAAGACGGAATCGCAATAAAGCCCACGGACCGCTTTGAAATGCTGGCCCACGAAACTCAGAGCCCGATACGACTCGAAGGAAGGCGCGCCCTGTATCACGCAAGACCCTAAGAACTCCGCACGCGACGAGCAGATGACCAAATCGGACCGTGTCGGCCTATGGCGATCCGATTCGTCCATGTGTCAATTTGAACCAGTGCGACTGTAAGCTTGCATCCTTTCAGGAGAGAATCAATAAGTATCTTCGAAGCATGTTTCATCATCAATAAAACATACTTCGAGGGGGCAAAATGTTGGCTTGCTTTTTGACCAAGCCATCCAGGACCATTCGTGAAAGGAAATCAGGAAACCAAGTCCTCCAGGACAGTGGATCGCGCGCCATCGTCTCGCCTCGCACGCCATCGTCTCGCCCCTCTTGGATCGCACTCTATCGACTCGCCCAGGGAACGGATCGCTCTCGTCTCGTCGACGAACGCCACCTCCAGGCGATCTGATCCCCTGCAACGAACCGAGCCCACTGACCCGTTCAGCCACGAGCTGGTCTTCAGCGATCCGAATCGCATGGATCTGACGACACCTGTTCACAACGGCTAGTTTGACTTTTTCTTCGATGGCTGCGATACGATCCGAAAATCTCGGGATTCGTGCCACGTGTCCACGATCCGCCCGACGAAATCAGCTATAAATAGCCCAGAGCTTGGCATTTTTCGGGAGCTTTTTGGCAATAGTGAATACTGAGTCCGCCATTGTTGTCAAATCTTTGAAATATTGAGAGAAATCGCTGTTGTACTAGCTTTTAAAGCATAATCAATAAGATATAAAGTGGACGTAGGCTCGTTAACGCCGAACCACTATAAATTCTGAGTGTTATTTTCTTTTTCCTTGTTCCTCATTTAGAATTCTCTACAATTCATAACAATTTGGGTGTTAGGTCCAAATTTCGATCTAACATATAAAAATATCATGAAAGGGATATTTGAGATTTAAAAGGGAAATTCTATTTTTCTAGGATAGAATTTGAATTTTTAAGTAGATTTGAAATATAAACTTGTTTTGAAAAATAAAACAAGCAGTTCCTTTATAAACGAAGTTCATAAATAGTTCATTTATAAACGAAGTTTATAAATGAAGTAAAATGAATTATCATTTGGATAATTCAGGAAATATAAACATAGGTGAATTTAGAAAAGGGAAATTTATTTTTTCCAAAGTAGAAATTTTACTAAAAATAGAATTTGAAATCGAGACTTGTCTAAATATATACGAGTAAATAAAAAGGTGTTTATAAATAAAATGGAAAAATTATCATTTGATAATTTGAATATTTAAATTCAAATGTGAATTTAAAAATAGAAATGGGGAAATCGTTTTAAAGAAATAAACGATGGAATTTATTCTGATGTTTAGAATATAAATTGAACGAAAATAAATCGATAAGGATTTATGATTTGAATTCGATTAATTCGAATTTATTTAAATAGAAGTTAATTCAAATATGGAAATAAAATGGGTGTTATATATATAAATTATTATAAATATAAATTTCCAAATTAAGTTTTTGGTGTTAAATAGATTACGAAATAAGACTTGTTTAAATATAAAGCAAGGAAATTTATAAAATGGTGATTATAAATATAATGAATTAATTATCAAGAGATAATTTGAATATTTAAATTCAAATATGAATTTAAAAGAATAGAATTTGAAATCATTCGAAAGGGAACAACATGGTTTTATTCCGCAATTTGGAATATCAAAGGGATGGAATTTCAAATAGAAATTTGAAAAGGGAACTTATTTATATATATAAAACAAGGAAGTTGAATTTATAGACGATGTTTATAAATCTGGTGAAAATAAATTATCATAAGATAATGTAGCAGTTTAAATTCAAAAACGAATTTAAAAATGAATTAGAAAGTGATTTGAAATGAGACAATTGATTTTATTTCGGAATTCGAAATATAAACTGAATTGGGAAAATCCAAATGAGTTATAATTGGAATTCGATTATATCAAATTTTATAAATTATTTATAAAAGCATTTGGGATTTGAAATAAACAAGTCGAGTATAAATAAAGGTATAACTGAGTAAGGAAAAATCAGCGATTTTAAATAATCAGAATCATTGAGTTGAATATGGAAAATTGGTTTGATATATATTAAAAATATATTAGAATGGAGTTGGAATTTATATATAAACGAAGTTTAGAACGTTTATATATTAAATATAATTAAAATGAACTCATCGCGGCACGGCAGTTCGTAAATCGGCGTTTCAAACTAATTGAGTATACATGACTCAATTTAAGTCGGAATTCTTTGAAATAAGAATCGTCAGGACCGATTGAATAATAACTTTCTAGTGGAAGAGAAAAATCTGAATTTCGACTTATAGATTTTGAGTTATGTCAAAATCAAATTTTCAGAAAAATAGCACCAGAACCATTATAAGGCCATAACGGTTTATTTAAATAAATAGAAGGGTTTTAAGGAAATAAAATCCGAATGTCCATTAGAAAAATCTAGACTTGAGTTATAATATAAATATGAACTCAAGTGAAGTAAATGAAATAATTTTTGAAACAATAATCATATTTTTTGATTATTGAATAGAATTAACTAAGTAGAAGAGAAATTAGTTAATCAAGGTTTGAATCGAAATAAGACTTTGAAAGGTGAATTGGATTTGTAAAGGTATATTCGAAATCGAATATGGAACTTGAATTGAAATTGAGAATTTAATTAGTTTATAAGTAAGTTGAAATTTGTTTGAACATGTTATATTCAAATATACAAGTGAAATACGCAAAGAATTTATTTACGAATTAATTAACGAGTTGAGTTAAAACGAGTGTATTAAGTTGAAATAAATTAGAAATGTATGGATATATATGCGACAGGTATGGAACGAAGTGTTAGAAGAGATATAAATTAGAGTGCTCGACAAAAGGTATGTATTTAATTTGAATATGAGATTTTGTGCGCCGTATCGGCAAGCTGCTTGGCATTTTTTTTCTTTTTGAATAGAGAGGCCTGTGTGGCGGTTTGGGGATTTCCCCGATGCTCCCGGTTCAAAGGAGGTTATGGCGATTTTTTCCGGAAATTTAAGGAGTTAGAATATTTTAAGAAAATTTGATAGTTAGAAATCAATGTATCGATATATATAGAATTCGATAAGGAAATGAACTTAAAAATAGAATATTATAAACAAAAAGGAAATCTATAAATTAGATTTGTTAAAAATAGAAAGAGAAGCGTATACGTGTTTTAGAAATGGAAAATTGGTTTAATATAGTGTCGATTATTCGAGTTAGCAGTCTTGTCTGTTCTGAAGTTAATAATATTTTCAGTCGAGGTTTGAAAGGTAATTATACCCCAACTTGATTGATTTCATTATTAGCTGACAAATAGCAAGATCCAGTCTCGAAGAGAAATGTTTAAAAGAGATTTAGTCGAATGAAGTATTTTGGGTCGTTGTAACGATGTTTTACATAACATTCGTTTTAACCCAGATAAGTGGAATTTTGGAAATAAAATAATAAATATTTCCTAAGTATAGAAATGAATGGTCAGGAAAGAGATAAGTAATTGGAATATTTTCCAATTATAAATAGAAGATATTTTCAAAGTACAGAAAATAAAAGAAGCCGATATATGGAAATGTTTTCCAGTGTTAATAACATATATTTTCTAAACATAGAAAATAAGGAAATATGAATATATATATATATATATATATATATGTTTGATTGTTTTGATCGATAATTCCATGTGAAAATAAGATCGTTGTGTGTACATGGACATTTTTCATTTGATAGTTAAATCACCGACTATCAAAGTTTTTGACCATTTTAACATTGTTAATATGGAGAGACCGGTTGGATTTTTAATCGAAGAACCACTCCGTATTGGCATAAGCGTTGCAAACCAAGTATGCTGAATGTATTGAAGACGGAGTAAAGTGCAAGGACTTTTTATGTTAGTAGAAATTGTGCCTTTGGTTTCGTTAAGTCCCAGAACGAACGTATGTGGACGAGTGGCTGACAGAGTATTTCAAATGATCGAATATGTTGGTCAACGGATTTGTTCCCTTAGCATAATATCCAGAATATTTGTGCAAATCAATTAATGTTTAACGGATTTGATAATGTGGCATTCAAAGAAATTGTGTTATCAATGAGAGAAGTAATCGTTGCCTCAGGCCTCAACAACTGGGAAATGACAAAAATCGGGCAGGCAGCAGGCTATGTGGTTAGCTACCATTAGGGTGTATTATCGCCTATATAGCGATTCATTTAATTCCTTATTCTATTTGATGCTGTCCCTTATTGGGAAACGGTTGCTGATCCCAACCGTTGGTGATATACATTCGATACACTCAAGCGAAATGAGTGGTCGGTCCATGTGTGGCTGAGTTGCAAGATGTTCTTGTTGAACTCGGTGTATTCTCCTCTTGAGATACACTAGCGGAAGGTGGTTCCGTACATTGTTATGGTTGGAAATTCATTACCCAATAAGCACCCATGGTTTTGATTGTATTTATGTTTGTGGAACATGAGATGCAAGCGTTCCACTAAGATTCTATTTATTTGATTTAGACGCTATTATATTATCAAAAGAGTTTTGATATAAGGATTATCGTTTTCTTTCAAAGGATTTGAAAGTTAAATCAAGTTTTTGAGATTCTCATAAGGGAAAAACCCATTTCGTGTTATACGGCGTGCTTTTATGAGATATCGTTTATTTTTTCAAACTGTTTTAAACTGTTTACTCATACCAGTCCCATGACTGACCCGGAGTTTATTTTGTTTTGTTTTACCTAAACTCTTGGGTGCCTAAATTTGTATGGGCAGTCAAGTAGTTCAGGATTTTACAGATTTATCCAAAGGAGCTTGGAGCAGGAGGCTTCAGCATTATCTAGTTATTATTATTTCTATTGTGTTGTAAGTTGTACTCTGATAGTGATACTCTGATAAGTGTATGTTATACAGTTGAAATTTTTTATTTCAAAAGTTGATATATTATATTTTGTTCTACTGCGATATGAGATTCTTTGTTGTTATTTCTGTTCTTCTTCTACCTTTTTCTTCTATAAAAAAATGATTTGTACTTTCGTGATATTTGGGTTGGATGTACGGTGTATGTAGTCAAATCTTATATTGCTGATTTACGGGCCATTACAGTCGCATTCTTTTATATCTGATCCTTTAGTTGAGTCTCTACACCTAGATACTAGTATGGTTTTGGATCCCTTTATTGTCTCAAACCCCATTGGAGATACGGCTCATTTATCGAGGATTTTTTGGGGCTTGAGAATCTCTGTGTTAGGCGTCGAGTTTGATATTACGGATTTATGGGCCATTACATTCGCATTCTCTTATATCTGATCCTTTAGTTGAGTCTCTACACCAAGATACTAGTATGGTTTTGGATCTCGTTATTGTCTCAAACCCCATTGGAGGTACGGCTCATTTATCGAGGATTTTTCGGGGTTTGAGAATATCTATGTTAGGCATCGGGTTTGATTGCGACGCATATGTTCTTGATTTCATAAGATACGGTTTGATTCTTGGGATGGATTGGTTAACCTTATATGGAGCAATTCTAGATTGTGAGAGGAGGGTCGTTAGACTTCTGACTTGCCATGGAAAGACTCTCGAGATTTCTTATGACCCCAAAAGGGTCTACCATGCTTAGTCTGCTAGAACCTCTTGATATATCTATCGATGATTTGCGATCTGTACTAATAGTTGTGAGTATCCTGATGTTTTTGATGAGGTTCGGGGTTTACTCCCGAGGCAGGGGATTGGTTTCTGCATATACTTGGTGGAAAATGCAAAGCTAGTTGCATTGCCTGTGCGACATGTGACTCCTAAAAGAAAAGAGGGAACTTGATAAGCAAGTAGGGAAGCTACTTGAGAAGAGGTTTGATATGTGAATCATATCGGGATGGGAAACCTATTGAAGACAGTCCTTGAGGAAGCCCATCATTCTAAGATGACTATTCATCCAAGCGACGATAAAATGTATAGAGTTCGAGGTAGTGGAGCCAAACTTGTGAGAGGAAGTGAAAGTAGAGAAGGAAGCAATGACTGGACGAGTTCCTACTTGCATACTTGGATCGGAGGTTAATAAATTGTGCAACAATGAAGTGAAGCCAGTAAAAGTGCAATGGGGAGAGGACCGCGAGTATGCTACTTGGGAGGCTAGAGATAAGATTCGCGCTTCATATCCTATCCTTTTCGAGAATATGTTCTTAACTTCTTTTTTCAAGCTCCGAATTAATACTTGTATCTATGGTTTGAATATCTCTTATCAATCAAGTCTTTAGGTAGAAAACTAATGAATGTAAACATGTGTTTGAGACATTTTATATATGACGGATGCAAGTGTTTGCTAGTGATTGCTCGTGGATGCATATACACACAAAATAGGCACTAGATCGGCTCAATCACTTACATATTGCATATGGATGTGTGTACATTTTAAATTTTTATGGATGAAAATGGGCGTATCGTTACACTGATGTTGCATTTGGATGGATGACTGTGCACACATATAGAACTTACATGTATTAGGATGATTTGCATACATTTTGGTTGCATGGCACAAACATACATTGCATTATGGAGGTCAACTGAATTAGTAGACCGCCTGATCTTTTGCATTAGTTTACATACATATACACATAGTATTGCATATGTTCATAAAAGCAATAGAAATTCCTTAAGGACAATGGATGCCTGTGATTGCTAGATGAATGTATGATTGTTGGATGTTAGGAATACGTTCTTCTTAACTTGGAGATTTTGGAGACGAAATCCTTTGAGTATGGGAGAATGTAACACCCCGTAATTTTAACAACACTAAAGATGGTAAATTAAAGAATAATTAATTTAAAATAAGTTTTTAACAATAAATTAAGGGAAACTTAATTAAATATTCAGAATTAAGTAAAACGGACCTCGCTATCGGAATTCTGGTCAAGATAGACACCCAGTTTGCGCAAAACGGACTCTGTATGAAGAAGTTATTAAGGTTTGAAGTTTGTATGCATATAAAGAATATATATATATATAATTCAAAAAAACTCAAAAATCAGCAAAATTCGAGTCAGGCGCGCGTTTTGGGCGGAAGGGCCGATCATTTGGGGTCAACGCGAGACCCTACTGGGTCGACCCCGGGGTCGACCCAGGATCTTCGGGTCGACACCGGGGTCGACCCTGGGGTCGACACCATAGTAGGGGGTCGACCCCCCTGCACAGATCTGGGAAAATACCTCTTCTGAATGTGGTCTTGTTTTCGAACTAGATTCGTAAACCCTAGGCTATATAAAGGATCTTAAACCTAGGTTTTATTTATCTAAAAAAATGGTGGCGATGGCGGAGCTCTGCTGCAACATAAATTGAATATCCTATTCTTCTCCAAATCCAATTCAACAAACATTATACAAATTCAACGATGGCTACAACAACAAATCCAACGTGTTCTTCTCAGTTATTTGGATCCATTTCCTTTGATTTATTCGCTGTGAGTTCATGTTATTTTTAGATCTAAATATTTAATTGGTAATCATAAAATGTATATAAAAATTGGATCTATGCCTAAACAAGTTCTGTTATGATATAATTATCAGATCTGCCTTTATATGTTCATATCGTCACCATGTCAAATCTTGACATAATATGCCTATTCAGTTTTTATGCCTATTTCTATCAGTTTATTATTGATTCGTCATTATGCCAGTTTTGATTCTCTTCTTTCCATCTTTTCCCTTTCTATTTTATAGTCAGGCTACCTTCGAGCCTAGGCCTAACGCTGAAATATGCGAACGCGTGAAATTGGGAATCGTTTGGGAAAAATATGATTTGGCATAAATTAGAACATATGTAAAATATGATTTGGGCGTAAATTGGAACATATGTAAAATATGTAAAATATGATTTGGGCGTAAATTGGAACATATGTAAAACATGATTTAGCATAAATTGGAACCTATGTAAAATATGATTTGGGCGTAAACTGGAATATATGTGAATACGAATTTGGGCATAACTTGTACCGAAATATGTGAATATGAACTAGGGACATAAATTAGCAAATACGTGAATACGGATTTGGGCAAAATATATATAAATATATATCTTGATTTATGGCTTCGGAAAAAGGGCATATTGTGCATAATGAAATATGAATTAAAAAGGGGCATGAAAATCTATATTTTGAATAGGGAAATTCATTAATATGAATATGCCGAAAACAATGGAACAGTAGTAATGCTTAGACACGAGGTTAGATTGCACTTGTGGTATAATTCTGCCAGGAGCCGCCCTGCATATCCAGCAACCACAAGTGGTTAATATAATGTGAGGGGTCTAATGCATAACAACACCATGACACGAGGTTAAGTCTAAACTTATGGTTTAAGTCTGCCCAGAGCCGCCCGACATATCCAGCTTCCACAAGTGGTTGACTTAATGTGAGAGGTCTTGGGCATTAACATGTATGAACAGAAAAGATAAGATGTTTAGGCTTATCCTAAGGACAAGTGGAAATTATAACTTAGGTTATAATAAATGAAAAAGGGAATGGAATAACTTATGTAAGGGGATAAGCTATATTTAATTGTAAATTAAGTTATTTACAAGAACAAGAATCTGAAATCTACGGATGAGGACAACATAAGTTATATTTATGGAAAGGAAACTTATCAGTAAACCTTAGTTAAGAGAACTAAGTTAATAAGTAAACAATGATAAGATGGAATTATGATTAAGTGAGAAAGAACGAGGAAAGCTTATGAAATGATATAAGTTATATTTAATCATAAATGATAAATGATATTCTAAAAAGGAAACATGTTAAATAAGACGTACTTAATTTCACATTAAGTAAGAACATGTTATTGTAACTATGGAATCAGATGATGAAAATATAAAGGGATTGTGGATTACAGACCTTGGGCCACAATCTAGAGAATAACATGTTGTGGGGTTATTATTAAACTTAAAGGGGTTAAGTTATATAACCAAAATTAATAAGAAAGAGGAACCAGGTAACTTGATTAAGTATTCAATATGAATGGGAATAACCAAGTTAAATGGAAACCTGATAAGGTAAGGCAAGTGTGTAAAAGAATGTTTAGACATAGGGTCTAACAACATATTAAAGTGTGGCGCTTAGACCAGTCCGCACGTTTGAGGGTGAATAACCCAACGGGGTAGATCATCGTGGTGTTGTAAGGCACGAGGGGAGCACACTTTTATCTGATTATTCTGTCGGCTCCGAAGGACTGGAAGGGGAAGCACGCGGCTTCCTGAGATACGTAAGGCCTAGTAGTCCTTTGTGTGGTGATAGATATTTAAGCTGTGCCCACAGAGGTAGGGTCTGCGCGTAACTACAAGGTGGTTGGGCCTTGACTGCAAAAGTAGCTTTGCAGTCAGAATGCTGTGCCGAGGTGACATCAGGGTGATTCGGCAATTGCCTCAATTGGAAGCGGGTTCAGGACCAACAAGGATAGTAGATCGTCGGGTACCCATCATCGGCAACCAGTGGGATGTGAAAAGACTAGAGCTTAACCCAAGATACCATTCACCTTTCACTATCGAGGTAAGGGGCTGAGGGGAGACGCCACATAGATGTTTAGATTGTTTGCGTAGGGGAAGTCGCTTAGCTCTTGTTGTCTTTGCTAGTTGAGGGAGGAGCTGAGGTGGGGCCATAGCCACCATGAAAAATGGACCTCAGGAATATCTGTATTTTGAGGCTCTTAAAGGCAGGCCTGTACAGATGTGGAAAAGCTCCCGACCGAGTTCCGTGTTTCTTGTATCGCCCTTCCACGGAACTCGGTGCACACTAGAGGTCGTGCGGTTGAGGCATCGAGCTACAATTGATGATACATACGTGGGAAAGTCTATATACATGAATATCTGCTCTGGGTGGTGTATTGTAGGCTTGAGGGCATTACTCTGGTATAGAATCTGATTCGGCTGAAGGTGGCAGTCCGTATGATTACATAACATAGTAATGACAAATATATGCGAAACATAACATTATTATTAGAGATCCGTACGTCACTCCAGCGTAGGATGAGGGGTTGCGTTCATTTCTGTGGCATTACGGTGGAGACCGTGCAAGTCGGGTACCATGGGGTGCATCTCAACATTTAGTGGTAGCTACATATATTGTATTAGGTTAATCCATTGGAAAGTAAATAGATACGATGTGTCTATAAGCGTTAAGTCCTCTTAACCCTAGTAACCTAACAATCAAGAAAATGTAATGGAACGGTATTTGTAGGGATCATTCTGTTTATGATATATTAGTATTAGTACGGTGCAGAGAAACGTATTTAAGAAGCGCAATATATTCTGTCCAAACTTATCTTGCTCAGTTCACTCTTGTCCTTGTTATTGTTATCTTGTTCTTTCAGATTTTATATACCTACCATGATACTTTTATTCATTTATATTTAAAAGTAACTGGACTCGCCAGACTTTATGTTTGACCCTTTTTGTTTCCTCTTCTCTCTCTTCCATTTCCCCCTAGGTTCTCAAGGTGGGAGTGCTTAGAGTTGATTTGAATTCTTTCAGCTTAGCTTGGATTTTGGATATTGATGTACCGCTTTGACTTCTTGTCAAGTCTCTTATGGCTTCGCATGGGAAATATGGTTTTATGCTTTTGTACTCTGATATTTTTGGCAAGAACGATTATTAATGTAATTGGTTACTTCAAACTTATGATGTAAACTCAGTATTTGGGACCATGATGTTTTTATTCAACTAAATTTTTAATTCCGCTGCTATTTTACATGTCTGTCTTGTGATATTATGTTCTTATTTACCTATAACGCTTCACGAAACTTAATGCATTCTATATAGAGTGGCTTTAGCGGATGTTGGGTGTCATACAATTACTAGACCAGAGACTACTTATATTGTGAATAAAGACAACCAGTTTATGCAAAATCCATTGGATCATAACTGGAAAAGCATGAAAAGAACTTTAAGATATTTAAAAGGAATAATAATTCATAGTTTAATATTAAAATATAGTACAAATGTTAATCTATCTGGGTTTGCAGATGCTGGCTAGGGTAGTATCCAGATGGCAGAAGGTGAATTAGTGAATATTATATCTTTTTAGGTCAGGATCCTATATCATCGTGTTTAAAAAAGAAAAATACTGCTTCAAGATCAAGTATAGAAGTAGAGTCTAAGAGCGTAGCAAGTGCAACGGCTGAAATAATGTGGATAGAGTTAGTTCTAGGTGAAATCAAAATCAACATCAACAAAGCTACACTCTGGTGTGATAACCTCTATACAATACCAATAACAAAAATTACTTTTGTACATTCTTAGACAAAACATATCGTGTTGGACCTTTACTTCATAAAAGAACAAGTACTGAAAGGGAAAATCAATATAGACCACTTATCAAGCACTTGCCAGAAGGCCAACATCCTCATTAAAGCTCTATCAGCATCAAAATTCATTCAACTCAAAAGGAACTCTACATATCAATGGAGTCAATTCGGAATCAAACACATCACACCGGCAACTCTCCAGGTCCGGAAACACAAAATCAATTTCAAAAATCACTCATAAGAATCTCTCCAAATCCGGTCATGGCATCAAGGGAAGTCAATAAGTCTTAAAAAGTCGTCAGATCTGAAACTCTCATGGATCTATCTCCCTTCCATACTTTAAATCAAAGGCTTAGGTAACCAGTGAGAAGCAAGTCACCACAAATTCAACAAAGATTTGAGGTGATTTTTGTATAAAAATTCACTCGAGAAGAAAGTGGGTTGAAATCCTTGTTTCGATTGAGGGAGAGAGAGTTAGAAAATGAGTAACCGGGCAATATCTGTAACATAAGTATTCAGTATTGGGCATTTACCCGATATCCAATAATGCAAATATGCGGCTATATATTGCGGAAACGTATCTCAAGTGGCAGATGTTTAGTGCTTCATCAAATACATAAATTCAGTTTACGATAAAACAAGTTCAGTTTGTATTCAGTTTACATCATTCTTTTATAATGTCAACTGTACTTCATCAAATACATAAATCATTCAAGAATCATGAAATACAATCAATGTTATGTTCTTAATACTCATTGCAGTGGAATAGAAATGGAAAGGCTTCTTCAGAGTTAACTAAGGGAATAACGGATTATGAAAGGTTGAAGAAGTGTATTTATTAGGCTAAACCCAGAGAAGGGATAAATAGGGCCAAGGAAATGATGTCATTGCACTTTTTTTTATTACTGCGAATTTTATGGGATGAACGGATTTGTTGCCCTATTGAATAAGAAGATAAAGGATAGGCACATTGATGCTTTTTTATGGATTTTCTTGGTTGTAGCATTTGTAACCTTTAGGCTGAGTATAAGGCTATATATAACAAATGATTTTCTCACTGGCCGAATATCATAAGGGAATCTCAAGTGGCTTAAAGGCTAGATACTATGGGCATTAAATATTCAACCTTGAAACGAGCTATATATATTTTCTAATAGTCTGACGCCCACTTAATACGTGCCTGGTGTTTAGTGCTCATTTTACGGGTACTTGACGCCGAGCACCCATAAAATGGGTGTCTAGAAAAAAAACCATTAAGTACTTAGGCTCCCGTTTAATGGGCGCCTACGCTTGAGTGCCAGTTAAATGGGCGTCCATAACTAGTTCAGGTCCGTAATAGGATCCTAAATCTTCAGCTTAGTATTCAAGCTAAATGTGGCCATTGGGGTTACGAATCGTAATATTATGTTTGAATTTGCAACTCTTGAAAAAAATGACTTGTTTCATAAAGATGAATTGTTAAAAATTTGACTAAGTGTAAGTAAGAATGACTCCTATATGTGAATAGTCCCACATTGGGGAGATTATAGAAAAGAATAAAGTATTTATACTTAGTTCTCAGAAGCTATGGTGGGGCCTTGGGGCTCCCAATACGTGGAGGAAGACTATGCATGACCACCACACACGTGCGCGCGACCAAACCGACTCAACCCGGCCCGACTCGGCTCAGTTCAGGCTCAGGGTCGGGCATGGGCCGGGTTTGGTAATGTAGACACTTATATTTTTGGATTGAAAAACCTTGCATTTTCTGAACCATTTTTTATTTGAGACGGTAAACGTTTGATCCGCTTTTTCTGGGTTAGATCCGACTTTCTCCCACTACCCGATAACTGTTCAGCACACTCATTTACGTCTATATTATCTTCAGCTTTTAGACAAGAAAAAATACCGAACGATGTTTTCTTCTTACTTCCACCATTATAGTCCGAGCGGTTATTTTTTGTGCTCGAAAGTGTAAATCTTAATCGATTTGTCGTGCATGCAAATCAATTATTCTTTGAGGCTGTTTTATCCAAGTGGCGGAGGCGATACGTAAGAAATGGTTTGCACCATCGGCCAGAGCACATAATCGTCTTCAAGAGAGCGACAAAGTGTGTGACTCAGCCATTGTTTACCTACAAATTGAAGACGATTTTTTTAAACAATGGCTTCGACTGCAACCCTATATGATGCTGCTCTTTCCTCTGCCTTCCAGATCCCACTGGTCACTGCTTCCCCATTCAAGTTCGAAGGCCTGCAGTTTAAGCGATGGCATCAAAATTTGGAATTCTTCCTGAAAATGAGAAAGGTGGCTGCTGTACTGACCACCTACAAACCACAGCTACCAGACAGACCTGACGAAGCTGATGCAACACAGAAGTCTTCTTGGATTGTACAATCGAAATAGCTGCAGTCCTTGACTGAGCAGGACTATATGTGCAAGAACTTCATTCTCAACGGCCTTAGCGATGACCTATACGACTAATACAACTCAGATGAAACGATATCAAAGGAGACTTGGGAAGTGCTGAAGAAGTAGTACGACACAGAGGAGACAAAGGTAAAGAAGTATGAAATCGGCCTCTATCTTAAGTACTAGATGACGGGTAACAAGTCAGTAGAGATGCAGTCCCATGAGCTTCAAAAAATAGCTGGTGAGATCATCTCCGAAGGTATGGCTTTAGATGAACAGTTCCAAGTTGTTGTGTGTTAACCCCGCTCTCATCGGCATCTACTCAGACATGAAGTGTGCATGGATCGTTCAAGCAAGTCCCATATGAAACAGCAACATGTTGATGGGTCGTTCGCTCACATGCCACGTGGGTCAAACAGCATGTTGCCAAGAACAGCTGACTGGTCGAGCATCACTGGTCGCGCACTCCAGCAGGCGGGTCGGTCGGTCGCTCAATAATATTTGGGTCGGTTGCTCACTAATATATGGGTCAGTCTATCATTGATGTCGGGGTTGATCACAATTTGTAGCTGAGGGGTCGTGCAACATTTGTGCTGCATATATGAATCTTCAGCTCCATGTAGCATGAGCTGATTATTCAGATTATTCCATACAAATAAAGGTGACGTCCTGGCATAATTAATGGTGAAAATAAGTGGTGGACTGCATGTAAGGAATTGGTGAATGGGTTGTCCACATCAGCATGGCGTGGATCCATAATAATTAATACAGAAGCATGGGGCGGATGTTTTACGCGTGTTGATGGATCAGCCAATTAAAACTTATGTGGGTCGGGCATGATATTATACAGTGGCAAAGTTACAATTCTATGGTTCGTTCCTATCAATACGTGGTCGGTCGAGCATTGTATTTTGGGTCGGTCGTGCGTTATATTTTTGGTCGGTCTTACAGCTGGCTACAACTATCCAGTGGCATATTCATAAATATATTTATGATCGACCCGAACCTTGCACACCTAAATTTCAGCTTTGCTACTACCTCCAAACTACCCCTATAAATACCCAAATTCTCCACCATTCAAAGGATCAGTTTTTTCTAAGGTCTATTAAAATCATTTCTCCATCACCCTAAACTTCTCTAACCTCCATTAATGGCTTCTCAAGCTAAATCCATCTTTCTCCAACATCAAATGGATTAAATCTTCTCCAAACTCTATTAGAAATCTCTCAAACTCAATTCAGGTGGTCTCCAACCGCCATTAATTCTCCCTTAAGCCCAGATCTAAGACAAAATCATCGTGGAACCAATGAAGGTCATCTAAGTGTTCAAGTGGTTGAATATCTACACAACTACCATCACAAATCAAAAGATCTCACTCATTCCATCGTGAATTCAAGTGAAATCTAGAGTGAAAATAGAGAAAAAAAGAGAAGATCATTATAAAAGAGTGATATGAGCAAAGTCATGTACTTTGTAAGTTCAAAAGTGATAATGAAAATAGATTCTATAGTGGATGTAGGCCGATTCTAGGCCGAACCACTCTAAATTCCATGTTTCTTACTTGCTTTTATACTTCGTGGCTCCATATTTTCAAATCGTACTTCCATGAAGTGTTACTTACACACCTTGGAGTGTTGTGATCATTTTTGATTTCAACATTTTTGGAGCCCATCGTGGGGCCACGATTCAAATTCTCAAGGTAATTTATAGCTTGGTTCTATGTTAGATTCTCTAAATCTAAGATCCAGGCCATTTGACGAACCCTCTCCTAAGTTCAAAACCTTGTACGAGTAATGGCCAAATCTAAGGAAACTGGAAGTAGAACCATTGGACCACTCGAAAACATTGCTAACAACAAAGCTACACCACTTACCAACCGCTTTGAAGTTGGAGAAAACTCAACAAGCAGAGCCGGAGTAACCAGAGCTGAGCTAGATGTTGTTGTGTCCAACTTAAATCAACGGATGTAGACTTCAAATAAAGCTTAGTTGGATGCTAATCAGGCTCTTATGGATAAAATGAATGATCTTCTAAACGCTCAAGAAAATCCCACTCCTTCTCAAAAAGTTCACGTCACCTTGAAGAGAACATGAATTTGGTAGCTTTTGAACATCACCGCAATGATAACATGGAAGGGCTTGATGGTTGGGAAAGTGATAAAGGCGACGCTGATGTCCAAGACTCGAAGCTGAAGACTAAAATCCATTCAGATTAAAATACCCGTTGAGTTGCAAGCCCCGCTAAGGGGGCACCTCCCCATAGTGGAGGTAAAAGACCTAGATCCTCTATTTGTGATCGCTCGCCAAGACGAGCATCTGGAAAGGAGATCGAAGTCTTCTCCACGGAACGACACAACTCGGAAGAGTATATCACGGATATGGTAGAATGAATCATGAAATATAATATGGCTCGCAAGGATTGTGAGAGAGAATGGGACTTATCCCCCAGCAAAAATCGATTCACTAAAAGGATTCGTAAAGCAGAGTTCCCAAAAAAGTTCACTCATCCTACCCTACCTCCATATAATGGGACTTCTAATCCAAATCACTTCCTATACAAAAATGAGTGGCACATGAATGCAACCAAGGAGACAGACGAGATCAAGTGCCTGTGCTTCCCTATCTATCTAGAAGGTGTAGCGTCATTATGGCTCACAAGGCTGCCGCCTAAATCCATTGATCGATTTGCTGATTTGACTCTGAAATTCAAGGAGTAGTTTAGGCTGCATGCTATGAATGCTAAGAATGTTACTTCTTAGACATCAATGAAACAGAATCCAGGAGAGTCTATTAAATCTTTCCTCAAGAGGTTCAACACTGCTTTCTCCAAGGTGGGGAATCCTGTGCCCTGTATGATCCTAATTTCTCTAATCGGCGCCATAGATAAGAAGAGAGAATTCGGTAGATGGATTAAAATGAAAGAACCAAACACACTTGAGAAGTTCTATTAAAAAGTGGAGGAGTATATGAGAGTGGACAATAATCATGTGCCTCTTTGGATTATTGATTATAACCAACTTCTCGAAGCTCACAAAAATGCTGCTATTCAATATAATCAGAAGAATACTCAGGGGAAAAAATACGCCAACGATGGAAAGGGCAACAAAGACTATAAAAAGATTCGCCTTTTCAACCCATCGGAGCTGACGCCTCTGAATGACACCCCTGAAAATATCTATCTTGCAACAAAGAATTCTGAAGAATATGTGGAACCCAAACCGACAAGAGTAGGCGATAAGGAAGTTAACTCGGGAAAGTTTTGCAAGTTCAACCAGCCCGGTCATAATACAAATGTTTGTAAGCACCTCAAAATCTTGATTGAGGAGTTAATTCAGAAGAACAGATTGCAACAATATGTGAAGAATCTGCAAGCCGCAAATCCTTCTGCAACTCCCCAAGGGCAAGGGGAATCAAATGGTCAATCCAGTCCAAGCAACGCAACTCCCGCTCAAAATATGCCAGGCTGGTGATCAACTAAGGACTAATGATTGGCTCCCCAATTTCAATGGCTCAGAATAAGAGATCAACAACGCCACTGCTTTACTTCCTGCTTTTTTCATGCTCTACTTCATGTTTTACTTTTTGTTATATTCAAAACATCTTGTAAACAGTTTGTAATAATTTGCAAGTGATGTACTGAACATTAGCTCTATGATTTAAAGCATATTTTCCTGAGTAAATCTCTTACTTGCAAAATTTTCGATAATTCGAAATTTGCTAAAAGGCGATTCCTTATTACAGGCTATCCAATGAACGTTTGCTTCCTCGAAACCCGATGCAACGTGGCAACACATATAACACCAACTCAAGTGTCGAGTGCAAAAAACATCAACATGCACAAATGTGAAACACCCCACCTCCGTTAAGGTCACTCACAAAGGGAATGCCTTAATTTTGGTGGAGCATAATAAGTAAAAGACACAGATAATTTACAAGACAGATATATATAAGCAGCGGAAAAACGAAATTTATTTCGTACGTGGTTCATAACAAAACATTACAACATATTGTCTCAAACCAAATTCCAAAACATTACATTAAAATCTCTGTCTTGATTAAAACATAAAGAAGCATAGAACTAAAACAAAATAGCATAAATCCCCATAGAATGTGTCCAAAGCCATAGCCCAAGGAAAGAGAGTCCAAGCAATACATCTACTTTCTTGAAGCTTGCAAAGAGTCTGACTAAGCTGGAGTATTCCCTCCCTGTGGACATGGAGGAGGACAGAAGAAAAGAAGACGGAAGAAAAATGGGTCAGACATAAGTCTGGTAAGTCTAGTGATTTTTCAGTGTGTGAACAAGAAAAAGGTCAAGATAGGAATAAACTGAAAATAGGACTGTACCAGAACTAAAAGCTAACACAAACCAAGATAAGGCAGGATAAATAAATGTACTATCGCACCCATAACTATTTCTCTACACCTATTTATGTTTGTACCAACTAGCACCCCATATTCATGGTGAAGTGATCCCCTTTTATAGATCGGCTCCTACTCGCATGAATTTGTCACGTGTGTCATTCGACCCCCGCTTGATTGTAGATACTGTGCTGGTCCCACCACGTGGTGTATCAAATCCTATGGTGGCAACCCGACACGATTCAAGATGCACAATGTATGACTACTGATGCCCAGTGCCTACTTTCTCCACTCCAAAGTACGTGCATGTCCGTACTCCGTCGGAACCTACACTGACGCACCACCCGCCGTTGTTTTGACCGCTTATAATCAGCCCAGTAATCGTGCCCCACCCTACCTAGTTCAGGGTACCATGATACATCTATGTGGGTTACTGCTGAAATGGGTCCCCGTTACTACGGTTTCCTAATCAACATGTTAAATTGGTTAAGTGTCCAAATTTATCTAACCCCACCCATCAGTTTAGTTAACTTGTTGAATTGGTTAAGTGTTACCTTAATTTACTTAACCCTACCAATCTTGACTTAGCTTGTTCCTTATCTTTAATTTATTCATTAAAGTACCAGCCACTCACATTAGACAAGTATTGTTGCGGTCACTGGATGTGCCGGTCGGTTTCGGGCAGCTTTACACTGCAACTCAGTCTAACCTCGGATCCTTTTGGGCTCAATGCGCTAACCACCCACATTAGATCTATATTGTTACGGTTGCTGGATTTGTTGGGCGGTTCCGGGCAGTCTTATACCGTAACTCAATCTAACCTCTGATTAGGCATATTCATCTTTTACTAAATTTACATATTTATCATTATATGTTTATATGTAAATTATCAATCAATTATTGTCATGGATCACTTTCCCTCTAACTCAAGTTCATAATTTTAGGTATATAAAAATCATACCACTACATGCCATAAACCATTTACATGATTATGAGCCAAATATGTCAATTACATGTAATTTCAAGTTTCCCCCCAACGTTACCCCCGTTAAATGTTCGCATAAATTATGTTTAGGCTTCGCAATTTAACCTATCTCAAAATCAAAAGGGGAAAAAGAAGAAACATGTAGCATTCAACAAACATAATATGGGTCCAACATATGTCACATAATATTTGGCATAGAATCAATATACATGAACTTGCAATTTTGAACCTAATCGTCATGAACCATAAGCATATAATTGGGAGTTTACATAGAACTAAACAAATTGAACTTGGCATGTAAAGGTGAACTTGCATTGAATTGGATCTAATTAACATGGATCTAAACATAAGATTGTAGATCAAAACATGTAGGCATATGGATCTAAACAATTTGGCATAAACGACATGACTTAGCCTAAAACTTGTATGTATTATAATATCACCAAACCTACATATGATAATTTCATTCCCAAATTCCTATACAACATCATAGGTTTATTCACCAATTCCTACATAGCATGATAGGTTCGATAAACCACAATAGAATAAACATGAATAGACATGAATCAACATCACATACAACTTGATACAATTCTATTTTACATTTCATAACAAATCATGTCTTTAATTTATTCACATCTGAAAGATAACTACACTTACAAACAAAAGGAAATCTTGATTTCTGGGATTTGTATTCTGAAACTGAATTGCTCGTCTTTGATGTAGACTAATTATTGTTCTAATTTAGATTAGACTTGATTTTGATTCTTGCTTCTATCTTTCTTTTGAGTTGAAAGAGAACGGCGACTAATCAAGATTCACCATTAACAGCATGACGACTCTTGGTATGAATTAGTGTGATTTTAGGTTGAGGGTTAGGTTGCTTATATAGAATTTTAATTAATTAAGAGTCGTCAGATTAACCTAGAAGTAATCAAGACCATCCAGACAAGATAGAATAGCCATATCAGCCCTAATGACTCAGCAAAGAGTCAGAATCGTCAGTTTTCCAGATCTGTCCGAGGCGGGGTAGGTCGACCCCCTGGTTGGCCTGTATAGGGGGAGGTCGACCCTCCGGTCGACCTGGCCTCGGGAGGGAAATTTTCCGCCCTGCCCGCTTCTGCATCTGAATTTGAAATTCGAATTTTCTGAACTTTAATCTGACTTGTTTATTTAAATTACTGAAACTTCTGAAGGCCATAACTTCTTCGTACGGAGTCCAATTCACGCAAAATCAGACTCTATCTCAAGCAGAATTTCGAGACGAACACAATGGCGTAACCCATTCCCCTTAATTCTCACATTTGAAATTAAGTATTTAATTCTTTACTTTAATGTTACCAGAAAGTACGGGGTGTTACATTCTCCCCTTCTTAAAGGATTTCGTCCCCGAAATCTTCAAGTCATGAAGAACGTATATCCTACCATCCAATCGTCCATCTACTTAGCCATCGAACACAGGCGTCCATTGTCCTTAAAAGACTTCTAATGCTTCATGATCATATGTATAATGTGTGTACATGTCCTTATCTAATGCAAAATCAGGCGGTCTACTGATTCAGTCGACCTCCTTAATGCAAATTATATTAGTGCCATGAGTCCATAATGTATGCAATTATTCCTACTCATAATTCTATATGAGTACGCAATCATTCATACAAATGTGACATCTATATGATAACACATAAAGTTTCAATCATATACAAATACATATATGCATATGCAATATGAAAGTGACTGAGCCGATATAACACCTAATGTGTGTGTATATTCATCCACGAGCAATCACTTGCAACCATCAATCATAACATGTTTTCAAGTACATGTTTACATCCATTGGTTTCTACATAAGGACAACGAACATGACCATGGAGATATACTTAAAAAGGTAGATACAAGCATAAATTTAAGGAAAAAGAGATCAAAGATGTACCCTAAAAAAGAAAAGGGTAGGCTGCGCGTATTCTGTCCTTAGTTTCCCAAGTCGCGTCTTCCTCGGTGTCGCTCCATTGAACTTTAACAAGCTTGACTTCACGGTTGCGTAGCTTTTTGACTTCTGTCCCCAAGATATAAGTTGGAACTCTTCTCACAGTTGCCTCTCGTTCAACTTCTACTTCCTATAGTATGCTTGGTTCCACTACTACCACAGACTCATGTAAGCACTTTCGTAGGTGAGAAACATGAAAGACATTATGAACTCCAGCCAATCTTTCGGGCAGCTCTACTCTATAAGCCATCTTCCCAATCTTCTCGATGATAGGAAACGTCCCAACAAATCTTGGTGCCAACTTTCCTGCGGATCCAAAGCGAACGACGTTCCTCAAAGGAGATACTTTAAGGAACACCTTATCTCCAACTTCAAACTCAAGGTCGGTCCTCCTTTTGTCTGCGTAGGACTTCTATCTATCTTGGGCAGCCTTCATTCTTCTTCGTATCAAGTCCACTTTCTCTGAAGTTTCTCTGATCATGTCTGGTCCAAGTATGAGCTTATCTGTAGACTCCCACCAACAAGTTGGTAATTGGCATGGTCTTCCATACAAAGCTTCTAAGGGTGCCATGCCTATGGTGGCTTGGTAGCTATTGTCGTAGGCGAATTCCACCAAAGGAAGATGATCCACCCATGTACCTCCAAAGTCAAGAATTCACAGTCTCTAGAGGTCTT
Organism: Allium sativum; assembly: GCA_030737875.1. Lineage (NCBI taxonomy): Eukaryota > Viridiplantae > Streptophyta > Magnoliopsida > Asparagales > Amaryllidaceae > Allium > Allium sativum. The sequence continues at coordinate 14,762,685 of CM060917.1, forward strand.
CTTATACCCTGTTCACCCTTTCCGTCTGACCATCGGTTTGGGGGTGATAGGCCGTGCTTAAGCATAATTATGTGCCTACAGCCTCTTGCAAGCTCCTCCAAAACTCACTCTTAAAGATAGGATCTCGATCACTTACTATGCTGGAGGGTATCCCATGGAGTCGAACTATCTCTTTAAGATAAATGGATGCTAGAGATGAGGCAGTCCTTCTACTCTTGACGGGTATAAAGTGAGCGCTTTTTGTGAGCTTGTCCACTATTACCTAAATACTGGTATTGCCCCTTCTTGACCTAGGCAACGCATCAATAAAGTCCATCAAAGTGCTATCCCATTTCCACTGTGGGACCTCTAGAGGATGAAGCAAACCGCCAGGCTTCTTCTGCTCCGCCTTGACCTGCTGGCATATCATGCACTTAGAAACGAATTCAGCTACGTCCCCCTTCATGCCATTCTAAAAGGAAACCCTCTTTATGTCTTTATACATCTTGTCCCCGCCTGGGTGTATGGTCAACTTGGAATGGTGTGATTCCTCGAGAACTGTCTTCACCAAATCCCTTGCTTGTGGGACGCATAGTCTTCCATCCCGTCTCAACCATCACTTATCATCGGTGGAGTATCTATTGAGGTGAATAGAAGTCTCACCCCTAATTAGCTTATCTATCACATCAACTAGCTGAGGGTCTTCACGTTGTGCGGTCCCTATTGAGCCCAAAAGTGTAGGCCGCACCTCCAGCGATGCCAACAAACCAGGTACAAATTCAGAGGAGGGTCTAAAGTCAAAGATGGCTAGGTACTCCAAGCTTTGTCTTTCTACAAAGAGAGGGCTCAAGGTTAGCTTCTTTCTACTCAAGGCGTCTGCTACTACATTGCCCTTGCCAGGAGTATAGGAAATCTCAAAATCATATGAGGTAAGAAACTCCATCCATCTTCGCTGCCTCAAGTTGAGATCTTTCTGCGAGAAAAGGTACTTCAACGATTTATGGTCAGTAAACAATTCAAACTTCTCACCTAGGAGATAATGGCGCAAAGACTTAAGAGCAAAAACGATGGTGGCCAACTCTAGATCGTGGGTTGGGTAGTTTTTCTCATGTACTTTCAACTGTCTTCCACCATAAGCTACTACCTTCCCTTCTTGCATCAAGACAGCGCCTAATCCTGTACCGCATGCATCTGTGTATACTGTAAACATGTTGCTCCCATCAGGAAAAGTTAGAACTGGGGCTGTTGTCAGAGCCCTTTTCAAACGTTGGAAAGCAAAATCGCAATCAAAATCCCAAGTGAAAGTTAGGTTCTTCTTCGTCAACTTTGTAAGTGGAGCTAAGATTTTCGCAAAGTCTTTGATGAACTTACGATAAAAGCCTGCTAGCCCGAGAAAGCTTCAGACTTCGGTTGCATTCCGTGGAATCTTCCAATCTTGCACCGCAACTACTTTTGCGGGGTCTACGGCTAATCCCTCTTTGGACACCACATGTCCAAGGAACCTTACTTCTTCTCTCTAGAAGTGACTTTTGGAGAATTTGGCTTTTAGCTGATGTGCACAGAGAGTATCCATGACTTCCTTTAGATGTTCAGCATCCTCTTCCTCACTCTTCGAGAAAATCAAAATGTCATCCATGAAGACCACCACAAACTTATTGAGGAACTCCCTGAACACCCTGCTCATCAATTCGACGAAATAAGCGGGTGCATTTGTCAAGCCGAAAGGCATGACAAGCCACTCGAAGAAACCATCCGGAGTTCTGAATGCGGTCTTATCAATGCTTTCTTCAGCCACTCTTAGCTGATGAAACCCGGTAGCCAGATCTAGTTGGGAGAAAACCGATGCACCTACAAGTTGATCGAACAAGTCGTCTATTCTTGGGAGTGGGTGCCTATTTTTCTTAGTCAGCTAGTTTAGCTCCCTATAATCCACGCATAGGCGAAGCAAACCATCCGCTTTAGTTGCGAACACTACTGGAGCACCCCATTCAGAAATACTCCTCCTTATAAACCCCTTCTCAAGTAGCTCTTTAACTTGCTTGTTGAGCTCTTTTCTCTCCCTTGGAGCCATGTGTCTAACGGGTAAAGCAACGGGTTTTGCATTATCAGCGAGGTATATGCAGAAGTCTATCTCCCGCTTCGGAGGTAAGCCCTTTACCTCTTCAAACACATCTGAGTATTCACGGACTACCCTAACAGACTGCAAGTTCTCAACAGACGCATCAAGAGATTCTAGGTAACTAAGCATAACAGAGTTCATGGGATTACAAGAAATTTGAGAGTGTTACCGAGGCGAGTCATGAGTCTAACCACTCTCTTTTCACAATCGACGACGGCACCATTACTGGATAGCCAATCCATGCCTAGAATCAACCCATAGCTCGTGAAGCCCAAAACATAGGCATTACATCTAAACCCAACGCTTAGTATAGAAATTTTCAAATCCAAACAAATCATTGACAAATAAGCTGAGCCCCCATTGGATTTGAAACAACCAAGGGATCCTCTACTATACTGGTGTCTAGGTGCAGAGATTCAACTAGAGCAGTAGATATAAAAGAGTGCGATGCGCCAGAATCAAAGAGTGTACGGACAGGATGATCAAAAAGATAAACTAAACTCTCAACAGAAATATTTCTACCTCGTTCTTGCAGAGGTGCTACGAGAGCATGAAACTACCCTGTAGAAGAAGACCCAGTCCTTTGCCCCTGCCCTTGCTTCCTTGGGCAGTCCTTAGCCATGTGTCTTGTCTCACTGCAATGAAAACAACCACCCATCTTCCTCTTCTTCTTTCTGCAGTCCTTAACCAGATGTCCAGGAATGAAACAAAAATTACACTTCCTCTTTTCACGGGGTTTGTTGTTCTTCCCGCCCTTATTGGAATCCGTCTTTTTGCTCTGCGATCCCTCCGCTTTCTTTTCTTGAGGCACTTCCACCTTTGCCTCTTTCTTGTTATCCTTGTCTTCCTCGTGTAACAGTAACATGTCCACCAATCTCTCATAAGTCGCACCCATGGGTACATGGGTCATAGCTAGGCTGTGCAATGGCTCGTTCAACCCTTTAACGAAGCGAAGAGCCTTCTTATGTGGAGTGTTTACTAAATCCAGTCCGAATCTGGCCAGCTGGTTGAATTGGTTGACGTATTCTTTGACCGACATACTTCCTTGCTTAAGAGATAAGAACTTCTCCACCTGTAGGATTCGTTCAGCTTATGAGAGGAATTTCATTTCAAACTTCATTCTGAAATCCTCCCAAGTTTCAACTGCCCTCTCAGCATTGGTAACCTCCCACCAATAAGAAGCTTCGTCTTTAAGCAACCACACCGCCAACTGTATCTTCTGCCTATCGTCCACTTCGATGATAATGAACAAATCCTCAGTTTCTTTGAGCCAGTTTCTTGCTTCCACGAATGATTCAGTTCCATTAAAATTCTTTCCACCCATGACTATAAAGTCTGTACATATCTTTGAGAAAGCATTTGCACGAGGAGGAGGAGCAGGAACCGCTGCAACTGGGGGAGGTGAATGTTTGTTGGGCCCACATCATTAGCCCTAGCTTCTAGGTACCTCCTAAACCAGCCAGGCACCGGTACACCCTCTGGAAGGTTAAGATCCCCAGACATGCTAAAACGAAAAAGGAAAGATTCAAAATAAAGGATAGAAAGATAGTGCATATGGCTTTGGGGAATTATGCCTTTTAAAATAATACACTTTTCTTGAAAAATGCTTCTTTATACTTCTTTTTTGAAAATAGTTTTCAAAAACATTTATCTAATTTGGTAAACCTTTGCTCTGATACCAAGTGAAACACCCCACCTCCGTTAAGGTCACCCACAAAGGGAATGCCTTAATTTTGGTGGAGAATTATGGGTAGAAGACACAAATAATTTATAAGATAGATATATATAAGCAGTGAAAAAACGAAATTTATTTCATACGTGGTTCATAACAGAACATTACATCATACTGTCTCAAAACAACTTCCAAAACATTACATCAAAATCTCTGTCTTGATTAAAACATAAAGAAGCATAGAACTAAAAAAAATAGCATAAATCCCCATAGAACGTGTCCAAAGCCATAGCCCAAGGAAAGAGAGTCCAAGCAATACATCTACATTATTGAAGCTTGCAAAGAGTCTGACTAAGCTGGAGTATTCCCTCCCTGTGGACCTAGGGAGGAACAAAAGAAAAGAAGACGAAAGAAAATTGGGTCAGACATAAGTCTGGTAAGTCTAGTGATTTTTCAGTGTGTGAACAAGAAAAAGGTCATGATAGGAATAAACTGAAAATAGGATTGTACCAGAACAACAAGCTAACACAAACCAAGATAAGGCAGGATAACTAAATGTACTATCGCACCCATAAATATTTCTCTGCACCTATTTATGCTTGTACCAACTAGCACCCCATATTCATGGTGAAGTGGTCCCCTTTTATCGATCGGCTCCTACTCGCATGCATTTATCACGTGTGTCATTCGGCCCGCGCTTGATTGTAGATACCTGTGTTGGTCCCACAACGGGGTGTATCAAATCATATGGTGGCAACCCGACACGATTCAAGATGCACAATGTATGACTACTGATGCCTAGTGCCTGCTTTTTTCACTCCGGAGTACGTGCACGCCCGTACTCCGTTGGAACCTACACTGACGCACCACCCGCCATTGTTTTGACCGCTTATAATCAGCCCAGTAATCATGCCCCACCCTGCCTAGTTTAGGATAACAAGATACATCTATGTGGGTTACTGCTGAAATGGGTCCCCGTTACTAGGGTTTCCTAATCAACATGTTAAATTGGTTAAGTGTCCAAATTTACCTAACCCCACCCATCAGTTTAGTTAACATGTTGAATTGGTTAAGTGTTACCTTAATTGACTTAACCCTACCAATCTTGACTTAGATTGCTCGTTAGCTTTAATTTACTCATTAAAGCACCAACCACTCACATTAGAGAGGTATTGTTGTGGTCACTGGATGTGTCGGTCGGTTCCGGGCAGCTTTACACCGCATATCAGTCTAACCTCGGGTCCTTTTGGGCTTAGTGCGCTAACCACCCACATTAGATCTATATTGTTACGGTTGCTGGATTTGCCGGGCGGTTCCGGGCAGTCTTATACCGTAACTCAATCTAACCTCGGGTCAGGCATATTCGTCTTTTACTAAATTTACATATTTATACTTTTATGTTTATATGTAAATTATCAATCAATTATTGTCATGGCCCACTTTCCCTCTAAATCAATTTCATAATTTTAGGTATATAAAAATTATACACTACATGCCATAAACCATTTACATGATTATGAGCCAAATATGTCAATTACATGTAATTTCAAGTCCCCCCCTCCAACGTTACCCCCTTTAAACGTTCGCATAAATTACATAGAATGTTTAGGCTTCGCAATTTAGCCTATCTCAAAATCAAAAAGGGAAAAAGAAGAAACATGTAGCATTCAACAAACATAATATGGGTCCAACATATGTCACATAATAGTTGGCATAGAATCAATATACATGAACTTGCAATTTTGAACCTAATCGTCATGAACCATAAGCATATAATTGGGAGTTTACATAGAACTACACAAATTGAACTTGGCATGTAAAGGTGAACTTGCATTGAACTGGATCTAATTAACATGGATCTAAACATAAGATTGTAGATCTAAACATGTAGGCATATGGATCTAAACAATTAGGCATAAACGGCATGACTTAGCCTAAAACTTGTATGTATCATAATATCACCAAACTTACATATGACAATTTCATTCCCAAATTCCTATACAACATCACAGGTTTATTCACCAATTCCTACATAGCATGATAGGTTCGATAAACCACAATAGAGTAAACATGAATAGACATGAATCAGCATCACATACAACTTGATACAATTCTATTTTACATTTCATTACAAATCATGTCTTTAATTTATTCACATCTAAAAGATAACTACACTAACAAACAAAAGGAAATCTTGATTTCTGGGATATGTATTCTGAAACTAAATTGCTCGCCTTTGATGTAGACTAATTGTTGTTCTAATTTAGATTAGATTTGATTTTGATTCTTGCTTCTGTCTTGCTTCTGAGTTGAAAGAGAACGGCGGCTACTCTAGGTTCACCATTGACAGAATGACGGCTCTTGGTATGAATTAGTGTGATTTTAGGTTGATTATATAGAATTTTAATTAATTATGAGACGTCAGATTAACCTGGAAGCAATCGAGACCATCCAGACAAGATAGTATAGCCACATCAGCCCTAATGACTCAGCAAAGAGTCAGAATCGTTAGTTTTTCCAGATCTGCCCGAGGTGGATAGGTCGACATCGACCCAGGTCAACTCTCTGGTCGACCTGTATGGGGGGAGGTCGACCCCCTGGTCGACCTGGTCTTGGGCGAGAAATTTCCCGCCCTGCCCAGTTCTGCTTCTGAATTTGAAATTCGAATTTTCTGAACTTTAATCTGAGCTGTTTATTTAAATTACTGAAAGTTCTGAAGGCCATAACTTCTTCGTATGGAGTCCAATTCACGAAAACTCAGACTCAATCTCAAGCAGGATTTCGAGGCGAACACAATGGCGTAACCCGTTTCCCTTAATTCTCACATTTGAAATTAATTATTCTTTAATTCATTACTTTAATGTAAACAGAAAGTACGGGGTGTTACAAAATGCAATGATGAAAAGCACCACCTTGGAAAGAGAGCGAGAGGAGTTGCCAAGAGTCAAACGGTGGAGAGCTCAGTAAGCGGGTGTGAAGTCAATGTCAGAGCTTGCAAGTTCGAAGGGGAAGCTCGTGCCCGGCTGCGATCACTTGCCACAGTTAGGTGCATCAATCAGGAGTCGATGTTCACTCCACAGAATGGCACAAACCCTTGCAAGTTCCAAGGAGTCACAACCTCTCAGTCTAGATGCGATCACTTACTAGCTAGGTGAATCCGACATGACGACTGATGTTTAAAAGAACCTATCGGTCCGGATGCGATCGCCAATTATGGATTAGTGTATCTAACACACAAGGACTGATGTTCACCCTGTGAAATGACGCAAACCCTGCAAAGTTCTGTCAAGAGAGCCTCTTGGTCCGGCTGCGATCGCTTACCATAGTTAAGAATATCCGACATGACGAATGAGGTTCACCTTGTGGAATGACGCAAGATTAAAAGTCCCTCCATAGCAAGGGAAAACTAGAAATTTCGTCCTCCCATAGCAGAGGCGAGATTATAAGACCTCCCAAGGTCAGGCATTAAATCCCAAGACCTCCCTAAGCAGGGGAACTAAACCCAAAGGCCTCCCCAAGCGGGGGCATTAAACCCAAAGTCCTCCCCAGGCGGGGGCATCAAATCTAAAGACCTCCCCGAGTGGGGGCACTAAATTCGAATCTGTGAATTCGAGTAAGAGGCTGCAGCAGGCCTAAAGATAAACAGTCAGCAAATTACTCTTCTCGCGACAATTCTGCGTCAAATTCGGGAATGCCAAAATGAGTTCACGCTTGCTTAAACATATTGATTTAGCACAGAATGGCATCTTTCTAGCAAATTGTCAAGAGAACGAAGAAACAAGGAACAACCAAAGACTGATTCATTCACAATCCAAAAGAACCATTCTCTTTAGCTTCAGGAGCTCAAACCGAAGCTCCAATTTGAGCAGGTACATGTTTCATAAAATATGAACTGTCATACAAGTTTACACAAGTCATTAAAAGAGCGAAACTTGGGATTCATGGTCGGTATATATATCGATTAGAAGAACTCAAGTGTCGTTGCAAACCTGAACGAGAATGTGGTATTCATGCAGACAAAGTTCAAGAAGTTATAAAATAGTTGAACAAATCTTTTCTGTAAAAAATACTTCATTTGATTCAAAACGAAAATTAGCCATAGCTAAATTTTTAAACCAACTAATATGTTATCGATATGGGCAATCAATAGCAAATTATTAGCCCAGAAATGTGCAATGTTTTGGTTTTTGCAAAACTGGTTGTAGTAGTGAAAAAGGCACAACCGTCGTTCGCATTAGAGAGTATTCTTTGCTTCAGTAAAATCCAATGGCTAAGCGAGTTCATAAAACAAGTAAATTAGCGTGAATTGGCCACGACCATTTCAATGAAAGTCGAGTACGACCAATCCATCTTGTTTCACACACTCATACCTGAGTTAAAACTGAGGCATTCACACACTAGCACGACGTTATCAATAACACATGATTGAATTCAAAACTTGAGCGTCTGTTACCTCAACACAATTCGTGCAATACAACATTTCAAGAGTGGATTTGAGTTCGAATCATCACCAACAAGCTCTTCAGTGCTCAACATCCAAAACTTGACAAGTTATAGGTCAAAGAATCAAACAAGCCAAGATAAAAACGATAGCACATGTCCTGCAAAATACACTAGCCGAGTATGATTGCTACAAACTTCCGAAATTGGAAAATGATTACATGAAAAGTTTCAAACTGAAGCTCGTCAAGATCGAAGCATGCATTAGTGAAGTGTAGATCGAACTATTCCATAAATCCAAATGCGACAATGGATTGCCGAATTTAGTTAAAGTTGCATTACAGAATCAAGTTTAAATCAAAGTTCGACCAGATTTGTTTTCGAATGCAAATCACTGAGTCAATATACACTCAATCATAGAAGTCTAAAATCCAATTCAGTAGTGAATGCATTGATGATCAGTAAAACAACAACGGTCCGCTAAAATTCCTGCATACTAACTCGTCTAGTACAAATGGTTACACCCTATCAAAATGAGTTTTCAACGATCCATGAATGTGTAGAAGCAAGATGTGTTAAAACCAGTCATTTCGGAGCCCGTATTTCTTTCAGAAAATACAAGCCCCGAGGGGCAAATGTTAACCCCGCTCTCATCGGCATTTACTCAAACACGAAGTGTGCACAGATCGTTCAAACAAGTCCCACGCGAAACAGCACCAGATGGTTCGTTCGCTCACATGCCACGTGGTTCGAGCAGCATGTTGCCAAGAACAGCTAACTGGCCGAGCATTATTAGTCGGGCACTCCGGCAGGCGGGTCGGTCGCTTACTAATATTTGGATTGGTTGCTCACAGTTGTCGGGGCCGGTCACATTTTGTAGTTGAGTGGCCGCGCAACATTTGTGCTGTATATAAGAGTCTGCAACTCTGTGTAGCATGGGATGATTATTCATTTTATTCCATACAAATAAAGGTGACGTCCCTGCATAATTGATGGAGAAAATAAGTGGTGGACTGCATGTAAGGAATTGGTGAGTGGGTTGTCCACGTCAGCATGGCGTGGATCCATTATAATTAATACAGAAGCATGAGGCGGATGTTTTACGCGTGTTCATGGATCAATAGGCTAAAACTTATGTGGATCGGGCATAATATTATACAGTGGAAAAGTTGCAATTCTATGGTTCGTTCCTATCAATACATGGTTGGTCAAGCATTGTATTTTGGGTCAGTCGTGCATTATATTTTTGGTCAGTCTTACAGCTGCCCAGTGGCATTTTTGTAAATATATTTATGACCGACCCGAACCCTACACACCTAAATTTCAGCTTTGGCACTACCTCCAAACTACACCTATAAATACCCCCACTTCTCTGCCATTCAAAGGACCGATTTTTTTCTACCCCGAAGGGCTTTTAAAATCATTTCTTCATCACCCTAAACTTCTCTAACCTCCATTAATGGATTTTCAAGCTAAATCCATCTTTTTCCACATCAAATGGATCGCATATTCTCCAAACTCCATTAGAAATCTCTCAAACTCAATTCAAGTGATCTCCAACCGCCGTTGATTCTCGCTCAAGCCTAGATCTTACAAAAAATCACCATAGAACCAATGAAGATCATCTAAGTGTTCAAGTGGTTGAAGATCCACACAATTACCATTACAAATCAAAAGATCTCACTCATTCCATTGTGAATTCAAGTGAATTCTAGAACGAAAGAGAAAAAAAAGAAGATCATTATAAAAGAGAAAATGAGTGATATGAGTGAAGTCATGTAGTTTGTAAATTCAAAAGTGATAATGAAAATAGCTTCTATAGTGGACATAGGACGATTCTTGGCCGAACCACTCTAAATTCCTTGTTTTTTTACTTGCTTTTATACTTCGTGGCTCCATATTTTCAAACCTTACTTTCGTGAAGTATTACTTATACATCTTGGAGTGTTGTGATCATTTTTGATTTCAACACTGTGATTATTGACAAATCACCCAGAATGGAAGGATTTCAAGAATGTCTTAAGGCATAAGACTAAGGAATTTTCCTTAGAGAGCTTGATCATGCGCCTCTGTATTGAGGAGGAGGCTCGCAAGCACAATCATAAAGAAGAAGTGCTGGTGGTCAATAACAACAACACTAAAAAGACCAAACCCACTGTTCTGAAACTGAACCCGAAGTCCTTTAAGAATCAAACTGGCGAAACAAATAGTATGGGAACCCACAGGGGAACCAAAAAGGACAGCATCGACCAGCCCAAAGGAGTGAATCTAGACAGTTGTTTCTCTGTTACAACTGTAGAAAACCAAGTCATATGGCACGTAAATGTCGGAACATATAAGGCCCTGCACCATAGGCTAACCTGACCGAGGAGCCTTTAACAGATATGATTACTGAGATTTTACTTGTTGGTGGATCAGTCAGTTGGTGGGTAGATACTGGTGCTTCCCTCCATGTCCGCTATGATCATGATTTGTTTACTACATACATGACTGCTGATGATCAGAAGGTGTTGTTGGGAAATTCTCACACCACTAAAGTTGTTGGGGTTGGAAATGTCTAAATCAAGTTTTCCTTTCGAAATACAGTGATTTTGAAAGACGTGATGCATATTCTAGAGATAAGAAAGAATCTGGTTTCTGGCTTTCTTCTAAATAAGGCTAGCTTTACTCAAGTTATAGGGGTTGAGTCGTATACCTTAACTTATAAGGGAACTTTTGTGGGGAAGGGTTATGATTGTGGGTGTTTGTTTAAGTTGAATGTTAAATCTAATAAAGTAACCAGTTCTGCTTATATGTTGTGTGATTTTAATGTTTGGCACTCTAGATTATGTCATGCTAACAAACGTATAATTCATAACATGAGCACCTTACATATAATTCCTAAAATGTCAAAATCTGATTTTGATAAATGTGAATTCTGTATTCAAGCTAAAATTACAAAGAAACCTCATAAGTTTGTTGATAGAGTATCTGAACCCTTAGATTTAATTCATTGTGATATATGTGAGCTTGATGGTTCCCTAACTAGACGTAGACATTGTTATTTTATCATTTTATTGACGATTGTTCTAATTTCACATATGTATATCTCGTGAAAAGTAAAAGTGATGCATATAATATGTTTAAGACATTCAAAACTGAAATTGAAAATCAATCAAACAAGAAAATTAAAAGACTTCGTAGTGATAGAGGAACAGATTATGAATCTAGTTCTATTTTGGATTTCGATAAACTACATGGTATTGTAAATGAAAGAAATGCACCTTATTCACCTGAAATGGAAGGTAAAGCTAAAAGAAAAAATAGGACCTTTACCGTATTAGTAGTTGCCATTTTATTAAATTCTGCAGCAGTAAAACATTGGTGGGGGGATATATTATTAATGGTATGTTATGTACTAAATAGAATCCCTAAATCAAAAAGTAAAATTTCACCTTTGGAAATTCTGAAAAATTGCAAACCCAATGTGTAGCATGCCAGAAAATTCGATGCCCGAATTTTCGACACAAATACAATCTCATGTCCAAACTCGAGTACCGAACATCTAGAAAGCTAAAAGAAAGAATTTAGAGGATGAGGAAAGAAAGAAATATTATAATAGAAGAATAAGAAGAAAAACCAACACTACACAGAGTCTCACATCGCAATAGAATAAAATATAGTATAGAAATAAATCTTTATTGAGAGTTTAAAAAAATAATACTTACATTCATCAGAGTAGAACAATACATCTGGACAGTTATAATGATCTGTCCTTGCACATAACACATAGCAGAATAAATACTAATATGTATGGACCCCTTCAGCATGTCTATAGAAGTTCGAAGCTTCCTAACCTGAACCAGTAAAACTCAGTCAGACCCGATCATTGCAAATGCCATGGATCAGTCTAGTGAACCAGCATGAGAAAAACTCACTAAGTTTAAGTATCATCCAAATTGCTAAACTTTAGAAATCCCTTTGAAAGAAAAAAGATAATAGTAAGACTAGCCCACACATAAACATGGACGTATTTTACCTTATTATAACCCAATTTTTTTTTGATATATCAAAATCCAGTGATGTTATAATAGTGTCTATCAAATCACAAATAAATAACCATATAGAAAAATGCTTGCATCTCAGGCTCTACATATTCATTATATAATCAAAAACTGCAAGTTGCTTATTTGAGAATGGATTCCAATTATGACAAGGTATGGGACCACCTTCCGATCAGTTTACTCTAGAGGGGATACACTGGGGTTCAACAAGAACATCTTGCAACCGAGCCATACATGACCGGTCACTCATTTAGCTTGAGTGGAACGGATGTATTATCACCCACGGTTGTCGGTCGTCCAAACATAATCTGTAAGGCACAGAAATGAAAGAAGAACAAAATGAATTTTATCTAGATTGGTGACAGCACACCCTAGTTGGGTGCGACCCAACTAGCCATGTTGCCTGCCCGATTTTTTTCATTTTCCGGTTGTAAGGCTTGAGGTCACGTTTTATCTTTTAGGGAACATCCCATATCTTTGGATGGCACATCGTCAGATCCGTCAAATCACTATTTGACTTCCACAAATATACTCATGGTGTTAAGCAAGAGAATTTCTCCTCCACCAAACAAAAGTACATTTGTAAAAGTCAATGTAAGTGACCCTCAGGAAATACTCTGTCAGGCATTCCTCTATACAAGTCATCCAGGAACAAGATGAACCGAAGGAACCCTCCTACCGCATCCTAGGAATCACCCAAAGGATCAGTAGCGAGAAGTCCTTGCCATCCGAAGATTTCAATCATGACAGAATCACTGTCGAAATAACTATGGTTGCAAGTCAGAGAAATTCAACTAGTGGTTCTTCCGCTCATGAAGATCCACGACCTTCAATGCTCCATATTTATACTTTCCCTATAAGTTAGATTCAAGTATAGTTGGTTCTAAATGGTTTTGGGTCTAGTTCCCATCCCGATCTCTTTGAAACAACACGTCAAAAGGGTCCAATAATATTTATTGATAGTCCGCGTTTTAACTATCAACTTAAACAATATAGATTTGTACTTTGGCAGCTTAGGTCCCTTTCTTTTATAATTATTCATTTAAAACCATTTTATCGATATAAAATCAATTCTATGACTTATCTCAAGTAGCCCTCTTGGCTTTTCATTACTTAGGCACAAAATCAATTCTTTCTTTTTAACATCCTTCAAAATCTCGTTTCTTTAATCCCCTTTACCTCAAAATTATCATTATAATATTCCAATACCATTTTATTATCAAACCACTTTTGTATTTCCTTACTTTGGAAACATCGTTATATTATATATATATATATATATATATATATATATATATATATATTCTCAAAATTTCATTTACTTCGGAGATATTATTATAATATTCACAAATTCTGCTTTCTACTTCTTGTACCATTACAAATTGATATCATATCTATATAATAGTGAAATTGTTCATCATCATAACTTTTAATATAATTGCTTGGATGCTCTCATACCGTTTTAATGGCTTCTGTTTCTAGGCATACTCCCTCAGCTCCCCTCGCAATCCATTACATCTAGTGCTTCTTGCTCTCATCCCCCCTTTCTTCTTCCTCTCGTGCCTCACCTAATCCCCCCTTTTCCTTCCTGATGCCTAAGCACAATAAATCGAAACCTAACTTCTCCAAAATTGTGTCCAGATCTGGTAGTAGCTTATTGGACCTGGCGCATCACAGAAGAACCATGTCAGATCTTGCTGTTGACATAGACGCAACTGCCCCTATAGTCCTGATTTCTGGAGTCAACACTGTAGTAGCTTCACTGCTGATGGGAAAGAATGATGATGAGCATTGGTTGGATGGAAACTCCAAGGCAAAAGGAAATCGATCGCAGTCAGGTAAAAATTTGGAAACTTAGCTGCGTGGAATAACTATGGGTGGGAAAGAGAATTTGAACATTGATATTGGCTTGAATAATTTAATAATGACTGGAGTTGATGAGATAAATGGATTAAATGAAAACGGAATGAATTGTGAGCTTAGGAAATCGGCCAGTGCACCTGTAATCCCAGCTGCCAAGTCAAATACCCCACGCTGACCACTTATTTGTCAAAATGTCGAAACAATCAGTGCTAAACTTAACCACTACCAACCCTAATAAACAAAAAGGTTGTTCCTTCTTCTCATCGCTTCCTAGATTTGCAGGCACATACATCCCTCGTGACTTCACATCCTTTCAAGAAAATCAAATCCCACCGACGGGATTGTGCAAGAAGTTATAAACTATTGGCATAATTACCTTATAGGTTTTTTCATGGACTCTATAGTACCAATGATGATGTTCGTGTGCATGTGCGTAATGCATGGAAATTGAGGGGAGGTCTACATGTCAACTATGTAAATGGGTTGTTTTATTTAAAATTTTCGAGTATCGAAGAGAGAAGAAGAGTGCTAGAATTAAACCCGACCATTATTGGAGGCAAACCGTTCATAGTTATCACTTGGAGTACGTCTATTGAAAGTGTTAGAGAGAGGGTTCCATCCATTCCGGTTTGGGCTATATTCACTAGGATTCCTTCTGTCCTGCAAACGCTTCCTAGTCTGAGATGGTTTGCAAGTCGCATAGGTAAATTTAAGTGCTTTGATGCCAAGACAGAATCCATAAAAAATATGGTATTTGCGAAAGCCATGATTGAGATTACCTCGAGCAAACCGCTACCTAGAAAGCTTAAAGTATCGATAGATGGCTATGACTCTTTTGTGGATGTTAAGTATACTTAGTAGCCAAACATCTGCACTAAATGTCAATTGTTTGGTTATATGATTGATACATGCAAAATTCCTACATCAGATGTTTCCAAAAAAGTTAAAATCCCTCTCCAGAAACCTACTCCACATGTTTGGGCTCCCAAGCCAAGGGAGCCTGTAAAAAAATCCCTCGTAGCCCTTGTTTGGATGTTGTAGAGAATACAATAGTTTGGAATGAACAAGAGAAAGCTTGGTATGACCTACGTTCTGATATAAGATATGATCCCACCAAATTTGTTTTGATAATTAAGAGAAGGGAAGCCTCGCAGTCCTCCAAGTTCTCAAAATTCGTCATGCCTTCCTTCACGTCCCCTCCTCCCCCACCGATTAACTTTGTCCCAAAAGTGTACTCGACTTCCGTCACCTCTAACATCGCCACCTCCTCCATCCCCCCTCTTGCTCGCTACCAACCAGTAATTAAATCAACTCCACCCACAACCCCCATACCTAACGGCACAGCTACCCCTAACCTCCCCAGCACTAAGTCATATGCCCAAGTGGCTGCTTCGCCACCTCCCCTTCTTCCAGCACCCCCTCTGCCACCGCCGAGACACCGACATTTACCTATTTTCAAATCCATCCACACAATGGTCTGCTACCTATAGTCAAATGGTCGCTACTTGAGTTGTTCTTATAGGGGACACATGGCAAAATCATGTAGAAATGGCACGATTTGCTATATCTGTTCTTTCTATGGCCATTCATGTGTGCAATGTCCCAAGAAATACAAAAGAAATGATGGTACAGTGGTACGTCCCAATGCAAAGACAACCCATTCACAAATTCCAACTCGTCATGAACCACAAAAGCAGACTACGTAGAATTGGAAGTGGGGCCAAGCATCGCTTCGGATTTCAACTCAAAGCACAGGCCATCATTATAATCCAAAGTCTAATTCAAATCTTATACACACTTACCCTTTCCTCTTCATCTCCCTCTCCTAACCCTAATACCACTCCCCGTTGTCCGGCCCTAAAATCTCTCATCTTCCGCTCCATGTCTAACGCTCACCGCTACCTCACCGCCACCGTAATTGATGGGACTTGGACCATCCAACAAGTAGCTCAAGCACTGACAGCGAGCCTCAATCACAGTGAATGGGCTATCTGGCTTATCGAAGACAATACCTTCCTCATTGATTGCCCAGGCATTGACACTAAGAACAACGCCCTCCACCTCAAAGTTCTCTACAGGGCTGGAGCCGGCCTCCTCCTACATCCTTGCCCATAACCAGACTTCCCCTCCCAACCCACCCTTGAGCCAGCAACATGGGCTAGAGTCAAAGGCTATCCCGAATTCCTAAGATATGACAATGCTGTTGTTAACACCGTTGTTAAAACACAGCACAACTGACTCAAGTTGTTCGAAGCATTCAAGTTGTTACTCGACACAAAGCATCCGGCCAATGATGTACTACAAGCACAAATGAACTCGTGACTGAAATAATTTACATATGGTTACAATATGCATTGAAAATGTTGCTGCTCATATATGCAAAGCCTGGAACCATGTCATCACATATTACCAGCTTTTCAAGTATACAACATGAAATGTGCTAAGACCACTTATGGTAAGATGCCACATCAGCACCACCTGGAAACATGTGGTCGATCATGCATGAAGATCCTGGCCGAGCGTCATGTTCAAGAAAAACCTCACCATCAGTCGAGCGACTCAAAGTATTGGTTAACCAGCATGGGGCGGACTCGTCGGGCAAGCCATGCTCGAGCACCCCAGCTCGAGCACCTCAAGTCTAGCATCATGCTCGGGCACATTAGACCAGAGATTAAGCACCACGCAGAAGCACCAGGGCTCGAGCTCGAGCAACACCATACATGGGCGGTCGAGCAGCTTCTCAGTGTCGTGAGGTCGAGCGGCTTCTCGCATAAGGGACGAGCATAGGAGCAGATTTACATGAAAGAAATGGATGGCATAACCATAATTTTTGTGCCCATGTTTGTATAGTACACATGATGTCAATTATGTAAATGATGTTCCAATTTTCTCTAAATTCAAAGGGCAATGGCACACCTGTAATTCTTGTTCCCATATTCTGAAGCTCGCTCGTGCATTATATATAAAGAAGGTCGTTGACAATACTGGACCAGGATGTTTGTATTCAGCATGTACAGGCTATATGGATTTATATATTATTATATGGCACTCAAATATATGAAGAACATAGTAACTGACGTGGATTAAATACTTAACATAAGGGCCGACGTTTGCTTTCCCATGTAGAATGTTGGATCGACTACGAGACAAATGATGGACCACTATGATATAAAAAGAACGGACTGAATAGATAAAATACGACGCGTGCATGTTTGGAATACCACGTGGCAGAGGTGTGTTAGCAAAATAGATAATGCAGGACTGTCATATAAAATGCAATGGGTCGCGCATGTATTTTTGGAGGGTCGCTCGTACATGATAGAGGGGGTTAGTTGTTCAAATCATGACAGCTGGGTATAGCTGGCTCCAGCTATCCAGTGGTAGTTTCGTAAATATGTCAGTGCTCGACCTCTACCTACGCACCATAATTACAGAATTGCCACCTGGTACCAACTTCACCTATAAATACCCCATTTCACCACCATTCAAGGGACCGATTTTTACCACCCCGAAGGGCTGTCATTTTCGGTTTTCCACCTCTCTCAAGCCCTCCAAGCTCCCTTAATGGCTTCGTAAGCTCGCTCCGTCTTCCTCCAACATCAAGTGGATATAATCTTCTCCAAACAACATTAATTCTCTCTCAAGTTCAATCTAAGCCATTCTAACTCCGTTCATCACCTCCAAGCTAACATCTAACTCAAATCCGCCATGGAATCCATCAAAATCACTCAAGTGTCCAAGAGATTGTAGATCTACCTTCGTACTCCTTGCACTTTGAGAGATCCAACCACTCCTTCGCTGATTATTAAGATTAAAGTAAAATCCTTGGGTGAAAGAGAGAATGAATGTACTTAGAGATAACTCATACCTTGTAAATCTTAAAATGATAATGAAATCGCTTCCAGAGTGGACATAGATCTATTCTAAATCGAACCACTATAAAATCCTTGTGTTTTTACTTGTTTTTAATGATTGTGGCTCCATTTTTTATTTCTTATCGTTTGGTGAAGTATTACTAAAATACCTTTGGTGTTTAGACCAATTTTGGTTTAAATATTTGGCGCCCACCATAGGGTCACGTTCATTATACAGCCAAGTCTAAAAGCCTTGCGTTGAAGTTCTAAGCATATTTCTACCATTGATTCTACAAGTCTAAGATCTAAGTCAATCGACGAGTTCTCTTCAAAGTTTAAAACATTGACCGAAATAATGGCCAAATCTAAGAAAACCGCAAGTAAAGCCGTTGAAGAAACTGACAACGTTGCTAACATTGAAGCTACACCACTTACCAACTACTTTGAAGTTTGAGAAAACTCAATAAGTGCAGCCGGAGTAACCAAAGCTGAATTAGATTCCATCGTCGCTAATTTGAGTCAACGGATGGAAGCCTCCAACATAACTTTAATGAATGCTAATAAAACAATAATGGATGCTAATCAAGCTTTAAAGGATAAAATGAGTGCTCTCCTAAACGCTCAAGCAAATCCCTCTCCTCCTCCGAACCTTGAAGAGAATGCAAATTCATCAGCCTCCGATCATCATCATAGTGACTACTTGGAAGGACTTGTTGACAAAGGCAATGCTAGTATCAAAGACTCAAAGATGAAAGATAAAAACCATTCCGAATGAAATAACCGACGAGTTACAAGTCCTGTTACGGGAGCTCCTTCCCGGAGTGGAGGTAAAAGACCTAGATCCTCTAATCACGGTCGGTCGCCAACACGAGCATCCGGAAAAGAGATCGAAATCTGCTCCCCAGAATGACACAACTCAAAGGAATATATAGCGGATATGGTAAAGAAAATCATGGAAGATAACATGGCTTACGAGGATAGTGAAAGGGAATGGGACTTCTCCCTCGGCAAAAATCCATTCACAAAGAGGATCCGCAAAGCTGAATCCCTAAAAAGTTCACTCATCCTACTCTGCCTCTGTACGATGGGACTTCTGATCCGAATCACTTCCTGTATAGATATGAACGGCATATGAATGTAGCCAAAGCAACAAACGAGATCAAATGTATGTGCTTCCCTCTCTATCTAGAAGGCTTGGCATCATTATAGCTCACAAGGCTGCCACCCAAATCCATTGACCGATTCAATGATTTGACTCTAAAATTCAAGGAGCAGTTCAGGCTACAAGCTACTAAGGATAAGGATGTTAACGCCTTTAAATGACACTCCTGGAAATATCTATCATGCTACAAAAGACTCTGAAGAATACGCGAAACCAAATCCAATAAGGATAGGCGATAAAGCGATGAACTCGGGAAAGTTTTGTAAGTTCCACAGCCAGCCTGGTTATACCACTAATGAATGCCGGCACTTGAAGAAACTTATTGAGGAACTGATCAGGAAAAACAGGCTACAACGTGAAAAATCCACAATCCTCAAACACTGCTCCGCGTCCTCAGGGGCAAGGGGCATCAAGCGATGAGGCTCCTGTTCAAACCAAGCCGAAGCCAATCATCTACCCACAACCAGTGGTTCTCTAAT
This sequence comes from Allium sativum, assembly GCA_030737875.1. Classification (NCBI taxonomy): domain Eukaryota; kingdom Viridiplantae; phylum Streptophyta; class Magnoliopsida; order Asparagales; family Amaryllidaceae; genus Allium; species Allium sativum. The sequence continues at coordinate 14,782,296 of CM060917.1, forward strand.
TTCAATAACTCAGAATAAGCGATCACCATCGCCACTGCTTTACTTCCTGCTTTATTTCATGCTTTACTTCATGTTTTACTTTCTGTTATGTTCAAAACAATCTGTAATAATCTGCTAGTGATGTACTGAATATTAGCTCTGTGACTAAAACCATATTTGCCTGACTAAATCTCTTACTTGCAATATTTTTTATAATCCAAAATTTGCAAATAGATGATTCCTTATTACAGGCTATCCGACAAACGCTTGCTTTCTCGAAACCCGATGTAATATGGCAACCCCAATAACACCAACTCAAGCGTCGAGTGCAAAGAACATCAGCATGCATAAATGTAATGATTAAAAGCACCACCTTGGAAATTGAACGAGAGGAGTTGAAAAGGGTCAAACGGTGGAGAGTGAAACACCCCCACCTTTGTTAAGGTCACTCACAAAGGGAATGACTTAACTTTGGTGGAGTATTATAGGTAAAAGATGCAGATAAATTACAAGACAGACAAATAAAGCAGCGGAAAACAAAGTCATTTTATTAACAACTTAATTCAGTCAAGCTTTTACAACAATTGATTAAATCATACTTAAAAGTATTACATAAAACTTCTGTCTTGATTCAAAATCTACCAAGTATATAAGAAGCATCAAATCACGATGATATTCCCCAAGTAAAGCATGAGCCAGCCATAGCAATGGAAAAAGAGAGCAATACATCGACTATCTTCGAGCTTGGAAAGAAAACTGAGCTAAATGGTAATATTCCCTCCCTGCGAACCTGGGGGGGGGGGGACGGAAGAAAAGAAGACGAAAGAAAACAGAGTCAGACATAAAGTCTGTAAGTCCAGTGACTTTCAACATGTGAACAGGTAAAAGCAACATGACATGAATTAACTGAATACAAGACAACACCATGATGACAGGGATAACAAGATAACATAAAATTAGCACAAGATAGGATAAGGAAAGAAAAACTAGATGCGCTTCTATACTTTCACTGCTTCGCTACTACCCTGTTATTCTGGTTTCTATATCTCTACACCACCTAACTATTGTCCCAACTAGAAATCTGTATAAAATGATGATATTACCCCATGATCCAAATCCCCGCAATTGTGGTAGCCTTCAGGTGTACATCTAGTATGAGGATAATACCTCAACCAGCCTAATTGCCATGAAAATGTTTGATGTACCCTTACTACCCTATCGATCGGCTCCCAACTTGTACTAATGTTCCATGTGTCTGTGTCAATCGGCCTTCTCTTGCGTGTAGATACCCCGTGCTGGTCCTACCATAAGGTGTATCAATCCTTATGATAGCAACCCGACACGATTCAAGATGCACAGTGTATAACTGTTGGTACCCAGTGTCTGCTTTTTCCCACTCCAGAGTACGTGCATGCCCGTAAACCGTCGGAACCTACACTGACGTACCCCCTACCGTTATCTTTGACCGCTTATAATCAGCCCAGTAATCATGCCCCACCCTGCTAAGCTCAGGGTACCGTGATACATCTTTGTGGGTTACTTCTGAAATGGGTCCCCGTTAATAGGGTTTCCTCCTAGTTAAGTTTGTAGGCCTATATTTACTAATATTACCCATCAACCCGATATGTACTTAACCTTCCCACCGACTCAAGCATGTTTATATAATGGTTAAGTTTTGTGGGCCTATATTTACTAATATTACCCACCAACTCGACGTGTACTTAACCTTCCCACGGATTCAAGCATGTTTATTTAATGGTTAAGTTTTGTGGGCCTATATTTACTAATATTACCCACCAACCCGAAGTGTACTTAACCTTCCCACGGATTCAAGCATGTTTATTTAATGTTAAGTTTTGTGGGCCTATATTTACTAATATTACCCACCAACCCGACATGTACTTAACCCTCCTACTCGTCATGTAAGTTGGTTAAGTGTTTCTTATTAACTTAACCTTTTTCACTTATCATGTTAGATTGGTTAAGTGTGATTTATTAACTTAACCCCATTCATTCATCAGGTTATATTGGTTAAGTATTTTCCATTTAACTTAACCCCATTCGTTCATCAAGTTATATTGGTCAAGTTCCATTAATCAATTCAAGTTAACTTAACCCACCTACTCATCATGTCATGTTGGTTATGTGTTTCCTTCTGGTGTTAACTTGACCCTACCTCAAATCATGTTATATTAGTTAAGTGTTGCCCTCTTGTGTTAACTTAACCCTTCCCATACACCATGTTATATAATTGGTTAAGTGTTTTCCTCCTGTATTACTTAACCCCACCACATGTCATTATATTTGGTTAAGCGTATCCTCTTGTGTTACTTAACGCTACCACAAGTCATTATATATTTTGGTTAAGTATTTCTTTAGTTAACTTAACCCTATCATCTGCTTAATTAACATGTTGTAATGATTAAGTGCTGCCTTAGTTAACTTAACCCTACCATCTGTTTAGTTAACATGTTATAACGGTCAAGTGTTCCCTTAGTTAACTTAACCCTACCTTATATCATGTCTTGTTTGTTAGGTGCCTTTGTCCATTCATGTTTAACTTAACCCATCCATTTGTCATATTGGTTAAGTATCAATTAACTTAACCCTCCCATACTTAGCATGTGTCATCAACATTAATTTATTTATTAATGCACCAACCTCTCACATTAGATATGTGTTATTGTGGTTACTGGATATGTCGGGCGGTTCCAGGCAGTTTTACACCATAACTCAATCTAACCTCGGGTTTTCCTTGGACATGATGCACTAACCTCTCACATTAGATAGGTGTTGTTGTGGTTACTGGATGTGCCGGGCTGTTCCAGGCAGTTTTACACCACAACTCAATCTAACCTTGGGTTAGGCATATTCGTCTTTTCATTAATTTACATATTTACAGTTTATATGTAAATCATTTACAATTGTTGTCACTTTTACCATAAGTGTCCAAGTCTAGAATTTATATGCGAATTATCTTAACTAGTCATGTTCCAATTCTCAAGTTACGCCCAACAAAGCTAATTGTAAGTTATGGGCCCCAAATTAAATTTTCAAGTTATTAATCAAAATAGGCTATACCCAATTTTGATTTAATATTCTAGTTTATGCCCACAACTTAGTTTACATGCCAATTATAGGTTCAATATGTCAAATTACATATTCCATAATTCATGTCACATTTACCCAAAATTATATCTTAACAATCATGCCATAATACATGTTCCAAATTATGCCAAATACAATCACGTTCATGTTCAGGTTATGCCAACTTTCAAGTTTATAATCACGTTCATGTCAATTTCAAGTTTTACCTAAATCGTATTCCCATCATTCGTGTAATCGTGATTCAGTCTAGATTATAGGTCAATCTGGATTCTTAGATAATAGGGAATAAACAAGAATATAGGCATAAGATGATAATCCCAAATTCACGAATTACAGATCTAACAAATATACTGAATAAATTGATTAAAACATCGCAGGCATATAGATCTGATAATATTATGAACATGGAAAGGTTTGAATATATTCTAGGTTCAAGAACATGGATAGATCTAAATTAATTGAAAAATCCCAAAAATCAAGATTCAATAGGCAACAAGAATATATCTGAATAGATAATCAAGCTTAGATCCAATTTCATATGCAAAAACGATTCCCAAAGATATATGTACAGATTCAAATGAAAGGATGAGGCATATTCTCATATTCATTTAATCACAAGTCATAATCAAATCTAGGCGTTCAAATCTAAAAAGTAACTGACTTACAAAAAGAGAGTGATTCTTGAATTCTGGGATCTGAATTCTAAAACTGAAAAGCTCTCCTTTGATGTAGACTATAGATTCAAATTTAGATTTGATACTCAGTTGTTGAAGACGTTGACTTAGTCTTTGAATCTTTACTTGAATTCTACGCTTGATTTCTCGAAGAATTTGAACAGCATAACCCCGTCTTTGGTTTATTTTAACTAGGATTGAGGCAGAACAGCGTTGCAATGGTTTGGTGGGGAGAGAAAGTGAGGTTTGGAGGTGTTTAAATAGGCTAGGAACCAACGAATCTGTCCAGAAAACAAGTCCAGGAGCCAAAAACTGAATCTGTCTCGGATCTACAAAAACAGGGCAGGTCGACCCCCAGGTTGACCTATAGGGGAGAGGTCGACCCCTTGGTCGACCTCCTGGTCGACCTGGGTCCTGGGCGGGAAATTTCCTGCCCAGCCCGCTTCTGGGTTCTGTTTTGAATTTTGAATTTAGTTTTGAGCTGTTTTATTTATTTTGAATTTCTGAAACTTCTGAAGGCCATAACTTCATCATACAAAGTCTGATTTACACAAACTCAGACTCTGTCTCAAGCAGAACTCCGAGAAGAACGCAATGGCGCCACCCGTTTTACGTATTCTTCTTTTGCAAATTAATTATACTTAGATTTGTTACTTCATGTTCACAGAAAATACGGGGTGTTACAGAGAGTTCAGCAAGTGGATGCAAGGTTGCAAATTCCAAGGTGCAGCCGGCGCCCGACTGCGGTTGCTTGCCAAAGTCAAGCGCATCTAGCAAGAGGTCGATGTTTGCTCCACAGAATGACGTAAACCCTTGCAAATCCCAAAGGGCCATAACCTCTCAGTCAAGATACGATCAATAGCTATAATAAGGTGAATCCGACACGGCGACTGATGTTCGAAAGAACCACTCGGTCTAGCTGCGATCGCATACTATCGATAAGTGTATTCGACACAAAAGGACTGATGTTCACCCTGCGGAATGACCTTGCAAAGTTCTGTCAAGTGAACCTCTCAGTCCGGCTGCGATCACTTACCGTAGTTAGGCGTATCTAACACAACGACTGAGGGTCACCTCGTGGAACTACACAAAATCAAAAGTCCCTTCGTAGCAAGGGCAAACCCTCCAATGCAAGGGTAAATCCAAAGTCCCTCCAAAGCTAGGACAACCCCTCCATAGCAAGGGTAAATCCAACGTCCCTCCATAGTAAGGGTAAATCCGAAATCCCTCCATAGCAACGGCAAACCCTCCATAGAAAGGGTAAATCCGAAATCCCTCCACAGCAAAGGCAAACCCTTCATAGCAAGGGTAAATCTGAAATACCTCCATAGCAAGGTAAATAATCAATGTCTTCCCATAGAAGAGGAAAGATTAAATGTCCCTCCATAGTAAGGGAAAATTAAAAATTTTGTCCTTTACTGGTAGAGGCGAAATTGAGAACCCAAAATCGTCCGCTAGCGGGGGAACAAGATATAAGACCTTCCCGAGCGGGGGCACTAAATCCTAAGACCTCAACGAGCAGGGGCACTAAATCCAAAGTCCTCCCATAGCGGGGGCACAAGATATAAGACCTCCCCCAGCGGGGGCACTAAATCCCAAGACCTCCCCGAGTGGGGACACTAAATCCAAAGTCCTCCCCTAGCGTGGGCATAAGATATAAGACCTCTGCGAGCAGGGGCACTAAATCCAAAGACCTCCCCAAGCGGAGGCACTAAACACAAAGACCTCCTTGAGCGGGGGCACGAAATCCAAAATCCTCCCCTAGCGGGGGAACAAAGATATAAAAACTTCACCAAGTAGAAGCAACAAAGCTTTCAGCAAAGTTGGAATTGCTATTGAATTGACAAGTTCAGAGGTTATACGCCTGATTGGAAAGTTTAGATAACTTTAGCCAACAAAGTAGAAGCTTATGGCGTTTCAACCACAATTAAGGGAAACGTGACAAGCTGATCACATCGAGCTCTTGCGACTCATGACGACCCACGGTACTGAGGCATTACAACCACCTAAGAGTTAAATAACGCACAGGAAGATACCACCGGTCCATCACGACATTACAACAAGTTAAAAACTAATTCTTCCCTTCAAAGTGGGGCATTTGAAAAACTTGGCAAAAATGATATGCTCGATATATCAATAAAAGTCAATGCACCAATAAGGATCAACCTAGGAAACCCAATTAGAATCTCGTAACACAAAGGCTACCTCGTCTGCAAAGCTCCGACCATAAATATCTCACATTTCAACATGAGATATAAAAGATAGATTGAGCAATAATTATGCACTGGACCATAAATATCCCAGGATGATCCATGGTGTCAAAGCAAATTCAAATTTCTAAATCTAACTGAGCTAATGCAACAGGACTAAAAATATATAGTCAGCAAACTCTCCTTTCACTGACAATCTTGCGACAAGTTCAGGAATGTCAAAATAAGTGCACGCTTGATTAAAAGTATATTAAGTTAGCATGGAATGGCGTCTTTTCGGCAAATTGTCTAGAGGACAAGAAATAACCAAAGACTGACCCTCTTACAATCTAAAAGTTGCAATCGCTCTAGCCTTAGGAATTCAAATCGGAGTTCCAATTTAAACAGGTACACGTTTCATAAAATGTAAAAGTGCATAGAAAGATCATATAAGCCATTAGAAAAAATAGGCTTGAAATATGTATTCGATATACATATCGGTTAGAAGAATTCAAGTGTCGTTGTGAATTCAGATTAGAGTATCGTATTTATACAGACAACGTTTGACGAACCTTACATAATTAAACAAACTAGTTCTTTATACATACGTTATTCAATCCCAGTCTCAAAATTCACCATATTTCATTTATAAATGATTAACAAATTTGTTATTGATGTGGACGATCAATAACAAAGTATAAGGCCAAAATCGTGCAAGTGCTTGTTTTGATTATAGAACTGGTGATGCGAAGCATATAAATCCAACTAGCAATCTCTATGCTTGGATCATTTGGAATCAATGAGTCAAAGAATCAAAACATGATTCTTCGTAGCGAACAAAAAGCCACGCTTGAATGTCAACGCACAAAAAATTCAAAATACGATGCATTCAACTACATAGCTACATTAAGATATGAACGATTTAGACTCGGGCTATTGCCGATTCCAGTACAAGTTAATGCAAGGACCCTTCGAATTTCAAAGCCCGCATTTTATATAAAAATATAAGGTTCAAGGGGAAAATGTTAACTCCGTTGTTAAAACGCAGCACAAGTGACTCAAGTCATCTGAAGCATTCAAGTCGTTACTCGGCACAAAGCATCCGGCCAATGATGTACTACAAGCACAAATGAACTCATGACTGAAATAATTTACATATGGCTACAATATGCACTGCAAATGTTGCTACACATCATATATACAAAGCCTGGAACTCATGTCATCACATACTACCAGCTTGTCAAGTATACAACATGAAATGTGCTAAGGCTACTTATGGTAAGATGCCACATCAGCATCACCTGGAAACATGTAGTTGATCATGCACGAAGATCCTGGTCGAGCGTCACATTCGAGCAAAATGGCACCATCAGTCGAGCGCCTCTAAGTATTGGTTGAACAGCATGGGGCGGACTGGTCGAGCAAGCCATGCTCGAGCACCCCAGCTCAAGTACCTTAGGTCTAGCATCTTGCTCGAGCACAGTAGACCAGAGGTCGAGCACCAAGCTGAAGCACCAGGGGTCGAGCTCGAGCAACACCATACATGGGCGGTCGAGCAACTTCTCAATGTCGTGGGGTCGAGTGTCTTCTCGCATAAGGGACGAGCATACGAGCAGATTTACATGAAAGAAATGGATGGAATAACCGTAATTTTTGTGCCTATGTTTGTGCATTACACACGATGGAAATTCTGTAAATGATGTTCCCATTTTCTCTAAATTCAAAGAGCAATGGCACACCTGAAATTCTTGTTCCTATATTCTGAAGCTCGCTCGTGCATTATATATAATGGAGATCGTTCACAATATTGGACCAGGATGTTTGTATTCAACATATACCGGCTATATGGATTTATATATTAATATATGGCACTCAGATATATGAAGAACAAAGTAACTGACGCGACTTATATACTTAACATAAGGGCCAATGTTTTCTTTCCCAAGCAAAATGTTGGATCGACTACGAGACAAATGATGGACCACTATGATATAAAAAGCACGGACTGAATAGATAAAATATGAAGCGTGCATATGTGGAATACCACGTGGCAGAGGTGTGTTAGCAGAATAGATAATGCGGGACTGTCATATAAAATGCAGAGGTGTATTTTTGGAGGGTCGCTCGTACATGATAGAGGGGAGTCGGTCATTCAAATCATGACAGCTGGGTACAACTGTCCAGTGGTAGTTCCATAATTATGTCTGTGCTCGACCTCTACCCTGTACACCATAATTACAAAATTTCCACCTGGTACCAACTTCACCTATAAATACACCATTTCACCACCATTCAAGGGACCAACTTTTTCCACCCCGAAGGGCTGTCATTTTCAGTTTTCCACCTCTTTCAAGCTCTCCAAGCTCCCTTAATGGCTTTGTAAGCTCGCTTCAACTTCCTCCAACATCAAGTGGATCTAATCTTCTACAAACACCATTAGTTCTCTCTCAAGTACAATCCGAGCCATTCTAAATCCGTTCATCACATCCAAGCTAAGATCTAACGCCAAATCCGCCATGGAATCAGTCAAAATCAGTCAAGTGTCCAAGAGATTGTAGATCTACCTTCATACTCCTTGCATTTTGAGATATCCAACCATTACTTCGCTGATTTGTAAGATTAAAGTGAAATCCTTGTGTGAAACAGAGAATGAATGTACTTTGTGATAATTCATGCCTTGTAAATTTTATAACGATAATGAAATTGCTTCCAAAGTGGACGTAAATCTATTCTAAATCGAACCACTATAAAATCCTTGTGTTTTTACTTGTGTTTTAGTGATTGTGGCTCCATTTTTTTTTTTCTTACCGTTTTGTGAAGTACTACTAAAGTACCTTTGGTGTTTAGACCAATTATGGTTTAAACAGCTGCTATAAGAGAAGCCCTTAGTCTCGTTGGTCATTTCAATGAAGAAGACAAATTGATTTGTCCTACGTTGTCCGCTGATACCTCTACGTAAAGATCCAATTTTATGAAGGTACCACTTCTCCTTCTCGCTATGTTATCTATCTCAAAAACAAAAATGTGAAGCTTTGTGTGGAGGGTTGGGAACATTCACACCCATTTGAGAAACCTGAAACACTGTTGATGGGTATAGATTATGACTATAGCGACTTTCTTTTCCACGACATAACCCTTCATACAAGCCCAATGGAGGAAGAACGCCACGATGTTATGTATGATGAAGAAAATATGAATGTTCAGCGCAAACATCTAGCCACACATGACGCCTCCCTCGCTTTACTTAACAGTGTTACTAGAGACAACTTCACACCCAAGTGGGACCCTCTTGTTGATTTAGATCTCTCCACCCCTCTTCATCTTCAGATCCAGTGTCTTCCAGAATTTGAACAATAGGATTCCAACACTCCACATCTTACTCCAGTCGATGTCCGCCGAAGTGCACAGATCAATCCAGCAAGATCTCATCCTGGATGCTTTGGTAGTTTTTATGAAACTGTCATTTTTTCTTCTGCTAATAAATTGCTAAATAAAAAATTGGCGAACTCAATGGGTGTGAGTTTACGTGATGAACAATATAATGCCATGCAAACTTTAGAAACACAGTGAATTAATCATTCCCAATGAAGATAGTATCCTGGAATGTCAGGGGGTTGGGGGACCCCATAAAATGTCACGCTGTCAACCTTATTCTAGCACCCCACCAAATTGATATTTTTCTTTTGCAAGAATCTAAGTTTTTTGACCCATCCACATCAACTATTAGAAGAATTTGTGGGCCTTATTTAACTGGTTAGGCCTATGTATATGTTGTTGAAACTCGTGGCAGTTTGATTACTGCATGGAATGATAATGCATGGTCTCTCTACCACTTAACAACCCATACATATGTCCTACACGTGTATCTCCATCATATTCAAACAAATACCACTTATCTCTTCACTAATATTTAATGCCCTACTGATCCACAAAATAGAGAAGAGATCCGAAAATTCTGTGAAGACATAGCATCACAAATCATTGGCCTATGGTTAATTGGTGGGGACTTTAACACAACCAAAACCAATTTTGAATGAAACTCCGGCAACTTCTCTCAAGACTCAACAGCCTTTAATTCCTTCATTCAATCTTGCTCCCTCGTCAAACCCCTCATCAGCAATAGACTCTTCACATGGACCAGTCGTTGGGAGGATCCATCACTAGCAAAGATGGACCGCTTTCTCTTAAATCTGGCTTGGGAGGACCTCTACTCACTGTCACTCATTAATGGTCATGCCACAGTCATGTCTGACAGTGCCCTCTTCTACTTGACACTGGAGTAAACAACGCCAAGAAGTGCCCTTTCAAGTTTGAAAAACTTTGGCTGCTCGAACCTTCCTTTGAACCCATCATTAAGAAAATTTGTTCCCAACAAACCGTTGAACGCTCAGCCATCTCCGGTATTGTTGCCAAACTACGCTCGCTCCATGAAACCATCTGACCATGGGCCAAAACGATCTGGGGTTCCATTAAAGCCAGAATCAGCTCTTCCTAATGAAATCCTAAAACCGAACATTTGTGAGGAATCTCGACAACTTAGTGATGCGGAAACTGCTAAGCTTGAAAAATTGGAGAAAGAACTTGACAGGCTAATAAAACGGGAAGAGATGGGATAGAAATAGTGATCCAAAGCCAAATGGATTGAAGAAGGAGACAAAAAAACTGCCTACTTTCATCGAATAGCGAATGGACGTCGTCGTTCGACTTTCGTTTCTAAAATTTACCATAATGACTTATCCTATTCTGACCCCTTTGACATCTGCCACCTCTTCACTAACTTCTACCGTAATCCTTGGCAAACCCTCCTCTCCCCGACGTTGACTGGAACCTCCTTTACCCCTCCCCTTCCGCCATCAACATTGACTATCCCTTTTCATAGGATGAAATTTAGGCTGCTGTTAAATCAATGGAGGATGATTAGACCTCTGATCCTGATGGATTCAACCCAGTTTTGTTTAAACATTTTTGGCCCACTATCAAACTGTATATCCTATCCATGTGTGCAGAATTCCAATCCAACCCCTCATCCATAGCAAAGCTAAAATATGCTAATATCACCCTCATTCCCAAAGTTCCTGGTGATAATACACTTACCTCCTTCTACCCGATCATCCTCCTTAACACAACCTTCAAAATCATCACTAAAGTGTTGGCTAACAGATTGCAGACTTTCATTACCTCCATTGTTGGTCCCAACAGTTAGCCTTTATTTTAGGATGCAATATCATGGACTGCGTAGCTGCCACTCAAGAAGCTATTTCATTATATCACTTCACTTCCACACTTGGTGTCCTCCTTAAACTTGATTTCTCTAAAGCTTTTGATCCCGTAGATTTGAACTTTATTGTCTACTTAGTGTGCATCGTGGTTTTCCCCCAAAATGGTGCAGTTGGATAGAACACTTGCTGAATACAAGCTTCTCAACCATTTGCGTTAAAGGAGAGTTTGGTGGTCTCATCAAATCTAAATGTGGCCTCAGACAAGGAGACCCCCTCTCGCCCCTTATCTTTGTCCTAGTTGTTGATGTCTTTAACCAAATGGTTAAATTAGTTACTTCTAAGAATTTTCTTTCTAGCATCAAACTCCCCAACTATAATTCCTCTATCTCTAACCTTTAATTTGTTGATGATACTATCCTTTTCTTTTTTTTCCCCACCCCTTTCCACATCCACTGCCTCAAGGTGCTCCTATGCACTTTCGAGCTCATCTCCGGTTTATCCATTAATTTTATCAAGAGCTCCGTTATCATGCTTTGCAATTCATCTTATTTGGGGCCCTTAATCTCCAATTGCTTAAACTGCAAACTTGAATCTTTCCCAATCACCTACGTTAGCATCCCTCTTCGCCCATCTAAACTCTTCAGATCTGATTGGCTTCCCCTTATATCTAAAATTGAACATAGACTAGCATCATGGAAAGCTAATTCTTTGTCCATGGCTGGTCGACTCACCCTTGTTCAATCCTTTCTCTCAGCCCTCCCCTCCTATTGAATGTCATTTCATAAACTTCCGGCTTGGGTTATCTCCAGAATAGATGCAATACAGAGCTCTTTTCTATCGAACGGGGGTAAAGCTAAACATTTAATTAATTGGAAAACAGTTTGCTTACCTTAAGAGCATGGTGGTCTGGGAATAATAAATCTTAACCTCCTCAATCAGGCACTGTTAGCCAAATGGCTATGGCACCTTCTTACCCCTGGATCCTTCATCTGGAAGGACTGGATCTTCGAACGTCTTTATGCTTTGAACATAAACCTGGTTCTTCAATGCCCTTCTGCCTCCAGGCCATCCTCTTTTTGGGCAGGGTTTATCTCCACAATTCCTAGGATTAAATCTCTCTTCAATGTTAATCTGGGAAATTGCAATAGTTGCCTTTTTGGTTTGATATATGATGTAGTCACTTACCCCTCTCTCATTTGTACCCGAATTTGTTCTCTTTAACAGCTGGATCTTATAACTCTACTTTGAGCATCTTGGGCTCCAACCCATTGGGCCTCTTCCCTCTGGTCTTTTTGGCCTTGATATCTTATCTGATATTTTGCAAATTAATAACATTTCACTATCATCCCACCTTTTTGTTGGGCCCGACTATTATTATTGGGCTTTGAGCCCAAATAAAGGCTTCACCGTATCTTCTTATTACAGCTTCCTCTCCCACCTAGGCTGTTGTTTCCTATTTGCACGCATTTAGAAATGTCATCTTCCATCCCGCCTGGTCTTCTTCCAATGGTGCCTCATTCATAATCTCATTAATACTAAGAGCAGACTTGGGAGATTGCACATCACTGTTGTCCCCCATTGTAGCTTCTGTACCTCTCACGATGAAACCATTGATCACCTCTTCTTTGATTGCGACTTCTCCTTTAGGGACTGGGCCGCAACCAGCTCCTTCCTTCTAGGCTTCGTCCCTATTCTCACCACCTTTTTCGAATACTGGGAACATAACCCCCGAGACCTGATGATCAATTCATTTGTGTTGATCTTTAGCTAGTGCATTTTGTTGGAGCGTAATGCTCACATTTTTAACAAACAAAAAAGCATTTATTTGGTACTTGCGATTATATCATACATCTGCTTGAATCCTGTACAGGTGCTTCCCGTCATGCACGCTTCAGGTACACTCTTCCAGCGCCGCCGTTACTGGCACCTAGGGGAGCAGCTCGACCTTCCAGCGATGAATAATTATGGTGCTTTGACCGAACATCCTACACTTTTGCTATCTCCGTGGGTTGGTTTGGCAAGTTTATGTAGTGGTTTTCCTACCATTATTATATGTGTGTATGTATTATGTATTATGGCTCTTCTGTAAACAGCTTAAAGGACTTACAATGTCCTAAACTTTATGCCACTGATTGGGCCTGTCAAACAGACTACTATATATATATTACGCTAATCGACTGTGTAGCCATGCGCTGCACAACCGTCTTCCTCAAAAAAAAGTTATATTACTTGTTTATTGGTGCAAATGTCAGAAAGAATAGATACTTGCATTATAATGTGGAAGATAATGACATAACTCCAATAACTGAAGGACAATATGGAATTTGGAATAAAATGATATTAGAAGATAACGATTAGGATAGAAATTACCAATATGGAATGGAATATACCCGTTATGTTTCTAACATCCCTGCTCTATTCTCCAAGTTATTGCATGAATCGCTAACTGCCTGCAGCACAACCTCATCTTCATCCTCCCCCGAATCAGAGGAATAGATATTTATGTTTGTAGCAGAAATAGTTAGTTTCTCTCCTATATTGTTAAGTGTGCTGGCACTTCAAACCAGACTGCACAGGGTTTCTATGCCTATGAAGAACTCCTTTCCTTTTTACCCTTTCTAATAAAAGTGGTACGACCACTATAAAACCGGCATTGCTTTGCCAAAAAATAGTGAAATCGTTCTAGTTGGGGTATTTTAATTACTTTCAAGATCTTGATCGACATCATTCTTATCATAAGATAGATACTAGTCTATAATTCAAAAACCCGTATTACTTCTAATATTAATCAAATCTTATTCTTACTAAAAATATTGTTTGCAAACCATTTCCATTCTTTGAAAATCCTTTTCTATTATAACCTTCAAGTTCATTCCTGACTCTAATCTTATAAACTGGTTAAATTGTCAAAACAAATCATTTAAAATAAAATATTAATTTATTTATAAAACTTCTATTTCATATAAAATATAATTTAAAATTTCATTTCAGCTATAAAATAAATTTCATAACTTCAATTGCGTTTACTTACCTGACGGCAATTAACATCTAAAAATACGGTTTTTAGGCCACGCACTGCAAATTACTTAATCAATACTGTCTTTTGATTAAAAATACAATGATCATCGCATTTTCAATCCAACGATCAACATCCCATCAAAAATCGACATCCAATTAGATATAATGATACTTGGGTGAATAATTCATGTATATGCATAAGATGAAATAACAACATATAATTTATATGATGAATCCAGTTAGATCCCTCCAACCTATTCTTCCTTACATCAAAATGGGTTACATCAATTTCAATACAACACATTTATTTTTATTCATCACGGTAAACGAAAATAAATAGTTTAACTAATAATAATCAACAATTAGTTAATAACATTCACTAAAGCATCCAATTATTCATTTAATACATTTATATTATTATAAATGTAACCAACAAGGTAAGTTACCTCGTTTAGAATCTAATCTTTAAAATAATGATTTAATTCGATTAAATTAAACAAACATTTAATTTAAATCAATGGATATTAAAAATATCCATCATACATGCAAACTGTCATTCAATCATCATCCATTAGCAAACATTGCACACAACATAAAAACCCTACTTATATAAAATATAAGTGGGATTAACTGAGTGAGTTGAACTCATAGGATTTCATTTGTTGCTTGAGCGGTTCAGGTTCTATCAAATTAAATAGGTGTTTAACTTAACCAATAATTCCAGCTGTCTCCGATCCTGTCCAAAATAGTTCTAGACTGTAGTGTCCGCCACCACCAGTCCAGTGCGACCTGTTTTGTCAAATTCAGATAACCTAACAACAAGTTATTTGACATGATTTAATTGATGTAATTACATTTTTGATTTACTTAATATTAAATTAATTTCTTTTTTAAGAACTCTCCAGGACGACCTTAATTACTTTTCGTTAATACTGATTTCGAATTAGTAGGCCCAATCGAACTTTAACCATGCTTCGTTCCCTCCTTCAGGAGCCATATCCACTTTAGAAAATTACTTGTACAAACAACCCATACCGATTTATTTCCACGCACACTTCGATCAAATTGCCCGACCCTATTGTTTGCTTCTCGTCAAAAAGAAGAACCCACCACGCACTGTTTCTATATTCCCGATTCTTCTCTCCCATTCAACACATTTGAACCACATTCTTTTCTTTCCCATCTCGTTTTATTTTGTTCATTTTTTGCTTCAGTATACACCACCCACGCACAAAAGCTTCTTCCCTAAAACGTGATTATATTAGTTTATGATTCCTTAATTATATAATTATTAACATTTTATTACTTTATAAATATGGTCGACTTACCCTTAGTTCACTACTTTAATTTTCACGTGCCTTTGGTTCAATTCAAAACTGCTGCCTTCCCAGTTTCTTCGTTCTGCCATCTCGTTCAAGACCCCTGACCACACACACAAATCGTCTTCAACATCAGATCGCCACTCCCAGCTTCGTCCATTGGAAATCGATCTAAGACAATATAGACGTCAGCCTTCAACCCCTCAATCATCAACCCCTTATAGCTTCCTCACGCAACTAGAAGCTAACACTACCCAAACACTGATCGAACTATGTCCTCCTACGACCAAAAATGTTAGAGCGCTGACGAACTCCATCATCTGCTTCACTCGAGCGAGACACATCGACACCAGAAACCTTGACTGTCGATGTTCCATCACCTCATATGAATTTCAACTCGAACGTAAACCCTTCATCGCCGGAACTAGTGAACTCCGACCACCATAACTGACCATCGTGAACTCGTTGACCAACCGGAGCTCCTGTAACACCACTGTCGACCTGCCTTGCGAACACCATCGGACAACCTCGCGGGTCCCCACTGCTTTGTTCCACCCAGTTTCTCTTTTGTATATATCGATCATATATTATACCTGAATGGATTTCCGTTTGCATTGTGTTGATGGTGAGTTTCATATATAACTGTGCGATTTTGAGTGAAGATGGGAAGAGAGAGCACGGTTTTGTTTTGATTTTTAAATGGATCGGCAAAATTTGGTTTGTTATCGAAAAAGAAAAAAGAACGAGGAATGTTTTTGTTTGTTTTATTTTATTTTAGCTTGCTGGGTTTGAGAATGAGGAGATGAATGGAACCTAGTTTGGTATATATACATAGAATGGGAGAAAGGGAGAAAGGTGCGCATGTGCTGATTTCTAGAAAAGGACATAGGTCAGTTGACGTGTACGTGATGTGTAGATATATTAATTTGAAATGACCTATGATTTTTAGATGAAAACGACTGACGATTTTTATTTGATGTTGACCAACGATATTTTCGTTCATGCCTATCGCCATTTCTAATCGAGTGCATTTGTTTCTATGATCAGACACAAACTCCATTCATGACGAAAATGGATTACATGGTATAATTTGACGTTACGATCATAATGAAACTTGTTTCATCGAATTCCAAGTCCGTTTTCTCGAATGGCACTCTTTCGAGTCCAAATAGTCGATTTATTTGCATTTAATTTTTCTACGATCACAAAATAATTCAGATTGGCGCGAAACTTGGAATCTAGCAATAATTAGTTGTTACGGTCTTAACAAATTTCGTTTCGTTGAAAACGGAGGTCATTTGAATAAAATCCCTTTTTAAGGATCCAATTTAAATTAAAATAAATCAATTTTAAAATACCTCAATATAATAATAATTAAATATTATTGTCGAACATATTCGAGAAGAATTTCATATAGTATCAAAATAAAATACTTCGGGTTAAATTCCAAGCTAAATCGATATTTAATAAAATAAAAATCCTTTATTTATATATAATAAATAAATATATTTTATGAACGAATTCCATAGCGACTATTAAAAATTTGGTTTGGACATAAAAATCTACAAAATGAAATCTTGATTTTTCTGCTTTATTAGAAAATTATTATCCAACATATTCAGACGTTTCTTGTTTTAAAGAAATCTGACTTGTATTAGATCATATATGTTTACGATATTTTTGCCAACACCGGAGACAGGTCTTTGGAAATGGACCATGGAGAAAGCGTCAGGTTGCTAAGAACCTAACGGCTTGTAAGAATTTAGGATCCGTAGTTACCTTAGAATGGGGTTACAACAACCGTCGCTAATGGGGACTAAAGTATACGTTAAAGGCGTTTAAGTCGTTGCCGGAAAGGTTGGAATGAGGAGCGTAAACATACATAAGCACCACAATATACAATATAATATGCAGAAAAGTAAAGAACACAACAATTTATAGTGGTTCGGTTCATCTTGAACATACATCCACTTTGAGGACTTTGATGAGTTTATTCATGAAGGAGGTTACATAAGAAATTCCAATTGATTTACAAATTTGGGTTTACTCTCCAGAATAAGAGAGGAAGATTGTAGAATGAGGAGAAAAAGTCACTACGCCATAGATTGCCTACTACAACGAAAATACAAGGTGTTGCTAGCTAAAATGTTGCCATAGCTATGCTAATTTTTGTGTATTACAACGCACTATTCAATGTGTTACCATAGAAATCAAATTGTGTTGCAGTAGCTATAGCTATAAACTTATAAGTTTAATTTGCCTCGTCGTCAATCTGCATCTATAAAAAGATGCACATCTATCCGTCAATTTACCTTTTCAAAAACAACATCTGTAGTTCACACCTCAGCGATCCACACCCTTGTTTGAAACAAATTCTCGGCCATCGGATCCACATTAGTGATCTACATCTGAACTATTTTATTTCCCACTTTTATTTCATTATCCCGCTTTCCCTTTTAATTTCGTTTTCATGTCCTAACCCTAAATCTCTCTCAGTAGAGAAAATCAACGCGCACCGGAAGAGAGAGGGGAAAAAACCGACGGTGGAAATCCATGAGGATAATATGGAGGCTCTACACATGGAGAGCTCAGAATCGATTCAATCGGATCCAAGCCTTCCACGTTTCTCATCGATTTGAAATCACCGCAAAAGGTATAAGATTTATCCAATTTTTCGAACTTCATATGCAATTAAAATTGATAATTGTTTAAATTCGTTGCATATTGATCCTTGAATCCTTCAATGATAGAAATCACGATGTTGGTAAGATCTGGGTATGTTTTGTTGTTCGATTTTAGGGGTAAGATCTGCGAATTGGGATGTGCGAAAGTTTTTTATTTTCCTGTCATCACAAATCGTGAATATTGAACCCTCTGTGTCTCTATTTGCCTGTCATCTGCAATTGAAAGTTTTTTTTATTAGCCTCTCATCACAAATAGCGAATTGGGATGTGCGAATTGGGATGTAAGGACTATAGCTTCCCCTTCCCTCATGTCTCTATTTGGTTTTGTTTGGAATTTATCATATCAAATTGATCCCTCTATGCAAAAGATCGATTCAAAACTCATGCAAGCTAGAGACTTTATTCTATTTCTCATCTTTTATGAAAAGATTGTCTCCCCTTTCTTACACATAATTGCTATATGATTTATTGGTTCTGCAATTCATTGGTAATTGTGCCTTGGGTTTCATGAAAAGAGATTAATTGGAGACAAATAATTCATTATTCTGACACATTGGGATGCATTTTTATAGTTAGTTATGGATACCTGTTTTTCATAGAACATGAAGGCAGCCATTATTTATTGTCTGTTTGTATTGATTATGGTACACAGGAAGAACTGGCTTAGAAAATAGGGATTGAACATTGTATACTGCCGTAGAATATAGATGTTAATAGTATAATCAAATTGGTAGATATATACAATATACTGTAGATGATTATTGATTTTCAGTATACACTATGCAACATGAGAACTAGATATAATTAAGGGTGAAAAATGCCTAAAACTTCACATATCAAATGGAACTGAGTTCTACAGCTCAAATATGTTTACGTTAATTTTTAGAATATATATAACGTGAATGCTGAATTCCTATAACTTGTTTTTCTCTTCTTTTGGAGAGAGTCTTGTCAGGTGATAAAGATTATTACGTGCCGATGGCTTATAATTAAGGATGAGTCTTGTCAGGTGATTAAAGATAAGCCAATCACCATGTACTACTGAAAGGTGCATTAGTTATTTTGCAGTTTTACCATCTGTGTGATTCGTTTATAGCACTAGTGTCCATCATATTTTCAGCAGGTTTCATGCATCTTAAGGATGTTATAATGCACTCTTAAGGATGGTAAAATGCATCTCAATGGACGTGATTTTCTTTTCAACAAGGTATGCTCTGTGTTGAATCCTATGGCTTTGATGTGAGCTGCACTTTGGTCATATTCATTATGCTTATGAACCTCTCATTGTTTGTAAATTCAACACTGTTTCTAATCAAATATTGCACTTGTTAATTAGAAAAAAAAGGTGTATATTCAGATGGTAAAACTATACAGCTTGAGTTAACTACCCAGTTCAAATAATTGTTGTCTATAGGTACTTTAGTTAATTATAAACCACACTATTTACAGCTGTATCGGTCATGGAAACTTTGAATGTTCCATGTTTAGATCAAGTGAAGGTTGGTGGTTTTTTTTTTCTTCTGACTTGCTTCTGTAACTTTCTTTCTGTAACTTGTTTCCTAAATTCAATTTCAGAGAGAAGTCCCCCAATTGAAGAAGTTATTCAATCGGGTGTCGTGCCCAAATTTGTCGAGTTTCTTATGAGAGAGGATCACCCTCAACTTCAGGTATTTATTTTCACTTTTATTTATCAGGTTAGACGGTAAATCGGTATTATTGCTAATAGTATTTTACACGATAGTTTGAAGCAGCATGGGCACTTATGAATATTGCTTCGGGGACATCAGATCATAAAAATGTTGTGATTGAACATGGCGTTGTACCAATATTGGTTTAGCTTCTTTGTTCTCCAAGTGATTATGTTAGAGAATAGGTACACGTTTAGATGAACATATGATTATATTCAAAATTGAAATGGTTGGAAAAACTGATTTCAGTTTTATTTCATAAAGCAAACATTTTAGAAGACTAGCTTAAAACAAAAATCTTCAAACACAATAGAACATTATTTCAAGTTTATTATGTGATTGGTATAACAATAGAACATTCTATCTCATTCTATCTGATAACATAATTGTTGACCACTTAACACTCTGTACAATTTGCATAATTGCATTTACGTAGGCTGTGCGGGCTCTTTGAAATGTATCTGGTGATTCCCCAAGGTGCGGGGATCTTGTTCCTGCTAGTGGTGCATTGATTCCCTAGTTAGCTCAGTTGAATGAGCATGCCAAACTGTCATTGTTGAGAAATGCTACCTATACTTAATCTAACTTTTGTAGAGGAAAACCACTGCCATCTTTGCGAGCGAATCATCAGAAGGAAAAATAAATAAAGCTACTAGTTTATATAAATCATTTTCATGTATTTTTTCTTCCTTATGGTCGTATGTGTGAGTCTGTATATGCGTGAATCAAGTGACAATGTACTGAGGAATATATGTAAATATGAATGATTGTGTAATATACGAGTGAATGTACAATAGTGGAGTCAAAAAATTTGTACCATTTGAAATGTTGAAATAAAATATTTATTCAAATAAAATATTTATTCAAATAAAATATTACGTTATAATAATATTTATTATAATATTATGAAATCTTTAATTAATAGTGGTTGAGGTGTAATTATTTTTACTGGTTGTAAAACAATTTTTAACAACTGCTACAAATAGTTGTAAAAAAGGTTGACTTTATTACAATTGCCAGCTGTACTAGACATATTACAACTGTTTTTGGCAGTTGCGAAAGGGTATTTTTTGTTGTACTGGTAGCTGTGGCAACACCTATACCGATATTGCCATAGAGTCGCAAAGGCATTGCCTTTGACTCTAAGGCAACGCGGCAAAAGGCAACCCCAAAAAAGTTTTGCCACAGATCATTTTTTGCCTATAGCAACACTTTTTGGTACCTACTGCGTCACTTCTTTGGGGTTGCCGTAGGCCATCTATGGCGTAGTGAGTCCCCCAGAATGTGACCCCTGGGGTCTTATTTATAGAGGTTTTAGGCTCCTTTTTGCTACTTCTTTTCCCGCTCTTTTTTGGCCACTTTTTTTGTATTACCTTTTTGCTCTCGTTTTTGGCTTTTTCTGGCTTTCTCCTACTTATTACAGCCTTCTGCTGTCTTTTTGGTCTTATTCTAGCTTTGCCCCTTTCATCAACAACCTTTCGTCACCGGCCTTTCGTCATTAGCCTTTCGTCACCAGCCATTCATCAATAGCCTTTCGCCAACAACCTTTCGTCATCAGCCTTTCTTCAACAGCCTTTCGCCAACAGCCTTTCTTCATCAGCCTTTCGTCAACAGTTTTTCGTCACCCGCCTTTCGTCACCAGCCTTTCGTCAACAGCCTTTCATCAACAGCCTTTTGTCACCAGCGTTTCATCATCAGTCTTTCGTCAACAGCCTTTCGTCATCAGTCTTTGTTAAACTTGTTTTAGCCATGATTCCCAAATGGTACGTCCGTTTATTTAATGTGGCCACTCTACGGAATAGGAAACCATCATCTAAATCCAATGGAAATGTTTTTAGGTCTGAATCTCTCACCAATCAAATGTTATAGGAGAAACAAGATTTCGTCTCCTTCTTTTGGTATCGACATAGGTGTATCCAAGGCTTTTCGTTTTATACTTTCCGTTATCGGAGCTTCTGCTTCTTTATATTTGGCCAGTGCGAATTTTGGTGTTAATAGTTTGCCCTCCCCTCATAGTATAAAGAAGCTTTTGTTCTTTAGGACAAAATCTTGTTGCTCCTGCACAGCTTGCCTATCACTCAAGAACTAGTAAAAATATTTGGTGTTAGTTTCAAATAACCAAGAGTAATGATGCAAGGGGAAGCATAAACTTTCCTTAATCAAATTGGGCTTGAACATGAAGCCAAAGTTATGAACTTTTTTGTGGACATAGTGCGCAAATTCAAACATTTATTCACGTGGGATGATGTGATTTAAAGCACAACATTCTTCCATCAATACTGGATGAGCATTATTATTGTTACTTATACATTCAATTATCAAGAATTCATTCTTGAAAGTGTGATATAACAAATCCAAAATTTACATTTTGATATTTGCAATCAAATGTTCATCATTGACGAATATAATGTGTTAATAAAAGTAACATGACTTGCATAGTGAGTGATATTTCACTTATGATATGTGAAGCATTGTTTTTAATCCAAACCTATAACAACTGGATTTGGGATAAAAATAACATAAGGTCAGAAACTTCCCTTCGTTAGGCACCAGGAAACTATAACCTTTGCTTAGAGATTTCAAGTAAGAGACTGGAAATGCCAAGCCGAGTACTTATGATACATGGTTAGAACCTTGCAAACCGGAATTAGTAGAAACCCCAAGATTCATACTTGGGTAAATAGGAATTAGAAATCATATGGAAACCCTAAGATTCATAATTGGGTACAGCATAAATCAGAAATCATATGGAAACCCCAAGATGCATACTTAGGTAAAGCATAAATCATACATCATATGGAAACCCCAAGATGCATACTTGGGTAAATCATAAATCAAAAATCATATGGAATCCCCAAGATTCATACTTGGGTAAAGCATAAATCATAAATTCATGTCAAAAAACCATATCTTTAACTAAGAGTTATTGAGGAATGTCATAGCTAAAAAAATGTACTAATAAAAGGCATGGAAGAAACATAGAAGGTTACTTAAGGATCATCCAACGAAAGCATCCCAAACCATCCAAACACCATACATTTGTATAGTGTCAGCTATCCAAATATTATCGAAAGCGATCAAGCAACCATAGATTATGTGTGTGTTTCTCGGAGGTTCGCTTAGAGAAAATTTAGAAGAAAGAGTCTTAAATATTCCCAGAAGTAATCTTCGGGTGTGTATATATATAGGACTGCTTTCGTAATAAAATAACCCTATCCTAAGATGATTAGTCGTTTAGTAGGAGCTTCTCTCAGTTTTCTAGCCATAGGGTATCTAACATCTAGCCTTACTCCTAACCCATAGGATATGCAAATGAATGAATGCTCTCTAAGAGAGCGACACTGGTCCCTTCATATGGGAAGATGTGGGAATTACTAGTCCCACTTTGGGATATTATAATTTGTAGGGGGTGTTAGCCTCACTTAGGAGGCGATTCCAAAAGGTGGAGATGCAACGTTGTTTGTTAGCCCCACTTAGGAGGCGACTCCACAAGGTGGAGATATAACTTTGTGGCTTCTCTTTTGGGAGGTTGTGTTTGTTGTTTCTTCTCTCTCTAGAAGTTTTGTTTGTCACTCCTCTTCTAGGAGGTTGTGTTTTTTGTTGCTTCTCTCTCTAGAAGCTTTATTTGCCGCTCCTCTTCTGGGAGGTTGTGTTTGTTGTTGCTTCTATCTCCGGAAGTTTTGTCTTCCGCTCCTCTTCTAAGAGGTTGTGTTTATTGTTGCTTCTCTCTCTGGAAGTTTTATTTGTCGCTCCTCTTCTGGGAGGTTGTGTTTGTTGTAGCTTCTCTCTGGAATCTTTGTTGATGTAGTTTCTCCCTTCGGAAGCTTTGTTGATGTAGCTTCTTCCCTCGGAAGCTTTGTTGATGTAGCTTCTTCCCTTCGGAAGCTTTATTAATATCATTTATCAAGGGTAGGTTCCACACCTTCCATAGAAGCATTTAAGTATGTCAATATAACATGTCTGACAAAGTCATGAAATTCTGAAATATGGGAGATAAGATTTAGAAGAATATTATTTGATCCGAGCTATGATGAGCATTTAATCATTCCATTGCTGCATATTTGTATGAATAGCCTCCACCGAAGCTTGTCTTTTATTGATAACTTGGTTTTGTATTCATTCATGCATTGTGTTTCTTTAAGTGCTTCCATGTGACCTTTCGTTCCCTCTCATGGGATGAGACATAAACAAAAAGTGCTCCACTTGAGCTTTTGTTATATGCATGAGCCTGAAAATGGTTTGGTTTTTACCTGTAATAACACTCGAACTTACATTAATATTTGTTTGACAATAGGAAAAATGATAAAACTAAATGAATAATAAAAAGTAATCATTTGAGATAAAAGGCTTATTGTTAAGTTCCCATTTCCATGTTGCGTTGTCTCTGACCATCTTTCCCATCGATTTTACTTTGAATTTCTCAAATTAGCTTTGTTTTCTTTTTGGCTTGATGTATCTTTATCAAACTCCAACAATGTTTGGTTTTGTGTCCTTCTGTCTTGTGATAAGAGCAATAGTCTTTCCTTTTGTTCAATTTTGTAGAACCTTCTACAAAGGGATTGGAACCAGGCCCTTCCTCTTGTTCTTGCTTCAAGCTTTTCCTTGTGTTAAGTATTTCTTTCATAAGAATGAATTTATTAGCTTTGGAGTATAAATCATTCAAGCTTTCACATTCGTTTAAGATAAGCTCCTTCCAAAAGGGGGATGGTACAAGCAGCCCCGACCGTACAACTCTTTTCTTCTCTCTATACGTTGCTCCTTTCACTTTGAGTGAATTATTGTAAAACCTCTTTTGATAGAAATTAAGGGACTCCTCTGGTCTTTGCTTGATTCTGGCCAAACCATAAATGCTACTTGCTGAATCCTTTTGCATATGGAATTGCGTGCTAAATGCGGTAGACAATTGCTTCCAAGATATGATGAGAGGGCCATGATAATGTTTGTGCCATTTAAGAGATCTTCCATGAAGAGTTGTTACGAAGACCTTGCATTGAAGGGCTTCAGAAGCGTTATACGTATCCATGTAATTCTTAAACACGGCAAGGTATTCTTTAGGGTCTGTAGTCCCATCATACGCAAGTTTGTGCTCTTTTATACCATATGGAAACTTCACCATCATTATCTCTTTAGAGAAGGGGATTCCTTGCAACTTTCTATCTTTTATCCATGTTAGGCTTTCGTTTTCTTCTAAACTAACCGCCTCCTTTGATGCTTGGTTTAATTCTCTATGAGATTAGGCTGTTATGTAGATTTGATGAAGACTCAATGATCGTCGCTAATCTATGAATTAGAAAAGCGCGACATTTGAATTAAATTCTGCAAGCATACAGATGTGTAGCATACAGGTCGAACACAGGGAGGTGAATTAAATCAAATTATTTATCTAATCTCTTGGGCGAGTTAGACAAAACTTTGGAGGTTGATTTTGAAAATAAAACAAAACAAAATTAAAACTGTAATTTGATTCAGAACAGATCTAACTGAACCGACGATCAAATCACAATTTCTATGGAAAAGCAATGAAACTATGAATCAGATTCAAATCTAATCAAATCCAATTTAACCTATGAACGCGATTAAAATACAGAAAATAAAAGTGCAGAATATAAATAACAACAGGAAATAAAATTAGGATTACCGCTGAATCTAATCAGACGGTCAATCACTAATGAAAAGAAATGCAAAATACAAATAGTGTTCTACCGAACCTAATCGTGTAGACAACACTAATTGCTAAGAAATAGAAAATTGCATAAAATAAAAAGAAAAATGAGTTTTATTAATGAAGAAGAGAATAGAATGAAATATAGGATGGTGGCTACAATGACATTACAAGGGTATTTATAGGATAGAAAGCCAAACCCTAACCCTAACCCTAATATAATGATAAATGGGCCTTAGGGAAATCACAAGAGAGTTTACAATAAGAAACATAAATGGGCCTTAGATAAATAAAGCAAATTTGGGCCTTTTCTCTTTTCCTTTTGCTTCCTTGACACTTCTTTATTGATTTGTGATGTGCAAAGCCTTTTTATCAATCCTTTTCTTGTCCAACAGCAACTAGATGTGAGATCTTCATCTACAATTCTTCAAAAATGCAAATACACAGCAAATTGATCTCTATTTCTCTACATTTCTGGTTGCATGCGGGCTGGGTTAGAATATCTGTTAAAGTGACAAAACAATACCCAAGTAATATTTATTTATATACAAAAGATAAGATATAAGAGCATAAAAATAACACATTTCTATGTCAATCAAATACCCCCACACTTATCTTTTACTCGTCCTCGAGTAAAAAAAAATGGAAAATTAACTAGATAGGTCACACTTTCGTAGGAAACACGATTGCATTGAGCGCATGCAACAAGCCGTTAAACCTCTAGGTGTCCCTAGTAGGACGAGTGGTGTCTCGTGAGGGTTTTCAGCGGATACTACCCACAAAATCCAAATGCAGTATGCTATGATTCTAATGAAACTACATGAATGCAATGGACATATGAAAAAATAAAAACGAAAAATGACAACACGACTTATTTCAGGAAAGTGGTACAACAAATTAAGTTAATAATTTCTAATCAGTTGATTTTATTTTAGGTACCTCGACTTGTCACAAATTTTCAATATAAATCAAGTTTTCAAATGTTAACTTCCAGTTTGGCCAGTTAATTCGGTCGATAACATAGTGCAGCCATGAAATAAATTCTTAGTTTGCTTGGCACAGTTTGCAAAGTGGTATTTTAATTTTCTCATGTATGGCTAGTCAAATCAATAAGGTCAAGAAGTGTTTGGGTATCATCGCTTATTCTTTATTCTATAAAATTTTAAGATTTATGATTAAGTACATACACCTAACTAAAAAGACCAAGGTTTACCACCCATGCACTGCCTCGCGGACTAACGGAGAGTGGGTAAAGAGCTTGGCGGATTGTGCAGGCCGACTTTGACTTTGTCAACAACGTGTCGGTAATCCTTAGGTGTCCAATCTCATAAAATGAGACCAAGATATTCCAACGCTGACTTTGTCAACAACGTGTCGGATAGAGCTTGGCGGGTTTGCACACCAACGCTCGATATACAAGCAATGTTGGATACCCTTGGATTACTATTATTTTTATTGAATTTATAAAAGCAACAAGAGAGTTACGCGAATTCAACTTAACACAACTTAGTTTTAAAGATTTGACAAGCCATTATAAGTATTTTAAGTCCTCCACTTATTTAAACAAAGTCTACAATATAGAATAGATTTCATGACCATCACCTAAGAATCTCCCTATGTACCGGTTACACTATTATCCCTCAAAATTAAACTTTTCATTATATTTCTTATTCGATCTAAGTTGAGAGAAAAAAATACTATCAACTGGCTAAAAAATTGTAAACTTATTTTGTCGTATCAATCTAAAACGAGTCATGTTTCAAAAAAAAAATGGCATGTTAGTACAGTCTAAAATGCATGATGGTCCTACTTAAATGGCTGAAATTGAAAATAAAGAAAAAAAACGAAAATGAGTGAAATGTAGACTCCCCCCCACACTAGAACTATACAATGCCCACACTGTAATTTTTTTTCTAAATTTGAAAGACAGTACCCAAAGGTGGATGAAATGCAAAACTATTTGTAGAATGAAATGCAATCTAACTATATGTAAGAATGGATCATATGTACAATGATATATGTGTTTACGATGCATGTGATGCACATAATTCCACCATCTTTTTCCCCCACACTTGGTTCTAGCCCTATGAGTTCCATTCCCACTGTGTCTAGGAATGTTTTCTAACAAGCAAGAGTTTTTGAAAACCATCTCATTTTTAAACCAAGATTTATAGTCCAGGAGATAAATATCCAGGGTCGTCCTAACAAGAAGTTTTTCAATCAAGCCAACATTCCAAAAGTAATTCATGTGTTCAACAAATTTATCAGTGTAATTTTTCAAAAATTTGTGATCGTATATAAATTCAGTAAAAGTTGAAATCTGACTGTTGTTCAAGACTATGTGATCACAATTCTCAATTTCATTACTGGACAACATGTTTTCGACACTGACAATTTCAAGTTCGTTTGAAATTTCCTCAAAGTTAAAATTTTCGAACTCAGGACTTGAATCTACTTCTTCCTCATTTGGCAACTCATCCTCGTACAATCCGAAAAATTCATGTTCATTAAAATCCATTTCCAAATTTGAATTGAAAAATTCAACATTTTTATTCTGTTCAATTCAAAATTTTCAAGTTTTCCGCAGCCTGAAAGAGGAAGATCAAAATCCAAGCTTAAATCTTTTTCTGAAAAGAGTTGAAGTCCAAATCGTTTGTTGAATTTTGAAAAACTTCATCAAGATGATTATTCTCAATTTCCAAAGACGTTATTTGAAAATTTTCGATGTCAGTAAGAGTTGAATTATTTTCTGCTTCATCGCATGTTTGAATTTGATTTTGTTGCTCTCGTTGTTCTTTCAAAGATGTCAATAAACAAAGAAGTTCATCAGCCTTTTTATTTATTCTTTCTTCCCTCTCTCTAAGAATGTTAAGACGATCGTTGATTTGAGAGCTCTTGTTTTGGATTTCTTGATTCTCAAAATTATAGTCCATATTAATTTCACAATCAATATTATTTCCAATGTGGTAGTTGTTTGAATTTTCAGAAAACTGACAATGATATTGGAAATCATTTTGATCATAGAAACTTTGTTCATAACCAAAACTGTTAAAATTTGAGAGAGAATTGCAATTTTGGTTGTTTTTAAGATGTTGATATGGGCTACAATTTTGAAAATTTTGGTTTTCAACCCCATAATGATGTGGATCAAAGCCATATTGAGATTCGAAGTTATTTTCATGTGGATGTGGCCCATAATCGAAATTGTTGAAATTTGAATTGAACTCGTCAGTTCGATCATAACTTCGAAAATGTTGGTCATTTTGAAAATTTTGAAAATTGTTGACATTGGGCTCACGAAATTTTGGAAAATTCTGCCTCATGAGTTGTATTTCAAAATTATACTCTTCAAGCGGACGTCTACTTCGACTATTATCCCACAATTCTCTCAAGGATTTTTTTGAATCAGACATTTGAAATGAAATCAAGACAAGACAGAAATTATTTTTAGTTCAAAATAGTATAAAATAACGAGTTGTGCTCTATTAATTAACTGACTCAATTAGAAGGGGGAAGAGGGTCTTATGGTCGTTCACGTATAGTATAAATACTAAGGGATACGACCAATGTTTTACGGGTAGTATGCAACCGCTTTTGCTAATAGTTCAATAAATTGAACTACTATATATCCGCGATCTAATTATACAAGACAGTTAACTTCACAAAGCACCACTTTTCAATTATATTATTTCAAAATTCAAATCAAGTTTTATAATTGAAAATCGACGAGAGTGATCACTTCAGGTATGTAAATTCGTGCCGCACAAACAAATTCAGAAATATCAGCCACAGAACAGTCACAGGATAATAACAGAAAATTAAAATATTTTACAAGCAAGCCGCTGCCCCTGCAGAAGATTTTTACAAGCAATTTATATATTTTTGCAGCACCTGTTGAGTTCAGAAAATTTTACAGAGGGGTAAGGCAGTCCATCCAGAAAATTTGAGTAGTTTCAGCGATTGAACATTTGGTCTTTGATTTTCAAGTCTGTTGTTCGAGCACTTTTTTCACGCCTGATCTTCGATGAAACTCTTTTTTTTTCGGATGTAAGAAAAAAAACAAAAAAGAAAAAAAATGAACCCTTGAACTTGAAACAAACAATTCAGTCAAAACAATTAAACCACCCGACACAAACAAAACGTGCACTTTAACGATTAGGAAAAACAAAAAAAGAGCCAAACCATTCTAATTAAAACAAGAAGAATGAGACCACTCCAAAAGCAAAATTAACAGAACATACGGCCCCTCAAAACGGTTGAGCCAATTCAAGGATTCACCAGTAACACGCCCCCTTCATATGTTGCTCAAGCCTAAATTTTTTGACCCTTATATGTTTCCCAAAACAGAAGATCATGCCCCCAACATAAAAGGATGGTAATGCACCAAATATAAATCACGCATTTAAATCCCAAAAAAAAAAAACTCTATCTAGAAAGGCAGTCAAACTTAGAGTACCTAAATAGTACCCAACATCCTCTCACCGCCAAAGAAAGAAATTCAGATATTCTCCTCTTCAAAAATAAACGCAAACAGTTAAAAATTATTCCCCAAATCGAACGGAAGCAAAAAAAAAAAAAAAAACGCAGACGAGGGTTTCCAATTGGGTCTCGATTTCAAGTATGAGTTCGGGTTTTCAATCGGTGGATTTGGAGTTCGGTTTTGTGAACTTTCAGGCGGTGGTGTACTAGTTTGGGAGGGAGTTCAGTTCAGTGGTTTTGGTTGTTTGCGGTGAGACGTACGGTTGGGTTTGGGGTAGCGTTTCAGGAAGTGGGGTAGGGTTTCCGATTGTGGTGCTACCAAAGATGGGTTTTTCAGGTTAAAGGTTGGGGACCGATTTGTGTAGCGTCTTGGGGAAGTGGATGGCGTGAAATTGGCTTTTGCAATGTATTGAGGATGGATGAACTGAATTGTAGGACTGATGGTTGCGATACTTGTGTTGGGTGGAGGAAGGCTTGCTGGTTTTTGGATGGAGTGAAAGGATGTCGGTGAAAAGAATTGGGAAGGCAGACAGATTGTTTCTTTTCCCTTTTTTTTTAGACAGAAACAGAGATTTGTAAGAAAAGGAAATGAATTGTAAAAGAGAGTTGGAAAGAAAATTGAAAAATGGTAAGAAATTAGAAAAATAAAAGGCAGTTGCAGTTTTTTTTTTATTGTTGAAAATAGAAGAGAGAGAAAATATAAAAGGAAAATAATTGGAAAAGGGAAAGAAATAAATGAAGAAAAGAAAGAAATAAGTAAAGGAGTTTTAGGAAGGGGATTTTTTTTTAATTCTTTTGCGGAATTTGTAAAGGAGAAAGAGAATGTAAAGAAAATAATGGAAAGGAGTTTAGAGATGGAAGGAAATAAATGAAAATTGTAGTTTTTTTTGTGTCTTGTTATGGGATTGTAGTATCAATCAATAATACCAAATCACCCAAACATGAATATTTTATATATACACGAAACCAAAAGGAAAAATAAATAAATAAAACAAACATGAATCAGAAATTAAATAAGTAATAAAATTTAATCGTTACCTCCCCGGCAACGGCGCCAAAAACTTGATCGTCGCTAATCTATGAATTAGAAAAGCGCGACATTTGAATTAAATTCTGCAAGCATACAGGTGTGTAGCATACAGGTCGAACACAGGGAGGTGAATTAAATCAAATTATTTATCTAATCTCTTGGGCGAGTTAGACAAAACTTTGGAGGTTGATTTTGAAAATAAAACAAAACAAAATTAAAACTGTAATTTGATTCAGAACAGATCTAACTGAACCGACGATCAAATCACAATTTCTATGGAAAAGCAATGAAACTATGAATCAGATTCAAATCTAATCAAATCCAATTTAACCTATGAACGCGATTAAAATACAGAAAATAAAAGTGTAGAATATAAATAACAACAGGAAATAAAATTAGGATTACCGCTGAATCTAATCAGACGGTCAATCACTAATGAAAAGAAATGCAAAATACAAATAGTGTTCTACCGAATCTAATCGTGTAGACAACACTAATTGCTAAGAAATAGAAAATTGCATAAAATAAAAAGAAAAATGAGTTTTATTAATGAAGAAGAGAATAGAATGAAATATAGGATGGTGGCTACAATGACATTACAAGGGTATTTATAGGATAGAAAGCCAAACCCTAACCCTAGCCCTAATATAATGATAAATGGGCCTTAGGGAAATCACAAGAGAGTTTACAATAAGAAACATAAATGGGCCTTAGATAAATAAAGCAAATTTGGGCCTTTTCTCTTTTCCTTTTGCTTCCTTGACACTTCTTTATTGATTTCTGATGTGCAAAGCCTTTTTATCAATCCTTTTCTTGTCCAACAGCAACCAGATGTGAGATCTTCATCTACAATTCTTCAAAAATGCAAATACACAGCAAATTGATCTCTATTTCTCTACATTTCTGGTTGCATGCGGGCTGGGTTGGAATATCTGTAAAAGTGACAAAACAATACCCAAGTAATATTTATTTATACACAAAAGATAAGATATAAGAGCATAAAAATATCACATTTCTATGTCAATCACTCAATATGATTATAAAGTTCCTAAGGTGCTATGATCCTTGATTCCGCTTCATAAGGTTCTGCTTCAGAGGATCTTCGGACCAAGTCTGCTTCAATAAATATCCTAGTGGTATCAATTTGCGTAGCCAAGTGTAATATTTCCAACTCATCTTTTGTTAAAGTTGAAGATCCTCCAGTTTCTAGTTTGGCTATTTTGATGTTGTTTTCTGGATTGGACGACATGTTGGTTCCTTCTTTACCACTTTTCCCCAATTGAATCATCCTTTTATTGATTTTCAGAGTACCTTGGTATTTAGAAGCTCCTGTTGAGATTCCTTCTATAATCTTGGTTCCTTAAAGCTTAGTTCAATCCAGGACGGAACAACACAGTTAGAAATGTGGCAATACTATCAAAAAGGCTAAAGGTAGAAAAAGGGAACGGAGGTTCATGTCCTCCTTCTAGGGCCAAAACGTTAATGATATTTTCGCCAACACCGGAGACAGGTCTTAGGAAATGGATCATGGAGAAAGCGTCAGGTTTCTAAGAACCTAACGGCTTGTAAGACTTTACGATCGGTAGTTACCCTAATAGGGTTACTACAACCGTCGCTAATCGGGACTAAAGTATATGTTAAAGGCGTTTAGGTCATTGCCGGAAAGGTTGGACTGAGGAACGTAAACATACATAAGCACCACAATATACAATATAATATGCAGAAAAGTAAAGAACACAACAATTTATAGTGGTTCGGTTCATCTTGAACATACATCCACTTTGAGGACTTTGATGATTTTATTCATGGAGGAGATTACATAAGAAATTTCCAAATCGATTTACAAATTTAGGTTTACTCTTTAGAATAAGAGAGGAAGATTGTAGAATGAGGAGAAAAAGTCCCCCAAAATGTGACCCCTAGGGTCTAATTTATAGAGGTTTTGAGCTCCTTTTTGCCGCTTCTTTTTCCCTCTCTTTTCTGGCTACCTTTTTGGTATCACCTTTTTGCTCTCATTTTTGGCTTTTTCTGGCTTTCTCCTGCTTCCTACAGCCTTCTGCTATCTTTTTTGTCTTTTTCTGGCTTTGTTCCTTTCGTCATCAGCCTTTTATCTCATAATTCAGATTTGTTTACAAATCTTATACCCCGCTTCTTTTACCAAATTCCCTTTACCAAACTCTTTTCAATCAATTCGACTATTCCCCACTTTGAGAACCTTATTTCAACTTTCCCCCTTACTTAATCCCACAATTAAGTAACGACGCTTTAACATTTTAAACCTCATTAATGTAATCCTGGTTTATCATAAACCCTTTTTTATCTTAATTTTATTTTTAAAAGATTTTATTAAAATTAAAACAATATTCACCAAACTATTTTATTAGGGTAATTCAAATCAAACAAACTTAAAATCAATTCCAATTTCACTGGTTGACTTAGTCAACCCAAGGCACAGTTATTTCGTTAACCCATTCCAATCCATTCTAACTTTAAATTAATTAATAATATAAATAATTTAAATCATTCCATTAAATTAATTCTCAATAACCATTTTTCCAAATTTTAACCGTTAAGGTTAATTTCTACTCCCAAAATTATAAATCTGATTAATCTCAGCATTTACTTTGTAAAATCAATTTATAATTAATTATAAAAATAAATGTTTATTTCCTTTTAATAAAGTTTTATTCAAAATATACATTTCAAAATCTATCTCCAGTTATAAAATAAATTTTATAACTTTATCTCTATCGACTCACCTGGCAGTGAATCAATATTAACAAAAACGATTTACTTTTAGGCCATTTACTGCCGATTACTCAACCAATATAGCCCACTGATTAAAACACAACACATGTTGACTTCTCAGTCAATGATCTCTACTAAAATCAATAACCCAATCACGACAGTTCATATATGATAATATGAAAATAAATAATATATTTGAGGAATCCGGTTGGATCCTTCCAACCTGTTCTTCTCTGTATACAAACAGTTATCTCCACACACTTTAAAACAATTCAAACTGATCAAACAATTCAAACAGATCGAACAATTCAAACCATTAAATACTTTTATTGATAAACGTGACCAATAAGGTAAGTTACCTTTATTCGAACCAATAATTAAAATAACGATTTGGTATTTTGCTGATATTAAACAACAGTTTAATTTCTTCAGTTAAATCAACAAACAAATTATAGCTAGCAAATAGTCAACTATTAGCAAGCAGAGTATACAAAATAAAAACCCAATTTATATATAAAATATAAATGGGAAAACTGAGTAAGTTTAACTCACCTTGATCTGATTCGTTGAAACGGTTTGGATACAGTTAAATTAAACAGCGTTTAATTTAACTATAAAATTCCAGCTATTTCCGTCCTGTCCAAAACAGTCCCATAATGAAGTGTTCATCACTGTGGTCGCAACGGAATTTGATTTGTTCTATTCTGTAGATATACAATGAGTTATTAACAATTTAATATTCGCTATTTTACTAAATAAATATTTTTTTACCGTAGTCATTACTACTTATCTTATTCTTAATTTAAATTTTATTAATGTTATCCCCATTATTGGAATAAACGGCCCCTAGTATAAAATGTCATGTTATATGACTAGGCCATATAAATTAAAAACTGCTAAGTGTGAATGGTCAACTTGCAGGACTTGATTCTTCCATGAACGTTATTACATCCTTATCTGGCATATCTAAAAATCAAATTTAAACCTCTTAAGCTCATTAACATATTTCATGTATTTCTCCAACGGCAATTTAAGGATAAAAGACAGTAAAACAATAAAGGATAAAGATCCATGGCTTCTGTTTGATTCATGAGCACTGGGGTTATAAAAAGGCTTCATGGTTATGGTAGCTGCTACCAAACAAACCCATGTTTTAGTTTACTTTAGTCTTATACAAAAATTAGTTCGTGGTTAAGTTTTAAATTCACCAATTACCCTTGTGATGAGGGACGATAATTTACTCATGTTCCATCTCGTAATTCCATTCTGCGTGTTCCAGATTCCCAATCTTGGGACCGCTCACCAATTATCAGTGAACTGCTACTCCATCACTTTGGTTTCCACTGTTTTTACTACGTGCATTCAAAGTCCATGCTGCCAACTACGGTCCCTATTTAGCTAATACCTTACAATATAATATTAGTTACGGTGTATAACTAAATTAGTTAGAAATGTTGATTTACCATTCTCGAAAAGAGGTATACAGGGATGCTTCCATGTCTACATTCAAGTGGCACAGTGCGGTTCTCTTTATTTCACAGTTCAACTCCAACAGCACGTCCTTAAGAATCTCAATCAATGACCCAACAGCCGCACCGCCTAAACGCTAGTCGGAGGCTGATCGAGTACCACTGCGATGAGCGCCTGAGCACCGTTGACCCTCGCCATAACCCACTTTATACTCGATGCTCCCTCTTGCCTGCTACAGCCACCGAAAGTCGACGCTTGCTGCTCCAATTTTGGCCGGCAAACAACCTTAAAACTAGTCTCCACCGCACAAAAGTCAGATCTCATTGATGTGAAAAATTTCGCTATTTGTGGTCTCGATTGTGGATGGTGGATATTCGTGATTAAAGGAGAAAGTTTTGGTGTTTTTCCGCTGTTAGTTCTTGAAAGTGTCGGCAGAATTTTGGGTTGACTCAGGAAATGTTTGATGAGAGAAATGGTATAGGTTGATTTATATATATATGGGAGAATAAATTTATAAAATAATATTTGTGAAACTTCATCGCGAAGTAACACGCAAAAACCGCAACAGACGATCTCTGTTTACTGACAAAAAGGCTAATCTTGGTGTAAAAAAGTGTTCCGGACCCAATGGGATAAGTTTCGTCGAAATCCGAGGTCATATGAAAAAAAATTCCTTTATAAAACCAGAAATAAACACACGTTTAATTTTTCCACGATCACTAGATAAATCAAATCAACTTGAAACCTTGATATCCTAAAATAATTCGTCAATACGAACCCAACGGCACCAGTTCCGTCGCATTCTGAGACTGTTTCCCCAGTAGGCCATTTTTACGCGCACCGCAATGCCTTTTCGGACACCCAATTACACGGTCTCCAAAAATAACAAACTATATACCTATCATGACTCTAATCGACGATACAAACTCAACGGAATTGGTTTCGCAGCCTAATTCGGTCGTCTGTTCAAGTTATACCCAAATAACCCTTTATTAAATTAATTACGCGCTTTAGAAATTGAATGGGTGTTTATGGCTACCGTGGCCACATACGACATCGGTTTGCCCCGCCATTCAACACCGTACAATAATTTAACGATACGGTTCCAATGAAACTGATTTCGTCGAAATCTGAGTCCGTTTGCAAAACGGCTAATTTAACGCGTATATTTTAATAACGATTTCCACAACGATTATTTTAAAATTTGATTTGGCCATAACTTACTATTTACAAAACAAAATCTGGATTTTTATATTTCATATGAAATTTATCATCAACACGGTCCCATCGTTTCTTGTTTCACAGAAATCCGACTTATATCGGATCCTATATATCCAGTTGAAGTTCAGAACCAAATATTACGAACTGCAGCGCCATTTCGAGCTTGTTTTAAATTATAAATAAAATTAATGTTAAAACTTCGTTTTAAATAACGAATTAAATATTAAAAATCCATTAATACTCCAAATATAATATTAAAAATAATAAATTAAATTAAATATTTGACGGCCAAAATACGGGTCGTTACATTCTTCCCCCCTTAAAATAATTTCGTCCTCGAAATTGCTAAGGTAAGAAAGAACGTAACAAACTATTATCTTTACAAAAATAAATTTAAAGCTCGATTTTTATTTTCAAAACT
This sequence comes from Allium sativum, assembly GCA_030737875.1. Taxonomy (NCBI): domain Eukaryota; kingdom Viridiplantae; phylum Streptophyta; class Magnoliopsida; order Asparagales; family Amaryllidaceae; genus Allium; species Allium sativum. Next base: position 14,819,205 of record CM060917.1, read on the forward strand.
AATCTAATTGGTTTTAAAACCAATTTATTCCAAATAAAAGAATTCCCAAAAATCTTCAAAAATTTTCTAATACCTTAAATTTTGGAAAATTTTGGCAGAGTCTCTCCTGTACGGAGGACATCTGCAATATCTCAGGTTGAAGAAATATATATACATCGACCAACAGGGTCGGAAAAATTCAAAAACCAAACTCAAAAACCAAATAAAAACCAAAATTTCATATTCTTCATAGGCGTACCTTTTTGCGAGCGTTATTATACGGTAAGCGATATTTTATATTTAAGCTTGCTTAGTTATTATGCAGCTCTATTCAAACTGTATTCAGTTTACTCTTGAATTTTCTCTTGGATGGATTTTAAAGCTGAATTGGCTCTTCTGCACCTGTTCTCAACTCAACTAAATTTCATTAGTCCCCAAAACAAAATCGATTAGTTTCAAATATCCCTATCATACGATCTAAACAGTTCTACACACAATCTAATCCACATTAGATTATAATTATTTATGTTCACTCCATTTATTTCTTTAATTATCCATTCAGGTTTATTAATATGGATTATTTATCCAACTTATTTATTTCATATTGGTTTTAAACCAAGTCTATCATATTCAGATTCATATTCAAGCAATCAACAACACAAACTAAACACATCATTCAAATCAACATTAACAAATCTAATTGATTTCCCATATTATAATAAATTGAGAAAATCATTACTTTTATTATAAAATAAATTGGGCAAAATAATTTCAAAAATAATTTTATATCAAATTAAAAATACACGCTCTCATATATATATAACAAACTCAATCTAGGGTATTATTAACCCCATCTCTATTGAGTTACACCACAGAGCCAAGGTTATCACTAAACCAATAGCTCTGATACCACTATAACGACCCAGGATATTCGGCCCTGAAAATCGACATAAATACCTTTACCATAACTCATGCCGAACTTTCATCACCGAAAACACTGGACGTTATTAGAAAGAGATTAGAGGGTGAGATAAGAAAGAAAGAAATATTAGAATAGAAGAAGAAGGAGAAACACCACAACACATAATCAGAGTCTCACATCGCGTCCCTGCCGATAGTGTATCTCTAGAGGCAAATACACTGGGTTCAACAAGAACGTCTTGCAACCCGGCCCTCGCATGACCGACCACTCATTTCGCTTGAGTGTATTGAATGTATATCACCAATAGTTGGGAGCTACCCATCATCTTCCCGAAAGGGGACATCATCGAAATAGATTAAAGAAGCAAATGGATTTTCTCTAGATAGGTGATTATACACCCTAATGGGAGAGACCAACATAGCCATGCTGCCTGCCTGATTTCTGTCATTTCCCGGTTGATGAGGCTTGAGGTTTGAATTTCCTTTACAGCACCTGGCCACCATTCACTTTGAATGCTTATGCCACATCATTAGATCCGCCATATATCACCAATTGACGTCTACAAAGATACTCTAGTTGGGAGCTAACCAACTATAGCACGTTTGAAGAAATCAACGTACATGATCCTTTGGAAATACTCTGTCAGACACTCGTCCATACAAGTCATCCAGGAACAGGATGAACCGAATGTACTCTCCTACTGCATCTCATATAGGAATCACCCCATGGATCAGTAGCGAGAAGTCCTTGCAACCCGTAGATTCCGACCACGACAGAATCACAGTACATCTCTAGCTGTAGACCAGAGATTATTAGCAGTTCTTCCATTTACGAAAATCCATGGTCTTCAATCCTCCATCTCGATCATTTCTTGATATCTTCACGTATTTGTTGGTCGGAATGGTTTTCGAATATAAATCTGATCCCGGTCTTTCCGTACCAACAATCGTATTGGACATATTTGATAGTTGGTGATTTAACTATCGAAATAAACAGTGGTTCAAACATGACAATCCAGAGAGTTCACTGGTTGGGTATTCAGCACCATTTGGCCTTTAAATTTAAAACAAATGTAAATTCAAACTCTTAAATCTTTCGATAATTTAAATATTGTTTTATCGTTTTCTTATTTAACATAAGATTTTACTTTATCAAACTCTCTTTTTAATACTTAGAAAATCATATATTATATTCCGTTGTCTATTTCCACATTCAAACATTTTCCACGTTATTAGAATATTGGGAAATCATGTTACTTACTACTCGTAAAAAGACGTTACGAAGCATCCTTTATTTTATTACTTGACGATACATAACGCTTATTCTTATCGAATAAACTCAACTTTTACATATCGTTTCCTAACTCTAAGATATCGTTATAGTTCCCCGCAATCCCCTTTTTATTCCCTCTGACTTTGGAAATTCTTAACATATACATACTTGCCAAAATTTCACCAATGGTTCGCATTATTATTTCTCTAATGAAATGATAAATTACTACTAACCTCTTTTACCATTACAACTAATACCATCCTCAGATAATCCTGATGTCGTTCAAGTTGGGGTATTTTAGTTACCTCTCAGACCTTGATCAACAACGTTCATATCCAAAGACAGATACGAGTTGTAATCCAAACACATATTTCATTCTAATATCAATATAAATTTCATTTACTGAACTATTCAAAATATGGTTTTAGAAAATCTTCTTACGCTTGAAAATCTCTTTCTCGAATATAACATTTTTCCTTAATTTAATAATTTAAAACTTTATAAAACACCACTTTTTAACCTTTTCCTTTTTAAACAATTTCATCTCATAATTCGGATTTGTTTACAGATCTCTTACCCCGCTTCTTTTACCAAATTCCCTTTACCAAACTCTTTTCAAACCATTCCCCACTTTGAGAACCTTATTTCAACTTTCCCCTTTAATTAATCCCACAATTAAGTAACGACGCTTTAATATTTTAAACCTCATTAATGTAATCCTGGTTTATCATAAACCCTTTTTTATCTTAATTTTCTTTTTAAAAGATCTTATTAAAATTAAAACAATATTCACCAAACTATTTTATTAGGGTAATTCAAATCAAACAAACTTAAAATCAATTCCAATTTCACTGGTTGACTTAGTCAACCCAAGGCACAGTTATTTCGTTAACCGATTCCAATCCATTCTCACTTTAAATTAATTAATTTAAATCATTCCATTAAATTAATTCTCAGTAAACATTTTTCCAAATTTAACCGTTAAGGTTAATTTCTATTCCCATAATTATAAATCTGATTAATCTCAGCATTTACTTTGTAAAATCAATTTATAATTAGTTATAAAAATAAATGTTTATTTCCTTTTAATAAAGTTCTATTTAAAATATACATTTCAAAATCTGTCTCTAGTTATAATTTTTTTTTATAACTTTATCTCTATCGACTCTCCTGACGGTGAATCAATATTAACCAAAACGATTTACTTTTAGGTCATTTACTGCCGATTACTCAACCAATATAGCCCACTGATTAAAACACAACACATGTTGACTTCTCAGTCAATGATCACTACTAAAATCAATAACCCAGTCACGACAGTTCATATATGATAATATGAAAATAAATAATATATTTGAGGAATCCGGTTGGATCCTTCCAACCTGTTCTTCTCTGTATACAAACGGTTATCTCCACACAGTTTAAAACAATTCAAACTGATCAAACAATTCAAATAGATCAAACAATTCAAATCATTAAACACGTTTATTGATAAACGTGACCAATAAGGTAAGTTACCTTTATTGGAACCAATCGTTAAAATAACGATTTGGTATTTTGCTAAAATTAAACAACAGTTTAATTTCGTCTGTTAAATCAACAAACAAATTATAACTAGCAAACAGTCAACCATTAGCAAACAGAGCATACTAAATAAAAACCCAATTTATATATAAAATATAAATGGGAAAACTAAGCGAGTTTAACTCACCTTGATCTGATTCGTTGAAACGGTTTGGTTACAGTTAAATTAAACAGAGTTTAATTTAACTATAAAATTCCAGCTATTTCTGTCCCTGTCCAAAACAGTCCCATAATGAAGTGTTCATCACTGTGGTCGCAATGGAATTTGATTTGTTCCATTTAGTGGATATACAATGAGTTATTAACAATTTAATATTCTCTATTTTACTAAATAAATACTTTATTACCGTAATCATTACTACTTATCTTATTCTTAATTTAAATTTTATTAACGTTATCCCCATTATTGAAATAATCGGCCCCTAGTATAAAATGGTCATGTTATATGACTAGGCCATATAAATTAAAATCTGCAAAGTGTGAATGGTCATCTTGCAAGACTCGATTCTTCCATGAACGTTATTACATCCTTATCTCGCATATCTAAAAAATCAAATTTAAACCTCTTAAGCTCATTAACATATTTCATGTATTTCTCCAACGACAATTTAAGGATAAAAGACAATAAAACAATAAAGGATAAAGATCCATGGTATCTGTTTGATTCGGGAACACTGGGGTTATAAAAAGGCTTCATGGTTACGGTAGTTGCTACCAAACAAACCCATGTTTTAGTTTACTTTAATCTAATACATAAATTAGTTCATGGTTAAGTTTTAAATTCACCGATTACGCTTGTGATGAGGGCCGATAATTTACTCCTGCTCCATCTTGTAATTCCATTCTGCGTGTTCCAGATTATCAACCTTAGTACCATTCACCAATTATCAGCGAACTGTTACTCCATCACTTTGGTTTTTACTTTTTTTAATTCATGCATTCAAAGTCCATGCTGCCAACAACGGTCCCTATTTAGTTAATACCATATACTATAATATTAGTTACGGTGTATAACTAAATTAGTTAGAAATGTTGATTTACCATTCTCGAAAAGAGGTATACAGGGACGCTTCCATGTTTACATTCAAGTGGCACAGTGCGGTTCTCTTTGTTTCACAGTTCAACTTCAACAGCACGTCCTTAAGAATCTCAGTCAATGACCCAACAGCCACACTGCCTAAACACCAGTCGGAGGCTGATCGAGTACCACTGCGACGAGCGCCTGAGCACCGTTGACCCTCGCCATAGCCCCCTTCAGACCCGACGCTCCTTCTCGCCCGCTACAGCCACTGAAAGTCAACTCTTGCTTCTCCAATTCTGGCTGGCAAACCACCTTAAAACTAGTCTCCACCGCACAAAAGTCAGATCTCATTGATGTGAACAATTTCGCTATTTGTGGTTTCGATTGTGGATGGCTGATCTTCGTGATTGAAGGAGAAAGTTTTGGTGTTTTTCCACTGTTAGTTCTTGAAAGTGTCGGCAGAATTTTGGGTTGACTCAGGAAATGTTTGATGAGAGAAATGGTATAGGTTGATTTATATATATATATATATATGGGAGAATAAATTTATAAAATAATATTTGTGAAACTTCATCGCGAAGTAACACGCAAAAACCGCAACAAACGATCTCTGTTTACTGACAAAAAGGCTAATCTTGGTGTAAAAAAGTGTTCCGGACCCAATGGGGAAAAGTTTCGTTGAAATCCGAGGTCATATGAAAAAATTTCCTTTATAAAACCAGAAATAAACACACGCTTAATTTTTCCACGATCACCAGATAAATCAAATCAACTTGAAACCTTGATATCCTAAAATAATTCGTCAATACGAACCCAACGGCACCAGTTCCGTCGCATTCTGAGACTGTTTCCCCGGTAGGCCATTTTTATGTGCACCGCAATGCCTTTTCGCACACCCAATTACACGGTCTTCAAAAATAACAAACTATATACCTATCCTGACTCTAATCGACGATACGAACTCAACGGAATTGGTTTCGCGGCCTAATTCGGTCGTCTGTTCTAGTTATACCCAAATAACCCTTTATTAAATTAATTACACGCTTTAGAAATTGAACGGGCGTTTACGGCTACCGTGGCCACATACGACGTCGGTTTTCCCCGCCATTCAACACCGTACAATAATTTAACGATACGGTTCCAATGAAAATGATTTCATCGAAATCTGAGTCCATTTGCAAAACGGTTATTTTAACGTGTATATTTTAATAACGATTTCCACAGCGATTTTTTTTTGAAAACAAATGATGTGTGGTCTTCCAAGAAGAAGAGAGCACATATATGTAATAAAAATAAAGAGGATACAATGTTCGAATACAAACCCAAACAAGTATAAGCACAATACTGACACCACAAAATGAATGTAGAGGATAATAGATAGATGAGCTCCGGCAAGGCCACCACCCATCATACTTCCATATCGAATTCCGGCAAAGCCACCACCCGATATAGAAGTATATCTACTCCTATACATACAACAAGAAAAATACAGACAATAAAAAGGTACAACACACCCCAAAAACACTCCACTCCACATACACAAATATATCCAAAGCAAGCAACAATGATCAATCCAGACCGCTACCCATATAGCTCCTCAGCTACCTCAACAACCTGGAATCTGAAAAAACTGAACCAAACTATCAGTAACTTACATATAGTATATGCGTATATATATATATTAATAAACATATCTATATATATATAGGCATATAAGCATATATACATGTGCAAAAAAGAAGAACAAAGTAACAAACAAGAAATAAAAGTGCTAACACCAAGAAAAAGAAGTCAACAACAAAGACGAGATCTATTACATCTAAAATAACTATTAATTCTAATAAATAAACTCAGATTAAATCTAACCTTAATCAAAAAGCACCCAAATCGCGAATCAGCAAAAAACTTATAGTGTGAATTAGACATCCAAACCAGACAGAAATTAACTATACTAATGATTAAATTATCTGTAGAAACAGAAATAGAATGAACAAATATCTGATTCCTCTCTAACCAAATGAACCAACTTATGATTGTAACTAGCGAATCCAAGACATACCTCTGTCTAGAATTATAACCAAATCTATAACAATCCCAATAATCAACGCAGCTACTAAAAGAACTAAAACAATCAAAAGTAAAAATCCTTAAGATCATGTAAAAATAAAAAAGGTTAAATAACAAGAGAAAAATAAATGATCAACGTCCTCCTCCACAATACTACAAAAACAACACTAAACATCAAAAATAATATTCTTCCTTTTCAAAAGTTCAACCGTATTGAGCTTCTTATGAATGATCAGCCACATAAAAAACTTGGCTTTGGGGGGAGAATTAGACTTCCATAAAAATTTAAAAGGTTGCAAAGAAACACCCGAAAAATTAATAAAATTATACATAGAATTAACAGTGTAAGCTAGACTCTTATCTAAACTCCAACAAATTGAATCACCATTCTCATCTAAATGGTATAATGCTAACTTAGCTTTAAGTAAGGCCAATTGCCTTAATAAATCCCTTTCTAAGATATTGTCAAAGGAAAACTCGCATGGGGGATCTAAATATTCTCTGTAAACATCTATAATTAAAGCATTCTTAAATCTACTATTATTAAAAAGCTTTTGAAATTCAATTTTAAGCGGTACACGAGAAATCCAAGCATCGTGCCAAAAATAAGTCAAATTACCTGAACGAACTGTCACCTTGCATCCTAAATTTAAAAAATCAAAACAATTTAAAGCAGACTTCCAAAAGTGAGATAACCTATTAAGCCAACCAATACTAGTCCCAACAATAAACTCTCCTCTAGAATAATAAGATTTGGAAACGATAAATTTCCTTAAAGCCTTCACATCAGGGCATCTAAATTTCCATAACCACTTTGCTAGTAGGGAAGAATTAAAATTATATAGGTTAATGATCCCCAGACCCCCATCTTTCTTGGGCTTACAACACATCTCCCAGTTGACTAAACATTTATAACCTCTACAAAAAGGGACACCATTCCAAAGGTAATTACGCCTGATCCTAGCAATCTTCTCAATAACCCATTGAGGAAAACGATGAACGACCATCCAATAAGAAGGAATAGCCGATAATACCGAATAAATGAGAACTAATCTACCTGCCCTAGACAGAAATTTATTATTCCAGCTCGATAATCTATTATTTATCTTATCAATAATAACTAACCAATCTTCCTTCTTAAGCTTCGAAGGTCTACTCTTAAATCCTAAGTAATCAAAAGGAAATTTCATGACAGAACAGTTCAAGTTGCTAGCAACCAAAGCCTCAACATTGTTGAAATCATTAAGAACCATAACAGCACTCTTGTCAAAATTAATCCTTAATCCAGATAACATCTCAAAACAGTAAAGAATAAAATTTAAAGCAATAATATGCTTTGGCAAGTGGGAAGAAAATACTGATGTATCATCTGCAAATTGGAGGATAGATAATTCATTATTCAATCCCTCATTCCCAACATTACCTAGTACACCTTATCTTCCTGCTCTCTTTATAATTCTAGAGAAAACATCAACCGCTAAATTAAATAGAAAAGGCGATAAGGGATCGCCTTGTCTAAGACCCCTCTTGGATTGTATCTTCTTACCCACTACCCCATTAACAACAATGTTGGAGCTACCAGACTTAAGCAATAACAAGATCCAGTTAATCCATTTGATGCTAAAACCTCTAGCAAGACATAATTCGCATATAAAATCCCAATCGATTGAGTCAAATGCCTTCTCAAAGTCTAACTTCAAAATGGCACAGGAAATATTATTTTTACAACAGACATTAGTGTATTTCTGTACTGCTGCAACTCCATCTACTATATTTCTGCCTTTAATAAAGGCAGTTTGGGAACAGTCAATAAGATCGTTCATCTTGACACTAATTCTATTCGCTAGGACTTTAGAAATAATCTTTACAGAGACATTGATTAAGGAAATAGGCCTAAAATCCTTAAGAGAATTAGCTCCCTCTCTCTTATGAATAAGAATGACATTGGCAAAGTTGAAACTACCTAAACGCAATTCGCCACTATAAAATTCATTAAATAGATCAATAATGTCAAACTTCAAAACTTCCCAAAACTACTTGTAAAAAAGAACAGAGAAACCATCAAGCCCAGGAGCTTTGTCACTAGGCATATCACTGATAGCCTTCCAAATCTCCTGCTCAGTGAAAGGTTTATCTAAATCAACAAGATCAACCTTGGTATAAGAAGGATATAAGTCATTCCATCTGACATTAGTTCTTCTCTTAATCTTAGTACAGAAAATCTGCTTGTAATACCTAGTGAAAGCTTCATTTAGATCCTTCTGCGAGGTCAATTCCACATCATTGAAAACAATAGAATGAATCAAATTATCCCGCCTCCTCTTATTAGCCACACTATGAAAGAACTTTGTATTATTATCCCCCTCCTTTATCCATTGAACACGAGATCTTTGCCTCCACATAATCTCTTCTTTTTCTAAAATCTGTTTGAGATCTTGTCTAAGGTTACAATATCTGTCCTTCTCAGTGGAATTAAGGATCCTGGACTCGCTAATTTTATCTAAATCTAATAGTCCATGCATGATCTTATCTTTTCTAATTCTTACACTACCAAAAATAAACTTATTCCAGCGCTTAAGGAAAAATCTCAACTTACCTAGCTTTGCAACAAATATCTTTGCGGAATTACCCCTATACACACTATTAAAATAAAACAAGGACTTCCACTTAATAGAAACAAGGTTGGTAAAACTAGGATCAAGTAATCACATCTTCTCAAATATAAAATTGCTACTAACAGAAGTATTCACATCACACATAAGGATGATAGGGCAATGATCAGAGTGCAAAAAAGGTAAGCCCTTAACACTACAGAGCGAAAATCTGTCTTCTACCTCTGAGCTAATAAAAAAATCTATCTAATAAGGCAAAAGAAGGACTATCACAGACACTCGACCATGTGAACGATCTATTAGCTAGAGGAATCTCAATCAAACTATTATCTACAATAAAATCATTGAATTCCTCCATATCAGAGATATCACCTTCCCGAGGTGATCTCTCCCCTAAAAACCTAGTGACGTTGAAATACCCCCCCAATCCAAAGATTGGGGACAAGATTCCTAAAATGAGAACATTCTTCCCACAATAGTCTCCTCTCAATTTTTGTGTGAGGGCCATACACATTTGTAATGCCCAGGGAAGAATTATCAATAAGTGAAGCTAAAATAATGTGTAAAGAATGTAACTTAGGAAACTCCTGCACAAGTCTATATTGATTATCTTTCCAACCAATCATTAGCCCCTCGGCAGTACCAATTGCCGGAAGACAAGCCCGATTACGAAAAAGTGACCCCCCTAACCTAGCATAAAAATTAAAATCATGGCTCTCAATTTTAATCTCTTGAAGCAAAACAATATCAATATGATAATCTCTAAAAAAAGCCCTAACCTTAGCACATTTTTTAGGATCATTTAAACCCCTAATATTCCAGCTAACAATCCTCATCTACTCAAAGAAGAAACTCTCTCTAATTCCCTACTCCTAATGTAATCAGCATCTAACTCTATATCTGTAAAAATAAAAGTTGTATCATTGGCTAGCTGAAATAACTGGCTAATCGAAAGGTTGCCCAAGGCAAAGGGAGAATAATCACTACCATAAACAGAAGTCATACCTAAGCCCAAATCCGAATAACTACTGCTAGCATTCGGACTCGGGGACCTACCTCGAAAAGAAGAGGAACTAGATCTGATCCGAGCACTGCGACAAATCAAACCAGAACTGGGTACCACTCTCCTACGCCTCCCCCTCCTAGCCGAAGAAGAAGGAACATCTCTACTCTGAATAAACTCCCCACTAGTCTCTACTGGACCTTCCTTAATCGAAAAACTAGGATCAACTCCAATGACGCACACCGAACGAGATAAATCGCACTCCCCACGAAATAAACAATAACTTGGTCTCAAATACAAGGAAAGTAGCTTCACAACCTTCACACTCACCACCACAGAGCATGCATCTTTGTCCCACAAAAAAGAAAATCCTCCCGAATTATGATCCAATAAAAAATTCAACACCGTTAAACCATCATCCACCAACATAATTCTGTCACTTGAAGACACACTGGCACTTGCACCAGCCTTACAAACCTCCATGGTATCGCAACCAGTATGTCTTACCTCTTGTTCCACGTCCCCAATAACAACAGCAATGTTATCATAGTTTCCCATGTCCTTACTCGCATGATTCGTCAACGCCTCCCTGGCTTGCTCTATTTTGATCTTATTCAAAGCCTTTATTTGAACCATCCTACTGCATTTTATCCTTCCAACTTTATAACCCTTCTTCGACAAAGGAACAACCTTCGAAGTAACCATCAAAGTGCTGTCATCACTAACAGGCATCACCACATTTGAGCTACCTGTCTCAACAGTCCTCGAAGCAAACCCATCAACACAATCCCCCAACAGACTAAAACTGTTCGAAAGTACCACATCATCCGCCACAAACAAGTCCATCCCTTTTACCTCCCCTGTAACACTAACGGGTGCCACCTTGGTGACTCCTTCAGAAACATATCCATCCATGTTCACCTCATCTACCCCTGTCATCACCTGCATAACCTTTCTACTGTTAATGATCTCACCTCCATTAAGCCCATCGTTACACCCAGGTTCTTCTAAGAGTCCCATGCATTTCAATACACACGGATCAAATAACATCAAATCAAACATCAAAGGCTAGTGAAACCAACAACATCCTGCATCTCACCTTCCTGATAAACCCCTTCATCAGCAACCAAACCCGATTTGGCAGCCTTATTATTGCTCATACCCAGAAATGCACTAACAGATTGATCCACAGCGGTTATTTTAAAATTTGATTTGGCCATAACTTACAATTTACAATGCGAAATCTGGATTTTTCTCTTTCATACGAAAATTATCATCAACACGGTCCCATCGTTTCTCGTTTCACAGAAATCCGACTTATATCGGATCCTGTATATCCGGTTGAAGTTCAAAACCAATTATTACGAACTGCAGCGCCACTTCGAGCTCATTTTAAATTATAAATAAAATTAACGTTAAAACTTCGTTTTAAATAACGAATTAAATATTAAAAATCCATTAATACTCCAAATATAATATTTAAAATAATAAATTAAATTAAATATTTGATGGCCAAAATATGGGTCGTTACACTACTTTCAAGCCTAGGCATGCCGCTAAAATATGCGAATGCGTTAAAATGGGAACGAGGGGAAAAATGGTACAATTTGGGGCATAACTAGTAATTGGAAAATTGGGCATAACTTGGATGAAAATTTGAATATGAATTTGGGGCATTTGGTTCATTATGAACAAGACTTGGGAAGGGGCATGAAAACCTATAACGACATACGAATAATTGGTTAATAATTGGAATGCCTAGGATTATAGTAATTAGAAACTATAACCTCGCTTAGACACGAGGTTAGATTACACTTGTGGTGGAAGTCTGCCCGGAACCGCCCGGCATATCCGGCGACCGCAAGTGGTAAATCTAATGTGAGGGGTCTAAGTGTATAAACACGAGACGTACTAAGACATGAGGTTAAGCCCAACTTGTGGAAGAAGTCTACCCGGAACCGACCGACATATCCAGCATCCACAAGTGGTAGGCTTAATGTGGTAGGTCTAGCACATTATAACCATAAGCGGACATGGTAATGAATTGGAGTAATTAACCTAGTTGATTCCATAGGGATTGTATGAATATGATAAATTGAACAAGGGTTAAGTAACTTGCTTGAAATAGTGGGTAGGTTAAGTAAATCTTGGGTTGGTGGGTAATATTTATATATAGGCCCACAAACTTAACCTGTTGGGATTATGCAAATTTATGACACCAGTAGGTAGGCATAATCTGTTGAAAACCTAGTGGGGATGAAAAAAAAGGGAGAGCTTATATCATCTTGTGTGTGAGACCCATTTCAGTTAGTAACCCATATATAGGTATCAAACGAGTACTCCGAGCTAGGTCGAAGTCGGGGAACACTTACTAGGCTGGATGTAAGAGATTCAAAAGTGGGGGGCAGTGTGGGCGGCGCGTACCGACCGGGTCATGTGCGTGCAAGGTCCGGACATAGGAAAATAAGACGTCGTGACACCAATAGATATGGTTGTGCACATCTGAAAAACGAAGGGTCGCCACTTTAGGGAGTGATACACCCTACTATGGGGCCAGTACAGGGTATCTATGGAGTAGTGAGCCGATCGATTAAGGTAGTAATTGGGGTACATTTAGACTTCGGTATGTTTAGGAACCCATTATTACCCTCGAAGATGATTCTGGAACGTTGGGCTGCCCGTTGATTGTATGGGGTGAAAAACTCTCACTGGAAGTACACCTTAGTCTACCATCTTACATTGTTGGGCTCATCTCATCCTGGTTATACTTGTATCGGTGCAGAGAAATAGAGAAGCGCAATATACTATATCATGTTTATCCAGTTTACCTTGCCATACTTGCCTTTTATGATGTTATCTCTCTTATCCATTTTATATGCATGTCATGATACTTTTACTTATTTGTATGCTAAAAGTAACTGGACTCGCCAGACTTTATGTCTGACCCATTTTGTTTCCTCTTCTTTCTCTTCCGTTTCCCCTCAGGTTCTCAGGGTGGGAATACTCAAGCTTAATCAGGATTATGCTATCGTCTTGCTTGAAGCTGCTTAGATGTATTGCTCGAGCTCTTATCTTCTCTACTATGGCTGTTTCTTTTGGGTATTATGCTTCTTTTACTCATGTATCTAATGTTTTAAGTTCAAGACAGAAATTTCAATGATGTACTAGGTTTTTAGGTAGTTTTAGACTTATGATGTTTTAAACCACGATGTTATGTTTTATGTTTGATAAAAAGTTTTAAATTCTGCTGCTATTTTATATCTGTCTTGTAATGTTTATGTTTCAGTTTACCTATAACGCTTCACGAAACTTAATGCATTCTCTTAATGAGTGACATTAACGGACGTGGGGTTTCACACTTGGTATCAGAGCTAAAGGTTACCAGATTAGATAAAAGTTTTTGAAAATAATTTTCAAAAAGGTTTTAAAAGAAAACATTTTCAAAAAGAAAGGTCTGTTTTGAAAAACAGATTCCCCAATCCATATGTAATATCTTTCAATCCTTCGTCTGAATCTCTTTCCTTTTCTTTTCAGCATGTCTGGGGAACCTAATATTCCAGAGGGTGTTACGATACGAGGCTGGTTTAGTAGGTATTTAGAGGCCATAGAGCCTACTGGTGGTCAAGCTGACGTTCCTCCCCCAGCTGCACCCGTCGTTCCTCCTCCTCGTCCTCCGCGTGTAGATAACTTCTCTAAGATCTGCAAAGATTTCTGTGCTATGGAAGGGAAGCCATTCCGTGGGACCGATACGTTCGTAGAGGCAAGGAATTGGCTCAAAGAAACGGAGGATCTGTTTGGAATTTTCAAAGTGGACGATCATAGGAAGATTCAGTTAGCCGCCTGGCTACTGAAAGATGAAGCTTCGTACTGGTGCGAAGTAACGCAAGCAAGGCATCCGGTGGAGATTTGGGATGATGTTAGACAGAGGTTTGAAATGAAGTTTCTTTCTCAAGCTGAGAAAAGCATGCAAATGGAAAGATTTCTAGCACTCAAGCAAGGAGGCATGACTGTTAAATAATATGTTAACAAATTCAACCAATTAGCGAGGTTTAGGTTATAGATAGAGGATACTTCGCATAAGAAAGCTTTGTGGTTTGTTAAAGGACTGAATGAACCCCTTCATGGGTTAGCTATGTCCCATATTCCAATGGGAGCAACTTTTGAAAGGCTCATTGATATGGACTTGATGCACAAGGAAGACAAAAGCGACAAGAAGGAAGTTAAGGAAACACAAAACAAGAAAGTATAGCCCAAAAAAAGACAACACCAACAAAAAAAACAAAAGAAGGGCGGAAAGAATGACAAGGCTAAGGATAAGAGGAAGTGCCATAATTGCGGACACGAGGGTCACTTGGTAAAGGATTACAAAAGAAGGAAGAATATTTTCTTCAATTGTGGAGAGGTCGGACACTTTGCTAAGGAATGTCCAAAGAAATAGGGACAACGTCAAAGGACAGGAGCTTTTGAAGGGTAGGTGCATGCACTCGTGACTAGTGCTCTAGATAAAAGTAGGAAAGTTTCCATGGAAGGTTTGATTTATCTTTCCAATCATCTTATTAGAACTCTTTTTGATTATGGTGCTTCGCATTCATTTATATCTAATTCTGTGGTTGATTCTCTGCACCTAAATACTATTATGGTAGTGGATCTCGTAATTGTCTCAAACCCCATTGTGGTTCGGCTCATTTGTCCATGATTTGTCGGGGTTTGAGAATATCTGTGTTAGGCATCGAGTTTGAGTGCGACACATATATTCTCGGTTTTATGGGCTATGGTTTGATTCTAGTGATGGATTGGCTAGCTATGTATGGTGCCATTCTGATTGTGAGAGGAGGGTTGTTAGACTTTTCACTTGCCATGGGAGGACCCTCGAGATTTCTTGTGACCCGCAAGGGTCTGTCATGCTTAGTTTGCTAGAGTCTCTTGATGCATCTATCGATGATCTGCGATCTGAGCCAGTAGTCCGAGACTATCCTGATGTTTTTGATGAGGTACGGGGCTTACATCCGAGGCACGAGATCGATTTTCATATATATTTGGTGGACAATGCAAAGTCAGTTGCATTACCTGTGCGCCATATGGCTCCAAGGGGAAGGAAGGGTCCTAGCAAGCAAGTAGGGGAGCTACTGGAGAAAGGGTTTATTAGGTGACGCATATCTGAATGGGGTGCTCCAGTGGTATTTGCAACTAAGGCGGATGATTCGCTTCGCTTATGTGTAGACTATAGAGAGTTGAATAAACTCACTGAGAAGAACAGGCACCTACTCCCGAGGGTAGATGATCTATTTGACCAGCTTGTTGGTGCATCAGTATTCTCTCAGTTAGAGTTAGCCACGGGGTTTCATCAGTTGAGGGTGGTCGAGGACAGTGTAGATAAGACCGCTTTTAGGACTCCAGATGGTTTCTTTGAATGGCTCATTATGCCTTTTGGGTTGACGAATGCACCCTCCTATTTCGTTGATTTAATGAGTAGGGTGTTTTAGGAGTTTCTAAATAAATTTGTCGTGGTCTTTGTTGATGACATCTTGATTTTGCTTGAAGAGCGAGGAAGAGCATGCCTTACATATAAGAGAGGTTTTGAAAACTATGTGTGCCCATCAGCTTAAGGTAAAGTTCTCCAAATGCCATTTTTGGAGAAAAGAGGTGAGATTCGTAGGGTACATGGTTTCTAAAGAAGGGATAGCAGTAGATCCCACAAAGGTGGTTGCAGTTCAGGATTGGCAGATCCCAAAGAATGCAACGGAGGTAAGAAGTTTTCTGGGGTTAGCAGGCTATTATAGGAAGTTCATTAAGGACTTCGCAAAGATATCAGCCCCACTCACCAGGATGACAAAGAAGAATTTTGCGTTTTCATGGGATATAGATTGTGATGTTGCTTTCCAGCGATTGAAGAGGGCTATGACAACAGCCCTAGTCTTGACCTTGCCCGATGGGAACAAAGTATTTACAGTATACACTGACGCATGTGGTACATGGCTTGGTGTGGTTCTGATGCAAGTGGGGAGGGTCGTATGTTATGGAGGTAGACAGCTAAGAGTTCATAAGAAGAACTACCCTACCCATGACTTAGAGCTAGCTGCCATAGTATTCTCACTTAAGAAGTGGCGTTATTTTTTACTTGTAGAGAAGTTCGAACTGTACACCGATCATAAATCTCTCAAGTACATGTTCTCGCAAAAGGATCTTAATTTGAGGAAGCAAAGGTGGATGGAGTCCCTAGCATCTTATGAATTTGATATTGCTTATACCCTTGGCAAGGGTAATGTGGTGGCAGACGCACTGTGTAGGCAGAGAATGACCTTAAGTCCTCTGTATGTGGAGAGGAAAATCTTGGAGTATATGTTGACTTTTGACTTTAAACCCTCCACCGAATTTTTGCCTGGCTCATTTGCATCACTGAAGGTGCGGCCTACCCTTATGAATCAAATAGGAGCTTCGCAGCGAGATGATCTACAGATTTCAGACATCTTGGATAGGCTCGGTAAAGGGGAAACTTCTAGTCACCTCAGTAGATACTACACAGACGACAAAGGGTGGTTATGACAAGATGGAAGGCTTTGTGTTCCCCGAATTGGGAGCTTTTTAAAGACAATCCTAAAAGAAACCCATTATTCTAAGATGACTATTCATCCAGGTGGCGATAAGATGTATAAGGATATGAAGAGGGTTTTCTTTTGCGCTGGGATGAAGAAAGATGTGGTGGAGTTTGTTTCTCAATGTTTGATTTGCCAGCAAGTTAAAGCTACGCAAAAGAAGCCCGGTGGTTTACTTCATCCTTTGGAGGTTCCACAGTGAAAGTGGGAGAGCGTCTCTATGGATTTCATAGATGGTTTGCCAAGATCTATGAAAAGCAACACCAGTATTTGGGTTGTAGTAGACAGACTTACAAAAAGAGCGCTCATTTTATTCCAGTTAAGAACAAGAGGACGACAACATGGTTGGCAGCGGTTTATGTTCGTGAGATAGTCCGTCTTCATGAAATACCTTCCAGCATCGTAATGATTGTGATCCCATTTTTACTCGTGAATTTTGGAGGAGCTTGCAAGAAGCATTAGGTACACGGTTGTGTTTGAGAACCGCTTATCACCCTTAAACGGGTGGATAGACGGAAAGGGTGAACAGAGTTCTTGAGGATCTTTTAAGGCTGTGTATGCTAAACTTCGGAGGGATTTGGGAAGAGCATCTTCCTTTAGTAGAGTTCTCCTACAACAACAGTTATCAAGCTAGCATTGGCATGGCACCCTTCGAAGCATTATACCGACGACCCTGTAGATCAACGACTTGTTGGTGGGAATCTATAGAAAGACTACTACTTGGACCAGATATGGTTAGAGAAACGTCCGAGAAGATTGATCTTATTAGATGGCGAATGAAGACTGCTCAAGATAGGCAGAAATCCTATGCAGTCAAGAGAAGTACTGACACTGAATTTAAGGTGGGAGACATGGTTTTCATTAAGGTGTCAACTTTGAGGAATGTGGTTCGCTTCGGATCTGTAGGGAAATTTGCACCAAGATTTGTAGGGCCATTTCCCATAAAAGAAAGGAATTGCCAAATGGCATATAAAGTAAAGCTACCAGAGAGACTATCCGGCGTTCATGATGTTTTCCATGTTTCTCATTTGCGGAAGTTCTTGCGTGATACCGTGGAAGTAGTTGAGCCGAGTATATTGGAGGAAGTAGAGGTGGAACAAGAGGCGAAATTCAGACGAGTTCCTACCCGTATTCTTGGATCAGAAGTAAGATGCTACGCAATAGAGAAGTCAAGTTGCTGAAGGTTCGGTGGGGAGATAACCTATAGGATGCTACTTGGAAGACCGAAGACAAGATTTGCACTTCGTACCCATTTCTTTTTGAGGCTATGTTCTTAACTTCCTTTCCAAAGCTTTTATTCATGCTTGTTTCTATCATTTAAGTATATCCTATCAATTGAACTTCGACCTTTAAGTAGAAATCTCATGGATGCAAACATGTGTTTGAGACATGTTATGTTTGATGTTTGCTCGTGGTTGCTCGTGGATGCATACACACACACATTAGGCACTAGATCGGTTCAATCACTCTCATACTACATATGGATGTATGTGCATTTTTTCTTCTTTTAATGGATGAAAGTGAGGGTATCATCATATGGATGTTGCATTTGGATGGATGATTGTGCACACATATAGAACTTACAGGTTATAATACGATTATTTGCCTACATGTTGGATTCATGACACTAACATACATTGCATTAAGGAGGTCGACTGAATAAGTAGACCGCCTAATCTTTTGCATTAGTATTGGGACATATACACACACCTTGGCATATGTTCATGTAAGCATTAGAAATTTCTAAGGATAATGGATGTCTGTGATTGGTGGATGAGTAGATGGATGATAGATGGTAGGATATACATTCTTCTTAACTTGGAGATTTCGGGACGAAATCCTTTGCGTAGGGAAGAATGTAACACCCGGTAATTTTAATAACACTAAAGATGATAAATTAAAGAATAATTAATTTAATATTTATAATTTAGTGAAACGGACTACGCCATTGCGTTCGTCTCGGAATTCTGGTCAAAATAGACGCCTGGTTTCTGTAAAACGGACACTATATGAAGAAGTTATTAAGGTTTGAAGTTTGTATACGCGCAAGAAGAATATATATATATATAATTAAATACAGAATTCAAAAATCAGTTCGAAATTCAAAATTTGGGGAGGCGGCCAAAATCCCGCTCAGGGGTGATGACCCCTCAACGGGGGTGTTGACCCATAGGTCGACCCCCTGCAGCAGATCTGACAGATTAGGGTTTTGGGGTCGGCTATAAATATGGCCTCATTTCTCATATTTTTGCATGCCAAAAATAATGGAGAACTAGATGTTGCCTCTGGCCAGATTAAATCAAGTCTTTTCTTCTTCTGCAATCAAGTTATTCAAGCTTAGAGTTCTGTGATTCGATTCTTCTATTTTTTTCTAGATCCAAACACTGAGTTTAAGTTAATTTTAGGTCTAAATAACTAAAAAGTTAATCTTGACATGACTACAACTTGGATTTATGCCTGTGACTACTTGAATCATATCAGATCTGTTATAACCTATGTATCTATGATATTATGACATGACTATGACTTAGATCTTAGCCTTTATCATGTCAGACCTTCCATTTTTGTAGATCTAGTCCATTGTTTAATTCACATCGCGCTTGTCACCATTATGTTATGGCTAAATCAGATATGTTATAGTTAGTTATCAAATTCATTAGATCTTATCAAGCCTGTTATGACATCCCTATTATACTAGAATTAGTTCTATTGTCACACGTTCATCAGATCTATTCCTATATGCTTATCTTGTCATTACGCCACTATATGTTTATGCCATTACATGTCAACCTTGTTAATATGATCGTTTCTGTCATCTTCCCTTCATCCTTTCCTTTTTGTTCTTATAGCCAGGATACTTTCAAGTCTAAGCATGCCACTAAAATATGCGAATGCGTTAAAATGGGAACGATGGGAAAACGGTATAATTTGGGGCATAACTAGTAATTGGAAATTTGGGCATAACTTGGATGAAAATATGAATATGAATTTGGGGCATATGGTTCATTATGAACATGACTTGGGAAAGGGGCATGAAAACCTATAACGACATAGGAATAATTGGTTAATAATTGGAATGCCTAGGATTACAGTAATTAGAAACTGTAACCGCTCTTAGACACGAGGTTAGATTACACTTGTGGTGGAAGTATGCCCGGAACCGCCCGGCATATCCAGCAACCGCAATTGGTGAATCTAGTGTGAGGGGTCTAAGTGCATAAATACGAGACGTGCTAAGACACGAGGTTAAGCCCAATTTATGGAAGAAGTCTGCCCGGAACCGGGCAGCATATCACGCATCCACAAGTGGTAGGCTTAATGTGGGAGGTCTAGCACATTATAACCATATACGGACATGGTAATGAATTGGAATACTTAACAAGTTGAATCCATAGCGATTGTATGAATATGATAAATTGATTAAGGGTTAAGTAACTTATTTGAAACAGTGGGTGGGTTAAGTAAATCTTGGGTTGGTGGGTAATATTTATATATAGGCCTACAAACTTAACCTGTTGGGATTATGCTTAATGTGGGAGGTCTAGCACATTATAACCATATACGGACATGGTAATGAATTGGAATACTTAACAAGTTGAATCCATAGCGATTGTATGAATATGATAAATTGATTAAGGGTTAAGTAACTTATTTGAAACAGTGGGTGGGTTAAGTAAATCTTGGGTTTGTGGGTAATATTTATATATAGGCCTACAAACTTAACCTGTTGGGATTATGCAATTTTATGACAGCAGTAGGTAGGCATAATCTGTCAAAAACCTAGTGGGGATGCGAGAAAAAAGGGAGAGCTTGCATCATCTTGTGTGTGGGACTCGTTTCAATTAGTAACCCATATATAGGTATCAAACGAGTACTTCAAGCTAGGTCAAAGTCGGGGAACGCTTACTAGGCTGAATGTAAGAGATCCAAATGTGGAGGACTCTGTGGGCGGCGCGTACCGACTGGGTCAATTGTGTGCAAGGTCCGGACAGAGGAAAATAAGACGCCGTGACACCAGTAGATATGGTTGTGCACATCCGGAAAATGAAGGGTTGCCGCTTTAGGGAGTGATACACCCTACTGTGGGGCCAGTACATGGTATCTACGGAGTAGGGGGCCGATCGATTAGGGTAGTAATTGGGGTGCATTTAGACTCTGGTATGTTTAGGAACCCATTATTACCCTCGGAGGTGATCCAGAACGTTGGGCTGCCTGTTGATTGTATGGGTGAAAACCTCTCACTGGAAGTACACCTACGTCAACCATCTTATAGTTTTTGGGATCATCTCATTCTGGTTATACTAGTATTGGTGCAGAGAAATCATTAGAGAAGCGCAATATACTCTATCATGTTTATCCAGTTTACCTTGCCATACTTGCCTTTTATGATGTTACCTCTCTTATCCATTTTATATGCTTGTCATGATACTTTTACTTATTTTTATGCTAAAAGTAACTGGACTCACCAGGCTTTATGTCTGACCCATTTTGTTTCCTCTTCTTTCTCTTCCGTTTTCCCCCAGGTTCTCAGGGTGGGAATACTCAAGCTTGATCAGTATTATGCTATCGTCTTGCTTGAAGCTTCTTAGATGTATTGCTCGAGCTCTTATCTTTTCTACTATGGTTGTTTCTTTTGGGGATTATGCTTCTTTTACTCGTGTACTCTGATGTTTCAAGTACAAGACAGAAATTTTAATGATGTATTGGGTTTTTATGTAGTTTCAGACTTATGATGTTTTAAACCACGATGTTATGTTTTCTGTTTAATAAAAAAAAAATTCCGCTGTTATTTTATATCTATCTTGTAATGTTTACGTTTATGTTTACCTATAACGTTTCACGAAACTTAATGCATTCTCTTAATGAGTGACATTAACGGACGTGGGTGGTCGCACAACTCGAAAGTAAACAATTCATCGCTGGAACTAGTGAACTCTGACCACCATAACTGACCAATGCGAACACGCGCTGACCCACCGAAGCACCTCCAACACCACTGTCGACCTGCCTTGCAAACACCGTCGGACAACCCCCCAGGTCCCCACTGCCCTGTGCCATCCAGTTTCTTTATTTTATATATATATATATATGTGTGTGTGTGTATATATATATATATGTTATACGTGAATGGCTTTTCCTTTGCATTGTGTTGAAGGTGAGTTTCATAACAGTGCGATTTTGAGTGAAGACGGGAAGAGAGAGAGAGCACAATTTTGTGTTGATTTTTAAATGGACTGGCTAAATTTGGTTCGTTATCGAAAGAGAAAAAAAGAATGAGGAAGATTGTTATTCGTTTTATCGTATTTTAGCTTGCTGATTTTGAGAATGAGGAGATGAATGAAATCCTAGGTTGGTATATATAGGGAGAAAGGGAGAAAGGTTTGCATGTGTTGATTTCCTGAAAAGTACGTAATTTGGCTGACGAATATGTGATGTGCAGATATATTAATTTGAAATGAACGATGATTTTTAGTTGAAAACGACCGGCGATTTTTATATAACGTTGACCAACGATATTTTCATTCGTACTTATCGCCATTTCCGATCGCGTTTATTCGTTTCTATGATCAGACACGAACTCTGTTCATGGCGAAAATGGATGACATGGTATAATTTGACGTTACGATCCTAATGAAACTTGTTTCGTCAAATCCGAGTCTTTTTGCTCTAATGGCACTCGTTCGAGTCCAAACAGTCGATTTATTTGCATTTACTTTTGCCACGCTAACAAAATATTTCAAATTGGTGCAAAACTTGAAATCTAGCAATAATTAGCTTTATTGTCTTAATAAATTTTGTTTCGTTGAAAACGGAGGTCATTTAAAAAAAGTCCCATTTTAAGGATCCAATTTAAATTAAAATAAATCAATTTAAAAATACCTCAATATAATAATAATAAAACATTATAATCAGACATATTCGAGCAGAATTTCATATAGTATCAAAACAAAATACTTTGGGTTGAATTCCAAGCTAAATCGATAATCCTTTATTTATATATAATAAATCGTTATATTTTACAAACAAATTCCGTAGCAACTATTTAAAAAATTGAATTGGACATAAAATAAAATCTATAATACGAAATCTCGATTCTTCTGCTTCATTAGTAAATTATCATCCAATAGATTCGGAAGTTTCTTATTTCAAAGAAATCCGACTTAATTGGATCATATACGTTCAATTGAAGTTCAAAATGTAATATTACGAACTACTGTGATGTTACGAGATTGTTTATAATAAAATTATAAACTATACGTATAAACGTCGTTTAATAAAGGAACACGTTAATATAATTCGATTATAAACTTTAAATAACCCATTATAATTCCAACTCATATAAAACAACAAATCCAATATATTCCCATATATTTCGGAATAAACTTAATATCTATTATTTGTATTATTAAAATATTATAAATCATTGAATTCAAGTTATTAACCTACAAATAACTATTTAAAATAAAATTTAAATATATAATTAAATGGTTAAAAATATGGGCTGTTACACAATGTGTCCTATTTTAGAACTTGGGGATGCTTGGCGTACGTTTGTATTCTAGACCCTAAGAGAATAAAATTGGCAAGTAGAGCATATGAATGTGTATTCATAGGCTACGCTATTAATAGCAAAGCATACAGATTTTATGACATAAATACACATAATATATTTGAATCAAATGATGCTGGTTTTTATGAAAAAAAAATTCCTTTTAAATTAAGGAATAGTGGGGATACTTCAAGTATGCCTATGAGAACAGAACTTAATGAAAATTCTGAAACTGGACCTAGAAGAAGTAAAAGAGCAAGAACCATTTGGTTAATTATTTTTGTGCTTTTACTGTAGAGGAGGATCCCTCAAACCTCCAAGAGGCCTTATCTTCTTTAGATGCCGACTTTTGGTAAGAGGTTATAAATGAAGAGATGGATTCTTTGGAATCCAATAAGACTTGGCACTTAGTTGATTTACAACCTGGTTGTAAATCTATAGGCTGTATATGGGTGCTTAAAAAGAAATTAAAACCTGATGGCACTATCTATAAATATAAAGCCCGTCTAGTAGCTAAAGGTTTTAAACAAAGAGAAAATGTAGATTTCTTTGACACTTTTTCACCTGTAGTTAGAATTACATCCATTCGGGTATTAATCTCACTTGCTTCTATACATAATTTAATAATAGTGAAAATTAGGCACATATCCCTAAAAGCAAACTTAATTAGGCTTACATCCGATCATAAACTTATTATAAATTAGGTCCCTATTTTTCAAAACTTTATCAAATAATTATTAAGAAAATAAAAAATTATGTAAATTAATAATAAAATAAATTATGCATTCAACAGAAGAATCAGTCCAAAAAACATCAAAAACCACGGCAAAAATAAGAAAACAGCAGAAAACAGCGAAAAAGTGCAGTTAATGCAAAATATTATGCACATATTTGATTTTATTGCATGCATATGTGCATGTATTCCAGTTCTTCAATCTGCGTTGATTTACTTGCATATTTATGTGCAATTATTGCATTATTATAGCATAAAAATCTGCTATAATGCATAACAGTGCAACTTAGTTCATTTTTATTTGCATTCAAGTATGCAAAAAAACAGAAAACATGCACACATGTGTGCAACAAATCTGCAGGAAAAAACGTTAGCTGAATAACCTTTATGCAATAGTTGCATACATGTGTGCAACTATTGGCTTTAGTTGCATACATGTATGAAACTTTTTTTTTAATTGGCGTGGACTTCTGGGATTATTTCCAGATTTTAGAATATATTTTTAATAGCTGCCGCATTTTTTTTTTTGGCCACAAATTGAAAAAGGCGGAAGGTTTCATGGCAGGAAGCGGAACTTTTTGAAGCAGGCGGCGGAACTAAAAATAGGGACCGGATTTGAAGAAAAAAGATGGGAGGGACGTGGTGTTTATTTCAAACCTTAATAGGGACCTCTAAAAAACGCACCCTTAATAATACACCAAATAGATGTTAAAAATGCATTTTTAAATAGTGAATTAGACGACGAAATTTATATGGACAAGCCTGAAGGATTTGTAGTACATGGTCAAGAACATAAAGTATGCAAATTAGATAAATTATTATATGGTCTGAAACAAGCAATAAACAATGGCATGAAAAAATTGATAACTTAATCATTTCACATGGTTTTTAAGTTAATGAAAATGACAAATGCATTTATTACAAATCTGAGAATGACATTTGTACTATTATATGTCTTTATGTAGAAGATCTACTCATTTTTGGGTCAAATATTCATGCCATAAACAATGTTAAATCCTTGCAAAGTGCCAACTTTGATATGAAAGATATGGGTGAGGCGAGTGTAATCCTTGGTATTAAAATTACTGGGTCTGAAAATGGACTTTCATTGGATCAATCTCATTATATTTAGAAGATTCTAAAGAAATACAATTACTTTGACTATAAACCTGCATGTACACCATATGATCCCAGTGTGAAGCTATTTAAAAACATTGGTGAAGTTTTAAGACAGCCTGAATATGCGAGCATCATTGGCAGTCTTCAGTATTCCACTGATTGTAGTAGACCCGACATTGCCTATGTCGTGGGATTATTGTGCAGGTTTACCAGTAGACCTACTATAGAGCACTTGCATGCTATTGAGAGGGTAGTGAGATACCTAAAACGAACAATGAACTTTGGATTACATTTTGAAAAAATTCCAATTGTACTTGAAGGATATTTCGATTTAGACTGGAATACTTTATCTGATGATTCTAAAGCGGCTGGTGGCTATATATTTAGCATTGGTAAAGGAGCTGTTTCTTAGAAATCTAAGAAACATAGTATTTTAGCCCAGTCTACCATGGAGTCTGAAATGATAGCACTAGCCACAGCTAGTGAAGAAGCAGAGTACTTAAGAAATCTGCTAGCTGAGATTCCCTTATGGGAAAAACTGATACCAGCTATGTTGATCCATTTCGATAATACCGTAGCTATTGAAAAAATTCAGAACCGTTATTATAACGGGAAGAGACAGCAGATACGTCGTAAGCACAGTATTGTTCGAGAGCTACTCTCTTCAGGTAATATTAGAGTGGACCACATACACAATAATGAAAATTTGGCAGGTCCTTTGGCGAAAGGACTGCCCAGAGAGAAATTCCATAATACTGCTAAAAGAATGGGATGATTGCCCTTAGATTGTTGAAGCACGCACAATGGTAACCTGATCTAATGACTGGAGATGCCAAGAACTAGGTTCAACGGGTGAAAACAAGTTGTGTAGTGATAGTAGCTGAGCATGCTATATAATATACCAAGAAGCATGTATTCCTTAAGTGATTGAGAATGAGTTAATAGAAACTCTTAATGAGATCTATACTCTATTTGGAGTGGAGTGCCTACCTTCAGGAGTGCTCTTGATAGACCCATATATGTGAATGACGAAACGTGGCCGCTTTCTATGAAGTTTTGGGAAAAACTTCTAGAGCATTCACTAAACTAGGATAGAAGTGCTGGCCATTAATGCATGGGCGTATTTGATTGCACTGTAGAAAAGGTTGTGTGTAGTCTGGTGTTAAGAACAGAGTTCAAGACCATGTGTCACTATAGTAAAAACTGAATCTTATCCAATATGCAAAGGTTCAAGTCAGAAGACACCTTCGTTTATGCACAATCTTATGTGTTTCTTTTTGAAACTGCTTGAAAATATTTTAAAATTTCAAGTGGGGAAATGTTGGAAAAATGACTGTTTTATAAGGATGAATTGTTAAAAATTTGACTAAGTATAAGTAAGAATGGCTTCTACATGTGAATAGTCTCAAATTGGGGGATTGTAGAAAAGAATCAAGTATTTATACTTGGTTCTTAGAAGCCGTGTTGGGGCCTTGGGGCTTCCAATACAAGCTTTGTTGTGAGAAGGAAGACCATGCAAGACCACCACTCATGCACGACCGACCAACTCGACTAGTCCCGGCTCGGCTCGGCTCGGGCTTGAGCTTGGCTTGGTGGTGTAGACACTTATATTTTTGAAACGAAAAACCTTGCATTTTGTAACACCCCGAAAATTCTATAACTGTGAAATTAGCAAATTAAAGTATAATTAATCTGAAATCAAAGAACTAAGGGAAACGGGATACGCCATTGCGTTCGTCTCGGAAAAATACGCGAAATAGAGTCCGAGTTTTCGAAAAACGGAGTCCGTACGAAGAAGATATGGCCTTCGGAAGTTTTGAATTAAATTTAAAATTCAAACAGAATAAAATAATTAGAAATGGGGCCCAATGGGCCAGGGCGGATAAACACCCGCCTAGGCCACCCAGGTCGACTGGGCTGTCGACCTGGGCTACCCATGTCGACAGGGCTGTCGACAGCCCTGTCGACAGGGGTATCGACCTAGTCGAGCCCAGTCTAACCTGGCTGGCCAGGTCTGTGTTTGGCCGATCCTCTCTGGTCTGCTTTGTCATTAGGGCTAGGTGGCAAGTTTTAATTGGTCTCTCTATCTAATGAATGGCTATGATCAATCCAAGCAACATCAATGGTCCTAATCAGTTCCTAACCTCTATATAAACAACCCTAGACTAAACCCTAATCTATTCATTCAAAATTAAGAACATAGCCGCCATGTTGCTGAGGAACGACTAAGAGTAGCCGCCAACTAGAGAGAGAATTAGGAAGAAAGTTCTAAAGCCTAAAGCAATTCAAGCAACCTAAAGCCAATCAATTCAACAAAGGAATCATATCTCTTAATTAGAGAATTCGCCGCAACCATTGTAAGTAGAGTATTACTTTGGTATGAATAAACAACAGTATTGATTTGTATGCTTGAATTGGGATAATAAAGTAATTCATATTTGTGCAAAATTATGTTATTCATTATAAAGAACTACATGCGGTAGTTCTATGCAAGTATACGTTTGGAATATTGCGCAAATTATGTAATCTATGTTGAAGCTACATGTATGTAGTTGATTGAAATTCATGCAAGTTTGGGGCTTTGTTATTATGCCATCATGATGTATATTTTTGTGCATAAATCGTTTTGCAAGTAATTGAAACAAGTTTGGTTGTTATAGTTCATATGAAACTATGTTGGAATTTTGACACCATAATCCATGTATTAAGTCATGCTTTTGCAAACTTATGAATGTGGCTAGGCTATGAATGATATTTGGCATAATTGAAATCCATGATTAAGTCTATCTTGTTTACAAGAATTATATGATGACATATGTGAGACATGGCTAGGTTAGACTCAAAAATCCTTTTTTTGCAAGTTTAAAGCAAACACCATGATTAGGAATATTTATGCATAAGTATATTTATACTATCGTCATGTGATTAGACTTAAACCATAATTAAGTTGAACTATGCTTTTGTGTTAGTAACAAAGTATCCCCTTGTAAACATGTAGAAACCTTATGAACATGACTTGTTTATGTTTATGCCTAATTGAGAACATAGGTCTATGTTGTAGTTAAGACTATGTGACACCTAATTTAGATTCTTATCTTAAGTCTACATGGTTTGGTTCATGTCACCTATGCTTTATGACCAAAGTATATATATGCAAGTACACCAGTTTCTATTATGTATTTCCAACGTCATATGCAAGTTCATGCGCTCACCCTCCCCTCTTTGTGTATGTAATCACGCTTTAAGCCTCCCCTTTTCGCATGGCTAAATTGGGCTTTAAAAGGCTAAGCCCAATATATAAACGGACGTGTAAAACGGGGGAAAATAACGTTGGGTTAAAATTAATTAATGAATGAAAATATAAAATAGAAGGGCCCGAATTCAAGTATGGGTTGGGCCCGTGATTGGTGTAACCTTTACACCATTAACTTAATAATGGGCCGCAAATATTTACATATAAGAAATAAAGAAGAATGACAAGATATGTAAATGTAGAAAATACGATGTGTTTAACCCGAGGTTGGATTGAGTTGTGATGTAAACCTGCCCGGAACCGCCCGGCTGTCCAGTAGTCACAACAATACCTATCCAATGTGGGAGGTTAAACATGGAGCCCAGCAAGGACCCGAGGTTAGACTGAGTTGTGGCGTAAGACTGCCCGGAACCAACCGGCAACAGGCAGCCACAACAATACCTGTCTAATGTGAGAGGTCAGGGCCTTAATAAGACAATTAAGGCTGAGTCAGGATTGTTAGGATTAAGTGAACTAAAGACTTAATCAAAATGGAACATGCTAAACTAAACGGACTGGTGGGGTTAGGTTAGGAAACACTTAACCAACTTAGCATGTTGGCTAGAGATAGAAAACCTAGTAACGGGGGACCCTTTTCAGCAGTAACCCTAAAAGGTGTATCAGGATACCCTGAAGCTAGGCAGGGTGGGGCACGATTACTGGGCTGATTGTAAGAGGTCAAATCGACGGCGGTGGTGTAGCAGTGTAGGTTCTAACGGAGTGCGGGCGTGCACACACTCCGGCACAGAAAAATAAGGCACTGGGCACCAGTAGCATACCTGTGCACTCTAAGGTTGTGTCGGGTTGCCACTATGGGACTTGATACACCCCATGGTGGGACCAGCATAGGTAACTACGACATCGGGGGCCGTAAGACACATGTAACTTTGCGAGTAGGAGCCGATCATCACAGAATGGATCACATCACCCTGATTATGGGGTGCAAATTGGAAACTAGTTTATATGGGTTCAGAGATTAACATGGGGTACGATAGTATACTCGACCCTAGACAACTTAACCAAGTTTATAGTGCTTTCCCACTTCCTGTTTATACTTATCATACCCAGTTCTTTATTCATAGACAAAATAGTACTAGACTTACTCAGGCTTTATGTCTGACTCTACTTTTCTTTCGTCTTCTTTCTTCCGTTTCCCCCCCCCCCCAGGTCCTCAGGGAGGGAACACAGCAGCTTGACCAACCTCAACATCCAGCTTGAAGAAGAGAAATGTATTGCTTGGACTTTCCTGTTTTGAACTATGGCTTTGGACAATCCACTATGGGGCTTTGGCAGTTTATCTATGTTTTATTTATGCTTCTTTAAAAATAATGTACTCAAGACAGATTATGAAAGTGTTATGTTATGTTTTTTTTGGAAAGGATGTTGTTGTAACACGTATTTGACTTTATGAAATAAAGTTTGTTGTTCTTCCGCTGTTTACAAATATGTGTTCTTATATCTGTCTTGTATATCTGTGACTTGTACTTATAAACCTCCACCAAAATTAGGGCATTCCCTTTGAGAGTGACCCTAACGGAGGTGGGGTGTTTCACTTGGTATCAGAGCATAGGTTTACTAGATAAGATAAAAAGTTTTGAAAATTTATCTTCAAAAAGGAAACTTAAAGAAGCATTTTTAAAAGAAAAATATTATTTTAAAAAGGCAAAGTCCACTCCCCAAAGCCATAGGTACTATCTCTTATCCTTCGTTTTGAATCTATCCTTTTTGTTTCAGCATGTCCCAAGAACTTAACTTGCTGGAAGGGGTGCCAATACCTGGTTGGTTTAGACGGTTCTTAGAAGCAAGGGCCACTCAGCCAGGTCCTACCGTTCCTCCTCCCCCAGCTGAAGGAAATCATCCAGCTGCAGCAGCACCTTTTCCTCCACCTCCTCCTCGGGGAAACACGTTTGCTAAGATATGTAAAGATTTTAAAGCTATGGGAGGAAGGGATTTCCATGGAACTGAGTCCTTCGTGGCAGCTAGAAATTGGCTGAAAAAAACGGAGGACCTATTCATCATCTTTGAGGTAGAAGATAGACAAAAAGTACAATTGGCAGTATGGCTATTGAAGGGCGAGGCTTCCTACTGGTGGGAAGTCACTAATGCTGAAAGACCAGTGGAGACATGGGAGGACTTTAGGGCAAGGTTTGAGACCAAATTTCTCTCAGATGCAGAAAGAAGTTTGCAGTTGGAAAAATTCTTATTTCTTAAGCAAGGGGACAAGACAGTCAGAGAGTATGTGAATCAGTTCGATGAGCTGGCTAGGTTTGGACTTGACCTAGTCAACACCCCGCACAAGAAGGCTCTCCGTTTCGTCAAAGGGTTAAATGAGCCATTACACAGTTTGGCCATGACCCATATACCCATGGGGGCCACGTATGAAAGATTGGTGCAAATGGCATTGCTGAATGAAGAGGACAAGGGCAAGAAGGAGACCAAGGCAGAAAGCTCTCAAGGGAAGAAAGAGGGTTTGCAGCCTAAGAAGACAGACTTTAAGAAAGGCGGGAAAGGCAACAAAGAGAAGAGGAAGTGTAATTTCTGTGGCAAAGTGGGGCACTTAGTAAAGGACTGCCGGAAAAAGAAGGCCAAGGAGAATGGTGGGTGCTTTTCTTGCGGTGAGACAGGCCATAGGGCTAAGGACTGCCCAAAGAAAAGAGGACAGGGGCAGAGGGCTGGATCCACCCCAGGGGCACAGGTCCATGTGCTAGAAGCGCCACCTCTGCAACAGAGAGGTATAAATACTTCTGTAGAAAGTATAGATTATCTTTATGATCACCCCGTTCGCACTTTATTTGATTCTGGCGCATCACACTCCTTTATCTCGTCTGCTTTAGTAGAATCTCTGCACCTAAAAACTAGTATGGTAGAGGACCCCTTAATTGTTTCAAACCCAATTGGGGGCCCAGCTCATTTGTCTATGATCTGTTTGGGATTGAAAATCTCCATTCTAAGTGTAGAATTTCAATGTAGTGCCTTTGTTTTGGGCTTTTCGGGTTATGGTTTGATTTTGGGTATGGATTGGCTATCCAGTAATGGGGCCATCCTTGATTGTGAAAAAAGGGTTGTTAGGCTCCTAACCCAGCTCGGTAATACTTTGGAAATTTCTTGTAATCCCTCGTATGCGGTTATGCTTAGTTATCTTGAATCGCTAGATGCCTCTGTAGACAATTTGCAATCAGTTAGAGTGGTCCGGGAATATCCGGATGTCTTCGAAGAGGTGAAGGACTTGCCTCCGAAGCGGGAAATAGACTTCCGCATATATCTTGTAGATAATGCAAAGCCCGTTGCGTTGCCCGTTAGACACATGGCTCCACGGGAAAGGAAAGAGCTCAGTAAACAGATTAAAGAGCTTCTAGAAAAGGGGTTCATTAGGAGGAGCATTTCAGAATGGGGCGCTCCAGTGGTGTTCGCTACAAAGGCGGATGGTTCACTCCGTCTATGTGTTGACTATAGGGAGCTCAACAAGCTAACGAAAAAGAATAGGCACCCTCTCCCTAGAATTGACGATTTATTTGACCAGCTTGTAGGAGCGTCTGTTTTCTCCCAACTCGATTTAGCAACCGGTTTTAATCAGCTAAGGGTGGCTGAAGATAGCATCGATAAAACGGCGTTCAGAACCCCAGACGGCTTCTTTGAATGGCTTGTCATGCCTTTCGGCTTGACAAATGCACCTGCTTACTTCGTGGACCTAATGAGTAGGGTATTTAGAGATTTCCTCAACAAATTCGTAGTGGTCTTCGTAGATGATATCCTTATCTTCTCAAAGAGTGAAGAGGAACATGCTCAGCACTTAAGGGCAATCATGGAAACTTTGCGAGTCCATCAACTAAAAGCCAAGTTCTCCAAATGCCACTTTTGGAGAGAAGAGGTGAGGTTCCTTGGGCACATAGTATCCAAACAAGGGCTAGCGGTGGACCCTGCTAAGGTAGTAGCGGTACAAGATTGGAAGACACCAAGGAATGCAACTGAGGTCCGAAGCTTCCTAGGACTGGCAGGTTTCTATCGAAAATTTATAAGGGACTTTGCGAAAATCTCAGCTCCGCTCACGAAATTAACCAAGAAGAATCTAGTATTCAATTGGGACTTGGATTGCGAGTTTGCTTTCCAACGACTGAAAAGGGCTCTCACAACAGCCCCAGTTTTGACGCTGCCAGATGGGAGCAAGATGTTCACTGTTTATACGGATGCATGTGGAACAGGGCTAGGCGCCGTCTTAATGCAAGAAGGAAGGGTAGTAGCTTATGGTGGGAGGCAATTGAAAGTGCACGAAAAGAACTACCCAACCCACGATCTTGAGTTAGCCGCCATCGTCTTTGCACTCAAGTCTTGGCGACACTATCTCCTAGGTGAGAAGTTCGAACTTTACACTGACCATAAATCGTTGAAATATCTTTTCTCGCAGAAGGATCTTAACTTGAGGCAACAAAGATGGATGGAGTTTCTTGCCTCGTACGATTTCGAAATCTCCTACACTCCGGGCAAAGGCAACGTAGTGGCAGACGCGTTGAGCCGAAAGAAGTTGACCCTAAGCCCGTTGTTTGTTGAAAGACAAAGCCTAGAGTTTTTAGCCAGCTTCGACTTTAGGCCTTCCTCCGATTTCGTACCGGGCTTGCTAGCATCTCTCGAAGTGCGCCCAACTTTAGTGGATTCAGTAGGGACAGCACAACGCGAAGACCCTCAACTTGTGGAAATAATTGATAGGTTAATTAGGGGTGAGACTTCAAGTCACCTCAACAGATACTCCATCGACGATAAGGGTTTTCTAAGGCGAGACGGAAGACTATGCGTCCCACAGACAAAAGATTTAATAAAGAAGGTTCTCGAGGAAGCACATCACTCCAAGATGACGATACACCCAGGCGGAGATAAAATGTACAAAGACATAAAAAGGACTTTCTTCTGGAACGGCATGAAAAAGGACGTGGCAGAGTTCGTTTCTAAGTGTGTGGTGTGCCAACAGGTTAAGGCGGAACAGAAAAAGCCTGGCGGACTGCTACATCCTCTGGAGGTCCCGCAGTGGAAGTGGGATAGCATCTCAATGGACTTCATCGATGGGCTACCTAGGTCTAGGAGAGGCAATACTAGCATTTGGGTAATAGTGGATAGGCTTACTAAAAGCGCCCACTTTTTACCTGTCAAAAGTAAAAGAACTGCCTCATCCCTAGCATCACTTTACCTCAAGGAAATCGTTCGACTCCATGGAATACCATCTAGCATTGTTAGTGACCGAGACCCCATTTTCACCAGCGAGTTTTGGCGGAGTCTGCAAGAAGCAGTAGGAACGCAGTTATGCTTGAGCACAGCCTATCATCCCCAAACCGACGGCCAAACAGAGAGAGTGAACAGAGTTTTGGAAGACCTTCTAAGACTATGCGTCCTTGACTTCGGAGGGACATGGGAAGACCACCTTCCTTTGGTGGAATTTGCCTACAACAACAGCTATCAAGCAACCATCGGAATGGCGCCCTTCGAAGCTTTATATGGAAGACCGTGCCGATCGCCCACTTGTTGGTGGGAGTCCACGGATAAGCTCATACTTGGACCAGATATGATCCGAGAGACCTCAGAGAAAGTAGACTTAATACGAAGAAGGATGAAGACGGCCCAAGACAGACAAAGGTCCTATGCCGACAAGAGAAGGACCGACCTTGAATTCGAAGTTGGAGACAGAGTTTTTCTCAAGGTATCACCGCTAAGGAACGTTGTTCGTTTTGGAACCACAGGAAAGCTAGCGCCAAGATTCGTAGGGCCATTCCCTATCATCGAGAAGATTGGGAAAATGGCCTATAGATTAGAGCTACCCGAGAAGTTGGCTGGAGTCCACAACGTTTTTCACGTTTCACACCTTCGAAAATGTCTACATGAGACTGCTGAAGTGGTAGAGCCAAATATCCTCGAAGAGGCCGAAGTGGAACGCGAAGCAACCATAAGGAGAGTTCCAACCCGCATCTTAGGGACGGAAGTGAAGAAGCTACCCAACCGCGAAGTCAAGCTCGTCAAAGTCCAGTGGAGCGACGCCGAGGGAGACGCGACTTGGGAAACTGAAGCTAGAATACGTACTGCCTACCCTTTTCTGTTCGAGGGTACATCTTTGATCTTTCTTTTTCCTTAAGTTGCGCTTTTATCTATCTTTTTAGGTATATTTCCTCGACCGTATCTTTTAGGTAGAAGCCCTTTTGATGGAAACATGTAGTTGAAACATGTTATGGATGATGGTTGCAAGTGGTTGCAAGTGATTGCTAGTGGTTGCTCGTGGTTGCATATACACACACAATCTAGGTTTTAGATCGGCTCAGTCACTTCATATTGCATATGCATATATGTTTGTATTCGTATGTGGTTGAACTTTAATGTGTTGACATGTGGATGCTGCATTTGTATTGAATGATTGTGCACTCATGTAGAATCATGAATAGGAAAATTTGCATACATAATGGATTCATGGCACTTACATAATTCGCATTAAGGAGGTCAACTGAATCAGTAGACCGCCTGATTTTGCATTAGATAAGTTCATGTACACACACTTCGCATATGATCATGAAGCATTAGAAGTCTTTTAAGGACAATGGATGCTCGTGTTTGATGGATGAGTAGATGGATGATTGGATGTTAGGATATACATTCCTCCTAACTTGAAGATTTCGGGGACGAAATCCTTTTAAGTGGGGGAGAATGTAACACCCCGAAAATTCTATAACTGTGAAATTAGCAAATTAAAGTATAATTAATCTGAAATCAAAGAACTAAGGGAAACGGGATACGCCATTGCGTTCGTCTCGGAAAAATACGCGAAATAGAGTCCGAGTTTTCGAAAAACGGAGTCCGTATGAAGAAGATATGGCCTTCGGAAGTTTTGAATTAAATTTAAAATTCAAACAGAATAAAATAATTAGAAATGGGGCCCAATGGGCCAGGGCGGATAAACACCCGCCTAGGCCACCCAGGTCGACTGGGCTGTCGACCTGGGCTACCCATGTCGACAGGGCTGTCGACAGCCCTGTCGACAGGGGTATCGACCTGGTCGAGCCCAGTCTAACCTGGCTGGCCAGGTCTGTGTTTGGCCGATCCTCTGTGGTCTGCTTTGTCATTAGGGCTAGGTGGCAAGTTTTAATTGGTCTCTCTATCTAATGAATGGCTATGATCAATCCAAGCAACATCAATGGTCCTAATCAGTTCCTAACCTCTATATAAACAACCCTAGACTAAACCCTAATCTATTCATTCAAAATTAAGAACATAGCCGCCATGTTGCTGAGGAACGACTAAGAGTAGCCGCCAACTAGAGAGAGAATTAGGAAGAAAGTTCTAAAGCCTAAAGCAATTCAAGCAACCTAAAGCCAATCAATTCAACAAAGGAATCATATCTCTTAATTAGAGAATTCGCCGCAACCATTGTAAGTAGAGTATTACTTTGGTATGAATAAACAACAGTATTGATTTGTATGCTTGAATTGGGATAATAAAGTAATTCATATTTGTGCAAAATTATGTTATTCATTATAAAGAACTACATGCGGTAGTTCTATGCAAGTATACGTTTGGAATATTGCGCAAATTATGCAATCTATGTTGAAGCTACATGTATGTAGTTGATTGAAATTCATGCAAGTTTGGGGCTTTGTTATTATGCCATCATGATGTATATTTTTGTGCATAAATCGTTTTGCAAGTAATTGAAACAAGTTTGGTTGTTATAGTTCATATGAAACTATGTTGGAATTTTGACACCATAATCCATGTATTAAGTCATGCTTTTGCAAACTTATGAATGTGGCTAGGCTATGAATGATATTTGGCATAATTGAAATCCATGATTAAGTCTATCTTGTTTACAAGAATTATATGATGACATATGTGAGACATGGCTAGGTTAGACTCAAAAATCCTTTTTTTGCAAGTTTAAAGCAAACACCATGATTAGGAATATTTATGCATAAGTATATTTATACTATCGTCATGTGATTAGACTTAAACCATAATTAAGTTGAACTATGCTTTTGTGTTAGTAACAAAGTATCCCCTTGTAAACATGTAGAAACCTTATGAACATGACTTGTTTATGTTTATGCCTAATTGAGAACATAGGTCTATGTTGTAGTTAAGACTATGTGACACCTAATTTAGATTCATATCTTAAGTCTACATGGTTTGGTTCATGTCACCTATGCTTTATGACCAAAGTATATATATGCAAGTACACCAGTTTCTATTATGTATTTCCAACGTCATATGCAAGTTCATGCGCTCACCCTCCCCTCTTTGTGTATGTAATCACGCTTTAAGCCTCCCCTTTTCGCATGGCTAAATTGGGCTTTAAAAGGCTAAGCCCAATATATAAACGGACGTGTAAAACGGGGGAAAATAACGTTGGGTTAAAATTAATTAATGAATGAAAATATAAAATAGAAGGGCCCGAATTCAAGTATGGGTTGGGCCCGTGATTGGTGTAACCTTTACACCATTAACTTAATAATGGGCCGCAAATATTTACATATAAGAAATAAAGAAGAATGACAAGATATGTAAATGTAGAAAATACGATGTGTTTAACCCGAGGTTGGATTGAGTTGTGATGTAAACCTGCCCGGAACCGCCCGGCTGTCCAGTAGTCACAACAATACCTATCCAATGTGGGAGGTTAAACATGGAGCCCAGCAAGGACCCGAGGTTAGACTGAGTTGTGGCGTAAGACTGCCCGGAACCAACCGGCAACAGGCAGCCACAACAATACCTGTCTAATGTGAGAGGTCAGGGCCTTAATAAGACAATTAAGGCTGAGTCAGGATTGTTAGGATTAAGTGAACTAAAGACTTAATCAAAATGGAACATGCTAAACTAAACGGACTGGTGAGGTTAGGTTAGGAAACACTTAACCAACTTAGCATGTTGGCTAGTGATAGAAAACCTAGTAACGGGGGACCCTTTTCAGCAGTAACCCTAAAAGGTGTATCAGGATACCCTGAAGCTAGGCAGGGTGGGGCACGATTACTGGGCTGATTGTAAGAGGTCAAATCGACGGCGGTGGTGTAGCAGTGTAGGTTCTAACGGAGTGCGGGCGTGCACACACTCCGGCGCAGAAAAATAAGGCACTGGGCACCAGTAGCATACCTGTGCACTCTAAGGTTGTGTCGGGTTGCCACTATGGGACTTGATACACCCCATGGTGGGACCAGCATAGGTAACTACGACATCGGGGGCCGTAAGACACATGTAACTTTGCGAGTAGGAGCCGATCATCACAGAATGGATCACATCACCCTGATTACGGGGTGCAAATTGGAAACTAGTTTATATGGGTTCAGAGATTAACATGGGGTACGATAGTATACTCGACCCTGGACAACTTAACCAAGTTTATAGTGCTTTCCCACTTCCTGTTTATACTTATCATACCCAGTTCTTTATTCATAGACAAAATAGTACTAGACTTACTCAGGCTTTATGTCTGACTCTACTTTTCTTTCGTCTTCTTTCTTCCGTTTCCCCCCCAGGTCCTCAGGGAGGGAACACAGCAGCTTGACCAACCTCAACATCCAGCTTGAAGAAGAGAAATGTATTGCTTGGACTTTCCTGTTTTGAACTATGGCTTTGGACAATCCACTATGGGGCTTTGGCAGTTTATCTATGTTTTATTTATGCTTCTTTAAAAATAATGTACTCAAGACAGATTATGAAAGTGTTATGTTATGTTTTTTTTGGAAAGGATGTAGTTGTAACACGTATTTGACTTTATGAAATAAAGTTTGTTGTTCTTCCGCTGTTTACAAATATGTGTTCTTATATCTGTCTTGTATATCTGTGACTTGTACTTATAAACCTCCACCAAAATTAGGGCATTCCCTTTGAGAGTGACCCTAACGGAGGTGGGGTGTTTCACATTTTCTAAGCCATTTTTTTATTTGAGACGGTAAAATTTTGAGCCGCTTTTTCTGGATTAGATCCGACTTTCTCCCACTATCCAGTAATTGTTTGGCACACTCATTTTCGTCTATATTATCTTCAGTTTTTAGAATAGAAAGATACCGAATGACATTTTCTTCTTACTTCCACCATTAAAATCCGAGTAGTTATTTTTTGTGTTTGAAAATGCAAATCTGGATTGATTTGTTGTGCAAACAAATTAATTATTCTTCGAGACTGTTTTATCTTAGAGGCGGTGGCGATACGTAAGAACTGGTTTGCACCATCGGCCAGATCACCGAATCATCTTCAAGAGATTGACAAAGCCTGTGACCCAACCATTGTTTCCCTACAACAATGAGTGGAGACGCCATAAAATGTTTGATATTGTATAGCTATGTGCGTACTAGCTAGTTTTTATTCAAAGTTTTGTATATACACTATTAATGTTATAGATATCATTATGGTGAGTCCAACTAACTGGAGACTTATGTTTTTTGAGGAATAAAGTAGGATTTATTATGAGAACATTATGCGGGTGACTTAAAATATAAAGATTATGTGTTCTTATAGTGTCAAGGTCATCGCAATCCAATTTTGAAAAATAGGTATTATGAATTTTAAAGTTTAATTTAAGAGATTGTTTGTGTATAAAGTTTGCACTAGAACAAATAAGTTAAGTATATCAAAATTTTATATATTATGCCAATTACAAGGAAAAGGAAATTTTGAATATTTAATCCACATATTGGTGTAATGACCCGAAAATACGGTCCAATTTGAGCTGACTAAATAACACACGTCCAACCCAAATTGTACTAGAAATCAGGAAATTAATAGAAAGAAAACAGAGGGTGAGGATAGATAAGAAAGAAACTTAGAATAGAAGAAAAAGAAGAACACAACATCAGAATAACACGAACCTCACAGCGGAACGAATAACATATAATAGATAACATATCCTTGAAATAAAATCAGTATATGTATACAATAACATTATCAGAGTACAACACTTACAACACAGCGGAAATAACTATAGCTATATGATCCTGAAGCCTCCTTCTCCAGTTCTTCAAGTGCATCTGTAAAATCCCGACTACTTGACTGTCCGTACAAAATTAGGCACCCAAGAGTTTAGGGAAAACAAAATAAACTCCGGGTCAGTCATGGGACAGGTATGAGTAAAAACAGTTTAAAACAGTTCGAACAAGTAATTTATATCTCATAAGACCACGCCGTATAACGGAACGGGTTTTTCCCTTTTGATAATCCAAAATATCTTTTTATCAAAACCTTTGATATTATAATAATGTCTATCAGTCACAATATAATAATCACCTAGCAGAAACGCTTTCATCTCACATTCTG
Source organism: Allium sativum (assembly GCA_030737875.1). Lineage (NCBI taxonomy): Eukaryota > Viridiplantae > Streptophyta > Magnoliopsida > Asparagales > Amaryllidaceae > Allium > Allium sativum. Next base: position 14,859,223 of record CM060917.1, read on the forward strand.
CATATATAGTATACAATCAAAACCGCAAGCACATATTGGGTAACGGATTTCCAACTATGACAAGGTATGCAACCACCTTCCGATCAGTGTACTCTAGGAACGATACACTGGAGTTCAACAAGAACATCTTGCAACTCAGCCACACATGACCGACCACTCATTTCGCTTGAGTGTATCGAATGTATATCACCAACGGTTGGGATCAGCAACCGTTTCCCGTATATATGGGACAACATTGATAGATTTAAGAAGCAAATGAATATTCTCTAGATAGGTGATTATACACCCTACTTCGGAGCGACCAACTTAGCCATGCTGCCTGCCCGATTTCTGTCATTTACCGGATGATGAGGCTTGAGGTTACACTTTATCATCACATCAGAATTACTTCGAATGCCACATTGTCAGATCCATCGAAAATCATTAATTGACGTCTACAACAGTACATTACGTGTTAGCTAAAGAAGTTTCCTTCTCCGCTTCCACTCTTGGTACAGTTGAAGAAATAAATTTATGTGACCTTTATGGAAATACTCTGTCAGACATTCATCCATACAAGTCATCCAGGAACAGGATGAACCGAAGGCACTATTTAGTACATCCATCTTAGGCACTGTTATCTAAGACTTATACAATAGCCCTTGCACTTTACTCCGTCTTCAATTATCTTTGGCATATATGATTCGCAACGCTTATGCCAATACAGAGTGGTTCTTTGGATAATAATCCAACCGGTCTCTCCGTATTAACAATGTTAAAATGGTCAAAAACTTCGATAGTCGGTGATTTAACCATCAAAGAAAAACAGGTGTCCAAACAACGATATTATTTCCAGATGGAAAATCTATCAATCAATCATCAATCATATGATAAATTGGATCGGATTTTGCAGTTTTTTCTTCTGTAGTACCACGATGTGACATGGGCGTAAAAGAGGTTCAAAAATAAGTTTTTTTATAAGGGCTAAAAATGAATCACTTATTTTGGCTTTTTGACCCCATATTGTATGGTGGATCTTGAAAGATATGAAAGATCTCCCTCCAAGCCATACATACGACTTACATCGAATACGGCTTTCCACAGAATTCTATATGTATCTATGAGATCGAGTACGGAATTCTGTTTACTCACTTTAAATTGAGTATATATACATACATATATATATATATATATATATATATATTCATATTTCCTATTTTCTATGTTTGGAAAATATACGTTAACACTGGAAAACATTTCCATTTCTAATCCAAATTTCCAATTTCAATATTTGATTACATTTCTGATTCTATTTGGAAAACATTTCTAAATCTTCTTTACTTGGTTTTAAACAGATGTTTAAATCAACATCGTGACGACAACTCAAACCACTATACTTATTTACTAAATTCACTTAACCACTTTCACTCTCGAACCTTAACCATTTCTAAATTAAAAATGACGTCAATCAAGTTGGGGTATAACTACCTCTCAGACCTTAACTGAACAACATTTCAAATCTCGAAATAGGTTAAGTTCATCTTTTAACTCTTTAACACTTCCTTACGAACCCTCGGATTTCTATTTACGAATTCCCTTCTTTTTCAAGTTTACGTGATTATAACAATGGTGTTATAATCTCCTGCATCCGAAATATATTATCTTTAATATGACCTTTATTTCCTAACTCGAATAATATAACGACAACTAATTTATTTACTCCTATTCGGTTAACTCTAATCTATAACTCTTATTTGAATAACTCCAACCTAATAACTCTTACTGGATTAACTCTTATTCGAATAACTTATTTGAATAACTTATATTCGATTTGCTTACTTTCGAATACTTATATTCGATAATCTCTTTCTTCGAATAAATCTTATTCGATTTAACTCCTGTCGAATAACTAGATTTGATCAACTTACTTCGAATATTTCTGATTCGATTATCTCACTTCGAATATCTCTGATTCGATTATTTCACTTCGAATATCTACTATTCGATTATCTCACTTCGAATATTTCTGATTCGATTCACTTCTTCGAATAACTAAATTCGAATAACTCATTTCAACTCTATTCAAATAAACTAAATTCGATTAACTCCATTTGAATAATTCTAGTTCGATTTAACTCTATCGATTTACTCTGTTTGATTAACTCTGTTTGATTTACTCTAATCGATTTACACTTTTCACTTAACACCTTTCGAATAAACTATATTCGATAACTCCTTTAACTCTATTCGAATAACTAATATTCGATAACTCCTTTTAACTTTATTCGAATAACTAATATTCGATAACTCCTTATTCGACCAACTCTAATCGATTTATTCCAATTCGATTAACTCTATTTAAATTCTCTATTGGTTAATTCTAACTCTAACTAGTTAACTCTAATTGATCAACTCTAACTGATTAACTCTGACTGGTCAACCCTAATGGTTTTACTCTAACTAGTTAACCCTAACTGATTAACTCTTTGTCCTTATTCAGTTTCAAACATCGATGTTGAAATCGATTCTCACTTCTTTATATAAGTCCTGACTTATATATTCTATTTATCCAAATGATAAATATTTAACTTAATTTATAAATATCATTTATAAATTAATATGCTCCATTCACCTGTTTACTTCTTTATATATATAAGTTCGGACTTATATATATATATATATATATATTTATCAAAAGATAAATATTTCCTTTATAATCTATTTGATTTCTAAACAAATATTTCCATTATAATCTATTTGTTTTCTAAACAAATATTTCCTTTTTATTTTATTTGCAAATAGTTTGCAAATATTCCCTTTAAAATATCTTATTCATTTATCCTAAATGAATAACCCTTTTATTATCTTATTTTCTTAATAAATAAATAATTCACTTAACATATCCTATTTATTTACTAAATGAATAATTCATTTAATACCTCCTATTTATTTAACAAATAAATATCTCATTTATCTTCTTCTATTTATTTAACAAATAAATATCTCCTTTCATCTTTTCCTACTCTATTTGCAATTGGTTTGCAAATATTTCATTTTTCTATTCTATTTGCAAATAGTTTGCAAATATCTCCTTTTCAAATTATTCTTTGATTTTTTTAAATTTGCATTTATAAATATCTCCATTTATAAATATTCCCATTTATAAATATTCTCTTTTATAAAATCCTTTTTGATTTTATAATTATTTTATTTTCAATATTCACTTTGAAAATCACCTTATCAACATTCCGGTATTTCTATGCTACTGAACACATCAAATCACGATGACCAACATCGTCCAAACACATATAATCAACCACAGATTATAAACTACATATATCACAATATATGAAAAACAATAAAATAACTGTTGAGGAATCCAGTCGGATCCCTCCAACCTGTTTCCCTGCATCCACAGATGTTACACAATAAAATCAACATCACTTTCAGTTCCATATGATATATTCTGTGAAATAGAATCAATATCGAAATTCAACTAACTGACTAGTAGTTCAATCAAACAGTCAACATACAGTCCATCAGACAATATATAATAGTTCTAAAAATACAACATGAAATTATAAACTGTTTAGAGCTAGTGAGATTTACTCACATTGGCAGTTCATCATTAAAGAAAGATAAACTGTTTGTTTGATTCGAATCAAACAATTTATTTCGCCATAAATTCAAACGAGCTTCAATCCACCCCTTGTCAGTCCCATGTTGTAGTGTCCGTCCATACGATCTTATCGGATCCTGTTTTGTTCGATTTCGATACCGTATGGTCAAGTTATGATAAATACAAGTTTATACAATTTTAAATTAAATTAAAGTTAAACAACAAAGAAAACCGGGACTCACCCTTTTCCCCCAACGTCCTATTAACCCTCCAAAGCCCAACCCGTTTCCTTTTTGCTTTCTTCCCGAACAGGACTTCGATGTCTACCAGTAAAACAAACCACGAAAGCCATTCCCCACTTTTCAACTCCAAACCGCACCTCAGTTCTTCGATTAAATCATACAAAGCAACCAACGTTGAACTCCTCTTCTCTAGTACACCAATCCCAATGCCCTCACTTCCATCTCGGTCCCTCGAATCAACCCGCGTTCGAACAGTATTTCGCCAAAACCCACAGCAGGTATCGATAAATATTCGAACGGAATTCCCCAATTTTTGGCACACCAATGCGGTTTTCTACACTAAGCTCAAAACAATACTCGAATTCACACACTAAGGTCCGAACATCCCAAACTTCTCAACCCTAGTTCTCGGTGTTGTCCGCGTCAAGCTTCAGAACGGGAATCGAGTTCCATATTTTATACACCAGAACGAAGAGCGTTCTATTATCAACTCGAATATATATGTTTGAGGATTTATAGCTCTCGTTTTGATTTTGAAAAGGATGTTTCTTCACATTTTAACAGGGAATGTGGCGGCGCAAAATGGTTTGCTGCTGAAGAAAATGCTTAGGGTTAGTAGGAGGAATAAAGGATATTATATTGGAAAAATTTTAATAATACATTATTCGATTATTTAATTTGTTTATAAACAAACGTTCCTTGTTCTTGTCCTTAAAAATTCCTATGATCGCACATAACACCTAAAAATCACGAAACTGAACATGTAGCTAGAGTTCGACATTACGGTCCCAACGAAACTGGTTTCGTTGAATTCCGACTTCGTATGCTCACACAGCGTATTTTTAACCGTCAAAATATCAACTGTTTTTCACTTTAAAAATCGGTACGGCCACATACTGACTTCAAAAATCATGGAAATTGAAATCTAGCAATAATTTGACGTTGTGGATCCAACAAAATTAGTTTCTTCGAATTCCGACTTCGTTTGCAAAAGTGGCTATTTTTAAAGCTCTGGATGACCCATTTAAATATATAAATATATTTAAATATAATTAAATTAAATACAAATAAATTTATATTATCGTATATATTCTCAACAGAATATCATACAGCTCCACTGGGATTTATAACTCGATATTTCAAATCTAGGTCAACCCGATATTCGATTTATATTAAAATTCCTTTTCAAAATATAAATAATTCCTTTATAAATTATAAAGGAATTCCACAACGACTTTTCTAAAATTTGATTTGGATATAAATCAAAATCTACACGACGAAATCCCGATTTTTCTCTTCCACTAGAAAGATATACTCCACCAGCTCCACATGTTTCTTGTTTCATAGAAATCCGGCTTAAAACGAATCCTGTACACTCAGTTGAAGTTCAAATCGCCAATTTACGAACTGGAGCGCCATTTCGAGCTCGATTTTAATTATAATATAATTATACGTTCAAACTGTCGTTTATATAATATATTCGTTATTCAAATTCAATTCCAAGCTGAATTAAATATCACAGATGATCCAGTTCACACCATATCGCCATTTCAGCCAATTCTGATTATTTAAGAATTAAATATATTATTTAATTTATTATTTTAATTAAATATTCACCATTATTTAATTCCACGACCATTAAATCCTTTTAATCTCTATTTAAATAATTAAATAAATTAATTATTATACTGCCGAGAAATGCGGGTCATTACATTCTTCCTCACTTAAAATAATTTCGTCCTCGAAATTGCTAAGGTAGAGAACGACCCTATCGTCTGGTTAGAACATATTTGTTCACTTCTAAACTTCAGTTTCAACTGAACCAATTTAATTTCAATTAGAAATTTATTAATTCTTATTAATGAAAATTTTCAAAAATCCTGAAAATTTCTAACACCTTAACTTTTCGAAAAATTTCGCCAGCACCTCCTTTGTACTGGTCAATATGTCAAACCACCACTCGCCTCTCTGGGCCATCTCCATCCCAAAAGAAAATCAAACAGCCAAACGGCTTGCCAATTCGGCTCATCAAAATCTCATACCATATGAAATATAAACTTGTACCTTTTGTCGGCATATCATTATATCCTTTCCACCCGTTATCAACTCAGCGGATACAAGGGTCATCCCAATCAAATTCCAATCTGCTTTTATCTACAACACAACCATTCGCTTATATCCGAGCCAAATATCATTTCAACTCGAGTTTCTTCTCGATTCCCAACTCTTAACTTGATTATCACATAACACTTCAAATTTGAATCTCACCATCCAGTTTGTCCTGATATCATTCTAATTCAATCGCAGTTACCACTTTACTGGCTTTACTTTAATTCAAATTTGCTTTCAGAAATTTCTGTTAAATTTGTTTTTAATTCAAACAGTCTTTCCCTGGGAGTTTTTAAACAGTTTTCTCTTTTCAAAAATCAAATTTTCCTTTTTGAAATTCAACACAACTTATCTTTCCCAAAACAAATTCAAAACAGTATCTCTGGTAGTAATTCGTCACTTACAACTCGAAAATGAATACTGATGATGTAGCTGTCATCATCAAAATCTATTTTCCAGCGATCGAAGTGAGTTCAATACTATAAAACCATTTCTAAACATTTCCACTCTGAAATTCATTTCAAAAATATAATTCACACTGCATGTAAAACAATTTAAAATCTCCCAGGATCTTAAATTTTCCTTATTTTAAATCCAAATCCATTTACAAACACTTATCCAATTTTCTAGAGTTTTAATTCAATTTTTGGTTTAAATTTCAGATTTAACTCCTCTGATTTCACGTATTTCACTTACATGAATTCTGATAGGTTATTTACATAACCATTTCACATTTTTATAATCTTATTCGATTATAATGTCAACCAATATATCCAATATGTATCAAAATATACTTTGGGTAAAATGATTTTTCATTTACCCTCTTTTCAAAACATATTGTGACGACCCATCGTATTCGAGTGTTTATAAACTCCTACCGATAAAGTGGATCAAACTGATCGACCAGAACCCCTAAATAACTCAACCAATAAATCCACACAATATAAAACAAATTTTTATATCAATAACAAATACGTTCACTCGTATATATACACTCAAACTCAATTTAGGGTATTACTAACCCTATCTCTACCGAGTCACGCCACAGAGCCAAGGTAATTCACTTAACCTTAAGCTCTGATACCAACTGTAATGACCCAAAAATACGGTCCAATTTGAGCTGACTAAATAACACACGTCCAACCCAAATTGTACTGGAAATCAGGAAATTAACAGAAAGAAAACAGAGGGTGAGGATAGATAAGATAGAAACTTAGAATAGAAGAAAAAGAAGAACACAGCATCAGAGTAACACGAACCTCACAGCGGGACGAATAACATATAATAGATAACATATCCTTGAAATAAAATCAGTATATGTATACAATAACATTATCAGAGTACAACACTTACAACACAGCGGAAATAACTATAGCTATATGATCCTGAAGCCTCCTGCTCCAGTTCTTCAAGTGCATCTGTAAAATGCCGACTACTTGACTGCCCGTACAAAATTAGGCACCCAAGAGTTTAGGGAAAACAAAACAAAATAAACTCCGGGTCAGTCATGGGACAGGTATGAGTAAAAACAGTTTAAAATAGTTCGAACAAGTAATTTATATCTCATAAGACCACAACGTATAACGGAACCGGTTTTTCCCTTCTGATAATCCAAAATATCTTTATATCAAAACCTTTGATATTATAATAATGTCTATCAACCACAATATAATAATCATCTAGCAGAAACGCTTTCATCTCACGTTCTGCATATATAGTATACAGTCAAAACCACAAGCACGTATTGGGTAATGGATTTCCAACTATGACAAAGTACGGAGCCACCTTTCGATCAGTGTACTCTAGGAACGGTACACCGGAGTTCAACAAGAACATCTTGCAACTCAGCCACACATGACCGACCACTCATTTCGCTTGAGTGTATCGAATGTATATCACCAACGGTTGGGATCAGCAACCGCTTCTCGTATATATGGGACAACATTGATAGATTTAAGAAGCAAATGAATATTCTCTAGATAGGCGATTATACACCTTACTTCGGAACGACCGACTTAGCCATCCTGCCTGCCCGATTTCTTTCATTTACCGGATGATGAGGCTTGAGGTTACGCTTTATCAGCACATCAGATTCACTTCCAATGCCACATTGTCAGATCCATCGAAAATCACTAATTGACGTCTACAACAGTACATTACGTGTTAGCTAATGAAGTTTCCTTCTCCGCTTCCACTCTTGGTACGGTTGAAGAAATCAATGTACGTGACCTTTCTGGAAATACTCTATCAGACATTCATCCATACAAGTCATCCAGGAACAGGATGAACCGAAGGCACTATTTAGTACATCCATCTTAGGCACTGTTATCTAAGACTTATACAATAGCCCTTTCACTTTACTCCGTCTTCAATTATCTTTGGCATATATGATTCGCAACACTTACGCCAATACAGAGTGGTTCTTTGGATAATAATCCAACCGGTCTCTCCATATTAACAACGTTAAAATGGTCAAAAACTTCGATAGCCAGTGATTTAACCATCAAAGAAAAACAGGTGTGCAAACAACGATATTATTTCCAGATGGAAATTCTATCAATCAATCATCAATCATATATATATATCTAAATATATATATTCATATTTCCTATTTTCTATGTTTAGAAAATATACGTTAACACTGGAAAACATTTCAATTTCTAATCAATATTTCCAATTTCAATATTTGATTACGTTTCTGATTCTATTTGGAAAACATTTCTAAATCTTCTTTACTTGGTTTTAAACAGATGTTTAAATCACATTGTGACGACAACTCAAACCACTATACTTATTTAGTAAATTCACTTAACCACTTTCACTCTCGAACCTTAACCATTTCTAAATTAAAAAAAAGTCAATCAAGTTGGGGTATAACTACCTCTCAGACCTTAACTGAACAACATTTCAAATCTCGAAATAGGTTAAGTTCATCTTTTGACTCTTTAACACTTCCTTACGAACCCTCGGATTTCTATTTACGAATCCCCTTCTTTTACAAGTTTACGTGATTATAACAATTGTGTTATAATCTCCTGCATCCGAAATATATCATCTTTAATATGACCTTTATTTCCTAACTCGAATAATATAACGACAACTAATTTATTTACTCTTATTCGGTTAACTCTAATCTATAACTCTTATTTGAATAACTCCAACCTAATAACTCTTACTGGATTAACTCTTATTCGAATAACTTATTCGAATAACTTATATTCGATTTGCTTACTTTCGAATACTTATATTCAATAATCTCTTTCTTCGAATAAATCTTATTCGATTTAACTCCTGTCGAATAACTAGATTTGATCAACTTACTTTGAATATTTCCGATTCGATTATCTCACTTCGAATATCTCTGATTCGATTATCTCACTTCGAATATCTACTATTCGCTTATCTCACTTCGAATATTTCTGATTCGATTCACTTCTTCGAATAACTAAATTCAATTAACTCATTTCAACTCTATTCGAATAAACTAAATTCGATTAACTCTAGTTCGATTTAACTCTATCGATTAACTCTGTTTGATTAACTATGTTTGATTAACTCTGTTTGGTTTACTCTAATCGATTTACTCTTTTCACTTAACTCCTTTCGAATAAACTATATTCGATAACTCCTTTAACTCTATTCGAATAACTAATATTCGATAACTCCTTTTAACTTTATTCGAATAACTAATATTTGATAACTCCTTATTCGACCAACTCTAATCGATTTATTCCAATTCGATTAACTCTATTTAAATTCTCTATTGGTTAATTCTAACTCTAACTGGTTAACTCTAATTGATCAACTCTAACTGATTAACTCTAATTGGTCAACCCTAATGGTTTTACTCTAACTGGTTAACCCTAACTGATTAACTCTTTGTCCTTATTCAGTTTCAAACATCGATGTTGAAATCGATTCTCACTTCTTTATATAAGTCCTTACTTATATATTCTATTTATCAAAATGATAAATATTTAACTTAATTTATAAATATCATTTATAAATTAATATGCTCCATTCACATGTTTACTTCTTTATATGTATAAGTTCGGACTTATATATATATATATATATATATATATATTTATCAAAAGATAAATATTTCCTTTATAATCTATTTGATTTCTAAACAAATATTTCCTTTATAATCTATTTGTTTTCTAAACAAATATTTCCTTTTTATTTTATTTGCAAATAGTTTGCAAATATTCCCTTTAAAATATCTTATTCATTTATCCTAAATGAATAACCCTTTTATTATCTTATTTTCTTAATAAATAAATAATTCACTTAACATATCCTATTTATTTACTAAATGAATAATTCATTTAATATCTCCTATTTATTTAACAAATAAATATCTCATTTTTCTTCTTTTATTTATTTAACAAATAAATATCTCCTTTCATCTTTTCCTGCTCTATTTGCAATTGGTTTGCAAATATTTCATTTTTCTATTCTATTTGCAAATAATTTGCAAATATCTCCTTTTCAAATTATTCTTTGATTTTTTATAAATTTGCATTTATAAATATCTCCATTTATAAATATTCCCATTTATAAATATTCTCTTTTATAAAATCCTTTTTGATTTTATAATTATTTTATTTTCAATATTCACTTTGAAAATCACCTAATCAACATTCCTGTATTTCTATGGTACTGAACACATCAAATCACGATGACCAATATCGTCCAAACACATATAATCAACCACAGATTATAAACTACATATATCACAATATATGAAAAACAATAAAACAACTGTTGAGGAATCCAGTCGGATCCCTCCAACCTGTTTCCCTGCATTCACAGATGTTACACAATAAAATCAACATCACTTTCAGTTCCATATGATATATTCTGTGAAATAGAATCAATATCAAAATTCAACTAACTTACTAGCAGTTCAATCAAATAATCAACACACAGTCCATCAGACAATATTTAACAGTTCTAAAAATACAACAAGAAATTATAAACTGTTTAGAGCTAGTGAGATTTACTCACATTGGCAGTTCATCGTTAAAGAACGATAAACTCTTTGTTTGATTTGAATCAAACAATTTATTTCGCCATAAATTCAAACGAGCTTCAATCCACCCCTAGTCAGTCCCATGTTGTAGTGTCCGTCCATACGATCTTATCGGATCCTGTTTTGTTCGATTTTGATACCGTATGGTCAAGTTATGATAAATACAAGTTTATACAATTTTAAATTAAACTTAAACAACAAAGAAAACCGGGACTCACCCTTTTCCCCTAACGTCCTATTAACCCTCCAAAGCCCAACCCGTTTCCGTTTTGCTTTCTTCCCGAATAGGACTTCGATGTCCACCAGTAAAACAAACCACGAAAGCCATTCCCCACTTTTCAACTCCAAACCGCACCTCAGTTCTTCGATTAAATCATACAAAGCAACCAACGTTGAACTCCTCTTCTCTAGTACACCAATCCCAATGCCCTCACTTCCATCTCGGTCCCTCGAATCAACCCGCGTTCGAACAGTATTTCGCCAAAACCCACAGCAGGTATCGATACTTATTCGAACGGAATTCCCCAATTTTTGGCACACCAATGCGGTTTTCTACACTAAGCTCGAAACAATACTCGAATTCACACACTAAGGTCCGAACATCCCAAACTTCTCAACCCTAGTTCTCGCTGTTGTCCGCGTCAAGCTTCAGAACGGGAATCGAGTTCCATGTTTTCTACACCAGAACGAAGAGCGTTCAATTATCAACTCGAATATATATGTTTGAGGATTTATAGCTCTCGTTTTTATTTTTTTTGTTTTGATTTTGAAAAGGATGTTTCTTTACATTTTAACAGAGAATGTGGCGGCGCAAAATGGTTTTCTACTGAAGAAAATGCTTAGGGTTAGTGGGAGGAATAAAGGATATTATATAGGAAAAATGTTAATATTATAATATTTGATTATTTAATTTGTTTATAAGCAAACACTCCTTGTTCTTGTCCTGAAAAATTCCTGTGATCGCACATAACACCTAAAAATCACGATACTGAACACGTAGCTAGAGTTCGACATTACGGTCCCAACGAAACTGGTTTCGTTGAATTCTGACTTCGTATGCTCACATAGCATATTTTTAACCGTCAAAATATCAACTGTTTTTCACTTTAAAAATAAATACGGCCACATACTGGCTTCAAAAATCACGGAAATTGAAATCTAGCAATAATTTGACATTGTGGATCCAACAAAATTAGTTTCGTCGAATTCCGACTTCGTTTGGAAAAGTGGCTATTTTTAAAGCACTGGATGACCCATTTAAATGTATAAATATATTTAAATATAATTAAATTAAATACAAATAAATTAAATACAAATAAATTTATATTATCATATATATTCTCAACAGAATATCATACAGCTCCACTGGGATTTATAACTCGATATTTCAAATCTAGGTCAACCCGATATTCGATTTATATTGAAATTCCTTTTTAAAATATAAATAATTCCTTTATAAATTATAAAGAAATTCCACAGCGACTTTTCTAAAATTTGATTTGGACATAAATCAAAATCTACATGATGAAATCCCGATTTTTCTCTTCCACTAGAAAGATATACTCCACCAGCTCCACACGTTTCTTGTTTCACAGAAATCCGGCTTAAAACGAATCCTGTACACTCAGTTGAAGTTCAAATCGCCAATTTACGAAATGCAGCGCCATTTCGAGCTCGATTTTAATTATAATATAATTATACGTTCAAACTGTCGTCTATATAATATATTCGTTATTCAAATTCAATTCCATGCTGAATTAAATATCACAGATGATCCAGTTCACACCATATCGCCATTTCAGCCAATTCTGATTATTTCAGAATTAAATATATTATTTAATTTATTATTTTAATTAAACATTCTCCATTATTTAATTTCACGACCATTAAATCCTTTTAATCTCTATTTAAATAATTAAATAAATAAATTATTATACCGTCGAGAAATGCGGGTCATTACAATTGGTCTTGAAGGTTCTCATCCAAAAGAAGAAGTAATATTATTATTATTTCTAATCCATGTGTTGGTTTTCAAAATTTTCAAGATTTGAATGCTCTTACTGAGTTCATAGATATGAGTGATTGTGCTATAGCGGAAAGTAAATGGACTTATCTACTTAAATGTGATGGTACTATGGTAGACCTTGTTCTATAAGAGACTTTAACTGCTTAGATTCGTTTGAATAAGTAGTACATCATTAAAATTACGATTAGTTTAAATAAATATGTATTTTTATCTAAATGCTGTTGTATACCACCTACGTACTCATAGCTAATAGAAAGCTTTAAATGATTTCCAAATGCATGCATACAAAAATTCCAATTAGTAAGTTGATTTTCAACTTAATGAATAACGAAAGACTTAAAAAGTAAATCTAATAGAAATAGAAGAGCAAATTAGAAAATCTTCTGTTCTCTTGTGCTCAACCAATCAAAACCTCGTATTTTCATCTTTTCTGCAATTAAGTCAAAGAAAGAAAGAAGACTTAATTGCAAAGGAGCATTTTCTTTTAAAGGACAAACATTGTAAAAAAAGTGGTCAAAAGAATGGAAAGTTTCAAAATTAGACATAAGTCCACATTTGCACTAAACATGGAATTCAGGGGGGTCCACAATCCTTTTTCCACTTGCACTAGCATTTGTCCTTCTTACTAATTTCTAAACTTTTCATTCTTTTCACAAAAAAAATTCTTAAGTTTGGACTTTTCACTATTTTCCACGTTGTGCGAAAATATGGAATTCAAGGGATCCTGATTGAAGGAAATGTGGGATACAGTGAATTTGATTTGGAGAGCTAGTTGTGTTGTAAGTTTAATTAATATTCAGTGTTATGTCAAAATATTAGTTAAAAATGTTTTGCACTATACACTGTATTTTTTTTTAATTAATACTGATTCAAATATCAAACAAAATAAAAATAAAAAAATTGCTACAAGCCTACAACCATGTTTAATATATGTTGACCCGTCCTACCTACGTTTTATTTAAACTTACGTGCATGACATACGCACGTGTTTGAGAATCATGAATACATACCAAGAACCGTGAATTCAGATATCGTCGTTAATGGTGACCGACCTCAAAACCTGACATCATCACATCAGGTTTAAGACTAGCTATTCATTTACAATAAACTAAAAACCTGACATCATCATCACACGTGTCCAACCCATTGACTTACAATGGCGTGGGCGGTGGGACTTGCACTTTACCTAGTAAATTCAAACTGCATTCACGAATCTATAAAGCCTCTGTACATTTTGTTCCAAAATCACAACACATTACAACATACAATGGAAACCAACAGTGTTGTTTTCATGGTCATATTTCTCCTAACCCTCTCTGCACTAAACTCATCCTCCAATGCCACAACGTTCCAAGCAAGATCAAGTGCACCCGAAACAAGCAAATTCGCAACCCAAATCGGGTTGGACTACAGCCGAAAGGCCATGGAGGATGCATCATCCTTCATTTGGGCTACCCTCCGACAATCCGAATCAGAGCGCAAGAACATAGATGTTGTGGCCCTCGTAGTCGAAAGCCTGAGCGGCGTTGCACAGACGTCAAACAACGTAATTCAGGTGAATACCGACTACTTGGAACAAATTTCCGGAGATGTGAAGTTCGAGTTCACGGGTAAGCAGCCTACTAACACTTGCAAATGGATATTGTGCTATATGTCTCCATTCATATTCTTAATTATTATTTTCAGATATCACGTTCTGCATATTTTACAAATACTGGTTACCAAGTGAAACACTGGTGCAGTAACAAGTTTTGGAGTCACAGTTTTTTATAGCACTGACAATTGATTAGTGTTGCTATAATTGTATAAACTATGACCAAAGAAGGAAATTAATTAGCTAGTGACTTCATTTATATACATGAACTGTAACAACTCTCCCAGTAGTATATTTGCAAAAAAATTCTGTCATCGACTCATCGATTTATTTTTTACTTTATAATTAGATATAACACAAATGCATTTTGCAGGAGTGTTGTTCCACGAAATGACGCACGTGTGGCAGTGGAACGGGAACGGAGCAACCCCTGTATGGCTGATCGAAGGAGTGGCAGATTATGTGAGATTGAAGGCGGGGTATGCGCCAGGGCATTGGGTAAAACCGGGAGGAGGAGATAGGTGGGACCAAGGCTATGACGGGACCGCACGCTTTCTTGAATACTGTGATTCCGAAAGGATGAATGGTTTTGTGGCGGAGCTGAATAGGAAGATGAAGGATGGGTATAGTGATGCTTTTTTTAGTGAGTTGCTTGGTAGTAGTGTCGATAAACTTTGGGCCGAGTATAAGGCAAAGTATGGTGGATGAGTTTCTGTTCGGAAAGTGATATGTTGATGCGTTTGTATTAACATGCTGAATAAGGGACTAACGTGAACTTAAAATGATGAATGTATCATTCTGAAGTAGTATATTTTGCAATAAATAAAAAGATAATAAGGAGTGCGTAATGCATTTACGTGCTCATGTTTATTGAATAAGAGATTCAGTTAAATTCTATTTATATGAATTGTTTTCAATAATCTACTTGTTTTCAATTATTTAATCTAGTAATCCCTGTTGGAAATATTGGGTGAATTGTTTCCCAACAATTCCCTATAAGGAGCAGCTTTCAAGCGATTGTGAATAATATTTGTGGCTCCAGTGGCTGGATTTTTGACTGCTCTTTCAATTCTCTATCAGGAGCCTTTTTCAATTATTTGTCTTTCCTTTGTTTCGAAAGTTTGTACTAGATTGTTTGCTTTGCTTCCTCTGCAAAATTATATGGTACTAGTAGATAAAATCTAAAGCGTAACTCTGTCTATCTTTTCCATGCATATATAGGAAATATAAGAACACTGGAAAACAAGTAATACTTTGCAGTTTGCACTCTTTAAGTATATATACTCGTTGTACAAAGACTACTGGTCAAGAGACTCGAGACCTTATACAGGCGCACCACAGTACTGGAATTCAGACAGCATTAGCTTGATCAGCCTTTATTTGCTTAGCTCGTATAATTCAATGTTAAAGTAATGCTTGTATCACAGGTATAACCTATAATCAGAAGCAGGGAATCCTTGTAAACAAGGCATTTCTTGGTTTCTTTCTCCATGTGTCTAGCTTGTGCAGTGTTTATTAATTAGTTTGATACTACCAGAATTATGTGTACTTTGCTTCTCTTCCCTCCATTATCTTCCCTATTTTGTCAATCAAGCTGCTGCATGGGTTTATCTCATTGTATAGATTTTTAAGTAGGAAGGAGGCCAAAATATTTAGTTGGCAATTCCTCCTATGACTGCAACACAATTTCTGTAAATCCCTGTCTCTGCTTAAGTATTCATATATACCATAAAGTTTATGAATAATTAAAAGTGGGCTAATTCTCGTGACTTCGTATGTTATAAACCAAGTATACAAAAACTACAGCTAATCTAGTTGAATTTTCAGTGCATTTACTATGAAAGGTAGGATGATGATTCTATTCATACATATATATGCAGAACATATCACTTGCTTGTCAACACATACCAAGACTCGTAGAGACCACAGTTGACCTCAAAGTCTTTTACGATACGTTCAGGTTTACTTGTGTACACTTTATCATACGAATTTCATGCCTCACAATTCAAGTAGAAGAAATTTAATTAAAGGAAGAACTTTCAACTCATTAATCTTATTTTACAAATTATAATGGTATGGTACCTATACTTTAGGTGTTAATCTCTTAGGTGTTGCTACAAGAATCTGGCAGGAGTTGTTATGCATTGGTTTAAGCTTGATATTTGCATTTGTGCCACCAATTATGACTTTTATCGCAATAAAAGAACGGAACTCAGTAAGCGTGATCGCTACTGCTGCTACTTGATTGGCAAACTCGTAGGTTGGACAAACAAAAAGAATATAAATTGGAACTTTATGACAGCTATCATTATAAGGCAATTTGGAAACAACCTCAATTGTTGAAAGCAGAAAAGCTACTATTTTTCTTTTACATGTACGTTCCTTTTCAAGAACATCTTTTCCCTTCAGAATGAGAGGCATAGTTGTTTCTTGCACTATATTCATCTTCTCATATCCAGTTGCTTTAATCCCTTTCAATGACAACAGAGAAATTGAACATGATCAAACCTTGTATTAGAAAAAGCGACTTTCACTAACTTGCGGGACACTAATAGCTTCCTTGTTAACAATACCAGTATTTGCAGTCTTGTCGACATCATGATCAACAGATTATTTCTCCTTCTCAACTTTATTTTCTTTCTTCCGCGGTATCATCCTCTTTCTCATTAACGACCTTACATTTATTGACATCATCAGCCTTCTTCTTATAATTACAATTCTTTCCATCACCCACCATCATACATTGTTCATCTTTGATTGCCACTTTTTTCATTTCTTCGATCTCTGTAAGATCTTCCTTCAAATCATCGAATTCGTTTCATCAAGTTTAATTACCTTTATCTCTTCATTTTTTATTCGTTCTTCTATAACACTTTCTTCCTTCTTGGTTATCTTTTCCTCCTCTTTTCCTTTTGGTTGCATACTAACATCCTCGATCATTTTACCAGTGCTCTTTTCTTAGATTGTCACATTGTCCTTCACCGATTCATCAATCTCTACGAACATGTTTTTTCTTCCATTCATTTGGTTAGTTGCAACGCTATCCAGGTACCATTGATTATCCTTCTCTTTTCCATCTTTTTCTATCATCCCATTGCACTTCTCTTTAAACTTTTCTTCCTCTTCCTCCATTTTTTATTTCCTTCTCCTATGAATGAGCTTTGCAAAATCTCCTAAGCATTCTTTGCAGAAGCAGCACGTTGTATTTTGTCAAGAGCGACATCATATGTTTTTATTCCTTAGTAGATGTAAAACAAAGCTTGTTTGTCTTTTTTCCTCAATCTTCAAAAATTCTCCCTTTCATCTCGTGTTAATGCTCTCTTATCTCCAATTTCGGTATACCCACAATCAACAATATCTCATGCTTCTTGAGAACCAATAAAAACTCTCATTTGAACACTCCATTTACCATACTTATCTTTGGTTAATTGAGGAACAAAAGGAATTGATAAAGAGTTGTTCATTTTAATTAAACAAAGCTAGAGGAAGTTTAAAGGAAGAGCGCTCTGACACTATTTGTAGAGAAGAAAGATGGAGAAAGTTTAGAGGAAGAAGATTTTTTATTGCTTGATTATTTGATTACATACAATGTCAATCTTTGCCTCTATTTATACATAGTTTATCCTTATCTAAAAGAACATTATAGATAAGGATATTTTATAGTATATTTGGGTCTATTATAATAAATCATTCAATATCAACTGTAAACCCAAATCAATGCAATTTAATAAAGGCAACATATCCTAACTTTTACTGCAATTTAATTTATTGCTAACAACACTATCTATGTATAATGGAGAGCAACATTGTTCTTTTTCTAGCAATATTTCTACTGATCATGTCTTCGCTGTACTCTTCCTCCAATGCCATTACCTATAGTGCAACATCTAATGCACCTGAAACAAGAAAATTCACCACCCAAATTGGGATGGACTACAGCCTTAGGGCAATGTATTAAGCATCTTCCTTCATTTGGGTCAACTTTCAACAATATGAACCAGAGCGTTGACGTATTATTGACATACCCCTAATAGTAGAGAAAAGGTGTTGCGCCATATTCATATAAATTTCGGGAGACGTGAAGTCCGAGTTTACTGGTAACTAATCCTACACTAATATATACAAACACATATATATTTACGTATCACATTGAATGTTGAATTTCTATTAACAACCGTTTTTGTATATAGGGATATTGTTCCATGAAATGACACACTAGTTGTAGTGGAACGAAAATGGAACCACTTCTTTATGGTTAATAGATGGAATTGCGGATTATGTGAGGTTGAAGTCAGGGTATATTCCCGGATATTGAGTCAAATCCTAACGCAGTCAGAACCACAAACAATGGTTTCGAAGAAATCACTTCTAAATTATGATGAACAGAGATAATCACACTAATTCCGTTGATCTCGAGAATACCAGAACCAGGTCTGAACTCGTGATCTCGTTGAATTTAAAGGAGATTGTGAAAACACCAATTTCTGTTGATCGAGATGATGCTGAAACTTGATCACCAACTTTACGTTGATCGAGGTGATACTGGAAAGATTGATCTTCCAAATTGTTGATTCACCATAGAATACCGAAAATGGGGATAAACCATTGGAGCTTTCAACAATGGCAGATGCCAAATTTTACAACAAAATCAACTAACTATTACATGTTTCAACCCCCTATTTATAGTATTCAGAACAGACATCAATACCGATACAACAGTAATGAAACAAGAACAATATAAAGATAAACCGATAAAGAAATACAAACACCAAAACAGAAATATAAAGCTGAACAATACCGAAACAAACTATATAGCCAAACTAGAGCCGAAACAAAATTGCAAAGAAGCTTCTCCAAAACCACAGAACCAAAGCCATAGAGCTTGAACCGACACCGGAAGTAGATCCACTTGAATCAAAGCCGAAGCTGGAAACTGATGAAACAGAACACCATTGATATAACAGTACCACTGAACTCTTGAGCTGAAACACAATGTAATGAAAATAGATGATTTTCGATGCCGATACTGAAACAAAAGTAGAACCGATATGGCGATACCGATACCCAATGACGCAAAACAAAAAACTAGCACAAAAGATTATTTTGATGCCGAAACACTATAACCAATACCAAAACAAAGTATTTTCGATACTACTTAGTTGTGTGCTTCATTGGTTCAAAAGAATTCGTCCACGAATTCACAGTAGTCTCTTCAACCAAATCATTCTCGTAGTATGGTAACAAATGTTTTAACATTGAAAACATCGGCAATGCGACTATGACTTGGTAGCCTTAATTAATAAGCATTAGGGTTGATTTTCTTAACAATCTCCAAAGGACCTATCTTTCTTGATGTTAATTTGTTATTTGTACCACAAGGAAATCAACCATTTGTCAACACAGACCACACAAAGTCACCTTCCTGAAATTCAACATGTCTACGCTTTAAATCAGCAGTTTTCTTGTACTTGTGATTTGCTTCAACCAACTGTTCTTGCACCATACAATGGAGCTTTTGTAACTCAGAGACAAGATCAAAGGCTTTTCTCTGCATTTTGTCTTGGTATAGCAATGGAGTTGAATCTAAGGACCCCTTTGGTATTAATGAATATACAATTTTAAAAGGACTGAATCCCATACTGCGATTGATAGCATGGTTATAAGCAAACTCAGTTTGGCACAACTTCAAATCCCAGCTTTTCAAATTGTCACTAACAAGGGTGCTCAACAAATTACCCAATGATATATTCACCACCTCTGTTTGTCCATCCATTTGTGGAAGATATGCACTACTAAATTTTAATTTTGTACCCACCATCTTCCACAAACAGATCCAAAAATGACTCAAGAACCGAGTATCACAATCTGAAATAATTGAATTTGATAGCCCATGAAGATGATATATCTCGCAAAAGTATAATTGAGCCACATTCACTGCATCTGCCATTTTCTTGCAAGAAATAAAGTGAACCATTTTCGAAAATCGATCAACCACTATATAAATGGAATTGTTGCCTCGCTGTATTCTTGGTAAACCCAAAACAAAATCCATGCTCACATCTACCCATGGTCGAGAAGGAACGGGCAATGGCATATACAACCTGTGTTAGTTGTCGTCCCCTTGGACACTTGACAAATGTGACACCTCTGGACAAACTTTTCCACCTCTTTACGCATCGAAGACCAATAATTTGTATCCAAGATCATCTGTAGTGCATGGTCTCAACCTACATGGCCTTCACCATGTAGTTCTTTGATTATTTCCATTCAAAGACTACAATCAGGAATGCACAGCTGATTCCCTTTGAATAATAATCTCTCCATCAATGAAAAATGTATCCCTTCACCTTTTTTATTTTGTCTAAAATCTTTAATAAATATGGATCAATGGTTAGTAACTCTGAAAGTGAGTCAAATCCCAACACTTCAACTCTCATTGTTGTCAAAAGACTACCCATCTGGCTTAATGCATCGACTACTTTATTTTCAACTCCCACCTTATGCTTCACTACAAACGTGAACTGTTGCAGATAGGAAATCCATGGCGCATGTCTAGCTTCCGCTTTGTCTTGACCCTGGAGATATTTCAAAGCTTCATGATCCGTGTATAAAACGAATTACCTATGAAAAAGAGAATGTCTCCAATGTTTGATAGCTTTAACCACTGCATAGAACTCAACACTGTAAGTGTTGTATCTCATCTTTTCCCCAGAAATTTTCTCATTAAAATAAGCAATAGGCCTTCCATTCTGACACAACACTCCTCTAATCCCAACTTTTGAAGCATCGGTATGAAGTTCAAATGGTTGATGGAAATCTGGAAGCAGTAGAATAGGTGTTGAAGTTAACAGATTCTTAGTACACTCAAAATCCTTCTCTGCCTTCTCAGTCCATGCAAACTATTTTCCTTTCATACAATCAGTCATTGGAGCCATAATACTACTGAAATGCGGAATTAATTGTGTGTAAAAAGATGTTTGTTAATGATACTTTTCATCAACACCGAAATGAGTGAATAAGGGTATGGACTAGGGGTATCTAGGAATTATTTAGCTCCTACAAGCTTTAGTTAGTTCACCGTTTCCTAGATATCAATGTAGTATTAAGCCCGAAGGTTAGTTACTCTTCCTTCAAAGAGGTGAGTATCACGCTTACAAGACTCAAGGACCAACATTTAACTTGGGATAAGGGTTCCCTAAGCGCAAGACAAGTTAGGAAGCTAAACGACTTAAGGAAGGTTATTTTGGTAATTTTAACTTAGGTAGGAAGCATTGTCGTTGGCTTATGAAGCTTTGCCGAAGGCACATGATGAGAAAATACATGGAATTGGAGACAAGTGTTGGTTTCTCTCTTTATTGATTATTTACATAAGCATATAATTGATTACAAGCAAAATCCCCAAATTGATTTACAAATTAGGGTTTTCTCTCTAAGAAATGAATGCAAGATTGTGGAATGATGAAAAAGCCCTCCAAAATGAGACCCCTAGGGTCTTATTTATAGGAAAATTGGACCGCCTTTCGGTTGAGGTTAGTAGAAGCCCGATTTTGAGTGCTTCCGGCTTCGGTAATGCTATTTGGAGTCGATATCGGCCCACATTAGTGGCTGTCAATGCTTGTTTCTGAGGTTCGGCCTTCTTTTCTATTCTAAGTGTTGATATCAGCTCTGCGTTGCTCATGAAGTTGGTGTCGCCTCCATGTAATGTATCGATACCAAGTAAATTGTTATGGATAGCTTGCTTTGCAGCTTTCGATGTCGATAATACAACTTTATGCCGGTAGAAAATCCTAAGCTCTAACTTGCTTTAGTAGCTTTTGAATACCATATGTGGTATTGATGCTAAGTATATTAGTGCTTATAACATTTTTATGCAGCGTCTTCTGAATACCGATTCTTATTTCTTTCCTTGTGACCTTGATGCTACTTTTTAAGGCGATATCGATACCAAGTGCATTGGTATTGACAATGCTTTATTTGAACCCAAATTGCTCTCGTACTTTCCCTTTTATGGCTCTGAGCTTGGGTATCGATATTTATGCCTCTAGAGTTAGAATCATGTTGATTGCCTTCGGTGTTGTTGTCATAACCGCTTTTGATTGCTTGCTATTTGATGGCTCCGGCACTGCCTTGTCGCTATCCTTCCTGTATATGTACCAAGCTTCTACTGCCCGTGTTGGTACCAATAGCATGTGGTCTGAATTTTCTTGTAACGACCCACTTTTTCGAACTGTTTAAGCCAACATCTAACAACCCATGTCAACTCAAATTGCATAGAAAAGCGGATGGTTAGGAGCAAGAAATTAGAGAATGAGATAAGAAGAAAGAAATATTAGAATAGAAGAATAAGAAGATCAGTGACTCACAGCGGAATGGACAAAATATAATATCAAAAGCTTTATATAAAAGAAAACTGTATATTACAACATCAGAGTATACGTACATTTCAATACAAGACACAGCGGAATAATATAATAACAGTAAATGTGGTTATACATCTCGACTCCAGCTCCTCTTCTGAACCTCCAAGCGTAACCTATCCTGATAATATATTTGGTCTGACCTGAGCACATTTAAAGCAAAGAAAAATTCACCCGGATCAGTCTGGAATACTTTCAGTGATAAATTCATATGTCAAAAAACTTGCTGAACTTTAGAAATCCTTTTTGAAAGAAAAGGATAATAGTAAGACCAGTCCACACATAAACACGGACGGTGTTTACCTTACTATAACCCAAAACATTTTTGATATATCAAAATCCAGTGATATTACAATAGTGTCTATCAAATCACAAATAAATATCCATCTGGCAGAACGCTTGCATCTCACACTTTACATATTCATTATATAATCAAAAACCTGATGTCTCTTATTGGAGATTGGATTTCAACTATGATAAGGGATTGGAACACCTTCTGATCAGTGTATTCTAGAGGGGATACACTGGGGTTCAACAAGAATATCTTGCAAACCGGCCACACATAACCGACCACTCATTTAGCTTGAATGTATCAAATATATCCACTACGGTTTTAAGGGCCCACCGTACATCCGTGGAGATACAGAAATGAAAGAAGAACAAAACGAATTTTCTCTAGATGGTGAAAATATACCCTACTAGGGAATGACCCACCTAGCCACGCTACCTGCCCGATTTTTGTCATTTCCCGGTTGATGTGGCTTGAGGTCGCGTTTATCATTTTAGAGAACATCTCAATGTCTTTGAATTCCACATCATCAGATTCGTCAAATCACTAATTGACATCCAAAAATACACTCTAGGTGTTAAGCAAGAGAATTTCTCCATCACAAAATTGGTATATTTGTAAAAATCAACGTACATGGGTTTCAGGAAATACTTTGCAAGACATTCATCAATACAAGTCATCCAGGAACAGGATGAACCGAAGGCATCATCCTACTGCAATTTAGGAGTCACCCTATAGATTAATAGCGAGTAGTCCTTGCAATCCATAGATTTCAACAATGACAAAACCAAAATGTATCTCTCGTTGCAAGTCAGAGATTATAAGTAGTTCTTCCGTTTTATGAAGATCTAAGGTCTTCAATGCTCCATCTTTATTCCCTGCAAGTTAGCTTCGAGCGCAACGTTGATTCGAAGTGGTTTTTGCTCCAGTTCCCATCCCAGTCTCTTCGAAACAACACGTCAAAAAGGTCCAATAAGGTGTTTCATTGATAGTCGGGTTTTAAATATTAATCTCGACAAAACGATGATCCAATCAGATTGGTCGAACAGTACGATCAAGTATATTGGCAGCTCAGGTTTTTGCATTTAAAAACATTTTACAACTCTCAATCGATTCTAAAATCATTTTTTTATATTCAACAAACACTTCTGTTTCCATTAATTCGAAAACATTTACCATAACCCATCTCTATATTCCTTCTTTTGGAAATATACAATTTACTTTCAATTATTTACTTTCGTTTCCAATTCAAATAACCCTTTCCATTTATTTGGAAATTTTATCGTCGTTCACTTATTATTCAGGATAAGTATATTTTAACCCAAACCCTTTCCATATTTTATAAAACAATGTTATATATATATAAATAACGCCTGAGCTTGGTGAAACAATGTAAATTTATACATTGTTTATTTTAAACCACATAGTTTTACTGCATTTCAAAATGTGAAAATATATGGAAATATTGCCTTTATAAACTTATCTTGATATCTCTTTCCCGTTGCAAACTAATACCATTCCGCGATAATAGTGAAGTCGTCCAAGTTGGGGTATTTTATTTACCTCTCAGATCTTGACCGAAAAAGTTCTTATCTCTGAATAAATATAAGTTCGTAACTCAAAACTCAAATCATGTATAACCTCAAACAAGTCTTTATTTACTATTTTATTTAAACTATGGTTTTGATAAACCATAATCTTACTTTGGTAAAACTCGATCGATCACGACTGTTTTTACTTAATATTAATCTCTTGCTTTAACTTCGCTATATAAATTCCATTTAATATTGGAATTATATTATAAAAAGTCCATTTACTACATATTTGACCAAAACCGTTTTTAACGTCATATAATAAAACACAATTCTTGGATTTATAACCAAAATCCATTTACTAACGCCGTATGTCTTTATCCTTTAACATTTCTTTTTCGACTTGGGCACTTTAACTTAACTCAATTTATAAATAAACACCTCTATAGAGTTATCGCTTTAAAAACATTTGGATTTTATTTTAACAAGCCTCTTTACCAACCTTCCCGGATATCTAATTTAACTTCATTACCAACTCAGTTCTTAAATGAGTTTCATTTAAGAAATAATCGCTACAATAATTGAATTTATCGTTTACTGAAGTAAAAATATTTTACTTCTTCATTAACTAAAATAAATTAGTTAATTTCTTATAACACTATAATTATTAAACCATAATTAATTTCATTAATAATCTTTGAACATCGTTAATTAGAATGTAAATTACGTTTAAAAAATCTAATTAAAATTAAATAACAATTAACTATTTTGATTTAAGAATAAATCTAATGACCCTTTTTAAATCAAACAGTTGACTCGTTCAACCTTAAACCATTAGTTTACTTATTAACTGATTTCCACTTGCTTCTCCCTTTTAGATTAATATAATAATACCGCTTACTCAGTTTCTAACAAATAGTTATCCAAATATTAACTTGTAGGTTAATTACGGATTTATTCGCCTATAAAACTTTTTAATGTCAATTCTAATTACAAAATAATTTAAAATTTTCTTTTATAAAAAACAATTTGCAAATATAGTTTTATTTCAAAAACATCTCCTTTTATAAAAAATATAAATCTAAAACTACAACTTGGTATTAAAATAATTTTATAACTTTAAATACGTCGATTCGTTTGACAGCAAATCAATGTCTTAACAAAAATGTGGATTTAAGGCCATTTATTGCCAATCCCTCAATCAATACCGTATATTGATTTAAAGTAATAATAACATTGAATTTTAATTCAACGTCCACATCCTAACAGGTTTTCAATGTCAATGGTGTTCAAACAGTTCATATATAAATAATATAAAAACAAACAATACATACAATATTTGAGGAGTCCCGTTGGACCCCTCCAACCTGTTCTTCCCTACATCACAGTTCATTATAATATTTGATAACAATTACTTAAAACACATCATCTAATATGGCATAATGTAAATATCAAAAATCGTTAAACAACCAATAAGCAACCAAAGCATCCAATCATCCAATTATCACCATCAATGATATATTAAATTTTTATATGAATTTAACACATCGTAACATTCCAGAAAGGTGAGAGTTAACTCACCATTTTATTCGACGATCAATTCGCGTGTGGTTTTCATTTAATTTTAAACTAGCATTTAAAATTAAATGAAATTCCAACTGCTTCCAATCCCTTTCGAGTAAGTTTGGCAACATAGCACTCTTCTCTGCGATCCCAATGGATGATGTTTCGCGTGATTTTGTGCATGTGTGATGAAGATATATGGTTTATAAGGTTTAACATATTTTATAATGTTTTCACCAAAAATAGTTCAAACACCAAGGGTACAAGGATTGTACTTCACCAATATGGTTAGAAAATAAATGGAGCCGCACTCAACAGCAATTGAAAGCAAGATTACAAGAGAAACAAAGTAGAGACGAGGTTTTAGAGTGGTTCGGCCTTGTGTTAGGCCTACATCCATTGTGAATGGAGTTTGCATTATCATGATGATGATTACAAGACACATAAACTCTTGTTCTTTATACATCTTCTTATTCTCTCAACATATTCTCACTTTTACATACAAATCTCGCTTAGATTCACTAGAATCAACGGAGGAATAGTGGGATCTATGATAGAGAAGGATGGTTGAACGGTGGAGGAGAAGGATGTCTTCGATATTTTGCACTTATAGGATTTTAACGGATTCCATGGCCAAATGGATGAAGGAGCTTCGGATGGTGATGATCATGGTTGAAATGTTTAAGGAACGGCCAAGGACAGAATTCAGCAGCACTTCGTGGTGACCGAAAAATCTCCCCTTTCTTGGTAGAGGACATGACCTATTTATAGGTGAGCCCTTATGGAGGTTTGAACTGGAATTCATACGAGTCGCTTGTCTCATTAATTACTAAAATGCCAACGCCTGGTTGTAGCCAGCTGTTAGCAACCGTTTCTAGCTGTCCAGTATAAGTGACATTACAAGGGCGAACGACTCTCTGAGAGTGAGCAACTCCCCAGGTCCTGAACAGCTTTAAATGAGCGATTCTACGCAAGCGAGTGGGTTGGTTGGAGTGGTCGTGTTTGATTGTAGGCGGATGGGCGACCAACACCATAATTGGGGGAAGACGTCCAATTGAAACAGTAATGACAGATTGAGGAGCTAACGACTAGGGCTGTAATCCGTAAGTGGACATAGAGCGCGCGCGACCCTTGGTATCTTTGGACTCTCATCTGACTGATCGGGAGTGGAATGTGTGAGCCTTTGTGTCATGCCGTTCTTGGGCTGGTCTTGCATGCGCGACTTTTTTGTAAGATTAAACTATGTCGTGCGACTAACACTGGTTGTGCTTGGGCGGACCCCCTTACCGTTCTAATATGTGCAACTTTCCCAGCCATATTCAACCCTTCGTAGTGTGCGGTCGTCCCTGACCTTTCACAGACCGTCTGAGTATATTGAGAGGCATTTCGCACGACCGACCCTAATGACGCCCGATCCATAACACTAACGCAGACTTAATAGACCAATATATGTGTGGTTTTTAAGGGATAAACATTTGCCCCTCGAAATCTGTAATTTTATTTTGCAAAAACTACTGGCTTCGAAATAACTGATCACAACATAGTTTTGTAGAATAAATTATGTTTATCAAGGATCGATCGTGCAAGACTTAGGGCATTTTTTAGGGAAAAAGAAACAGCTGAACTCGTTCCTCCTTGTGAGCGAGAAATGTAAGTCATTCACCTTATTTCGATCGGTCAAATCGTGGAGAAGAGGGTAAGACAGCTGGTCTTTGATGGGCCATGCGCAATCAAGTACTGAGCTGACATGGCAGGAAAGGTCTGGATGCATGTCCCTTATTCTTCCTTGTCATTTTCTTACCCTTCATTTATTTTATTCTTATTTTCCAATATAAAACACATCGATAACAGCTATTCTAGTTTATAAAATCCTAATTTCTGCTTTAACTTCTTCGCGACTAGATCCTCCCATTAAGGATCTCCGTACCCTTTTAATCCGTCAAGCGCAGGTTTACCATTCTTGCTTATGCTTTGTTCTTCTTCTGGAACGATAATGCTTTCTTTTAGTAAGAATGAGCCCTTTTATGCTTTCTTGAACTGATTTCCGAAATCTTTTATGATCATTAGATACGATTCGTGTTATTGCCGATCCTTTTGCGACGAGAATAGTCGAAACTTTGGAGTGGTTTCACTTCGTTTTGCACTCATCTGAGAGCTTCAATTCACCACTCCTAATTTCAAACTTTGTTCATATAATATGTAACACCCCACGCCCGCTAAGGTCACTCATAAAAGGGGAATGCCTTAGTTTCGGTGAAGTATTTTAAGTGAATATAGAATAGTAAAATTACAGCAAGACAGATATAAATAATACTTGAAAATTTAAATCATCATTTCATTGCAACGGAAAGTAATACATGTTTGGTTACATCACAAAACCATAAACCAGAGTCAAGTACATAATATCCATCTTGATAAAATAGAAGTACATAATCCCACTACATAACTAATAGCCATAAAAGGAAAGATAAGCTCGGCTTCACTTCAGAGGTCCAAGCTCCATAGGATAGATACAGCAATCAGATCAAAGCCCACTAGCACCAGGCCCACTCTAATAACCTGGGTTTGGGGGAAAAAGATAAAAACAATGGGGTCAGACATAAGTCTGAGTGAGTCCTATAACCCTAACAATACAATCATTAAAATAACCAGAGAAGACATAAGTTGATATACGGTAACGACTGGGGATGAATGGCTACACTAAGCAGCTTGGTAAACTTAGGATAAACTAAGATCACCGTAAAGACGCATTTATCCACCCAAGGATAATTACTAGATTGCACCGCCCCAGACTTATCCACCCAAAAGTAATTCCTACACTGCACCACACCAGTTTTACCTACCTAAGATTAATTCCTACTTAAAGGTTGATCCCACTAAATGTATTTAGTAATTTTTACCCAGTAGTTTCTAGTACCCCTACATAGGTGCCGTCTGCCCCTATCATTACTAGGTGTACCCACTACTCCCAAGCGATCGGCTCCCTAACGTAGATACCCGTGCTGGTCCCACAATGGGGTGTATCATTTCCCCAAGTGGCAACCTGATAATATCAACGGTGCACGACTTTATACCTACACGATGCAACAACGATTTACTAACCAGCCCGGGTCCACACACGCATATGAAACCCGTTGGTCCTACGTTGCCACCGCTAACCCGTTTTTGGCCTCTTATAGTCAAGCCCAATATGCGTGTCCCGTCACTCGACTTGGGTCGAGCCCACAAAGATACGTTTGGGATATTGGTTGAGATGGGCCCCCACAAGCTACCACTTAAGCTTGTTAATTTTATCTAGTGTATCCCACTTAACCCCTTTAACCATGTCCACTTACATGTTATAAATACTTTGGTTAAGTCATTAATCATATTTTAATTACCTTTCAAGGCACCCACTAGATTTCCACATGACACCCAAGTCCTTTACTTAATTCCCACATGCCACCCGAGGCACTTACTTAACCCCTTAATCATGTTTAATTACATGTTCCACTTTGGTTAAGTATTCTAATCGTGTTTTCTATTGCCACCCAAGGCAACCCACTAGTTTTCTCATGCCACCCAAGGCACCCACTTAACCCTCAAGCCCCACTACATGCTTATATGGTTAAGTGTTTCTTAATTAATTAAGACCGTGATCCTCATAAAGACCTCTCACATTAGACTATCTTTTATGACCGCTGGTTAAGCCGGTTGGGTCCGGGCAGCCTTATGTCATAACCGAGTCTAACCTCGTGTCTTTACATTAATCACGTATTTAGTTTGTGCCTAAGACCTCTCACATTGGGCTAACATTTGTAGCAACTGGTTAGGCCGGTTGGGTCCGGGCAGTTTTACGCTACAACTGAGTCCAACCTCGTGTCTTAGTCGATTAATTACACCTAATTAATCACCCTCATAATTTATATTAATTATCCCTAATTAATATCAAGTTTTTCATAACATGGGTAGACCTAACTCAATAGGTAAATTCCCATGGGGTAGACCTAACTCAATAGGTAAATTCCCACTTATGTTAATTTATTTATTTTTATGGTATGCTTAATCATACCCAATCATACTTTAATTAACATATTTATTAACCCCATCGTTCCCCACGCAAATCGTTCTCATTTCACGACATAAATAAAGGGAAGATCCATCGCAAATATCATGGGTTTAACCAAATCTTAGTATATAACTTTGTCATGGGTTAAGAGGATGTCAACTTGCATATATGAGCATATATTAACCCAACTACATTTAACCCAAACTTGCATATTATCGCACATGACTTGCATAACATATCGCATATGAACTGGCATATTATTATACACATATCTTGCATAACATGTTGAACTTGCATATAAGCATTCACATAACTTACATAAGCACACATAACTTGCATAACATGTTGAACTTGCATATAAGCATTCACATACTTGCATATTAACAAACATGCAACTTGCATAGCATATCTTGCATATTAACATACATGTAACTTGCATATTAACAAACATGTAACTTGCATAGCATATCTTGCATATTAACATACATGTAACTTGCATATTAACAAACATGTAACTTGCATAGCATATCTTGCATATTAACATACATGTAACTTGCATAGCATATATTATCATACATGTAACTTGCATATGAACTTGTTAAACATGCATAAACCCACTTGTTAAATATGCATAAAACAACTTATTAATCATGCATATTATCACATACTTAGCATGCATAGAATCACATACTAAACTTGCATAATATCATATACTTAGCATGCATAGAATCACATACTCATTATGCATAATATCACCTACTTAGCATGCATAGAATCACATACTCATCATGCATAAACCACATACTTAACTTGCATAAAATCAATTACTTATTATGCATAAACCCACATATCCAACTTGCATAAACTCTCATATAAACTTACATATTCAACATGCATAAACTCACATATTCAACTTGCATAAACTTACATATTCAACATAGGATTAATATTATACATAGATTAGCATATCATTACAAATGATTCAAACTCACAAATCCGCATTCAAGACCATAAGTCTCATTACACCTAATCTACTTATCTTAACAATTGATCATCAAAGTGATAGAAACTCACCACTAGCAATTTGCACTCCAAATGAAGAAGATTAAGATGCTTAGAATGGATTAGAAGTTGATTAGAGAGGTTGATTAGCTTGCTTTCCTCTTCATTGATTTGTGGAGGCCATGACCAAGTTTCATTTTGCCATAGTTTAGTTACTAGGTTTAATTATGAATGAATTAGGGTAGGGTTGTGGTCTTATTTATAGGATTAGGTTGCATTTTAGACCCTTAGATTAACCCTAGATTAGATTAGGACCCTTAGATCTCGGAACTCTCCAGAAATCAGCCCTAAGACCAAGCCCAAACCCCAAACTGGTGCACCCAACCACAGAACTCTCTAGAAACTGTGCAGGTTTCTTGGCTCGGCACGGGCGCACTTCCCAAGTGCGCCAGTCTATTTTTGTACTGGCGCACTTCACAAGTGCGCCAGTGCATTTTTGTTCTGGCGCACTTCACAAGTGCGCCAGTGCATTTCTGGCCTGTTCCGGGTTCTTCTGCCTAACTTCGTTCGTCCATATCTCTTTCATACGGACTCCGATTCTCGAAAACTCGGACTCTATTTCGCGTATTTTTCCGAGACGAACGCAATGACGCAACCCGTTACCCTTGATTCCCACATCTGGGATTAGTTATTCTGTAATTAGTGAATTTTAGCATTAACCGAAATTCGGGGTGTTACATTCTCCCCTCCTTAAAGGATTTCGTCCCCGAAATCTCTAAGCTAAGGAGAATGCATATCCTACCATCCAAACAACCATCTACTCAATCCATCAAACACGGGCATCCATTGTCCTTAAACAATTTCTAATGATGTATGAGCATATGCGAAAAGTGTGTGTATATGTTCCCTATCTAATGTACGAACATATGCAAACCATGATAGTGCCATGCATCCAATATGTATGCGAGATAACCCTATCGACACATACCGTATCTATATGAGTGCACAATCATTCACCAAAATGCATCATCCATATGATAACACAATCATTATACATCCATCAATATAGCTAACTACACACAATTTTATGCAATATGCAATATGAAGTGATTGAGCCGATCTAGTGCCTAGAGTGTGTATATATGCATCCACGAGCAACCACTAGCAAACACTTGCATCCACTTGCATCCATCAACCATAACATGTCTCAAACACATGTTTCAACCATAGGTTTTCCCTATCTAAAGGTCAAACAGGACTAACGAGAGGACCTACTAAAGATAAGATAAGTACTAGGCAAGCGATAAAGGAGAAGTTAAAAGACATACTCTCCAAAAGAAATGGATACAAAGAACGCATCTTCGCTTCCGTCTCCCAAGTAGCATTTCTTTCGTCATCTCCCCATTGCACTCTAGCTAGCTGAACTTCTCTGTTCCTCAACTTCCTAGCCTCTGACCCAATGATGCGAGTAGGAGCTCGTCGAATCATCTCATCGCGCTCTAACTCTACTTCTTTAAGCAAACTCGGCTCTACCACCTCAGCGGTCTTATGTAAGCACTTCCTCAAATGGGACACATGAAATACATACGGTACACCACTAAGTCTGTCAGGCAACTCCACTCTATATGCCATCCGTCCAATTCTTTCCTTAATGGGAAATGGCCCTACAAACCTTGGTACTCACTTCCTAACAGATCCAAAGTGAACCACATTCCGTAACGGAGATACCTTGATAAAAAGCATGTCCTAATATCAAACTCAAGCTCTGTTCTCCTCTTATCCGCATAAGATTCCGCCGCTTTCATCCTTCTTCAAACCAAACCAATCTTCTCTGAAGTCTCTCTAACCATATCTGGCCCAAGTAAGATCTTATCCGTAGATTCCCACCAACATGTAGGAGATCGACAAGGCCTTCCATAAAGAGCTTTGAAAGGAGCCATACCAATACTGGACTGAAAGCTGCTATTATATGCGAACTCCACCAACGGAAGATGCTCTTCCCATGTACCTCCAAAATCCAAAATACATAACCTCAAAAGATGTTCTAGATACGGTTCACCCTCTTGGTCTGACCGTCCGTCTGAGGATGAGATGCGGTGCTCAAACACAACTGAGTCCCTACCGCCTCTTGCAAACTTCTCCAAAACTCACTAGTGAAGATAGGATCTCGATCGCTCACTATACTGGGAGGTACACCATGCAATCTAATAATCCCTTGAAGGTAAACTGAAGCTAGACATGGAATAGTCCTCTTGCTCTTCACGGGTATGAAATGGGCACACTTAGTAAGTCTATCTACCATAAGCCCAATCCCCGTATTACCCTTCCTTGATTTCGGTTATCCAACGAGGCACTATCCTACTTCCTATTTCGGAACTTCCAACGGGTGAAGCAACCCTCCGGGTTTCTTCTGTTCCACTTTCACTTGTTAGCATACCAAGCATCTAGCGACATACTTGGCCGCGTCTTTCTTCATATTGGCTCAAAAGAAAACTCGCTTCATGTCTTGGTACATCTTGTCCCTACTGGGTTGAATGGTCATCTTCGATCGATGTGCATCATCAAGTATAGCCTTCCTCAAATCCTCGTCTTGCGGTACACAAAGTCCACCGTCTCTACGCAACCACCCCTTACCATCTAGGGTGTACCTACTCAAATGGCTGGACGACTCCCCTCCTTATGAGCTTCTCTACTAACTCAACCAATTATGGGTCGTCCCGCTGTGCTCTGCCAATACGCCCCAAAAGAGTAGGCCTAACCTCCAAGGAGGCTAGCAAACCGGATACAGAATCAACGGAAGGTCTAAGTCAAACATAGAAATAAATTCTAAACTCTATAGTTCAACGGACAACCTTTTTCTTCTTAAGACGTCTGCTACCATGTTTCCCTTGTTAGGGGTATACGCTATCTCAAACTCATAAGATGCTAAGAATCCTATCCAAAATCGTCACAACTGTCCATCTCTCACGCAGACCACCCTAGTCGAATTCGACATCCCCCAAATGCAAGCCCCAAAGGCCGAAACCAATATCAGACAAACACCCAAGGGACATCTCCTTCGAGTTCAGGCAACCTACGTGAGATGATACTAATAATAATAATAATAATGGCTAAACAATTAAGCCTTTGACCAACTTTGGATGTCCTCGCCAGTCTCGCTCCAAAACCACCGTTTATCCTATAACTGGCTTTGCTCACCCTATTGAGCACATACGAAAACTTATTACGCTCCTTGAAAAGACCAAGATGTCATTTACAAACGCCATCACAAACTTATTTAGGTACTCCCTGAACACCCTTCTCTTCCAATCAACAAAGTATGCGGGGGCGTTCGTCAAACCAAATAGCATCACCAGCCACTCATAAAACCATCCGGAGTCCTAAAGGCAATCTTCTCTATACTATCGTCAGCCACTCTCAACTGACGAAACCATGTGGCTTAGTCCAATTGCGAAAATACTGAGGCGCCAACCAACTGATCAAAGAGATCATCAATCTTCGGCAATGGGTGTCTATTCTTCTTTGTGAGTTTATTTAGTTCTCTTTAGCCTACACAAAGTCTGAGGGACCCATCCGCCTTCATGGCAAAAACTACTGGAGCGCCCCATTCCGATATACTTCCCCTTATGAACCCCTTCTCAAGCAATCGCCTGCTTACTTATGGAGTTCCCTCCTCTCACGAGGAGCCTTGTGGCACACTGGCCAAGTCACTGGTTTGGCATTGTTTACCAGATATATTCGGAAGTCAATCTCCCGCTCCGGAGGTAAGCCCTTCACCTTCTCAAACACATCCGAGTGTTCCCGGACCACTTCTAACAGATCGCAAACTCTCGACCGACGTGTCCAGTGATTCTAGATAACTTAGCATAACAGATTCTATGGGATTACTAGAGATCTCGAGAGTGTTACCCAAGCGGGTCATAAGCCTAACAACTCTCCCTTCAGAATCAAGAACGGCACCCCTACTGGATAACCAGTCCATGCCCCAAAACTAACCCATAGTCCGTGAAGCCCAACAAGCATCACATCCAAACTCAATGCTAAGTATAGAAACTTTCAAACCCAAACACATCATGGAGCCCAATTGGGTTTGAAACAACTAAGGGATCATCTACTAAACTGGTGTCTAAGTGCAGTGACTCACTAACAATGATGAGATAAACGAACTCGATGCGTCAGAATCAAATAAAGTTCGAATCAGATAATATAGAAATCCCAAATTCCAACCTAGACGGTCCTATCCCCATCTGGTACACTAGCCGTGAGGGAATACAACCACCCTCCAGGAGATTCTGAACCTTGCCTTTGCCCCTTTGGATAATCCTAATAAAATGTCCTATTCCTCCCAAAAGGATAACGACTAGCCTTCTTCTTCTTCCCATTCTCCACTCGTAACCTCCCACCAATGAGGTTTCGTCCTTCATTAACCAAACAACTATTAGAGCCTTCCTCCCATCGTCCATCCAATAAGTACTTACAAGTCCTCCTCCTTCTTGAACCAACTTCTAATCTGATTTACGTCTAAGTCCCTTGAAGCGGTTTTCCATCCTTATCTATCTTAGAAAGATCGTCTATACGCGGAGGGGAAACTCAAAATGAGGGAGAGGAAGAGATTCAAAACGGAGAATTCGAAAGATATAGATATGGCTACTGGGGATTATGCTTTTCTTTCAAAAACTTTTCTCTTAAAAGACATGTTTTTGAAAATACTCCCTTCAAAAATATTCTTAGAAAATAGTTTTTCTAAAAAATTTATCTGTTCTGGTAACCTTAAGCTCTGATACCACGTGTAACACCCCACGCCCGCTAAGGTCACTCATAAAAGGGGAATGCCTTAGTTTCGGTGAAGTATTTTAAGTGAATATAGAACAGTAAAATTACAGCAAGACAGATATAAATAATACTTGAAAATTTAAATCATCATTTCATTGCAACGGAAAGTAATACATGTTTGGTTACATCACAAAACCATAAACCAGAGTCAAGTACATAATATCCATCTTGATAAAATAGAAGTACATAATCCCACTACATAACTAATAGCCATAAAAGGAAAGATAAGCTCGGCTTCACTTCAGAGGTCCAAGCTCCATAGGATAGATACAGCAATCAGATCAAAGCCCACTAGCACCAGGCCCACTCTAATAACCTGGGTTTGGGGGAAAAAGATAAAAACAACGGGGTCAGACATAAGTCTGAGTGAGTCCTATAACCCTAACAATACAATCATTAAAATAACCAGAGAAGACATAAGTTGATATACGGTAACGACTGGGGATGAATGGCTACACTAAGCAGCTTGGTAAACTTAGGATAAACTAAGATCACCGTAAAGACGCATTTATCCACCCAAGGATAATTACTAGATTGCACCGCCCCAGACTTATCCACCCAAAAGTAATTCCTACACTGCACCACACCAGTTTTACCTACCTAAGATTAATTCCTACTTAAAGGTTGATCCCACTAAATGTATTTAGTAATTTTTACCCAGTAGTTTCTAGTACCCCTACATAGGTGCCGTCTGCCCCTATCATTACTAGGTGTACCCACTACTCCCAAGCGATCGGCTCCCTAACGTAGATACCCGTGCTGGTCCCACAATGGGGTGTATCATTTCCCCAAGTGGCAACCTGATAATATCAACGGTGCACGGCTTTATACCTACACGATGCAACAACGATTTACTAACCAGCCCGGGTCCACACACGCATATGAAACCCGTTGGTCCTACGTTGCCACCGCTAACCCGTTTTTGGCCTCTTATAGTCAAGCCCAATATGCGTGTCCCGTCACTCGACTTGGGTCGAGCCCACAAAGATACGTTTGGGATATTGGTTGAGATGGGCCCCCACAAGCTACCACTTAAGCTTGTTAATTTTATCTAGTGTATCCCACTTAACCCCTTTAACCATGTCCACTTACATGTTATAAATACTTTGGTTAAGTCATTAATCATATTTTAATTACCTTTCAAGGCACCCACTAGATTTCCACATGACACCCAAGTCCTTTACTTAATTCCCACATGCCACCCGAGGCACTTACTTAACCCCTTAATCATGTTTAATTACATGTTCCACTTTGGTTAAGTATTCTAATCGTGTTTTCTATTGCCACCCAAGGCAACCCACTAGTTTTCTCATGCCACCCAAGGCACCCACTTAACCCTCAAGCCCCACTACATGCTTATATGGTTAAGTGTTTCTTAATTAATTAAGACCGAGATCCTCATAAAGACCTCTCACATTAGACTATCTTTTATGACCGCTGGTTAAGCCGGTTGGGTCCGGGCAGCCTTATGTCATAACCGAGTCTAACCTCGTGTCTTTACATTAATCACGTATTTAGTTTGTGCCTAAGACCTCTCACATTGGGCTAACATTTGTAGCAACTGGTTAGGCCGGTTGGGTCCGGGCAGTTTTACGCTACAACTGAGTCCAACCTCGTGTCTTAGTCGATTAATTACACCTAATTAATCACCCTCATAATTTATATTAATTATCCCTAATTAATATCAAGTTTTTCATAACATGGGTAGACCTAACTCAATAGGTAAATTCCCATGGGGTAGACCTAACTCAATAGGTAAATTCCCACTTATGTTAATTTATTTATTTTTATGGTATGCTTAATCATACCCAATCATACTTTAATTAACATATTTATTAACCCCATCGTTCCCCACGCAAATCGTTCTCATTTCACGACATAAATAAAGGGAAGATCCATCGCAAATATCATGGGTTTAACCAAATCTTAGTATATAACTTTGTCATGGGTTAAGAGGATGTCAACTTGCATATATGAGCATATATTAACCCAACTACATTTAACCCAAACTTGCATATTATCGCACATGACTTGCATAACATATCGCATATGAACTGGCATATTATTATACACATATCTTGCATAACATGTTGAACTTGCATATAAGCATTCACATAACTTACATAAGCACACATAACTTGCATAACATGTTGAACTTGCATATAAGCATTCACATACTTGCATATTAACAAACATGCAACTTGCATAGCATATCTTGCATATTAACATACATGTAACTTGCATATTAACAAACATGTAACTTGCATAGCATATCTTGCATATTAACATACATGTAACTTGCATATTAACAAACATGTAACTTGCATAGCATATCTTGCATATTAACATACATGTAACTTGCATAGCATATATTATCATACATGTAACTTGCATATGAACTTGTTAAACATGCATAAACCCACTTGTTAAATATGCATAAAACAACTTATTAATCATGCATATTATCACATACTTAGCATGCATAGAATCACATACTAAACTTGCATAATATCATATACTTAGCATGCATAGAATCACATACTCATTATGCATAATATCACCTACTTAGCATGCATAGAATCACATACTCATCATGCATAAACCACATACTTAACTTGCATAAAATCAATTACTTATTATGCATAAACCCACATATCCAACTTGCATAAACTCTCATATAAACTTACATATTCAACATGCATAAACTCACATATTCAACTTGCATAAACTTACATATTCAACATAGGATTAATATTATACATAGATTAGCATATCATTACAAATGATTCAAACTCACAAATCCGCATTCAAGACCATAAGTCTCATTACACCTAATCTACTTATCTTAACAATTGATCATCAAAGTGATAGAAACTCACCACTAGCAATTTGCACTCCAAATGAAGAAGATTAAGATGCTTAGAATGGATTAGAAGTTGATTAGAGAGGTTGATTAGCTTGCTTTCCTCTTCATTGATTTGTGGAGGCCATGACCAAGTTTCATTTTGCCATAGTTTAGTTACTAGGTTTAATTATGAATGAATTAGGGTAGGGTTGTGGTCTTATTTATAGGATTAGGTTGCATTTTAGACCCTTAGATTAACCCTAGATTAGATTAGGACCCTTAGATCTCGGAACTC
Organism: Allium sativum; assembly: GCA_030737875.1. Classification (NCBI taxonomy): domain Eukaryota; kingdom Viridiplantae; phylum Streptophyta; class Magnoliopsida; order Asparagales; family Amaryllidaceae; genus Allium; species Allium sativum. The sequence continues at coordinate 14,898,654 of CM060917.1, forward strand.
TCCAGAAATCAGCCCTAAGACCAAGCCCAAACCCCAAACTGGTGCACCCAACCACAGAACTCTCTAGAAACTGTGCAGGTTTCTTGGCTCGGCACGGGCGCACTTCCCAAGTGCGCCAGTCTATTTTTGTACTGGCGCACTTCACAAGTGCGCCAGTGCATTTTTGTTCTGGCGCACTTCACAAGTGCGCCAGTGCATTTCTGGCCTGTTCCGGGTTCTTCTGCCTAACTTCGTTCGTCCATATCTCTTTCATACGGACTCCGATTCTCGAAAACTCGGACTCTATTTCGCGTATTTTTCCGAGACGAACGCAATGACGCAACCCGTTACCCTTGATTCCCACATCTGGGATTAGTTATTCTGTAATTAGTGAATTTTAGCATTAACCGAAATTCGGGGTGTTACATAATATGCTTGCTAAAATGTTTATGACAAGTTATAATCCCTAATACTATGACCATATGTCGACAATTTGTTCCCTGTCGTTGAAATGCTTTAAGACAGGCTGTCTTGATACCGTTACTATGATTTATACTTCTGGTTTGATTCCTGTGACTGCTCAAGTGCATTTGGCTGAAGATCATTCCTACTTTGCTCTTGAGTCGACTCTGAATGATTCTGACACGCGAGAACAAAATGTCCTTGCTGCACACGATCAGGATTGAAGGAGTTGGTCATTCATTTTTCTTCTTTTGATGGCTTTACTTGTTTACCCTTGACTGACCCTTCAGTTACTCACTAATCCATCTTACAGGATGGATTCGTCTCCGTAACGTCGTCTGATATAGAGGTTTTTTGATCTAGATGTTCAGATAGCTGACGTTCAATCGACGGGGCAGCCGTCTGTGGATTCTCCTCTCAGTCCCTCTTATTCAGAACTTCAAACTATTGTGAGTAGGCCACGCTATGATCCTGGGCCGTGCAATCCCAAGCTTGCTAAGCGATTTAAAGGCTGGAGCTTACAGGGTATATCTTCTAATGCGGACATATCTCCGTCTGATCATCAGGATTTTTCTTGCGATATGATTGCTGCGAAGACCAAAATGCTGGCCCGCTTCGAGGCTGCTATGTACCAATTTGGAAAGAAAATGGACTTGCTCAAGGACCATTCTGGGAAACAAATGAGCGGCTGGCACTCTCTAGCTTGCGACCTCCAAAAGCTCCACAAGGATAATCTCGAGCGCATTTATGTTCTAGAGGACGAGAAGGCGAAGCTGATTCAGGCTCTGAGATCCAGAGATAGTGTGGTTGCTTCTTTTGTTCCAGTAGATGTCGAGTTGGTAGCTTCAAAGCGTGATGATGAGGCTCCATCCTTCTCTGCTCCAGGTAAGAGGAAGGTTGGCATGCCCAGGAAGAACAGAGGTCTGTAGTTTCCTGTCTTGCTTTTGATTGTTCTTTTTGCAAACTACATTCTCAGATCGGTTGTATGAGCAGGTGCCAGTCCATGTATTTGACTTTCTGTTGGTCTGCTTTGTGACTTGTGCACATTCTGTTGTTTTGGTGCTATGGTGGATGACTTGTGATGATGCTTCTGTGTTTTGTTTTGCTGGTGCGAGGCAGTGCTCGTGCTTATTCCACTGTGGTCCTCCACCTTATTTAATAGAATTTTTATTTGTGTCTTTGTGTTACAATTCTCTATGACGGTCGCACGTTATTATCGCATTTACGATGTGTAGCTTTAGTGCTACCGGCTTGCTTTTTGACTTTATAGCGACTTGCTATAGTTTTATTGAATTTGAAATGGCTAGCTTCTTAAAATCTAGTTTAGTTAGTTGATCTTGTGCCACCTTTCCTTTTGAATTCACGTGTTTTTACGTTAGAAGACCCGGTGACGCAAGCCCTTCGGACTTAAATATATATTGTTGTTGATTAGGATGTACTCAAATCCGCATCTCACTAACTTGGTGACCCAAATTCTTTGGAGATTGGTTTTGAGTACGTACCCCCGTGGGAGGGCTTGGGTTTCAAATTTCAATCCAATTTTGGTCTTGTTTGATCTAGTTATCAAAAAGACCTAAATTGGATACCCCCTTTCGGCTAGGATTTCTGTTTGCGCTGGTCCTTTCAGCATGTTTTGCCGGTCCTTCTGGCACTAGGACTGGTGTTTCTAGCCTAGGTTTTTTTAAATAAAAAATCTTTATGCTTCGTCCCGGGAGGTGGACACTAGTTCTTCTTATCGAAATTTTGCTCGATTCAAAGAATTCGTGTCCTGCACCTAACAAGGTGCCTCTATTGGGATTGGCAAAAAGAAATTCTAAATCCACGGGACATGATAAGCTTCCTTTGACTTGATGCTACATCTTGGGAGGTGGACACTAGCTCTTCTCGTCGAGTTTTTGCTTAACTTAAAGAGTTCGCATCCTACACCTGAGAAGGTGCCTCTTTAATGGGATTTAGCAATCTTTTATCCGTGGGACATATCGAGTTGTTTCTGCCTTCGCACAGTTTAGTACCAATCCTTTTGCTGGATGCTTGCAGAAAGGGGCTGGTGTTTTTGCAATGAAAAGGTGGAATTTTCTGACTCAGTGCCCAATTATCACTCGTTTGCCTACACAAAGAAATCAATTTTTAGTAGAAGTTTGCGAATATATGATTCTTGCATGCAAATGGAGTTTCTCACTCGTTTTTTTATGTACATAGCTCAAATGCGTATTCTTTGCAAATATTTACAATTTTTTTCAATAAATTTGAATGATGCATTATTGAAAGTAACGACGGATGTGGTCGATATTCTAGGCTCGAGGAATCTGGACTCCATCTGTAGTAGTCAATTTGAAAGTACCGTCTCGAAGTTTTTGGTTTATAATATAAAGCCCTTCCCAATTTGGTCCAAAAACTCCGGATCCGGTCATTACTTTTTCCAACACAAGGTCTCCGATTGCGAAGGTCCTGTGTCTGACTTTTGAATTAAAATGCCTGGCTACCCTTCTTTGATGTGCAGCCATTCTAAGTTTCGCTTCCTTTCTTTTTTCCTCTATTTGGTCGAGGTCCTCAAGTTGTAACCTCTCATTTTTCTTTTGATTAAAGTGAATCCTCCTATGAGTGGGAACTTCCTATTCCACATGGTTCATAGCTTCAGAGGAAAAAGCTAAGGAAAAGGGGATATTCACAGTCGCATTTTTATGAGTGGTACGATATGCTCATAATGCTAGTGGAAGCTCATCTGCCCAACCACCTTTGGATTTCCCTAACCGCTTCTTAATAGTTGTTTTAATGATTTTGTTTACTGCTTCCACTTGCCTGTTTTCTTGCGGATGGGCGACCGCTGAAAAGCTTTTCTGGATTATATACTTGGCACAGAAATTTTTAAACTCTTCGCTTTTAAATTGGGTCCCATTGTATGTGATTATCTTTTGTGGAACCCCAAACCTGCATATGATATTTTTCAAGACAAAGTTAATGACTTTCTTTGAGGTTATGGTCGCCAATGGTTCTACCTCAACCCATTTTGTAAAATAATCAACAGCGACAATGGCATATTTGAAGCCAGATTTTGCGGTGGGAAGCGCCCATATAAGATCAATGCCCCAGATAGCGAACGGCCATGGAATGACCATGTGGGTTATATCTGTGGATGGCATCCTTGGAATATTAGCGAATCTTTGACATCTATCGCACTTCTTAGTGTAAGCTATGGAGTCTTTATTTATATCTGGCCAAAAATAACCGTATCGCAGAATTTTCTTAGCCAAGGTCTGACCACCAGTATGACCCCCTCATTCACCTTCATGTAGTTCTATCATGATTGCTTTCGATTCTCTTTTTGTAACACAACGAAGCAAGGGCGTAGAAAACCCTCGTTTGTACAACCGTCCATCCTGAATGAGGTACATAGGAGCCTTTCGTATGACTTTCTTTCTGTTCTTAATTTCTGCTGGGAGCACACCAGTCATGAGATATTCTTTAGTTGGCATCATCCATGAGTCTGGCTCATCGATCGCTTCCATGATCAAATCCATCTCAACCTTCTCCATGCTGGGGCTGGAAAGGACTTCTACTGGAACCAATCCTATGAGGTGTGCATCTCCTATGCTTGCATATTTCTCCTGCGAATCCGCCTTGGTATTTTCTTCCCTTGGGATATGGGATATGGTGTAATGTTCAAAAATTTCCAGTAGCTCCAATGAGTTAGTCAGATATGTCGGCAAATTACCCATTTTGGCTTGGAACTCTCCTCTGATTTGACACACCACTAACTGGGAATCACTAAAAATTTGAGTGGTCTTTAACAATAATTCTCTCGCTAGCCTTATCCCTGCAATGAGAGCTTCGTATTCAGCTTCATTATTTGTTGACGGAAATTCTAGCCTTAGCGCATAACATATGGATCTTCCTTCAGGGATTTCCAAGACTACTCCTGCCCCGGAGCAGTAATCGTTTGATGCTCCATCAATAACAATTTTCATTGGGTGTTGGTTTATGTATCAAGTTCCTCTTTTATTTCTCCTCGGTCGGTAAATTCCGCGATAAAATCAGTAAGTGCTTGTCCATTAATTGCCTTTTGGGGGTGGTAAGTAACATCATATTGACTAAGCTCAATATTCCATTTCAACAACCACCCAGAAGTCTCCGGTTGGGACAAGACTTTCCTTAGAGGCTGATCCGTGAGAACCTTAATAGGGTGAGCCTGAAAGTAAGGCCGGAGCTTCTTTGAGGCGATGAGTAAACAATATGCGAGTTTTTCAAGCTTTGGATAATTCAGTTCTTCCCCAGTTAACCTTTTACTGATGTAGTAGAATGGCCTCTAAACCTTCAAGTTGTCCCTTACCATTGCCGCGCTTAGAGCATGGGTAGACACGGCCAGATACACAAACAAATCCTCTCCGTCGTTAGGCTTTGACAATATTGGAGATGTTGCCATGTGTTGGATCAATTCTTCAAAAGCTTTCTGGCATTCAGAAGTCCATTGTGTCTCTTTCTTTCCTTTCGTAAGGGCATCAAAGAAGGGAATACATCTGTCCGTTACCCTGGATATGAAGCGATTTAAAGCTGCAATCTTTCCATTTAAACGCTGAAGCTCTTTCTTGGTTCCTGGGACGTGCATTTCTCTTAAGGCTGATATTTTAGCTGGATTAGCCTCTATGCCCCTGGCGTTGACCATAAACCCTAGAAACTTGCCTGAACCAACCCCGAAAGAACACTTTAAAGGATTCAGCTTAATGCCATATTGGCGTAGAATATTGAACATTTGGGCCAGATTTTCCAAGTGATCTTCTGCTTTTTTTGATTTTACCAACACGTCATCGACATAGACCTCCATTGTCCTGCCAATCTGTTTTTTGAACATAGTATTTACTAATTGCTGATAAGTTGCCTCGGTGTTCTTAAGGCCAAATGACATCACCTTGTAGCAATATAAGCCAAGATCAGTAATGAAACTTGTGTCTTCTTGGTCCGGTCCGTACATCATAATTTGGTTGAAACCGGAATACGCATCCATGAAAGATACCAACTCATGCCCAGCCATAGAATTCCTTAGTTGATTTATTCTGGGAAGAGGGAAACTATCTTTTGGGCAAGCTTTGTTAAGATCTGAATAGTCTACGCAGACTCGCCATTTGCCTTTTGCTTTCTTTACCAGCACAGGATTGGAAACCCATTCTGGATAAGTAGATTCTCTAACGAAACCGTTTTCCATCAACCTATCGACTTCCTCCTTCAAGGTGCACGATCTCTCTGGTCCCTGAGTCCTCCTTTTCTGCTTGACAGAAGGTAGATCAATGTTAAGTTTATGGACTAACGCAGTCTAGAGATATGCCGCACATGTCAAAATGGTTACATGCGAACACATCTAAATTAGCCTTCAAAAAGACATTCAACAGACTTTTTAGTTCTGGGCTCAATTGAGATCCTATATTCAACATATGATTTGGATCTTTTGGATTAACAGCTATGGGAATTGTGATCTCAGCCGGAGCCGCTCTTTTGTCCTCTACACTAGCCTACCTAGGGTCAATTTCCTTTCGCGCTCCGCTGTGCTCGCCAGTACAGGGACCCTTCTTTAGTTTCTATAAAGGAAGTTTGTGAATGCAGAACAGAGCCTCCACATCCTTTCCTAAGTCTTTTCTCCTAGCCTCGTGCAACTCTGTCACGTAGCAATCCCTTGTAGTGAACTGGTCACCTTTAATTACACCAATTCCTTTTTCAGTTGGAAACTTCATGGTCAAGCACCATGGAACTAATGCGACCCTAAAGCCTGCGAGAGTTGGTCTTCCAAGGAATGCATTGTAGGACGAAAACTCATCTATCAGGATAAAGGTCTGCACCATAGAGACTTTGCATTCTCCATCCTCCAGTTCCACGAGTAGGTCTATCGTACCGATGGGTTGTGTAGGTTGTCTAGTAAACCCATGGATTTTATTCAGATAGGCCCGCACTTTTGCCATAGAGAGATTCATTTTTTGGAACGTATTGATGCAGATCACATTAACGGATGCATGCCCCCGTTTCAACTAAGAATCTTTTCACAACTGGAGGACCAAGACCGATTGTAATCACCATGGCATCAATAGTTGGTGTAACTAATCCGTCAGCATCCCTATCTTTGAATACCACGTCATCGGTCGAGTTTCTAGATGTCTTCATCGGTAACTCATTGCTTAGGATCATGCATCTTTCTTCTTTTGAAGCTCCTTTCAGCTCGTTAGCATACTTTTCCATATCTACCCGGCTGCTTCCAACCAGATGAGGCCCTCCGAATATCATATTGATTACTGGTCTCGAATCAACAGATATTTGAGCTTTCTCACTTGAGTCGGGTTGGCTAACGGTATTACCGTGTCCTTTTACAGCTGGAGGGTTTTGGGATTCTTCACATACTGATGGAGTTGATTATTTCTAATGAGCTCTTCGATTAAACTCTTCAGGTGTCGACATTCATTGGTGTTGTGCCCTAATTGGTTATGAAACCGGCAGAACTTGCCGGAGTCTGCTTGTTGCTCAGTAATCTTCTGAGGCTTCATTTGGGGAAAGATGCCTGATTCCTTCGTGGCGGAGTAAATTCTCTCTGGGGTCTCATTTAAAAGAGTCAATTATGAAAGCATGTAAAGCCGCATCTTCTTATAAGCTTTGCTATCTTTCTCATCACTCCCCCTCTTTTGCCCAGAGTCATTTTTCTGCTCCGTCCGGAACTCGTTGCTTTTTCCTTCTTTGGCGGTGCTGTTCTCTGTGACCTTTTGAACATTTGGAGCGTCATCTTCCACGCTCATATACTCCTCAACTTTCTTATAGAACTTTTTTTTAGAGTTTTGGGTTTCTTCATTTTGAGCCATTTCCCAAATTCTGATTTCTTATCAATGATCCTTTTAGGGCTGCTAGCAAATACCAGGGTTCTGGCTCTATAACTTCAGCTGCCGCGGCATGGAATCATGTAAGGAAAGATTTGATGGTTTCTCGAGACTTTTGCTTCATCTCGCTGAGAGACATTACATCTCTTGCTTTGTTAGTTTGTAGACGGAACTGGTCTTGAAACCTTCTTGCCAAATCAGCAAATTGATCAACGCACTTAGGTGGGAGTCTGGTGAACCACAGTGAGGCTACACCTTCTAGGCACACAGGAAAGTATAAGCACTTTATCTCGTCGGCCGCCCTGGCCCCATTCATATGTTGATCATATTTGAATAGGAAGATATTCAGCCCTAATTCCACCATAAGGCGCTATTGTTGGGGGTATGAATTTCTTGGGGAATTTTGCTTGATGGATCCTTTCTGTAAATGGGTTTTTACCGGATGAAAATTCCCATTCTTTTTCTTTATCCTCCCGGGTTGTTTTTCTTTCATTATCCGATGGATCATATCTGCAATGCGTTTCTCATCGTTCGCTCGCGCCCCTGGACTGGCATTGAAGTTTTTGCTAGTGTGAACATGGTTCGAGCTCCGATGCCCTTCATTTCTCTTGGGAGGTGTTCTTCTGGCGGGACTTGTGGTACTTTGAGTCGCACGCTTCTCCATAAGCTGCGGAGATTTGACCTTAGAGTCCTCAACGCCGGCCCCCTTATCTTCCACTAAGAAGTGGGGTAGATTAGGGTCTGAGGCTGAAGAGTCCTATTTTTGGTCAATATTATTCACAACATTTGGTGGTGGAAGATTGACTCGAGTACTAATCAAGGCATCAAGCCTTTCCATCATCATCTTGGTCGTGGCATCCATTTTTTCATTCAAGCCGGTCATAGCCACATTCAATTTATCTTGTGTTACAGATGGCCTGGAGGATTCTTCAACTTCTCGATTCAAAGTCTATGGCGTGGTTTCGTCGCCGCGAACATCCCCAACGGCCGCGGTAGTTCTACTGGATTTGTTATTTTTCTTCGAACCGACCATGGTTTCAAGAAAAGGGGCGGTTTTGGATTTTGACGGTAGGCTGCTGAAATTTAGAGGGAAGTGTGATGGAAGGATATGAGAATGGGCCCCACGGTGGGCGCCAAATTTTTTCACCAAAAATGGTTCAAACACCAAGGTTACAAGGATTGTACTTCACCAATATGGTTAGAAAATAAATGGAGCCGCACTCAACAACAATTGAAAGCAAGATTAGGAGAGAAACAAAGTAGAGACAAGGTTTTAGAGTGGTTTAGCTTTGTGTTAGGCCTACATCCACTGTGAACAGAGTTTGCATTATCATGATAATGATTACAAGACACGTCAACTCTTGTTCTTTATACATCTTCTTATTCTCTCAACATATTCTCACTTTTACATACAAATCTCACTTAGATTCACGAGGTTCAGTGGAGGAATAGCAGGATCTATGATGGAGAAGGATGGTTGAATGGTGAAGGAGAAGGATGTCTTCGATCTTTTGCACTTATAGGATTTTAACGGATGTCATGGCCAAATTGATGAAGGAGCTTCGTATGGCGATCATCATGGTTGAAATGTTTAAGGAATGGCCAAGGACAGAATTTAGCAGCACTTCGTGGTGACCAGAAAATCTCCCCTTTCTTGGTGGAGGGCATGACCTATTTATAGGTGAGACCTTATGGAGGTTTGAACTGGAATTCATACGAGTCGCTTGTCTCATTAATTACTAAAATGCCAACGCCCGGTTGTAGCCAGCTGTCAGCAACCGTTTCCAACTGTCCAGTATAAGTTACTTTACAAGGGCGAACAACTTTGTGAGAGTGAGCGACTCCCCAGGTCATGAACAACTTTAGATGAGCGATTCCACGTAAGCGATTGGGTTGGTTGGAGTGGTAGTGTTTGATTGTAGGCGGATGGGCGACCAACACCATAATTGGACGAAGATGTCCGATTGAAACAGTAATGACAGATTGAGGAGCGAACGACTAGGGCTGTAATATGTAAGTGGACATAGAGCGCGTGCGCGACCCTTGGTATCTTTGGACTCTCATCTAAATGATTGGGAGTGGAATGTGCGAGCCTTTGTGTCGTGTCGTTCTTGGGCTGGTCTTGCTTGCACGACTTCTTTGTAAGATTAAACTATGCCGTACGACTAACCCTGGTTGTGCTTGGGCGGACCCCCTGACCGTTCTAATATGTGCAACTTTCCCAACCATATTCAACCCTTCGTAGTGTGTGGTCGTCCCTAACCTTTCACAGACCGTCTGAGCATATAGAGAGGCATTTCCCACGACCGACCCTAATGACGCCCGATCCATAACACTAACACAGACTTAATTGACCAATATATGTGTGGTTTTTAAGGGATAAACATATAATATATATTGAAATATTATTTAGCTTGTTTAATTTTAATCGGTTACACTTAATTTTCATTTACCCCGCGTTACGTCTTAAAACTACTTCCTCACTGTTACCATTTGAAACCCATTGCCTTAAATCTTCAACAAAACCTTACATTCCCAGATCTTTACCATCCCTCCATCATGTATATATATTCTTTCTTTTTTTATAAACAACGGCCCAAAGCCCACTGTATTATTCACTGCACAACTATTTCTTCCCCACCTCAACTACTTCTCACATGCATAATTTCTTCCCGGTTCTACTCCCCTATAGCCTTTCCTTTTCTTCCAACCTTCATACCCAGGTACGCACAAAAAAAATAGAACACACCCCATCTCCTTTATTCCGCGTCACCCATCAACGACCAAATGATCATCGGACACCGCTAGAGCATGTGTGCCTCCCTCCTCGACGTACGAACCCCAAGCTGCCTGCCCGTTTCTCCCCAATTGCCTCCAGAACCCAAAAATGACGACAGTATTCTGATCAGATCCTAGCCTCTACGTTACATTGAACTTCAGTATGGTCGATCATCTAAAAGCTCTGCGTATGCTGAACAAATTCGCGGTTGGAAAGATTTGGGATAGGGAAGCGGTTTGGAATAAAATGGGATGAGGAAGTGGATGGTTTCATAGTCGTTCATTGGAGTAGGGGAAAACCTAAAGGGGGAGGAAATACAGTAGGAAAACAAGGGCCGTTAAAATTTGTTTTAAGTAAACGTTTCAATTGGAAGCAGTTTTGTTTCATTAATATTATGTCCTAGCTTACTGATATATTCAATTGGAGAAGGAATTGGTTGGGGAAGAAATGAGGTGCAGAAAATATTAAGAGAACATATATTTATATAAGCTTATTACATGGTGGCCAAGTATATGTCCATGTGCAGATATTTATTTTTGCAGAGATTTTTATCACAATATGCATGTTCGATTTTTAGAAGCATTGATTTCAAAGGGTCGATATGTACGAATTGGCAGAAACTTTCTTGCGTTGGCCATGTGATTTAGGGTGGCATACATATGTTAGGGTCTTGAAAATGATATGCTGGAATGGGAAAATGACTTGCACATGACTGAGATTGCTCTGTCCTTTTCTCCTTGAGCGCGCAAAGATTTGTGAAGAAATCAGGCTAAAATTCTGCCTGGTTCGAAAACGACATGTATTAAGACATGCTGAAATTTTCAGATCTGCTGATGATTTAATAAGATTCTCGAAAGTGATAAACTCAGATATTTAAAGATATGAAAATGACGAACTAAAGACGACCTTTATAAAATATTTCTCAGTTTTTGGACACTAATTAAAACGTCACGACCAATGATTCTGAGCTTTAACCGTATTTTATATATAATGGAACAAGTTTCGAAGTTTAATCTGATCTTAGGGAAAAGATATAAATTTTTGAATTAACGATTTAAATCGATTTCAATATAAACAAACCTATTAATAATAAATTTTTTAACATATATACTCAAATAGAATTGTATATAATTTTAAAATAAACTAGCTTAGGTTTGAGATTCAACATATCGAATTCTAAATTAAAACGATATCAAATATATTTAAAACCCTTTTATTTTATAAAATAAATCGTTATAATTTATAACCGAATTCCATAGCAACTTTAATTTGGACATAAAACAAAATCTATAAGATGAAAACTCGATTTTTCTCTTCCATTAGAAAAATATTATCTAGTAGATTTGGGTCTTTATTGTTTCAAAGAAATTTGACTTAAATTCGATTCTGTACAACCATTTAAAGTTCAAAACGTAATATTATGAACTATCACGCCATTGCATCTCGTTTTATAATTATAATGTAGAATATATGTTTAATCGTCATTTAATAAACAAATACGTTAATATAATTCAACTATAGACTGAATTAAATCCTTTTATATCGCTAATTCATATAAAACTGCAAATCCAACATATTCCTAAATATTTCAAAATAAATTTATTACTTTTTGTTTATATTAAAAATATTCAAAATTATTAAATTCAAGTCATTAACCAGCAAATAACCATTTAAAATCAAGTTTAAATATTTAATCAAATGGTTAAAAATCTGGGCCATTACATTCCTTCCTCCTTAAAAGAATTTCCTCCCCGAAATTTATTAAGATAGGAAGTATGCTACAAACGCAGTAGTTCTTCCGAAAATCCAATTACTTAAAAGCTTTTCTTCCATTATCTAAACTTCTAGTTTCAACTAATATAAATAGTTTAATACAAAAACCAATCGATTTTGGTCAACAAAAATTTTCAAATTCTTTTTTTGGAATTTTTCTAACACCTTAAATTTAGGATAAAATTTGGCGGAGTCTCCCTTGTATGGAGGGACTTATGCAATATTGCAGGAACAAAAATAAATCCATCAGCCCACATGGTCAGAAAATCCCAATTCAAAACCCAAATCAAAATCCAAAAATTTATATTTTGCGTAGGTGTATCTTTTAGCGAGCGTTATTATGCGACAAGCGATAAACTATACCCGAGCTTACTCAATATTTATGCAACTCTATTCAAACTAGATTCAATCAGATCCAGAATTTAATCAATATTAGATTTGCGCCTGTTCTCAACTCAAATGAAACTCATCATATAAATGGTTCCAACATTCGGATTATCTATTCCAACCAATTTCACATTTCATTCAGTCCACACGAAATTATTTATAATTATTTCCTAATAATCCATTTATTGTTTTGAATATCTACTGAGATTTATTAGATTTGGATTCATTCATTGGTTCGCAATCAAGTTTTAAATTTACATCCATGTAATCAACCATACTGTTAGCCCACTTTGTGAACTGGGCAACACAAAGTCAAGATGTGAAATATTGAAGAGCTTGAAAAACACTGAAGCGGGTCGGATCGGAGCAGCGTATCGATTCGGATCGGATAAAGTTTTATGTTCGGATCGGTGAACCATTACTATTGGAATCAGGGAGACATAGCTGTTCGGATCGGAGAGGAATCTACTTCCAGTTGGATCGGAAAGCCACCCAATTGCTACAGAGATAGATCGGAGCGGAGCGGAGCGGAGTAAAAAGAAGAGAGAATTGGTCCTAAGTTAATCCGGGTCGGATCGGGTACTCCGATCCGAACCCCTTGTGCATACCCTACCGATCCGAACCCCTTTTTCACGTCACTTTCATGCATGAGCGCCTTGTTATTCGGAGCGGCTATGACCAGTTCCTACCCACAACGTCCACTGCTCTGATGCGTTGTCAACACAGAAATCCATCCGAACCCGAGGCTAATGGGATGGATGACACGTGGCTCCGATCCGGATCGGGTTCTGAGAAAATTCTCACCTATAAATACCCAGTCTAGAGACAAAGAAAAGGATCTTTTTTTTTCTGGCACTTTGAGAGTTCAACCACCTTCATAACCCAATTCCAGCACTCCCGGAAAATCCAAATCTTCTTTCATTATTTGTTTTTAGACAATTGAGTGATTGTAAGTGAGTTGTGAGAGAAATCAAGTGAATATTTCATTGTATTTGCAACTAAATCATTGAAAATAGTGAAAGACAAGTGGACGTAGGCATTTCTTCGCCGAACCACTATAAATCCTGTGTGTTCATTCTTATTTTTGTTCTCATTTCATTATGCTTTTAATCAATTTAGGTGTTAGAACCACTTTTTGGTCTAACATTTTGGTGCTTTCAATGAGAACTCATCTGAATTCTTTGTTTTTCGGGATTATCGTTCTACTTTTTGGACCGTTGAGTTCAAAGAAGTTAATCCTCAAGTTTCGACGCCCTTGGATATTCGTCGAAGTGATTGTTGAAGAAACCATGGCCAAAGGAAAAGGCAAAGAAGTTCAATCTGCTCGAGGAAATGGAGCTGGCGAAGATCAGCAAAATGCGGTTGTGACAAGGTCTCGTGGGCAGAGTTCAGCAGCAGGACGAACCGATGCAGGAAACCCGAACCGCCTTCAGGGGGAGAGCTCCGATCCGATCCGGGTAGGAGATTCTGAAGCAGTGCATTCCCCCAACCTGAACCGACCCGAGCAGCTTGCCATGTACCGACCCGACCAGGCTCCCCAGCTCCGAACCGACCCGATCTCCCATCTCCGATCCGACCCGACACTTGGTGATGTTGGAACCTCTATTCGAGTCCCTACGAATGCTCCGATTCCAGCCACCAGGGTCAGTGATCAGGTCAATCCATCTGCGCCCATTACTCAAGGAGATTTCTCGTGCCTACTTGACATGCTTGAGAGTACAAGGGAAGCTATGAAAGTCCACGAGCGCACCAATCTCATGATGCAGGAGAATATGAGACTCATGAGTAGGGAGATTAGCGAACTCCGTAGACAGAGAACCCCATCACAAGTTCGTCACACGCCAGTGGATCAGTCTTCCTCTTCCGAGGAAGAGCGACCCCGCGAACGAAGGCCGCTCGAACGACCTTAGAATTTGGAGCAGATGACATTCGGATCTTTGGGGTCTCGCGAGGATATTGCACGAGCACTAGGAAACAATGATCCCACTCAGGGGCAAAGGCTCCAGTCCCCTCCTCCCGAGATCGACCGGGAGCATAGGGAATGGAATAGAGCAAAAGCAGCTCGAAGAAGAAGGGCATCTCCGGAACAAGAGCCTAGAAGGAACCCAGATACCAGGGCCAGGGAACCTGAACGGCCCCTAACTAATGCTGATGTACAGGCAATGGTGCGCCAGATCATGTCCGAGAGCCGGAACTATACCAATGAAGATTATGGCATTGAGCGAAGCCATACTCCTTTCACTGACGACGTCCTCGACTTTCAGTTTCCCCGGCGTTTTAACCTGCCGCAGATGGACAAGTACAATGGAAGAACTGATCCAGGACAGCATTTGATGCGATACTCGTGGCTCATGAATGCTGCTGCTGCTCCTGATGCAGTAAAGTGTAAGGCATTCCCGATTTACTTAGAAGATGTGGCACTGTTCTAGTTTACCCGACTTCCCCCTCGTTCGGTTTCGAATTATAGGGAATTGAGCGAGCGTTTTATGAATCAGTTTCGACTCCATACCCGAAAGTCCAAAAGTGTTATTGAATTGTCAAGAATTAAGCAGGCGCCAGGAGAGTCTTTGAGGTCATATCTTGACCGTTTTAACTTGGCTGTGACTGAAGTTAGTGACCCGCATGAGCCCACCATCTTGATGGCATTAAAGGAAGGAGTCGATCCTGAATCCGAGTTTGGAGATTACCTTTATGGGAAGACGCCCTCCACAAGAGAGATATTCTATGAAAAAGCCGATATTTATTTAAGACGAGAGGAGGCCAGGGCAAACCGAAAGAGAAAGTCTGAAGCGGCTTCAAAAGAAAATGTTCAGAGTAACGTCGCCGTGAAGCAGTCTAGGGAAAGTTCCGGAAAAGTTGAAGTAAATGTGGGAAACATGGGTGGCAACAACAATTCTGGAAACGGGGGCAACAACAATAACCGTAACGCGAACGGTAACAGAAGAAATAGAAATAGGGGAAGTGATCCTAACAAAAGACCCCGATTCCAAACTTATGAGGATTATACACCATTGAAAGATACTCTGGAGAACATTTACCTGGATACGTACAATGTGTTGCAATATAAAAGACCGCCACCTCGTGACTCGACAGAGAAAGAAATGGCAACTGGGAAGTTTTGTTTGTTTCATGGAACTCATAGGCATTCAACCAATGAATGTCGGCATTTGAGAGATGTGATTGAGAAGCTGCTGCGTGAAGGGAAACTGGATGAATATAAAGTTGCCCCGAGGGACAGGAGGCAAGGAGAGCAGGCTCCAAAACAGATTCTACCGGCTCCCAAGCCTACAGCGCAGCAGAAAGGCAAGGGAATTGTTATCAACTCCATAGTGGGTGGATCTCACCCGGCAATCCGTAGCTTTAGAGCAATGGATCAATATGTAAATGCTGCCAAACACGTAGATGTGAATGAAGGTGATGATTTGGAAGATATCGCCCCCATAAAACAACAGAAGACAATGTTTGACGACGTGATATTCCGCAGCAGAGATAATACTGGGATTCAATCACCCACTGATGATCCGTTGGTCATTACTACCACCATTGGGCCGGCCTTGGTTCATAAGGTGTTAGTAGACAACGGAAGTTCCATCAATATTTTGTTTAAAAAGTCTTTCGATCAGATGAAGCTTGAATCTGAAGATTTGAAGCCATGTGAAGGATGGATCAGAGGCTTCAACGGGGCGTCAACAGCTCCCATGGGATACATAGAATTGCCCGTGACCTTGGGGCAAGGAGAACGCAGAAGAGTGCGGATGCTTCAGTTCGTAGTGTTGGATGTAGATTCGCCCTATAATGCATTTTTGGGGAGGCCTGCCCTTGCTGAGTTCAGAGCTTGTATCGCCCCTTGGTGTTTATTGCTTAAGTTCCCAACCGAAGCCGGAACTGGAGTAATGAGAGGGGATCAAGTTTCCGGACGGGCCTGCTATGTTGCCGAATTAAAGATGTTGATGAAAGGACTTAACATCGAGAGTAAAGATGCCTCGCCTCCCCCAAAGGGCGGCTCGGCGTAGCAATTAGAGAAATCGACCCCGAAGGAGTTTCCCAAAGGAACGCCTGAAGACCTGGATCCCAGAAAAGACGAAGAACCAGAGACTAGAAATGCAACTCCTAATGAAGCGATAGTGAAAATTCCCATTGATGAAGCTGATCCAACAAGAGTTTTGAAGATTGGATCTCAATTGGATCCACGTCGAGCCAAAGAACTAACGGACTTCTTGAAGGCAAACTTGGACGTGTTTGCCTGGACCCACGCTGACATGTGTGGGATATCGCCATCCATTATAAGTCACAAATTAAATGTAAACCCGAAACATCCGCCTGTGAAGCAGAAGAGACGCATGCTGGGCCCAGAGAGGTCGGCTGCTCTCAAAGAGGAAGTGGAGAAGCTGAAGCAGAACGGGTTTATTCGAGATTCGACATATCCCGACTGGATATCGAATCCCGTCTTGGTAAAGAAGCCGAATGGAAAGTGGCGGACTTGCATTGATTTTTCAGATTTGAACAAAGCTTGCCCAAAAGATAGTTTCCCACTTCCCAGGATTGACCAGCTTGTAGATTCGACAGCAGGTCATGAACTTCTCTCTTTCATGGACGCATATTCTGGGTACAACCAAATTCCTATGCACGTGCCAGACCAAGAACATACGAGCTTCATTACAAATTTGGGATTATATTGTTATGTCGTAATGCCATTCGGATTGAAAAATGCCGGAGCCACTTATCAGCGCTTGGTGAACAGAATGTTTTATAATCAAATAGGGAAGACTATGGAAGTTTATGTGGATGATATGCTTGTCAAATCGAAACAGTCCTCCAGCCATACGCAAGACTTGGCGGAAATGTTTGGTATCCTGCGAAAGTATCGGATGAAGTTGAATCCTTTGAAATGCTCATTTGGAGTGGCATCGGGAAAGTTCCTAGGCTTCATTGTGAGCTCCCGAGGAATTGAAATCAATCCTAGCCAAATAGCAGCGATTAGAAACATTGAAGAGCCGAGGAGAATTAAAGACGTACAAAGTCTTGCAGGGAAAGTAGCTGCGCTGAGTAGATTTATCTCTAAAGCCATAGATAAATGCGTCCCGTTTTTTGATTTGATTAAAAGAGGAAAGAAGAACTTTGAGTGGACTCCGGACTGTGTTGAGGCCTTTCGAAATTTACTGGAACTGCTAGAGAAACCGCCGATTTTGTCAAAGCCAGTGGATCACGAAGAATTGTTTGTTTACTTGGCAGTCTCGGCTCACGCCGTTAGCACAGCCCTGGTTCGAGAAGAAGACAAAGTACAAAGGCCAGTGTATTATGTAAGCAAGAAATTAGCAGCGGCAGAGCGCAACTACCCAAAGATTGAGAAGCTCGCTTACAGCCTCCTAATCGCATCCCGAAAACTTCGTCACTATTTCCAAGCTCATCCCATAACCATATACACAGACCAGCCCCTAAGGCAGGTGTTGCAGAGACCCGAAGCATCGGGAAGGTTGATCAAATGGAATATAGAATTAAGTCAGTTTGATTTAAATTTTCAACCACGAAGGTCGATCAGGGGGCAAGCTCTGGCAGACTTTATAGAGGAATTCACCATCCCAGAGGAGGAAGTAATCGATGACAAAGTGGTTAAGTCCGAGGATGAGTTAAAGATAGATCCGTGGAAACTATACACAGATGGAGCCAAGAACGACCGAAGGTCCGGAGCTGGAGTCGTCTTAGTCACTCCTGAAGGACGGTCGTTATGTTACGCTCTACGATTAGAATTTTCGGCGACTAACAATGACTCTGAATACGAAGCCCTGATTGTCGGGCTGAAGCTTGCTAAAGACCTCGGAATAAAAATGTTGGACATATTCTGTGACTCTAAAATCGTTGTTTGCCAAGTGCGAGAGGAATTTGTGGCTCGGGGACCTCGACTTATCGCCTATCTCAGGAAAGTGAGAGAGCTATTGAGCAACTTGGAGCGGTACAATATAGCACATATCCCGAGAGCCGAAAACCAGAAGGCGGATAGGCTGGCAAAGCTGGCTAGCTCCGACAATCCAGAAGAGACTGAAATAATTCCAATTGAAACGTTGGAATCGCCAAGCTTTGAGTCGATGGAAATTGAGTTCGCTTTTGAAGCGGAACCGGAGAAGGAGTCGTGGATGACCCCAATTAAGAACTTCCTTAAGAATGGGACACTCCCGTCAAAGAAGAGTTAGAAAAGGGCTATAGTTCGCAAGGCTACTAGATATGTCATACAAGATGATACTCTTTATAGGCAAGGATTTTCTATGCCCCTGTTACGATGTATTGCACACGACGACATCAAACGTGTACTAAGAGAAGTGCACGAAGGTGAGTGTGGAGATCATACAGGAGGTCAGACTTTAGCAAAAAAGATATTGCGATATGGATACTTCTGGCCCACAATTAATAAAGATGCAGCTGATTATTCACGACGCTGCGATAGGTGCCAAAGATTCGCCAAAATCCCCAGAGCACCGTCGACCCAACTCAAGTCAATGGTGAGTCCTTGGCCATTTGCCACGTGGGGAATTGATATCATTGGAGTTCTACCGATTGCTAAAGGAGGAGCGAAATATGCAATAGTCGATGTGGACTATTTTACGAAGTGGGTGGAAGCTGAGCCCTTGACCAAAATCACGGCAAGAAAAGTGATAAGTTTCGTGGTTAGAAATATTATATGCCGATTTGGGATCCCAAGGACCATTATAACTGACAGCGGAACCTAGTTTGATGGTACTGAATTCAGAAAGTTCTGCCAGAAATATAAGATCGACAAGCGATACACTGCGGTTGCTTATCCGCAGTCGAATGGGCAAGTTGAGGCAATAAACAAAGTAATAAAATCCATCCTCAAGAAACGGTTAGAGCGCGCAAAGGCAAAGTGGGTTGACGAATTGCCCCTAGCTTTGTGGGCGTATCGGACAACATTTAAGATGGCTACTGGTCACACCCCTTTCTCTCTCTCCTTTGGCTCAGAAGCAGTAATTCCAGTTGAGCTGGAAGTTCCTTCCCACAGGGTGACGTATTATGACCCGATGACGAATCGGGCACTCTTGCTTGAGTCTCTTGATGAAGTCGAAGAAAAAAGGGACGAGGCAGAATTGCGTGCGGCAAGACATCGACGTCAGATGGCACGCTATTACGACAAAAAAGTTCGCCTCAGAACTTTTGAACCAGGAGATTTGGTGCTAAAGAGAGTCTTTCCATCCCTTCCTCACCTCGGCCCAAAGTGGGAAGGACCCTTTGTCATCCAACGGAAACTTGAAAAAGGAACCTTCAAGTTAACGACCGTAGATGGCGAAGAAGTCCCTAGAGCATGGAATGCCCAACACTTAATGCGATATTTGGATTAGAAATGTTGTACTCTTTGTTATTTTTCTTATGAACTCTGTAAAAAGGCACGACTTGCCTTGGGAAAATCTGACGATATGAATAAAGGACTATAAATTGGATGTAGGCTACGACTTAGCCGAACCACTATAAAAATATTGTGTGTTATTTTCTTTTATGCATTATATATATACATTCATCGATTATTCTGTTGTGATTATGGAACACAGGATGATTCAAAACCTGAAAAGGTTGAAGACAGTTTAAACATAAGAAAAAGCACAACGACTATTTGTGCGACAAGACATAAAAGAATGAAAAACGATATTCTTAACTCTAACTCTCCAGAGAGAGAGAGTATAAAAGCGTCTCCGACTGAGCGCTGAGAAAGAGGTCCTTCCCCGCTGAAAGACCGGGGAATGAATAGATTGCTGAGCTCGAACTCTAACTCTCCAGAGAGAGAGAGTATAAAAGGACGGGAAGACGACGTCCTCTGAGGCATGAAGGTGCACCCAGACAAGGGACCGCCTCAGTAAGAACTCTAACCTGAATGTAAGACAGGAGAGTATAAAAGAAATGCCAGAAAAACGACAGGCATTGAAGACACAGAAAATGCTATCCCGTCAGAAAACCGGGAGCATTCAGATTGCTTGATTAAGCCTTAAATAATTTGTGAGAATTGACTGGGGGCATGTATGTATACACATATTTCCTCCCTCCGTAACATCATTTCATAACTATAGCAAGACATGCATTTTTACATAAGTGCAGAACTACTGACGAACATACATTGCAGAAAATTAATTATTTTATTTATTTACGAATGAATGAATTTGTACAGGAAAATAGCTAAAAAAGAAGGTACAGGAGCCACTCTTGTAGCAGCAATTGTTGGTTCACTAAATGCTAAAACGACACAAGGCAACCCACTATTTAGATTTCGAGTGAGCCTTTGACTTCTTGGCGGCTTTCTCCGCATCCTTTGCCTCTTTCTCGGCCTCTGTCAAGATTCGTTTTGATTTCTTCTTTCCTGAAGATGCGGTGCTGGAACCGGTTGACTTCTTCCCGGAGGGCGGAGCACTGGAATCAAGAGAAGATTTTTTAGCGAGTTCCTCTGTAATAGATCTAGTTGAGAGCTTAACAACTAACCTTGATCCCGCATCCACAACTGCGAGAGGCTTGATGGCTTCAGGGTCTAGTTCTTCGGCTTTTAATTGCAAGCGTTTATCTTGATCAGCTTTCATGGCAGCCAAAGTAACATCCTCAACATTTTTTGACTCCCCGACTATTGCCACTTCTGGTTCCTCCTCATAACCTCCGTCACCGCCATCATCCTTTAAAGCTACTATCATTTCTTCATCATGGGGAGTGTCAGCCTTAGTCGGCTCACTTCCTTCTCCCAAGTTTATAGGAGCAGCCTTGTCCTCCCCTCCTTTTGCCTTTTCCGTAGGCTCTGCCCCAGCAGTGGCTCCCTGAGTCACATCTGTCTTTCCGGATGGCTCAATACCTACAGAATGGGAAGCAACAGTTATCAACTCAGGAGAAGATAATGGGTTTTTCATCGATTGCTCAATCACATGGCGAAAGGTAGAAATAGCCTTGACGAATTGAGGAGAAAAGGTAGGGATACCTTCCGAAGACTTCTCGGCAGGGGTAACTACTGTCTTCGATGCCGTTTCAGGAATAGGGGATAGCAGAGTTGTTCGGGGGATTCCCGGATTTTCAGGATCATACCCTTCTACTTCTGAAGTTGCGGGGGCAGTAGAAGAGGAACCAGCTTCGAGAATATTCTTCTGTTTAGTCCTCCGCCTCTCTTCTTCCATAGCATCAGCAATGAGGCGGCGCCCTTCAGCTAGGCGTTCTGGCTCATCATCCCTCAAGTATTTTTCCATTAGCTTATCCTCATCGATGGAATCGACTTTGAGCTCCTCTTTTTCCCACTCAACGATCTGATTCCATACTTGAACTAGAGTGGATGGGTAATCCTCAATCCAAGAAATGTTTCGGCGACGGATGATATGTGCGAAGAATTCAATCATTAATTCGCCAAAATCCTGAATATCAGCCTCCGCCTCTGACAATTGTTTGCGGGCTTCCTCCGCAGATTTGATAGCACACTCAACATTGCCCTCCGCCAGGGCAGCTCTGTTCTCTGCCTCCAATAGCTTTGAAGCCAAGTCAGCATTCTTCTTTTCTAGCTCAGCATTCCTCTTTGCTAACTCGGCATTTTTCCGTTCGAGGTTAGTATAAGCAAGGCGCGTCTTAGTAGCCTCTGACTTAGCATCATCAGCTTGCTTTTTTAACTCAGAACGCTCTTGAGTGTGAGATTCAAGAAAGTCATGATAGCGTTTTTGCATATCCTCAAATTGTTGTATGAAGTTGGTAGCGTCCCTCTGAGCAATAGCAAGCTGGGCCTGTGTGTCCTCCAAATCTTTACCTAGGTTCTTTAAGGCCTTAGCATCTTCTTCCGTGGTTTTTTGCATTGAATCAGCATTCGTGATTAGAGTACGGATAATTCTGGAAAGGTTGCGTGAATATTTGAACATTTCAGAATACTGTTTTTCAACCGCGTCTATCTTTGCTTTGGCCTCGTCTGCCCACCTGGAAGAAATAGGTTCGAGGGCAGGTAAAAAAGTCAAAGTCTCGAAGTAATGTTCGGGAAATTTCTCCTTCAAATACGCCCGCTTGATTGCAGTTTCCGCATCTAGTGGTGGAGGAGCGGGGATCGTCAATTCAGTGTCCCTGTGTGTGGAGGATTCAATAGTTTCTTTATCTGTCCTAGGTCGTTTAGTAGCAGGGACCTTGTGTTTACTTCGAGACCCAGTATCTTTTGGAGGACTTCTCTCTCTGTTGCGCTTTTCGAGGGAAGAGGTGGAGTCTTTCGATTGTGGCCTGTCCTCTTCCCTACGACTTTGATAACCTTTATGTTTCTCTTGGTCCGACCGAACGGGAGAGCGAGAGCGTGAGGGTCGAGAGCGATAGGGTTCATAAGGTCTTCTCTCTTCCTTACCGCGATCATCACTGCGATCATACTCGATGTCCTGAGGTGGATTAGACATGCTACGACGAAGCTTCCTGATATCATAGTAAGATCGGGACATCGTGCCTGCACAATAAGACAAATGAAATTCAGAATCAATAGTTTCACAGAGAGAGAGAGAGGTGCAATGAATGCTAATGCTATTGTGTAAAGCGTGTCCTAAGTGGTGTGTTCCCCCCAACCAACCCGAGTCTGAAGCTAGACTAGTACGGGCAGGCTCTTTGGCCTTAGCAGGAGTGGTCTCTTCAGAAGAGGTAAAGACTAAAGGATCCTTCCTAAAATCCTCTGAAGTGTATATAGTTTCAGGTAAGGGGAGATCCCCCAAACCCTGGAATAATGGGTCATCAGTACTAGGGACATCTCCCTCGGAAGCATTAAGTGGCGACTCTTTGGAGGATGTTGACTTTTCCAAAGAAGTAGCCTCCTCGGGGGCAGTATATCCTTCACGATGCTTTTCGGCCAGGTTAGCCAATTCGTCATCTTGAGTAGAAGATGGAGAAGGTGAAGTTTGAAGAGGCACTGTAGGAACTCCCGAACCTTCTCCTGTCTCTGGGACTACATCCACTGGAGGAATATATACGTATGGAGCCGTCCCATGACCAATACTACGAAAAACGGATAACAGCCCATGAAAGTGAAGATATTCGTCCTTAAGGACTTCATCGATGGTCAAGAATTTCTGGTTGCCATTAAGAAGCTGGTGCATCCGGTCAAAGAACACCTGATCTGATATTTGTTTTGGGTTGTCGACTTCAAGCAAAAAGAAAAACAAGTTAAGGCGATGACTCGAGTGTATAGAGCCCGGATTTAGAAAATCAGTGCCTTACTTGATTTCGTCCACCTCCTGGCACATCCAGGCTGTCGTTACACATAGAACCATTCTAGTCTGGAATCTCCAGCTTTACTGCTGAATGGCGCCGAGATTATCTTCCTCTTAGGAACAGACTCAAAATAGCAGAAAGATGGAGTCTCTCGAGTTCGATGCTTGAAGTTATAGAAGAAATGAACGTCATCGAAAGTGAGCTCTATGCCTAAGATCTCACGGTATGCTATGTACAAAGTGTGCAAGTAGGCATAAGAATTGGGATGCAGCTGCATGGGGGCAATCCGCATTTGTCTTAGAAAATCAATGATAAAGGGAGAAAATGGAGGGATAGCGCCGACCATACACATCAACCGAGTGACCGCCATATATCCTTCTGGAGGGTTGTGAGGACGGTCAGATCTTGAAGGCACTAGAGTGTCCCTTTTCATTATCCCGTACTTTAAACAAATTCGGATAAGTCGGTCGTTATCGATAGTTGATTCAACGGAATCTTGGGGCGATTCCAATATGACAGCCGATTCAAACTCATCAGGAGCTCGGTCGTCACCAATCCCTCCTTCCTCCTCAAAACCTAGAGAAACTTCATTCTCTGAAGACACCTCGTCACTTTTACGATTTCCGACTTCGTAGTCTGGACCCTCATTATCCCATTCTGGATCCGACGGAGAAGATATGTCCTCGAGAGTAATCTTGTTAGAGGTTTCCGGGGCTTCATTCCTCTCAGCTAGTCTGGAAGAGCGTCTGGGTCTCATGGTCATAAAACTATTGAAGAAGCAATAGCACAAATTAGAGCAAATTAGCCTGTATCCCCCCATGCATGTGTGCGAACTAAAGTGTAAACAATGTATACGGAAAGTGCAAAGTAAATGTTTAAAAGTGCGACGAAAAAGTTTGGCAAAATATAAAGAGTTGAAGTAATTCTTGATGTCCAGTTACTTCGCAAGGCACTATCCTAACTGTCCATTAAATTGAAGATTATGCCGAAAGTTGATTGGGCCAGTTAGACGAGTTTTTATGCGTTAAGGTAGACTGTGCTTCGGTTTGGTTCAGGTGATTTCGTTGGGATCGGATCGGGGGCATGGCCTTAGGCTTGGATATCTCATTGAAACTCAGAAATCGAAATCGGATCGGATCGGAGGCAAAGTCCCCTAACGGATCGAATCGGATCACATAAAGTTATACTTCTTCGTCATATTACGGTCCGACCAGATCCGGTTAGGTAGGCTCCTTTACCCCTTCTTTAAATACTTACTCCGACCCGATCCGATCTCCTGAATTTCTTTTCTTTCCCCTTATTTTTCCTTCCTCCGACCCGGTCCGATTTCCCGAACTTCCTTCCCTTTTCCCTTATTTTTCTCACTTTCCCTATTCCTCCGAACCGAACCGATTCCCTATTATCTTCTTCTTCTCCTTCACCCTCTTTCTTCCCTAACCGACGCCAAGGCCAGTTTCGTGCCAGTCACTCAAATCAAAACCAAGCAATCATACGTTGGAGCACTCAACAATGGATCCAATCCCCTCCGTTCCAACCTCGAGGTGGTGACGAGTATACTGACAACGATGATGAGGAGGGGGTCACGGTGGCAAGGTCATCAGAGTTTCATACTCGAATCATCCTAATCGTCTACGAATCCGAATCGAGAGTAATTAAAGAAGGGATTGTTCAAAGTTTTATAACCTACCAGTGTGACTACTTCGAGAATTAAGAAGAATTTTGAGGTTTCACGAATTGAGTTTCTTCTCGTTTTGCAGAACTCGAGCAGTAAAATAGTAAAAATGAAAGAAGGAAGGAGGCAGTGTTCATATAGAAGAGGAGTGTGACTATTCGTCTCCCCATTCGGACCGGATCAATAGCCCAATAGTAGAACCCCCGTTCGGATCGAATAGGCAGTCCAGAAGTAAAGCTTGGCCCAATAGTCCAGTGGAAAATAGAAAGGAGAAGGGGTCTAATCGGATCGGAATCCGAACCGAACCGAGTTCTTTAGCTCAGCAACGAACTGAATTGAAATTTGAAGAAAAAGATGAAAACACAAGGAAAATCAAAAGAAAAATCACCTCGAAAAGCGCTGTGCAATGATAGTCAAAGCATGCTCCGTCTCCAACAGAAGCATCCATTGAGGGGGCAAAATGTTAGCCCACTTTGTGAACTGGGCAACACAAAGTCAAGATGTGAAATATTGAAGAGCTTGAAAAACACTGAAGCGGGTCGGATCGGAGCAACGTATCGATTCGGATCGGATAAAGTTTTCTGGTCGGATCGGTGAACCATTACTATTGGAATCAGGGAGACATAGCTGTTCGGATCGGAGAGGAATCAACTTCCAGTTGGATCGGAAAGCCACCCAATTGCTACAGAGATAGATCGGAGCAGAGCGGAGCAGAGTAAAAAGAAGAGAGAATTGGTCCTAAGTTAATCCGGGTCGGATCGGGTACTCCGATCCGAACCCCTTGTGCATACCCTACTGATCCGAACCCTTTTTTCACGTCACTTTCCTGCATGAGCGCCTTGTTATTCGGAGCGGCTATGACTAGTTCCTACCCACAACGTCCACTGCTCTGATGCGTTGTCAACACAGAAATCCATCCGAACCCGAGGCTAATGGGATGGATGACACGTGGCTCCGATCCGGATCGGGTTCTGAGCAAATTCTCACCTATAAATACCCAGTCTGGAGACAAAGAAAAGGATCTTTTTTTTCTGGCACTTTGAGAGTTCAACCACCTTCATAACCCGAATTCCAGCACTCCCGGAAAATCCAAATCTTCTTTCATTATTTGTTTTTAGACAATTGAGTGATTGTAAGTGAGTTGTGAGAGAAATCAAGTGAATATTTCATTGTATTTGCAACTAAATCATTGAAAATAGTGAAAGACAAATGGACGTAGGCATTTCTTCGCCGAACCACTATAAATCCTGTGTGTTCATTCTTATTTTTGTTCTCATTTCATTCTGCTTTTAATCAATTTGGGTGTTAGAACCACTTTTTGGTCTAACACATACAATCCAAACATTCCATTCAAATTCATTAATTTGCACATATTTCTGCTCCCAATTCGATTTAAATTCCAATTGACCTAAGTTAAAGTTCATTTCAATATTCAAGTTCAATTTCAATATATAAGATTAACTTAACATAAGTTAAATTTTTATATTTCACATTTCGAATATGAAATGTCCTTTGGTTGAGTCAATCCAACCTCATAATCAAACCCATTCAAATTAATATTGGTATATTTGATTGCCCATATAATAATAATTTAAGTAAATTATATCTTTTGCTACTTTATAGAATGTATTAGCCAAAAATAATTTTAAAATAATTTTATATCAAATTACAAATAAGTGCTCTAATATATACACTCAAACTCAATTTAGGATATTACTAGTCCTATCTCTATCGAGTTACTCCACAGAGCCTAGGTTATTCCTAAACCTTATGCTCTGATACCACTTGTAATGACCCACTTTTTCCGTATAGTTTAAGCCAACATCTAATAACCCATGTCAACTCGATTTGCACAGTAAAGCAGATAGTTAGGAGAAATAAATTAGAGGATGAGAGAAAAAGAAAGAAATATTAGAATAGAAGAATAAGAAGATCAGAGACTCACATCAGAATGGACAAAATATAATATCAAATGCTTTATATAAAAGAAAATCGTATATTACAACATCAGAGTGTACATACATTTCAATACAACACACAGCGGAATAATATAATACCAGTAAATGTGGCTATACATTTCGACTCTAACTCCTATTCTGAAGCTCCAAGCGAAAACTAACCTGATAATATACTCGGTCTGACCCGAGCACACTTGAAGCAAAGAAAAATTCACTCGGATCAGTTTGGAATACTTTCAGTGATAAATTCATATGGAAAACAACTTGCTTAACTTTAGAAATCTTTTCTGAAAGAAAAGGATAATAGTAAGACAAGCACATAAACATGGACGGTTTTTACCTTACTATAACCCAAAACATTTTTGATATATCAAAATCCAGTGATGTTATAATAGTGTCTATCAAACCACAAATAAATAACCATCTGGCAGAACGCTTGCATCTCACGCTCTACATATTCATTATATAATTAAAAACTACATAGCGCTTATTGGAGATTGGATTCCAACCATGACATGGTATGAGACCACCTTCCGATCAGTGTACTCTAGAGGGGATATACTGGGGTTCAACAAGAACATCTAGCAACCCGACCACACATGACTGGCCACTCATTTAGCTTGAGTGTATCGAAGATATTGTCATCCACTACGGTTTTAAGGGCCCACCGCACATCCGTGGAGATACAGAAATGAAAGAAGAACAAAATGAAATTTCTGTGGATGGTAACACTATAACCTGCATGGGAATGACCCACCTAGCCATGCTACCTAGCCGTTTTTTGTCGTTTCCCGGTTGATGAGACTTGAGGTCACCTTTGTCTTTTCAAAGAACATCTCAATATCTTTGAATGCCACATCGTCAGATTCGTCAAATCACTAATTGATGTCCACAAATACACTCTATATGTTAAGCAAGAGAATTTCTCCGCCACAAACTTGGTATACTTGTAAAAATCAACGTACGGGAGTTTCAGGAAATACACTCTCAGACATTCATCCATACAAGTCATACAGGAACAGGATGAACCGAAGGCACCCTCCTACCGCATCCTAGGAGTCAACCTACAGATTAGCGAGTAGTCCTTGCAATCCATAGATTTCAACCACGACAGAACCATAGTGTATCTCTGGTTGCAAGTCGGATATTATAAGTAGTTCTTCCGTTTTACGAAGATCTACGGTCTTCAATGCTCCATCTTTATTCCTTTCAAGTTAGCTTCGAGCGCAACGTTGATTCAAGTGGTTTTGGGTCCAGTTCCCATCCTGGTCTCTTCGAAACAACACATCAAAAAGGTTCAATAATGTGTTTCATTGATAGTCTGGTTTTAACTATCAATCTCAACAAAACAATCATCCAATCAGATTGGTCAAACAGTACGATCAAGTATATTGGCAGCTCAGGTTTTTGCATTTAAAAACATTTTACATAATCGATTCTAAAATCATTTTCTATATTCAACAAATGCTTATGTTTCCATTACTTCGAAAACAATTATCATAACTTACTCTATATTCCTTCTTTTGGAAATATATAATTTACTTTCAACTATTTACTTCCGTTTCCAATTCAAATAACCCTTTCCATTTATTCGTAAATATTATTGTCATTCACTTATTATTCAGAATGAGTATATTTTAACCCAAACTTTTTCCATATTTTATAAAATCGTGCTATATATATATAACTCATGCCTTAGCTTGGTCAAACAATGTAAATTGATACATTGATTATTTTAAACCACATAGTTTAACTACATTTCAAAACTTGCAAATATATAGCGATATTGCCTTTGTAAACTTATCCCTACATCTCTTTACCGTTACAAACTAATACCATTCTACGATAATAGTGAAGTCGTCCAAGTTGGGGTATTTTATTTACCTCTCAGACCTTGACCGACAACGTTCTTATCTCAGAATAAATATAAGTTTGTAACTCAAAACTCATATCACTTATAACCTCAAACAAATCTTTATTTACTATTTTATTTAAACTATGGTTTTGATAAACCATAATCTTAATTTGGGAAAACTCGATCAATCACGACCGTTTTTACT
Source organism: Allium sativum (assembly GCA_030737875.1). NCBI lineage: Eukaryota > Viridiplantae > Streptophyta > Magnoliopsida > Asparagales > Amaryllidaceae > Allium > Allium sativum. The sequence goes on from CM060917.1 coordinate 14,927,756, forward strand.
TAATATTAATCTCTTGCTTTGACTTAACTATACAAATTCCATTTAATATTGGATTTATATTACAAAAAGTCCATTTACCACATATTTGGCTAAAACCAGTTTTAACGTTATATAATAAAACAAAATTCTTGGATTTATAACCAAAATCCATTACTAACGCCATATGTCTTTATCCTTTAACATTTCTTTTTCGACTCGGAGCACTTTAACTTAACTCAATTTATAATTAAACATCTCTATAGTGTAACGACCCGGAATTTTCGACCCTGAAAATCGACACAAAACCCAGCGTCGACTGTTCAGACATCGAAAATACCGGATCATTAATAGAAGAAATTAGAGGGTGAGAAAACATAGAACTAATAGAATAGAAGAAGAAGAACACAACTGAGCAAAATCAGAGTAAACACGAATCTCACAGCGGAACGAATAAAATATATAATATAACATAACTTTGAAATATAAAACTGTATTGTATATACATACCATTATCAGAGTATAACATAACATTTGATACAGTGGAAATAACTCTAAATAACCAATAGTGAAGACTCCTGCTTCAAGCTCCTCCAAGTGTATCTGTAAAGCCTGAAACACTTGACTGCCCGTACAAATTTGGGCACCCAAGAGTTTAGGGAAAAACAAACAAAATAAACTCTGGGTCAGTCAAGGGACTGGTGTGAGTAAATTCCAACCATACGGTTTAACTTTGAAAATCCTTTTGAAACCAAAGGATAATAGTAAGACCAGTCCACACATAAACACGGACGGTTTTTACCTTACTATAACCCAAACCATTTTGATATCAAAATCCAGTGATATTATAATAATGTCTAATCAAATAAATAACCAAATAGCAGAACGTTTGCATCTCACGCTCTACATACATAGTAAAAATCAAAAACCACAGGGCGCTTATTGGAGATTGGATTCCAACTATGACAAGGTATGGGACCACCTGCCGATAGTGTATCTCTAGAGGCGAATACACTGGGTTCAACAAGAACGTCTTGCAACCCGGCCCACACATGACCGACCACTCATTTCGCTTGAATGTATCGAATGTATATCACCAACGGTTGGACTCAAACCACCGTTCCCGAATGGGCAGAATCGATAGAGTAAGAAACAAAAGGAATTTCTCTAGATAGGTGATTATACACCCTAATGGGAGCGACCCACATAGCCATGCTGCCTGCCCGATTTTTGTCGTTTCCCGATTGTGAAGCTTGAGGCTACGTCTATCCTTTAGAACATTTGGCCACCATACACTTTGAATGTCACATCGTCAAACCCATCAAATCACTAGTTGATCTTTCCAAAAATATTACGGGTATACAAGCTAAGAGAAACGAATTTCTCCGCCACCAGACGCAACACCTTGAAAAGGTCGTCTTATGTGACCGTTAGGAATACTCTGTCAGACATTTGTCCATTCAAGTTGTCCTGGGACTGGACAAACCAAAAGCACCATTCTGAAATAGGACGACCCTTTGCATTTCACTCCGTCTTCAATTGTCTTCAGCATAACATAATTCGCAGCGCTTATGCCCATACGGAGTGGTTTCAGATAATATATCCAACCGGTCTCTTCGTATTGACAACGATGTCAAAACACTTCGATAGTCGGTTATTTAACTATCGAAGTAAAAAGAACATCCATTCAAATTTACAGCTAAGCATCAACAATCACTGGCCCCTTTATATTAATTTCTACTTTCCATATTCCAGAAAATATACGTTATTAATGTTCAAAGCATTTCTATCATTTTCACGTTCTTTATCTCTTAGGGAGTAGTGCTATATCTAAAATCACGCTTAAGCTTGATCAACAACGCTAATTTATCGTTATAATTTAAAAACTTGTCATACGCTGTAATATTCCCTTTTAACTAATCTTGACATAACAGTCACGCTTAAGCCTAGTCAACAGCGTTATTTTATCGCTATAGTTCTAAGACTTGCAATACGCTGCCATATTCCACTTTATAACTGATCCCGACACCTCTTTCCGTTACAAAAATCTTGACATCTCTTTCTGTAACAAAAATCCTGAGATCTCTTTCCATTACAAAAAAATCTTGACATCTCTTTCCGTTACAAAAATTATGACATCTCTTTCCGTTACAAAAATTTTGACATCTCTTTCCGTTACAAAAAAATTCCATCCTTCGATAATAGTGAAGCCGTTCAAGTTGGGGTATTTTAATTACCTCTCAGACCTTGATCAACAGCATTCTTATCTTAGAATAGATATAAGTTCGTAACTTTAACCCCTTATACTTTATAATACCTATCAGACCGTATTTCTTGTTAATTTTGAAATATGGTTTTACGATGTCATATCCTTATTCTGAAAACTCAGTTGTTTATAATTATTTACATTTTGTTACTAACTCTTCGCTTCATCTTCCTTATGCACTTTCATTTAAACTTCTCTTATCAAAATCAATCACGTTCTTTGTCTTTTGGCACTTTACTTCTTATTCGAATTATTCTACCTAATTCAAGTAAACATCTCAAAACAAATCTTAATACCATCTTAATTGAAATCCATTTAAGAACCCATCACTTTACCCAAATAGTGATTTACTTGATCATTTGCTGAAGTAAAACAGTTTACTTCATTAATCTCAATTATATTAGTTCAATAACTATTTAAAACCCCATTAACTAAAAAGGTGATTAAATCTTAATAATTTTGAATAATTTATTTCATTAGATAAATTGAAGACTGAATAATCTAACAATTTCAAATAAACAGTTGGTTCAACCAACTTCGAACCATCAGTTAATTTGTTAACTGAGTTTAATTACTTCTTATCATTCGATTACTTAACCATTTGTCTCCAAATATTTACACACATGATGGTTACAACTTTATAACTTATTTAAATCATTTATGTTTATTTCCATGACGAACTATAAAGCACTAATTTATAATAGAACCTCTACTTTGATTTAAACTTCGCGTTAATTTTAAAAATATAGTTCCTATAACCAACTGCGTTCTTAACCAAACGATGGGTTCAGGGTCGGTTGCTGCCACTTTCTTAATTGATATCGTCTATGGACTAAATCAAATTAACGTTTGAATTTCCATTCAACGCTAATGTCAACACAAGGTTTCAAATGCCATTTGGGTTCGAACAGTGCGAACATATAAAACAAATAGTACACATAAATACTGAGGAATCCGGTTGGATTCCTCCAATCGGTTACCTGCATCTACCGATGTTAGTCAACAATCAACACGGATTCCATACCAGGGAAAATTTTGATCGATGGAATCAGTACCCCACCAATGATGTGTATATATATGACGATATTCAACCAAATTAATTGTAATTTACCAAATCAACCATCACACAGCAATCAATCATTATTTTAAAATATATTTAAAATAAAACAGAGTTAGTGAATTTACTCACCTTTGCGCGTTAACCGTTAAATAACGATTTGCGTTGGTCGGTAGATCTGATCTGTCGGTTTATTTTGCCTTGCTCTAAACCAACTTTATAGCGTAGCCAGTTGCCGTACGATTTCAACGTAACCGATATTTGCTTCCAGTATTATTTCAAACTTCGACGGCCTCCTTTGTACATTTGAACGGTTTGCTACAGTCCCCCTCCAACGAAATGTTCACTGATTTCCCACCTGCTGTTTGCAAGCTTCACCGTGATCCGCTTCTACACCCCAATCCCCAAACGAGAAGCTCCAGTACGCACTGTGTTGATCTCGTCCTCTCCATGATGCAACTCATTTACTCCATTACTCACGGTCCAGGCAAAACGCCCCCCTCATGAATGCACAGCTCCGTCCATTTACACCCGTCACCGTTTCTTCAATTCAAAACACCATCGTGTTTCTCACCTCATACTTTATAAAAACATCAAGATAAAAACACTCTTATACGTCCACGTTCATATGCCTGCAGCTCCTCTCGCATGCACACACTTTGCCAAAATTTTCCAACCCGTCACCACGTTTTCAGAGCTCTCCCACTTGCTACAAAACAATACTCCTCCTTTCTCACACACTACTTGTTTTTAGTCCACATAATACCACGTCCAAGAAAATAACAGTCCATGTTTCTTCCTTTTCCAACAACCAACACTTCCGCCCACTCCAATTCTCCTTCCCGAAAACTTGAACCACTCGCTCACAGCCAAACAGAATGGGCATGGCCGAACAAAAACTAGCATGGCCTCAGTATTGATGTCTCACCGTTGCCGAAGTTTTGCTTTCTCTCACCGTTTTTTTTTTACGTCTGGAACCACCATTTCTATTTTTTTTGAGTCGAACTGAAGCCTGGCCTTATATTTATACTTGCGGAAACTTGGTGGCCACGTCTTAGCTTGGTGTAGGCTATAGGATAGGGTGTGCTTTAAAATGAAAACACTTTACCTTCTGCGTGATAAGCATTGACAGAGGCTGGCTAGGAATAGATAGATTTATAGTATATATATTTGCTTGGGTATGAAGTATTAGGCCATAGATCGCTGTTAGCTACGCGGTGGGTTTTCTTTTCAAACGTTTATTCTCTCATTTCAATCTCGGTGTCCTTTCATTTCTTTGGATCACCTTTGATTTGAAGATACAAGCAAAGCATTAATTTGAGGAGATATGATAGGATAGAATGGTGATGGTTCATATATTTAGGTAGGCTTGCGGACTGAGAATAGATTATATCGATTTGCAGAAGGATTGTTTAGCTGTTTGGTACGTATACTAGGGTGCATGTGCCTAGAAGCTAATTCTCTGTACATAAATAAACATTTCCATCACCTTACAAGCTCTCAAACTCAGATGCACAAAACAGTGATTACTTTACTCAGTTAAATTTGGTTATGCTCCATTGTACTTGTAACATACAATGATATATGAACCAGCATATTGCTAATTTAATTAAATTGTTAACATACAAGTCTTATATTAGTTTTTGTTGTGTACTGATCACTGATATGGGGACCGACAGTGTACAAATTTTGTTTTTGCCACTACCACAATTATAGTGTTTGTATTGACAGTCATTTCTTTTCATGAATCCTTTCTTCCTATATTTCGTAGTAGTATTGCCAGGCTACTACAAGCAGTAGGCATGTGGTGATGTGAATTAGGTTTGCAGAGAGCATTCCTATAGGCATGAGGAAGATGAAAAGGAATATCAGAGAGCAGCTTTTTCTTGTCCACGCATATACGAATGCATGTGATTTCATTGAATTTGATTTGTGGTTTCAAGCTTGTACGTTTATTAGGTTTTCATTTTCAATGTGATCAGGACATGGATGCCTGTGTTCCTTGTTTAGAAATGAAGTAACAGGTACAGGGATGACATGAATGAGACCATACATGCTGTAGGCGTTAGGCAGTACATTAGTATAGTACTGTGTAAGCTTAGGGGCAAATTTTTCTTCTCTGCGAATCGTTACAGACAGAAATATAAGTACGATTGTGTTCAGCGATGTGCCCCGATCCCAAAAATATAAAAATATCGGTAGGTTGACTCATATTTTGAAACCCCAAAATATTGATATAGGGTGCAAAATACTCCAAATAAAAAGTTGCACATTTAATTAATTAAAAATTACAGTAAAATTCTAAAAATTAAATTATCACTACGCCTCAAAAGAACCTTATCTAAATTTGAAATCGATATCTAGTTATAACGAATAAACCGTTATGGTCAATATACGATTTCATAGCGACTTTCTGAAAATTTGATTTGGACATATCTTGCAATATATACAATGAAAATTTCATTTTCCTCTTTCGTTAGAAAAATACAGTTCAATGGATTAGAACGTTTCTTGTTTCGAGGAAATCCGATTTATAACGAATCCTGTTTCGTCAGTTGAAGTTTAGAACGTTAAATTACGAACTGCAGCGTCGTTATAAGCTCGATTATATTTAATATATATTTTTAAACGTTTAATGTCGTTTTAATTTATATATAAATCCACTTATATTACGAATTCAATATTTAAACTGATTTAAATATCCAAATACAAACCGATAAAAATGCGGGACGTTACATATAGAGTTATCGCTTTAAAAACATTTGGATTTTATTTTAACAAACCTCTTTACCAACCTTCTCGAATATCTAATTTAACTTCATTACCAACTCAGTTCTTAAATGAGTTTCATTTAAGAAATAATCGCTACAATAATTGAATTTATCGTTTACTGAAGTAAAAATAGTTTACTTCTTCATTAATTAAAATAAATTAGTTAATTTCTTATAATACTTTATTTATTAAACCATAATTAATTTCATTAATAATCTTTGAACATCGTTAACTAGAATGTAAATTACGTTTATGAAATCTAATTAAAATTAAATAACCATTAAGTATTTTGATTTAAGAATAAATCTAACAACCCTTTTTAAATCAAAACAGTTGACTCGGTCAACCTTAAACCATCAGTTTACTTATTAACGGATATCCACTTACTTATCCCTTTTAGATTAATATAATAATACCGCTTACTCGGTTTCTTACAAATAATTATCCAATTATTAACCCGTAGGTTAATTACAAATTTATTCGCCTATAAAACTTATTAAATGTCAACTCTAATTACAAAATCATTTAAAATTTTCTTTTATAAAAACCTAATTACAAATATCGTTTTATTTAAAAAACATCTCCTTTTATAAAAAATATAAATTTAAAACTTCAACTTATTTGTAAAATAATTTTATATCTTTAAATACGTCGATTCACCTGACGAAAAATCAACGCCTTAACAAAAATGTGGATTTAATGCCATTTGCTGCCAATCCCTCAATCAATGTTGTTTATTGACTTAAAATAACAACAAAGTTGAATTTTAATTCAACGTCCACATCCAAATAGGTTTTCAATGTCAATGGGGTTTAAACGGTTCATATATAAATAATATAAAAATAAACAACACATATAATATTTGAGGAGTCCAGTTGGACCCATTCAACCTATTCTTCCCTACATCACAGTTCATTATAATATTTGATAACAAATATTTAAAACACATCATCCAATATGGCATAATGCAAATATCGACAATCGTTAAACAACCAATAAGTAACCAAAGCATCCAATCATTCAATTATCACCATCAACGATAAATTAATTTTTTATATGAATTTAACACATCGTAGTATTCTAGAAAAGTGTGAGAGCTAACTCACCATTTTATTCGACGATCAATTCGCATGTCGTTTTAATTTAATTTTAAACTAACGTTTAAAATTAAATGAAAATCCATCTGCTTCGAATCACTTCCGAGTTAGTTTGGCAACGTAGCACTTTTCCCTGCGATCCCAAGGGTTTCTGTTTCACGTGATTCTGTGCATGTGTGATCAAGATATATAGTTTATAAGATTTAATATATTATATAATATGTATTGAAATATTACTTTTTGAGATAAACGGTTGTGTAGCGTGGAACTATACAACTGATTAATATATATTATATATAAAGTACTTAACCCAGTTGACAAGCCCAAATGGTAGCATCTACTATAGATTTATATAACAACCAAAATAGTGATCAAAATACCAGCGTTACTTTACATACGTCAGCGACCAAGCATAAGATATAGGTCTATGCAAAATATCAAAGCATAAAATAAAGAAGAGAAGCATATCAGTGCAAGTCTGGACCTGAGATACCAATGGATTCATCAGAGTTACTATGATGAGGAATACCCAACCTGAAGCGAGCTGCAGAAGATGAGCCTGTCCATATTTGAAAATAATGAGATATAATTCTGCATAACCCATCAAAACATTTCAGGGGTTTATCAAAAACTATTGCATTTCTTTCTTTCCAAATGCACCAACAATAGATACATAAAAGCGAATCCACTGAAAACTTAGTCGAGCCATATTGCCAGTGATCAAACACAGATGAGATGACCAGAATTAACCCAAGAAAGTGAGAACAAAGAGTTGCCCAGACAGGATAAGAAACATTACAATCAAATAATAAATGGTGGATCGATTCTTCATGACTAGAACATAATGCACAATTAGGGTCAGAGATCAAGTTATGGAGATATAATCTAACTCTAGTATTAATTTTTTTTCATGAATGAGACACCATTGGAAAAAGAGGACCCTGGGTGGCAAGCAAAGCTTCCAAACTCTGGCAAAAGAGAAGGAGCGACTAGAATAATTAAGAAAGTGATACAAGGATGCAACAGAGAAACCACGGTTAGAAGATAATACCCATGAAAAACGATCAGGGTTGGTAGACATGCTAGAATGGAGGAGGAGATTAGAGATAGCAAGGATGTCCAAAAACATAGGAATATCAAAGATGGAAAGGGGGTAAGGCAATAGGGAACCGTAGACAAAGCAGTACCAACAGAAATGTGAAAGGGAGAAGACAAAGAGAAAAGAGCAGGAAAATGACGAAAAAGAGGCAACTGCTCATGCCAAATATCAAGCCAGAAGAGACATGAATTACCATTACCAATATTAACATGAAACAAATTCTTAACCCTTGGAATGGCAGAGATAACTCCTGACCAATATGGAAATGGTTTTGCAGAAGGTTGAAAGTGTAAAACAAAATGATGGTTCTCGGCATAATAGAAAGATAGAATCCAATCTTTCCAAATGAAGTCACCTGGGGAAATAATATGCCAAATCCACTTTGAGAGCAATGCAGTGTTGAATGACCGCAAATTTACAATCCCCAGCCCACCTTGATTAAGATGTAGACATGCAGTCTGCCAATTAACCAACCTCTTAATATTACCACCATTCCAAAGAAATGAACTTCTAATTGAGTCAATCTTCTTTATTACCCAAATAGGTAGCTTGTGAAAAGACATCTAGTATGTGGGAATAGCAAAAAACACAAATTTTACAAGGACTAAACGACCAATAGAATATAAAGCATTTGCTTTCCATGATGCTAGTCTAGATTCATCTTGTTAATGAGTGGGAACCAGTCCTTCTTCAAGAGCTTGGATGGTCTAAGAAGAATACCAAGGTAAACAATCGGAAATTGATCAATGGAACAGTTAAGAATAGAGGAGATAATAGGACCTAACTGAGCAGATATTCCCAAAATAATGATGGAACTCTTAGAAAAATTGATAGAAAGGCCAGAGATGAGCTCAAAGACAAAAAGAATAACTTTGAGGCTATGAATGTGACTAAGATTAGGAGATGAAAAAATAATAGTGTTAGCTGCAAATTATAGGTTAGAGACGGATAGATTCGAATTAGGGAGGTGAATTCCATCAAAAAAGTTATTAGCTATAGCTCCACCATCTGATTGAACACATCCGCAATTAAGGCAAAAATAAGTGGCGAAAGTGGATCACCTTGTCTAAGACCTCTAGACGATTTAATTAAACCTCCAGAGGTACCATTGATGGAAATGGATGAGAAACTGGTTTGCATGATGCATTCGATCCATTTGCACCAACGAATAGGAAAGCCTCTATGCTTCATCAGTTGTAAGATAAAAGCCCAGTTGATAGAATCAAATGCCTTAGAAAAAACTAATTTAAGAAGAACACCAAAAGTAGAAGTATTACGACAGTACGATATAATCTCTTGCGTAGCAGCAACACATTCAAATATGTTTCGACCAAGGATGAAAGTTGATTGCTCGGGACCAATAAAAGGGGAAACGACAGCTTAGAGACGATTAGCGAGGATTTTAGTAATGGTTTTGAAAGGGGTATTAATCAAGCTAATAGGGCGGAAGAAGGATAAAGTGTTATCACCGACTAGTTTAGGAAGAAGAACAATGTTAGCATAGTTAAGACGAGAAATGAGAGACCGGTTTTCATAAAATTCCATGCATAGATCAAAAATATCATTTTTAACAACGACCCAAAAGTGCTTGATAAAACAAGGCTGTAATGACCCGAAAATACGGTCCAATTTGAGCTGACCAAATAACACAAGTCCAACCCCAAATTGTACTGAAAACCAGGAAATTAATAGAAAGAAGTTAGAGGGTGAGAATAGATAAGATAGAACTTATAGAATAGAAGAAGAAGAAGAACATCACCATTAGAGTAAACACGAATCTCACAGCGGAACGAACGAAATATAACATAACTTTTGAAATACAAATAGTATATGTATACAATAGCACTTATCAGAGTACAACACTTACAACACAACGGAAATAATAATAGCTATAGAATCTTGAAGCCTCCTGCTCCAAGCTCTCCAAGTGTATCTGTAAAATCCCGACTACTTGACTGCCCATACAAAATTAGGCACCCAAGAGTTTAGGGAAAACAAAAAAAATAAACTCTGGGTCAGTCATGAGACTGGTATGAGTAAAAACAGTTTAAAACAGTTCGAACAAGTAAACGATATCTCATAAGACCAAGCCGTATAACGGAACGGGTTTTTCCCTTATGAGAATCCAAAACATTTCGATTCAACTTTCAAAATCCTTTTGAAACAAACGATGATCATTATATCAAAACTGTATTGATATTATAATAATGTCTATCAACCACAATATAAAAATCATCTTGCAGAACGCTTTCATCTCACGTTCCACATATATAATATATAATCAAAAACCGCGGGCACATATTGGATAATGGATTTCCAACTATGACAAGGTATGGAACCACCTTCCGATCAGTGTACTCTAGGAACGATACACTGGAGTTCAACAAGAACATCTTGCAACTCAACCACACATGACCGACCACCCATTTCGCTTGAGTGTATCGAATGTACATCACCAACGGTTGGGATCAACAACTGTTTCCCGTATATATATATATATATATATATATATATATGGGATAGCATTGATAGATTTAAGAAACAAATGAATATTCTCTAGATAGGTGATTATACACCCTACTTCGGATCGACCGACTTAGCCATGCTGCCTTCCCGATTTTTGTCATTTCCTGGTTGTTGAGGCCAGAGGCTACGATTACTTCCCATTCATTGATAACACGATCACTTTGAATGCCACATTGTCAGATCCGTTAATCATTAATTGGTTTACACAAATATTCTGGATGTTACGCTAAGGGAATAAATCCGTTGCAACCATACATATTTATACAGACCAACCCATTCGATCAATGGAAATACTTTGTCAGACATTCGTCCATTTACGTTCGTTCTGGGATTGAACGAAACCGAAGGCACTATTCAGTATATCCATCTTAGGCACTGTTATCTAAGATTTATACAACAGCCCTTGTACTTTACTCCGTCTTCAATTATCTTTGGCATATATGATTCACAATGCTTATGCCATTACGGAGTGGTTCTTCGGATAATAATCCAACCGGTCTCTCCATATTAACAACGTTAAAATGGTCAAAACTTCGATAGTCGGTGAGTTAACTATCAAAGAAAAACAGGTGTGCAAACAATGATATCATTTCCAGATGGAAATCATATCGATCAATCATCATTTAACATTTATCTCTTTATTTCACAAATTTACTTATCTCCTGTTTCCATATATTCTAAATTCTTATTTTCTATTATCAGAAAACATTTCCAAAACTCCTTTGCGATCAAACCTTACCATTCCTTAGTTAAGAAGGAAGTCAATCAAGTTGGGGTATAATTACTTCTCAGACCTTAACTGAACAACGGTTTAACTTCGAAATGGTCAAAGTTTATCTTTTAAACCTTTAACAAACTTCCTTATGTCTCTCTCGGATTCAATTTACGAATCCACTTCTTTACTGAAAACATTGGTTATAACGATAACGTTATAATCCCTACTTCCGACATATCTAACTTCAGTTATATTTTTTATTCTTTAATGTGAATAAATAAATAAACACCTAATTTATAAATAAATAAAATCCCGATTTAACACTGGAAAGTATAAGTACTTTCCCGAATTCGATAAAAATCGAATTCGACGATTAACTCTCTTCGAATAACTAGTATTCGATTAAATCACTTCGAATAACTAATATTCGATTTCTCCTTCTTTCAAATAAACGATATTCGCTAATCTCTCTTTTCGAATACTATATTCGATTACTCCTTTTCGAATAACTAAATTCGATTAACTCCTTTCGATTAAACAAATCGATAACTCCTTTTCGATTAAACTAATCGATAACTCCTTTTCGATTAAACTAATCGATAACTTCTTTCGATTAAACAAATCGATAACTCCTTCTCGATTAAACTAATCGATAACTCCTTTTCGATTAAACTAATCGATAACTCTACTTCGAATAAACTATAACTCGATTATCTTAACTTGGTAACTCGATAACCTTAACTCGATAACTTAACTCGATTATCTTAACTCGATTATTTTAACTGGGTAACTCGGTAATCTTAACTCGATTATCTTTATTTCCTTAACTCTTATCACTTAACTCCTTTCGAATAAACTATATTCGATAACTCTTTTTAACACTATTCGAATAACTAATATTCGATAACTCCTTTTTAACTTTATTCGATAACTCTTACCTTCGAATAAACTATATTCGATTATTTCTCCTTTTCGAATAAACGATATTCGATCATCTCTCTTCGAATCACTTATATTCGATTTATTTACTTTGAATAACTTATATTCGACTAACACCCTTTTTTCGAATAAACTATATTCGATCAACTCCTTTCGAATAACTACTATTCGATAACTCTTACCTTCGAATAAACTATATTCGATTATTTCTCCTTTTCGAATAAACGATATTCGATCATCTCTCTTCGAATCACTTATATTCGATTTATTTACTTTGAATAACTTATATTCGACTAACACCCTTTTTCCGAATAAACTATATTCGATCAACTCCTTTTGAATAACTACTATTCGATAACTCTTTTCGAATAACTAATATTCGATAACTCTTCTCGAATAACTAAAATTCGGTAACTCTTCTCGAATATCTACTATTTGATCAACTATAACTCGATTAACTCTATTTGAATACTTTAGTTCGATTCAACTCTAATCGATTAACTCTAACTGATTTACTCTAGCTGGTTAACTCTAACTGATTAACTCTAACTGGTTAACTCTAACTGATTAACTCAAACTGGTTAACCCTAACTGATTAACTCTAACTGGTTAACTCTAACTGATTAACTCTAACTGGTTAACTCTAACTGATTAACTCTAACCGGTTAACTCTAACTGATTAACTCTAACTTGATTAGCTAAATTTGATTATCCCTTTCGAATAACAAATACTCGATTACTTTATTTGCTTTATAAAGATTTCCCTTTTTTATAACGTTTACCCATTTAAAAAGATTTCCTTTTAACAGCGTTTATTCATTTATAAAGATTTACTTTTAGTAACGGTTCTTTCCTTTATAAATGTTCTTTTAATAACGTTTCTCCACTTATAAGGATTTCCTTTTAACAACGTTTTCCTTTTTATAAAGATTTCCTTTTTTATAACGTTTTTTTTCCTATTCCGTTATAAATAATTTCCTTTTCAAACTCTATGTATTTTCTAAGTAAATAACCCCTTTTATACTTCTATTTATTTCTTAAATAAATATTCTATTTTAATTTTATTTATTTAACAAATAAATAATTCTCTTATCTTTTCTATTTATTCTATTTGCAAATGGTTTGCAAATATTTCCTTTCGGGTTTTATTTCTAAGTATTTCCTATTTATAAATAATCCATTTATAAATAAATTTCTATTTATAAATATTCCATTTATAAATAATTCCTTTTATACTTCTTCTTTGATTTTATAAATATTATCTCTTTTATAAAATCCTTTGATTTTATAAATAATCTATTTTCAATATTCATTTTTGAAAATTCCCTTTTTAACACTCCGGTGTTCCTTATGGTATCTAATGTACCATATAACAATGATCGGTATCATTTAAACATATAAAATCATCAACAGATTTCATATCACATCATATAACACAATATATGAAAAAAACAGTATTTATATATTAAGGAACCCAGTTTGGTTCCTCCAACCTGTTCCCCTACATCACAGATGTTAAACCATGTAATTAACATCAACTTCATTTTAGTATGAAATGTTCTGATAAGCAACAACAATATATATATATATTTAATGGTTTTTATATATATATATAATTTTCAACTAACTGACTAGCAGTTCAATCAACCAAATCAACACACAACAATCAACAGATAATTATCAGTTCTAAGAATACGTTATAAAAATACAACTGTTCAGAGTTGGTGAGTTTTACTCACTTTGGCAGTTCATCGTTAAAGAACGATATACTGTTGTTCGATTCAGATCAAACAATTTAATTCACCATAAATTCAAATGAGCTCCAATCCACTTCCAGTCAGCTTCATTGTGAAGCTCTCGTCCATACAGTCCTAACGTGATTGACCGTTCAGAAAGCTGATAACGTATGCTCAAGTTATGATTTTTAAAAGTTAATACATATTAAATTAAACTAAAACTAAATTTATAAATTCATTGGGCTTTACCATCCAAAGAGGCCCATCCACGTTTTAAATACCCAACCCGTACTCCATTTCTATCTTCCCCAAATCGCTGAAACACCTGCTCCAAATTCAAACACCATTTTCCATTTTCAAGCACGTCATGCTCCCTCCGTGAGCCACCGTCCTCAAAACCGACACCACCATTGAACTCAGCCAACAACCCTCTCCTCAACTACCGCCATCTCGATCAACTCGCCGGCCTCCCTGCCATTTCCGTTCGACCCAATTTCCACTGTAACAGTAAAAAGCATCGAACTACTTTAAACCCAAATCGAACCAAATCAACACAAATCCTACTGCTTAACTCCCTCAACCCAAAACCGAACTAAAAAACTCAAACCAAAGCTTCAAGAATCTAAAACAACGAACCCTAGGCCACTGTGCTTACACGACAACGAATAGAGAAGTGATCGAAAGCTCTAGTCTTCACACAGCTTGTTGAAAAACACCTCGCGAGTCCATTCATATATTTTCCGTGATTTATAGATTTAGATTTCATTTCATTTTGTTTTAATTTATTCTTGCTCAAAGCTTTTGCTGTAAGAAAAGAAGAGTGACGGCGCAATATCTTGGCCGAAGGAAAGTTGTATTAGGTTTAGAATGAAGGTAGGGTATTAATAGTTAGGTTAGTTTATTTTTATATTGAAACGACCCGAACTTCCCCGATCTCCGAAGAGAAAGAGAAAGAACGAATTGTTTTGAGAACACGACAAAATAGAATGCAGACGGGAGAACATTTCATTGTATATTACCATAATCCATCAGATTACAAGAATATACAGAGTATAAATGAATATTACACAGAAATATCAGAGATTTTAAATTACATTTAAATACATAACAGCGGAAAATAATACAATACACAACTAGAAGAGATATACGGATACAAAGCTTTCCGGATATCGTTCCAGCTGTAAACCAGGATCCTGTGAATATAAATCTACAAAACCAAAACTACTAGCTGCCCGTGTCGAAAATAAGGGCACCCAGAGTTTAGGTTAAAACAATAAACCCCAGGTCAGTCATGGGACTGGTGTGAGAACTAAAACAGTTATTAATCTTTATATTAAAGTTCGGTAAATCAAGGGACCACGCCGTATAACACGGAACGGGTTTCCTCCCAAGAATACCAGTGCATAAAACAACAGCGCAATGCTAAATAAAGAAAAATGAAGCTATTATAAGACCCAGGTCCTATCACACAATGCAACGCAAGCCGGGGGATAGGGTTTTTACCTTATAATAGCCTAGAATGCTTGATACGTTTAAAACAAATCGTTTGATATTATTATAAGTGTATAGTGTATAAAACAATTTCAATCATAAGTATCAATCATAGACGGCATGGGTACCATATATCATGTCGCCATACTAGGCTCTACAATCAAAACCGCAAAGTCACGTATTTGGAAATTGGATTTCCATCTATGAACCGAGGCAAAAGATAGTCCTCTACCGAATTCGAGACTGTCTAGCCCGAGTCTCAGGAGTAGAACGCATCGCCCCTTGGTTCGTCAGGGCCGGTCCACCGATGTGGATTAGACGAAATCCTGAACACTGCGTTTCCCCGCCCTTTGGGGTGTATGTCTGGTCCGTCTGCCGACCAGAATGCATCGGCCGAAACCGATATAACCGAGGCGCCTCGCAACAGCAACAACCACACAGGTGAAAAGTATATAAATGTCAGGGCTGGTAGGTCGCTGACACCACCCTAGCTAGAAGAAAACGCATGTCCTCCCTGAGGTCCATCTCCCGTTTTTGGTTCACCCCGGGGTGTGAGGCTCGCGAATCAATGCTACACAAAGCTACGCCACAAAGGCCGTGCTTTGATCATCAACCACAAGACTTTGCTTTTCAACAGAAGCCTTGATCATTTGCATCATAGCATGTCACACAGGCAAACCACTCTATGAAACCGATATCAGTCGCACAGAATGAAATCCAATGTCAGACACACAGTCCATTTACAAGTCCGTTCTGGGTCTGAAAGAAACCCGAGGCACTTTCCTCGCATATCCATCGATCTCCAAGCATATCTGGACGACCACCGATTGATTCCCTCATCTTGGGTGTACAGCCCAATCAAGATCATCAGTAATCACCCAAACGATGTGAAGACTTCCGGTCTTCAACCATCGTCTTCATCTTCGACTTATCGTCGTATCAGTTATTCAGAATGGGATAAACCCGGTCTTTCCGAATAACTCGCGTATATTTTAAATAAGTGTTACACAAACACAACATATGCCTCATTCCAATTCATCAGTCACTAACCGTAAATTAATCAAGAGAATAATTTCCCAAATATTAACCCCGAAGGTCGAAACCAACATCAGATCAATATCCAGAAAACCATTCTGCTTGGCTAACCGACAGTTAGTTTCTAAATTTCACATTCATAGGGAAAGGTTCCCATTAATTTTATCCAAGATAAATTCCTTGAATTTATTCTATAATCTTCTTTTGAATTTCAATTCAAACTAGTCGGGATTAACGAACCTTACCGAAGTAATCATTTGTTTTAATTTCCCAATCCCAACCTATTCATCTCATGAAGTAAAACTGGTAATACTTCATATCTAACACCACGGTGTTATCGGTAAATTCAATTACCATTTCACGTTCAAATCTAATTAAAGATTTAACTATCGCCTGGAGCAAAACTGGTGATACTCCATTCTCGATCATTCCAATCTAATTAAAGATTCATTAAAACTCTACTTACTTTTAATCGTTAACTGGGTTAAAGAATCAGTGTCATTTAAAACACGGTTCACGATAAACCCAAAACCACATTCCATTAATTATCGGGTTAAAGAACGAGTGTTATTTAAAACACTGTCCACGATAAACCCAAAAATCAATATCAATTCAATTAAATATCATTTAATTGGTACACTTCATTAAATCTAAAGAAAAAGATTTAATCTTTTCTCAACTGGGTTCAAGAACAGTGTTAATGAAGACACCATTCACGACAAACCCAAATCACATTTGATATTAAATACAGGGCTCTGAATAGAAAATATACCGGCTTATATTCAATATCAAATTCTACGACTAACAAATATCGTATTGGAAATAACGATATATATATATATATCTTTCAAATTCCCGTAACAATATCTGTATCATCAGAAATCCAACATCAAAATAATCTAAAGACAATTTTGATTCAAATCCATTCCAATATAATTATTGGAAATTCTGGTTATTTTCAAAACCATTTCGAATTCAATTTATTTATTTAAAAATAAATAGAATTAAAATTCTAGTTCAAAACTAGTTCATTTCGATAAAAATCTATTTTTATCTTTTCAAATATGGAGTTTTTCATCCCAAATCTTTCTAAATCATTTCTTATGATTTTACACACATTATTACTATTTTTAATAATTTTATCAAGGCCCGTACAGTCGATTTCCATCAATGGCCATCGAACTGCACTTACAGCGACCTTTTCCAAATTTGATTTGGACATAATTCCAAATCCAACCGTTAGATTTCTAATTTTCGATATTCGTTAGAAAGCTCATTTCGATACGAACCCAACGGTTCCGGTTTTAGGAAAATCCGACGGTCGGATCTCCCGTAATATCCGTTCGAAGTCAATGGTCGAAATTCGCGAACTGCCGCGGCGCGGCCCGTTCTATTCAGGCCATTATATCATATATATAATATATAATTCGTCGATTTCCTTTCGAAACGAATTTTATATATCGTTTTAAATTCATTTTCAAAACGGTTTCAACTTCATATTCAATTTCAAATCAAAATTGAATATTCCAATATAAATTCGTTTTAAATTCATTTCAAATCGATTTTAATTCAAATTGGTTTCTAATTCAATTTCAGTTCGTTTTCAATTCAATTTCAATTCGAATTCATTTATATTAAATTTAATTCGAATTTCAATTCTTTTCAAAATATCAGATTTTGAAATCACTTTCGATATTCATTATAAAATGAATAAAATCGATATAAATATCGTTCACGTCAAAATGACGTAAATCTAATCAACACGGCTTCATATATTCATATTTTCAAATATTCTATTTCGAATATTTCTATTTCAAATATTCTATTTCAAATATTCCATTTCTAATATTCTATTTCAAATATTCTATTTTCAAATATGGAATGAGACCCAATCAATCACCATATAATGTTAATTATATCGGTTTTCTACAACACATGTCTACAATAACAACGATGAATAATCAACCATCATCCAAAGTGCATTCTACACTGTATAAGCATCAAATATAGATATTCAACGCTTATAACAGTCTGTCAATCAATCGATCGACATACAACTAATTATTGGGATTAGTGTATGTCATATATCACCCCAATACCTGTGTGGGGTTTCTAACAATCAAACACAGATTTTATTTGTGCAGTTGGGCGATGTGTAAAATTTATCGACCCAATCAATATCAGTCAAATCAGTGTATATAAACAAATCGGCCGATTTGTTTATAAATATTTATTTATTCACTTTCACGTTAAAAAGTATATTTTTAACGATAAAATATTTTTAAATATATAAATATTTTATTTCCTTTCAACACAAGAATATTTTATTATCGATTTCTCATCAACATCACAAACAAATTTTCACAACATATCAATCAAACAAACAAGCCATCCATGGTCTGTGGATGACGGGTGTCGGGTGCTACTAAGCACCGTCTGCATCCTAGTATATATATATATATATATATATATATATATATATAACTAGAAAAAGAAATTTAGAGTGAGAAGTTCTCACATAATTGCTAATCCAACGCCACGACTCTTCTTGGGTAGAAATCTTTGCTGTTCTTGCCTCTTGTCACTTTCGTTGCCCGTATTCTCTACATATATAAAAATCACATTTTTACTTCGCTATTGAATATTGAAAAATCGAATTTTTACTTCGCTATTCAATATAGAAAAATCGAATTTTTACTTCGCTATTCAATATAGAAAAATCGAATTTTTACTTCGCTATTCAGTATAGAAAAATCGAATTTTTACTTCGCTATTCAATATAGAAAAATCGAATTTTTACTTCGCTATTCAATATAGAAAAATCGAATTTTTACTTCGCTATTCAATATAGAAAAATCGAATTTTTACTTCGCTATTCAATATAGAAAAATCGAATTTTTACTCGCTATCCTCTACATAAGGATTTCGCCTTCTCAAATATAAAGATTTAATTTTTATTTCACTACATATATAAAGGTGATATTTTTACTATCTTACCTATATAAAAATTATATTTTTATACTTCTACAATATAAAAGATTATATTTTTATAACTCTACAACATAAAAGATTATATTTTTATAACTTCTATTTTATAAAAATTATATTTTTATATGTCACATATGATAAAAATCATATTTTTATTTTTTCTATCATGTAAAAATTAAATTTTTCCTACGCTTGTCATATAAAAATCATATTTTTAATTGTCTACTAATATCAAAATCATATTTTTATCTCTAACGAACTAGTTACTTTATAAATTAATAACCTAGACAATTAAATAAATCAAAATAAAAATAAAAATAAAATAAACTTACATTGTATCGGATTTTCAGAGAGAGGGGGGGTCTTCGGTCGGCAGCAGGAGGAGGGGGCTTCGGTCTCGGCAGAGGATGGGGGGGGGGGGGGGGTGTCGCGGTCGAGATAGAGGAGGAGGGGGGGTGTCGTGTCGCGGTCTGGCGTAGGGGGAGGGGGGTCGTCTCGCGGTCTGGCGTAGGGGGAGGAGGGGGTTTGCGCGGCGCCGCCGGCGCCTGGGGGGGGGGGGGGGAACTGGTCGAAGAAAGGGGGGTGTCGCGATTTTAGCTGTAGGTTTTTTTTCCTCTTCTTTTGATTTCTGATTTATGAAGAACGGGGGGGGGGGGGCAGAAGTTAAAAGGAGAGGAGAGAGGAAGAGGTTTTATTTTATTATATTTATTATTTTAATTTCAAAAAGTTGACTTTTACATACGACCTCTAAACGAGGCCCACCGCCTGTCGTCCATAGCGTTTCACCCCCATTCTGAACACAATGGGATATGTATCGCACGTTGATTCGAACGTTTCGATCCGTTTCCGTTAAAATCAACATATAACTCTATATATTGAATTTGAACGCGCATTTCAATTTACTGGGGTCACATACTAACTCTATAAATTGCAGAAAAATATTTTCTAGCTTCGTATTGACGATACGGTCCTAATAAAACTAGTTTCGTCGAATTCTGAGACCGTTGGAAAAATGGCCATTTTCCAGTCGATTAAAATCAACTGAAACTGGTCAAACGCGTTTTCCTTTGCCACGCTTACATATTGATTCGAAAAATTATGAAATTTGGAATCTAGCAATAACTTGACATCATGGACCCAACAAAAGTGGTTTCGCCGAAATCCGAGGTCGTTTGCAAAATTTCCATTTTTAAGGGCCTGAATTCCATAGCGACTATTCAGAATTTTCAACTGGACATATCTTTTGATTCCCGCTATGAAATCTCAATTTTTCGGATTCGTTGGAAAGATATTCTCAAATAGATCCTATTATTTTTGGTTTCACTAAAATTCGGATTGTTTTGCACCCGGTACATTCAATTGAAGTTTGAAATCGAATTATCGAACTACCGCGCCATTTTCAATCCCTTTTATAATTATATATAATTATTTATATTCTAACGACGACGTATATAGTATATACGTTCAAATTCTATTCAAAATAAATTTCTCGTCGATATTATTTAAAATAATCTATTTTAAATGTTCAAAATTCGCTAAAATTGCCAAAATAAAAATTTTAATCTGGCCCAGATTTTCGGGTTGTTACAATCTCCCCCACTTAAAACTTTTCGTCCCCGAAAAGGAACAAAGTCGAAAGTGGTTTGATTAACCAACTCTACGTTCGATCTGGCTTCCATTCTCCAACTTTTCAGTTTCTAAGAATTTTCAAATTCTTCAAAAATTTGGTTAACACTCGGAATTTTCGAAAAATTTCGCCATAACCTCCCCTGCACCGGGAGCCACGGGAAAATCCCGAAATTGCCATATAGGCCTACTGATCTCAAAAAGAAAAAGAAAAAGCCAAGCGGCTAGCCAATCGGCTCATAAAATCATCATCGCCCAAACAAAACAGTAAATTATAGTAAACATGTACTTATTTGTCGGGCAAACAAATTTTATTCTTCTGCTCTAGCCTCTTTGTTATGACCTGTTCAATGTAAGTACAAGTATATGCAAGCAAATGCGATAAAATTTCAATACAATTCACTATTTGATCAAATTGGCTATATAATACAAATTTTAATTAATCAACCAATAATCAACAACACAACCATCAATCAATTAGTTGATTAGCTTTTGAAATTCATAACTTTGATATATAGTCAAAAATCAGATTTTTGATGCCAAATCACAGCGATAAGCCCTATCTAATTTTGGTTCTCACACCAGTCAATTGGAAATTTATAGAAATCTCACTTTCGAAACTCGAAGATAAATACTGGCGACGGTGCCCCATCACCAGAATTATCCCCGGGCACTAGAGTATGATTCTATAACTATCCAATACATTAAAACTTCGAATACACGTTTGCAAGACATATATGCAAAATCTTTATATATCGGATTGTCCAAATCTATATAGAGTAAATAATCAAATACGAATAGTTGATTTAAATTTTCAAAACAAAATTGTTTTCATTTTAAAAATATACTCTTCACACTCGTTCTAGGATACTACTGATCCCATCTCTAACGAGTCATTCTCATTGGATATTGCTAATCCAATATCTGATGAATTCTTTCGTACGGTTCTAAGGTGTCCTGTTCTCTAAGCTTTGTAAACCAAAGCCCTGATACCACGATGAAACGACCCGAACTTCCCCGGACTCCGAAGAGAAAGAACGAATTGTTTTGAGAACACGACAAAATAGAACGCAGACGGGAGAACATTTCATTGTATATTACCACAATCCATCAGATTACAAGAATATACAGAGTATAAATGAATATTACACAGAAATATCAGAGATTCTAAACTACATTTATATATATAACAGCGGAAAATAATACAATACACAACTAGAAGAGATATACGGATACAAAGCTTTCCGGATATCGTTCCAGCTGTAAACCAGGATCCTGTGAATATAAATCTGCAAAACCAAAACTACTAGCTGCCCGTGTCGAAAATAAGGGCACCCAGAGTTTAGGTTAAAACAATAAACCCCAGGTCAGTCATGGGACTGGTGTGAGAACTAAAACAGTTATTAATCTTTATATTAAAGTTCGGTAAATCAAGGGACCACGCCGTATAACACGGAACGGGTTTCCTCCCAAGAATACCAGTGCATAAAACAACAGCGCAATGCTAAATAAAGAAAAATGAAGCTATTATAAGACCCAGGTCCTATCACACAATGCAACGCAAGCCGGGGGATAGGGTTTTTACCTTATAATAGCCAAGAATGCTTGATACGTTTAAAACAAATCATTTGATACTATTATAAGTGTATAGTGTATAAAACAATATCAATCATAAGTATCAATCATAGACGACATAGGTACCATATATCATGTCGCCATACTAGGCTCTACAATCAGAACCGCAAAGTCACGTATTTGGAAATTGGATTTCCATCTATGAACCGAGGCAAAAGATAGTCCTCTACCGAATTCGAGACTGTCTAGCCCGAGTCTCAAGAGCAGAACGCATCGCCCCTTGGATCATCAGGGCCGGTCCACCGATGTGGATTAGACGAAATCCTGAACACTGCGTTTCCCCACCCTTTGGGGCGTAAGTCTGGTCCGTCTGCCGACCAGAATGCATCGGCCGAAACCGATATAACCGAGGCGCCTCGCAACAACAACAACCACACAGGTGAAAAGTATATAAATGTCAGGGCTGGTAGGTCGCTGACACCACCCTAGCTAGAAGAAAACGCATGTCCTCCCTGAGGTCCGTCTCCCCTTTTTGGTTCACCCCGGGGTGTGAGGCTCGCGAATCAACGCTACACAAAGCTACACCACAAAGGCCATGCTTTGATCATCAACCACAAGACTTTGCATTTTAATAGAAGCCTTGATCATTTGCATCTTAGCATGTCACACAGGCAAACCACTCTATGCAACCGATATCAGTCGCACAGAATGAAATCCAATGTCAGACACACAGTCCATTTACAAGTTCGTTCTGGGTCTAAACGAAACCGGAGGCACTTTCCTCGCATATCCATCGATCTCCAAGCACATCTGGACGACCACCGATTGATTCCCTCATCTTGGGTGTACAGCCCAATCAAGATCATCAATAATCACCCAAACGATGTGAAGACTTCTGGTCTTCAACCACCGTCTTCATCTTCGACTTATCGTCGTATCAGTTATTCAGAATGGGATAAACCCGGTCTTTCCAAATAAATCGCGTATATTTTAAATAAGTGTTACACAAACACAACATACGCCTCATTCCAATTCATCAGTCACTAACCGTAAATTAATGAAGAGAATAATTTCCCAAATATTAACCCCGAAGGCCGAAACCAACATCTGATCAATATCCAGAAAACCATTCTGCTTGGCTAACCGACAGTTAGTTTCTAAATTTCACATTCATAGGGAAAGATTCCCATTAATTTTATCCAAGATAAATTCCTTGAATTTATTCTCTAATCTTCTTTTGAATTTCAATTCAAACTAGTCGGGATTAACGAACCTTACCGAAGTAATCATTTGTTTTAATTTCCCAATCCCATCCTATTCATCTCATGAAGTAAAACTGGTAATACTTCATATCTAACACCATGGTGTTATCAGTAAATTCAATTACCATTTCACGTTCAGATCTAATTAAAGATTTAACTATCGCCTGGAGCAAAACTGGTGATACTCCATTCTCGATCATTCCAATCTAATTAAAGATTCATTAAAACTCTACTTAGTTTTAATCGTTAACTGAGTTAAAGAATCAGTGTCATTTAAAACACGGTTCACGATAAACCCAAAACCACATTCCATTAATTATCGGGTTAAAGAACGAGTGTTATTTAAATCATTGTCCACGATAAACCCAAAAATTAATATCAATTCAATTAAATATCATTTAATTGGTACACTTCATTAAATCTAAAGAAAAAGATTTAATCTTTTCTCAACTGGGTTCAAGAACAGTGTTAATGAAGACACCATTCACGACAAACCCAAATCAAATTTGATATTAAATACAGGGCTCTGAATAGAAAATATACCGGCTTATATTCAATATCAAATTCTACGACTAACAAATATCGTATTGGAAATAACGATATATATATATCTTTCAAATTCCCGTAACAATATCTGTATCATCAGAAATCCAACATCGAAATAATCCAAAGACAATTTCGATTCAAATCCATTCCAATATAATTATTGGAAATTCTGGTTATTTTCAAAACCATTTCGAATTCAATTTATTTATTTAAAAATAAATTGAATTATAATTCTAGTTCAAAACTAGTTCATTTCGATAAAAATCTATTTTTATCTTTTCAAATATGGAGTTTTTCATCCCAAATCTTTCTAAATCATTTCTTATGATTTCACACAAATTATTACTATTTTTAATAATTTTATCAAGGCCCGTACAGTCGATTTCCATCAATGGCCATCGAACTGCACTTACAGCGACCTTTTCCAAATTTGATTTGGACATAATTCCAAATCCAACCGTTAGATTTCTAATTTCCGATATTCGTTAGAAAGAACTTTTCGATACGAACCCAACGGTTCCGGTTTTAGGAGAATCCGACGGTCGGATCTCCCGTAATATCCGTTCAAAGTCAATGGTCGAAATTCGCGAACTGCCGCGGCGCGGCGCGTTCTATTCAGGCCATTATATTATATATATAATATATATAATATATAATTCGTCGATTTCCTTTCGAAACGAATTTTATATATCGTTTTAAATTCATTTTCAAAACGGTTTCAACTTCATATTCAATTTCAAATCAAAATTGAATATTCCAATATAAATTCGTTTTAAATTCTTTTCAAATCGATTTTAATTCAAATTGGTTTCTAATTCAATTTCAGTTCGTTTTCAATTCAATTTCAATTCGAATTCATTTATATTAAATTTAATTCGAATTTCAATTCTTTTCAAAATATCAGATTTTGAAATCACTTTCGATATTCATTATAAAATGAATAAAATCGATATAAATATCGTTCACGTCAAAATGGCGTAAATCTAATCAACACGGCTTCATATATTCATATTTTCAAATATTCTATTTCGAATATTTCTATTTCAAATATTCTATTTCAAATATTCTATTTCAAATATTCCATTTCAAATATTCTATTTCAAATATTCTATCTTGAAATATGGAATGAGGCCCAATCAATTACCATATAATGTTAATTATATGGGTTTTCTACAACACATGTCTACAATAACAACGATGAATAATCAACCATCATCCAAAGTGCATTCTACACTGTATAAGCATCAAATATAGATATTCAACGCTTATAACAGTCTGTCAATCGATCGATCGACATACAACTAATTATTGGGATTAGTGTATGTCATATATCACCCCAATACCCGTGTGGGGTTTCTAACAATCAAACTCAGATTTTATTTGTGCAGTTGGGCGATGTGTAAAATTTATCGACCCAATCAATATCAGTCAAATCAGTGTATATAAACAAATCGGCCGATTTGTTTATAAATATTTATTTATTCACTTTCACGTTAAAAATTATATTTTTAACGATAAAATATTTTTAATTATATAAATATTTTATTTCCTTTCAACACAAGAATATTTTATTATCGATTTCTCATCAACATCACAAACAAATTTTCACAACATATTAATCAAACAAACAAGCCATCCATGATCTGTGGATGACGGGTGTCGGGTGCTACTAAGCACCGTCTGCATCCTAGTATATATATAACTAGAAAAAGAAATTTAGAGTGAGAAGTTCTCACATAATTACTAATCCAACGCCACGACTCTTCTTGGTTAGAAATCTTTGCTGTTCTTGCCTCTTGTCACTTTCGTTGCCCGTATTCTCTACATATATAAAAATCACATTTTTACTTCGCTATTGAATATTGAAAAATCGAATTTTTACTTCGCTATTCAATATAGAAAAATCGAATTTTTTACTTCGCTATTCAATATAGAAAAATCGAATTTTTACTTCGCTATTCAATATAGAAAAATCGAATTTTTACTTCGCTATTCAATATAGAAAAATCGAATTTTTACTTCGCTATTCAATATAGAAAAATCGAATTTTTACTCGCTATCCTCTACATAAGGATTTCGCTTTCTCAAATATAAAGATTTAATTTTTATTTCACTACATATATAAAGGTGATATTTTTACTATCTTACCTATATAAAAATTATATTTTTATACTTCTACAATATAAAAGATTATATTTTTATAACTCTACAACATAAAAGATTACATTTTTATAACTTCTATTTTATAAAAATTATATTTTTATATTTCACATATGATAAAAATCATATTTTTATTTTTTCTATCATGATAAAATTATATTTTTTCCTACGCCTATCATATAAAAATCATATTTTTAATTGTCTACTAATATCAAAATCATATTTTTATCTCTAACGAACTAATTACTTTATAAATTAATAACCTAGATAATTAAATAAATCAAAATAATAATAAAAATAAAATAAACTTACATTGTATCGAATTTTCAGAGAGAGGGGGGGTCTTCGGTCGGCAGCAGAAGGAGGGGGCGTCGGTCTCGGCAGAGGATGAGGGGGTGTCGCGGTCGAGGTAGAGGAGGAGGGGGGGTGTCGTGTCGCGGTCTGGCGTAGGGGGAGGGGGGTCGTCTCGCGGTCTGGCGCAGGGGGAGGGGGGGTTTGCGCGGCGCCGTCGGCGCCGGGGGGGGGGGGGGGGCGAACTGGTCGAAGAAAGGGGGGGTGTCGCGATTTTAGCTGTAGGTTTTTTTTCTCTTCTTTTGATTTCTGATTTATGAAGAACGGGGGGGGGTGCAGAAGTTAAAAGGAGAGGAGAGAGGAAGAGGTTTTATTTTATTATATTTATTATTTTAATTTCAAAAAGTTGACTTTTACATACGACCTCTAAACGAGGCCCACCGCCTGTCGTCCATAGCGTTTCACCCCCATTCTGAACACAATGGGATATGTATCGCACGCTGATTCGAACGTTTCGATCCGTTTCCGTTAAAATCAACATATAACTCTATATATTGAATTTGAACGCGCATTTCAATTTACTGGGGTCACATATTAACTCTATAAATTGCAGAAAAATATTTTCTAGCTTCGTATTGACGATACAGTCCTAATAAAACTAGTTTCGTCGAATTCTGAGACCGTTGGAAAAATGGCCATTTTCCAGTCTATTAAAATCAACTGAAACTGGTCAAACGCGTTTTCCTTTGCCACGCTCACATATTGATTCGAAAAATTACAAAATTTGAAATCTAGCAATAACTTGACATCACGGACCCAACAAAAGAGGTTTCGCCGAAATCCGAGGTCGTTTGCAAAATTTCCATTTTTAAGGGCCTGAATTCCATAGCGACTATTCAGAATTTTCAACTGGACATATCTTTTGATTCCCGCTATGAAATCTCAATTTTTCGGATTCGTTGGAAAGATATTCTCAAATAGATCCTATTATTTTTGGTTTCACTAAAATCCGGATTGTTTTGCACCCGGTACATTCAATTGAAGTTTGAAATCGAATTATCGAACTACCGCGCCATTTTCAATCCCTTTTATAATTATATATAATTATTTATATTCTAACGACGACGTATATAATATATACGTTCGAATTCTATTCAAAATAAATTTCTCGTCGATATTATTTAAAATAATCTATTTTAAATGTTCAAAATTCGCTAAAATTGCCAAAATAAAAATTTTAAACTGGCCCAGATTTTCGGGTTGTTACATATATTCAATATATATTAAATTTATATTGAACTGTTATTTGTATATGACTTCTAAAAATTCCTATGATCACACACGATACCCAAAAATCATGAAAATTGACATGCAGCTACAGTTCGACATTACGGTCCCAACGAAACTGGTTTCGTCGAATTCCGACTCCGTTTGCTCACACAGCGTATTTTAAACTGTCAAAATACTGACTGTTTTTCACATTAAAAATCGGTACGACCACATACTGACTTCAAAAACCACGAAAATTGAAATGTAATAATAATTTGACATTACAAATCCAACAGAATTGATTTCGTTGAATTCTGAGGTCGTTTGCAAAACTGGCTATTTTTAAAGCTCTAAATAACCCTTTTAAATATATAAATATATTTAAAAATGATTAAATTTATTTAAAAATAAATATTATCGTATATATTCACAACATAATATCATACATCTCTAGAATATTCCTATATGAATTTCTAACTCGATATTTCAAATCCCGATATAAATCGATATTCGATTTATAATGAAATTCCTTTTATAAATATAAATAAAATATAAAAGAATTCCACAGCGACTTTTCTAAAATTTGATTTGGACATAAATCAAAATCTACACGATGAAATCCCGATTTTTCTCATCCACTAGAAAGATATACTCCACCAGCTCCGTATGTTTCTTGTTTCACAGAAATCCGACTTAAAACGGCTTCTGTATATCCAGTTGAAGTTCAGATCGCCAAATCGCGAACTACCGCGCCATTTCAAGCTCGATTTTAATTATATTATAACTCTACGTTCAAACTGTCTTTTATATAATATATTCGTTATTCAAATTCAATTCCAAGCTGAATTAAATATCACAGATGATCCAGTTCACACCATATCACCATTTCAGCCAAATCTGATTATTTTAGAATTAAATATATTATTTAATTTATTGTTTTAATTAAATATTCACTCTTATTTAATTCAACGACCATTAAATCCTCTAAACTCTATTTAAATAATTAAATAAATTAATTATTATATCTCCGAAAAATGCGGGTCATTACATTCTTCCCCACTTAAAATAATTTCGTCCTCGAAATTGCTGAGGTAGAAAACAACTCTATCGACCGGTTAGAACTTATTTGTTCACTTCTCAACTTCAGTTTCCACTGGACTAATTTAATTTCAATTAAATTATTAATTCAATTCTATTAATGAATATTTTCAAAAATCCTGAAAATTTTCTAACACCCGAAATTTCCGAAAAATTTCACCCGCACCTCCTTTGTACTGGTCAATAGGTCAAAATCCAACTCGCCTCTCTGGGCCATCTCCAACCCAAAAGAAAATCAAACAGCCAAGCGGCTTGCCAATTTGGCTCATAAAATCTCATACCCAATATGAAATATAAACTTGTACCTTTTTGCCGACCATATCATTATACCATTACCATTGGTTATCAACTCAACATATACCAATGTCATTCCAATAAATCTCCTGTCAGTTTTTATCCTCAACCTAATCATTTGCATATACTCAAGTCAAATTCCATTTCAAACTTAAGTACAATTCTTGATTCCAAATTCTTATATCATCAATCAACTTACTCGATATCATTCCAATGTAATTCCATATTATAATTAACCTTGTCTAAGTTTAATTCAAATTTTTTTATTCACTTTCAATATTTTAATCCATTTAACTTCATAAGTTAAATTTTAATTCCATAATTTAAATTCCTGGGTTTATTTCAAATCAATTTTAAATCATAACACCAATTCAGAACCTTCGAATTTCTAAACAACTTGTTTCCTTAAAACAATTTGAAAACAAAACCTTTGGTAGTAATCCGCCCCTTAGAAACTCGAAAATCGCACCGACGATGAATCGATCCATCCTCGGAATTATTTTCCAGTCATCAAGGTGAGTTCAATACTATATCTATTTCAAATTGAAACATTTTCAAAATCTCCCAGGAACTTAAAATTTCCTTATTTTAATTCCTAACTCTGATTTAAATTCAGATTTAATTCATCTTATTTCATATACTTTACTTATATGAATCCTGATTGGTTATTTATAATCATTTCACCTTTTTATAGTCTTACTCGATTATAATAACCAACACAACCAATATACTATATCAAAATATATTCAGGTAAAATTATTTCATTTACCCTCTTTTCAAAACATATCGTATCGACCCATCGTATTCGAGTGTTTAGAAACCCTTATCGATATTGTGGTGCCCCACCATCGACCAGAATTCATAAGCCTCTCAACCAATTAAGCTCCAGAATATAAAACAAATTTTTATATCAAATAACAAATACGTTCACTCGTATATATACACTAAACTCAATCTAAGGTATTTCTAACCCCATCTCTACTAAATCACGCCACAGAGCCAAGGTAATACTTAACCTTAAGCTCTGATACCAACTGTAATGACCCGAAAATCCGGTCCAATTTGAGCTGACCAAATAACACAAGTCCAACCCCAAATTGTACTGAAAACCAGGAAATTAATAGAAAGAAGTTAGAGGGTGAGAATAGATAAGATAGAACTTACAGAATAAAAGAAGAACATCACCATCAGAGTAAACATGAATCTCATAGCGGAACGAATGAAATATAACATAACTTTTGAAATACAAACAGTATATGTATACAATAGCACTTATCAGAGTACAAAACTTACAACACAGCAGAAATAATAATAGCTATAGAATCTTGAAGCCTCCTGCTCCAAGCTCTCCAAGTGTATCTGTAAAATCCTGACTACTTGATTGCCCGTACAAAATTAGGCACCCAAGACTTTAGGAAAAACAAAACAAATAAACTCTGGGTCAGTCATGGGACTTGTATGAGTAAAAACAGTTTAAAACAGTTCGAACAAGTAAACGATATCTCATAAGACCATGCCGTATAACGGAACAGGTTTTTCCCTTATGAGAATCCAAAACATTTCGATTCAACTTTCAAAATCCTTTTGAAACAAACGATGATCTTTATATCAAAACTGTATTGATATTATAATAATGTCTATCAACCACAATATAATAATCATCTTGCAGAACACTTTCATCTCACGTTCCACATATATAATATATAATCAAAAACCGCGGGCACGTATTGGATAATGTATTTCCAACTATGACAAGGTATGGAACCACCTTCCGATCAGTGTACTCTAGGAACGATACACTGGAGTTCAACAAGTACATCTTGCAACTCAGCCACACATGACCGACCACCCATTTCGCTTGAGTGTACCGAATGTACATCACCAACGGTTGGGATCAACAACCGTTTCCCGTATATATATATATATATATATATATATATATATATATATATATATATATATATATGGGACAACATTGATAGATTTAAGAAGCAAATGAATATTCTCTAGATAGGTGATTATACACCCTACTTCGGAGCGACCGACTTAGCCTTGCTGCCTGCCCGATTTTTGTCATTTCCTGGTTGTTGAGGCCAGAGGCTACAATTACTTCCCATTCATTGATAACACGATCACTTTGAATGCCACATTGTCAGATACGTTAATCGTTAATTGGTTTACACAAATATTCTGGATGTTATGCTAAGGGAATAAATCCGTTGCAACCATATATATTTATACAGACCAACCCATTCGATCATTGGAAATACTTTGTCAGACATTCGTCCATTTACGTTCGTTCTGGGATTGAACGAAACCGAAGGCACTATTCAGTATATCCATCTTAGGCACTGTTATCTAAGATTTATACAACAGCCCTTGTACTTTACTCCGTCTTCAATTATCTTTGGCATATATGATTCGCGACGCTTATGCCAATACGGAGTGGTTCTTCGGTTAATAATCCAACCGGTCTCTCCATATTAACAACGTTAAAATGGTCAAAACTTCGATAGTCGGTGAGTTAACTATCAAAGAAAAACAGGTGTGCAAACAACGATATCATTTCCAGATGGAAATCATATCGATCAATCATCATTTAACATTTATCTCTTTATTTCATTAATTTACTTATCTCCTGTTTCCATATATTCTAAATTCTTATTTTCTATTATCAGAAAACATTTCTGATTCGTATTTGGAAAACATTTCCAAAACTCCTTTGCGACCAAACCTTATCATTCCTTAGTTAAGAAGGAAGTCAATCAAGTTGGGGTATAATTACCTCTCAGACCTTCACTGAACAACGTTTTAACTTCGAAATGGTCAAAGTTTATCTTTTAAACCTTTAACAAACTTCCTTATGTCTCTCTCGGATTCAATTTACGAATCCACTTTTTTATTGAAAACATTGGTTATAACGATAACGTTATAATCCCTACTTTCGACATATATAACTTCAGTTATAACTTTTTTTCTTTAATGTGAATAAATAAATAAACACCTAATTTATAAATAAATAAAATCCTGATTTAACACTGGAAAGTATAAGTACATTCCCGAATTCGATAAAAATCGAATTCGACGATTAACTCTCTTCGAATAACTAGTATTCGATTAACTCACTTCGAATAATTAATATTCGATTTCTCCTTCTTTCGAATAAATGATATTCGATACTCTCTCGTTTCGAATACTATATTCGATTACTCCTTTTCGAATAACTAAATTCGATTAACTCCTTTCGATTAAACAAATCGATAACTCCTTTTCGATTAAACTAATCGATAACTCCTTTTCGATTAAACTAATCGATAACTTCTTTCGATTAAACAAATCGATAACTCCTTCTCGATTAAACAAATCGATAACTCCTTTTCTATTAAACTAATCGATAACTCTACTTCGAATAAACTATAACTCGATTATCTTAACTTGGTAACTCGATAGCCTTAACTCGATAACTTAACTCGATTATCTTAACTCGATTATCTTAACTCGATTATTTTAACTGGGTAACTCGGTAATCTTAACTCAATAACTTAACTCGATTATCTTTAATTCCTTAACTCTTATCACTTAACTCCTTTCGCATAAACTATATTCGATAACTCTTTTTAACACTATTCGAATAATTAATATTCGATAACTCCTTTTTAATTTTATTCGATAACTCTTACCTTCGAATAAACTATATTCGATTATTTCTCCTTTTCGAATAAACGATATTCGATCATCTCTCTTCGAATCGCTTATATTCGATTTATTTACTTTGAATAACTTATATTCGACTAACACCATTTTTTCGAATAAACTATATTCGATCAACTCCTTTCGAATAACTACTATTCGATAACTCTTACCTTCGAATAAACTATATTTGATTATTTCTCCTATTCGAATAAACGATATTCGATCATCTCTCTTCGAATCACTTATATTCGATTTATTTACTTTGAATAACTTATATTCGACTAACACCCTTTTCCGAATAAACTATATTCGATCAACTCCTTTCGAATAACTACTATTCGATAACTCTTTTCAAATAACTAATATTCAATAACTCTTCTCGAATAACTAATATTCGATAACTCTTCTCGAATATCTACTATTCGATCAACTCTAACTCGATTAACTCTATTTGAATACTTTAGTTCGATTCAACTCTAATCGATTAACTCTAACCAGTTAACTCTAACTGATTAACTCTAACTGGTTAACTCTAACTGATTAACTCTAACTGGCTAATTCTAACTGATTAACTCTAACTGGTTAACTCTAACTGATTAACTCTAACTGGTTAACTCTAACTGATTAGCTCTAACTGGTTAACTCTAACTGATTAACTCTAACTTGATTAGCTAAATTTTATTATCCCTTTCGAATAACAAATACTCGATTACTTTATTTGCTTTATAAAGATTTCCCTTTTTTATAACGTTTACCCATTTAAAAAGATTTCCTTTTAACAGCGTTTATTCATTTATAAAGATTTACTTTTAGTAACGGTTCTTCACTTTATAAATGTTCTTTTAATAACGTTTCTCCACTTATAAGGTTTTCCTTTTAACAACGTTTTCCTTTTTATAACGATTTCCTTTTTTTTATAATGTTTTTTTCCTATTCCGTTATAAATAATTTCCTTTTCAAACTCTATTTATTTTCTAAGTAAATAACCCCTTTTATACTTCTATTTATTTCTTAAATAAATATTCTATTTTAATATTATTTATTTAACAAATAAATAATTCTCTTTTCTTTTCTATTTATTCTATTTGCAAATGGTTTGCAGATATTTCCTTTCGGGTTTTAATTCTAAGTATTTCCTATTTATAAATAATCCATTTATAAATAAATTTATATTTATAAATATTCCATTTTTAAATAATTCCTTTTATACTTCTTCTTTGATTTTATAAATATTATCTCTTTTATAAAATCCTTTGATTTTATAAATAATCTATTTTCAATATTCATTTTTGAAAATTCCCTTTTTAACACTCCGGTATTCCTTATGGTATCTAATGTACCATATAACAATGATTGGTATCATTTAAACATATAAAATCATCAACAGATTTCATATCACATCATATAACACAATATATGAAACAAAACAGTATTTATATATTGAGGAACCAAGTTGGGTTCCTCCAACCTGTTCCCCTGCATCACAGATGTTAAACCATATAATTAACATCAACTTCATTTTTGTATGAAATGTTCTGATAAGAAACAACAATATATATATTTAATGGTTTTTATATATATATATATATAAGTTTCAACTAGCTGACTAGCTGTTCAATCAACCAAATCAACACACAGCAATCAACAGATAACTATCAGTTCTAAGAATACGTTATAAAAATATAACTGTTCAGAGTTGGTTAGTTTTACTCACTTTGGCAGTTCATCGTTAAAGAACGATAAACTGTTGTTCGATTCAGATCAAACAATTTAATTCGCCATAAATTCAAACGAGCCCCAATCCACTTCCAGTCAGCTTCATTGTGAAGCTCTCATCCATATGGTCCTAACGTGACTGACCCTTCAGAAAACTGATAACGTATGCTCAAGTTATGATTTTTACAAGTTAATACATATTAAATTAAACTAAAACTAAATTTATAAA
Organism: Allium sativum; assembly: GCA_030737875.1. Lineage (NCBI taxonomy): Eukaryota > Viridiplantae > Streptophyta > Magnoliopsida > Asparagales > Amaryllidaceae > Allium > Allium sativum. The sequence goes on from CM060917.1 coordinate 14,963,212, forward strand.
TTCATTGGGTTTTACCATCCAAAGAGGCCCATCCACGTTTTAAATACCCAACCCGTACTCCATTTCTATCTTCCCCAAATCGCTGAAACAACTGCTCCAAATTCGAACACCAAATCGCTGAAACACTTGCTCAAAAACTCAAACCAAAGCTTTAAGAATCTAAAACAACGAACCCTAGGCCACTATGCTTACATGACAACGAACAGAGAAGTGATCGAAAGCTCCAGTCTTCACACAGCTTGTTGAAAAACACCTCGCGAGTCCATTCATATATTTTCCGTGATTTATAGATTTAGATTTCATTTTGTTTTGATTTTATTCTTGCTCAAAGCTTTTGCTGTAAGAAAAGAAGAGTGACGGCGCAATATCTTGGCCGGAGGAAAGTTGTATTAGGTTTAGAATGAAGGTAGAGTATTTATAGTTAGGTTAGTTTATTTTTATATTCAATATATATTAAATTTATATTGAACTGTTGTTTGTATATAACTTCTAAAAATTCCTATGATCACACACGATACCCAAAAATCATGAAAATTGACATGCAGCTACAGTTCGACATTACGGTCCCAATGAAACTGGTTTCGTCGAATTCCGACTCCGTTTGCTCACATAGCGTATTTTTAACTGTCAAAATACTGACTGTTTTTCACATTAAACATCCGTACGGCCACATACTGACTTCAAAAATCACGAAAATTGAAATGTAATAATAATTTGACATTACGAATCCAACCAAATTTGGTTCGTCGAATTCTGAGGTCGTTTGCAAAACTGGCTATTTTTAATGCTCTAAATATCCGTTTTAAATATATAAATATATTTAAAAATGATTAAATTTAATATTTAAAAATAAATATTATCGTATATATTCATAACAGAATATCATACAGCTCTAGAATATTCCTATATGAATTTCTAACTCGATATTTCAAATCCCGATATAAATCGATATTCGATTTATAATGAAATTCCTTTTATAAATATAAATAAAATATAAAGGAATTCCACAACGACTTTTCTAAAATTTGATTTGAACATAAATCAAAATCTACACGATGAAATCCCGATTTTTCTCTTCCACTATAAAGATATACTCCACCAGCTCCGTACGTTTCTAGTTTCACAGAAATCCAACTTAAAACGGCTTCTGTATATCCAGTTGAAGTTCAGATCGCCAAATCACGAACAGCCTCACCATTTCGAGCTCGATTTTAATTATATTATAACTCTACGTTCAAACTGTCGTTTTTATAAAATATTCGTTATTCAAATTCAATTCCAAGCTGAATTAAATATCACAGATGATCCAGTTCACACCATATCGCCATTTCAGCCAATACTGATTATTTTAGAATTAAATATATTATTTAATTTATTATTTTAATTAAATATTCACTCTTATTTAATTCAACGACCATTAAATCCTCTAAACTCTATTTAAATAATTAAATAAATTAATTATTATATCGCCGAAAAATGTGGGTCATTACAAAGGCCCAAAAACATCAGGCCTAAGAGTTTTATCATTGTCCATCCCATTAATAGCAGCCCAAATTTCGTTTTCGATGAAAGGTTGGTCAATAGAAATCGGAGAAAGGTTAGGATACAAGGAAAACCGGTCAATATCAGGTAAAGGAGGAGGGGAACTACCAAAAATAGAACGATAGTTGTTAGTAAATAGACGGAGAATATACTCTTGATCAAAAAATGATTGATCGTTGTGGATGATTTTTTGAATAATAGATGCCCTACGTCTACCATTAGCAAAATAGTGAAAATAGAATGTATTTCTATCACCTTCTTCAATCCATTTTGCTTTTGATCTTTGTTTCCATCCAATTTCCTCTTGTTTAAAGAATATATCCAATTCGGTTTCAAGCTCCTTCAGATTATTACTTTAATCATCACTCATAGAATGATATTCTTCTAGAATATTAAGGTCAAGAATGGCATCCTGAATAGAAGATATGCGAGTGCGTATATACCCCCAAATGGATTTAGCCCAAGGTTTAATTAATTTTCTTAAAGAACGGAGTTTCAAGACAATCCGATGTGCTGCAGACTCAGATTGAAAGGGATGAGACCATACAGTTTTGACAGATTCATCAAATGAAGGTTCAAGTAGCCAAAAGCGCTCAAACTTGAAAGGACATTTGCGGTTAGGTAGAGAACCGGAGTCCAGGGGGATAGGGCAGTGGCCAGAGATAATGGAGGTAAGGCCATGAATAGTAGATAGAGGGTGTAAATCTTCCCATGCCGCATTAAAAAGAAAACGAACCAATTTAGCAAGGGATGGTTCAGTTTGTGACTTGACCAAGTGAAAGAACGATTGTTTATTGGGGGTTCCAGAAGGCCACAATCAAAGATAAAAGATTTAAAAGCATCAGAATCAACTGAGATATTGCCTGAATTTCTTTCATGAAAATTTCTCATAGTATTGAAATCACCACCAATAATCCATGACCCAATAAATTGATTAGCACGTTGTGTGCAGTGTGACCAAAGATTCATTCTTTCGTGAGCATCTTGAGGACCATGAATATTGGAGAAGAAATATACAGTATTAGAGGCATGATGCTTGAGAGCAACATGCAAAGCAGATTGATTAGAAAAAGTTTGTATAAGGGACCAAGATGATTCATTCCATGTAGTGATAAGACCACCTCTTGACTCGATGGCAGTTACGTGAACCCAACCAATTAAAAATGTACCTCCAATAAGTCTAAAGTGATATCAAGATGGGTCATGTAATTTGGTTTCTTACAACATTAAAACATCTAAATTGTGCGGGGACAAAAAAAGATTAATGGCATGGCACTTAGATAGGTCACCCAAGCCACGTACATTCCATGTGATTACTTCCATTGATGATATTTAATAAAGGCATTTTACAATAAGGGCTTACTTACCTCAACCAATTAATTTTAAGGACACGGGTTTAAAATAATTAATTTTAAGGACAAAATTTTATCATGTCATTTTGTATGCATTCTCGATGCTCAAAAAAACCCCAAATCGATTTCAAATCCTCTTTCTTCTTCATCTTTATACTTTTGAAATCATATCTACTGCTAACCTACTTTCGAAACAAAATCACCTCAGCTGATTTGTCGATTGGCTGAAGAAATCCAACCGCATCACTTTTCTCAGCTGAACAAGTAAGTAATTGTTTATTTCTGCTATTTGTTATATATCGATTGCTGATGTTAATCGCCTCACCTTTATTCAGGTGACGAAACTAAGACGCAATTTCTATTCACCATTTGCAAGACGCGATTTGTGTTCGTTGTTGAACAAGTAAGTACTTGTTTATCTTTGTTGTTTGTTGTTCCTCGATTTTGTTTGTTTGTTATATATCGATTGTTTTTGTTAGCTGAAGTAAGTAGTCATTCACTGATTCGTTTTATTTGCTATATAAAACTGGTTATACGTATATATTTAGTGGTAGATTTTATTTTGTTTCACAACTTAAAAAGATAAAGGTGTTTATCTTTTGATTTGAATTATTTAATTACGTATTAAAATTTAGTAATATTTGAAAATTATTGATACATGTAAAACATTTTTTTTGTTATGTTAATCATATGTATATACTTAGTGGGTTAATAATACGTGATATGAATCAATTTATAGTGACGATGAAACTGTTCGTACATATATATTCAGTGGTAGATGTTAATTTATTTGACAGCTAAAAAAGATAATGGTGTTTATCTTTTGATTTGAATGATTTAATTACGTATTAAACCTTAATAATATTTGATAATTACTGATACATTTTAAACATATTTGTTGTTTTTCTTATGATTTGGATTTATTACGATAAAAGCATTAAAAGATAAGTTACATAGAATATCTTACTTTATCTTTTACTAAATGATAAATATTAACATGTTTATTTTTACATAGAACATCATATTTTATTTCATATTTTAAAAAAGATAATTGCATCTATCTTTTACTAAAAGATAAAAGATAAGTTACATAGGATATCTTTTTTATTTCATATTTAGTAGAATATGAAATAAGTTACATAGAATATCTTATTTTATATTTTACTAAATGATAAATATTAACATGTTTATTTTTTACATAGAATACTTTGTTTTATTTCAGATTTAAAATGGATAATTGCATCTATCTTTTACTAAAAGAAAAAAGATAAGTTACATAGACTATCTTATTTTATCTTTAAGTAAATGATAAATATTAACATGTTTATTTTTTACATAGAATAACTTTTTTATTTCAGATTTAAAAAAATTAATTGGATCTATCTTTTACTAAAAGATAAAAGATAAGTTACATAGAATATCTTTTTTACAAGATAAGTTACATAGAATATCTTATTTTATCTTTTACTAAATGATAAATATTAACATGTTTATTTTTTACATAGAATATTTTATTTTATTTCAGATTTAAAATTGATAATTGCATCTATCTTTTACTAAAAGATAAATGGTAAGTTACATAGACTATCTTATTTTATCTTTAACTAAATGATAAATATTAACATGTTTATTTTTTACATAGAATAACTTATTTTATTTCAAATTTAAAAAAGATAATTGCGTCTATCTTTTACTAAAAGATAAATTACATAGAATATCTTATTTTATTTCAGATTTAGTAGAATAAATGATAAGTTACATAGAATATTGTATTTTACCTTTTACTAAATGATAAATATTAACATGTTTATTTTTTTACAAAGAATGTCTTATTTTATTTTAGATTTATAAAAGATAAATGCATCTATCTTTTCAAAACGGAACTTCAGATTTAAAAAAGATAAATGAATATATGTGTCATGTGTTAATTGTTAGTTGCAAATATGCAATGTTAATGATAAAACTGACCTTTTGATTACAAAATTGCATTTTTGTAATTAACAATTTTTAAATGTAGTAGAATATGTTAATTTATTTCTGATTTAAAATGATAGTTGCATCTATCTTTTCAAAATTGAACTTCAGATTTAAAAAAGATAAATGAATATATATGCCATGTATTAATTGTAAGTTGCAAATATGCAATGTTAATAATAAGACTGAACTTTTGATTACAAAATTGCATTTTTGTAATTAACAATTTTTAAATGTTTAGTAGAATATCTTATTTTATTTTAGATTTAAAAAAGATAAATGCATCTATCTTTTCAAAACTGAACTTCGGATTTAAAAATAAATAAATGAATATATATGTCATGTGTTAATTGTTAGTTGCAAATGTGCAATTAGTGATAAGACTGAACTTCTGATTACAAAATTGCATTTTTGTAATTAACAATTTTTAAATGTTTAGTAGAATATCTTATTTTATCTTAGATTTAAAAAAAAAATAGATGCATCTATCTTTTCAAAACCGAACTTCAGATTTAAAAAAGATAAATGAATATATATGTCCTGTGTTAATTGTTAGTTGCAAACATGCAATTAATGATAAAACTGAACTTTTGATTACAAAATTGCATTTTTGTAATTAATAATTTTTAAATGTTTAGTATAATATCTTATTTTATTTCAGATTTAAAAAAGATATATGCATCTATCTTTTCAAAACTGAACTTCTGATTTAAAAAAGATAAATGAATATATATGTCATGTGTTAATTATTAGTTGCAAATATGCAATATTAATTATAAAACTGAACTTTTGATTACAAAATTGCATTTTTGTAATTAACAATTTTTAAATGTTTAGTAGAATATCTTAATTTATTTCAGATTTAAAAAAGATAGTTGCATCTACCTTTTCAAAACGGAACTTCATATTTAAAAAAGATAATTACATGTTTAGCTCTACTTATGTTTGGAAAAAAAAGGATACATGTTAAACAAGTTTGATGTTTTACTCATTATTTATAATTATTACATTCCATATGAACTTGGTGTAAAGCTTGCATAAAAAAGATAAAAGCATTTATGTTTTTGTACAAAAACCTTTGCTACATAATAAATTATAACGAAATGCTTTTAGTTGTTTATGAATATCAAAAGATATGCCAAAATTTAGTTACATAATAAATTACAACACTAGAGCATATAACTCCAAATTCATGGTAGGCTAACTAAATAAAAAATATGTTATCATTTTATCAGTTATTTTTCTTTCTTTCTAATTTCATCCTTACTGATACATATTCAAATTTCCTTTTTAGGAATTCGAGGATCAACATGCGTTATTTAGTGGGTGCAGCGATATAAAGACTGATCTACCATGATAGTTGCAGTCATATTGTTTATTGTTGTGCTTGTAAATAGAATGGCTATGAACTTACATTGTCATATTTTTTTGTTTTTTTGTTCTGGTGACCTTAGGTTTTTTTTGTTAATTTGTTCTTTGTTGCGGAGTAAAACCATAAATGAGTTGTGCAAATTTGTGTATAAAGGAGCTGGAAAAAACAGTGGGAAGTTACACAGTTGGGTGTTCTTTCTTTTTAATTATCTTTTTGTGTTAAAAACAATAGCAACGACTTCTGCATTGTTCACAATTTAATTGTACTGTTGTACATAGTATACAAAAAAAGTTCAAGCATGCCAATATGATTTAGATCATTATTGCAAGTTGTTTTTCCTTTTCTAAAAAAGATAAAAATATTTATCTTTATCTGAAAAATATATATATGATAGACACTTAAAGCTAGTATTCCATTGTATCAAAAATATATACATGAGCAGATAGTTTCACAGTTAAATCACATAAACCAACCAGTATTCTATTGTATCATTACTGCAGGTTGTTCTTCCTTCTCTGAAAAAGAAAAAAGTGTTTATCTTTATTTGAAAATATAAAAAGAAGTACATGAAACCAACAACGTGAACATTATAACTATTAGTTTCAAAATTGGAAATGCATCTGCATTCAATCACACAAAATTATATTTTACATTGCACTTGCAGTATTGCTAACTATTGTTTTAAATTTGATTTCCATTTGCTTCCCATCTTCTCTCTGTTTTTCATTTCTATGCACTCTGAAACCAACCACAAATCATCAAAACACAATAATCCTCCTTCACTTCATCAACACATGACATAAAATGAAAATCTTTTGAAAATCAAGTCGTTCAATCGATTCGTTCAATCGAATAGTTCAATCCAGTCGTTCAATCTAATCGTTCAATTGATTATGGCTGTAGAAATAAAATCGAATCGTTCAATCGATTCGTTTGAAACATGAAAAGCTTTTGAAAATCGCCATTTTAATGAAGATCGACTAGTGTTTCAGATTTGCAAAATAACGGCCGCGACTTTTTTGTCCTTGAAACTTATTTATTAAAAGCCGTGTCCTTTAAACCAATTGGACCTAAATAGTAAGCCCTTCACGCAAATTTCCACATATTTAATACGCTCCAATTCTAATGCATGCATGGCACTGTATTGAGAATCATGCAAACTCACACCCATGCATTTTGAAATTCTTTTATTTGAATGCATATTAGCTGAAGCAAAAACAACAGGGGTTGAAAAACTGCCAGCCACATCAGGATTTTTATGCCTTCCACTTCGACGCGCAAAGATGGGAGAGAGATACTGTGGCCTATCCTGATCCCAGTCTGGTACATTCTGAGGGGGTGTAGGTTGAAGAGGAGGAGATTGCGGCGGAAGAAGCTCAAGTGGAATAGTCTAGATATGGATAATGGTAAAATCAAACGAAGCAGGTTGAACATCATGTGATACAGGGACAAGTTCTTTAAAAGGTACATTCCAGTTGTGCATTTCCTGATCAACATCTTGGATTGGTTGGTTGACCTCTTGATTATTAGGAAATGGAGGATCAACATTCATATTTTGTTCAGATTCATTGAAAATGGGTGGCAGTGGAGGCAGCAAAGAAGCTTCTTTAATCATCACGTCAAACCTATCATCTGAACTCATATCTTGACCATCATCATGCATAGACATGCATGGAGCAATTTGCTCATCAAAGTTACTTAAAAATATTCTTTCAGGTCTTGTACCAGGGTGAAAATGCATGCATCGCTGCACCCTGATGATATGCACTGCATTGTTGAAGCGAGTTACAGAAGTGTTATTTGAGCCGATACATTCAAAGAATTGCATTTTGACATAGAACTCTCTATGATCAATGTGTGACCAATCACAATCATCAATAGCAAGTACACGTCCCATGGGTTTCAAGATTTCTTTAACTGCCATAGTGTTACTCTTCAAAAATTCAGGAAAGCCTTCAATCATTGCCCATGATTGCATTTCCAAAGCAGCATGGGGTTCCCTCTCACTGTCATCCCAAGCTTCAAGAAAGATGGCGCCACCTGACTTAGTCAAAAGAAGAGCGTGATCACGTTTACTGAAGGTTGGACATGAGATATGGAAGGAGTTGTTTGTGATTACCTAAATTGGCCATTCATCATACTTTAAATTTGCTTTAAGAACATAGTGCAGCGTTTCAACATTCCATTTACCAGTTAGGACAGTTGCTAAAATATATCGCGATGAATCTGCCATTGAAAAATGTTTCGTAGCTCGAAAATTTGGAGAAAAAGGTGATGGAGAATGATAATCAGATGGTGAATTAGGATAATTATTTGGTTTATCTGGGAAAATGTGTCGGCGTATGGTGTTTCGAGGCGATGTTTGGTGTAATGGTTTTGCAGGCTGAAAGATTTCTTAAGGACCCACTGAGATTTATTGTCGAAATTCCTTCTACCGGTTGTACCCGCAGAAACCAAAGTGCTCAAACGTTCATTTTTTTTGTTGGACAACATGGAACATAATGACCAAAACAGCCACATTTATAGCAAATTTTCTGGTCCCAACAATTTTTCACCATGTGTCCTTTGCATGCACAATGCAAACAATGTTTTTCTACTCCCAAAAAATTGACTGTTTCGAAAATCGATTTGAATTTAGGAAGTGGAGATTTAGGCTTTCTAAGAGGCGCTTTCGGAGGGGAAAGTGGTGGAGAAGCTGCTACTTATGCATACGTATGAATGTAATGTTCAAGTGGTATGCCATTAAGAACAGAAAAGCGATTGGAGCAAGAAGGATCCGAGGGAGGATACAATGGGAAATAGAAGGTTGACGGTCAGTACGAGTGTGTGGGTGAATTGGAGGGATGATGAAAGAGGATGGACGATGAATACTGGGAGATGAATTAGAAAGATTCAGTGGATGAAAATTGTTACGAGGATGATCAACAACGATAGAGCGAGTGGGTAGAGAAGATACAACAGGGTAGCTGACGTGGGATGGTCGACGCTGAGGAGATGAACGGGGAAGAAGGAAGGGTTTGTATTTAGGAGGAGCATTAGAAAGATTCGGAAGGAAGATGGGTAAGGTCACCATTAACGAGCAAGGGAAGTTCTATTTTCAAATTTTAAGTTTTTGTATTGAAATATTATTTAACTTGTTTAATTTTAATCGGTTACCTTAATTTTCATCTACCCCGCGTTACGTCTTAAAACTGCTTCCTCACTATTACCATCTAAAACCCTTTGCCTTAAATCTTCAACAAAACCCCACACTCCCAGATCTTTACCTTCCCCCCGTCATGTATATATTTATTCATTCTTTTTTTTTCTTTTTCTTTTTTCTAAACAAAGGCCTAAAGCCCACTATATTATTCATAGCACACCTATTTATTCCCACCGCAACTACTTCTCCCATGCATAATGTCTTCCCAGTTCATCTCCATCCACACACCAACTTCCTTGAATTCATGTTTCTGTCCTCACGCATTTCCTCCTCTAGCCTCACGAAAAAGAATTCCCCTCCAAGCATGCTACCTGAAAGTCGCCACATACCCCTTTTTTGTTATGAAGCTTAATCTCCGCCTATTACAAAAACTTCCCCATAGTTTTGTTTCATTATCCCTTCTTCCCCATTTATTTTCCTGAAGCATTTTTTTCTTCACAAATGATTCGGACGATTCCTCCAGCTAAAACATACATTGCCATAAATTCTTCAAATCACTTGTAAACTTTCCTTTTCTTCCAACCTTCATGCCCAGGCATGCAAAAAAAAAAGAACTCACCACGATCAACGACCAAACGATCATTCTGCCAGAGCATGCGCGCCTCCCTCCTCGATGTACGCACCCAAAGTTGCCTGCCCGTTTCTCCCCAATCGCCTCTAGGAACCAAAAAATGGTGACAATATTCTGATTAGATGCTGGCCTCTACGATACACTGAACTTTTTTATGGCCGATCATCAGAGAACCCTAGGTAAGCTAGACAAATTCGCAGTTGTGAAGATTTTGAATAGGGATGAGGTTTGGAAGAAAATGGGATGAGGAAGGGGATGGTTTCACAGTCGTTTGTTGGAGTAGGGGAAAACCTGAAGGGGAGGAAATACAGTGGGAAAACAAGGGCCGCTAAAATTTGTTTTAAGTAAAAGTTTCGAATGGAAGCAGTTTTGTTTCATTAATATTACGTCTTAACTTACTGGGTATATTCCAATTGGGAAAGGAATTGGTTGAGGAAGAAATGAGGCATAGAAAACAGTCAGAGAACAAATATTTACATAAGCTTATTACATGGTTGCCAAGTATATGCCCATGTGCAAATATTTATTTTTGCAGAGATTTTTATCACAGTATGCATGTGCGATTTTCGAAAGAGTTGATTTCAAAGGGTCGGTATGAACGAATTGGCAGAAATTTTATTGCGTTGGCCTTGTGATTTAGAGTGGCGTACAGATGTTAGGGTCTCAAAAATGATATGTTGGAATGGAAAAATGACTTGCACATGGCTGAGATTGCTAAGTCCTTGTCTCCTTGAGCGCGCAGAGATTTTTGAAGAAATTAGGCTAAAATTCTCCCCAGTTTGAAAACGACATGTATTAAGACATGCTGAAATTTTCTGATCTACTGCTGATTTTACAAGATTCTCAAAAGTGATAAACTAAGATATTTGAAGATATGAAAACAACGAACTGAAGACGACCTTTATAAAATATTTCCCTGTTTTCAAACACCAATCAAAATGCTGCGACCGATGATTTTGAGCTTTAAACGTATTTTATATATAAATGAACAAGTTTAAGTTTAATACGATCATAGGGAAAAGAAATAAATTTTTGAATTAACGATTTAAATCAATTTCAATTTAAACAACCTATTAATAATAAATTTTTATTGGCATATATACTCAGATAGAATTGTAAATAAATTTAAAATAACTAGCTTAGATTTTAGATTCAACATATCAAATTTTAAATTAATATGATATTAAATATATTTAAAACCCTTTTATATTATAAAATAAATCGTTATATTATATAACCGAATTCTATAGCGACTATTTGAAAATTTGATTTGGACATAAAATAAAATGTATAAGATGAAAACTCGAATTTTCTTTTCCATTAGAAAAATGTTATACAATAGATTCAGACCTTTCTTGTTTCAAAGAAATTCGACTTAAATTGGATTATGTACAACCATTTAAAGTTCAAAACGTAATATTACGAACTACCGCGCCGCTGCAGCTCGTTTTATAATTAAATTAAAGAATATACGTTCAACCGTCATTTAATAAACAAATACGTTAATATAATTCAACTATAAACTGAATTAAATCCTTTTATATCGCTAATTCATATAAAACTACAAATCCAACGTATTCCCAAATATTTCCAAATAAATTTATCACTTTATTATTTATATTAAAAATATTCAAAATTATTAAATTCAAGTCATTAACCACTAAATAACCATTTAAAACCAAGTTTAAATATTTAATAAAATTGTTAAAAATCTGGGTCGTTACATTTCTCCTTTCTTAGCTTCCGATATCGGTTATTTTTGGTGCCGATCATACGATTTCGAGCCTTCTCCTAGTACTAATTATACTCCGATACCCTTTTACCTCTACTTGGTTTTGGTGTCGAAATTTGGTAGTAACATTTGCCGCCCTATGTGAAGGGGTATTTTTGACTTTCCAAGTCAATATTCCAACCGCAGCTTCTTCCCATCTATAAATATGTGTTCCATTTCCTTCTTGTTGTTTTCTGATTTCCTCGTTATCTTCGCGTGTTTAAAATTTTCTTGCAGAAGTATCAATAGTTTCACAAACTCATAACTTAGTATCGATTTTAGGAAGGCTTTTCTTTATCTGACAACTTTCAAAATGATTCGTAAGGTCTTTCTAATTAATTTGTAAGAATTATCAAATTTATAACAATCTTAACTATATAATTCATATTTCATATAATAATCTCCCTTGCTCGGTTTCGACCAGGTACTTTCGGAAGATTTTTAATGTACATCAAATTTATTACATAATTAAGTCACTTATTGGCTATCAAGCAACCTTATCCGGCTAAGATGAAATTGCCGAGTTGATTCATGTGAATTGGTTTCGGCTACATTACCAAAATCGAATTTCGCCAATCAATCACAGGTTGGTTGATGGTACAATTGAGTGTTTTTCACCATTTCTTATTCTTCTGAAGGAACATGTTATGTGGCCTAATGTAAGTGTTACTACTTGTCGAAGTGCTTTCGGAAGACTAGAAGCTGGTTTTTCTTTTAATGTAGTATTATTCTGATTATTGAAATGAGCAGATAATGCTTGATCTTATGGGAAAGAAGCATACCACGACTAAACCCATTAAATGTTTCACCTTATTGCCCGAGCTCTCTTCTTTAGAGAAGATTGGTGCTGCTGAAAAACATTCTTTAATTACCTCGCAAGAGAAGGTCATGCCATTCTTCAGGACTTTAACATTTATGGAGTGGAAGTCATTCCTCCATGCAAGATTAATACCATTACATCTCCTCCAGAAGGTTATTTTGCTTACACTACCATTCACATTTGGCATGGAAGTTTCATTCCTTTTTCGGACTTTACAGCTTGATTCTTGCGATACTTAAAAATTTCCCCTATCCATCTTTCTCCGAACACTTATACCTATCTCTTAGGTTTAGAGCTTCGATCTTTGGTGTTTGATTATTCTTCTTTGAGTCCTTCACTGTTAGATAATTTGATTCATCCTTCCAAGCTTAATGATTTAAATCCAAATATTTTGTGCCAACCCCTCAAAGAAACTTCTATCTGAAAGGGCCCATTAGGTTCAAAGACTGGGAGACTCAGTTTTCTTTTATACGATGCCCTTCTGGTATTTCCGGTAGTTCCAACACACCAAGTATGGACCTTAATTACACCTCCTATTTGCCTTTCTCAACTTCTTTATCATGTATGCTTGTTTAAGTTCCATTTTATTGCAGATGTTGTCCCCAAACTCCCTAGCTTTGCGGATAAGGGATATTAGATCTTCTAAACATTGCTTCTGGAAAGCTGGGCTACAAGTCCTCATTGCTGACCCCTACCGTCCTTCGCAAACATTCTCTTTTTCCAACTGATTATTGGGCAATCTCCCCTAATTTCCCTTAGCAAAGGAATTCTTTCTTTATCGCTAGGAACGAATTCTTCTTTTTCCTCCAGTTCTCCTATATTTCTAGACACTCCAGGCATGTTACTTATATGGTAGCTCAGAATTTAGTGATCACTTAACTCTTTTTAATCCCTCTATTTGGCATGCTCTGTTTATGACATATTAGGTTTTATTTTCTTTGAATCGAGCAAGAACAATTCATCTTCTTTAGCTTCAAAAGATGGAATCTCCTTTTTAAGGAACACTTCACTCAAATCTATAGAAATCACTAAAAGAAAACTCATGGATGTGATTTTCGAGGATTCCCCTTCTAAGAGGCCTGAGGGTGTTGTGGACCCAACTCTTTACCTCAATATGGGTGTTGATTCTCTAAAAATCATCTCTCCGAGGATAACTCCCCAAATAGATGCACCTTTTTCTAACACTTTTGAAATTTTTACCATAATTCATCATGCGATGGGTTTTTTCTTCTTCTTCATAAGATCTCTATTCTCTAGAACCTCTTGTGCCTTCTATTGTTGAAGGATTTGATGAATTGATTAAACAAGTTATGTCTTCTCCAGAATTTTCCAATTTTGGCCTTCCATCTAATTTCTCCAACTATTGTTGTTCTTTAGTCGAGCAACAACTCTCGGTATGAACTTTATTCTCTTCTTTTCCTAGTTTTATGATTGTATCCTTCTTTTTGGTCATGTTTCTATTTCTTAAAGGCCATCAAACAATGGATCTTATGGAAAGAAGACATCTCCATAGCTTCTCCGAATTTATAAAAGCTTAGGGAAGAGAACCTTTCTTTGAAAGAAGAAATTGTTGTTGTGATCAACGTGATAGAGAATGTGATAAAGAAATAGAAATCGTTGGAAACGACCCCTATTTATGCCGAATCGTCGGTGGCCAAGGAGAAGGGAACTAATATCTTTGATTGAGGAAGTTAGAACTCTAAAAGAGACTTTGAAAAGGTCTAAAGAAGAAATAAACATGCTTTAATCAAGCTGCTTTTATTTACAGGAACATAATTCTCCTTTTAAGGAGAAGAATGTCTCTTTTAGCAACAAGCTCGATAAGAATAAGGTCTCCCTGACCAAAGCTATGTGTAACGACCAAGATTTTTGGTCGATTAGTTTTGATATTTAATATTTATTTTAATTATTGTGTTGATAATATAAATGAATTTAATTTTGATGTATCAATTTAATAATCGAAATATGATTTTTTTCGAATATATATATATATATATATATGTCTCGTAATACAAAAATCTAAAATAATTTAATTCGAAATTAAAACTGAGTCAGAATGATTCAAATGATTTATAGAAATTCTACTGGAATATAAACGACAATAATAATTATTTATTATCAAGGAATTTATTGTTTTGAATTAATTTTATATCGATCTAAATTAATATCTTCTCCATATGATCGAACTGGACTTTGATACTTGTCCCAGTGTATTTAGGATAGTGTTATAACCCTAGGAATACCTGTTGTTTTGTTTAGAAAGGAGTCCGGGATCACGGGGTATTTTAATAAGTAAAATCACCGGTTCAACTCAAAATAGCAAAATAAAAATAACATAAAACCTTTACTTTCCTCCTAAGCTAACAAATGAAGTACAGCGCAAAGTCTTCCCCTACCTATAACCATATGTACTATCGGAAGTCTATAATTCCTTAATGACAAAGTTTCTTCATTCAAAATCGCTGCTCCTGGTCTCGTTATTTCTTCTATTGAAATAAAAAAATTGAGAGCTTCAGGCAAAATAATAATGCCGCTCCTCAGAAAAAATCAAAGCATTTGTTTTCTTCTGTTCAAAATCGATAAAAGCTTAAATTTAAAATGGCCACTGTCAAGTTTAAACCCGTATTAAGAGAGAAAAATGTGCCGATCCTCCCAAAACACTGACTCCCTTATCCCAAATCAAAGCTAGCCTCGTTCATATCCTTCAAAATCAGTTTGAACTAAAAGAAATAAAAAGAGGGGAAACGAAAATGAAATCGTGATTTAATTCTGGTGGATCCCCTGAAGCTCGTGCTCGCGATTTGGGGAAGGATTGTTATCGAGATTTCAGGCATTCGAAGTCGCAGCTATAATAGGAGATTTCGAGTTTGAGGACGGCGCGGTGCTCGAGTTTCTCGTAGTATCGGAGCATACGAAATCAAAGATGGATCTGGGACTGTGAACTTCGTAGTCATCGTGAGCTCTGGAGTTCGAGCATCAGTGAGGACGGGTTGTCAAGGGTGTTTCCGTGCTTGTGTTGATGGTGTTCGTGAGGGGTAGTTTTCAGTTAGGATTCTGATGGTTGAACTGGGCAGTCGCGTGGTGTTTTTTGGGCAGTCTGTATTATCGGTTACAGTAAGGGTCTGGGGATGGGGTACTCACGAGTAGAGATGATTAATGGTGAAAGCGGTCGCCGTTTTTGTGAAGAAACAATAAAGAAGAGGAGAGGATGAAGAGAGAAGGGCTAAGAATGCTGCATGTCTCGGCAGTATAAGTGATGAAGAAGAGATTAAAGAATGGTTAGGTAGTTTATTTAAACCCATTTTTATGCGTAAATTAATTAATATATAAGTCTTGTTAATTTATTTAGTTTAAACTTGCCCAGACCATTTTAAGAAGAAAAATTAAAATAATTCATTTAATTTAAATTTATTAATGGTGATTAAATTAAATTAATTAATTAAATAAATTATTATTGATATGAATCTTGTAAATGAGTATAATTTACTCAATAACAAATCTCAGTGAAACGAGATGCATTAGCTTTGCATCGTCAAATACTTCTCAATGGAATTAAAATGGGAATCTGAATAGATTGGGAAAATAAAAATCACGATGAGTAAATCTCACTCAATTTATTATTTAGAATTATTTTTACTCGTTAAAAATAATTGATGGTTGTTTGGTTGCATTAAAATATTACTATGGCTATTATTAAATATATATTAGTTATTTAGGCTTGGTGTTTGTTGTTATTATATATATATATATATATATATGGGTGGTTGGATTCCCGCAGTACCATTAGCAGATGCCCGTAGTATCATTAGCGGATGACCCTATACGCCCCACGCTATGATAGTGGATGACCTTCTATACCACGATATCTTGCCTCGAAGCAGGATGGGTATTATTTATGTTGGCTAACGTCTGTGGATGTAGGAAAAACAGGTTGGAGGGATCCAACTGGATTCCTCAAAAATATTATTATTTGTTTGTTTTCATATATATTATCATATATGATGTGTTAGAAAACCCAAGGTTGATAATTGTGTGTTTTTGATTGGTTGAATATCACTGGCCCTGAAGGTTAATTTATAAAAATATCATGAAAAGGGATTTTGAAATTTAAAAGGGGAAATCTATTTTTTTTAAAGAATTTGAATTTCGAATGGGCTATAGAAATATTAGCTTGTTTTGAATATATAAAACAAGTACTGAAATTTATAAACGATGTTTATAAATTAAATAATATAGGAAATTGAAGTAAATTTATAAATGGTGTTTATAAATAAAATGGAATGATTTTCAATGGATAATCAGGGAATTGAAATGAATTTATAAACAGTGTTTATAAATGAAGTGGAAAAATTATCATTTGATAATTTGAATATTTAAATTCAAATATGAATTTATAAATAGAAAGTGGAATCGTTTTAAAGAAGTAAATGATGAAGTTTATTCTGATGTTCAAAATATAAATTGAACTAAAATAAATCCGTAAGGATTTATGATTTGAATTCGATTAGATCGAATTTGTTTAAATAAAATATTTTCAGAAAAATATATTAGGATTATATTAAATAGAAGTTAAATTTAAATATGAAAATAGATTCTATAATTATATAGATAAGTTATAATAAATAGAATATTCCAAAATAAGATTTTGGTCTTAAATAGATTTCAAAATAGAACTTGTTGGAATTTATAAAACAAGTAAATTTATAAATAATGTTTATAAATATAGTGATTTAATTATCTGGAGATATTCTGTAATTTTAAATTCAAGTATGAATTTAAAATATAATTTGAAATCATTTCGAAAAAGGAATGACAGTTTTATTCCTAGATTCGGAATATAAAATGAATTGGGTTTTTGGTAGATTCGAAATGGAAACTTGTTTTAAATTATAAAACAAGGAACTAAATTTATAAACAACATTTATAAATTAAGGAAAATAAATTATCATTTGATAATTTAGAAATTTAAATTCAAATATCAATTTAACCATGAATTGGAAATCATTTTAGAAAGGGAACGACGCGTTTTATTTCGATATTCGGAATATAAAAATGAATTGAGATAGGTCTAAGAAATTATAGTTGGAATTCGATTTCATCGAATTTTATAAAGTAATTTATTCCTTATGGAATTGGAAATTAATATTAAAAATGGAGTTGTGATTGAATTTATAATTAAGTACTAAAATAATCGACGACTAGGGATAATCGGAGTATTTAAGTTAGATTAGGAAAATTGGTTTAATATGTATATTAGAATATATTAGAATAGAGTTGAAATTTATTTATTAACGAAGTTCAATGTTTATATTTAAATATAATTAAAACGAGCTCGCCGCAGCGCGACAGTTCGTAAATTGGCGTTTCGAACTTCAATTGTGTATATAGAACTCATTTCAAGTCTGAATTCTTTGAAACAAGAATCATCAGAACCAATTTGATAATAGTTTTCTAATGGAAGAGAAAAACCCGGATATCGTCGTATAGATTTTAAGTTATGTCAAAATCAAATTTTCAGAGAAACGGCGCCATAATCGTTATAAAACCATAACGGTTTATTTAATAAATTCAAAGTATTTTAAGTTAATAAAATATGGATTTTTATTTTTAAAAATCCAGATTTGGGTTGTAAAATAAATATGAACTCAAGTTGTGTAAATGAAATGATTTTTGAAACAAAAATCAGAATTTTAATTGTTGAATAGAATTAACTAATTTGAAGACAAAAATTAGTTAATGGAATTTTAATTTGAAATTGGACTATGGATCATAAAAAGGGGTCTGTAAATTCATATTCGAACTCGAATATGAAACTTGAATTAGAAATGGCATTCGATTGTTTTATAAACAAATTAATATATATTTGAACATGATATGTTCAAATAAAAAGTGAAATAGGCAAAAGAGCAAATTAAAGAATAAATTAGCGAATCGAGTTAAAATGACTAGATTGAGTTGGAATAAATTAGAAATGGACGTATATGGGTTAGACAGGTATGGAGTGAAGTGTGTGAAGATTATAATTTAAGTGCCCGACAAAAAAGTACATGTTTAAATTCCATATGAGGTTTTATTCGCCAAATCGGCAAGCTACTTGGCTTTTTGATTTTCTTTTTGAATGGAAGGGGCCCAGAAAGGCGTTTTCTAGTTGTACTAAGTGACCCGTACAAAGGAGGTTATGGCGAAATTTTCCGAAAATTTAAGGAGTTAGAATATTTTTAAGAAATTTTGATAACTAGAAATCAATATAACAATATATATAGAATTCGATAAGGAAACGAATTTGAATTAGAATACTATAAACAAAAAAATGAAATCTATAATTAAATCTGGTAAAATAGAAAGAGAAACGTATATATTGTTTGCGTCAAAAAGGCACAAACACCAAGTGTACTCAAAGTACTTCTCAAAATGCTTGATAATACGAAGTGTGGAGCCAATCAACAAAGAAAAAGCAAGTAAAGAGACACAACGTTTTATAGTGGTTCGATCAAGTGTGATATACGTCCACTTTGAATAGTGATTCTATTATTGCACATAGAGTTACAAGGCAAATACATTCTCTCTTTACATTCATCATTACACTCTCTTAGAATTAGATTGAGGAAGAAATGGTGAAAGTCTTCAATTAAGGCAAACGGTAGATCGGATGTAGATTCCCATATGGACTTTAATGGATTCGAAGTTGAATCTTCACTTTGAGGTGATTGGAGATGATGAAATCACTAAGTAGAAGTAGAGAAATGAGTTTAGCAGCCCTTTGGGGTCATAGAATTCGTCCTCCATTAAAGTGGGGTTGGACCTCTATTTATAGGTGTGGAAAGATGGAGTGATATCGTCTTCAGAGTCACCGGTCGGTCTGTCTTTATTTACGGAATTGCCACCGGCCAGCCTGGCAACAGTTGTCCATAAACCAGCCTATCATTGGCTATCTGAAAATCCGATTGGTGACCAGCAGGACCGATCGGTCGGTATGGGCTTCCTTCCTTTCTATGTGAACTGTCCTTCGCAAGCTCTGCATCATAGCTGATCAGCTGTCTGACCTATGGACCGGTCAGTAACGTAACGCTTGAGTAAGTCACACAGTGACTCTAGCCGTCCGGCACAGGTGAATCTTGACCGCCCGGCATGGTTGAATCCTGACCGGTCGGTAGGTGCGTTCCTTTTTCTCCTTGTGTGGGCGAGCTGGCACAGACTCCATATTATGGCCGGCCGGTCGTCTGTCCCTTGCCCGGCCGATATTGTAATACTTGGACAAAGCACGTTATCCCAATGGGTTGGTCGGTACACATGGATCCTAGCCGACCGGTAGGCGAGTTTTCCTTTCTCTTCACATGGGGTTTGTTTTTCTATGGACTTGTGATTATCTGATCGGTGCGCCTAGGTACAGACCGTCCGGCATCGTCATTGTTGTATCGATCGGTGTCACCTTTCTGGATTAAGCTATGTTGTATTCTCTCTGGCCGACCGGTCTGTTACTTTGGACATAACGACCGGGTACATCTCACAATATTTTGTGGATAACATTTGCCCCTCGAGGTCTTCAATCTTTATTTTTTAATAAAATTGTGGACCTCGAGTTAAACACCTCGTTACGAATTATCGGATTTTTGATCATTACATCAGTAAATGGACGGAATAGACTGAAACAAGAAATCCTAGCAGGCCAATCGGTCCATCAGCATAAGTACGAGCGAGATAGGTGTTAGCGAGCTCTATGGCCGGTCGGCGCATGTCCATTGGAATTTGTGGATTTGACCTGGGACTCGATCGACGTGACTTTTCCTCTCTCCTGACTATTGAGCTTCCCGATGCACCTTTATAATACATCTCTTTGAAGAGTTATTTCTACACTTCTTTACTTTATCCTTTTTAAAGAAAATTAATGGCAGACAGGTCTTGATCGAAGGAAACGAAAAGTGGAGCTTTCTTTTTCTCTTAGATTTCTTGCTAATCCTTCTCCTTCCTTTGAGCTTCGCGTCGAATTCTCAACTGCCAGTTTTTTTTTTAATTCTCCATCAACCTAAATTGAAGTGCTTTCTTGTTTTAGGTTTATATTACTTGATTAGATCACTATAGAACCGCCACTTAGTGTAAAACCAGGTCATTGAAAAACGACTTGATTGTATTGCTGGTTAAGTCATAAATTTGCTTCGGTTTACATTTGTATTTGCGTTTCTCACTTGGAATCAACGTCGCTCGGGTCTGGTGTGAGTTGATTTGGGATAAAAGTGACGATTTGGTGAACTTAAGTTTTTGGTATGACTATCTTGGTGTTGAAATGCTCTGAAATAAGATCGGGTACAATTATTTTGACGTCATGATTGTAAATGACATCTCTATTATGAAATTATGTTCCCATTGTCTTAGTTTCGTTTAGTGCCCATATGTCGTTTGATGATATGCCTGACCTGTGAGCTCTTTGATCTTGTAGCTTTCATAATACCAATGGATTTTGCTTTTAGTATTGTGTGCATTTGACTTGTTTGTGATCCACATTGACCTTCAATTTAGCTCTAGCACTTCCTGTTTTGTCAATGCTTATGATTAAAGTTGTGAACGGTTTAGTAATAAGCGCGGACTTCAGAATTACATTAGTGTTGGTCGGTTTTTCTCATTGGAAGTCAACCACGTTGTTCAGCCGGTTATGGGTACCGGTAGGCCCGTATTAAGTTCCTGAGGGAATGGAAGCGCCGGTCGGTCTGCATGAATACGGACCGGTTGGTTCCATTTTCCTAGGGGGTTAATGGTACCGACCAGTTCGTCCGAGGTGTCGGTCAGCCCTGTGACTCTTGAGTATGTGACCAACTCCGACCGGTCGATTATTTATGTATTTCTGGGCAGTTTCTGGAGGTACCAGTCGACCTGGGATGAAATCACTACCGACCGGCTGCTTTCGGAAGTCGTCCAATTCCTTTCTTATACTTGCTCATTTTAATGATTAGAAAATTGATGAAAGTGTTTGAGTGCTTCCTCTTTTACGCAGGATGGAACTATCTCCCCAAGAGATTAGGTCAAAGAGGTTTTTTGACTTGGAGAGCCAAACAACGGGCCAACTCTCGGTGAACTCTCCTTCACCTATCATCCCCTCTTATCCGGAACTACAAACAATTGTGAACAAGCCTCGTTACCTCCCTGGAGCGTGTAATGCTAAGCTCGCCAGGCGACTCCCCGGTTGGAACTTGCAAGGGGTCTCTTCCAACTTAGAGGTTTCGCCCTCCGATCGTCAAATAACATCCAATGACATTGTTGTTGCCAAATCTAGATTGCTTGGATGTATGGAGGATACTTTGCATCAATTCGAGAGACAGATGGATCTACTCAAAGATCAGACTGTAAAGAAGCTTCAAAACTGGCACGCACTGGCTGGAGACCTTCAGAGACTCCATCGAGAGAACCTCGAACGCATTGCAGTTCTGGAGGCTGATAAGGTGAAACTGATCCATGCTCTGAGAACTGTGACGGCAAGGAATTTCGCTCGGTCCGAACCAGTCGCTAAACCGACCCAGACCGTTCGAAAACGCCCTATCGTTTGAGAACACGACAAATCAGAACGCATATAAAAGAACGTTTCATTGTATATTACAACAATGCATCAGATTACAAGAATATACAGGGTATACAAGAATATTACACAGAAATATCAGAGATTTAAATTACATAGCAGCAGAAAATAATACAATACACAACTAGAAGAGATATACGGATACAAAGCTTTCCGGATATCGTTCCAGCTGTTAACCAGGAACCTGTGAATATAAATCTGCAAAACCAAAACTACTAGCTGCCCGTGTCGAAAATAGGGGCACCCAGAGTTTAGGTTAAAACAATAAACTCCAGGTCAGTCATGTGACTGGTGTGAGAACTAAAACAGTTATTTAAAGCTTTACTTTAAAAGAGGGTAATTCAAGGGACCACGCCGTATAACACGGAACGGGTTTCCTCCCAAGAATACCAGTGCATAACAATAAACAACGCAATGCTTTTTCGAAAAATGAAGCTATTATAAGACCCAGGTCCCATCACACAATGCAACGCAGCCGAGGATAGGGTTTTCCCTTATAATAGCCAAACATGCTTAGTACGTTTAAAACAAATCATTTGATACTACTATAAGTGCATAGTGTATAAAACAACTTCAAATCATAAGTATCAATCATAGGCGGCATGAATGCCCCATCCCACTATGTCGCCATACTAGGCTCTACAAATAAAATCGCAAATGTCACGTATTTGGAAGTTGGATATCCATCTATGAACCGAGGCAAAAGATAGTCCTCAACCGATTCGAGACGCTCTAGCCCGTGTCTCAGGAACAGAACGCATCGTCCCTCGGAGCGACAGGGCCGGTCCACCGATGTGGATTAAAATGCCTGAACACTGCGTTTCCCCGCCCTTTGGGGCGTAGGTGAGCCAACTAAATGACTCCATCGGACCCGGATCGTCCGATCAAACCGAGGCGCCTCGCAACAGCAACAACCACATAAGTCAAACCCGTCAGGGCGTGTAAAACCACTGACGCCACTTCTAACTAGAAAGAAACGCATGCCCTCCCTGAGGTCCGTCTCCCGTTTTTGGTTCATACCGGGTGTGATACTCGCGAAGTAAAACGTTACACAAAGCTACGCCACAAAGGCCGTGCTTCGATCATCAACCACAAGACTTTGCTTTTCAACAGAAGCCTCGATCAATTGCCACTTAGGCATGCCACACAGGCAATTCACTCCATGCGTTTGATATCCATCAATATATAACCCCTGAGTTCGTACGTCTCAGAGAAGGGCGTTAAGCAAGAGAATAAATTCTCCGCCGCCAAACAGATATATATTTAATAGAAATCAATCACACAGACTAAAATCCAATGTCAGACACACAGTCCATTTACAAGTCCGTTCTGGGTCTGAACGAAACCGGAGGCACCTAGTACCCCGCATATCCATCGATCTCCAAGTACGTCTGGACGATCACTAACTGTTTCCATCTTCTTGGGTGTACAGCCCAATCAAGATCATCAGTAATTACCCAAACGACGTGAAGACCTCCGGTCTTCGACCATCGTCTTCATCTTCGACTTATCGTCGTATCAGTTATTCAGAATGGGATAAACCCGGTCTTTCCGAATAACTCGCGTATATTATAAATAAGTGTTACACAAACACAACATACGCCTCATTCCAATTCATCAGTCATTAACCGTAAATTAATCAAAAGGATAATTCCCCAAATATTAACCCCGAAGGCCGAAACCAACATCAGATCAATATCCAGAAAACCATTCTGCTTGGCTAACCGACAGTTAATTTCTAAATTTCGCATTCATAGGGAAAGGTTCCCATTAATTTTATCAAAGATAAATTCTTTAATTTATTCTTTAATCTACTTTTGAATATCAATTCAAACTAGTCGGGATTAACGAACTTTACCGAAGTAATCATTTGTTTTAATTTCCCAATCCCAACCTATTCATCCCATGAAGTAAAACGGGTAGTACTTCATATCTAACACCACGGTGTTATCGGTAAATTCAATTACCATTTCACGTTCAAATCTAATTAAAGATTTAACTATCGCCTGGAGCAAAACTGGTGATACTCCATTTTCGATCATTTTAATCTAATTAAAGATTCATTAAAACTCCACTTAGTTTTAATCTTCGACTGGGTTAAAGAATCAGTGTCATTTAAAACACGGTTCACGATAAACCCAAAATCACATTCATTAATTATCGGGTTAAAGAACGAGTGTTATTTAAAACACTGTTCACGTTAAACCCAAAAATCAATACCAATTCAATTCCAGTTAAATATCATTTAATTGGTACACTTCATTAAATCTAAATAAAAAGATTTAATCTTTTCTCAACTGGGTTCAAGAACAGTGTTAGTGAAGACACCGTTCACGACAAACCCAAATCACATTTGATATTCAATATAAGGCTCTGAATAGAAAATATATCTGCTTATATTCAATATCAAATTCTACGATTAACAAATGTCGTATTGGAAATAACGATATAAATATATATCTTTCAAATTTCCATAACAACATCTGTATAATCATGAATTCCAACATCGAAATATTCCGAAGACAATTTCGATTCAAATCCACTCCAATGCAATCATTGGAAATTCTGGTTATTTTTAAAACCCTTTTCAAATTCAATTTATTTATTTAAAAATAAATAGAATTATATTTCTAGTTCAAAACTAGTTCATTTCGATAAAAATCTATTTTTATCTTTTCAAATATGGAGTTTTTCATCCCAATTCTTCTCAAATCATTTCTTATGATTTTACACAAATTATTATTATTTGTAATAATTTTATCAAGGCCCGTACAGTCGATTTCCCTCAACGGCCATCGAACTGCACTTATAGCGACCTTTTTCAAATTTGATTTGGAAATAATTCCAAATCCAACCGTTAGATTTCAAATTTCTAATACTCGTTAGAAAGCTCTTTTCGATACGAACCCAACGGTTCCGGTTTTAGGAGAATCCGACGGTCGGATCTCCCGTAATGTCCGTTTGAAACCAATGGTCGAAATTCGCGAACTGCCGCGGCGCGGCGCGTTCTATTCAGGCCATTATATAATATATATATAATATATATAATATATACTTCATCGATTTCTATTTAAAACGAATTATATAAATAGTTTTAAAACTGTTTCAAAAGCAATTTCAACTTTCTTTTCAATTCAAATCAAAATCGAATTCTTCTTTATAAATTCGTTTTAAAATTCATTTCTATTCAATTCAAATTTCAATTCAATTTGAATTCGTTTCAATTCACTTTCAATTCAATTTGAATTCGTTTTCAATTCAATTCATTTCGAAATCGTTTTCAATTCAATTCATTTCGAAATCGTTTTCAATTCAATTCATTTCGAAATCGTTTTCAATTCAATTCA
Organism: Allium sativum; assembly: GCA_030737875.1. Lineage (NCBI taxonomy): Eukaryota > Viridiplantae > Streptophyta > Magnoliopsida > Asparagales > Amaryllidaceae > Allium > Allium sativum. The sequence goes on from CM060917.1 coordinate 14,988,728, forward strand.
TTTCAAATGAATAAAATCGATATAAATATCGTTCACGTCTAAATGGCGTCAATCTAATCAACACGGCTTCATAAATTACTATTTTCAAATATTCTATTTCAAATATTTCTTTTTTTCAAAATAGTTGTTATTATCAAAATATGTCGTTCAACACATGACCAATCTCAATGGATGAGTACTGTCAACACATGAACCTTTATTTTATATTATTCTTTATTTTTCAAATTGGAATGAGGCCCAATCAATTACCATATAAAGTTAATTATATGGATTCCATACAACACATGTATATAATAGCATAGAAAAATAATCAACCATCAACCAAAGTGCACTACACTGTATAAGCATCAAATATAGCTATCTAACGCTTATAACAGCCTGTCAATCAATCGATCGACATATTTAATCAATCAGGATGAGTGAACTTCAAATTTCATCCTAACACCCGTGTGGGGGTTTCAAACAATCAAACACATATTTTATTTGTGCAGTTGGGCGATGTGTAAAATTTATCGTCCCAATCAATGTCCTTCAAATAGGTGTACATAAACAAACCGTACGGTTTGTAAATGAATATTTATTTATTCACATTCACGTTAAAGATTATATTTTTAACGATAAAACATTTTATTCAACCTATGAATATTCTATTCAGTTCATTTATTCAATAAAATGATATTTTTATTTTTCTAACATATTTTAGAAAATTTCGGCGGCATAACGACACGATACTAGAAACGGGACAAGGCCTAGCCTTATCCCCGGTCTAGTGAAGGCCCACGCCATTCACACATCAATCAAATCCATTCATTTCACCAAACAATTCAATTTCAAATCAAATCATCTAACTAATCTATGCAACCAAACAAACAAGTCCATGGTCTGTGGACGATTGTGTCGGGTGCTACTAAGCACCGTCTGCATCCTAGTATATATATATATAACTAGAAAATTTAAATTGAAAGGTGAGAAGTTCTCACCGAAAGCTATCCAATACCACGACACTCCTATTGTAGAGATCTTCGTTGTTCTCGCCTTTTCTTCTTCTTTGTTGCCCCTAGCCACTACATATATAAAAATCACACATTTTCATATTTTCATGTCTTTAAAATAAAAATCACATTTTTATTTGTTTACTTTCAATTTAAAAATCATATTTTTATAATCACTTCATATATTTAGAAATCGAATTTTAATTCATCGCTATAAAAATCACATTTTTATCTCAACACATATATAATAAAAAAATCAGATTTTTATTTCGCTACATGTATAAAGATCAAATTTTTACTATCTATATAATATAAAAATCATATTTTTATATTCTCTACCTTATAAAAGTTATATTTTTATAATCTCTACTATATAAAAATCATATTTTTAATCTTTTACTATAATAAAAATTATCTTTTTAATCTTCGCTCTCAACATAAAGATCATATTTTATTTCACTTTCACATATATAAAGATCACTTCTTTTTATCTTCTTAAAATCTAATCTTTTTCTAATATAAAAGAAAAATCATACTTTCCTATACTATAAAATCATATTTTAGATTTTATAAAATAAAGAGTAACAGATTTCTTTTGTATAACAGAAAAGTAAAAATAAACAGAAGCTTACTGTTGCTTCCTGCTCGAAGGCCGGAGTTAGAAGAGTTGGTCGGAGGGGAAGAATGGTTCGCCTGGAGGACTGCGGTGGGGCAAGGAAGCGGCGCAGTAGGCCATGGGTGGTCAGTTCTAGGTCAGGGGTGCGAAGCCTGAGGCGCGACGGTGGGTAGGGATCAGCGGCGGATCTGGGCGGTTTTGGGTATGGGGCGTCGCGGTTGCTCGAGAGGAAGGAGGAGAGGACGTCGGGGAGATGGCGGCTTCCACACGGCGGCAGGGGCGAGATCACCTGCGGCGGCGCAGGCCTGGAGGTGGGTAGGAGGCAGATTAAAGGGGCGACGGGGGCTCCATTTTTCTTTTTCTTTTCATTTTTTTTTATTTTTTTATTTTGTGTTGAATGAGAGGGAGAGTGAGTCAGAGAGGTTTTATATATTTATTTAATTAATTTTGATTTCAAAAAGCAACTTTTTATTTCGAACTCGAAACCGAACCCACCGACTGTCATCCCTAGCTAATTTCCCCTATTCCGAACACAATGGGATATGTATCGTAAGCCAGTTCGGCTGTTTCAATCAGTTTTCACTCAAATCAAAATATAACTCTATATATTGAATTGGAACGCGCATTTCAATTTACCGGAGCCACATACGAACTCTAAAAATTCCAGAAAAATATTTTCTAGCTTCGTATTGACGATACGGTCCTAACAAAACTAGTTTCGTCGAATTCTGAGACCGTTGGGAAAATGGTCAATTTCCAGTCGATTAAAATCAACTGAAACCGGTCAAACGCGTTTTCCTTTTCCACGCTCACATATTGATTCGAAATATTATGAAATTTGGAATCTAGCAATAACTTTACATCACGGACCCAACAAAAGTGGTTTCGTCGAAATCCGAGGTCGTTTGCAAAATTCTCATTTTTAAGGGCCTGAATTCCATAGCGACTATTCAGAATTTTCAACTGGACATATCTTTTGATTCCCGCTATGAAATCCTGATTTTTCGGATTCGATAGAAAGATATCATCAATTAGATCCTATCATTTTTGGTTTCACTAAAATCCGGATTGTTTTGCACCCGGTACATTCAATTGAAGTTTGAAATCGAATTATCGAACTACCGCGCCATTTTCAATTCCTTTTATAAATATATATAATTATTTATATTCTAACGACGACGCGTATATAATAAATACGACGAATTCAATTATAAATAAATATCTCGTCGATATTATTTAAAATAATTCATTTTAAATAATCAAAATTCGCTAAAATTGCCAAAATAAAAATTTTAAACTGGCCCAGATTTTCGGGTTGTTACAATCTCCCCCACTTAAAACTTTTCGTCCCCGAAAAGGAACAAAGTCGAAAGTGGTTTGATTAATCAACTCTACGTTCGATCTGGCTTCCATTCTCCAACTTTTCTGTTTCTGAGAATTTTCAAATTTTCAAAAATTTGGCTAACACCCTAAATTTTCGAAAAATTTCGCCATAACCTCCCCTGCCCCGGGAGCATCGGGGAATTTCAAATAGCTTCCCCGGTCCTTCAGATCTCAAAAAGAAAAAGAAAAAGCCAAGCGGCTAGCAATTAGGCTCATAAAATCATCATCACCCAAACAAAACAGTAAATTATGTAGTAAACATGTACCTATTTGTCGGGCAAACAAATTTTATTCTCTGCTCTAGCCTCCTTGCTATGACCTGTTCAATGATATACATGTATATGCAAGAAAATGCGACCAATTTTCAATATAGTTCAATATTTGATTCAGTTAGGCATAATGGTTCAAAATTATCAAACAATTAAACAAACAACACAAACATCAATCAATTAGTGGATTAGAGTTTTCAAATTCATAAATTTGATATATATACAAAAAATCATGTTTTTGATGCCAATTCACAACAAAGGGTTCTAGCTATATAAGTTTTGGTTCTCACACCAGTCTAATGGAAATATATAGAAATCACACCTTCGAAACACGAACATAATTATTGATGATGCCATGGTCATTATCAACATCATCTCCGGGCGACTAGAGTGTAATTCTATATCTATCCAGTATATTAAAATTTCAAATACACGTTTGCAAGGCGTATATGCAAAATCTTTATATACTGAATTGTCCAAAATCAATATAAACAAATAATCAGATACGAATAGTTGATTTATATTTTGAAAACAAAATTTGTTTTCATTTGAAAAATATACTCTTCACACTCGTTCTAGGATACTACTGATCCCATCTCTAACGAGTCATTCCCGTTGGATATTACTAATCCAATATCTGATGAATTCTTTCATACGGTTCTAATGTGTCTTGTTCTCTAGCTTTGTAAACCAAAGCTCTGATACCAACTGTGACGACAAGGAATTTCGCTCGGTCCGAACCAGTCGCTAAACCGACCCAGACCGTTCGAAAACGCCCTATCGTTTGAGAACACGACAAATCAGAACGCATATAAAAGAACGTTTCATTGTATATTACAACAATGCATCAGATTACAAGAATATACAGGGTATACAAGAATATTACACAGAAATATCAGAGATTTAAATTACATAGCAGCAGAAAATAATACAATACACAACTAGAAGAGATATACGGATACAAAGCTTTCCGGATATCGTTCCAGCTGTTAACCAGGAACCTGTGAATATAAATCTGCAAAACCAAAACTACTAGCTGCCCGTGTCGAAAATAGGGGCACCCAGAGTTTAGGTTAAAACAATAAACTCCAGGTCAGTCATGTGACTGGTGTGAGAACTAAAACAGTTATTTAAAGCTTTACTTTAAAAGAGGGTAATTCAAGGGACCACGCCGTATAACACGGAACGGGTTTCCTCCCAAGAATACCAGTGCATAACAATAAACAACGCAATGCTTTTTCGAAAAATGAAGCTATTATAAGACCCAGGTCCCATCACACAATGCAACGCAGCCGAGGATAGGGTTTTCCCTTATAATAGCCAAACATGCTTAGTACGTTTAAAACAAATCATTTGATACTACTATAAGTGCATAGTGTATAAAACAACTTCAAATCATAAGTATCAATCATAGGCGGCATGAATGCCCCATCCCACTATGTCGCCATACTAGGCTCTACAAATAAAATCGCAAATGTCACGTATTTGGAAGTTGGATATCCATCTATGAACCGAGGCAAAAGATAGTCCTCAACCGATTCGAGACGCTCTAGCCCGTGTCTCAGGAACAGAACGCATCGTCCCTTGGAGCGACAGGGCCGGTCCACCGATGTGGATTAAAATGCCTGAACACTGCGTTTTCCCGCCCTTTGGGGCGTAGGTGAGCCAACTAAATGACTCCATCGGACCCGGATCGTCCGATCAAACCGAGGCGCCTCGCAACAGCAACAACCACATAAGTCAAACTCGTCAGGGCGTGTAAAACCACTGACGCCACTTCTAACTAGAAAGAAATGCATGCCCTCCCTGAGGTCCGTCTCCCGTTTTTGGTTCATACCGGGTGTGATACTCGCGAAGTAAAACGTTACACAAAGCTACGCCACAAAGGCCGTGCTTCGATCATCAACCACAAGACTTTGCTTTTCAACAGAAGCCTCGATCAATTGCCACTTAGGCATGCCACACAGGAAATTCACTCCATGCGTTTGATATCCATCAATATATAACCCCTGAGCTCGTACGTCTCAGAGAAGGGCGTTAAGCAAGAGAATAAATTCTCCGCCGCCAAACAGATATATATTTAATAGAAATCAATCACACAGACTAAAATCCAATGTCAGACACACAGTCCATTTACAAGTCCGTTCTGGGTCTGAACGAAACCGGAGGCACCTAGTACCCCGCATATCCATCGATCTCCAAGTACGTCTGGACGATCACTAACTGTTTCCATCTTCTTGGGTGTACAGCCCAATCAAGATCATCAGTAATTACCCAAACAACGTGAAGACCTCCGGTCTTCGACCATCGTCTTCATCTTCGACTTATCGTCGTATCAGTTATTCAGAATGGGATAAACCCGGTCTTTCCGAATAACTCGCGTATATTATAAATAAGTGTTACACAAACACAACATACGCCTCATTCCAATTCATCAGTCATTAACCGTAAATTAATCAAGAGGATAATTCCCCAAATATTAACCCCGAAGGCCAAAACCAACATCAAATCAATATCCAGAAAACCATTCTGCTTGGCTAACCGACAGTTAATTTCTAAATTTCGCATTCATAGGGAAAGGTTCCCATTAATTTTATCAAAGATAAATTCTTTAATTTATTCTTTAATCTACTTTTGAATATCAATTCAAACTAGTCGGGATTAACGAACTTTACCGAAGTAATCATTTGTTTTAATTTCCCAATCCCAACCTATTCATCCCATGAAGTAAAACGGGTAGTACTTCATATCTAACACCACGGTGTTATCGGTAAATTCAATTACCATTTCACGTTCAAATCTAATTAAAGATTTAACTATCGCCTGGAGCAAAACTGGTGATACTCCATTTTCGATCATTTTAATCTAATTAAAGATTCATTAAAACTCCACTTAGTTTTAATCTTCGATTGGGTTAAAGAATCACTGTCATTTAAAACACGGTTCACGATAAACCCAAAATCACATTCATTAATTATCGGGTTAAAGAACGAGTGTTATTTAAAACACTGTTCACGATAAACCCAAAAATCAATACCAATTCAATTCCAGTTAAATATCATTTAATTGGTACACTTCATTAAATCTAAATAAAAAGATTTAATCTTTTCTCAACTGGGTTCAAGAACAGTGTTAGTGAAGACACCGTTCACGACAAACCCAAATCACATTTGATATTCAATATAAGGCTCTGAATAGAAAATATATCGGCTTATATTCAATATCAAATTCTACGATTAACAAATGTCGTATTGGAAATAACGATATAAATATATATCTTTCAAATTTCCATAACAACATCTGTATAATCATGAATTCCAACATCGAAATATTCCGAAGACAATTTCGATTCAAATCCACTCCAATGCAATCATTGGAAATTCTGGTTATTTTTAAAACCCTTTTCAAATTCAATTTATTTATTTAAAAATAAATAGAATTATATTTCTAGTTCAAAACTAGTTCATTTCGATAAAAATCTATTTTTATCTTTTCAAATATGGAGTTTTTCATCCCAATTCTTCTCAAATCATTTCTTATGATTTTACACAAATTATTATTATTTTTAATAATTTTATCAAGGCCCGTACAGTCGATTTCCCTCAACGGCCATCGAACTGCACTTATAGCGACCTTTTTCAAATTTGATTTGGACATAATTCCAAATCCAACCGTTAGATTTCAAATTTCTAATACTCGTTAGAAAGCTCTTTTCGATACGAACCCAACGGTTCCGGTTTTAGGAGAATCCGACGGTCGGATCTCCCGTAATGTCCGTTTGAAATCAATGGTCGAAATTCGCGAACTGCCGCGGCGCGGCGCGTTCTATTCAGGCCATTATATAATATATATATAATATATATAATATATACTTCGTCGATTTCTATTTAAAACGAATTATATAAATAGTTTTAAAACTGTTTCAAAAGCAATTTCAACTTTCTTTTCAATTCAAATCAAAATCGAATTCTTCTTTATAAATTCGTTTTAAAATTCATTTCTATTCAATTCAAATTTCAATTCAATTTGAATTCGTTTCAATTCACTTTCAATTCAATTTGAATTCGTTTTCAATTCAATTCATTTCGAAATCGTTTTCAATTCAATTCATTTCGAAATCGTTTTCAATTCAATTCATTTCGAAATCGTTTTCAATTCAATTCATTTCAAATGAATAAAATCGATATAAATGTCGTTCACGTCTAAATGGCGTCAATCTAATCAACACGGCTTCATAAATTTCTATTTTCAAATATTCTATTTCAAATATTTCTTTTTTTCAAAATAGTTGTTATTATCAAAATATGTCGTTCAACACATGACCAATCTCAATGGATGAGTACTGTCAACACATGAACCTTTATTTTATATTATTCTTTATTTTTCAAATTGGAATGAGGCCCAATCAATTACCATATAAAGTTAATTATATGGATTCCATACAACACATGTATATAATAGCATAGAAAAATAATCAACCATCAACCAAAGTGCACTACACTGTATAAGCATCAAATATAGCTATCTAACGCTTATAACAGCCTGTCAATCAATCGATCGACATATTTAATCAATCAGGATGAGTGAACTTCAAATTTCATCCTAACACCCGTGTGGGGGTTTCAAACAATCAAACACATATTTTATTTGTGCAGTTGGGCGATGTGTAAAATTTATCGTCCCAATCAATGTCCTTCAAATAGGTGTACATAAACAAACCGTCCGGTTTGTAAATGAATATTTATTTATTCACATTCACGTTAAAGATTATATTTTTAACGATAAAACATTTTATTCAACCTATGAATATTCTATTCAGTTCATTTATTCAATAAAATGATATTTTTATTTTTCTAACATATTTTAGAAAATTTCGGCGGCATAACGGCACGATACTAGAAACGGGACAAGGCCTAGCCTTATCCCCGGTCTAGTGAAGGCCCACGCCATTCACACATCAATCAAATCCATTCATTTCACCAAACAATTCAATTTCAAATCAAATCATCTAACTAATCTATGCAACCAAACAAACAAGTCCATGGTCCGTGGACGATTGTGTCGGGTGCTACTAAGCACCGTCTGCATCCTATTATATATATATAACTAGAAAATTTAAATTGAAAGGTGAGAAGTTCTCACCGAAAGCTATCCAATACCACGACACTCCTATTGTTGAGATCTTCGTCGTTCTCGCCTTTTCTTCTTCTTTGTTGCCCCTAGCCAATACATATATAAAAATCACACATTTTCATATTTTGATGTCTTTAAAATAAAAATCACATTTTTATTTGTTTACTTTCAATTTAAAAATCATATTTTTATAATCACTTCATATATTTAGAAATCGAATTTTAATTTATCGCTATAAAAATCACATTTTTATCTCAACACATATATAATAAAAAAATCAGATTTTTATTTCGCTACATATATAAAGATCAAATTTTTACTATCTATATAATATAAAAATCATATTTTTATATTCTCTACCTTATAAAAATTATATTTTTATAATCTCTACTATATAAAAATCATATTTTTAATCTTTTACTATAATAAAAATTATCTTTTTAATCTTCGCTCTCAACATAAAGATCATATTTTATTTCACTTTCACATATATAAAGATCACTTCTTTTTATCTTCTTAAAATCTAATCTTTTTCTAATATAAAAGAAAAATCATACTTTCCTATACTATAAAATCATATTTTAGATTTTATAAAATAAAGAGTAACAGATTTCTTTTGTATAACAGAAAAGTAAAAATAAACAGAAGCTTACTGTTGCTTCCTGCTCGAAGGCCGGAGTAAGAAGAGTTGGTCGGAGGGGAAGAATGGTTCGCCTGGAGGACTGCGGTGGGGCAAGGAAGCGGCGCAGTAGGCCATGGGTGGTCAGTTCTAGGTCAGGGGTGCGAAGCCTGAGGCGCGACGGTGGGTAGGGATCAGCGGCGGATCTGGGCAGTTTTTGGTATGGGGCGTCGCGGTTGCTCGAGAGGAAGGAGGAGAGGACGTCGGGGAGATGGCGGCTTCCACACGGCGGCAGGGGCGAGATCACCTGCGGCGGCGCAGGCCTGGAGGTGGGTAGGAGGCAGATTAAAGGGGCGACGGGGGGCTCCATTTTTCTTTTTCTTTTTATTTTTTTTATTTTTTTATTTTGTGTTGAATGAGAGGGAGAGTGAGTCAGAGAGGTTTTATATATTTATTTAATTAATTTTGATTTCAAAAAGCAACTTTTTATTTCGAACTCGAAACCGAACCCACCGACTGTCATCCCTAGCTAATTTCCCCTATTCCGAACACAATGGGATATGTATCGTAAGCCAGTTCAGCTGTTTCAATCAGTTTTCACTCAAATCAAAATATAACTCTATATATTGAATTTGAACGCGCATTTCAATTTACCGGAGCCACATACGAACTCTAAAAATTCCAGAAAAATATTTTCTAGCTTCGTATTGACGATACGGTCCTAACAAAACTAGTTTCGTCGAATTCTGAGACCGTTGGGAAAATGGTCAATTTCCAGTCGATTAAAATCAACTGAAACCGGTCAAACGCGTTTTCCTTTGCCACGCTCACATATTGATTCGAAAAATTATGAAATTTGGAATCTAGCAATAACTTTACATCACGGACCCAACAAAAGTTGTTTCGTCGAAATCCGAGGTCGTTTGCAAAATTCCCATTTTTAAGGGCCTGAATTCCATAGCGACTATTCAGAATTTTCAACTGGACATATCTTTTGATTCCCGCTATGAAATCCTGATTTTTCGGATTCGATAGAAAGATATCATCAATTAGATCCTATCATTTTTGGTTTCACTAAAATCCGGATTGTTTTGCACCCGGTACATTCAATTGAAGTTTGAAATCGAATTATCGAACTACCGCGCCATTTTCAATTCCTTTTATAAATATATATAATTATTTATATTCTAACGACGACGCGTATATAATATATACGACGAATTCAATTCTAAATAAATATCTCGTCGATATTATTTAAAATAATTCATTTTAAATAATCAAAATTCGCTAAAATTGCCAAAATAAAAATTTTAAACTGGCCCAGATTTTCGGGTTGTTACAAGAACCCGGGATGCTGTTGTTGCTGCCTTTCCAAAGGGAGACATCGAGTTGGCGGGTCCATCTAGTAAGAGGCCAGTTTCTGGCGCTTCCCACCAGGGTCTGCTCCAATGAAGAGGAAGGTGGGAAGGCCTCGAAAGTATCTGAACGCGTAGCCTTCTTCCTATGGTATTTGAAAGCTCTTGGTTTTATGAACTTTATCCTTAGACCGGCTATATTAAGCGGGTTCCGGTCCTCACCTTTGACTTCCATGTTAGCTTATGTTGGTACAATGTGATTGTTGTGGCTGTTGTGACTACGTTTTGTTGGTCCATTTTGATGGTGATGGGATGTTGGTTATGATAGTTAATGCTTAATTAGCTAGGTTACTTAGTTCACAGCTCATTTTCTTTCATATGCCTTTATTCATCATGGCTTGCATTCTTTGCGTCTGATACCGGCCTATCACCGTCTGTGATTACTCGGGCGACTGGTCTATGGCCGATCGGTTACCGGAGGTGCTGACGGGTCCGTCATCTTCTGCTTGAAGCCGGCCGATGTCATGGTTTTCCAGTAATGTGCTTATTTCATTCTTTCATGATGACACTCTGGCTTTGAATATCAGATTGCATCGCTAGATGTGTTGTACTGATGCGTGGTTGCCCCAATTTTAACTCGGATCATCACAACCTGTCTTGTAATGATCAAAGCGCTGCATAGTTCTAGGTTAGTTTTTTAACATCGATTGCCGATATCGACAACAAATCAATCGTTTAAGTATGGCAAATTTCAAACATGAATCAAATGAAGTGTCTTTGCAAACTAGTTTCATTCGATGGTCTCAAAACTTATCGACCCTTGCTTGCTAAAATACATCATTCTGATTCGAAATTGCTCCGACCCTTGACGATCAATGCAATACATTATTTTATGCTAGAGAAACTGTAACACCCTGAATTTTAGTTAATACTAAAATTCACTAATCATAGGATAAATAATCTCAGATGTGGGAATTGGGGGTAACGGGCTGCGTCGTTGCGTTCGTCTCGGAAAATACGCGAAATAGAGTCCGAGTTTTCGAGAATCGGAGTCCGTATGGCCCGGTTATGGCCCAAAGAAGTTTTCAGAAAATTCAAAGATAAAAACAGATTTAAAAATTAAAATTCAGAATTTGAAATAGAAGCAGCGGGTCAGGCGGGAGAAATTCCCGCCCTAGCCATGTCGACAGCGCTGTCGACAGGGCTGTCGACAGGGGTTTCGACTGCCCTGTCGACTTGCCTGTCGACAGGGGGGCGACGCCCAGTAAAACTGGGTGCACCAGTTTAGGTTCTTGGGCTGGCTTGGAGGGCTGGTTCTGGAAGCTTCTTGGATCTGACGGGTCTAAACCAATCTAGGGTTAATCTAAGGGTCTAAAATGCAACCTAATCCTATAAATAAGACCCTAACCCTATCCTAATTCATTCATAATTAGGTTTTGTAACTAAACTATGGCAAAATGAAACTTGGTCATGGCCTCCACAAATCAAATGAAGAGAGTTGCAAGCCAATCAACCCCTAATCACCTTCTTCTTCATATTTGGCAACTAGTTTTACTTCATTGATTTGCTAATCTTGGTTTTGGTGAGTTTCTATGGCTTTAATAATCAATTGTTAAATTGATTATGGTAGGATGTGATAAGACATGGCTATGTTTGTGGATAAATGTATTTATGCAAGTTTGTATGATATGTGATTTGCAAGTTTTATGTTAAATGCAAGTTTAAGGCCATGTTTTATGATGCAAAACACCATGTTAAACATTTATGCATATGTGACATGTTATGCAAACTATATGTGAGAATATATGCAAGTTATATGTAACATGATATGCAAGTTATGCATGTGATTTTATGCATGCTAAGTAGTTGGTGTTATGCATGTTAAGTATTTGATGTTATGCATGTTAAGTATTTGATGTTATGCATGCTAAGTATTTGATTGTATACATACTAAGTATTGGGTTTTATGCATGATAAGTGTTTGGGGTTTATGCAAGTTAAGTGGTGGGTTTATGCATAATAAGTATTTGATTTCATGCATGATAAGTAAGTGGTTTTATGCATGCTAAGTGTTTGGTATTATGCATAAATCATAACATGCAAGTTTACCCTTTTAAATATGATGCATACATATGCAAGATGATACCCTTATATGTTATGCATGTTTATCCTCCTTTAAGATGCAAGTTCATATGCAAGTTATGTGAATGGTGTTATGCAAGTTATGTGTATAAGATTATGCAAGTTATGTGCATGATGCTATGCAAGTTATGTATATGCTTAAATGCAAGTTTAATGTGATATGCAAGTTATGCATGTTCATGCAAGTATGTGAATGCTTATGCAAGTATATGAATGCTTATGCGAGTTATGTGTATGCTTAAATGCATGTTTAACATGTTATGCAAGTTATGAGAATGCTTATATGCAAGTTCAACATGTTATGCAAGATATGTGTATGATAATATGCAAACTCATATGTCATATGTTATGCAAATCATGTGTATGATAATATGCAAGTTTGGGTTATATGTAGTTGGGTTAATATATGTTCATATATGCAAGTTGACATCCTCTTAACCCATGACAAAGTTGTATGCTAAACCCATAATATTTGTGATGATCTTCCCCTTATTTATGTCATGAAATGAGAACGATTTACGTGGGGAACGATGGGGTTGGTAAATATGTTAATAAAAGTATGATTGGGTATGATTAAGCATACCATAAAAATAAATTAACATAAGTGGGAATTTACCTATTGAGTTAGGTCTACCCCATGGGAATTTACCTATTGAGTTAGGTCTACCCATGTTATGAAAAATGTGTAATTAATTAGGGATAATTAATTGTGGGGGGTGATTAATTAGGCGTAATTAATCAACTAAGACACGAGGTTGGACCCTTTTGTAGCGGAAGTCTGCCCGGAACCGACCGGCCATCCAGCGGCTACAAATGATTGGCCCAATGTGAGAGGTCTTAGTCACAAACTAAATACGTGATTAACGTAAAGACACGAGGTTAGACTCGGTTATGACGTAAGGCTACCCGGACCCAACCGGCTTAACCAGCGGTCATAAAAGATAGTCTAATGTGAGAGGTCTTTAGGAGGATCACGGTCTTAATTAATTAAGAAACACTTAACCAAATTAGCATGTAGTGGGACATGAGGGTTAAGTGGGTGCCTTGGGTGGCATGTAGTAACTAGTGGGGGTGCCTCGGGTGGCATGAGGAAACTAGTGGGTTGCCTTGGGTGGCAATAGAAAATACGATTAGAATACTTAACCAAAGTGGAACATGTAATTAAACATGATTAAAGGGTTAAGTAAGTGCCTTGGGTGGCATGTGGGAATCAAGTAAGTGCTTTGGGTGGCATGTGGAAATCTAGTGGGTGCCCTTAGTGGCAAATTGAAATATGATTGATGACTTAACCAAACCTTAACATGTAAGGGGGCATGATTATAAAAAAAGGGGTTAAGTGGGATGCACTAGATTAAACGACAAGCTTAAGTAGTAGCTTGTGGGGGCCCATTTCAACCAATATCCCAAACGTATCTTTGTGGGTTCGACTCAAGTCGAGTGACGGGACACGCATATTGGGCTTGACTATAAGAGGCCAAAACGGGTTAACGGTGGCAACGCGGGACCAACAGGTTTCATATGCGTGTGTGGGCCCGGGCTGGTTGGTAAGTCGTTGTTGCATCGTGTAGATATAAAGCCGTGCACCGTGATATTATCTGGTAGCCACTTTAGGGGAATGATACACCCCAATCGTGGGACCAGCACGGGTATCTACGGTACGGAGCCGATCGATGGGTAGTAGTAGGTACACCTAGTAAAAATAGGGGCAGACGGCACCTGTGTAGGGGTACACGAAACTACTGGGTAAGATTACTAGGTACACCTAGTGGATGTAGGGGCAGACGGCACCTACGTGGTCAGTTATACACCTAATGGATGTAGGGGCAGACGACACCTACGTGGTCAGCGAGAAGTACCAGAAACTACTAGTTATATTTTCTAAGACTTTAGATGGGATCAACCTTTAAGTAGGAATTACTCTTGGTGGGTAGAACTGGTGTGGTGCAGTGTAGGAATTACCCTTGGGTGAATAAGTCTGGGGTGGTGTAAGAATTATCCTTGGGTGGATAAATGCATCTTTTCGGTTATCGTAATACATCCGGTGTTTAGTTGGCTACTTAGTGTAGTCATTATCCCCAGAGGTACCGTACCTTATTTATGTCATACCCTAATTACTTTAATGGTTGTATTGTTAGGGTTATAGGACTCACTCAGACTTATGTCTGACCCCGTTGTTTTAATCTTTTTCCCAACCCTCAGGTTATCAGAGTGGGCCTAGCACTAGTGGGCTTGGATCAGACCGCTATATCTATCTTTTGGGCTTGGATCGTAGAAGTAAAGCTCGGTTTATCTTTCCTATTATGGCTATTGTCTATGTAGTGGGATTATGTACTTCTATTTTATCAAGATGGATATTATGTACTTGACTCTTGTTATGGTTCTGTGATGTAACCAAACATGTTTTACTTTCCGCTGAAATGAAATGATGATTTAAATTTTCAAGTATTACTTATATTTGTCTTGTTGTAATTTTTCTGTTCTATATTCACTTAAAATACTCCACCAATGTTATGGCATTCCCTTAGTGAGTGATCGTAGCGGGTGTGGGGTGTTACACGTGGTATCAGAGCTTAAGGTTACCGGAACAGATAAAATTTTTAGAAAAACTATTTTCTAAGAATATTTTTGGAAAGGAGTATTTTCAAAAACATGTCTTTTAAGAGAAAAGTTTTTGAAAGAAAAGCATAATCCCCAATAGCCATATTTATATCTTTCGAATTCTCCATTTTGAATCTCTTCCTTTCTCTCGTTTTGAGTTTCCCCTCCGCGTATAGATGATCTTTCTAAGATAGATAAGGATGGAAAACCACTTCAAGGGACTTAGACGTTAGTCGGATTAGAAGTTGGTTCAAGAAGGAGGAGGACTGGTAGGTATCTATTGGATAGACGATGGGAGGAAGGCTCAAATAGTTGTTTGGTTAATGAAGGATGAAACCTCATTGGTGGGAAGTTACGAGTGGGGAATAGGGAAGAAGAAGGCAAGTGGTTATCCTTTTGAGAGGAATAGGACACCTTATTAGGATTGTCCAAAGAAGCAAGGGCAAGGTATGGAATCTTCTGGAGGGTAGTTGTATTCCCTCACGACTAGGGTACCAGATGGGGATAAGACCGTCTAGATTGGAGGTTGGATTTCTTTATCATCCAATTCGAACTTTATTTGATTCTGACGCATCGAGTTCGTTTATCTCATCATTGTTAGTTGAGTCACTGCACTTAGACACCAGTTTGGTAGATGATCCCTTAGTTGTTTCAAACCCAATTGGGCTCCATGATGTGTTTGGGTTTGAAAGTTTCTATACTTAGCGTTGAGTTTAGGTGTGATGCTTGTTGGGCTTCACGGGCTATGGGCTAGTTTTGGGCATGGACTGGTTATCCAGTAGAGGTGCCGTTCTTGGTTTTGAAGGGAGAGTTGTTAGGCTTATGACCCGCTTGGGTAACACTCTCGAGAACTCTTGTAATCCCATAGAATCTGTTATGCTAAGTTATCTAGAATCGCTTGACACGTCGGTCTAGAGTTTGCGATCTGTTAGAGCGGTCCGGGAGCACCCGGATGTGTGTGAGGAGGTGAAGGGCTTACCTCCGAAGCGGGAGATTGACTTCTGAATATATCTGGTGGATAATGCTAAACCAGTATCTTGGCCAGTGTGCCACATGGCTCCTCGTGAGAGGAGGGAACTCCATAAGTAAGTAGGCGATTTGCTTGAGAAGGGGTTCATAAGACGAAGTATATCGGAGGGGGGCGCTCCAGTAGTTTTTGTTATGAAGGCGGATGGGTCCCTCAGACTTTGTGTAGGCTAAAGAGAACTAAAGAAACTCACAAAGAAGAATAGATACCCATTGCCGAGGATTAATGATCTCTTTGATCAGTTGGCTGGCGCCTCAGTATTTTTGTAGTAGGACTTAGCCACGGGATTTCATCAGTTGAGAGTGGCTGAGAATAGTATAGAGAAGACTGCCTTTAGGACTCCGGATGATTTCTTTTATGAGTGGCTGGTGATGCCATTGGGTTTGACGAACGCCCCCGCATACTTTGTTGATTTGATGAGAAGGGTGTTCAGGGAGTACCTAAATAAGTTCGTGATGGTCTTTGTAGATGACATCTGGGTCTTTTCTAGGAGCGAAATAAGTTTTCGTATGTGCTCAATAGGCTGAGCAGAGCCAGTATAGGATAAACGACGGTTTTGGAGCGAGACTGGCGAGAACATCCAGAATTGGTCAAGGGCTTAATTATTTAGCCATTTTTATTTGTATCATCTCACGTAGGTCGTCTGAATTCGAAGGAGGTATCCCTTGGGTGTTTGTCTGATATTGGTTTAGGCCTTTGGGGCTTGCATTTGGGGGATGCCGAGTTCGACTAGGGTGGTCTGCGTGGGAGACAGTTGTGATAATTTTGGATGATATCCTGGTGGAGAAGAGCATGCCCTACATCTTAGGGAAGTGTTGGAGACTCTTCGAGCGCATAGTCTTAGGACAGCAAAAGTGGATGGGATCCTTAGCATCCTATGAGTAAGGGTAACATGGTAGCGGACACCTTAAGTAGAAAAAGGTTGTCCTTGAGTTCATTGTTCGTTGAACGACGGAGCTTAGAGTTTATTTCTAAGTTTGACTTTAGACCTTCCGTTGACTTTGTACCCGGTTTGCTAGCCTCCTTGGAGGTTAGACCTACTCTTTTGGGGCGGATTGGAAGAGCACAAAGGGACGATCCACAGTTGGTTGAGTTGGTAGAGAAGCTCATAAGGGGGGAAGTCGTCCAGCCATTTGAGTAGGAACACCCTAGACGAGAGGGGTGTTTGCGTAGAGACGGTAGACTTTGTGTACCGCAAGACGAGGGTTTGAGGAAGGCTATTCTTGATGACGCACACCGTTCTAGGATGACCATTCATCCCGGTGGGGATAAGATGTACCAAGACATGAAGAGGGTTTTCTTCTGGGCCGGTATGAAGATAGATGTGGCCGAGTATGTCGCTCGATGTTTGGTGTGCCAGCAAGTGAAGGCGGAGCAAAGGAAACCAGGTGGGTTGCTTCACCCATTGGAGGTTCCGCAATGG
The DNA here is from genome assembly GCA_030737875.1 of Allium sativum. Lineage (NCBI taxonomy): Eukaryota > Viridiplantae > Streptophyta > Magnoliopsida > Asparagales > Amaryllidaceae > Allium > Allium sativum. The sequence continues at coordinate 15,006,285 of CM060917.1, forward strand.
AAGTGGGATAGCGTCTCGATGGATTTTATTGACGGGTTACCCAGGTCGAGGAAGGGTAATACAGGAATTTGGGTGGTGGTAGATAGACTTACTGAGAGCACCCATTTCATACCTGTGAAGAGCAAGAGGACTGCTCCATGGCTAGCTTCAGTATATCTTCGAGAGATAGTTTGATTACATGGGGTACCCTCTAGCATAGTAAGTGATCGAGATCCTATCTTCACTAGCGAGTGCTGGAAGAGTTTGCAAGAGGCGGTAGGGACTCAGTTGTGTTTGAATACCGCATATCATCCTCAGACGGACGGCCAGACCGAGAGGGTGAATCATGTCCTAGAAGACCTTTTGAGGCTTTGTATCTTAGATTTTGGAGGTACATGGGAAGAGCATCTTCCATTGGTGGAGTTCGCATATAATAACAGCTTTCAGTCCAGTATTGGTATGGCACCTTTCGAAGCTCTTTATGGAAGGCCTTGTCGATCACCTACACGTTGGTAGGAATCTACGGATGAGATCTTGCTTGGGCCGATAAGGTTAGAAAGTACGAAGGGGAAAAGATTGATTTGATTCAAAGAAGGATGAAAGCGACGCAAGATAAACAGAAATCTTATGCGGACAAGAGGAGAACAGAGCTTGAGTTTGATATTAGGACATGCTTTTTATTAAGATATCTCCGTTACGGAATGTGGTTCACTTTGGATCTGTTGGGAAGTGAGTACCAAGGTTTGTTGGACCGTTTCCTATTAAGGAAAGGATTGGACAGATGTCATATAGAGTGGAGTTGCCAGACAGGCTTAGTGGTGTACATGATATATTCCATGTGTTACATTTGAGGAAGTTCCTACATGAGACCGCAGAGGCGGTAGAGCCGAGCCTGCTTAGAGAAGTGGAAGTAGAGCGTGATGCGACGATTCGACGAGCTCCTACTTGCATCCTTGGGTCAGAGATTTGGAAGTTGAGAAACAGAGAGGTTCAGCTAATCAAAGTACAAAGGGGAGATGAAGAGAGTGACGCTACCTGGGAGACGGAAGCGAAGATGCGTTCGAGGTACCCTTTTCTTTCGGAGGGTATGTCCTTTTGCTTCTCCTTCATCGCATATCTTGTGCTTATCTTATCTTTAGTATGTCCTCTCGTTAGTACCTTTGACCTTTAGATAGGGTAAACCTATGGTTGAAACATGTGTTTGAGACATGTTATGGTTGATGGATGCAAGTGGATGCAAGTGTTTGCTAGTGGTTGCTCGTGGATGCATATACACACACTCTAGGCACTAGATCGGCTCAGTCACTTCATAATGCATATTGCATAAAATTGTGTGTAGGAAAATATATTTATGGATGTATAATGGTTGTGTTATCACATGGATGATGCATTTTGGTGAATGATTGTGCACTCATGTAGATATTGTATGTGTCGATAGGGTTCTCTCGCATACATAATGGATGCATGGCACTATCATGGTTTGCATATGTTCATACGTTAGATAGGGAACATATACACACACTTTTTGCATATGCTCATACATCATTAGAAATTGTTTTAAGGACAATGGATGCCCGTGGTTGATGGTTTGAGTAGATGGTTGTTTGGATGGTAGGATATGCATTCTCCTTAGCTTAGAGATTTCGGGGACGAAATCCTTTAAGGAGAGGAGAATGTAACACCCTGAATTTTAGTTAATACTAAAATTCACTAATCATAGGATAAATAATCTCAGATGTGGGAATTGGGGTTAACGGGCTGCGTCGTTGCGTTCGTCTCGGAAAATACGCGAAATAGAGTCCGAGTTTTCGAGAATCGGAGTCCGTATGGCCCGGTTATGGCCCAAAGAAGTTTTCAGAAAATTCAAAGATAAAAACAGATTTAAAAATTAAAATTCAGAATTTGAAATAGAAGCAGCGGGTCAGGCGGGAGAAATTCCCGCCCTAGCCATGTCGACAGCGCTGTCGACAGGGCTGTCGACAGGGGTGTCGACTGCCCTGTCGACTTGCCTGTCGACAGGGGGGCGACGCCCAGTAAAACTGGGTGCACCAGTTTAGGTTCTTGGGCTGGCTTGGAGGGCTGGTTCTGGAAGCTTCTTGGATCTGACGGGTCTAAACCAATCTAGGGTTAATCTAAGGGTCTAAAATGCAACCTAATCCTATAAATAAGACCCTAACCCTATCCTAATTCATTCATAATTAGGTTTTGTAACTAAACTATGGCAAAATGAAACTTGGTCATGGCCTCCACAAATCAAATGAAGAGAGTTGCAAGCCAATCAACCCCTAATCACCTTCTTCTTCATATTTGGCAACTAGTTTTACTTCATTGATTTGCTAATCTTGGTTTTGGTGAGTTTCTATGGCTTTAATAATCAATTGTTAAATTGATTATGGTAGGATGTGATAAGACATGGCTATGTTTGTGGATAAATGTATTTATGCAAGTTTGTATGATATGTGATTTGCAAGTTTTATGTTAAATGCAAGTTTAAGGCCATGTTTTATGATGCAAAACACCATGTTAAACATTTATGCATATGTGACATGTTATGCAAACTATATGTGAGAATATATGCAAGTTATATGTAACATGATATGCAAGTTATGCATGTGATTTTATGCATGCTAAGTAGTTGGTGTTATGCATGTTAAGTATTTGATGTTATGCATGTTAAGTATTTGATGTTATGCATGCTAAGTATTTGATTGTATACATACTAAGTATTGGGTTTTATGCATGATAAGTGTTTGGGGTTTATGCAAGTTAAGTGGTGGGTTTATGCATAATAAGTATTTGATTTCATGCATGATAAGTAAGTGGTTTTATGCATGCTAAGTGTTTGGTATTATGCATAAATCATAACATGCAAGTTTACCCTTTTAAATATGATGCATACATATGCAAGATGATACCCTTATATGTTATGCATGTTTATCCTCCTTTAAGATGCAAGTTCATATGCAAGTTATGTGAATAGTGTTATGCAAGTTATGTGTATAAGATTATGCAAGTTATGTGCATGATGCTATGCAAGTTATGTATATGCTTAAATGCAAGTTTAATGTGATATGCAAGTTATGCATGTTCATGCAAGTATGTGAATGCTTATGCAAGTATATGAATGCTTATGCGAGTTATGTGTATGCTTAAATGCATGTTTAACATGTTATGCAAGTTATGAGAATGCTTATATGCAAGTTCAACATGTTATGCAAGATATGTGTATGATAATATGCAAACTCATATGTCATATGTTATGCAAATCATGTGTATGATAATATGCAAGTTTGGGTTATATATAGTTGGGTTAATATATGTTCATATATGCAAGTTGACATCCTCTTAACCCATGACAAAGTTGTATGCTAAACCCATAATATTTGTGATGATCTTCCCCTTATTTATGTCATGAAATGAGAACGATTTACGTGGGGAACGATGGGGTTGGTAAATATGTTAATAAAAGTATGATTGGGTATGATTAAGCATACCATAAAAATAAATTAACATAAGTGGGAATTTACCTATTGAGTTAGGTCTACCCCATGGGAATTTACCTATTGAGTTAGGTCTACCCATGTTATGAAAAATGTGTAATTAATTAGGGATAATTAATTGTGGGGGGGTGATTAATTAGGCGTAATTAATCAACTAAGACACGAGGTTGGACCCTTTTGTAGCGGAAGTCTGCCCGGAACCGACCGGCCATCCAGCGGCTACAAATGATTGGCCCAATGTGAGAGGTCTTAGTCACAAACTAAATACGTGATTAACGTAAAGACACGAGGTTAGACTCGGTTATGACGTAAGGCTGCCCGGACCCAACCGGCTTAACCAGCGGTCATAAAAGATAGTCTAATGTGAGAGGTCTTTAGGAGGATCACGGTCTTAATTAATTAAGAAACACTTAACCAAATTAGCATGTAGTGGGACATGAGGGTTAAGTGGGTGCCTTGGGTGGCATGTAATAACTAGTGGGGGTGCCTCGGGTGGCATGAGGAAACTAGTGGGTTGCCTTGGGTGGCAATAGAAAATACGATTAGAATACTTAACCAAAGTGGAACATGTAATTAAACATGATTAAAGGGTTAAGTAAGTGCCTTGGGTGGCATGTGGGAATCAAGTAAGTGCTTTGGGTGGCATGTGGAAATCTAGTGGGTGCCCTTAGTGGCAAATTGAAATATGATTGATGACTTAACCAAACCTTAACATGTAAGGGGGCATGATTATAAAAAAAGGGGTTAAGTGGGATGCACTAGATTAAACGACAAGCTTAAGTAGTAGCTTGTGGGGGCCCATTTCAACCAATATCCCAAACGTATCTTTGTGGGCTCGACTCAAGTCGAGTGACGGGACACGCATATTGGGCTTGACTATAAGAGGCCAAAACGGGTTAACGGTGGCAACGCGGGACCAACGGGTTTCATATGCGTGTGTGGGCCCGGGCTGGTTGGTAAGTCGTTGTTGCATCGTGTAGATATAAAGCCGTGCACCGTGATATTATCTGGTAGCCACTTTAGGGGAATGATACACCCCAATCGTGGGACCAGCACGGGTATCTACGGTAGGGAGCCGATCGATGGGTAGTAGTAGGTACACCTAGTAAAGATAGGGGCAGACGACACCTGTGTAGGGGTACACGAAACTACTGGGTAAGATTACTAGGTACACCTAGTGGATGTAGGGGCAGACAGCACCTACGTGGTCAGTTATACACCTAATGGATGTAGGGGCAGACGGCACCTACGTGGTCAACTAGAAGTACCAGAAACTACTAGTTATATTTTCTAAGACTTTAGATGGGATCAACCTTTAAGTAGGAATTACTCTTGGTGGGTAGAACTGGTGTGGTGCAGTGTAGGAATTACCCTTGGGTGAATAAGTCTGGGGTGGTGTAAGAATTATCCTTGGGTGGATAAATGCGTCTTTTCGGTTATCGTAATACATCCGGTGTTTAGTTGGCTACTTAGTGTAGTCATTATCCCCAGAGGTACCGTACCTTATTTATGTCATACCCTAATTACTTTAATGGTTGTATTGTTAGGGTTATAGGACTCACTCAGACTTATGTCTGACCCCGTTGTTTTTATCTTTTTCCCAACCCTCAGGTTATCAGAGTGGGCCTAGCACTAGTGGGCTTGGATCAGACCGCTATATCTATCTTTTGGGCTTGGATCGTAGAAGTAAAGCTCGGTTTATCTTTCCTATTATGGCTATTGTCTATGTAGTGGGATTATGTACTTCTATTTTATCAAGATGGATATTATGTACTTGACTCTTGTTATGGTTCTGTGATGTAACCAAACATGTTTTACTTTCCGCTGAAATGAAATGATGATTTAAATTTTCAAGTATTACTTATATCTGTCTTGTTGTAATTTTTCTGTTCTATATTCACTTAAAATACTCCACCAATGTTATGGCATTCCCTTAGTGAGTGATCATAGCGGGTGTGGGGTGTTACAGAAACACGTATCTGTGATTTACTTTTCGTGGTCGCAACACAGAATTTTCACACGTTCTATGAAGACGAGTTCCTTCTTTTACACCCTTGTTTGAAAGGCAGCATTCGTAAACCCTTTATTCATTATGACTGAAAGGCTCAGTCTCTCATAGAATTTGTAGGGCGCCTTTAAGAAGGTCTTTGGGTCCGTCATTAACCGAATTTGGAAGACCCGGCATATGATCAGATGACCTAGTAGGGGTCTTTATAATCCGTCAGTAACTGGGTTTGGAAGACCCAAAATTGATAGTTGGATTTGGAAGATCCATCATCTGATCGGATATCTCTAAAGAGGTCTTCTAAACTCAGTGTTCATGTCGTTATCCGACCATGTATCAATGGCGTTGACGAAAAACCGAGTGCCCCTCGGGGAGGTGTTTGGTTTTAAAAACCCAGTGTTAGTGTCTTTGTCCGGCTATGTATCAATGGCATCGACGATTAACCGAGTACCCCTCGGGGAGGTTTTTGGTTTATCAATTATGTAGTTTCTTGGGACTAATGCTAGCTCATTTATCGGTTGCTACTACAATTTGTTGGAGCTAGGGCCTGAAACCATTTGATAGACCAATCCCTGGTGTCGTGTCCTTGCACAACTATGCTTTCACATCTTTGAGTTTATTGCGAATGATGTCTTTAGCATTAAGTGGTGGACATTTGAGCTGTCCAGCTAGGATATGTTATAATAATCATCAGGATTAGATAAATTATGATAGTGTCATCATTCTTTTCAGAAGACCTGTAGTTGAAATCGAATTTTTAGCAAGGAATTTGTAAACGTACGATTTAAGAAGGTAATGCAATTTCTTTCATCTATATTTACAAAGCTTGTAACAATGTTGCGTGGTATGTTCGATGCATGTTATTTACAAACAATATGAAAGGAACATTAAAAGAAGTAGCAACGGAAATGTATAGCATTCCATGGTCTTGGGAGTTGGACTCCGTCTGTTGACTTCAGTTCAAATGTTCCATCTGAGAACTCTGGCTTCACATATGGTCTCTCCCAATTGGGTCCTAGTACTCTAGTTCCTGTCATGATTTTCTTAAGAACGAGGTCCCTAATTTGGAAGGTCCTTCGCCTAACTTGAGCATTGAAACGGCGGGCTATTCTCCTCTGATGCGCCATAACTCTGAGTTCTGATTCTTTTCTTCTTTCCTCGAGTAAGTCAATCGCTTCGAGCTGAAGTTTTTCATTTTCTGCTTGGTTGAAGTAGATCCTTCTATGAGTTGCAACCTCTAGTTCAACTGGGATTATTGCCTCAGATCCAAATGCCAATGAATACGGAGTGTGTTATATTGCAGTTTTATGGGTGGTACGATATGCCCACAATGCAAGCGGAAGCTCATCAACCCATCCAACCTTGGCATTCTCAAGTAATTTCTTGATGGTTGATTTCGGGATCTTGTTGATTGCATTAACTCGCCCATTAGCTTGCGGATGGGCAACGACCGAAAAACTTTTCTTGATTTTGAATTTGGCGCAAAAGTCCAAGAACTCACCGCTTTCAAATTGAGCCCCATTATCAGTGATTTTTTTTTTGGTATGCCGAACCTACAGACGATGTTTTCAAGACAAAGTTGATCACTTTCTTTGAAGTAATAGTGGCTAGTGGTTCTGCTTCAGCCCATTTCGTAAAATAATCGACTGCCACTATTGCGTACTTCATATTTGATTTTGCAGTGGGTAGTGCCCCAATTAAATCTATGCCCCAGAAAGCAAATGGCCATGGGCTGACCATCTGTGTCAACTCGGTTGGTGGCGCTCTTGGAATTTTCACAAATCTTTGACATTTGTCACATCTTTTGGCATAAGTCATCGCGTCCCGGTTCACGTCGAGCCAAAAATAGCCGTATCACAGAACTTTCTTGGCTAATGTATGACCGCCGATGTGACCTCCACAATCTCCCTCATTCAGTTCTGCTAAGATTGAATTTGACTCCTCTTTGGACACACATCGCAGCAACGGCATAGAGAATCCTCGTCTGTACAGCTTCCCGTCCTGAACGAGATATAGTGGAGCCTTGTGTAGTATTTTCCTATGCTTTTTTGGTTCCTCTGGAAGTGTTCCGTTGAGGATATATTCCTTAATTGGCATCATCCAGGACTCAGATTCTTCCACTATTTCCATAATCCAGTCGACATCTACCTCTTCAATAACAGGTGTTGTAAGGACTTCAATAGGTATTAGCCCCAGCAAATGCGCATTAGAAGAACTAGCGTATTTAGCGAGAGAGTCAGCCTTCGTATTTTCTTCTCTTGGAGTGTGAGATATGGTGTAATGATCGAGGTTATTGAGGAGTTCCATAGCTTTTGTAAGATAGGAAGGAAGATTTCCTACTTTGGTCTGGAATTTCGCAAGGACCTGACCCACTACCAATTGGGAATCGCTGAAGATCCGTACGTTTTTTAGGTTCAGCTCTTTTGCTAGTTTTAATCCGTTTATCAGTGCTTCGTATTCGGCCTCATTGTTGGTTGACGAAAATTCAAGCCTTAATGCATAACATAGGGAATGGCCTTCTGGCGTTTCCAAGACGATTCCGGCCCCTGAACAGTAATCATTTCTTGAGCCGTCAATGTATAGCTTCCAGCTAGTGATGGTTCTCGTAGGTTCCTCAGTTTCTTCTCCTCTGTCCATGAATTCGGAAATGAAATCCGCTAAAGCTTACCCATTGATAGCTCTTCGAGGGTGATAGGTGATGCCATATTGGCTGAGCTCAATGTTCCACTTTAGTAGCCTTCCAGAAGTTTCCGGACGGAAGAAGAATTTGCCTTAGCGGTTGATCGGCGAGGACTTTTATTGGATGGGACTGGAAATACGATCTCAACTTCTTTAAGGCGACAAGTAGAAAGTATGCCAACTTTTCAAGCTTTGGGTAATTCAATTCTGCCCCAGCAAGCCGCTTGCTAATATAATAAACTGGCCATTGGACTTTGGCATCCTCCCGGACAAGTGCGGCACTCAGGGAATGTGGCGATACAGCCAAGTATAGGAATAGTTCTTCCCCATATCTTGGTTTAGAAAGCATCGGTGGGGACTCCAAATATTGAATTAAATGTTCGAAAGTGATTTGACATTCTAGAGTCCACTGAAAGTCTTTCTTTCCTTTTCTTAAGGCGTCGAAAAGCAGGATGCATCGATCTATGGCTTTAGAGATGAAACGATTAAGAGCAGCAATTTTCCCATTCAAGCTCTGAAGCTCTTTCATTGTTTTTGGTGATCGCACTTCTCGTAATGCTGTGACCTAGGAAGGATTTGCCTCAATGCCCTTGGCATTGACTATAAATCCAAGAAATTTCCCTGATGATACCCCAAACGAGCATTTCAGAGGAATTAACCTCATACCGAACTTTCTAAGGATATGGAACATTTCTGCTAGATCTTCTAAGTTATCTTCAGCCTTTTTCGACTTTACCAACATGTCATCGATGTAAACCTCCATAGTGTTCCCAATCTGGGATTTGAACATGGAGTTCACTAGACGCTGATATGTTGCTCCATCATTCTTTAGTCCGAATGGCATAACCTTATAACAGTATAGGCCTCTATCAGTTATAAGGCTTGTGTTCTCCTCATCTGGTTCATGCATCATAATCTGATTATACCCAGAGTATGCATCCATGAAAATAGTAGTGCGTGCCAAGCGGTTGCGTCAACGAGCTGGTCGATCCTAGGCGGGGGAAATTGTCCTTAGGACACGCTTTGTTAAGGTCCGGGTAATCTATGCACACCATCCATTTGCCATTAGACTTTTTGATAAGAACTGGATTCGAGACCCAATCGGGATATGACGATGCTCATATAAAGTTGTTCTTAAAACGTCTATCTACTTCTTCTTGCAATGCCATCGATCTTTCAGGTCCCTGAGTTCGTCGTTTTTGTTTTACAGGAGTCACATTGGGACTAACATTCAGTTTATGAACAATTGTGTCTGTTGATATTACGCACATGTCCGAGTGCATCCAAGCAAAGACGTCCAAGTTTGCTTTCAGAAACAATATCAGATCCCTTTTCAGCCTCTGGCCCAACTGAGAACCTATTTTCAGAACTCGGTTAGGGTCTTTATCATGCACTGGAACAGAAATGGTATCTTCGGCTGGAGCCGCTTGGTCTTCCCCATTACTGGTTTTTCTTGGATCCATCTCCTTCTGAGCTCCACTATGTTCGCCAGTATGGGGGCCTTGCTATAGTTGCTATAAAGGAGGGTTTTGGATGCAGAGCGATGGCTCCACATCCTTCTTTACTTCCTTTTTTCTTAACCCAGAAAGCTCAGCCAGATAGCACTCTCTTGTTGTTTGCTGGTCGCCTCTGACTATGCCAATCCCGTTCTCGGTGGGAAATTTCATCATCAGGCACCACGGGGCCATGGTGATTCGAAATGATGCAAGTGTCAGTCTTCCTAGGAAGGCGTTATAAGCTGAGAGATCGTCGATTACAACAAAGTCCTGCTCTCGTGTGACCCTTTGCTCCCCCTCTCCGAGCTCAACAGGCAGGTTGATAATTCCAATTGGTTGAACAGCCTATCCGGTAAAACCATGAATTTTGTTCTAACAAGCTTTCACATCTCCCATAGAAAGCTTCATTCTGTGAAAGGCATTAATGAACGGGACATTAACGGATGCTCCACTGTCAACCAGAACTCTTCTAATGATGGCGGGGCCCAAGCCTATGGTTATCACCATTGGATCTTCGGTTGGGGTTATCAACCCTTCTGAATCCTGTACTTTGAATACAATGTCATCCCAAGAAAACCTTGGTATCTTTGCTGAAAGAGATTTACTCATGATCATGAGTTCTCCTTCTTTTGGGAGATTTCTCATCTCGTTAGCATATTTCACAAGATCCCCCCAACTTTTTTTGATAGGATGTGGGCCTCCTGTAATGGTATTAACGATCAGCCTCAGCATGACAGTGTTTGCAGCATTCTCGCTCTGACTTGGTTGTCCATTAGAAGTTCTATGGCCTTGGGATGGAGAGTTCTGCGGATTCTTGGTGTACTGTTGAAGTCTATTTTTCCTTATTAGTTCTTCAATTAAGCTCTTCAGGTGCCGATATTCATTCGTGTTATGCCCCGGTTGGTTATGAAACCGACAAAATCTTCCGGATCACTAACCTTTATTTGCTTCGGCAATGGATAATCTTCAGTCTCCTTGGTGGCCATGAAGATATTCTCCATCGTTTCATTTAATGGCCTCAAATCCGAGTTCTTGAAGTAGTGGAACCTCTTGTTGGCTCGTTTGTCTCTCCCATCATTGCCCCGTTTCTGACCTCCAAGGTTTTTCTGATTGTTATCAGCATCATCACCCTTCTTTTCAAGCTGTGTGGTGCTTTCCGGGATATCCATAGCATAGGCAGGATTCTCATCCGCTTGGCTTTTTCTTTTTCTTTTTGAATGGAAAGGGCTCAGAGAGGCGTTTTGTAGTTGTACCGAGTGACCCGTACAAAGGAGGTTATGGCGAAATTTTCCGAAAATTTAGGGAGTTAGAATATTTTTAAGAAATTTTGATAACTAGAAATAATATAACAATATATATATAATTCGATAAGGAAACGAATTTGAATTAGAATATTATAAACAAAAAAGGAAATCTATAATTAAATCTTGTAAAATAGAAAGAGAAACGTATACACTGTTTGCGTCAAAAAAGGCACAAACACCAAGTGTACTCAAAGTACTTCTCAAAATGCTTGATAATACGTAGTGTGGAGCCAATCAACAAAGAAAAAGCAAGTAAAGAGACACAACGTTTTATAGTGGTTCGATCAAGTGTGATCTACGTCCACTTTGAATAGTGATTCTATTATTGCACATAAAGTTACAAGGCAAATACATTCTCCTTTTACATTCATCATTACACTCTCTTAGAATTAGATTAAGGAAGAAATGGTGAAAGTCTTCAATTAAGGCAAACGGTAGATCGAATGTAGATCCCCATATGGACTTTAATGGATTCGGAGTTGAATCTTCACTTTGAGGTGATTGGAGATGATGAAATCACTAAGTAGAAGTAGAGAATGGAGTTTAGCAGCCCTTCGGGGTCATAGAATTCGTCCTCCATTAAAATGGGGTTGGACCTCTATTTATTGGTGTGGAAAGATGGAGTGATATCGTCTTCAGAGCCAACGGTCGATCTTCCTTTATTTACGGAATTGCCACTGGCCAGCCTGGCAACAGTTGTCCAGTAACCAACCTATCATTGGCTGTCTGAAAATCCGATCGGTGACTAGCAGGACCGACCGGTCGGTATGGGCTTCCTTCCTTTCTATGTGAACGGTCCTCCGCAAGCTCTGCATCATAGCCGATCAGTTGTCTGACCTATGGACCGGTCAGTAATGTAACGCTTGAGTAAGTCACACAGTGACTCTAGCCGTCCGGCGCAGGTGAATCTTGACCGCCCGGCATGGTTGAATCCTGACCGGTCGGTAGGTGCGTTCCTTTTTCTCCTTGTGCGGGCGACCTGGCACAGACTCCATATTATGGACGCCTGGTCGTCTGTCCCTGGCACGGCCGATATTGTAATACTTGGACAAAGCACGTTATCCCAATGGGTCGGTCGGTACACATGGATCCTAGTCGACCGGTAGGCGAGTTTTCCTTTCTCTTCACATGGGTTTTGTTTTTCTCTGGATTTGTGATTATCTGATCGGTGCGCCTAGGTTCTGACCATCCGACATCGTCATGGTTGTATCGATCGGTGTCACCTTTCTGGATTAAGCTATGTTGTATTCTCTCTGGCCGACCGGTCTGTTTCTTTGGACATACCGATCGGGTACATCTCACAATATTTTGTGGATAACATACGCAGTTTAAAATGATTAAGTGGTTTTTATGGTGTTGATTATTTGAGGAAAGTGGTCTTGTTTGTTTTGAAGTTCAGTATGTTTTCAGTCAAGGTCTGAGAGGTAATTATATCCCAACTTGGTTGATTTCATTATTAACCGATAAATAGGAAGATTCGGTCTCGAAGAGAAATGGTTAAAGAGATTTAGTTAAATGAAGTATTTTGGGTTGTTGTAATGACGTTTTACACAACATTCGTTTTAACCCAAGTAAGAGGAATTTTGGAAATAAAAAAATAATTATTTCTTAAGTATAGAAATAAATAAATGGTCGTGAAAGAGATAAGTAATTGGAATGTTTTCCAATTATAAATAAAATATATTTTCTAAGTATAGAAAATAAAAGAAGGCGATATATGGAAATGTTTTCCAAATAGTGTAAGAGGCCAAGATGATTATTGAAAATATTTTATTAACAAATATTGGTAAGGAAATGAAGGAGAGATTTAATTAATGAAATATCAATTAAAAGGCCCAGTGATTTGTTTGATGCTTTGATTGAATGTTTGTTTTTCTTCGATAGTTAAATAACCGACTATCGAAGTATTAGCCAATATCGTTGTCAATATGGAGAGACCGGTTGGATTATTATCCGAGAACCACTCCGTATTGCCAGTAGCGTTGCAAATCAGATTATATGAAGATAATCGAAGATGGAGTAAAGTGCAGGGGCTTTTTTAATTTATCCTAGGTAGAAATTGCCTAAGATGGATTAATGGAAATTGTGCCTTCGGTTTCGTTCAGTCCCAGTACGAAGTGTATGGACGAATGTATGACAAAGTATTTCTAATGATCGCATATGTTGGTTTGTATAAATATATATGGTGGTAGAGAATTTATTCTCTTAGCATAATATCAAGAATATATTTGTGCAATCAATTAGTGATTAACGGATCTGACAATGTTGCATTCAAAGTGATTGTGCTATCAATGAAAAGTAATTAAGCGTAGCCTCAGGCCTCAACAACCGGGAAATGACAAAAATCGGGCAGGCAGCATGGCTAAGTGGGTAGCTCCCAATTAGGGTGTATTATCAGTTATCTAGAGAAATTCATTTCATTCTTTATTCTATTCAATGATGTCCCATTCGGGAAAACGGTTGTTGATCCTAACCGTTGGTGATATACATTCGATACACTCAAGAGAAATGAGTGGTCGGTCATGTGTGGCCGGGTTACAAGATGTTCTTGTTGAATCCAGTGTATTCTCCTCTAAAGATACACTATCGAAAGGTGGTTCCATACCTTGTCATAGTTGGATATTCATTACCCAGTAAGTGCTCGCGGTTTTGATTGTATATTATATATATGTGGAACGTGAGATGCAAACGTTCCGCAAGATTGTTATTTATTTGATTTAGACACTTTTATAATATCAAACGAGTTTTGATATAAAGATTATCATTTTCTTTCAAAAGGACTTGAAAGTTAATCAAGTGTTTTGGATTATCATAAGGGAAAACCCTGTTCCGTGTTATACGGCGTGGTGTTATGAGATATCATTTATTTTCTCAAACTGTTTTAAATTGTTTACTCATACCAGTCCCATGACTGACCCAGAGTTTATTTTGTTTTGTTTTACCTAAACTCTTGGGTGCCCAAATTTGTACGGGCAGTCAAGTAGTTCAGGGTTTTATAGATCTATCTGAAGGAGCTTGGAGCAGGAGGCTTCAGTGTTAGATATATAGTATTTTTATTTGCTGTGTTGTAAGTGTTGTATTCTGATAAATGTATGTTATACAGTTAACATTTTGTATTTCAAAAGTTATGATATATTATATTTTGTTCCGTTGCGATGTGAGATTATGTGTTGTTTTTTTGTTCTTCTTCTACCTTTTTCTTCTAAAAAAATGATTCGTAGTTTTGTGATATTTGGGTTGGACGTGTGATGTATGTAGTCAACTCAAATAATACGGATTTGTGGGTCATCACAGTGGTATCAGAGCTGGTTGCTTAATTGGTATGCATGATAGGGGGTTCTCGCTTTGCTTTAGGTGGCGAACGGGAGACTCTTACCTCTACATGTCCCGAAAATGAGGGTTGGTCTAGTCGCGAGGCTGGCCGTAAAAGCAGTTCTGAGGTTCCAATGTAAGCCACAGTGGGATATTATCCTGCTGCTTGGGGGGTGGAGGGATGGTTGAAAAGCCTACCGAAATTGCTGGGCCATTACAGTGGTATCAGAGCTTAGGTTGAGAGAATACCTAGGCTTTGGTGGGGATGTACTCATTAGAGATAGGGTCAGTAGAATCCTAGAATGAGTTAAGTATATATATACGAGAGAGAGTATTTCCAAATTGATATAAAAACTATTTTATATTGGATTGGCTAGTCTGTTGAGTGGTTTATGAATTCTGATCGATTCGTGGGACGCCACAAAGTCGATAGGAATTTCTAAACACTTGAACAGGAAAATTCGACATGATATTGTTTTAAGATGGGTAAATGAAATAATTTTACCCAAAATTATATCTTGATATATAAGGAATAATTTTTGAAATTATTATAAAACATGGATGTATTGGTTGATATTATAATCAAATGAGATTATGAAATTGGAATGGTTATATATAACCCAAATAAAATTTGTATCATAATGAAATATACAAATTAGATGAATTAAAATTTAATTCAAACCAGAATTTGGAATTTTAAATCCTAAGAAGTTAGAAAATATTTTTTGAAGTATATTATAATAATATAGCTTTGTTTTGAAAGGATTTTTGAATAAAAATCATTTTGAATGGATTTTGAAAGTGACAAAGCACTAAACTCACTTCAGTGGCTGGAAAATAATTCTGATGATGACTGCAGCATTATTAGTGTTCATTTTCGAGTTTCTAAGTGATGGATTGCTACCTTAGAAAGTTTTTGGTGGAAATTTGTTTGAAAGAAAGAAAGTTTGTTTGAAAATTCAAATGTTTTGAATTTTAGATGGAAATAAATATATGTATATATATTTATGTGATTTTAGAAGTATTTGGATAAAATCCCGAGAATTTGAATGCTGAAATTTAAATTTAACTCAAGCAAGGTAAATGAATTGAAATGAATAAATTGATTAAAATCAATTTGAATGAATATGAATTGGATATGAACATATTGATTGGGAATCATTCAGATTAAATGAATGAAAGCATATATGATATGCAATGTGAATGGAAAACCAAAAGTTTTGGTAGAACTAAATTTGTATAAATATGAAATGTTGAGCTTCAACATAAGTGAGTTTTTGAAAAATAATGAGTTTTTTGCATTTTACTACCTTAGTAATTTCGGGGACAAAATTATTTTAAGGGGTGAAGAATGTAACAACCCAGATTTTTGGTCGAATAGTTTTAATACTTAATATTTATTTTAATTGTTGTGTTGATAATATAAATGAATTTTATTTTGATTTATCGATTTAATAATCGAAATACGATTTTTTTTCGAATATATATATATCGAAATATGAAAATCTAAAATAATTTAATTTGAAATTAAAACTTAGTCAGAATGATTCAAATGATTTATAGAAATTCGATTGGAATATAAATGACGATAATAATTATTTGTTATCAAGGAATTTGTTGTTTTGAATTAATTTTATATCAATCTAAATTAATATCTTCTCCATATGATCGAACTGGACTTCGATACTTGTCCCAATGTGTTCAAAATAGTGTTATAACCCTAGGAATACCTGTTGTTGTGTTCAGAAAGGAGTCCGGGATCACGGGGTATTTTAATAAGGTAAAATCACTGGTTCAACCAAAAATAGGAAAATAAAAATAATATAAAACCTTTACTTCCCTCCTAATCTAACAAATGAAGTACAACGCAAAGTCTTCCCCTACCTACGACCTATATGTACCATCGACAGACTATAATTCCTTAATGACAAAGTTTCTTCATCTATAAATCGCTGCTCCTGGTCTCCTTATTTCTTCTGTTGAAATCAAAAAAATTGAGAGCTTAGGCAAAATAATAATGCCGCCCCTCAGAAAAAAAATCGAAGCCTTTGTTTTCTTCTGTTTAAAATCGTAGAAGCTTAAAATTTAAAATGGCCACTGCCAAGTTTAAACCCATATTGAGGGAGAAAATTGTGCCGATCCTCCCAAAACACTGACTCCTTTATCCCAAATCAAAGCTAGCCTCGTTCATATCCATCAAAATCAGTTCGAACTATAAGAAATAAAAAGAGGGAAAACGAAAATGAAATCGCGATTTAATTTTGGTGGATCCACTGAAGCTCGTGCTCACGATTTGGGGAAGGATTGTTATCGAGATTTCAGGCATTCGAAGTCGCAGCTGTAACAGGAGATTTCGAGTTTGAGGACAGCGCATTGCTTGAGTTTCTTGTAGTATTGGAATATGCGAAATCAAAGATGGATCTGGGGCTGTGAACTTCGTAGTCATCGCGATCTCTGGAGTTCGAGCATCAGTGAGGACGGGTTGTCAAGGGGGTTTGCGTGCTTATGGTGATGGTGTTCGTGAGGGGTAGTTTTCGATTAGGAATCTGATGGTTGAACTGGGCAGTCGCGTGGGTTTTTTTGGGCAATCTGTATTGTCGGTTACAGTAAGGGTCTGGGGATGGGGTACTCACGAGTAGAGATGATCAATGGTGAAAGCGGTCGCCGTTTTTGTGAAGAAACAATAAAGAAGAGGAGAGGATGAAGAGAGAAGGGCTGAGAATGCTGCAGGTCTCGGCAGTATAAGTGATGAAGAAGAGATTAAAGAATGGTTAGGTAATTTGTTTAAAACCATTTTTGTGCGTAAATTAATTAATATATAAGTCTTGTTAATTTATTTAATTTAAACTTGCCAAGACCATTTTAAGAAGAAAAAGAAAAATAGTTCATTTAATTTAAATTGATTAGTGGTGATTAAATTAAATTAATTAATGGTGATTAAATTAAATTAATTAATTAAATAAATTATTATTGATATGAATCTTGTAAATGAGTATAATTTACATATAAAAGATCTCGGTGAAACGAGATGCATTGGCTTTGCATCGTCAAATACTTCTCACTGGAATTAAAATGGGAATCAGAATAGATCGAGAAAATAAAAATCACGGTGAGTAAATCTCACTCAATTTATTATTTAGAATTATTTTTAGTCGTTAAAAATAATTGATGGTTGTTTGGTTGCATTAAAATATTAATGTGGCTATTATTAAATATATATTAGTTATTTAGGCTTGGTGTTTTTGGTTATTATATATATGGGTGGTTGGATTCCCGTAGTACCATTAGCGGATGCCCGCAGTATCATTAGCGGATGAGCCTATACGCCCCACGCTATGATAGTGGATGACCTTCTATATCGCGATATCCTGCCTCGAAGCAGGATGGGTATTACTTATGTTGGCTAACGTTTGTGGATGCAGGAAAAACAGGTTGGAGGGATCCAACTAGATTCCTCAAAAATATTATTATTTGTTTGTGTTCATATATATTATCATATATGATGTGTTAAAAAACCCGTGGTTGATAATTGTGTGTTTTTGATTGGTTGAATATCACTGGCCCTGAAGTTAATTTATAAAAATATCATGAAAAGGGATTTTGAAATTTAAAACGGGAAATCTATTTTTAAAAATAGAATTTGAATTTCGAATGGGCTATAGAAATATTAGCTTGTTTTGAATATATAAAACAAGTATTGAAATTTATAAACGAAGTTTATAAATTACATAATACAGAAATTGAAGTAAAATTATAAACGGTGTTTATAAATAAAATGGAATGACTTTCATTGGATAATCAGGTAACTGAAATGAATTTATAAACAGTGTTTATAAATGAAGTGGAAAAATTATCATTTGATAATTTGAATATTTAAATTCAAATGTGAATTTATAAATAGAAATGTGGAATCGTTTTAAAGAAGTAAACGATGAAGTTTATTCTGATGTTCAAAACATAAATTGAACTAAAATAAATCCGTAAGGATTTATGATATGAATTCGATTAAATCGAATTTGTTTAAATAAAATATTTTCAGAAAAAAATATTAGGATTATATTAAATAGAAGTTAAATTTAAATATTGAAATAGATTCTATATTCATATAGATAAGTTATAATAAATAGAATATTCCAAAATAAGATTTTGGTTTTATATAGATTTCAAAATAGAACTTGTTGGAATTTATAAAACAAGTAAATTTATAAATAGTGTTTATAAATATAGTGATTTAATTATCTGGAGATATTCTGTAATTTTAAATTCAATTATGAATTTAAAATATAATTTGAAATCATTTCGAAAAAGGAACGACAGTTTTATTCTAGGATTCGGAATATAAAATGAATTGGGTTTCAGATAGATTCGAAATGAAAACTTGTTTTAAATTATAAAAAAAGGAAGTAAATTTATAAACAATGTTTATAAATTAAGGAAAATAAATTATCATTTGATAATTTAGAAATTTAAATTCAAATATCAATTTAACCGTGAATTGGAAATCGTTTCAGAAAGGGAACGACGCATTTTATTTTGGTATTCGGAATATAAAAATGAATTGAGATAAGTCTAAGAAATTATATTGGGAATTCGATTTCATCGAAATTTAGAAAGTAATTTATTCCTTACGGAATTGGAAATTAATATTAAAAATTGAGTTGTGATGAATTTATAATTAAGTGCTAAAATAAACGACGGCTAGGGATAATCGGAGTATTTAAGTTACGTTGGGAAAATTGGATTAATATATATATTAAAATATATTAGAATAGAGTTGAAATTTATTTATTAACGAAGTTTAATGTTTATATTAAAATATAATTAAAACGTGCTCCCCGCGGCATGGTAGTTCGTAAATTGGCATTTCGAACTACAATTGAGTATACAGAACTCGTTTCAAGTCGGAATTCTTTGAAACAAGAATCGTCAGAACCGATATGATAATAGTTTTCTAATGGAAGAGAAAAACCAGGATTTCGTTGTATAGATTTTGAGTTATGTCAACATCAAATTTTCAGAAAAACAGCGCCATAATCGTTATAAAACCATAATGGTTTGTTTAATAAAATCAAAGTATTTTAAGTTAATAAAATATGGATTTTTATTTTTAAAAATCCAGATTTGGGTTGTAAAATAAATACGAACTCATTTGTGTAAATGAAATGATTTTTGAAACAAAAATCAGATTTTTAATTGTTCAATAGAATTAACTAATTTGAAGACAAAAATTATTTAATGGAATTTTAATTTGAAATTGGACTTTGGATCATAAAAAGGGCTTTGTAAATTCATATTCGAAATCGAATATGAAACTTGAATTAGAAATGGCATTCGATTGTTTTATAAAAAAAATTATATATATTTGAACGTGATATGTTCAAATAAAAAGTGAAATAGGCAAAAGAGCTAATTAAAGAATAAATTAGTGAATCGATTTAAAATGACTAGATTGAGTTGGAATAAATTAGAAACGGACGTATATGGGTTAGACAGGCATGGAATAAAGTGTGTGAAGATTATAATTTAAGTGCCCGACAAAAAGATACATGTTTAAATTCCATATGAGGTTTTATCCGCCGAATCGGCATGCCGCTTGGGTTTTTGATTTTCTTTTTGAATGGAAAGGGCCCAAAGAGGCGTTTTGTAGTTGTACTGAGTGACCCGTACAAAAGAGGTTATGGCAATTTTTTTCGGAAATTTAAGGAGTTAGAATATTTTTAAGAAAGTTTGATAACTAGAAATCAATATAACAATATATATATATATATAATTCAATAAGGAAACGAATTTGAATTAGAGTATTATAAACAAAAAAGGAAATCTATAATTAAATCTGGTAAAATAGAAAGAGAAACGTATATGGAGTTCAAAATGATTAAGTGGTTTTTATGGTGTTGATTATTCGAGGAAAGTGGTCTTGTCTGTTTTGAAATTAAGTATGTTTTCAGTCAAGGTCTGAGAGGTAATTATATCCCAACTCGATTGATTTAATTATTAACTGATAAATAGGAAGATTCGGTCTTGAAGAGAAATGGTTAAAGAGATTTAGTTTAATGAAGTATTTTGGGTTGTTGTAACGATGTTTTACACAACATTCGTTTTAACCCAAGTAGGAGGAATTTTGGAAATAAAACAATAATTATTTCTTAAGTATAGAAATAAATAAATGGACGTGAAAGAGATAAGTAATTGGAATGTTTTCCAGTTATAAATAAAATATATTTTCTAAGTATAGAAAATAAAAGAAGGCGATTTATGGAAATGTTTTCCAAATAGCGTAAGAGGCCAAGATGATTATTGAAAATATTTGATTAACAAATATTGGTAAAGAAATGAAGGAGTGATTTAATTAATGAAATATTAATTAAGAGGCCTAGTGATTTGTTTGATGCTCTGATGGAATGTTTGTTTTTCTTCGATAGTTAAATAACCGACTATCAAAGTATTGGCCAATATAGTTGTCAATATGGAGAGACCGGTTGGATTATTATCCGAAAACCACTCCGTATTGGCAGTAGCATTGCGAATCAGATTATATGAAGATAATCGAAGACGGAGTAAAGTGCAAGGGCTTTTTCTATTTATCCTAGGTAGGAATTGCCTAAGATGGATTAATGGAAATTGTGCCTTTGGTTTCGTTCAGTCCCAGAACGAAGTGTATGGACGAATGTCTGACAAATTATTTCTAATGATCGCATATGTTGGTTTGTATAAATATATATGGTGGCAGAGAATTTATTCACTTAGCATAATATCCAGAATATATTTGTGCAATCAATTAGTGATTAGCGGATCTGACAATATGGCATTCAAAGTGATTGTGCTATCAATGAAAAGTAAGTATGCTTAGCCTCAGGCCTCAACAACGGGGAAATGACAAAAATCGGGCAAGCAACATGGCTAAGTGGGTAGCTCCCATTTAGGGTGTATTATCACTTATATAGAGAAATTCATTTCATTCTTTATTCTATTCGATGATGTCCCATTCGGGAAAACAGTTGTTGATCCCAACCGTTGGTGATATACATTCGATACACTCAAGCGAAATGAGTGGTCGGTCATGTGTGGCCGGGTTACAAGATGTTCTTGTTGAATCCAGTATATTCTCCTCTAAAGATACACTGTCGGAAGGTGGTTCCATACCAGTCATAGTTGGAAATTCATTACCTAGTAAGTGCTCGCGGTTTTGATTGTATATTGTAACGGCCCCCGGGTTTCCACCCGACCCGATCGATCGCAAAATCGACCAAGACCGTTCAAAACCCGAGTACATTAACTATGGGAATACAACACATCATAACAAAAACAGCAGACTTTTATAAACATCATAATAATGTTACATCAGAGTACAGAATATCAGAGTACATCAATAAAATTATAGCGGAAGATAAATTACAATATTTTAATACAATACAGTGCAGCGGAAATAAAGTAACTAAGGCAGCGGATCTGAAATCATCAAATTTCAAGTTCGTATGAGAGAGTTATACAATTTTGAAATTTTAATACATTAATTAAATAATTAAATAATTAAAATAGTACCCCAGCCGGTCAACGAGCCCCCTTCCGAATTTTGACCGCGTTTTCCCGTTGACTCAGACCTCTGATTGACCTGAAACCACCGCCATCCTCTTCGTCTTCGAGAGGCGCATCCACGCTCCAAGCCGCCGCCGCCGTTGATGCTCCGATCGCCGGAATTTGAAAAATCTGAAAAAATTCATCTCGCCGATCGCCGTTGATGCTCCGATCGCCGTTGATGCAGCGAAATTCATCTCGCGGGCCCCACAGGCCGCCACACACCTCCAAAAAATCTGAAAAAATTTGAGTAGCTAGATCTCGCGAAGACGAAGAACTTTCCTCCAGGTGCCATCACTTGATTCTCGATGGTTTGGCCGGAATTCACCAAAATCCGAAATCTTTTTTCTGTGTTTAAACTCGGATTCCGGCGAATCCATGCGACGATAGGTGCTGAATTTTTCGTGGTAAGTAGTGTTTATAGAGGTGAACAAAATCCAGAAAGGGTTTGGTCGGATTTTATTCTGATTTGGAGATATAAATTTTTCAGTTTTAGGGACTTTTGTGCATAGAAGTTTTTTTCGAGGAGGAGGCCATAGAAATGAAGATGAAGAAGATGGAGGCTAGGTTATGTTTAGATTTTCAGAAATAGGTGATGGATGGTCTATGAGATATTATATAGGGGTTACTTTAATTCAGCCCATATGTATTTTAGCCCATTTTAATTATAGCTTTAGTGTAATTATTAACATCCGTGTTACAGTTTTAAAAACCGTACGACCACATACTGATTCCAAATTCGATGGAATTTGGATCACAGCTAATCCTAATCAATAAGAACCTATAGAAACTGGTTTCGTAAATTTTCGACTCCGTATGAATTTTTAATGAATTTTTAAAGTCAAAAATTGTCCGTTTACACTGAAAAATCAATAATAATTATATATTAATTCTAAAAATTACCGAAAAATCAATTTTAGCTTTGTTTTGACGATACGAACCCAAAAAAAATAATTTTGTTCAATTTGGAGACCGTTTGCAAAATTTCAATTTTCAAGGCGTGTATATTTAATATTAAAAATAATTTTTTATACCAATACTTTCCGAAAATCGAAATATATAAGTGTTTACTATTTTTCAATGCAGAAATGTATTTTTGAACTCAATGGAAGTGGTTTTGAGTCCAGATTCCTTCGTATGCAAAAAGTAGCATTTTTGGCCTTTATATATTATATAGATAAATTTCATAGCGACCTTTCTAAATTTTAATTTTGACATAACTTACAACTTACAAAATGAAATCTAAATTTCTTAAATTCATTATAAAGATATCATCGTTACGGTTCTAGCGTTTCTTGTTTCGTCTAATTTTGACTTATAATGAATTTTATATATTTTTCCAAAGTTGAAAAACGAATTTTGAAATTACCGCGCCATTTCGGGCTCGGACTGAAATTAATATAAATTTTAAAGCCTTACTTCAAATAAAAATAAATTTTTAATCGTGATTATTTAAAATAAAATATCAAAAACTTATTGAAATTACTTAAAATAAATTTTTAAGTTTACCCCAAAATTTAGAGTTGTTACAGTCTCCCCCACTTAAAAACTTTTCGTCCTCGAAAAGGAACGAAGCTAAAAGTGTTTAATTATCCTACTCAATTTTTATTATTTATTATTCATTCATTGGTTTAAATAATTTTATTGTTGAACTAATAATTACACAACACAATCATCAATCAATTGGTTGATTAGCTTTTTAAATATATATAACTTTTATATATTCAAAAATCATATTTTCTAAAATAGATTATAATTATAATTACAAATACGTTAATTATAAGCTTGTTACTCTCAACTCATTCTAGGGTATTACTAACCCCATCTCTAATGAGTTTTCTCATTCTAGGATACTGCTGATCCTATCTCTAATGAGTATTCTTATCGGATATTACTAATCCAATCTCTGATGAGTCATTTGTCTAGTTCTAATGAGTTGTACCCCAAAGATTTGAGCTAACCAGAGCTCTGATACCAACTATAACGGCCCCCGGGTTTCCGCCCGACTCGATCGATCGCAAAATCGACCAAGACCGTTCAAAACCCGAGTACGTTAACTCTGGGAATACAACACATCAGAACAAAAACAACAGACTTTTATAAACATCATAATAATGCTACATCAGAGTACAGAATATTAGAGTACATCGATAAAATTACAACGGAAGATAAATTACAATATTTTAATACAATACAGTGCAGCGGAAATAAAGTAACTAATGCAGCGGATCTAAAATCATCAAATTTCGAGTTCGTATGAGAGAGTTATACAATTTTGAAGTTTGAATACATTAATTAAATAATTAAAATAGTAACCCAGCCGGTCAACCAGCCCCCTTCCGAACTTTGACCGCGTTTTCCTGTTGACTCAGACCTCCGAATGACCTGAAACCACCGCCATCGTCTTCGTCTTCGAGAGGCGCATCTACGCTCCAAGCCGCCGCCGCCGTTGATGCTCCGATCGCCGGAATTTCGCCAGAAAGCGAAATTCGTCTCGTGGGCCCCACAGGCCGCCACACACCTCCAAAAAATCTGAAAAAATTTGAGTAGCTAGATCTCGCGAAGACGAAGAACTTTCCTCCAGGTGCCATCACTTGATTCTCGATGGTTTGGCCGGAATTCACCAAAATCCGAAATCTTTTTTCTGTGTTTAAACTCGGATTCCGGCGAATCCATGCGACGATAGGTGCTGAATTTTTCGTGGTAAGTAGTGTTTATAGAGGTGAACAAAATCCAGAAAGGGTTTGGTCGGATTTTATTCTGATTTGGAGATATAAATTTTTCAGTTTTAGGGACTTTTGTGCATAGAAGTTTTTTTCGAGGAGGAGGCCATAGAAATGAAGATGAAGAAGATGGAGGCTAGGTTATGTTTAGATTTTCAGAAATAGGTGATGGATGGTCTATGAGATATTATATAGGGGTTACTTTAATTCAGCCCATATGTATTTTAGCCCATTTTAATTATAGCTTTAGTGTAATTATTAACATCCGTGTTACAGTTTTAAAAACCGTACGACCACATACTGATTCCAAATTCGATGGAATTTGGATCACAGCTAATCCTAATCAATAAGAACCTATAGAAACTGGTTTCGTAAATTTTCGACTCCGTATGAATTTTTAATGAATTTTTAAAGTCAAAAATTGTCCGTTTACACTGAAAAATCAATAATAATTATATATTAATTCTAAAAATTACCGAAAAATCAATTTTAGCTTTGTTTTGACGATACGAACCCAAAAAAAATAATTTTGTTCAATTTGGAGACCGTTTGCAAAATTTCAATTTTCAAGGCGTGTATATTTAATATTAAAAATAATTTTTTATACCAATACTTTCCGAAAATCGAAATATATAAGTGTTTACTATTTTTCAATGCAGAAATGTATTTTTGAACTCAATGGAAGTGGTTTTGAGTCCAGATTCCTTCGTATGCAAAAAGTAGCATTTTTGGCCTTTATATATTATATAGATAAATTTCATAGCGACCTTTCTAAATTTTAATTTTGACATAACTTACAACTTACAAAATGAAATCTAAATTTCTTAAATTCATTATAAAGATATCATCGTTACGGTTCTAGCGTTTCTTGTTTCGTCTAATTTTGACTTATAATGAATTTTATATATTTTTCCAAAGTTGAAAAACGAATTTTGAAATTACCGCGCCATTTCGGGCTCGGACTGAAATTAATATAAATTTTAAAGCCTTACTTCAAATAAAAATAAATTTTTAATCGTGATTATTTAAAATAAAATATCAAAAACTTATTGAAATTACTTAAAATAAATTTTTAAGTTTACCCCAAAATTTAGAGTTGTTACAGTCTCCCCCACTTAAAAACTTTTCGTCCTCGAAAAGGAACGAAGCTAAAAGTGTTTAATTATCCTACTCAATTTTTATTATTTATTATTCATTCATTGGTTTAAATAATTTTATTGTTGAACTAATAATTACACAACACAATCATCAATCAATTGGTTGATTAGCTTTTTAAATATATATAACTTTTATATATTCAAAAATCATATTTTCTAAAATAGATTATAATTATAATTACAAATACGTTAATTATAAGCTTGTTACTCTCAACTCATTCTAGGGTATTACTAACCCCATCTCTAATGAGTTTTCTCATTCTAGGATACTGCTGATCCTATCTCTAATGAGTATTCTTATCGGATATTACTAATCCAATCTCTGATGAGTCATTTGTCTAGTTCTAATGAGTTGTACCCCAAAGATTTGAGCTAACCAGAGCTCTGATACCAACTATAACGGCCCCCGGGTTTCCGCCCGACTCGATCGATCGCAAAATCGACCAAGACCGTTCAAAACCCGAGTACGTTAACTCTGGGAATACAACACATCAGAACAAAAACAACAGACTTTTATAAACATCATAATAATGCTACATCAGAGTACAGAATATTAGAGTACATCGATAAAATTACAACGGAAGATAAATTACAATATTTTAATACAATACAGTGCAGCGGAAATAAAGTAACTAATGCAGCGGATCTAAAATCATCAAATTTCGAGTTCGTATGAGAGAGTTATACAATTTTGAAGTTTGAATACATTAATTAAATAATTAAAATAGTAACCCAGCCGGTCAACCAGCCCCCTTCCGAACTTTGACCGCGTTTTCCTGTTGACTCAGACCTCCGAATGACCTGAAACCACCGCCATCGTCTTCGTCTTCGAGAGGCGCATCTACGCTCCAAGCCGCCGCCGCCGTTGATGCTCCGATCGCCGGAATTTCGCCAGAAAGCGAAATTCGTCTCGTGGGCCCCACAGGCCGCCACACACCTCCAAAAAATCTGAAAAAATTTGAGTAGCTAGATCTCGCGAAGACGAAGAACTTTCCTCCAGGTGCCATCACTTGATTCTCGATGGTTTGGCCGGAATTCACCAAAATCCGAAATCTTTTTTCTGTGTTTAAACTCGGATTCCGGCGAATCCATGCGACGATAGGTGCTGAATTTTTCGTGGTAAGTAGTGTTTATAGAGGTGAACAAAATCCAGAAAGGGTTTGGTCGGATTTTATTCTGATTTGGAGATATAAATTTTTCAGTTTTAGGGACTTTTGTGCATAGAAGTTTTTTTCGAGGAGGAGGCCATAGAAATGAAGATGAAGAAGATGGAGGCTAGGTTATGTTTAGATTTTCAGAAATAGGTGATGGATGGTCTATGAGATATTATATAGGGGTTACTTTAATTCAGCCCATATGTATTTTAGCCCATTTTAATTATAGCTTTAGTGTAATTATTAACATCCGTGTTACAGTTTTAAAAACCGTACGACCACATACTGATTCCAAATTCGATGGAATTTGGATCACAGCTAATCCTAATCAATAAGAACCTACAGAAACTGGTTTCGTAAATTTTCGACTCCGTATGAATTTTTAATGAATTTTTAAAGTCAAAAATTGTCCGTTTACACTGAAAAATCAATAATAATTATATATTAATTCTAAAAATTACCGAAAAATCAATTTTAGCTTTGTTTTGACGATACGAACCCAAAAAAAATAATTTTGTTCAATTTGGAGACCGTTTGCAAAATTTCAATTTTCAAGGCGTGTATATTTAATATTAAAAATAATTTTTTATACCAATACTTTCCGAAAATCGAAATATATAAGTGTTTACTATTTTTCAATGCAGAAATGTATTTTTGAACTCAATGGAAGTGGTTTTGAGTCCAGATTCCTTCGTATGCAAAAAGTAGCATTTTTGGCCTTTATATATTATATAGATAAATTTCATAGCGACCTTTCTAAATTTTAATTTTGACATAACTTACAACTTACAAAATGAAATCTAAATTTCTTAAATTCATTATAAAGATATCATCGTTACGGTTCTAGCGTTTCTTGTTTCGTCTAATTTTGACTTATAATGAATTTTATATATTTTTCCAAAGTTGAAAAACGAATTTTGAAATTACCGCGCCATTTCGGGCTCGGACTGAAATTAATATAAATTTTAAAGCCTTACTTCAAATAAAAATAAATTTTTAATCGTGATTATTTAAAATAAAATATCAAAAACTTATTGAAATTACTTAAAATAAATTTTTAAGTTTACCCCAAAATTTAGAGTTGTTACAGTCTCCCCCACTTAAAAACTTTTCGTCCTCGAAAAGGAACGAAGCTAAAAGTGTTTAATTATCCTACTCAATTTTTATTATTTATTATTCATTCATTGGTTTAAATAATTTTATTGTTGAACTAATAATTACACAACACAATCATCAATCAATTGGTTGATTAGCTTTTTAAATATATATAACTTTTATATATTCAAAAATCATATTTTCTAAAATAGATTATAATTATAATTACAAATACGTTAATTATAAGCTTGTTACTCTCAACTCATTCTAGGGTATTACTAACCCCATCTCTAATGAGTTTTCTCATTCTAGGATACTGCTGATCCTATCTCTAATGAGTATTCTTATCGGATATTACTAATCCAATCTCTGATGAGTCATTTGTCTAGTTCTAATGAGTTGTACCCCAAAGATTTGAGCTAACCAGAGCTCTGATACCAACTATAACGGCCCCCGGGTTTCCGCCCGACTCGATCGATCGCAAAATCGACCAAGACCGTTCAAAACCCGAGTACGTTAACTCTGGGAATACAACACATCAGAACAAAAACAACAGACTTTTATAAACATCATAATAATGCTACATCAGAGTACAGAATATTAGAGTACATCGATAAAATTACAACGGAAGATAAATTACAATATTTTAATACAATACAGTGCAGCGGAAATAAAGTAACTAATGCAGCGGATCTAAAATCATCAAATTTCGAGTTCGTATGAGAGAGTTATACAATTTTGAAGTTTGAATACATTAATTAAATAATTAAAATAGTAACCCAGCCGGTCAACCAGCCCCCTTCCGAACTTTGACCGCGTTTTCCTGTTGACTCAGACCTCCGAATGACCTGAAACCACCGCCATCGTCTTCGTCTTCGAGAGGCGCATCTACGCTCCAAGCCGCCGCCGCCGTTGATGCTCCGATCGCCGGAATTTCGCCAGAAAGCGAAATTCGTCTCGTGGGCCCCACAGGCCGCCACACACCTCCAAAAAATCTGAAAAAATTTGAGTAGCTAGATCTCGCGAAGACGAAGAACTTTCCTCCAGGTGCCATCACTTAATTCTCGATGGTTTGGCCGGAATTCACCAAAATCCGAAATCAGTTTTCAGTGTTCAAACTCGGATTCCGACGAATCCATGGGACGATAGGTGCTGAATTTTTCGTGGTAAGTAGTGTTTATAGAGATGAACAAAACCCAGAAAGGGTTTAGTAGGATTTTATTCTGCTTTGGAGATATAAATTTTTCAGTTTCAGGGACTTTTGTGCAAAGAAGTTTTTTTCGAGGAGGAGGCCATAGAAATGAAGATGAAGAATATGTAGGCTAGGTTATGTTTAGATTTTCAGAATTAGGCGATGGCTGGTCTATGAGATATTATATAGGGGTTACTTTAATTCAGCCCATATGTAATTTAGCCCATTTTAATTATAGCTTTAGTGTAATTATTAACATCCGTTTTGCAGTTTTAAAAACCGTACGACCACACTCTGATTCCAAATTCGATGGAATTTGGATCACAGTTAATCCTAATCAATACGAACCTATAGAAACTAGTTTCGTAAATTTTCGAGTCCGTATGAATTTTTAATGAATTTTTAAAGTAAAAAATTGTCCGTTTACACTGAAAAATCAATTATAATTATATATTAATTCTAAAAATTACCAAAAAATCATTTTTAGCTTTTTTTGACGATACGAACCCAACAAAATTAATTTTGTTCAATTTGGAGATCGTTTGCAAAATTTCAATTTTCAAGGCGTATATATTTAATATTAAAAATAAATTTTTATACCAATACTTTCCGAAACTTGAAATATATAAGTGTTTACTATTTTTCAATGCAGAAATGTCATTCTGAACTCAATGGAAGTGATTTTGAGTCCAGATTCCTTCGTTTGCAAAAAGTAGCATTTTTGGCCTTTATATATTATATATATAAATTTCATAGCGACCTTTCTAAATTTTAATTTTGACATAACTTACAACTTACAAAACGAAATCTAAATTTCTTAAATTCATTATAAAGATATCATCGATACGGTTCTAGCGTTTCTTGTTTCGTCTAATTTTGACTTATAATGAATTTTATATATTTTTCCAAAGTTGAAAAACGAATTTTGAAATTACCGTGCCATTTCGGGCTCGGAATGAAATTAATATAAATTTCAAAGTCTTACTTCAAATAAAAATAAATTTTTATTCGTGATTATTTAAAATAAAATATCAAAAACTCATTAAAAATACTTAAAATAAAATTTTAAGTTTACCCCAAAATTCAGGGTTGTTACATATATTATATATGTGGAACGTGAGATGCAAACATTCCACCAGATTGTTATTTATTTGATTTAGACACTATTATAATATCAGATGAGTTTTGATATAAATATTCTCATTTTCTTTCAAAAGGATTTGACAGTTAGTCAAGTTTTTTGGATTCTCATAAGGTAAAAACCTGTTCCATTTTATACGGCGTGGTCTTATGAGATATCGTTTATTTTCTCAAACTGTTTTAAATTGTTTACTCATACCAGTCCCGTGACTGACCCATAGTTTATTTTGTTTTGATTTACCAAAATTCTTGGGTGCCTAAATTTGTATGGGCAGTCAAGTAGTTCAGGATTTTACAGTTCTATCTGAAGGAGCTTGGAGCAGGAGGCTTCAGTGTTAGATATATAGTATTTTTATTTCTGCTGTGTTGTAAGTGTTGTACTATGATATGTGTATGTTATACAGTTAAACTTTTGTATTTCAAAAGTTATGATATATTATATTTTGTTCCGCTGCGATGTGAGATTACATGTTGTTATTTTGTTCTTCTTCTACCTTTTTCTTCTAAAAAAATGATTCGTAATTCTGTGATATTTGGGTTGGACGTGCGACGTATGTAGTCAACTCAAATAGTTCGGATTTGCCGGCCATTACACTATGGATATGATTAATGATGTCAAGCAAAGACTCTCCTGTTTTCTTCATACCACCTTAGATGATATTATGGTTAATTCCTCTAAAGATGCATTCCTGCTCATTTATGCAGACAACATAGAAAAATGTCCAGACTTAACCATCTCTTCCCTCGATCCACTTTTAGTAGAAAAGTTTGTGTCAAATATAACCCATGTAAAAGAGGGAAACGCCATTCTTGAGAGGACAAAGATTTATGCGGCAAAACTTTTGTTCATAGATGACTTTTCTCTAGAAGAACCAGATACTGATGTTGGAGAAGGCACTGTTGTAGCAGCAAAAAATGTTTGTACTAATGATGACAACTCCAGGATCCGAGATATTGTTGTAGATGAAGATGACCGTAATGGTAACCTTAATGATGCTGGTGATATCCTCCTAGCTTCCAATGGCCAGAATGAAGTGCCAGGTAATGTTCTTGAAATTCTTGATCATGATGTTATTCCTGCTGCGACTTCTGACTCTTTCCCTACACAAGAATTGGAGGATGGCTTGAGATCAAAGGGTGTTAAAAATGTTGAAACTCAACATGCTTCCGCCTCCTTCTCCAAGGTATGGTAACTTTTATGGTATCCTTTTTGCTCGTTTCTTTCAATAATTATCCTCCTTCTTTCCGATTAGATGAGAAGGAAAAAACTAGGTTTTAGGCATGTGAGGATTGAAAGAGCACGGTCAGAAGTAGGTCATCTTACTAGAGAGCTACATAAGCAAACGAGTGAGTATAACAACTTATCAATAAAATACCATCATCTTAACAAGAGTGTCACAAGATTATTGTTCTTTAAAGAAAATTAAGCAACTCCTAGGTTGAAAGCTGCCCAACTGTGTTGTGAAAGACTTTTGAAAGAGAATGTTGAGCTAATGACCCTGTCCTGGATGCTGATCAAAGACAGTATCATTCTAGTGGACTTGCCATATAAAGTTTATAATAGATATGAAACCATAGGTTTTTCCTTTTTTGGTGACCGTGGCAGAGGCTTTCTTAGGCGTCTCCACAGAAGGTGTCTAGATAACTATGGCGTCGATCGCCACCCAGGAGCTTGTTGGAATCTTCCACGGGTCTACTCGATTCCCAGGGAATTACCTTTAGATAAGCTTAAGTTTAACAAGAACAGATTTGTATCTGAAACTTTAAGAGATTTGTTTCGGATTAACAAGAGGAGTATTTGTAATATGTGTATTTTTTTCGATTTCTGGCATTACTATAATGAATTTTCTTCTTCCAGACTTCTTGATGCTTTTTCAGAATTCATTTCCTGCAATGGGTTCGCTTTCAAGGGACTCTCCAGTAGATTATGTTAAATTGAAAAGAGAATACTACGAGAAGTCTCTTCTTATTAGATCTTCGAAACTGGCAAGGCACTTCTTTATTAGGGACCTTGAGAGGGTTTATACTCGGTGTCCTTTACTTCACCTTGATTTTTTGTTGCAGATAAAGATAAGTTCTTAAAAGAAATACGAACATACCGCTGTAAGTTGTTTCGTGGTTATGATAGCCCACCGGTTGGGGAATGGGATTATCACAAATCGCCCCTGCTTATACTCTCGAAGGATTTAGAATTCCTTTTAATTCTACACTTGCTCTTACTGCTAACTCTTTGTGCAAAGTTAAGAGAGCTGCTTCTTGCCCTGAGAATTATCCAAATAGTTAGAGATTGTGCTTCTGAGGTCTTGATTAAGACAACGCTTAAGTTCCGATTATAAATTGCGTTGTTTCTCATTCCCAGGATGTAATCTCTATGAAAAATACTTTTGTGAATGAATCCTTGGTTAGTATATGCATGGTTTTGAGCATGGCTTTTTCCTTTGTCGCAAATTTCTATATTCAGAACTCCATTCGTGTTCTCTGAAATGAATACAATAGCTAATATCTTTTTGCGTTAGTTATTCGTAGAATATTTAATTTCCCGCTTTCATTATGGCAAGCATTTTTTAAAATTGCATAATGAAGAGAATCTGCAATAAAAAGTAACATTGAACTCTAACTTCTATATTTTTCCTTCTGTGGGATGACCTTGTAAACAACCTTGCAAAATGATTCTATAAATTGTACGGACATCGCCTGATGTATAACCTTTGTTTCTGTATTAACCATATTTTTATGGAATTCCTTCCGCATTATTCTGCATAAAGTTCAACTCGTAACACCCTTGTGTTAGTCTTTTCTTAGAATGGGATGCATATAATAACCTGTTTGATTTATATGAGTTTCTAGGGCAAAATCAAGTATAACTTATTTTTAAAGTACTTATGGAATAATCTTCCTAAACGGTAAGTATAACTTTCAATGAATATATTTTATTTAAAAAGGGGTTTAGTAAAGATTTTTTATGTTTAACAAATTCACGGATGTTATATTACGGAATTGAATAAGATATATAACCATATTTTCATTAAGTTCACATAATGGAAATTATAAGCAAGATATTTCATAGTTATCTTATAATAAACTTTTAAGAACTTTGCCTAAAGGTTTATTGAGTAAATAGTTTTTATTAAGAATTTAAAGTATACAATGGTGAAGAAAATAATAATAATTACTTAATTTTAATTATATGTCATAAGTAGGATATTTTGAAAATGTTCTAAGGAAATTTGTAACACCCCACCTCCGCCAGGGTGACTCTTGCAAGCACTCTGACTTTGGAGGGGCGTTTGAATCAGGTAAACATGCATAATGATATATCAAGGCAGAACAAGAACATATGTATATATGTAAACAGAGTAAATAACATAGACAAAACAGCGGAAGATTTTAAACCATTTCAAAACAAGTCTGGTACAACATAATGTCAATTTCCCAAATAAACAAGTCTAGATAAAACAACATCATCTGAAAACTGAAATACATAAGTGCTATCCCCAAAATAAGTGAGAACCATAGCTAGCTTCATGTAGAAAGCGTACATGAGCTGAAATCCCACAAGCAAGCAATCCAAAATCCAAGCTAGGCTCCTGTATTCCCTCCCTGAGAACCTAGGGGGGGGAACGGAAGAAAAGAGGCGAAAGAAAACAGGTCAGTCAAAAAGACTGAGTAAGCCCTACTACAATCAATGTAAACTGATAAAGCTAACTGGTATGAGCAGCAGGGATGAACATAAGGATAACAACATACTAGCATGATGATTAACTAACAAGGTAGATAAAGGTGTCATCGCATAATCAGGATTAAGGTTTTGCACCACAGGTGTACTAGCAAACTAACCTGACTTGAATAAACAAGTATTGATCCCTTGGCCCAAGCTTTGGCCCAATAACATGAAGTGACCCTCATACGAGGTCAAATAACATGAAGTGACCCTAACACGAGGTCCAACCCAAACGGTCTAGTCGATCGACTCCCTAAGCCTAACTCGTCACGTGTTGGTGTCAATACGGCCCAAACATGATTGTAGTCGAACTGTGCCGGGTCCACCCTTCGGGTGTATCAAGCCCTAGGGTGTCAACCCCTGGACACCATGAACATGAGTGCACAGTCTCGATCTACTGGTACCCATGCATGTTTTCTCCGGCTACGGACTATGTGCACGACCAGAGTCCGCCCGGAACTACACCGGCGTACCACCCTGCCGTCGTTTATTGGTCGCTTACCTCCAGTCCAGTAATCGTGCCCCCACCCTAGCCTAGTCCCTAGGGTCATGATGATACAAACTAGGGATTACTGCTGGAGTGGACCCCCATTGCTAGGATTTCTCTAGTGGGTTAAGTACGGTTTAACCCCTTTACTAATCATGGATTAACTTGGTTAAGTGTAACGATGAGTTCACGACTTAACCCCGATTAATCTACCAAGCCCAAATTGGTTAAGTATTAAATGGACCATGACTTAACCCTAATCATGAGGCATTAATTAATTAATGCGCCTTAACCTCTCACATTAGACTTTGTTGTGGTTACTAGTTAAGCCGGGCGGGTCCGGGTAGCTTTACACCACAACTTGGTCTAACCTCGGGTCTAAGGTACAACATGACCAACTTCTCACATTGGGTCCTATTGTTCGTAGCAACTAGTTAAGCCGATCGGTTCCGGGTAGGTTTACGCTACAAACTCAACCCAACCTCGAGTTGGCCACACTTATCTTTTCTAAGTGTCATGTCCACCATGTTTCCAAAACATGTTACAAGTTTTCAAGCAATTGGGTAGACCTAACTTAATAGGTAAATTCCCAATGGGTAGACCTAACTTAATAGGTAAATTCCCAAGCTTATGTTTTTATGTCTTTTAAGTTTACCCAACCCCAAACGCAATCCCATCGCTTACATATCGCAATAGCGCATAAAGGATAGAAAGAGGGAACTTGGCATAATCATGACATAAAAGTGTTGAAGCCACAAGTTCAACATTGTGGCATATGAAATGTACATATGTTCATATACTTGCATTAGGCCTCAAAAAGCATGCATAACTTGCATATCATATGACAACTTGCATATCAAACTTGCATAGCATAACTTGCATATCATATGACAACTTGCATATCAAACTTGCATAACATAACTTGCATATCATATGACAACTTGCATATCAAACTTGCATAACATAACTTGCATATCATATGACAACTTGCATATCAAACTTGCATAACATAACTTGCATATCATATGACAACTTGCATATCAAACTTGCATAACATAACTTGCATATCAAATGACAACTTGCATATCAAACTTGCATAACATAACTTGCATATCACATGACAACTTGCATAACACATCATAGTTAACTTGCATATAAACTCACATATCATACATTTAACTTTAAAGTTTAAGTATGAAAGTAGAATAGGGCTTACAATGCTTATGAGGACTCAAATGAGTATAGCAAATGTAAGAAAACCCTTATGCAACCAATTAAACCCCAAAAATGCAAGCAAAATTGATCAAAACTCTTTCTTTATGGTGCAAATATAGAGACTTGACTTGAATGCAAGCTAAAGAGGCTCATACAAGTTTTAAAACACTTGTATGCATGGAAAATCTCATAAGAATTTGTTTAGGAATTTTATGAAGAGAGTGGAGGCCATGAGAGGATTGATTTTGCCATAGTTTAGTTGCTAGAATGAATAATGATGATTTAGGGTAGGTTAGGGTCTTATTTATAGATTAGGCAAGTGTTTTAGGCCATAGGATTAAACCCTAGTTGCAATCTCAGCCCTCAAAACCGAATCTGGCCCCCAAGCTCAACACAAACTCAAAATGGTGCACCAAGCTAAACAGCCCGTTTGAGCCAAGTCGACAGCCAAGTCGACAGGGCTGTCGACTTGGTCCAACCAAGTCGACCCCCAAGTCGACAGGGCTGTCAACTTGGGTGCTCTGGCGGGATTTTTCCCGCCTGGCCCAAACTGGCCCAATTTTCCAAATTCAAGTTTGAATTTGAAATCTGTTTTTACTTTGGAATTTTCTGAAAACTTCGTTGGGCCTTAATCGGGTCATACGGACTTCGATTTTCGAAAACTCGGACTCTATTTCGCGTATTTTTCCGAGACGAACGCAATGGCATAGCCCGTTTTCCTTGATTCAGATTTTAGAATTAAATTCTGCCTCGATTTATGTTATAACAGGTATGGAAAATACGGGTTGTTACATTCTCCCCTCCTTAAAGGATTTCGTCCCCGAAATCTTCAAGTTCGGAAGAACGTATCCTACCATCCAATCATCCATCTACTCAAAACATCATCCACGAGCAATCATTGTCCTTACAAGATTCTAAATGTTGTATGAACATATGCAAAGGTGTATATGTCCTTATCTAATGCAAATATCATCAATGCAAATTATGTTAGTGAAATGAATCCATATGTATGCAATTCCTAACATAATGTATAACATCTATATGTGTGCACATAACATACATCCATATGCAGCATCCATGTGATAACACAAAAATTTTCATCCATGAATAAGCATAAACACTCATGCATATGCAATATGAGGAGTGTGTGAGCCGATCTAGTGCCTAATCGTGTATAATGCATCCACGAGCAACCACTTGCAAACACTTGCAACCACTTGCAACCATCAAGCATAACATGTTTCAAACACATGTTTCATCCAAAGGGTTTCTACCTAAGGTTCTCATGACAAGATTAACACGATAAACTAGATAAACATGGATAGCAAAGAGAAAGATATGCTAACAAAGAAAAGAGATTGAGA
This sequence comes from Allium sativum, assembly GCA_030737875.1. Lineage (NCBI taxonomy): Eukaryota > Viridiplantae > Streptophyta > Magnoliopsida > Asparagales > Amaryllidaceae > Allium > Allium sativum. Next base: position 15,043,383 of record CM060917.1, read on the forward strand.
GTGTACCCTCAAAAAGGAATGGATAAAGCCCACGCATCTTCTCCTCGGTTTCCCAAGTTGCGTCTTCTTCGGCTTCACCCCATTGAACCTTCACCAACTTGACCTCTCGATTCCTTAGCTTCTTGGTCTCCGTCCCCAAGATACGAATCGGAGCTCTCCTCAAGGTAGCCTCTTTCTCCACTTCCACATCTTTCAGAATACTTGGCTCAACAACCTCTGCTGATTCATGTAAACACTTCCGGAGATGCGAGACATGAAAAACATCGTGTACTCCGACAAGCTTCTCGGGCAACTTCACTCTATAAGCCATCTGCCCGATCCTCTCTATAATAGGGAATGGTCCAACAAACCTCGGTGCTAACTTCCCAACGGATCCAAATCGGACCACATTCCGCAAAGGAGAAACCTTCACGAAAACCATATCCCCAACATCAAACTCCAAATCAGTTCTTCGCTTATCAGCATAGGATTTCTGTCGGTCTTGGGCCGCTTTCATCCGTCTCCGAATCAACTCGACCTTCTCGGATGTATCTCTGATCATATCAGGCCCAAGTATAAGCTTATCTGTAGTCTCCCACCAACATGTAGGCGACTTGCACGGCCTCCCATATAAAGCTTCGAATGGTGCCATCCCTATGCTTGCCTGATAACTGTTATTATATGCAAACTCAACAAGAGGAAGGTGGTCTTCCCAAGTACCACCAAAATCCAGAATACAAAGCCTCAATAGATCCTCGAGTACCCTATTCACCCTTTCGATTTGACCGTCCGTCTGTGGGTGATAAGCAGTACTTAGATTCAACCTCGTGCCCATGGCTTCTTGCAAGCTATTCCAGAACTGACTTGTAAAGATTGGGTCACGGTCACTGACTATACTAGAAGGGACTCCATGAAGTCTCACAACCTCACGAAGATATACATACGCTAGCCAAGATGCGGTCCTCTTGCTCTTCACCGGAATGAAATGAGCACTCTTCGTAAGTCTATCCACGATAACCCAAATGCTCGTATTCCCTTTCCTTGACCTTGGTAGCCCATCGATAAAATCCATGGAGATACTCTCCCACTTCCATAGTGGAACGTCTAGAGGATGCAATAGCCCACCGGGCTTCTTCGACTCGGCCTTAACTTGCTGGAAAATGATACATCTAGAGACGAACTCTGCCACATCCTTTTTCATCCCAGGCCAAAAGAAAATGCGCTTCATATCTTTATACATCTTACCTCCGCCTGGATGTATAGTTAACTTAGAGCGATGTGCTTCCTCAAGGACTTTTCTTACTAAATCTTCTACCTTTGGAACACATAACCTTCCGTCTCTCCTCAGCCAACCCTTGTCATCAATAGAATATCGAGCGAGATGACTAGACGCCTCTCCTCGAATCAGCTTATCCATAATCTCAACTATCTGAGGGTCTTCTCTCTGCGAAGCCCCAACTTGATCAAGAAGGGTAGGTCTGAGTTCCAGAGATGCTAAAGAACCGGTCATAGACTCAACCGCCAAAGAGAAATCAAAGGTTGCCACATACTCCAAGTTCTTCATCTCTATGAATAGAGGACTCAGAGTCAACCTTTTTCTACTCAATGCATCAACTACCACATTCCCCTTGCCAGGGGTATAGGCTATCTCAAAATCATAGGACGCCAAGAATTCCATCCATCTTTGTTGCCTCAGATTCAGATCCTTCTGGGAAAAGAGATACTTCAATGACTTGTGATCGGTATAAAGCTCAAATCTTTCTCCCAAAAGATAATGGCGCCAAGCCTTGAGTGCATATACTATTGCTGCCAACTCTAAGTCATGAGTGGGATAATTCTTCTCATGCACTTTGAGTTGCCTACCGCCAAAGCATATCTCTCTTCCTTCTTGCATCAGAACAGCTCCTAACCCCGTGCCACATACATCGGTGTATACTGTAAATATCTTCCCTCCATCGGGCAAAGCTAGAACAGGTGCTGATGTGAGAGCTCTCTTGAGCTTCTGAAAAGCAAGCTCGCATTCTATGCTCCAAGCAAAAACTAAATTCTTCTTCGTCAATTTAGTGAGAGGAGCGGATATCTTTGCGAAGTCCTTGATGAACTTCCGATAAAAACCCGCAAGACCTAGGAAACTTCTCACTTCGGTTGCATTCCTTGGAGTCTTCCAATCCTAAACTGCAACTACCTTAGCGGGATCCACCGCTAAGCCTTGCTTAGACACTATATGCCCAAGGAATCTAACTTCCCTTCTCCAAAAGTGACACTTGGAGAACTTGGCCTTCAACTGATGCGCTCTAAGCGTATCCATCACCTCCACGAGATGCCTTGCGTGCTCTTCCTCATCCTTAGAGAAGATCAGAATATCATCTACGAAGACCACGACAAACTTGTTCAAGAACTCCCTGAACACCCTACTCATCAAGTCCACGAAGTATGCGGGTGCATTAGTCAAGCCGAACGGCATGACAAGCCATTCGAAGAATCCATATGGAGTTCTGAACGCAGTCTTGTCTATACTATCCTCAGCTACCCTGAGCTGATGGAATCCAGTAGCAAGATCAAGCTGAGAGAAAACAGAAGCACCGACAAGCTGGTCAAAGAGATCATCAATCCTCGGTAACGGGTGTCTGTTCTTCTTAGTTAGCTTATTCAACTCTCGATAGTCAACACAAAGTCGGAGAGAACCATCTGCCTTGGTAGCAAATACCACAGGCGCTCCCCATTCAGATATACTTCGTCTAATGAAGTTCTTCTCAAGCAACTCTTTTACTTGCTTACTTAGCTCCCGTCTTTCACGCGGAGCCATGTGCCGAACAGGCAAAGAAACCGGCTTTGCATTATCCACCAGATAAATGCGGAAATCAATCTCTCGCTTAGGGGGCAACCCCCTAACCTCATCAAAAACATCCGGATACTCTCGAACCACTCTCATAGACTGAAGAGTCTCCACTGACGAGTCGAGTGATTCAAGATAGCACAACATGACGGGACCTCTCGGATCACAAGAAATCTCTAGGGTGTTTCCGAGGCGAGTCACGAGCCTCACACCCCTATGCTCACAATCAAGGATGGCTCCATATCTGGACAACCAATCCATTCCCAATATCAATCCGTATCCCCTGAAACCAAGAACATAAGCACTGCACAAGAACTCTACACTCAGTATAGAGATCCTCAAATCCCCACATATCATAGACAAATGGGCGGAACCCCCAATAGGATTTGAGACACAGACGGGATCATCTACCAAGCTAGTACTAAGGTGCAAACTATCAACAAGATCAGATGAGATAAAGCTATGCGATGCACCAGAATCAAACAAGGTACGAACTGGAAAATCAGAAATATATACAAGGCTCTCAACAGAAACACTACCTTGATCGGGAACTGGAGCGGTATTGAGAGCATGAACTTGCCCTCCTGAAGGTCCAGCACGCTGAGTCTGACCTTGGCCTTGCCCTTGCTTCTTCGGGCAATCCTTACTGAAATGTCCAGTCTTCCCGCAGAAAAAGCATTCACCATTCTTCCTTTTCCTCTTCTTACAATCCTTAATAAGATGCCCAACTGAACCGCAGTAATGGCACTTCTCCTTGTTGTTCTTGCCCTTGTTGTTGTTCCCCTTGTTGCCTTGACTCGTGTTCTTGTTCTGGTTGCCTTGACTGCTTTGACCACTTGGATTACCCTGATTTCCTTTTCCCTGGGAATCAGTTTTCTTGGCTTGAGTATCATTTTTCTTGACATCTCCCTGAAGTAACGCCATATCAACCAAGCTCTCAAACGTGGCCCCATGGGGGAATATGTGACATAGCCAATCCCTGCAGCGGCTCATTCAATCCTCTAGCAAAACGAAGAGCCTTCTTCTGAGGAGTATTCACCATATCTAAGCCAAAACGAGCTAACTGATTGAACTTGTTCACATATTCTTTGACAGACATATCTCCTTGCTTCAAAGTTATGAACCTCTCCATTTGCAGATTCTCCTCAGCAGAAGATAGAAACTTAAGCATGAACCTTGCCCTGAAATCGACCCAAGTCTCAACAGGCCTAGTACCACTGGTGACTTCCCACCAATAAGCGGCTTCATCCTTCATAAGCCAAACAGCCAACAAGATCTTCCTCTGATCGTCTAACCCAAAGATAGCAAATAAATCCTCGGTCTCTTTCAACCAATTTCTGGCCTCTACAAAAGTCTCAGTGCCTTGAAAGTTCTTGCCACCCATTGCTTTGAAATCTTTGCAAGTCTTTGCGAAGTCAGCCTGAGGATGCTGAGGGGGAGGAGGAAGAGGAACCTCAGCGACAGGAGGAGGAGGAACATTAGCGACAGGAGGAGGAGGAATATTAACTACTGGAGGAGGAGGAGGAACATCTACGGGGCCGGCTTCGGTCGCCCTAGCCTCCAAAAGTCTCCTATACCAAACAGGTACGTGTACTCCCTCCGGAATAGCAAAGTTATCGGCCATACTGAAAAAGAAAAAGACAGATTCAGAATGGAGAAAAACGAAGGGATTTTGCTAATGGCTTTTTGGGGAATAGCCTTTAAAATAAACTAGACTTTTCTTTGGAAAATACTTTATACTTGGTTTTGAAAATAGTTTTCCAAAAGTTTTCTAAAAACCTTTTTGTTCCTTCTCGTAAACCATATGCTCTGATACCAAATTGTAACACCCCACCTCCGCCAGGGTGACTCTTGCAAGCACTCTGACTTTGGAGGGTCGTTTGAATCAGGTAAACATGCATAATGATATATCAAGGCAGAACAAGAACATATGTATATATGTAAACAGAGTAAATAACATAGACAAAACAGCGGAAGATTTTAAACCATTTCAAAACAAGTCTGGTACAACATAATGTCAATTTCCCAAATAAACAAGTCTAGATAAAACAACATCATCTGAAAACTGAAATACATAAGTGCTATCCCCAAAATAAGTGAGAACCATAGCTAGCTTCATGTAGAAAGCGTACATGAGCTGAAATCCCACAAGCAAGCAATCCAAAATCCAAGCTAGGCTCCTGTATTCCCTCCCTGAGAACCTGGGGGGGGGGGGAACGGAAGAAAAGAGGCGAAAGAAAACAGGTCAGTCAAAAAGACTGAGTAAGCCCTACTACAATCAATGTAAACTGATAAAGCTAACTGGTATGAGCAGCAGGGATGAACATAAGGATGACAACATACTAGCATGATGATTAACTAATAAGGTAGATAAAGGTGTCATCGCATAATCAGGATTAAGGTTTTGCACCACAGGTGTACTAGCAAACTAACCTGACTTGAATAAACAAGTATTGATCCCTTGGCCCAAGCTTTGGCCCAATAACATGAAGTGACCCTCATACGAGGTCCAATAACATGAAGTGACCCTAACACGAGGTCCAACCCAAACGGTCTAGTCGATCAGCTCCCTAAGCCTAACTCGTCACGTGTTGGTGTCAATACGGCCCAAACATGATTGTAGTCGAACTGTGCCGGGTCCACCCTTCGGGTGTATCAAGCCCTAGGGTGTCAACCCCTGGACACCATGAAGATGAGTGCACAGTCTCGATCTACTGGTACCCGTGCATGTTTTCTCCGGCAAAGGACTATGTGCACGACCAGAGTCCGCCCGGAACTACACCGGCGTACCACCCTGCCGTCGTTTATTGGTCGCTTACCTCCAGTCCAGTAATCGTGCCCCCACCCTAGCCTAGTCCCTAGGGTCATGATGATACAAACTAGGGATTACTGCTGGAGTGGACCCCCATTGCTAGGATTTCTCTAGTGGGTTAAGTACGGTTTAACCCCTTTACTAATCATGGATTAACTTGGTTAAGTGTAACGATGAGTTCACGACTTAACCCCGATTAATCTACCAAGCCCAAATTGGTTAAGTATTAAATGGACCATGACTTAACCCTAATCATGAGGCATTAATTAATTAATGCGCCTTAACCTCTCACATTAGACTTTGTTGTGGTTACTAGTTAAGCCGGGCGGGTCCGGGTAGCTTTACACCACAACTTGGTCTAACCTCGGGTCCAAGGTACAACATGACCAACTTCTCACATTGGGTCCTATTGTTCGTAGCAACTAGTTAAGCCGGTCGGTTCCGGGTAGGTTTACGCTACAAACTCAACCCAACCTCGAGTTGGCCACACTTATCTTTTCTAAGTGTCATGTCCACCATGTTTCCAAAACATGTTACAAGTTTTCAAGCAATTGGGTAGACCTAACTTAATAGGTAAATTCCCAATGTGTAGACCTAACTTAATAGGTAAATTCCCAAGCTTATGTTTTTATGTCTTTTAAGTTTACCCAACCCCAAACGCAATCCCATCGCTTACATATCGCAATAGCGCATAAAGGATAGAAAGAGGGAACTTGGCATAATCATGACATAAAAGTGTTAAAGCCACAAGTTCAACATGGTGGCATATGAAATGTACATATGTTCATATACTTGCATTAGGCCTCAAAAAGCATGCATAACTTGCATATCATATGACAACTTGCATATCAAACTTGCATAGCATAACTTGCATATCATATGACAACTTGCATATCAAACTTGCATAACATAACTTGCATATCATATGACAACTTGCATATCAAACTTGCATAACATAACTTGCATATCATATGACAACTTGCATATCAAACTTGCATAACATAACTTGCATATCATATGACAACTTGCATATCAAACTTGCATAACATAACTTGCATATCAAATGACAACTTGCATATCAAACTTGCATAACATAACTTGCATATCACATGACAACTTGCATAACACATCATAGTAAACTTGCATATAAACTCGCATATCATACATTTAACTTTAAAGTTTAAGTATGAAAGTAGAATAGGGCTTACAATGCTTATGAGGACTCAAATGAGTATAGCAAATGTAAGAAAACCCTTATGCAACCAATTAAACCCCAAAAATGCAAGCAAAATTGATCAAAACTCTTTCTTTATGGTGCAAATATAGAGACTTGACTTGAATGCAAGCTAAAGAGGCTCATACAAGTTTAAAAACACTTGTATGCATGGAAAATCTCATAAGAATTTGTTTAGGAATTTTATGAAGAGAGTGGAGGCCATGAGAGGATTAATTTTGCCATAGTTTAGTTGCTAGAATGAATAATGATGATTTAGGGTAGGTTAGGGTCTTATTTATAGATTAGGCAAGTGTTTTAGGCCATAGGATTAAACCCTAGTTGCAATCTCAGCCCTCAAAACCGAATCTGGCCCCCAAGCACAACACAAACTCAAAATGGTGCACCAGGCTAAACAGCCCGTTTGAGCCAAGTCGACAGGGCTGTCGACTTGGTCCAACCAAGTCGACCCCCAAGTCGACAGGGCTGTCGACTTGGGTGCTCTGGCGGGATTTTTCCCGCCTGGCCCAAACTGGCCCAATTTTCCAAATTCAAGTTTGAATTTGAAATCTGTTTTTACTTTGGAATTTTCTGAAAACTTCGTTGGGCCTTAATCGGGTCATACAGACTCCGATTTTCGAAAACTCGGACTCTATTTCGCGTATTTTTCCGAGACGAACGCAATGGCATAGCCCGTTTCCCTTGTTTCAGATTTTAGAATTAAATTCTGCCTCGATTTATGTTATAACAGGTATGGAAAATACGGGTTGTTACAAAATTACAATAGAAATCCTAATTTGATTTATGTAAAAATATGTTTGGTATACTGATCCGATTTCAAAAAGGATATTTACGGAATTATAATAGTCCACTTCACGTAGATGTGAATTTATTAAAGAATAATGATTTTAAGGAATATATAAAATTAGAATATAATTTATGAAATTTAAATGGAGTTTATAAGTAATTTTAAGGCCTGATTTACAAAGTAAATAAATTTGATTGTGTCCATTTGAATTTAAGTCTAGTCGTTTACAAATAACTTCGAACTTAGGAAGTTAGTAATAATAATTAATGATAATTTGGACTTTAGAAATATTAATGGTAGTTAAGAATAACATTGGTTTGAATATAAATAAATGTGGTTGAACTGAGTAAAAAATTATTTGGTATGTTAATTTAAATGCTAATATGATCAATAAAAAATCGAATAGTATGTACCTAATAAGTGGTAAGGTTGGAATATTTACCAAAAATGGAATATAAAGATAAAACCTTAAAACAACTTTCAAGGTATGAATTGAAAATTAAGTAAAACTATAACTTAAGCGAACTGTAATATATGTTATAAAACCATATACAACCTGCATTTTTGAGAATATATTTTTATATGAGTTATCATAGTATTAACAATTAACAAATGATAGAAATGAAATGATAAAATAAGAAGTACCGATCATTGTAAAGATTTTATGCAAAGTGATTGTATATAAGCTATTATGTTCTCCCCCCCCCCTCCCCATTAAGAAAATATTTGTCTAAATTTTCAAATAATAGATTTGATAACTGAATAGTCATCCGCATAAGTATAAGTAAAATGTTCATAACTATTTTCATGTATTTATACATTTTTATAAGGATGTCCATGATAAAATTTGTGTTACGAATGAAATTCGTTTTATGTCAAGAAATCATACAAACGAGCTATTATTAAACATTTGAATTTTTAGATTTATTGATAATTAATATAAATTTGATCCAAATAATTTTTCGAAGTATAAAGGATTTAGTGGTATGGTATAAAAAGATGGAGTGTTATATATATATATATATATAATTCTTTCTATTTGAAAATTTTAAATGATAAAATTATTTTAAAGGACATTATTTATAATATACACATTTGGAAAATTTTGAATTTCTTTTGTTTAGAAAGAAAATATTTTCAAATATTTCCTATGATGTTTAAGATTGGTCTATCGAGTATTTGGAGATTTTAGGCATGCATCTGCCAATGTATGTACTAAATTATGTCGTATAAGATCGGTATTGATAAATTTTACTCTAGTCACTTGAAAATAATTCTGGTGATCCCTATAGCATCATCTGCGTTTATTTTCGTGTTTTGAAAGTGAGAAAAGTATAAGAAATCAGTTGAGATATCGAGTTTGCAATTAAAACTATTTTGAATGATATCTGCAAATATCGAAATTTTTGATTAATTATCCCCCAATATATATAAACTAATTAAGTAGTTTAAATTTGTATAACCTCATTATTCAGATATATATATTAAACTATTAATTTTACGTTTCGTTTCTTTTTGGAAACGAAAAGTTTTGAGTGTAGGGGATTGTTACAAACTGTAAAATTTATCATTTAAAATTATTTGAAATTCAATTTATTTTAATTTGATTTTGTATATAAAATTAAAATAAGCATGTTTAATATGAACATAAGAATCAAAACAATAGTTTAAATCAAAATTTATTAATTTCGGAATTTGATGTGAAATCAGTTGATAATAAAACAATGAAATATGACTTTCAAAATATGAATAGTTTTATATGAAATTAATTTAGAGAATTTAATAATGTAAGTGTTAATGTTCGTTTTTTTGAATTCCAAATTTTCTGTCTCTATTTAAATCGATGTATATGGTTGATTTATGGTAAAGACAAAAAATATAATGTAAATAATGAAATTTCACAAGAAACATAAACATGAGTTTTCAACGTGTTGTCTCATTTGTATCGATACACTGATCACTAAGATATTTCATTCTATATGTTTTTACTCATGGTTTGGACAATATTGTGGTTGATTGTGGACTGACAGTGTATGTGTTATTGGGCTACCATGTATAAATTTACATAACCGAAAAAAAATACAAATAAATGATAAGTTCGAACTATAAGTTAGATACAAAATTCGAATTGTGTGTATTGTACATTCAAGTAGTGAGTGGAACCTAGAAAAGTTGATCCAATATTTCAGCAAATTTTATATTGTGACTTACTACCTTCACCTCAGCATTATCATCACTTCACTTTCACGATTAAAACAACTTCTTATCTACCACTTTTCATCTTTATAATGTAACCCATAGATATATGTGTGTGTATATAGCAAGAAATTTACTTTCAAAACCACACTCCTCTCTCCACCTCCACCCGCGTTGCGGTGACCGCTTTGCTTCCTAAATCCACCCATGAAACGATAGCACCAGACCAAACCAAATCCACGAGCATCGCCCACGGCTAGCGACCGGTCTTCTTCGCTTGGATACCTACCCGACGTCATGCTATCGCCACTTCCAAATTGCCTTACTCGAAAACCATCCCTTCACTCTAACGCCTAGCCACCTTGCCAGAGCCCAACCCTACATCTCTATATGCTGCTTCGACCTCATTCAGCGCAGCCCTTGAATCCAAGCTCCACCTCCCGAGCGTGAGCCTCTCCACCACCACTTGCTATTAAACCTTCCATACGAGTTCATCTTCAGGCTGCATTATGACTTACATAATCCAAGCTTCTGTTAATTGTGCTAATATTGTGTGTATATGGTGCAGTTAATGCAATAAGTGGTTCTATAGCGACGGAGGTGGCGAAATATGTAGTAGGGATAAAGTGAAAAAATATTGTGGATATAGCGGAGGAGCAAAAAGATTCATTAGATAACAGATCAGATATTCAAAATTAATGGATTTCCATTATCATATTATTAATGTAGAAGAAACAAATATTAATTAATTTTATACAATAAAATCAAAGAATATATTGCTTGTACACACTAGATTGATTGACTATAATAGATTTTATCATATGTTGGACACTTACGCCATTAATTTATCTCTTTATATTAAATTTTTTGATTTATTAAAAAAAATAGTATAATTAAGCTTGGTATATTAATATTGCTAAGACATGTGCTAAAACCCCTTATTTTGCGGATGCAACGGAAAATAGCGCAACTTAAAGGAGATCCACTATTCATCATTGCTAAATTGAAATAGCATATCGGTTGAAGAGCACTACGGGCTATAGCTTGGATTTGGCGAGGCTTTAAATGCATAGTTCATATATCTATGTTATGGGATGCTGTATGGAAACTGAAGACATTGACGAGTAATAAATAAGAATTTTCTTGAATGTCAGCCCCACCATTGCCATGTTGTACCTTGTCATCAATGTGCTCCAGCCTTATTTTTCCTATCCCACTTTGTGGTGTTCTCAAGTATTGTAACGACCCAGGGGATTTGACACCCGAAATCTGACAATAATACTTATTCTTGTATTACTTGCCAAAACCTAAGTATCGAAAACACCAGATAGCTAATAGTAAAAATATTAAAGGGTGAGATAAGAAAGAAATATTGGAATAGAAGAGAACGAAGAAAAACAATACGTAGAACCATAGTCTCACATCGTAGCAAAACAAAATATAATATATAAATAAATTTTTATTGAGAGCTTGGAATAATACTTACAATCATCAGAATACATCAATACATTTGGACAATTATAACAATCTGTCCTCATATACAATACACAGTGGAATAAACACTAATACGTCTGAACTCCTCCAGCATACCTTCTGAAGTCCGTAGCATTCTAACCTAAATCTGTAAAACTCGGTCTGACCTGAACATTGTGAACGATACGGGTCAGTTTGGTAAACCAGTGTGAGAAAAACTCACTAAGTTTATAGGTATCATCCAACTGATTTTTAAAGTAAACAAATTTTTTCTGAAAAAAAGGATAATCATAAGACCAATCCACACATAAACACGGACAGATTTTAGATTTTACCTTATGATAACCCAAAAGATTTTGAAATTATAACTATTCTGATATTATAATAGTGTCTAAATGAAATAAATAACCATCTATTAGAACGCTTGCATCTCACACTCTACATACATAGTCTATAATCAAAAACCACGAGCTCTTATTGGAGATTGGATTCCAACCATGGCAAGGTGTGGGACCACCTTCCGATAGTGTATCTCTAGAGAGGAATACACTGGATTCAACAAGAACACCTTGCAACGTGGCTAAACATGACCAGCCACTCACTTCGCTTGAGTGTTCCGAATACGTCAACAACAGTTGGGTTCAACAACCGTTACCGAAAGCATACAACAACGATAGAATAAAGAAGAAAACGGATTTTCTCTAGATCAGGTGACAATACACCCTAATGGAACGACCCATATAGCCATCCGACCTACCCGAGTTTATAGGATTTCCCGATTAATGAGGCTTGAGGTTATTATTACCTTTTTGGGATAGCACATTAACTTCGAATGCCACTGTAACGTCCCGTATTTAGCGGTTAGATATTTAATATATTATATTATATTAACTATTAAATTGGAATTTTAAATGGATTTATAATATTTATTTCGTTTATTAAAACGATATTTGAACATATAATTTATATTTAAATTATAAACGAACTCGAAACGTCGCGGTAGTTCGTAATTTACGATTTGAATTTCAATTGAGTATACAGAGTCCGATATAAGTCGGAATTCTGTGAAACGAGAACTGCTTGAATCTGGGTGATTATAATTTTATGATGGAAAAGAAAAATCGAGATTTCGTCGTATAAATTGCAAGATAAGTCCAAATCAGAATTTCAAATAGTCGTTATAGAATCGTTCAACGACCATAACAGTTTATTTGAAATAACTGCATACTGGATTCAAATTTAGACAAGATTCTTTTGAGACGTAGTGTTATTTTAATTTTTAGAATTTTTCTGCAATTTTTAATTAATTAAATAAGCAACTTTTTATTTGGAGTATTTTGCACCCTATATCAATATTTTGGGGTTTCACAATATGAGTTAATCTACCGATATTAGTATATTTTTGGGATCGTGGGGCATTTCTCGACACAACGGTGTATTTATTTTTGTTAAGTTTGAAGACAAGGTGTGTATATTTAGTGGTAGCGTTAAATAATGGTAGAATTTACTGACCGTGTACCAATTTAATAACATATGTGTATAATTCAAGGCTTAAGATAATTCAATACATAGAACCCTATACTATGTTTATTTTTCAGCCTACTAGCATACCACAGCCACGTCAAAAATGAAAGAAAAGAATTGAACTTCATTGGAAATTTTGTCAACCCCTAGCTATTGTCCTGTAAACCTAAATACGCACCTAGCCATGTCAAGTTGATGAAACAACTCATGCTACCCAAATCTTCCTATAAGCCTACCTGAACTAGCTGCTAATCCATGAAAGGATTGAAATGAAAAAACACTAAAACTCTGCATTGTCCCTTCTTTTCAAATCTAGCATATCTTGTTGTACGCAGCCACACATTTAATCATCCTACCCATTTGTTGTTCCTTTTCAAAGCCACCAGCTATACCTACACTTGAACAACAGATGCTACCATTCTCTACTGAAAACTCAACACAGTCTACGATGGAACAATTCATGCAGCAATCCTACCCATCAACATAAAGGAAACCTCACTGCACTTCTATACTAATCTACGCGTATAGCTATGGATAGTAGGAAGTTACGTGATGCTCATCATCTTTTTCTCGCCTGTATAAGTATAGGATACCTCCCCATTCTCGTTCCAGAAGCCAAATGGGTTATCATCTACCATTAAACAATTCCAACGTGAACATAAAATGAAAAGTGAAAACAAATCACCACAAACATGTATAAATCAAAATACACTTATGTTAAAGATCACACACTATCCGTCTAAAGCCTGCACGAGTTTGGAGGGGTGGACTAGTTTTGGATCGCATATTATTTTCAGCAGCAAGGATAAAACCAGGAGCGTGAGCACCGTGAATAGAAGGAGGGGTCATCGCTGACGTGGTGTCTCCGGGGAGATCTGGCGCTCGGCACCGGAGCAGTGATGGTGTCCAAAATCCGTGCAGGTTCCTACTGTTGCTGAGAGGCGTTAGTTTGAACATGGATGAGGGGTTTTGTCCGCAGTACTGTAGCAGGAAGGGAACCTCGCACCGTTTCTTTTTTTAGAGGATTGAGGTGGGTTTCTGCGGAGATGTTGATGACGCGCGAGAGGAGAGAAGGGGGACAGCGGTCTCGTTCAAGAGAATAGTGGAGGAGGAGGGTGCGAAAGTATGGGGAGCTGCTGTTCTTCAATGGAGAAGCTGGTGTTTATATTATCGGTAGGGAGGAAGTACTGTGGTTGAACGGGTGGGCTTTGGACATGGGCCGATGGGCTGTAAGAGGGAAAAAAATAATATACGGTGAAGAGAAATAGCATGGGAAGTTTGGACCGGTCATTTGTTTTGGTGGATTCAAAGTGCGGTAGAAGGGATCATATGTGGAGTGGGTGCGTTTCAGAGATGGACCGGTTTTTAAGTAAGGCCGAAAGATAAGTTTTATTTCTTTAACTTAGTTCATATAAATACTGTTAAAATTTTATACACACTCTTAACATCAATTAGTATATAATCATAGGAAAAAGAGGACATATATAGACTGTTAACATTTATACGCAACAGTAGAAAGAGGTTTTTGATTTGAGCACGTACTAACATAATAAATGTAATTAGAGAAAATAAATAAATAAATTTTATTAGTAAACTTGAATTATTAATATCAAATTCATATGATAGAAGAACTTAAAAAATCAAGGGACATTGGAATCGTGTCTGCAAGAGCGGCCATATGGAGCTGATGCGGGCAGTACTGGGAGCTATTGGGATTTTTTTGGTTAAATTAAACTCTGTTTAATTTTATTAAAACAACTCGGTTTAGCATCAAATTAATCAAGGTGAGTTCAACTCACTCAGTTTAATTTTATCCCACTTATATTTTTATAAGTCGGGTTTGATTATTTGTGTGCTATGCTTGCTAGTTGTTTGATGGTTGCTGAATACAATTGACTGAACTGATTAAATTAAATGTTTGTTTAATTTAATTTAAGCCAGTCGTTATTTTTAACGATTATTTCCAAAAGAGGTAACTTACCTCATTGGTTACGTTTATAAAAATATAAACGTATTAAACTGAACATGGACGTTGGATGACTATTATTATTGTTGAATGTTATAACTGTTATGATTTTGTTTGGATTAACGTATTTGTATGTAGGGAGAAATAGGTTGGAGGGATCCAACTGGATTGCTCAAATTTATTGTTTATTTTCATATCACAATTATATGAACTGTTTAACCAATCTGATTAGATGGTTGCTTTGATCGTTGATTGTTGAATATAAATTCAACGTTTGTTTGTGGTTAACCAATGAGAACATATTGGTTGGATAACTAGCAGCAGATGGCCTAAAAATAAATCGTTTTATGAAATGCCAATTAATCATCAGATTTATCAACAGAAGTGAAGTTATAAAAGTCATTTTATAACTGAAGATGATTTTGAAATATATTATTTGGAATTAAAGGTTATAAAAAGGGAATTAATGTTTATTATTTGTTGTTTAAGTTTATAAGGAATTACCAAATGATTTTCGTAAAGAAAAGTCATATGTTAACAAGATTAAGCAAAAATTTACCTAAGAGTTCAGACCGGTATTTATTGTTTTTAAGAAATAATTAAATTGGGATTATATTCAAAATAGATTATTATTTAAAGGATAATAAAGGTAAGTGGGATTAATTAAACTAATTATATCATTAATTAATTTAAATGGAAAGGAGAATTGGAAATGATTAACAAATTTATCATTTTGAGTTGACTAAGTCAACTAAGTTAACTAGATCGAGTATAAATGGGAATGGTTAATGGTAAATAAAATATTTTCATAAATATTGATATTTGGTTATAATTGATTTAATAAAAATCAAGGTGGTAAAATCTTGGCTTAAATGTATAAATGGAGATTGATTAAAATATAAGTCCTGTTATAATTTAATAAAGTTTTAAAAGTAAATTAGATTGATAGAAATACAAGTTAAGTTTAAACTCAAATTTTAATTGAATTTTTGTTTAAATTCTATTTGGTTGGATTTATAAAATCCAAGTTGAACAGAGGTGTTATGAAAACCCAAGTTTGAAGCAAAATGATATGGAGAGTTAAGTTATCAAGATGCGATCTACATTAGCGATATTAAATAGGAAATGAGGGTTAATCAAAATATAACCAATTTGGTTTGAACTAAACTTATCTAAAGTTTAATAAGGAATTCTATTTATAATAGAATTAAGATGTGTATATAATGTTTCAAAGATTGAAGAGTTAATAAACACAGTTAAGTAAGGGGTACTTAATACTTAAATTAAGAAAAAAGGGTAAAGTTTGAAATAAGATTTCCAAGAGAGGATATGATATTGAAACCATGTTTTAAATCGAATGGTAAATGGAATATGTGGAATAATTAGTGAAATGGGATTTCGTTGATAAACTTCTATCTATTCCGAAGATAAGAATGTTGTTAATTCAAGGTCTGAGAGGTAAATAAAATACCCTTACTTGAACGACTTCATGATTATCCAAGAATGATATTGGTTTGGAAACGAGAGTAGTCGAGAGAGAGAAATGTTTAAATTTCGAGGAATTGTATTATAAAATAAAGTTTGAAATGTTTTAAGTTGAAAAATATGATTTTGAATATAATAGTATTTTTGAAATAAGAAATAAAAAGTTTTGTTTCAAATAAGCTTTAAGGGTTTGATTTACGATGGAAAAATTAAAAAGGCCAAGTGATGCTAAGTACTGAATTAGTGAACTCGTTCTATTTTTATGGATGAATGTTTGTTTATTGATAGTTAAATAACCGACTATCAAATCTGACCAATTATCGATTATTGGTTCGGAAAGACCGGGATCGAATTGTGTTCGAAAACCATTCCGACCAGCAAATACATAAATCGTGCAAGAGATCAGACGATGATCGAAATGAAGCATATGAAGACCATAGACCTTCATAAAGCGGAAGTATTGCTTATAATCTCTGGTTAGCTCCCAGAGATAAACTGTGATTCTGTCGTGATTGGAGTCTATGGGTTGCAAGGACTACTCGCTACTGATCCTTGGGGTGATTCCTATAAGGATGCGGTAGGAGGGTGCCTTCTGTTGTCCAGTCCCAGGACAACGTGAATGGACGATATGATATTCAAAGTGAATGGTGACCAGATGTTCAAAAGATACGTTACAACCTCAAGCCTCACAACCGAGAAAATGACAAAAATCGGGCAGGCAGCATGGCTATGTGGGTCGCACCCATTAGGATGTAATTTCACCATCTGGAGAATATTCATATTTGTACTTCTTTCGATTCTGTATCTCCTGGGAACGGTTATGTTGGTACCAACCGTAGGTGGCAATATATTCGATACACTCAAGAGAAATGAGTGGTCGGTCATGTGTGGGCTGGGTTGCAAGACGTTCTTGTTGAACCTAGTGTATTCGTCTCTAAAGATAAACTATCGGTAGGTAGTCCCATACCTTGTCATAGTTGGAAATCCATTCTCCAATAAGTGCCGCGGTTTTGATTGTATACTATATATGTAGAGCGTGAGATGCAAGCGTTCTCCTAGATTCTATTTATTTGTATTTAGACACTATTATAATATCACAACAAGATATTGATTACAAAAATGTTTTGGGTTATCGTAAGGTAAAAACTGTCTGTATTTATGTGTGGATTGGTCTTACGATTATCCTTTTCTTTGAAATGATTTTCAACTTAAAAATCAGGTTGGATGATCCCCTTAAACTTAGTGTGTTGTTCTCACTCTGGTTCACAAGACTGACCCGGTGTTTGTAATGCTCGGGTTAGCCCGGGTTGTACAGGTCCAGGTTATTTAACACTACGAAGTTCAAGAGGCGTGCTGGAGGAGTTCAGATGTATTAGTGTTTATTCCGGTGTGTGTTGTGTATGAGGACAGATTATTATGACTGTCCAGATTGTCTTGACAGATGTACTCTGATTGTAAGTATTATTTCAAGTTTTCAATAAAGATTATTTCTATATTATATTTATTCCGCTGCGATGTGAGACTCTAGATTTGATGTAATTCTTCTTCCTATTCCTTCTATTATACTATTTCTTTCATTCTGATCTCACCCTCTAATTTCTATCTAATAACGCTCCAGTGTTTTCGATGCTTGAGTGTCTGACATGGTGTTTTGTGTCGATTTTCGGTATCGAAAATCCCTGGGTCATTACAGTGGTATCAGAGCTATTGGTTTAGTGATAACCTTAACTCTGTGGCGCAACTCGATAATGATAGGGTTAGAAATACCCTAGATCGAGTTGAGTGATATACAAGAGAGCGTATTTGTATATTTTATAAAAATGTTTTTGTATTGTGTTATTTGTTCGGTTCGATTTTGAATTGACAATGGGCACGACATTGTTTTGTAAAGAGGGTTAAAAGAAATAATTTTGCCCAAACTATATTTTTATATAGAAAAGAAATAATTTATCAAATTAGTATGATATTGGTGTGCTTGGTTGATTGAAATAAAATTCAAATTGAATTGTAAAATTTGAATAGTTCAGTATAACAAAGGAAAATTTTAATGCAAAATTAGTAAATGAGAATTCTAATTTTGAATTAGAATGGATCAGAAATTGGATTCTCAAATGAAAGTAAACTAATGGAAGAAATTCAATTGGTTAATTGAACATGGAAATGGAGCTTGACTCGTTTAAGTAGAGATAAAGGTATTGGAATTAACCAAATAGATTTGAAGTTGGGAAATTAAGTTAAATATAAATTGTTTGGTTTGATGGATTATGCATTGTTGGTTGGTGATGGATTTAATACCCCTTAGTTGGGTAGCCATTTGGCTTTGGTTTTCTTTTGGATATTGGAAGCCCGAAGTGGCAGCTGTAGTTGTACCGATCGAACCCCGCAAAGGAGATGTTGACAAATTTTTCGAAAATTTATATAACTTAGAAAATTTTGACAATAATTCTAAATATTTGTTTTAAAAACAACTGGATTTAGAACATTCTTCTTGCCTTGATAATTTCGAGGACGAAATTCTTTTAAGGGGGAAGGAATATAACGTCCCGTATTTTAGCGGTTAGATATTTAATATATTATATTATATTAAATATTAAATCGGAACTTTAAATGGATTTATAGTATTTATTTCGTTTATTAAAACGATATTTGGACGTATAATTTATATTTGAATTATAAACGAACTCGAAACGTCGCGGTAGTTCGTAATTTACGATTTGAATTTCAATTGAGTATACAGAGTCCGATATAAGTCGGAATTCTGTGAAACGAGAACCCGCTTGAATTGGGTGATTATAATTTTCTGATGGAAAAGAAAAATCGAGATTTCGTCGTATAAATTGCAAGATATGTCCAAATCAGATTTTCAAATAATCGCTATAGAATCGTTCATCGACCATAACAGTTCATTTGAAATAACTGCATACTGGATTCGAATTTAGACAAGATTCTTTTGAGTCGTAATATTAATTTAATTTTTAGAATTTTTCTGTAATTTTTAATTAATTAAATAAGCTACTTTTTATTTGGAGTATTTTGCACCCTATATCAATATTTTGGGGTTTCACAATATGACTTAATCTGCCGATATTAGTATATTTTTGGGATCGTGGGGCATTTCTCGACACAACGGTGTATTTCTTTTTGTTGAGTTTGAAGACAATGTTTGACGGTGTGTATATTTAGCGGTAGCGTTAAATAATGGTAGAATTTACTGGCCGTGTACCAATTTAATAACATATATGTATAATTCAAGGCTTAAGATAACTCAATAAATAGAACCCTATACTATGTTTATTTTTCAGCCTATTAGCGTACCACAGCCACGTAAAAAATGAAAGAAAAGAATTGAACTTCATTGGAAATTTTGTCAACCCCTAGCTATTGTCCTGTAAACCTAAATACGCACCTAGCCATGTCAAGTTGATGAAACAACTCATGCTACCCAAATCTTCCTATAAGCCTACCTGAACTAGCTGCTAATCCATGAAAGGATTGAAATGAAAACACACTAAAACTCTGCATTGTCCCTTCTTTTCAAATCTAGCATATATTGTTGTACGCAGCCACACATTTAATCAGCCTACCCATTTGTTGTTCCTTTTCAAAGCCACCAGCTATACCTACACTTGAACAACAGATGCTACCATTCTCTACTGAAAACTCAACACAGTCTACGATGGAACAATTCATGCAGCAATCCTACCCATCAACATAAAGGAAACCTCACTGCACTTCTATACTAATCTACGTGTATGACTATGGATATTAGGAAGTTACGTGATGCTTATCATCTTTTTCTCGCCTATATAAGTATAGGATACCTCCCCATTCTCGTTCCAGAAACCAAATGGGTTATCAGCTACCATTAAACAATTCCAACGTGAACATAAAATGAAAAGTGAAAACAAATCACCACAAACATGTATAAATCAAAATACACGTATGTTAAAGATCACACACTCTCCATCTTAAGCCTGCACGAATTTGGAGGGGTGGACTAGTTTTGGATCGCATATTATTTTCAGCAGCAAGGATAAAACCAGGAGCGTGAGCACCGTGAATAGAAGGAGGGGTCGTCGCTGACGTGGTGTCTCCGGGGAGATTTGGCGCTTGGCACCGGAGCAGTGATGGTGTCCAAAATCCATGCAGGTTCCTACTGTTGCTGAGAGGCGTTAGTTTGAACATGGATGAGGGGTTTTGTCCGCAGTATTGTAGCAGGAAGGGAACCTCGCACCGTTTCTTTTTGTTGAGGATTGAGGTGGGTTTCTGCGGAGATGTTGATGACGCGCGAGAGGAGAGAAGGTGGACAACAGTCTCGTTCAAGAGAATAGTGGAGGAGGAGGGTGCGAAAGTATGGGGAGCTGCTGTTCTTCAATGGAGAAGCTGGTGTTTATATTATCGGTAGGGAGGAAGTACTGTGGATGAACGGGTGGGCTTTGGACATGGGCCGTTGGGCTGTAAGAGGAAAAAAAAAATATACGGTGAAGAGAAATAGCATGGGAAGTTTGGACCGGTCATTTGTTTTGGTGGATTCAAAGTGCGGTAGAAGGGATCGTATGTGGAGTGGATGCGTTTTAGAGATGGATCGGTTTTTGAGTAAGGCCAAAAGATAAGTTTTATTTATTTAACTTAGTTCATATAAATACTGTTAAAATTTTATACACACTCTTAAATTCAATTAGTATATGATCATAGGAGAAAGAGGATATATATAGGCTGTTAACATTTATACGCAACAGTAGAAAGAGGTTTTTGATTTGAGCATGTACTACCTTAATAAATGTAATTAGAGAAAATAAATGAATAATTTTTATTAGTAAACTTGAATTATTAATATCAAATTCATATGATAGCAGAACTTAAAAAATCAAGGGACATTGGAATCGTGTCTGCGAGAGCGGCCATATGGAGCTGATGCGGGCAGTACTGGGAGCTACTGGGACTTTTTTAATAAAATTAAACTCTGTTTAATTTTATTAAAACAACTCGATTTAGCGTCGAATTAATCAAGGTGAGTTCAACTCACTCAGTTTAATTTTATCCCACTTACATTTTTATAAGTCGGGTTTAATTATTTGTGTGCTATGCTTGCTAGTGTTTGATGGTTGCTGAATACAATTGACTGAACTGATTAAATTGAATGTTTGTTAAATTTAATTTAAGCCAATCGTTATTTTTAACGATTATTTCCAAAAGAGGTAACTTAACTCGTTGGTTACGTTTATAAAAATATAAACGTATTAAACTGAACGTGGACATTGGATGACTATTATTGTTGTTGAATGTAATAACTGTTAGGATTTTGTTTGGATTAACGTATTTGTATGTTGGGAGAAACAGGTTGAAGGGATCCAACTGGATTCCTCAAATTTATTGTTTATTTTCATGTCACAATTATATGAACTATTTAACCAGTCTGATTAGATGGTTGCTTTGATCGTTGATTGTTGAATATGAATTCAACATTTGTTTGTGGTTAACCAATGAGAACATATTGGTTGGATAACTAGTAGCAGATGGCCTAAAAATAAATCGTTTTATGAAATGCCAGTTAATCATCAGATTTGTCAACAGAAGTGAAGTTATAGAAGTCATTTTATAACTGAAGATGATTTTGAAATATATTATTTGGAATTAAAGGTTATAAAAAGGGAATTAATGTTTATTATTTGTTGTTTAAGTTTATAAGGAATTACCAAAATGATTTTCGTAAAGAAAAGTCATATGTTAACAAGATTAAGCAGAAATTTACCTAAGAATTCAGACCGGTGTTTATTGTTTTTAAGAAATAATTAAATTGGGATTATATTGGAAATAGATTATCATTTAAAGGATAATCAAGGTAAGTGGGATTAATTAAATTAATTATATCATTAATTAATTTAAATGGAAAGGTGAATTGGAAATGATGAACAAATTTATCATTTTGAGTTGACTGAGTCAACTGAGTTAACTGGATCGAGTATAAATGGGAATGGTTAATGGTAAATAAAATAGTTTCATAAATATTGATATTTGGTTATTATTGATTCAATAATAATCAAGGTGGTAAAATCTTAGGTTAATTGTATAAAGGGAGATTGATTAAAATATAAGTCCTGTTATAATTTAATAAAGTTTTAAAAGCAAATTACATTGATAGAAATACAAGTTAAGTTTAAACACAAGTTTTAATTGAATTTTTATTTAAATTCTATTTGGTTGGATTTATAAAATCCAAGTTGAACAGAGGTGTTTTGAAAACCCAAGTTTGAAGCACAATGATACGGAGAGTTAAGTTATTAAGATGCGATCTACATTCGCGATATTAAATAGGAAATGAGGGTTAATCGAAATATAACCAATTTGGTTTGAACTAAACTTATCTAAAGTTTAATAAGGAATTCTATTTATAATAGAATTAAGATGTGTATATAATGTTTCAAAGATTGAAGAGTCAAGTAAGGGCTGCTTAATACTTAAATTAAGAAAAAAGGGTGAAGTTTGAAATAAGATCTCCAAGAGAGGATATGATATTGAAACCATATTTTAAATCAAATGGTAAATGGAATATGTGGAATAATTAGTGAAATGGGATTTCATTGATAAACTTCTATCTATTCCGAAGATAAGAATGTTGTTAATTCAAGGTCTGAGAGGTAAATAAAATACCCCAACTTGAACGACTTCATGATTATCCAAGAATGATATTGGTTTGGAAACAAGAGTAGTCTCGAGAGAGAGAGAGAGAAAAGTTTAAATTTCGAGGAATGGTATTAAATAAAGTTTGAAATGTTTTAAGTTGAAAAATATGATTTTGAATATAATAGTATTTTTGAAATAAGAAATAAAAAGTTTTGTTTGAAATAAGTTTTAAGGGTTTGATTTACGATGGAAAAATTAAAAAGGCCAAGTGATGCTAAGTACTGAATTAGTGAACTCTTTCTATTTTTATGGATGATTGTTTGTTTATTGATACTTAAATAACCGACTATCAAATCTGACCAATTATCGATTATTGGTTCAGAAAGACTGGGATCAAATTGTATTCGAAAACCATTCCGACCAGCAAATACATAAATCGTGCAAGAGATCAGACGATGATCGAAATGGAGCATATGAAGACCATAGACCTTCATAAAGCGGAAGTATTGCTTATAATCTCTGGTTACCTCCCAGAGATAAACTGTGATTCTATCGTGATTGGAGTCTATGGGTTGCAAGGACTACTCGCTACTGATCCTTGGGGTGATTCCTATAAGGATGCGGTAGGAGGGTGCCTTCTGTTGTCCAGTCCCAGGACAACGTGAATGGACGATATGACATTCAAAGTGAATGGTGGCCAGATGTTCAAAAGATACGTTACAACCTCAAGCCTCACAACCGAGAAAATGACAAAAATCGGGCAGGTATCGTGGCTATGTGGGTCGCACCCATAAGGATGTATTGTCACCATCTAGAGAATATTCATATTTGTACTTCTTTAGATTCTGTATCTCCCGGGAACGGTTATGTTGGTACCAACCGTAGGTGGCAATATATTCGATACACTCAAGAAAAATGAGTGGTCGGTCATGTGTGGGCCGGGTTGCAAGACGTTCTTATTAAACCCAGTGTATTCGTCTCTAGAGATACACTATCGGCAGGTGGTCCCATACCTTGTCATAGTTGGAAATCCATTCTCCAATAAGTGCCGCGGTTTTGATTGTATACTATATATGTAGAGCGTGAGATGCAAGCATTCTGCTAGATTCTATTTATTTGTATTTAGACACTATTATAATATCACAACAATATATTGATTTCAAAAATGTTTTGGGTTATCGTAAGGTAAAAACCGTCTGTATTTATGTGTGGATTGGTCTTACAATTATCCTTTTCTTTGAAATGATTTTCAACTTAAAAATCAGGTTGGATGATCCCCTTAAACTTAGTGTGTTGTTCTCACTCTGGTTCACCAGACTGACCCAGTGTTTGTAATGCTCGGGTTAGCCCGTGTTGTACAGGTCCAGGTTATTTAGCACTACGAAGTTCAAGACGCATGCTGGAGGATTTCAGACGTATTAGTGTTCATTCCGCTGTGTGTTGTGTACGAGGACCGATTATTATAACTGTCCAGATTGTCTTGACAGATGCACTCTGATTGTAAGTATTATTTCAAGTTTTCAATAAAGATTAATTCTATATTATATTTATTTCGCTGCGATGTGAGACTCTGGTTTTGATGTATTTCTTCTTCTTATTCCTTCTATTCTACTATTTCTTTCTTTCGATCTAACCCTCTAATTTCTTTCTAATGACGCTTCGGTGTTTTCGATGCTTGAATGTCTGACATGGTTTTTTGTGTCGATTTTCGGGATCGAAAATCCCTGGGTCGTTACAGCCACATTGTCAGATCTGACAAAAATCACTAATTTATTTCCATAAGAACACACTGGGTGTTAAGCTAAAGAAGTTTCCTTCTTTTCCACCAAACTTGGTACGTTTCAATAAATCAACGTACATGACCCCTTTGGAAATACTTTGTCAGACATCCATCCATTCAAATTGTCCTGGGACTAGACAAACCAAAGGCACCCTTCTACCACATTGTAACGACCCGCATTTTATGTATCAGAGGATCGTAAAATATTTTTATTTAATTCTCCAAGGGTCGGATCATTCAAAACTTTTGATATGTTGTTTATGGGGATGTGAGACATATCCATAACTTTTACCAATTTTATGTGTGACCATTTTTCCCGTGTTAGTTTTATACAGAGCATAACCTTTGACTGGGATCGAGTCAGATGCTGGGATCGATTTCATTGGAAAGAAAATGATGTTTCCAATTCCGTAGAGTGGTCACGTTAAATTTTTGGTTCAGCGGTTGGGGAGGAATCATTGTTTTAGTGCTACACAATTTTTGGATAAACTAATTAGTCATTAGTGGGATGATTAATGAGGCCCATTAAGTCTAGGGGTTGTTCGTTATAAATATGAGGGTATAGGAAGGGAGAATTTTTTAGTTTCTTCATTTCTCCATTTGGTTGGGGATTGTGATTCGCCCTACTCCATCCAAATACCTCTCCACCTCATTTAATTCATAGATCTAGATTAGTTGATTGAAGATCAACATCGAAGAAAGGTAAATCGCATCAAAGTGAATGATTCGGAGTCTGTTCCTCGTTGTTCTCGCTGTCCGGATTAGAGATTCATCATTTTCAAGCTATCTTGTGGGTTTAGTGAGTGATAAGCATCTCTCACACGGATTCAATCAAGTATATGGATTGTTTGATCTTAATTTTCATCATTTCAAGTTGTTTTCACCTAGATCTAATTGAGGTAAGTATATATTCAACTCAAATCACCATAAGATCTAATCTAGTAAGATTATAATGGTAAATTTATATGTTAATTCATGTGTTTATGCAAGTTTAGATCAATTTATTGATTTGTTCCTCGTTTTATCATGATTTGGTGAAATTCATATGATTGTATGATGATTATTGGTGTGCTAATGTTTGTTGATGGTTGATTTGGTGTGATATTGTTTGTTTGGATAAAACTGGGTGATTTAGATGAGTTGCATGCATAGAAGTTTACAGTGATGGATCTGTAGTGATGGATCTGCAGCGATGGATCTTTGGTTATGGATGTGCAGTGATGGATCTACAGTGATGGATTAGCAGTGATGGATCTATAGCAATGGATCTACGGTGATGGATCTGTAGTGATGGATCGACAGTGATTGTAACACCCCATGGCCATTAATGTCACTCACAAAGGGAATGCATTAATGTCATGAAGCATTATAGTAGTATAGAACAGATATATTACAAGAGTAAATAAATAAAACACAGCGGAAGACAAAACTTATTTCATAGCATCATAACTTCAAAACAAGCTTACATAAGTAGTCTCCAAAACCATTACAACAGGATCAATTGTCTTTTCCAAAAACTTCAAAGTACATAAAGAAGCAAATACTTAAATAGCATAAATGCATAAATCCCCACTGAGCATAAGCAAAGCCATAAAGATGAGAGAGTCCAAAGCGATACATCTACTCTTTTCAAGCAACAGAAAGAAATCGGCACTAAGCTGTAGTATTCCCTCCTTGTAAACCTGAGGGGGGAGGGGGAGGGGAAGGAAAGAAAAGAGGTGGAAGCAAAACGGGTCCGACATAAAGTCTAGCGAGTCCAGTAATTTTAACAAATAATAGGTAAGGTAAATGATCAAGACACAAATAGGCATCATGATATGGCTGTAACATAGATAAGGTAGATTAAAAGGATGGACAAGATGATTCCATTCCTAAGTACTAAGACAATCCTACACCTTGGCTAAGAGAACAACCCTCCAAGTACTAACCCCGAAGACCGAAGTCAACATCAGACTAGCACCCAAAGGACTATCCAACTCAATCAACATGTGTTTCGTTACACCGCACTTTTGCTAAGTTACACCACATTATTTAATTACACCGCACATCTACTAGTCTTTATTTACTAAAGGTTGGTCCCTTCCCACTAACTGTACCCACATGACATACTTGGTAGTTACTTATACCTAGCTGCTATCGTAGGTGCCGGCTTGCTCCTACCACCACTAAGGTACCCTGACCCTACCCATTCGATCGGCTCCCTAAACCCCGTAGGCACCCGTGCTGGCCCTACAGTGGGGTGTATCACTCCCCAAAGTGGCAACCCCGATACCAACATAAATTGCATGACCATACCTACACGATGCAACAACGTCTTACCTACCAGCCCGGACCCATGCACGCACATGAACCCATTGGACTCGCGTTGCCACCGCTATTCACGTTTTGACCTCTTACATTCAAGTCAAGTAAGCGTGCCCCAACCCCAGCCTAGTACCCGGCCCAATTAGATACTCAAACGGGTTACTAGTTAAAACGGGTCCCCCATCCGACACAAGCCTCCCACCTATGCTTGGTCCCGACTAGGTTTTTCTCCCACTTAACCATTTTAATTTAAATGTCCATGTCTTACACATGCTATGGTTAAGTCCATACTTACATGTCATAATTTACATGTCTTATCTTATACCGGTTAAGTCCATATTTACATGTCATAATTTACATGTCACCCCACTTAACCCTCTAACCATACCCATGTCTTATTATGGTTAGTATTCCTTAATTAATTCCTTATGACGAACGGTGCATGACCTCCCACATTAGACTGAACGCTTTGTGGCCGCTGGATTTGCCGGGCGGTTCCGGACAGTCTTACGCCACAAACCGGGTCTAACCTCGTGTCATTAACTGTTGCGCCTATAATTCATTCCTTTGACGTCTCACATTAGACGTCCAACTGTGGCAGTTGGATTTGCCGGGTGGTTCCGGGCAGTCTTATGCCACAATTGCGCCAAACCTCATGCCAAAGGTTTATTAATAATTGTATTTCACCGATACCCAATTTTCATGTCACGTATATCCAATTAAACATATAATCATGTTTATAATATTTCCTATTCCAAATTGTCACTAAGTACATATTAATTAGCCTCAATTACAAATTCACAATTATAGGCAATTTCGTCAATTCCATGTAATTCATACCCAAATATGCCAATTTCAAATATTATCCAATTATCCATAATGTGCAATAATATCCAATTTTCCATATTTCACATATTCCTCTCGTTCCCACGTATTCGCATTCGTGCGTATTTTTAACATAGGCTCGAAGGTAGCCTAGATCCAAAAATAAAAGGAATAGGGATAAGAAGATAGAATCAAATCACAGAAAATTGGAATTAACACAACATCATGAAATAAAGGGGCATATAAACCGGCATAGAGGCATAATGACAGATTCAACATGAATAAACTAATAAAGGTATGAACTTTACATAGAAACATAGGCATATGATGACATGAATCAAAAAGGTGAAGACTTGGATGAGATTTAAATTACATACATA
The DNA here is from genome assembly GCA_030737875.1 of Allium sativum. Lineage (NCBI taxonomy): Eukaryota > Viridiplantae > Streptophyta > Magnoliopsida > Asparagales > Amaryllidaceae > Allium > Allium sativum. The sequence goes on from CM060917.1 coordinate 15,071,588, forward strand.
CATATGAATCCTCTTTACAACTTCATCATGTTACTTTTAATCCCATTATATTGTGAAAATCACCATACTCGCCTTTCGTGGTTAAAGAATAGAATTATGCACTGAAATTGGTGTAGAAACGTTGCGATGTTGCTGATTTATCTTCTTGAATTGTTATAGAAGCTCTAATCTTTAATTTGAGTTGAAGTTGAATACTTGAGATTTGATTTAGAGGCGGCGGCTAGGGTTTAAGAGAGAGTTTGATAGCATAATGGTGTCATAGATAATATTTATGAATTAGGGTTAGGTCTTACGGTGTATAAATAGGTGTAGGAAGTTATTTAGGACCACTAGATTTACCCTGAACCGTGAGAACCAATCAGATGCCACATCTGCCTTTGAGCGAATCGGCCCACGGGTTGACAGCCAAACACGCTGAATCAACCCCTAGTCGACCCAGCGGGGCTCGGGTCGACCTCAAAAATGGGCCGGTTCGGTTATTCCCCCTCCTATTTCGCTGTTTTGAACTTTTCTGCATATTTATTTATTTAATTTATATATATCTCATATGCATACAAACTTCAAGGCTTAATAACATCTTCATAAGGTATCCGTTTTGTGCAAACCAAATGTCTATCTTGACCCAAAAATTTGAAACGAACATAATAGCACAACCCATTTCACTTAATTCTTTCCTAAAAATTAAGTATACTTTAATTTGTGAATTTTAATGTTATAAAATTACGGGGTGTTACATTCTTCCCACCTTAATGGATTTCGTCCCCAAAATCTCAAAGCTAAGAAGAATGTATCCTACTATCCAATCATCCATCTACTCAACCATCATCCACAAGCATCCATTGTCCTTAAAATATTTCTAATGATTTTCATGTATATATGCATAGTGTGTGTATATGTCCGTATACTAATGCAAAGTCAGGCAACCCACTGATTCAGTCGACCTCCTTAATGCAAATAATGATAGTGCCATGTATCCATCATGTATGCAAAGAACCCTATACATATCATTACTACATGTGTGCACAACCATTCATTTAAATGCAACATCCATATGATACACACATTCAATGTACATTCATTTTACTAAATACATCCATTTATATGCAATATGCAATATGAAAGTGACTGAGCCGATCTAGTGCCTAAAGTGTGTGTATATGCATCCACAAGCAACCGCTAGCAAACACTTGCATCCACATGCATCCACCATACATACATAACATGTCTCAAACACATGTTTCAACCATAGGACTGCCCTATCTAAAGGTCAAAGATACTAGCGAGAGGACATGCTAAAGATAGAACAAGTACAAGCTAAGCGATAAAGGAGAAATTAAAAGACATACCCTCGAAAAGAAAAGGGTACAATGAACACATCTTCTCTTCCGTCTCCCAAGTAGTGTCGCTCTCATCATCTCCCTATTGCACTTTGACTAGCTTGACCTCTCGATTCCTCAACTTCTTAATCTCCGACCCAAGAATGCCTGTAGGAGCTCGTCGAATCGTCGCATCACGCTCTGTCTCCACATCTCTAAGCAAGCTCGGCTTTACCACTTTCGCGGTCTCATGCAAGCACTTCCTCAAATGTGATACATGGAATACGTCGTGTACACCACTAAGTCTCTCAGGCAACTCCACTCTATATGCCATCTGTCCAATCCTCTCCTTAATAGGAAATAGCCCTACTAATCTTGGTGCTAATTTCCCAACGGACCCAAAGCGAACAACATTCCGTAGTGGAGACACCTTAATAAAGACCATGTCCCCAATATCAAACTCAAGATCTGTCCTCCTCTTGTCCGCATAAGATTTCTACCTATCTTGCGCCGTCTTCATCCTCCTTCGAATCAAATCGATCTTTTCCGAAGTCTCTCTAACCATATCGGGCCCAAGCAAGATCTTATCCGTAGATTCCCACCAACATGTAGGTGAATGACAAGGCCTTCCATAAAGAGCCTCGAAAGGTGCCATGCCAATGCTAGACTGAAAGCTATTATTATACGCGAACTCCACCAAAGGAAGATGCTCCTCCCATGTACCTCCAAAGTCTAGGACACATAGCCTCAAAAGGTCCTCTAGAATACGATTTACCCTCTCGGTCTGGCCGTCCGTCTGAGGATGATATGCGGTGCTCAAACATAACCGAGTCCTTACCGCCTCTTACAAGCTCTTCCAAAACTCGCTAGTAAAGATAGGATCGCGATCGCTCACTATGCTAGAAGGAACACCGTGCAAATGAACTATCTCTCAAATGTATACGGAGGCTAACCATGGAGCAGTCCTCTTACTCTTCACGGGAATGAAATGGGCGCTCTTAGTAGGTCTGTCTACCACGATCCAAATTCCCGTATTACCCTTCCTTGATCTCGGTAACCCATCAACAAAGTCCATCGAGACACTCTCCCACTTCCATTGTGAGACCTCCAATGGGTGAAGCAACCCACCAGACTTCTTTTGCTTTGCTTTTGCTTGTTGGCACAACAAGCATCAAGCGACAAACTCGGCCACATCCCTCTTCATACCAGCACAAAAGTAAACTCGTCTCATGTCCATGTACATCTTGTCCCCGCTGGGATGAATGGTCATCTTCGAACGATGTGCATCATCAAGAATGGTCTTCCTCAAGTTCTCGTCTCGTGGTACACAAAGTCTACCGTCCCTACGTAACCAACCCTTATCATCTAGGGTATACCTACTGAGATGGCTCGATGACTCCCCCCTTATGAGCTTCTCTACTAACTCAACCAACTGTGGGTCATCTCGCTATGCCTCACCAATCCGTCCCAAAAGAGTAGGCCTGACCTCTAAGGATGCTAGCAAACCGGGTATAAAGTCAACGGAAGGTCTAAAGTAAAATGTAGAGATGAACTCTAAGCTTTGCCGCTCAACAAACAACGGACTCAAGGACAACCTTTTCCTACTTAAGGCGTCTTCCACCACGTTACCCTTGCCAGGGATATATGCTATCTCGAAATCGTAGGACGCTAAGAATTCCATCCACCTTTGCTGCCTTAAGTTCAAGTCCTTCTGAGAGAACAAGTATTTTAGCGATTTGTGGTCTGTGAACAATTCGAACTTTTCGCTAAGAAGATAATGTCGACAAGACTTAAGCGCAAAAATGATAGCGGCCAACTCTAGGTCATGTGTAAGGTAATTTCTCTCATGCACTCTCAACTGCCTTCCACCATAGGCTATTACCCTCCCTTCTTGCATTAAGACTGCGCCTAGTCCTGTCCCACAAGCATCGGTATAAATAGTAAATGGCTTACTCCCATCCGACGGTACTAGGACTGGGGCTGTGGTCAAAACTCTCTTTAATCGTTGGAACGAGTCATCACAGTCTACGTTCCAAACAAAAGCTAGGTTTTTCTTCGTCAAGCGTGTTAGTGGGGCTGATATCTTTGCGAAGTCCTTTATAAACTTCCTATAGTAGCCAACCAACCCCAAGAAACTCCTCACCTCAGTAGCATTTTTAGGGACCTTCCAATCTTGGATGGCCACCACCTTCGCGGGATCCACAGCTATCCCTCCCTTAGAAACCACGTGCCCTAAGAATCGCACTTCCTTCCTCCAAAAGTGACATTTAGAAAATTTAGCTTTAAGGCTATGCACTCGAAGGGTCTCCAATACTTCCCTAAGAAGTAGGGCATGCTCTTCTTCGTTCTTAGAAAAGATTAAGATGTCATCCACAAAGACCACCACAAATTTGTTAAGGAATCCCTAAATACCCTACTCATCAAGTCAACAAAATATGCGGGGGCGTTTGTCAAACCGAAAGGCATTACCAGCCACTCATAGAAACCGTCACTACTACAAAACAGGTCAATTGCATCGGTTGTTAACCCCATTTTTGCATCGGTTCAACAACCGATGCATATGAAGACGATGCAACAGGTCTAAACTTATTGCATCGGTTGTACAACCGATGCAAAAATGAGTTTTTTGCATCGATTCTTGTTAGAAACTGATGAAAAAAGATAGTCATAGACTTTAAAAATAATAATTTTTTACATCGGTTTTTTCTAACAACCGATGCAAAATATATCTTTTTTGTATCAGTTGTTAATAACAACCGATGCAAATATTTTCTGCATCAATTATTAATAACCAGTGCTAAAACCCCTCATAAATCCCTAAAATACTCAAATAGACAATAATATATACGTAACAAATTGGATGACATAAAAATTGAACATAACACTAAAGTAAATAGGATTCAATTATAATGTTTATAATCCATATAAAATAGTGATTCATACATTCATTTTAGCAATATAATTCAAATTTTCATTACAATCATTACAAAGTAATATAGTCTATACTACTAAGTATACTAATATAATTATGCAGTACTCATTACTTTACAATCCATATGTAATTTATATAATCCATCCTTCTTGAGCTTAAATTTCTAGCACCATTCTCAACAACAACTATGATCCAAAACTAGACCCTGATTTCAAATAATGAATATAATGTCAATACATAAGTAACCCTGCATTTTAAAACAAAGTATAAGCATATATACAAAGTATAACCACATAATTTGAGAAATAGTTGAAAATAACGTTATTGAGTTCTTCAGCATTGCAGTCTACAACTTTATATGTATTTCCATCGTTTTTGAATTATCTCTAGCTACATAAACTGAATAATTATGTGCATTTGTGCAAGGAATGCATACAACATTCATTTTTCATATAGCTGCACTTGTTTGATCCGCACAGTTATTAAGGTAATAAAATGGATATAATATTAACCTGTCTATTAGCATGAACTAGCACTTCACAAGCTCTTCTGTACATCACAAGAGTATTTTGCATTTCTTACCTTAATCTGTCTACCTCGCTTGGAACGTTATCCTAATAAAAAGATTTAATATTATATTGATATTTTTACTTTCTGTAGCATCTGAATAAATTCAAGGCATAGTGTAATATAGAACCCTTTGAATCAAAACAGGCACATGCACATGCATGAAAATTAGTTCATAAACAACTGCTATATGCAATTACATTTTGAACTGAGCATCATGTTAGCCATAGATAACTCTCTGAGGATACAACTTACTGGTAGCAATTTATCCACGGCCAACACCATGTAAGATCAGAGTTATGTAAAAGGATTGCGGTGCCATACGAAACTAAAATAAAATTAACAAGTAGAGGTAGAGTATTCTTTTACCACTTTTGTAGAGCTCATGATGGCATGGATATCTTGTTTTGGATCTAAATTATCTTGGAACATAAATGTTCCAAGGATGTGTTCTCCTCTTGGCCAGGGTATTATTCTCATCCTGATTATCATGAGTGCGACTGAGATGATTTGTCAGAATTTTCACTTGTCACCATTGAAGCATTGTCATCCTCACAAAGTGGCATACTTGAATCAATATTTGAAGCCACAAATATTTCTGATATTTCATGGCTGAATGAGACATAAGAAGCTCTTTTTGTTTAACTCAAAACATACTTCCTTCTGCTCCAAAGCTTGTGCAGTGATCATTATTTTATTAGTGTTCAAGTCGTTTCCTAAGCAGAAAAAAATCAAATTACAGTAATACTACATGCATAACTACTAATTATAATTACATACCCTCATCTCCAAATTTGTTAGATAACCTTGCTTTAAGTGAACTTCTTTACTACGAAAACATTGCACAGATCAGGCATAGACTTTAAGATGGTAGAAGGCACATTTCGGATATCCAGTATTCTGCAATTTGACAATTATGAAGACTCTTACATTGTTATGCAGAACATATTGCACTATGTTGCACACGAAGGAAGTAAAGGTTAAGCTTAAATTGCAATGTCATATACGATTCAAATGCTTCTGCATAAAATGTAGCTGTAAGATAATCCAGAAGACTTTGTTGTAAATACATGCATGAGGAAAATCTATAAAGTATGTTTTGAAGAACAAGTTCTTAACCGAATTGTACTATTTTTAGAAATGACATGAAAATCCATATATGTAAGAGACTTGCAAGTATTCATATATATATATATATATGTGTGTGTGTGTGTGTGTATGTATGTGTGTGTATATATATATATATGCATGCATTTGCAGTACTCAGTCGTTATCCATTTATTTTGATTGTGCAGTTTACCAAATCCATATATGTAAGAGACTTTTAAGTATGCATAAATATATATATATATATATATGTATATATATATATGTATATATGTATATATATATATGTATATATATATATATATATATGTATATATATATATGTATATATACGCATGCATTTTCAGTATCATGTACTCGGTCGTTATCCATTTATTCTGATTGTGCAGTTTACTATCCTTCTTGTCTATTCTAATATTAATATGTATACACATACAAATAATAATGCATATGCAATAAACAATAGTTGTCGATAGGACATGAAAACCATATGTGTATTTAATTTAGCTGCTTCATTCGTGAGAATTTTCTCTGCATGCCATACCGATGTCGCTTATTAATATTTCTTTATGGGATAACGAATACAATCGATACCTTAATTTGTGACTGGGTAAGTGTTATTTGAAATATAAGAGAACCAATGCTTGAAAATTTTGATTTTTGCAAAGAAGCTGCGAATACCTGAGCATTTAGAAGATATATAGAGGGCATGTAATTCCAAAAGCATGCAAAATAACGGAAAGTCTACAACTATTGGGGCACTAGAAGAGTGTTAACAATGGAAAAGCACAATGGAGTCCCTACCACCGATCCTGTTTCTATGGGAAACATTTAATTTTGACCCTAAGTCCACTTTAGTAATCACGCTCAATGTTTGGTAGTATAACTTACTCGTGTAGCATTATATATTTATGTTTTATCATTTGACAAATACCACCTTTTTCTTATTTATATAACATGAACTCCCATATACTTCTAACCATGGCACCATGTCCCTTCAATACGATGCATACTTGAAGTGAATAAACGTAACTGGCAGTAGAGTGCCTTATCTACGTATTTGCAAACTAGAAACATTAAGCACTGCAGTCGATACTTGTATTGCACTAAACACAAACTGTAAAACAAAACCAAAGATACTAGATATCCACTTATAAACAAACAAAACCACCAAATGGTGTAAGTATCTTAATTAATAATTGTAACAGATTTGCAATATTTTAATCATGCTCTTATGACAGAGTTGCAACATTAACAACACACACAGAATTAAAAGCTCGTATAAAATTATTTGAGTAGCTGGCCACTAAATACTTAACACCGAATATTATAAAGCAATTACTGTTAACTATATGATAAGCTAAATTATTTATTATGTTTCTCTAATCCAGTTTATCAAGATATATCCTAATTTCAAGTGGTAATTGTTAACATTATTTCCGTGGAATATCCGCTTCCACTAGAAAAACCTGCATGTTTATTTAACCTCTTTCAATTTTAAGACAAGTGCATAATCACTCGCACATATTTTTTATCTAGTATTCAAAAAAATGTGTATACTCATATGTAGCTTAAATTGTAAGAAAACTAAGAAAAGATTAATGTGAAAGCAACAAGATTTTAGACGTAGTTAAAAATAAACATCAAGAATGAAGTAAAGTAGGACCAAATATCTTTTTACTGACATATTTTTATTAGCTATTATCAGTTCGTTTGCAATATAAGATTATTATCAGCTGATTAGAATAGTACGATGGCTGCAGCTTCCGCCGCGGACGGCGATAGCAATAGTGGAATTTGGTGAGTTTACCAAAATCTGGCGGTCAAAGAGATATGCTGAATGCAGGAGTCAAATTATACAACGGAGAAATGATCTTGAAGTAAAGGGAATACAAAGAAAATATAATTCTACATATTTTCCTTTTTTGATTACTCTGGTGAATCATCATTCGGATAATTCCAATTCAGTGGCTTTTTATCATTCACCTTAAAACCAAACCGGAAATAACTGAATCCGCCTATCATTTACCCGAAATCCAGATAATTATGAAATGAATTTACCTCTTCTGATAACTAAAGTATTTCGGTGTTCTAATCAAAATTCGTTGATTTGAAAAGACAACTGAATTTTTTGACTCAAATTATAGGCCCGGATTTAGGAAGATAAGCGAGTTTACTGGCTAACTAATCAAAAAGGGGAAAATCCACATCTAGTTTTGAATCGCAATGCAAATATATCCAAATCGCAATGGAAGAAATTTAAAAATGAAGAATAAAATTGCAATTGGTACCTGGGTGTAGCGAACTGCAGCTTGCGAAATCAGGGTGAGATCCAGACGAAATTAGGAGACGAGATGGAAACGAGATGAACGGGGCGAAATTGCAGTTTTTTTTATGTTTTTATTTTCTCCCTCCTACTAAAAGGGGCGTGAAAATGACTTGGTGGAAAAAGAAGCAGGAGACAAAAGTTTGTTGGCGGGAACTTGAAAAGGTTTTTGTTTCACCAAAACAATTGCAGCACGTTTGACGTTGGACTTATAAAATTAAAATTGCATCTGCGTACTTGCATCGGTTCTAAATACAACTAATGAAATTACTGCTATTTGCATCTATGTACTTGCATCGGTTGTTAATTATAACTGATGGAAATTTTATTTTTGTCTTTTCTGTTGCTTTCCATGTACCAATTGTATCGGTTTTTGAGTTGAAACCGGTGAAAATAACACTATTTGCATCAGTTTTTATCACAACAGATGCAAATAGGATGATGCAATAGGCATATTTTGTACTAGTGCGTCCGGAGTCCTAAAGGCAGTCTTGTCTATGCTATCCTCAGCCACTCTCAAATGATGGAAACCAGTGGCTAAGTCCAACTGCGAAAATACTGAGGTGCCAACTAACTGATCGAATAAATCGTCAATCCTCAGCAGTGGGTGCCTGTTCTTCTTTGTAAGCTTATTAAGTTCTCTATAGTCCATGGACAGTCTAAGGGACCCATCCGCCTTCGTGGCAAATACTACTGGAGCACCCCACTCCGATATACTACGTCTTATGAACCCCTTCTCAAGCAACTCCCCTACTTGCTTATTGAGTTCCCTCCTCTCACGAGGAGCCATGTGGCGTACTGGCAGAGATACGGGTTTTGCATTGTCTACAAGATAAATACGAAAGTCTATCTCACGTTTTGGGGGTAGACCCCACACCTCATCGAAGACATATACATATTCACGGACTATACGAACAGAATGTAAATCATCATTGGATGCGTCAAGTGACTCAAGATAACTAAGCATCACCGATTGTCTAGGGCCACAAGAAATATCAAGGGTCTTTCCCCTATGAGTCAACAATTTTACTACCCTTCGTTCACAATCTAGGATGGCACTATGTCTGGCTAGCCAATCCAATCCTAGAATCAACCCATAGCCATGAAACCCAACACAAAAGCATTACATTCAAAACCAACGCCTAAGATAGACAACCTCAAATCCCTACAAATCATGGATAAATGAGCCGACCCACCAATAGGATTTGAGACTACAATGGGATCCACAACGAGACTTGTAACACCCCACCTCCGCCAGTGCCACTCTTGCAAGGGCACTGACTTTGGAGGGGCGTTTAAACAAGGTAAACATGCATGCAGATATCACAAGACAGAACATATAAGTAAAAACAGAGTAAATATAGCAGCGGATAAAAACTATCATATCAAAACCATAAGTTAAGTTACAACACAGTACTTGATCATTATTTTCCATAAACAAAGTCTAGAAACATAAAACTGGAAACTGGAAAAGGATAACATAAAGTAGCTATCCCCAGAGTAGGAAACTATAGCAAGCTCAAGTCCAAAGCATACATGAGCTATCCAAGAAAAGCTGCTAAGATCCAAGCTAAGTGCCGGTGTTCCCTCCTTGAGAACCGGGGGGGGGGGGGGGAACGGAAGAAAAGAGGCGAAAGAAAACAGGTCAGTCAAAAAGACTGAGTAAGCCCTACTACAATCAATGTAAACTGATAACGTTAACTGACATGAGCAGCAGGCATGAACATAAGGATACTAGCATGATAATATACTAACAAAGTAGACAAAGGTGTCATCGCATAATCAGGCTTAAGGTTATGCACCACAGGTGTACTAGCAAACTAACATGACTTGGATAAGCAAGTATTGATCCCACGGCCCAAGCTTTGGCCCAATAACATGAAGTGACCCTCATACGAGGTCCCAAGTGTAAACTAGAAGTGATCCCAGTGATCCCCAGGCCCAAGTTTTGGCCCACCATCAGGAATGACCCAAACCAAGGTCCAACTAGCACGGTCTAGTCGATCGGCTCCCTAAAGCCTAACTCGTCAAGTGTCGGTGTCTTACGGCCCAACTACGAAGTGTAGCTAAACTGTGCTAGGTCCACCCTAGTGTGTATCAAGTCCTAGGGTGTCAACCACTGACACAAACCAAGCACGCACAGTTTAAACCTACTGGTGCCCGTGCCTGCTTTTTCAACTCCGGACCATGTGCACGACCATGGCCCGCCTGAACCTACACCGGCGCACCTACACAGCCGTCGTTTTGGTCGCTTACATGTCGTCCCAGTAATCGTGCCCTACCCTAGCCTAGTCCCTAGGGTATCATGATACAACCAAGAGGGTTACTGGTGCAAAGGACCACGTAACTAGGGTTTCCTTAATGGGTTAAACGTGGTTAACCCAACTCATCCAAGTACCAAGTTGGTTAAGTGTACCCAAGGTTCATGACTTAACCCTACCAACCCATCGTGTTTAATTGGTTAAGTATCCAAGCGGTCCATGACTTAACCCTACCATGTGGCATTAATTAATTTAATGCACCCAACCTCTCACATTAGACCTTGTTGTGGTTACTAGTTAGGCCGGGCGGGTCCGGGTAGGTTTACACCACAACTTAGTCTAACCTCGGGTTCCACGTGCAACATGACCAACTACTCACATTGGGTCCTATTACTTGTAGCCACTAGTTAAGCCGGTCCGTTCCGGGTAGGTTTATGCTACAAGCTCAACCCAACCTCGAGTTGGCCATCCTCATATTTTCTAAGTGTCATGTCCATCATGTTTTTAAAACACATTACAAATTTTCAAGCAATTGGGTAGACCTAACTTAATAGGTAAATTCCCAATGGGTAGACCTAACTTAATAGGTAAATTCCCAAGCTTATGTTTTTATGTCTTTTAAGTTTATCCAACCCCAAACGCAATCCCCTCGCTTTACATATCGCAATAGCGCATAAAGGATAGAAAGAGGGAACTTGGCAAAATCATGACATAAAGGTGTTGGAGCCACAAGTTAAACATGGTGGCATATGAGACAAAGATGTGATCATAAACTTGCATATCATGTTATCAACTTGCAAGATATTCATAAGCATGCATAACATCATTTTAACTTGCATAAACAAACATGCATAACATACGACAACTTGCATATCATACTTGCATAAATAAACTTGCATAACATATGTCAACTTGCATATCATACTTGCATAAACAAACTTGCATAACATATGTCAACTTGCATATCATACTTGCATAAACAAACTTGCATAACATATGTCAACTTGCATATCATACTTGCATAAACAAACTTGCATAACATATGACAACTTGCATATCATACTTGCCCAAACTTGCATAATAAAACTTGCATAACTTATGACAACTTGCATATCATGCATTTAACTTCAAAGTTCAAGTATGAGAGGAATAGGGCTTACTATGCTTATGCGGACTCAAATGAGTATAGCAAATGTAAGAAACCCCTTATGCAACAAATTAAAACCCCAAAAATGCAAGCAAACTTGATCAAGACTCCTCCTTTATGATGCCAATAGAGAAACAAGACTTTAATGCAAGCTAAAGAGGATCATACAAGCCTAAATACACTTGTATGCATGGAAATCTCTTAGAAATTTGTTTAGGAATTGTATGAAGAGAGTGGAGGCCATGAGAGGTTTGATTTTGCCATAGTTTAGTTGTAGGATAGATTAATGATGATTTAGGGTAGGTTAGGGTCTTATTTATGGATTAGGCTAGTGATTTAGACCATAGGATTAAACCCTAGTTCTCATCTCAACCCTCCAAATCGAATCTGGCCCCCAAGCTCAACACAAAACCCAAAGTGGTGCACCAGGCAGAACTGGGCGTCTGAGCCAAGTCGACAGCCAAGTCGACAGGGCTGTCGACCTGGTCAGACCCAGTCGACTCCCAAGTCGACAGGGCTGTCGACTTGGGTACTGTGGCGGGAATTTTTCCCGCCTGGCCCAACTGGCCCAATTCCCAAATTCATATTTGAATTTGAAATCTGTTTTTACTTAGAAATTTTCTGAAAACTTCGTCGGGCCTTAATCGGGTCATACGAACTCCGATTTTCGAAAACTCGGACTCTATTTCGCGTATTTTTCCGAGACGAACGCAATGGCATAGCCCGTTTCCCTTGATTCAGATTTATAAATTAAATTCTGCCTCGATTTCTGTTATAACAGGTTATTGAAAATACGGGTTGTTACATTCTCCCCTCCTTAAAGGATTTCGTCCCCGAAATTCTCAAGTTAGGAAGAACGTATCCTACCATCCAACATCCATCTACTCAAAACATCATCCACGAGCAATCATTGTCCTTACAAGATTCTAAATGCTGTATGAACATATGCAAAGGTGTGTGTATATGTACTTATCTAATGCAAATATCATCGATGCAGATTATGTTAGTGAAATGAATCCATATGTATGCAATTCCTAACATAATGTATAACATCTATATGTGTGCACATCCTATACATCCATATGCAACATCCATGTGATAACACAAATTTTTTTTTTCATCCATGAATAAGCATAAACACTCATGCATATGCAATATGAGGAGTGAAACACCCCACCTCCGTTAGGGTCACTCTCAAAGGGAATGCCCTAATTTTGGTGGAGGTTTATAAGTACAAGTCACAGATATACAAGACAGATATAAGAACACATATTTGTAAACAGCGGAAGAACAACAAATTTTATTTCATAAAGTCAAATACGTGTTACAAAACATCACCATAATTGTCTTACATCCTTCCCAAAAACATAACATAACATTTTCATAATCTGTCTTGAGTACATTATTTAAAGAAGCATAAATAAAACATAGATAAACTGCAAAAGCCCCTTAGTGGATTGTCCAAAGCCATAGTTCAAAACCGGAAAGTCCAAGCAATACATTTCTCTTCTTCAAGCTGGATGTTGAGGTTGGTCAAGCTGCTGTGTTCCCTCCCTGAGGACCTGGGGGGGGGAACGGAAGAAAGAAGACGAAAGAAAAATAGAGTCTGACATAAAGCCTGAGTAAGTCTAGTACTATTTTGTCTATGAATAAAGAACTGGGTATGATAAGTATAAACAAGAAGTGGGCATGCACTATAAACTTGGTTAAGTTGTCTAGGGTCGAATATACTATCGTACCCCATGTTAATCTCTGAACCCATATAAACTAGTTTCCAATTTGCACCCCATAATCAGGGTGATGTGATCCATTCAATGATGATCGGCTCCTACTCGCATAGTTACATGTGTCTTACGGCCCCCGATGTCTGTAGTTACCTATGCTGGTCCCACCATGGGGTGTATCAAGTCCCATAGTGGCAACCCGACACAACCTTAGAGTGCACAGGTATGCTACTGGTGTCCAGTGCCTTATTTTTCTGCACCGGAGTGTGTGCACGCCCGCACTCCGTTAGAACCTACACTGCTACACCACCGCCGTCGCTTTGACCTCTTACAATCAGACAGGTATTGTTGTGGCTGCCTGTTGCCGGTTGGTTCCGGGCAGTCTTACGCCACAACTCAGTCTAACCTCGGGTCCTTGCTGGGCTCCATGTTTAACCTCCCACATTGGATAGGTATTGTTGTGACTACTGGACAGCCGGGCGGTTCCGGGCAGGTTTACATCACAACTCAATCCAACCTCGGGTTAAACACATCGTATTTTCTACATTTACATATCTTGTCATTCTTCTTTATTTATATGTAAATATTTGCGGCCCATTATTAAGTTCATGGTGTAAAGGTTACACCAATCATGGGCCCAACCCATACTTGAATTTGGGCCCTTCTATTTTATATTTTCATTCATTAATTAATTTTAACCCAACGTTATTTTCCCCCGTTTTACACGTTCGTTCATATATATTGGGCTTAGCCTTTTAAAGCCCAATTTAGCCATGCGAAAAGGGGAGGCTTATGGCGCATACACAAAGAGGGGAAGGTGAGCGCATGAACTTGCAGTACGACGTTGGAAATACAAAATAGAAATTGGTGTACTTGCATAGTGGTAACATAGGTGACATGAATAAAAGCATGTGAACTTGCATAGGTTTAACTACAACATGAACCTATATTCTTATTTAGGCATATTGTCAAACATGAGCATGTCGTAAATACTTCTAGCATAAGCATAGCATAATGTCAAACATAAGCATGGCATAAATACTTTTGGCATAAACATGGCATAATGTCAAACATAAGCATGGCATAAATACTTTTGGCATAAACATAAACATGTCATGTTCATAAGGTTTCTACATGTTTACAAGGGGATACTTTGTTACCAACACAAAAGCATAGTTCAACTTAATCATGGTTTAAGTCTAATCACATAATGATGGTACAAACATACTTATGCATAAATATTCCTAATCATGGTGTTTGCTTTAAAACTTGCAAAAAGAGGATTTTTGAGTCTAACCTAGCCATGTCTCACATATGTCACCATATAATTCTTTTAAACAAGATAGACTTAATCATAGATTTCAATTATGCCAAATATAATTCATAGCCTAGCCATATTCATAAGTTTGCAAAAGCATGACTTAATACATGGATTATGGTGTCAAAATTCCAACATAGTTTCAATTTCTTACAAAATGATTTATGCACCAAAAATATTCATCATGACGACATAATAACAAAGCCCCAAACTTGCATAAATTTCACTTAACTACATACATGTAGCTTCAACATAGATTGCATACTTTGCGCAATATTCCAAACGTATATTTGCATAGAACTACCGCATGTAGTTCTTTATAACATAACCCATAAATATCCAAACGTATATAAATTGATAAGAACGCACAAATATGAATCACTTTCATTGCCACAATTCAAGCATACACATCAACACAGTTGTTTATTTATACCAAAGTAATACTCTACTTACAATGGTTGCGGCGAATTCTCTTATTAAGAGATACGATTCCTTTGTTGAATTGATTAGCTTTAGGTTGCTTGAATTGCTTTAGGCTTAGAACTTTCTTCCTAACTCTCTCTTTAGTCGGCGGCTACTCTTTGTCGTTCCTCAGCAACATGGCGGCTATAATCTTATTTTGAATGAATAGATTAGGGTTTAGTCTAGGGTTGTTTATATAGAGGTTAGGAATTGATTAGGACCCTTGATGTTGCTAGGTTAGATCATAGCCATTCATTAGGAAGAGAGACCAATCAAAACTTGCCACCTTGCCCTAGTGACAAAGCAGACCACAGAAATTCGACCAAACACAGACCTGGCCAGCCAGGTTGACTGGGCTCGACCAGGTCGACACCCCTGTCGACAGGGCTGTCGACAGCCCTGTCGACATGGGTAGCCCAGGTCGACAGCCCAGTCGACCTGGGTGGCCTAGGCGGGTGTTTATCCGCCCTGGCCCATTGGGCCCCACTTCGGAATATTTAATTGTTTAATTCTGTTTGAAATTTTAAATTTAATTCAAAACTTCCGAAGGCCATATCTTCTTCATACGGATTCCGTTTTTCGAAAACTCGGACTCTATTTCGCGTATTTTTCCGAGACGAACGCAATGGCGTATCCCGTTTCCCTTGGTTCTTTGATTTCAAATTTGATTATACTTTAATTTGTTAATTTCACAGTTATAGAATTTTCGGGGTGTTACATTCTCCCCCACTTAAAGGGATTTCGTCCTCGAAATCTTCAAGTTAGGAGGAATGTATATCCTATCATCCAATCATCCATCTACTCATCCATCAAACATGAGCATCCATTGTCCTTAAAAGACTTCTAATGCTTCATGATCATATGCGAAGTGTGTGTGTACATGTACTTATCTAATGCAAAATCAGGCGGTCTACTGATTCAGTTGACCTCCTTAATGTGAATTATGTAAGTGCCATGAATCCATTATGTATGCAAATTTTCCTATTCATGATTCTACATGAGTGCACAATCATTCAACACAAATGCAGCATCCACATGTCAACACATTAAAGTTCAACCACATACGAATACAAACATATATGCATATGCAATATGAAGTGACTGAGCCGATCTAAAACCTAGATTGTGTGTGTATATGCAACCACGAGCAACCACTAGCAATCACTTGCAACCACTTGCAACCATCATCCATAACATGTTTCAACTACATGTTTCCATCCAAAAAGATTCTACCTAAAAGATACGGTCGAGGAAATATACCTAAAAAGATAGATAAAAGCGCAACTTAAGGAAAAGGAAAGATCAAGGATGTACCCTCGAACAGAAAAGGGTAGGCTGTACGGATTCTAGCTTCAGTTTCCCAAGTTGCGTCTCCCTCGGCGTCGCTCCACTGAACTTTGACGAGCTTGACTTCGCGGTTGCGTAGCTTCTTCACTTCCGTTCCTAAGATGCGGGTTGGAACTCTCCTTATGGTTGCTTCACGTTCCACTTCGGCCTCTTCGAGTATATTTGGCTCTACCACTTCAGCAGACTCATGTAGACATTTTCGGAGATGTGAAACGTGAAAAACGTTGTGGACTCCAGCCAACTTCTCGGGTAGCTCTAATCTATAGGCCATTTTCCCAATTTTCTCGATAATAGGGAATGGCCCTACGAACCTTGGCGCTAGCTTTCCTGTGGTTCCAAAACGAACAACGTTTCTTAGTGGTGATACCTTGAGAAAAACTCTGTCTCCAACTTCAAACTCAAGGTCGGTCCTCCTCTTGTCGGCGTAGGACTTTTGTCGGTCTTGGGCCGTCTTCATCCTTCTTCGTATTAAGTCCACTTTCTCTGAAGTCTCCCGGATCATATCTGGTCCAAGTATGAGCTTATCAGTGGACTCCCACCAACAAGTGGGCGATCGGCACGGTCTTCCATATAAAGCTTCGAAGGGCGCCATTCCGATGGTTGCTTGATAGCTGTTGTTGTAGGCAAACTCCACCAAAGGAAGGTGGTCTTCCCCTGTCCCTCCGAAGTCAAGGACGCATAGTCTTAAAAGGTCTTCCAAAACTCTGTTCACTCTCTCTGTTTGGCCGTCGGTTTGGGGATGATAGGCTGTGCTCAAGCATAACTGCGTTCCTACTGCTTCTTGCAGACTCCGCCAAAACTCGCTGGTGAAAATGGGGTCTCGGTCACTAACAATGCTAGATGGTATTCCATGGAGTCGAACGATTTCCTTAAGGTAAAGTGATGCTAGGGATGAGGCAGTTCTTTTACTTTTGACAGGTAAAAAGTGGGCGCTTTTAGTAAGCCTATCCACTATTACCCAAATGCTAGTGTTGCCTCTCCTAGACCTAGGCATCCCATCGATGAAGTCCATTGAGATACTATCCCACTTCCACTGCGGGACCTCCAAAGGATGTAGCAGTCCGCCAGGCTTTTTCTGTTCCGCCTTAACCTGTTGGCACACCATACATTTAGAAACGAATTCTGCCACGTCCTTTTTCATGCCGTTCCAGAAGAAAGTCCTCTTTATGTCTTTGTACATTTTATCTCCGCCTGGGTGTATCGTCATCTTGGAGTGATGTGCTTCCTCGAGAACCTTCTTTATTAAATCTTTTGTCTGTGGGACGCATAGTCTTCCGTCTCGCCTTAGCAAACCCTTATCGTCAATGGAGTATCTGTTGAGGTGACTTGAAGTCTCACCCCTAATTAGCCTATCAATTATTTCCACAAGCTGAGGGTCTTCGCGTTGTGCTGTCCCTACTGAATCCACTAAAGTTGGGCGCACTTCGAGAGATGCAAGCAAGCCTGGTACGAAATCGGAGGAAGGCCTAAAGTCGAAGCTGGCTATAAACTCTAGGCTTTGTCTTTCAACAAATAACGGGCTTAGAGTCAATTTC
Source organism: Allium sativum (assembly GCA_030737875.1). Taxonomy (NCBI): domain Eukaryota; kingdom Viridiplantae; phylum Streptophyta; class Magnoliopsida; order Asparagales; family Amaryllidaceae; genus Allium; species Allium sativum. The sequence continues at coordinate 15,089,630 of CM060917.1, forward strand.
TTTCGGCTCAACGCGTCTGCCACTACGTTGCCTTTGCCCGGAGTGTAGGAGATTTCGAAATCGTACGAGGCAAGAAACTCCATCCACCTTTGTTGCCTCAAGTTAAGATCCTTCTGCGAGAAAAGATATTTCAACGATTTATGGTCAGTGTAAAGTTCGAACTTCTCACCTAGGAGATAGTGTCGCCAAGACTTGAGTGCAAAGACGATGGCGGCTAACTCTAGATCGTGGGTTGGGTAGTTCTTTTCGTGCACTTTCAATTGCCTCCCGCCATACGCTACTACCCTTCCTTCTTGCATTAAGACGGCGCCTAGCCCTGTCCCACATGCATCCGTATAAACAGTGAACATCTTGCTCCCATCTGGCAGCGTCAAAACTGGGGCTGTTGTAAGAGCCCTTTTCAGTCGTTGGAAAGCAAATTCGCAATCCAAATCCCAATTGAACACTAGATTCTTCTTGGTCAATTTCGTGAGCGGAGCTGAGATTTTCGCAAAATCCCTTATAAATTTTCGATAGAAACCTGCTAGTCCTAGAAAGCTTCGGACCTCAGTTGCATTCCTTGGTGTCTTCCAATCCTGTACCGCCACTACCTTCGCAGGGTCCACCGCTAACCCTTGTTTGGATATTATGTGCCCAAGGAACCTCACCTCTTCTCTCCAAAAGTGGCATTTGGAGAATTTGGCTCTTAGTTGATGGACTCGCAAAGTTTCCATGATTGCCCTTAAATGTTGAGCATGTTCCTCTTCACTCTTTGAGAAGATAAGGATATCATCTACGAAGACCACTACGAATTTGTTGAGGAAATCTCTAAATACCCTACTCATTAGGTCCACGAAGTAAGCATGTGCATTTGTCAAGCCGAAAGGCATGACAAGCCATTCAAAGAAGCCGTCTGAGGTTCTGAAAGCCGTTTTATCGATGCTATCTTCAGCCACCCTTAGCTGATGAAAACCGGTTGCTAAATCGAGTTGGGAGAAAACAGACGCTCCTACAAGCTGGTCAAATAAATCGTCAATTCTAGGGAGAGGGTGCCTATTCTTTTTCGTTAGCTTGTTGAGCTCCCTATAGTCAACACATAGACGGAGTGAACCATCCGCCTTTGTAGCGAACACCACTGGAGCGCCCTATTCCGAAATGCTCCTCCTAATGAACCCCTTCTCTAGAAGCTCTTTAATCTGTTTACTGAGCTCTTTCCTTTCTCGTGGAGCCATATGTCTAACGGGCAACGCAACGGGCTTTGCATTATCTACAAGATATATGCGGAAGTCTATTTCCCGCTTCGGAGGCAAGCCCTTCACCTCTTCGAAGACATCCGGATATTCCCGGACCACTCTAACTGATCTCAAATTTTCAACAGAGGCATCTAGCGATTCAAGATAACTAAGCATAACCGCATACGAGGGATTACAAGAAATTTCCAAAGTATTACCGAGCTGGGTTAGGAGCCTAACAACCCTTTTTTCACAATCAAGGATGGCCCCATTACTGGATAGCCAATCCATACCCAAAATCAAACCGTACCCCGAAAAGCCCAAAACAAAGGCACTACATTGAAATTCAACACTTAGGATAGAAATTTTCAAATCCAAACAGATCATAGACAAATGAGCTGGGCCCCCAATTGGGTTTGAAACAATTAAGGGGTCCTCTACCATACTAGTTTTTAGGTGCAGAGATTCTACTAAAGCAGACGAGATAAAGGAGTGTGATGCGCCAGAATCAAATAAAGTGCGAACGGGGTGATCATAAAGATAAACTACACTTTCTACAGAAGTATTGGTACCTCGTTGTTGCAAAGGTGGCGCTTCTAGCACATGAACCTGTGCCCCTGGGGTGGATCCAGTGCCCTGCCCCTGTCCTCGTTTCCTTGGGCAGTCCTTAGCCCTGTGGCCTGTCTGACCGCACGAAAAGCACCCACCATTCTCCTTGGCCTTCTTTTTCCGGCAGTCCTTTACTAAGTGCCCCACTTTGCCACAGAAATTGCACTTCCTCTTCTCTTTGTTGCCTTTCCCGCCTTTCTTAAAGTCTGTCTTCTTAGGCTGCAAACCCTCTTTCTTCCCTTGAGAGCTTTCTGCCTTTGTCTCCTTCTTGCCCTTGTCCTCTTCATTCAGCAATGCCATTTGCACCAATCTTTCATACGTGGCTCCCATGGGTATATGGGTCATGGCCAAACTGTGTAATGGCTCATTTAACCCTTTGACGAAACGGAGAGCCTTCTTGTGCGGGGTGTTGACTAGGTCAAGCCCAAACCTAGCCAGCTCATCAAACTGATTCACATACTCTCTAACAGTCTTGTCTCCTTGCTTAAGAAATAAGAATTTTTCCAACTGCAAACTTCTTTCCGCATCTGAGAGAAATTTGGTCTCAAACCTTGCCCTAAAGTCCTCCCATGTCTCCACTGGTCTTTCAGCATTAGTGACTTCCCACCAGTAGGAAGCCTCGCCCTTCAATAGCTACACCGCCAGTTGTACTTTTTGTCTATCTTCTACCTCAAAGATGATGAATAGGTCCTCCGTTTCTTTCAACCAATTCCTAGCTGCCACGAAGGACTCAGTTCCATGGAAATCCCTTCCTCCCATAGCTTTAAAATCTTTACATATCTTAGCAAACGTGTTTCCCCGAGGAGGAGGTGGAGGAAAAGGTGCCGCTGCAGCTGGATGATTTCCTTCAGCTGGGGGAGGAGGAACGGTAGGACCTGGCTGAGTGGCCCTTGCTTCTAAGAATCGTCTAAACCAACCAGGTATTGGCACCCCTTCCGGCAAGTTAAGTTCTTGGGACATGCTGAAAAAAAAAGGATAGATTCAAAATGAAGGATAAGAGATAATACCTATGGCTTTGGGGAGTGGACTTTGCTTTTTAAAATAAAATAATATTTTATCTTTTAAAAATGCTTCTTTAAATTTCCTTTTTGAAAATAAATTTTCCAAAACTTTTTATCTTATCAGGTAAACCTATGCTCTGATACCAAGTGAAACACCCCACCTCCGTTAGGGTCACTCTCAAAGGGAATGCCCTAATTTTGGTGGAGGTTTATAAGTACAAGTCACAGATATACAAGACAGATATAAGAACACATATTTGTAAACAGCGGAAGAACAACAAATTTTATTTCATAAAGTCAAATACGTGTTACAAAACATCACCATAATTGTCTTACATCCTTCCCAAAAACATAACATAACATTTTCATAATCTGTCTTGAGTACATTATTTAAAGAAGCATAAATAAAACATAGATAAACTGCAAAAGCCCCTTAGTGGATTGTCCAAAGCCATAGTTCAAAACCGGAAAGTCCAAGCAATACATTTCTCTTCTTCAAGCTGGATGTTGAGGTTGGTCAAGCTGCTGTGTTCCCTCCCTGAGGACCTGGGGGGGGGGGGGGGGAAACGGAAGAAAGAAGACGAAAGAAAAATAGAGTCAGACATAAAGCCTGAGTAAGTCTAGTACTATTTTGTCTATGAATAAAGAACTGGGTATGATAAGTATAAACAAGAAGTGGGCATGCACTATAAACTTGGTTAAGTTGTCTAGGGTCGAATATACTATCGTACCCCATGTTAATCTCTGAACCCATATAAACTAGTTTCCAATTTGCACCCCATAATCAGGGTGATGTGATCCATTCAATGATGATCGGCTCCTACTCGCATAGTTACATGTGTCTTACGGCCCCCGATGTCTGTAGTTACCTATGCTGGTCCCACCATGGGGTGTATCAAGTCCCATAGTGGCAACCCGACACAACCTTAGAGTGCACAGGTATGCTACTGGTGTCCAGTGCCTTATTTTTCTGCACCGGAGTGTGTGCACGCCCGCACTCCGTTAGAACCTACACTGCTACACCACCGCCGTCGCTTTGACCTCTTACAATCAGACAGGTATTGTTGTGGCTGCCTGTTGCCGGTTGGTTCCGGGCAGTCTTACGCCACAACTCAGTCTAACCTCGGGTCCTTGCTGGGCTCCATGTTTAACCTCCCACATTGGATAGGTATTGTTGTGACTACTGGACAGCCGGGCGGTTCCGGGCAGGTTTACATCACAACTCAATCCAACCTCGGGTTAAACACATCGTATTTTCTACATTTACATATCTTGTCATTCTTCTTTATTTATATGTAAATATTTGCGGCCCATTATTAAGTTCATGGTGTAAAGGTTACACCAATCATGGGCCCAACCCATACTTGAATTTGGGCCCTTCTATTTTATATTTTCATTCATTAATTAATTTTAACCCAACGTTATTTTCCCCCGTTTTACACGTTCGTTCATATATATTGGGCTTAGCCTTTTAAAGCCCAATTTAGCCATGCGAAAAGGGGAGGCTTATGGCGCATACACAAAGAGGGGAAGGTGAGCGCATGAACTTGCAGTACGACGTTGGAAATACAAAATAGAAATTGGTGTACTTGCATAGTGGTAACATAGGTGACATGAATAAAAGCATGTGAACTTGCATAGGTTTAACTACAACATGAACCTATATTCTTATTTAGGCATATTGTCAAACATGAGCATGTCGTAAATACTTCTAGCATAAGCATAGCATAATGTCAAACATAAGCATGGCATAAATACTTTTGGCATAAACATGGCATAATGTCAAACATAAGCATGGCATAAATACTTTTGGCATAAACATAAACATGTCATGTTCATAAGGTTTCTACATGTTTACAAGGGGATACTTTGTTACCAACACAAAAGCATAGTTCAACTTAATCATGGTTTAAGTCTAATCACATAATGATGGTACAAACATACTTATGCATAAATATTCCTAATCATGGTGTTTGCTTTAAAACTTGCAAAAAGAGGATTTTTGAGTCTAACCTAGCCATGTCTCACATATGTCACCATATAATTCTTTTAAACAAGATAGACTTAATCATAGATTTCAATTATGCCAAATATAATTCATAGCCTAGCCATATTCATAAGTTTGCAAAAGCATGACTTAATACATGGATTATGGTGTCAAAATTCCAACATAGTTTCAATTTCTTGCAAAATGATTTATGCACCAAAAATATTCATCATGACGACATAATAACAAAGCCCCAAACTTGCATAAATTTCACTTAACTACATACATGTAGCTTCAACATAGATTGCATACTTTGCGCAATATTCCAAACGTATATTTGCATAGAACAACCGCATGTAGTTCTTTATAACATAACCCATAAATATCCAAACGTATATAAATTGATAAGAACGCACAAATATGAATCACTTTCATTGCCACAATTCAAGCATACACATCAACACAGTTGTTTATTTATACCAAAGTAATACTCTACTTACAATGGTTGCGGCGAATTCTCTTATTAAGAGATACGATTCCTTTGTTGAATTGATTAGCTTTAGGTTGCTTGAATTGCTTTAGGCTTAGAACTTTCTTCCTAACTCTCTCTTTAGTCGGCGGCTACTCTTTGTCGTTCCTCAGCAACATGGCGGCTATAATCTTATTTTGAATGAATAGATTAGGGTTTTGTAACACCCCACACCCGCTATAGTCACTCACTAAGGGAATGCCATAGCATCGGTGGAGTATTTTTAGTGAGTATAGAACAGTAAAATTACAACAAGACAGATATAATGTAATACTTGAAAATTTTAAAACATCATCTCATAGCAGCGGAAAGTAAAACATGTTTGGTTACATCATAAAACCATAACAAGAGTCAAGTACAAAATATCCATCCTGAATAAAATAAGTACATAATCCCACTACTCATAACAAATAGCCATAACAGAAAAGATAAGATAAGCTGAGCTCTACATCTACGGTCCAAGCTCCAAGAGATAGATAAAGAAAACTGATCAAAGCCCACTAGCACTAGGCCCAACCTGAGGACCTGAAGGAAAAAGATAAAAACAACGGGGGTCAGACATAAGCCTGAGTGAACCCTATCTCCTTAATAATACAATTATTAAAGTAATTAGGGTATGATATGAACTCGGTATGGTATCTTTGGGGATAATGACTACACTAAGTTGCCCACGAACACAGGACGAACTAAGATAACCGTAAAGACGCATCTACCCACCCAAGGATAATTACTAACTGCACCACACCAGTCATTCCTACTTAAAGGTTGATCCCTTCTAAGGACTTAGAAAATTTCCCCAGTAGTCTCGTGTACCCCTAGCCACTACATAGGTGCCGTCTGCCCCTATCTCCACTAGGTGTACTTAGTAATTCTTACCCAGTAGTTTCGTGTACCCCTACATAGGTGCCGTCTGCCACTATCTTTATTAGGTGTACCCACTACTCCCCATCGATCGGCTCCCTACCGTAGATACCCGTGCTGGTCCCACAGTGGGGTGTATCACTCCCCTAAAGTGGCTACCCAATACTATCAACGGTGCACGGCTTTATATCTACACGATGCAACAACGGCTTATCTACCAGCCCGGGCCCACACACGCATATGAAACCCGTTGGACTTGCGTTGCCACCGCTAACCCGTTTTGGCCTCTTATAATCAAGCCCAATATGCACGTCCCGTCACTCGACATGGGTCGAGCCCACAAAGATACGTTTGGGATATTGGTTGAAATGGGCCCCCACAAGCTACCCACCTAAGCTTGTCATATATCTAGTGTATCCCACTTAACCCTTTAATCATGTTTAATTACATGTTTCCACTTGGTTAAGTATTCTAATCGTATTTTCTATTGCCACCCAAGGCAACCCACTAGATTCCACATGCCACCCAAGGCAACCACAAAATTTCCACATGCCACCCAAGGCACCCACTTAACCCCTCATGTCCCACTACATGCTAATATGGTTAAGTGTTTCTTAATTAATTAAGACCGTGATCTCCCATAAAGACCTCCCACATTAGACTGGCTGTTATGACCGCCTGGTTAAGCCGGTAGAGTCCGGGCAGTCTTACGTCATAACAGAGCCTAACCTCGTGTCTTTACTTTAATCACGTTTTTAATTTATGGCTAAGACCTCTCACATTGGGCTGACATTTGTAGCAACTGGTTAAGCCGGTCGGGTCCGGGCAGTTTTACACTACAAATGAGTCCAACCTCGTGTCTTAGTCGATTAATTACACCTAATTAATCACCCCCATATTAATTATCCCTAATTAATATCAAGTTTTCCATAACATGGGTAGACCTAACTCAATAGGTAAATTCCCATGGGGTAGACCTAACTCAATAGGTAAATTCCCACTTATGGTAATTTATTTTTATGGTATGCTTAATCATACCCATTTCAACATACTTTTAATTAACATATTAATTAACCCCATCGTTCCCCACGTAAATCGTCATTATGACATAACATAATAAAGGGAAGATTTACCACACATAACATGGGTTTAGCATATAACTTTATCATGGGTTAAGAGGATGTCAACTTGCATATATGAGCATGTATTAACCCAACTATATTCAACCCAAACTTGCATATTATCAAACATGTGTCTTACATAACATGTTGCATATGAACTTACATATCATCAAACATGTGATTTGCATAACATGTAGAACTTGCATTTTAGCATATACTTAACTTGCATAAGCACTCACATACTTGCATAAGCATTCATATACTTGCATAAGCTTGCATATCATGTTAAACTTGCATTTCAACATATACATAACTTGCATAAACATTCACATACTTGCATAGGCTTGCATATTATGTTAAACTTGCATTTCAACATATACATAACTTGCATAAACATTCACATACTTGCATAGGCTTGCATATTATGTTAAACTTGCATTTCAACATATACATAACTTGCATAAACATTCACATACTTGCATAGGATGTTAAACATGCATATAAGCATATACATGACTTGCATAAGTACTCACATACTTGCATAACATGTTTGCATAATGGATCCATATTCACTTAGTGTTTTGCATCATAAACATCATGAAACAACTTGCATAAAAATATCATGATTACATATTATGAAACTTGCATGACATAAGGCATATAACTTGCAAAACACATAATATTCACTACATCAAGCTTGCATAAATATATGGATCCACAAACATAGCCATACTTTATCACATCTTATCATAATCAATTCAATAATTGATTATTAAGGGGATAGAAGCTCACCAAAACAAGATTAGCAAGTTAAATGAAGCAAATCCCAATGATTAAGTAGAAGAAGATGTAGATTAGCTTGCAAACCCTCTTAGGATTTTTAGTGGAGGCTCTCCAATTTTCTAAGTGGTGGCATAATGGCCTTAGATCTATTTTTGGTAAGGATAAGGGGGGTATTAGGGTGTATATATAGATTAGTTAGATGTTTTAGGACCATAGGATATACCCTAGAACCAATCCTAGCCTTTAAAGCATGTCTTGGGGAAGAAATCAAGTGTAGGAACCATTTAGGGCCCAAAAAAAACAGCCCAAAACTCATCCCGGGCCTCAAAACATGAGCAGTTTTCGTTTTTGATTTTTCGTGAAACTTTGACGGGCCATAACTTGGTCATACGGACTCCGATTTACGAAAACTCGGACTCTATTTCGCGTATTTTTCCGAGACGAACGCAATGGCACAGCCCGTTTCCCCTGATTCAGAATATTAAATTTAATTCTGCTCTGATTTATGTTATAACAAGTTATTTAACATGCGGGGTGTTACATTCTCCCCTACTTAAAGGATTTCGTCCCCGAAATCTCTAAGTCAAGAAGAACGTATCCTACCAACCAAACAACCATCTACTCAACCATCACACACTGGCATCCATTGTCCTTAAACAGTTTCTAATGATGTATGAGCATATGCAAAAAGTGTGTGTATATGTTCCCTATCTAATGTATGAACATATGCAAACCATGATAGTGCCATGCATCCATTATGTATGCGAGCGAACCCTATCGACACATACAATATCTACATGAGTGCACAATCATTCACCAAAATGCATCATCCATGTGATAACACAACCATTATACATCCATAAATATATCTTCCTACACACAATTTTATGCAATATGCAATATGAAGTGACTGAGCCGATCTAGTGCCTAGAGTGTGTGTATATGCATCCACGAGCAACCACTAGCAAACACTTGCATCCACTTGCATCCATCAACCATAACATGTCTCAAACACATGTTTCAACCATAGGTTTACCCTATCTAAAGGTCAAAGGTACTAACGAGAGGACATACCAAAGATAAGATAAGTACTAGTCAAGCGATAAAGGAGAAAGTAAGGACATACCCTCAAAAAGAAATGGGTATAATGAACGCATCTTTGCTTCCGTCTCCCAAGTCGCGTTACTCTCATCTTCTCCCCATTGCACTTTGACTAGCTGAACCTCTCTGTTTCTCAACTTCCTAGTCTCTGACCCAAGGATGCGAGTAGGAGCTCGTCGAATAGTCGCATCACGCTCTACCTCCATATCCCTAAGCAAGCTTGGCTCTACCACCTCTGCGGTCTCATGCAAGCATTTCCTCAAATGGGACACATGGAATACATCATGAACACCACTAAGTCTGTCAGGCAACTCCACTCTATATGCCATCCGTCCAATCCTTTCCTTAATAGGAAACGGCCCAACAAACCTTGGTGCTAACATCCCAACGGATCCGAAGCGAACAACATTTCTCAACGGAGATACCTTAACAAAAACCCTATCCCCAACCTCAAACTCAAGATCCGTCCTTCTCTTGTCCGCATAAGATTTTTGCCTATCCTGCGCTGCTTTCATCCTTCTTCGAATCAAGTCAATCTTCTCAGAAGTCTCCCTAACCATATCCGGCCCAAGCAAGATCTTGTCCGTAGATTCCCACCAACATGTAGGTGATCGACAAGGCCTTCCATAGAGAGCTTCGAAAGGAGCCATACCAATACTGGACTGAAAGCTGTTATTATATGCGAACTCCACCAATGGAAGATGCTCTTCCCATGTACCTCCAAAATCTATGATACAAAGCCTCAAAAGGTCTTCTAGAACACGATTCACCCTCTCAGTCTGGCCATCTGTCTGAGGATGATATGCGGTGCTTAGACACAATTGAGTCCCTACTGCTTCTTGCAAACTTCTCCAGAACTCGCTAGTGAAGATAGGATCTCGATCACTAACTATGCTAGAGGGTACCCCATGCAATCGAACTATCTCTCGAAGATATACAGAAGCTAGCCATGGAGCGGTCCTCTTGCTCTTCACAGGTATGAAATGGGCGCTCTTAGTAAGTCTATCTACCACCACCCAAATTCCTGTATTACCCTTCCTCGACCTGGGCAACCCGTCAATAAAATCCATCGAGACGCTATCCCACTTCCATTGCGGAACCTCCAATGGGTGAAGCAACCCACCTGGTTTCTTTTGCTCCGCCTTTACTTGTTGGCACACCAAGCATCGAGCGACATACTCGGCCACATCTTTCTTCATACCGGCCCAGAAGTAAACCCTCTTCATGTCTCGGTACATCTTGTCCCCACCGGGATGAATGGTCATCCTAGAACGGTGTGCGTCATCAAGAATAGCCTTCCTCAAACCCTCGTCTTGCGGTACACAAAGTCTACCGTCTCTGCGCAAGCACCCCCTATCGTCTAGGGTGTACCTACTCAAATGGCTGGACGACTCCCCCCTTATGAGCTTTTCTACTAACTCAACCAACTGTGGGTCGCCCCTCTGTGCTTCTCCAACCCGCCCCAAAAGAGTAGGTCTAACTTCCAAAGAAGCTAGCAAACCGGGTACATAGTCAGTGGAAGGTCTGAAATCAAACATCGAGATAAATTCCAAGCTTCGTCGTTCCACGAACAATGGACTCAAGGACAACCTCTTCCTGCTCAAGGCATCCGCCACCACGTTACCCTTGCCAGGGGTATACGCTATCTCGAAATCATAGGATGCTAAGAACTCCATCCACCTTTGCTGTCTTAAATTTAAATCCTTCTGAGAGAATAAGTACTTCAATGATTTATGGTCAGTGAACAACTCGAATCTCTCACCAAGAAGATAATGACGCCAAATCTTAAGCGCAAAAACGATAGCGGCCAACTCTAGGTCATGGACAGGGTAATTTTTCTCATGCGCCCTCAACTGCCTCCCACCATAGGCTATTACCCTTCCCTCTTGCATCAAGACTGCGCCTAGTCCTGTCCCACAAGCATCAGTATAAACAACAAACGGCTTACTCCCATCTGGCAGCACTAAAACTGGAGCAGTGGTTAAAGCTCTCTTTAACCGTCGGAATGCATCCTCACAATCCACATCCCATGTGAAAACCTGATTCTTCTTTGTCAAGCGAGTTAATGGGGCTGATATCTTCGCGAAGTCTTTAATAAACTTCCTATAATAACCCGCCAACCCCAAGAAACTTCTTACTTCGGTAGCATTCTTCGGAACCTTCCAATCCTGAATTGATACTACCTTCGCGGGATCCACAGCTATCCCTTCCTTGGAGACCACATGCCCCAAGAACCGCACTTCCCTCCTCCAGAAGTGACATTTAGAGAATTTAGCCTTAAGGCTATGTGCTCGAAGAGTCTTCAACACTTCCCCAAGATGTAGGGCATGCTCTTCTTCACTCTTAGAAAATACTAAGATATCATCCACAAAGACCACCACGAATTTATTAAGGAACTCCCTGAACACCCTACTCATCAAATCAACAAAGTATGCAGGGGCGTTCGTCAACCCAAATGGCATCACTAGCCACTCATAGAAACCATCCGGAGTCCTAAAGGCAGTCTTGTCTATGCTATACTCAGCCACCCTTAACTGATGAAACCCCGTGGCCAAGTCCAACTGAGAAAATACTGAAGCGCCAACCAACTGATCGAAAAGATCATCTATCCTCGGCAATGGGTGTCTATTCTTCTTTGTGAGCTTGTTGAGTTCTCTATAGTCTACACAAAGTCTGAGGGACCCATCCGCCTTCGTAGCAAATACTACTGGAGCACCCCACTCCGATATGCTTCGTCTTATGAACCCCTTCTCAAGCAACTCCCCTGTTTGCTTATGGAGTTCCCTCCTCTCACGAGGAGCCATGTGGCGCACTGGTAAAGATACCGGTTTAGCATTATCCACCAAATATATTCGGAAGTCAATCTCCCGCTTCGGAGGTAAGCCCTTCACCTCCTCAAACACATCCGGATATTCCCGGACCACTCTAATAGATTGCAAACTCTCGACCGAAGCGTCAAGCGATTCAAGATAACTTAGCATAACAGAGTCCATGGGATTACAAGAAATCTCGAGAGTGTTACCCAAGCGGGTCATCAGCCTAACAACTCTCCTTTCGCAATCAAGAACGGCACCATTACTGGATAACCAGTCCATGCCCAAAATCAACCCATAGCCCGTGAAGCCCAATACAAAAGCATCACATCTAAACTCAATGCTAAGTATAGAAATCTTCAAACCCAAACATATCATGGACAAATAAGTGGAGCCCCCAATTAGGTTTGAAACAACCAAGGGATCATCTACCAGACTGGTTTCTAAGTGCAGTAACTCAACTAATGATGATGAAATAAACGAATGCGATGCGCCTGAATCAAACAATGTACGGACAGGATGGTCAAATAGAAAAACCAGACTTTCAACGGAAATAGTTCTACCTCTCTCCTGAATCGGTGGAACCGCGAGAGCCTGTACTTGCCCCCTAGCCTGACCCGGTGCCATAAGAGCTTGCACCTGTCCTCCTGAGGTAGATCCCGTCCTTTTCCCCTTCTTAGGGCAATCCTTCACTAAGTGCCCTGCTTCGCCACAGTGGAAGCAGCCGGTCTTCTTCTTCTTGCGACAATCCTTGCTTAGGTGGCCAGGTGTCCCACAATTGAAACACTTCTTCTTCTTGCCCTTGCCACCGTTGCCTTTGCCACCTTTGCTTTGCTGTTGTTGAGGTCTCTTTTGATCTCCCTTCTTCTCGGGTGCCTTATTAGCATTAGGACCCTTCTCTTCCTCATACATGAGTGCCATGTCAACTAGCTTCTCAAAGGTGGCCCCCATAGGGATGTGAGTCATAGCCAACCCATGCATAGGCTCATTCAAGCCTTTCACGAACCTCAAAGCCTTCTTCTCCGGTGTATTCACCATATCTAGGCCAAACCTTGCCAATTGATTAAACTTATTGACATATTCCTTCACCGAAAGATTCCCTTGCTTCAGAGTCAAGAATCTTTCCATATACAAGTTTTCCTCCGCCCTTGAGAGAAACTTTGCCACAAATCTTTGCCTAAAATCCGTCCAAGAGTCAACGGGGCGTTCTCCATTAGTGACCTCCCACCAGAATGAGGCCTCCCCCTTCATTAACCAAGCAGCCAACTTGACTTTCTTCCCTTCTTCCATCTCAAAGATATCTATCAACTCTTCCACCTCTTTAAGCCAATCTCTAGCCTCCACAAAGGTTTTAGATCCTTGAAAAGGTTTCCCTCCCATAGCTTTAAATTCCTTGCAAGTCATAGCAAAAGTATCCGTGCGAGAAGGAGGGGGAGGAGGAAGATCGGGTGCTATGGTTGGTGGAGGAGCATTTGCTGGACCCGTAGTGGTGGCCCTAGCCTCCATCAATCTCCTATACCATACTGGTACCGTCACACCCTCTGGAAGATTAAGATTCTCGGTCATGCTGAAACGAAAAAGGAAAGATTCAAAACGGAGAATTCGAAGGATATAGATATGGCTATTGGGGATTATGCTTTTCTTTCAAAAACCCTTCTCTTAAAAGACATGTTTTTGAAAATATCTTTTCCAAAAGATGTTTTTTTTTAGAAAAATAGTTTTCTAAAATTTTTTTCTGTTCCGGTAACCTTAGCTCTGATACCACGTGTAACACCCCACACCCGCTATAGTCACTCACTAAGGGAATGCCATAGCATCGGTGGAGTATTTTTAGTGAGTATAGAACAGTAAAATTACAACAAGACAGATATAATGTAATACTTGAAAATTTTAAAACATCATCTCATAGCAGCGGAAAGTAAAACATGTTTGGTTACATCATAAAACCATAACAAGAGTCAAGTACAAAATATCCATCCTGAATAAAATAAGTACATAATCCCACTACTCATAACAAATAGCCATAACAGAAAAGATAAGATAAGCTGAGCTCTACATCTACGGTCCAAGCTCCAAGAGATAGATAAAGCAAACTGATCAAAGCCCACTAGCACTAGGCCCAACCTGAGGACCTGAAGGAAAAAGATAAAAACAACGGGGGTCAGACATAAGCCTGAGTGAACCCTATCTCCTTAATAATACAATTATTAAAGTAATTAGGGTATGATATGAACTCGGTATGGTATCTTTGGGGATAATGACTACACTAAGTTGCCCACGAACACAGGACGAACTAAGATAACCGTAAAGACGCATCTACCCACCCAAGGATAATTACTAACTGCACCACACCAGTCATTCCTACTTAAAGGTTGATCCCTTCTAAGGACTTAGAAAATTTCCCCAGTAGTCTCGTGTACCCCTAGCCACTACATAGGTGCCGTCTGCCCCTATCTCCACTAGGTGTACTTAGTAATTCTTACCCAGTAGTTTCGTGTACCCCTACATATGTGTCGTCTGCCACTATCTTTATTAGGTGTACCCACTACTCCCCATCGATCGGCTCCCTACCGTAGATACCCGTGCTGGTCCCACAGTGGGGTGTATCACTCCCCTAAAGTGGCTACCCAATACTATCAACGGTGCACGGCTTTATATCTACACGATGCAACAACGGCTTATCTACCAGCCCGGGCCCACACACGCATATGAAACCCGTTGGACTTGCGTTGCCACCGCTAACCCGTTTTGGCCTCTTATAATCAAGCCCAATATGCGCGTCCCGTCACTCGACATGGGTCGAGCCCACAAAGATACGTTTGGGATATTGGTTGAAATGGGCCCCCACAAGCTACCCACCTAAGCTTGTCATATATCTAGTGTATCCCACTTAACCCTTTAATCATGTTTAATTACATGTTTCCACTTGGTTAAGTATTCTAATCGTATTTTCTATTGCCACCCAAGGAAACCCACTAGATTCCACATGCCACCCAAGGCAACCACAAAATTTCCACATGCCACCCAAGGCACCCACTTAACCCCTCATGTACCACTACATGCTAATATGGTTAAGTGTTTCTTAATTAATTAAGACCGTGATCTCCCATAAAGACCTCCCACATTAGACTGGCTGTTATGACCGCCTGGTTAAGCCGGTAGAGTCCGGGCAGTCTTACGTCATAACAGAGCCTAACCTCGTGTCTTTACTTTAATCACGTTTTTAATTTATGGCTAAGACCTCTCACATTGGGCTGACATTTGTAGCAACTGGTTAAGTCGGTCGGGTCCGGGCAGTTTTACACTACAAATGAGTCCAACCTCGTGTCTTAGTCGATTAATTACACCTAATTAATCACCCCCATATTAATTATCCCTAATTAATATCAAGTTTTCCATAACATGGGTAGACCTAACTCAATAGGTAAATTCCCATGGGGTAGACCTAACTCAATAGGTAAATTCCCACTTATGGTAATTTATTTTTATGGTATGCTTAATCATACCCATTTCAACATACTTTTAATTAACATATTAATTAACCCCATCGTTCCCCACGTAAATCGTCATTATGACATAACATAATAAAGGGAAGATTTACCACACATAACATGGGTTTAGCATATAACTTTATCATGGGTTAAGAGGATGTCAACTTGCATATATGAGCATGTATTAACCCAACTATATTCAACCCAAACTTGCATATTATCAAACATGTGTCTTACATAACATGTTGCATATGAACTTACATATCATCAAACATGTGATTTGCATAACATGTAGAACTTGCATTTTAGCATATACTTAACTTGCATAAGCACTCACATACTTGCATAAGCATTCATATACTTGCATAAGCTTGCATATCATGTTAAACTTGCATTTCAACATATACATAACTTGCATAAACATTCACATACTTGCATAGGCTTGCATATTATGTTAAACTTGCATTTCAACATATACATAACTTGCATAAACATTCACATACTTGCATAGGCTTGCATATTATGTTAAACTTGCATTTCAACATATACATAACTTGCATAAACATTCACATACTTGCATAGGATGTTAAACATGCATATAAGCATATACATGACTTGCATAAGTACTCACATACTTGCATAACATGTTTGCATAATGGATCCATATTCACTTAGTGTTTTGCATCATAAACATCATGAAACAACTTGCATAAAAATATCATGATTACATATTATGAAACTTGCATGACATAAGGCATATAACTTGCAAAACACATAATATTCACTACATCAAGCTTGCATAAATATATGGATCCACAAACATAGCCATACTTTATCACATCTTATCATAATCAATTCAATAATTGATTATTAAGGGGATAGAAGCTCACCAAAACAAGATTAGCAAGTTAAATGAAGCAAATCCCAATGATTAAGTAGAAGAAGATGTAGATTAGCTTGCAAACCCTCTTAGGATTTTTAGTGGAGGCTCTCCAATTTTCTAAGTGGTGGCATAATGGCCTTAGATCTATTTTTGGTAAGGATAAGGGGGGTATTAGGGTGTATATATAGATTAGTTAGATGTTTTAGGACCATAGGATATACCCTAGAACCAATCCTAGCCTTTAAAGCATGTCTTGGGGAAGAAGTCAAGTGTAGGAACCATTTAGGGCCCAAAAAAAACAGCCCAAAACTCATCCCGGGCCTCAAAACATGAGCAGTTTTCGTTTTTGATTTTTCGTGAAACTTTGACGGGCCATAACTTGGTCATACGGACTCCGATTTACGAAAACTCGGACTCTATTTCGCGTATTTTTCCGAGACGAACGCAATGGCACAGCCCGTTTCCCCTGATTCAGAATATTAAATTTAATTCTGCTCTGATTTATGTTATAACAAGTTATTTAACATACGGGGTGTTACAGGTTTAGTCTAGGGTTGTTTATATAGAGGTTAGGAATTGATTAGGACCCTTGATGTTGCTAGGTTAGATCATAGCCATTCATTAGGAAGAGAGACCAATCAAAACTTGCCACCTTGCCCTAGTGACAAAGCAGACCACAGAAATTCGACCAAACACAGACCTGGCCAGCCAGGTTGACTGGGCTCGACCAGGTCGACACCCCTGTCGACAGGGCTGTCGACAGCCCTGTCGACATGGGTAGCCCAGGTCGACAGCCCAGTCGACCTGGGTGGCCTAGGCGGGTGTTTATCCGCCCTGGCCCATTGGGCCCCACTTCGGAATATTTAATTGTTTAATTCTGTTTGAAATTTTAAATTTAATTCAAAACTTCCGAAGGCCATATCTTCTTCATACGGATTCCGTTTTTCGAAAACTCGGACTCTATTTCGCGTATTTTTCCGAGACGAACGCAATGGCGTATCCCGTTTCCCTTGGTTCTTTGATTTCAAATTTGATTATACTTTAATTTGTTAATTTCACAGTTATAGAATTTTCGGGGTGTTACAAGGAGTGTGTGAGCCGATCTAGTGCCTAATCGTGTATAATGCATCCACGAGTAACCACTTGCAACCACTTGCAGCCATCAAGCATAACATGTTTCAAACACATGTTTCATCCAAAGGGTTTCTACCTAAGGTTCTCATGACAAGATTAGCACGATAACTAGACAATCATGGATAGCAAAGAGAAAGATATGCTAACAAAGAAAGGAGATTGAGAGTGTACCCTCAAAAAGGAATGGATAAAGCCCACGCATCTTCTCCTCGGTTTCCCAAGTTGCGTCTTCTTCGGCTTCACCCCATTGAACCTTCACCAATTTGGCCTCTCGATTCCTTAGCTTCTTGGTCTCCGTCCCCAAGATACGAATCGGAGCTCTCCTCAAGGTAGCCTCTTTCTCCACTTCTACATCTTTTAGAACACTTGGCTCAACAACCTCTGCTGATTCATGTAAACACTTCCGGAGATGCGAGACATGAAAAACATCGTGTACTCCAGCAAGCTTCTCGGGCAACTTCACTCTATACGCCATCTGCCCGATCCTCTCTATAATAGGGAATGGTCCAACAAACCTCGGTGCCAACTTCCCAACAGCTCCAAATCGGACCACATTCCGCAAAGGAGAAACCTTCACGAAAACCATATCCCCAACATCAAACTCCAAATCCGTTCTTCGCTTATCAGCATAGGATTTCTGTCGGTCTTGGGCCGCTTTCATCCGTCTCCGAATCAATCCGATCTTCTCGGATGTATCTCTGATCATATCAGGCCCAAGTATAAGCTCATCTGTAGTCTCCCACCAACATGTAGGCGACTTGCACGGCCTCCCATATAAAGCTTCAAATGGTTCCATCCCTATGCTTGCCTGATAACTGTTATTATATGCAAACTCAACAAGAGGAAGATGGTCTTCCCAAGTACCACCAAAATCCAGAATACAAAGCCTCAACAGATCCTCGAGTACCCTATTCACCCTTTCGGTTTGACCGTCCGTCTGTGGGTGATAAGCCGTACTTAGATTCAACCTCGTGCCCATGGCTTCTTGCAAGCTATTCCAGAACTGACTTGTAAAGATTGGGTCACGGTCACTGACTATACTAGAAGGGACTCCATGAAGTCTCACAATCTCACGAAGATATACAGACGCTAGCCAAGATGCGGTCCTCTTGCTCTTCACCGGAATGAAATGAGCACTCTTCGTAAGTCTATCCACAATAACCCAAATGCTCGTATTCCCTTTCCTTGACCTTGGTAGCCCATCGATAAAATCCATGGAAATACTCTCCCACTTCCATAGTGGAACGTCTAGAGGATGCAATAGCCCACCGGGCTTCTTCGACTCGGCCTTAACTTGCTGGCAAATGATACATCTAGAAACAAACTCTGCCACATCCTTCTTCATCCCAGGCCAAAAGAAAATACGCTTCATATCTTTATACATCTTATCTCCGCCTGGATGTATAGCCAACTTAGAGCGATGCGCTTCCTCAAGAACTTTCCTTACTAGATCTTCTACCACTGGAACACATAACCTTCCATCTCTCCTCAGCCAACCCTTGTCATCAATAGAGTATCGAGCGAGATGACCAGACGTCTCTCCTCGAATCAGCTTATCCATAATCTCAACTATCTGAGGGTCTTCTTTCTGCGAAGCCCCAACTTGATCAAGAAGGGTAGGTCTGAGTTCCAGAGATGCTAAAGAACCGGTCATCGACTCAATCGCCAAAGAGAAATCAAAGGTTGCCACATATTCTAAATTCTTCATCTCAACGAATAGAGGACTTAGGGTCAATCTCTTTCTGCTTAATGCATCAGCCACAACATTACCCTTGCCAGGGGTATAAGCTATCTCGAAGTCATACGATGCCAAGAATTCCATCCACCTTTGCTGCCTAAGATTCAGATCTTTCTGCGAGAAGAGATATTTGAGTGATTTGTGATCAGTATACAACTCAAACCTTTCGCCTAAAAGATAGTGGCGCCAGGACTTGAGTGCAAAGACAATCGCCGCCAACTCCAAGTCATGAGTGGGGTAGTTCTTCTCATGAACTTTAAGTTGCCTACCCCCATAACATATCACTCTTCCCACCTGCATCAGAACAGCGCCTAACCCCGTGCCACATGCATCGGTATACACGGTAAACATCTTACCGCCATCGGGTAATGCCAAAACTGGAGCTGTGGTAAGGGCCCTTTTGAGCCTTTGAAAAGCGAGCTCACACTCTAAGTCCCATGCAAAGACTAAGTTCTTCTTCGTCAATCTAGTGAGAGGGGCTGAAATCTTAGCGAAGTCACTAATGAACTTCCTATAATAGCCTGCCAGACCGAGAAAGCTTCGCACTTCGGTTGCATTCTTAGGAGTCTTCCAGTCTTGAACTGCAACCAATTTCCCGGGATCCACAGCTATACCCTGCTTAGAAACTATATGCCCAAGAAACCGGACTTCCTTTCTCCAAAAGTGGCATTTGGAGAACTTGGCTTTCAACTGATGGGCTCTAAGCGTATCCATCACTTCCCTGAGATGTCTAGCATGCTCTTCCTCGTCTTTTGAGAAGATCAGAATATCATCCACGAAGACCACGACAAACTTGTTCAAGAACTCCCTGAACACCCTACTCATCAAGTCCACGAAATATGCGGGTGCATTAGTTAAGCCGAACGGCATGACAAGCCATTCGAAGAATCCATCTGGAGTCCTGAACGCAGTCTTGTCTATACTGTCTTCCGCTACCCTGAGCTGATGGAATCCAGTAGCAAGATCAAGCTGAGAGAAAACAGAAGCACCAACAAGCTGGTCGAAGAGGTCATCTATCCTCGGTAATGGATGCCTATTCTTCTTGGTCAGCTTGTTCAACTCTCGATAATCAACACATAGACGAAGCGAGCCGTCCGCCTTAGTAGCGAACACCACAGGAGCACCCCATTCGGAAATGCTTCGCCTAATAAAATTCTTCTCAAGTAGCTCCTTGATTTGCTTACTGAGCTCTCTCCTTTCACGCGGGGCCATGTGCCTAACTGGTAAGGAGACTGGCTTAGCGTTATCAACCAGATAAATGCGGAAATCTATCTCTCGCTTAGGGGGTAACCCCTTAACTTCTTCAAAAACATCAGGGTATTCTCGAACAACCCTTACAGATTGCAGATCATCGATAGACGAGTCAAGAGATTCAAGATAACATAGCATGACGGGATCTAGCGGGTTGCAAGAAATCTCTAGGGTATTACCAAGGCGAGTCATGAGTCTCACCACCCTATGCTCACAATCGAGAATGGCTCCATAGCGGGATAACCAATCCATGCCCAAGATCAACCCGTATCCCGTGAACCCGAGAACATAAGCATCACACGAGAATTCTACGGTCAAGATAGAAATCCTCAAATCCATACAGATCATAGATAAATGGGCTGAACCCCCAATCGGATTCGAAACACAAACGGGATCCTCAACTAAGCTAGTACTTAGGTGCAAACTTTCAACAATGTCAGAAGAAATAAAACTATGCGATGCGCCAGAATCAAATAGGGTGCGAACAGGATAATCAGAAATATAAACAAGACTTTCTACAGAAATGCTACCTCGATCCTGAACTGGAGCGGCGTTGAGAGCATGCACTTGCCCTCCGGATGAACCTGCACGTTGAGTCTGTCCATGCCCTTGCTTCTTAGGACAATCCTTGCTAAAATGTCCTGTCTCTCCACAGTGAAAGCACCCACCCAATTTCATTCTCTTCTTCCTACAGTCCTTGGCTATGTGCCCAACAATCCCACAGAAGTTGCACTTTCTCGGGTCCTTTGCCTTGTTCTTGTTTCCCTTGTTGTTCTTGTTGTTCTTGTTATTATGATTACTCTGATTCCCTCCCCACTTGGAGTCTGTCTTCTTAGACTGAGTCTCATTGGGCTTGACTTCTTTCTTCCCATTCTTGTCCTCTCCCTACAGCAATGCCATGTCTACTAGGCTCTCGAAAGTGGCCCCCATGGGTATGTGTGACATGGCTAGACCTTGTAATGGCTCATTTAACCCTCGTGCAAAACGTAAAGCCTTCTTCTCGGGAGTATTGACCATGTCCAAACCGAATCGGGCAAGCTGGTTGAACTTATTCACATACTCTCTCACTGTCATGTCTCCTTGCTTCAAGGCTATGAACTTTTCTAGTTGCAAATTTGCCTCTGCAGACGATAGAAACTTAAGCCCAAACCTTGCCCTAAAGTCGGCCCAGGTTTCTACGGGCCTAGTAGCATTGGTGACCTCCCACCAATAAGCAGCTTCCTCCTTTAGTAGCCAAACCGCCAACAGAACCTTTCTACGGTCCTCTATATCAAAGATGGCAAAGATATCTTCGGTTTCCTTCAACCAGTTTCTTGCTTCCACGAAAGTCTCTGTCCCAATAAATTTTTTGCCACCCATGGCCTTGAAGTCCTTGCAAACCTTGGCGAAATCAGCTTGCGGTTGCTGAGGAGGAGGAGGAGGTGGAACCTCAGTGATAGTGGGGGTGGTTGCTGGACCTGCATTGTTGGCCCTAGCTTCCAAGTACCTCCGGAACCATCCGGGAATGGTGACTCCCTCAGGAAGATTGAGATCGGCCATGCTGAAAAAGGGAAAAGATAGATTTAGAACGAGGAAACGAAGGATAGTGCTTATGGCTCTTGGGGGATGGCCTTTCAAAGTAAACTAGACTTTTCTTTGGAAAATACTTAATTGGTCTTGAAAATAGCTTTTAAAAGTAACTTTAAAACCCTTTTTGCTCCAATCTCGTGAACCTTATGCTCTGATACCAAATGTAACACCCCACCTCCGCCAGTGCCACTCTTGCAAGGGCACTGACTTTGGAGGGGCGTTTAAACAAGGTAAACATGCATGCAGATATCACAAGACAGAACATATAAGTAAAAACAGAGTAAATATAGCAGCGGATAAAAACTATCATATCAAAACCATAAGTTAAGTTACAACACAGTACTTGATCATTATTTTCCATAAACAAAGTCTAGAAACATAAAACTGGAAACTGGAAAAGGAAAACATAAAGTAGCTATCCCCAGAGTAGGAAACCATAGCAAGCTCAAGTCCAAAGCATACATGAGCTATCCAAGAAAAGCTGCTAAGATCCAAGCTAAGTGCCGGTGTTCCCTCCCTGAGAACCTGGGGGGGGGGGGGGGGGGGAAACGGAAGAAAAGAGGCGAAAAAAACAGGTCAGTCAAAAAGACTGAGTACGCCCTACTACAATCAATGTAAACTGATAACGTTAACTGACATGAGCAGCAGGCATGAACATAAGGATACTAGCATGATAATATACTAACAAAGTAGACAAAGGTGTCATCGCATAATCAGGCTTAAGGTTTTGCACCACAGGTGTACTAGCAAACTAACATGACTTGGATAAGCAAGTATTGATCCCACGGCCCAAGCTTTGGCCCAATAACATGAAGTGACCCTCATACGAGGTCCCAAGTGTAAACTAGAAGTGATCCCAGTGATCCCCAGGCCCAAGTTTTGGCCCACCATCAGGAATGACCCAAACCAAGGTCCAACTAGCACGGTCTAGTCGATCGGCTCCCTAAAGCCTAACTCGTCAAGTGTCGGTGTCTTACGGCCCAACTACGAAGTGTAGCTAAACTGTGCTAGGTCCACCCTAGTGTGTATCAAGTCCTAGGGTGTCAACCACTGACACAAACCAAGCACGCACAGTTTAAACCTACTGGTGCCCGTGCCTGCTTTTTCAACTCCGGACCATGTGCACGACCATGGCCCGCCTGAACCTACACCGGCGCACCTACACAGCCGTCGTTTTGGTCGCTTACATGTCGTCCCAGTAATCGTGCCCCACCCTAGCCTAGTCCCTAGGGTATCATGATACAACCAAGAGGGTTACTGGTGCAAAGGACCATGTAACTAGGGTTTCCTTAATGGGTTAAACGTGGTTAACCCAACTCATCCAAGTACCAAGTTGGTTAAGTGTACCCAAGGTTCATGACTTAACCCTACCAACCCATCGTGTTTAATTGGTTAAGTATCCAAGCGGTCCATGACTTAACCCTACCATGTGGCATTAATTAATTTAATGCACCCAACCTCTCACATTAGACCTTGTTGTGGTTACTAGTTAGGCCGGGCGGGTCCGGGTAGGTTTACACCACAACTTAGTCTAACCTCGGGTTCCACGTGAAACATGACCAACTACTCACATTGGGTCCTATTACTTGTAGCCACTAGTTAAGCCGGTCCGTTCCGGGTAGGTTTATGCTACAAGCTCAACCCAACCTCGAGTTGGCCATCCTCATATTTTCTAAGTGTCATGTCCATCATGTTTTTAAAACACATTACAAATTTTCAAGCAATTGGGTAGACCTAACTTAATAGGTAAATTCCCAATGGGTAGATCTAACTTAATAGGTAAATTCCCAAGCTTATGTTTTTATGTCTTTTAAGTTTATCCAACCCCAAACGCAATCCCCTCGCTTTACATATCGCAATAGCGCATAAAGGATAGAAAGATGGAACTTGGCAAAATCATGACATAAAGGTGTTGGAGCCACAAGTTAAACATGGTGGCATATGAGACAAAGATGTGATCATAAACTTGCATATCATGTTATCAACTTGCAAGATATTCATAAGCATGCATAACATCATTTTAACTTGCATAAACAAACTTGCATAACATACGACAACTTGCATATCATACTTGCATAAATAAACTTGCATAACATATGTCAACTTGCATATCATACTTGCATAAACAAACTTGCATAACATATGTCAACTTGCATATCATACTTGCATAAACAAACTTGCATAACATATGTCAACTTGCATATCATACTTGCATAAACAAACTTGCATAACATATGACAACTTGCATATCATACTTGCCCAAACTTGCATAATAAAACTTGCATAACTTATGACAACTTGCATATCATGCATTTAACTTCAAAGTTCAAGTATGAGAGGAATAGGGCTTACTATGCTTATGCGGACTCAAATGAGTATAGCAAATGTAAGAAACCCCTTATGCAACAAATTGAAACCCTAAAAATGCAAGCAAACTTGATCAAGACTCCTCCTTTATGATGCCAATAGAGAAACAAGACTTTAATGCAAGCTAAAGAGGATCATACAAGCCTAAATACACTTGTATGCATGGAAATCTCTTAGAAATTTGTTTAGGAATTGTATGAAGAGAGTGGAGGCCATGAGAGGTTTGATTTTGCCATAGTTTAGTTGTAGGATAGATTAATGATGATTTAGGGTAGGTTAGGGTCTTATTTATAGATTAGGCTAGTGATTTAGACCATAGGATTAAACCCTAGTTCTCATCTCAACCCTCCAAATCGAATCTGGCCCCCAAGCTCAACACAAAACCCAAAGTGGTGCACCAGGCAGAACTGGGCGTCTGAGCCAAGTCGACAGCCAAGTCGACAGGGCTGTCGACCTGGTCAGACCCAGTCGACTCCCAAGTCGACAGGGCTGTCGACTTGGGTACTGTGGCAGGAATTTTTCCCGCCTGGCCCAACTGGCCCAATTCCCAAATTCAGATTTGAATTTGAAATCTGTTTTTACTTAGAAATTTTCTGTCTCGTGATATCTGCATGCATGTTTACCTTGTTTAAACGCCCCTCCAAAGTCAGTGCCCTTGCAAGAGTGGCATTGGCGGAGGTGGGGTGTTACAAGACTAGTATTTAAGTGCAGTGTTTCAACTAATTATGTAGAGATAAACGAATGTGATGCGCCAGAATCAAATAAAGTACGGACTAGATGATCAAACAAGAAAATCAAACCTTCGACAGAAATTTTTCTACCTTCCTCTTGTCCCAGAGCCATGAGAGCATGAACTTTCCCTCCCGAAGTAGACCCTGCCCTCTGCCCTTGCTTCTTAGGACCGTCCTTCACGCCATGACCCGCATCACCATAATGATAACAAGCGAAGTTCTTCTTCTTCCTACAGTCCTTCTTTTGATGACCGGGTATCCCACAGTTATGACACTTCCTCTTCTCTTTGCCACCCTTCTTAGGTTCTACTTTCTTATCCCTGTGTCCTACCCATGCCTCCACTGTACGTTCTATATTCGTGATTTCCTACCAAAAGAAGCTTCGTCCTTCATCAACCAAGCAGCTAATCGAACCTTCCTCCCATCGTACATCTCAAAGATACCAACAAGTCCTCCACTTCCTTCAGCCAACTTCTAGCCTCGACAAACGTCTAATTCTCATGAAGCGGTTTTCTGCCCATCGTAAGGAAGTCCTTATATATCTTAGAAAAAGCATCTATACGCGGAGGAAGAGATTCAAAAGGGAAAGAGGAAGAGATTCAAAATGGAGGATAAAAGGAAAGATATATGGCTCTTGGGGATTATGTTTTTCAAAATAAATTTTTTCTCTTGAAAATAGCATCTTTAAAATAAGTTTTTGAAAATACTTTCTAGGAAAATAATACTTTTGAAAACATTTTCAAAACTTTTTATCTGTTCTTGTTACCATAGCTCTAATACCACGTGTAACACCCCATGGCCATTAATGTCACTCACAAAGGGAATGCGTTAATGTCATGAAGCATTATAGTAGTATAGAACAGATATATTACAAGAGTAAATAAATAAAACACAGCGGAAGATAAAACTTATTTCATAGCATCATAACTTCAAAACAAACTTACATAAGTAGTCTCCAAAACCATTACAACAGGATCAATTGTCTTTTCCAAAAACTTCGAAGTACATAAAGAAGCAAATACTTAAATAACATAAATGCATAAATCCCCACTGAGAATAAGCAAAGCCATAAAGATGTGAGAGTCCAAAGCGATACATCTACTCTTTTCAAGCAACTGAAAGAAATCGGCACTAAGCTGTAGTATTCCCTCATTGCAAACCTGATGGGGGGGGAGGAAAGAAAAGAGGTGGAAACAAAACGGGTCAGACATAAAGTCTGACGAGTCCAGTAATTTTAATAAATAATAGGTAAGGTAAATGATCAAGACATAAATATGCATCATGATATGGCTGTAACATAGATAAGGTAGATAAAAAGGATGGACAAGATGATTCCGTTCCTAAGTACTAAGACAATCCTACACCTTGGCTAAGTGAACACCCCTCCAAGTACTAACCCCGAAGACCGAAGTCAACATCAGACTAGCACCCAAAGGACTATCCAACTCAACCAACATGTGTTTCGTTACATCGCACTTTTGCTAAGTTACACCACATTACTTAATTACACCGCACATCTACTAGTCTATATTTACTAAAGGTTGATCCCTTCCCACTAACTGTACCCACATGACATACTTGGTAGTTACTTGTACCTAGCTGCTATTGTAGGTGCCGTCTTGCTCCTACCACCGCTAAGGTACACTTACCTTACCCATTTGATTGGCTCCCTAAACCCCGTAGGCACCCGTGCTGGCCAAACAGTGGGGTGTATCACTCCCCAAAGTGGCAACCCCGATACCAACATAAAATGCACGACCATACCTACACGATGCAACAACGTCTTACCTAACATCCCGGACCCATGCACGCACATGAACCCGTTGGACTCGCATTGCCATCGCTATTTACGTTTTGACCTCTTACATTCAAGCCCAGTAAGCGTGCCCCAACCCCGGCCTAGTATCGGGCCCAATTAGATACTCAAACGGGTTACTGGCTGAAACGGGTCCCCCATCCGACACAAGCCTCCCACCTATGCTTGGTACCCACTAGGTTTTTCTCCTACTTAACCATTTTAATTTAAATTTCCATGTCTTACGCATGCTATGGTTAAGTCCATACTTACATGTCATAATTTACATGTCTTATCTTATACCAGTTAAGTCCATATTTACATGTCATAATTTACATGTCACCCCACTTAACCCTCTAACCATACCCATGTATTATTATGGTTAGTATTCCTTAATTCATTCCTTATGACGAACGGTGCATGACCTCCCACATTAGACCGAACGCTTTGTGGCCGCTGGATTTGCCGGGCGGTTCCGGGCAGTCTTACGCCACAAACCGGGTCTAACCTCGTGTCATTAACTGTTGCGCCTACAATTCATTCCTTTGACGTGTCACATTAGACATCCAATTGTGGAAGTTGGATTTGTCGGGCGGTTACGGGTAGTCTTCCGCCACAATTGCGCCTAACCTCGTGTCAAAGGTTTATTAATAATCGTATTTGACCCATACCCAATTTTCATGTCATGTATATCCAATTAAACATATAATCATGTTTATAATATTGCCTATTCCAAATTGTCACTAATTACATATTAATTAGCCTCAATTACAAATTCACAATTATAGGCAATTTCATCAATTCCATGTAATTCATACCCAAATATGCCAATTTCACATATTATCCAAAATGTCCAATAATATCCAATTTTCCATATTTCACATATTCCCCTCGTTCCCACGTATTCGCATTCGCGCGTATTTTTAATATAGGCTCGAAGGTAGCCTAGATCCAAAAATAAAAGGAATAGGGATAAGAAGAGAGAATCAAATAACAGAAAATTGGAATTAACACAACATCATTAAATAAAGGGGCATATAAACTGGCATAGAGGCATAATGACATATTCAACATGAATAAACTAATAAAGGTATGAACTTTACATAGAAACATAGGCATATGATGACATGAATCAAAAAGGTGAAGACTTGGACGAGATTTAAATTACATACATACATATGAATCCTCTTTACAACTTCATCATGTTACTTTTAATCCCATTATATTGTGAAAATCACCATACTCACCTTTCGTGGTTAAAGAATAGAATTATGCACTGAAATTGGTGTAGAAACGTTGCGGTATTGCTAATTTATCTTCTTGAATTGTTGTAGAAGCTCTAATCTTTAATTTGAGTTGAAGTTGAATAATTGAGATTTGATTTAGAGGCAGCGCCTAGGGTTTAAGAGAGAGTTTGACATCATAATGGTGTCATAGATAATATTTATGAATTAGGGTTAGGTCTTAGGTTTTATATATAGGTGTAGGGAGTTATTTAGGACCATTAGATTAACCCTGAACCATGAGAACCAATCAGATGCCACATCTGCCTTTTAGCGAATCGGCCGACGGGTTGACAGCCAAGCACCCTGAATCAACCCCTAGTCGACCCAGCGGGGCTTGGGTCGACCTCAAAAATGGGCCGGTTCGGTTATTCCCCCTCCCAATTCGCTGTTTTGAACTTTTTTGCATATTTATTTATTTAATTATATATAAATATTTCTCTCATATGCATATAAACTTCAAGGCTTAATAACATCTTCATAAGGTATCCGTTTTGCACAAACCAAATGTCTGTCTTGACCCAAAATTTTGAAATGAACATAATAGCGCAACCCATTTCACTTAATTCTTTTCTAAAAATTAAGTATACTTTAATTTGTGAATTTTAATGTTATAAAATTACGGGGTGTTATAGTGATGGATTAACGATGATGGATCGTAGTGATGGGTGTGCAGTGATGGATCGACAGTGATGGATCTGCAATGATCGATCTGTACTGATCGATCGGTAGTTGGATGGATCTGCAGCTGGATGGGTCTGCAGTTGGATGGATCTGCAGTGATGGATCGACGACGAGTCCAGCGATGGATGTAGCTTCGACGTGAATTCATGGTGGATTGTTCGAAGCATTGTGAATTGTTCGTTGATCGATGAAATGCAACGAATGTGAAGACGACTCAAGGGTGTTTGAGCTCATGTCTAATGGTTGATCAAAGTGATTTGAGCTTATGGATAGTCGTCGGTGATGACGACTAGAGTTATGAAGGCCGAGGGATTATTATTACTCGGAGTTTCTAGCGGACTCAAAGCAGGTGAGTCATGGGGATGCCCATTAGGATATGATTCGATAAAGATCATGTACCCTGGGAAGTCATGATGGGCATAGTTGTCTTCGTGAGTAAGACAAACATACGAGTCATGATGACATATGGAGTTTGGCTAGAGCTGGGATTACCATTAGCCCTTGATAGATGGCAAGTCGTGGCCAGTCATACGATTAACGATGGTTTCAAGGCAAGGTTGGTGGTGATAGCCAGAGTCATGGATGTTGTTATTTTGCTTGTATTGTCTTGTGTTGATTGTTTGACGTCTAGGGAGATATCTCTTAGGTGCTTGTTTAATGTTGGTTTAGGCCTTTGGGGCTTGTGCTTGGGGATTTGAACTCGATTAGGATGGTCTACGCTTGATTATTTGTTGTTATGAACGCTACTGTTTGTTTCTTTGTTGATTGTTATAAAGTCTATCACTATCGGATGTGGATGAGACGGGTTGGGGTACTTCTCCGTTGATGTGTTAGTAGATTAGATGATTAATCTTCCTACTTTCATATACTTTGTTGATGATGTTAGATAGATGTTTATTGCTCATTAATACTATTGTCTGACTCAAGGTTTTATATCTCCCTCTTATTACCTTAGGCTATTCATTCATGTGTTGGATGGGCAGACCGAGTAGCATGAAACAGGTAGTAGATCTTGATGGGGACGATGCTGCTAAGCGACGACGAGCAGGAGGCTGGCATATTATTTCCTACTATCTACAATTGGTTGTTTCCGTTGTTATGATTGTTGGTACTCCGAATGACCATGTAGTGAGGCATTTTGTACAGTCTCTTATGATGTATTCTAGTTTAATGTATGATTATTTCATGATGATATGGAACTTTAAGATTATGCTCATTTCTGCTTCACTATTATTGCCTAATGTATATGTTCTATTATATTTTGTCCTTGCGCTGTGAGTTATACTACAGGTTCTGCTTGTGTTATTCTACCTTGATGATCGTCCATAGCTTCCTGGCATATCTTTCAGTGCATTATTCCTCTTGTTAAGTGCAGTAGTTGTGGGCGGTTGTCATATTTGGTATTAGAGCTCTGGTTAATTGATTTTAGCAAAAGTTCGAAGACGTAATGACTTATGAGAGACGTATTTGTAGAATTCTGATGGATGTATACTATATATTAGTGTATTGTAACTCCAATGCAGTTTTTCTCATGTATGGACTAATCATTCTAATTTTCAAATTTAGAGTGAGTTGTCAATCTTTGAGACATAGTGCAAGGGAGGAGACTGTTCCTGGAAGGGGAGGTGGCAGTATACCTGACTACCCAGCTATGTTCAAGGCCAGGATGACAGCGATCATGAGGAGGGTACCCGCTCTAGAAGAAGCTACAGTAGATGTTAGGGTTCAAAATTGGATACAAAGGGTGGTTGATTATGCTAAGCTATGTAACTGCTCTTTGTGGGAAGTCGTTCAAGGGGACAGAGCTAACTGCTGAGATTCTAGGGTGGCTTGATACATATGTTCGGGTATTCGAAGACTTGGGTATTGAGGATGTGGCTAAGAGGAGGCTTGTATCAAGACAGCTACAGCGCAGAGCTATGAATTGGTGGAACTCTATCACTCTAGAGACTCCTGAGGATGAAATCACTTAGGATCACTTCCGAGTCAAGTTCGAGACAAAGTTCATCTCTACCTCCCAGAAGTCAGTTATGTTCAAGAAGTTTGTTGAGCTAGAGTAGAATGGTCGACCTGTGTTGGACTACGTTTCAGATTTTGAAGCTTTGTCTAAGTATGCTTGTTCGTATATTGAGAGCCCTTACCAGAAGAACGAGAAGTTTGTTATGGGGTTGGATACCTATCTTGGGAAGCAGTTGGTTGATCATTTGGATTATACTTATGAGAGGATCGTGGAGAAAGCTTTGATGCATTAGAGTTTGTTTCCCAAGGAAGATGTTGTTGTTGCTGTAGCTAAAGAGGAAACGAAACAACATCAAGGTGGTAATACAAAAAGAGGAAGCAAGAACAACAGAATGAAAGAATGGCCAAAAGAAACCAAAAAGCAAGGTGATTTGCTTCAACTACCAGCAGAAAGGCCATTTTCCAAGGATTGTAAGAATCCGAAAGTCAAGAGAAAATGCTACAACTACGGCAAACCTGGGCATAACAAAAAGATTGTCCAGAACCAGCTAAGGGGAAGCAGATTGTGTAGGAGTATGCTTTGGAAGTTGTGCCATATTCTTCAAGAGCTCCTATGACAGAGGAAAAAGTGAAGAGTGTTGTTTTTCAAGGTACACTTTCTATTGGGGAAGTTTCAGTTTGAGTATTGTTTGATACTGGAGCATCGCATTCTTTCATTTGCAATAAGCTTGTGTGCCGCTTGGGTTTGGAACCCGAGATTTGCGATAAATCGTTGTTTGTGACTAATACAATTGGGGGTTTGTCTAGTTTGTGTATGCTTTTTCATGGTCTAGTGTTATTGAGTCATTGTTGCTCTTTTGTGTGTAATTGCTTTGTTTTGAACTTCACTGGGTTTGGGATCATTCTGAGTATGTACTGGCTTAAGAGGTATGCGGCTAAAGTGGATTGTAAGAAGCTCGAGGTGACAGTCAAGAATTTGGAAGGGCGAATAGTTGTGATTCGATGTAACCTCGAACATGGTGTCTTCGTAAGGTTTTTATATTCCCTTGTGACTCAATGGGAAGACTTGTCATCTATGCCGATCGCTAGTGAGTTCGATGATGTCTTTGATGAGGTTAAAGGTACGCTGCCGCACTGCAAGATTGAGTTCAGGATCGATTTGGTTGATGGTGTTAAATCTATCATTATGCCCCTTAGGCGGATGGCGCTTAGAGAGTAGCGAGAGTTAGAGGTGGTAATTATAGACCTTTTGGGAAAAGGATTCATTCAAAGCAGTTTGTCCGAATGGGGTGCACCGGTTGTGTTTTCAACCAAGGCTAATGGATCTTTGGGATTGTGTGTGGATTATCGTGAGCTGAAGAAGGTGACCGAGAAGAACAAATACCCATTGCCGAGGATATATGACTTGTTTGATTAGCTTCACGAGGCCAAGGTGTTTTCTCAGTTGGATTTGGCGACAGGATTAAACCAGTTGAGAGTGGCGAAGGAAGGTGTGCTGAATACATCTTTTAGGACACCATCCGGTTTCTTTGAGTGGCTGGTGATGCCATTTGGATTGACTAAAGTGCTAGCGTATTTTGTGGATCTTATGAATAGGGTTTTCAGAAATCAGTTGAACAAGTTTGTTCTTGTGTTCATGGAAGAAATTCTAGTTTACTCCTAGAATGAGGAAGAACATAAGACGCACTTGTGAGTTGTTTTGGAAATGTGGCGAAAGCATCAGCTGAGAGCTAAGTCTTCCAACTGTCATTTCTGGAAGAGTGAAGCGAGGTTCTTAGGCCATGTTGTTTCTAAAAATGGAATAGCGGTGGATCCCGCTAAGGTGGCAGCAATCCAGGACCGGGATAGACCTAAGAATGCAGTGGACGTTAGGAGTTTCTTTGGGTTGGCGGGATATTATCATCCGTTTATCGAGGATTCCTCCAAGATAGCTGCACCATTAACAGAATTGATGAAGAAGAATCAATTATTCACATGGGATGTGAAGTGTGAGCAAGCTTTTGGAATCCTAAAGAAGATACTGATGAGTGCTCCTATTTTTACCATTCCGGGTGGGAATGAAAATATGGTGGTGTATATCGATGCATGTAGTACTGGACTTGGAGCAGTGCTGATGTAGAAGGATAAAGTTGTGGCCTATGCGAGTCGGCAGCTGAAGCCGCATGGAAGGAATTATCCAACTCATGATTTGGAGTTAGCGACAATCGTGTTTGCTCTAAAGATGTGGAGACATTACCTCTTGGGAGTTCGATTCGAGCTGTTTACAGATCATAAGTCGTTGAAGTTTCTTTTCTC
This sequence comes from Allium sativum, assembly GCA_030737875.1. NCBI lineage: Eukaryota > Viridiplantae > Streptophyta > Magnoliopsida > Asparagales > Amaryllidaceae > Allium > Allium sativum. The sequence continues at coordinate 15,122,826 of CM060917.1, forward strand.
ACAAAAGGATTTAAATCTTCTACAGCAACGGTTGTTAGAGTTTTTGGCATTTTACAATTTCGGTATTGCCTATGCTCCTGGTAAAGGTAACGCGGTAACGGATGCGTTAAGTCGAAGACATGCAGGTTTGGGAGCTATGTTTTTGGAATGGAAGCACCTCGAGTACTTGGCAGGATTTGATTTCAGGCCTAGGTGTGAGTTAGAGCCTGAAATGTTGGCAAGCTTATCGATAAGACCTACTCTCATCAAAAGGACTGGTGAAGGCCAAATGCATGATAAAAGGCTCGTCGAGATCATCTAGAGGTTGGAACCATAGGATAAGGAATTTAAAGTCGATCGAAGTGGTTGGCTTTGTAAGAAAGGACAACTGGTAGTTCCCGATATTGATGGATTGACAGATGAGGTTCTTAGGGAATGACATCATTCAAAGTCGACGATTCATCCTGGTGGTAATAAGATGTACTAAGACACACGAAGCGAGCTTATTAGTGGGAAGGGATGAAGAGAGTTGTTGGAAATTTTATTTCCAAATGTATGATCTATCAGTTGGTGAAAGCTAAACAGAAAAATCCGAGTGTTTTGTTTCAGCCATTGGAAGTTCCTACGTGGAAATAGGAGTAAGTATCTATGGATCTTATCGATGAACTATCTAGAACCAGTGCAGAAAACGAAGGGATTTGGGTCATAGTGGATCGCTTGACCAAAAGAGCAAGGTTTATTCATGTCATATCGACTAGGACAGCATCGAAATTGGGTGAGCTATATATTAAATAAATAATTTGATTCCATGGTATCTCGAAGAGCATAGTGAGTAATCAAGATCCATTGTTGACAAATGTATTTTGGAATATTTAGCAAGAGACTTTGGGAACTGAGTTATGTTTAATTATGGATTATCATCCCCTGACCAATGGTCAAACCGAGCGAGTTAATTTAATGTTGGAAGATCTCCTTAGGGCTTATGTATTGGATTTTGGGGGATCATGGGAAGTTCATCTACATTTATTTGAGTTGCATATAATAACAGTTACCAGTCGAGCATCGGGATGGCAACGTTCGAGGCATTATATGGAAGACCATGTAATTCTCCGGCATGTTGGTTAGAGACTGGAGATAAGCTGATACTTGGACTAGAGATGATAAGAGAAACATCAAATTGTATCGAGATTGCTCGGCAATGAAAGAAGGCAGCCCAACATCGTTAGAAGAGTTACGCCAATAAGCATCGAAAAGAATTGTAGTTCGACGTTGGTGATATAGTTTTCGTGAAGATTTCGTTGTTAAAACATGTTGTTCGATTCAGAAGTAAAGGAAAGTTAGCTCCGAGAGTCGTTGGACCGTTTCTGATAGTCGAGCGGATTAGAAAGATCACGTGTGGATTGGATTTACCTGAGAAGATGTCGAGTGTGCACAATGATTTTCAATTGTCTTTTCTATGGAAGTATGTGCACGATTCGAGTGTGGTGGTATCCCCGGATCAGTATGAAGATCTAGAAGTCGAGTCCATAGTTTCAAGACCTCATAAGCTGCTTCGCGCTATGGGGAATGATACGAAACAGCTTGTTAATGATATTTTCTGTTAACATCCGAACTAGGTTTGACAATACCTGCATGTTGAAAAAAATGGTTGATGGATCTAAGGATGCTAAAGATCAACTTGATTTCCGCATCTAAACAGGTTCCACCATTTCCTAGGCGTTAAGACCTTAAGTTCGAAGATTAGTTAATCTTCTCTCAAGGGTTGAGTATCACGCTTACGAGACTACAGGGTCGATAATAGCCTTGGGAGAAAGTTGTCTCAAGTTATAGGAGGTTGATGCCTTTATGAAAAATTACCCTTAGACTCATGATAAAATAATATACACTATGTTGAGAAGAAAACATGTTAATGCTTTACAATAACCGGGTTGTCAACATGTCATAAAACTCGATGACTTAGGTGATACTTCCACATCGAACCAGCCTAGAAAAGACATTGGTTGTGTTAGTTATCAAGTCGCAAGCTTACAACAAGCTTCCTTCCTGGGTTATGTTTCATTAGACTCAGTATGAAAGGGTTAAGTTACAAATTGAGGGATCGAAAGAGGAGATTCTTTGGTTACACTTAAAGCCTTTCCTCTTCCGATACGTATGTGATTAACATTTCCATGAGAAAGGTTAATGTAAACTCCCTGTTTAACCATGACAAACACAATACGATTATAGAATTGATAAATATTTAAATCCTGGACTTCTCCATTTTATTTATTTCAGATATATTACAAAGATTGTAGAAATCCTCAATTCGATTGAGAAATTAAGGTTTGCCCTTGAAGAAAAGAGTATAAGATTGAAAAAGGAGAGTCCTTAAAATGTGACCTTTAGGCTCTTATTTATAGACAATTTGGTCCCCCTTTTGTTGCCAACTCAGCAGAAGCCCCCTCTCGGTTGCAGAGGCTAGTGTGTCGGCCGCTTTTGCCCTTCGGTCGTGGGTGACTGAGTTTTGACCGCTTCTTTTGGTTTTGCCCTTGGATATAAATTGACCCTTGAGGTGTCGGTCTTATCTTTCAGAAGGCTGGTCTTGGTCTCCGGTGTTTTTCTTTGATGCTTCTCCTTCCTTTGGTATCGATACCAAGCCTGTTGGTATGGATAACTTTGAGAAAGGCTTTCTGCTTCATCTCCAAGTTTTTATGATGTTCGCTTTCGTGCTCCAATCACCCATGTTTCGAGAGTCGTTACCCCTTCCAGTATCGACACTAAGCAAATTAACGTTCATGACTCTTCTTCTTAGAAACTTTGGCTTGTTCCTAATGAATCTTTGGAGTGGGTTCTGGTCTTCTGGCCGTGTTCTCTTGGTATGTTTCCATTCTTTTGTATCGACATTAAGTAAATTAATGTCGGTAGCCCTTTCGTCTTTCTTAATCTTGCTTGGCACTTTCCCTCGCACCTTTGGTTTCAAATTATGAGCTTTTGACTTTGCTTTCTTATTCGCTTTCAGTTATTAGTGATGCTCTTTCAGATAAAGATCCGACTTTCAGATGTTTGACTTCATCTTTTCATTAGTATCAACCCTTTTGGTGGCTGGTAACGCTTAGCTCATTTCTGGGCTATGTCTTGATCCTCCTTGCAAAGTATTATGTTTTAGTACCAAAACAAGTGTTCTGGGTTACTTCATCTAACTTTCGGCTATCGGCTCCCGTTCTTTGAATACTGCTTTTACCTCTCGGATATGCTTCCTCCTTTGCTTTCACCTTTCAGATACGCTTCCACCTTTCAGATATGCTTTCTCCTTTCGAATATGCTTTCATCTTTTGGATATGCTTTTACGTAATACCCCTTCGCCATAGCTTTCCTTCGGTGTTGAAAACTAGTAATAACATTTGCCCTCCCCTTCAGGGTATCTCTGACTTTTCAAGTCAGCTTGTCCCTTTCAACTAATGACATTTTTTTTGCTTAAACCTTTTCCTGCATTTCCACTGCATAAAATCCAACAACTAATACTTTGTTAGTCCTTAAGCTTTAACTTAATTTTTGTAATTATTTTGACCATGCTATATTAGGTGCCATTTAGGACTGAGCCTTAATGGTATGCTAGACTGACATTTATGGTTTTATAATCATTAATACTTCACGTCTTGTTGTAAAAATGAGGAACATGTCTTAGAAAAACTCTTTGGTTATGGAATGTGTATAGATTTTACCCTTGATACCGAATTTTTTGATGAGGTGTCCATTGATACCATTCTAACGGTGGGGTTGAGAACTTGTTATTGGATATTGAATGAAAGACCAGAAAACCCATACTCGGAAGTTCATAATGGAAAACCATGACTTTGCCTTTTGGAGATGGGGGAAGTCCCAAACCAACCCGTGTTTGGGTATTTGATGAAAGAAGAACAGAAATCCACTTTTGGTAATAATAAAAGTCATGAACCAACTCAGATTCAGGTATTTAAGATAGAAAACTAGAAAACCATTTCTAGTAGTAATAGAAGTCCTGAACTAACCTAGATTCAGGTATTTAAGATAGAAGATCAGAAAACCACTTCTGCTAGTAATAGAAGTCCTGAACCAACCTAGATTCAGGTATTTAAGATAGTAGACCAGAAATCCACTTCTGGCAATTAATTTCATTACCCCCTTTGGGTTTGATTTATGAAGAAGAGGATAGACGTGCGTAGGGAGCCACTCTCTGGGCTTCATTGTCGAAGCAGATGATGGACGTGCTTCGTGAGCCACTCTCATGGATTTTTCTCCCTTCTATAGGAGGATACATAAGTAAATGTAGAGCGTGCTCTTCTACAAACATAGGCAGGTTGTACTTAGTCGAAGCAGAAGCAGGGCGTTCTCTTCTACGAGCAGAGGCAGGGCGTGCTTGTTCTTTCCCTTCTATGGGATACGAGGAACATAAGAAGAGGTAGGACGTGCAATTATACAAGCATAGGTAAGACGTGCTTAGTTCGTAGCAGAGGCAGGGCATACTCTTCTTCGAGCAAAGGCAAGGCATGCTAATTAGATGCTCCGTCCTGATTATTTCTAATGTGGATCGGAGGCTAACGCTTTTGATGCTTTAACCCGGTCCTTTCGGAATTGGATGATGTTAATGGCTTATACACCACCCCCTCCGAGGAGTGCCTTGCCCTGGCCAACTTGGCAATGACAAGGGTTTTTTTCCATTTGTAATTTGACCCTTTTTGGGTTATTCCAAAGTTTGATAGGGTTTCTATTCCCTTGCTTGCATGAATATTCTTAGAGAAGACCATCCTTTATCCATTTATCGTTGAGAAGTATGGTCTTAAGTGTTCTGAATTCCATGCTCTTGGTACGAGATTACCATTTGGTTTGCAAAGTCGAAATGTTCTCGGTATGACTTCTTGATGGATGATTAAGCGTCCTTCCCAGTTTGGGCCAAGTGGACCATCCGAGGATTCTTTGTGTTGGCCATTACCCTTCGTAATTCCAAATCTTCCATTGTAAAGGTTCTAGTTTTAACCCTTGAGTTATAGTACTTAGTGATCTTCCTCTGATATTCAGCCGTTCTAATCGCAGCCACATCTCTTAACCATTGTATCAGTTCTAAGGATTCCTTCTTCAATTCCTAATTAGGGTTAAATGCATAGACTATCCTTCTAAGAGGGGATCTCAACCTCGATTGGAAGCATAGCATCACATCCGTAAGTTAGAGAATACGGAATATGCCATGTTGTCGTTTTGGTGGAAGTTCTATACACCTAAAGTACCAAGGGTAATTCTTCTGCCCAATTTCCCTTAGCTTGGTTTAGTCGTTTCTTGAAAATTGTCTTTATGGTCTTGTTTGCAGCTTTGACGCCCCATTTTCCCTTGAATGTGCTACTAAGGAAAAACTCTTAATGATTCCATTCTTATCACAAATCGTGTGAACTCCTCGCTTTTGAATTTTGTTCCGTTGTCTGATATAATCTTTTAAGGAATTCCAAAATGCGTGACAATTTCTTTGTTACAAATCTCAACACCGACTTAGATTTGATGGTCGGAAGCAGTTCTTCTTCTACCCATTTGCTAAAGTAATCGGTGGCTACTACAACATACTTAGCTCCTCCTCTGGAGATTGGCAGGGGTCCAATCAAGTCTATTCCCCATACATCGAAAGGCCATGGACTTGAAATGGTGGTTAAGTCACTTGGAGGTAGTCGGGGTATTTTAGAATAGCTTTGGCATTTCTCACTTTTCTTGACATACTCGATGGCTTGTTTAGCCATCTGTGGCCAGTAGAAACCTTGTCGCATGGATTTCTTAGCTAACTTAATTCCATTGCAATGATCTCCACCAAAGCCTTCGTGTGCTTCTTTCAATAATCTGAGCCCGTCCTCAAGGCTTATGTACCTTAAGTAGGGGAGTGAATTGCCCTTTCTTATAAACCACTTTGTCCATGATCACAAATGTAGGATCCTAGTCTTTTATTTTTCTTGCATCTTGCTTATTGGCAGGTAGGACTCCATTTCGAAGATAGTCTGTGATTAGAGCCATCTAAGTGTTCTCGTAATGGTACTCTGTTTCAGCTAAAATTGTTTCCTTGTCGGAAGCAATATTCTTTTCTACATCATTTTCCTTTTCCAAGGCATGGGATCTAGTTAAGACTAACAATTCAATTCCCGATTCATATGTTTCCTGCTCATTGCTTAGTTTCTCCTGGTATCCTACAGGGATTATTCGAGTCTCGGGTGCTCCTCAAGAACTAGCCAATTTTGCTAATGAGTCGGCTTGAGAGTTCTCCTCTCTTGGTATTTAGTGTGCGGAAATATCCTCGAACCGAGAAAGCATCTTTAGTATTCTTTTAACATACAAGGACAACTGAGGATCCTTGGTTTGGTAGGTTTGCTTGATTTGATTAACCATCAGTTGTGAGTAAGTAAATATCTGGATCCGGGGTATCTTTAATTGTAGTGCTAGGTTTAGCCCTGCCATCATTGACTCGTACTCTGCTACATTGTTTATCCCTGCAAAGCTCAGCTTCATTACATAATGTAGGCGATGTCCTTTAGGGGTGATTACTACATATCCTGCCTCTGCCTCTTGCTCTTTTGAAGCTCCATCTATGAACAACTGCCACTTAGCCTTTAGATCGTTTTCCTTTGTCAATTTTTCTATGATGAAACTCGTGCACTCATTTAGCTTGCCTCTTGATTGCTACCCGAGGGTGAAACTCAATTTCGTATTGGCTAAACTCAATTCCCCATTTTACTAACCTTCTCGAGGTTTCCGTCTTACTGAAAACTTGCTTTAGTGGAAAGTTGGTCAAAACCTTAATTGGGTGTTCCTGGAAGTAGCACCTGAGTTTCTGTGCTGTAAGTATGAGACAATAAGCTAGCTTTTCCACCATAGGATAGCGGATTTCCGCATCCTTTAGCTTTCTGCTAACATAGTAAATTGGGTGTTGAGTACCATCTTTTTCTCTTTTGAGGATCGAGCTTATTGCATATTCTGAAACAACCATAAAAAGGTATAAATTTTCCCCTTTCTCAGGACTAGATAAAACCGGGGGTTTCCCCATATATTCCTTCAATTCTTGAAAAGCTTTTTTGCATTCTTCGTTCCATTAAAAGTTCATTTTTTTTCTTTATCACATCAAAGGAATGGACAAACTTTTCAGTGGCTTTGGAAACCGATGAGGGCTACTACCTTCCCATTTAAGCTCATGACTTCTTTCTTATCTTGGGTTCCTCCATATCTCTTATGGCTTGGATTTGATTAGGAGTAGCCTCAATACCATGTTCGTTGATCACATATCCCAGGAACTTTCCAAACTGAACCCCAAAAGAACACTTTTGTTGGTTTAGCTTCATTTAGTAATCTCTCAAGATGTTGAACATTTCCACTAGGTCTTTCATATGGCTTTCCGCTTTAGTTGATTTTATTGTAATGTCATCCACATATACCTCCATGTTTCTCCCTATTTGATCCTGGAACATTCTGTTAACCAACCTCTAGTATGTTGCTCCAATGTTCTTTGACCGAAAGGGTATTATTTTGCAATAGAATATTCCCCAATCCGTAATGAAACTTGTATGTTCTTCATCAGGTTTATGCATGGGAATTTGGTTGTATCCTGAGTAGGTATCCATAAGGGATAACAACCTATGTCTACTTGTTGCATCAACCAACTGGTTTATTCGTGGAAGAGGTTAACAATTATTTGGGCAAGCATTGTTTAGATCCATGTAGTCAACACACATTCTCCACTTTCCATTAGACTTCTTCACCAATATAGGTTTGGCTAGCCATTTGGGATAAAAGACTGCCTGAATGAACCAATTTGTTTCTAACTTCTTAACTTCCTCTTTTAAAGCCTCGACTGGTCTCTGTTGTATTACGTCTTCTTTTGCCGAACAAGGATTACAGAAGGGTTGATATTCAAAGCATGGCTCATAACAGAGGGGTTTATTCCAACCATATACGAATGAGTCTAGGCGAAAACATCCTTCTTGAGCTATAGGAATCGAGTTAGGTCACTTCTCAAGGGTTCTGCTAACCTTTTCCTTAATTTGATAGTTTTTCCTTTATCGGCAGGGTCAACATCGATTTTTTCAAGGTCTTCTATTGGTTTGATTCTTTGATATTCCCTCGGGAGTCTAAATCTGTTACAAATTCCTCTTCCTATGCCACATTTATTTCATCGACTAATTTTTTTTTTCTTCTCAAAGAAGTGTATCTACCATTCATACATTTGTCAGTTTTATTAATTTTCATTTTAGCTTCGAATGTTGGATGTAAGAATCCAAGATCCAAAGGTTGAAAAATAGTAGAGGAATTAAAGTAACAGGAATACTCCCTTTTGTATTTGTTAACGGTTGCGAAATACAATTCGCGAGAACTGATTTGTTCTCTTCTGGTGGTACGCCATATTTGTTTTGTCAAGAACTTCAGCATAAGGTATTTGGAACAAACAAAAGCATCCATGTCCTCTATAGCGGGTCAACCAAAAAAGGCGTTATAGTAGGACGGTTGGTCGATAACGACGAAAAGAGTCTCAAAAGTCTAGTGGAGCGGTGACAACCCAACTTGGACCAGGAGATTAATTTTTCCTACCGGAGTTGATCCCTTGTTGTTGAAACCACAGATTGGATGTGGCTGGGTTCCAACTTTTCTTCAAAGATCCCCATCTGATCAGAAGCATGTTTGAAGATGACGTTGACCAAGCTCCCTATATCAACAAGAATTTTGGCTACAAAAGAAAGCCCAATTTGTGATGTTATCATAAGGGGGGTAATTGTTTGGGATGGACCCCTTTCTTTATCTCTTCTAGAGAAATTACTAGATTGTGCATCTTGTGGTTGAAACAACCATTCTTCAATGATATTTCCAACTCGACGAAGAATATTCCCTCATGTGCCTTCCTTAGATATCGATTTCAGGCTGCTGGGCAGTTTCCAATGGGATGTGGACCACCAAGAATCACATTGATTCAAGTTATTGGAGGGCCCAGATCTAGGTGTCCTTCTTCAACTGGAGCTTCCACCACATTAGCTGAAGCCCTTGGTTTCCTATTTGCATGCTCGGCAGATGGTGGTTTATTTAGAACAAGCTCGTTTAGATGTCCCTTGCAGATGAGCATTTGAACGATTCCCTCCAAAACTTTGCATTCGTCAGTTTTGTGTCCATTCGTATTTTGATATTTGCAATATTTTCCTCCTCCATGGGGTTCAGGGAAGGTCTTGGCTTTATATGATACGCGGAAGTCATTGACCATTTCTTTGGCCACAGCATAACAGAGGTGATTGGTTTTCTTAGCGCCACAGAGTTGGAATTGGAGTCCTCCCATCTTGGACTTTTCTGATTCCCATCTAGACTAAACCTTCCATCTTGAGGCTTTCGACTGAAACCCGGCTATCCTCCTTCCCCTCGAGGTCCGAACTTCTTCTTTGTAAAGTATAATTCATCAATATGGATGAACTTGTCAACTTGGAAGTGAAAGTCTTGTAAATCGTTACACCGGTGAATATATAGTTCTTTCTAGAAAGGGGTGTTCTCGATTAACCCCGAGTGAACAACAATCAGCCTGTTGTGATTATATCTTTTGCCTTCAAGGCTTCTATATTGAATCTTTTTAGGTAATCTCCTAGAGACTCTCCCTGCCTCTGCTTGATATTGGCGATAACCCTATAATCAACTGTCGGGTCTTTAAAGATGCAAAATCGGGCAGAATACTCATAAGCAAACTGTTTCCATGAATAGATGGTATTCTCCTTGTAGAGAATTACTAGAAAAAGACGACATCCGATGACCCCCGAAGCATTATAGAGATCTATTTAGCTGCCAAAAGCTATTAGGGGGTCATTAAGGTTAGTAGTTCCAAGATATTTTATGGTTGGAAACTTTACCCTAGATGGTATCATAGTTTTCATGATCTCGTCGGCAAAAGGGGCCACTCTCTCATTATCATTAACCCTATCAACTTGAGTTCGTTTTCCCTTGCTTCCTAACAAGTCTTTGACAGTTTTTGTGGTAATGTCTTTGAGATAAGACTCTGTGTTATCGTAATCCTCCCTCTTATGATTATAACCTTTAGAAGTAGAGCTTCCAGATTGTTCTTGACTACATTGATTTCCTTGATGATCTACCTCAGTCAAAAGGGATCCTTTCTCCTAAAAGAAGCCACTTTGAGTTTCTACCTTCCCTTAGAGTGTTGGGTGGGAGCCTTTCTCTTTGGAGATTCATCCGCCTGCCTTTAGCTGGACTTGGCAAACCTTGAAGACTTTTTTACTTGATTAGCATCCATTTGAGTTTTCATTTTTTGGATTTTTTTTCTCTAAAGCTATGAGCTTAGCGGTGTTTTCCTCTATGGCATTTGGATTGGTGGTTGCACTGGATTAGAAGTTGTTCCTTCTTCATTATTGTTTAGGTTGAATTTCGGACCATGTTCTCCTCAATGGTAGCATTAGGAGTTGGCTCCTTATTCCATTCTTACAACTTTTTTGACTTCATCTTTTCATTCCATTAAGTAATAAGTTCACCAAATTAGTTCATAATAAGGTAACCGTAAGGTCGAAGGTTTAAACCCTCCTTCTAGCGCCAAAATGTTAGCGATATTTTCCGTTAACACCCGAACTAAGTTTGACAATACATGCATATTGAAACAAAATGGTTGATGGATATAAGGGATGTTAAAGAGAAACTTGATTTCAACATATTAATGGGCTCCACCATTTCCTAGGCGTTAAGATCTTAATTCCGAAGACTAGTTATCAAGGGGTGAGTATCACGCTTATAAGACTGCAGGGTCGATAATAGCCTTGGGAGAAAGGTGCCTCAAGTTATAGGAGGATGATGCCTTTATGCAAAGATTACCTTTAGACCCATGATAAAATAATATACACTGTATTGAAAAGAAAACAGGCTAATACTTCACAATAGTTGGGTTGTCAACATGTCATAACGCTCGACGACTTAGGTGATACTTGCACATCGAACTAGCCTACAAAAGACCTTGGTTATGTTAATTATCAAGTCGCAAGCTTAAAAATAACTTCATTTCGGGGTTATGTTTCATTAGACTCACCCTGAAAGGGTTAAGTCGCATATTGAGGGATCGAAAGGGGAGATTCTTTGTTTATACCCAAAGTCTTTCCTCTTCCGATACGTATGCGATTAACCTTTCCATTAGAAAGGTTAACGTAAACTCCATGTTAACCATGACAAACACAATATGATTATAGAATCGAGGAATATTTAAGCCTCGGACTTCTCTATTTTATTTATTTTAGATATATTACAAAGATTGTAGAAATCCTTTGATTGAGAAATTAGGGTTTGCTCTTGAAGAAAAGAGTACAAGATTGAAGAATGAGAGTTCATCACCACAATGTAACCCCTAGGGTCTTATTTATAGACAATTTGGGCCCACTTTTGTTGCGAACTCAGGAGAAGCCCCTTCTCGATCGCAGAGGCTAGTGTGTCAGCAATTTTTTTCCCTTCGGCCGTGGGTGTCTGAGTTTCGGCCACTTCTTTTGGTGTTGCAGTCGGGTATAAACTGACATTTGAGGTGTTTGTCTTATCTTTCAGAAGGCTGGTCTTGGTCTTTGGTGTTTTTCTTTGATGTTGCTCCTTCCTTTCGTATCGATACCAACCCTGTTGGTATGGATAACTTTGAGAAAGGCTTTCGACTTCATCTCCAGGTCTTTATGATGTTTTCTTTTGTGCTCAAATCACCCATATTCCAAGAGCTGTAACCCCTTCCGGTATCGGCACTAAGCAAGTTAATGTGGATGACTCTTCTTCTTAGAAACTTCGGCTTGTTCCCAGTGAATCTTTGGAGTAGGTTCTGATCCACCAACAGTATGCTCTCGGTGTTTTCTCCTTTCTTTTGTATCGACATTAAGCAAATTAATGCCGATAGCCTTTCGTCTTTCTTAATCTGGCTTGGCACTTTTCCTCGTGCCTTTGGTTTCAAATTATGAGCTTTTGACTTTTCTTTCTTATTCGCTTTTAGTTATTAGTGATGCTCTTTCAGATTACGATCCGACTTTCGATTTTTTGACTTCATCTTTTCATTAGCATCAACCCTTCTGATGGCCGATAACGCTTAGCTCATTTATGGGCTATGGCTTTGACCCTCCTTGCAAAGTGTTATTTTTTAGTACCAAAACAAGAGTTCTGGGTTACTTCATCTTACTTTCGGCTATTGGTTTCCGTTCTATGGATACAACTTTTACCTTTCAGATATGCTTCCCCCTTTCAGATATGCTTTCACATTTCGGATATGCTTCCACCTTTCGGATATACTTTCACCATTGGGATATGCTTTCACGTTTCGGATATCCTTTCATGCAATACCCCTTCGCTTTGGCTTTCCTTCTATGTTGAAAACTAGTAGTCAAATAGCTTAGGAGGAAGACAGTTATGCTAGTCTAGGTGCAATAGAGTGAGGATGATGACGATTGAACATCGGAAAAAGAAGAGAGTATGAAGACGATCCACCCAAAACTCTTCATTGGTATGACGGCCCATTAATGTGTCACCCTGACACCATTGCAACTTGTACTATTGTTAGAATTCTGCGTGCTAGGATAAGGCTATGAATGCATGGCTTAGTGGATGCTAGTTATGATAGTAGATTGACTACTCGTTGATGATAGGCATGTTGAATTGTTTAGGTTGCTTGTGCTTGCTTGGGATTTCGGGGGCGGAATTCCGAAAAGGAGGGAGAATGTAACAACCTGCATTTTACATATCGTAGGATCGTAAAATATTTTTATTTAATTCTCCAAGGGTCGGATCATTCTCAACGTTTGAAAAGTTGTTTATGGGGATGTGAGACACATCCATAATTTTTACCAATTTTATTTGTGACCATTTCCCATGTTAGTTATATACAGAGCTTACTTCTTGACTGGGATCGAATCAGATGCTGGGATCGATTTCATGGGAAAGGATACGACGTTTCGAATTCCGTAGAGTGGTCACATTAAAGTTTTGGTTCAGTGGTTTGGGAGGAATCGATGTTTTAGTGCTACACAATTTCTGGATAGACTAGTTAGTCATTTGTGGCAAACTAGTGAGGCCCATTAGGGCTAGAGGCTATTGGCTATAAATAGGAGGGTTGAGGCAAGGGGAATTGTTTTGTTTCTTGATTTCACTATTTGGTTAGGGTTTGTGATTCTCCCTACTCTATCAAATTACCTCTCCACTTCATTTAATTCATAGATGAAGATTAGTAGATTGAAGATCAACAACGAACACTACACCAGCAAATGCCTTTCGTTGCATTGTAAAAACGCTACAACAACTTGTAGCAGCGTTCCGATAAACGCTGCTATACGACATGCAACTAAAAGTCTGAAAGTCTTTGTTGCGTTTTAGTAAACATAACCAAGAATGAAAATATTATAGCATTTCAGAAACCTATAAAAAGTTTTCTTGGTAGTGTTTTAAATATGCAACTAAAGTGATACTTGTATCATTTTTCTATTTTTTTGTAGTTGTTTTTCAATGCTGTTGTAATATTTCCGTAGCATTTAATCTTTCCTACTATATGTTTTTTGTTACGTTTCATGTCAGCTACAATATCTTTTGTAAATTACATTTGTAGCACTTTTTCAATGCTACTAAAACTTAGTGAAGTATAACACATTTTAATTGTGGTTATTTACTGTTAATGGCATGTGTCATTTCCATCAATCACTTATTAGAAATATAAAAACAAATAATCATATGAGTTTCATTTTCAAACTAAAATCAATAATCACCATATTTAAATACTTAAAAAAACATTACTTTCAATACCCAATATAACGCCCATAATCATCTTGATAGTAGTATTTTGACAAATAAGTGAATCCATATACCACAACTACTTACAAACAAGTCTACATGACTAGCACAAACAAAATACAATAATAAATAATAGTTAAATTCTTTTTCATAGCTTAATTACCATCGGCTCTTTTATGCGGCTGTTATTCACTTTGGAATTTAATTACATGTACATAAGTATAACGGTCAATGGTAAGAATTACATAAACGTGTAAAATGCATAAATTATATATGCTGACTATTGGTCAAATAGGTTTTATTTGCATGCATAAATTGAAGAAAACATATTGATAGGCGGTTTTATTTTATGATCAATGAATAGTGAGAAAAAAGCACAATTAAGATGTAATTCATCCTATAATAGAACACCCAGTGTATAATTCAAATCCACCACCCAGCAATAAACCGGATACAACAAGCACATGATAAATAACTGAACTCATTGGAAAATTCCACGCCCACGCACATTCATTCCCTCACCTACTCCCTCTTACACAATCAAAATCATCATGCAAACATTGTATAAATGGGTATCCTAAACCATTCAGACAGTTCAGTATCTAACGTATACCCACTCATGTTCATTCTCCCTAAACCATATTCAGATAGTTCTTACAAACCATATTCTCCCTAAACCACATTCAGACAGGTAATCGACTTCCTGGCCGATTACTACCTCAAAAAGCTCTTACCTGTTCGGCACTGAACAACCCGAATTTGATTGAAACCATCACAGCCCACAGAGTTCAAACTACACTGCAATCAATACCCGTCGACCTCCTCGTCGACCACCTTGCCATTGACTTTATAACCACATCATTTAAAAATCTCCCTTACACCTGCAACCTCATAGCAATAGTGAACCTGTAACAACCCACATTTTACGTATCGGAAGATCGTAAAATATTTTTATTTTATTCCGTGAGGGTTGGATTTTTGCCATATTTTAATATGTTGCTTATGAGGATGTGAGGCATGTCCATAATTTTTACTGATTTTGTCTGTGACCATTTTTCCCTTATCAGTCTTGTACAGGGCCGAACTTTTGACTCAAGTCAAATCAGGTGGTGAGACCTATGCCATTGGAAAGGAAATGATGATTGCCTTTCCGTAAAGTGGTTACACTAAAGATTTGGCTCAGCGGTTTGGGAGGAATCGTTGTTTTAAGGTTTTTCAGTGGGCTGTTCAAGTTTGGGGAGCCAGAATGGGCTGATTTCGGAAGGCCCATTAGAGGGAGGTATGAGAAACGTTTTTGTTTCTCTATTCTCTCATTTGGCGGCCTATGATCCTCCTTCGTCTTACACCTTTCCACTATTAAAAATTAAAATCTAAGGAAGCAAATCGAAGATCTACACCATTGGAGGCTAGATCTACATCATTTGAAGTGGGAATTCATCGGATCTAGGGTTTTGGTTCGAATTGCTTGCTGTTTGGAATCTTAATTCATTGGTTTTTTCTTGTTTTGGAGAATCGGTAAGTGATTTGCATCTCTCACATGGATTCAATGAAGTATATGAATGTTTAATTAAGTTTTTCATCATATTTAAGTGTTTTACCATAGATCTATGTCATGACAAGTCCATTTTCATATGAATCACCCTATGATCTATTTTAGTAAGTTTTAATTGGTAATTCCTACTCCATTTCATATGTTTATGCAAGTTAGATCCGCAATTTTGATCATATGTTCATTTATCATGGTTTGGAGTGACTTGACTAATATTAGTAAAAATCGTCGTATTCATGTTTTTAGCGACTTCATAACATGCTTATGATTTTGTTGAATAAATTGGATGAGAATATTTCGTTGGTTGTGTCGATTAGAGAAATTTTTATCGAGATTGGGCTCGAATTGGAGATTGCGGGTTTTGGGTCGCACGTGGTGGGTCGGTCACACCATGGCGTGGTTTTCTTGGGGAAACAAGACAGGAGCAGGGTCGGTCGATCGAGCCTAGGGAGTGAGGGTCGGTCGATCGAACCTGGGGGAGTGAGGGTAGGTCGCATAGTGAGGTCAGTTAGAAATATTATGTCGAGCTTGATGGTTGGGTCGAGCAAGCATCGGGTCGGTTGGGGTGGTTTGGGTCTCTGGTCGGTCGTGTGATGCAATGGTGTGAGCAAGTACGACTCACATTTGACTCAGTGATGTTGCGACTTCGAAGTGGATTCAAGTAGGAATATTTGAAGTGTTGAATGTGTTCGTTGATCGGTGTAGAACAACGAATGGTATGACAACTCAAAGGTGTTCTGAGAGGGGTGATAATGGTTGGATAGTCGTCGTTGATAACGACTGGAGATACTGAAGGCCAAGGGATTATCGTTGTCGTAGGTTCTACTTAGTTCAAAGAAGGGGTACAATAGGGGTACCTAAAAGACCAGATGTAGGTCGAGCCCCCTGGGTATCGTTGAAAGGCCTAGGTACGTATCATTGAAAGGCGTATAGGGTTTTTGCTAGAACCGGGGTGACCATTAGCCCTTGACGGATGGCAGTATGATATGGCCAGTCATACGATTAACGGTGGTTTGGAAGTAGATTTGGCAGTGATAGCCAGAGTCTATCATGGATGATTGGTTTCTTTCTTTGTACCTTCTCACATAGATTGTCCGATATCGGAGAAGATGTTTCTTGGGTGCCAGTCTGATATTAGTTTCGGCCTTTGGGCTTGTGCTTGAGAATGTTGAATTCGATTAAGATGGTTTACGCTAGATCCATAATCTGGATGCTATGAGTGTTATTGATTGGTTGCTTCTGTTTACCATGATTGAATGGTCATTCTGATTACTATGGACGAATCATTGTTCCTTTGGTTGTGTGGGTTGTAAGGGCTATCACTGTCCGATGTGGGGAAGTTGGGAGTTGTGCTCTTCTCTGATGTTGTGGGTAAATTAGTTAGCTTATTTACCCATTCTCATATACTTTATTGATGAAGTTAGTTAGCTATTTATCGCTCACTAAGACTATTGTCTAACACAAGGTTTTATGTTTCCCTCTTATTACCTTGGGCTGTTCATCCAATTTTGCATGGGAAGACTAGGTGGCAGGTGATAGGTGATAGCTTAGTAAGGACGATGTAGCTTTTCGGAGACGATCAAGAGGCTAGCATACTATCTCTCTTACTGTATAATATTTTGGTTTTCGCTGTTTGTTATTCTAATCTGAGTGTTGTAGTGAGGCAAATTTGTACAGACATATGTTGCAATCCTGGTGTAAGGATATACTTTCTTGTATTTCTGAAATTTTGACATTTCTGCTCAAATATGCTTCACTAATATTACATATTGTATATGTTCTATTATATTTTATGCTTGCGCTATGAGATTTATGACAGGTTCCGCTTGTGTTATCATACCTTGATGATCGTCCATAGTTGCCTGGCACACCTTTCAGCGCACATTCCTCTTGTTTAGTGCAGGGGTTATGGGCAGTCGTCACAGAACCAAACTGTCACACCCACCACCTGAAACGCCCAACAATAGTGAATAGCAGAAACAATGAACAATAAACAAATCCCGCTATATAAAAATAACAGTGCTTTGCTAATAACAGTGCTGAACTAGGGTTGGAGATGCAGAGAAATGAAGTTTTCTAATAAGTGGTCCAAAGCAACACCACTAGCCTACTGGCTGTACTATTGTAGAACTTTCCGAACATTTCATTTGTTACCTAATGATATTTTCTCGTGATTAGTTAGGTTAAAATGTGCCCATATGAACCGGAGGCTTTAACTTCATACATAATTCATTTGCAAAACCAGAACTGCCTCTTTTACCTGAAATCCTACCAAAACACAAACAACCCGAATTGCCAAAACCCGAATCAAGGTACAAAAAGAAGTCAGTGCTCAAGACTGACACCATTAGGTGCAGATTTTGATATAAAATGGGTTGATGATGAACAGAGGCAGTTGTTGTTGCTGCTGTAATCAAAGCTAGAATTATGACAAACCAAGATAGAGTGGAATGAAGCAGCAATGTTTTGTCTGGTAAATATTTGTTATTTGAAAGATAATCAGACAAATATTCGATATGCAAAAAAACCATTTATATCAGCCCTTATGTCCTAGAGTCTGTTATCCTTCCCTAACTACGTCCATTACTTAACAAATTTGCCTATGGATCAAGATAATTGAATACAAAAATTCAAATAACTAATATAAAAGCATTACCGTTAATCGTTATTGCTTATGGATGCATCACTCAGAGGAGAGTGAGGCGGCACAGGAACTAGAACATAATTGTGTCAAGTTGGGAAGATGTTCGCTGAAGTTAGCAACATGGAGGACTCAGGCATGTCGTTTGAAGAAGTGGAAGGTGGCACAGAGTACCAAAATCAGCCTGACGTCTACTGTTCACGACTACGGGAGTAGAAAAAGTCCACCGTTGGAATTACGAAACCAGCCTGACGGTTGCTGGTAATGCAGTGCCGATTTTATGCTCATTTTACCAAAACCCGAATGGCCAAATCTGCCGAAAGTACCAAAATCCATATGACCGACTCTACCTAAAGTACCAAAACAAGAACTTACTCAAACGCCCATGAATTCCAACCCTACCAAAAGTAGAATTGTAACCAGAACCAAAGTTGCCTAGAATACCAAGTGTGGGTAATATTAAGGATGAGAAATCACTTGTTGCTGTAGTGCTAACTTTCCCAAAGCCGGAATTGTCACCCTTCTTGTGATGCCAACTTTTCCAAAGCCTGAGCCACCACCATTGCCTACACGGCCATAATACTATCTTAATTATTAAATCATAATATATAACTCTTCGGAATTCATATTTCGAAAACATTGTTAATTCTCATGCAGTTGTAGTAGAAATCATAATATATTATATTAAACAATCATTCATTCCATCAACTATAATTACTTACTGAAGTTTTAATAGTTAGCACCCGAAAATAGTCTATAGATTGATTTGAGAACAAACAACTACTGTAGATCCGAAGAGCCGAATTGCAAAAAAATTGAAGCAAGCATTTGCAAGAATAGTAAAGAGACAAATCCAATAATAGTAATACATGCAAGAAGCATAGAAGACTAAAACTTTTGGATGGGATGTCGACCTTTTGTTAATGCCAAACAGTTCATAGCAGAAAAGCGAATGAATAATATAAGCCAATAATCAAATCTTCTTTTTTAAAATACAGTACAAGTTCAGTTATTGTGATGTAAACACTTGTATGCACTACATATTAGATGTATATTAAAGTGTTTACATGGGATAAAATACTATAATTCTAATCGAAATCACAATTGAGATCACATTTGTCTCATGAACGTTAATATAGATCCCCCACCACTATCTATCAGGGTCACCATGATTAATTATTTCATGCCATTTACGCATACACTATTAAATCATTGATCATATGTGGGAATGACCATCTTGATACATCATGCAATATTAAACTATCAAAGATCCAATATTTGAGTTTACAAACCAAGCATGGGGCAACTAGCTTTAACCTATGAAATTTCCAGTCCACTTTATCCGAAAATGGCATACACGCCGATATTTCACTATCGTCTAACTTTTTCTAAAAGATCTATGGTCTTCTCTTAAGAAAATAGAAGTATGTGTCCAATCTAAGCATTCTCGTCCCATGCTACTCAAATACAAGAGTACCTCAAGAGATTGAGAAGACAATGAACACCCATAGTAGGTAATGTATAGTTGTAGTGACTCAAAAGAATTAGTTAACGTATAATAAATAAAGTGTTTTATATCAGAAACTTTTACCTGAATTTAAGTCATCTATGCTAAAAAAGTTAGCACGATTCTACTGTCCAAAATTTATCGATTGCGTACTTTCAAACCAAATTATGACATGTCAACTAAAACATTAATATTGATAACTTCTATCCATTATTGAGCATTTCAGTTTTCAATAGGCATTTGAACTCATTTTGCATTATGATTAAAGTTTTTAGTTTCACCTCACATCTCTCTCTCACTTCCTACTTAATACCCATATTCCTTATGTAATTTTTTTCACCTTTAGTTCTCCTGAATCTAATATCAACTCTTCTTATCTCCCACTTTAATTCATCTTCTTTTAATCTCTCCTACTTGCACTAAACCATGCGTCGCTCCCTCTCTGTCATTTTCTCGACCTTTACCAGCCATCCGTTTCCTACCATCTCATTATACCAGGTTGTTTTCTATATTACACAGTTTACCTCTTCTTTCATTTTCACATTAGGGAAAATATATTAGATATCCTAGTTTCAAAATTACAAGATAAAGTGTATTTGCATATATATCGTACATAATCCATTGTTTCAAATAGAAGAGGATACAAATAAAGATAGGAAAGCAAAATTGTAATTTATACACATTATATTTACTCAAGGGTCATGAAAATAATTTTTCATACCTGATTTGAGATATGGTTGAAGACCAGGTTCCTAGTTTCGTTCTGCAATGTCATACTAATCCCTAATCTAATAGCTCCCACCTGACCTGCAATGCGTCATACATGTATGAGTTGTCAACCAAGATAACACTTTAGTTCTGTAACTAAAAAAGCATCTCAATTAAATTCCGGCTTGTTAGCAAATAAATTTATCAACACATAGGTTAAGTGTAGAGGGAGTTTGATTTCTGCAGTTCGCATGTGTGATTGTTTTGAGAAGGAAGGAACTTCTTTTAACTTATTGGCATGTGCAATAATTTTTTAATAAGTGAAACACAGAGATCCACTGCATCATAAACTGCTTGAAATACGTATGATGACGTAGTTACCGCATAGCTTATCCATTGCAGATGAACCATATATGCCCCCACCACATATTGCTTTGCAAATGCAGCAAAATATCAAAAAATCTTAGTGCATACAAATATTGGTTCAATGTACCCAGTAAATACATATGCCCCTGCAACTTACATTTCTCCTCTATCGCTATTTTCACCAACAATTTCAATTTCAAAGTTAAAAATAAGCTTTCCAACTGGTGCGCTTACTACGGACTCACTTTCCAATATACATGGCAAATTATTGCAATTAGAATAAGTGGAGTCTCTTGAGACATGAAAATGCAGCTAATGATATTAGTAATGTAATTCAATTAGTTATTATAACCACTAAAAAAAGTGTGATTGCCATCTTATTATATTTACTTATAACTAGGGAATAACCTAACATAAGTTCAATAGAAATAATTGAATTACTATCTAGAACAACATTATGATGCCTCAAAATTAATATAATATCACAAGCAAAGATGTAAGAGCTTCATTGACCTGCATTGAATGAATTCTAACCTTTAGATGAACAATGTTAAAATACACAAATAAAACATTAATTATAAAGTTTTATGGGGTTTAAATATTGCATGTACAAATGATAATAGTTGTGTAGTGGGAGTTCATCAAATATTGGTACCCATTAAGATACCCGTGCATTTCAATGCCACTAAGTTTCTAGTCAAGAAACCCAATGTATAATTTCATCAAATATTTTAGACGTCTCTTCGAATAGCAAGTTCAGTTGTTCAATTGTAATATTACAATGAAGAGGGATGTTTCCATGCAAAATTATAACATATTTACATAAGAACTCAAATATATTTGTGTTGACCTTAAATCTTTTCTAGTGCTACATCAATTTGCTGAAATATTTTGGGTTTGTTCAGGAGTTCCAGTTTGATCAGAAAATGTCTAAGTAGGAGTAAAGGCTTCTATATCATTACTAAGCTAAAGTAATTTGACAGTGAAAAGTTCAAGTTATAGAAATCTTGTTCGACGATACTATAACTATGAGATTACGTTTGGGAAGCTCTCCAAGCTGCAAATGGTTCAACGCAAAGTGAAGCAAAGAAACCAAGTATTTTCTACTGTTTGGCATAATACTTCTCTCCTTATTTTGAAGCCAGCAGAATGTGTCATCTCATTATTCAATTATGGTTTAAGCTTCAATCATAAAGTAAGAAAAAAATCAGCATTAATTCTGTAAATTTTTGAAGATTATAATAAATAATAGTGTAATTACCCAAATAAGAAAGCTCTTATAAGACCTGTCCACTTGCTTCCTACCTTGTACAATTTCCAACATGAACACTCCAAACACAAACACATCCGTCTTTTCATCGACTATCCCATTCATGAAATATTCCTATTCTAAATACCAGATATTATTCATCAGTAAATTTCAATACCCTTAAGAGGTGGTCAGAATTTTTGTAATAACAGTAACAGGTCAACTAGCAACTTGAGAGGGGTTGGTTTTTGCTCATATATCTTCATAAGATTTATCCAACTGTATTTGATGTGCCTCTCTGATCTTTTGACTCCACTAATAAACAAAAACAAAAGCATAAATTGTAATATTGGTGGGTGCTCCATCCAGTGTTTTATAGCAAAATTCTATTACTTGAGAAAAAAAAAACGAAAACTCACCATGGTTGTAGGAATTAGGAGTTTGTTTATTAGCTTCAGCCTTTACCTTCTATCTTTTAATTTCCGAGAGTTTCCACGCATGCCCTCCATTATTTAACAATTTCCCTTTGACTTGAAATGATGGTGAACATCCATAACTATAATCAAAGACAGGAAAATTATAAAGTGATGGTGATTATGGTCGAGGCAATGAATCCTAATCACCAAAGGATGCAGGGCAATCATATTTATAATATATTTCACAGCATTAATAACATTGGAGATAAGAATTGAGAATGACATGTAATTCGATTATTAGTATCATACTTCTTCATTTTAAGCTATATCCTTCATTTCTTATCCTTTATCCTTCACCAGCTTTACATCTTCGCCTTTCTTTGCATCATCTTTTCTTTCTTTCTTTGCATACTTAAATCATTTTTCTTGTCTATATTGTATACAACATAAAGATTTTTAGCAGGTAAATATATTAGCTAAATTCGGATTCTTGAATTATTTACTAATGTACTTAAAACCTAAAAATATAAAAAGAAATCCCTTTGGTTGATTACTTTATTAAAATATTAAAAAAATAACTTTAAATAAAATTAGTTGGAAAAGTACCTATATCTAGACAGAAACTCTATAGCGACTGTAGATATCCTGAACCCAAATTTTGAATTTTAAATTGATTAATGTGACATTATAGTACGAACTGCATCTGTGACGACCACCACAACCACTGCACAAAAACAAGAGGAATAGTGCACTGAAAGGTGTGCCAGGTAGCTATAGACGATCACCAGAGTACGTAAACAACATCGGAACCTGTCGTAAATCTCACGGCGCAAGGATAAAATATAATAGAACATATACAACAGGTAATATTAGTGAAGCATATCTGAGCAGAAATCTCAAATATTTAAAACAACTAGGAAGTATATCCATACACTGGGATTGCAACATACGTCTGTACAAATTTGCCTCACTACAGCACTCAAAGTAGAATAACCAACAGCGGAAAACCAAATACTAAATAGTAAGAAAGATAGTACGCCAGCCTTCTGCTCGCCTCCGAACTGCTACATCGTCTTTACTAAGCTATCACCTGTCACTTGCCACCTAGTCTGCCCATCCAAATTTGGATGAACAACCCAAGGTAATAAGAAGGAAACATAAAACCTTGAGTCAGACAATAGTCTTAGTAAGCGATAAAACAGCTAACTAACTTCATCAATAAAGTATATGAAAATGGGTAAATAAACTAACTAATTTATCCACGACATCAGAGAAGAACACAACTCCCATCTTCACCACATCGAACAATGATAGCCTTTAAAATCCATACAACCAAAGGAACAATAATTCATCCATAGTAATCAGAACGACCATTCAATCATGGTCAACAGAAGCAACCAATCAGTAACACTCATAGCATCCGGATTATAAATCTCACGTAAACCATCTTAATCGAATTCAACATCCCTCAAGCACAAGCCCCAAAGGCCAAAACCAATATCAGACAGGCGCCTAAGAAACATCTTCTCCGATATCGGACAACCTATGTAAGACGGTACAAAAAAAGAAACCAATCATCCATGACAGACTCTGGCTATCACTGCCAATCCGGCTTCGAAACCACTGTTAATCGTATGACTGGCCATATCATAGTGCCATCCTTCAAGGGCTAATGGTAACCCCAGTTCTAGCAAAAACCCCATACGCCTTTCTATGATACGTACCTAGGCCTTTCATTGATACCCAGTGTACTCAACCTACATCCAGTCCTTTAGGTACGCCCCTATTATACCCCTGCTTTGGTCCCGCTTGAACCCACGACAACGATAATTCCTCGGCCTTCGGTATCTTTAGCCATCATCAATGGAGACTGTCCAACCATTATCACCCCACTTAGGACACCTTTGAGTTGTTATACCATTCGTTGTTCTACACCGATCAATGAACACCTTCAACACTTCGTACCTTCCAACTTGAATCCACTACGAAGTCACAACATCACCGAAACAAATAACATCAACATATGGTTCAACAAAATTCAAAGATTTCTACACTTACTATGAAATAAACTACAGCATGCATGCCACCAATCACAGCATTTAGGGCCCACTGCCCCTGGTGCGACCGACCCGTAGGTGCACGACCCCATGCGACCGACCCTGGCCTGCTTAACCACCATTCGGCCGACCCTTGCCCAATATCATGACGGACCGACTTTCCATGGTGCACGAGTGACCTAACTACTTCCATATCATGGCCGACACTTCTTCTTTGGTTATGGCCAACCTAGTCCTGTTCTGAACGCACGACCGACCCGTATGTGTGACCGACCCCACGTTGCTCGAGTCCATGCTACCTGACTTGAACCAGAACTCGACCGACCCGAGGCTGATCGATCCAACACTACCCAACTCGAAATCAATGAACGACCAACCTATTCGTGCTCGACCGACCTCCTTTTCACTGCCCCGATCGTGCCCAACCTAATACGCTCGACCGACCCCCACCATTCAGGAGCGACCGACCTTTTCGACTAGGAGAAAACGACCAAGTCTGACTTGTTCCCCAAGACATGTGCGACCGACCCCATCACATGCGACCCAAAACCTGTAATCTCCAATTTGAGCCCAATCTCGACCAAAATTCTCTAATCGACCAAATCGAAAAAACATGCTCAACCAATTCACCAAATAAAAACTTTTCATAAGATTGCTAACAACATGAATATGAAGATTATCACTAAAATTGACGTAAATTCCAGCACAACCATTAAAATAAACATATGATCAAAATGATGGGTCTAATAGACATAAGCATATGAAGTATCATAGAAATAACCGGGTTTAAACTTGCTAAATTGGACCACAAGGTGATTCATATGGAAATGGACTTATAATGGTATAGATCTATGGTAAAACACTTAAATTTATCCAAAAAAACATGATCAAACATTCATATACTTCATTGAATCCATGTGAGAGATGTAAATCACTCACCGATTCTCCATAACAAGCTAAAATGATAGAAATATGAATCTGGACAGCAAGCACTCCGCACCAAACCCCTTGATCCGATGAATCCTTGCTTCAATTGATGTAGATCTAGCCTCCAAGGGTGTAGATCTATGATTTCTGCCCTAAGCTTTTGATTTTTAATGGTGGAAAGTTGTTAGAGTAAGAAGGAGCTCAAGGCCACCAAATGAGAGAATGAGAGAAGTAACCTATTCTCCATACCCCTCACCCCCTATTTATAGTTTCCACCAGCCCACTAATGGGTCTTCCCAATTCAGCCCATTAGGCTTCCCAAAACCTTAACAGCCAACTGAAAACCTTAAAACAACGATTTCTCCCAAACCGGTGAGCCAAATCCATAAGGTAACCACTCTACGGAAAAGCAATCATTGTTTCCTTTCCAATGGCATAGGTCTCACCCTCTGATTCGACCCGAGTCAAAAGTTATGCCTTGTACACGATTGATAGGGGCAAAATGGTCACAAACAAAATCGGTAAAAAATATGGACATGTCTCGCATCCCCATAAGTAACAAAATAAAAGATGAGAATGATCCAACCCTCAGGGAATTAAATAAAAGTATTTTAAGATCTTCCAATACGAAAAATGTGGGTTGTTACATTCTCCCTCCCCTAATAATTTCACCCCTGAAATTCCAACAACCAAAACGATTCCGCATGCCTATCATCCATAAGCGGCCAATTCTATCGTCCAAACTAGCAGGTATCAAACCATGCATCCATATCCCTATCCTAGCACGCGGAATTCTAACAACAACAACAAAGATAACATCAATAATCACAAGTGACAATAATAACAACAAGTAATAATGATGTAATGATGGCGCGATATCAATGGGTCATACGGACGAAGAGTTTTGGATGGGTCATCTTTGCCTCCATGTACCATCTTTCCTCCAAGCTGTTTCGTGTAATTTGCCACAACATGAAGTGGCTTATGAGGTTTCGCAACCGCGACCTAAACTACTAGGTTTTTGTATTGCTCCGGGGATACTACCACATCCGGATCATGGACACCTTTCGTAAAAACAATTCATGAAAAGCGTTATGCACACACGACATCTTCTCGAGTAACTCTAATCTATATACGAGCTTTCCAGTTCGCTCTACTGTTGTAAACGATCCAACGAACCTAGGAGTTAACTTTCCTTTACTTCTGAACCTAACCGCACGCTTTAATGGGGGGTGCTTCACGAGAACCATATTGCCAACGTCGAATTCCAAATCCTTTTGACGCTTATCAGCATAATTCTGCTGACAGTCTTTGGCTGCCTTCATTTGTTGTCGAACGATCTCAATACAATTCGATGTCTCACTTATTATCTCTGGCCCAAGTATCAACTTATCTCCAACTCTAACCAACATGCTGGAGAATTACGTGGTCTACCATACAACGCCTCATATGGTGCCATCTCAATGCTTTTTGTAGATTCTAAGAAGATCCACTCGTGAATAATGGATCTCGATCACTCACTATGCTCTTTGGGATACCATGGAATTGAACTATCCATTTCACATAAAGTTAAGCCAATTTTGATGTTGTCCTAGTCGATTTGATAAGAATGAACCTTGCACTTTTGGTCAAGCGATCCGCGATGATCCAAATCCCTTCATTTCCTACCCTAGTTCTAGGTAGTCCATCGATAAAATCCATCAATATCTTCTCCCACATCCACGTAGGAACTTCCAATGGCTGAAGCAATCCACTCGACTTCTTCTGTTCAACTTTCACCAATTGACAGTTTATACACTTGGAATTGAACTTTCCAATATCTCTTTTCATCTCTTCCCAGTAGTAGACTTTCTTCATGTCCTAATACAACTTATTTCCACCGAGATGAATAGTCAACTTCGAGTGATGACATTTCCCTCAGAATCTCATCTCTCAATCTGTCGATATCAGGAACATCCAGTCGTCCTTGATTTCGAAGCCAACCTTCTTGATTGACCTCGAACTCTTTATCCTTTGGCTCCAGTTTCTGGGTACTCGACAAGATTTGCATCTCGCTTTTGGCCCTCACATATCCTTTCGATGATAAGAGGTCTTACCGATAAGCTTGCCATCATTTCAAGTTCCAACTCACCCTTTAGAAAGAATTCAAACCTTGCCAAATACTCGAGGTTTTCCATTATTTGCCAGCAGTATACGCTATACCAAAATCATATGATGCTAGAGACTGTAATCACCGTTGCTGCCAAAGGTCCAAATCCTTTAGGGAGAAAAGATGCTTCAACGGCTTATGATCCGTAAACAACTCGAATCGAACTCTCAACAAGTAATGTCTCCACATCTTCAGAACGAACACAATTGCCTCCATCTCTAAATCATGAGTTGGTAATCCCTTTCATGCAGCTTTGGCTATTGACTTGCGTAGGTCACAACCTTATCCTTTGTCACTCTCCACTAGTGAAATCCTATTACTAAATCCTTTTGAGGAAACACTTCGGCTTTGTGAAGCTGGTCGAACAAGTCATCAATTCTTGGCAATGAGTACTTGTTCTTTTTGGTCACCTTATTCAGCTCACGATAGCCCTCATACAATCTTAATGAGCCATCCGCCTTGGTTGTAAATACCACTGGTGCAACCCATTCGAAAACACCTCCCAGAATGAATCCCTTTCCTAGAAGGTCACGAACTTGCACCCAAACTCTCGCTGTTTTTTAGGCGTCATCCTCCTAAGGAGCATAACGATAAGTTTAGCACCCGTGACCAAATTGACTCTAAACTCTATCTCATGATGCCACGACAACTCTTTTACTTCGTCAAATACATCCTACAACTCACTTGCAACTAGCACAGATGACAAGTCTTTTGTGGAATTCCAAGCGAATATAACAACTCACGAGAACACCATCTTTGGTTTACCCCGAATCAACACTTTTGCCCTTCCAAATCCCCGACTGTCATCTTTAGCTTTTTGCAACTCACTTTTGCCGCATATCTCTTGGGCCAAACCATACCCAAGATAATTTCAAACCTAGCGGAAGTTAAAACTAAGCAACCACTCATAAATGAATATTCATGATCAACAATACTGGATCCACAAAGTTTGCAAAGGGAATATGAACCAAATATTAGATTAGTTACAACCAAAGGTCTATTACAACTTAAGGTTCCAAACTTATTCAGCATACAGTCTTATTATAGGTAAAAGAAGACGATTCTCTAGTACCCAATCGAACTCAACAACTCCACTAGCAGAAAGCACATCTAAATTGGCAACAGCTTCTTCTAATCCTCATTAGGAATGCAATAAGAGATTTGAGTACCTTCCACAACACATGCTTCCTCCGGTTGCTTATTCTTTAGAAAATCCGGGCAGTCCTTCTTCTTATGCCCAAGCTTGCCGCATTTAAAAAGCAATTCATTTTGGCTTCTCACAATCCTTTGCATAATGGCCCTTTAACTAATAGTTGAGGCATAGATCATTCTTCTTAATTTTCTTCTTCTTATTTTTCCTCTTTGTAGCACTAGGGCCAAAAAAAATTCTTCATCCGTAGGAGAACAGTCCCTCTGCCGCTTAGCAAAATCCCTTCTGGGTACTTGCATAATAACACCACACTCTAGTGCAGCTTCTGGAATAGGTTTCCTTATCATAGCTTCTGCCATCATGGCTGCCCCAAATATAACCAGATATTCAGGTGCAATGGCTAAAGCTCCTAATTGGCTCACATATCCTACTTTTCCCATCTCAGGCTCACCCCCAAAGGTTTGATGACTCATTCTAAATCTAAAATAGAATGATTAGTCGACATACAAGATAAAATGCTAAACAAGTATAAATGCTACTACTATATGCTAATATATATAGCAAGCATCCAACGGAAATCTACAAGTAAGTCTCTCATACGTGGTTACGTCTTTGAACTTTGGCTAAAATCATTAACCAGAGCTCTGATACCAAATTTGACGACCTCCCACAGGCCCCGCACTAAACAAGAGGAATAGTGCGCTAAAAGGTGTTCCAGGCAGCTACGGATGATCATTAGAGTAGGTAAACAACATCGGAACCCGTCGTAAATCTCACAGCGCAAGGATAAAATAATAGAACATATACAACGGGTAATATTGGTGAAGCATATTTGAGCAGAAATCACAAATATTTAAAACAACTAGGAAGTATATCCATACACCAGGATTGCAACATACGTCTGTACAAACTTGCCTCATAACAGCACTCAGAGTAGAATAACCAACTGTAACATCCCACTTTTTCGTACCAATTTAAGCTGACATTTTACTACCACAGTCAACCCGAATTATACAGAAAAGCAGAATGTTAAGAGAAAGAAGTTAGAGGATGAAAAATAGAAAGATATAACTAATAGAATAGAAAGAAGAACATCAGAATCTCACAGCGGAACGAGTAAATTATAATATACAGATCTCTTTACAAAAATAAATTGTATATATAGATATCAATCATCAATGTACATCATATATCAGAGACAGCGGAGATAAACTCTAGATAACTAACTGTGATGCCACCTTATTTCAGCTCTTGAACTCCAAGCGGAACCGTACCTGTAAATATACTCGGTCTGACCCGAGCACATTTGATTTAAAACAAAATTCACTCGGATCAGTCTGGAATAATTTCAGTGGAAATTCAGAACACACAACTTGCTTAACTTTAGAAATCCTTTTGGAAAGAAAAGGATAATAGTAAGACCAGTCCACACACAAACACGGACAGTTTTTACCTTACTATAACCCAAAACATTTTTGATATATCAAAATCAAGTGATATTATAATAATGTCTACCAAACCACAAATAAATAACCATCTAGTAGAACGCTTGCATCTCACCTCAACATATTTAGTATAAAATCAAAAACAGCGGGGCTCTTATTAGAGAATGGATTCCAATAGGAAAGGTATGGGATCACCTTCCGATCAGTGTAATCTAGAGGGTATACATTGGGATTTAACAAGAACGTCTTGCAACCCGGCCACGCATGACCACCCACTCATTTATCTTTAGTGTAGCGAATATATTGTCACCTACGGTTGTTGTCCATCCAACCATAATCCGAAGATACTGAACCAAAAAGGAGAACAAAATAAATTTTCTCTAGATCGGTGACATATATACCCTGCTTGGGAATGACCCACCTAGCCATGCTGCCTTCCCAATTTTTGTCATTTCCCACTTGTGTGGATAGAGGCTACGCTATCTTCTAGAACGGCGCACCACCATTTACTTTGAATGCCACATTGTAATACCTGTCAAATCACTAATCGAATCCGAAAAATATTACGGGTTTAAAAAGCCAAGAGAAATGAATTTCTCCGCCACCAGTCATAATACCTTTAAGAGATCAACTGTACGTGATTCGTTAGGAATACTCTGTTAGACATTCGTCCATACTAGTCATCCAGGAACATGATGAACCGAAGGCACCCTCCTACCGCATCCCATATAGGAATCACCCCAGGGATCAGTAGTGAGAAGTCCTTGCAAATCTGTAGATTCCAACCACGATAGAACAACAGTGTATCTCTGGTTGCAAGTCAGAGATTATAAGTGCTCCTTCCGTTTTATGAAAATCTAGGGTCTTCAATTCCTTCATCTTTATTCCCTGTAAGTTAGTTTCATACGCCACGTTGATTCGAAGTGGTTTTGGGGTCTAGTTCCCATCCCGGTCCCTTCAAAGCAACATGTCAAAAAGGGTCTAATATATGTCATTGATAGTTTGGTGTTTTAACTATCAATGTCAAAACAGTACGGTCAAGTATATTGGCAGCTCAGATCTCTCTGATATATTTTAACTTATTAATACTTGGATTTATTTCCAAAATCTATTTACTAAGTCCTTTATAGCAGTCTATTTAATATCTTATTTCAAAACTGAACTTTGATTTATTATCCCAAACCTGTTACCTAATCTTTTACCCAAATTTCCTTCAGTCCCTTACTTTTGTAAATCTCCTTTCAACTTATAACTGTTTTACTTAACCCATTCCTTAAGTAAGCATATTTTAAAATCATCGCCTAGGTTTAAACTCCGTTATAAACTCCCAATTATAAACGCGTATTTTATTATCAAAATCTTTATGATACCCCGTTTCATATCTCGATTCCTTCTTCCACTTAGAAAGTAAATTATTTTAATTATTATTAATTAAAATAATAATTAACTCCATCATTTATTAAAATAAAAATAGTTCACTTCATTAGTGATTAAACAGATTTGTTAAGCACTTCCTTAAACAATAACTAACTATATTAATGGTTATTAATTTAATAATCATTTTAAAGCCACGTTAAATAAATAATCGTTAAACCATTTCTAATTGATTTTATCGAAAGCCAATTAATTTAATTGATGTTTCTTAGTCACCTAACATCATTTCTTGTTTAACTAATTGCAGTTAATCCCACTTAGATTAATATAATTAATCTAAAAATATCGCTTAACCTTGGTTATTATAAAACAATAATCCGTATATTAAGCTATGATTTATGCGCTTATAACATTTATTTAAAACAGTATACATAATATTATATAACTTATCGACTTATTTTAAAACGCCTACTGATATATTTTAAAACTTCACTTTAGTTATAAAATAAATTTTATAACTTTAAATGCATTGCTTCGCCCGTTGGCGAATTAATGTCTTAAAATAGGATCTTAGATCGTTTGCTGCCAATTGCCAAATCAATACCATTCATTGATTATCACATCAATATTGAATTTAAATTCAATGTTCAATATTTAATCAACCATCAATATCTAGTCAGGATATAATATCAATTGGATTAAACAGTTTCATACTTAAATAATATAAACAACATACAGTGTATTTGAGGAATCCGGTCGGATCCCTCCAACATGTCCGTCCATGCACCACAGATAATAATATTTGATAATAATATCTAAATGATATTTAAATCAAAATAATCCAATATGACAAATATAATTTGTCGACAATCATCAACCAACCAATCAACCAAGGCATGCAATCATCCAATTATTATCATCAACGGTGAATTATATTTTTATACAAATTTAACAATGCATAGAATTTCAGAAAAGTGTGAGAGTTAAAACACCTTGTTTTTGATTGACGGTTCCAGCGTTCTTCATTCAATTTTAAATAGACGTTTAAAATTAAATGAAATTCCGATTGTATCTGAATCACTCCGTTCCATCTCAGCAGCGTAGCCTTCATTTGCCATGACCCCAATGGATCTTGTTTCATGTCATTCTTAAACATGATTATATGTGCCATATCTTCTTCCTACTCTTTCGTCGGTTTAAAACCGTGAACTGTGAGCGGAAACCAACCATAATCGTGATATTTTATCCCCATTTGAACTTATAACCACCGTTCCACCTTGCCTTGCACTTGGCTTGCATGTCTTCAATGTCCCTTCCTCGCTGGCACATTTCTTCTTCATGTACTATATATTTTTTTCCAACATTTAAAGCCCAGCCCAATGAACATCCGTAGCCCACATTTCCTTCACACCATCTTTTTTTACATGCGATAACTTCTGCAAACAAACTCACATCATCAATTCCCATCTTCCTTTGTTCGTATATATTACACCATGCTGAAACTTCATGCTGCTCATATATATTACACCATGTTGAAACTCCATATATATACAATCTGCTCATATATATTACGCCTGCTGAAACTTCATTACCGTGCTCACAAAGTTGCCATCTTCCATCACCAAGGCCACATGACACCCTTATCGGAACCGCCGCTCCACTGCACGCCTTCAGCACCCACTTCTTCACAAATCCTCACTTGTGTGCTCTCCCACTCCTCCAGCACCACTCGCCACGTCCAGCTTTATCTCCACTTCGCCTTAGAACAGCTTACCAAACCATCACTGCTTCTCCAATACCATTAGACCGCATGTAGTAAACCCAAACAAACAACTCCTCAACCATCTAACAAAGATCACTGCTCACCATTTACAAATCCACCGAAACAACACTTAGACAGCACCATCAATCCTTCCAGACCTCACAAATTCCGGCTACTTCCACTGATTTGCGTTCCGCCACCCTCCAACATGTACTACTACTTAGACTGCAACAATTCCCGGCACCAGTCTCCACCAAAGTGCTTCAACCTCCTCAACGGAGTCACGGCACATGCGAGCCATTCTCTTCCCTATCAGGTGAAAACTCGTGAAATGGTTGAGCTCCTGTCACTATTCACGTTCAGACAA
Organism: Allium sativum; assembly: GCA_030737875.1. Lineage (NCBI taxonomy): Eukaryota > Viridiplantae > Streptophyta > Magnoliopsida > Asparagales > Amaryllidaceae > Allium > Allium sativum. The sequence continues at coordinate 15,156,218 of CM060917.1, forward strand.
AGCCAAATTTTCGAGCCTCCCTTCCTTGTTTAACCATTTCATAAACGGACCTCAACCTTTGACTCCATGGTCTGCCCTCCTCTTCGCCATCACATTGTTCACCTACTCCTTCATAATAACCACACGTGTATTTTATTTAGTTTCAGAAGTTGGGTTGCTCCTATTAGTTGAATGAGAAGCAAGTAATAATAATATGCTGGGTAAAAGAATGAGTCGAGGCAACTTATAAATAGCGGAGAAGGAAAAGATAGGATACACATCGTTTTCAACTGGTATAATGTAGGGTTGTGGTTTAGGGAATGGCCTCCACGTTGATAGGTTATTGTGTTGATAAGAATGTACATGCACTTTGGCCAAGAAGGTTAGTTGGTTTCAAAAGAATGCACGTGAACTCAAAAGGAAATACTGACTTGGTACAAACTTTTTAATGTAAAACATAGGATAGGTTTCAGGCAACGCGGTTGTGTATTTTAGGTTGCACGATATTTTCTAGTGTTTAGAGTAGGCTATATTTTCATGTTATAAATATTTATATATATTATATGGTTAATTATTTTTCCGTTAACCACCGTTAAATAAATGCACCGTCTACACTAGCTCCAACTGCCACGAAAATAATTACACCGCTTCATCTGGTCATTCCGGTCCCAACGAAATTTATTTTGTTGAAAACGGACTCCGTTTGCACAACGACGCTATTTTAAATTTATCGGTTCACCTTTAAATTTCGCGCATCGATAAAACAGCTCCGTTTTTCTCCAAACTAGGAATATAGCAATAATTAAATATATGTATTCCTATAAAAATATGTTTCGAGCTCGTTTTAATTTATTTATAAATATATAAATTCAAACTCCATTTTCTGATTAATGAATTCGATATAAAATTCATTATTATCACCAATATAAATATTTAAAAAGAATTTTAATATTCGTAATTAACGTTCAAAAATCTGGGACATTACGTTCTTCCCTCCTTAAAAGAATTTCGTTCCCGAAATTAAAATGTAAGAAGAATGATCTGAACCTAATTATTTTAAAATAAATATATTTTGAATTATTATCAAAATAAATTAAGACTCTTAATATTTTCGAAAATTTCGCCAGTGCCTCCTCTGCGTGGTTCGATTGGTACAACTACAACTGCCACTCCGGGCCTCAACTTCTCTAAAAGAAAACCAAAACCAAATGAGTATCCCATTCAGGGGTATAAATTCAGTCACTCCAATCAATATATTAAAGTTTACCTTTTTGTTCGGCAACTCAATTCCAATTCCGACGTAATCATTTATTGCTCTTTGTTTCCCAATTTGTACTTCCATCTCTAAAATCAAGCCATTTTCTATGTCCTTGTAGCATATGCACTAATCTCAATAACAATCTAAGGTTTAATTTAGTTCCATCCATAACCGACTTAATTCCCAATTCATTCAATTTCTGATTAACTATTAATAAATTCTATTCAACCAAACAGGCATCTAATCAATCATAACACACACTTTACTTAATCATTAAAATTAAATTTAATTTGGTACTTTGGTTATTTAATTCCATTTAACCTAGTTAAATTCCTTTTCCAGATTCAATTAACTAATTGGTTCAATTTTATTTCATAATTCAATTCGAATTCCCATCAAATCAAGTAAAACAATCAAACACCCAATATTACTATACTATAGAAAATTATTTCCTTTTAATATACAAAAATATAATTTTAGGCAAAATTATTTCATTTACCCGCTTTAAAATAATTTAAAACAATTTATATTCAAATTACAAATACGCCCTCTCATATATATACTTATACCCAATCTATGGTATTTCTAACCCCATCTCTATTGAGTTACACCACAGAGCCAAGGTTATTACTAAACCATCGTTCTGATACCACGTTGTAACGTCCCACTTTTCCATACCAATTTAAGCTGGCATTTTACTACCACAGTCAACCCAAATTATACAGAAAAGCAGAATGTTAAGAGAAAGAAGTTAAAGGATGAGAAATAGAAAGATATAACTAATAGAATAGAAGAGTAAGAAGAACATCAGAATCTCACAACGGAACGAGTAAATTATAATATACCAAATCTCTTTACAAAAATAAACTATATATATACATACATATCATCAAAGTACATCATATATCAGACACAGCGTAAATAAACTTTAGATAACTAACGATGAAGCCTCCCGCTTTCAGCTCTTGAACTCCAAGCGGAACCGAACCTGTAAATATACTCGGTCTAACCCGAGCACATTTGATTTTAAAAAAAATTCACCCGGCTCAGTCTGGAATACTTTCAGCGGTAAATTCACAACACACAACTTGCTTAACTTTAGAAATCCTTTTGAAAGAAAAAGATAATAGTAAGACCAGTCCACACATAAACACGAACGGTTTTTTCCATACTATAATCCAAAACAGTTTTGATATATCGAAATCTAGTGATATTATAATAATGTCTATCAAACCACAAACAAATAACCATCTAGTAGAATGCTTGCATCTCACGCTCTACGTATTTAGTATAAAATCAAAAACCGCGGGGCTCTTACTGGAGAATGGATTCCAACGGACAAGGTATGGGATCACCTTCCGATCAGTGTACTCTAGAGGGTATACACTGGGGTTCAACAAGACGTCTTGCAACCCGGCCACACATGAACGCCCACTAATTTAGCTTGAGTGTAGCGAATATATTGTCACCTATGGTTGTTGGCCATCCAACCGTAATCCGAAGATATAGAATCGAAAAGACGAACAAAATGAATTTTCTCTAGATCGGTGACATGTATACCCTGCTTGGGAATGACCCACCTAGCCATGCTGCTTTCCCGATTTCTGTAATTTCGGGTTGTGAGGCTAGAGGCTACGTTCTCTTCTAGAATAGCACAACACCATTTACTTTGAATGCCACATCGTCAAACCCATCAAATCACTAATCGATTTCCGAAAAATATTACGGGTATAAAAAGCTAAGAGAAATGAATTTCTCCGCCACCAGACATAATACCTTGTAGAGATCAACCGTACGTGATTCGTTAGGAATACTATGTCAGACATTCGTCCATTCAAGTCATCCAGGAATAGGATGAATCGAAGGCACCCTCCTACCGCATCCCATATAGGAATCACCCCAGGTATCAAAAGCGAGAAGTCCTTGCAAATACGTAGATTCCAACCATGACAGAACCACAGTGTATCTCTGGTTGCAAGTCAGAGATTATAAGTGCTCCTTCTGTTTTATGAAAATCTATGGTCTTCAATTCCTTCATCTTTATTCCCTGCAAGTTAGTTTCGTACGCCAAGTTGATTCGAAGTGGTTTTGGGGTCTAGTTCCCATCCCGGTCCCTTCGAAACAACACATCAAAAAGGGTCTAATATATTTCACCGATAGTTTGGTGTTTTAACTATCAATGTCAAAACAGTATGGTCAGGTATATTGGAAGCTCAGATCTCTCTGATATATTTTAACTTATTAATACTTGGATTTATTTCCAAAATCCATTTACTAAGTCCTTTATAGCAGTCTATTTAATATTTTATTTCAAAACTGGACTTTGATTTATTATCCCAAACCTGTTACCCAATCTTTTACCCAAATTTCCCTCAGCCCCTTACTTTTGTAAATCTCCTTTCAACTTATAATTGTTTCACCTAACCCCATTCCTTAAGTAAGCTTATTTTAAAATCATCGCCTGGGTTTAAACTCCGTTATAAACTCCCAATTATAAACGCATATTTTATTATCAAAATCTTAATGATACCTCGTTTCATATCTCGATTCCTTCTTCCACTTAGAAAATAAATTATTTTAATTATTATTAATTAAAATAATAATTAACTCCATCATTTATTTAAATAAAAATAGTTCACTTCATTAGTGATTTAACAGATTTGTTAAGCACTTCCTTAAACAATAACTAACTATATTAATGGTTATTAATTTAATAATCATTTTTAAACCCCGTTAGATAAATATTCGTTAAACCATTTCTATTTGATTTAGTCGACAGCGAATTAATTTAATCACTGTTTCTTAGTCGCCTAACATCATTTCTTGTTTAACTAATTGTAGTTAATCCCACTTAGATTAATATAATTAATCTAAAAAATATCGCTTAACCTCTTTATTTAAACGGTTATTATGAAACAATAATCCGTATATTAAGCTATGATTTATACGCTTATAACATTTATTTAAAACATTATACATAATATTATATAACTTATCGACTTATTTTAAAATCCCTACTAATATATTTTAAAACTTCACTTTAGTTATAAAATAAATTTTATAACTTTAAATGCATCGATTCGCCCGTTGGCGAATTAATGTCTTAAAATAGGATCTAAGATCGTTTGCTGGCAATTACCAAATCAATACCGTTCATTGATTATCACATCAATATTGAATTTAAATTCAATGTTCAATATTTAATCAACCATCAATATCTAGTCAGGATATAATGTCAATTGGGGTAAACAGTATCATACTTAAATAATATAAACAACATGCAATGTATTTGAGGAATCCGATCGGATCCTCTAACCTGTCCTTCCCTGCACCATAGATAATAATATTAGATAATAATATCTAAACGATGTTTAAATCATAATAATCCAATACGACAAATATAATTTGTCGACAATCATTAACCAACCAATCAATCAAGGCATACAATCATCCAATTATAATCACCAACGGTGAATTATATTTTTATATGAATTTAACACTGCATAGAATTTCATAAAAGTATGAGAGTTAACTCACATTGTTTTTAATTGACGGTTCCAGCGTTGTTCGTTCAATTTTAAACAGACGTTTAAAATTAAATGAAATTCCGATTGTATCTGAATCACTCCATTTCCAGCTCAGCAGCGTAGTCTTCATTTTCCATGACCCCAATGTATCTTGTTTCATGTCATTCTTAAACATGATTATATGTGCCATATCTTATTCCTACTCTTTCATTGGTTTAAAACCGTGAACATTGAGTGGAAACCAACCATAGCCATGATATTTTATCTCTATCCAAACTTATAACCACCGTTCCACCTTGCCTTGCACTTGGCGTGCATGTCTCCAATGTCACTTCCCCGCTTGCACATTTCTTCTTCACATAAATATTTTTTACCAACATTTAAAGCCCAGCCCAATGAACCTCCGTAGCCCACATCTCCTTCACACCATCTTTTTCTACATGCGATAACTTCTGCAAACAAACTCACAACATCAATTCCCATCTTCCTATGTTCATATATATTACGCCATGCTGAAACTTCATGCTGCTCATATATATTACGCCATGTTGAAACTTCATATATATATATATATACATACACAAGCTGCTTACATATATTACGCCATGCTAAAACTTCATTACCGTGCTCACAAAGTTGCCATCTTCCATCACCGAAGGCCACATGACATCCTCACCGGAACTGCTGTGCCACTGCGCGCCTTCAGCACCCACTTCTTCACACATCCTCACTTGTGTGCTCTCCCACTGCTCCAGCAACACTCTCCACGTCCAGCCTTATCACCACTTCGCCTTACACCAGCCGACCAAACAATCACTGCTCCTTTAATACCATCAGACCGCATGCAGTAAATCCAAACAATCAACTCCTCAACCATCTCACAAAGATCACTATTCACCATTTACAACTCCACCGAAACAACACTTAGAGAGCCCCATCAATCCTTCTAGACCTCATAAATTCCGGTTACTTCCACTGATTTGCGTTCCGCCACCCTCCAACATGTACTACTACTTAGACTGCAACGTTTCCAGGCGTCAGTCTCCACCAAAGTGCGTCAACCTCCACAACGTAGTCACGGCACATGCGAGCCTTTATCTTCCCTATCAGTTGAAAACTAATGATATGCCTGAGCTCTAGTCACTCTTCACGTTCAGACAAAGCCTAATTTTCGAGCTTCCCTTCCTTGTTTAACCATTTACCCAACGGACCTCAACCTTTGACTCCATGGTCTGCCCTCATCCTCGCCATCACATTGTTCACCTACCCCTTCATAATAACCACACATGCATTTTATTTAGTTTCAGAAGTTGGGATGCTCCTATTAGTTGAATGGGAAGGAAGTAATAATAATATGCTGGGTAAAAGAATAGGTCGAGGCAACTTATAAATAGCGGAGAAGGAAAAGATAAGATACACGTCGTTTTCAACTGGTACAATGTAGGGTTGTGGTTTAGGGAATGGCCTCCACGTTGATTGTTTATTTTATTGATAAGAATGTACATGCACTTTGGCCGAGGAGCGTAGTTGGTTTCAAAAGAATGCACGTGAACTCAAAAGGAAAAATTGACTTGGTACAACTTTTTGATGTAAAACATAGGATAGGTTTGAGGCAATGCGGTTATGTATTTTAGGTTGCACGATATTTTCTAATGTTTAGAGTAGGTTATATTTTCATGTTATAAATATTTATATATATTATATGGTTAATTATTTTATCGTTAACCACCGTTAAATAAACGCACCATCTGCACTAGCTCCAGCCGCCACGAAAATAATTACACTGCTTCATCTGGTCATTCCGATCCCAACAAAATTTATTTCGTTAAAAACGGACTCCGTTTGCACAACGATGCTATGTTACATTTATCGGTTCACCTTTAAATTTCGCGTAGTGACAAAACAGCTCCGTTTTGCTCCAAACTAGATATATAGCAATAATTAAATATATGTATTCCAATAAAATTTGTTTTGAGCTCATTTTATTTTATTTATAAATATATAAATTCGAACTCCATTTTCTGATTAATGAATTGATATAAAATTCATTAATATCACCAATATCAATATTTAAAAAGGATTTTAATATTCGTAATTTACGTTCAAAAATCTGGGACATTACACCAACAACGGAAACCCAAATACTATATATTAAGAAAGATAGTATGCCAGCCTCCTGCTCGCCTCCAAACTACTACATCATCTTTACTAAGATATCATCTGTTACCTAGTCTGCCTATCCAAAATTGGATGAACAGCCCAAGGTAATAAGAAGGAAATATAAAACCTTGAGTTAGACAATAGTCTTAGTGAGCGATAAAACAACTAACTAACTTCATCAATAAAATATATGAAAATGGGTAAATAAACTAACTAATTTACCCACAACATCAGAGAAGAACACAACTCCCATCTTCCCCACATCATACAGTGATAGCCTTTACAATCCATAAAACCAAAGGAACAACAATTCATCCGTAGTAATCAGAACGACCATTCAATCATGGTCAACAGAAGAAACCAATCAGTAACACTCATAGCATCCAAATTATAGATCTCAAGTAAACCATCTTAATTGAATTCAACATCCCTCAAGAACAAGCCCCAAAGGCCGAAACCAATATCAGACAGGCACCCAAGAAATATTTCCTCCGATATCGGACAACCTACATGAGACGGTATAAAAAAAGAAACCAATCATTCATGACAGACTCTGGCTATCACTATCAATCCTTCTTCGAAACCACCATTAATCGTATCACTGGACATATCATACTTCCATCAATCAAGGGCTAATGGTAACCCCTGTTTTAGCAAAAACCCCATATGCCTTTCAACGATACGTACCTAGGCCTTTCAACGATACTCAGGGTACTCGACCTACATCCGGTCTTTTAGATACGCCCCTATTAAACCCCTACTTTGGGCCCGCTAGAACCTACGAAAACGATAATTCCTTGGCCTTCGGTATCTCTAGTCATCATCAACCCCGACTGTCCAACGATTATCACCCCACTCAAGACACCTTTGAGTTGTCATACCATTCGTTGTTCTACACCGATCAACGAACACCATCAACACTTCGCACCTTCCAAATTGAATCCACTATGAAGTCACAACATCACCGAACCAAATAACATCAACATATGGTTCAACACGATTCATAAAGTTTCTACACTTGTTATGAAATAAACTACAGCATTCATGCCACCAATCACAACATTTAGGCCCTTTTGCTTAAATCTGAGTCGTACCCAAAAATATTTTTTTTTAGAAATAATCCCCTGGTGCGACCGACCCATAGGTGCACGACCCCATGCGACCGACCCTAGCCTACTTAACCACCGCTCGACTGACCCTTTCCCAATATCATGACGGACCGACCTTTCTAGGGTGCACGAGCGGCCCAAGCATGTAACGACCCGCATTTCCTGTACTCAAATATTTAATATATTGCATTATTTAATTATCGATTTGGAATTTTGAATGGATTTACTATATATAATTTGTTTATTAAATAATATATAGATGTATAATTTATATATATAGTTATAGAAGGGTTTTTATATAAATAGAATATCGTTTATAAACCCAGGACTTTAAAATGTTGAGCTCTAAAATTTTATTGTTGGGAATTGAAGTGGTTTGCTTAAATACGATGGTACTAATTTATTATCATTTGAAACTTAATCTAAATTGTATTAAGGTTACATGAGATTGAAATAATAAACCAAATTTAATGCTAGTATATGACGTTAACAAACCATATTTTACTTGGTTCGGCAAAACATGTGAAACCGAATATATCATTTCATCTCCTTTGTTCATCAATTGAAATTTTGCTACAAGGAATAAAACTGAAATATATACACAAAAAGAAAATCATATATCCATGCATTTTTGTTTGTCCAAATGTGAATACAAAGAAAAACAACATATACGTTCATATATTCTCGGCCGTACATTTCATAACCAAATAAACATAACAATTCATTATACAAATTCCTATGTGACATGTTTAATTCAAAGGAGCAGCAACGAATTGTCCCCATAAGAATTGACCTGAAAACAGAGAAGAAAAGAAAGGAAAAGCCATGAAAACAGCTAAATAAAGACCAATATATTTCTATTGAACAGCTAAGTGAAACAATATATATATAAATATATTCACATGAACAGCTAATGAATATAACAGCTATATAAACAGTTACGTGAAACAGTAAAACCATACAGAGAAGAAACAGAGAGATACATAGCTGAATAGAAATAGGGGTATACATACGTAAACATCAATTCTATCACTACATTGCATAGTTAAATGAAAAACATATATATATATATATATATATATATGTACGGACAACCAAATGTATACGCAGCTAAGGAATTCATAGGCACGGGAAAGGAACGGCTAAAAGGAAATAAGTGATGAACAATTATACAAATCAGCAAGAGGGCACAACTATGCAGCTGTACAAATCAGAAAGATTACAAGATTCTGGAAGGATATTGCTAGAAATTCGTATATGAAACTCCATTTAATTAAATATAAAAGAAAAGAAAAAAAAAGGTAAACTTCTCATGACAAACAGAACAGATACTGGAGGCTGCCCATAATCAGTAGTATATGGTTTTCATGTGATAGATTGTTCATCTCTAACCAAATAATAAACAAAGAAACAACATCAAACTTTAAAGCTAAACCAAAGAAGATATTATAAAATCTTTATAAGATTTCGAAACAGCTAAACAAATGGTAGTGGATAGTATGGAACAGCTAAGAAAGATCTAAAATATATCTGTACAGATATACTGTTTTCTTTTTTCAAATCTGTACAAACAAGTAAGTTAATATATATTGATTCATATATATATATATATATATATACATATATACAAATCGAATCCTTATAAGATACAGCGACTGCCATATATTTAAAAATCCAATGTAGAATCTAACATACGACTTCAAATCTAAGCAAGCACCATGAACAGCTAAAATCAAATCTATGTATATATTTTTGTATACAGCAAATCTAGACAGAAGTGATATATATATATATATATATTCATATATCAAATTCACAGCAATAAAGTATTTATATATATAGTAGTTTTATATACAAATTCATACAAGGACTATTGACATGTATATGCAAATCTGAACACAAAATCCATAATACGATTTCAAATCTGTACCGAATGAATAACTCATAGACTCAAATCCCACCTAATTTATGCAAGTCAATCACGATGAACCAAACTGTACTAAAAATCTAAATTTAATTTATCAAATCTCTACCAAAACAAGTTGCAGTGATCAATACCCATCACAATTCCATCACAGTACACTGATCTGAAAGAAAAACCCCCAATGGCCTAAGCATAAACAAATCCACCTAGGGAAAACGATGATAGACGTTGATCTAATCCAACTAAATCAACCACTATATATACACACGTATTCACACATGAAGTTTCATCAATTTCAGAGAGCAATTCGAACAAATACAGTGAACAAAAATCATTCGAACCACTTATAAAAAAAATCAAAACAAAAATTGAGTTAAAATACTTAGCTTGGAGATGCCTGCACTTCGGATCCGTATAAGCCCGATGGATCCACAGATGTTCAGCTCGAACCGAGGCTTAGGGTTCGAATAAGTTTCAAGTTGGCTCGTTGATTGGTGGTAGTAAATCTGGAAGGTGGAGGTGAATAGCGATGGGGTGGCGCGAGGTGACTGATGTTGATCTCGGATAGAACAGAAAGGGAAAGGGGATCTGAGATTTTGTGTCGGCCATTGGAGGATTGTTGTGGAGGCGGTGTGTTTTTTTTGGAGGCGGTGGAGTAAATGAAAGAAATGTGACGATGGTAGGGTTTTGAGGGGAAGCGGGTTGGGCTTTGGGCCACGGGTTAAAAGAATTAAACACGGTCAGTTCCGTTAGAACCCAGAGACGAGAGGATTGAGATGGAGCAGTGTCTATCAGGATTGGAAGGATGGAAATTTTTAAATTAAATTAAACGTTGTTTAATTTAATTAAAACCAGCGCTGAATGACCCAACCAATCAAGGTGAGTTAACCTCACTCAGTTTCTTCCCGTTTATATTTCATATAAATTGGGTTTTACTTCTGTGTGTTCTGATTGCTAGTATTTGACCATTTTCCAGTTAAATATATATATATATATATATATATATTTTTGATTTAATCGATGGAATTAAACGGACATTTAATTCCAGTAAAACACCAAACCTTGTTCTGATCCAATAAAGAAAATTTCCCTTGATGGGTCACGTTATAACATAGTGTGATTTAAATGGTTTGAATTGTTTGTTTGATCTTTTTGCTAATTGATGGGTGTTATTATCAGATAAAGGAAATAGCGTTGATTGGACAATTGATTTGATCTATAAAAGTTGAATTGAAAATTCAACATGTGATTTGTTTTAACCAGTGAATATATTGGTTGAGTATTTTGGTATCACTGTCTAGAAGTCAATCATTATACAATTATGGATTTTTATCGTCAAGTGAACTAATCATATTGAAGTTATAAATTTAGTTATAACAAAAATAGGGTTTAAATATATTATTTTGAATAGAGTGACTTTTAAAGAAAATAAGTATTATTATTATTATTCAAAGGTTTATAAGTCAGTATTAATTTGTTTGATAAAGTAAACGTGTAAGCAGATGAGCAGTAAAACCCCAAAGGTTAAGAATTCGATAAATTGTTTCGTAGAAACAATTATATAAAGTTATTTGAATGAATTATATTGTTAAAGGAGAAATTTACGGGGATTGATTTAAATTTGAGAAAAGATTATGAACGATTTTTATATCTTAACTTGAGTTTACAATGAAGTCATAAAGGGGATTTAAGCGAATTTATAAGCTTAAATGGGAAGCTTACTTAATGATTTGATTAAGTAAAGGAAATCAAGGTATAAAGGAGTTAGAATTAAACCTGAGGTGTAAAACAAGGTTTATAAAGCAAACGAGAAGTAAAGAAGTGATTTGAAATTGGAAATACTTAAGTTTTGAATTAAGTAAGAAATTGGACAGTGTGATTTCCAGGAAGGAAAGGGAATATGAAAAGCGGAATTTGAAAAGAGTTTGGTAATAGGGTGGGGATAATAACCCAGTTGGAAACAAAGTATTTTAAATAAATTAGAAGTTCATAAGAGTGATGGTAAGAAGGTGAATAACCAATGGGTTAAGGAATATTAGTTTTTATTTTAACAAAGAGATAAAGTAAATTTATAAAGCTGTGTTTTGAATTAAATAGTTAAATAGAATTTGAATTGATATTGGAACAAGATATTAGTTTTTGAATTATGACTTATATTTACCTGAAGATAAGGACGTTGTTAATCAAGGTCTGAGAGGTAATTAAAATACCCCAACTCGTTGCTTGCTGTGTGCTTGGTCGCATGATAGGGGGTTCTCGCTTCGCGTTAGGTGGCGGACGGGAGACCCTTACCCCTACATGTCCCGAAAATGTGGGTTGGTTGTGAAGTCGAATGGCTGGCCGTAAAATGAGTTGGTGTGGTACCATTGTAAGCCACGGGGGGACATTATCCCTCTACCTTGGGGTTGGAGGGATGGTTGAAAAGCCTACCGAAAACCCTGGGTCGTTACAAAACTTGAACGACTTCGAAATTATCTGAAGGTGATATTAGTCATGGTGATATAAAGGACAGTAAGAGTTTATTATTTCATTTGAAATAATAATGCAATGTTTAGTGAAACATTGGGGTGTATACGTACAGAGTGAGAAACCCAAAGTCCAAACGAAATATAAGGGAATTACCACAAAAGGAAAACGTAAGATTTGGTTTTATTCAATAAGAATAAACACTGGAAGCTGTGAAGTAAATAAATGGAATATATTTCACAATGTTTTACGAAAAATAAGTTGATTTGGTTCCTCTATTTTGGATTTTTAAATAATGTTTAGCCAATGTTTTGCAAACATTAGAAGAAAGGAAACTAAGAGATTTTTCATAATTAGATGAGAAGTAAATACCTAGTCTCCAAGATATTGGGGAATAAGATGTTTTAATCATTTGAATTAGAAGGGCAAGTGATGCTGAATACTGAACAATAAACTCTATTTTTGAACAGTTGTTTATTTGATTGTTAAATCACCGACTATCAAATCTGGCCTATACGTTTGTTGGTACGGGAAGACCGGGATCGAGTTATATTCAAAAAAAAACCATTCCGACCAACAAATACGAAATTATAGAAGACGTCAGACGACGATCGAGATGGAGCATGTGAAGACCATAGATCTTCGTCAAGCGGAAGAACCACTTACGATCTCTGATTCGACCCGGAGATATACTGAGGTTCTGTCGTGGTTGAATTTGTGGATTGCAAGGACTGTCGCTATTGATCCATGGGGTGATTCCTATATTTGGATGCAGTAGGAGAGTACCTTCGGTTCATCCTGTTCCTGGATGACTTGTATGGACGGATGTCTGACAGAGTAGTTCTTAAGAGTCACGTACGTTGATTTTTACAAACGTATCTCTGTTAGTGGTAGAGAGGGGCACCTCTCTAGCTTAACGACCAGAATATTTTTGTGGACGTCAATTAGTGATTTGACGGATCTGACGATGTGGCATCCAAAGTGTATGATGATCAGATGTGTTCTGACCTCAAGCCTCATCAACCGGGAGATGACAAAAATCGGGCCGGCAGCATGGCTATGTGGGTCGCTCCTATTAGGGTGTATAATCACCTATCTAGAGAAAATCCTTTTGTTTCTAAGTCTATTTCGATGCTGTCCTTTTTCGGGAAGACGGTGGGTAGCTCCCAACCGTTGGTGATATACATTCGATACACTCAAGCGAAATGAGTGGTCGGTCATGTGTGGGCCGGGTTGCAAGACGTTCTTGTTGAACCCAGTGTATTCGTCTCTAGAGATACACGATCGACAGGTGGTCCCATACCTTGTCATGGTTGGAATCCAATCTCCAATAAGCGCCTGTGGTTTTGTTTGTATAACTATATATGTAGAGCGTGAGATGCAAGCGTTCTACTAGATTTAATATTACTTGTATTTAGACATTATCATAATATCAGACAAGATATTGATTTCAAAACTGTTTTCGGTTATCGTAAGGCGAAAACCGTCTGTTTTTATGTGTGGATTTGGTCTTACGATTACCATTTTCTTTCGAAAAGATTTTAACTTTAAAATCAAGTTGTGTGATACCTTAATACTGTGCGAGTTTATCTCACTCTGGTTCACCAGACTGACCCGGTGTTTTGTAAATGCTCGGGTTAGCCCGGAATGTACAGGTTCAGGTTATCGAATGCTGTGAAGAGACGAGCTGGAGATGTTCAGGCGTATGATATCTAGTATTGATTCCGCTGTGTTTATGAGGACAGATTATTATAACTGTCCAGAGATGTTGATGTACTCTGATATTGTAAGTATTTTCAAAAGCTCTCAATAAAGATTTATTTCTGTATTATATTTTGTTCCGCTGCGATGTGAGACTTTGTGTTGTGTTGGTTCTTCTTCCTCTTCTATTCTAATATTTCTTTCTTTCTTATCTCACCCTCTAATTTCTTTCTAATAACGTCCAGTGGTTTCGGTGTTTGGAAGGTCGACATAAGTTACGGAAAGGTATTTATGTCGATTTTCAGGGCCGAAAACCCTGGGTCGTTACAGTGGTATCAGAGCTATTGGTTGAGTAGTAACCTTGGCTCTGTGGCGTAACTCAATAGAGATGGGGTTAGTAACACCCTAGATTGAGTTTGAGTGTATATATATATATATGAGAGCGTATTTGTAAATTTTATATAAAATTGTTTTATATTGTGTTATTTGACTAGTTCGATTTTAAACTAGCAACTGACACAATAATGTTTTATAAAAGTGGTCAGATGAAATAATTTTGGCCATATTATATTTTGTATAGAAAAAGAATAAGTTTTTGATTGATTTTTAGTTGGTTGATTTATTTGGATCAAAGTCGAATTAGACTATGAATTCGAAGTGGTCTAATATAACTCTAATTTTTCATATATGAAATTAGAAAGAGAAAATATATAATGTTGAAATAGAAATCAAAATTTGAGTTTGAAATGGCGGTGTATAAATTAGAAAAGTAAATGGTTATTGAAATCGAGCTAAGTTGAAATTAAAAAGGGCCGTTAATTGCTTTGAAATTTGAGTTGGTTGCTCGACAAAAAGGTAAAAATTAATTAGGTGTATTGGTGATTTGTTTTATTACCCTGGGTGGGTACTCGTTTGAGTTTTTGTTTTCTTGGATCAGAGTGAGGCCCAAAGTGGCGTTTGCAGTTGATTTGGTTGAGCAACGCAACGGAGATGCTGGCGAATCCTTCATGAATTTTATAACTTAGAATTTTGAAAATATTTCCATAATTATTTTGAGAATAATTGGAATTGGAACAATCCTCTTACTTAGCAATTTCGGGGACGAAATTCTTTTAAGGGGGAAGGAATGTAACGACCCGCATTTCCTGTACTCAGATATTTAATATATTGCATTATTTAATTATCGATTTGGAATTTTTAATGGATTTACTATATATAATTTGTTTATTAAATAATATATAGATGTATAATTTATATATATAGTTATAGAAGGGTTTTTATATAAATAGAATATCGTTTATAAACCCAGGACTTTAAAATGTTGAGCTCTAAATTTTTATTGTTGGGAATTGAAGTGGTTTGCTTAAATACGATGGTACTAATTTATTATCATTTGAAACTTAATCTAAATTGTATTAAGGTTACATGAGATTGAAATAATAAACCAAATCTAATGCTAGTATATGACGTTAACAAACCATATTTTACTTGGTTCGGCAAAACATGTGAAACCGAATATATCATTTCATCTCCTTTGTTCATCAATTGAAATTTTGCTACAAGGAATAAAACTGAAATATATACACTAAAAGAAAATCATATATCCATGCATTTTTGTTTGTCCAAATGTGAATACAAAGAAAAACAACATATACGTTCATATATTCTCGGCCGTACATTTCATAACCAAATAAACATAACAATTCATTATACAAATTCCTATATGACATGTTTAATTCAAAGGAGCAGCAACGAATTGTCCCCATAAGCATTGACCTGAAAACAGAGAAGAAAAGAAAGGAAAAGCCATGAGAACAGCTAAATAAAGACCAATATATTTCTATTGAACAGCTAAGTGAAACAATATATATATAAATATATTCACATGAACAGCTAATGAATATAACAGCTATATAAACAGTTACGTGAAACAGTAAAACCATACAGAGAAGAAACAGAGAGATACATAGCTGAATAGAAATAGGGGTATACATACGTAAACATCAATTCTATCACTACAATGCATAGTTAAATGAAAAACATATATATGTACGGACAACCAAATGTATACGCAGCTAAGGAATTCATAGGCACGGGAAAGGAACGGCTAAAAGGAAATAAGTGATGAACAATTATACAAATCAGCAAGAGGGCACAACTAAGCAGCTGTACAAATCAGAAAGATTACAAGATTCTGGAAGGATATTGCTAGAAATTCGTATATGAAACTCCATTTAATTAAATATAAAAGAAAAGAAAAAAAAAAGGTAAACTTCTCATGACAAACAGAACAGATACTGGAGGCTGCCCATAATCAGTAATATGTGGTTTTCATGTGATAGATTGTTCATCTCTAACCAAATAATAAACAAAGAAACAACATAAAACTTTACAGCTAAACCAAAGAAGATATTATAAAATCTTTATAAGATTTCGAAACAGCTAAACAAATGGTAGTGGATAGTATGGAACAGCTAAGAAAGACCTAAAATATATCTGTACAGATATACTGTTTTCTTTTTTCAAATCTGTACAAACAAGTAAGTTAATATATATTGATTCATATATATATATATATATACACATATATACAAATCGAATCCTTATAAGATACAGCGACTGCCATATATTTAAAAATCCAATGTAGAATCTAACATACGACTTCAAATCTAAGCAAGCACCATGAACAGCTAAAATCAAATCTATGTATATATTTTTGTATACAGCAAATCTAGACAGAAGTGATATATATATATATATTCATATATCAAATTCACAGCAATAAAGTATTTATATATATAGTAGTTTTATATACAAATTCATACAAGGACTATTGACATGTATATGCAAATCTGAACACGAAATCCATGATACGATTTCAAATCTCTACCGAATGAATAACTCATAGACTCAAATCCCACCTAATTTATGCAAGTCAATCACGATGAACCAAACTGTACTAAAAATCTAAATTTAATTTATCAAATCTCTACCAAAACAAGTTGCAGTGATCAATACCCATCACAATTCCATCACAGTACACTGATCTGAAAGAAAAACCCCCAATGGCCTAAGCATAAACAAATCCACCTAGGGCAAACGATGATAGACGTTGATCTAATCCAACTAAATCAACCACTATATATACACATGTATTCACACATGAAGTTTCATCAATTTCAGAGAGCAATTCGAACAAATACAGTGAACAAAAATCGTTCGAACCACTTATAAAAAAAATCAAAACAAAAATTGAGTTAAAATACTTAGCTTGGAGATGCCTGCGCTTCGGATCCGTATAAGCCCGATGGATCCACTGATGTTCAGCTCGAACCGAGGCTTAGGGTTCGAATAAGTTTCAAGTTGGCTCGTTGATTGGTGGTAGTAAATCTGGAAGGTGGAGGTGAATAGCGAAGGGGTGGCGCGAGGTGACTGATGTTGATCTCGAATAGAACAGAAAGGGAAAGGGGATCTGAGATTTTGTGTCGGCCATTGGAGGATTGTTGTGGAGGCGGTGTTTTTTTTTGGAGGCGGTGGAGTAAATGAAAGAAATGTGACGATGGTAGGGTTTTGAGGGGAAGCGGGTTGGGCTTTGGGCCACGGGTTAAAAGAATTAAACACGGTCAGTTCCGTTAGAACCCAGAGACGAGAGGATCGAGATGGAGTAGTGTCTATCAGGACTGGAAGGATGGAAAATTTTAAATTAAATTAAACGTTGTTTAATTTAATTAAAACCAGCGCTGAATGACCCAACCAATCAAGGTGAGTTAACCACACTCAGTTTCTTCCCGTTTATATTTCATATAAATTGGGTTTTATTTCTGTGTGTTGTGATTGCTAGTATTTGACCATTTTCCAGTTATATATATATATATATATTTGATTTAATCGATGGAATTAAACGGACATTTAATTCCAGTAAAACACCAAACCTTGTTCTGATCCAATAAAGAAAATTTCCCTTGATGGGTCACGTTATAACATAGTGTGATTTAAATGGTTTGAATTATTTGTGTGATCTTTTTGCTAATTGATGGGTGTTATTATCAGATAAAGGAAATAGCTTTGATTGGACAATTGATTTGATCTATAAAAGTTGAATTGAAAATTCAACATGTGATTTGTTTTAACCAGTGAATATATTGGTTGAGTATTTTGGTATCACTGTCTAGAAGTCAATCATTATACAATTATGGATTTTTATCGTCAAGTGAACTAATCATATTGAAGTTATAAATTTAGTTATAACCAAAATAGGGTTTAAATATATTATTTTGAATAGAGTGACTTTTAAAGAAAATAAGTATTATTATTATTATTCAAAGGTTTATAAGTCAGTATTAATTTGTTTGATAAAGTAAACGTGTAAGCAGATGAGCAGTAAAACCCCAAAGGTTAAGAATTCGATAAATTGTTTCGTAGAAACAATTATATGAAGTTATTTGAATGAATTATATTGTTAAAGGAGAAATTTACGGGGATTGATTTAAATTTGAGAAAAGATTATGAACGAGTTTTATATCTTAACTTGAGTTTACAATGAAGTCATAAAGGGGATTTAAGCGAATTTATAAGCTTAAATGGGAAGCTTACTTAATGATTTGATTAAGTAAAGGAAATCAAGGTATAAAGGAGTTAGAATTAAACCTGAGGTGTAAAACAAGGTTTATAAAGAAAACGAGAAGTAAAGAAGTGATTTGAAATTGGAAATACTTAAGTGTGGAATTAAGTAAGAAATTGGACAGTGTGATTTCCAGGAAGGAAAGGGAATATGGAAAGCGGAATTTGAAAAGAGTTTGGTAATAGGGTGGGGATAATAACCCAGTTGGAAATAAAGTATTTTAATTAAATTAGAAGTTCATAAGAGTGATGGTAAGAAGGTGAATAACCAATGGGGTTAAGGAATATTAGTTTTTATTTTAACAAAGAGATAAAGTAAATTTATAAAGCTGTGTTTTGAATTAAATAGTTAAATAGAATTTGAATTGATATTGGAACAAGATATTAGTTTTTGAATTATGACTTATATTTACCTGAAGATAAGGACGTTGTTAATCAAGGTCTGAGAGGTAATTAAAATACCCCAACTTGAACAACTTCGAAATTATCTGAAGGTGATATTAGTCATGTTGATATAAAGGAAAATAAGAGTTTATTATTTCATTTGAAATAATAATGCAATGTTTAGTGAAACATTGGGGTGTATACGTACAGAGTGAGAAATCCAAAGTCCAAACGAAATATAAGGGAATTACCACAAAAGGAAAACGTAAGATTTGGTTTTATTCAATAAGAATAAACACTGGAAGCTGTGAAGTAAATAAATGGAATATATTTCACAATGTTTTACGAAAAATAAGTTGATTTGGTTCCTCTATTTTGGATTTTTAAATAATGTTTAGCCAATGTTTTGCAAACATTAGAAGAAAGGAAACTAAGAGATTTTTCATAATTAGATGAGAAGTAAATACTGAGTCTCCAAGATATTGGGGAATAAGACGTTTTAATCATTTGAATTAGAAGGGCAAGTGATGCTGAATACTGAACAATAAACTCTATTTTTGAACGGTTGTTTATTTGATAGTTAAATCACCGACTATCAAATCTGGCCTATACGTTTGTTGGTACGGGAAGAACGGGATCGAGTTATATTAAAAAAAAAACCATTCCGACCAACAAATACGAAATTATAGAAGACGTCAGACGACGATCGAGATGGAGCATGTGAAGACCATTGATCTTCATCAAGCGGAAGAACCACTTACGATCTCTGATTCGACCCGGAGATATACTAGGGTTCTGTCGTGGTTGAATCTGTGGATTGCAAGGACTGTCGCTACTGATCCATGGGGTGATTCCTATATTTGGACGCAGTAGGAGAGTACCTTCGGTTCATCCTGTTCCTGGATGACTTGTATGGACGGATGTCTGACAGAGTAGTTCTTAAGAGTCACGTACGTTGATTTTTACAAACGTATCTCTGTTAGTGGCAGAGAGGGGCGCCTCTCTAGCTTAACGACCAGAATATTTTTGTGGATGTCAATTAGTGATTTGGCGGATCTGACGATGTGGCATCCAAAGTGTATGATGATCAGATGTGTTCTGATCTCAAGCCTCATCAACCGGGAGATGACAAAAATCGGGCAGGCAGCATGGCTATGTGGGTCGCTCCCATTAGGGTGTATAATCACCTATCTAGAGAAAATCCTTTTGTTTCTAAATCTATTTCGATGCTGTCCCTTTTCGGGAAGACGGTGGGTAGCTCCCAACCGTTGGTGATATACATTCGATACACTCAAGCGAAATGAGTGGTCGGTCATGTGTGGGCCGGGTTGCAAGACGTTCTTGTTGAACCCAGTGTATTCGTCTCTAGAGATACACGATCGGCAGGTGGTCCCATACCTTGTCATGGTTGGAATCCAGTCTCCAATAAGCGCCTGTGGTTTTGTTTGTATAACTATATATGTAGAACGTGAGATGCAAGCGTTCTACTAGATTTAATATTACTTGTATTTAGACATTATCATAATATCAGACAAGATATTGATTTCAAAACTGTTTTGGGTTATCTTAAGGTAAAAACCGTCTGTATTTATGTGTGGATTGTGTCTTACGATTACCATTTTCTTTCGAAAAGATTTTAACTTTAAAATCAAGTTGTGTGATACCTTAATACTGTGCGAGTTTATCTCACTCTGGTTCACCAGACTGACCCGGTGTTTTGTAAATGCTCGGGTTAGCCCGGAATGTACAGGTTCAGGTTATCGAATGCCGTGAAGAGACGAGCTGGAGATGTTCAGGCGTATGATATCTAGTATTGATTCCGCTGTGTTTATGAGGACAGATTATTATAACTGTCCAGAGATGTTGATGTACTCTGATATTGTAAGTATTTTCAAAAGCTCTCAATAAAGATTTATTTCTGTATTATATTTTGTTCCGCTGCGATGTGAGACTCTGTGTTGTGTTGGTTCTTCTTCCTCTTCTATTCTAATATTTCTTTCTTTCTTATCTCACCCTCGAATTTCTTTCTAGTAACGTCCAGTGGTTTCGGTGTTTGGAAGGTCGACATAAGTTACAGAAAGGTATTTATGTCGATTTTCAGGGCCGAAAACCCTGGGTCGTTACAAAGCACCTCCACATCATGACCGACCCTTCTTCTTTTGTTATGGCCGACCCAGTCCTGTTATGAACGCACGACCGACCCGTATGTATGACTGACCCCACCTTGCTCGAGCCCATGCTACTTGACTTGAACCAGAACTTGACCGACTCGAGGCTACTCGATCCAACACTACCCAACTCAAAATCAATGAACGACTGACCCATTCGTGCCCGACCGACCTCCTTTTCACTGCTCCGATCATGCCAACCCTCCTACGCTCGACCAATGCCCACCATTCAGGAGTGACCGGTCTTTTTGACTAGGAGCGAACGACCAGGTCTGACTGGTTCCCCAAGATATGTGCGACCGACCCCATCACATGCAACCCAAAACCTGCAATCGGCAACCCAAAACCTGCAATCTACAATTCAAGCCCAATCTCGACCAAAACTTTTCTAATCGACCAAATCGACAAAACATGCTCAACCAATTCACCAAATACAACCATAAACATGTTATAAGATCGCTAACAACATGAATATGACGATTATAACTAAAAATGATGTAAATTTCACCATAACCATTAAAATGAACATATAATCAAAACGATGGATCTAATAGACATAAGCATATGAAATGTCATAGAAATAACTGGTTTAAACTTGTTAAATTGGATCTTAAGGTGATTCATATGGTAATGGACTTATAATGGTATAGATCTATGGTAAAAAACTTAAATTTGATAAAAACATGATCAAACAATCATATACTTCATTGAATCCATGTGAGAGATGTAAATCACTCACCGATTCTCCAAAACAAGCTAAAATGATAGAAATATGAATCTGGACAGTAAGCACTCCGCACCAAACCCCTTTATCCGATGAATCCTTGCTTCAATTGATTTAGATCTAGCCTCCAATGGTGTAGATCTATGACTCCCCCCCCCTAAGATTTTGATTTTTAATGGTGGAAAGGTGTTAGAGGAAGAAGGAGCTCAAGCCCACCAAATGTGAGAATCAGAGAAGTAACCTATTCTCCATACCCCTCACCCTCTATTTGTAGTTTCCACCAGCCCACTAATGGGCCTTCCCATTTCAGCCCATTAGGCTTCTCAAAACCTGAACAGCCAACTGAAAAACCTTAAAATAGAGATTCCTCCCAAAAAGTTTTGCCAAATCCTTAATTTTACCACTCTTCGGGAAGGCAATCATCATATCCTTTCCAATGGCACAGGTCTTAGCCTCTGATTTGACCTGAGTCATAAGTTATGCTCTGTACAAGATTGACAGTGGCAAAATGGTCACAAACAAAATCAGTAAAAATTATGCAAATGTGTCACGTCCCCATATGCAACATATTAAAAGATGAGAATGATCCAACCCTCAAGGAATAAAATAAAAATATTTTACGATCTTCCGATATGAAAAATGCGGGTTGTTACAGCATCGCTCAATACATTTTGGCCACATTAAACTAGTAGTGTGCCTGCCAACCATACACCAATCAACGTAAAAAATGTACTAAGTTATATTTTTGATTTAACGCGTCTACCAAAATATACTTGTTTTCAAAAATTTCAACTGAAAAGCATATGAAAAAAATTAGTTCATAGAGTTCCAAAAAATGTTCATGTCATCTTGTAATATGTCCTCATGGAAAGGTAATTTTTTTAGTACTTCCTAGTTAATTTACACAGAGCTTGTATAATTCAAATTCAAAGATAGCTTTAACAATGTACAAAGTATGTTATATCGATATTGTAGAGTCTTGGAGAATGTCACATCGTAACCACTAAGGAATCACAATTAGTTGTGTGCACTTGGTGGTTAATACGATAATAATCTGATGAGTCCATAAATATCAGCTATATTTCTTAAAACAATGGGCTCGATTCAGATGGAAATTCATCATATACACTATAAAGTTATGATATTATAGGCACTGCTGATAAACATACATCATAGGTATGAAGTATATCCATAAGTAGAAAGTAAAATTGTCTCAAATAGTGTGTGTGGACAAAAGTAAAACTCATTGATTCTTCATATATTTCTAATCCAAAACGTGACATCATGTGCAAAATAGCTGCATCCGGAGAAAAGAAGAAAGCTTATTCATACAAAGCCCTCAGTGGTAAGTGAATAATTATTGAAGATCAATTTAGCTGCCATTTAAAGCTTACATTCAAGGAAAAAAAATATAAAACAAACTTTTTTCACAATGGACATCTAAATATAAATATTTTAGCTTCTTCTATGTTGCTTAAAAATTTGTATAACATTATTCCAACCATTCCTGGTTCAAATTATTTAATAGAACAGACAATTTCCAAGTATTTAATTGCCTACATCAACTATCACATAATCTTTAACCATTTAGGAGAAAAAAAATTATAAAGAAAAATTAGGGTAGCACTGCAACAGTGTCAATATCAGGGCAAAGAAAAGTAGATGGTTGTAAAAGCAAAACCCAAATTAAAGAAAAATTAGGGTTGCAATCACCACGCATGAGAATAGGGAGAAGGCTTGACCTTCGTTCCTGGTGGAGAGCTAGAGCATCTAATGGTGACCTAGTTTTTAGTGTGGCGCCGCACATGGTTCTATTGCCGTGTTCGTTTCCCTTCAACATTTTCATTCGCGCCTTTAGAGAAATAATTTCATTTTTTAATTGCCTGTTTCACCTGCTTTTCCCTAGTAGGCATTAGTCTCGTTTGCCTTAGTCTTGGGCATGTCTTGAGTGGAGGAATATTCAAATCTGGTATGGATGGAGAATGACATCAATGATAGATAGGTTAGATTGGACGAAAGTAGGAAAAAAACATAAGCAACCATAAGGCGAAAGCCATAATGAGGCAAAAGAGGGAAGTAGAGGAGGCAGTTGTAACGACCCAGAAAATCTGAACCAATTTAAAATTTTTAAATTGGCTAAAATAATGGATTTTAAATATTTAAAATAAATATTTTAAATAATGGCGATGAAAATTGAGTTTGAATCGACATTAGAAAACCAATATAATTAATTATAATTATATATAGAATTGAAAATGGCGCGGTAGTTCGATAATTCGATTTCAAACTTCAATTGAATATACCGGGTGCAAAACAATCCGGATTTTAGTGAGACCAAAAACATTAGTATCTAATTGATGATATCTTTCTAACGAATCCGACCAATCGAAATTTGATAGCGGGAATCAAAAGATATGTCCAGTTGAAAATTCTGAATAGTCGCTATGGAATTCAGGCCCTTAAAAATGGACATTTTGCATACGACCTCGGATTTCGACGAAACCACTTTGGTTGGATCCGCAGTGTCAAGTTATTGCTAGGTTTCAAATTTCATAATTTTTCGAATCAATATGTGAGCGTGGTAAAGGAAAACGCGTTTGACCAGTTTCTGTTGAATTTAATCGACTGGAAATTGGCCATTTTGCAAACGGTCTCAGAATTCGACGAAACTAGTTTTGTTAGGACCGTATCGTCAATACGAAGCTAGAAAATATTTTTCGGGAATTTTTCTAGTTAGTATGTGACCCCGGTAAATTGAAATGTACGTTTAAAATTCAATATAGTGATTTAAATGAAAATTCAAAAGGAAACTGATTGTAACAATCGAATCAGCTTGCGATACATATCCCATTGTGTTCGGAATGGGGGTGAAACGCTATGGGCGACAGGCGGTGGGCCTCGTTTCGAGGTCGTATGTAAAAGTCAACCTATTTGCAAAATTAAATAATTAAATAAATAAATAAAAAAAATTAATTCCCTCCCTCCCTTTATTCTTCTGCTTGCCCCCCCCCCCCCCGATTCTATAACCAGAAAAAAAAAGAAAGAAAAAAAAAAGAAAAGGAAAACCTAAATCAAATCGCCAGCCCCCCCGATCCCTCGAGCTCCGACGAAGCCTCCCCCCCCCATCGCACGAGCTCCGACGAAGCCCCCCCCGTTGACGACGCTGAAGCCGCCGTCCATACCCCGAAGCCACCGCCTCCCTCGATCGAAGACCGCCACCACCGTTCGGGACCCGAGCCGCCGACGTCGTCTCCTTCCCCCCCGCTCCTCTGTAAGTTTTTAATTTTATTTATCTATTTTATTTTAATTCTGATTTTATTTAAAAGATTAAACTGTTCTTTTTAAAAGTATGAAACTGTTTTAAAAATAAAAACTGAAACTGTTTTAAAAATAAAAACTGAAACTGAAACTGATTTTTTAGAAATAAAACTGATTTTGTTTTTAAAGAAATAAAATTGATTTTTGTTTTTAAAGCATTAAAAACTGATTTGTTTTAAAGAAATAAAAAACCGATTTGTTTTAAAGAAGTAAAACTGATTTGTTTTAAAGAAATAAAAAACCGATTTGTTTTAAAGAAGTAAAACTGATTTTATATAAAAAGGAATAAAAACTGAATTGATTAAGCAAAGAAAAACTGATTTCTTTTTTTAAATAAAAACTGAATTGATTTAGCAAAGAAAAACTGATTTCTTTTTTTTAAATAAAAACTGAATTGATTTAGCAAAGAAAAACTGATTTTAAAAGCAATTAAAAACTGATTTTTTCTATGCATTTAAAACCCTGATTTTGTTTAAGAGAAAAAGGTTTGAAATTTAAAAGGAAAAAGTTTTAAACTAAAAATAGAAGGAGGTTAGAAATTTACAAAGTAAAAATCATATTTTTAAATATTGAAAATCGATGTAAAAATCATATTTTTATATATTGAATAGAATCGTAAAAATTCGATTTTTACATGTGTAGAGAATACGGGCGAAAGCGACAAAAGGCGAAGATTTCTATAAAGGAAGTATCGTGCAGTTGGATAGCTATTGGTGAGATTTCTGATTTAAAAATATTATATATGTTAAAATGAAAGTGAATTGCTATATATAAATATCTATATATATATATATATATATATACGCCCCTCGTCCACAAACCATGGACGATATTTATTGGTTGAAATTGTTGTGAAAATTGATTGATAGCGAATGATTGTTTGGGATTGTTTGTGATTGATATTGGTTGATTGTGGTTGAAAAATACCCATTTGTGGTTGTGAAATATTTGGTTGAAACCACATAGGATTAGTTTGTGGAAATGAAATAAATATATACATGCCGCCTGCGTGCGAACTAGATGCATGATCCCCATTGTCAAAAACCGCGAGGTTTTAAGGTAGAGCGAGGAGCCGTACTAGGGACGGTGCCGGTGTAACTACCCTGCCGTTATGCTGCCGAAATTTTGAATAATATTTGTGTGTTTGAATTATTTTCATTTGCTTAAACTATTGAAAACATTCATGTGTTGAATTGATATTCATTCGTTGTTTAGAAATTCATGTGTTGAATGGTATTCATATTTTGAAATAAATTGTTCGATAATAAAAATCACATTTTTATCTATATATAGAAACTATAGAAAACATTCATGTGTTGAATTGATATTCATTCGTTGTTTAGAAATTCATGTGTTGAATGGTATTCATATTTTGAAATAAATCGTTTTACGATAAAAATCCCATTTTTATCACCAACACGAACTATATAGAAAAATAGTGTTTTGAAATGAATTGTTTTACAATAAAAATCACATTTTTATTGTATGCATAAATCGTTAAAATGTGAAGTGTTAAAAATAGCCACTTGTTCAAAATAAACACATATGAGTTGAAATATTCATTAATTAGCTAATGAAATGATTTGCACCTAATTATGTAACATTAGAATGAATGGTGTTTTTAAACCAAATAGAAATCGAATACGAAGTTGAATAGAAAATGATAAATGATAAGAACTGTATATATATGTACATGCAATATTCATTGAACAGGTTATAGCAAAGGGGCTAGAGAAGAGGAATAAAATTTTGTGCCCGACAAATAGGTACACATTTACTGATTTGTTTGGGTGATGATTTTGAGCCTGTTGGCTAGCCGCTTGGCCTTTTCTTTTTCTTTTTGAGATTAGAAGGACCGGGACGCTATTTGCGATTTCTCGATGCTCCCGGTGCAGGGGAGGTTATGGCGAAATTTTTCCAAAATTTAAGGTGTTAGAAAATTTTTTGAAGTGAAAACGATATTGAAATCATTGAATGAACTATATTTATATAAATATATAAATATAAATAAAATTAAAACGAAACGAAGCCGTGCAGTTCGTGTTTTGAAACCGTGTTTTCAAACGACTAGTGCGGGAAATCCGACCATTGGATTTTCCCGAAACCTCAACCGTCGGGTTCGCCTTGGAAATATCTTTCCAACGGCACCAACCTTGTAAAAATCCAACGGTTGGATTGTGTGGAATGTTTAATTCAATTCTGAAGAAAAACAGCGCCAGAAACGATTATATTTATTTATATATATAAATATAATTATATTTAATCGAATAACGACGCTGCAGTTCGTATTTTGAAATCGAAACTTCAAACAATTGTACCGGGAGATCCGACCGTCGGATTTTCCCGAAACTGTTCGTTTTGAAAAGACCTTTCTAATGACGTAAATTTTGTGAAGATCCAACGGTTAGATTTTCAGATATGTGTAAATCAAATCTGAAGAAAAACAGCGCCACGGCCGCCTTATGGCCCGAAGCGTCGTTTTGAATAAAATAGCTATTTTAAAATAAATAAAAATAGCGATAAATAGTTATAAAATATCATAAGCGATATGGAATGGAAATAAACTGAATTTGCTCGATTTATGTTGTATTTGATGGTTGAATGTGTTTGGGGTGAAAATTACATTTAAGAACACAATTGGTGTTGTCGAATAATTTAACCATTGAAATAAATCGATTTGAAATTCTAAATATACGTGAATTATTTGAAAAGACCGAGTTAATTCTCATTTCGAATAATCGACCGACGATTGAAATTCGAAGATGAAGACGATGGTCGAAGACCGGAGATCTTCACCTCGTTTGGATGGTAACCGAGGTCCTGATTGGGAGGCATCCCGA
Source organism: Allium sativum (assembly GCA_030737875.1). Lineage (NCBI taxonomy): Eukaryota > Viridiplantae > Streptophyta > Magnoliopsida > Asparagales > Amaryllidaceae > Allium > Allium sativum. Next base: position 15,184,396 of record CM060917.1, read on the forward strand.
AATATGGATAATGAGTGGTGATCGTCCAGACGTACGTGGTGGTCGATGGGTTTGCGAGGTATTTAGTGCCTCCGGTTTCGTTCAGACCCAGAACGGACTTGTAAATGGATTGTGTGTCTGACATAGGATTTATTCCGTGTGGCATGCTAAGATGCAATGATCAGGACTTCTGTTGAAAAGCAAAGTCTTGTGGTGATGATCAAAGCACCGCCTGTGTGGCGTAGCTTTGTGTATAACGTGAATTCGCGAGCCTCACACCCCGGTATGAACCAGAAACGGGAGAAAGGACCTCAGGGAGGGCCTGCGTTTCCTCCTAGCTAAAAGTGGCGTCAGTGGTTTTACACGCCCTGACGAGTTTGACTTATGTGGTTGTTGCTGTTGCGAGGCGCCTCGGTTTGATCGGACGATCCGGGTCCGATGGAGTCATTCGTTGGCTCGTTTACGCCCCAAAGGGCGGGGAAACGTATGGTTCAGGCATTTTAATCCACATCGGTGGACCGGCCCTGACGATCCTAAGGCTTGACAGAGTACTTGCCTGAGGCTCGGGCTAGGCAGTCTCGAATTCGGTAAGGACTATCTTTTGCCTTGGTTCATGACAGAAATCCAATTTCCAAATACGACATCGTGCGGTTTTGATTGTATATATATATGGCGACATGATATATGGTACCCATGCCGTCTATGATTGATAGTTATGATTTGAAATTGTTTTCAAAAACATATAAACACTAGCAATAATATCAATTGCCTTTGTTTTATTCGTATCAATCATATTTTGGCCATTATAAGGTAAAACTCTATCCTCCGGTTTGCGTTGCATTGTGTGATGGGAACTGAGTCTTATAACGGCTTCATTTTGATAAAAAGCATAGCGATGTTTAAAAGAAAGATTTGTTTTAAAGCACTGGCAATCCAATGGAGTAAACCCGTTCCACGAAAGTGGCGTGGTCCTGTGATTAGCCAATTATATATGTGTTGAGTGGATTTCTCATACCAGTCCCATGACTGACTCGTAGTTTGTTTCACTCTCAAACTCGGGTGCCCCTTTTTCCACACGGGCAGCCTTGTATTCAGGTTTAGCTGGTTCTTTTCCGGATAGCTGGAGCTGAAGATGGATTCTATCATTTATTTCTTTTATGCTGTTCAGCTACTATTGTACATATTTTGTTTATTTCCGCTGTAGACATTTATGTATAGTTGAACTGTATTTGTACTAAGTAAGATCCTGTATACTGTGTAACTCTGATGATTACTTTTATCCAGTATATTTTATTGTTCATTCTGGTGTATTTATTTAATTCTGTTCTGCAATTATCTGTTTCTGTGTTATATTCCAAAGATAACCTTGTTTCCGTGAGAACGGGAAATCGGGTCGTCACATCGTGGTATCAGAGCTTTGGTTAAGCTTAGTTCTGGAATATAACATTTGAACGAACTCGTCAGAAATAGAACCAGTAGGGTTCTAGGACGGGTAACTCCATACAGATAGGATCAGTAATATCCTAGTATGAGTAAAGCAGGATGAAATTACACCTCGGTAGACACATTTACACTTCAAGTATTTGTCTCTATATTTTAAACTATCTTTTCTGTGACCTGACACTTGATCTGCTAATTGCAGAAGTACTAGAAAAATGAGTGCCAGAAACAGAAGGAATACAGAACCCGATCTAGAGGCTCTATTAAAGAAATATCGAAATCTGAACGGAGCGCAATTCTCGGGCAATGAATCTATAATTCAAACTCAAGCTTGGCTGAGTTCCGTTGAAAGAATCTTTGAGCATATCCAACTGAGAGATGACCAGAAACGGTTAGTAGCATCTTGGGCGCTCAAAGAAGAAGCTTTAATCTGGTGGGAAACAATCATCAAAAATAATCCAGAAGGTGATATCACCTGGGACAGATTCAAAGTGATTTTCCTAGAAAGATTTACTCCTCCCGAAGCAACCGAGAGATTATGTGATGAATTTTCTTATCTAATACAAGGTGATATGACCATTCCCGAATATCATAAGAAATTCAACGAACTTGCTCACTATGCTCCCCATCTGATTCAAAATACGAGGAGAAAGAATCTGAGATTTATTCATGGACTTCAAAGGAAATACCAGAATAAAGTATTGGGGCATGTGAAGCTTCCTTTTCCAGAAATGATATACATGGCTTATCAGTATGAAGACCTCCATAAGAAAGGAATGTTGCGCGACGAAGAAGAAGTCTGTTCTAGTGACAAAACAGAGTCGGAAACTGATCGTCCTGAGGGCAGTACGGTGTCTGAGGTCAGTAAGAAGCCCAAAGTAAGTCGGAAAAGGGCCAGACCTGAGAAAGAATCAGCAATGACCGCTATGTGCTTAAACTGCAATCAAAAAGGTCATTTGTCCAGAAAATGTAAATCTTTAAAGAAGCAGAAGAAGAATGAATCTAAATCCACTAAGAAAAGGAACCCACATGGTGAAAGGACATGCCATGAGTGTCATCAAGCAGGTCATATTGCACGGGAGTGCCAACTCTCAAAGAAATCTGAAACCGTACATATAAATGAAATAGGAGAAACTTCCGAGCCCTCAGCTAGTCAAGAAAGGCCCGATGTTTTAGAAGGCACGCTCACTGTCAAAAACATTCCAGTCAAAGTACTGTTTGACACAGGCGCGTCACGAAGTTTCATCGCCAAAGATGCTGCTAAGAAACTGGATTTGAATTTGAAAAAGCTCAAGGAACCAATGACTGTCCAGAATCCGGTTGGGGGTTCCATTGATCTCAGTTGGGTTTGTGGAGTGCCGGTTTCTTTCTCTCGTTATCGGTTTCCTACCATCGCAGTCGTCATGAATTTTAAAGAGTTTGATCTTATCTTGGGGTTAGACTGGTTGACCAAATATGAAGCTGAAGTCAAATGCGCCGACAGAGTCGTAAAGGCGAAGATTAAATCAGGTGATTATATAACCATTCCCTGTGAAGGTCAGAATGCTAATAGAAAAGACTTCTGGGCAGCTTTGAATGTTTCTCCAGCCCCAATTGAAAATGTTCCTGAAATCACTGAGAATATTCCTGACCTCATCAAAGATATTCCTGTCGTCAAGAATTATGCGGATGTGTTTGAGGAAGTTGTTCGCTTACCTCCGCAAAGAGAAATAGATTTCAAAATTGCTTTAATTCCCAATGCAAGGCCGGTAGTTCACGCTATTCGAAGAATGTCCTTGAAAGAGAAGGAAGAATTAGACAATCAAACACGACAGCTGGTATGGAAAGGTCTGATCAGGCCTAGTTTCTCTGACTGGGGTGCAGCAGTGGTGTTTGTCCCAAAATCTGACGGTACTCTACGGCTATGCGTGGACTATCGAGATCTGAACAAACAGACAATAAAGAACAAATATCCATTGCCGCGAATAGATGATTTGTTAGATCGATTAAATGGAGCACAAGTATTCTCAAGGATGGACCTAGCTACAGGTTTCCATCAACTTCGAATTGCCGAAGAGTGTGTTCCAATGACAGCGTTCAGAGGCCCCGACTTATTCTACGAGTGGTTAGTAATGCCGTTCGGCTTATGTAACGCTCCAGCTTATTTCGTCGATCTAATGAACAGAGTATTCAGAGGAGTATTGAATAAATTTGTTTTGGTTTTTATTGACGATATACTAATCTTCTCTAAATCAAAGGCCGAACATGAAAAGCATCTGGAACAAGTGTTAGAAATTCTCAGAAGGAATGTATTGAAAGCCAAGTTTTCCAAATGTATCTTCTGGCAAGATGAAGTAAAATTTCTGGGCCACGTCGTATCGAAAGAAGGAATCGCTGTGGACCCAAGCAAAATCACAGCTATTCAGAACTGGAAACAGCCTAGTACTCCCACTGAAGTCCGTAGTTTTCTCGGATTGGCTAGCTATTACCGGAAGTTCGTTAAAAACTTTTCGAAGATATCTGGTCATTTAACAAAGCTTACAAAGAAGCATTCTAAATTCAAATGGACTCAAGAAAGTGAGGAGGCTTTCGAAGAGCTAAAGTTAAGATTAACGACAGCTCCAGTGTTAACCATCATCGATAGCAACCAAGATTTAAAAGTCTGGACTGATGCTTCTAGAGAGGGCCTTGGCGCAGTGTTAATGCAAAGAGGTCAAGTGATTGCTTATGCTAGCCGTCAACTGAAGCCGCACGAGAAAAACTATGTAACTCATGATCTTGAGTTATTGGCTATCATATTCTCTTTGAAAATCTGGAGACACTATCTTCTGGGCGAGAGGTTTGAACTGTTTACAGATCACCAGTCGTTGAAATATCTGTTCACTCAGAAAGACTTGAATTTAAGACAGCAACGTTGGCTGGAGTTTCTTGCAGCATATGACTTCGAAATTATATATACTCCAGGAAAAGCCAATGTCGTGGCTGATGCATTAAGCCGAAAGAATGAAATGATCGCCAGTTTTATTATCACGACTTCATTGCTAGATAAGATATCTGCTCTTCAGGAGGATGATCACTTCATTCAGAAGATCAGAGGGATAATTCAACAAGGCGAACCCTCGAGTTTTCAAATAGACAATGATGGGATTTTAAGGCTCAAAGGTCGAATCTGTGTCCCTAACATTCCTGAACTTCGAAAGGAAGTTCTGGATGAATGCCACAAGTCAAAACTCAGTATCCATCCAGGAGTAAGCAAAATGTATAATGACATCAAACGCACTTTCTGGTGGAAGTCGATGAAAAGGGACATTTCTTTATATGTCAGCCGATGCCCTACTTGTCAGCTAGTCAAAAGCAACCAGCAGAAATTGGCTGGATTATTACAACCTCTAGAAGTTCCTGGTTGGAAGTGGGAGCACATTTCTATGGATTTCATTGATGGTCTGCCCAGAACCAGAAAGGGAAATGACAGTATTTGGGTGATCGTAGATCGTTTCACGAAGACCGCCCATTTTATACCTGTCAAATCAAATAGAACCGCTCAGAGTCTGGCGCAGATATACTTCAGGGAAATAGTTAGACTACATGGAGTGCCACTCAGTATAGTAAGTGATAGAGATACAATATTCACTAGCAAATTCTGGGAAGCATTTCAAGTCGAGCTGGGAACGAAGTTAAACTTGAGTACCGCTTATCATCCTCAGACAGACGGTCAGACTGAGAGGGTGAATCGCATTTTAGAAGATCTATTGCGGGCTTGTGTTATAGATTTCGGTGGATCATGGGAAGACCATCTACATTTGGCTGAATTCTCTTATAACAACAGCTACCAGGCGAGTCTGACAATGTCGCCATTCGAAGCATTGTATGGTAGACCGTGCCGATCTCCTGCTTGTTGGGTCGAGCCTGGAAATAGACTTGTGTTGGGTCCTGATATGATTCGAGAAGCTGCCGACAAAGTCGATTTTATTAAGAAGCGATTACTCGCCGCTCAAAGCCGACAGAAGAGCTATGCCGATAGAAGAAGAAGAGATATATCCTTCGAAGTTGGCGACTATGTATATTTGAAAGTATCGCCGATGAGAGGAGTTATCCGGTTCGGTAAAACTGGAAAGTTAGCGCCTAAATTTATTGGTCCGTTTCCTATTCTGGAACGGATCGGAACTCTCGCTTATAGGGTCAAACTGCCTGACTGGTTGCCTGGAGTTCATGATGTATTTCATATATCTCAACTTCGAAAGCACGTTCATGATCCAGACTTGATCGTGGAAGAAGCAGCTCAACAGGACATTGAAATTACTCCAGAATTAGCCGTGAGGAGAGAGCCGCTGAAGATTATCGGCAAAGAAACCAAAGAGCTGAGGAACAAGAAGGTTCACTTAGTCAAAGTGCAATGGAGTGGAGATCCACGAGATTGTACTTGGGAAACTGAGGAGAGCATTCAGAAAGCTTATCCTAGATGCCGAGTAGATATCTCTGATTGACTCTGGTGCAAGGTACATTTACCCTACTTTGCATTACCATTTAATTCTCTATTCTATTGCAATTTTCTTCCCATGGATGTGCACTATTTATTCTATACTCTGAATGTTAAAAACAATTGAATTGGTTGTTGTATTGTGTGATTGTAGATTTATCAAACCACTTTCGACTTTATTCCTTTTCGGGGACGAAAAGTTTTAAGTGGGGGAGATTGTAACGACCCAGAAAATCTGAACCAATTTAAAATTTTTAAATTGGCTAAAATAATGGATTTAAAATATTTAAAATAAATATTTTAAATAATGGCGATGAAAATTGAGTTTGAATCGACATTAGAAAACCAATATAATTAATAATAATTATATATAGAATTGAAAATGGCGCGGTAGTTCGATAATTCGATTTCAAACTTCAATTGAATATACCGGGTGCAAAACAATCCGGATTTTAGTGAGACCAAAAACATTAGTATCTAATTGATGATATCTTTCTAACGAATCCGACCAATCGAAATTTGATAGCGGGAATCAAAAGATATGTCCAGTTGAAAATTCTGAATAGTCGCTATGGAATTCAGGCCCTTAAAAATGGACATTTTGCAAACGACCTCGGATTTCGACGAAACCACTTTGGTTGGATCCGCAGTGTCAAGTTATTGCTAGGTTTCAAATTTCATAATTTTTCGAATCAATATGTGAGCGTGGTAAAGGAAAACGCGTTTGACCAGTTTCTGTTGAATTTAATCGACTGGAAATTGGCCATTTTGCAAACGGTCTCAGAATTCGACGAAACTAGTTTTGTTAGGACCGTATCGTCAATACGAAGCTAGAAAATATTTTTCGGGAATTTTTCTAGTTAGTATGTGACCCCGGTAAATTGAAATGTACGTTTAAAATTCAATATAGTGATTTAAATGAAAATTCAAAAGGAAACTGATTGTAACAATCGAATCAGCTTGCGATACATATCCCATTGTGTTCGAAATGGGGGTGAAACGCTATGGGCGACAGGCGGTGGGCCTCGTTTCGAGGTCGTATGTAAAAGTCAACCTATTTGCAAAATTAAATAATTAAATAAAAAAAAAAAATTAATTCCCTCCCTCCCTTTATTCTTCTGCTCCCCCCCCCCCGATTCTATAACCAGAAAAAAAAAAAGAAAAAAAAAAGAAAAGGAAAACCTAAATCAAATCGCCAGCCCCCCCCCCCCCCCCGATCCCTCGAGCTCCGACGAAGCCTCCCCCCCCATCGCACGAGCTCCGACGAAGCCCCCCCCCCCCCTCGCTGACGACGCTGAAGCCGCCGTCCATACCCCGAAGCCACCGCCTCCCTCGATCGAAGACCGCCACCACCGTTCGGGACCCGAGCCGCCGACGTCGTCTCCTTCCCCCCGCTCCTCTGTAAGTTTTTAATTTTATTTATCTATTTTATTTTAATTCTGATTTTATTTAAAAGATTAAACTGTTCTTTTTAAAAGTATGAAACTGTTTTAAAAATAAAAACTGAAACTGTTTTAAAAATAAAAACTGAAACTGAAACTGATTTTTTAGAAATAAAACTGATTTTGTTTTTAAAGAAATAAAACTGATTTTTGTTTTTAAAGCATTAAAAACTGATTTGTTTTAAAGAAATAAAAAACCGATTTGTTTTAAAGAAGTAAAACTGATTTGTTTTAAAGAAATAAAAAACCGATTTGTTTTAAAGAAGTAAAACTGATTTTATATAAAAAGGAATAAAAACTGAATTGATTAAGCAAAGAAAAACTGATTTCTTTTTTTAAATAAAAACTGAATTGATTTAGCAAAGAAAAACTGATTTCTTTTTTTTAAATAAAAACTGAATTGATTTAGCAAAGAAAAACTGATTTTAAAAGCAATTAAAAACTGATTTTTTCTATGCATTTAAAACCCTGATTTTGTTTAAGAGAAAAAGGTTTGAAATTTAAAAGGAAAAAGTTTTAAACTAAAAATAGAAGGAGGTTAGAAATTTACAAAGTAAAAATCATATTTTTAAATATTGAAAATCGAAGTAAAAATCATATTTTTATATATTGAATAGCATCGTAAAAATTCGATTTTTACATGTGTAGAGAATACGGGCGAAAGCGACAAAAGGCGAAGATTTCTATAAAGGAAGTATCGTGCAGTTGGATAGCTATTGGTGAGATTTCTGATTTAAAAATATTATATATGTTAAAATGAAAGTGAATTGCTATATATAAATATCTATATATATATATATATATATACGCCCCTCGTCCACAAACCATGGACGATATTTATTGGTTGAAATTGTTGTGAAAATTGATTGATAGCGAATGATTGTTTGGGATTGTTTGTGATTGATATTGGTTGATTGTGGTTGAAAAATACCCATTTGTGGTTGTGAAATATTTGGTTGAAACCACATAGGATTAGTTTGTGGAAATGAAATAAATATATACATGCCGCTTGCGTGCGAACTAGATGCATGATCCCCATTGTCAAAAACCGCGAGGTTTTAAGGTAGAGCGAGGAGCCGTACTAGGGACGGTGCCGGTGTAACTACCCTGTCGTTATGCTGCCGAAATTTTGAATAATATTTGTGTGTTTGAATTATTTTCATTTGCTTAAACTATTGAAAACATTCATGTGTTGAATTGATATTCATTCGTTGTTTAGAAATTCATGTGTTGAATGGTATTCATATTTTGAAATAAATTGTTCGATAATAAAAATCACATTTTTATCTATATATAGAAACTATAGAAAACATTCATGTGTTGAATTGATATTCATTCGTTGTTTAGAAATTCATGTGTTGAATGGTATTCATATTTTGAAATAAATCGTTTTACGATAAAAATCCCATTTTTATCACCAACACGAACTATATAGAAAAATAGTGTTTTGAAATGAATTGTTTTACAATAAAAATCACATTTTTATTGTATGCATAAATCGTTAAAATGTGAAGTGTAAAAAATAGCCACTTGTTCAAAATAAACACATATGAGTTGAAATATTCATTAATTAGCTAATGAAATGATTTGCACCTAATTATGTAACATTAGAATGAATGGTGTTTTTAAACCAAATAGAAATCGAATACGAAGTTGAATAGAAAATGATAAATGATAAGAACTGTATATATATGTACATGCAATATTCATTGAACAGGTTATAGCAAAGGGGCTAGAGAAGAGGAATAAAATTTTGTGCCCGACAAATAGGTACACATTTACTGATTTGTTTGGGTGATGATTTTGAGCCAGTTGGCTAGCCGCTTGGCTTTTTCTTTTTCTTTTTGAGATTAGAAGGACCGGGATGCTATTTGCGATTTCCCGATGCTCCCGGTGCAGGGGAGGTTATGGCGAAATTTTTCCAAAATTTAAGGTGTTAGAAAATTTTTTGAAGTGAAAACGATATTGAAATCATTGAATGAACTATATTTATATAAATATATAAATATAAATAAAATTAAAACGAAACGAAGCCGTGCAGTTCGTGTTTTGAAACCGTGTTTTCAAACGACTAGTGCGGGAAATCCGACCATTGGATTTTCCCGAAACCTCAACCGTCGGGTTCGCCTTGGAAATATCTTTCCAACGGCACCAACCTTGTAAAAATCCAACGGTTGGATTGTCTGGAATGTTTAATTCAATTCTGAAGAAAAACAGCGCCAGAAACGATTATATTTATTTATATATATAAATATAATTATATTTAATCGAATAACGACGCTGCAGTTCGTATTTTGAAATCGAAACTTCAAACGATTGTACCGGGAGATCCGACCGTCGGATTTTCCCGAAACTGGAACCGTTGGATTCGTTTTGAAAAGACCTTTCTAATGACGTAAATTTTGTGAAGATCCAACGGTTAGATTTTCAGATATGTGTAAATCAAATCTGAAGAAAAACAGCGCCACGGCCGCCTTATGGCCCGAAGCGTCGTTTTGAATAAAATAGCTATTTTAAAATAAATAAAAATAGCGATAAATAGTTATAAAATATCATAAGCGATATGGAATGGAAATAAACTGAATTTGCTCGATTTATGTTGTATTTGATGGTTGAATGTGTTTGGGGTGAAAATTACATTTAAGAACACAATTGGTGTTGTCGAATAATTTAACCAATGAAATAAATCGATTTGAAATTCTAAATATACGTGAATTATTTGAAAAGGCCGAGTTAATTCTCATTTCGAATAATCGACCGACGATTGAAATTCGACGATGAAGACGATGGTCGAAGACCGGAGATCTTCACCTCGTTTGGATGGTAACCGAGGTCCTGATTGGGAGGCATCCCGAAATATGGATAATGAGTGGTGATCGTCCAGACGTACGTGGTGGTCGATGGGTTTGCGAGGTATTTAGTGCCTCCGGTTTCGTTCAGACCCAGAACGGACTTGTAAATGGATTGTGTGTCTGACATAGGATTTATTCCGTGTGGCATGCTAAGATGCAATGATCAGGACTTCTGTTGAAAAGCAAAGTCTTGTGGTGATGATCAAAGCACCGCCTGTGTGGCGTAGCTTTGTGTATAACGTGAATTCGCGAGCCTCACACCCCGGTATGAACCAGAAACGGGAGAAAGGACCTCAGGGAGGGCCTGCGTTTCCTCCTAGCTAAAAGTGGCGTCAGTGGTTTTACACGCCCTGACGAGTTTGACTTATGTGGTTGTTGCTGTTGCGAGGCGCCTCGGTTTGATCGGACGATCCGGGTCCGATGGAGTCATTCGTTGGCTCGTTTACGCCCCAAAGGGCGGGGAAACGTATGGTTCAGGCATTTTAATCCACATCGGTGGACCGGCCCTGACGATCCTAAGGCTTGACAGAGTACTTGCCTGAGGCTCGGGCTAGGCAGTCTCGAATTCGGTAAGGACTATCTTTTGCCTTGGTTCATGACGGAAATCCAATTTCCAAATACGACATCGTGCGGTTTTGATTGTATATATATATGGCGACATGATATATGGTACCCATGCCGTCTATGATTGATAGTTATGATTTGAAATTGTTTTCAAAAACATATAAACACTAGCAATAATATCAATTGCCTTTGTTTTATTCGTATCAATCATATTTTGGCCATTATAAGGTAAAACTCTATCCTCCGGTTTGCGTTGCATTGTGTGATGGGAACTGAGTCTTATAACGGCTTCATTTTGATAAAAAGCATAGCGATGTTTAAAAGAAAGATTTGTTTTAAAGCACTGGCAATCCAATGGAGTAAACCCGTTCCACGAAAGTGGCGTGGTCCTGTGATTAGCCAATTATATATGTGTTGAGTGGATTTCTCATACCAGTCCCATGACTGACTCGTAGTTTGTTTCACTCTCAAACTCGGGTGCCCCTTTTTCCACACGGGCAGCCTTGTATTCAGGTTTAGCTGGTTCTTTTCCGGATAGCTGGAGCTGAAGATGGATTCTATCATTTATTTCTTTTATGCTGTTCAGCTACTATTGTACATATTTTGTTTATTTCCGCTGTAGACATTTATGTATAGCTGAACTGTATTTGTACTAAGTAAGATCCTGTATACTGTGTAACTCTGATGATTACTTTTATCCAGTATATTTTGTTGTTCATTCTGGTGTATTTATTTAATTCTGTTCTGCAATTATCTGTTTCTGTGTTATATTCCAAAGATAACCTTGTTTCCGTGAGAACGGGAAATCGGGTCGTCACAGCAGTATACGTGGACCTGGCTGCAAATGCGAGTTAGGGTTATGGAAGAAGAAGCGAGAAGAGGGAAATGGAGAATTGAGATGGTGTGAAAATGAAATAAGCATGGGAACTAAAAACATGTCCTAGCTTGCCTCTAAACTTTATTTTTTTGTCGCGTTACTTTTTGTTGAAGAAATGGAAATGTCTATACGGATGCATTTTGATAACAAACGCAACTATACAGTGTAACCAATTTGTACTTTCCTTGTAGTGGAAGAAAGGTAGATCGCATCAAAGTGATTGATTCAGAGGCCATTCTTCGTTGTTCTTTGCTGTCCGGATTTGAGATTCATCATTTTCAAGTTATCTTGTGGATTTGGTGAGTGATAAGCATCTATCACACGGATTCAATCTAGTATATGGGTTGTTTAATCTTAATTTTCATCAATTCAAGTTTTTTCACCTAGATCTGATCGACGTAAGTATATATCCAATTCGAATCACCATAGGATCTAATTTAGTAAGCTTATAACGGTAAATTCATATGTTAATTCATGTGTTTATGTAAGTTTAGATCCATGCATTGATTTTTTCATAGTTTTATCATGATTTTATGAAATTTATATAATTGTATGATGATTATTGATGTGCTAATGTTTGTTAATGGTTGATTTGGTGTGATATTGTTTGTTTGGATGAAATTGGCTGATTTGAATGAGTTACGTGCATAGAAATTTGCAGTGATGGAACTGCAGTGATGGATTTGCAGTGATGTATCAGCACTGATGGATCTACACTGATGGATCAGTAGTGATGTATCTGCAGTGATGGATCAGCAGTGATGGATCGGTAGTGATGGACTGGCGGTAATGGATCTGTGGTGATGGATCTGCGGTGATGGATACGGTGATGGATATGCAGTGATGGATCTGCAATGAAGGATCGACAGCTAGATGGATCTGCAGCTGGATGGATCTACTGGATGGATCTGCAGCTGGATGGATCTACAGTTGGGTGGATCTATAGTGATAGATCAGCGATCGGTCCAACGATGGATCGATGACCAATTTAGATATGGACCGGCAACCGATCCAGTGATGGATCGGTGAATGATCCATCAAATATATGATCAAGAGAAATTTATTTTTGGCTTAATGCTGGATGTAACTTCGACGTGAATTCAGGGTGGAATGTTCGAAGTGTTGTTAAGTGTTCATTGATCGATGAAATGCAACAAATGTGAAGATGACTCAAGGGTGTTTGAGCTCGTGGATATTGGTTGCTCAAGGTGATTTGAACTTATGGATAGTCGCCAATGATGATGACTAGATTTATGAAGACCGAGGGATTATCGTTAGTCGTAGGTTCTAGTGGATTCAAAACAGGTGTATTATAGGGACGCCCATTAGGATCTAACTGGATAAAGATCGTGTACCCAGGTCAGTCATAATGAGCCTAGTTGTCTTCGTGAGTAAGACAAACATACGAGTCACGATGGCGTATAGAATTTAGCTAGATCAAGGGTTACCATTAGCCCTTGATAGATGGCATGTCATGGCCAGTGATATAATTAACGATGGTTTCAAGGCAAGGTTGGTGGTGATAACTAGAGTCATCGATGATGTTGTTTTGCTTGTATCATCTTGTGTAGATTGTCCGACGTCGAGGGTGATATCTTATGGGTGCTTGTCTCATATTGGTTTAGGCCTTCTGGGCTTGTGCTTGGGGATGTTGAACTCGATTAGGATGGTGTACGCTTGATTATTGGTTACTATGAACGCTACTGTTTGTTTCTTTGCTAATTATTGTAACGACTATCACTGTCAGATGTGGAGGAGAAGGGTTGGGGTTCTTCTCCGTTGATGTGTTGGTAGATTGGATGACTAATCTGCTTACTTTTCATATACTTTATTAGTGATATTAGATAGCTATTTATCGTTCATTAAGACTATTTTTTGACTCATGGTTTATGTCTCCCTCTTATTACCTTGGATTGTTCATCCATGTGTTGGATGGACAGACTGAGTAGCAGGTAACAGGTAGTAGATCTTGATGAGGGCGATGCTGCTGAGTGACGACGAGCAGGAGGGTGGCGTATTATTTCTTACTATCTACTATTATTTGTTTCCATTGTTATGATTGTTGGTACTCTCAGTGGCCCTGTAGTAAGGCATTTTGTATAGACTCTTATGATGTGTTCCAGTTTGATGTATGGATATTTCGTAATTATATGGAATTTTAAGATTCTGCTCATTTCTGCTTCACTATTATTTCCTGTTGTATTTGTTCTATTATGTTTTTTCCTTACGTTGTGAGTTATACGACAAGTTCCGCTTGTGTTATTCTACCCTGATGATCGTCCATAGCTTTCTGGGACATCTTTCGGTGTATTATTCCTTTTGTTAGCTACAGGAGTTGTGGGTGGTCGTCATACACATCCTAGGAATCCCCCTATCGATCAATAGTGAGTAGTCCTTGCAAATCTGCAGATTCTAACCACAACAGAACCACAATTTATATCTGGGAGCTAACTAGAGATTATAAGTAATTCTACCGTTTTATGAAGATCCACGGTCTTCAATTACTCCGTCTTGATCAGCATCTGAGATCTTCCATATTTACATATTTGCTTGCCGGTATGGTTTTCGAATATAAATTCGATTCTGGTTTTTCCGTACGAACAATCGATAATTGGCAAGAATTGGATAGTCAGTTATTAACTATCAAATAAACAACCATTCTACCATGAAATTAAACGAATTCATTGATTCAGTACTTAGCATCACTTGTCCTATTTAATTGAAAATGAATGGTTAATTAAACTTGTAAATCATTTAAATAATTTTAAACATAATATTTACTTATTTTAATATAAGAACATTCTCAAAACCATTTTATTTTAGTACTCAGAAAAATATCTTATAACCATATCAAATTTTCGATTTAATTATCACTTTAAAACATTTGTACAATATTATTTATCACTGGGAAATCAATTCAACTTATCTTTCGTAAAATTACGTTATGAAATCTTCTTTGTTTCGTTACTTGAAAATGATAATCGGCACTAATCTATTTAGAATAAACTCATCTCTTTACTTTGAAAATATCGTTGTATTTTCACAAATCACCGTTTATTTCTTTTACTTTAGAAATATCATTTTTGATATTCTCTAACCCTTTATTTACTCTGCTTTGGGAATATCAGTATATATTTTCTCAAATCCCTCAATTAACGTTGCATTATTATTTCTCATAATAAATTCCTTCAAACCTTTTTTACCATTACAAACTAATATCATCCTTGGATAATCCTGAAGTCGTTCAACTTGGGGTATTTTATTTACCTCTCGGAACTTGATCAACAACGTTCTTATCTTAAGATCGATAGGAGTTGTAATTTAAAAAACCATATTCATTCCAGTACTAAAGAAAACCCATTTATTTATTTATTTTATTTAAAATATAGTTTTAAAAACCCTTCTAATCTTTTGAAAATCTCCTTTTCGAATATAACTATTGTTGTTAATTCATTTATTAATTAAATGATTGCTAAACATTACCTTTTAACTTCTAACTTCTTTAAACAATTTGTTTAATAACTCGGATTTTTATTACAAAATCTGATTACTAACTCCTTTTTCCAAATCCAATAACAAATCTCCTTTACCAATCCCTTTAACCATTCCTCTTTGAAATCTTATTTCATCCATTTTTTTCTTGATTCCATTATTGACTGATGTTAATTTAAAATTAACATTTTAACTTCATATCTCTTTTTATAAACCTCATTTATACAACTCTGGTTTATTATATTCCCCTTTCTATCTCGATTTTCATTATTCAGATATTAAGTAAACATTTATTTTAAGCTTATCTTATTGGTTTAAAATCTCTTTTGTAACTTTGTTTTTAAAACTCGGGTTTTTTTACAATAAGATCTTTTCATATATTCCTTTCATAATTCAACTAGATTTCAATACCAACATCTATTACTTACTTAAATGAATTTCATTTAAAAAGTAATATCTTAAATTATTATTATTTAAAATAATAACTTACTTCATCATTAACTGAAATAAATATTTATTTTCATTAAAAATCTTATTAAGTTCAAGCAAATGATCGTTAAACTATTGCATTAGATCAATCAAAAGTAAAGTAATCAAATAACCAATTCCAATTAAAGTAGTTGGTTTAGTCAACCCAAACTACGATTATCTCATTAATTAACTCTAATTAGTCCTTCCTTTAAATTATTTAATAATATAATTAACTTAAATAATTCAATTTAATTGTCTCTTGGAATCAATTAATCCAATTATTAACCGTTAGATTAACTTATACTCACTTGTTTATAAATCTTGTTTACATAAGAATTTACTTTTTAAATCATTTAATAATTGCCTATAAACTTAAATAGTAAATAATAATGTTAATTTCCTTTCTATTAAGCTTTCATTCAAAATAGTAGATATAAAAATCTATCTTCAGTTATGAAATAAATCTTATAACTACGTTCCTGTCGATTTAAATGACGGTAAATGAACGTTTATAAAACGAATTATTTTTAGGCCATTTTCTACTAATTATTAAAAAAATAATGCCTATTGGTTAATAACAAACAAACGTTAAATTTAGATTCAAAAATCAATAATCAAGTCAATCATCCAATCATATATGTAACACCCCACCTCTGCCAGGGTGGCTCTTGCAAGCAACTCTGACTTTGGTGGGGCGTTTTAAAAATAAGGTAAACATGCATAATGATATAGCAAGGCAGGACATGACATATATATATATGTAAATAAACAGAGTAAGTAAATAAAACAGCGGAAGATTTATAAACCATTTCAAAACACAAGTCTGGTACATCAAAATGTCAATTTCCCAAAATTATAAGTCTAGATAAATACATCATCTGATAAACTGAAATACATAAGTACTATCCCCAAATAAGAGTGATAAACCATAGCGGCTCAAGTCCAAAGCATACTTGAGCTATCCAAGGAAGCAGCTAAAATCCAAGCTAGGCTCCAGTATTCCCTCCCTGAGAACCTGGGGGGGGGGGGGGGAACGGAAGAAAAGAGGCGAAAGAAAACAGGTCAGTCAAAAAGACTGAGTAAGCCCTGCTACGATCAGTCTATAAACTAATAAAGTTAACATCATGATGGAAACTGAGATGATCATAAATAACAACATACTATCATGATAAACTAACTACAAGATAGATAGAGGTGTCATCACATAAACAAAGCTAAGTTTTTGCACCACGGTGTACTAGCAAACCAACATAACAGGTATTGATCCCTCAGCCCAAACTTTGGCCCACTTACATGAAGTGACCTTAATATAAGGTCCAACCCAACGGTCTAGTCGATCGGCTCCCTATAAGCCTAACACGTCAAGTGTTGATGTCCATACGGCCCATATATGGATGTAGTCTGACTGTGCTGGGTCCACCTTCGGGTGTATCGAGCCCTCGGGTGTCAACCCCGGACACTTAAGCAATAATGCACAGCCCAGACCTACTGGTACCCGTGCCTCGAGTTTGTCCAACACCGGACTACGTGCACGTCCGTAGCCCGCCTGGACCCGCATCGCTGTACCACTCAGCCATCGCTTTGGTCGCTTACATCCGTCCAGTAATCGTGCCCCGCCCTAGCCTAGCCTCTAGGGTTGTGATGATACCAAACTGGGATTACTGCCGGAACAGACCCGCTGCTAGGGTTTTCTAAGAGGGTTAAGTGCGATTTAACCCTTTACTAATCATGGATTAAATTGGTTAAGTGTAACTTAACCCCATTCTAATCCCTCGAACTCCCAAAATGGATTAAACTAGTTAAGTGTAACCAACAGTTCACACTTAACCCCATTTCAATCCCTCGAATCCCCAAATTGGTTAAGTATTAGTGGACCCTGACTTAACCCTAATCATGAGGCATTAATTAATTTAATGCACCTTAACCTCTCACATTAGACTTTGTTGCGGTTACTAGTTAAGCCGGGCGGGTCCGGGTAGCTTTACACCACAACTTGGTCTAACCTCGGGTCTTGGCACCATATGACCAACTTCTCACATTGGGTCTTATTGTTTGTAGCCACTAGTTAAGCCGGTCGGTTCCGGGTAGAATTACGCTACAAACTCAACCCAACCTCGAGTTGGCCACACTTATGTTTTCTAAGTGTCATGTCCACTTCATTTCAAAACATAATTACAAGTCAAACAAATACTTGGGTAGACCTAACTTAATAGGTAAATTCCCAAGGGGTAGACCTAACTTAATAGGTAAATTCCCAATCTTATATTTTCATGTATTTTAAGTTTACCCAAAACCCCCAACGTCATTCTATCGCCTACATATTCGTAATAGCGCATAAAAGATAGGAAGAGGGAACTTGGCACAACATACATGATAAACTTGCACAACAATCATGCATAACACGTTAGACTTGCACAACTTAGCATAGTGAACTTGCATATTACCTTAAACATGCATAACTTGTCAAACATGCACAACTTGTCATTTTAAACTTGCATAAGCATGCATAACTTGTCAAACATGCACAACTTGTCATTTTAAACTTGCATAAGCATGCATAACTTGTCAAACATGCACAACTTGTCATTTTAAACTTGCATAAGCATGCATAACTTGTCAAACATGCACAATATGGCATAATGAACTTGCATAAACATACATAACTTATTTAACTTGCAAATCATGGCATAGTGGACTTGCATAAACATGCATAACTCATTTAACTTGCAAATCATGGCTTGGTAAACTTGCATAAACATGCATAACTAAATAAACTTGCAAAGATCCCAACTTTCATCACATATTAACTTTAGAGTTTCTAAAATGAAGGTAAGAGGGCTTACAATGCTTATGCGGACTCAAATAAGTATAGCAAATGTAAGAAACCCCTTATGCAACAAAATAAAGCCCCAAAATGCAAGCAAACTTGATCAAGACTCCTCCTTTATGATGACAATGGAGAAACAAGACTTTAATGCAAGCTAAAGAGGATCATACAAGTCTAAATACACTTGTATGCATGGAAATCTCTTAGGGATTTGTTTAGGAATTGTATGAAGAGAGTGGAGGCCATGAGAGTTTGGATTTTGCCATAGTTTTGTTGCTAGAATGAATAATGAGTGATTTAGGGTAGGTTAGGGTCTTATTTATAGATTAGGCTAGTGATTTGGACCATAGGATTAACCCTAGATTCAATTAGGTCCATCAGATCTCGGAACTCTCTAGAAACAGGCCACAAGACCCAACCCTAATCAGAAATGGTGCACCAGGCTAAACAGCCGGGCACCCCCTGTCGACAGGGCTGTCGACAGGGCAGTCGACATGCTAAGACCCCTGTCGACAGGCCTGTCGACATGGGGTCCTGGGCGGGAATTTTTCCCACCTGCGCCAGTTTGCCCTATCCCTAGTTTTTTAATTTTAAAATTTAAATCTGTTTTTACTTAGGAATTTTCTGAAAACTTCAATGGGCCTTAACTGGGTCATACGGACTCCGATTTTCGAAAACTCGGACTCTATTTCGCGTATTTTTCCGAGACGAACGCAATGGCATAGCCCGTTTCCCTTGATTCAGAATTTTGAATTAAATTCTGCCTCGATTTATGTTATAACAGGTTATTGAAAATACGGGTTGTTACATTCTCCCCTCCTTAAAGGATTTCGTCCCCGAAATCTTCAAGTTAGGAAGAACATATCCTACCATCCAATCATCCATCTACTCAAAGCATCATCCACGAGCAATCATTGTCCTTACAAGATTCTAAATGTGGTATGAACATATGCAAAAGTGTGTGTATATGTACTTATCTAATGCAAAGATCAGGCGGTTACTGATACAGTAAACCTCCTTAATGCATATGTATGTCAGTGAAAATCAGGCGGTTACTGATACAGTAAACCTCCTTAATGCATATGTATGTCAGTGAAATGAATCCATATGTATGCAAATTCCTAACATAATTTATGGTATCTATATGAGTGCACATAACATTCATCCATATGCAACATCCATGTGGTAGCACAACAAGTTTCAACCATGAATAAGTGTAAGCACTCATGCATATGCAATATGAGGAGTGTGCGAGCCGATCTAGTGCCTAATTGTGTATAATGCATCCACGAGTAACCACTTGCAAACACTTGCAACCACTTGCAACCATCAAGCATAACATGTTTCAAATACATGTTTCATCCAAAGGATTCTACCTAAGTTTCTCATGACAAGATAAACACGACAAACTAGATAAACTAGATAAACATGGATAGAGAGATATGCTTAGAAAATAAGCAAGATAAACTCCTTTTTGGATTTCAAGAAATCCATTCAAATTCTGACATATAGTACTAACCGATGAGTCATATCCCCCTTATGGAGTTCACAACAGAAATAAGATCGAGAATGGGACCGAGAGGATATATATACAAAAGATAATTTGCAAGCAAGCTCCACAGGAAAACAAGGATCAAGGATGCACTCTTAAAAAGAGATATGATGTGCGTATCTAGTCTTCTCTCTTCTTAGTCACGTTTCCTTGAGCTTAACTCCACTGTGCCTTAACCGCCTTTTACTTCATGATTTCTTGGCTTCCTAACTCCTATTTCCCAAATTCGAGTTGGAACTTATTTCATTATCGTCTCTCGTCTTCCTCTTTCACTTATTCTTCTTTCTGTATACTTGGCGTAAACATAACTGTAACCTCATGATTTCATGCAAGCTCTCCAAAATTCACTAGTGAATCCTGGATCTCGTCTACTTACTATAAAGTATTCCATGCAGCAGAACTTTTCTTGAAAATACCAATCCACGTTGCCAATTGCCCTTATAACCGTGATTTTCTATAACTCATGCTTAATCGAAATGAACCATCCGCCTATGAGTGATAGGCCATACCTAGAGTCAGTTGCCTACCCATGGCTTCCTGTAGGCTATTTCAAAACTGGCCAACTTCTTGAGGATAAACCGTTGCTAACCATGATGCAGTCCTCTCGCTCTTTACCGGACTGAAATGAGCACTCTTCGTGAGTCTACCTATTATGACCCTCATACCCGTATTCCCTTTCTTTGATCTAGGTAGTCCATCCACATAATCTATCGAGATGTTTTCACACTTCCCTTGCGGAACCTCCAATGGAGACAATGGCCCACTGGGCTTCTATGACTTGGCCTTAACCTGGTGGCGCAACATGCATCCTGAGACCAACTCGGCCACCTCCTCGAGTGATGCGCATCTTCAAGAACCTTCTTTACCAAGTCTTTCACTTGAGGAACACATAATCTCTCATCGCGCCTTAGTCATCCCTTGTCATCTATAATATATCTAGCGAGGTGACTTAACATCTCGCCCTGAATCGACTGGTCCATGTTCTTGACCAACTGCGGGTCTTCTTCCTGTGAAACCCCCTTCCTGATCCAGAAGAGTAAGTCTAAGCTCAGGGAATGCTAACCAACTAGCCAAACGGAGAAAGCTTCTTACTTCCATTGCCCTCCTCACGGTTTTCCGGTCTTAAACCGCAACCACTTTAGCGGAATCCACCGCTAAGCCCTACTTAGGAACTATGTGCCTATGAAATTCAACTTCTTTCCTCCAAAGTGACATTTGGAGAACTTGACCTTCAACTGGTGGCTCTAAGCGTATCCATCTCCTCCTTCAGATGTATAGCATGTTCTTCCTCGTTCTTTTGAGGAGATCAAAATATCGTCTATGACGACCATGACAAACTTGTTCAAGGACTCCCTAAACACCCTACCCATCAAGTTCACGTAATATGCGGGTGCATTAGTCAAACAAATAGCATGACTAGCCATTCTAAAAATCCATCTAGAGTCCTAAACGCGGTCTTGTCAATTCCATCCTCAGCCATCCTAAGCTGATGGAATCCGGTAGCTACATCAAAAGAAGACAGATGCTCCTACAAGCTGATCAAACAAATCATCGATCCTTGGTAACGATTGTCTATTCTTCTCACGATAATCAACACATAAGCGAAGCAAACTGTCCACATTAGTAACGAATACTACTGGAGCACCTTACTCGAAAATGCTTCGTCTCAGGAAGTTCTTCTCAAGCAACTCCTTGACTTGCTTTCTTAACTCTCATCTCGTGAGGTTATGTGCCTAACCGGCCACGAAACTGGCTTGGTATTACCAACCAGATAATGCGGAAATCTATCCCACGTCTAAGGGTAACCCCTTCACTTCCCCCAAGATATCAGGATATTCTCGGACCACCCTCACAGATTGCAAACTATCGATAGACGAGTTGAGGGATTCAAGATAACATAACATGACGGGACCCATAGGGTTGCCAGAAATTTCTAGGGTATTACCGAGGCGAGTCATGAGCCTCACAACCCTATATACAAAAACCCAGAATGGCTCCAAAACAGGACAACCATTCCATGCCCAAAACCAACCCATATCCCCTGAAACCCAGAATATAAACATCCCACGAGGATTCTATACTCAAGATAGAAATTTTCAAATCCACTCAGACCACAGACCAACGGGCAGAACCCCCAATTGGATTTGAAACACATACGGGATCATCAACTAGACTAGTACTTAGGTGCAAACTTTCAACTAGATCAGATGAAATAAAACTATGCGATGTGCCAGAATCAAACAAAGTACGAACAGGGAAAATCAGAAAATGTAAACAAGACTTTCAACAGAAATGCCACCTCTATCATGAGCTGGAAGAACGGTGTCGAGGGGATGAATCCGCCCTCCAGATAGTCCTGCACACTGAGTCTGACCTTGCCCTTGTTTCCTTGGGCAATCTTTGTTGAGATGTCCAAACTCACCACAATGAAAGCATTCGCCCCGCTTTCTCTTTTCCTTCTTCCTACATTCCCTGGCTATATGTCCAACTTTACCACAGAAGTTACATTTCCTATTCTCTCTTGGCTTGTCCTTGCGGTTGTTGTTATTCTTGCCTCGTTTCCCGGAATTCACCCTCTTGCCTTGAGACTCATTCGCCTTGACCTCTTTCTTGTCATTGTTATCTTCTTCTTGAAGTAGGGCCATATTCACCAAATTCTCGAGAGTCGCCCCCAAGGGTATATGAGACATGGCCAAACCATGTAATGGCTCGTTTAATCCTAGAGCAAAGTGTAGGGCCTTCTTCTGAGCTGTATTAACCAAGTCTAAATCGACCTGAGCCAGTTGATTAAACTTATCTATGTATTCCCTAATAGTCATGTCCCCTTGCTTCAGTGATAAGAACCTCAGTCCAAACCTTCCTCTAAAGTCATCCCAAGTCTCAATTGGCCTAGTAGCGGTGGTGACTACCCACCAACGTGCAGCTTCTTCCTTTAGCAACCATACTGCCAATAAAACCTTCCTGCGGTCACCTATATCAAAGGTGGCTAAAAGATCTTCGGTCTCTTTCAACCAATTCCTTGCCTCTACAAAAGTCTCGGTTCCAAAGAAATTCTTGCAACCCATCGCCTTAAAATCTTGGCAAATCTCTGCGAAGTCAGTTTGAGGATGCTGAGGGGAAGGAGGAAGAGGAACATCAACTACCGGAGGAGGAGTAATATTTGCGGGGCCGGCTTCGGTCGCCCTAGCCTCCAAAAGTCTCCTATACCAAACAGGTACGTGTACACCCTCCGGAATGGCAAAGTTGTCGGCCATACTGGAAACGAAGGAAAAAGATAGATTCAGAATGGAGAAAAACGAAGGAATTTTGCTAATGGCTTTTTTTGGGGAATAGCCTTTAAAATAACTAGACTTTTCTTTGGAAAATACTTTATACTTGGTTTTGAAAATAGTTTTTCAAAAGTTTTAAAAACCTTTTTATCCCTTCTCGTAAACCATATGCTCTGATACCAAATGTAACACCCCACCTCTGCCAGGGTGGCTCTTGCAAGCAACTCTGACTTTGGTGGGGCGTTTTAAAAATAAGGTAAACATGCATAATGATATAGCAAGGCAGGACATGACATATATATATATATGTAAATAAACAGAGTAAGTAAATAAAACAGCAGAAGATTTATAAACCATTTCAAAACACAAGTCTGGTACATCAAAATGTCAATTTCCCAAAATTATAAGTCTAGATAAATACATCATCTGATAAACTGAAATACATAAGTACTATCTCCAAATAAGAGTGATAAACCATAGCGGCTCAAGTCCAAAGCATACTTGAGCTATCCAAGGAAGCAGCTAAAATCCAAGCTAGGCTCCAGTATTCCCTCCCTGAGAACCTGGGGGGGGGGGGGGGGAAACGGAAGAAAAGAGGCGAAAGAAAACAGGTCAGTCAAAAAGACTGAGTAAGCCCTGCTACGATCAGTCTATAAACTAATAAAGTTAACATCATGATGGAAACTGAGATGATCATAAATAACAACATACTATCATGATAAACTAACTACAAGATAGATAGAGGTGTCATCACATAAACAAAGCTAAGTTTTTGCACCACGGTGTACTAGCAAACCAACATAACAGGTATTGATCCCTCAGCCCAAACTTTGGCCCACTTACATGAAGTGACCTTAATATAAGGTCCAACCCAACGGTCTAGTCGATCGGCTCCCTATAAGCCTAACACGTCAAGTGTTGATGTCCATACGGCCCATATATGGATGTAGTCTGACTGTGCTGGGTCCACCTTCGGGTGTATCGAGCCCTCGGGTGTCAACCCCGGACACTTAAGCAATAATGCACAGCCCAGACCTACTGGTACCCGTGCCTCGAGTATGTCCAACACCGGACTACGTGCACGTCCGTAGCCCGCCTGGACCCGCATCGCTGTACCACTCGGCCATCGCTTTGGTCGCTTACATCCGTCCAGTAATCGTGCCCCGCGCTAGCCTAGCCTCTAGGGTTGTGATGATACCAAACTGGGATTACTGCCGGAACAGACCCGCTGCTAGGGTTTTCTAAGAGGGTTAAGTGCGATTTAACCCTTTACTAATCATGGATTAAATTGGTTAAGTGTAACTTAACCCCATTCTAATCCCTCGAACTCCCAAAATGGATTAAACTAGTTAAGTGTAACCAACAGTTCACACTTAACCCCATTTCAATCCCTCGAATCCCCAAATTGGTTAAGTATTAGTGGACCCTGACTTAACCCTAATCATGAGGCATTAATTAATTTAATGCACCTTAACCTCTCACATTAGACTTTGTTGCGGTTACTAGTTAAGCCGGGCGGGTCCGGGTAGCTTTACACCACAACTTGGTCTAACCTCGGGTCTTGGCACCATATGACCAACTTCTCACATTGGGTCTTATTGTTTGTAGCCACTAGTTAAGCCGGTCGGTTCCGGGTAGAATTACGCTACAAACTCAACCCAACCTCGAGTTGGCCACACTTATGTTTTCTAAGTGTCATGTCCACTTCATTTCAAAACATAATTACAAGTCAAACAAATACTTGGGTAGACCTAACTTAATAGGTAAATTCCCAAGGGGTAGACCTAACTTAATAGGTAAATTCCCAATCTTATATTTTCATGTATTTTAAGTTTACCCAAAACCCCCAACGTCATTCTATCGCCTACATATTCGTAATAGCGCATAAAAGATAGGAAGAGGGAACTTGGCACAACATACATGATAAACTTGCACAACAATCATGCATAACACGTTAGACTTGCACAACTTAGCATAGTGAACTTGCATATTACCTTAAACATGCATAACTTGTCAAACATGCACAACTTGTCATTTTAAACTTGCATAAGCATGCATAACTTGTCAAACATGCACAACTTGTCATTTTAAACTTGCATAAGCATGCATAACTTGTCAAACATGCACAACTTGTCATTTTAAACTTGCATAAGCATGCATAACTTGTCAAACATGCACAATATGGCATAATGAACTTGCATAAACATACATAACTTATTTAACTTGCAAATCATGGCATAGTGGACTTGCATAAACATGCATAACTCATTTAACTTGCAAATCATGGCTTGGTAAACTTGCATAAACATGCATAACTAAATAAACTTGCAAAGATCCCAACTTTCATCACATATTAACTTTAGAGTTTCTAAAATGAAGGTAAGAGGGCTTACAATGCTTATGCGGACTCAAATAAGTATAGCAAATGTAAGAAACCCCTTATGCAACAAAATAAAGCCCCAAAATGCAAGCAAACTTGATCAAGACTCCTCCTTTATGATGACAATGGAGAAACAAGACTTTAATGCAAGCTAAAGAGGATCATACAAGTCTAAATACACTTGTATGCATGGAAATCTCTTAGGGATTTGTTTAGGAATTGTATGAAGAGAGTGGAGGCCATGAGAGTTTGGATTTTGCCATAGTTTTGTTGCTAGAATGAATAATGAGTGATTTAGGGTAGGTTAGGGTCTTATTTATAGATTAGGCTAGTGATTTGGACCATAGGATTAACCCTAGATTCAATTAGGTCCATCAGATCTCGGAACTCTCTAGAAACAGGCCACAAGACTCAACCCTAATCAGAAATGGTGCACCAGGCTAAACAGCCGGGCACCCCCTGTCGACAGGGCTGTCGACAGGGCAGTCGACATGCTAAGACCCCTGTCGACAGGCCTGTCGACATGGGGTCCTGGGCGGGAATTTTTCCCGCCTGCGCCAGTTTGCCCTATCCCTAGTTTTTTAATTTTAAAATTTAAATCTGTTTTTACTTAGGAATTTTCTGAAAACTTCAATGGGCCTTAACTGGGTCATACGGACTCCGATTTTCGAAAACTCGGACTCTATTTCGCGTATTTTTCCGAGACGAACGCAATGGCATAGCCCGTTTCCCTTGATTCATATTTTTGAATTAAATTCTGCCTCGATTTATGTTATAACAGGTTATTGAAAATACGGGTTGTTACAATATAGGTTAAATAGTTCATATAACTTTAATATGAAAATAAACAATAAATTTGAGGAATCCAGTTGAATACCTCCAACCTATTTTTCCTTACATCTAAATAGTCCTCAAATAATATCATCCATTCATTAAGGTAATTTATAATAAACATGAATAATTAATTCAACTGATAGCGGTCAATCAACAGCGACAATACAAGCATCAAAATTCTGATTTAATACATTTATATTATTATAAACGTAGCCAACAAGGTAAGTTACCTTTTTCGTAAGAATCGTCAAAATAACGATTTCACTTAAATTAAAGGAACGTTTAATTTAAACAATATATATATATATATATATAAATTCAGCATCCATCCAAACAATTATCAAATCATCCCACAATTAGCAAACATAGTACACAAATATTAAACATGACTTATACAAAATATAAATGGGATAAAACTGAGTGAGTTGTACTCACCTTGACTGTTTTGTCGCTGAAACAGTTCATTTTAATTAAATAAAATGTGCACTTAATTTATTTAAAAATTCCAATAGCTGCCAATTCTGACCAAACCAGCTTCATCGTGTGGTGCTCGTCAATATGGACTCGACGTCACTTGTTTTATCCAATTTCGTTACTGTATAATAACGTTATAAATCTAATACGGTAGTTGCTTTATAAATTAATATTATTAATACTTAATAATAAATATTTAATCAAATCTTTAATTATCGTTAATGTAACCTTCCTTGGGCACGTGAACATGATTAGGCACATTTATATTGACTAGTAGCCTTTCTGATATACCACGTCACGTTATATGTATACAAATTAGATTAGGTATGCTTTAACCACAATTAGTCATATTAAACTGGGCTAGGCAAAATAAAACATGATTAGGCGTATTTATATGTTACTGTTCATACTTCTTCTTCCAGGCAAATGAAAAACAGCCCAATCCTTTACTCCTTCTCCCCCGCCTGATTTAATACTTCGTATGCACATCCTATCTCACCATCGCACCCTCCACCGCTCCTCTCCTGCGTGATCCCATGCCAGCGACGTCCCCCACACATTGCACCTCCTAACAGAAACTCGGTCTCCTACCCACTTCGAATAGCTCGCACTCTTCATCACCAAAAAATCATGCAACTTCCTATCCTCGGTTTATGGCTCCCACCTCTTTACCATCGACCTTCGCGCCTCCTACTACCACCATCTTTGTCCTGGCCCCCCTCTACCCATACATTGTTCCACCCCAGTCCCCTTTATTCTTTTTCGTTTTAGTATGGAGGCGTTTGTTTTCACGAATCTAGGAAGAAAAATAGGGATTTTGGTTTCAATTATTTTGTAAATAAAAGTTTGTATCCTTTTATGAAGCAAGGTCTTAATTCCTTTTTATTTGCAGAGGAAAACAAAATGGAGAAGCTTGGATGAATATTTAAATATGAGAGAAAACGTAGTGGACACGTTTATATGGTAACGAATGGTACAAGTTTTGGCTGTCCCGTTTTGGTAGATGCAGTATAGGAGAATACTAGGTATGTGGTTAGGTTGTTTTATCATGTGCGAATTAATGTATAGGGTAGGTTGATTTTTCATTCATGTATCATGTGCGGTTCATCTCATAGCTGCACACTTCCTTTCCTATAGACCTGTTCAATTATATAGGTAGATATGGGTACAAGTAAACTTGGCTTGGAAGGAAAAGGGTTTGGCAATTTTTATTTTATTTTACATTGATTTGGTACTTTCGATTTTATATGGTTATTTAATTTTACCGCAATGTTAAATATACGTGCCTCCATACCCAAACTCCAAACACAACTAAATAGACACATTGCTATGTCGTGACATTCCGCATGCAATGAAATTAATTTCGTTTCCATTTGCAAAACAGAGTTATTTTAATTTCAATTTATTTATCAGTTCACATTTAAATTTCGTGCAATCACAAAATAACTCTAACTGGCCCCAAACCTGAAATTTAGCAATAACTAGATATACATCTTTTAATAAAAAAAATTTGTTGAAAACAGAGGTCATGTGAAAAATAGCTATTCTTACGGCTTATAAATATCGATATAATATTAAAAATTTCCAAAACAATTCTATTTCATAATGATAAATTATTATCAAATATAACCAAACGGAATTATATATCACTTCAAATTCAACCAATATGGAATTATAACACAACATTAACATTTTCAAGTTAAACGATATCCATATTATATAAAATTCCTGTTTAAATTTATTAAATAAACGTTATGGTTTATAAACGATTTCATAGAGACTATTTGAAAATTTGATTTGGACATAACTAACAATCTTGAAGATAATTTTTCAATTTTTCTCTTTAATTAGAAAATTATAATCAAATAGATTCGAACGATTCTTGTTTCAAAAAATTTCTATTTAAAATGGATTCTTTATATTCGATTGAAGTTCAAAACTCAATATTACGAACTACCACGACGTTAGGAGTTCGATTATAATTTAAATATAAATTGTACATTTGAACGTCATTTAATAAACAAATTCCTTATTATATTTCCATATAAACATTAAAAACAATAAATTAAATATTTGACTACCAAAAATACGGGACATTAGACTCCTCCCTCCTTAAAAGAATTTCATCCCGAAATTACTAAGTAAGGATAATGCTCCAAACCCAATTACTTTCAAAATAATTATTAAAAATACTATAAGCCTTCGAATTTTTTGAAAAATTCGCCAGCACCTCCTCTACATGTCTTGCTTAGAACAACAACAAACGACACTCTGGAGCTCACATCGATCAAAAGAAAACAAAAGTCAAACGGCTACCCGACTCAGGGGTACACAATCAATCATCCAAATAATAATATTTAGGTTTTCCTATTTGTCGGGCATTGAAATTCTAATTCCAAAGCAAAGCAGCTAACACCTTTTCCTCTTCCAAAATAAACTTAATTCAACTATAATGTAAGTAACAAGTATAGTATATTCTAATCACGAACGATTACATTCAAATCCATTTTACTAGAATTTATTTCCTAAATTTCAATTTATTCAACTCTTATTTTAAATAACTATTGAATTATATGAAACCAATCTAATATACAATTAAAAAGCCATGAATAACCAGCCAAATCATTCAATTTATATTAACTTTAATTAATATTATGCTAACACCAAATTAATTTCCATTCAATTACTACTTTTAGCGATATTTTTCATCAACACAGGAGATGGGTCTAAGAAAGTG
This sequence comes from Allium sativum, assembly GCA_030737875.1. Lineage (NCBI taxonomy): Eukaryota > Viridiplantae > Streptophyta > Magnoliopsida > Asparagales > Amaryllidaceae > Allium > Allium sativum. The sequence continues at coordinate 15,214,042 of CM060917.1, forward strand.
GACCTGAGGGAAAAAATAGGATTATTCAGCTCCCACGGGCTTGAGTTAGTTCACCGATTCCTAGATATCAAGGTCTTGAGTCTCATGGGGAGAGTATCACGCTTCTGCAACTCAAGGACCAATAGTTACCATGGGATAGGGGTTTCCTAAGCACAATACCAGTGAGGAAGCTAAACAGCTTGTTGAAGGATCGCCTAGGCTTGCTACAGGTAGGAAGCTTATGGTAGGAGGCTTATATCATGAGGAAAGCGTCAGGTCTCTAAGAACCTAATGGATTGTGTAAGGATATTCTGGTAATCCAATAGCATAAAAGAATGCACACAGAAATATATTGAAGAACGATATAATATGCGGAAAAAGTTATAACTCACAATTTATAGTGGTTCGGTTCGACTTGAACCTACTTCCACTTAAAGGGCTTTGATGATTTTATTCGTAGAGGAGGTTACATAAGAAATCCCCAAATTGACTTACAAATTAGGGTTGCTCTCTAGGACATGATAGAAAGAATGAGAAATGAGAATTCGATCCCCAAAATGAGACTCCTGGGGTCTTATTTATAGGCATATTGGGGCCCCCTTCTGTTGTGGACTCAGCAGAAGGCCTTTTTTGGCTGCGGAAACAAGGCTTAGGCCGCCCTTGTGAACTTTGGTTCCGGCAGAAAGGTTTCGACCACCTTTCTTCCTATCGAATGTTCTCATGGATGCTTCTTTGTCTTCGGAATATCAACCTTGGACTCTCGGGAGTGGTTCCGGTGTCATTCCTTCCAGTAGTTTGGTCTCAGAATTTGAGAATTTGACCTTGGTGGTTTTCGGTTTTGGGACCTTTGGTCTTTGTCCGCCTCTATACCTCTTGGCTTAAGCAAAGGATTCTGGAATCTTTAGTGGTAGTAAAGGGTGTTGGTTTGGCTTTCGGCATATGTATTCGTCTTAAGTTATAAAGGTAGGCTTTCGGAGTGCCTTCCGGTGATGCCGAAGATGCTTCTTGATGTTGGTCTCGGTACCAAGTGGGTATCTGTAGGCTCTTCCCTCCTCTTGTCCATGTTTCGGATTACATGCTTTCATTGATCCTCTCATCACCAGCTTCCAGTATTAGGCGTAATGCTTCCGGAATTGCTAATCTCTGCCCCTTTTAGTATCGGCGTTATCTTGCTGGCATCTTCTTTTTCATATTGATCTTGAGCCTTCCACCATCATGGCCTTTCGGGGTCTTCGATACTACTTTCTACCTTCCGCTATTGGTATTAGACCAATATTGTTGTGTTCTGATTCTTCTTGGCTGCCGGTATCTGTTTTCGGCTTTTCTCCTTTGCTTTGTGGCTTTGTTGTTAGCTCTCGGACTTTTCTTCTAGTAATTCCTTAGATTCGCTCTTTTCTCCACAAACCTGTTTTTGCTGTCTGAAATCTCTTTACCCTTTCGGCTTCAAGGCTTCTGCTTCATCATATTTGATTGGTACGAAATTTGGTGTTAACATTATTCAGTCTCCATATATATTTAATTTGATTCCATCTCACTATCCATTATTAAATTAATTTCACATAACCAAGTTAAGATCCAATTCCATATTCAATTAACTAATTTTTTTCCTAATTTGTCTACTTCCATTTCACAACTCCAATTCTAACTTTATTTAAAAAATCACATATTCTAATCCATTTTGCTTTTATTTAACTTAGCTTCAAGTCTAGTTCATAACTATTTAACCTATCTTTAGTTAATTCTAATCCATTCAATAAAATTTTCATCTACTAGTTTCATATGTGAAAATTTCTAGTTATATTAAACCAATTCAATTTGAATTCCATTCAAATCAATCAAACACATCAATATCTAAATAATTTGATAAAATTATTTCTTCTTTATACAAAAATATAATTTGGGTAAAATTATTGTATCTACCCTCTTACAAAAGAATATTGTGTCAGATGCCTGTTCAAAATTGAACCAATCAAATAACATAATACAAAACATTTTTAAAAAATCTACCAATACGCTCTCTCAAATATATACACTCAAACATAATCTAGGGTATTACTAATCCAATCTTTGTCGAGTCGTGCAACAAAGACAATGTTATTACTAAACCTCATTCTAATGCCACTGTAATGGGTTTAGGCTTCGCAACCATCAATCAGTGGGCTAACCTCCCACCGTGGCACTACAGAGATACCTCAGAACTACTTTTACGGCCAGCCTCGCGACTCAACCAACCCAATCATGCCCATTGGGATGTGTAGAGGTTAGAATCTCTTGCTCTCCACCAAACAATCGAGTGATAAATCCTTGTCATGTTCTCTTACCATCTCTGGTACCAGTGTAGTGACCTTGGGGATTTGACCCTTGAATTCTAGCAATAATACTTAAACCCATATTACTTTGCCAAAACCCAAGTATCGAAAACATTAGATGGCTAATGGAAAGAAATTAGAGGGTGAGATAAGAAATAAATATTGGAATAAAAGAAAAAGAAGAAGAATAACAACACACAGAATCAGAGTCTCACATCGTAGTGGAACAAAATATAATATAGATATAAATTTTATCAAGAGTTTGAAATAATACTTACAATCATCAAAGTAAATCAACAAATCTGGATAGTTATAACAATCTGTCCTCATATACAATACACAGCGGAATACACTAATACGTTTGAACTCCTCCAGTATGCCTTCTAAATTTCTAGCATCCTAACCTAAACCTGTAAAACTCGGTCTGACCCAAAGATTGCAAATGCCATGGGTCAGTTTGATGACCTAGTGTGAGAAAAACTCGCTAAGTTTATGTATCATCCAACTGATTTTTAAAGTTAACAGATCTTTTTTGAAAAGGAAAAGATAATCGTAAGACTAATCCACACATAAACACGTACAGTTTTTATCTTACGATAACCCAAACATTTTGAAATCATAACTATTCTGATATTATAATAGTGTCTAAATCAAATAAATAAGCATCTAGTAGAAATCTTGCATCTCACGCTCTATATACATAGTCTAAAATAAAAAACCGTAGCCTCTTATTGGAGATTGGATTCCAACTATGGAAAGGTATGAGAGCACCTTCCGATAGTGTATCTCTAGAGAGGAATACACTAGGTTCAACAAAAAAATCTTTCAACCCAGCTAAACATGACCGGCCACTCACTTCGATTGAGTGTTCCGAATGTATGTCACCAACGGTTGGAATCAGCAACCGTTACTGAAATCGTACAACAACGATATACAAAGAAGTAAATGGTTTTTTTATAGATCAGGTGACAATACCCTAATGGTAGTGACCCACATAACACGCGACCTACCCGATTTTATACCATTTCCCGATTGATGAGGCTTAAGGTTACTATTACCTTTTTGAGATAGCACATTAACTTTGGATGCCACACTGTTAGATCCACCAAAAATCACTACTTTATTTCCACAAAACTACACTTGTTGCTAAGCTAAAAAAGTTTCCTTCTTTGCCACCAAACTTGGTACATTTGATTCTTTGAATAAATCAACATACGTAACCCGTTTGGAAATACTATTTCATACATCCGTTCATACATGTTGTCCTGGGACTGGACAAACCGAAGGCACCCACCTATCACATCCTAGGAATCGCCCTATGAATCAGTAGCGAGTAGTCCTTGCAACTCCATAGATTCCAACCACGATAGAACCATAGTTTATCTTTGGGGGGCTGTCTAGAGATTATAAGTAATTCTACCGTTTTATGAAGATCCACGGTCTTCAATTGCTCCGTCTTTATCAACATCTGATTTCTTCTATATTTACGTATTTGCTGGTCATAATGGTTTTTTTATTGTAAATTCGATTTTGGTCTTTGCGTACCAACAATCGATAATTGTCCAGAATTTGATAGTCGGTTATTTAACTATCAAGTAAACAACCATTCAACCATGAAAACAAATGAATTCATTGATTCAGTACTTAACATCACTTGGCCTTTTTAATTAAAAATAATTAACGAATGTTTAATTAAATATCTAAATCTTTTATATATATTTTTAAACATAATATTTACTTCTTATTTTAATTTAAAAACATTCTCAAAACCATTTTATTTTAATACATAGAAAATTATCTTATAACCATATCAGATTTTCTTTTTAACTATCATTTCAAAACTGCGTAAAATATTATCTATAACTGGGAAATCAATTTAACTTATCTTTTAAAACTACGTTACGAAATCTCTTTTGTTTCGTTACTTGAAAACAATAATGGACACTTATCTATTTAGAATAAACTCATTCTAAAACTAATCTCTTTACTTCGAAAATACCGTTATATTTTCACAAATCTCCTTTTTTTACTTTAGAAATATCATTTTTGATATTCTCAAACCCTATTTATTTCCTTTGATTTGGAAATATCAATATATATTTTCTTAAATCCCTCAATTAATGTTGCATTTTTTTTGGCAAAGCTGACCAGGTTTTATAGTGATCTGTAACACTATCATTATTATTTCTCATAATATATTTGTACTAACCTTTTTACAATTACAAACTAATATCATACTCAGATAATCCTGAAGTCATTCAAGTTGGAGTATTTTATTTACCTATCAGACCTTGATCAACAAAATTCTTATCTTAAGATAGATAGGAGTTGTAATTTAAGAACTCATATTCATTCCAGAACCAAACAAAACCTATTCAATTATTTATTTAAAACATAGTTTTTAAAACCCTTCTTATTTTTTGAAAATACCCTTTTCGAATATAATTATTATTGCTTAATTCATTGACTTATTAAATTATTGCTAAACATCACCTTTTTTGAAACGACCCGAAATCCCCCTTACGGGAAAGCCCGGATTGGTTTGAGAACACGACTCGTCAGAACACAAACAACAGAACATTTCATTGCTATTACAATGATTTACATCAGAGTACAAGAATCTATCAGAGTTCAAATAATTTATAGCAGAAAAATATCAGAGATTTAATTACATAACAGCGGAAAATATACACATAAATATATTGTACAGTGGAAATCATCAACAACCACAACTGAAAGAGATATACAGATACAAAGTGTAACAGCCCAGAAAATCAGAACCAATTTAAATTTTTTATTTTAGCGATTTTAATGGATTTTGAATATTTAAAATGGTTTATTTTAAATAATAATGACGAGAAATTTATTTTCGATGAAGTTAAAACGAATAATTTTATTTTAATTATAAAACGAGCTTGAAATTGCGCGGAAGTTTGAAACTTTGATTTCGAATTTCAATTGGATATACATAATTCATTTTGAATTAGAATTTGACGAAACAAGAAATAATTGAATCTGTTTAACAATATCTTTCTAACGGATGTAAGAAACTGAGATTTTGTTTTATAAGTTTAGAGTTACGTCCAGTTTGAAATTCAGAAAAGTCGCTGTGGAATTTATATATACTTTAATATATATATATATATGGCCCTTAAAAATAGCCATTTTGCAAACGACCTCCGTTTTCGACGAAACCACTTTTGTTGGATCCGGGATGTCAAGTTATTCTAGATTCAAAAATTCTTAATATTTGGGATTAATATGAGAGTGTGGCAAAAGAAAACGTGTTTAGACAGTTTGAGTCACTTTGGATTGACCAGAAAATGGCCATTTTTCAAACGGTCTTCAAATTTGACCAAATTAGTTTTGTTAGGACCGTATTGTCAATACAAAGCCAGAAATATTTTTTCTAGAATTTTCAGAGTCAATATTTGGCCTCGGTAATTTAAAATGTACATTCAAATTAAATATACATTGAATTATATTTTAATTTAAAGAAAAAATGATCATAACAAACGAATTGGCTTACGAAACATATCCCATTGTGTTTGGAATAGGGGTAATACGCTAGGGATGACAGTCGTTGTGCCTCGTTTGGGGTTCAAAAGAAAAGTCAACTTTTTGAAATATAAAATAAATAAATAAATAAATATATAAAACACCACCCCTTTTTCCCTCTTCTCTCTCCTAGGTTCCAGATCGAAAATTTATATAAGAAAAAAAAACCACGAGGGGGGGGGGGAGATCGCCGCCTCCGGGGCCGCCACCAAAAGGCCCCCTCGCATCTCTCTTCTCCTCCCTCCCTTCTCTCCCCTCTCCATTCGATTTCCCTAAAGCCCCACGCCCAAAAACCGTGCCGCCGGCCTTCCTGGCACTGCCGTGCCACCTACGCCCCCACCGACCAATGCCGCCGCCTCCGGCGAACACTCTCTGGCCATCCCCGATGCCCTCTCGCACTTCTCTCTCCTCGTTTATCCCCCAAACCCCCAACTCGACTGAAAATAGCCACGCCCCCTTTACTGACCACCGCCGCCCCGTTCTCCGGAGCCCCGCCACCTCGCAACAGCTCCTCCCCTTCGGCGAAAAAGACCCCCTTCCTCTCATCAATGTAGGTTTTTATTATTTAAAGGAATTTGATTTGTATAGTAAATAAAAATTAGATTTTTATGGTGCTGTTAGCCTACTTTGTGAACTAGGCAACACAAAGTCAAGAAACCAAACATTGAAGGGTATTTTTAAGTATAAGACTTCGGTTCGGATTGGAGGAAGACACTACAATTCAGATTGATAGCTGCAGTTGTTCGGATCGGATAGAGTCCTCTGTTCGGATCGGGTTAGAGCAGCATATTGGTTCGGATCGAATAGAGTTCTCTGTTTGGATCGGTGACCTCCTACTGGATAGATTGGTAAGGCATATCCAATCGGATCGGAAGGCAACTAAATCTCGAATGGATCGGAAAGCCATCTGCTTGCCACAACACTGGAGCGGAGCGGAATAGGTTAGAGAAGGAGAGACGCCCAAACCAATCCGGTTCGGATCGGGTATCCCGATCCGAACCCCTTACCTGCACGTCTCCGACCCGCACCCATGATCCATGTTAATCTCCTGTAAAATCGCCTGGAGAACCGGACCGGCTATGACTAATTCCTACCCCTAACGTCCTACCCTTTGATGCGTTGTCAACATGATGGTTCATCCGAACCCGAAGAGAATGCGATGGGCGACACGTGGCCCGACCCGGATCAAATCTCATGCAAATTCACACCTATAAATACCCCATCTGGAGACAAAGAGGAGGATCTTTTTTCAGCACTTTTGAGAATCCAACTACCTCCATCATCCGAACTCCATTACTCCCGGAGAATCCAAATCATTTTTCATTTCTTGTTTTAGTCAATTGAGTGAACAAAAGCGAGTTGAGAGTGAATCTTACATTGTATTTGCAACTGAATTATTGAATATAGTGAAAGATAAGTGGACGTAGGCATTTCTTCGCCGAACCACTATAAATTCTGTGTGTTCATTTTTATTTTTTGTCTTATTCAATCTTGTTTCTAATCAATTTGGGTGTTAGAGCCACTTTTGGTTCTAACATTTTGGTGCTTTCACTGAGAATCCTCATCTAAATTCTTTATTTTCCGGGATCTCTTTCTACTTTTTGGACCGTTGAGTTCAAAGAAGTGAATCCTTAAGTTTCTCCGTTTCCTTACATTCGTTGAAGTAATTATCAAAGACTCATGGCCAAAGGAAAAGGTAAGGAAGTTCAGTCTGTTCAGGGAAATGGAGCTGGCGAAGATCAGCAACATGCTGTTGTAACAAGGTCTCGGGGGCAGAGTTCAGCAGCAGGAAGAATCAATGCAGGAAATCCGAGCCGACAGCAGGGGGAGAGCTCCGATCCGATCCGGGTAGGAGACTCTGAAGCCGTGCATTCCCCCAATCTAAACCGACCCGAGCTTCTCGCTGCATACCGATCCGACCAGGCACCCCAGCTCCGATCCGATCCGACCTCCTACCTCCGACCCGACCCGATGCACGGTGAAGCTGGAACTTCTACTCGAGTCCCTACGAATGCTCCAATTCCAGCTACCAGGGTTGGTGATCAGGTCAATCCATCTGCGCCCATCACCCAAGGAGATTTCTCGCGCTTGCTTGATATGCTTGAGAGCACGAGGGAAGCCATGAAGGTTCACGAGCGCACTAATCTCATGATGCAGGAAAATATGAGGCTCATGAGTCGGGAGATCAGTGAGCTCCGTTGACAGAGAACTCCATCACCGGTTCGTCACACACCAGTAGATCAATCTTCATCTTCCGAGGAAGAGAGGCCCCGTGAGCGGAGGCCACTCGAACGACCTCAGAATGTGGAGCAGCTGACATTTGGATCTTTGGGATCTCGCGAGGATATCGCACGAGCGTTAGGAAACGATGACCCCACTCGGGGGCAAAGACTCCAGTCCCCTCTTCCCGAGATCGACCGGGAACGCAGGGAACGGAATCGAGCAGAGGCAGCTCGAAGAAGAAGGGCATCCCCTGAGCAAGAGCCCAGAAGGAACTCGGATACTAGGGCCAGGGAACCTGAGCAGCCCCTAACTAGTGCTGATGTACAGGCAATGGTTCGCCGAATTATGTCCGAGAGCCGGAATTATACAAATGAAGATTATGGCATTGAGCGAAGCCATACTCCGTTCACCGACGATATCCTCGACTTCCAGTTTCCCCGACGCTTTAACTTGCCACAGATGGACAAGTATAACGGAAGGACTGATCCGGGACAGCATTTGATGCGGTATTCGTGGCTCATGAATGCCGCTGCTGCCCCTGAGTAAGTGAAGTGCAAAGCATTCCCAATCTACCTAGAAGATGTGGCATTGTTCTGGTTTACCCAACTTCCTCCTCGTTCAATTTCTAATTACAAGGAACTAAGCGAGCGTTTCATGAACCAGTTCCGACTACATGCCCGAAAGTCCAAGAGTGTTATTGAATTATCGAGAATCAAACAGGCACCAGGAGAATCTCTAAGGGCGTATCTTGATCGTTTTAACCAGGCTGTAACTGAGATCAGTGACCCGCATGAGCCCACTATTCTGATGGCATTGAAGGAAGGAGTCGATCCTGAATCTGAATTTGGAGACTACCTTTCTGGGAAGACACCCCCCACAAGGGAGATATTCTACGAAAAAGCCGATATTTATTTACGACGAGAGGAGGCCAGGGCCAACCGAAAAAGAAAGTCTGAGACGACTTCAAAGGAGAATGTGCAGAGTAATATCGCCGTGAAACAGTCGGGGGAGAATTCTGGCAAGGTTGAAGTAAATGTAGGAAACAAGGGTGGAAACAGCAATACTGGAAGTGGGGGAAACAACAACAATAACCGTAATTCGAGCGGTAATAGAAGAAATAGAAATAGGGGAAGCGACCCTAACAAAAGACCCCGATTCCAGAACTACGAGAATTATACACCATTGAATGACACCCTGGAAAATATTTACCTGGATACGTACAATGTGTTGCAGTACAAAAGACCGCCACCTCGTGATTCGACCGAGAAAGAAATGGCGACAGGGAAATTTTGCTTGTTTCACGGGACCCATGGGCATTCGACCAATGAATGTCGGCATTTGAGGGATGTGATTGAGAAACTGTTGCGTGAAGGAAAGTTGGATGAGTACAAGCTTGCCCCGAGGGACAGGGGGCAAGGGGAGCAGGCTCCAAAACAAATCCTACCTGCTCCCAAGCCTACAGCACAACAGAAAGGTAAAGGAATTGTCATCAACTCCATTGTAGGCGGACCTCACCCGGCAATCCGAAGTTTTAGGTCAATGGACCAATATGTGAATGCTGCCAAGCATCTAGATGTGAATGAAGGTGACGATCTGGAAGATGTCGCCCCCATAAAACAACAGAAAACCATGTTCGACGACGTGGTATTTCGCAGCCGAGACAACACTGGGATACAATCTCCCACCAATGATCCGTTGGTTATTACTACCACCATTGGGCCGGCCTTGGTCCATAAGGTATTAGTAGACAACGGAAGTTCCGTTAATATTTTATTCAAAAAGTCATTTGATCAGATGAAGCTCGAGCCCGAAGATCTGAAACCTTGTGAAGGATGGATTAGAGGTTTCAACGGAGCGACGACAGCTCCCATGGGATATATAGAGTTGCCCGTGACCCTAGGGCAAGGAGAACGTAGAAGAGTGTGAATGCTTCAGTTCGTAGTATTGGACGTAGATTCGCCATATAACGCATTTTTAGGGAGACCTGCCCTCGCTGAATTTAGAGTTTGTATCGCCCCTTGGTGCTTGTTACTAAAGTTCCCAACCGAAGCCGGGACTGGAGTAATGAGAGGGGATCAGGTTTCTGGACGGGCCTCCTATGTGGCCGAACTGAAGATGTTGATGAAAGGAGTTAATGCTGAGAGTAAGGATGCCTCGTCTCCCTCAAAAGGGGACTCGGCATAGCAATTAGAGAGATTGAACCCGAGGGAGTTGCCCAAAGGAACGCCTGAAGACCTGGATCCCAGAAAAGACGAGGAACCAGAGGCTAGGAATGCAACTCCTAACGAAGCGACAGTGGAAATTCCCATTGATAAAGCTGATCCGACGAAAGTTTTGAAGATTGGTTCTCAATTGGATCCACGTCGTGCTGAAGAACTAACGATCTTCTTGAGGGCAAACTTAGATGTGTTCGCCTGGACCCATGCTGACATGTGTGGGATATCACCTTCCATTATCAGTCACAAATTGAATGTAAATCCGAAGCATCCGCCTGTGAAACAGAAGAGACGCATGCTGGGCCCAGAGAGGTCGGCTGCTCTCAAAGAGGAAGTAGAGAAGTTGAAGCAGAATGGATTTATTCGAGATTCGACATATCCCGACTGGATATCGAATCCCGTTTTAGTAAAAAAGCCAAACGGAAAGTGGCGGACTTATATTGACTTTTCAGATTTAAATAAAGCTTGCCCAAAAGATAGTTTCCCACTTCCCAGGATTGACCAGCTTGTAGACTCGACAGCAGGTCATGAACTTCTTTCTTTCATGGACGCATACTCTGGATATAACCAAATTCCTATGCATGTACCAGACCAAGAGCATACGAGTTTCATTACGAATTTGGGGCTATATTGTTATGTTGTAATGCCATTCGGGTTAAAAAACGCTGGAGCTACTTATCAGCGCTTGGTAAATAGAATGTTTTACGATCAAATAGGAAAAACTATGGAAGTTTATGTGGATGATATGCTTGTCAAATCAAAGCGGTCGTCCAGTCATACGCAAGACTTAGCGGAAATGTTTGGTATCTTGCGAAAATACCGTATGAAATTGAATCCTTTAAAATGTTCATTTGGAGTGGCGTCGGGAAAGTTCCTTGGCTTCATTGTGAGTTCCCGAGGAATTGAAATCAACCCTAGCCAGATAGCAGCGATTAGAAACATCGAAGAACCGAGGAGAATTAAAGACGTCCAAAGTCTGGCAGGGAAGGTAGCGGCGTTGAGTAGATTCATCTCCAAAGCCACAGATAAGTGTGTTCCGTTTTTTGATTTGATAAAAAGGGGAAAGAAGAACTTCCAGTGGACTCCCGATTGTGTTAAGGCCTTTCAAAATCTGTTAGAGCTGTTAGAGAAACCGCCAATTTTATCAAAGCCCGTAGATCACGAAGAATTATTTGTTTATCTAGCAGTCTCGGCTCACGCTGTCAGCACAGCCCTGGTTCGAGAAGAAGACAAAGTACAAAGGCCAGTGTACTATGTGAGTAAGAAATTAGCAGCGGCAGAGCGCAACTACCCAAAGATTGAGAAGCTTGCTTACAGCCTCCTGATCGCATCCCGAAAACTTCGTCACTACTTCCAAGCCCATCCAATAACCATATACACCGACCAGCCGTTAAGACAGGTGTTGCAGAGACCCGAAGCATCGGGAAGGTTGATCAAATGGAACATAGAACTAAGCCAGTTTGATTTGAATTTTCAACCACGAAAGTCAATCAGGGGGCAAGCTCTAGCAGACTTTATTGCGGAGTTCACCATTCCAGAGGAGGAAATAATCAATGACCGAGTGGTCAAATCCGAGGATAAGCTAGAGATGAATCCGTGGAAATTATATACAGATGGAGCTAAAAATGACCGAAGGTCCGGAGCTGGAATTGTCTTAGTCACTCCCGAGGGACGGTCGTTATATTACGCCCTGCGATTAGAATTTTCGGCAACTAACAATGACTCTGAGTATGAAGCCCTGATTGCCGGGCTGAAACTTGCTAAAGACCTCGGAGTAAAAATGATGGACATATTTTGTGACTCTAAGATTGTTGTTTGTCAAGTGCGAGAGGAATTCGCGGCTCGAGGACCTCGACTTATCGCCTACCTCAAGAAAGTGAAAGAGCTATTGAATAGCTTAGAGCGGTACAACATAACACATATTCCCAGAATTGAAAACCAGAAAGCGGATAGACTGGCAAAACTGGCTAGTTCCGACAATCCAGAAGGGACTGAGGTAATTCCAATTGAAACGTTGGAATCGCCAAGCTTTGAGTCAATGGAAATAGAATTCGCTCTTGAAGCGGAACCAGAGAAGGAGTCATGGATGACTCCAATTAAAAAATTTCTTAAGAATAGGACACTCCCATCGAAGAAGAGTGAGAAAAGAGCTGTAGTTCGCAAAGCTACCAGATATGTTATGCAAGACGATACTCTCTATAGACAAGGATTTTCTATGCCCCTGTTACGATGTATCGCACACGACGACATCAAGCGTGTACTAAGAGAAGTGCACGAAGGTGAGTGTGGAGATCATACAGGAGGTCAAACTTTAGCAAAGAAAATATTGCGGTACGGATACTTCTGGCCTACGATCAACAAAGATGCAGCTGATTATTCACGACGTTGCGATAAGTGCCAGAGATTCGCCAAAATCCCCAGGGCACCGTCAACCCAGCTTAAATCGATGGTGAGTCCCTGGCCATTTGCCACATGGGGAATTGATATCATTGGAGTTTTACCGATTGCTAAAGGAGGAGCTAAGTATGCAATAGTAGCCGTGGATTATTTCACAAAGTGGGTGGAAGCTGAGCCCTTGACTAAGATCACCACAAGAAAGGTGATAAGTTTTGTGGTCAGAAATATTATATGCCGATTCGGGATCCCAAGGACGATTGTTACTGACAACGGGACCCAATTTGATAGCACTGAATTCAGAAATTTTTGCCAAAAATATAAGATAGACAAACGATATACTGCAGTTGCCTATCCACAATCGAATGGGCAAGTGGAGGCAGTAAACAAAGTTATAAAATCCATCCTCAAGAAACGGTTGGAGCGTGCAAAGGCAAGATGGGTTGACGAATTGCCCCTAGCTTTATGGGCATATCGAACAACATTTAAAACGGCTACCGGTCATACTCCTTTCTCTCTCTCCTTTGGCTCAGAAGCAGTGATTCCAGTTGAACTGGAAGTTCCTTCCCACAGGGTGACGTATTATGACCCGATGACGAATCGGGCACTTTTACTTGAGTCTCTTGATGAAGTCGAAGAGAAAAGGGACGAAGCAGACTTGCGTGCAGCAAGACATCGGCGTCAGATGGCACGCTATTATGACAAAAAAGTTCGCCTCAGAACTTTTGAACCAGGAGATTTGGTGCTAAAGAGAGTTTTTCCATCCCTTCCTCATCTCGGCCCAAAATGGGAAGGACCCTTTGTCATCCAACGGAAACTTGAAAAAGGAACCTTCAAGTTAACGACCGTAGATGGCGAAGAAGTTCCTCGAGCATGGAATGCCCAACACTTAATGCGATATTTGGATTAGAAATGCTATACTTTTTGTTATTTTTTCTGTGAATTCTGTAACAAGACATGCCTTGCCTTGGGAAAATCTGATGATATGAATAAAGGACTATAAAGTGGATGTAGGCTACGACTTAGCTGAACCACTATAAAAATATTGTGTGTTATTTACTTTTATGCATTTACATTCATTAGTTGTTCTGTTGTGATTATAAAATACAGGATAACTCAGAGCCTAAAAAAGGTTGAAAACAGTTTGGACATAAAAAGAAGCACAATGATTATTTGTGCAATAAGACGTAAAAGAATGAGAAAACGACATTCTTAACTCTAACTCTCCAGAGAAAGAGAGAGAGTATAAAAGCGTCTCAGACTGAGCGCTGAAAAAGAAATTCTATTCTTAACTCTAACTCTCCAGAGAAAGAGAGAGAGTATAAAAGCGTCTCCGACTGAGCGCTGAAAAAGAGATTTTACTCCGAACTCTAACTCTCCAGAGAGAAAGAGAGTATAAAGGCGTCTCCGACCGAGCGCCGAGAAAGAAATCTTTTCCCGTTGAGAGACCGAGGAATGAATAGATGACTAAGCTCGAACTCTAACTCTCAAGAGAAAGAGAGAGAGTATAAAAGAAATGCCAGGAAAAACAACAGGTATTGACGACACAGGAAATGCTATCCCATTAGAGAATTGGGAGCATTCAGATTGCATGGTTAAGCATTGAATAACTTATGGAAATTGACTGGGGACACATATGCATACACATATTTCCCCCCTCCACAACTTTGTTTCATAACTATAGACATGCATTTTTACATAAGTGCAGAGCTACTAACAAATAAACATTGCAAAAAGTGAATTATTTTTATTTACAAATGAATGAATTTGTACAGGGAAATAGCTAAAAAAGAAAGTGCGGAAGCTGCTTTTGTAGCAGCACTTATTGGTTCACAAAGATGCTAAAAAGATACAGGGGAACCCACTATTTGGGTTTGGGATGAGCCTTCGATTTCTTGGCAGCTTTTTCCGCATCCTTTGCTTCTTTCTCGGCTTCAGTCAAGATTCGTTTTGATTTCTTTTTCCCTGAAGATGTGGTACTGGAGCCAGCAGACTTCTTCCCGGAGGGCGGGGCACTGGAATCAAGAGAAGATTTTTTAGCAAGTTCTTCGGTAATAGATCTAGTTGAGAGCTTAACAATTAACCTTGAACCTGCATCCACAACTGCGAGGGGCTTGAGGACCTCAGGGTCTAGTTCTTCGGCCTTTAATTGCAAGCGCTTGTCTTGATCAGCCTTCATGGCAGCCAAGGTAACGTCATCAGCGCTTTTCGATTCCCCAGTTATTGCAACCTCCGGTTCCTCATCATGCCCCTCGTCTCCTCCGTCGTCTTTTAAAGATGCAATCATTTCTTCATCATGGGGAGTGGTGACCTTAGTTGGCTCACTTCCTTCCCCCAAGTCTGTGGAAGCAGCCTTGTCGTCCCCTTCTTTGACCCTATCAGCGGGCTTTGTCCCAGCGGTAGCTCCTTGAGCTACATCTGTCTTTGCGGATGATTCAACACCTACAGAATGAGAAACATCGGTTATCAACTAAGGCGAAAGCAAAGGGTTTCTCATTGAACGTTCAATCACGTAGCCAAAGGTAGTAGTAGCCTTGGCAAATTGAGGAGAAAAGACAGGAATACCTTCTGAAGACTTTTCAGCGGGGGTGGCTACTACCTCTGGAGTTATTTCAGGAATGGGAGATAGCAAAGTTGTCCGGGGAATTCCCGGGTTTTCGGGATCATACCCTTCCACTTCGGGAGTTGCAGGAGCAGAAGAAGAGGAGCCAGCTTCGGGAATGGTTTTCTGTTTAGACTTCCGCCTCTCTTCTTCCATGGCCTCAGCAATTAGGCGGCGCCCTTCAGCTAGGCGTTCCGGTTCATCGTCTCTCAAGTATTTCTCCATCAGTTTATCTTCATCGAGGGAATCGACCTTAAGTTCCTCTTTTTCCCACTCAACGATTTGATTCCATACTTGAACCAAAGTGGATGGATAGTCCTCGATCCAAGAAATGTTTCGGCGACGAATAATGTGTGCGAAGAATTCAATCATTAGCTCGCCGAAGCCCTGAATATCAGCCTCCGCCTCTGATAGTTGCTTGCGGGCTTCCTCCGCAGATTTAATAGCACATTCCACATTGCCCTCGGCCAGAGCAGCCCTGTTCTCTGCCTCCAACAGCTTCGAAGCCAAGTCAGCATTCTTCTTTTCTAATTCAGCACTCCTTTTTGCTAACTCGGCGTTTTTCTGCTCAAGCTCAGCATAAGCAAGGCGTGTCTTAGCAGCCTCTGATTTGGCCTCGTCCGCTTGCTTCTTCAATTCAGAACGCTCCTGAGTGTGGGATTCAAGCAAGTCATGATAGCGTTTTTGCGTGTCCTCAAACTGTTGTTTGAAATTAGAAGCGTTCTTTTGAGCGACAGCTAGTTGAGCTTGAGTGTCTTCCAAATCTTTTCCTAGGGCTTTTAGAGCTTTGGCATCCTCCTCCGCGGTCTTTTGCATTGAATCAGTATTTGTCATTAGGGTGCGGATGATTCTAGAAAGATTGCGGGAATACTTGAACATCTCGGTATATTGTTTTTCCACCAAATCAATCTTTGCTTTGGCCTCATCTGCCCAATTAGACGAAATAGGTTCAAGGGCAGGCAAAAAGGTCAGAGTTTCGAAGTAGTGTTCGGGAAATTGCTCTTTCAAATATGCCCGTTTTATTGCAGTTCCCGCATCTGGTGGAGGAGGAGCGAGGATTGTTAATTCGGTGTCCCTTCCTGAAGAAGATTCTGTAGAACCCTTGTCTGTCCTAGGTCGTTTAGTAGCAGGGACTTTTTGCTTACTTCGAGACCCGGTTTCCTTTGGAGGAGTTTTCTCTCTACTCCGCTTTTCATGGGAGGAAGTGGAATCCTTAGATGGTGGTCTATCCTCCTCCCTACGACCTTGATAGCTCTTGTATTTCTCTTGTTCCGGTCGAACTGGTGAGCGGGAGCGTGAGGGTCGAGAACGGTAGGGATCATAAGGTCTTCTCTCCTCCCTACCACGGTCATCCCGGCGATCATACTCGACATCCTGAGGAGGATTGGACATGCTGCGACGAAGTTTTCTTATATCGTAATAGGATCGAGACATTGTACCTGCACGATAAAATAAACGAAGTTTAGAATTAATGGATTCATGAAGAAAGAAGTGCAACGAATGGTAATGCTGTGGTGTAAAGTGCATCCTAAGTGGTGCGTGTCCCCCCAACCAACCCGAGTCTGAAGCTAGACTAGTGCGGGCAGGCTCTTTGGCCTTAGCTGGAGTAGTTTCTTCGGAAGAAGTGAAGACTAAAGGATCCTTCCTGAAATCCTCTGAAGTATATATAGTCTCAGGTAAGGGGAGATCCCCCAAACCCTGAAATATGTGCTCATCAGTGCTAGGAACATCCCCTTCGGAAGCGTGAAGTGGCGACTCATGGGAAGATTTTGACTTGTCTGGAGAAGTAGTTTCCTCGGGGGCAATGTACCCTTCGCGATGCTTTTCGGCCAGATTAGCCAGTTCATCATCTTGTGTGGAAGAGGGAGAAGGTGAAGTTTGAAGAGGAGCTGTAGGAATTCCCGAGCCTTCCCCTATCTCTGGAACTGTTTCCACTGGAGGAATGTATGCATAAGGGACCGTCCCGTGACCGATGCTACGGAAAACGGATAGCAGCCCGTGAAAATGAAGGTATTCATCTTTAAGGACCTCGTCGATAGTCAGGAATTTTTGATCGCCATTAAGAAGACGGTGCATCCGATCAAAGAACACCTGATCTGATATCTGTTTGGGATTGTCAACTGCAAACAAAAAGGAAAACAGGTCAGGGTGATGATTCAAGTGTATAGAGTCCGGGTTCAGAAGATCAATGCTTTACTTGATTTTGTCCATCTCCTGGCGCATCCAGACTGTTGCTTTATATAGAACCACTCTAGTCTGGAATCTCCAGCTTTACTGCTAAATGGTGTAGAGATTATCTTCCTTTTTGGGACTGATTCAAAGTAACAGAAAGATGGAGTTTCTCTAGTCCGATGTTTGAAATTATAGAAGAAATGAACATCATCGAACGTGAGCTCTACGCCTAGAATTTCACGATATGCTATGAACAAGGTATGCAAATAGGCATATGAATTGGGATGCAGCTGCATGGGGGCAATCCGCATTTGTCTTAAGAAATCAACGATGAAAGGCGAGAATGGAGGAATGGCGCCGACCATGCACATCAATCGAGTGACCGTCATGTATCCTTCTGGAGGGTTGTGGGGACGGTCAGAGCGTGAGGGCACTAGGGTGTCCCTTTTCATTATTCCATACTTTAAGCAAATTCGAATAAGTCGGTCGTTGTCGATTGTCGATTCTACGGAATCTGGAGGTGACTCCAATATAATGGCTGAGTCAAATTCGTCGGGTGCTCGATTATCACCAATCCCTCCTTCCTCCTCGAAACCCAGAGAAACTTCATTCTCTGAAGACACCTCGTCGCTTTCCCGATGACCAACCCCGTAATCTGGACCCTCACTGTCCCATTCTGGATCAGACGAAGAAGATATATCCTCAAGAGTGACTCTGTTAGAAGATTCTGGGGCTTCTTTCCTCTCAGCTAGATGGGAAGAGCGTCTGGGCCTCATTGTCATGGAACTATTGAAGAAGCAATAGCATAGATTAGAGTAAATTATCCCGTGCCCCCCTGTGTGTATGTGTGTGAACTAAAGTGTGTGCAGCAAATGTGGGAAATGCAAAATAAAAGTACAGCAATGTAAGACGAAGCTTTGAAGGGAAAGTGATAGTCAGAGTTGTTCTTAATTCTCGTTTATGTTCACAGGGCACTATCCTAACTGTCCACGAAGTTATTGTCTAGAGCGAATGTTAGTTGAATTAGTTGGATAGTCTTTGTGTGCCAAGTTTGATACGTTCGGTTCGGTTCGGATATGCATATGATAATTGGCTCAATACAAATACAGATATAGTGTCGGTTCGGATGCTTCATTAAAGCAAGGTCAGTTCAAGACAAGGGAAACAATGGGTTCGGAAGCAGGCCTGATCTGATCGGATCGGGTGACCTGATCCGAACCGAACCAGCATCACTTAACCAGTCCACTTACTTCAACCCCTTATCCCATTCTCTTCTCCGACCCGAACCGACATTTTCCTTCCTTCCCGTCTTTCTAAAGTATGCAACCCGAACCGATCCCCTTTCCTTCTCCTTCCTTTCTGCTCCTTCGTCTCCTACCCGAACCAGCTCCAATTTGTCATCATGTTCTTCATCTTCTTCCTCTTTCTCCCCACTCACAAACAAGTTCATTCTATCACCAAAGCTCCAGTTGAGGACGAATACTTGCCCTCTCCAGCCTATCAACGCCTCGAAGTGATGGCGGATCCACCAGTAACGACGTGGAGTTCAAGCAAGGCCCCGTAGCTAAACCATCCCAATCAACCACGAATTGAAATCAAGAGCAGTTATAACGAAGTTATTCGAGATTAAAAAAGCTACCTATATGTTCGATTTGAGAAATCTACGAGGAATGGTTTCGGGATATTGGAGTTTCTGAAGTTTTCGATACTAGGGTTTGGAAGCGGCGGCGGAAAAGAAGAAGAAAAGAAATAAAGCGGTGGTGGATTTATATAAGGGGTACTGTTGACTCCTCGTATTCCTATTCTTTCTCACCCGCTCGAACCGGAGTGAAGGCCCAGTAGCACAACTCTGCCTGAAGGCCCAATGTCCAAGAACCAAATCCACGAAAGCGCTTCGGATCGGAATCCGAACCGAACAAATTTCACACATTAATTTAGCATCCGACTCGAATTGAGTCCAAAAGAAGAAGGATAAAGGAAGAGCATACCAGCAAGAAGCATTATATGTCGAGAAAAATTCCCAAATTTGCTCAGAAATGAAGAAAATGTGCTCGAGTCGGACACCGAACCGAATAGAAATCTGTGCATTCCTCCTGACTGTTCTGATTCAAGGACTAGCATTTAAACGACATCAAAGCACGCTTCGTACAACAGAAGCATCCTTTGAGGGGGCAAAATGTTAGCCTACTTTGTGAACTAGGCAACACAAAGTCAAGAAACCAAACATTGAAGGGTATTTTTAATTATAAGACTTCGGTTCGGATTGGAGGAAGACACTACAATTCAGATTGATAGCTGCAGTTGTTCGGATCGGATAGAGTCCTCTGTTCGGATCGGGTTAGAGCAACATATTGGTTCGGATCGAATAGAGTTCTCTGTTTGGATCGGTGACCTCCTACTGGATAGATTGGTAAGGCATATCCAATCGGATCGGAAGGCAACTAAATCTCGAATGGATCGGAAAGCCATCTGCTTGCCACAACACTGGAGCGGAGCGGAATAGGTTAGAGAAGGAGAGACGCCCAAACCAATCCGGTTCGGATCGGGTATCCCGATCCGAACCCCTTACCTGCACGTCTCCGACCCGCACCCATGATCCATGTTAATCTCCTGTAAAATCGCCTGGAGAACCGGACCGGCTATGACTAATTCCTACCCCTAACGTCCTACCCTTTGATGCGTTGTCAACATGATGGTTCATCCGAACCCGAAGAGAATGCGATGGGCGACACGTGGCCCGACCCGGATCAAATCTCATGCAAATTCACACCTATAAATACCCCATCTGGAGACAAAGAGGAGGATCTTTTTTCAGCACTTTTGAGAATCCAACTACCTCCATCATCCGAACTCCATTACTCCCGGAGAATCCAAATCATTTTTCATTTCTTGTTTTAGTCAATTGAGTGAACAAAAGCGAGTTGAGAGTGAATCTTACATTGTATTTGCAACTGAATTATTGAATATAGTGAAAGATAAGTGGACGTAAGCATTTCTTCGCCGAACCACTATAAATTCTGTGTGTTCATTTTTATTTTTTGTCTTATTCAATCTTGTTTCTAATCAATTTGGGTGTTAGAGCCACTTTTGGTTCTAACAGGTGCAAAATTTTGATTTTTCATTGTGTAAAAATTAGATTTTTCGTTGTATGAATATTAGATTTTTCATTATGTAAAAATATGATTTTTACATATGAAGTAGCGGAGGAAAGAATTGATTTTTATTAAAGAAAGTTTATATTTTTATATAAGGAAAGTTTATATTTTTATATAAGGAAAGATTATATTTTTATATAAGGAAAGTTTATATTTTTATACAAGGAGAGATTTATTTTTATATAAGGAAAAATAAGATTTTTAATATGGAAAAGGTGAGATTTTTATATGAGAAAAGATACGAAATTTAGTCGAATAAAAATTCGATTTTTATTATATGTTTAACGATATAAAAATATGATTTCTATATATGTAGCGTTGAAATAAAAATACGATTTTTAATATGAAAATCGTGTGAAATAGATTGCGATGGGACCGATTGGAAACAAATCAAAATTCAAATCGTTCAGTAATAAAGAATGGAGGAGGGGATCCGAAAGGTGAGAACTCCTCACAATGTTTTCTTATACAGTTATTTATTTTATAACTGCATATATGAATTGCTCCCCGTCGTCCATAGACCATGGACGATTGGTTTGATTGTTTGGTTTGGTTGATTGGTTTATTTGTTTGGATTGGTTTGGGATGTGAAATGAATTGATATGATTTGGTTTGTGTATGGCACGAGTCATTATTCGGCGAGGGATAAGGCTAGACCTTATCCCGGTTCTAGTATCGCGCCGTTATGCCGCCAAAATTTTCTAAAATATATTAGAGCAATAAAAATACCATTTTTATTGATAAATGAACTTAATATAATATTCATGTGATGAATAAATTATTTTATCGTTAAAAATATAATTTTTAACGTGTATATTAATAAAATAAATATTCATTTACAAATCGGACGATTTTTTTTATGTACATCCATTTTACTGATATTGATTGGGACGATATATTTTACACATCGCCCAACTGCACAAATAATATTCAGTGTTTGTTGATTGAAACCCCACATGGGTATTGGGATGATATATGACATACATTAGTCCCAATAATTATCGGTATGTCGATCGATTGGTTGACATGCTATTGTAAGCGTTAAATATCTATGTTTAATGCTTATACAGTGTAGAATGCACTTTGGATGATGGTTGATTGTTTATCATTGTTGTATGAAATCCATATAAATAATATTATATGGTGATTGACTGTGTCTGATTCCAGTTCAGAAAGAATGAATATTTTAAAATAACGAATATTTTAAAATAATGAATATTTTAAAATAATTTTCAGAAAAGAATCAAAATATGTTTTTGATGTCCGTTTGTTAATGGACACGAAAATATATAAAGTCGTGTTGATTAGATTAACGCCATTTTGACGTGAACGATATTTATATCGTTTTTATTCATTTTATAATGAATATCGAAAAGGAAGTGATTTTAAAAAATCTGATGTTTGAAAATATTATCATTTTTATATATTAATGATGTGGAATATTCAATTTTGATTTAAATTTGAATATGAAGTTGAAATCGTTTTTAAAACGAATTTAAAACGATTTATAAAATACGTTTTGAATGGTAATCGATGAAAATATATATAATATATATCATATATATTTATTGGCCTGAATAGAAAGCACAGCACCGCGAACGTTCGTGAATTTTGACCATTGACTTCGAGTTGACGTTACGGGAAATCCGACCATCGGATTCTCCTAAAACCGGGACTGTTGGGTTCGTATTGAAAAGAGCTTTCCAACGAATATGAGAAATTTGAAATCTAACAGTTGGATTTAGAGTCATATCTAAATCCAATTTGGAAAAGGTCACAGAAAGTGCAGTTCGATGACCGTTTGTGGAAATCGACTGTACGGGCCTTGATAAAATTATTAAAAATATTAATAATTTGTGTAAAATCATAATAAATTATTCGGAAAGAATTCGGTTGAAAAATTCCATAGTTGTAAAGGTAAAAATATATTTTTATCGAGATGAAGTAGTTATGAACTAGAATTATAATCCAATACTTTTAAATAAATAAATTGAATTTGAAATGGTTTTAAAAATAACCAGAGTTTCCAATATATTAAATGGAACGGATTTGAATCGAAATTATCTTCGGAATATTTCGATGTTGGATTCCGTGATTATACGGACATTGTGGAGGAATTTGGAAGATATATATATATATATATATATATATATATATCGTTATTCCAATACGATAGTTGTTGATTTCAGAATTTGATATTGAATATAAGACGATATATTTTCTATTCAGAGCCTTGTATTTAATATCAACTGTGATTTTGGGTTTGTCGTGAACGGCGTCTTCACTAACACTGTTCTTAAACCCCGTGTGAAAAGAATAAATCTTTTAATTAAGATTTAAAGAAGAATTACCAATTAATTAACATTTAATTGGAATTGAAATGGTATGTGAATTGGGTTTATCGTGAACTGTGTTTTTAACGACGTTCGTTCTTTAACGCAATTTACAGTGTAATGGGATTTGAAATATATAAATCTTTATTTAAGATTTAATGATAATTTTCCAAAATAAAGTTTTCCAATTAATTAATATTTAATTGGAAATGAATTGAATTGAATTTTGGCTTTGTCGTGAATGGTATCTTTAAAAAATGCTGTTCTTAAACTTAATGGAGTTCAGAAAATTAGAAACTAACTTGAGGTTAGCTAAGCTGAATGGTTTCCGGGGTATTGATCTGATGTTGTTTTCGGCCTTCGGGGTTAATACTTAGGGAATTGTTCTCTTACTAATTTACGGTTAGAGACTGATGAATGGAATGTGATTTTGGGTTTATCGTGAACCGTGTTTTAAATGACATTGTTTCTTTAACCCAGTTAAAGACAGGATATGATTTCCCAAATTATGTAATCATTAATACTGATTTTTGGGAAGATAAACTAAATGGAGTTTGAATGAATCTTTAATTAGATTGAAATGATCGAGAACGGAGTATCACCAGTTTTGCTCCAAAGCGACAGTTAAATCTTTAATTAGATTTGAACGTGAAATGGTAATTAATTTTACCAATAACACCATGGTGTTAGATTTGGAGTATTATCAGTTTTGCTCCATGGGATGAATAGGTTGGGATTAGGAAATAAAATAAATGATTACTTCGGTTTGGTTCGCTAATCCCGACTAGTTTGGAAAAGAAAGGATATCCAAAGGAAGATTAAAGAATAAATTTTAAAGAATTTATCTTTTATAAAATTAATGGGAACCTTTCCCTTAGAATGTGAATATTTGAATAAAGAATAATTTGGATTGGAATGAGGCATATGTTGCGTTTATATCACTTGATTATAATATATACGTGAGTCATTCGGAAAGGCCGGGTTTATACCCATTCTGAATGACTGATTCGGTGATAAGTCGACAACGAAGACGGTGGTTGAAGACCGGAGGTCTTCACATCGTTTGGATGATTACTGATGTCTTGATCGGGCTGTACACCCAAGATGAGGTAATAAGTGGTGATAGTCTAGACGTACTTGGAGATCGAAGGATATGCGAGGGCCTCTCTCCTGTATTGGACATATTGGACGAGGAATAAGGTGCCTCCGGTTTCATTCAAACCCAGAATGGACTTGTAAATGGATTGTGTGTCTGACATTGGATTTTATTCTGTGTTGATTGATTTCTATTAAAT
This sequence comes from Allium sativum, assembly GCA_030737875.1. Taxonomy (NCBI): domain Eukaryota; kingdom Viridiplantae; phylum Streptophyta; class Magnoliopsida; order Asparagales; family Amaryllidaceae; genus Allium; species Allium sativum. Next base: position 15,238,278 of record CM060917.1, read on the forward strand.
ATATATCTTTTTGGCGGCGGAGAATTTATTCTCTTGCTTAATACCCTTCTCTGAGACGTACGAGCTCAGAGGTTATATATCGATAGATATCAGTCACATGGCATGAATTTTCTGTGTGGCATGCTAAGATGCAGTGATCAAGGCTTCTGTTGAAAAGCAAAGTCTTATGGTGGATGATCAAAGCACGGCTTTAATATAGCGCCGCTTTGTGTATAGCGTTGATTCGCGAGCCTCACACCTCGGTATGAGTCAAAAACAGGATCGGACTACAGGGAGTGCACGACATTTCTTTCTAGCTATGGGTGGTGTCAGCGTTTACAAGCCCTGACATTTATATTATTTTTACCTATGTTGTTGTTGGATTGCGAGGCACCTTGGATATATCGGTCTCTACGGAGCCGATGGATAGGCCCGATAGGACCGGGAAACGTGTGTTCAGGAATAACTAATCCACTAACGTAACTGTGGACCGGCCCTGAAACATCCAACGGTTACCCAGAGTGTGTAGTCCTGAGACATTTGCTAGAGTGTCTCGAAGCGGTGAGGAGCCATCCCTGGCCTCGACTCATGACGGAAATCCAATTTCCAATACGTGACATTTCAGTTTTGATTGTAGAGCCTAATATTGGCGACATAGTAGCATGGGATGCTATACCGTCTATGATTGATACATTTATATTTGAAGTTGATTTCTTCACTTATAGTAATAATAAAAGATTAAATTTCGTGTATTAAGCATTATTTGGCTATTATAAGGTAAAACCCTATCCTCCTGCTTGCGTTGCATTGTGTGATGCGACATGAGTCTTATAATAGCTTCATTTTCTTTAATTAGCATTGCGTTGTTTGTTTTATGCACTGGTATTCTTGGGAGGAAACCTGTTCCGTGTTATACGGCGTGGTCCCTTGATTTACTCTACTTTAAAATCAAATTAATAACTGTTTTAGTTCTCACACCAGTCACATGACTGACCTGGAGTTTATTGTTTTAACCTGAACTCTAGGTGCTCCTATTTTCCATACGGGCAGCTAGTAGTTTTGGTTTTGCAGATTCATATTCATAGGATCCTGGTTTACAGTTGGAGCTATATTCGGAACGCTCTGTATCCGTTTATCTCTTTAAGTAATGTTTTGTATTATTTTTCCGCTGCCATGTGTTTAAATGTAATTTAAATCACTGATATTTATCAATTGTATATTATTTATTCATACTCTGTTATATTCTTGTATTCTGATGGAATTGTTGTAATAAGCAATGAAAGGTTCTTCTATTTGTGTTCTGATTCATCTTGTCCTCAAACCAATCCGTTCTTTCCCTTCTCTTCGGAGACCGGGGAAGTTCGGGTCATTACACAAAGCTTTCCAAATATAGCGCTAGCTGTAATCCAGGATCTTGTGAAAAGAAGTACCGGGGAAAACCTAAACTACTAGCTGCCCGAGTGGAAAATAGGGGCACCCAGAGTTTAGGTTAAAACAATACACTCCAGGTCAGTCATGAGACTGAAGTGAGAACTAAAACAGTTATTAACTTTATTTTAAAATAAAGTAAATCAAGGGACCACGCCGTATAACACGGAACGAGTTTACTCCCATGAATACTCTGAAATAAAACAGTTTATGAACAATGCAATGTTTTTTTGAATAAGGAGGCTATTATAAGCCTCAGGTCCCATCACACAATGCAATGCAAGCCGGAGGATTGAGTTTTACCTTATAATAGCCAAACATGCTAACATGCTTGGTACGTTTAAAACAAATCATTTTGATATTACTATAAGTGTATAGTGTCAAAAAAATTTCAAATATAAATGTATCAATCATATACGACATGAGTGTCCCATGCCACTATGCCGCCATATAGATTTACAACTAAAACCGAAAAATGTCATATGGAAATTGGATTTCCATCATGAGTCAAGGCAAGGGATGATCTCCTTACTGATTCGAGACACTCTAGAAATTGCCTCAGGGCTCGGACTCTGGCGAGCCCTGGATCCTGCAGGGCCGGTCCTCTCTTACTTTTGAGGATTGGTTATTCCTGAACACACATTTCCCGGTCCTATAGGACCTATCTCTGAGCCACTAGGGACTCAATATCCGAGGCGCCCCGCTATCCATCACCTGCATAAGTAAAAATATCTGGGCTCCATACCATGACACCACTCCTAGCTAGAAAGAAACGTTGCGCACTCCATGCGTTCCCTTATCCCCTTTTTGACTCATACCGGGGTGTTAGGCTCGCGAATTAACGCTATACACAAAGTTATGCTAATTAAAGTCGCGCTCTAACCATCAACCACAAGACTCTACTTTTCAATAAAAGCCTTGATCATTTGCATCTCGGCATGCCACACTGACAATTCACGTTATGCAACTGATGCCTATCAATATATAACCTCTAAGCTCGTACGTCTCAGAGAAGGGTGTTAAGCAAGAGAATAAATTCTCCGCCACCAAACAGATATATATATATATTTATTTAATGGAAATCAATCAACACAGAATGAAATCCAATGTTAGACACACATCCATTTACAAGTCCGTTATGGGTCTGAACGAAACCAGAGGCACCTTATTCCTTGTCCCATATGTCTAATACAGGAGAGAGGTCCTCACATATCGGTCGATCTCCAAGTATGTCTGGACGATCACCATTTATTACCTTGTCTTAGGTGTACAACCCAATCAAGTCATCAGTAATCATCCAAACGATGTGAAAATCTCCGGTCTTCAACCACTGTCTTCATCGTCAACTTTTAGTCATCGTACCAATTATTCAGAATGGGTTAATCCCGGTCTTTCCGAATAACTCGCGTATTTTATAATCAATAATCAAGTGCTATAAAAACACATCATACACTTCATTCCAATTCAGAATATTCTTTTATTCAAATATTCACATCTTTGGGGAAAGGTTCCCATTAATTTTGTCAAAGATAAATTCTTTTAAATTTATTCTTTATTCTTCCTTTGGATATCAGTTTCAAAAGATTTTATTAAATAGTCGGGATTATCGTGCCTTATCCCATGGAGCAAAACTGGTAGTACTCCATATCTAACACCCACTGTGTTATTGGTAAATTAATTACCATTTCCCGTTTAAATCTAGTTAAAGATTTAACTACCGCCTGGAGTAAAACTAGTGGTACTCCATTCTCCATCTTTTCGTGAATTCGATAAATTCAATTACCCCATTCTCATTCCAATCTAATTAAAGATTCATTAAAATTCCCACTTGGTTTTAATATAAAAAATCATTTCTTTATGATTATTCAACATTTAGGAAAATTAATCCTGCATTAACTGGGCTAAAAAACCGATGTCATTTAAAACACAATTCACAATAAACCCAAATCAGCTTCCATTAACTATGGAATCTTCACGAAAAACATATCAATATATATAATCGATATAAATTTCCGTATCAGACTAATAATATAAATGGAATAGCGGCAAAGCATTTTAAATTCCATGTATAGTAACGGTCTTCATTCATAGAAGCTCATCTCGATTATCACCAAATCGAATTCCATTCAATTCCAATTTAATTTTTTTAATTGGAAAACTTTACTTTGGAAAATTTCCATTAAATCTTAATAAAAGATTTATAAATTCCAAATCACATCTTCACTATTAATTGGGTTAAAGAACAAATGTCATTTAAAACACCGTTCACGATAAACCCAAAAATTCACATCTAATACAATTCCAATTAAATATTAATTAATTGGTAAATTTCTCTAAATCTTAATTAAAAGATTTATTCTTTTCTCAACTCGGTTTAAGAACAGTGTTATTAAAGAGACCATTCACGAGAAACCCAAAATCCAATTTGATATTAAATATAAGGCTCTGAGTAGAAAATAATATCGGCTTACATTCAATATCAAATTCTGAAACTAGCGGATATCGTATTGGGAATAACGATATCTGTATCTTCCAAATTCCCATAACAATATCTGTATAATAACGGAATCCAATATTGAAATATTCCGAAGATTATTTCCATTCCAATTCATACATTGTAAAATTCTGGTTATATTAAAACCATTTCAAATCCAATTTATTTACTTAAAAACATTGGATTATAATTCCAGCTAATAACTAGTTTATTTCGATAAAATATATTTTTATCTTTTCAAACCTGGAATATTTCATCCAAAATCTTCCCAAATCAAATATTATGATTTTACATAAATTTTCCATATTTTTAATAATTTTATCAAGGCCCTTACAGTCGGTTTCCAGTAATGGCCACCGAACTGCATTTACAATGACCTTTTCCAAAATTGATTTGGACATATCTTAAAATCCAACCATTAGATTTTAAATCTCTTACATTCATTGGAAAGCTCTTTTCGATATGAACCCAACGGTTCTGGTTTTAGGAGAATCTGACGGTCGGATCTCCCGTTATATCAATTTGAAGTTAATGGTCGAAATTCGCGAACGGTCGCTGCGTGGCGCGTTCTACTCAGGCCATTATAATATATATATAAATATATATATTTATCTTCGATTTCCATTTTAAACGTATTTGATAAAATATTTATAAATTCGTTTTAAAACAATTTTAACTTCCTTTTCAATTTTAAATCAAAATTGAATATTCCTTATCATTATAAAATTTAAATGATAATATTTTCAAAATATTAGATTTTGAAATCGCTTCTTTTCGATATTCATTATAAAATGAATAAAATCGATCGATAAACCCGTTCGGGTTAAAATGGAGTATACTACTTAACTCGTCTTCTTATATTTTAATATTTTCGTGTCCATCCAAAATCGAACATCAAAATCACATTTTGATTATTCAGTGGATATTATTTTAAAATATTCATTTATTAATTTAATTCTTCACTGAATATTATTTTAAAATTTTCTGTATTCCTGAATCGGAATGCGACTCAAACAATTACCATATTATTTCAGTTATTTGGATTTCATGCTTCACATGTATACAACAATAATGATAAATAATCATTACGCATTCAAACATCATCTAGAGTGTGTATTCAACAATAATGATAAATAACCATTACACATTCAAACACCATCTAGAGTGCATTCTACAACTGTATAAGCTTTAAAATAAATAAATAATGCTCATCACGTTCTGTCAACCCATCGATTGACATATAACTAAATATTGGGATTAGTGTACGCCAAATATCATCCCAATACCAATGTGGGGTTTTCAGACAAAAAATACTGATTATTGTTTGTGCAGTTGGGCGATGTGTAAAATTTATCGCCCCAATCAATATCAGACAAATAGGTGTACATAAATAAGCTGTCCGACTTATAAATGAATATTTATTCCGATTTTACTATTTTAAATTATAAATGGATATTTATAATTTTAATTTGCACAATAATATTAACATTATTTTAATATGTTAATCATCACAATCATAATACACAAATAACCAAATCATCCACGGTTTGCAAGAAATAGTGTCAGGAGCTACTAAGCCCATCTGCAACTTCTGATATAATTACATAACAAAAATAGTTGAGTGAGAAAGAGTTCTCACTTTAGTTTCCACTCCGTCATTCTTTATTTCTGAATTCAGTATTGTTTGGATTAAAATTTGCCTCAAATTCTAAGTCGCTTCATTTCCGTTCTAGTATGTTCTAAAATGTAGTGCTCGTATAGAGGATTCCAACGGATCTTGGTCTGCCGAATTCTGTTTCCGTATGAAGAAGTTACAAGGATTTAAACATTTAATTTCATAAATTGCTAATTTAAATATAATTACTTTTAATTACAATTTAATAAACGGTTAACCTTTTCTAATTATCTTCCCTCTCGATTATCTTCTGCTGCCAAAACCCGTACTAGGGCTCAAAATTACCAACCCCACGCCACATCGGAGACCCGTCGCCGGTGACCGATCGACAACCCTTCGCCACTGCTCCCCGCCCCCTTGACCTCGTGAAGCTCGCCGCCCCGTATGGCCTCCAAAACCAAAACTGCTCGAACGACGGCGGTTTTCAAAGGAGATTCCAACCAAAATAAAGGCCCCACGATGATCACAACCATATCAAAATGGATAGCTCAAATTGCTTTTAATTTTCCCCTTTGAAAGTTCTTTAATTTAATTCATGAATTTCGTGAATTTTGAAAGTGGAAATGGGAAAATATCGGCCGTTATTTCTTGGACTGGCGGCTACTGATTTGGGATTAGGGTATTGATGGTTTGGGGGGTATTTATAATAATTTATGTTATTATTTAATTATATTAATTACTTTATTATAAATTTTCAAGTCTGAACTCCAAATTTTACCCAACGAATGTTGCTCCCAGCCAAATACCTCCATTTCGGACACAATGGGATATGTTTCGTAAGCCAATTTTACTGTTTTAATCAGTTTCTCTATAAATTAAATTATAGATCAATTTATTGAATTTTAAACGTACATTTTAATTTACCGGGCCACATACTAACTCCAGAAATTATGAAATTTTAAACCTAGCAATAATTTGACATTCCGGATCCAACAAAAGTGGTTTTGTCGAAAACGGAGGTCGTTTGCAAAATGCCTATTTTTAAGGGCTATATATTATATTAAAATATATATAAATTCCATAGGACTATTAGGAATTTTAATTTATTTTTTTAATAATATAACATACCAAAAGGGAGAATCCAGCCATTCTCCAACGGCTTACAAAAACAATTTATGAATAACATAAACCGTGCACACACAAAGAAGAGACAATTTCGGAATACAACAACAGGAAAATAAAGGAAAAAGGAATAAACAATAGAAAAGCAGCTCCAATCAAATCTCTAAAGAAGATGTTCCTTCAGCAACTACGGCACAACGATGAGACCTAGTGACCGAGAGAAAAAGGAGCTCAAGAGAAACAGACATGCCTCTAAGGGAGCCTAGAAGCCCAGGCTGAGCATGCTCCATAGTCAACGTAGAATCTCTGTCATTTGAAAATCCGAAATCTGAAATCTTCCACAGCTCCCACAAACAAAGGACCCCCGAACTCAAAAGTCTTCTAGACTTGAAAACTCCAGAAGTAAGTTCTCCCGAATCCGAAAACATGAGCATCCACCTAGCTCCAAGCTGTCTTAACAGGTACCTAATAGTCCTGCACAACTGGCAACCGTCAAAGTTGTAGGAGGGGACTATTTTGAATTTTAAATTGGACATAACTTTCAATTTATATAATGAAATCTCAATTTTTCACATTTATTAGAAAGATATAATTAAACAGATTCAAATATTTCTTATTTCGTCCAATTCTAATTTATTTTGAGTTCTATACATTCAATTGAAATTTAAAATCGAATTTTCAAACTACCGCGCCATTTCAAGCTCGTTTAATAATTAAAATAAATTTATATGTTCTAGCTTTGATTTAAATAAATTTTAAAATGTTAATTTTCAAAATAAATCATTTTAAATCTTTAAAACCCATTAAAATAGCTAAAATAATTTTTTTAAATTGGTTCAGAAATTCTGGGTTGTTACAATCTACCCTACTTAAAATCTTTTCGTCCACGAAAAGGAATGGAGCTGAAAGTTGTTTAACTAATCAACTCAACTTTCATTCTAGCTTTCATTCTTCAATTTTTCAGTTTCAAAGAATTTTCTAATTTTTCAAAAATTTGGCTAACACCCTAAATTTTTGAAAAAAATCGCCATAACCTCCTTTGTATGGGCTGATCGGTAAAACCACAACTTGCCTCACAAGGCCTTGATCATCCAAAAAGAAAAAGAAAAAGCCCAGCGGCTTGCCAATCAGCTCATAAAATCATCAAACCCAATGAATATTGTAAACATGTACCTATTTTTCGGGCATACAATTTTATTCCTCTTCCTAGCTTCCATGCTATGACTTGTTCAATATATATACATGTGTATGTATGCAATTCCAATCAGTTTTCAATTCAATTCGATGTTTGATTCAATTTGGCTTAATTTACCTTACATTCTCTTATTGGTTTTACTATTCCAATATTTTTATTAGTTGAACTAATAATCACACATCACAACCAGCAATCAATTAGTTGATTAGCTTTACAAATATGTAACTTTATATACTTAAAAATCATATTTTCAGTGTCAAATCACAAACAATATGTAACAACCCGGAAAATCTGAGCAAGTTTAAATTTTTTATTTTGGTTATTTTAATGAATTTTGGTTATTTAAAATGAGTTATTTTAAATAATAATGGCGGAAAATTTATTTTCGACGAAGTTAAAACGATTAAATTTATTTTAATTATATAACGAGCCTGAAATGGCCCTGCAGTTCGAAAATTTGATTTCGAATTTCAAATGAATATACAGAATTCAAAATAAGTCGGAATTGAACGAAATAAGAAATATTTGAATCTGTTTAATCATATCTTTCTAACAGATGTAAGAAATTGAGATTTCACCTTAAAAGTTGAATGATATGTCCAGTTTAAAATTCAGAAAAGTCGCTGTGGAATTTTTATATATTTTAATATATATATATAAAGGCCTTTGAAAATGGAAATTTTGCAAACGACCTAGGTTTTCGATGAAACCACTTTTGTTGGATCCGGGATGTCAAATTATTGCTAGGTTTCAAAATTCATAATTTTCTGAATCAATATGTGAGCGTGGCGAAGTTAAACGTGTTTTGACAGTTTAAGTCAATTTGGGTCGACCAGAAAATGGCCATTTTTCGAACGATCTCAGAATTTGACGAAACTGGTTTTGTTAGGACCGTATCGGCAACACGAAACTAGAAAATATTTTTTTGGAATTTTTAGGGTTAATTTGTGGCCCCGGTAATTTGAAATGCGTGTTTGAATTGAATATATATATATAGATCTATATTGTAAATTAAGCAGAAACAGATCGTAACAGACGAATTGGCTTACGAAACATATCCCATTGTGTTCGGAATGGGGGTAAAACTCTAGGGACGACAGTCGGTGGGTTCAATTTGGGATTCGAAATAAAAGTCAACTTAAATGAGAAAAAATTAATAAAATAATAAATCATATAAAAACCCCTATACTCTCCTTATCCCCTTGGAAGTCAAAGCTTAGTTCAGAAATAGAAAAAAAAAACCCTCCCATGCCCTAAATCGCCTATCGCCCACCTCTGCCCCATCGTTGGAGCCCGGCGCCGCACTCCATCACCCATCGCCACCTTCCCAAGCTCCTCCCTCGCGTGAACCTCTTCCCTCCCCAGCTCGCCCCGTTGACCCAGTATTCCTCCCCCAAATTGAACATCGCGACGCCGCCCTCTCCTTCCTTCCACCTGCGCCCCACGCCAATGGCCAACCACACAGCACCGCCAGCCAAGGAAGCCAACACCGGTCAGCGATCCCCCTCCTTCGATCGAAAAAAATATGTGAGTATTAGCCCCTTTTAATATCGATTTTTAGCTTATAAAATCATGTGATGTTTAGCTATTAAAGTGATGATTTTTAATTCGATAAAGGCGAGGTTTTTAATTAGAGAAAGGAGGGATTTTTAAAGAGATAAAGGAGCGATTTTTTTAAATAGAAAGACAGGATTTTTAACCTTAGAAAGACCGGATTTTTAACACTAGAAGGAGATGATTTATAACACAAAAAGGTTGAATTTTTAATTAATAAAAAGGTTGAATTTTTAATTAATAAAAAGGTTGAATTTTTAAAGAATAAAAACATGTGATTTTTATAGTGTATTCATCAATTTAAAAATATAATTTTTAAAGAGTAGAGATAATAAAATATAATTTTTATATAGTAGAGATTATAAAAATATAATTTTTATACTAGTGGCATGCTAAAAATATGATTTTTGTATATTCACATAGAGTTAAAAATATAATCTTTATATTATAGGAAGGTTAAAAATATATTTTTATATAAGCAAGAAGTTAAAAATACAATTTTTATTAATGTAAGAGATTAAAAATATGATCTTTATTATCTGAAGAGCGAAGACAAAATATGATTTTGATTATACACTAGAGAATATAAAAATGTGATTTTTATATGAGTGGAGTTATAAAAATACAATCTTTATATAGGGAGTAGCGTTGTTAAAAATATAATTTTTAACATATACTTCGTGAAACAGACTGCGCTGGAAGAACGATGAAGATTTTCTACATATGAAGAGTTGCGGAGTTTGGTTTAGCTATCGGTGAGAACTTCTCATTCTAAATTTTCTTTCCTAGTTATAAATATATACTAGGATGCAGACAGTGTTTAGTAGCACCCGACACCATCGTCCACAGACCATGGACTTGTTTGTTTGGTTGTGTAGTTGGTTAGATTATTTGAGTTGAATTTGGTTTGTGGTGTGAATAACGAAATTGATTTGATCGAGATGCGTATGGCGTGGGCCATTATTAGACCGGGGATAAGGCTAGGCCTTGTCCCGTTTCTAGTATCGTGCCGTTACGCCGAAATTTTCTAAAATAAAAAGGTAATTTTATTGAATAAATGAACTGAATAGAAATTCATGTGTTGAAATAAAATATTTTATCGTTAAAAATATAATTTTTAACGTGTGTGTGAATAAAATAAAATATTCATTTACGAATAAGACGATTTGTTTATGTACACTGATTTGACTGATATTGATTGGGACGATAAATTTTACACCTCGCCCAACTGCACAAATAATATTCATTGTTTGTGGATTGAAACCCCACACGGGTATTGGGATGATATTTGACGTACACTAGTCCCAATAATTAGTTGTGTATCGACTGATAGGTTGACAGACAGTTGTGTTGTGCACTTTGGATGATGGTTGATTATTTATTGTTGCTATAATATACATGTGTTGTATGGAATCCATATAATTAACATTATATAGTAATCGATTGAGCCTCATTCCGATTTAGAAAATAAAGAATATTAAGGAATATATATTCATGTATTGAAATAAAATATATATTCATGTATTGAAATAAAATATATATTCATGTGTTGAAAAGAAATATATATTCATGTGTTGAAATAAAATATATATTCATGTGTTGAAAAGAAATATATATTCATGTGTTGAAAAGAAATATATATTCATGTGTTGAAATAAAATATATATTCATGTGTTGAAAAGAAATATATATTCATGTGTTGAAAAGAAATATATATTTATGTGTTGAAAAGAAATATATATTCATGTGTTGAAAGAAATATATATATTCATGAGTTGAAGAAAATATTCATTTGTTGAATAAAATAACGAAGTTATTGAAATTAATAAAGCTGTGTTGATTATATTTGTGCCATTTTGAAGTGAACGATATTTATATCAATTTTATTCGAATATCGAAAAAGAAGTGATTTCAAAATATAACGTTTTGAAAATATTATCATCGATGATATGGAATATTCAATTTTGATTTAAAATTGAATATGAAGTTAAAATCGTTTTTAAAACGAATTTAAAATGATTTATAAATTAAGTTAAAAATTGAAATCATCGAAGTATATAAAATATATATATATATATTATATATTAAATGGCCTGAATAGAACGCGCCGCGTCGCGGTAGTTCGCGAATTTCGACCATTGACTTCGAATTGACGTTACGGGAGATCCGACTATCGGATTCTCCTGAAACCGGAACCGTCGGGTTCGTATCGAAAAGAGCTTTCCAATGAATATTAGAAATTTGAAATATAACGGTTGGATTTGGCGATACGTCCAAATCAAATTTAGAAAAGGTCGCTGTAAGTGCAGTTCGACGACCGTTATTGGAAATCGACTGTACGGGCCTTGATAAAATTACTAAAAATATCTATAATTTTTGTAAAATTATAATATATGAATTGGAAAAGAACTGGGATGAAAAATTCCCTATTTGAAAGGATAAAAAAATATTTTTATCGAAATGAACTAGTTATGAACTAGAATTAAAGTCCAATATTTTTAAAATAAATAGATTGGATTTGAAGTGGTTTTAAAAATAAGCAGAATTTCCAATATATGAATTGGAAAGGAATTGAATCGAAATTATCTTCGGGATATTTCTATGTTGGATTTCGTGATTATACATATATGGTTATGGAAATTTGAAAGATATATTTATATCATTATTTCCAATACGATATTTGTTGATTTCAAAATTTGATATTGAATATAATCCGATATATTTTCTATTCAGAGCCTTGTATTTAATATCGAATTGGATTTTGGGTTTGTCGTGAACGGTGTCTTCATCAACACTGATCTTGAACCCAGTTGAGAAAAGATTAAATCTTTTTATTTAGATTTAATGAAGTAAACAAATTAAATTATATATAATTGGAATTGAAGTGAAATTGAATTTTGGGTTATCATGAACAGTGTTTTAAATAACACTTGTTCTTTAACCCGATTAACAATGGAATGAGTTTTTGGATTGTCGTGAATGGCATCTTTAATAATACTGTTCTTAGACCCAACGGAGGTAAGAAAATTTAGCAACTAACTGGGGATCAGTTAAGTTGAATGGTTTCCTGGGTATTGATCTGATGTTGGTTTCGGCCTTCGGGGTTAATATTTGGGAAATTATTCTCATACTAATTTACAGTTAGTGAATGATGAATTGGAATGAGGCGTATGTTGTGTTTGTGTAACATTTATTTATTATATACGCGAGTTATTCAGAAAGGTCGGGTTTATCCCATTCAGAATAACTGATACTATGATAAGTCGAAGATGAAGACGGTGGTTGAAGACCGGAGGTCTTCACATCGTTTGGATAATTACTGATGATCTTGATTGGGCTGTACACCCAATAGGAGGGAATCAGTTGGTGATTGTCCAAACGTATTTGGAGATCGATGGATATGCGAGGTACAAGGTGCCTCCGGTTTCGTTTAGACCTAGAACGGACTTGCAAATGGACTGTGTGTCTGACATTGGATATCATTCTGTGTGATTGATGTATATCGGTTGCATGGAGTGGTTTGCCTGTGTGACATGCTAAGATGCAAATGATCAAGGCTTTTGTTGAAAAGCAGAGCCTTGTGGTTGATGATCAATGCACGACCTTTGTGGCATCGCTTTGTGTAGCTTTAATTCACGAGCCTCACACCCCGGTGTGAACCAAAAACGGGAGAAGGACCTCAGGGGGGACATGCGTTTCTTTCTATTTAGGAGTGGCGTCAGTGCTTGAACTGGCTGACGAGTTTGACTCATGTGGTTGTTGGAATTGGAGGCGCCTCAGATTTATTGGTCGTTCTTGAACCGTGGAGTCATTCGTTGGCTCATTTACGACCGAAAGGGTGGGGAAACGCAGTGTTCAGGCATAATAATCCACTCCGTGTGGACCGGCCCTGACGATCCAAGGGGCAGTTGCGACTGTTCCTGAGGGGTGGACTAGAGGCTCTTGTATCGGTGAGGACTATCTTTTGCCTCGGTTCACAGATGAAAATCCAATTTCCAATACGACATTTTGCGGTATTATTTGTAGAGCCTAGTATAGCGACATGATATATGGTACCCATGCCGCCTATGATTGATACTTATGATTAAAATTGGTTTCTTCACTTATAGTAATAATAAAAGATGAAATTTAGCATATCGAGCATTCTTTGGCTATTATAAGGTAAAACCCTATCCTCCGGCTTGCGTTGCATTGTGTGATGGGACCTGGGTCTTATAATAGCTTCATTGTTCTTTATTTTAGCATTGCGCTATTTGTTAAATGCACTTGTATTCTTGGGAGGAAACCTGTTCCGTATTATACGGCATGGTCCCTTGATTTACCTAACTTTAAAAATAAAGATTTATAACTATTTTAGTTCTCACACCATCACATGACTGGCCTGGAGTTTATTGTTTTAACCTAAACTCTGGGTGCCCTAATTTTGACACGGGCAGCTAGTAGTTGGGTTTTGCAGATTTATATTCACAGGATCCTGGTTTACAGCTGGAACGATACTCGGAGAGCTCTGTATCCATGTATTTCTTTCAATTGTGTTTTGTATTATTTTTCCGTTGTTATGTATTTAAATGTAATTTAAATCTCTGATATTTTCTGTTGTATAATTTTTATTCATACTCTGCAAATTCTTGTATTCTGATGGAAGTGTTGTAATAAGCGATGAAATGTTCTTCTGTTTGTGTTTCGATGTGTGTTGTTCTCAAAGCAATCCGAGCTTTCCTTACCAGGGAAGTTACGGGTCCTTATAGTGGTATTAGAGCATTGGTTTACAGAGCTCGAGAACAAGACACATTAGAACCGAACGAAAGAATTCATCAGAGATTGGATCAGTAATATCCAATAAGAATGACTCGTTAGAGATGGGATCAGTAGTATCCTAGAACGAGTGTGAAGAGTGTTATTTTTAAAATAAAAATGAAAACCAATTTTGTTATGAAAATTTAAATCTTGTTATACGTATTTCAATATTATTTTTATATTGAATTTGGACAATCCAATATATAAAGATTTTGCATATACACCTTGCAAACGTATATTCGAAGTTTTAATATACTGGATAAATATAGAATCATACTCTAGTCGCCCGGAGATGATACTGATGATAGCGATCGTATCATCAATATTTATGTTCGAGTTTCGAAAGTGTGATATCTATATATTTCCTTTAGACTGGTGTGAGAACCAAAACTAGATAGGATATATTGTTGTGATTTGGCATTAAAAACATGATTTTCTGTATATATCAAAATTATGAATTTGAAACGTTAATTCACTAATTGATTGATGGTTGTGTTGTATGATTATTTGTTAACCAATAAAACCCTTATGTGAACGAATGGTAAATTTGTCAAATATTGAACTGTTTTGAAAATTGTTTGAAATTGCATGCATATACATGTGTATACATTGAACAGGTCATAGCAAGGAGGCTAAAGAAGAGGAATAAAATTGTTTTCCCGACAAATAGGTACACATTTATTGATTTGTTTGGGTGATGATGATTTTATGAGCCGATTGGCTTTTTCTTTTTCTTTTTGAGACGAGAGGGCCTGTATGGCAGTTTGGGGATTTTCCCGATGCTCCCGGTGCAGGGGAGGTTATGGCGAAATTTTTCGAAAATTTAGGGTGTTAGCCAAATTTTTAAAAAATTTGAAAATTCTTAGAAACAGAAAAGTTGAATAATTAAAGCCATAATGAAAATAATGAAAGTTGAGTTGATTTTAAAGCAAATTTCAGCTTCGTTCCTTTTCGAGGATGAAAAGATTTTAAGTGGGGGAGATTGTAACAACCCGGAAAATCTGAGCCAGTTTAAAATTTTTATTTTGGTTATTTTAATGAATTTTGATTATTAAAAATGAATTATTTTAAATAATAACGACGAAAAATTTATTTTCAACGAAGTTAAAACGAATAAATTTATTTTAATTGTATAACGAGCCTGAAATGGCCCTGTAGTTCGAAAGTTTGATTTTGAATTTCAAATGAATATACAGAATTCAATATAAGTCGGAATTGAACGAAACAAGAAATATTTGAATCTGTTTAATCATATCTTTCTAATGGATGTAAGAAACTTAGATTTCACCTTAAAAGTTGAAAGATATATCCAGTTTAAAATTCATAAAAGTCGTTGTGGAATTTATATATATTTTAATATATATATATATATAAAGGCCTTTGAAAATGGAAATTTTGCAAACGACCTCGGTTTTCGATGAAACCACTTTTGTTGGATCCAGGATGTCAAATTAATGCTAGGTTTCAAAATTCATTATTTTCTGAATCAATATATGAGCGTGGCGAAGTTAAACGTGTTTCGACCGTTTCAATCAATTTGGGTTGACCAGAAAATGGTCATTTTTCAAACGGTCTCAGAATTTGACGAAACTAGTTTTGTTAGGACCGTATCGGCATACGAAGCTCGAAAATATTTTTTTGGAATTTTTAGGGTTAATTTGTGGCTCCGGTAATTTGAAATGCGCGTTTGAATTGAATATATATAGATCTATATTGTAAATTTAGCGGAAACAGATCGTAACGACCGAATTGGCTTACGAAACATATCCCATTGTGTTCGGAATGGGGGTAAAACGCTGGAGACGACAGTCGGCGGGTTTGATTTGGGATTCGAAATAAAAGTCAACTTAAATGGGAAAAATTAATAAAATAATAAATCATATAAAATCCCCTATACTCTCTTTCTCCCCTTGGAAGTCAACATTAGTTCAGAAATAGAAAATAAAAAAACCCTCCCGTGCCCTAAATCGCCCGTCGCCCACCTCTGCCCCATCGTCGGAGCCCGGCGCCGCACTCCATCACCTGTCGCCACCTTCCCCCGCTCCTCCCTCGCGTGAACCTCTTCCCTTCCCAGCTCACCCCGTTGACCAAGTATCCCTCCCCCAAATTGAACCACGTGATGCCGCCCTCCCCTTCCTGCCACCTGTGCCCCACGCAGCGCCGGCAGCCAAGGAAGCCACCACCGGTCAGCGAGCCCCCTCCTTCGATCGAAAAAAATATGTGAGTTTTAGCCCCTTTTAATATCGATTTTTAGCTTATAAAATCATGTGATGTTTAGCTATTAAAGTGATGATTTTTAATTCGATAAAGGCGAGGTTTTTAATTCGAGAAAGGAGGGATTTTTAAAGAGATAAAGGAGCGATTTTTTTTAAATAGAAAGAAAGGATTTTTAACCTTAGAAAGACCGGATTTTTAACATTAGAAAGAGATGATTTATAACACAAAAAGGTTGAATTTTTAATTAATAAAAAGGTTGAATTTTTAAAGAATAAAAAATGTGATTTTTATAGTGTATTCATCGATTTAAAAATATAATTTTTATATAGTAGAGATAATAAAAATATAATTTTTATATAGTAGAGATTATAAAAATATAATTTTTATACTAGTGGCATGTTAAAAAGATGATTTTTGTACTTTCACCTAGAGTTAAAAATATAATTTTTATATTATAGGAAGGTTAAAAATATAATTTTTATATAAGCAAGAAGTTAAAAATATAATTTTTATTAATGTAAGAGATTAAAAATATGATCTTTATTATCTGACGAGCGAAGAGAAAATATGATTTTGATTATATACTAGAGAATATAAAAATGTGATTTTTATATGAGTGGCGTTATAAAAATACAATCTTTATATAGGGAGTAGCGTTATTAAAAATATAATTTTTAACATATACTTCGTGAAACAGACTTTGTTGGAAGAACGATGAAGATTTTCTACATATGAAGAGTCGCGGAGTTTGGTTTAGCTATCGGTGAGAACTTCTCACTCAAAATTTTCTTTCCTAGTTATAAATATATACTAGGATGCAGACGGTGTTTAGTAGCACCCGACACCATCGTCCATAGACCATGGACTTGTTGGTTTGGTTGTGTAGTTGGTTAGATTATTTGATTTGAATTTGGTTTGTGGTGTGAATAACGAAATTGATTTGATTGAGATGCGTATGGCGTGGGCCATTATTAGACCAGGGATAAGGCTAGGCCTTGTCCCGTTTCTAGTATCATGCCGTTATGCCACCGAAATTTTCTAAAATAAAAAGGTCATTTTATTGAATAAATGAACTGAATAGAAATTCATGTGTTGAAATAAAATATTTTATCGTTAAAAATATAATTTTTAACGTGTGTATGTGAATAAAATTAAATATTCATTTACAAATCAGACGATTTGTTTATGTACACTGATTTGACTTATATTGATTGGGACGATAAATTTTACATGTCGCCCAACTACACAAATAATATTCAGTGTTTGCGGATTGAAACCCCACACAGGTATTGGGATGATATTTGATGTACACTAGTCCCAATAATTAGTTGTGTGTCAACCGATAGGTTGACAGACAGTTGTGTTGTGCACTTTGGATGATGGTTGATTATTTATTGTTGCTATAATATACATGTGTTGTATGGAATCCATATAATTAACATTGTATGGTAATTGATTGAGCCTCATTTCAATTTAGAAAATAAAGAATATAAAGAAATATATATTCATGTGTTGAAAAGAAATATATTCATGTGTTGAAATAAAATATATATTCATGCGTTGAAAAGAAATATATATTCATGTGTTGAAATAAAATATATATTCATGTGTTGAAAAGAAATATATATTCATGTGTTGAAAAGAAATATATATTCATGTGTTGAAAAGAAATATATATTCATGTGTTGAAAAGAAATATATATTCATGTGTTGAAAGAAATATATATATTCATGTGTTGAAGAAAATATTCATTTATTGAATAAAATAACGAATATATTGAAATTTATAAAGCAATGTTGATTAGATTTGCTCCATTTTGATGCGAATGATATTTATATGGATTTTATTCGAATATCGAAAAAGAAGTGATTACAAAATATAACGTTTTGAAAATATTATCATCGATGATATGGAATATTCAATTTTGATTTAAAATTGAATATGAAGTTGAAATCGTTTTTAAAACGAATTTAAAACAATTTATAAATTACGTTAAAAATTGAAATCGGCGAAGTATATATAATATATATTATATATATTAAATGGCCTGAATAGAACGCGCCGCGCCGCGGCAGTTCGCGAATTTCGACCATTGATTTCGAATTGACTTTACAGGAGATCCGACCGTCAGATTCTCCTGAAACTGGAACCATTGGGTTCGTATCGAAAAGAGCTTTCCAATGAATATTAGAAATTTGAAATCTAACGGTTGGATTTGGAGATACGTCCAAATCAAATTTAGAAAAGGTCGTTGTAAGTGCAGTTCGGCGACCGTTATTGGAAATCGACTGTACGGGCCTTGTTAAAATTATTAAAAATATCCATAATTTGTGTAAAATCATAATATATGAATTGGAAAAGAACTAAGATGAAAAATTCCCTGTTTGAAAGGATAAAAATATATTTTTATCGAAACGAACTAGTTATGAACTAGAATTAAAATCCAATATTTTTAAAATAAATAGATTGGATTTGAAGTGGTTTTAAAAATAAGCAGAATTTCCAACATATGAATTGGAATGGAATTGAGTCGAAATTATCTTCGGGATATTTCGATGTTGGATTTCGTGATTATACAGATATGGTTATGGAAATTTGAAAGATATATTTATATCGTTATTTCCAATATGATATTTGTTGATTTCAAAATTCGATATTGAATATAAGCCGATATATTTTCTATTCAGAGCCTTGTATTTAATATCGAATTGGATTTGGGGTTTGTCGTGAATGGTGTCTTCATCAACACTGTTCTTGAACCCAGTTGAGAAAAGATTAAATCTTTTTATTTAGATTTAATGAAGTAAACCAATTAATTTATATTTAATTGGAACTGAAGTGAAATTGATTTTTGGGTTTATCGTGACCTGTGCTTTAAATAACACTTGTTCGTTAACCCGATTAACAATGGAATGAGTTTTTGGATTGTCGTGAATGGTATCTTTAATAATACTGTTCTTAGACCCAATGGAGTTAAGAAAATTTAGCAAATAACTGGGGATCAGTTATGTTGAATGGTTTCCTGGGTATTGATCTGATGTTGGTTTCGGCCTTCGGGGTAAATATTTGGGAAATTATTCTCTTACTAATTTACGGTTAGTGACTGATGAATTGGAATGAGGCGTATGTTGTGTTTGTGTAACATTTGTTTATTATATACGTGAGTTATTCAGAAAGGCCGGGTTTATCCCATTCTGAATAACTGATAAGACGATAAGTCGAAGATGAAGACAGTGATTGAAGACCGGAGGTTTTCACATCGTTTGGATAATTACTAATGATCTTGATTGGGCTGTACACCCAAGAGGAGGGAATCAGTTGGTGATTGTCCAGACGTATTTGGAGATCGATGGATATGCGAGGTACAAGGTGCCTCCGGTTTCGTTCAGACCCAGAACGGACTTGCAAATGGATTGTGTGTCTGACATTGGATATCATTCTGTGTGATTGATGTATATAGGTTGCATGGAGTGGTTTTCCTGTGTGGCATGCTAAGATGCAAATGATCAAGGATTTTGTTGAAAAGCAGAGCCTTGTGGTTGATGATCAAAGCACGGCCTTTGTGGCATCGCTTTGCATAGCATTAATTCACAAGCCTCACACCCCGGAGTGAACCAAAAACGGGAGAAGGACCTCAGGGGGGACATGCGTTTCTTTCTAGTTAGGAGTGGCGTCAGTGCTTGAACTGGCTGACGAGTTTGACTCATGTGGTTGTTGGAATTGGAGGCGCCTCGGATTTATCGGTCGTTCTCGATCCGATGGAGTCATTCGTTGGCTTATTTACGCCCCAAAGAGCGGGGAAATGCAGTGTTCAGGCATAATAATCCACTCCTTGTGGACCGGCCTTGACGATCCAAGCGGAAGTTGCGGCTGTTCCTGAGGGGCGGACTAGAGGCTCTCGAATCGGTGAGGACTATCTTTTACCTTGGTTCACAGATGGAAATCCAATTTCCAATACGACATTTTGCGGTTTTATTTGTAGAGTCTAGTATGGCGACATGATATATAGTACCCATGCCGCCTATGATTGATACTTATGATTAAAATTGATTTCATCACTTATAGTAATAATAAAAAATGAAATTTAGCAGATCGAGCATTCTTTGGCTATTATAAGGTAAAACCCTATCCTCCGGCTTGCGTTGCATTGTGTGATGGGACCTGGGTCTTATAATAGCTTCATTGTTCTTTATTTTAGCATTGTGCTGTTTTTTAAATGCACTTGTATTCTTGGGAGGAAACCCGTTCCGTATTACACGGCGTGGTCCCTTGATTTACCTAACTTTAAAAATAAAGATTTATAACTATTTTAGTTCTCACACCAGTCACATGACTGACCTGGAGTTTATTGTTTTAACCTAAACTCTAGGTGCCCTTATTTTGACACGGGCAGCTAGTAGTTGGGTTTTGCAGATTTATATTCACAGGATCCTGGTTTACAACTGGAACGATACTCGGAGAGCTCTGTATCCGTGTATTTCTTTCAATTGTGTTTTGTATTATTTTTTGGTGGTTATGTATTCAAATGTAATTTAAATCTCTGATATTTTCTATTGTATAATTTTTATTCATACTCTGCAAATTCTTGTATTCTGATGGAATTGTTGTAATAAGCGATGAAATGTTCTTCGGTTTGTGTTTCGATGTTTGTTGTTCTCAAAGCAATCCGGGCTTTCCTTACCAGGGAAGTTACGGGTCCTTACACCATAATTTCTAACTATGTTTTGGTTCTCACACTAGTCAATTGGAAATATATAGATATCCTACTTTCAAAACTCGAACATAAACCCTGATGATGGTGCACCGATCATCAGAATCATCTCCGCGAGACTAGAGTGTGATTCTATATCTATCCAGTATATTTGAGACTTCGAATACACGTTAATTACGCGTATATTCAAAATCTTCATATACTCGATTTTCCAAAATCAATATAAAATAGAATATTCAAATACGTATAATAGGATAAAAAAATTCAAAACTAAATTCATTTTTTTAATAAATAAATAATACCCTTCAAACTGATTCTAGGATACAACCGATCCTATCTCTAACAAATCTCTCTTATAGGATGTTGTTAATCCTATCTCTGATGAATTCTTTTGTTCAGTTCTAACGTGTCTTGTTCTTTAGCTTTGTAAACCAAAGCTCTGATACCAAAATAAAACGACCCGAAATCCCCCTTACAGGAAAGCCCGGATTGCTTTGAGAACACGATTCATCAGAACACAAACAACAGAACATTTCGTTGTTATTACAACAATTTACATCAAAGTACAAGAATCTATCAGAGTTCAAACAATTTACAACAGAAAAATATCAAAGATTTATTTACATAACAGCAGGAAATATAAACATAAATATAATGTACAGCAGAAATCATCTACAACCACAACTGAAAGAGATATACGGATACAAAGCTTTCCGAATATAGTGCCAGCTGTAATCCATGATCCTATGAAAATAAGTATCTGCGAAAACCTAAACTACTAGCTGCCTGTGTGGGAAATAGGGGCACCTAGAGTTTATGTTAAAACAATAAACTCCAGGTCAGTTATGGGACTGGTGTGAGAACTAAAACAGGTATTAACTTTATTTTAAAATAAATTAAATCATGGGACCACGCCGTATAACAGGAACGGATTTACTCCCATGAATACTCTGAAATAAAACAGTTTATAAACAACGCAATGTTTTTTTGAAAATGAAGCTATTATAAGCCTCAGGTCCCATCACACAATGCAACGCAAGACGGAGGATAGAGTTTTACCTTATAATAGCCAAACATGCTTGGTATGTTTAAAACAAATCATTTCGATATTACTATAAGTGTATAGTGTCAAAACAATTTCAAATATAAATGTACAATCATAGACGACATGAGCGTCCCATGCCACTATGCCGCCATATAGGTTTACAACTAAAACTGAAAAATGTCGTATTGGAAAATGGATTTCCATCATGAGCCAAGGAAAGGGATGGTCTCCTTACCGATTCGAGACACCCTAGCAAATGCCTTAGAGCTCGGACGCCGGCGAGCCCTGGATCCTGCAGGGCCAGTCCTCTTTTACTTTTAAGGATTGGTTATTCCTGAACACACGTTTACCAGTCCTATAGGACCTATCTCAGAGCCACAAGGGACTCAATATCTGAGGCGCCTCGCTATCCATCATCCACAAAAGTAAAAATGTCTGGGCTCCATACTATGACACCGTTCCTAGCTAGAAAGAAACGTCATGCACTCCCTACATTTCCTTATCCCGTTTTTGACTCATACCAGGGTGTGAGGCTCACGAATTAATGCTATACACAAAGCTATGCTAATTAAAGCTGTGCTTTGATCATCAACCACAAGTCTCTGCTTTTAAAATAAAGACTTGATCATTTGCATCTCAACATGCCACACTGACAATTCATGCCATGCAACTGATGTCGATCAATATATAACCTCTATGCTCGTACGTCTCATAGAAGGTTGTTAAGCAAGAGAATAAATTCTCCGCCACCAAACAAATATATATTTAATAGAAATCAATCAATACAGAATGAAATCCAATGTCAGACACACATCCATTTACAAGTCCGAATACAGGATAGAGGTCCTCGCATATCCGGTCGATCTCCAAGTACGTCTGGACGATCACCACTTATTACCTTGTCTTGGGTGTACAACCCAATCAAGACATCAGTAATCATCCAAACGATGTGAATATCTCCGGTGTTCAACCACCGTCTTCATCGTCGACTTTTAGTTGTCGTACCAATTATTCAGAATGGGTTAAACGCGGTCTTTCCGAATAACTCGCGTATTTTATAATCAATAACCAAGTGCTGTAAAAACACATCATATGCCTCATTCCAATTTGGAATATTCTTTTATTTGAATATTCACATCTTTGGGGAAAGGTTACCATTAATTTTATCAAAGATAAATTCTTTTAAATTTATTCTTTAATCTTCCTTTAGATATCAATTTGAAAAGATTTTATTAACTAGTCGGGATTATCATGCCTTACCAATGTAATCATTTATTTAATCTTTCCAACCCCAACCTATTCATCCCATGAAGCAAAACTGGCAGTACTCCATATCTAACACCCACTGTGTTATTGGTAAATTAATTACCATTTCCGGTTCAAATCTAATTAAAGATTTAACTATCGGCTAGAGTAAAACTGGTGGTACTTCATTCTCGATCATTTCATGAATTCGATAAATTCAATTATCCCATTCTCTTTCCAATCTAATTAAAGATTCATTAGAATTCCCACTTGGTTTTAATATCAAAAATCATTACTTTATGATTATTCAAAATTTTGGAAAATTAATCCTGCCATTAACTGGGTTAAAGAACCGATGTCATTTAAAACACAGTTCACGATAAATCCAAATCAGCCTCGATTAACTATGGAATCTTCACGGAAAACAGATCAATATATATATATATAATCGATATAAATTTCCGTATCAGACTAATAATATAAATGGAATAGCGGCAAAGCCTATTGAATTCCATATATAGTAACGGTCTTCATTCAAAGAAGCTCATCTCGATTATCACCAAATCGAATTCTATTCAATACCAATTTAATATTTTAAATTGGAAAACTTTATCTTAGAAAATTCCATTAAATTTAATAAAAGATTTTATAAATTCCAAACCACATCTTCACTGTTAATTGGGTTAAAGAACAAATGTCATTTAAAACACCGTTCACGATAAACCCAAAAATTCACTTCTAATTCAATTCCAATTAAGTATTAATTAATTGGTAAATTTCTCTAAATCTTAATTAAAAGATTTATTCTTTTCTCAGCTGGGTTTAAGAATAGTGTTATTAAAGACACCATTCACGACAAACCCAAAATCCAATTTGATATTAAATACAAGGCTCTGAATAGAAAATAATATCGGCTTATATTCAATATCAAATTCTGAAACTAGCGGATATCGTATTGGGAATAGTGATATCTGTATCTTCCAAATTCCCATAATAATATATGTATAATCACGGAATCCAATACTGAAATATTCTGAAGATTATTTCCATTCCAATTCGTACGATGGAAAATTCTAGTTATATTAAAACCATTTCAAATCCAATTTATTTATTTAATAATATTGGATTATAATTCTAGTTAATAACTAGTTCATTTCGATAAAAATATATTTTTTATATTTTCAAACTTGGATTTTTTTCATCCAAAATCTTTCCAAATCAATTATTATGAATATACATAATTTTTCCAAATATTTAATAATTTTATCAAGGCCCTTACAGTCGGTTTCCAATAACGGCCACCGAACTACATTTACAACGACCTTTTCCAAAATTAATTTGGACATATCTTAAAATCCAACTGTTAGATTTTAAATCTATTATATTCATTGGAAAGCTCTTTTCGATGAGAACCCAACGGTTCCGATTTTAGGGGAATCCGACGGTCGGATCTCCCGTTACATCAATTTGAATTTAATGGTCGAAATTCGCGAATGGTCGCTGCGCGGCGCGTTCTATTCAAGCTATTATATATAATATATATATATATATATTGTTGATTTCCATTTAAAATGTATTTGATAAAATATTTATAAATTCGTTTTAAAACGATTTTAGCTTCCTTTTCAATGTTAAATCAAAATTGAATATTCCTTATCATTATAAAATTTAAATGATAATATTTTCAAAAGATTTTGAAATCGTTTCTATTTGATATTCATTATAAAATGAATAAAATCGATTGATAAACCTATTCCGGTTAAAATGGCGTGCGCTACTTAGGTCGTCTTCCTATATTTCAATATTTTCGTGTCCATCCAAAATCGGACATTAAAGTCATATTTTGATTATTCAGTGAATGTTATTTTAAAATATTAATTTAAATCTTCACTGAATATTATTTTAAAATATTCTTTATTTTAAAATATTCTTTATTTCAAAATATTCTTTATTTTAAAATATTCTTTATTTCTGAATCGGAATGCGACTCAATCAATTACCATATAATTTTAGTTATATGGATTTCATACATCACATGTATTCAACAATAATGATAAATAATCTCTACACATTCAAACATCGTCCAGAGTGCATTCTACAACTGTATAAACGTTAAAATAAATAAATAACGTTCATCACAGTCTGTCAACCCATCGATTGACATACAACTAAATATTGGGATTAGTGTACGCCAAATATTATCCCAATACCCGTGTGGGGTTTTCAAACAACAAATACTAATTATTATTAGTGCAGTTGGGCGATGTGTAAAATTTATTGTCCCAATCAATATCAGATAAATAATTTTAAATAAACAAGTCGACCGACTTGAAAATGAATATTTATTCCGATTTTACTATTTTAAATTATAAAAGGATATTTATAAATTTTAATTTCCACAACAATATTAACATTATTTTAATATGTTAATCATCACAATCACAATACACAAATCACCAAATCATCCATGGTTTGCAAGAAATAGTGTCAGGAGCTACTAAGCCCCATCTGCAACCTATGATATAATTACGTACCAAAAATAGTTGAGTGAGAAAGAGTTCTCACTTTAGTTTCCATTCCATCATTCTTTATTTCTGAATTCAGTATTGTTTGGATTAAAATTTGCCTCAAATTCTAAGTTGCTCCATTTCCGTTCGGGTATGTTCTGAAATGCAGTGCTCGTCTAGAGGATTCCAACGGATCTTGATTTGCCGAATTCTGTTTCCCTATGAAGAAGTTACGATGATTTAAACATTTGATTTCATAAATTGCCAATTTAAATATAATTACTTTTAATTACACTTTAATCCACGTGTAACAACCCGGAATTTTGGAACCAATTTAAAATTTATATTTAATGGATTTTTAATATTTAAAATAATTTATTTTAAATAATAACAACGAAAATTTTATTTAAATCAAAGTTAGAATTAATAATTTTATTTTAATTATACAACGAGCCTGAAATGGCACGGTAGTTTGAAAATTCGATTTTAAAATTCAAATGAATGTATAGGATTCAAAATAAATCGAATTTCAGTGAAACAAGAAATATTTGAATCTGTTTGAAAATATCTTTTCAGCGAATGTGAAAAAAACAGATTTCATAGCGGGAATTGAAAGTTATGCCCAATTTAAAATTCAGAAAAAAAATAAATCCAATTTTCATAATTTTTGGAATTAATATGTGAGTGTGGCAAAAGAAAATGTGTTTTGTCAGTTTTCAATTGAATTGGATCGACCAGAAAATGGCCATTTTTCAACAGTCTCCAAATTTGATGAAATTAGTTTTGTTAGGACCGTATCGTCAAAACAAAGCTACAAATAATTTTTCTGTAATGTTTAGAGTCAGTATGTGGCCCTGGTAAATTAAAATGTACGCTTAAATTTAATATACATTGATTTATATTTTAATTTAAAGGAAAACTGATCGAAACAGTTGAATCGGCTTACCAGACATATTCCATTGTGTCCGGAATGGGGTAATTGGTCAGGGACGACAGTCATTGGGTCTCATTTGGAGTTCGGATGGTTTAACCAGTTATTTTTGAATTAAATAATATTAAATATACTATGTATATATACGGTTGAAATACGAAACACTAATCCTGATAATTACACAGCCGTCGCTTATGTTTTTAATGGGCGAAAATGTTCTGATTTAAATCCTTAATCATTCTTCATCCATTTCAAATTTAATCCCAAATGTAAAATGAAAAATGTAGAGCTTTTTGTGATCTTCGGTTCTGTATGGCTATGATCGAAAATCATTATCAGAGGAGGCCGATTTTTGACCATACAGCTCCCAAGTTCGAACTCATTTTGTGGGCTGAAGGATGGATCGCGACTGCTGCCGTTGTGGGAGGTGGTAGAGTGAACATGGCGGTCGTAGGGGGACACTTTGATGGGGTTCCAGTCATGGGTAGGGGCGGCGCGACTTGGGTAAAGGGAATGACAAGGTTACGGTTTTTGTCTTTAGATAATACACGACGAAGGAAGCAGGAGCAGCGCCTTCAGATCTGCGATGGACGGCCTGTGTTGATTAAGAAGGAAAGAGGAAGAAAGGTTTATCCTTTAAAATCAATTGTTTTAAATCTGAAAATTTATTGAAATCAATCGTTTTAAATCTGAAATTTATTGAAATCACATTGTTTTAAATTGAAATTAAAAATGTAAATAACGTGATAATGAAAAGATGATTAATAAAATATATATTGTTTTTTTAAATAAAATGTATATTGTTTTGTAAATAAAACAATATAAAATCATATAATGTTTTGAAATAAAAATATATAATGTTATAAAATGTTTTTGAAATAAAAATATGCAATGTTTTTGGAAATAAAAGTATACACCGTTTTGAAAATAAAAAGAACACTGTTTTGAAAAATAAAAAGAACACTGTTTTGAAAATAAAAAGAGCACTGTTTTGAAAAAATAAAAACCATTGTTTTTGAAAATATAATATAGCATTGCTTTAAATGCAAATAAAACTGTGAAATAAAAATGTGTTATTTTTATATATGATACATATAAATAAAAATGTGTTATTTTATATATATATAAAGCATTTTAATAAAAATATAATTTTGATATATATATATATAGCATTATAAAAATATAATAGCGTCATAAAAATATGATTTTTAATATATATAGCATTATAAAAAATATGATTTTTATAAAATAACATTGTTTTTAAATTATCAATAGCGTTGTCAAAAATATGATTTCTAATTATATAGAGCATCGTAATAAAAATATGATTTTTAATATAAAAATCATGTGAAACAGATTGCGATGGAACCGACCGGAAGTGAACAGAATCCAAACCGTACAGTTAAAGAATGACGGAGTGGAAACCAAAGGTGAGAACTCCTCACTAAAAATTTCTGGGCGGTTATTTATTTATTTTCATAACTGAAAAATATATCGAATTGCCAGTGTAGATTATTATTAGTTAAATCATTATAAATTGTACACGGTACCTGTTAGATCATCTTCCTCGTCCACAACCATCGACGATTTAAATAGACTGTATTGTATGTTGTTTGTGACGTTGAAATGTTTAACATATAAAAAATAATGTTAATATTGATGTGATAGTGAACTTAAATTATAAATATTTATTTATAATTTAAAACAGTGAAAATTGGCAAATTAGAAAAATAATTCAAACCGAACTAGAATTGGTTAAATTTGTTTACCAATAATTTATTTAAATAAACAGTTGTTGTTTGAAAACCCCACACGGGTCAGGGGATGATAATTTGTTCACATCTCCCTTGAATTTATTTATATGTCAATCGATGGATTGACTGTCTGTGATGAGCGTTATTTTTTTATTTCAATGCTCGCACAGTAGTAAATTTCACTCTGGATGTGAATACACTATTTGATGATTATTTATCATTATTGTTGAATACATGCAATGTATGAAATCCATATAACTGAAATTATATAGTCATTGATTGAGTCGCATTCCGATTAAGAATATAAAGAATATTTTAAACTAAAGAATATTTTAAAATAAAGAATATTTTAAAATAAAATGTTGAAACAATAAAAATTACATTTTTATTGAATGTAAAAAAAATTAAAAATACTCATATATGAAATGAAAAGTGTTTGAAACAATAAAAATTACATTTTTGTTGAATGTACAAAATATGAAAAATATTCATATAAGAAATGAAAATTGTTTGAAACAATAAAAGTTATATTTTTATTGTATGTACCAAATACTCATTGTTTGTAGAAAAAGTTTAACAATAAAAATTCACATTTTTATTGTATATAAGAATTAGGTAAAATGTTCATTGTTTTGAAAAAAGAAAATTGACAATAAAAATTTACATTTTTATTGTTTATAAGAAATGATGTAAAATAATCATTGTTTGAAATAGAAAGGGTTTAATAATTAAAAGTTTACATTTTTGTTGTGTATATATAAAAAGATCCTAGTTTAATAAAGTTGTGTTTACATTAAAAGTACATTTTTAATGTTAGACGAATCATATAAAAAGATTCAAGTTTGATAAAAGTGTTTTTACATTAAAAATTACATTGTTAATGAAAATAAAATAATCACTTGTTGAATTATATTTTTGAACATTAAAAATGTCAACTTTAACATATAATTGGAGAAGAATAGAAGAATCATGTATTAAAATATTTTTGTTAAATGAAAATATTATTTTTAATATGTTAATGAAGTAAATAAAATATTCATATGTTGAAAAAAATATTTAAACAATAAAAATATCATTTTTTTATTGAATGTATAAAACATATAAAAATATTCATGTATGGAATAAAATATTTAAATAGTATTTCAAAATAATATTCAATGAAGAATATATACAGGTGAAGCCGAATTATGTAGCAAACGCCATTTTTTAACCCGAACGATTTTATCGATCGATATTATTCATTTTAAAATGAATATCGAAAAGAAGTGATTTCAAAATCTAATATTTTGAAAATATTATCATTTCAATATGATAAAAATATAGAATATTCAATTTTGATTTAAAATTAAAAATGAGGTTAGAATCGTTTTTAAAATGAATTAATAAACGATTTATAAAATACGTTTCAAATGGAAATCGACGAAATATATATAATATATTATTATATATATTTAATGGCCTGAATAGAACGCGCCGCGCAGCGGCCGTTCGCGAATTTCGACCATTAACTACAAATTGGCGTAACGGGAGATCCGGCCGTCGGATTCTCCTAAAACCGGAACCGTTGCGTTCGTAACGAAAAGATCTTTCCAATGAATATAATAGATTTGAATTCTAACAGTTACATTTTAAAATATGTCCAAATTAATTTTAGAAAAGATCGCTGTAAATGCTGATTGGTGGCCGTTATTTGAAACCGACTGTACGGGCCTTGATAAAATTATTAAAAATATGGAAAAATTATGTAAAATCATAATAAGTGATTTGGAAAGTTTTTGGACGAAAAATTCCATATTTGAAAAGATAAAAATATATTTTTATCAAAATGAACTAGTTATTAACTAGAATAAAAAAATCCAATTAATTAATATTTAATTGGAATTAAAGAGAATAGATTGGATTCTGGGTTTTCGTGAACGGTGTCTTTAATAACATTATTCTTAATCCCCAACTAGAAAAGAATAAATCTTTTAATAAGATTTAATGAAGTTTTCCAATTAATATTTAATTGGAATTAAATAGAATATAGTTTTGAAATTTATTAATCTTTTAATTAAGGTGATTAGGGTTTCCAATTATATTTAGTAGTAGGAATAAAATGAAATGTGAATTGGGTTCATTATGAACTGTGTTTTTAACAACATTTGTTCTCTAACCTAATTAACAGTGAAAATATAATTTGGAATTTATAAATCTTTTATTAAGATTTAAATGGAAATTTTCCAAAGTACAGTTTTCCAATTTAATATATTAAATTGGAAATGAATAGAATTCAATTTGATAATAATCGAGATGAGCTTCTGTGAATGAATACTGTTACTATATATGGAATTTAAAAGGCCTTGTCGTTATTCCATTTATGTTATTAGTCTGATACAAAAATTTATATCGATTATATATTGATCTGATTTCTGTGAATATTCCATATTTAATGGAAGATGATTTTGGGTTTGTCGTGAACTGTGTTTTTAATGACATTGGTTCTTTAACCCAGTTAAAGATAAGATTAATTTATTAAATTTGAATAATCATTAAGTTATGATTTTGGGATATTAAAACCAAATTGGTGTTTTAATGTATCTTGTTATTTTCAAGAAGATTAAAGAATAAATTTAAAAGAATTTATCTTTTATAAAATTAATGGGAATTTCCCCCTAATAATGTGAATATTTTATTAAAAGGATATTCTGAACTGGAATGAGGCGTATGATGTGTTTTTATACCACTTGATTATAAAATACGCAAGTTATTCGAAAAGACCAGGTTTAACCCATTCTGAATAATTAATACGATGATCAAGAGTCGAAGATGAAGACGGTGGTTGAAGACCGGAGTTCTTCACATCGTTTGGGTGATTACTGATGTCTTGATTGGGCCGTACACCCGAGACAAGCTAATAAGTGGTTATCGTCCAAACGTACTTGGAGATCGACGGACATGCGAGGACCTCTCTCCTGTATTGGACAAATGGGACGAGGAATAAGGTGCCTCCGGTTTCGTTCAGACCCAGAACGGACTTGTAAATGGATGGTATGTCTGACATTGTATTCCTTTATGCTGTAATCGTTGATCTCTGCTAAATATATAGCTGTTTGGTGGCGGAGAATTTATTCACTTGCTTAACACCCTTCTCTAAGACGTACGAGCTTAGAGGTTATATATTGGCAGAAATCAATGGTATGGTATGGACTGACAATGTGGCATGCTAAGATGCAAATGATCAAGGCTTATTGTTGAAAAGCAGAGCCTTGTGGTTGATGATCAAAGCACAGCCCTTTTTAGGCATAGTTTTGTGTACAGCGTAACTTCGCGAGCCTCACACCTTTGTATGAACTAGAAACGGGAGAAGGACCCCAGGGAGGACATACGTTTCTTTCTTGCTAGGAGTGGTGTCAGAGTTTGCAAGCCCTGGAATTTTACTTATGTGGATGATGGAATGAGGCGCCTCAGATATTGAGTCCCTAGTGGCTCACATTTTATGCCCCATAGGGCAGGGAAACTTATTGTTCAGGCATTACCAATCCACTAACATATTTGTGGACCAGCCCTGGCGCATCCTAGGTGCAGTTTCGACTGATCCTGAGACATGGGCTAGATTGTCTCGAATTCGGTAAGGACGATCCCTTGCCTTGGTTCATAGATGGAAATCCAACTTCCAATACGACATCATGCGGTTTTGACTGTAGAACTAGTATGGCGACATGATATATGGTACCCATGCCGTCTATGATTGATACATTTATATTTTAAATTGTTTTTGGCACTATGCACTTATGGTAATATCAAAATAACTTGGATTGCGTTGTTTTATTTTAAACCAAGATTCATGTGGAGTAAACCCGCTCCGTGTTATACGGCGTGGTCCCTTGATTCACCTAACTTTAAAATCAAGCTGATAATTGTTTTAGTTCTCACACCAGTCCCATGACTGACCTGGAGTTTATTGTTTTAACCTAAACTCTGGGTGCCCATATTTTCCACACGTGCAGCTAGTAGTTTTGGTTTTGCAAATATTAGATTCACAGGATCCTGGTTTATAGCTGAGGCGATATTCGGAAAGCTCTGATCCGTGTGTTCCTTTCAGTTGTGTTATGTGTTATTTTTCCGCTGCTTTGTAATTTAAACCTCTAATATTGTATTTCCAATGTGTAATATTTATTCATGCTCCGTTATATTCTTTTACTCTGATGTACTTGTTGTAACAACAATAAAATGTTCTTCTGTTTGTGTTCTGATTGGTCGTGTTCTCAAAGCAATCCGGGCTTTCCTTTACGGGGAAGTTTGGGTCGTTTCATTTGGTTTACAAAGCTCGAGAACAAGGCATATTACAACCAAACAAAAGAATTCATCAAAGATAGGATCCTATAAGAATAACTCGTTAGAGATGGGATCAGTAGTATCCTAAAAAGAGTGTGAAGAGTATTAATTTTTAAAATAAAAGTTGAAAACAAATTTAGTTTTGAAAATTTTATCTTAAAATAAGTATTTGAGTATATTATTTTACATTGATTCTGGACAATCGAATATATAGAGATTTGCATATACGCCTAGCTAGCGTATGTACAAAGCCTTAAATATACTGGATAGATATAGATTCACACTCTAGTCGCCTGGAGATGATTCTGATGATTGATGCATCATTAGAGTTTATGTTTGAGTTTCGAAAGTGGGATGTCTATATATTCCAATTGACTAGTGTGAGAACCAAAACTAGCTAGGATTTATTGTTGTGATTTGCACTAAAATACGATTTTTGACTATATATAAAAGTTATATATATTTAAAAAGTTATTCACCTAATTAATTGCTGGTTGTGATGTTTGATAATTAGTTTAACTAATTAAAATATTGGAATGATAATTATTATAAACCAATATGAGAAAGAACGATAAATTTAGTTAAATCGAATTTAATATTGAACTGAATTGAAAATTGATTAGAATTGAAAGTTGAGTTGATTAGTTAAACAACTTTCAGCTCTGTTCCTTTTCGAGGACGAAAAGATTTTAAGTAGGGAAGATTGTAACAACCCGGAATTTTGGAACCAATTTAAATTTTTAATTTAATATTTAAAATCATTTATTTTAAATAATAACGACAAAAATTTTATTTAAATCGAAGTTAGAACATATAATTTTATTTTAATTATATAACGAGCCTGAAATGGCGCGGTAGTTTGAAAACTCGATTTTTAAAATTCAAATGAATGTACAGGATTCAAAATAAATCAGATTTCAATAAAACAAGAAATATTTGAATCTGTTTGAAAATATCTTACGAAGGTGAAAAATCCAGATTTCATAGCGCGAATTGAAAGTTATGCCCAATTTAAAATTCAGAAAAGTCGTTGTAGAATATATATATATATATTTTAATATAAAATATAACCTTAAAAATAGCCATTTTGCAAACAACCTCCGTTTTCGACGAAACCACTTTTGTCGGATCTAGAATATCAAATTATTGCTAGATTCCAATTTTCATAATTTTCGGAATTAATATGTGAGCATGGCAAAAGAAAACGTGTTTTGTCAGTTTTCAGTCGAATTGGATCGACCAGAAAGTGGCCATTTTTCATGCAGTCTCCAAATTCGACGAAATTAGTTTTATTAGGACCGTATCATCAAAATAAAGCTAGAAATAATATTTTGTAATTTTTAGAGTCAGTATGTGGCCCTGGTAAATTAAAATGTACGTTTGAATTCAATATACATTGATTTATATTTTTATTTAACGGAAAACTAATCGAAACAGTCGAATCGGCTTACCGGACATATTCCATTATGTCCGAAATGGGGGTAGTTGGCTAGGGACGATAGTCGTTGGGTCTCATTTGGAGTTCGGCTGGTTTAACCAGTTATTTTTTAATTAAATAATTAAATAATATTAAATGTACTATGCATATATACGGTTAAAATACGAAACCCTGATCCTGATAATTACACAGCCGCCACTTATGTTTTTAATAGGCGAAATTGTTCTGATTTAAATCCTTAATCATTCTCCATCTAGTCCAAATTTAATCCCAAATATAAAAGGAAAAATGTAGAGCTTTTTGTGATCTTCAGTTCTGTATGGCTATGATCGAAAATCATTATCAGAGGAGGCCGATTTTTGAGCCGAAAGCTCCGAATTTTGAACTTGTTTTGGGGGCTGAAGGATGGATCGCGACTGGCGCCGTTGTGGGAGGTGGTAGAGTGGAGCATGACGGTCGGGAGGGACATTTTGATGGGGTTCTGGTCATGGGTAGGGGCGGCGCGACTTGGGTAAAGGGAACGACAAGGTTACGGTTTTGTCTTCAGATAATACACGAAGAAGGAAGAAGGAGCAGCGCCTTCAGATCTAGGATGGACGGCCTATGTTGATTAAGAAGGAAAGAGGAAGAAAGGTTTATCCTTTAAAATCAATTGTTTTAAATTTGAAAAATTATTGAAATCAATTGTTTTAAATCCAAAATTTATTGAAATCACATTGTTTTAAATTTGAAATTAAAAATGTAAATAGCATGATAATGAAAAGATGATTAATAAAATATATGTTATTTTTGTAAATAAAATATATATTGTTTTGCAAATAAAAATATATAATGTCATACAATGTTTTGAAACAAAAATATACAATGTTTTTGAAATAAAAATATACAATGTTTTAGGAAATAAAAGTATACATTGTTTTGAAAATAAAAAGAATACTGTTTTGAAAATAAAAAGAACACAGTTTTGAAAATAATAAGAGCACTGTTTTGAAAATATAAAGACCATTGTTTTTGAAAATATAATATAGCATTGTTTTGAATGCAAATAAAATTGTGAAATAAAAATATGTTATTTTTATATATGATACATAGAAATAAAATTGTGTTATTTTATATATATAAAGCATTTTAGTAAAAATATGATTTTGATATATATATATATATATAGCGTTATAAAAATATAATAATGTCATAAAAATATGATTTTTAATATATATTGCGTTATAAAAAATGATTTTTATAAAATATCATTGTTTTTAAATTATCAATAGCGTTGTCAAAAATGTGATTTCTAATTATATAGCGTATCGAAATAAAAATATGATTTTTAATATAAAAATCGTGTGAAACAGATTACGATGGAACCGACGAGAAGCGAACATAATCCAAGCCTGTAACATCCTGCAAATCCGTACTATCTGAGTTGACCAAATACAACACACGTCCAACCCAAATTGCACAACAATACGAATCATTATTGAATGAAGTTAGAGGATGAGAAATAGAAAGAAAGAAAAATTAGAATAGAAGAAGAACAGAAACACAACACAGAATCTCACATCACAACGGAATAAAATATAATATATAACAGCTTTTGAAATACAAAATTTGAATGTATATATAACATTATCATCAGAGTACTACACTTACAATACAGCGGAAATAGCACTAGATAACTAATGTTGAAGCCTCTTACTCCATGTTCCTCCAAATATTTGTAAACACCTGAACTACTTGACTACCCGTACAAATTTGGGCACCCAAGAGTTTAGGTAAAACAAAACAAAATAAACTCCGGGTCAGTCATGGGACTGGTATGAGTAAACAATTTAAAATAGTTTGAGAAAACAAACGATATCTCATAAGACCACGCCGTATAACACGGAACGGGTTTTTCCCTTATGAGAATCCAAAATAATCTTTATATCAAACTCTTTTGATATTATAATAGTGTTTAAATCAAATAAATAGAAATCTAGTGGAACGCTTGCATCTCACGTTCCACATATATTATATACAATCAAAAACCGCAAGAACTTATTGGGTAATGAATTTCCAACTATGACAAGGTATAGAACCACCTTCCGATAGTGTATCTCTAGAGAGAATACACTGGGTTCAACAAGAACGTCTTGCAACCCGGCCACACATGACCGACCACTCATTTCGCTTGAGTGTATCGAATGTATTTCACCAACAGTTGGGGTCAGCAACCATTTCCCGAATGGGACAGCATCGAATAGAATATGGAATTAAATGAATATCTAGATAGGTGATAATATGTGACGGCAAGGAATTTCGCTCGGTCCGAACCAGTCGCTAAACCGATCCAGGCCGTTCGAAACGCCCTATCGTTTGAGAACAGGACAAAACAGAACGCATACAAAAGAACATTTCACTGTATATTACAACAATGCATCAGATTACAAGAATATACAGAGTATAAAAGAATATTACACAGAAATATCAGAGATTAACAATAAGTTACATAGCAGCGGAAAAATAATACAATACACAACTAGAATGAGATATACGGATACAAAGCTTTCCGGATATCGTTCCAGCTGTAAACCAGGATCCTGTGAGTATAAATCTGCAAAACCCAAAACTACTAGCTGCCCGTGTCAAAATAAGGGCACCCAGAGTTTAGGTTAAAACAATAAACTCCAGGTCAGTCATGTGACTGGTGTGAGAACTAAAACAGTTATTATTCTTTATCTTAAAGTTAGGTAAATCAAGGGACCACGCCGTATAATACGGAACGGGTTTCCTCCCAAGAATACCAGTGCATAAAACAAACAGCGCAATGCTAAATAAAGAAAAATGAAGCTATTATAAGACCCAGGTCCCATCACACAATGCAACGCAAGCCGGAGGATAGGGTTTTTACCTTATAATAGCCAAGAATGCTTGATACGTTTAAAACAAATCATTTGATACTATATAAGTGCATAGTGTATAAAACAACTTCGAATCATAAGTATCAATCATAGGCGGCATGAATGCCCCATCCCACTATGTCACCATACTAGGTTCTACAATTAAAACCGCAAATGTCACGTATTTGGAAATTGGATTTCCGTCTATGAACCGAGGCAAAAGATAGTCCTCAACCGATTCGTGACTCTCTAGCCCGAGCCACAGGATCAGAACGCATCAACCCTTTAGATCGTCAGGGCCGGTCCACCGATGTGGATTATTATGCCTGAACACTACGTCTCCCCACCCTATGGGGTGTAAGTCTGGTCCGTCAGCCGACCAGAATGCATCGGCCGAAACCGATATAACTGAGGCGCCTCGCAACAGCAACAACCACATAAGTCAAACTCGTCAGGGCGTGTAAAACCACTGACGCCACTTCTAGCTAGAAAGAAACGCAAGTCCTCCCTGATGTCCTCTCCCGTTTTTGGTTCACAACCGGGGTGCGAGGCTCGCGAATTCACGTTACACAAAGCTGTGCCACACAGGCTGTGCTTTGATCATCACCACAAGACTTTGCTTTTCAACAGAAGCCTCGATCAATTTCCACTTAGGCATGCCACACAGGCAATTCACTCCATGCGTTTGATATCCATCAATATATAACCCCTGAGCTCGTACGTCTCAGAGAAGGGCGTTAAGCAAGAGAATAAATTCTCCGCCGCCAAACAGATATATATTTAATAGAAATCAAACACACAGACTAAAATCCAATGTCAGACACACAGTCCATTTACAAGTCCGTTCTGGGTCTGAACGAAACCGGAGGCACCTAGTACCCCGCATATCCATCGATCTCCAAGTACGTCTGGACGATCACCAACTGTTTCCATCTTCTTGGGTGTACAGCCCAATCAAGATCATCAGTAATCACCCAAACGACGTGAAGACTTCTGGTCTTCGACCACCGTCTTCATCTTCGACACCACGTCGAATCAGTTATTCAGAATGGGACAAACCCGGTCTTTCTGAATAACTCGCGTATATATTATAAAAGTGTTACACAAACACAACATACGCCTCATTCCAATTCGGAATATTCTTTTATCCAAATATTCCTATACTTTGGGAAAAGTTCCCATTAATTTTATCCAAGATAAATTCTTTAAATTTATTCTTTAATCTCCTTTGAATATCAATTCAAACTAGTCGGGATTAGCGAACCACACCGAAGTAATCATTTATTTTATTTCCCAATCCCAACCTATTCATCCCATGAAGTAAAACTGGTAGTACTTCATATCTAACACCACAGTGTTATCGGTAATTCAATTACCATTTCACGTTCAAATCTAATTAAAGATTTAATTATCGCCTGGAGTAAAACTGGTGATACTCCATTCTCGATCATTTCAATCTTAATTAAAGATTCATTAAAACTCCACTTAGTTTTAATCTTCAACTGGGTTAAAGAATCAGTGTCATTTAAAACACGGTTCACGATAAACCCAAAATCACATTCATTAATTATCGGGTTAAAGAACGAGTGTTATTTAAAACACTGTTCACGATAAACCCAAAAATCAATATCACTTCAATTCCAATTAAATATCATTCAATTGGTACACTTCATTAAATCTAAATAAAAAGATTTAATCTTTTCTCAACTGGGTTCAAGAACAGTGTTAGTGAAGACACCATTCACGACAAACCCAAATCACATTTGATATTCAATACA
The DNA here is from genome assembly GCA_030737875.1 of Allium sativum. Taxonomy (NCBI): domain Eukaryota; kingdom Viridiplantae; phylum Streptophyta; class Magnoliopsida; order Asparagales; family Amaryllidaceae; genus Allium; species Allium sativum. The sequence continues at coordinate 15,277,285 of CM060917.1, forward strand.
AGGCTCTGAATAGAAAATATCCCGGCTTATATTCAATATCAAATTCTACGATTAACAAATGTCGTATTGAAATAACGATATAAATGTATATCTTTCAAATTTCCATAACAACACCTGTATAATCACGAATTCCAACATCGAAATATTCCGAAGACAATTTCGATTCAAATCCACTCCAATGCAATCATTGGAAATTTTGGTTATTTTCAAAACCCTTTTCAAATTCAATTTATTTACTTAAAAATAAATAGAATTATCATTCTAGTTCAAAACTAGTTCATTTCGATAAAAATCTATTTTTATCTTTTCAAATATGGAGTTTTTCATCCCAAATCTTCACAAATCATTTCTTATGATTTTACACAAATTATTACTATTTTTAATAATTTTATCAAGGCCCGTACAGTCGATTTCCATCAATGGCCATCGAATTGCACTTACAGCGACCTTTTTCAAATTTGATTCGGACATAATTCCAAATCCAACCGTTAGATTTCAAATTTCTAACATTCGCTAGAAAGCTCTTTTCGATACGAACCCAACGGTTCCGGTTTTAGGAGAATCCGACGGTCGGATCTCCCGTAACGTCCATTTGAAATCAATGGTCGAAATTCACGAACTGCCGCGGCGCGGCGCGTTCTATTCAGGCCATTATATTATATATGTAATATATATAATATATACTTCGCCGATTTTCTATTCAAAACGAATTATATAAATAGTTTTAAAATTCGTTTCAAAATCTATTTCCACTTCCATTTCAATTCAAAGCAAAATTGAATTCTTCTTTATAAATTCGTTTTAAAATTCATTTCTATTCAATTCAAATTTCAATTCAATTTGAATTCATTTCAATTCGCTTTCAATTCAATTTGAATTCGTTTTCAATTCAATTCATTTCGAAATCGTTTTCAATTCAATTCATTTCGAAATCGTTTTCAATTCAATTCATTTCGAAATCGTTTTCAATTCAATTCATTTCGAAATCGTTTTCAATTCAATTCATTTCGAAATCGTTTTCAATTCAATTCCAATTCAATTCATTTCAAAATCGTTTTCAATTCAATTCATTTCGAAAATCGTTTTCAATTCAATTCCAATTCAATTCATTTCGAAAATCGTTTTCAATTCAATTCCAATTCAATTCATTTCGAAAATCGTTTTCAATTCAATTCATTTCGAAATCGTTTTCAATTCAATTCATTTCGAAATCGTTTTCAATTCAATTCATTTCGAAATCGTTTTCAATTCAATTCATTTCGAAATCGTTTTCAATTCAATTCATTTCGAAATCGTTTTCAATTCAATTCCAATTCAATTCATTTCAAAATGAATAAAATCGATATAAATATCGTTCACGTCAAAATGGCGTCGATCTAATCAACACGGCTTCATATATTGATATTTTCAAATATTCCATTTCGAATATTTCTATTTCAAATATTTCTATTTTAAAACTGGAATGAGGCCCAATCAATTACCATATAAAATTAATTATATGGATTTTCATACAACACATGTATATAATAGCATTGAAAATAATCAACCATCAACCAAAGTGCACTACACTGTATAAGCATCAAATATAGATATTCAACGCTTATAACAGCCTGTCAATCAATCGATCGACATATTTAATCAATCAGGATGAGTGAACTTCAAATTTCATCCCAACACCCGTGTGGGGTTTCAAACAATCAAACACAGATTTTATTTGTGCAAGTGGGCGATGTGTAAAATTTATTGACCCAATCAATGTCCTTCAAATAGGTGTACATAAACAAACCGTCCGGTTTGTAAATGAATATTTATTTATTCACATTCACGTCAAAAATTATATTTTAACGATAAAACATTTTATTTCAACACATGAATTTCTATTCAGTTCATTTCTTCAATAAAATGATATTTTATTTTTCTAACATATTTTAGAAAATTTCGGCGGCATAACGGCACGATACTAGAAACGGGACAAGGCCTAGCCTTATCCCCGGTCTAGTGAAGGCCCACGCCATTCACACATCAATCAAATTCACCAAACAACCAAATTCAAATCAAATCATATAACTAAGCTATGCAACCAAACAAACAAGTCCATGGTCTGTGGACGATTGTGTCGGGTGCTACTAAGCACCGTCTGCATCCTAGTATATATATAAATAGAAAATGAAATTGAAAGGTGAGAAATTCTCACATATAGCTATCCTAGCTCCACGGCACTTCTAATGCAGGAAATCTTCGCCAACTCGCCTTTTGTCGCTTTCGTTATCCGCTTTCACTACACATATAAAAATCATATTTTTACTTCGCTACATATATAAAGATAATATTTTTATATTCTCTACTATATAAAAATTATATTTTTAACCTTTCTATAGTATAAAAAAAAAATATTTTTAACTTCTACATTATATAAAAATTATATTTTTATAATCTCTACTTTATGAAAATCATACTTTTATTCTCTACTAGTATAAAAAAATATATTTTTATATAATTAAAAATTCGATCTTTCTAGTTTTTTTTTTTTTAAAAAAAAAAAAAATCTAAACTTTCCCCTACAAAAATATAAACTTTAAACAAATAAAAATTATGGTTCTATCACCTTCAAAATCATATCTTTCTTGCTATTTATCTATTTAAAAAGAACTGAAATTTTATTTACTGATTTACTATAAACTTTAAAACTGATTTAAATAAACTGATTTATATAAATTCAGAATAAAAAAACCAAACTAAATAAATTGAATTCAATGAAGTCTGGTTTTAGAAATGGGATAAAACTCACCGTTGGAAGCAGAGGGGGGCCTGTTTGAGGCGCGTCAGATCCAAGAGGAGGCGGAGGTTGGACTGGAAGCTTCGCACGTGGTGGTGGGGGTTTGGCACCAGGCGCGGTGGTCGGCGGTTGTTGAGATTTGGGGCTAGGGTTCTAGGGGTGCGCGGTTTAAGGGGGGGGCTGGTGTAGGAGGAAGGTCGACAAGAGGGGGGAGACTTAGGCGGTGCGGCGCCAGTGGAAGGGGGGGCGGTCGGTCGATGGCAGGTGGCGGCGAATCGCGCCCCCCTATTCGTCGTTTTTTTTTTATTTCTTTTATTCTCTGAATGAACGGGGAGGGAAGAAAAGGTATGTGGGGGGTATTATAATTTATATATATTTATTTAATTTTAAAATTCAAAAAGTTGACTTTTTATTCTGAACTCGGATTCAAACCCACCGATTGTCGTCCATAGCTAATTAACCCCATTCCGAACACAATGGGATATGTATCGTAAGCTGATTCGATCGTTTCGACCAGTTTTCGTTAAATTTACATTTAAATCACTATATTGAATTTTAAACGTACATTTCAAATTACCGGGGCCTCATACTAACTCTAAAAATTCCCAAAAAATATTTTCTAGCTTCGTATTGACGATACGGTCCTAACAAAACTAGTTTCGTCGAATTCTGAGACCGTTAGAAAAATGGCCAATTTCCAGTCGATTAAAATCAACTGAAACTGGTCAAACGCGTTTTCCTTTGCCATGCTCACATATTGATTCGAAAAATTATGAAATTTGGAATCTAGCAATAACTTAACATCACGGACCCAACAAAACTGGTTTCGTCGAAATCCGAGGTCATTTGCAAAATGTCCATTTTTAAGGGCCTGAATTCCATAGCGACTATTCAGAATTTTCAACTGGACATATCTTTTGATTCCCTCTACGAAATTTCGATTTTTCGGATTTGTTGGAAAGATATTCACTATTAGATTCCATTATTTTTGGTTTCACTAAAATCCGGATTGTTTTGCACCCGGTACATTCAATTGAAGTTTGAAATCGAATTATCGAACTACCGCGCCATTTTCAATTCTATTTATAAATATATATAAATATTTACATTCTAACGACGACGCGTATAATATATACGTTCGAATTATATTCAAAATAAATTTCTCGTCGATATTATTTAAAATAATTCATTTTAAATAATCAAAATTCTCTAAAATTGCCAAAACAAAAATTTCAAACTGGCTCGCATTTTACGGGTTGTTACATAATACACCCTAATGGGAGCTACCCACATAGCCATGCAGCCTACCCAATTTTTGTCATTTCCCGGTTGTTGAGGCCTGAGGCTACGATTACTTATCTTTCATTTAGCACAATCTCTTTGAATGACACATTATCAGATCCGTTAATCGTTAATTGGGTTTGCACAAATATTCTGGATATTATGCTAAGGGAATAAATCCGTTGCCACTATATATATTTGTACAGTCCAACATATGCGATCATTGGAAATATTCTGTCAGACATTCGTCCATATACGTTCGTTCTGGGACTGAACGAAACCGAAGGCACAATTTCTATTTATAGAAAAAGTCCTTGCACTCTACTCTGTCTTCGATTATCTTCATATAATCTGATTCGCAATGCTACTGCCAATACGGAGTGGTTCTTTTGATAATAATCCAACCGGTCTCTCTATATTAACAATGGAAAAATGGTCAAAACTTTGATAGTCGATGATTTAACTATCAAATGAAAAATGTCTGCTTACACACAACGATCTTATTTCCAAATGGAAATTCTATCGATCAATCATATATATATATATATATATGTTCACATTTTCTTGTTCTCTATATTTAGAAAATATACGTTATTAATATTGGAAAACATTTCCATCTCTTATTCACGCATCACTACCATTCCACAACTATTACTCCCTAACTGTAAACTAGTAAGAGAACAATTCTCTAAGTATTAATCCCGAAGGCCGAAACCAACATCAGATCAATACTCAAAAAACTATTCAACTTGACTAATCTCTAGTCAGTTTCTAATTTTTCTTAACTCTATTTCCTTAACTCTATTTGATTAACTCTATTTCTTTTAAATCATCATTCACTTTAAAACGTATATCTCCCAGGCGTTTATTTATAAAATTCCTTTCCGTTTATAATATTCTATTTTAAGTTCGTTTCATTATCGAATTCGATATATTAATATATAGATCTCTAGTTATCAGATTTTCTTAAAAATATTCTAACTTCTTAAATTTCTGGAAAAATTCGCCATAACCTCCTTTGTATGGGGTTACAGGAAAAAATCAAACCTTGCCACACAGGCCCTCTCCAATCAAAAAGAAAAAGGAAAACCAAGCGGCTTGCCGATACGGCGCATAAAATCTCATATTCAAATTAAATACATACCTTTTCGTCGAGCACTTTAATTATATCTCTTCTAACACTTCATTCCATACCTGTCTAATATTTACTTATCCAATTTCAATTTATTCCAGCTTATATTTCAACTTATCTCTAATTGTCGATTATTTCACTACTCAGTTATAATTTCATTTCAATCTCCTATACTGAATTCGAATTTCCTTTGTAGAAAACTTGTTTATAAATTTGATGTAAATAGAATTTCAATTATAAATCCTTTAAACTTATTTCAATTCAGTTTATATTCTGAATTCCCGACATATAATCAATCGTTCTATTTTCAACATGTTTTCCTATTCGCTTTTACATTCATACTTGGATTTTAATCGCTAAATTATCTAAAGATAATTTATTTCACTTAATTTATAAACATCGTTTATACATTAACTTGTTTATTACATTTTCTTAAACCAAGTTTTCATTTCAAATCTTTTTGAAACTCAATTGCTTTTATATTCCGAATTCCGGAATAAAGTTAATCGTTTATTATTTAAAAAGATTCTAAGTTCTCAATTTAAATTAACATTTGAAATTTAAATATTTAAATTATCCAAATTGATGGTTTTTCCTTTTTATTTACGAACACCATTTTTATTACTTTTATTATATTTAAACAAGTCACGATTTCAAATTCACTGAAATAAATATTTCTACTTTGGAAAAACAAATCTCCCTTTTCAAATTCACACTTGTATTTATATTTCTTGAATTTTCCAATGATAATTCATTTCGCTTCCTTTATGAACTTCGTTTATAAATGAACTGCTTGTTTTTAATTATTCAAAACAAGTTAATATTTTTGTTCTATTCAAATTTCAAATTCTATTTTAGAAAAATAGAATTTCCTTTTTAAAACTGGAAATTTCCTTTTCACGATATTTTTAAATATCAACATTTAGGCCCAGTGGTAATTAAACACCCAAAACAACTAATTTAACAATCGCAGGTTTTCTAACATAGCATATATGGTAATATATATGAAAACAAACAATAAACAAATTTGAGGAATCCAATTGGATCCCTCCAACCTGTTTTCCTACATCCACAGACGTTAGCATATAAATAATACCATCCTTCTTCCAGGCAGGATATCGCGGTATGAAGGTCATCCACTAATATATATTTGTGGTGAGCATAGGGAAATCATCCACTAATGATACCGCGGGCATCCGCTAATGATACCGCGGGAACAATCCAACCACCAAACCAATATATATATACACCAAGCCTAAATAACTAATATATATTTTATAGCCACAATAATATTGCAATGCATACAAACAAATCAACAATTTATTTTTAACGCTAAAAATAAATTAACGAGTGAGATTTACTCACCGATGATTTTATTTGATGATTTTCATTGTTTTGTCTAATTTTAAACAAATGTTTAAAATTAGATAAAATCCCGTTAAGCTCCAAATTACTTCGAATTAAATTCCAAAACAACGATGACATCCATATGAATTTCATTGACTTCATTTTTATGAAATTCTGCTATTGTATGAATTATAAAAAAATGTTCGTAAGTTTTGATTGAACTAAATTATCATTAACTAAAAAACAATTAACTTTAATTAAATGTCTCACCCAAGTTTAATTCCTTTCTGCCTTGAACCCTCACTTCTATCATTCACTTCTCCAATACCCTACTTGTCGAACCAATTAAATTCTCAACATCAGCAAGACCATGTGAAAATCAAAATCGATTTCTGAAGACGTAAGAAAAAACAACATTGACTTGGTCCAACTCCCCAGTGCCCTCTCACCCACTTTCCACATATCATCGAGGTTGGAAAAACTCAAAACAATCAACAACAAACAGACTTCGAACTTCATCTCATTCTTCCATGACCCTCATGTGTACAGTGAAAACAAGCAATACTAAATCACGGTATCACACTCTTCAAATTTGATATCGTTCAAACTTTACTGTAGTTGCTCCCGGAACAGTGTCACCCTCCACTTCATCATGGATCTCCGAGCCTCAACACCCCTTCGACATCTCAGCAGAACCCGTGACCTCATCCTCTTCGAGACCATCGTCAACCCCTCCTTGCGCGAGCATCTCAGATCGCCTTCGAGCTGACGTGGAGTTTCATAGGTTTCTACGATCTGTGATTTCGAACTTCGATTCCCCTAATTATCATCGCACAAAACACGAACAATACTAGGTTGAAGCTTAACTCCTAAAGCAAACGTTTCCCTTAAGTTTCGAATTGTATTTGGATGAGTTCGTGATTTCAGATATGGTGGAAAGAAGCGGTTTTGTTTTGTCTTTCTGAAAGTAGCGGATTTCTTCGATTTAATAGGGAGGAAAAATAACGAAAGAAAGAAATGGATTCAGAAGCCTCGTTTGATTTGGGATTGCCAGAAAAATGAACACAAAAGGGATATTATATAGATGTGAGAGGACAGAACGTACTAGCATTTCAAGGTCTACATATGTGCATATGTGTACATGCACAGGCCACCGATTTACCGAGCACCAGTCACCAATACCTCCACAAACACAGCATGGCTCACTGAATCCATTGGGTAGCTAAGGTCACCCTCTAATCTCCTCGGCCACATCTCATTTGTTCAATCTGACGTGAAGGGACAGTCTCCCAAACACTCGTTATTAAAAACTCTTACTGCCATCACCATGTTTCTTTGGATTAGACCAAGCTTCTTTAGCATGAAGCTGACTCTTGGCCGGAGCCACACACCAAATTCTAGTCCACTCGAATCATTACAGGCGACGTAGTCCACCATTACATCGGTGTAAAAACAGAAATCAAAACCATATTTTCATACCAATCTACCCACTTTCTCATTGGAACTTACCATTTTCAGTTATCAGGTCCTAAAACATAAGTTTTCCGACCAGCGTAATTTCAAGTTCAGAATATACGTGTTGCCAAAATATGAATTTAGTTGGAATAATCACTATTTTTAACAATGGGATTTTAGAGATTTTGTGAGATGATTGGGAAATAGAAACACGGCCAATTCTGATTAACTAGGTAGTCGAGGGGTACGAGGTATAGTCTGGCGAAGCATTGAGCGTCAGAGAACTAAGGGAATATGTTAGATAATTTTTATTTATCGAAATCGATTATTAAATCGATAACTTAATAAAAAATTCCATTTATATTATCAAATAAATATTTAAATTCATATTAAAAATTTAAAATTAATCGACGAAATATCTGGGTCATTACATTCTCCCACCTTAAAAGAATTTCGTCCCCGAAATTAGTAAGGTAAAAAATGCTACTAACCTATTAACCTTTCCAAAACTTACTTATGTTGAACTCAACATTTCATACTTAAATAAATTTTATCTTACCAAATCACTTGGTTTGTATTCATATGGCTCGACATATAGGTTTACATTCATCTAGTCTGAATGGTTTACAATTAATATATTCACATTCGATTGATATTTCACTCATATGTATTCAATCTTCATTCAAATTGATTTTAATCGATTTAGTCTCTTCAATTCATTTAACTTGATTAAGTTAAATTTTAAATTCTAGAATTCAAATTCCTAGGTTTTTATTTCAAATCCCTTCGAAATCACATAAATATATACACACATTTATTTTCATCTCAAATTCAAAATATTTGAATTTTCAAACCAACTTGTTTTCTTTCAAACAATTTTCCATCAGAAACTTTTCTAAGGCAGCAATCCTTCACTTAGAAACTAGAAAATGAACACTGATGATGTTGCAATCATCATCAGAATTATTTTCCAGCCACTGAAGTGAATTCAATGCTTTATCACTTTAAAAATCCATCTGAAATGATTTTTATTCAGAATCCTTCAAACATAAAGCTATATTGTTCTAATATACTTCAGAAATATTTTTTCAAATCTCCCAGGATTTAAATTCTTAATTCAAAATTTGAGTCCAATTTTAATTCATCTCATTTGTATATTACATTTACATACAAATTTTATTTGGTTATAGATAACCAATCCAATTTTATAATCTTATTTGATTGTACTAATATCAATCAACTCATCTATATATTATAATAATTTAAGAAAATTATTCCTTTTCTATCAAAGTAGAATTCTAGGTAATATTATTTTATTTACCCACTTAAAAACAATATCGTGTTCAATCTTCTGTTCAAGTATTTACAAACTCTTATCGACGTCATGGCGTCCCACGATTCGACCAGAATTCATAAACCACCCAACAGACTAGCCAACACAATATAAAATAGTTTTTATATCAATTAACAAATACGCTCTCTCGTATATATACACTCAACTCATTCTAGGGTACTACTGACCCTATCTCTAATGGGCACAATCCCACCAAAGCCTAGGTATTCGCTCAACCTAAGCTCCAATACAACCTGTAACATCCCGCAAAACTGTACTATCTGAGTTGATCAAATACAACACACGTCCAACCCAAATTGCACAGAAATACGAATCATTATTGAAAGAAGTTATAGGATGAGAAATAGAAAGAAAGAAAAATTAGAACAGAAGAAGAAGAACATAAACACAACACAAAATCTCACATCGTAGGGGAATAAAATATAATATATAACAGCTTTTGAAATACAAAATTTGACTGTATATATATAACGTTATCATCAGAGTACAACACTTACAATACAGCGGAAATAACACTCGATAACTAACGTTGAAGCCTCCTGCTCCAAGCTCCTCCAAATATCTGTAAACACCTGAACTACTTGACTGCCCATACAAAATTGGGCACCCAAGAGTTTAGGTAAAACAAAACAAAATAAACTTCGGGTCAGTCATGGGACTGGTGTGAGTAAACAATTTAAAATAGTTTGAGAAAACAAACGATATCTCGTAAGACCATACCATATAACACGGAATGGGTTTTTCCCTTATGAGAATCCAAAATAATCTTTATATCAAACTTTTGATATTATAATAGTGTCTAAATCAAATAAATAGAAATCTAGTGGAACGCTTGCATCTCACGTTCCACATATATAATATACAATCAAAAACCGCAAGCACTTATTGGGTAATGAATTCCCATCTATGACAAGCTATAGAACCACCTTCCAATAGTGTATCTCTAGAGAGAATACACTGGGTTCAACAAGAACGTCTTGCAACCTGGCCACATATGACCGACCACTCATTTCGCTTGAGTGTATCGAATGAATTTCACCAACGGTTGGGATCAGCAACCGTTTTCCCGAATGGGATAGCATCGAATAGAATAAGGAATTAAATGAATCTCTAGACAGGTGATAATACACCTTAATGGGAGCTACCCACATAGCTATGTTGCCTGCCCAATTTTTGTCATTTCCCGGTTGTTGAGGCCTGAGGCTACTATTACTTATCTTTCATTTAACATAATCACTTTGAATGACACATTATCAGATCTGTTAATCATTAATTGGGTTTGCACAAATATTCTGGATATTATGCTAAGGGAATAAATCTGTTGCCACCATATATATTTGTACATTCCAACATATGCGATCATTGGAAATATTCTGTCAGACATTCGTCTATATACGTTCGTTCTGGGACTAAACGAAACCAAAGGCACAATTTCTATTTATAGAAAAAGTCCTTGCACTCTACTCCGTCTTCGATTATCTTCATATCATCTGATTCGCAACGCTGCTGCCAATACGGAGTGGTTATTTTGATAATAATCCAACTGGTCTCTCTATATTAACAACGGAAAAATGGTCAAAACTTTGATAGTCGGTGATTTAACTATCAAATGAAAAATGTCCACGTACACATAACGATCTTATTTCCAAATGGAAATTCTATCGATCAATCATCATATCTATATATATGTTCACATTTTCTTGTTCTTTATATCTAGAAAATATACGTTATTAATATTGGAAAACATTTCCATCTCTTATTCACGCATCACTACCATTCCACAAATATTAGTCCCTAACTGTAAACTAGTAAGAGAACAATTCTCTAAGTATTAATCCCGAAGGCCGAAACCAACATCAGATCGATACTCAGAAAACTATTCAACTTAACTAATCTCTAGTCAGTTTCTAATTTTTCTTAACTCTATTTCCCTAACTCTATTTGATTAACTCTATTTCTTTTAAATCATCGTTCACTTTAAAACGTATATCTCCCAGGATTTTATTTATAAAATTCCTTTTCATTTATAATATTCTATTTTAAGTTCGTTTCATTATCGAATTCTATATATTAATATATAGATCTCTAGTTATCAGATTTTCTTAAAAATATTCTAACTTCTTAAATTTCTGGAAAAATTCGCCATAACCTCCTTTGTACGGGGTTACAGGAAAAATTCAAACCTTGCCACGCAGGCCCTATCCAATCAAAAAGAAAAAGGAAAAGCCAAGCGGCTTGCCGATACGGCGCATAAAATCTCATATTCAAATTAAATACATACTTTTTCGTCGAGCACTCTAATTATATCTCTTCTAACACTTCATTCCATACCTGTCTAATATTTACTTATCTCTAATTATCGATTATTTCACTACTCAGTTATAATTTCATTTACTTTAATCTCCTAAACAGAATTCGAATTTCCTTTGTATCAAATTTGTTTATAAATTTGATATAAATCGAATTTCAATTATAAATCCTTTAAACTTATTTCAATTCAATTTATATTCCGAATTCCCGACATATAATCAATCTTTCTATTTTCAACATGTTTTCCAATTCGCTTTTACATTCATTCTTGGATTTAAATCGCTAAATTATCTAACGGTAATTTATTTCACTTAATTTATAAACATCGTTTATACATTAACTTGTTTATTATATTATCTTAAACCAAGTTTTCATTTCAAATCTATTTAAAACTCAATTTCTTTTATATTCCGAATTCCGGAATAAAGTAAATCGTTTATTATTTAAAACGATTCTAAGTTCTCAATTTAAATTCCCATTTGACATTTAAATATTTAAATTATCCAAATTGATGATTTTTCGTTTTTATTTACAAACACCATTTTTATTACTTGTTACTATATTTAAACAAGTCTCAATTTCAAATTCATTGAAATAAATATTTCTACTTTGGAAACACAAATTTCCCTTTTAAAATTCACACTTGTATTTATATTTCCTGAATTTTCCAATGATAATTTATTTCACTTCCTTTATGAACTTCGTTTATAAATGAACTACTTGTTTTTAATTATTCAAAACAAGTTAATATTTTTGTTCTATTCAAATTTCAAACTATATTTTAGAAAAATAGAATTTCCTTTTTAAAACTGGAAATTTCCTTTTCACGATATTTTTAAATATCAACATTTAGGCCCAGTGGTAATTATACACCAAAAACAACCAATTTAACAATCACAGGTTTTCAAACACAGCATATATGGTAATATTTATGAAAACAAACAATAATTAAATTTGAGGAATCCAGTTGGATCCCTCCAACCTGTTTTCCTGCATCCACAAACGTTTGTATATTTGTGGGGCGCATAGGGAAATCATCCGCTAATGATACTGCAGGCATCCGCTAATGATACTGTGGGAACAATCCAACTACCAAACCAATATATATATACACATACATACATATATACCAAGCCTAAATAACTAATGTATATTTTATAGCCACAATAATATTGCAATGCATACAAACAAATCAACAATTTATTTTTAATGCTAAAAATAAATTAACGAGTGAGATTTACTCACCGATGATTTTATTTGATGATTTTCGTTGTTTTGTCTAATTTTAAACAAATGTTTAAAATTAGATAAAATCCCATTAAGCTCCAAATTAGTTCGAATCAAATTCCAAAACGACGACGACATCCATATGAATCTCATTGACTTCATTTTCGTGAAATTCTGCTATTGTATGAATTATAAAAAAATGTTCGTAAGTTTTGATAGAACTAAATTATCATTAACTAAAAAACAATTAACTTTAATTAAATGTCTAACCCAAGTTTAATTCCTTTCTGCCTGAAACCTTCACTTCTATCATTCACTTCTCCAATACCCTACTTGTCGAACCAATCAAATTCTCAACATCAGCAAGACCATGTGAAAATCAAAATCTCTTTCTGAAGACGCAAGCAAAAACAACATTGACTTCGTCCAACTCCCCAGTGCCCTCCCACCCAATTTCCACATATCATCGAGGTTGGCAAAACTCAAAACAACCAACAACAAACAGACTTCGAACTTCATCTCATCCTTCCATGACCCTCACGTGTACAGTGAAAACAGGCACTACCATATCACGGTATCGCACTCTTCAAATTTGATATCGTTCAAACTTTACTGTAGTTGTGCCCAGAACAGTGTCACCCTCCACTTCATGACGGATCTCCGAGCCTCAACACCCCTTCGACATCTCAGCAGAACACGTGACCTCATCCCCTTTGAGATGTCGTTAACCCTTCCTCGCGCGAGCATCTCAGATCTCCTTCGAGTTAACGTGGAGTTTCAGAAGTTTCTACGATCTGCGATTTCGAACTTCGATTCCCTTAATTATCATCGCACAAAACACGAACAATACTAGGTTGAAGCTTGAGTCCTAAAGCAAACATTTCCCTTGAGTTTCGAATTGTATTTGGATGAGTTCGTGATTTCAGATATGGTGGAAAGAAGCGGTTTTGTTTTGTCTTTCTGAAAGTGGCGGATTTCTTCGATTTAATAGGGAGGAAAAAGAACGAAAGATAGAAATGGATTCAGAAGCCTGTTTGATTTCGGATTGCCAGAAAAATGAACACGAGAGGGGATATTATATAGATGTGAAGAGGATAGAACGTACCAGCATTTCAAGGTCCACATATGTGCATATGTGTACGTGCATAGGCCACCAATTTACCGAGCACCTGCCACCAATACCTCCAAAAACACAACATGGCTCACTGAATCCATTGGGAAGCTCAGGTCACCCTCTAATCTCCTCGGCCACATCTCATTTGTTCAATCTGACGTGAAGGGACAGTCTCCCAAACACTCATTATTAAAAACCCTTACTGTCGTCACCATGTTTCTTTGGATTCGACCAAACTTCATTAGCATGAAGCTGAGTCTTGGCTGGAGCCACACACCAAATTCTAGTCCACTCGAATCATTACAGGCGACGTAGTCCACCATTACATCGGTGTAAAAACAGCAATCAAAACCATATTTTCATACCAATCTACCCACTTGCTCACTGGAACTTACCATTTTCAGTTATCAGGTCCTAAAACATAAGTTTTTCGACTAGCGTAATTTCAAGTTCAGAATATACGTGTTGCCAAAATATGAATTTAGGTGGAAAAATCACTATTTTTAACAATGAGATTTTAGAGATTTTGTGAGATGATTGGGAATAGAAACACAGCCAATTCTGGTTAACTAGGTAGTCGAGGGGTACGAGGTATAGTCTAGAGAAGCGTTGAGTGTCAGAGAACTAAGGGAATATGTTAGATAATTATTATTTGTCGAAATCGATTATTAAATCGATAACTCAATAAAAAATTCCATTTATATTATCAACTAGATGTTTAAATTCATATTAAATATTTAAAATTAACCAAAGAAATATCCGGGTCATTACAAAGCCGTACGGTTAAAGAATGACGGAGTGGAAACCAAAGGTGAGAACTCCTCACTAAAAATTTTTGTGCAGTTATTTATTTATTTTCATAACTGAAAAATATATATAATTGCTAGTGTAGATTATTATCAGTTAAATCATTATAAATTGTACACGGTACCTGTTAGATCACCTTCCTCGTCCACAAACCATGGACGATTTAAATAGACTGTATTGTATGTTGTTTGTGATGTTGAAATGTTTAACATATAAAAAATTATGTTAATATTGATGTGATAGTGAAATTAAATTATAAATATTTATTTATAATTTAAAACAGTGAACATTGGCAAATTAGAAAAATAATTCAAACCGAACTAGAATTGGTTAAATTTGTTAACTCATAATTATTTAAATAAACTGCTGTTGTTTGAAAACCCCACATGGGTCAGGGGATGATAATTTGATCACATCTCCCTTGAATTTATTTATACGACAATCGATGAATTGACAGTCTGTGATGAGCATTATTTATTTATTTTATTGCTCGCACAATAGTAAATTTCACTTTGGATGTGAATAAACTGTTTGATGATTATTTTTCGTTATTGTTGAATACATGCAATGTATGAAATCGATATAACTGAAATTATATGGTCATTGATTGAGTTGCATTACGATTCAGAATATAAAGAACTTTTTAAAATAAAGAACATTTTAAAATAAAATGTGGAAACAATAAAAATTACATTTATATTGAATGTACAAAATATGAAAAATACTCATATATGAATTGAAAAGTGTTTGAAACAATAAAAATTACAATTTTGTTGAATGTACAAAATATGGAAAATATTCATATACGAAATGAAAATTGTTTGAAGCAATAAAAGTTATATTTTTATTATATGTACCAAATACTCATTGTTTGTAGAAAAAGTTTAACAATAAAAATTCACATTTTTATTGTATATAAGAAATAGGTAAAATGTTCATTGTTTTGAAAAAAGAAAGTTGACAATAAAAATTTACATTTTTGTTGTTTATAAGAAATGATGTAAAATAATCATGGTTTGAAATAGAAAGGGTTTAACAATTAAAAGTTTACATTTTTGTTGTATATATATAAAAAAGATCCTAGTTTAATAAAGTTGTATTTACATTAAAAGTACATTTTTAATGTTAGACGACTCATATAAAAAGATTCAAGTTAGATAAAAGTGTTTTTACACTAAAAATTATGTTGTTAATGAAAATAAAATAATCATTTGTTGAATTATATTTTTGAACGTTAAAAATGTCATCTTCAACATATAAACGAAGAAGAATAGAAGAACATGTGTTAAAATATTTTTGTTAAATGAAAATGTTATTTTTAACATGTTAATGAAGTAAATAAAATATTCATATGTTGAATAAAATATTTAAACAATAAAATTATCATTTTTTTTATTGAATGTATAAAACATATAAAAATATTCATGTATGGAATAAAATATTTAAACAATATTTTAAAATAATATTCAGTGAAGAATATATAAAGGTGAAGCCAAGTTATGTAGTAAACGCCATTTTTTAACCCAAACGGGTTTATTGATCGATTTTATTCATTTTAAAACGAATACTGAAAAGAAGTGATTTCAAAATCTAATATTTTGAAAATATTATCATTTTAATATGATAAAAATATAGAATATTCAATTTTGATTTAAAATTGAAAATGAGGTTATAATCGTTTTTAAAACGAATTTATAAACGATTTATAAAATACATTTTAAATGGAAATCGACGAAATATATAGTATATATATATATATTATATATATTTAATGGCCTGAATAGAATGTGTCACGCAGCGACCGTTCGTGAATTTCGACCATTAACTTCAAATTGGCGTAACGGGAGATCCGACTGCCGGATTCTCCTAAAACCGGAACCATTGGGTTCGTATCGAAAAGAGATTTCTAATAAATTTAAGAGATTTGAAATCTAATGGTTAGATTTTAAAATATTTCCAAATCAATTTTGGAAATGATCGCTGTAAATGCAGTTCCGTGGCCGTTATTGGAAACCGACTGTTCGGACCTTGATAAAATTATTAAAAATATGGAAAAATTATGTAAAATCATAACAAGTGATTTGGAGTGTTTTTTGATGAAAAATTCCATATTTGAAAAGATAAAAATACGTTTTTATCAAAATGAACTAGTTATTAACTAGAATAAAAAAAATCCAATTAATTAATATTTAATGGAAATTAAAGAGAATAAATTGGATTTTGGGTTGTCATGAACGGTGTCTTTAACAACATTGTTCTTAAACCCCGATTAGAAAAGAATAAATCTTTTAGTAAGATTTAATGAAGTTTTCTAACTAATATTTAATTGGAATTAAACAGAATATATTTTTGGAATTTATAAATCTTTTAATTAAGGTTATTAGAGTTCCCATTTATATTTAGTAATTGGAATAAAATGAAATGTGAATTGGGTTTATTGTGAACTGTGTTTTTAACAACATTTGTTCTTTAACCCAATTAACAGTGAAAATATAATTTGGAATTTATAAATCTTTTATTAAGATTTAAAAGGAAATTTTCCAAAGTAAAGTTTTCCAATTTAATATATTAAATTGGAATTGAATGGAATTCGATTTGGTAATAATCGAGGTGAGCTTCTGTGAATGAAGACTGTTACTATATATGGAATTTAAGAGGCCTTGCCGTTATTCCATTTATGTTACTAGTCTGATACAGAAATTTATATCGATTATATATTGATCTGATTTCTGTGAAGATTCCTTATTTAATGGAAGATGATTTTAGGCTTGTCGTGAGCTGTGTTTTTAATGACATTGGTTCATTAACCCAGTTAAACATAAGATTAATTTCTTAAATTTGAATAATCATTAAGTGATGATTTTTGGAGATTAAAACCAAACTTGTGTTTTAATGTATCTTGTTATTTTCAAGAAGATTAAAGAATAAATTTAAAAGAATTTATCTATGATAAAATTAATGGGAATTTCCCTTAATAATGTGAATATTTTATTAAAAGAATATTCTGAATTGGAAAGAGGCGTATGATGTGTTTACATAGCACTTAATTATAAAATACGCGAGTTATTCGAAAAGACCGGGTTTAACCCATTCTGAATAATTAATACGATGATCAAGAGTCGAAGATAAAGATGATGGTTGAAGACCGGAGTTCTTCACATCGTTTGGGTGATTACTGATGTCTTGATTGGGACGTACACCCAAGACAAGGCAATAAGTGGTGATCATCCAAACGTACTTGGAGATCGACGGATATGCGAGGACCTCTCTCCTGTATTGGACATATGGGACGAGGAATAAGGTGCCTCCGGTTTCGTTCAGACCCAAAACGGACTTATAAATGGATGGTATGTCTGACATCATATTCCTTTATGCTGTATTCGTTGATCTCTGCTAAATATATATTTGTTTGGTGGCAGACAATTTATTCTCTTGCTTAACACCCTTCTCCGAGACATACGAGCTTAGAGGTTATATATTGGCAGAAATCAATGGTATGGTACGGAATGACAATGCGGCATGCTAAGATGCAAATGATCAAGGCTTATTGTTGAAAAGCAGAGCCTTATGGTTGATGATCAAAGAATAACCCTTTTTAGGCATAGTTTTGTGTACAGCGTAACTTCACGAGCCTCACACCCTGGTATGAACCAGAAATGGGAGAAGGACCCCAGGGAGGACATACATTTCTTTCTAGCTAGGAGTGGTATCAGCGTTTGCAAGCCTTGGAATTTTACTTATGTGGATGATGGAATGAGGCGCCTCGGATATTGAGTCCCTAGTGGCTCACATTTTATGCCCCACAGGGTAGGGAAACGTATTGTTCATGCATTACCAATCCACTAACATATTTATGGACCGGCCCTGGCGCTTCCTAGGTGCAGTTGCAACTGATCCTGAGACATGGGCTAGATTGTCTTGAATTCGGTAAGGACGATCTCTTGCCTTGGTTCATAGATGGAAATCCAACTTCCAGTATGACATCATGTGGTTTTGATTGTAGAACTAGTATGGCGACATGATATATGGTACCCATGCCATCTATGATTGATACATTTATATTTGAATTTGTTTTTGACACTATGCACTTATGGTAATATCAAAATAATTCGTTTTATACGTATCAAGCATATTTTGGCTATCATAAGGGAAAACTCTATCCTCCGGCTTGCGTTGCATTGTGTGATGGGACCTGAGTCTTATAATAACGTCATTTTTCCAAAAAGCATTGCGATGTTTTATTTTAAACCAAGAATCATGTGGAGTAAACCCGTTATGTGTTATACGGCGTGGTCCCGTGATTCACTAACTTTAAAATCAAGCTAATAACTGTTTTAGTTCTCATACCAGTCCCATGACTGACTGGAGTTTATTGTTTTAACCTAAACTCTAGGTGCCCATATTTTCCACATGGGCAGCTAGTAGTTTTGGTTTTGCAGATATTATATTCACAGAATCCTGGTTTACAGCTGAGGTAATATTCAGAAAGCTCTGTATCCGTGTACTCCTTTCAGTTGTGTTATGTACTATTTTTCCGCTGCTTTGTAATTTAAACCTATGATATTGTATTTTCAATGTGTAATATTTATTCATGCTCTGTTATATTCTTGTACTTTGATGTAATTGTTGTAGCAGCAATAAAATGTTCTTCTGTTTGTGTTCTGATTGGTCGTGTTCTCAAAGCAATCCGTGCTTTCCTTTGCGGGGAAGTTTGGGTCGTTTCACCACGGTTAACCTTTTCTAATTATCTTCCCTCTCGATTATCTTCTGCTGCCAAAACCCGCACTAGGGCTCAAAATTACCGACCCCACGCCACGCCGGAGAACCATCGTCGGTGACCGATCGACAACTCTTCGCCATCACTCCCCGCCCCCGCCCCCTTGACCTCGTGAAGCTCGCCACCTCGTATGGCCTCCAAAACTGCTCGAACGGTGGCGGTTTTCAAAGGAGATTCCGACAAAAATAAAGGCCCCACGATGATCACAACCGTATCAAAATGGAGAGCTTACATTGCTTTTGATTCTCCCTTTTAAAAGTTCTTTAATTTAATTCATGAATTTCGTGAATTTTGAAAGTGGAAATGGGAAAATTTCGGCTGTTATTTTTTGGACTGGCTGCTACTGATTTGAGATTAGGGTTTTGATGGTTTGGGGGGTATTTATAATAATTTATATTATTATTTAATTATATTAATTACTTTATTTTAAAATTTCGCGTCTGAACTCCAAATTAAACCTAATGAATGTCACGCCTAGCCAAATACCCCCATTCCAGACACAACGGGATATGTTTCGTAAGCCAATTTGACTGTTTTAATCAGTTTCTCTTTAAATTAAAATATAAATCAATATATTGTATTCTAAACGTACATTTTAATTTACCGGGGCCACATACTGACTCCAAAAATTATGAAAATTTAAACTAGCAATGATTTGACATTCTGGATCAAACAAAAGAGGTTTCATCGAAAATGGAGGTCGTTTGCAAAATGGCTATTTTTAAGGGCTATATATTATATTAAAATATATATAAATTCCATAATGACTATTTTGAATTTTATACTGGACATAACATTCAATTTATATAATGAAATCTCATTTTTTTCACACTCATTCGAAAGATATAATTAAACAGATTCAAATATTCCTTGTTTTGTCCAATTCTGATTTATATTGAGTTCTATACATTCAATTGAAATTTAAAATCGAATTTTCAAACTACCGCTTCATTTCAAGCTCGTTTAATAATTAAAATAAATTTATACGTTCTAACTTCGATTTAAATAAATTTTAAATCGTTAATTTTCAAAATAAATCATTTTAAATATTTAAAACCCATTAAAATAGCTAAAATAAAAAATTTAAATTTGTTCAGAAATTCTAGATTGTTACATTTTAACTTCTAACTTCTTTAAACAATTTGTTTAATAACTCAAATTTATATTACAAAATCCTATTACTAACTCCTTTTTCCAAATCCAGTTATAGATCTCCACTACTAATCCCTTTAACCATTCCTCTTTGAAATCTTATTTCATCCATTTTTTTTCTTAATTCCATATTTAAGTGACGTTAATTTAAAATTAACGTTTTAACTTCATATCTCTTTTTATAAACCTCGCTTATACCCCTCTGGTTTAATATAAACCCATTTCTATCTCGATTTATAAAATTGAAATATTAACTAAACATTTGTTTTAATCTTATCATATTGGCTTAAAATATCTTTTGTAACTTTTTTTATATAATTCTTGCAATAAGATCAATTCATGGATTCCTTTTATAATTCAACAAGATTTCAATACCAACTTCGATTACTTACTTAAATGAGTTTCATTTAAAAAGTAATCTTGTAACAACCCGGAAAATCAGAACCAATTAAAAAAAATTATTTTGGTTATTTTAATGTATTTTGAATATTTAAAATGAATTATTTTAAATAATAACGATGGAAAATTTATTTTCGAAGAAGTTAAAACGAATAAATTGATTTTAATTATAATTCGAGCCTGAGATGGCGCGGCAGTTTGAAAAATCGATTTCGAATTTCAAATGAATATACAGAATTCAAAATAAGTTAGAATTGAACGAAAGAAGAAATATTTGAATCTGTTTGATGATATCTTTCTAACAAAGTTAAGAAACTGAGATTTCACTTTATAGAGTGTAAGATATGTCCAGTTTAAAATTCAGAACAGTCGCTGTGGAATTTATATATATATTACATATGTACAGCCCTTAGAAATTGAAATTTTGCAACCGACCTTCGTTTTCGACGAAGCCACTTTTGTTGGATCCAGGATGTCAAATTATTGCTAGTTTTCAAAATTCATAATTTTCTGCATCAATATGTGAGCGTGGCGAAGTTAAACATGTTTTAACAGTTTCAGTCAATTTCGATCGACCAGAAAATGGCCATTTTTCAAAAGGTCTTCAAATTTAACGAAATTAATTTTGTTAGGACCGTATCGTCAATACGAAGCTAGAAATATTTTTTCTGGAATTTTTAGAGTCCGTGTGTGGCCCCGGTAAATTGAAATGTACGTTTAAATTAAATATATATTGATTTGTATTGTAATTTAAACGAAAACTGATCATAACAGCCGAACTTTTACGATACATATCTCATTGTGTTTGGAATAAGGGAAATTAGCTAGTCGCGACAGTCGTTGGGTTCGATTTGGAGGTCGATTTAAAAAGTAACTTTTTAGGGAAATAAATTAATTAAATATAAAAGGAAGTCAACTCCCTCTCTCCCCTCATTTCTCCCCTCCCCCCGTCGCTTTTGAGGAAAAAAGAAAAAAAACCATTAATGAAAACCCGTCACCCCTCCAATCGCTGTCGCGACTTGCCCCCACCCACCTTCGATCGCTGCGCCGCCTCCAGGAAGGACCGCCACCCTCATCTCCACCTCCTTCGCTACTCCTTTCTTCCCACCGCCACCTAATCGCTTCAAGCCCAAAAACCGAAAACCCTAACCCAAAGGGGCCACCGCCGGCCAGCCCTAGCAAACCACCGCCACCTCCGACCCGCTCCCCACCTCTATGCTCCGCCAAAGCCACCGCCACTTCCCCCTTTCTCTCCTCACTCCTCTCCTCTTCCATTCTAGACCCCGAGCACCTCTAAACCCTCTGAAAATCCGCCCCTGCCACCTCCATTTCGCCACCATCCTCCCCCTCGAGCGCCACAGCGATTTTTTAATTAATTAATTTATTTAAGTAGGTAAAAATGCAATTTTTACATAGATAAAATGCAGATTTTTACTTAGTTAAAAATACGATTTTTACTTAGGTAAAAATATGATTTCTTTTGTGAAGTAATGATATAAAAAGTTTAGATTTTTACTTAAGGAAAGTTTAGATTTTTACTTAAGGAAAGTCTAGATTTTTAATTAAAATAAAAATATGATCTTTATTATAATGGAGCGATAAAAAAATGATTTTTAACGTATACCATGTGAAACAGATCTCGTTGGAAGCACGGTGAAGATTTCCTACATACGAAGAGTCGCGGCGTTGGGTTTAGCTTTTCGGTGAGAACTCCTCGCTAAAAAATTTTGTTCAGTTATTTATTTTATAACTGCATATATAAACTGCTCCCCGTCGTCCACAGACCATGGACGACTTGTGTGATTGTTTGTGTTGTGAAAATTGACTGTTGATTGTGATGTAAAATAT
The DNA here is from genome assembly GCA_030737875.1 of Allium sativum. Lineage (NCBI taxonomy): Eukaryota > Viridiplantae > Streptophyta > Magnoliopsida > Asparagales > Amaryllidaceae > Allium > Allium sativum. The sequence goes on from CM060917.1 coordinate 15,300,264, forward strand.
ATGTTCATGTGTTGAAATAAAATATATGTTCATGTGTTGAAATAAAATATATATTCATGTGTTGAAATAAAATATATATTCATTTGTTGAAATAAAATAAATATTCATTTACAAATCGAACGATTTGTTTATTTACACCGATTTGACTGATATTGATTGGGATGATAAATTTTACACATCGCCCAACTGCACAGATAATATTCAGTATCTGTTGGTTGAAACCCCACACGGGTGTTGGGATGATATTTGACTTACACTAATCCCAATTGTTTAGCTGTATGTCGATCTTTGGTTTGACAGGCTGTTGTAAGTGTTAATTATTTATAATTAATGCTTATGCAATTGTGTAATGCACTATGGATGATGGTTGATTGTTTATCATTGTTATTATATACATGTGTTGTATGGAATCCGCATAAGTAACATTATATGATATTTGATTGGGCCCCATTCCAATTTGGAAGATAAAGAATATTTTAAAATAATATTCATGTGTTGAAGATAAAAGATTCATGTGTTGAAGAAAATAATATTCATGTGTTGAAAATAAAATATTCTTGTGTTGAATAAGATATTCATGCGTTGAATACAATATATAAACGATAAAAATATCATCTTTATTGAATGTATAAACCATAAAAAATATTCATGTGTTGAGTAGAATAAACATTCATGTGTTGAATAAAAGCCGTGTTGATTAGATATGCGCCATTTTGACGCGAACGATAACATATCGATTTTATTCATTTTTATAATGAATATCGAAAAGGAATTTATTTCAAAATCTAATATTTTGAAAATATTATCATTTATATATTAATGATATGGAATATTCAATTTTGATTTGAAATTGAATATGAAGTTGAAGTTGTTTTGAAAACGAATTTGAACGATTTATAAAATACGTTTTGAATTGAAATCGATGAAATATATCTAATATATATTTAATGGCCTGAATATAACACGCCGCTCTGCGGCAGTTCGCGAATTTCGACCATTGACTTTGAATTGACGTTACGGGAGATCCAACCATCGGATTCTCCTGAAACTAGGACCGTTGGGTTCATATCGAAAAGAGCTTTCCAATGAATATAAGAAATTTGAAATCTAATGGTTGGATTTGGAGTTATGTCCAAATCAAATTTGGAAAAGGTCGATCTAAGTGTAGTTCGACGACCATTCATGGAAATCGATTGTACGGGCCTTGATAAAATTATTAAAAATATTAATAAATTGTGTAAAATCATAATAAATGGTTTGGAAAGAACTGGGATGAAAAATTCCTTATTTGAAAAGATAAAAATACATTTTTATCGAAATGAACTAGTTATTAACTAGAATTATAATCTAATATTTTTATTAAATAAATTGGATTTGAAATGGTTTTAAAAATAACCAGAATTTCCAATATATGAATTGGAATGGAATTAAATCGAAATTATCTTCGGGATATTTCGATGTTGGATTTCGTGATTATACAGATATGGTTCTGGAAATTTGAAAGATATATTTATATTGTTATTTCCAATTCGATATCTGTTGGTTTCAGAATTTGATATCGAATATAAGCCGATATATTTTCTATTCAGAGCCTTGTATTTAATATCAAATGGGATTTTGGATTTGTCGTGAACGGTGTCTTCACTAACACTGTCCTTAAACCCAGATGAGAAAAAAATAAATCTTTTAATTAATATTTAGAGAAGTATATACCAATTAATTAATATTTAATTGGAATTGTTAATGGAGTGTGATTTTGGGTTTATCGTGAGCCGTGTTTTAAATGACACTAGTTCTTTAACCCAGTTAAAGATAAGATTAATTTCTTAACTTTGAAAAATCATTAAGTAATGATTTTTGGAGATTAAAACTGAATTAGAGTTTTAATGAATCCTTAACTAGATTGAAAGTGAATGTGATAATTAAAATTGTCAATTCAAGAAAATAATCGAGAATGGAGTATCACCAGTTTTGCTCCAGGCGATAGTTAAATCTTTAAATAGATTTGAACGGGAAATGGTAATTAAATTTACCGATAACACCGTAGTGTTAGATATGAAGTATTACTAGTTTTGCTTCATGGGATGAATAGGTTGGGATTGGGAAATATAATAAATGATTACTTCGGTAAGGTTCGTTAATCCCGACTAGTCTCGATAAACTTTAAAATGGTTTAAAATTGGGAAAAGAATATTCTAGATTGGAATGAGGCGTATGTCGTGTTTGTGTAACACTTGTTTATAAAATACGCGAGTTATTCGGAAAGGCCGGGTTTATCCCATTCTGAATAACCGTTATGACGATATGTTGAAGATGAAGACCGTGGTTGAAGACCGGAGGTCTTCACGTCGTTACTGATGATCTTGATTGGGCCGTACACCCAAGAGGAGGGAATCAGTTGGTGATCGTCCAGACGTACTTGGAGATCGATGGATATGCAAGGAATAAGGTTCCTCCGGTTTCGTTCAGACCCAGAATGAACCTGTAAATGGACCGTGTGTCTGACATTGGATTTCATTCTATGTGACTGATATCGGTTGCATAGAGTGGTTTGCCTGTGTGGCATGCTAAGATGCAAATGATCAAGGCTTCTGTTGAAAAGAAGAGTCTTGTGGTTGATGATCAAAGCACGACCTTTGTGGCATCGCTTTGTGTAGCGTTAATTTGCGAGCCTCATACCCCTGTATGAACCAAAAACGGGACGAGCTAGAAGTGGCGTCAGTGGTTTACAAGCCCTGACGAGTTTGACTTATGTGGTTGTTGGAATGCGAGGCGCCTCGTTTATATCGGTCGATCCGGGACCGATAGAGTCATTCGTTGGCTCATTTACGCCGCATAGGGCAGGGAAACGCATTGTTCAGGCATAATAATCCACTTCGTATGGACCGGCCCTGACGATCCAAGGCTTGCCTGCGCGCTTGCCTGAGACACGGGCTAGATCATGTCGAATCGGTGAGGACTATCTTTTGCTTTGGTTGATAGATGGAAATCCAACTTCCAATACGAGCTTTGCGATTTTAGTTGTACACCTGTATATGGCGACATAGTGGTATGGGGCATTCATGCCGCCTATGATTGATACTTATGATTGAAATTGATTTCTTCACTTATAGTAATAATAAAAGATGAAATTTAGTGTATCAAGCATTCTTTGGCTATTATAAGGTAAAACCCTATCCTCCGGCTTGCGTTGCATTATGTGAGGGGACCTGGGTCTTATAATAGCTTCATTGTTCTTTATTTAGCATTGCGCTGTTTGTTTTATGCACTGGTAATATTGGGAGGAAACCCGTTCTGTGTTATACGACGCGGCCCCTTGATTTACCTAGCTTTAAAAGTAAAGATCAATAACTGTTTTAGTTCTCACACCAGTCGCATGACTGACCTGGAGTTTATTGTTTTAACCTAAACTCTAGGTACCCTTATTTTCCACACGGGCAGCTAGTAGTTTTGGTTTTGTAGATTTATATTCACAGGATCCTGGTTTATAGCTGAAGCGATATACGGAAAGCTCTGTATCCGTGTACTACTTTCAGTTGTGTTTTTGTATTATTTTTCCGCTGCAGTAATGTATTTAAATCTTTGATATTTATCAAATGTAAAATATTTGTTCATACTCTGATATATTCTTGTATTCTGATGGAATTGTTGTAATAAGCAATGAAATGTTCTTCTGTTTGTGTTCTGATTGGTCTTATCCTCAAAGCAATCCGTGCTTTCCTTCTCAGGGAAGTTACGGTTCCTTGCAGTGGTATCAAAGCTTTGGTTTACAGAGCTCTAGAACAAGACACATTAGAACCAAACGAAAGAATTCATCAGAGATTGGATTAGTAATATCCAATGAGAATTACTTGTTAGAGATAGGATCAGTAGTATCCTAGAACGAGTGTAAAGAGTGTTGTTTTTAAAAATAAAAATGAAAACAAATTTTGTTTTGAAAATTAAATTAAATTATTCGTATTTCAATATTTTATTTGTATTGATTTTGGACGATCGAGTACATAGAGATTTCGTGTATATGCGTAGCTAGCGTGCATTCGAAGCCTCAATTATACTGGATAGATATAGGATCACATTCTAGTCACCCGGAGATGATTCTGATGATGGAGCTCCATCATCAGTGTGCATGTTCGAGTTTCGAAAATGTGATATCTATATATTTCCATTAGACTGGTGTGAGAACCAAAATTAGATAGGGTTATTGTTGTGATTTGGCACTAAAAACATGATTTTCTGTATATATACCAAAGTTATAAATTTGAAGCGTTAATCCACTAATTGATTGATGGTTTTGTTGTTTGATTATTTGTTAATCAATAAAACCATTATGTGAATGAACGGTAAATATAACCAAATTGTGTCGAATATTGAAAATTGGTTGAAATTGCATGCATGTACATATATATACATTGAACAGGTCATAGCAAGGAGGCTAGAGAAGAGGAATAAAATCGTATGCCCGACAAATAGGTACACATTTACTATTTTGTTTTGGTGATGATGATTTTATGAGCCGATTGTCTAGCCGCTTGGCTGTTTCATTTTCTTTTTGAGATGAGAGGGCCTGTGTGGCGGTTTGGGGATTTTCCCGGTGCTCCCAGTACAAAGGAGGTTATGGCGAAATTTTTCGAAAATTTAGGGTGTTAGCCGAATTTTCGAAAAATTAGCCTAAATTTTCAAAAAATTAGAGATTCTTAGAATCAAAAAAGTTGAAGAATGAACGCCAGAATGAAAGTTGAGTTGGTTTGTTAAACAACTTTCAACTCCGTTCCTTTTCGAGGATGAAAAGATTTTGAGTTGGGGAGACTGTAACAACCCGGAAAATCAGAACCAAATTAAAATTTTTATTTTGGTTATTTTAATGTATTTTGAATATTTAAAATGAATTATTTTAAATAAGAATGATGGAAAATTTATTTTTGACGAAGTTAAAGCGAATAAATTTATTTTAATTATAATTCGAGCCTGAGATGGCGCGGTAATTTGAAAATTCGATTTCAAATGAATATACAGAATTCAATATAAGTTAAAATTAAACAAAACAAGAAATATTTGAATCTGTTTGATGATATCTTTCTAACGAAGTTAAGAAACTGAGATTTCACTTTATAGAGTGTAAGACATGTCCAGTTTAAAATTCAGAATAGTCGCTGTGGAATTTTTATATATATTATTTATATACAGCCCTTAGAAATGGAAAATTTTCAAACGACCTTCGTTTTTGACGAAACCACTTTTGTTGGATCCGGGATGTCAAATTATTGCTAGGTTTCAAAATTTATAATTTTCTGAATCAATATGTGAGCGTGGCGAAGTTAAACGTGTTTTAACAGTTTTAGTCAATTTCGATCGACCAGAAAATGGCCATTTTTCAAACGGTCTTCAAATTTAACGAAATTAGTTTTGTTAGGACTGTATCATCAATACGAAGCTAGAAATAAATTTTCTGGAATTTTTAGAGTCCTGTGTGGCCCCGGTAAATTGAAATGTACGTTTAAATTAAATATATATTGATTCGTATTGTAATTTAAACGAAAACTGATCATAACAGCCAAACTGGCTTACGATACATATCCCATTGTGTTCGGAATAGGGGTAATTAGCTAGGGGCGACAGTCGTTGTGTTCGATTTGGAGGTTGATTTAAAAAGTAACTTTTTGGGGGAATTAAATTAATTAAATATAAAAGGAAGTAAACTCTCTCTCTACCCTCACTTCCCCCCCCCCCCTCCGTCACTTTTCAAGAAAAAGGAAAAAAACCATCGATGAAAACCCATCACCCTTCCAATCGTTGTCGCGACTTGCCCCCACACACCTTTGATCGCCGCGCCGCCGCCCTCGTCTCCACCTCCTTCGCCCCTCCTTTCTTCCCACCGCCACCCAATCGCTTCAGGCCCCAAAACCCGAAAACCATAACCCAAAGGGGCCACCGCCGACCAGCCCTAGCCCACCACCTCCTCCTCCGACCCGCGCGCCACCTCCATGCTCCGCCAAAGCCACAGCCACTTCCCCCTTTCTCTCCTCAGTCCTCTCCTCTTCCATTCTAGACCCCGAGAACCCCTAAACCCCTCTGAAAATCTGCCCCAGCCACCTCCATTTCGCCACCATCCTCCCCCACGAGCGCCACAATGAGTTTTTAATTATTTTATTTATTTAAGTAGGTAAAAATGCAATTTTTACTTAGATAAAATGCGGATTTTTATTTAGTTAAAAATACGATTTTTACTTAGGTAAAAATATGATTTTTTTTTTGTGAAGTAACGATATAAAAAGTTTAGATTTTTACTTAAGGAAAGTTTAGATTTTTACCTAAGGAAAGTCTAGATTTTTAATTAAAATAAAAATATGATCTTTATTAAAATGGAGCGATAAAAAAATGATTTTTAACGTATAACGCGTGAAACAGATCTCGTTGGAAGCACGACGAAGATTTCCTACATACGAAGAGTCGCGGCGTTGGGTTTAGCTTTTCAGTGAGAACTCCTCACTAAAATTTTCTGTTCAGTTATTTATTTTATAACTTCATATATAAATTGCTCCCCGTCGTCCACAGACCATGGACGACTTGTGTGATTGTTTTTATTGTGAAAATTGACTGTTGATTGTGATGTAAAATATATGTTCATGTGTTGAAATAAAATATATGTTCATGTGTTGAAATAAAATATATATTCATGCATTGAAATAAAATATATATTCTTGTGTTGAAATAAAATAAATATTCATTTATAAATCGAACGATTTCTTTATGTACACCGATTTGACTGACAATGATTGGGACGATAAATTTTACACATCGCCCAACTGCACAAATAATATTCAGTATCTGTTGGTTGAAACCCCACACGGGTGTTGGCATGATATTTGACGTACACTAATCCCAATTGTCTAGCTGTATGTCGATCTATGGGTTGACAGGCTGTTGTAAGCATTAATTATTTATAATTAATGCTTATGCAGTTGTGTAATGCACTATGGATGATGGTTGATTGTTTATCATTGTTATTATATACATGTGTTGTATGGAATCCATATAAGTAACATTATATGATATTTGATTGGGCCCCATTCCAATTTGGAAGATAAAGAATATTTTAACGTAATATTCATGTGTTGAAGATAAAAGGTTCATGTGTTGAAGAAAATAATATTCATGTGTTGAAAATAAAATATTCATTTGTTGAATAAGATATTTATGTGTTGAATACAACATGTAAATGATAAAAATATCATCTTTATTGAATGTATAAACCATAAAAAATATTCATGTGTTGAATTAAAATAAATATTCATGTGTTGAGTAGAATAAACATTCATGTGTTGAATAAAAGCCGTGTTGATTAGATATGTGCCATTTTGACGTGAACGATATTCATATCGATTTTATTCATTTTTATAATGAATATCGAAAAGGAATTTATTTCGAAATCTGATATTTTGAAAATATTATCATTTATATATTAATGATATGGTATATTCAATTTTGATTTGAAATTGAATATGAAGTTGAAGTTGTTTTGAAAACGAATTTAAACGGTTTATAATATACGTTTTGAATTGAAATCGACGAAATATATATATAATATATATATATATATATTATATATATATTTAATGGCCTGAATAGAACGCGCCGCGCTGCGATAGTTTGCGAATTTCGACCATTGACTTCGAATTGACGTTACGGGAGATCTGACCGTCGGATTCTCCTGAAACCGGGACCGTTGGGTTCGTATCGAAAAGAGCTTTCCAACGAAAATAAGAAATTTGAAATCTAACAGTTGGATTTGGAGTTATGTCCAAATCAATTTTGGAAAAGGTCGTTGTAAGTGCAGTTCGACGACCGTTCATGGAAATCGACTGTACGGGCCTTGAAAAAATTATTAAAAATTTGTGTCAAATCATAATAAATGGTTTGGAAAGAACTGGGATGAAATATTCCATATTTGAACAGATAAAAATACATTTTTATCAAAATGAACTAGTTATTAACTAGAATTATAATCCAATATTTTTAATTAAATAAATTGGATTTGAAATGGTTTTAAAAATAACCAGAAATTCCAATATTTGAATTGGAATGGAATTGAATCGAAATTATCTTTGGGATATTTCGATGTTGGATTTCATGATTATACAGATATGGTTATGGAAATTTTAAAGATATATTTATATCGTTATTTCCAATTCGATATCTGTTGGTTTCAAAATTTGATATTTAATATAAGCTGATATATTTTCTATTCAGAGCCTTATATTTAATATCAAATGGGATTTTGGGTTTGTCGTGAACGGTGTCTTCACTAACACTGTCCTTAAACCCAAATGAGAAAAGAACAAATCTTTTAATTAAGATTTAGAGAAGAATATACCAATTAATTAATATTTAATTGGAATGGTTAATGGAGTGTGATTTTGGGTTTACCGTGAGCTGTGTTTTAAATGACACTAGTTCTTTAACCCAGTTAAAGATAATGTAATAACCTAAATTTTAATAACATGTTAAAACTAGAAATCAGGGTATAATTAAATTTTAAGATGAGAATCAGGGGAAATGGGTTATGCCATTGCGTTCGTCTCGGAATTCTGCTTGAGTTAGACTTCGAGTTTGCGTAAAACGGATACAGTTTGACGAAGATATGGACGAACGAAGTTGGGCAGAAAAACCAGAAACGGGTCAGAATGCACTGGCGCACTTGGGAAGTGCGCCAGTACAATTTAAGCATCGGCGCACCTACCAAGTGCACCCAGGCCAGAAAACCTGGTTGGTCAGGCCCTGGCTGGCCTGGTCAGGTTCTGGTCGATTTCTGCGGCATGGCTGAGTCACTAGGGCTTACATGTCACTTTATGATTGGCTTCTCTTGAGATGGATGGTCTGGATTCAATCTAGCTTCATCGACAACTCTAATCAGATTAAAATTCTATAAATACAACTCAAGTCTAACCCTAAATTCACACAAATAATATAATACTAAAGCCGTCATGCTGCTGAACTACCTCTTGAACCATGGCTGTCGCCTCCAAGTCAAAGTACAAGCATTCAAAATCAAATCAAATCAAAGAATGAAGCATCAACAACGATCCAAACAATAAATCAGCATTCTACAACAAATTCAGTTCTTAATTCATTAGCCATGCTTTGTAAGTTCTAGTTACTTTTTAGATTTAAACTTGTTAATTATAATATGGCCATGGAATAAAGTGGAATTGGATTTAAGCATGTTTATCGATTCAGATCTATTTCTGATGCTTCTTGAATCTTGAGTTTTGGGACTTTTCTATTTTCATTCTCATGTCAAGCTTATGATCTATTCAGCTTGTTGTAAATCAGTTTCCTTGATTCATGTGATATTATAATCAAGATCTATCTTTTATGCCTGAGATGATGTTCTTATGCCAGTTTTCTCTCTGTGCTTATTGTTATACAAATTCTACCTCCCCCTATTTATTTTCTTTTGATGAACCTAGGTCAATTTCGGACCTAGGCCTAAAACGCGATTTGCGTACGATTGAATACGGGGAAATATGGGAACATTGTCTATATTGGATATATATGTTTGGTAAAATTGACGACATAACATGAAATTGGGATTTGAGTATTATCGTTATAATTAAAGTTTGTAAGTTTGGGTAAATTGGTGTAAACATGGAATACATGTAGTTTGGTATAAAACTTGACCTATGTACAATGGCAAGAATATTGATATATGTAAAACGGCATAAAACTTGGTATGTGTGTAAATAGGCATAAAATTGGCATACATGTAAAATGGCATGGATTAAACATATGTAAATTTGGTATGAATTGGGCATATGTAAAACTGACATGTAACCTAGAACTTGGGCATATGTTAATTATGTAAAATTTGAAGTTGAGACATATATGATAATTTATATGAACGCGCCTAAGTTAGGTTTTGGGTAGTTGGCGTGTATTGCAAATAAAAGGCTATAACACGGCATAAGCTTATAGTAAATTATGAAAATAACTTGGGAATACGTTTTGGGGCAAAAACATGAATTATGTACTTGATAATTGGCAAATAACTGGAAATATGAACGTGGTTGAAACATGAACATTTTTATATGTTAAACACATGAACTGATATAGGGGTTTTGGGTGAAATACGACCATTAACGAACCTTTGACACGAGCTTAGACTCAGTTTGTGGTGTAAATCTGCCCAGAACCGCCCGGAAAATTCAGTAGCCATAAAGTGTCAGTCTAATGTGAGAGGTCGAAGGTCGAATTGTAGGCGTAACGATTTATGACACGAGGTTAGACTCAGATTGTGGTGTAAATCTGCCCGGAACTACCCGGCAAATCCAATGGCCACAAAGTGCACGGTCTAATGTGAGAGGTCATGATTCGTTCGTCATAATGAATGAATTAAGGAATATTAACCATAATAAGACGTGGGTATGGTTAGAGGGTTAGGTGGGATGACATGGAAATTTGACATGGAAATGTGGACCTAACCGGTATGAGTTAAGAACATGTAAAACTTATAAATATGGGCTTAACCAACAGAACTGTTAATCAGACCAATGGGTGGGTTAAGTAATATGACTGGACTAATGACACTTAACCGATATGACATGAATGGGTGGGTTAAGTAATATGACTAGACTAATGACACTTAACCAATATAACATGACACGTGACAGGGTTAAGTCAACTTGAACATATAGATAATACTTAACCAACTTAGCATGATACGTGGGCGGGTTAAGCCATGAATTACTTGAAATACTTAACCAATGCAATCTGACGAATGGGAGGGTTAAGTTAAATGGGTTGGTTTAACTTGAATGGGTTGATAGCACCCAACCAATATAACCTGATGTGTGGCAGGGTTAAGTAAATACACGAGGGTAACACTTAACCATTATAAAATGGCTAGTGGATGAGGTTGAGTTAACATACACTTAACCAATCTAACGTGAGATGTGGTAAGTGTTAAGTTAACACAAGGGAGAACGCTTAACTGATATAACAAGACATGCGGTAGGGTTAAGTAGCACAAGAGAGAACACTTAACCTCGGTATCATGATGGGGGGTGGGGTTAAGTTAAATAGATAACACTTGACCAACCTGTGGGGTATACAAATAGACCCTAGGAAAACCCTAGTAGCGGGACCGTTTCAGCAGTAACCCACATTAGGTATCAACGGTACCCTGAGCTAGGCAGGGTGGGGCACGATTACTGGGCTGATTGTAAGCGGTCAAAACGGCGGCAGGGGATGCAGCGGTGCAGGTTCCGACGGATTACGGGCGTGCATGTATTCCGGAGTGGAAAATTTAGCCACTGGGCATCAGTAGATATAAAGTTGTGCATCAAAAAGGGTGTCAAGGTTACCATCCTAGGAATTGATACACCCTAGGGTGGGACCAGCACAGGTATCTACAAGTAGGGGGGCGCAAGAACTAGGTCGAGTAGGAGCCGATAGATTAGGTAGTAAGGATACACCTAACACATTCATGGTAATTGGGCTGGTTGAGGAAAAATCCTGATATTAGATGTAGTCCTGAAGGCTACCACAACTATGGGGTTGGGATAACCTTAGTATATAACACACGTGAAACATGGTAAGTAAGAGCCGATCAATTAAGGTAGGTACGGTAGGGACATGAAACTGTCAATATGAGGGGGAACCCTCATCGTGGGATATGTACCTATAAAACTATCATGTGGAGTATGGGGGATCACTTATCTTGTAATTACAACTAAGTAAACTAATTAGAACGCTAGTTAGGTGGTGCAGAGAATATAGGAAATCAAGGAAAATAGGGTAATGGTGAAACTTAGAAATCTTGCAACGTTATAGAAACCTTGCGATATGATATTTGGTAGGAACCTTGTGATGCTACCCTTGACAGGAAGTATGGGATGTTATACTTGATTCATCGTGCCTGTAGCTTTTCTTGTCATCATGCTTATGTTTACTTTCAGTTTATTCATGCCATGTTATCCTTACCTGTTTTATGCTGAAAGTCACTAGGACTTACTCAGTCTTTATGACTGACCCGTTTTGTTTCGCCTCTTTTTCTTTCGTCCCCCCCCCAGGTTCGCAGGGTGGGAATACAGCTTAGTTCGGATTTTACCAAGCTCCTAGGCTCTTTCATGTGCAGCTTGAACCTCTCTTGGCTAGGCTTGCTTTGCTTTATTGGGGAATACTGCAATTTATTTTTATGCTTCTTTGTTTTTGAGAAAGACAGATATTCTAGTTATGTAATTGGGTATTGGAAGTTGATGGGCTTTTATTGTAAACAATTATATTTAATAAATGATTTGAAATACTTCTACTTTACTTTCCGCTGTTTTATATATGTCTGTCTTGTAATATTTCTGTTCCAGTACCCATAATGCTCCATTGAAGTTAAGGCATTCCCTTTGTGAGTGACCTTAACGGATGTGGGGTGTTACATTTGGTATCAGAGCAGAAGGTTATCGGACTGGGCAAAAGCTGTTAACAAGCTTCTGAAACTATTTTCGAAACGTTTACAAAGAAGCATTTTTCTAAGAAAAGTTTTGTTTTACTAAAGGCATATTCCCCAAAGCCATATGCACTATCTTTTGATTCTCTCCTGGAGTCTCTTCTCTCTTTCTTTTTCACCATAATTTTGTAGGTGTACGACACATGTAGGAGGGCAAAGAAATGCCCAACTTCCATCTGTAGCCGTAGTAGTTTCATCTGCGTCTAATCTTATTTCAATCTTTGTAGAGTTGTCGTGCGATAGAGGTAGCTTTCGAGAAACATGTCAACAAGCTATACGAGGATAGTATGAACAAGCATAAAGAACACAAGCCTAAGGATGAGAAACTTGTTGATATGGATTAATCCACGAAGGAGGAAAAGGTGAAAGGAAAGAGGCCAAAGTGAGAGAATAATAAAACCCATGACGAGAGAGAGAGTTTCTTTAGTATGGTAAAAAGGGACATGTAGTTAAGTATTATAGGACAAGGGCAAAGAACAAGATCGTCGAGAGGGTAATTGTATGCTCCCACTACTAGCGTACCTAAGAGAGGTGGTAACGTTTCTGTTAAAGGTTTAGCTTTTCTTTTCTATCATCCCATTAGAACTTTGTTTTTGTACATTGCATCCTTTTAATTCTGCTTCGATAGTTGAGTCTCTGCACCTTAGTACTAGCATAGTAGAGGATCCCATTTTTGTCTCAAATCCTGTTGGGGAATCGGCTCATTTATTCATGACTTGTTTGGATTTGAGAATGTCTATGCTAAGTGTTGAGTTTAGAAGTACTGCTTTTGTTTTTGGGCTATGGGTTATTTCTAGGGATGGAGTGGTTATCCAGAAATGATACCATTCTCGAGTATGAAAAGAGGGTAGTTAGACTCTTGACTTGCCTCGGTAATACCCTCGAAGTCTAGTGTAACCCTTAGGGTTCTGCCATGCTTAGTCACCTAGAATCTCTTAATACATTTATCGATCCGCTCGAGTAGTGTTCGCCACTAAGGCGGATGGTTCATTTCGCTTATGCATGAGTTATAGAAAATCACCTTAGTAAGTACATTTGACAACATGGTTGGCATTTGTTTATTTTCAAGAGATAATTCATTTATGTGGAATACCTTCTAGTAAGTGAACGAGATCCGAGATTCACTAGTGAATTTTGGTGAGCTTGCATGAAACCATGCATACGCAGTTATGTTTAAGCCAAGTATACTAGAACAAGAATAAGTGAAAGTGGAACGAGAGGCGACAGTGAAATGAGTTCCAACTCATATTTTGGGAATAGGAATTAAGAAGCTACGAAATTGTGAAGCTAAAGACGGTCAAAGCACAATGGAGTTAAGCTCAAGGAAATGCGACTCAGAAGATTGAAGAGTAGATACACACATCATATCTCTTTTTAAGAGTATATCCTTGATCCATCTTTTCCTGTAGAGCTTACATGCATGCTATCTTTTAAGTATATCCTCTCGGCCCTATTCTCCATCCTATTTCTGTTGCAAACCCCATAGGGAGTATGACTCATCTGTTAGTAATACATGTTGGGGCTTGAGGGTGTCCGTTGGGTTGATTAAACTTTTTGGGTTTTATAAGATATGGGTTGGTCTTAGGAAGGGATCTCTTGTGACCTAAAAGGAGTTCATCATGCTTAGTTTCCTAGAATCATTTATATTGGTTGGGTTGAGAAATTCTTTTGGTATCGGTCTAATGTTGATTTCGGTCTTTGGGGCTGGTGCTTAGGGAGTTCTTCTCCTAATCAGTATATATGTGACATAGATTTCCAGTTTTGACATTTCCTAATGGGCACAAAGTTTTTACTAGCTTCTATCATTCGACTATACCTTTAGGGAGGAACAATTGGGTGTAAACATGTGTTTGAGACATGTTATGATTGATGGTTGCAAGTGGTTGCTAGTGGCTGCTCGTGAATGCATATACACGCACATTAGACACTAGATCGGCTCCGTCACCTTTCATACTGCATATGCATGAGTGTTTATACTTGTTTATGGATGAAATTGAATGTGTTATCATGTGGATGTTGCATATGGATGGATGTTTATGCACACATATAGTGTTTATGTAACTAGGACTATTTGCATACATGTTGGACTCGTGGCACTAAACATATTTTGCATTAAGAAGATCAATCCGGCCTGATCATTAGCGTTAGACAAGGAACATATACACACACCACTTGCATATGTTCATACAGCATTAGAAATCTCTTAAGGACAATGGATGCCTGTGATTGATGATTGAGTAGATGGATGATTGGATGGTAAGACACATTCTTCTTTACTTGAAGATTTCGGGGACGAAATCCTTTAAGGAGGGTAGAGTGTAATAACCCGAATTTTAATAACATGTTAAAACAAGAAATTAGGGTATAATTAAATTTTAAAATGAGAATCAGGGGAAACGGGTTATGCCATTGCGTTCATCTCGGAATTCTGCTTGAGATGGAGCTCGAGTTTGCGTAAAACGGATACAGTATGAAGAAGATATGGACGAACGAAGTTGGGCAGAAAAACCAGAAACAAGTCAGAATGCACTGGCGCACTTGGGAAGTGCGCCAGTACAATTTTAGCATCGGCGCACCTACCAAGTGCGCCCAGGCCAGAAAACCTGGTTGGTCAGGCGCTGGCTGGCCTGGTCAGGTTCTGGTCGATTTCTGCGGCTTGGCTGAGTCACTAGGGCTTACATGTCACTTTCTGATTGGCTTCTCTTGAGATGGATGGTTTGGATTCACTCTAGCTTCATCGACGGCTCTAATCAGATTAAAATTCTATAAATACAACTCAAGTCTAACCCTAAATTCACACAAATAATATAATACTAAAGCCATCACGCTGCTGAACTACCTCTTGAACCATGGTCGCCGCCTCCAAGTCAAAGTACAAGCATTCAAACTCAAATCAATTCAAAGAACGAAACATCAACAATGATCCAAACAATAAATCAGCATTCTACAACAAATTCAGTTCTTAATTCATTAGCCATGCTCTGTAAATTCTAGTTACTTTTTAGATTTAAACTTGTTAATTATAATATGGCCATGGAATAAAGTGGAATTGGATTTAAGCATGTTTATCGATTCAGATCTATTTCTGATGCTTCTTGAATCTTGAGTTTTGGGACTTTTCTATTTTCATTCTCATGTCAAGCTTATGATCTATTCAGCTTGTTGTAAATCAGTTTCCTTGATTCATGTGATATTATTATCAAGATTTATCTTTTATGCCTGAGATGATGTTCTTATGCCAGTTTTCTCTCTGTACTTATTGTTATACAAATTCTACCTCCACCTATTTATTTTCTTTTGATGAACCTAGGTCAATTTCGGACCTAGGCCTAAAACGCGATTTGCGTACAATTGAATACGGGGAAATATGGGAATATTGTCTATATTGGATATATATATGTTTGGTAAAATTGACGGCATAACATGAAATTGGGATTTGAGTGTTATCGTTATAATTAAAGTTTGTAAGTTTGGGTAAATTGGTGTAAACATGAAATACATGTAGTTTGGTATAAAACTTGACCTATGTAAAATGGCAAGAATATTGATATATGTAAAACGGCATGAAACTTGGTATGTGTGTAAATAGGCATAAAATTGGCATACATGTAAAACGGCATGGATTAAACATATGTAAATTTGGTATGAATTGGGCATATGTAAAACTGACATGTAACCTAGAACTTGGGCATATGTTAATTATGTAAAATTTGAAGTTGAGACATATATGATAATTTATATGAACGCGCCTAAGTTGGGTTTTGAGTAGTTGGCATGTATTGTAAATAAAAGGCTATAACATGGCATAAGCTTGTAGTAAATTAGGAAAATAACTTGGGAATATGTTTTGGGGCAAAAACATGAATTATGTACTTGATAATTGGCATATAACTGGAAATATGAACGTGATTGAAACATGAACATTTTTATATTTTAAACACATGAACTGATATGGGGGTTTTGGGTGGAATACGACCATTAACGAACCTTTGACACGAGGTTAGACTCAGTTTGTGGTGTAAATCTGCTCGGAACCGCCCGGCAAATCCAGTAGCCACAAAGTGTCAGTCTAATGTGAGAGGTCGAAGGTTGAATTGTAGGCGTAATGATTTATGACACGAGGTTAGACTCAGTTTGTGGTGTAAATCTGCCCGGAACCGCCCGGCAAATTCAGTGGCCACAAAGTGCACGGTCTAATGTGAGAGGTCATGATTCGTTCGTCATAATGAATGAATTAAGGAATATTAACCATAATAAGACGTGGGTATGGCTAGAGGGTTAGGTGGGATGACATGGAAATTTGACATGTAAATGTGGACCTAACCGATATGAGTTAAGAACATGTAAAACTTATAAATATGGGCTTAACCAACATAACTGTTAATCAGACCAATGGGTGGGTTAAGTAATATGACTAGACTAATGATACTTAACCGATATGACATGAATGGGTGGGTTAAGTAATATGACTAGACTAATGACACTTAACCAATATAACATGACACGTGATAGGGTTAAGTCAACTTGAACATATAGATAATACTTAACCAACTTAGCATGATACGTGGGCGGGTTAAGCCATGAATTACATGAAATACTTAACCAATGCAATCTGACGAATGGGAGGATTAAGTTAAATGGGTTGGTTTAACTTGAATGGGTTGATAGCACCTAACCAATATAACCGGATGTGTTGTAGGGTTAAGTAAATACCCGAGGGTAACACTTAACCGTTATAAAATGGCTAGTGGATGAGGTTGAGTTAACATACACTTAACCAATATAACGTGAGATGTTGTAAGGGTTAAGTTAACACAGGTGAGAACGCTTAACCGATATAACAAGACATGTGGTAGGGTTTAAGTAACACAAGAGATAACACTTAACCACGGTATCATGATGGGGGGTGGGGTTAAGTTAAATAGATAACACTTAACCAACTTGTGGGGTATACAAATAGACCCTAGGAAAACCCTAGTAGCAGGACCCGTTTCAACAGTAACCCATATTAGGTATCAACGATACCCTGAGCTAAGTAGGGTGGGGCACGATTACTGGGTTGATTGTAAGCGGTCAAAACAACGGCAGGGGATGCAGCGGTGCAGGTTCACGGATTACGAGCGTGCACGTATTCCGGAGTGGAAAATTTATCCACTGGGCATCAGTAGATATAAAGTTGTGCATCAAAAAGGGTGTCGGGGTTGCCATCCTAGGGATTGATACACCCTAGGGTGGGACCAGCACAGGTATCTACAAGTAGGGGGCCGCAAGAACTAGGTCGAGTAGGAGCCGATCGATTAGGGTAGTAAGGATACATCTAACACATTTATGGTAATTGGGCTGGTTGAAGAAAAATCCTCATATTAGATGTAGTCCTGAAGGCTACCACAACTATGGGGTTGGGATAACCTTAGTATATAACACATGTGAAACATGGTAAGTAAGAGCCGATCAATTAAGGTAGGTACGGTAGGGACATGAAACTGTCAATATGAGGGGGAACCCTCATCGTGGGATATGTACCTATAAAACTATCATGTGGAGTATGGGGGATCACTTATCTTGTAATTACAACTAAGTAAACTAATTAGAACGCTAGTTAGGTGGTGCAGAGAATATAGGAAATCAAGGAAAATAGGGTAATGGTGAAACTTAGAAATCTTGCAACATTATAGAAACCTTGCGATATGATATTTGGTAGGAACCTTGTGATGCTACCCTTGACAGGAAGTATGGGATGTTATACTTGATTCATCGTACCTGTAGCTTATCTTGTCATCATGCTTATGTTTACTTTCAGTTTATTCATGCCATGTTATCCTTACCTGTTTTATGCTGAAAGTCACTAGGACTTACTCAGTCTTTATTACTGACCCATTTTGTTTCGCCTCTTTTTCTTCCGTTCCCCCCGCCAAGGTTCGCAGGGTGGGAATACAGCTTAGTTCGGATTTTACCAAGCTCCAAGGCTCTTTCATGTGCAGCTTGGACCTCTCTTGGCTATGGCTTGCTTTGCTTTATTGGGGAATACTGCAATTTATTTTTATGCTTCTTTGTTTTTGAGCAAGACAGATATTCTAGTTATGTAATTGGGTATTGGAAGTTGATGGGCTTTTATTGTAAACAATTATATTTAATAAATGATTTGAAATACTTCTACTTTACTTTCCGCTGTTTTATATATGTCTATCTTGTAATATTTCTGTTCCAGTACCCATAATGCTCCATTGAAGTTAAGGCATTCCCTTTGTGAGTGACCTTAACAGATGTGGGTGTTATAGATAAGATTAATTTCTTAACTTTGAAAAATCATTAAGTAATGATTTTTGGAGATTAAAACTGAATTAGAGTTTTAATGAATCCTTAATTAGATTGAAATGTGAATGTGATAATTAAAATTATCAATTTAAGAAAATAATCGAGAATGGAGTATCACCAGTTTTGCTCTAGGCGATAGTTAAATTTTTAAATAGATTTGAACGGGGAATGGTAATTAAATTTACCGATAACACCGTGGTGTTAGATATGAAGTATTACCAGTTTTGCTTCATGGGATGAATAGGTTGGGATTGGGAAATATAATAAATGATTACTTCGGTAAGGTTCGTTAATCCCGACTAGTTTGGATAAACTTTTAAATGGTTTAAAATTGTGAAAAGAATATTTGAATAAAAGAATATTCTAGATTGGAATGAGGCGTATGTTGTGTTTATGTAACACTTGTTTATAAAATACTCGAGTTATTCAGAAAGGTCGGGTTTATCCCATTCTGAATAACTATTACGACGATATGTCGAAGATGAAGACGGTGGTTGAAGACCGGAGGTCTTCACGTCGTTTGGATAATTACTGATGATCTTGATTGGGCCGTACACCCAAGAGGAGGGAATCAATTGGTGATCGTCCAGACGTACTTGGATATCGATGGATATGCGAGGAATAAGGTTCCTCCGGTTTCGTTCAGACCCAGAACGAACTTGTAAATGGACTGTGTGTCTTACATTGGATTTCATTCTGTGTGGCTGATATCGGTTACATAGAGTGGTTTGCCTGTGTGGCATGCTAAGATGCAAATGATCAAGGCCTCTATTGAAAAGCAGAGTCTTGTAGTTGATGATCAAAGCACGGCCTTTGTGGCATCGCTTTGTGCAGCGTTAATTCGCGAGCCTCACACCTCGGTATGAACCAAAAACGGGAGAGGAACTCAGGGACGGCATGCGTTTCCTTCTAGCTAGAAGTGGCGTCAGTGGTTTACAAGCCCTGACGAGTTTGACTTACGTGGTTGTTGGAATGCGGGGCGCCTCGGTTATATCGGTCGATCCGGACTGATAGAGTCATTCGTTGGCTCATTTACGCCCCATAGGGCGGGGAAACACATTGTTCATGCATAATAATCCACTCCATATGGACCGGCCCTGAAGATCCAAGGCTTGCCTGGGACACGGGCTAGAGCATCTCGAATTGGTGAGGACTATTTTTTGCCTTGGTTCATAGATGGAAATACAACTTCCAATACGAGCTTTGCGATTTTAGTTGTACACCTATATATGGCGACATAGTGGTATGGGGCATTCATGCCGCCTATGATTGATACTTATGATTGAAATTGATTTCTTCACTTATAGTAATAATAAAAGATGAAATTTAGCGTATCAAGAATTCTTTGGCTATTATAAGGTAAAACCCTATCCTCCGGCTTGCGTTGCATTGTGTGATGGGACCTGGGTCTTATAATAGCTTCATTGTTCTCTATTTAGCATTGCGTTGTTTGTTTTATGCACTGGTAATATTGGGATGAAACCCGTTCCGTGTTATACGGCGCGGCCCCTTGATTTACCTAGCTTTAAAAATAAAGATCAATAACTGATTTAGTTCTCACACCAGTCACATGACTGACCTGGAGTTTATTGTTTTAACCTAAACCCTGGGTTCCCTTATTTTCCACGCAGACAGCTAGTAGTTTTGGTTTTGCAGATTTATATTCACAGGATCCTGGTTTATAGCTGAAGCGATATATGGAAAGCTCTGTATCCGTGCTTTCAGTTGTGTTTTTGTATTATTTTTCCGCTGTAGTAATGTATTTAAATCTCTGATATTTATCAAATGTATAATATTTGTTCATATTCTGATATATTCTTGTATTCTGATGGAATTGTTGTAATAAGCAATGAAATGTTCTTCTGTTTGTGTTCTGATTGGTCTTGACCTCAAAGCAATCCGTGCTTTCCTTCTCGGGGAAGTTACGGTTCCTTACAAATCTCTTAAATTATTATTATTCAAAATAATAATTTACTTCATCATTAACTAAAATAAATATTTAATTTCTTTTAAAATCTTATTGAGTTAAAACAACTATTCGTTAAACTATTGTGTTAGATTAATCAATAGCAAATTAATTAAATAATCAATTCCAATTAAAGTGGTTGACTTAGTCAACCCAAACCTTGATTATCTCATTAATCAACTCCATTTAGTCCTTCCTTTAAATTAATTAATAATATAATTAATTTAAATAATTCCATTTAACTATCTCTTAGAAGCAATTTATCCGATGCTTAACAATTTGGTTAATTTATACTCACTTGTTTATAAATCATATTTATATAATAATTTACGTTATAAAATCATTTGATAATTACTTATGAACTTAAGTAACAAATAATAATATTTTTTTTCTTTTTAATTAGATTTCATTCAAAATAGTAGATTTAAAAATCTATCTTAAGTTATAAAATAAAATTTATAACTTCATTCCTGTCAATTTACCTAACGATAAATCTATATTTATAAAACGATTGATTTTTATGACATTTGCTACAGATTACTTACAGATACTGTTTATTGGTTAAAAACAAAAAGAACGTTGAATTTAGATTCAACAATCAATAATCAAGTCAATCATCCAATCATATTAGTTAAACAGTTCATATAATTATTGTATGAAAATAAACAATAAATTTGAGGAATCCACTTGGATCCTTCCAACCTATTTTCCCCTACATCCAAATAGGTTACTTCAAATAATATCACCTATTCAATATGGTAACTTATAATTGACATTAATAATTAATTCAACTGATAACGGTCAATCAACAACGACAATACAAGCATCAAAATTTTGGTTTAATACATTTATATTATTATAAACGTAACCAAAAAGGTAAGTTACCTCTGACCTCTTTTGGTAAAAATCGTTAAAATAACGATTTCACTTCATTTAAATTAAACGAACGTTAAATTTTAAACACATTATCACAAAAAGCTTCGCTTCCTGCAGAACACTATAAATGGCGACAAGAAAATAAATCCATTTTTCTTTTCTCTCTTGTAACAACCCGGAAGTTTGACAATAAATAGTTGCTTAACTAGAAGCTTACAAATAGTAATTTCTGCAAACAATGGAATTTGACCACGAAACTTTAACCGTTGCGTTCGTCTCGGAATTCTGGTCAACTTTCATGTTTGGAGTTTCGCAAACGGAGTCTGTATGAAAAAGTTACGAACGAAATACGAAAATGAACGGAAAATAAATAAAATGGAATATTATATATATATACTAATATACAATTGCCTAGCCATCTCCTGCCAGGTCAACTAAGGGTTGACCGGGCTGGCTTCGACCGTTTGGTCAAGCTAGGCAGTGACGTCTAGGGTTTTGTTATATTAAATTTCATATGAATATGCGGATATAACTTAAAACTGATCTGACAGTCTGAGGCCATTTGCACCCCTATAATTAAAGCGGTAAAGTCTCATTCTTTTCCATTCAAATCTATAGAGGCAGTGGAGCTCCGCCATTTTTCTTCCACTTCTAACCTAATTTCTAGAATAAAAATATATTCATATATATCAAATCAAATTCATATGCAATTGGGAAGATTACTAGATTCAATGGAAGAGGGTGAAATTTGACACTCAACGATGGATTCTTTGCTCTCTTCCCTTTTTCTTACATTTCTTCATATCCAGAATTTTCCCTTTCTAGATAAATTGTAGATTTATAAGAATTTGGGGATTGTAAGCCTAAAGGTTTCAAATAATTGAATTTGGAGGCTATAAGGTGAGTGGGAAATGTACGTATACATTTATAATGATGTATTTATCTCGTTTGTAATAAATTCAATTTTTATGCCTATGACTATCAGATCTGGTAAATAAACTGTAGTATTTAGATTGACACCCATCGGATCTGGTTATAAAAAGTGTAAAACTTGTGAATTATACAATGTGGCTATGCATAAAATAAATTGTAGGATTCCTTAAACTTGCTTACGCCTATTCCTACAGTTATGTCATGAAATATATTGCAATTATGTAATAGAATGTATTGTGAACATTGCATAATACTATAGATCTAGAAATCAGTCCCATTAAACACCAAATAGATGTAGTTACATTCCAGATCTTTAGTTCAGTGTTGGAAAATAAAATATGTGAATTTGGGTAAAAAGATGAAATTGGCAAATTATATGAATTTGGAAAGATATGATTGTTAAATTATGAGATTGTAATTATACCTATTTTTATTCAATAGTGTTGGGTTTTGGCTTAATTATTGTAAATATGTCATTTTCGTCTTTTTGAACAAAAAGATGTCATTTTGAATTCACAAGAGCTATGACAAAAAGATCTAAAAAGGAAAAGGGGTGCAAACATACGTATAAATATAAAAATAAATATTTGTGCGTAGTTTGCATCGACTATTCTAGAAAAATATATCAACATATATATATTTCTTGTGAATTTGATTTGTGTCTATTCCACAAATTTGGCATATGTTACAATAATTACCCCTAACGGTCTTTTTGGAAGATTGGAAACTTTTTGGCAAGATTGAATCCAAAAAGGAATGTTTGGTTATTGATTAAACCAAATCATTTAAATAAAAATTAATGATAATAATAAAAGATAACTATACTGTATGAAAACATAAAATATAAATATATACATATTATCTGTCCAAATCAACGTAAAACGGTAAAATATACATAAAATATTGAATGTTTGAACGATATTCACTTATGGAATCATATAATGCAAATTGTATTCCATATTGAATAGATATATTTTTGGTGACCCGTTGTAGCAATCAATATAATTAATTGCTATGAATAGGACCACAAATCAATAAATAACAATTGTAACCAATTATTGAATGGGGAAAGTGAAAATAATAGGATAATGGTAATAATTCCTAAATTTTTATAGGATAAATGTTGTACACCCCAATTAGGAAATTTGAACTATAATCGCATTTAGACATGAGTTAAGCTCACTTATGGTATAAGCCTGCCCGGAACCGACCGACAAAACCAGCAACCACAGGCAGTCAGCTTAGTGTGAGGGGTCTAATACGTTAATATAAATGTACTAATGCACGAGGTTAAGTTCAACTTGTGGTAAAACCCTGCCCGGAACCGACCGGCAAATCTAGCATCCACAAGTAGTCAACTTAATGTGAGAGACCCGGTGCATAGAAAAATATATATATACTATAACTGGCAACAAATAAATAAATAAATAAAATTAGAGATGGCTGTTTGGGTACAACAATTTAATATACTCGAGACTGATAAAATAAGGATATTCCTTTGTAATTAATGTCTTAGGAAAATTATGGCCGTTAGGCTCATAAATGACATTAATTGTAATCAGTGGAAACTAAACGTAAATGGTTGCCTTAGGAAAATATGACCGTTATGGTCATAAAAGGGCAATAAGCAAAGAAATGCAAAGTAAATGTGTGTAAAAACGGGATTAATGGATATCAATTGTCGTTTAAATACTATGTCCAAATTAGGGAAGAAATCAAATAAATATCCTAAGGAAAGGGGGATATAACCTTCCTTATTTATGTTAATGAATAAAAAATTTATAATTAAAATTGAATTGGACTTAATAGGCTATTAATATAAAATAATATTAACATATGAACTCGTGACGATAATGAATCGTGTACATATAGTATTTCCGTAGAGAAGAACTAGATGGAAAAGTCTAAATGACGTAGCCCACTTTATCCCAATAGGGAAAGGTATTAAAGGCCAGTGGGGCACAAACTTAATCTTCGCATACAGTCCACTTCTGTAACAACCTGGAAAATCTGAGCCAATTTAAATTTTCTAATTTGGCGAATTTAACGGATTTTGAATATTTAAAATGAATTATTTTAAATAATAACGATGGAAAATTTATTTTCGACGAAGTTAAAACGAATAAATTTATTTTCATTATATAATGAGCCTGTAATGGCGCTGCAGTACAAAAATTCGATTTCGAATTTCAAATGAATATACAGAATTCGTTTTAAGTCGGAATTGAACGAAACAAGAAATATTTGAATCTGTTTAATCATATCTTTCTAACGGCTGTAAGAAACTGAAATTTCACTTTATAAGTTGAAACATACGTCCAGTTTAAAATTCAGAAAATTCGCTGTGGAATTTATATATATTTTAATATATATATATATATAAAGGCCCTTAGAAATGGAAATTTTGCAAACGACCTCGGTTCTCTACGAAACCACTTTTGTTGGATCCAGGATGTCAAATTATTGCTAGATTTTGAAATTCATACTTTTCTGAATCAGTATGTGAGCGTGGCGAAGTCAAACGTGTTTTGAACAGTTTCATTTAAATTGGATCGACCAGAAAATGGCCATTTTTCAAACGGTCTCAGAATTTGACGAAATTAGTTTTGTTAGGATCGTATCGTCAATATGAAGCTAGAAATATATTTTTTGGAATTTTCAGAGTCAGTATGTGGCCCCGGTAAATTAAAATGTACGTTTAAATTCAATATATAATGATTTATATTTTAAATTCAATGGAAACTGATCGTAACAGGTGGATTGGCTTGCAGGACATATCCCATTGTGTTCGGAATGGGGGTATTTAGCTAGGGGCGACAGTCGTTGGCGTACGTTCGGAGTCCGGATGCAATATCAATAAAATATAGAATTAAATAATAATTTAAATTATTATAAATACTCCTTAAAGCCAACCCTAACCCTAGTTTGTCCCGTCTGTTATTCAGCAGCCACCACCAAACATTATCGACGACTGAAACACTCCTGAATCCCCCCTTAATCGTACCTATTCTCGTTCGAATTGGGAAATGATTTCAAAACAGAAATAGCAGTGCTTCTCAAGCTCTTCGAGTTGGTATAGGATTGATCGTGAATGGCGTTGAATCTCTGGTCAATTTTCGCCTCAAAGGGCCGCTGTTTCATCATGGTTTGGGGAGGCGAATGGCCATCGAGTGGGCCGGGGTCGGAGCTGGAGAAAGGCGGCATCGGCGGCGTCAAAGTGGCATGGTCCGATCTAGTGCTGGCGATCCCTAGGCAAGGCGGTGGTTGATTGAATTGGACGATGTAGGGTTTGGCGAGTTCAAAGGAAGGGGTATGGGTTTTTTTTACAGGCGGAAGAAGGATTAGAGAAACTAAGGATGTAATTATTTAATTAATTATATATTAAATATCTAAATTAGAATGGTTTGAAAATAATACTGTAAGTTCTTCAAACGAGGTCGGAATTCGATGATTCCAATTGCGTTAGAACCACAACAACAAGAGCTTCGCAACAAAACTGGCCGCGAATGAAATAAAGCAGATTAGAATTTCAGGAAAATTCAAAATTAGAAAAGAATGGAAATTCAAAAATAAAAGAACCACTGTGAGAAATTCTCTCACTATAATTTCTTGTACAGTTATTTATTTTATAACTGCATGCCTGAACTGTTCTCCGTTGTCCATAGACCATGGACGACTTGTTTGATTGTATTCTATGTGAAAATTTATCGTGATGTGAAATGAAAATGAATTATATATATATAAGAATTGAAAAATATATATAAGAAGTGAAAAATATATATATATGAAATGAATTATATATAAAAATATATATAGGAAGTGAAAAGAAAATATATATATGAAATGAATTATATATATAAGAAGTGAAAATTATATATATAAGAAATGAAAATTACATATATATGTGAAATGAAAATGATATATATATATATATATATATGAAGTGTGAAAGTGATATATATGAAATGTGAAGACGATATATATGAATTGTGAAAACGAAATATATATGAAGTGTGAAAACGATATATATATGAGGTGAAAACGATATATATATGAAACGAAAACGATATATATATGAAGTGAAAATAATATATATTTGAAGTGGAAATCATATATATGAGATGGAAAATTGAAAATGAAGTTAAGAACATTTTTGAAACAAAATTAAAACGATTTATAAAGTACGTTTTAAAACGAAATCGATGAAATATATAAAAAATATATATTTAATGGCCTGAATAAAACGCGCCGCGCCGCGGCAGTTCACGAATTTCGACCATTGACTTCGAATTGATATTACGGGAGATCCGACCGTTGGATTCTCCTGAAACATGGACCGTTGGGTTCGTATCGAAAAGAGCATTCCAACGAATATAAGAAATTTGAAATCTAACGGTTGGATTTGGAAATATGTCCAAATCAAATTTGGAAAAAGTCATTGTAAGTGCAGTTCGATGACCGTTCATGGAAATCGACTGTACGTGCCTTGATAAAATTATTAAAAATATCAGTAATTTGTGTAAAATCATATTAAATGATTTGGAAAGAGTTTGGTTGAAAAATTCCAGTTTTGAAACGATAAAAATATATTTTTATCGAAAGAACTAGTTATTAACTAGAAAAATAATCCAATGGTCATAAATAAATAAATTGGATTGGATTTGAATTGAAATTATCTTCGGATATTTTCGATATTGGATTTCGTGATTATACAGATATTGTGATGGGAATTTGGAAGATATCGATATCGTTATTCCCGATATGATGTCTGTTGGTTTCAGGATTTGATGCTGAATATAAGTCGATACTATCTCTATTCAAAACCTTATATTTAATGTCAAATTGGATTGACTGATTGGTTGAATTGTGCTCGACCAGTTTATGAGCAAAATATGCTTTTACATTTAGCAGTGGATTGGGTAGAAATATCTGTGTGCTAACACCTTGTGAAACACTTCACGATTTGACGGTAAGGTGTTTAGCGATGTTGTGATCATTTCAAATTTAATGAATGATTTTGAAATGATACTTTCTTAAGTGAAAAGAAATGTTTTCTCGATTTTGGACATGGAATGTTTTACAAAAATATTTTATAAAACAGAAAGGATTTCGAGGCCTAAACCCGATGATTTCTAAACGATCTAGAAATGTATTAGATTTTACATTGTGGTTCATCGCGTATTCGATTATTTGTTATTGATGATGTATCTGTTTGGTGGCGGAGAATTTATTCTCTTGCTTACAACCCTTCTTTGAGACGTACAAGCTCAAAGATTATGTTATTAATAGTGACTGGTCATATGTGTGAATTACTGATGTGAAGTACTATATTTTGAAAGTACTTGTGATTATTATGTTGTGAAATGAATTTCCCTACTTCGGGATATGAAATGATTTAGTATGTGGCTAAAGATTCGGGTAACCCTGAGACTAAAAGTATGGGTGAGAGGGCGGTGTGTGCTCTCCATGTGTGGGAGGTGCATCGTCAGTGTAGCCTGCTCCTATGTGGGGTAGGTGCACATTTATATACCGAGTTTCTAGGTGCGTACCCTTTGCCTTGTCGATGGGTAGCGCGATATTTGGTTGCATACTTGTTTGTATGCATTGTTATGATTTGGAATTCACAATTCCAAATGATTTGATTTGAAATCCCGAAGTGAAATCTACTTCGATATAAAAGTTAGATATGTATTTCAAATGACTTGAAATAGAAATCGGGAAATAAAGTCCAAAGGAATAATTTCTGTAAATTGAATTGGATTTGGAAAATCTAAGTGTGGTGATTAATATAAATGGGTAGATTGGGATATTGCATGTTGATTGATGCATAGTAGATCCATATATCTTTATTGGTTGTTGTTTATACACTGGCATTCATGGGGGTAAACCCGTTCCGCGTTAGCGGCGTGGTCCCGTGATTTGCCTTATCATTTATATAAGTTAATTTTAAATGTAGAGTTTCTCACACCAGTCCCATGACTGACCTGTAGTTTGTTTTTCCCTTGCAAACTCGGGTGCCCCTATTTTCCACACGGGCAGTTGAGTAGTTTTATTTTGCAGATATATTTAGCAGGATTCTGGATTGAAGCTTTAAGCTATGTCCAGTCATTTACAGTCATCCGCTGTGTTATTTTATTTGTTTCCGATGTATTGTATTACATTTATTGTAAATTAATCTTCCGCTGTATTATATTTTGATATACTCTGATATAATATGTACTCTGATGTAACATTACTATGATTTTTATAAAAGTCTTCTGTTATTTGTTCTGATGTGTTGTATGCCCAGAGTTAGCGTATGCGGGATTCGAACGGTCTCGGTCGATTTAGCGATTGAACAGGTCCGGGCGAAATCCGTATCGTTACACATTGTATCAAAGCTTTCGTTAAACTCAAATCTTTGGGAGTCAACTCGTTAGAACAGGATAAAAGACTCATCAGAGGTAGGATTAGTAATATCCTACAGAAGAATCCTCATTAGAGATAGAATCAGTAACATTCTAGAATGAGTAACTCGTTAGAGATGGTGTCAGAAATGCCCCAGAACGAGTTGAGAGTTATTTGTTTATAAATAACGTATTTCTGATTATATATATAATCTGGTTTTAGAAAATATATTTTTGAATATATAAAAGTTATATATTTGAAAATTTTAATCAACAAATTGATTGATGTTTGTGTTGTGTGATTATTCATTTACATCATTATTTAAATGTAAGGTAAAATTAGCCAAATTGTATCAAATATTGAATTGTCTTGCAAATTGGTTGAAATTTCATGCATATACATGTGTATACATTGAACAGGTCATAGCAAAGAGGCTAGAGAAGAGGAATAAAATTGTTTGCTCGACAAATAGGCACATGTTTATTGTATTTCTTGGGGATTTGATGATTTTATGAGCCGATTGGCTAGCCACTTGGCTTTTTCTTTTTCTTCTTGAGATGAGAGGGCCTGTATGGCAGTTTGGGGATTTTCTCGATGCTCCCAGTGCAGGGGAGGTTATGGCAAAAAAATTCGAAAATTTAGGGTGTTAGCCAAATTTTTAAAAATTAGAAAGTTCTTAGAAACTGAAAAGTTGAAGAACATAAGCCATAATTAAAATAATGAAAGTTGAGTTGATTATAAAACAACCTTCACCTTCGTTCCTTTTCGAGGAAGAAAAGATTTTAAGTGGGGGAGAATGTAATAACCCGGAAAATCTGAGCCAGTTTAAAAAATTTTAATTTGGCGAATTTAACGGATTTTGAATATTTAAAATGAATTATTTTAAATAATAACGACGGAAAATTTATTTTCAACGAAGTTAAAACAAATAAATTTATTTTAATTATATAACGAGCCTGAAATGGCACTGCAGTTTGAAAATTCGATTTCGAATTTCAAATGAATATACAGAATTCGTTTTAAGTCGGAATTGAATGAAACAATAAATATTTGAATCTGTTTAATCATATCTTTCTAACGGCTGTAAGAAACTGAAATTTCACTTTAAAAGTTGAAAGATACGTCCAGTTTAAAATTCAGAAAAATCGCTGTGGAATTTATATATTTTTTAATATATATCTAAAGGCCCTTAGAAATGGAAATTTTGTAAACGACCTCGGTTCTCGACGAAACCACTTTTGTTGGATCCGGGATGTTAAATTATTGCTAGGTTCTGAAATACATAATTTTCTGAATCAGTACGTGAGCGTGGCGAAGTTAAACGTGTTTTGAACAGTTTCATTTAAATTGGATCGACCAGAAAACGGCCATTTTTCAAAGTGTCAGAATTTGACGAAATTAGTTTTTTAGGACTGTATCGTCAATACGAAGCTAGAAATAATTTTTCTGGAATTTTCAGAGTCAGTATGTGGCCCCGGTAAATTAAAATGTACGTTTAAATTCAATATATAATGATTTATATTTTAAATTTAATGGAAACTGATCGTAACAGTCGAATGGCTTGCGGGACATATCCCATTGTGTTCGGAATGGGGTATTTAGCTAGGGCGACAGTCGTTGGAGTCCGTTCAGAGTCCGGATGCAATATCTATAAAATATAGAATTAAATAATAATTTAAATTATTATAAATACTCATTAAAGCCAACCCTAACCCTAGTTTGTCCCGTCTGTTATTCAGCAGCTGCCATAACATTATCGACGACTGAAACCCTCCCGAATCCCCCCCTTAATCGCACCTATTCTCGTTCGAATTGGGAAATGATTTCAAAACAGAAAAGCAGTACTTCTCAAGCTCTTCGAGTTGGTATAGGATTGATTGTGAATGGCGCTGAACCTCTGGTCAATTTTCGCCTCAAAGGGCCGCTGTTTCATCACCGTTTGGGGAGGCGAATGGCCATCGAGTGGGCCGGGGTCGGAGCTGGAGAAAGGCGGCATCGGCGGCGTCAAAGTGGCATGGTCCGATCTAGTGCTGGTGATCCCTAGGCGAGGCGGTGGTTGATCGAATTGGACGATGTAGGGTTCGGCGAGTTCAAAGGAAGGGGTACGGGTTTTTTTTACAGGTGGAAGAAGGATTAGAGAAATTAAGGATGTAATTATTTAATTAATTATATATTAATTATCTAAATTGGAATGGTTTGAAAATAATACTGTAACTTCTTCATACGAGGTCGGAATTCGATGATTCCAATTGCTTAGAACCACAACAAAGAGAGCTTCGCAACAAAACTGACCGCGAGTGAAACAGAGCAGATTAAAATTTCAGGAAAATTCAAAATCAGAACAGAATGGAAATTCAGAAATAAAAGAACCACTGTGAGAAATTCTCTCACTATAATTTCCTGTACAGTTATTTATTTTATAACTGCATGCCTGAACTGTTCTCCGTCGTTCACAGACCATGGACGACTTGTTTGATTGTATTCTGTGTGAAAATTTATCGTGATGTGAAATGAAAATGAATTATATATATATAAGAAACGAAAAATATATATAAGAAGTGAAATATATATATATATATATGAAATGAACTATATATAAAAATATATATATATAGGAAGTGAAAAGAAAAAAATATATATGAAATGAATTATATATATATATAAGAAGTGAAAATTATATGTATAAGAAGTGAAAATTATATATATAAGAAATGAAAATAAGATATATATATATATATATGTGTGTGTGTGTGTGTGTGAAATGAAAATGATATATATATATATATATATATATATATATGAAGTGTGAAAACGATATATATGAAATATGAAAACGATATATATGAACTGTGAAAATGAAATATATATGAAGTGTGAAAACGATATATATATGAGGTGAAAACGATATATATATATATATATGAAATGAAAATGATATATATATGAAGCGAAAATAATTTATATTTGAAGTGGAAATCATACATATGAGATGGAAAATTGAAAATGAAGTTGATAACGTTTTTGAAACGAAATTAAAACGATTTATAAATTACGTTTTAAAAAGAAATCGATGAAATATATATAATATGTATTATATATATATATATATATTTAATGGCTTGAATAGAACGCGCCGCACCGCGGCAGTTCGCGAATTTCGACCATTAACTTCGAATTGATATTACGGGAGATCCGACCGTCGGATTCTCCTGAAACAGGGACCGTTGGGTTCGAATCGAAAAGAGCTTTCCAAGGAATATAAGAAATTTGAAATCTAACGGTTGGATTTGGAAATATGTCCAAATCAAATTTGGAAAAGGTCGTTGTAAGTGCAGTTCGATGACCGTTCATGGAAATCGACTGTAACGGCCTTGATAAAATTATTTAAAATATCAGCAATTTGTGTAAAATCATATTAAATGATTTGGAAAGAGTTTGGTAGAAAAATTCCAGTTTTGAAAAGATAAAAATATATTTTTATTGAAATGAACTAGTTATTCACTAGAAAAATAAGCCAATGGTCATAAATAAATAAATTGGATTGGATTTGAATTGAAATTATCTTCGGATATTTTCGATATTGGATTTCGTGATTATACAGATATTGTGATGGGAATTTGGAAGATATCGATATCGTTATTCCCGATATGATATCTGTTGGTTTCAGGATTTGATGTTGAACATAAGTCGATACTATCTCTATTCAAAACCTTATATTTAATGTCAAATTGGATTGATTGATTGTTTGAATTGTGCTCGACCAGTTTATGACCAAAATATTCTTTTACATTTAGCAGTGGTTGGATCTGTGTGCTAACACCTTGTGAAACACTTCACGATTTGACGATAAGGTGTTTAGCGGTGTTGTGATCATTTCAAATTTAATGAATGATTTTGAAATGATACTTTCTTAAGTGAAAAGAAATGTTTTCCCGATTTTGGACAGGGAAAGTTTTATAAAAATATTTTATAAAACAGAAAGGATTTCAAGGCCTAAACCCGATGATTTCTAAATGATTTAGAAATGTATTATGTTTTACATTGTGGTTCATCGCGTATTCGATTAGTTGCTATTGATGATGTATATGTTTGGTGGGGGAGAATTTATTCTCTTGCTTAACACCCTTCTTTGAGACGAACGAGCTCAAAGGTTATGTGATTAATAGTGACTGATCATATGTGTGAATTATTGATGTGAAGTACTATATTTTGAAAGTACTTGTGATTATTATGTTGTGAAATGAATTTTCCTACTTCAGGATATGAAATGATTTAGTATGTGGCTAAAGATTCAGGTAACCCTGAGACTAAAAGTATGGGTGAGAGGGAAGTGTGTGCTCTCCATGTGTGGGAGGTGCATTGTCAGTGTAGCCTACTCCTATGTGGGGTAGGTGCACATTTACATATCGAGTTGCTAGGTGCGTACCCTTTGCCTTGTTGATGGGGAGCGCGATATTTGGTTGCATACTTGTTTGTATGCATTGTTATAATTTGGAATTCACAATTCCAAATGATTTGATTTGAAATCCCGAAGTGAAATCTACTTTGATATAAAAGTTAGATATGTATTTCAAATGACTTGAAATAGAAATCGGGAAATAAAGTCCAAAGGAATAATTTCTATAAATTAAATTGGATTTGGAAAATCTAAGTGTGGTGATTAATCTAAATGGGTAGATTGGGATATTGCATGTTGATTGATGCATAGTAGATCCATATATCTATATTGATTGTTGTTTATACACTGCATTCATGGGGGTAAACCCGTTCCGCGTTAGCGACGTGGTCCTGTGATTTGCCTTATCATTTATATAAGTTAATTTTAACTGTAGAGTTTCTCACACCAGTCCCATGACTGACCTGTAGTTTGTTTTTTCCTTGCAAACTCGGGTGCCCCTATTTTCCACACGGGTAGTCGAGTAGTTTTATTTTGCACATATATTTAGCAGGATTCTGGATTGAAGCTTTAAGCTATGTCCAGGCATTTACAGTCTTCCGATGTGTTATATTATTTGTTTCCGTTGTATTGTATTACATTTATTGTAAATTAATCTTCCGTTGTATTATATTTCGATATACTCTGATATATTTTGTACTCTGATGTAACATTACTATGATGTTTATAAAAGTCTTCTGTTATTTGTTCTGATGTGTTGTATGCCCAGAGTTAGCGTATGCGGGATTTGAATGGTCTCGGTCGATTTAGCGATCGATCAGGTCCGGGCGAAATCTGTATCGTTACAACTTCCTTGGGTCTTAAGTGGCTTGGGTCGAGGAGTCCACCTAGGAGTAGTTCTTTCGGTTTAGGGGTATAAAACGGCATGTGTGTATTGCCCGCCCAAACCTGGAAACATAAAATGTCAGATATGGCTACCTATCCTACGGAAAGTAATAAGCAACTAAGGAGGCTATTTAATAAGGTCGGCTAGATGGTATAGCAAGAGAAAAAATACCATCTCTCACCTTACACGGGGAAAGGGTATATGCGTGGATGACAGAAGCCTTAAAAGTAAGGCCCGTAGCTAGTGCCCTCTAGTTTAGAATAATGTGAATAAATCATCGAGAGGTATTGGATGACCAATAGGTTAGCTAGGGTCTTAAACGATCGGAAGAATCCACCCTATCTATCACTGATAGTGAGATGTTAAATAATAAAGGGTAAGTGAATGAAAAGTATATATATATAACTTCGTAATTTAGATTCACTTCTCGGTTTTATAACCAAACATGCTTTGGTATAAAGGCTTCACAAATATGAGTAAAACGTCCTATCTTGGTATAATATTTCTAGAATTCTACTTTGGGTGTGTATATATATATATACTAGGTTGGGCTAGAATCACTAACATGGTTAGGCATACATCTTCGGCTGAACCAAACGGGATACGTTTGAGTATTTTAACCTATGTTGTAAATTTCTTAGTCACCAGAACTTGTTGTTCTGACCCCCCTCCCCCCTCATTACAACCTTCCAGGTTTCCTAGAGAAGGTTGAGTTCTCAATGGTGCTTAAGTTTTGCTTTCGGTTCTCGTTCTCTCTCACGCTTGGTATTGGCAAAGTGACTTACTTTGAAAAAGGTAGTTACTTGAGTTAATACTTGTTATCCTATTTTGTTTCTGCTGTGAGTTTACTTTTATCGTACTCTGATTATGCTCATGCTCATTTATTTCAGGTACCAGATTACACGCTCCATTCTTGAATGTGTTCAAGTTTTGATTTTTGTTGAAATTTGGGTGCAGAAAAGTGTGGGGGTGTTGCATTTGGTATCAGAGCCTAGGTTAAGTGATTAGAGGAATTAGTTAAATTAGGGTTCATGAGAGAACGTAATTCGATTTTATTTTATGTTTTTCTTCGTCTTTCTTACTCGACTTTATTTTATTTCGACAACGAAATTAGTCATGGGCCTAATTATATAAAATGGGCTTTGAGCGACTAAGGGTTGAAATATGTTGAGTTCGGGTTTTGGCCAATTCTGTCTTACCCCACAGTATGTTTGCTATTTCATCGTGAAGAGCACGAGGACGACATATGGTGGATCTCTTTGATTCGAGTTTGGAGATTGGACAAAAATCTAGCTACAACCGAGATTGTCATCTTTCCTGGTTTGGTTTCGTTGGTAGTTCCAGTTAAGACCATTACCCAATCCAAAATGGGTAAAAAGCCCATGTTGATATGTCGCATCCATTTTGGAAATATAATTACGAGTTGTATCCATTTGTTACTCGTTAAAATTTCCGAATCTACCTTTGTTGAAACATTCAATTGTGTTCTTAGCCTTGTATTCGAGGAAATTTTATTTTTTAAAATATTTGAAAAATAAAAATGGATTTCAACCGTTTTGAAAAATAGTTTGTGAAGATATGGTTTTAAATTCTTAATCTATTTGTATTTTAAAATTTTTGGGGCCCATTCAGTAATTTTAATAAATATAGTTTGATTGGTAGGAAAGAAGGAATTAAAAATAATTAGGAATATACCACTAAAACTCAAGAATAATAAATATCTATTCCTTGTGATTTTAGAATCCATCTTCCTATATATATTGGATAATTTATTTAATGTTATAAAAATTAATCTTAATTGTTTTAAGCTTCGATATTTTTGAACACGAAAAGGTTTTTCCAGTTTGAAATATAAAACTGGAATATAAATAATAATCATGATAATAAAATGTATTTATAAATACGAAACCGTTAGTTTACAATAAAATTCCATTTTTGAAAAAGTTTTAAATTTCTCTTCGAAAAGGAAAAGGAAACTCCTTCGTCCGAATATTGGGGTATTTGACTTCGTGAATCGTCTGTTTGTTGTCAGCTAGGTGAGGGGAAAATACGTTTTAGTTATATTATGGATATCTAGCTGAATTATTGTTGGAATTCGTTAGTTCGTGGTGTGTTCGCAACATCTTTGTTGAGACTATAAATCCTTGGAGTTTAACTACGGTCATTAAATACCGCGGTGACGAGGTTAACAATATTTCGAATCGCGTTGAATCTAAAAAGATAACGCGGGACTTTTAATATTTTAATCTAGCTTAATAAGATCAAGGTCCAACCTCTGTCCAAATCTCATTTGGTGGTTGACTTTTTAGTGATATACTACGACGGTCGATTAGTTAGTGAGTTTTAGTACAACTTGGACCTAAGACTCAACTATAAAAGTTGCATTCAAGTTACCCATTAACTTCCTTCTTTCATCCTTCCTTCCTCATTTAGCCGAACCATATTCCGATCCTTCTTGTCGTCGCCTTATCTCCTCATTTTCCATGTTTGTTAGCGCATTAGCGCATTAGATCTTGCATCACTAGTACTCCAAGATCTAATTTATTCCCTCCGACCATTTCTTAGTCCATAATACCTACTTACACTACTTGATCTTTATAGTACCAATTAAGCCTCATCCTTAGGTAGAGGTAATTTGGTTGGATCGGAATGGGCAAAAAGGTCTCACATCTTTAGGGCTAAGAAAATTTGTCGTGGTAATTGGACTTGTACCGATCCATTGCTCGAGATCTTAGGATAGGGTTGTTATTTGTGCTGCATCCACTTTTGCTATACCTTATTCGAATAAGTTCTTTCGAAGGCGATCGGCATTTCGAAGATGGAGATGAAGATATCTTTGGATGGTCTTTCTGAGGAGAATCTCGATGAGATTTTAGAGGAATCCGTGATGAACCCAAACTTGAAGGGTCTTTTGTTTGACCGGCTTTGGAGATTTTTCAGCAAAACTCTTTTTCTTGATGTTAGTTTTTGTGTTTGTAATCTATATACTGCCCATGTAGACATGTGACCCTTTAGCACATCGTTATATAAATGGGTAGTTATGACTAGGTTTGCCTCATGGTGCGAAAATTTATCCTTTACTTGATCGATGGCGTAACCATCATTTGGTGTCGCATCATATTCGGTTCAGCTTGTTGCTTTTATTTTTGTCTCATAGAGTTATTTTCTTTAATTTTCACCTATCCGTTTTGTCTATAATCAATGTTTGGTGGATTTCCATGAGAAGCAATTTTGTAGTAGGTTTCTTTTTCTCATCATAATTTCTCTCTTAGAAGAGATGGTGATGTGAAACCTCCAACAACATCAACAGCGTTTATAACACGAGATTGAGCATTTTTGTTACCATGGTATGGTTAATCAAAATCATAAAAATTGTCTAAAGCTCCAGCCGTGGAGCAAGGCATCTCGTTGTTTATAACCATAGTTTTGGGAGTTTTGGTGTTGTTTTGTTGTTGTCTTTGTCGTTATCTCTTTCCAGCATAGGGTTTTTGGTTTTGTGGTGATTTGTGCTTATAACTGTTAGTGTTGTTTAGATCGCATGACTTAGGTTAATGAGATTTCTAAGTTTGGAAATGTTTATGTCATTCACGCATGCCTGTTTGAATGAAATTTCATTTTTATATCTAAA
The DNA here is from genome assembly GCA_030737875.1 of Allium sativum. Classification (NCBI taxonomy): domain Eukaryota; kingdom Viridiplantae; phylum Streptophyta; class Magnoliopsida; order Asparagales; family Amaryllidaceae; genus Allium; species Allium sativum. Next base: position 15,338,150 of record CM060917.1, read on the forward strand.
CTAACAGTTGTCCTAGGGCTGGAAAGGATAGAATTCTGTATTGGATAAATTTTAGTAAATGACCGGTTTTTCTTTCATGGGTATATAAATAAATAAATCACCATTCCTTGTTAAGGCTAAAATTCATTATGGAATTTTGTGTGTGATTTCGGTTTTCGCATTTTTGGCGTGACTGACTTCCTTTTTCGCCCACGTGTGACTTGAATCATTTAAATTTCCTCAAAATACATTTTTGAAGTTTTTGGAAAATGCTATTTGGATTTTATCATTTTCTTATTTTATAGGAAAATGAAACGGTTTTGAAAGGAAATTTTCAAAACAGACATGAGAAGTTTTCAAGCGGGAATTTATTTTTGAGAAAATTTCGATGTTTGGTCACATGAATAGCGTAAAGAAGATGTTTGTATGTGCATTTTAGCGGTGCAATAGAACCGAAGATACGATAAAACGTTAACGGTAATAAGGAAAAGGCTGTTTTAGCCTTGGAAACGCTGTTTCCATACCTTCTCAACGATGCGCACAAGCTATTAATTAACTCATTTTATGTTTTAGAGATTGTTTTAAGCCTCCTTTACAGTCTACAAATGAAAGTTTTGGGAGTATTTTGGGTAATTGAGGTGAAATCCACTGTAGGGCAGGATATGGAACATCTGTAAGTGGAGAAAATGTTAAAATTCTTCACTTTGATTTCATTTTTCCGGTTTAGGAGAAATTAAATAAGAAATGATTTCATTGCGTGATGTTTTGGATGGTAGAGTTTGGATGCAAAATTGGTTGCTTCACACTTTTATCTGTAATTGTGTGAAGGTTACGGATGAAAAAGAATTTTCAAAATTTGCATTCATGTAGAGCTGCCTGTATATTTAGAATGTTTTACATCATGTTTTCAAAGTGTTTTAGAAATATATCAATGCATACATATAGAGTGTCCGATTTAGAATCATTTTGCATGCATGTTTTATGGTTGAAATGCATTATGTACACCATGCACATATACACATGGTTGCAAAGTGGATGTACACAAATTGGTTGTGTAGGATAGGATAACTAGTTGTCAGAATTTCAGGAAGAAATTCCTTTTAAGGAGAAAAAATGTAACAACCCAGAATTTTGACAATAAACAATTATATAATTAGAAGCTTAAAAATAGGTATTTCTGCAAACGATGGAATTTGACCATGAAACTTTAACTGTTGCGTTAACTCTGGTCAGCTTTCATGTTTAGAGTTTCGCGAAAGCAGTTCGTATGAAAAAAGTTACGAACAAAATACTAAAACGGATGGAAAATAAATAAAATGGATTATTATATACATAGTAATATATAATTGCCTAGCCACCTCACTGCTAGGTCGACCGATGCTCGACCGTTGGCTGCGACCGCTTGGTCGAGCTAGGAAGTGACTGCTACGGTTTTCTCATATAAAATTTTACATGAATGGGCGGATACAACTTAAAACTGATCTGACAGTCCAAGGCCATTTCCACCCCTATAAATAAAGGGGTAGAGCCTCATTCTTTTCCATTCAAATTTATAGAGGCAGCGGAGCTCTGCAATTTTTCTTCCTCTTCTAACCTAATTTCTAAAATAAAAATATATTCATACATATCAAATCAAATCAAATTCATATGCAACTGGGAAGATTACTAGATTCAATGGAAGAGGATGAAATTTGTCACACAACGATAGATTCTTCGTTCTCTTCCCTTTTTCTTATATTTCTGCAATTCTAGAATTTTCCCCTTTCTCGATAAATTGTAGAATTATAAGAATTTGGGGATTGTATGCCTAAAAATTTCAAATAATTGAATTTGGAGGCTATAAGGTGAGTGGGAAATTTACATATACATTTACAATAATGTATTTATCTCGTTTGTAACAAATTCAATTTTTATTCCTATGCCTATCAGATATGGTAAATAAATTGTAGTAATTAGATTGTTACCCATCAGATCTGTTTATAAAAGGCGTAAAACTTGTGAATTGTACAATGTGGTTATGCATAAAATAAATTGTAGGATTCCTAAAACTTGTTTACACCTATTCCTACAGTTATGTCATGAAACATATTGCAATTATGTTATAGAATGTATTGTGAACATTGCATAACACTATAGATCTGGAAATCAGTCCCGTTAAACATCAAATAGATGTAGTTACATTCTAGATCTTTAGTTTATTGTTGAAAAATAAAATATGTGAATTTGTGTAAAAATATGAAATTGGCAAATTATGTGAATTTGGAAAGATATGATTGTTAAATTATGGGATTGTAATTATACCTATTTGTATTCAATATTGTTGGGTTTTGGCTTAATTATTGTAAATATGTCGTTTTCTTCTTTTTGAACAAAAAGATATTATTTTGAATTCACAAGAGCTTTGACAAAAAGATCTTAAAAGGAAAAGTGGTGCAAATGTATGTATAAATATAAAAATAAATATTTGTGCGTAGTTTGTATCGATTATTCTAAAAATATATATCAACATATATATTTCTTATGAATTTGAATTGTGTCTATTCCACAAATTTGGCATAAGTTACAATAATTACCGCTAACGGTCTTTTTGGAAGATTGGAAACCTTTTAGAATGATTGAATGCAAAAAGGAATGTTTGGTTATTGATTAAACCAAATCGTTTGAATAATAATTAATGATAATAATAAAAAATAACTACGTTGATTGTACGAAAATATAAATATATACATATTATCCGTCCAAATCAGCGTAAAATGGTAAAATATACATATAGTATAGAATGTTTGAATGATATTTACTTATGGAATCATACAATGTAAATTGTATTCCATATTAAATGATTCTATATTAAATGAATATATTTGTGGTGACCAGTTGTAGCAATCAATTTAATTAATTGCTATGAATAGGACCACAAATCAATAAATAACAATTGTAACCATTTGTTGAATGAGGAAAGTGAAAATGATAGGATAATGGTTACAGTTCCTAATATTTATTTAGGATAAATGTTGTACACCCCAATTAGGAAATTTGAACTATAATCGTATTTAGACACGAGGTTAAGCTTACTTGTGGTATAAGCCTTCCCGGAACCGACCGGCAAATCCACCAACCACCGGTAGTCAGCTTAATGTGAGGGGTCTTATGCGTTAATATAAATGTACTAAAGCTCGAGGTTAAGTTCAACTTGTGGTAGAAGCCCGCCCGGAACCAACCAGCAAATCCAGCATCCTAGTCAACTTAATGTGAGAGACCTGGTGTATAGAAATATAAATATTATAACAGGCAACAAATAAATAAATAAAATTAGAAATTTTTGTTGGCGTACAACAATTTAATATATTTGGGACTGATAAAATAAGGATATTCCATTGTAATTAATATCTTAGGAAAATTATGGTCGTTAGGCTCATAAATGACATTAATTGTAATCAACGGAAATTCAAGATAAATGGTTGCCTTAGGAAAATATGATCGTTATGTCATAAAGGGAAATAAGCAAAGAAATGGAAAGTAAATGGGTGTCAAAAAGGGGATTAATGGATATTGATTGTCGTTTAAATACAAAGTCCAAATTAGGGAAGAAATCAAATAAATATCCTAAGGAAAAGGGGATATAACCTTCCTTATTTATGTTAATTAATATAAAACTTATTATTAAAAATAGAATTGGACTTAGTAGGTTAATAATGTAAAATATTATTAACCATATGACCCTGTGACAATAATGATGAATCGTGTACATATAATATTTCTGTAAAGAAGAACTAGACGGAAAAGACTAAATGACGTAGTCCACTTTATCCCAATAAGGGAAGGTATTAAAGGTTATGGGGGCACGATCTTAATGATCTTCGCGTATAGTATGCATCCTTGGGTCTTAAGTGGCTTGGGTCTAGGAGTCCACCTGGGGTAGGTCTTTTAGTTTAGGGGGATTAAACGGCATGTGTGTGTATTTCCTGCCCACACTTGGAAACTTATAATGTCAGATATGGCTACCTATCCTACAAGAAGTAATAAACAACTAAGGAGGTTATTCAATAAGGTCAGCTAGATGGTATAGCGAGCGATAAAATACCATCTCTCACCTTACATGGGGAAAGGGTATATGCATGGTTGACATAAGCCTAAACTAGTAGGGCCCGTAACAAGTGCCCTCTAGTTTATAATAATGTGAATAAATCATTGAGAGGTACTGGATGACTAATAGGTCTTCCTATGGTCTTAAGCGATTAGGAGAATCTACCCTATCTATCATTGATAGTGAGGCATTAAATAATAAAGGGTGAGCGAATGAAAAGTATATATATAACTCCGTAATTTGGAGTTCACTTCTCGGTTTAATAACAAGACATGCTCTGGTATAAAGGCTTCACAAATATGATTAAAATGTCCTATCTCGGTATAATACTTCTGGAATACTACTTTCGGAAGTGTAGTAAAGTCGTGCGTAAACATTTACTAGGTTGGGCTAGAATCACTAACCTGGTTAGGCATACACCTTGGGTTGAACCAAACGGGATACATCTGTGTATTATAACCTGTGTTGTAAATTTCTTAGTCACCAAAACTTGTTGTTCTGACACCCCTCCTCATTACAACCTCTTAGGTTTCCTAGAGAAGGTCGGGTTCTCACAAGTGCTTAAGTTTGGCTTTCGGTTCTCGTTCTCTCTCATGCTCGGTATTGGCAAAGTGACTTACATTGAAAAAGGTAGTTACTTGAGTTAATACTTGTTATCCTATTTTGTTTCCGCTGTGAGTTTACTTTTATCGTACTCTGATTATGCCCATGCTCATTTATTGCAGGTACCAGATTACACGCTCCATGCTTGGATGTGTTCAAGTTCCGATTTTTGTTGAAATTTGGGTGTAGAAAAGTATGGGGTGTTACATCTCTGCTTTCTCGCATCTCTTCTTCTCTGATTTCTTCATTTAACTCTTGCATCTCCACAAACCCTTTTCTTGTTTTCACTTTGCAACCCTTTTCTTGTTTTCGCTTTGCATAGTGTTCCGCGGTTACGTCATTTCACACTTTCAGATCTAGCTTTGGCTTGCTATTGGAACTAAGCTCCTATATATCCTTCTTCCTCATCAGATATATGATTTCCCTCCATGGAACCGAATATGAAGTTGCTTCCTCCTTTTAGCAGTTGATTTAAGGCAACCACTTGTTAAGAGTAATTCAATTGGTCGACTTGCATGGACTAGAAGTTTATCTCTGGCGTTGAGTCATCACGGTGAGCAGCAATTCCTTTGAGGTATATTGATTTCGTGTTTCGATGTATGTCTGTTATGGGTCTCCATGCTTTCTGGGTTTTCAATCTTCACTATGGATTATTATCTTGTTGGTAGTACTCTAGATTAAAATTTGTGTATCTAGATATTGAGAGACAGATCTTGTGTTTAGTTGTCTCCCTTGTTGGTACTCAGATCTATGATTACACACATTATCACTTTTGTCCTTGTCTTTCTTTAACTAGCTTGGATGGGTATCACTGCGAATAATGGCAATACATGAGATGCTAAGGTGCTAAACCTTGCTGTTGTTTGATAGTGTCTTCGCATGCCTGAGTGGGTTGTCGAGTGATGTTTTTGTGGAAAGTATGCTATTCGGTTTAATGCCATATTTGTGGAATCTGGGTTATTGAGTTTGTTGCCGCCCGCTTCACTCTCGGCATTTCCCTGTATATCAGCCACTTTTTTAGGTCCTACATGGAATATTGTGCATGGATATCTGTTGCATACTTCGCTGTGGGGCTCGAGACTTTCGACAGGCTGTTGTTATGTCCTTTGTTACTTTTGCAGTTATGTCTTGTAATTTCTTCGTGTACCTATGCCTATTTTTTCAGTCTTGTATTGTCATCATAATGTATACGAAATGTAATCTCCTATATATGAAGTATGTAATGTATTCAAACTCTCCCTGCGTGGAGAGTTACGAATCTTGTAGTCTAGTAACCTAGCCAGATCCAGTGCACTAAGCTTGTTAAGTAGAGTGGACGGAACACTATAAACTCCGTACATGGTGGACGGTGTACCTTAAAAACCGATTGTAGCTGACTGTCAACTACAGTCACATGTACTGTATTTTATTTTTTTATTATTAGTTATAATAAAAGGTGTTTACGATCACCTTAAAAAACGGATGGGTTTGCCGAAAAAAGGTTTAATTTACACACTATATATATAAATTCGGCATCCGTCCAAACAATTATCAAATCATCCAACAATTAGCAAACATAACACATAAGTATTAAACCCGACTTATATAAAATATAAGTGGGACAAAACTGAGTGAGTTGTACTCACCTTGCCTCGTTTGTCGTTGAAACAACTCGTTTTAATTAAATTAAATGGGTGTCTAATTTAATTAAAAATTCCAATAGCTGCCAATTCTGACCAAACCAGCTTCATCATGTGGCGCTCGTCGATACGGACCCGACATCACTTCTTTCATCCAATTCTGTTACAATATAATAACGTTATAAATTTAATATGGTATTCACTTTAATAACTTGATATTATTAATACTTAATAATAATTGTTTAATTAAATCTTCAGTTAACCTTAATATAACCTTCATTAGGCATGTTAACATTGTTAGGCACATTTATATCGATTAGTAACCTTTCTAATATACCATGTCAAATTATATGAATACAACTTAGATTAGGCATGCTTTAAACATAATTAGGCATATTAAATTAGGCTAGGAAAAATAAAACATGATTATACATATTTGTATGTTATTGTTCATATGTCTTCTTCCAAGCAAATGAAAAACAGCCCGATCCTTTACTCCTTCTACCCCGCCTGCATCAAGACTTTGTACGCACATCCTATCTCACCACTGCAGCCTCCACCGCTCCTCTCCGGCGTCTTCCCATGCCAGGGACGTCCCCCACACACTACACCTTCGAACATAAACCCAATCCCCTGCCCGTTTCGAGCAACCCGCACTCTTCATCACTAGAAAACCATGCAACTTCCTATACCTGGTTTATAGATGCCATCTCATTACCGTCGACCTGTGCGCATCCGGCTACCACCAGCTTCGCCATGGCCCCCTCTTCACATACATTGTTTGTCCCTAGTCCCCTATATTTATTGTTTTAGCACGGAGACGTTTGTTTTCACGAAGGTGGGAAGAAAAATATGGATTTTTTTGTTAATTGTTTTATGAAGGAAAGTTTGTCGTCGTTTATGAAGGAAGGTATTCATTTCTTTTTGTTTGCAAAAAAATATAATGGAGAAGCCTGGCTGAATGTTTATAAACTAGAGAAAACATGGTGGGCAAGTTTACATGGTACAGGATGGTACAAGTTTTGGTCGTCACAATTTGGTAGATGTAGTATAGGAGAATAGTAGGTATGTTGTTAGGCTGTTTTATCATGTGTGAATTAATGTATAGGGTAGGCTAATTTTTCTTTCATGTAGCATGTGCGGTTCATCTCATAGCTGCACACTTCCTTTCCTATAGGCCTACGCATATATATATATATACATATATATATATATGTATATATATTGGGTAGAGTGGGTACAAGCAAACTTGACTTGGAAGGAAAACGATTTGGCAATTTTTTGTTTTATTTTATTTTATTTTACATTGATTCGGTACATTCGATTATATATGATTATTTAATTTTACCGCTGTTCATGCTAACGTTAAATATATGCGCCGCCATACCCGAACTCCAAACACAACGAAAATAAACGCGCTGCTATGTCGTGATGTCCCGGATCCAATGAAATTAATTTCGTTGAAATCCAACTTTGTTTGCAAAATAGACTCATTTTAATTTCGATTTATTACTGGTTCACATTTAAATTTCGCGCGATTACAAAACGACTCCGACTGGCCCTAAATCTGAAATCTAACAATAACTAGCTATATGTCTTCCAATAATTTTTTGTCAAAAACGAAGGTCGTTTGAAAAATAGCTATTCTTACGGCTTATAAAATATCGATATAATATTATAAATTTCTAAAATAATTCTATTCAATAATAATAGATTATTATTATCAAATACAACCAAATGGAATTATATATCACTTCAAATTCAACCAATATGGAATTTTAACTCAACATTAACATTTTCGAGTTAAACGATACCCATATTATAAAATTCCTATTTAAATTTATTAAATAAACGTTATGGTTTATAAATGATTTCATAGCGACTATTTGAAATTTTGATTTGGACATAACTCACAATCTAAAAGATAAAATTTCAATTTTTCTCATTTACTAGAAAATTATAACCAAATAGATTCAGATGATTCTTGTTTCAAAGAATTCCGATTTAAAATGGATTTTGTATATTCAGTTGAAGTTCAAACCTTAATATTATGAACTACCACGATATTATGAGCTCGGTTATAATTTAAATATAAATTATACGTTCAAACGTTGTTTAATAAACGAATTCCTTATTATATTTCCAAATTAACATTAAATAAATTAAATAAATTAAATATCTAACTATCAAAAATACGAAACGTTACTAGTATCGATCAAGTGATGTGGTTGGGCTGTCCCTGGGAAGTTAAAGCGCTTAGCGGCTCTATAGTGGTGGAGGGACAAAAAGTTGTAGTGGGGATAAATTAGGAAAATAACGTGAATATAATGGATTCGCAAAAAGGTTCATTAGATATTAAAACCAAATATTTAAAACTAAATAATCCCCATTCTTATACTATGTGTAGAAGAAAACAATATTAATTAATTTTATATAACAAAACTAAAGAATATCATGTTTGTGCACACAAGATTTGATGACTATACTAGGTATCTATAATATATTAGACATTTATGCATTAAAATTAGCTTTTTACACTAACTTTATTAATCATTTTATAAAGAGAACTAGTTAAATCAAGATCTATATATTAATATTGCTGAAGCAGTTGCTAAAAAGTGTTGATTTAGTGGATGCAACAGAAAATAGCGGGCTAAGAGCAGACATACTGTTCATCAGTGCTAAATTGAAATAGCGTAGCGGCTGAAGAGCGCTATGATCCATAACGGGGATTCAACGGGACTTTAGCTTGAATTTAACTGCATAGTTGTCCTATGTTTTTCAATCGTCGTAGTGTTATTTATGTCATCACATCCGTATGCAGTAGCTGAGTCGTGTCGTGTGTGTATTCACATTTCCGCATACCAGTGCATACCATATCGCATGTATACATTGAGATTGGAGCTCAACAAGTCAAGATTGTCATTGAGATGAGTGTTTAAACCCACTCACACTAACTAACATATCATGCAAGCTAATAAATTTAATTTTGCTGTGTATATATTATCGAATTTGAATCAATACATATATTGTTTAGATGCATATCATTTCACTATGATGTTTGTGCACATGTTAATAATAGATGTAATATATATTATAAAATCGATATGGACACATGTGTTAGAAGTGAGTATTTAACATAAAAATTTTCATCCATGTTATCGACATTTAATGACTTATGTTTGATAAAAAATTGTCATCTTGATCGTTGTTAATTCCTTGTTGAAATCATACATGCAAGACTTATTCACTTGTAACATTATAAAAATTTGAAATGATATATACTCATATTTAAATAATAAATATTTCCCTTGGCCAAGTAGAAAATTAAATAATAAACGTCATTGGTCAAAATGAATTGGTTTGTAAATTGAATTTGTTTTGAAATTTAATAATAATTGATTTGGAATTTTAACATAAATTCATTTAAAATTTTATTTTATTGCTTAAATGATTTCCTAATAAAAATGAGATTTTGCAAATTAAACTATAATCTATTTATAAACGATTTATTTAAATTAGTACTCGACTTTTGAAATTTTAAATATTAATTGAATGAAATTGAGAATTTGAATATTTTGGATATAACGGCGTTAAATCATGGTTTATTAGTTTGATTAATCATTTTGACTTTATTAACAGGGATTTCCATTTTTACGAGATTCTTGTTAGCCTTGATTTCAGTTTGTAATTTAAAAGTAGTTGAAATATTATTTCAATTATTTAAAATTTTAAATCGGAGTTTGGTGTAAAGTTTCTAAATTCTTTCTAAATTAATTTTAATTTAAGATTTGATCTTAAGATTTTATTTTGGAATATAGGTTATAATAGAATTAAAACAAGTTTTTGATTTACTGAATAACTCAAAAGAAACCAAAGCTTGAATTGAATTCTTTTTGGGATGAATCGTTGAAATGAAAATTTTTATACGAAAATTTGGAAGTTAATAACTTTTTTCTAACTTGAAATGTAAAATGTTTCAAATGTACAAATTTGATTTGATAAAAGGAACTAATAAATGAAGCTTTGATTTAGAATCTTAAATGAGAAGTAAGATTTTAATTGATTTTATTGAAATTAAATTATTTCAAGTGTTAAATCTAACATTTGAGATTTTGAACCAATTTAATGAAATTTGGCAAATTTGGCATTTAAGGTTTGAAACCAAAAAAGGGAATTAGGTTTGCAATTTGAAACTTTTGTTTTAATCGATTAACTGAAATATGTTTGAATTGGTATTAAATATTTGATTTGTCAAATTAATGGTGATTTTTTTATGAATCGGCTAATTTGATTTCGATTCGACTTTAAATGATAAATTGAAATGACTAAAATTTTGTTCCGAATTAGAATATAAAGTGGATTTTGAAATTAGAATTTGGTCCAAATTATTCGAGAGGAAATAAACTATGTATTCCAAACTATTATATTTATATTATATTTAAATCTAGTATTATATATTTAAACTATTTTTTCCCTTATACTATTTTATTTCATACTATTCTATAAATAACTATTTTTATTAGACTATTATATTTTAATTTTAATTATATATATGCACAACAAACACATGCAAACTATTTTGAATAGAAAGTTTATTTTCAGTAAAGCCTGTTGAGCCCAAAAACTATGTTGAATATGAGAGATTTCATTAAATAATGGTATTAGATGAAAATCTAAAATCGGAATTTTGAATTTTGATAATTAATTGATTAATGATATGAAATTACGAAACTGAATTTCAAATGATAATGTGAAATCTAGATTTGAACTAAATTGACTCATGACTTGAAATATGATGTTTTATTTAAACAAAAAATGACCACATTATGTAAATGATGTTTTGTTGTTAAAGAAACTAGGGATGAACATTAGCTTACCTTCTGTCAATAGTGGGGTCACTTTAACAACTATGTACATAGAGGATGTTGCACATTGAAGTGGTTGATATGACCAATGGTTATTGAAACAAAGTAAAAGAACGATTACCGATAGCCTTGGCATTAATTTCATAATTAAAATAACTAAAACATGAGTATATGTATGACCAACGTGGATAGCTACTTCTAGTGGACGAACCCCTTCATATCACTTACTTTACTTGTGATTTGATTGATGCATCTTGATTACGTTTGGGTATTGGATGCGTTTGGCCAAGTACGTGTTACGACCAGCTAGAATAGGTAAACTGGTAGAATCCTACCTTAGACATTATCTCATATACCTTGTTATATTTTTCTTATACAATCCAATTATGACTTTGGTTTAGTATTGTACCTATACGGGAATCATTGGCTACTGACATTACTAGTTGTGTTATGGAACCAACATAAATTACAATAATTTAAAATATATTAACGGAGATCAATGTAAACCTTAAGCTATTGTAATATTTATTTTACTTATATACATAATCAATTATAGTGTATACAATTATATGTAAAATTTAATTGATCTAAGAAGGTGGAAAAACACATAACATCTCTTAAGTTGTTATGCATGAGATTTATTGATTTACATAAGGATGTTGGTTCTGACTCGATTGTTACTTTTTCATTATTCTCAGGTCAGCTTTGAATATTGAAGGTGAGGATTAATATGAGTCGCATCCACGTTTGGATGGTTGAAGCGCCCAACTCATAATTGGAAAATTCGTAGGTTTGGTGGATGCACTCCAATAAGAGCGTTCAATAAGTCTATTGGAATTGACTTTTCTGGTGACAAAGGCTTAGTTAGAGACTCCATTTGACATGACCCAGACTTCCCCGATTCATGAAGAGACGGAGGAGCCCAGATTCCTTTGAGAACACAACGCATCAGAACACAAACACGAGAACTTTTCATTGCTATTATAACAATTACATCAAAGTACAAGAATATCAGAGTAGGAATAAATAATATACAGCAGAAAAAAAAACAGAGATTAAAATACATAAATGTAAAATGTATAAATACAATGTACAACGGAAAATACATCAACTTGCACAACTGAAAGAAATACACGGATAAAAAAGCTTTTCGAATATAGCTCCAGCTGTAATCCAGGATCCTGTGAAAAGAAATAACTGCGAAAACCAAAACTGCTAGCTGCCCGTGTGGAAAATATGGGCACCCAGAGTTTAGGTGAAAACAATAAACTTCGAGTCAGTCATGGGACTAGTGTGAGAACTAAAACCGTTATTAATTTTTATTTTAAAGTTAGGTAAATCACGGGATCATGCCGTATAACACGGAACGGATTTCCTCCCATGAATACCATAAAACAAAACTCGCAATGCTAAATAAAATAAAAATGAAGCTATTATAAGACTCAGGTCCCATCACACAATGCAACGCAAGCCGGAGGATAGAGTTTAACCTTATAATAGCCAAATATGCTTGGTACGTGAAATTTATCTTTTATTTTTACTATAAGTGAAGAAATCAACTTCAAATATAAATGTATCAATCATAGATGGAATAGGTACCATATGTTATGTCGCCATACATAGGTTTACAACTAAAACCAAAAAACTCGTATTGGAAGTTTGGATTTCCATCATCATGGCTACTGATTCGAGAGATCTATCGCGTAGTGAAATACACAACGGCTTACGTCCCAGCTAGAAAAAACACCATAATGCACATCCACCTTTTGGGAAATCAAGTAACACTACGGCTTACGTCCCAGCTAGAGAAAACACAGCTTACTCTATCCCTCTGGGAATCAGGGGGTGTGCACTATCCCTCTGGGCATGGAGCGACCACACTCATCTCATCTCGGTCGACCGAATCAATGACAACCCTAAGATTGTCTATCCTCATCTCGAAAGCATGCTGACCTGACCATTAGTTCCATCATACTGGTGTGTGAGGCTCGCGAATTAACACTACACAAAGCTATGTTAATTAAAGTTTTGCTTTGATCATCATCCACAAGGCTCTGCTTTTTAACAAAAGCCTTGATCCATGCATCTCATCATGTCACATTGTCAATCCATACCATACCATTGATTTCTGCCAATATATAACCTGTAAGCTCGTACATCTCAGAGAAGGGTGTTAAGCAAGAGAATAAATTCTATGCCACCAAACAGATATATATTTAGCAGAGATCCACGAATACAGCATAAAGGAATACAACATAAGACATACCATCCATTTGAAAGTCCTTTCTGGGTCTGAATGAAACAGGAGGCACCTTATTCCTTGTCCCATATGTCCAATACAAGAGAGAGGCCCTCGCATATCCGAACAATCAACAAGTATGTCCGGACAACTACCACTATAACCCCTTCCTAGGAGCTAACCAATCCAGGGCATCAGTAGTAATCCATTCGATGTGAAGATCGTCGGTCTTCAACCACCGTCTTCAATATCCTCGCCTTTTAATCGTCGAATCAATTATTCAAAATGGGTTAAACCTGGTCTTTCAGAATAACTCGCGTATCTTATAATCAAGTGCTATGAAAACACATCATACACCTCATTCCAATCCAGAATATTGTTTTCTTCAAATATTCTTGGAAATCATTTCAAAAGATTTTGTATTATCTTTTCTCAACTTTAAACCAAATTAAGGTTTATCAACAAGTCGGGATTAGCGAACCTTATCGAATAATCATTTATTTTATTTTCCCAATCCCAACATGGGTCATCCAATGGAGAAAACTGGTAGTACTCAATATATAACACCTACTGTGTTATTGGTAAGTTCAACTACCATTCAACGTTTAAAATCTAATTGAAGATTTAACTATCGCATGGAGTAAAACTGGTGGTACTCCATTCTTGAACACTTTTTGAATTTAATAAATTTAATTATCACATTCACATTTCAATCTAATTAAACATTTATTATAACTCTACTTAGTTTTAATCTCCAAAAAATCATTATTTAATGATTATTCAAATTTAGGTAATAAATCCAACCTTTAACTGGGTTAAAGAACCTATGTCATTTAAAACACAGTTCACGATAAACCCAAAATCATCTTCCATCAAAAATGTAATCTTCACGGAAATCATAGCAGTATGTAATCGATATAAATTCTCGTATCAAATCCATACTATAAATGGAATAACGGCAAAGCCTTTTAAATTCCATATATAGTAACGGTCTTCCTTCACAGAAGCTCATCTCGATTATTACCAAATCGAATTCCATTCAATTCCAATTTAATTTATTAAATTGGAAAACTTTACTTTGGAAAATTCCTATTAAATCTTAATAAAAATATTTATTAATTCCAAATCATATCTTTACCGTTAATTGGGTTAAAGAACAAACGTTATTTAAAACATCGTAAACGATAAACCCAAAATCATCTTCCATCAACCATGGAATCTTCACAAAAACATATCAATATACAATCGATATAAATTTACGTATTTGACTAATAAAATAAATGGAATAATGGCAAAGCCTTTTAAACTCCATACATAGTAACGGTCTTCATTCACAAAAGCTTATCTCGATTATTATTAAATCGAATTCCATTCAATTCCAATTTAATGTTTTAAATTGGAAAACTTTACTTTGGAAAATTTCTATTAAATCTTAATAAAAAGATTTATAAATTCCAAATCATATCTTCACCGTTAATTGGGTTAAAGAACAAATGTTATTTAAAACATCGTTCACAATAAACCCAAAATCATCTTCCATTAACTATGGAATCTTCACGGAAAACAGATCAATATATAATCGATATAAATTTCCGTGATCGGCTAATAATATAAATGGAATAACGGCAAAGCCTTTTAAATTCCATATATAGTAACAGTCTTCGTTCACAGAAGCTTATCTCGATTATTATTAAATCGAATTCCATTCAATTCCGGTTTAATGTACTAAATTGGATAACTTTACTTTGGATATTTCCATTAAATCTTAACAAAAAGATTTATAAATTCCAAATCATAACTTCACTGTTAATTGGGTTAAAGAAAAAATGTTATTTAAAACATCGTTCACGATAAACCCAAAATCATCTTCCATTAACTATGGAATCTTCACGAAAAACAGATCAATGTATAACTGATATAAATTTCTGTATCCGGCTAATAATATAAATGGAATAACGGCAAGGCCTTTTAAATTCCATATATAGTAAAGGTCTTCATTCACAGAAGCTTATCCCGATTATTATTAAATCGAATTCCATTCAATTCAAATTTAGTGTATTAAATTGGAAAACTTTACTTTGGAAAATTTCCATTAAATCTTGACAAAAAGATTTATAAATTCCAAATCATAACTTCACTATTAATTAGGTTAAAGAACTAATATTATTTAAAACACTGCTCAGGATAAACCCAAAATCTCCAATTAAATTAATTAATTGGTAAACTTCTCTAAATCTTAATTAAAAGATTTATTCTTTTCTCAACTGGGTTTAAGAACAGTGTTATTTAAGACATCATTCACGACAAACCCAAAATCCAATTTGATATTAAATACAAGGCTCTGAGTAGAAATTATATCAGCTTATATTCAATATAAAATTCTGAAACTAACAGATATTGTATTGGGAATAAGGATATCTATATCTTCCAAATTCCTTAACAATATCTGTATAATCATGGAATCCAATATCGAAATATTCGGAAAATTATTTCCATTTAAATCCTTTCCAATTTATTCATGGGAAAATTCTGGTTATATCAAAATTATTTATAAACCCAATTTACTTATTTAAAAACATTGGATTATTATTCTAGCTATTAACTAGTTCGTTTCGATAAAGTATATTTTTATCTTTTCAAACTTGGCATTTTTCATCCATAATCTTTCTAAATCATTTATTATGATTTTACACAATTTTTCCATATTTTTAATAATTTTATTAAGGCCCTTACAGTCAGTTTCCAATATCGGCCACCGAACTGCTTCCATAGCGACCTTTTCTGAAATTGATTTGGACATATTTTTAAATCTAACCATTCAAATTTAAATCTCATGTATTCATTGAAACAATCTTTTTGATACGAACCCAATGGTTTCAGTTTTAGGAGAATCCGACGGTCGGATCTCCCGTTACGTCAATTTGAAGTTAATGGTCGAAATTCGCGAACGGTTGTTGCGCGGCGCGTTCAGTTCAAGCCATTATAATATATATAATATATATCGACGATTTCCATTTAAAACATATTTTATAAATTCGTTTTAAAACGATTTCAACTTCATTTTCAATTTTAAATCAAAATTGAATATCCTATATCGTTATAATATCAAAATGATAATATTTTCAAAATATCTGATTTTGAAATCAAACCTTTTTGATATTTATTGTAAAATGTATAAAATCGATATAAAAATCCGTTCGAGTGAAAAATGGCGTATATCTACTTAACTCGGCTTCATATTCATCACAGTTATGAATATTTCAATATTTTCTCGTCCACCCAAAACCGTACATCAAAATCATATTTTGAATCTTCACTTAATAATAATTTAAAATATTCGTTATTTATGAATTGGAACCAAACTTAATCAATTACCATATAAATTAATTTAAATGGATTCCATACATCGCATGTACTCAAAAATAGTGATAAACAGCTATTAAACAGTCAATTCACATCCAAAGTGCAATTTACAACTGTTTAAGCATTACATTATTAAATAACGCTTATCACAGTCTGTTGATCCATCGATTGACATATAATTAAATTCAGGGGGGATGTGAATAAATTATCATCCCCAGACCCATGTGCGGTTTTTAAACATCAACAAATAATTGGGCGATGTGTAAAATTATCATTCCAATACCCGTGTGGGGTTTACATCACAGTCCAAGTATTTTTTTTTAAATACTAATAATCACAGTTTAATAATGATAAAAATATTAAAACTGTACACATCCATCAATCAACAAACAAATATAGCAATCACAGACAATCAATATACTTTCAGTTATAAAAATAAATAACTGTACAAAATTTTAGTGAGAGAATTCTCACTTTGGTTTCCACTCTATCAGTCTTTTATTGATGAATTTATTATCGTTTGGATTTGAATTCGCCTTAAATTCTCATTTGCTCCTTTTCTGATCTAGTTAGTTCGATTTTTACGGTCCCAACACCTTCAGTTTCACTCGATTCTGTTTTGAATTGAAAAAATACGATCGTTTGAATATTAATTACATAATATATTAACTAATTATAATTACAAAATCTAATTACATGTTTAGAATAATTAACTCGATGCCTTTATTCTTCGTTCCAGAAGGATGCTTTCACCGTACCCATAACACGATGCCTAGGGTTCCTAATCGCTCCGCCCTAGAGGTGACTGACCCTGATCGGAGATGACCTCCTCAAAGCCGCCAACGCCGTCTTCCCTCGCCTGGTGTAATAATGCCTAACTAGGCGGTCCCCATCCTTCGAAATTAGAGCTCGAACATTGCTTGTTTGAGCCCCGAATTCTCACCAAATATGAAACAACTGATGATCATACTCGTATGGAATCGTAGATCAAAGAAATCTATATTTTTTTGTTTTAATTCCCTGATTTAATTTGGTCGGATTTGAGAATGATTGAGGGATTTTGTTCCGAACAAAATCGGCTGTCGGTTTAGGGTATGACGGCGGAAAAAATGGGGATTAAGGTTTGCCCCTATTTTTAGGGGTATTTATATTTTTTTATTATTTAATTCACTTATTATTTGTCAAAGAAATTTCGTACTCCGAACTCCAAATCGAACCCAACGACTATCGACCCTAGCTAAATACCCCATTCCGGACACAATGGAATATGTTTCGTAAGCCAATTCGACTGTTTTAGTCAGTTTTTATCAAAATTAAAATATACAACATTCAATATTGAATTTGAACGTACATTTTAATTTATCGGGGCCATATACTGACTCTAAAACTTCTGCAATTTGGAATCTAGCTATGTTTTGATGATATGGTCCTAAAAAAATTAATTTCATCCAATTTGGAGACCATTTGATAAATGGTCTTTTTAACTAGTCGATTAACTTGAAATTGAATAAACATTTAAATTTACTTTGCTCACATATTAATTGCAAAAATTATGAAATTTTAAATCTAGCTATAATTTGACGTTTCGGAGTCAACAAAAGTGGCTTCGTCGAAAACGGAGTTCGTTTGCAAAATGGCTATTTCTAAGGGCTATATATAATATTAAATTATATATAGATTCCATAGTGACTATTCTGAATTTTAAACTAGACATAACTTACAATTTATAAAGTGAAATCTCAGTTTCTTACATTCGTTATTCCAACGTTTCTTGTTTTACTGAATTCTGATTTATTTTGAATCTTATACATTCAATTGAAATTTAAAATCGAATTTTCAAACTACCACGCCATTTCAGGCTCGTTTTATAATTAAAATAAATTTATACGTTCTAACTTCAGTTTAAATAAATTTTTAGTCATTATTATTTAAAATAAATCATTTTAAATTCTTAAAATCCATTAAAATAGCTAAAATAAAAAAATTAAATTGGTTCAGAAATTCCGGGTTGTTACACAATTTGCATCTATTTATTTCATCTTTTCAGTTCACTTATGCAGTTATTAACTTATGTTATTTTCAGCTGTTTATTATGAAGAGAAAAAAATGTAAATTCATGATCTATGTAATTATTTAATCTTTTTTCGCATCGCATCAAAATATTAGTTAAAAATGTTTGTAATCTTTTCCACCTACTACTATATTCACTACTAGATAAACAGTGTATCCAACACCCGTTTTCCAACGGTCGCCAACAGCTATATACTAGTCATTGGAAACTGATGAAATTATAGCCGTTAGCGGATGTTAGTAACTATTAGAAGTTTTTGGGATATTTTCCTGAACCAGCAAACCGAAGCTCATTTCTTACTCAATCCAATGTTTTTTCCCCTTTCCACAATTTTTACTCCTTCAAATTTACTGCCAACACCCCTACCACCTCCCCAACCACCTCTGACGCCATCTAGGAGCATTTCTAGCCCGCTTCCACCCTCCTTTCTCTCCAAATCTGGTAATATTTCTAAACCTAATTTTTAGGTTTTCAATGATTTAGGGTTTATTTTGAAGTTTGATTTATTCCTAATTGTTAGTTTATGTATATTACATCATGTTACCCCCCTAATTGCTATTATTATCATCATAATGATCAAATTGTTAGCAATTTAAAAAGAATGAATTTTGTATTTGTGCTTGTTTAGGTAGCTTTGATTAGTAGTGAACGTTATGTGTGTGATAGATTTTGCGAATAATATAATTTATGCAAACACGAAGTATATATTATGTTGAGTGATCGTAGTTTGGGATAACTTGTGCGATAATGAATTTTTTTCTTATGTGAAATGATTTGGTGTATAAATGATTTTAATAGGAATCGTCATAGTTAGAATTCAATAAATTGTAAAAATATATAATTTAGTACATATTTAATAAAACGGTGAAAGATAAACAAATTTTATATTTAAATTTAATATAGACAAATATTTAAAACCTTAGATATTATTTGGCCCCATCTGATAAGTGTTGTATATGATCGTTGTATGGATATTCATTTTTCTATAAAACAGACATCTCTATTTATCTAATACATCATTTGTCATATTTGTCCCTGTACAGGACAAGTTACAAACGCTATAAAGTAATTATATTTCGTAGATCATGTCACTTTAAACGATTCACGAAACTTCGATGGCATTTCCTTTACGTTCCTTGTGTACACGCCTGTGTGTACGATACAAAAAAACAAGGGGAAATACTGCCGAAATTTTGTGAAATTGTAACATCCCATATTTTTCTGTGTATTTAATTTTCAAATTTTAAATAAATAAAATATAATAATATTGGATGAAAATCAAAATTTGTCGATTTTAATGATGATGATTATTTGAATGGAGTATAAATAGATTTTAAAATTTAGTTTATACTTAGAATTGGTGCAATTTGAAATTTTATATTTTATTTATTTAATAAATTGAGTTATTAGTTATAATGGAAATTCAATATGTAACTGGATAAATGGAGAATTCTAAGTCGAGGAATAATAACTGAAATTCAAATTTAAGATTTAAATAATCAACGTAAGATATTAAAATGTGTGAAATAAATTTATAGAATTTATTTAAGTTATGATTTGGTTAAATTTGAATTTATAAATAATTAAATTTAATTTAAACAGTTAATCGAATAATTTAATATTTTATTTATGTATTTAACTGTGAAATTTAACCGTTTTGGCGACTGTCTCGGAATTCGACGAAACTGGCGCCATTAGAACCGGAACGGTGAATTATTATAGGATTTCAATTTGCGTTACAATCCGACTTACCGTTTGATCGTACGAGAGAAAATGTGAACGAGATCATTGTAAATGGATAATTGGGTATTTCTCATATTTGGGCCTTATAATTATATATAAATAAAACCCACTTAACTCCATCAGCTCATTTTTCATTCCACGTACGTTTTCTTCATCAAAACTCTTTCTCTCATGGCTGAAAACAGATTTTTCAAACCCTAGAAAACAAATTACAAGCTGAAAATAAAACTTCTCCAAACCATAGCTTATTATATGTCAAAACGAAGCTCTCGACGATATGAAGCTACTGGTACAAATTTTTCTAACATGCAATGCTTCGTTTAGCCGGAATTCGCAGTCAAAGGTTGCTGGAAATCGAAACCTTAAGTGAAATTTAGGGGTTTTTGATTTGTGAGTTAATCAAAGAATTGAACATATGGGTTTCGAAGAGGAGAAGGATATGAGTGCAATGGTGGTGGTTGCTTGACTCAGAAGTGGATGGTTTGCTGGGAATTTGCGTTTCAAGGTTGTAACGGCTGGAAATTTTCGACTCCTCGAGAGTCGAAAATTCCGAAGACGTTAGTGAAAGAAGTTAGAGGGTGAGAATAGAAAAGATAGAACTAATAGAATAGAAGAAGAAGAAGCACTTACATCATCAGAGTAACACGAATCTCACAGCGGAACGAATAAAATATAACATAACTTTGAATTACAACTTGTATATACATACCATTTCAAAGTACAACACAGCGGAAACTATAATAACTAAAATCCTGAAGCCTCCTGCTCCAAGCTCTCCAAGTGTATCTGTAAAATCCCGACCACTTGACTGCCCGTACAAATTGAGCACCCAAGAGTTTAGGGAAAACAAAACAAAATAAACTCCGGGTCAGTCATGGGACTGGTGTGAGTAAACTCAAATACTTGGTTAAAATAAAGGATATCTCATAAGACCACGCCGTGAAAACGGAACGGGTTTTTACCTTATGAGAATCAAAACATCTTTGATATTATACAATCTAGCAGAACGCTTTCATCTCACGTTCCACATACATAGTATGAAATCAAAACAATATCTTTGTGATATTATAATAATGTCTAAATACAAATAGATATCAATCTGGCAGAACGCTTGCATCTCACGTTCCACATACATAGTATACAAATAAAATCGCGAGCGCTTATTGGGATTGGATTCCAACAGACAAGGTATGGGAGCACCTTCTGAACAGTGTACTCTAGAGGAGATACACTCAGGGTTCAACAAGAACGTCTTGCAACCCGGCCACACAAGACCGCTCAC